>CM038675.1:573625143-578425143 GCA_021605145.1 Aegilops bicornis
CATTTTTTATTCCCGTCCATATCTGTTACGGTTTGTTTCCTAGAGCAGCACTTAGGAGCAGTTGGAAAATAAACAGGGGAAGCGGCTCAGTATCAACATACCACCTGTCTGTCTTATCAATGACAATCATCCGTTTGGATAACGTTCTCTCAAGGACCTGCAAAACTCTCTAATGCGGATGCTCCAATTCCATGGTTTGTTTTCCTTTCATTCTACTTACCTTCTTTTCGGACGAGCGCAAGACCGGGTCTACCTACCTTATGACATTTATGAAAAACAGCAGCTAAAGTGAGAAATAAACAACTGCTCGGAAAGCTTCGGTTTGAGCGTTGGTTTTTTACCTCCTATTGAAGAAATACATGGTCTTAATTTACCGCCTGCTGAAGAAACATATGATCTTGATCCATTACCTATTGAAGAACCTCCTGATCCCGATAACCCGACACAGGTAGTAAAGGTAAATTCTCTCTATAGATATGATAAAGCTGAAGTCCCTCCTACTAAAATTGCTAGTCAGTGCTTGGATGAGTTTGATAACTTTATGATTAAGCAAGAAGACTTCAATGCTTATTTTGGTAGACAATTAAAACAAAATACTTATATGATTAAACATTTGGGTGATTATATGGCTAATGTTAGATGTGAACTTAAACTCATTAGCAAACATGTTTCTATGGTTACCACTCAAGTAGAACAAGTACTTAAGGCTCAAAATGATTTGCTCAATGAAATGAATAGTAAGAAAAATGATTATGTTGTTAGAGTGGCTACTAGAACAGGTAGAATGACTCAGGAACCTTTGTATCCTGAAGGCCACCCTAAGAGAATTGAGCAAGATTCTCAGAGAAATAATACTGATGCTCCTAGTTCTTCTAAAAGGAAGAAAAAGAAAAATGATAGGACTTTGCAAACTTCTAGTGAACCTATTGCTGAACCACTTGAGAATTCAAATGATATATCTATGTTTGATGCTGAAACACAATCTGGTAATGAACATGAACCTAGTGAAAATGTTAATGATGATGTTCATGATGATGCTCAACCTATTAATGATAATGATGTAGAAATTGAACCTGCTGTTGATCTTGATAACCCACAATCAAAGAATCAACGTTATGATAAGAGAGACTTTGTTGCTAGGAAACATGGTAAAGAAAGAGAACCATGGGTTCAGAAACCCATGCCTTTTCCTCCTAAACCATCCAAGAAAAGGGATGATGGGGATTTTGAGCGCTTTGCTGAAATGATTAGACCTATCTTTTATGCGTGTCACGATTAAGCGGCGATGCTCAAAACAAATCCTTATGCTAAGTATATGAAGGATATCATTACCAATAAAAGAAAGATACTGGAAGCTGAAATTTCCACCATGCTTGTTAATCTATTCCCTAATAATAAAGCACGAATTGACTCCGTGGGTTCACCGTCACAATACGCTTTCTCCCGTAAATTTATGCTTTCAGTTTGAATTTAAAACATATACGCGAGGTGGTACTAATGTTACCATTGGTATAGATTCGACAAATTACGTTTTTCTATCCGTCATGGGCTTTGCCCCACATGGGCCGAGATTGTGAGCAGGACGTTGCCCTTGCATATGGGCTGAGATTGTAGAGGAGCAGCAGCAAAAATTAGTTGATTTTCATGGAGATCGAACTCATGACCTGCCGTTTCATCTCAAACGTGCACAACCAACTGGGCTAAAGTCGTGCGTGGGTTCACCGTCATCCTTTTTTTAAGTCGCTTCTTTCAAGAACGGCCACACAAAAAATTGCTATTTTGAGGACTTGAACACGGGTTGCCAGAAAAGTGCACAGATCGAGCGACCAAGTCAGCTGACCAATCATATGTTTAGAGTAGCAAGGATTACCCTCTTGGTCTATCACGTCAGGAGGATTTTCGGCTGCCTGTGTATTTTCCTCAAAAAAAACAAAAACCTCACGGTGTATTATATTTAGACAGTTGATTCACCTTTTAAATAGTCCCATGCCGCTCTCTTAAACCCAATCTTTGTAATTTATATACATCTTCAAATTTTCTCGGTATCAAGGAGCCATCTTGGGAACCAATATAGAAGGAAATAAGTCCTTCCATAATAAGGATAAGGAAGGAAAGAGAGAAAAATAAAGAAGGAAAGAGGGAGGGAGTTCATGTCTCTTGATAGAATAAGGAAGAAAAGAGAGAAAAATTAAGAAGGAAAGAGGAGACAGAGTAAGGAATGAAAGAGGGCGGGGATTTCATGTCTAGACAGAGGAAAAATGGAAACTGGAAGTTGTCCCATAATTAAGGTAAGGAAGGAAAATACAGAAAACTAAAAAAGGAAAGAGAGGGAGGGTCTCCAAATGGCACTAAACGTCTCCCTCCATGGATATAGTAGCAATGCCAAATTAAGTTGAACTACTTTTTATACCTGAATTGTTCACGTCAAATTATAACTCAAAAGCAAATTTGTTGGAATTTTTTAACATGCACAAAAAAAACTATGTCTAAATCACAATAAACAGGATTCACTCTATGTTGGCCATGTAAAATATTTTTCTGAGAACAAAACAAATATTTGCTCTTATTTTTTCTGCTCAACCAGCTAGCGCCCGTCACAAACTCTTTAAAATCCTCCTAATAAAAATAATGTTGATCACCAAAACACAAGCAGTCGGACTCCCTGCTGTGTGCAACACAAACTCCGCACTTTACTTTGTTCTATTAGCCACTGATAGAGGATCTTTGTACAATGCTCCTAATGTCATTGTCCCGCAAAAAATGCTTCTAATATCATTACCCTGCAAAAAATGCTTCTAATATCATTGGACACAAATAGTGCTATGCTACTCAGTCCCTAAACCTAGCCCACACTGGTTCATGGAAATCTTTGTTGCCTCCGTAGTGAAGCAAGAATGTTGTACCAAGACTTCACTATTTTTATTATAGTGCGATATTTTTGGGGCATCACCGCATCACTAAGCAACGCCAGCAAATACGTGAAGAGATACTCGCAACCAGGTAGATATTTCTGTGATTTAAATTGCACACACCTACAGTACACTTATGAAGTCCTTTCACGGTTATGTTTTTGCACAACACATCTTTTCATGTTGTTTCTCATGTGGTAGTGTGGAAGATTTCAAAGAGTTTACTAATGTCACCATGTCTGGCAGTCGGTCGTTGGAGGAGGAGGACATGTCTGGCAGTCGGTCCTGGGAGGAGGAGGAGAGGGAGTCTTGAGCTATTGGGTTTAGGAGGTATGGTTTTTTTCCTCTACCGTTGCAACACACGGGCATTTGTGCTAGTCTTTACCTAATCTTTCCCTATCTATCCCTAATATTATTAATAATAAAGCATGGATTGACTCTGTGGGTTCACCGTCACAATACGCTTCTGCCCGTGAATTTATGCTTTCATTTTTTTTCAACACGTCTATATTTTTTCCAAAATCCAAGGTGGTACTAATCTATCTATGCTTATATGTACTCCCTCCGTCCCATAATGTAAGACGTTTTTTGACACTAGTGTAGTGTCAAAAAACGTCTTACATTATGGGACAGAGGGAGTATAAGAAAAACCTGAGAAGGTAAATCCTCTTTTTTTCCGTGTCCAACTATGCCAGGTCATCCGTCGTCCGTACTATGCTAGGTCTTCTACATCGTCCCGCACACATCCGACTTCTTTTCTACCGGTGCTGATCCGGACTGCTTTTCATACCAGTGTCTATCCGATTTTTTCTTGTATAAAAGTGTAGGCACCTACAACCTCCGTACCTGTGCTCTCGCTCCGTCCACGAACAGGAGAGGAGTATCTGCCCTATGGACGCCCGTCGCCGCACTCCTTTGTCGTCGTCGGACACTGACCCAGAGGTGCTTGCCCCTCGAGGTCGCGTTGACACCGACACGGCCACCTCCTAGGATGCGGCTCCCCAATGACGCCGCCGCCCCAGGGTTCACACCGGTGCCGCCTCTCCAGTCCTGGCTTCAGCCCTCTCACCGTAAACCTCAGCAATGGCTCCTGTCCGCGCCAATACCCGCCGCCATGAGCTGTGCACGGATGCCCTAGATGGAAGCTACGACGATGGCCGAGACGCTTATCCTCCACTGCTACCTCCTGAGATCCCGTGGGCCGTGGCGAGCTCCCTTCCCGGTTCCCACTACCCCGCCACCCTGGCCGGCTCGTGCACGTGACCATGGTGATGTAGGTTTGCGAGGATATATGCGAGAAGCGATGCCGCCCTAGTAGCGTCGCGGTAGGCACAAGGAAGATCCTACACTAATCTTTCCCATCCCCTTGCAGCAAGCTGCGTAGGCCCCATTGCCAGTCACGGCTGAATGGAGCCCCGATTGGCTCTCCTTGCTCTCCACTGTGGCGCCCGGTGGCGTGTACTGTGGATGAGGCCACTTTTCGCGCCCGCGCAAGATGTGGATGGAGCTCCGCCGAGTCCATGAGCTCCCGAGCCGGGCAACGGCGCGTATTGATCTGAAAAAGGCCACCAACCTAATGCAGCCTCTCCCCACTCCCTTTCTTCTCCATATTATAATATCCTTTGATATCAGGTTCTAGCTGTACATTAACCGAAGCATCTCTTTTCTGATCAGTTATACGTCAACCAAAGCATCACTTTTCTGATCAATTAAGGAAAACATGTCAGGATGGTTGATGCTTGATGCAACGGAGAGTCACATGTGTATTGACGACAGTTTCAGTTTAATCGGGCTTCCGACTGGAGGAACAGAAGCGACTCTCCATTCACCAGCCATTAAGTTCATTACTGAATAACAAAATCAACTTCAGACCTAAGGTTTGATCAGGAAAATTCAGCTATGTCTATCTATGTGCATTGGTCTTAATTTTTTTAGATGAGCAAACTGTCTACTTCCATAGGAAGTGGATGGGATGATCTACATAGCCTCCTCGCAAGACCGGATTCAAGGAATCAGTACAACAGTGTGGCCTCTTACTAGACAGTTTTTTTCTCTCTGCTTTCGAGAATGCTAGACACTTTTCAGTTTTCTTTGATGTTGCTCTAGATGTTTAAATATCTGGATGCGTTTTCTTGAATCTGAGTTCGATCTTTGATTATCTCGCATCGTATATCTAACCACTCGACTTTCCTTTATTATTAAGATGCATCAAACCGCCATCCCCTCCGAGAGGAAGGGCCAACTCAAGTAGGTATTACATCCATTGTTTTAAGCAGTAAATTCAGAAATCTGAATTGAACTAACTGATTTGGCTTATGTTTTGTAAATGCAGCATCCATGTACAAGAATCTCTGTAATGTAGTTATGTGAACTAGAGGTGTGGTTTAGCAATGTACCTCATACACGGCTGGTTGATGATAATGATATCTCAGGTTTGCCTTGATTATATTATAAATTACTCAAATCTTTTTAGAAACAGTAAAGTTAAGTTTAAATTGCGTAAAACAGGAATGCGAAACGAGTAGTTTGTAGTGTTGAAATAAAATCAGAACTTAAAACATATGGGTTTTACAAGCATCACTGCTTGAACATGCAAAAGATAAATAACAGCACAAGTTTCATGGACTACACCAGTTTCTACAGCTAAAATGTCTACCATTGTTGAATCTCTATTACTGTGGAGTAGCATGTTTTGGGGCATACTTACTTACATACTTTGTTCCTTTAGAGTAATATAATCTTCTCGATGTGTTAATTCACTTATTTTTCACACATGATGAATCCATAGTTGTTCGATTTAGCCAGAATATTCTCTTCTTTGTTAATAATAGTTTTACATAACATTACTTATATAAGGTCAAGTAGCCTCTCATAATGAAATACTGCATTTTTGTGTCGTTCTCTCTCAAAATGATTGTTTACAGATAAAATTATTTGTAGAGATGGAGGACCTCGTAACCGACCATGTTGGGAGCTTGTGGAGAAATAGTATGTTGCTGTATGGAGGAATCCTTTAAATAACTCTTGCTACATGAGTCAGTGATCCTGAGGCAAACCTCCACTTTGTGATAGTGATGATAATTGCAGATAATGTTTGGTATTTTTTAACCCATCTAATCTACTTTTATTAGTTAAGCCTCAATTTATTTTGAACATTTGCAATAATACTAAATTCATAAAGATGATCTTTACGGTTTAAATAAACTGTCTATGGTTTTTCTATAATTGTTCTGAACATTGGCATAATTATACATTCATCTCTTGCGGAGTAGTCTCATGATTTTGACTTATTTTTTCCTTGTTGGTGATTTCTAAATGTGTGATACTGATACATACTGCAGTTTCGTTTCAGATGCAACCTTCAATTATAGAGGTTTCAGTTTCCTAATGGCTGATTTCTTCTTTGCGAGTCTTCCTTTTTCTTATGTTCACAAGGTGTACAATTGTCTATAGTATTTGCCAAGTTTAATCTAATGTCTAATAAAAAAATTTGCATGGCAGGAAATGAGCAAGTAGGTATTTTAAGGTGAACTTTGTATGAATCCTCCCGCTCCCGCCAACCCATTCTTCAATTAGTTAGTATCCTCAAGTCACGATGTATCAATTTTGCCATGCAAGACGTTATGATAAAATAGAGGATGTAGACTGACTATGGGTGTTGAGCCTTGCTTATTGGGATGGATGTACGTGATTTCTCCCGTTGCAACGCACGGGCATATTTCCTAGTTATACTTTTAAGGGTGGAATACCAAAGAAACTTGGAGATCCAGGAGTACCCACTATACCATGCTCCATTAAAAGAAATTATGTTAAAACTGCTTTATGTGATCTTGGAGCCGCTGTTAGTGTTATGCCTCTCTCTTTATATCGTAGACTTGATTTGAATAAGTTGACACCCTCGAAATATCTTTGCAAATGGCTGATAAATCAACTGCTATAATTGCCGGTATTTGTGAGGACGTGCCTGTTGTGGTTGCGTAACGTTACTATTTTAACGGACTTTGTTATTCTTGATATTCGAGGGGCGATAGTATGTCTATTATTCTTGGAAGACCCTTTTTGAATACTGCAGGGGTTGCTATTGATTGCAACAAAGGCAATGTCACTTTTCATGTTAATGGTAATGAGCATACGGTACACTTTCCGAGGAAACAACCTCAAGTTTATAGTATCAACTCTATTGGAAAAATTACATCGATTATATTTGGAGGTTTTGAATTTCCTCTTACTACTGTCAAGAAGAAATATGATATACTTATTATTGGGGATGTGCATATCCCCATTGAGGTAACATAGTGTTATCTGAAACTTCTCCGGTTCCATGTTAGTCGGAATGAGTTTGTTAACAAGACCTGATCAACCTTGTTAGTGGATTCCTTTTGATGAGCATGAAATGGATGAAACTAGAAGCACAACCTTCTGTACCCTCTTTATACTTTACATTATTTAGTTGAAATAAAGTAAAATAGTATTTTTAAATACATTTCCTGATTTATCCGTGCAATATAAAAAATACCCCGAAAATAAAAGTCCTCCAAATGCCATGCCAATTTAATATGATTTTTTCGGGAATATTTGAGGATTTATGGTGCAAAAAATTACCACGGGGGGAGCTGTCACCTGGCCAGAGAATTAAGTTTTCATTCTGTACATGCCAGATCATGAATTAGTAACCATCCATCTCAATCCAAAATCTCCGATCGTCTGTGATCCAAACCCAAACTCTCCTCCGGTTTTGGCACAAACTCAATACTTGACCGACTGCGTCACAGTGCTCAGGTAAAGTGGCAGTGGTTGAAAGCGAGCGGAAACGTCAGTGTTTTCTGAGAGGGTGGAGGGCGCGCCCTACCCCCCTGGGTGCGCCCCCTGCCTTGTGGGCCCACGGTGGCCCTTCTCCACTTATTCCTGCACCCATCCTCTTCTTCTTCCTCCCACAAACATGAATATCTGACTCAAGCACGAGTTTCAGCTCACTTTGCTGCGATTTTCGATCTCCTTGCTCAAAGCACCTCTCACAAAACTGCTTGGGGAGATTGTTCCTTGGTATGTGACTCCTCCATTGGTCCAACTAGTTTTTGTTCTAGTGCTTTATTCTTTGCAAATTTGTGCTGCATAGGTGACCATGTTCTTGAGCTTGCATGTCAAATTTGTATGGTTCCAAGTAGTTCTAATGCTTGATATAGGCTCTAAGCACTTGTAGGAGTAGTTGCTATCAGTTTTATTGAAGTTGGTTCACTTTTGTTGGAAGTTACTAAAAATTTCAGATTATTTCAGAAAATAATGAAGAGACTTTTGAGGGGCTCGTCGAGCCGAAGCTCGATGGAAAAACAAAATGAAGAAGCACAGAGGCCCAAATATAATTTGCCTCGCACCGCGGAAGTCCGGCCGTGTGAATGGCCTTCCGATGACTTCTTGAGTCAAGCCGGGATTTATGAGGATTTTTATTCATTGGTTGAGAATGTTGGCTTCACCGACTTCGTCTGCGACCAACGTCATCAGTATCTCTTACTCACTAATACTTTTGTGCAAAACTTCTACTATTTTCCTAAGGAATCACCTCCTTCAGACGTGGAAGAATTTATTAACACCATCACTGTGGGGGAAACCAGGAAGTTTTCCGATGCAAGAATCACTAGCATACATTTTCCTGTTTTACGCTACTTTGCCTTATTTGCTAGTCGTTGCTTGATTGGTCGCAGAAACTTTGGAAACCTTAGTGTTCCTGATATTATCATTTTGTTCCATGGTTTATACCTCGATAACTCTGTTAGTATGGGCGGAATTATTGCTAAATGGTTAAGTTTGAACCGTACTAAAGGCCCCATCTTTGGAGGTATTTATGCTCCACGCCTAGCTGCACATTTTAACATACCCATTAGGCTTTATGAGAAAGAAGAAAAATTGTTGCCTAGTGCTTATTTAGATTATAAGAGTATGCTAGCGCATGACTTTATTGTTAAGGGCAAGGAAGGGGAGCTTAAATATAAATTGTACTTTGATAAACATCACCCTGAGACTATTACTTTGCCTGCTCCTTCTTTGTTTAACTTGTCTGAAGGTCTTTATCTCGTTCCGTGGGCGGCCGTTCAAGCCTATCGGAATCCTGCACCAGCCCCGGAGCCGGAACCACAATACGAGCCTCCACACCAGTCTGTTTATTCTTGGGATCCGGAGGTGGCTGCCAGCCAGTGGCAGTAAGAGTCCTCTTCATCACAGTACGACCCCAGCTACACCTACGGGTATCCGCCAGCCATCCTCGGCAATGAACCAACTTAAGCCAAAAGCCTAAGCTTGGGGGAATACGTATTTCCCACCGGCATTACATTTATGTTCACACACACTCATTGCTAGATGTCGGTGCTCATACTCTTTCACTGTAATATCCATGCTAGTTTATTTTCTTTTTCCAGCTTTCTTCTTGTGTGTTTGTTAAACTTTAAGAAAACAACAACAAAAATTAGTGTAGCTTCTAGTTAATTTACTTTTCCTTCTGTAGTAGTAACAATTAAAAAGAAAACCCAAAAATATTTCCTGTTCTTCTTTTGCTTGTTGGGAGCTTCCCCGTGTAAATAGGTTTATTTCCTCTCTTTTCTTTGGGGTCGATAGGAGAAGACCATGATTAAATTGTTGAAGTGGCTCTTATATGCATTATTGTTGATTTAACCAAGAGCCCATATTGCCTTGTCTTCTCCTGCTTATTGAATGCTCGCAGATTCCAGCTTAGTCCAATGCACGTGCACTCTTATTATTAACCACATCGTTCGGTCGTGCAAGTGAAAGGCAATTATGATGATATATGATGAATTGATTGGGATAAGCGGGGCTGGTATGAACTCGACCTCTCTTGTTTTTGTAAATATGATGAGTTCATCGTTCTTGATTCAGCTTATTATGAATAAACATGTTTGCAATGACAATTAGAGATCATAGTTGCTTATGCCATGCTTGATTAGCTATGAGTTATAATTGTTTACCTTATGCTGCCAACATGCTATTAAAATGGTTGTGATGTGGTATGATGGGGTGGTATCCTCCTTTGAATGATTTAAGTGACTTGACTTGGCACATGTTCACACATGTAGTTGAAACAAATCAACATAGCCTTCACGATATTTATGTTAATGGTGGATTATATCCTACTCATGCTTGCATCCAATGTTTATTAATTTTAATGCATGTTCATGGCTGTTGTATGCTCGAATAGCTCATGTATCAACTAGGGCTGCCCCTATCTTCCATGTTAGGCGGGTTATTCTCAAGAGGAGTGGACTCCGCTCCTCGCTCATGAGAAAATGGCTGGTCACCGGGATGCCCAGTCCCATGCTTTATGCAAACTAAATCAAAATAATGGCAAACAAAACTCCCCCTGGGACCTGTTGATTGTTGGAGGCACTCGTTGTTTCGAGCAAGCCATGGATTGATGCTTGTTGGTGGAGGGGGAGTATAAACTTTACCATTCTGTTTGGTAACCGCCTATAATGTGTGTAGCATGGAAGATATTGCCATCTCTTAGTTGTTATGTTGACAATGAAAGTATGCCGCTCAAAATATTATTTATCTCTATTTCAAAACCGAGCTCTGGCACCTCTACAAATCCCTGCTTCCCTCTGCGAAGGGCCTATCTATCTACTTTTATGTTGAGTCATCACCCTCTTATTACAAGCACTAGCTGGAGAGCACAGCTGTCATTTGCATTCATTATTGTTAATCTATATTGTGTATGACTATGATTGGATCTCTTTTACCATGAATTACAATGTCTAGTCAGTCCTTGATCTTTAAAGGTGCTCTGCATTTGTTTTGCGGTCTCAAAAAGGGCTAGGGAGATACCATCTTGTTATATCATATTATGATTGTTTTGAGAAAGTGTTGTCATCCGAGATTTATTATTATGACTCGCTAGTTGATTATGTCATTGATATGAGTAAACATGAGACCTGAGAATTATTGCAAATGTGGTTAGTCATGATCTTTGCTGAAAACTTGAATGCTGGCTTGATATATTTACAACAACAAGAGCAAACAGAGTTTGTAAAAGTTTTTCTTTTTCTCTCTTTCAGTTTGTCAACTGAATTTCTTGAGGACAAGCAAGGGTTTAAGTTTGGGGGAGTTGATACGTCTCCGTCGTATCTACTTTTCCAAACACTTTTGCCCTTGCTTTGGACTCTAACTTGCATGATTTGAATGGAACTAACCCGGACTGACGATGTTTTCAGCAGAATTGCCAAGATGTTGTTTTATGCGTAAAACAAAAGTTTTCGGAATGACCTAAAACTCCACGGAACATCTTATAAAAATAATAAAAAATCCTCGCCAAAGATGAAGACCAGGGGGCCCACACCCTATCCACGAGGGTGGGGGGCGCGCCCCCCTACCTCGTGGGCCCCCTGGGGCTCCTCCGACGCCAACTCCAACTCTATATATTTGCTTTCGGAGAGAAAAAAATCAAGGAGAAGAAATCATCGCGTTTTATGATACGGAGCCGCCGCCAAGCCCTAAAACCTCTCGGGAGGGCTGATCTGGAGTCCGTTCGGGGCTCCGGAGAGGGGGATTTGTCGCTGTCGTCATCATCAACCATCCTCTATCACCAATTTCATGATGCTTACCGCCGTGCGTGAGTAATTCCATCGTAGGCTTGCTGGACGGTGATGGGTTGGATGAGATCTATCATGTAATCGAGTTAGTTTTGTTAGGGTTTGATCCCTAGTATCCACTATGTTACGAGATTGATGTTGCTATGACTTTGCTATGCTTAATGCTTGTCACTAGGGCCCGAGTGCCATGATTTCAGATCTGAACCTATTATGTTTTCATGAATATATGTGAGTTCTTGATCCTATCTTGCAAGTCTATAGTCACCTACTATGTGTTATGATCCGCAACCTCAAGTGACAACAATTGGGACCACTCCCGGTGATGACCATAGTTTGAGGAGTTCATGTATTCATGTGTGCTAATGCTTTGTTCCGGTTCTCTATTAAAAGGAGGCCTTAATATCCCTTAGTTTCCATTAGGACCCCGCTGCCACGGGAGGGTAGGACAAAAGATGTCATGCAAGTTCTTTTCCATAAGCACGTATGACTATATTCAGAATACATGCCTACATTACATTGACGAATTGGAGCTAGTTCTGTGTCAGCCTATGTTATGACTGTTACATGATGAACCGCATCCGGCATAATTATCCATCACCGATCCGATGCCTACGAGCTTTCCATCTACTAGTTTACGCTTATTTACTCTCCCGTTGCTACTGTTACAATCATTACAAAACACCAAAAATATTACTTTTGCTTTCATTACTCTTTTGTTACCATTACCACTACTATCATATTACTTTGCTACTAAATACTTTGTTGCAGATATTAAGTTATCCGGGTGTGGTTGAATTGACAACTCAGTTGCTAATACTTGAGAATATTCTTTGGCTCCCCTTGTGTCGAATCAATAAATTTGGGTTGAATACTCTACCCTCGAAAGCTGTTGCGATCCCCTACACTTGTGGGTTATCAGATGTAGGACTACATGTCGGACCTTGCGGTCCGAACGGATGCTGGCGGTTTGAGGGTCCGCATTGTAGCGAGTCAACGACACTCCCTGGACGCCTCTTTTAAGAGCATCTATGTCCGGACTTGACAAATCCGCCCCTATTAGCCCGCGGACGCGTCCAGACGCATCCGCAGATAGTGACTGGTCACACCTCAAATTTTCCTTCACACAACTGGACACCTCAATTAGCAAACCTCAAATCCATACAAAACACATGCAGCGTACCTAAACGATGCAGCACACATCGTTTGGCTACTACATCAGGACATGACATCAAACTACCAAATGTTGGCATGTTCTACGTACATATTAGCTATGGAGAAGCTCATCCACAGCTGCCCTTGCCCTTCCCGGCGCCTTTGCCATCTTTCCCGCGGAAGTAGCGCTCGAAAACACAAAACGGACCTAGCCGGACATGCTCTTCGCCGGAGCCGTTCGACTCGTTGTTGTCCTCCTTCTACTCTTTGGGGAGCTATCTGACCATGGCACATACCGCCCGATTTTGCTCTAGGGCGAGAGAGCGCGTGTTCCTCCGTTGTCGCTTCTTTACGATGCAGGGACAAATGGCTTCCTCCTCCGCAACAACGCTTGCCACCGCATCCGCCGCCATGTCGGCAGCAAGGCGGGCCTCGGCCACCCTTATCCTCTCCTTTCCACGGTGGGCGCACTGATCCATGTAGCACTCATACTCCGGCATACCAGAGATGGGAAGGCTACCAGCCTCGACGGATCCGAGCGCCCTTTGCACAAACGCAATGGATTCACATCGAACAGATCCCCCTGTTGGTTGGGTGCAATCCTCCCGGGAGCGACGAAGGGCAATGCGGGTGACGGTGTCCTGGACTAGGGGGTACTCACCACGTCATCTCCCGATCTATTAGATTGGGCCGAGGACCCCCATGGCCGTATACTCATGGGCCAGTCCGGACAGTTGCCGCATACAAAGAAGATTCCACAAGACTTGGTGGTCAAGACAAGGACTCCTCCCCACCGGCGTATTCGGCTAGGACTCTTGTTATCCTAGGCCTCTGGTGCATTATATAAACTAGGTCCAGGCTAGTCAATAGAAGATATACAACAATCATAATCATTATAGGCTAGCTTCTAGGGTTTAGCCTCTACGATCTCGTGGTAGATCAACTCTTGTAATACTCATACCATCAAGATCAATTAAGCAGGAAGTAGGGTATTACCTCCATAGAGAGGGCTGAACACAGGTAAACATCGTGTCCCTTGCCTCCTGTTACCATCGATCCTTAGGCCTTACAGTTCGGGACCCCCTACCCGAGATCCGCCGGTTTTGACACCGGCATTGGTGCTTTCATTGAGAGTTCCGCTGTGTGATCGGCAAAAGGATCAATGGCTCGTCAGCAGATCAACTGTGACGTCGACTTCTTCGTCACTGGCTCGACCGGTCACCTCGGCTCGACCGAATACTGTGCCCTGCCTCCGATCGTCATGTTCGGACAAGGGCCTTCATCAACATCAACTCCGATCTCTATCAAGATCATGGAGGAAACATCCATGGCGCTCTGGGGCTCAACGTCAACATTGCCCTTGGGCGACCGTGCTGTTTTTCTGGACAGCGAATGTAACACCCCGGATGTAACTTTCCATATTTGTAACTCCAACTCTTGCCATTTTCAGCATTGTGATATGATATTCCCTCCGTGGTTGGGTTTTTGTCTTTTGTTTTGCATTTTGTTCATGTCATGCATCTCATATCATGTCATCATGTGCATCTCATTTGCATACATGTTCGTCTCATGCATCCGAGCATTTTCCCTGTTGTCCGTTTTGCAATCCGGCACTCCTATGTCCCCCGGCGTCCCCTTTTACGTTTTTTGGTGAGCGGGTACTAAACTTTCTCGGAATGGACCGAGGTTTGCCAAGTGGCCTTGGTACACACCGGTAGACCACCTGTCAAGTTTTGGGTCATTTGGAGCTCGTTTGGTACTCCAACGGTTAACCGCACTCTCGCAAAGGCCTCTTTTAAGTTGCAGCCCAACACCCCTTCAAAACAGCCCAATAACCCATCTAAGTCACTTCCATGCTCTCCTTCGTTCGATCACGATCGTGTGGGCGAAAACTACACCTCATTTGGAGCTTCCTATCTCCTTCTACCTATAAAAACACCCCCTCCCCCGAAATCCCGGATCAATTCCGGACGAAACCCTAGCCCCGCTCCTCTCCGCGCCGCCGGACGAAATCCGGACGGCCGGACGTGTCCGTCCGCCGCCGCCCGGCCAATCCGGGGCCGCCACGTGGGCGCGCCCCACTTCGCCGCGCCGCCGCCAGCCCGCAGGCCCCCGCCCGACCAGCGTGCCGCCGCTTCCCTCCCGCCGCTGCGCCCGGCAGCCAAGCCGCCAGCGTGCCGCCATCGCCGCCCGCGCCGCGCGCCCCGGATCCGCCGCCCCGCCCGGCCAGCTCCTCCTCGGCCGCTCGTGGCCAAGCGCCTCGCCTCGACTTCGCCACGGATCTCGATCCGCAAGGGTTTACTTCTTCGCCCCCCCTCCCGATTTGGGCGTATAGCATACCGAATTGTTCGCCTCGAAGAGTAGATCATTTCATCTCATTGCATCATTTTCATTTGAGCTCATCTTGATGCCCGAAATGCTGTTAGAAGAGGGCTATGTGATGTTAGTTTCAGATTCTTATCAGAACATGCACTTTTATCATTTTTGCCATGATTGATGTGTGCATCCTATGATCTTAAGTCCTACATGTGTTTTGTAATATGCCATGCCATCTTTACAGGGGTGTATGCCATGTATTTTTGTGATCTTTGTGGTGACTAGCACAAGCATGCAAACTAGGCTTCATGATGTTGTTGATTTCAGCCCCTGTTTTGCTAATATTTTTATGCCATGTTAACTTGATGCTACAGAGAGTTCCATGCATATTTTGAGATACTTCAGTAAGGATGTTTTGAACATATGGTTATGCTCTATCGATCCATGCCCTTGTTTGCAATTATGGAGTGCCATAGTTTGAGTCAATCGAGCTCTAATTTTGCTATAAAACGTTTCCTGGCAGATTGTTTACATGTTATTCAATTTTGCCAAGGTTGTTGTAGTTGATCCGTGTATGCTATGATGTTGTTCTTGCCATTTGTAGCTTCTATGCCATGTCCTCTTGATGGATGTATGCTTAGTTTATCATGAAATGCTCTGTAGTGAGTGCATCGAGCTCTTAAACATGCCTACTTGTTATCTGTTTTTGTCATGCCCTGTTGCTGAATCTGTTAACGGAAGTTGCTATTTTGACATGGGTGCTATTGCATTTTCTGATCCCTTTTGGCTCATGGTCAGTAAGGGACTTTTGTTCTATGCCTTGAGTAGATTCATGCCATGCATTGTTTTGCTATTATAAGTTCCTGTAGCATGTTGTTTGCTTGCTCTGAACATTGCTTCCTGATGCTGTTTCTGCCATGTTCAGTATTTTCACCGTCTGTGAAGCTGATATATTTTGCACTTTTTCCATGCTTGTTTGGACCTGTTATGATGTGATTTAGCCGTAGCTCAGTGTTCATCTTTTGTCAAGCATCTTGAGTAGATCACTGCCATATGCTTTTCTGGTACGGTTGGGTGCAGTAGCTTAATTTCTTGTTGCTTGCTAAGTGGCATCATGTTGTTAATGGCAGATTTGTGTCATTCTTGTTTTGCTTGTCATTTGCAAACCGTGCATCCGATTCCGGTGATCTTTATATCGATTTCAACCGAAATCATATCACCTTTCCAGTGGCATACTTGGTTTGCCAAGTTGATGCCTGGTTCATCTTTTTCTTTCCGGAGCACGCATATGCATTGCATCTCACATCTCGCATATCATGCCATGTATTGCATCATGTTGCTTGTGCATTGCACCGTGATTTATTGTGGTTCCATTGTTTGTGTTCTTGCTTTGGGTAGAGCCGGAGACGAGTACGTGAACGAGGAACCTGTTGAGAACGCTTACGAGGATCAAGCTTTCGACAACTCGAGAACTTTGCGAGCAAGATGACCATACCCTCGAAATCACTTCTATCTTTGCTTGCTAGATGCTCGCTCTTTTGCTATGCCTATGCTACGATGCCTATCACTTGCTATATCATGCCACCCATATTGCCATGTCAAACCTCTAACCATTTTTTTCCTAGCAAACCGTTGTTTGGCTATGTTACCGCTTTGCTCAGCCCCTCTTATAGCGTTGCTAGTTGCAGGGGAAGATGAAGTTTGTTCCTTGTTGGAACATGGAGATATTGTTCCTTGTTGGAACATGTTTACTTGTTGGGGTTATCACAATATATCTGCTATAATTAATGCATCTATATACTTGGTAAAGGGTGGAAGACTCGGCCTTATGCCTGGTGTTTTGTTCCACTCTTGCCGCCTCTAGTTTCCGTCATACCGGTGTTATGTTCCTTGATTTCGCGTTCCTTACGGTTGGGTGATTTATGGGACCCCTTGATGATTCGCTTTGAATAAGACTCCTCCAAAGAAGGCCCAACTTTGGTTTTACCATTTGCCACCTAAGCCTTTTTCCCCGGGTTTTCATGAGCCCGAGGGTCATCTTTATTTTAACCCCTGCATCAGTGCTCCTTCGAGTCTTGGCCCGAATCGAGCTACTGCGGGCCACCACGGGAAACTCGAGGCTTGGTTTTACTCAGTAGCTAGTCTCATCCGGATGTGTCTCGAGAACGAGATATGTGCAGCTCCTATCGGGATTTGTCGGCACAATCGGGCGGCTTTGCTGGTCTTGTTTTATTGCTGTCGAAATGTCTTGTAGTCCGGGATTCCGAGATCGATCGGGTCTTCGGTAGAAGGAATATCCTTCGTTGACCGTGAGAGCTTATAATGGGCTAAGTTGGGACACCCTGCAGGGTATTATCTTTTCAAAGCCGTGCCCCGGTTATGAGGCAGATGGGAATTTGTTAATGTCCGGTTGTAGAAAACCCGAAGTTGACCTTAATTAATACACATCAACCGCGTGTGTAACCGTGATGGTCTCTTCTCGGCGGAGTCCGGGAAGTGAACACGGTGTTGGAGTTATGTTTGGCGTAAGTAGTTCAGGATCACTTCTTGATCGCTACTAGCTTCACGACCGTGCATTGCTTCTCTTCTCGCTCTCTTTTGCGAATGTAGCCTCCATATATGCTAGTCGCTTGCTGCAGCTCCACCTCACAACTCTGTCCTTCCTATAAGCTTAAATAGTCTTGATCTCGCAGGTGTGAGATTGCTGAGTCCCCGTGACTCACAGATTCTACCAAAACAGTTGCAGGTGCCGACGATGCCAGTGCAGATGACGCAACCGAGCTCAAGTGGGAGTTCGACGAGGAACGTGGTCGTTACTATTTGTCTTTTCCTGATGATCAGTAGTGGAGCCCAGTTGGGACGATCGGGGATCTGTTTAGCATTTGGGGTATCTTCTTTTATTTTGGTTCCGTAGTCGGACCTTGAGTGTAATCTGAATGATGGATGTTTATTTATGTATTGTGTGAAATGGCAATCGTAAGCCAACTATGTATCTCTTTCCTTATGTATTACATGGGTTGTGTGAAGATTACCTCACTTGCAACATTGCTTTCAATGCGGTTATGCCTCTAAGTCGTGCTTCGACACGTGGGAGATATAGCCGCATCGAGGGCGCATAAGTTGGTAATCGAGCCATCCCGACTTAGGAGCCCCTCGCTTGATTGTTTCTTTGGCGTTGTTGAGTCTAGAACAAAAATGTTTTGAGTCTTAGGATTATATATATCGAGAGTAGGATTCTTTTTACTCCCAGTCCCTTCGTCGCTCTGGTGAGGTCTCTGACGTAGAAGTTTTGACTCTCCTCTCCTCAAATTTCACAAAAAATTTAGGATCACGCGGGTATCTTGGAATCGCTCGATGGTTTTGTGACGAGAACATTGTTCTTGGTGCCTCCCGACATTTAGGGGTTGTGGCGGTGTCCCGGGAGTTGAGCTCCGAGGTGTTGTCGTCACAATTTTATCGCTGCGATTCTGGAATACACGAGCTTTGCCGACATCGAAAATCTCTTTTGTGCGCTTGTTGGTGAGATAACCCCGATAACCCAAAGATCTTGGGCGAGCTCGGGAGTATTGCCATGACTCGTATAACGGATGCTTTTCAAGGTCGAGGTACCACGATTTCGAAGGTTTCTTGGTTATGTGTTGACGGATGGATACAATTTGGATCTAGGTATTGTTAGTTTGGGTGATATATTTTGTGTCCCTGTATCCCCAACACCGCATTGCATAACCAGAAAGTTTCGGGAGTTTATAGGTGGGATTCAAGTAGCTCCTAGCATTTCTTCCCGCAGATATTTGGTTTGTGATTGGGTAATCCTTACCACTTATTTGTTCCAGTCGTACCTTGTTATTTTTTCATCAACCCTTTATCAAGTGGCTTCTCACCTTAATGGACGTGTGATGTTAGCTTTGGAATTCATTCGTTCATCCTTGTTCGAATGTTTATTGTGAAGACTATATGTTGCAATTTCTATCCGTTGATTCAACTTGTCTATCTGCTCATCAAAGTGCTAAAGGATGTCACCCTCTTCAGGATGGCTCCGCCAACGCCGTCTGAATCCGAACGCAATGATGGGAGTCGGTCAGACCCTCCACCTCCACCTCCGCCTCGGAGGCATGGCAAGCTATCATGGCAGCCACCAATGCCAATGCTCAGATGATTTTGCAACTCTTGCAAGAGCGTACCCAAGGGCAAGGCAATCAAGGAAATCAAGGTCAAGGCAACAACCAGCCGCACTTTGCTACCCTCAATCAGTTCCTCGCTAATCAGCCGAAGTCATTCAGCTTCTGTGTCGAGGCCACAAACGCCGATGATTGGCTTGTGGACATCTGCAAACATTTTGAATGTAGCAATGTCAGACCTGAGGACTTTGTCAAGTTTGCTTCGTTTCAACTCAAGGACCAAGTTGCTGAGTGGTACCAAAGAATACAAAGATTCCAGAGGAGGTCGTGTCATTACGGGATGAGTCCCGCCGAGACTTCAAAGCTCACCACATTCCGAAAAGTGTTGTTGAGAGCAAGCGTGAGGAGTTCCGCAATCTCAAGCAAGGCAACATGTCCGTGTATCAATACAATATCAGTTCCAGAAACTTCGCTTCAACCCGCTAAGCAAGACTTCCACGATGAAAAGATTATGATCTATCAATTCAGAGGTGGTCTCGAGAGAAGATCTGCAATTAGCTCTCGTGGCTTTTGAGCGAGAAAAGTATGATGAATTCTACAACATGGCATCAAGCAAGAAGCTGCCCAGCTCAAATGTGAGGCTTCTAAGAAGAGAATCGGGGAGGCGATTCAGTCTTCTTCTTCCTCTCAAGTGGCAGCTAAGCAGAAGTTCTACCTTCCTCCTCCTCCGTTTAAATCGGCCTTATCGCCAGAAGAACTCAGGTGGTCGTGGATCTTCCCACCCGCCCAACCCAGGCTATCGTAACAAGTCTAATTCTCAAGCTCCAAGGTCAAATGCTCCTTATCACCGACCGCTCTCAGAGGTGACTTGCAACAAATGTCGGCAGAAAAGGTCACTATGCGAACAAATGCTTCAACCAAAGGCGCCTTCCGCCTCCTCCTCTGTGAAATCTTCCAAAGAATGCAAAGGTCAAGCATAATCCCAAGTCGGCAAAGGTGAATATGATGAATGCAGCTCAAGCGGAGGAATCTACTGATGTGATAATGGGTAATCTTCCAGTTAATGATATTCCTGCAAAAGTTTTATTTGATACCGGTGCATCGCATTCTTTCATGTCATATCCTTTTGCATCGAAGCACAATTATGACACAGAGGAATTACCTAAAGCTATGCAAGTTATTTCTCCGGCTAAGCATTTGAGCTCTAGCATGATGGTTCCGAATGTCGGTATCAAGATGGGTGACTATAAATTTCTGGCTAAACCAATTGTCCTTGGTGACTCGGATATTGATCTTATTCTTGGGATGGACTGGCTTTCTCAGCACAAAGCTCAGCTTGATTGTGCTGCCAGGGAAATTCAATTGACTCACTCTTCTAATGATGTGATCATCTATGCCGCTCATGATGAAACCATTCGGTTGTTTTCTCTCAATGAGAAGGGCGAATTGGATGCTATCTCTCAGATTCCAGTCGTTTGTGAGTACCAAGATGTCTTTCGGAAGAGCTTCCAGAATGCCTCCTCACCGGCCGCTTGAGTTCGTTATCGATCTTGATCCCGCCTTTGAACCCGTTTGCAAGCGTCCATACAAGCTTGGACCTAATGAGCTGAAGGAATTGAAGAAGCAGCTCGATGAACAAGAGCGTCTGGGTTTGATCAGACCGAGTTCATCTCCTTGGGGTTGTGGTGTTCTTTATGTCCAGAATAAGGATGGCACGGACCAACTTTGCGTCGATTACCGTCCATTGAATAAGAAGACAATCAAGAACAAGTATCCACTTCCCAACATCAATGAGCTTTTCGAGCAACTCAAAGGTGCTAAAGTGTTCTCCAAGCTTGACCTTCGTATGGGTTATCATCAAATTCGCATTCGTGAACAAGATATTCCCAAGACAAAGATTCGTAACAAGCTTTGGTTCTTATGAATATACTGTCATGTCTTTCGGCCTTGTCAATGCTCCTCCAACATTCTCTCGAATGATGAACTTCATCTTCAACCCCTAATTCGTCTTGGTCTATCTTGATGATATTTTGGTCTTCTCCAAGAATAAGAAGGATCGTGCCAAACATTTGCGATTGGTGCTCGACAAGCTCAGAGAGCATCAATTCTATGCGAAGTTTTCCAAATGTGAATTTTGGCTTGATGAAGTTCTTTACCTTGGTCATATCATATCCGCCAAGGGCATCATTGTTAATCCCGAGAAGGTGTCTGCATTGTGAATTGGGAACCTCCTCGGAATGTCAAGCGGCTTAGCGATTTTCTTGGACTTGCAAGCTATTGCCGAAGATTCGTTGAGAATTTCTCAAAGATTGCAAAGCCTCTTTCCAACCTCTTCCAGAAGCATGTGAAGTATGTCTGGTCTCTCGAGTGTGACGTTGCTTTCAACACTCTCAAAGAGAAACTCGTCACAGCTCTGTCTTGACTCCTCTGATGAATCCAAGCCATTCAAGTTTTCTGTGATGCTTCTCTTCAAGGTCTCGGTCTTTGTGTTAATGCAATAGAAGAGAGTTGTGGCCTATACCTCTCGTCACCGAAGCCCAACGAGAAGAACTACCCCACTCACGCATCTTGAGTTGGCGGCGATTGTCCATGCATTGATAACATGGAGACATCTCTTGTTGGGAAGGAAAGTGGACATATTCACCGATCACAAGAGCCTCAAGTATATCTTCACTCAACCGAACCTCAACCTCAGGCAAACTCGATGGGTCGAAATGATTCAAGAGTACAACCCAAGTATTGAATATACTCCGGGCAAGGCCAATGTGATTGCAGATGCTTTGAGCAGGAAGGCTTACTGCAACAGTTTAATCCTCAAGCCCTTCCAACCGGATCTTTGTGAAGCTTTCCAAGTCGAATCTTCAAGTTGTTCCTCAAGGCTTTCTTGCCAACCTCATAGTCTCTCCTACTTTGGAAGATCAGATTCGTGAGGCTCAACTCCTGGATACCATGGTGAAAAAGGTGAAACGTGGTATCGACAAGGGCATTTCCAAGTACAAGTGCTTCCACATTGATGACAAAGATACTCTTTTCTTCGAGGACCGGATTGTGGTTCCAAAGGGTGATCTACGTAAAGTCATTTTGAACGAGGCGACAATTCGCTTCTATCCATTCATCCTGGAAGTACGAAGATGTACCATGACCTCAAGCAGTCATATTGGTGGACTCGAATGAAGTGAGAAATTGCTCAATTCGTGAATGAGTGTGATGTCTGCAGAAGAGTGAAAGCAGAACACCAACGACCAGCTGGTCTCCTCCAACCTCTTGCTATTCCAGAATGGAAGTTTGATCATATCGAAATGGACTTCGTGACTGGATTTCCTAAGTACAAGCATGGAAATGATGCTATCTTCGTTGTCATTGACAAGCTTACTAAAGTGGCTCATTTTCTTCCTATCAAAGAATCTATCACAGCTCGGTTAAGCGAGAGCTATACACATCCAGATTGTCTCCTTGCACGGCATTCCACAAGTGATCTCTTGAGACCGTGGCAGCATCTTTACCTCCGTGGTTTTGGGATTCTTTTCTAAGGCCATGGGCACCAACATTCATTTCAAAGACTGACTTTCCACCCTCAAACAAGTGGCCAAGTCGAGCGAGTCAATCAAATCCTTGAAGATATGCTCAGGGCTTGTGTCATTTCCTTCGGTATTGTGACGCCCTCGATTCAATCGTACACTAATCATACACGCAAATGTGTACGATCAAGATCAAGGACTCACGGGAAGATAGCACAACACAACTCTAGACACAAATTAAAATAATACAAGCTTTATATTACAAGTCAGGGCCTCGAGGGCTCGAATACATAAGCTCGAAAACACAAGAGTCAGTGAAGCAACAATATCTGAGTCTGAGACATGAGTTAGACAAGTTTGCCTTAAGAAGGCTAGCACAAAAGCAACTACGATCGAAAAGGCAAGGCCTCCTGCCTGGGAGCCTCCTAACTACTCCTGGTCGTCGACGGTCTCCACGTAGTAGTAAGCATCGGCGGTGGCATCTGACTGGCTCCAACATCTGGTTGCATCAACCGGAAAGAAGAAGAAAGGGGAAAAGGAGGAGCAAAGCAACCGTGAGTACTCATCCAAAGTACTCGCAAGCAAGGATCTACACTACATATGCAACATTATCAAAGGAAGGTTGTATATGTGGGTGGAAATTCTTGAGAGGTGCGGAATAGAGAGAAGGCCTAGTCCTATCGAAGACTAGCATCTTCGAAACCACCATCTTGGCAAAGAAACAAGAGGGAGTAGAGTAGTAAAACTTAAAGTAGCAGAAGTGTTATCAACCTCGGCGAGAGATCCTTTCTCGACTTCTGCGAGAAAGAAATCCCGAAGCCATACTATCCAGTTATCATCTGTACGTTTCTCATCGCCATCCGGTTCTCATCACAAGTATCCGATTCTAGTTGTATCGATCGGGATACAACTCCAAGTGTCCGTTACCGTAGGGACAGGCTATCGATAGATGTTTTCTTCCCTGAGGTGCACCAACTTACCCACCACGCCGCTTAACTCCGCCGGACACACTTTCTGTGGTCATGCGGCCTCGGCCAAACAATACGCCGCAACCCGACCTAGGCTTAATAGAGAGGCCAAAGACGCCGGACTAAACCTATGCCCCGAGGGTCATGGGCCATCTCCCGGGAACTCCTCACGCGTTGCGTGGGCGGCGGTGAGCAGAACCTAGCTACCTTCCTAAAAAGGCAGGAGCTTACCGGTCCAACCCGGCAAGGCCGGTCGGCCGACGTCCTATTAAGCTTCTGATGAATACGACGCAGAACGCCCATACTATGCCCACGTGATGGTTAGTGCTATCGGGCGAGGCCCTCGGATCAAATATCCAAATCGTAGTGGATTAGAAACGCAGCGGTAACAAGCGAGACTCACGAAAGATGTGACCCGTTGCCCGTCTCGAGGACTTGCGGCAAGGGCTAGGAATGCCCGCCACGCCTCGTAATTATCTCGCGGGCACCTTCCGTGTCAACCCGTCTCCACATCACTCGCCAAATAAGCACGCTGGGTACCCCTCGTGGTCGACCCGTCTTTCCAAGTAACAGTGGTAAAGTCCAAGTAACCGTGTGTCCAAACATCAAGGGAAAAACCGAGGAATCACCCCGATGAATTCCACTAGATGTAATCATCAAGGTGAACGTAAGAGGAATCACCCCGAGGTTCACACTTGAGGGTTCTTGTGACAGTCGTATCGGAAGTGGTTAAGGAGGAAATCACCCTCGATGACCACTTAGGATAGCTATACTCTGAGGTTAATATCGAAGTGCGGTAGAGGTTTCACCCTCGGTACTTCGATAGTAACCCAAAGAGTGTCGAGCAACTAAGGGGAAGTGATGTGCGGTGTCGGGGCTGGTCTTCGATCCCGTTGATCGGGTCTTCAATGATGAAGCGAGGCAACAAGGACAAGGTGAGGGGTCACCGATGGGTCTCTAACCAACCTATACTAAGCGGTTTAGGATAGCGGGTAAGGTACAACGGCAGATATAAAAGCGGGCTATGCATCGGAATAGGTGCAAACAATACTTGAGCAAAATCTAATGCAAGTATGAGAGAATGGAATGGGCGATATCGGGATGATCAAAGGGGGCTTGCCCGGTTGCTCTGGCAAGGAGGGGTCGTCGTCGGCGTAGTCGATCACCGAATGACATCGGTCTCGGGGTCTCTAGAAGAGAAGAGGGGGAAGAAACAGTAAATATAAAGCAAACATAGCATAACAGGACAACATGCAGAGCTAGGCGTGTTCTAGCGGTGCTACATGATACCAAGCGAGGGGAAGTCAGCAGGGAATGTTTTCCGGTTACGGACATGTGTCGAACAGAGATGACCGAGGAGGAATGTTCCATGTTCAGATAGTTACAGGCATCTAATGGTAAGCGGATCGCGTATTCGGATTCGTTGGATTTTTCGAGCAACTTTCATGTTGAAAATATTTTAATCCGAGTTACGGTTAAAAGATATGATTTTCTAAAGATTTTATTAATTTACGGAATTTAATTAATTAATTAATTAATTGAAAAATGTATTTATGACGTCGGCATGACGTCATCTTGACGTCGGCGATCAACAGGGTTGACCAAGTCCCACCTTACTTGTGGGTCCCGTTCGTCATCATCTGCTAACTTATTAACCTATTTAAGTTTAATTAACAGTAGTTAATTAGGTTAATTAGTTATTAGGTTTAATTAATCAGGATTAATTAGATTAACTAATTACTTAATTAATTAATTAATTAATTAATTAGTTTTATTCATTTTTATTTATTATTATCTAATTTTCATTTTTCCTTTTTATTATTAAAACCATTACGTAGGGTGGGGCCCCCATGTCATAGGCCCCAGGGCCAAGCGGGCATGGGCTTATGGGCGTGGCGTTCGGGCGCCAAACCAGGGGACGCAGGCGTGGCGCCCGCCTCGATCCCGGCCGGCAGTGGTGGAGGGGCCGAGGCCGTGGTCTGACGAGGAGCCGGCGAGGGCGGTTCATGGGGCTTTGGAGGGGTCACGGAGGCGCGGAGGTAGGCGGAGGGGT
Organism: Aegilops bicornis; assembly: GCA_021605145.1. NCBI lineage: Eukaryota > Viridiplantae > Streptophyta > Magnoliopsida > Poales > Poaceae > Aegilops > Aegilops bicornis. Next base: position 573,650,772 of record CM038675.1, read on the forward strand.
GCGGACACCACCACAAGGCTTCAAGATCGGGCTGGCCGGGTGGTGCGCCGGGAGGCCAGGGGTTCGGTGGCCGGAGGCGAGGGCGCCACGACGGGGAGAGAGGGGAGGCCACGGCGAGGCCGGGCGGAGCACGGCGAGGGGGAGAAGAGGGAGGCGGGGACTACAGGCTGCGGGCGGCGTGGTCATGACTGTAAGGAGAGAGGCGGCCGAGCCGCGGCGACGGGCTCTGGGGCTACGGTGGCGCCGGGAGGGGGACGAGGGAAGCGACGGGGAGAAGGCGAAGCTCACAGGAGGGGTACGCTGGGGTCTAGGAGGCGGGCGCGGTGGAGCTCAGTGGCGACCGGAGGAGGGAGTCGGGAGGCGGCCACGGGCGTGGGAGGACTCGGCGAGGCGGCGTGGGGTCGGGATGACCTCAGCGGGCGAGTGCCCAGCGTGGCGACGGTGGCGAGGGGTCCAAGGCGAGGCGCGACGGGTGGCTCGGCCCCGATCTGGATCGGGGCGGGGGAGATCGAAAGTGGATCGGGGAGGGGGCGAGTGAGGCTGGGCGGCTAGGGTTAGCCGATCCGGGAGGGGGATAAGTGGGCCGGGCCGGGCTGTGAGGGGCTGGGCAGTGTGAGGGGGGCGGTGGGAGGGCTGGCCCGGTTGGGCCGATGGGGTTTCCTCCCCCACTCCTTTTTGTTTTATTTTCTGAATACTTTTATTTCTTTGCCTATGTTTTCAATATGAAGTTGAACCGGGTTTGAATCAACGAGAGTTTAGTCACAAAGAATCGAGGTGACGTGGCATGATTAGTGTGGGATTCTTTGTGGCGTGATTATCCCAAGGCCACAATTCTCCTCCACTACAAGAAATCTCGTCCCGAGATTTAAGAGGGGAGTAAGGGGAAAGTTAAGTTACGATATTCTAACGGATCTTCTCGAAGAAGTTAATCCCTTTCGTTGATGTCTTCAATTCTTTATTCCAAAGCATCATGATGAAGTTGTCGTCCTTTCTTCGGGAACTCCATCGTACTTACGAATAGGTAAGGGCAGCTCTACAATGTTAGGATGTTATAAGGGAAATTCATGCAGGGGTATCCCAAGAATGAACATATGAGTATCTCTCGAGTTGAACAGATGACACACATCGAGAGTAAAGTAAGACGGTGCAATAAGAAGTTTCAAGCGGATAGGCAATCGTTCATTGCTCAAGCAGAAAAGCGAAAGGGGTTCGAGTAACGGAATAAGTATTGTGTCCGATGCGAGAATAGGTCAACAGGCAAGTGGCGGTGAATTGCATACAAAGTCAAGCACGAGGAATAACTCTGACAACCGGGTGTACAGGAGAGTCAGGTTTCGATCATGTGGAACTGTGGGTTATGGGCCCACCATATGGGTTAAAAGTAGGAAAGGGCATTGACATCTTGCATGGTCATGTTAGCAAGCCATGTCAGAGGATCAGCCTATCAGTTATGTGGGCAACAATGTCGATACCAAGGGCGAGGGACGAAGAGAACCATTTTCCTGCTCGTCGAACGAGGCGGACCATTAGGCAAAGTTCTCGTCCATCGGTGGTTACCGAAATGTCATCAACAAACGTAACAGGGTCTCACTGGCAGAGTTGTACACCGAGGTGTTTACATAAGAAGTAAATTATTACTGCTTAGGTTATATAGACTACAAGAAAGGTCAAAGCAGGACCAATGGAAAGGAAAATGTGATCATTAGGTTAAACAGAACAATGGAAGGAAAATGTGTTTAAACACATATTTCAGGGGTATATCCTTCCCAAGGACAAGCAGAGCATGATATCCACGATAGTATATAACGTAGAAAATCCTCTAGGTGAGGGGAGAGAATTTCATGACGTTACCCATACAACGGTGTTAGGATAAATGATAAATAAAATTTAGCATCGTGCTTCAAATGTTCCTGTTGAAAATCGGAGTACCATTGACATGCTTCGAGATAGCATTGACATGGTCTTCGTGTGAAGATCAGACTTTGGAAACACGAAGGATTCATCAGAATAACTTGTAGAATAAGTCTTACAATTTCCTCATGGATGAGCGGATAACCTTGCTGAAAAGGAATCTATAATGATCGGTCCTCCCGCCGGGGGTGCTAGGCATGACATCATGTTACCGCGTCAACAAAGGATCAACGTCATAACTCTTGGAAAGTTGTCCCAACCATCATATCTGACCGAGATACAGATCCGAATTGTGTAAGGATACCTCAGACTTAGGATACCTGAGAAGACAAGGTGCAACGCAAATTGACAAGATGACAATGTAAGATTATCGGGGGAAAGGAACTATGAAGTGATTTCCGTTAACAAGAGTCCATCATTAACCCAAGGAGAGGGCAAGGAGGTGTCTGGTGAACTCAACGGCAATTTACCGAGATTACCAAGAGATGGATCTCTGCAATTAAGTGAACAAGGAGATAACATTTGTCAGATCAAATGATATAAGGAAGTATGCTCGAGGAAAACATACACAAGTAAACACTGGTTGAAAGGTGCGCCCGAAATATGGGCGGGTTGCACGACCAACGTTGGAATGGTGATTCAATAATCAATAGTCTAAGAATTTCACTTCAAAGCAAGAGGCTTGCTAGAAGTTTTGAATTCACACGTCATAGCTCAATTGTCGGTATTAGGTTGAAAACAATACGAGGGCCAAGGAATGAACGAAGATGGCAAGAAGTATTATGATATCAAGAATTCTTAAGAGGTGGTGAAATTCTCACCACATCCTCGACAAAAGGAGATGGTAATACTTCCGAGGTAAGGAAGATCAAGCTGCTGGGTAGCAGGGATCTCAAGGTTTACACAAAACACGAACAAGTTGTGTTGAGCGGAAGGCAATAAAGTGGTCGATGAGAACAGGGAATCATCGAGGGGCAAGGAAAGGTATTACCCATCATGAATTCAATTGAATTCTGGAAGAGCTCATAAGGTTGATGATGATCACGACACAATTGTCGAGAGATTTCATGCAGATGTAATCGAGCGGCGGCGACAACAAGTCAAAGTAATGATGAAGTGAAAGGTTATTGGAACCAAGGGTACGACACAAACTCGAAACCAAGCTTGTTGTTCAAGGCGAAATGATAAGACGATGAGGATCGGCGTAAGGTTAGTTCATCGTCGAAAATTGTGCTCGAGAAGAAGGACCAGGTAGCACAGTTAAAATCATCACGACAATGATATAGCCAAACAGGCTAGAACGGCGTGGTCGGGTACAAACTTCGTACTTATAGAAGCTTCTTGAAGAGTTGTTGAACCGAAGTGCGGACTCGGTTCAGTTATCGGTGTCTTTGAGTGTTTAATAACTCGAGCCCGTGAAAAATTGGAATCGATGGGAAGGTAGTACTTGATGAACTCATAAAAAGTTATGCAGTTCCATGATAATCTCAAGATACCAGGGGGTAATACTCGACACAAGATCAAAGTAAAGGTTGGACTGGTGTATTGATCCATAGAAGACAATTGTTTTAACTTGTCCGAGAAATGGAATCAAAGAAGAACAATCACGGTCGGAACCACGGTTGCAAGGGATCAATTCACAGATACCATATGTTAGCTATCAAGGAAATAGTTATTACTACAAGAAGCTTCCATGATAGGATATACATCGCGTCCATGGGCATGAACACAAAGTTCAAGGTCGACTCCCACTTCCTCAATGCATAATCTTCCATTCACCTCTCGTATTTCGAAGATGACATTAGTTGTTGAAAGTTTTACCTAGTGCAATACCAGATAAGTATGACTCGTGAAATCTTTCGGGTTCACACCGATGAGGGAAGGCGTTGGTTCAATCCCATCGGGGCTTCTTACGAACATATACCATAAGCTTCAAGAGTAAATATCACCAACTCGAAAGCAGAGCATGGTTGACAAAAGGGGAGGATACAATTTACCAAAGGCATTATGTATCGGAGAAACAAAGTGATTAATTATGAAGGACACTGTCGGATAATAATCCAACAGTGGATATGGCGATCCACAATGGGGCTGATATGAGTATCGATACCCAATCAGAGGAAGAAAGATTGCAAATGCATCGGTTTATAGAACAGCTGAATAGTTCAACGCTTAATTAGCAAAGTAATTATGATTTTCAAATCAAGGGATCAGGAGCAAATGCTCCGATCAAGAATGAATAAGCTGAATAGACTTAGGGGTACAATCAACGACAATTGGATTGGTCGAGAACCAATTCCATTAAAAGAATGGCAGCTTTCGGTAGGAAAGGTAATTTATAAGGATCAATGATGATTGCGTGTATTCGCAAACATCTTGAGTCAATAGACCCAAAATGATAATGACAAGGAATGTCAATAAGACTACGAGACTTATGGGATTAACCATAATGCAAGCAAGCAAGAATTTCAAGAGTCAAGGCTCCAGGAGGATTTTGGAAGATCGAATAGTATTTTGAAGACTTTTGTGAAACACATGAACAGCTGGGGTTGAGCGGATACTCGACAAGTGCGAGGGTTTATTTGAAGGGGTATTCACGTAGCAAGGAACTGCTAGGCAGTAGGCACAAAGTATTCTCGGAACAATAGAGAAACTCCGGGGTATCTTGTAATAACAAGATCAATGGGGGATGATCGCATGAATGGCAAGTGTAAGTAGTTATCCATACGGATTTATCGGTGGTGGGGAATAGCAAAAGTGATGAGCACAAAGTCTCGAGAGAACATCGAGAGAGTATCTTGGAATCTTCCGATTAGCGTAACGATCATCTGAAGTGAGGGGCTCTCCGGGAGAAAGTACTTGCGAGAACCTAAAGTTAGTTTTGTTTTTAGCAAATTCATTTAACCCGAATAGAAGAGAGTTGAGTCCCAGTAAAGGTCGAGGAGTAAAAGATCCTAATACCACCCAATGGCGGCGTGGGCCCGTAAGGCACACGGCCAAGTTAGTAAAAGTTTTGCAATGTCTAGACTCGACTTCGCCAAGGAGTTGGAAGGGGATTCCTACAGCAATCGGCTACGATACCAACTTGTGACGCCCTCGATTCAATCGTACACTAATCATACACGCAAATGTGTACGATCAAGATCAGGGACTCACAAGAAGATAGCACAACACAACTCTAGACACAAATTAAAATAATACAAGCCTTATATTACAAGCCAGGGGGCTCGAGGGCTCGAATACATCAGCTCGAAAACACAAGAGTCAGCGAAAGCAACAATATCTGAGTACAAACATGAGTTAAATAAGTTTGCTTTAAGAAGGCCAGCACAAAAGCATCTACGATCGAAAAGGCAAGGCCTCTGCACAGGAGCCTCCTAACTACTCACAGTCGTCGGCGGTCTCCACGTAGTAGTAAGCATCGGCGGTGGCATCGACTGGCTCCAACATCTGGATGCATCAACCGGAAAGAAGAAGAAAGGGGGAAAAGGGGGAGCAAAGCAACCGTGAGTACACATCCAAAGTACTCGCAAGCAAGGATCTACACTACATATGCAACATTATCAAAGGAAGGGGGTATATGTGGACTGGGTTGCGAAGTGCGAGAATAGAGAGAAGGCCTAGTCCTATCGAAGACTAGCATCTTCGAAACCACCATCTTGCGACAAACAAGAGGGAGTAGAGTAGTAAAACTTAAAGTAGCAAGTGTTATCAACCTCGGCGGAGATCCTTTCTCGACTTCCTGCGAGAAAGAAATCCCGAGCCATACTATCCAGCTTATCATCTGTCGTTTCTCATCGCCATCCGGTTCTCATCACAAGTATCCGATTCTAGTTGTATCGATCGGGATACAACTCCAAGTGTCCGCTATCGCGGAGACGGACTATCGATAGATGTTTTCTTCCTGCAGGGTGCACCAACTTACCCACCACGCCGCTTAACTCTGCCGGACACACTTTCCGGTCATGCGGCCTCGGCCAAACAATACGCCGCAACCCGACCTAGGCTTAATAGAGAGGCCAGCACGCCGGACTAAACCTATGCCCCCAGGGGTCATGGGCCATCTCCCCGGGAACTCCTGCACGTTGCGTGGGCGGCCGGTGAGCAGACCTAGCTACCTTCCTAAAAAGGCAGGAGCTTACCAGTCCAACCCGGCGCGCGCCGCTCAGTCGCTGACGTCTATTAAGCTTCGGCTGATGAATACGACGCAGAACGCCCATACTATGCCCACGTGATGGTTAGTGCTATCAGGCCAGAGGCCCCTCGGATCAAATATCCAAATCGTAGTGGATTAGAAACGCGCGGTAACAAGCAGACTCACGAAAGATGTGACCCGTTGCCCGTCTCGAGGACTTGCGGCAAGGGCTAGGAATGCCCGCCACGCCTCGTAATTATCTCGCGGGCACCTTCCGGTCAACCCGTCTCCACATCACTCGCCAAATAAGCACGCAGCGGTACCCCTCGTGGTCGACCCGTCTTTCAAGTAACGATGGTAAAGTCCAAGTAACCGTGTGTCCAAACATCAAGGGAAAAACCCGAGGAATCACCCCGATGAATTCCACTAGATGTAATCATCAAGGTGAACGAAGAGGAATCACCCCGAGGTTCACACTTGAGGGGTTGCTTGACAGTCGTGTCGGAAGTGGTTAAGGAGGAAATCACCCTCGATGACCACGACCGGATAGCTATACTCTGAGGTTAATATCGGAAGTGCGGTAGAGGTTTCACCCTCGGTACTCGATAGTAACCCAAGAGTGTCGAGCAACTAAGGGGAAGTGATGTGCGGTGTCGGGGCCTGGTCTTCGATCCGTTGATCGGGTCTTCAATGATGAAGCGAGGGCAACAAGGACAAGGTGAGGGGGGTCACCGATGGGTCTCTAACCAACCTATACTAAGCGATTTAGGATAAGGTGTAAGGTACAACAGAGATATAAAAGCGGGCTATGCATCGTAATAGGTGCAAACAATAACAGAGTAAAATCTAATGCAAGTATGAGAGAATGGAATGGGCGATATCGAGATGCTCATAGGGGGGGCTTGCCTGGTTGCTCTGGCAAGGTGGGGTCGTCGTCGACGTAGTCGATCACTGGGGCGGCATCGGTCTCGGGGTCTACCGAAGAGAAGAGGGGGAAGAAACAGTAAATATAAAGCAAACATAGCTTAACAGGACTACATGCGAGCTAGAGCGTGTTCTAACGCAGCGGTGCTACACGATACCGACGAGGGGGGAAGTCAACCGAATGTTTTCCGGTTACGGACATGTCGAACGGATGATGACCTGAGGAGGAATGTTCCATGTTCGAGATAGTTACAGGCATCTAACAGGTAAGCGGATCGCGTATTCGGATTCGTTGGATTTTTACGAGCAACTTTCATGTTGAAAATATTTTAATCCGAAGTTACGGATTAAAAGATATGATTTTCTAAAGATTTTATTAATTTACGGAATTTAATTAATTAATTAATTAATTGAAAAAATGTATTTATGACGCCAAGATGACGTCATGCCGACGTCGGCGATCAGTGGTTGACCAAGTCAACCCTGATATGTGGGTCCCGTTCGTCATCCTCTGCTAACTAATTAACCTATTTAAGTTTAATTAACAGTAGTTAATTAGGTTAATTAGTTATTAGGTTTAATTAATCAGGATTAATTAGATTAACTAATTACTTAATTAATTAATTAATTAATTAGTTTTATTTATTATTATCTAATTTTCATTTTCCTTTTTATTATTAAAACCATTCTGTGGGGTGGGCCCCCCATGTCATAGGCCCCTGTGGGGCCAAGTGGCGGCTTGCGGGTCTGCTCGGGCGCCAAATCAGGGGGACGCGGGCAAGGGCGCCCGCCCGATCCTCACTGGAGTGGAGGGGGCCGGGCCGAGGTCAGTGGTCTGACGAGGAGCCGGCGAGGGCGGTCCCTGCTGGGGCTTGAGGGGGGTCACGGAGGCGGAGGTAGGCGGAGGGGGGGCGGACACCCACAAGGCTTGATCGGCGCGTCACGGGGTGCGCTGGGAGGCTGGGGTTCGGTGGCCGGAGGCGAGGGCGCCTGGCCGACGGGAGAGAGGTGAGGCCACGGCGGAGGCCGGCGGTGAGCACCAAGTAGGGGGAGAAGAGGGAGGCGGGGACTGGCGTGGCATGACCAAGAGGGGAGGCGGCCGAGCCGGGCGACGGGCTCGGGCTACGGTGGCGCTCGGGAGGGGACGAGGAAGCGACGGGAGAAGGCCAAGCTCACAAGGGTCTGGGGTCTAGGAGGTGGGCGCGGTGGAGCTCGGTGGCGACCGTGAGGAGGGAGTCGAGGCGGCCCTGGCGTCGGGGAGGACTCGGCGAGGCGGGCGGGGGTCGAGGGATGACCATGGCGGGCGAGTGCCTCACAGGGGCGACGGCATGGGGTCCGGGCGCGGCGAGGGGCGCGACGGCTCGGCCCCGATCCGGATCGCGGGGAGAGAGAAAGTGGATCGGGAGGGGGCATGAGCGAGGCGCGGGGCGGCTAGGGTTAGCCGATCCGGGGATATGGTCGGCCGGGCCAGGTGAGGGCCGGGCCAGTGTGAGGGGGCGGTGGGGAGGGCTGGCCCGGTTGGGCGATGGGGTTTCCTCCCCCACTCCTTTTTGTTTTATTTTCTGAAAACTTTTATTTCTTTGCCTATGTTTTCAATATGAAGTTGAACCGGGTTTGAATCAACGAGAGTTTAGTCACAGTAACCGAGGTGACGTGGCATGATTAGCGTGGGATTACTGTAGCGTGATTATCCGGGCGTCACAGGTATGAAATGGGAAGATTGTCTTCCATATGGCGAGTTCTCCTACAACAACAGCTTCCAAGCGAGTTCGGGCAAGGCCCCATTCGAAATTCTCTATGGCAGAAAGTGTCGTACTCCTCTCAATTGGTCCGAGGCGGTGAACGCCAACTTCTTGGCAACGACTTGATCACGAAGTCAAGAAATGTGCAAAGTCATTTGTGAGAATCTCAAAGCAGCGCAATCGGCGCCCGGAAGAGCTATTATGATGACAAGCACCGTGATGTGGCTTTTGAAATCGGAGACCATGTCTACCTCGCGTCTCTCCAATGAAAGGCACTCGTCGCCCGGTATCAAAGGGAAGCTTGCCCCTAGATACGTGGGTCCTTTCAAGATCATTGGCAAAAGAGGCGATCTCGCCTATCAACTTGAGCTTCCTCCAACTTCGCAAATGTGCACGACGTGTTTCACGTGTCACAGCCTTCGCAAGTGCTTCAAGACTCTGAACGCACCATCAACTTCAAGAAATTGACCTCCAAGAAGATCTCTCTTATCATGAGCACCCGTTGATATTCTTGAAGAAACCGAGCACAAGACTCGCAACAAGTCAATCAAATTCTCGAAAGTGAAGTGGTCACACCATTCCGACCGAGAAGCCACACAGGAGCGCGAGGATCACCTCCGTTCGAATATCCGGAGTTCTTTCAGTCCTAGATCTCGGGGCGAGATCCTCTTGTAGTGGTGGACTGCGTAACACCGGATGTAACTTTCCATATTTGTAACTCCAACTCTTGCCATTTCGGCATTGTGATATGATATTCCCTCCGTGGTTGGGTTTTTGTCTTTTGTTTTGCATTTTGTTCATGTCATGCATCTCATATCATGTCATCATGTGCATCTCATTTGCATACGTGTTCGTCTCATGCATCCGAGCATTTTCCCGTTGTCAGTTTTGCAATCGGCACTCCTATGTCCCCGGCGTCCCCTTTTACGTTTTTCGGTGAGCGGGTACTAAACTTTCTCGGAATGGACCGAGGTTTGTCAAGTGGCCTTGGTACACACCAAAGAGACCACTGTCAAGTTTGGTCATTTGGAGCTCGTTTGGTACTCCAACGGTTAACCGCACTCTCGCAAAGGCCTCTTTTAAGGTGCAGCCCAACACCCCTTCAAAACAGCCCAGTAAACAAACTAAGTCACTTCCATGCTCACCTACGTTCGATCAAGATCGAGTGGGCGAAAAATACACCTCATTAGGAGCTTACTAGCTCCTTCTACCTATAAAACACCCCTACATAATCCCGGATCAATGGGACGAAACCCTAGCGCTCCTCTCCGCGCCGCGGGCGACGAATTCAGACGGCGGACGTGTCCGTCCGCCGCCGCTTAATCCGGGAGCCGCACGTGGCGCGCCCACTTGTCGCTGACGCCGGCCCGCCGAGCCAGCAGGCCAGCGCCCGCCATTCGCCGCCTCCCGCCCGGCCGTGCGCGCGCCGCCCGGCGAAAGCCCGGCCGCGATGCCCGCCGTCGCCGCCCGGCCTTGCGCCAGCGCCGCCCGCCGTCCCTCCGGCCCGGCCGGATCCGCCGGCCAGCTCCCTCCTCCGGCGAGCCGCCGCCGGCCTCACCTCGACTCGCCGCCCCGGATCTCAAATCCGCAAGGGTTGACTTCTTCGCCCCCCCTCCCGATTTGGGCGTATAGCATACCGACTTGTTCGCCTCGAAGAGGAGATCATTTCATCTCATTGCATCATTTTCATTTGAGCTCATCTTGATGCCCGAAATCTTTGTTAGAAGAGGGCTATGTGATGTTAGTTTCAGATTCTTATCAGAACATGCACTTTTATCATTTTTTCCATGATTGATGTGTGCACCGTATGATCTTAAGTCCTACATGTGTTTTGTAATATGCCATGCCATCTTTACAGGGGTGTATGCCATGTATTTTTGTGATCTCTGTGGTGACTAGCACAAGCATGCAAACTAGGCTTCATGATGTTCTTGATTTCAGCCCTGCTTTTCTTGATATTTTTATGCCATGTTAACTTGATGCTCTGAGAGTTCCATGCATATTTTGAGATACTTCAGTAAGGATGTTTTGAACATATGGTTATGCTCTATCGATCCATGCCCTTGTTTGCAATTATGGAGTGCCATAGCTTGAGTCAATCGAGCTCTAATTTTGCTATAAAATGTTTCCTGGCAGATTGTTTACATGTTATTCAATTTTGCCAAGGTTGTTGTAGTTGATCCGTGTATGCTATGATGTTGTTCTTGCCATGTGTAGCTTCTATGCCATGTCCTCTTGATGGATGTATGCTTAGTTTATCATGAAATGCTCTGTAGTGAGTGCATCGAGCTCTTAAACATGCCTACTTGTTATCTGTTTTTGTCATGCCACATTGCTGAATCTGTTAACGAAAGTTGCTATTTTGACATGGGTGCTATTGCATTTTCTGATCCCTTTTGGCTCATGGTCAGTAAGGGACTTTTGTTCTATGCCTTGAGTAGATTCATGCCATGCATTGTTTTGCTATTGTAAGTTCCTGTAGCATGTTGTTTGCTTGCTCTGAACATTGCTTCCTGATGCTGTTTCTGCCATGTTCAGTATTTTCACCGTCTGTGAAGCTGATATATTTTGCACTTTTGCCATGCTTGTCTGGACCTGTTATGATGTGATTTAGCCGTAGCTCAGTGTTCATCTTTTGTCAAGCATCTTGAGTAGATCACTTCCATATGCTTTTCTGGTATAGTTGGGTGCAGTAGCTTAATTTCTTGTTGCTTGCTAAGTGGCATCATGCTGTTAATGGCAGATTTGTGTCATTCTTGTTTTGCTTGTCATTTGCAAACCGTGCATCCGATTCCGGTGATCTTTATATCGATTTCAACCGAAATCATCTCACCTTTCCAGCGGCATACTTGGTTTGCCAAGTTGATGCCTGGTTCATCTTTTTCCTTCCGGAGCACGCATATGCATTGCATCTCACATCTCGCATATCATGCCATGTATTGCATCATGTTGCTTGTGCATTGCACCGTGATTTATTGTGGTTCCATTGTTTGTGTTCTTGCTTCAGGTAGAGCCGGGAGACGAGTACGTGAACGAGGAACCTGTTGAGAACGCTTACGAGGATCAAGCTTTCGACAACTTTGAGAACTTCTTGTGCAAGATGACCATACCCTCGAAATCACTTCTATATTTGCTTGCTAGATGCTCGCTCTTTTGCTATGCCTATGCTACGATGCCTATCACTTGCTATATCATGCCACCCATATTGCCATGTCAAACCTCTAACCATTTTTCCTAGCAAACCGTTGTTTGGCTATGTTACCGCTTTGCTCGGCCCTCTTATAAGCGTTGCTAGTTGCAGGGGAAGATGAAGTTTGTTCCTTGTTGGAACATGGAGATATTGTTCCTTGTTGGAACATGTTTACTTGTTGGGGTTATCACAATATATCTGCTATAATTAATGCATCTATATACTTGGTAAAGGGTGGAAGACTCGGCCTTATGCCTGGTGTTTTGTTCCACTCTTGCCGCCCTAGTTTCCGTCATACCGGTGTTATGTTCCTTGATTTCGTTCCTTACACGGTTGGGTGATTTATGGGACCCCTTGACAGTTCGCTTTGAATAAGACTCCTCCAAAGAAGGCCCAACTTTGGTTTTACCATTTGCCACCTAAGCCTTTTTCCCCCGGGTTTTCGCGAGCAGGGTCATCTTTATTTTAACCCCCGGACCGGTGCTCCTTCGAGTCTTGGCCGAATCGAGCCTACTGCTGGGCCACCTGCAGGGAAACTTCGAGGCTTGGTTTTACTCGTAGCTAGTCTCATCCGGATGTGCCCTAAGAACGAGATATGTGCAGCTCCTATCGGGATTTGTCGGCTGTCGGGCGGCTTCTTTGGTCTTGTTTTATTCTTTGTCGAAATGTCTTGTAGTCCGGGATTCCGAGATCGATCGGGTCTTCCGGTAGAAGGAATATCCTTCGTTGACCGTGAGAGCTTATAATGGGCTAAGTTGGGACACCCTGTAGGGTATTATCTTCGAAAGTCGTGCCTTGCAGCTATGAGGCAGATGGGAATTTGTTAATGTCCGGTTGTAGAATACTCGAAGTTGACCTTAATTAATACACATCAACCGCGTGTGTCACCATGATGGTCTCTTCTCGGCGGAGTCCGGAAGTGAACACTGATGTTGGAGTTATGTTTGGCGTAAGTAGTTCAGGGATCACTTCTTGATCGCTACTAGCTTCACGACCGTGCATTGCTTCTCTTCTCGCTCTCTTTTGCGAATGTAGCCTCCATATATGCTAGTAAACTGCTGCGGCTCCACCTCACAACTCTGTCCTTCCTATAAGCTTAAATAGTCTTGATCTCGCGGGTGTGAGATTGCCGAGTCCTGTGACTCACAGATTCTACCAAAGCGATTGCTTGGTGAAAGCGATGCCGGTCAGAGATGGCGCAACCGAGCTCAAGTGGGAGTTCGACGAGGAGCGTGGTCGTTACTATGTGTCTTTTCCGATGATCGATAGTGGAGCTCAGTTGGGACGATCGGGGATCTGTTTAGCATTTGGGGTATCTTCTTTTATTTTGGTTCCGTAGTCGGACCTTGAGTGTAATCTGAATGATGGATGTTTATTTATGTATTGTGTGAAGTGGCATTTGTAAGCCAACTATGTATCTCTTTCCCTTATGTATTACATGGGTTGTGTGAAGATTACCTCACTTGCGACATTGCTTTCAATGCGGTTATGCCTCCAAGTCGTGCTTCGACACGTGGGAGATATAGCCGCATCGAGGGCGTTACAGCGAACTTGTATCCGCCACCATCGCCTTCTCGAGTGTTGCTTTAACGATTGCTTCGGTGGAATTGTGCGGAATTGAGTCTACAACGACTTTGGAAAATTTCGTCGAGTTCCGATGGAGGAATCTCCGGCAATCTCCGATATACCGGAGCCGCTTTGAATCTGGACGAGAATCCGGACGAGTTTGGAGCGTGGTGTCCGGCATCTAGCTCGGACGTCCTTTGGAAGATCCAACCGTTGATCGACTGTGGAATTCCTATATCTACCACCTGTCAAACATTCAGCTCGATCCGACCATCCAAACTCCAGGAACCTCCCGATTAGGGCATCACTTTTCAGATCTGTTTCCTACGCGAATACGGATCCGACCAGAATTCATGTTTTTTTTATGAACGTGATATTTGACAACCTTTTTAAAAGGAATTTTCTTCTAAGGTATTGCGCATTGTTTTTAACACGCGCCCATAAAATTTTAATCCTCCTCTGAGGTAATCTTCGCCATCACGCTGGTGTCAAACCAGTCCTGCAATATAGCTCCACGGCTGCCGACCTGCGCTAGACATGTCGTCGCTTTTTGTACCGAGCTCAACTTCTTCGCATACTCACCTCGGCAAGCCGAACAAGAGTTCGGAATCGCCAAAGATAGAACATCACCGCCCCACGGATTACACGGAGCGGGCACACCGGCATCACCACACGGCCACTTAAGCAAGCCAGTATTGACCACGTCACAAGTTACGACCTGCATCGGCATGGCCGAACTGTTGCTTCATCAAGCCAATGTCCACCAACGCCGAACTACTTCAACAACTTGGCTGACATGGCAGCTGCAGCATCTCCTCATCGACCTGCTCCGTCTCCTCGTCCGGACCGGGGGCTTCGTCATCCCTTCATCAGCACACTCCGGTAACTTCGGCGACACCAGCCGACCAGCTTCGTCACGTCAGCTGGACCGGGGGCTTTGCCTCGGTGAGTCAACCTTTAACAGTGTCGCCATGCCATCGCTTCATCGCCCATCAGGCAATGGGTATGCGGATCGAGTCCCAATTTTGGGAGTTTCTTTTCTTCGGACTACTATAACAAATAAACCAGGTGCTATTAATCCTAACAGTTTTTGCTTGTTGGGTTTATTTTTCTTAAGGAATTATTACTCTGGTTTGTTCCGTCATCTGTACACAGGTCTATCAAATGGCGGCCACATTAAAAACGACCGCGTGGTGGTTCGGTCAGTTTCCGTACATAGTTCGTGACGCCGCATCGAGCTTCGACCGCTCGCAAATTCAGGCTTTGTCACTGCGTCACGCTGATGCCCTGCATCGACATTGGCTTCAGCACCAGGTAATGGACTTTGACTGCGTCGCGTGGTCTCTTCGACGTCACTCTGCCGGCCTACATTGGCCGTGCTACGTTGCCATTTCAGATTGCCGAGCTCTTCGCTCCGCCACCTCGAGACCGGCTTGGGGGCTGGGACCTTGTCCCGCATCAAGCTAGGACCGCGTCATCAACACCGAGCACATTAACCAGTTAAGTCGCTTTCATGCTCAGAAACTTTCAGTTTTAAATTTTGTTCGGTCCGACCAAGCATTATACCTTTTTGACAAAAGGTTGTTTATGCGAAAACTTCCTTGTCCAAACTTTGTTTGCGACACACAAATTCAAATACCCGTTTACTTGGGGGCTTCCTTTATGAAGCCTTTCCTCTTGCAAATGATTATACTTGTATGGCCGTTCCTTGTTCGTGTATTACATACAATATGCACCATATTGACCTAAGTGATTTGCAAGTTGGGTTGCCTTGCTCCTGTGTTTACCCCTACGTTCCCGATTGTTCGGCTAGGGAGTAAAGGGAGCACCTCTGCGATTGTCATGATCGGTTCATCCGAGCCGGACCTCAGACTGGGTGAAGCTGAAAGCTAAGCGCTCTTCTTGTTTTTCAATTATGGTCGGCACACAACGGAACTCATGAGTACAAAAATCTATTGCACAAGTCTCATAGTAACAATGAGCACCGAAGAAAGGTATCGGTGGGGTACTATTTTCTTGAAGATGCTTCTTACACTTCGTCGATAATATAGCATAAGTTCCTGGCGTGCTTTATGCATTATGACCTTATGGCCGGATTGCCTGGTTTTCAGAAACATCGTCGATATTCTCGACAGGTGGAGTACGTAACACTTTTCGGTCCTTGACCGAAGAGGGAGAAGCCGACGGTCGGTGAAGACGCATATAAAGTTCGGGTGAACACAGATATGATATAAGTACTTTGGTACATACAATCATTATACATAAAATTCTTTTACCCAAGTCACTTGGGGGCTCTTAAATTAGTATGAGCTGTTTTTCTTCTTGGTCGTTGCAAAGTCTTTTTTCTATCACTCCTTTCTCGATGCAAGTGTGTGGTCAATAGCCGGATAGCCTTGCTTCTTTCTAAATCCGCTCGAGTGCAGTTTGCTAAACTAGCCTCGGAGAAGCACGCCGCCTTCGGGATAGGGAGGTTGAGGCCATAGGCTGACCCGCTTGGAGTCTTGAGATAGGATGTGTCATGTTAAAGCACGACAGAAGCACCTTTTTTTAAAAAAAAGTCCAATTTTCGGATTGGCACCGAACACTTGATCTAGTTCGGACATTAAACTTTTGAATAGTTTTTTGGCTTTTCGAGCCTATGGCACTTTTAAACTATTTGTGTGTTTCCAGCATTAGTCTCGTAGTGCAACGCCGGACACCTTTTTAGGGATTCGGCAAAAACATTCTCGGATATTGCTATACATACATCGGTTTTGAATTGTGTCTTCGGTCAATAGTTGGGTTGCCCGGCTCCTGTGCTTGCCTCCTACGTTCCGCTTTGTTCGGCTAGGTGTGTCAAGGGAGAACCACTGCGATTGTGCTTCCAGCTCGCATGGTCAAGCACCTCGATGGAGAAAGCCGAAACCGACTGTACAATAGGCGTAAATCGGTCGGCGATCCGATGACTATGTTAAATGACGGTCGTTCATAACATTGGCGAAGTGTTTACGGCTTGACCACGGATGTCGCCGAACACTAACCGGGGGCTCATAGCTAGCTTCCCCAGTTTAAAGCTCCTATGACTAAGCGAAAGTTATAAAGCCCGCATATCTGATTGCCTCGTTTCCGCTAATACAACCGCCTTCGGGCACCGAGACGTCGGCTAAGGGTTGTTTTGTTAGTGCGGAAACACCTTGTGTAGTATCTACCAAGCAGAAGAAGCCGACGATGGGCCACTTTCAACTGATAAACAGTCGCAATGGAGTCGGAATAATGATGTAAAGTACTTGGATACATAGAATCATTACACATAATCTGTGATTTTACTCTGGATATCGATCCTTAATTCGGCCACCCGTGCCCACATCAAGGCTCGGGGGCTGCTGGGCTTCGTGCTCATTATTTATAAATATTAAAGGGGCACATCGTTCCCCTGATCTGGTGTTGCCATCCGACCAGTGTCTCGGGGGCTACTGCATTGCCTATTTCAATGCAGAAAATTCCAACTGCCAAGTGTTCGGCTTGACCGGACTATGGGCAAACGCGTCTTCGGACAACAATGGGTACCATCTGGACTTATACGGCGTCAAGCCAATATATTACGGCGACTTCTCGAGACCCTCTATCAAGGGCATGTTCGCCGATCACTATTTTCCCTAATATATTATACCGCGTTTCTATTCCTACGTGTCTTTGCCGAGCTAGGAGTTGATCCTCAGGCCGATTTCGCGCATCGACCTGAGTCTCAGGGGCTACTAGGGTCAGCGGTTTCATGTTTTCCTTCAGGTGCATCTCGGATATTAGGCCAACACGCATCTTGAGGGATACTGGCTATACATCTTGTCAGATATTACATTGCACAATTCGGAATTAAATTCATAAAAATCAGTCCCACGGCCAAGGTGGTGCACCACCTCGGAAGCAGTCCGGCATAAAGCTCGGGCGCTAGTGGCTGGCTCCATAGAGGGCATTTCCGGTATTAAGCTTAGCTAAACTCTTTCAACTTTTTGAACCAAGGTGATCTATGACACCTCGGATATAATCCGGCATTGGAGCTCGGATATAGTCCGGCGTTGGAGCTTGGACACAGTCCGGCGTTGGAGCTCGGAAGCAGTCCGGCATTGGTGCTCGGCTGCAAAGGATACCTCGAATGCAGTCCGGCATTGGAAGCTCGGACGCAAGAGGACACTGCCTCCCGGGAACAACTTCAAACCCGAGGTGTGGCATAAAAATAACAAGGCATTGATAAAGGCCGGAAACTTAAAGGGGCTCATCGGATACCCAACGTGTAAACTCTTCGGATGCACTTCGGCGATCCTCAAGATCGAAGATGAGAAGATTTGTTGAACCAGTTTTCAAGATCGACGACCGAAGATGAAGAACAGTCCGGAAGAATCGAGGAGCGTCCCTAACTTGAAGACCGGTTCGAGGGCTATCGACGGTGTCTGGACTAGGGGTACTCACCACGTCATCTCCCGATCTATTAGATTAGGCCGAGGACCCCATGGTCAGATACTCATGGGCCAGTCCGGACAGTTGCCGCATACAAAGAAGATTCCACAAGACTTGGTGGTCAAGACAAGGACTCCTCCCCACCGGCGTATTCGGCTAGGACTCTTGTTATCCTAGGCCTCTGGTGCATTATATAAACCAGGGCCAGGCTAGTCGATCGAAGATATACAACAATCATAATCATTATAGGCTAGCTTCTAAAGTTTAGCCTCTACGATCTCGTGGTAGATCAACTCTTGTAATACTCATATCATTAAGATCAATTAAGCAGGAAGTAGGGTATTACCTCCATAGAGAGGGCCCGAACCTAGGTAAACATCGTGTCCCTTGCCTCCTGTTACCATCGATCCTTAGACGCACAGTTCGGGACCCCCTACCCGAGATCCGCCGGTTTTGACACCGACAGCGGGCGCTGCCCCCCCATGCCAGAGAACACTGGAGATCGCCGAACAGAGCTTGGGTGGCGGAGTGGACTAGAGGGGATTGGCTAGGGTTTGGTCTGGGAAGCGGATGTGGACAAATATATGTGGGGTCAAGATGGGCAAGAGTGTGCCGACTCCGACGTTGCAGACGCGCCCAATCACGCCCTAGATTTTGACTGAATATGAGGGGTGCCGGTCTGTCCGGGCGTTTGAGGACGGTTTGAGGCGCCCGTCTAATCGCATTTTCTTGATCCATCATTGACCGGGCCGTCCGCCCGGGCATTTTAGGGGGGAGGGGGTGAGACGTCTCACTATAGATACTCTAAGTATGTTCCAAGTTATCCCTACTAGTTTAGATAAAAAGTACTACTTTCCAAGTTTACAAGCCCCCAAAATCTCGAGTGAGAAAATAATAGGCCGCTTATACGCACCGGCCGAACCGTTCGGCCGGTACAGCCCCAACCACTCGATAGCATGATTAAGGGTTGTTAGATCTGATTCTCTGCTTCGTCTTCCTCCTAGTTATTCCCCTGGAAAAAATGTACAACACCCACAATGATGTTCGACACCCAGCCATCCCCTAGCGACCAAGCTTGAAGAACCACTGCGGCGTCCCCGTCGCCGGTTGGCGCCCTCACCGGCCGTCCTCGTCGCCGGCGCAGCTCGCCAGATGCATCTCAATGTGTCTCGCACCCCCTGGATGCAGCTCCGCCGCCCGCACTTGCCATGGATGCAACTTCGCCGCCCCCCGCGCTCGCCATGGATGGATCTCGCCCTCGCCGCCCGCACGCCATGGATGCAGCTCCGGCGATTGGTTCGACAAATAGAATTGCCGTTGTAGCATTTTTCGTTGTCGGTCATAGCAAAATGGAGACACGGTTGTAGCATCTTCTTGGGACGCCTTTGACAGTTGTGGCAAGCGATTAATCGGTTCCGACAAACAACTATGCCTACTGTAGCAAAAAATGATGCCGGATGTAGCAAAAAACCGGGGTGCATTTGAGGTGATGGCTCCAGCAAAAATGCCTCGTTGCCGGCTCCAGCAAAAATCATTGATGAATGTAGCAAAACTCATTGGTGCTTGTAGCAAAAAGAAAAAGACCTCACTAGTTTCTCATGAACGATGAAAAGAAAAGGCTGTGGTAGCAAAAAAACTTGCCGGTCGTAGCAAAATTTGATGACGATTGCAGCTAAAAAAGACCAGCCAATTCTCATGAACAATGAAGAAAAAGATGATGGTAGCAAAAAAACTCATCGGTTGTAGCAAAAATTGATGCGGTTCCCAAAGAACTACGGTGGTCGGTTCCAAAGCATGGGTGGGCGTTGGTTCCAGCACGTGGTGACAACGGCCATGGCGGAGCTCGCCAGAGCTACGGCTGCAACCAGATGCGTGGTGGCTCCTCCATCGCACATCACCGAGGTCGCCGCGGCTCGCGGTTGCCATGAAGCAAAAAGAAGAGATGGGACCGAGAGACGGAGATAGGAGAGACACCCGCGTGAGAGGATAAGGCTAGCGGGACGCAGACGTGGGCCAGCCAGCCCACGTGGGTCGTGGTCGTGGCACCCCTGCGTGAAAGGATCCAGCGCGATCTGAATGCACGCGACCGGCCGAAATGCTCGGCCGGCGCATCGTAAGGAAACGTTTTCCAAAATAATAAGGCTGACAATCTATACCAAAGTTAGAGCAAATCTGGCCGAACCAGATCAAAATCAAATTCCGATTCCCAATAGGGAATATCTTTTTGTTATAAAGAGAGAGAATTTTTCTTCCTTTCGTCGTCCGACCGACCGGACATAGAGGGGCCAAGCAAACGCGAAGATACGGAAACAGCGAGGCTCGCCGACTAGGGTTTGCGCTGCTCCTCTCTCCCGTCCCCGCCGACGCCGACCAGGCGCCGCGATGCCGCAGTCCGTCCTGGTCGATCGCGCGACCAGCGAGTCGCTCATCGGGCCCGACTGGTCCCTCAACCTCGAGATCTGCGACATCCTCAACCACGACCCCTCGTGAGCCCTTCTTCGCCCTCCCCTTTGCTATCCACATGTCTGCTTTGATCGTTCACGGCATCGTCGGCATGGAGTGGTGCTCGTGGTCGTGGCGAGAGGTACTGTGCTTAATTGGGACGGGGTCTGGTCTGTCCCGCTGCTATTCTGTGGTAGTCTCCCCATGATTTTGTAGGATGGAGGTCGGGGTGACGCTTGTGGTAAACATGGGGCGAGGGCTCAGACTGGAATGATTGATCGATCCTGTTGTCCTGCAAAATTCAACTGAGGTTCAATCTATTTTTGTGGTACAGAGTAGACATGGAGTGAATGCGATTTTTTTCACTAATCACTATTCACTGGTAAGTAAAGAAAATGAAATTAAGGAATCCATGCCCTGTCCAGGTTAATTAAATCTACAGTTGAGATGCCAGTTTAGTGTGAATTCTGTTTGGAGATGCAATACACCCGAGTTATCTGCACTCCTGGCTCGCCTGCTGGTGCCAAAAGATCTCCCATCTTCTTGCCACAGGATAGCATATACCGTGCCTAGTCAAGGAATGACAAGGATTGGGGTCTTGATGGGAAAATGTGACATGGTCAGCTCTTTCCAATCACTGTACCAATGTTATAGCTGATATATTGTCCTGTGACCTTTTGAAGTGAATATGAACAAGCTGTTCAGTAGCAGCTAGTAATGGTACTGGAAAAGGATAAGAAAACTTGCATGGAGTGGAAGAAACAAATATTCGATAACCAGGATTTTAGTGGAGCCTGTGCCAGCGAATTTTGAGGACTCCTTGTTAGTTTTTTGACTTTGTATAGATGATGAATGTAATAATCTTGACCTGTTGAGCTGTTCATGAAGCTTGTGCAGTAAGTGCATGTTCCATCAAAATAGATAATCACCGGGTACGAGTAGCATTGATGTTTCAAAGCCATAGGGGCTTTGAAGAAATCACGAGGATTTTGGTCTGAGGCTTATAAGTTGTACTAAAGTTGAGACACTTATTTTGGGACGGAGGGAGTATTAGACAGTCTCGGACCAAATGTTATTTTAGCTCGTGTGCCAGTTATTTGCTATATTGTTGCATGGTATGCCGTATTTAACATTTTCACTACTAGTATATTCTCTCATACTTTATATGCACATAGGCAAGCTAAAGATGTAGTCAAGTCTATCAAGAAACGGATTGGACACAAGAACTCAAAGATCCAGCTCCTCGCACTAACAGTAAGTATCATTTTGTGCACTCGTATCTTTATCTCCATGATAATGCAAAGTTCTGTACATCTTTCAGTATTACTTACATATGAATTGATTAATGACTTCATATTGGGTGCGTCATGTTATGGCTTGGTGGTGATTTCGGAACGATAAGTTGGCTAGAAGCTAAACTAGGATGAAGCTAGGTAGCCATAATAATGTGAAGCGGAGAATCTCATGTAATGATCAATGATTGACAGTTAGCCAGAGCCAAAAAGACATTGAAGAGGCTCCAGTCAGCACTTCAACTTCATCGTATGTCAAATGATTCATGCTTGAATAGCATCTTAAAGATGGGTGTGATGGTGAATACAAGTTTGTTTGGATTGCGGATATTAGGAGTGGTCTAGGTGACAGATTCAGAAGAATTTATGAGGGAGAACATAATGGGCTATGTAATGTAGCCTTGTCATTTGTTAGTTTCCTTAACCTATGCTGAGCAGTATCTTGTATCTCTGTATCTGCTGTGCATAGTGCTAGTTGGAAAGTCATACTTGTGGTTTATTTGTTCTGTAATCTAATCCCAAGTAAGCTAAGCAAGCCTGTACTGAAGTACTTCATTTTATTTCCCCTTTTTAGCTTCTGGAGACGCTGATTAAAAATTGTGGAGATTTTGTTCACATGCATGTTGCTGAGAGAGATATACTCCATGAAATGGTGAAGATTGTTAAGAAAAAGGTCTGCCTGCAAATTAGTATTCTGTCTCACAATATAATATTAAGAATAAGATTTCAGTTTTGATCTCCCTTTTGTTTTGTAGCCTGATTATCATGTAAAAGAGAAGATACTCATTTTGATTGACACCTGGCAAGAAGCTTTTGGTGGTGCTCGTGCAAGATACCCACAATATTATGCTGCATATCAAGAACTGCTGGTATTATTCACTTTAAGTATGCTGACATTTGGTTCATCTTCCTTTACTAGATCAGATTAAATCAGTTGTACAATTTTTTTGAGCATTTCTTAAGCCAACATTCATCAGTAACATGAAAAATCTGTGCTCTAGTGTACATCATACATTTTCTCTTTGATATATGAAGCTTCCTTCAACTTATCATACTGTCGCTCTCTGATATACCAGCGTGCTGGAGCCGTATTTCCTCAAAGGTCAGAGAGTTCTGTGCCAATCTATACTCCACCACAAACTCAACCTCTACAGAACTACCCTCCTCCTGCTTTACGTAATACTGACTATCGGCAAGAGGCACCTGAATCATCTTCAGTGCCAGAAGTATCTACACTAAGGTACATTATCTTCACGAACCTAGTGATCATGCAGGCACGGATAAATGATGCTCAGAACTAATGTGAACTATGTCCATTATCTTGTGCGCATTTGAATGATGACAGTATTGATTGCTGACATACTGCTAATCCCTTTGCTCATTAATATACTATATGCAATTTGCCTCCAAAATTTATGTAATTGATATGATGACAGTATGTGTACATTATTATTTCCATTAAGATCATTTTATAGGGAAGTGTTACGGCATAACCTAACCAGAACCCTAAGATATTATGTATTAATTTGAGGTGATGCACAACTATATGAGACCTTAAATCCTGAAATGCTTCCTCTTTCCAGAGCTTGAATGTGTGCCTTTTACTGTACAGTAATTTTCTAGTTATATCCGTTATTTGGACCTGTAATTGCTTTTAGTTTCCTTTCCAATTCTGTAACCACAGTGTCATCAGCACTGTGGTTAGCAGTGTACTACTTTGAAGTCTTCGAGTTCCCTTTTATAAGAATGTTTCAAATTTGCAAAACTTTTTCTCCAGTGTGACAGAAATTCAGAATGCAAGTGGCGTCATGGATGTTCTCTCAGAGATGTTAAATGCTATTGATCCTGGTAACAGAGAGGTATTTCACTGCTCATTGCCTACTCACATGCTGTAACAATATGTGGTTCATAAAATGATCCAATGACCAGTTTTGTTGCGGAAAGTTAATGCAGGAAAAAATAACACCATCCTACATGGCTGTGTTGAATTTTTATTACTTAAAGTTGGATATGTATACTGCCATGTTTCAGAGTCTAAAAGTTCTTAACACCGGACTATATAAACCATAGTATTTCTAGTTATATGATTTAGATGTCAGGTCAGTATATTGCTTAATTGTAAATCTGTAATGAACATGCAGGGTCTAAGGCAGGAGGTCATTGTGGACCTTGTGGACCAATGTCGTTCTTACAAGCAGAGAGTGGTTCAGCTCGTCAACACGACCTCGTAAGTTTCTTCTGTGGTGTCCGGCTGTTTAAGCAGCATATGAACTACATGGAATCGGGTTGTGGAAATGTAGGATATGCATTTTTCCAACCTAATTAATAGTTTTGATAACCCACTAACTGCCTTTGCTACCAAATTCATTCTGATGTCCTCTTGATAAAACTGAGGGAAAGAAGGACGCACAATGCTGTGAATATCTATGCTAAATGCTATCCAATTATACACCTTTGTAGTTTCTTGACAAAATTTCTGGAATCTCTCGAGTTCTCTCTATTCTTCTTTGCTACATAGAACACCATATACAAGGACCTTTGGCCGACTATTACTAACATACGCAGCTCAATATACAACACCACCACCCCTCAAGATGGGATTTCAAGGCTATTCCCTCATAAATCCGCTCTTTGATGAGAAAGTATATATCACCACATGCAATATTCGTCATTGTTGTTGCCACACAGAATCTTCAACCGCCATTTGGCCACCAGCCTGACCTCTGGTAGAAGATCTCTCATCCGTAATATCTTGAAACACACTGGCATGGCTCCATATTCTGCTCTGGAGGTAGATCAGGACACCACCAAGATACTGAGTAACCTCCAACAAAGACACACAATACTGATGTTGATTTCCTATCTGGCCCAATCAGCATCACAATAGCAACCAACGTCCAGGTGATAATTTCTTCCTTCCCCTTTGAGTGATCCAAGCCCCACATATTCTTCTCAAGGGCTGTCAACTCTTCCAACATAGCCTGATACAACTAGGGATCTGCTTTGCTGTTCTCCAATCAGTTGGGACTACTGTAGATTTGGTAAAGCGATGAAGGCTTTGTACTCTGGTGACAGTGATTCATATGATACATAGCTGGCTATATCATTCTCAGAGCCATATCTGGAATCCTGTCCCTCCTTGTACTGTGGCTCATCACTCTCGCCACACTGACCACTGCAAGCTCACTTCCCCAGGAACTCTTGCCAGCTGCTGATCCATGTGCAGCTGGCGTCAGCAGACAAATCACTGCTGACCAAGCTGGAGTTTGTTGACAAAGTTGCTGCATTCAACTGGATTCACCGCTTTCCTATTGGACCCTCTTGGTCCTAACTTGTACGGTGGCGGCGAGACACATGCCTCCTTGGTTGGATCAAGTGCCGCTGGCACAGTGAGCTCTGATACTCTTCTCTGCTATATGCATACAACACCAAAACATGAATCTACCGCTACTACTAACACACAGTGCTCAATATATTGCCAGTTTTGATGCAATAATTTAAATAAGCTTGCATTCACTCCCTAAGTACTCCTAAAACTGCTCTTTATCGTAATTAATTCCTGAATATATTAGTTTGTGTCATGGTAGTTCACCCTAATCTCTACATTTTAGGCATGTGACTTTACAGAACTAATTGGCAACTTCTCAGGAATAATTGGCAACTTCTTATTGGCGTGTTCAGATCAGAAATATATAGAGAAATTGTGGTGGTAGTACCACCAATCCACTATTTGTCTAATTAAACAGAAATACACAACGGAAAGAAAATATATTAGCTAGTTCAGCCCTGTAGGTAATCATTACTACTATAGACATCTTTTTTGTGGGGATACTATATGCATACTTCAGCTATGTTCTAGTCCAAAATTTATATCTGATACTGTATTACTGTGTTATGTTTGAGATACGTCCATTTATGTACATGACTGTATTATTTGCTGAAAATTGGGCGACTGAACTCATGTTTGCTGGTTGCTTTTTCCGTAACTAGATTTCACAATGTAGCTTTGTATTACTGATTGAATTTCTGTAGAGTCTGTTGTGTTCGTATGAGTACTTATTATGATATGGTTCTCTTAACTATTTCCATGCATTAAATTGTCACAGCGATGAAGAGCTGCTAAGCCAGGGCCTTTCATTGAATGATGATTTGCAGCGTGTTCTAGCAAAACATGATGCAATTGCTGCAGGCATAGCTGTTCGGGTAGAAAAGCCAAAACCACCACAGGCCCCTGCGAATAGTTCCCCACCAGCAAAGCCAGAGGGGCCAAAAGAGCCAACTCAAAGGTTGTGTTATCTTATACCAAGCATCCTGTTTTAATCAATTTATGCTACTCTCCTGAAATGATGCATGCATAATGCGGGTTCAGAACTCTTGAAACAGTATTGGAATGATTAAAATAGTAGAGTACTGCATTATGCTCTGACTGACTTCTTGATTATATACCGTCTGAACCTGTCAGGTCTTCTGAAGCTGCCGGTAAGGTTTCTCCATTGGAGCAATTAGCACTTCCTGCCCCTCCATCATCCAGCACCTCAAAGCCTCCTGGAGAAGCATCTGTTGGTCCTAGTATTGACCTACTCAGTGGAGATGATTATTTCAAGCCAGAACCTGTGAATTCCCAAGCCCTTGTTCCTGTTGGCAATTCCCCTGCAGCTTCTGCTTCGGGCCACAATACCTTAGATCTTGTAGACATGTTTTCGCAAAGCGATGCTAGCAATAACAATCACAACCCTGTTATATCATCCCCAATATTGAACTCAAATCCTAATCTCTCGGCACCACAAGCATATCCTGCTCCACAGCATCCTGTTCCACCACAGCAGTCTTCATTTTCCAATGGGTTGACCTCCAATACAATCCCAAGTTATGGTCAAGGTTCTGACCTGAACTCAGCAAGTTCGTGGAATCGGCAGCTTGCTCAAGGAATGAATCAACCACAGCAGGCACCAAATTATGGTACATAACACTATCTTCTATAGTTACAATATGACCTTCTAATATGTTATTTAGTACTCCCTCCGTCCCACAATATAATATGTTATTACAACTAGTATGTGAGTATATCGGTTGTAATAACATCTTATATTATGGGATGGAGGGAGTAGTATCTATGTTTGGTATCTACTCCCTCGGTATCAAAAATATAAGACGTTTATGACAGTGTCAAAAAACGTCTTATATTTTGATACAGAGGGAGTAGTTCTTACAAAATTTGTTTCGTAAATGCTATTTATGCACTACAAGTTTTTCGAGAGAGTAGCGTGGACTCTTGTTTTTGTTTGTCCGCCAAATATTTCTGTAGCTTTGCCTCTGTTTACGGCATGTACAAGGCTGTCCTCAGCTGTAGGTACTTTGTGATTGACAGGTCAAGATGATCAAAGCAGCGACCTCCCACCACCACCCTGGGAAACTCAGCCTGCAGAAAGCGATCAGTTCCAAGCTGGTCAACCTGACAGGTTGGCAATGCCACCAGGACAATTGGGAGGCATTCCACCCCAACCTGTTCAAGTTGGTCAGCCTGGGCAAGTTTCACTGTCGCAACCATTGCTGACTGGACAACCAGGCGGGATGCAGTTTCCACCAGGATATGTGGATCAGCCTGGGGCTCAACATCTGCAATCAATGCCAAACACGCAATATGGGGGCATGTATCCTTCAATGCAAGGCAACCAAGCAGGCGGCATGTATCCCCAACAGATGGCAGGAGATATCTACCAGCAACAGATGTATGGTGGGCAGATGGCGGCCGGCTATGGCTATGGTCAGCAGCCTGGAGGCTACTATCTCCCAAATGCTGCATACGGGTATCCCAGTGCAAACGAGCTTTCTCAGAGAATGAATGGACTTGCCATGCAAAACAACGGTTTGTATGGCACACCCGCGTCTTCTTCCCTTCATCAGCAAGCTAATAGGCCAGCAAGACCAGAAGATTCACTCTTTGGTGATCTGGTCAGCATTGCCAAAACAAAGCCTAGCAAAACTGCAGCTAATAAGGCCGGTGGCTTATAAAGATGAATGGAACCCTCTTGTTAGTACCATTTCTGTCACAGCGATAGCTTCTGCTCATAGTACATAAGTTCTTTGGAAAGTTCCCCTATTGGGGAGTAGTAGGTGAGTTATAGATTTTGAGATTCATAGCAAGTGTGGTTCGGTATAATTCTATTTTGTTTACTCGGAAGCAGTTATATTTTGTTCACTTGTCGCAAGCGCAGAGTTCTCGTGAATCATCAGAAATTCTTTTGTACATACAGTCAGTTTCTTTTGGTCTCGGGCAGCATTTGCGGAGTAATTATTGTATTTGTGATGCTTTGTGATGAGCAGCTTGCAGTTGTGGAATTATGCAACTGTGGTACTTGCTAAGCATATTTTATCTTGAGAAAGGTATATTTTTCGTCCCTCAAGCTTACCAAAAGTTTACAGTTGGTTCCTTTCCTAGGCGACATTTGGTCCGTCAAGATTATCGAGGGAAACCAGCCACATGTCCCCATTTTTTTCCTCCTTGAAACTGGATTAGAGAGGAAAAACCAGTCACATGTCCCCATTTTTTCCCCTTCAGCTGCGCAATCTATCGCCATGGAAAAACGGCCGCCACCTGCACCCTACCTCCACCCAACAATTCGTTTATGTTGCAGGCTGTTAGTTATAGTTTAACACGTGATGGTTTGCTAATTAGCCAACCGACCTGGCAGTTTGCATGCATGTACTTGTGGAAAAAGAAAGAGTAACACAATAGATGTTCTACACACTAAGACCTTCTTTAGTTTACAGAAATTTTGTAGAAACTTTGAAAGATGGGAACTTTTTAGGACAAAAGATAAATCTTTGGAGCTCTTTGGTTTGTAGGAATGAATTTCTATTCCTATGTAGGATATGAATCAATCCTTCCCATTTCAAAGAAAAAAACATTAGCCTAGACCAATGAAAAGTTCTTACCATATGTGTGCCATATGACATCGATTTTCCTATAGAAATTGAGATAACATGTCATCTCATCTCCTATGATATTCCTATCCTATAAACCAAAGAAGACCTAAAGACGTCTACCTCTATTCATGATTTGTTCTTTTTGTGGTTGTTAAAATAAGTTGCCCTCTCTTTAGTTTATTTTAGAAGCCGATCCTAAATTCTATTGAAGCTTCTAAACTAGTTAATCCATAACGTTTACTAGTTTAGAACCCACCACTATAAAAGAAAACCCTACTTTACGAGGCTAAAAAATGGAGCGGCTTCTTGAATCTTATCGTAAACTGTCAAAAGAATTGGGTCTAAAGGGGCTCCGACGCGGCGTTCGGCTAGATCTGGGCCTAGTCGGCGAGGGCCGCGGTCGGCGTGGGCTGCGGGCGTCCGTCCCTACCGTGGCCTCGGCTAGTGGTGGTGGAGGCGCAATGGCGGTGGCTGGTGGGCGTGCTGGTCGGGATCGATCGTACGCCATGAACGGCAACAGCGAGGCAGATGGGCTCCCTGGTGAGTATTTTTGGTGTTCGGCGGCTGTACTTGGGGTCCCCCTTGCCGGTGATCGGGTCTGCGTCGGTGGCCTTGCGTGGTGCTGCATCGGCCGCCACGGTGGGGCGGCACAGGGGTGTGTTCGGTGGGGAGGCTGGCTGGAGGGATGGGTGGCGCCGACGTGCTCGAGACCCCGTCACTGGCACGGGGGCGTGCCGGTACGGATGCGTCCGCTCCCTCACCTCCTCCTTTCCACGGCCGCATGTTGGCAGTCGCAGCTCCGGCGATGTTCAAGGCAGGATGTATGCTGCGGTTCGTCGACCAGTGGTGTTCCTTTGGTGCAAAGTTGATCTCTTTGGATGGTCTTGGGGGTGTCTAGATGTTGGGCGGTGGCCCTGGCGGCGGGAGGCGTGGCGTTCGGGGGCGGAACCTGCGTCTCAGGTGCGGGCGGGCAGCCATGGTTTCGTGGGGGACGTGGCTGCGGGTGGTTGGCGGAGCATGGGTGTGTCTGTGGGGTGCGAGCACCGGGGTTCATCACTTGCCCAGTCCTTTTCTGGCCGTCGGTGGCGGCGTCGGTGGACGTCGTATCCTTCTTGAAGGCTCCGTCGCGGTGCTCCCACCCCCTGCGTCGCTCCGGGTGAAAACTTGATCTGCGGATCGAAAGGTGGCGGCTATCCGTGTTTGTACCCTTCTGGGAGGCACCGTCTTGGAGTCCTTACTTCGTCATGGTCCATCTTACCCCCTCAGTGGCTCTAAGTGGTTCTTCGTAGCTCATATTTTGTTTGCTTGGTTGTGTCGGAGTGGTGTGATGGTGCTCGACATCTTTGTATCTAGCCTTGGGTGTGTTCGTTGTGTATCATGATGGCGTGTGTTTGTTCGGCTCGCTCAGATGTATGTGATGATGTTTGCTTTATACTCCCTCCGTTCCATAATGTAAGAACGTTTTTAAAATTAGTATAATGTTAAAAATGTTCTTATATTTTAGGACAGAGGGAGTATAATATAAAGCGGGGAAAACCCTTTTTCGGTAAAGTTGCCGTCACACAATGAACTTGCCATAGTCTTCTTGTCTAAGTTGTCATGGTATCTGTATCATTTTTCTTTTTTTGCAAACGGGCAACAACTTTTAAGACAAAACCTTTTTATCTGAAACATATACGTAGATCTAGTATCGAAGCTCTAGTGGAAACAAAACCATGTGTGAAAACGGATGGTAAATCAGATATGCCATTTGGAAATTAAAATACTTTAAAGTTTCAGAAACAGCATTTATATTCAACCAAAAAAAGTACTACGTAGAATTTATTATTACGCTGACGTCATCTCCAGCTAACATATGTCGGTTTCCCCCGAAACCTTTGTACCCCAGAGCCGTTCGACCGCGCCACCCCCCAAATCTTCGACCCCTTCGAGCCCGCCTCGGCGCCTCCCTCCATTCCCCCTCCCCGGCCGTCTGCCACCCGGGGAGAGGTCGGTTACAAACGACGGATATCAGGAGGGTAGTGCGGGCGAGAGCAGGCGACGCCGCGCAGGGAAGGAGAGCCGCCGCCCTCTCCTCCCCGCCGGCGGCCGACCACCACGGGCGAGGCGGGAGACGCAGGCCGCCGCCCCTCTCCTCCCTCCTGGCTTCCCCACGGCGGACAGTTCTCTCTCGCCGTTTCCTCGCAGTCGACCCCCGCCGTGAGCGAGGAAGAGGTGCGCTGGCTACCTCGCGGCAGGAAGGAGACGCGCTTCGCGTTGTGCTCTCCTCCCTCGCGGCATCTCCGCTGCCGCCGTTGCTTCCCGGCTTCCCCTGGCCGTTCGCTTCCCTTCCCCGGAGCCTCCTCTTCTAGGATCTGCCTCACCTACGCTTCTCCAGTAAGGTACTGTTGTGATGTATTGATGATAATTTTGTATGCCCCTAATGTGACAAGATGGTTAGGAGGATAGGTAAGATGAGCTTGCGGCTGTTTAGATGACCAGGGCTTTGCTAGGCACTAGTTGGATAAATCTTAAATCGTTTGTTAACCGCATTTGTCTCGAAGACATTTGTTCATTAATATATCCTCTGATGCATGGATATTACATCTTGCAGTGATCTAGATTCGAAAGTTTTGGCTACCAAGAATGACAATAGCTAATTCCTAGACCTCTCCGTAGTTGTAGCTTGGTAGGTACTAATGCACAGTTTACGTTCATGGTAATCTTTGCCAATTTAGTTTTTCTTGTCATGTTTGACTCCTTGATCTGTGATCACACAGTCAAGGCGATCCTAATTGAAGCCATGTTCACTAGTTGAGCCCATATGGTTAGCTCATGTGTGACAGCTTCCTGCTGATCCTATCTCGTTGTTTGCCTACCATGACGACGTTACAACTACAGTATGCCATCGATTTCGTTTTGCTGGGGCAATGCTTTTTTGTAAATCTAAATAGTTTTTGTAGGGATGGATATATTTTCCACAGCCTATTTTGTGGAATATGATTGGAAATTATGTGTCTATGGTTTGTTGATAGCATGGTTGCGTAAGGCAGTTTGAAATGTGGATTTTATGTTTGAATCAGTTATCTAATTTATGCCTACAACATTTGGTTATTTAAGATTTCTGCAATAAACATTTTTTGTTCAGTATTGTATTGATAATGCCAACGTTGAGATCATGGGAATATGTTTCAAAAGTTGATGTTTAACTCTTTGTAATGTATGTACATACAGCATGTTTAGTTCTGCCAGTTTACATGCAAGCAGAGCTTTTTGCTTGGGTATTCCTTTTTAGTACTCCCTTCATCCCATAATATAAGAGCGTTTTTTACACTACACTAGTGTAAAAAACGCTCTTATATTATGGGACGGAGGGAGTACTTAGTTCCAATTCTGTGATAGTGATACAAGAAAAATTACCTGTTGCAACGATTTGGTTGTTTGTTTGATAGCATGACTGCAAAAGAACGACACAACAGTGATTTGTTTCAATACCTGCCAATCCAAACAGCAATTTATGTCCAAAAAAGCCCTTGTGTTCAACTGTTGTCTTGGGGCCTAGTAAAATGCCACCGTAACCTGTTTACAAATCTAAACATATTTTGTCCTCCCAAATGCAGCCCTAGGTTTGTTGTCACATATCTTCGGGGAATGGCATCACCATCTTCGCCCTCTTCTGGCCGCGAGTCTTCCCACCGCGACTTGATCGGCCTCGACTCGGTCAGGATCTATGCTGTACTGCAATCAGACATTAAATTTGTGGCAGAACTGGAACACATCGATGCGGCCAGCGGCACTTCTGATGTGAATCAGCAGGAGCAAGTGCTCGCTGAACCGGAATCAGGAGACCTTTTCCTTGCCTTCATCCGTAAGGGGGTACTCGTTAGTATGGCATCACTGGTTGAGGGAGACAGTGATGAAGAGGAAGAGGAGCTGACAGGGAATGACGACGAGGATGAGTCAGAGGAAGAGGATGATTACGAGGATGAATCAGAGGAAGATGATGCATTAGCGGAAGAGGATAGTTGGGAATGGGATGAAGAATCACAAGAGGAAGGCGAAGAAGAAGAAGAAGATGATAAGGACTTTGAGTCAGATGGGAATAAGCATGTCCTCAAGCTAAGGGTTTGGCCATCATCTTGTCACGCTAATCTTGTCCTATTCGGTAAATATGAAAGTGTTCTGCTGCTGATGTTTCTGCTGCAATCAGTTCTAATTGATGTTTCTGCTGTAATCAGTTTTAATTAATTGTCTTTGTAGATCGCTCATCATGGGTCTCTACCAAAGATTATTCCCTACATTGGCTCTCAAGCACTGACGTTAAATCCCTGGTGCAAAAATTGTCTGATAATTCTATAGATGATATATCAATGGATGATCAATCTGTACGTATCATCATTTATTAAGTAATTTTAGCATTTCATCCTTTTCTGTCAATTTCTAAAAACTAACTTTATTGCAGATTCTTTCAAATGATGCTTTGGTTAAGAGAAGTGAGTACAAGGGAGCAGTGGTAAGTTCACACTGTATTTTCTTTCCATTGAATCTTTTCAAAAGAACCCATTGCTGCACCTCATCCAAAACCCATAGATAATATAATGGTGTTCAGCTTATGTACATGCTGCAGTCACAATATTAGTTATATTAACTTATTTTGGTGGGCAGTTGCATATTAGATCAGAGAGAAAAATTATGATGAGTTCTATAGTCTAACTAGGTAAATTATCCTTCACTGCTACTTACTAAGGGATTGAATAAACCAGAATATCTAACATGTCGCCATGGGTAAATTGGACTACACAAAACTGAAATAGCCTATGCGACACACTCATTCGTTTGACCCTATATATTAGTGAAAATCTGTGGGTAATATTATTCCAACTTTTGTGGCAAGCATAACCCAAGATTGTTGAGTCGCCGAGCTCCTGGCTAGTGACTAGTTGGGACTAGTTGGCGACTAGCCAGGACTAGTTGCCTCAAGCCGGCTTGACAAGTTTAAGGGCATTTAGGAAGTCTAGTGCATTAGCCATCAGCAAGGCAGACAATGGGGGTTAGGATTGACATGTACCTTGTAATCTTGCATAGTTGGCAGTGAAAATCCCTTCTGACCTTGTACGATCTCTTGTTTTGAGAGTTTCTTGATTGTACCTTGCAGTTGCAGTAGTATATATATGTAAGAGCATGAGTATCAAGACAAATGTTCACATATTTGACTTGAAAGTTAAAACAAAGCGGAGGATAACTTACTTTTTGTGAGCCCATTGGTCGAATAAACAGTTTCCCTTGTCCTTGATTAATCTTTTTCCTGAAAATTGGAAGTGACACAAGAAAGAAGACGACAGCCATTATAGAAATAAATACCATGAACAATCACATCAGCAATTCAGCTTGATATGTCAACGGTGTCAATGAAGGAAGTCCCTTGTGGGCTGCTACCAAGTGGCGAGTCCTCCCATCAGTCCACCCATCAGTCCAACCATCTGGCATTAGTGTGCAGCTATGCTCTTGCCAAGCCAACTCATGCTTCTCTGTGGCCTTCTATGTTTTAGCATGTCTATCTGCTATTAATTTTAGATATCAATGTAATACTTTATTTTGCAGGTCAACTCGCGGGCTGCTCAGATGTTCATCAAAGCTCAGCTGAGTCCTAGTATGTATGATTTCAGTGTAAAGCAGATCTTAGGTAGTTTTTCTTTTCTCTTCTGCATACATATGTATAGAGATATAAGTGCAGTGTTCTTCTGCATACATGTCTATCTGATATATTATTAATAAAAAATGGTAATAGGCAAAGGATCCTTCTGCAATGTGCGCTTGTGCACATGTAGATCCAACAATAAGGATTATGCGATAAAGATCATCAGGATCAAAGAGAAAAATCTGATTGAACCAAGGTTCAACTGATTTACCTTTTTTTTTCAATTATATCTACCGAACTATTCTAACACTTCAGTTTTTGCAGAGAAGTTGGTATTCTTTCTAGCCTTAAAATTCCATACGTCGTCAAATTTTTCCAGGTATCACCCTCATATTACATGTTTTCATCATCTTTGGGATAACAGTTAGGGCTAGGCATTTGGTTTTCTTGGTTCGGTAGTTCTGTTTTTGGGAAATTCCGAAAACTTGTCTACCAAAAAACATGACCGAACCCAGAAGTTTTCAGAGTGGATAATTCAGGTACCAGAAAAGGCCGAATTGCTCAAAACACTTCAATCAGCCCCAGCCCCAGTTGCTCCAGGCCTCCAGTCTCCACAGGTGTTCAACACAGTAGCTTTACAAATTCAACAAGTAACATGACATAATATAGCACCATAGTAATAATGACACAAAAACAGCTAAGAAGGCTGCTGAAGGCACAATTAACCTGACAACTTGACAAGATATAGCAATCTGACATAGCCATACACGTACGAACCATCACTTCATAGGCTATAGGTCCAAGCAAAGCAGTGCATAAAAATTAAACAGAATTATGGTACAAACATAGCTTAAACAAGTTGGCATCACGAGCAGTACACAAGTTCCAACAAGGCAGCAAATCATTCCAGGCATGGACGAAGCCAGACCAACTTCTATTGTGTCAGCCTTCATTGCAATGGGGTCACCATAGGTATATGGACAATAATTAACACTAATTTAGTGAAGGATTTGCGAGATATGACTGGTGTCAGCTGACACCAGTCCCTATATGCTAGCTTTGTCCCTGATTCCAGTGCTCCAAGCCTCAAAGCCACAAAACACATGATCAAGCACTACACTAGCACACTTTTCTGATTCTCTTCAATTCTTCCCTGCAAAAGTAGAAATTCACTTTTTTATAGTGCAACTACAGAGCAAATTACGGGGATGGAATTATAAAGGTGTATACGAATAAAAAGATGCAAAAGCAAAATGCATTAGGGTTGCACAGTGTTGAGACATCATCGATTCATTTTAACTGTGGCATGCATCAAAATGAATTAACATGTATAGAAATGGACCAATACAAACTAAGTATGAATTGGTTCATCACATGTGAATCTCAAAACACACTCTGAAGGTATCATTAGGGTGGTATAGCTCACCAGGGATAAAAGTTCTGCACTCATATATTTTTGCCATTTATTGCAGGCGTGGGTGGAAGATCATCTTGTTGTGGACTATGAAGAGTGTTCAAGTCAAAGCGATGACTCCAGAGACAGTGGGAAAGGATCGACATATATGCAACGTCCTAAATATATAATGATCCAGATGGAGTTATGCCCAGGGTATACTTACTTAGATCTTTGTATTACCATACTACCAGATATGATTTATTCATAGATGTTGATTTTGAAGTAGTCTACTGTTCGAGCAAGGTTGCCTAATTAGCTAAATTCATAATCAAAATTGTCAAAATTGCTCTAGTTGAATAAGTTTGTTTAACTTGTTGTAATTTTGATTATGAAGTATCTGATAAATTATTAATGGTGATTTTGAAATCGAAAACAGAACTCTTCAGGGTGAACTTTCAGTTGAGTCACGTAAAATAGACTGTGGGGAGTTCATTGCTAAGTTTCAAGGAGATGGTACTAGGTGTGCAATACATACATGCACAGAATGTTATACATCGTGACTTGAAGCCTGCTAATATCTTTATGGGGAAAGATGGAAAGATGAAGCTTGGTGACTTTGGCCAATCATGTGTGCGTCCCATGGGTATCGATTCATTTAAGGCAACACCGAATCTGGGAACAGTCTTCTATGAGGCACCTGAGCTTCAAGCCGGTGTAAACATCTCAACAAAGGTATTTTTGTCTGTTCAGAAATTAAGTCTTATTGCTTGCCAAATGAATATACGCTCCCCTTTTAGATACTTCATGTTCAGAATCTTCCTCCATAATGCACCAGATGTCTGTTGGATCTTCCAAACCCACTTGGCCATTATTACTGGAATTCATTACTTCCCTCCCATTTGGTATCATTTGAGCCCAATGCTAAAAAAGAAACTGGATTTGATAGAATCCAGTTTCTCTGCAACCCATCTTGAAGTAAGTAAAACCCCATCATATAGAAAGGAGTTGCAGAAAAACTTGAATTGGGTAGGATCAGTTTATCTCCAGATGATAGGAAACTCGCTCACCTTATCGATGATCCCCTGTTGATCTGCAATAGTTAGCTTATGATCAGATATTGGCACCCAAGTAAGAAATGGGCAGTTCTCCCAAAAGTTTAATCTATTAGCTACACCCCACTGCTCCTTCTTTGACCCCATACAGCATAGACTTCACTTTTATGATAGTTTGTTTTTAGACCAGCCATAGCCTCAAAACAATACAGTAAAAGTACGTGTTGGTATTCTTCTCTGAACAGCATATTAGTAACACCCCCATTCACCAAACGTGGCATCACACACTCAAGTCCAGCTTCTCTGGTAGCCCTATGATAGCAGCCAAAGCATCGGCAACTAAGTTTAACAACAGTGGGAAGAGTGGATCCCCTTGTCTAACTCCCCTCCCATTGCCAAAGAACTGCCCCCTTGCTCCCCATTTATATCATTTGCGGTTTTTGACTCTTGCATGAACTGTTTGATCCACTGTATCAACATATCACAAAAACCTTTCCTCACCAGAACTTCATACAGAAGTTCTAAACTGACTATCATAAACTTTTTTGAAATCAATTATCATTATTGACCCTGCTGCTTCTTAACTTTCATTTCATGCAGAATCTCATGCAACACACAGTTTGACATTGATCATTCACTTTGCGTGCAAGAAGAGAAAGCATGTTTAGCAGAAGCTTTAGTTATGATCTTCAGAAGAACATTAGTCAGAGCAATAGGTCTATCGTTCTATATTGTTTGATTAGTGTAGCCCACTGCACTAATCAAAGTGAGTACCCCATAGTTAAGTCTATGCACCGCCAACACTCCACTATGTAGATCTTGGAACATAGGCCACAGCATCCCTTTGATCATCTGCCAAAATTTATGATATAGCAAACAGGGAAGCCATCAGGCCCAGGAGTAGTATCGGTTTTCATAGATATCACAACCACCACAATTTCTTACACAGCGACAGGCCTGCGCAATTGTTCATTGTCTGTCTCTAAAAAAATCATAGATATGGTGTTTTCTCGATAATTATCTCCTGAAAATTGAGCACTTGCTCCTTATCCCATTAGCAAGAGCTTGGAATATGCGGTGTTAGAATCACCAAGGCCATCCAATTTTCTCTTCCTCCCTGCCGCCAGTACATCTCCTCAGATTTGAATAATCCCGCCATCATGTGGTCACACCAGTACATATACTTCTACCCCATGTATTTTCTGTCTTCAATCGATATCAATTTTTTGTGTGTGTTTTAGGTTGATGTCTATTCACTTGGTGCAATATACCTTGAACTTTTCACTGTTTGGAAGACAAAAATGGACAGAGAGAAGACTTTCAAGCGCTTACAGGCTGGTGATGATGGGGGAATCAGCTGGGAGGGGGACCTTATGCTATTCATGCAAATGGTAGCCAATGATCCCCCAGAGCGTCCATCTGCAGATGCTATTCTGGTAGTGTAATTGAACTTCGCTTGTTATTCATTCAGTAATTAAATATATGATGTAACAGGCTAATAAGAGATGTGCTTTCTTGGAGTGCAGGATTACATTTCGAAAGAGTGATTCCCGCTGCATGGTAGTAGAGATGTAAAAACCTTGATATCCTATTACTTTTGTGGAAATCGTACTTGTATACTACAAATTGTATTTCTTGCAAAAGAACAGCAGTATGCAGTTGTAGCTTGAACCTTTACAATGATGTTTGGTGATCAAACGAGAATTGTATTGTGGTCTGAGTATTCGTTTTGGTTGTCAGTGGCTTGGTTGTTGCAGGGTATTTCCACAAACAGTGTGAAACCAGTCATTGTCCCCTTGTACATTTGTGTTGAACTAGCCAAAGCGTCACTCATATCTGCTTAGTATTGTACTCCCTCCGTTCCTAAATATAAGTCTTTTAGACATTTCAAATGGACAACAACATACGGATGTATGTAGACATATTTTAGAGTGTAGATTCACTCATTTTGCTTCATATGTAGTCATTTGTTGAAATTTCTAGAGAGACTTATATTTGGGAACAGAGGGAGTATAAGTCATTTTAGACATTTCAAATGGACTACAATGTACGGATGTATGTAGGCATATTTTAGAGTGTAAATTCACTTATTTTGCTCCGTATGTAGTCCTTGTTGGAATCTCTAGAAAAACTTATATTTGAGAAGGAGGGAGTAACAAGTACTCCCTCCGTTTCATAATGTAAGACGACTTCTTACATTATGGGACGGAGGGAGTAGCTTTTAATATGCTGGGTTGGACACAGCAATTTGGTGGTGCAGCTCTCCCGAAATCACTGGCGTCGTTCCAGTCTGGGGATTCGCATAAGAGCAAGTACAATAGAGCTGAGTCAGCTGGCTATAAGAAATAAACTAATATATTTCTGCTTAGTTGGAGGAAAGAGAAGATAAGCGGGCTTTTCGTGAAAAGCCAACTCTAGTACGTGCTCCTAGACACTTTGTGATGATGAAAAGTGGGCCATATAATAAAAAAGTACTACACTCTTTTGATCTATCATTGAACATGTTGGCTATAAGATGAGCTGTAGATGACATGGCAATGGCTTATAGCCAGCGGCTGGCTATACTATTAACCATGCTCTAAATCGCTCTGACTCGTCTGCACAAATGCGGCGGAAAAACAGGAAACGGTAACTATATGTAGCGAACAGTGCGGCTTCGTGGGGCCAGAATGTATGGGTGGATGGGCGTGTGAACGCCGAATTACGTTTTGGGCACATTACGTTCGCGTCAACCTGAGCTGTCGCAAAACCCCAAAAATGGAGTCTGGTCGGGCTGGCACGGCACGTTTGCAAATGCGTCGACGGGCGTTGGTTGACCCTGGCTCCGCCGCCCGCCATGGCCTTGACTGCCAGGTTTCCCCTCCGGGAAGAGTTCGCGGACAACTTGGAGCATCCAGATCCGGTTCCTCTGTTGACACTCCCGCGGCGTGATGACACCGGTGCAGATCCTACTGACTCCAATGCTGGCTTCGGATGCGGACAACATGTTGGCGGCGCTAGCACGGGCAAGCCGCAGGGCGACAGTAGACGGCGGCGGCAGGCTTCGCCGACACCAGTGACTGGTAAGATTTGAGGGGAAACCGAAGGTGCCGTGGCATGGTGCTTTGAAGTTGGGCGGGTCAGTACTTTGACTGGTTAATTGGATCGGGGACGAAGTAGCACGCACTGTTGGTCTTCCTCATCCTCCTCCTTCCATCTTTTCGACGCATATCCTCTGTCTCGGACCCGTGCAAGAGCAGAGCAGGAGCGGCTGCGTCCATGGAAAGCCTCGAGTTCTTCTTTGAAGAGGTCGGTTCAAGGTAATAATCTTGTACTGATGGTTAAATATGTGACAGGCGAGGCATTCAACACCCTCCCCGCGGAGTCATTGGGTTTTTATTTACCTTTTGCTAGATCCAGGGTAGCTGATGGTTGGAATGCTGCGTTTGTAGCTTCACTAGCTTGTTGAGGAGGGATGATGTTGGTAACATGTTCGCCGTTGGAGTATTAGCTGAATGGCATCCTTGAGAAAGGTCTTGCTCGCCTGCTATCGATTCCAAACATGCAGAGGATGCTGGTGAGCAAGTCGTTCAGGAGTTCGCCCTAGAAATTACTCCCTTCGTCCCATAATATCATGGGACGGAGGAAGTACAACGGTGGCTGCTGGAAAGAAAGGTATTGTTGCGACTTGGCTAATCTGTTTAACGGTGTAGCAATCTTTACATGTGAAAAATGAACTCAAGTTCTTGTGCATAAATCAATCCCATGAACTTGATATATGTTTGATATTGTTACTTTAATTTGGCCTATGCAGTTGTTTTTCTAACGAAGAGTTCGATTTTAATTGGCTTTAATTGTTCTTGCCATGCTTTTTGTCGGACCTGATCCGGATATGCAATGTTAGTGTATCAATCAAAATTTTAGTCCGATGTTGTATTAGCCAGTTAATTTAGGGGTAGTAATAAATAATCGGTTTTGCTAAAACTTATTCAGTTGAGAAAACTTTTGGTCTCATTCACTTTTTCCATTGTCAGATCCAATCACGTTGCTATTCGTGGTTTCTTCAGGCGGGAGCTTCGTAGCCACAAGGCGCAGCCCATGCTGTTGGTTGGCTCGCAGCCCGTTTCTTTTTTCTGTCGCTCTTTTTTTTCTTGTGTCACGCTGAGGGAGAGGACTCCATGATGGGTTTTTCCGTCGGCCTTGACATTGGGCCAGTTCTTTTTTCTTTTTGTCCTAGGCTAGCTACAGGGGTGCACGGGAGATAATAGGACGGGTTTTTTCTGCATTTCGTTTTTTTTTTCTGTTGTATTTTTTGTCCATTATTCCTATTTAACTTTCTATTTTACCTTCCTCTTTTTTTTCTATTTTTCACTTTTCTATTATTTTTTGGTTGGGAGAAAACATGTAAAGATTTTTAAAACTAATTTCTACTTAGATGAGATTTGCTTAATTTTTGAAATGTATTAGAAGATAATTTTTTACACTTTTTTGTGTTCCTTTTTTTCTCTTGTGTTTTTTTTATGATAATCATTATTTATATTTTTGACTCACGGAGAGGGTGATAGCTAGAGCCATTCTACTCCCTCTATTTTTAAATATTTGTTTTTTAGAGATTTCATATTTTAGAGTGTAGATTCACTCATTTTGTGTGCTACTTCGTAATTGCCCCAGTAGCATGTCCACAATCGTCTCGCAACTGCGAGGGCCCGCATGCCACTTGCAAGTAGACCATCGACTTACAACTGGTCTTTTGTGTTGTTGTATATTGTTTTTCTTGTTGTTTTTGTTCTTGTTGTTGGTTGTTGTTGTTATTGTTGTTGTGTTGGCTGTTGGGGGTGTTTACTTGATGCCACTTGCAGCTTGACCGTCTACTAGCAAATGGTCTACTTGCAAATAGACCATCGACTCGAAACTGGTCTTTTTTTACTTTTGTAATTGTCCTACTTGCAAGTCCACCATCGAATCGCAACTGTGGGTGCCCGCATGCCAGTTGCAAGTAGACCATCGACTCACAACTAGGGTTGTTTTAGTTGATGCCACTTGCAACTTGACCATGGACTTGCAACTGGCTTGTTTTTTGTATGTAGTTTTTGCAATTGCCCTAGTTGCAATTTCATCATTGACTCGCAACTGTGAAAGGGCCCGCATGCCAATTGCAAAATAGACCATCGAATCGCAACTGGTCTGTTGTTTTTTGTAGTTTTGTAATTGCCCTAGTTGCAAGTCCACCATCGACTCGCAACTGTGGGCGCCCGCATGCCATTTGCAAGTAGACCATCGACTCACAACTAGGGTTGTTTACTCGATGCCACTTGCAACTCGACCATCAACTTGCAACTCGGCTTTTTTGTTGTTGTTTGCAATTGCCCTAGTTGCAAGTCCACCATCGACTCGCAACTATGGGGGCCCGCATGCCACTTGCAAATGGACCCTCCACTCGCAACTGGTCTGCTTTTGTTTTGTAGTTTTGTAGTTGCCCTAGTTGCAAGTCCACCATTGACTCGCAACTCTGGGTGCCCGCATGCCACTTGCAGGTAGAACATCGACTCGCAACTAGGGTTGTTTACTCGATGCCACTTGCAACTTGACCATCAACTTGCAACTCGCCTTTTTGTTGTTGTTTTGCAATTGCCCTAGTTGCAAGTCAACCATCGACTCGCAACTGTGGGGGCCCGCATGCCACTTGCAAATAGACCCTCGACTCGCAACTGGTTTGTTTTTTGTATGTAGTTTTTGCAATTGCCCTAGTTGCAAGTCAACCATCGACTCACAACCGTGGGGGCCCACATGCCACTTGCAAATAGACCCTTCACTACTAGAAAAAGGGCTATAGATGAGATTGACACTAATGGCGCACCAGAAAGTTGGTGCGCCATTAGTATATACTAATGGCGCACCACCTACTGATACGCCATTAGTGTTGAAACTACTAATGGCGCACCATGCAAAGGTGCGCCATTAGTATCAATTTTTGAAGTAGTGCTTTGTCCAAACATACTAATGACGCATCCAGTTAAGGTGCGCCATTAGTAGTTGTAACTACTAATGGCGCACCCTCCCACATGTGCGCCACTAATGTTGTTTTTCTTTATTATATTTTTATTCCTTTTTTTGCAATACTACTAATGACGCACTGATCAATCGTGCGCCATTACTACTAATATTAAGTGCAACATTAATATTTTTTTTTGTAAAACTACTAATGGCGCACCGCCAGAAGGTGCGCCATTAGTAACCTGGATTACTAATGGCGCATTTATTGCCGGTGCGCCATTAGTAAGTGGGCAGCAACTAGATATTTTGGACAGCCTCTCCTACCCACACTCACTTTCTTCCCACTTCATTCTCTCCACCTCCTCCTTGTCTCGAGTGCCTCCTCTTTTTCACCTCATTTCCACCATAGATTCATTCAAATTAAGTGGTTAAATTACCTTGTTTTAATAGGTAAGTAAGGGGAAGCTATATTTATGTTGTTCTCCCTACAACAATGTGCACATGCACTTTTTATGGCCTAGCTAGATCTATGTATGTTAGGTAATGGTGTTGCATATGTTTGTGGTGTTGCATATGTGTTTGTGTTTGGAGGTGTACCGGTATTTGAAATGCAATAGTTGCCAATATTTTGCGGAATGTTGATTCATTTTCGTTTCAAGTAGAATTTTGGCATTAAGCATTCTTTTGGTCCTATTTTTAGGAAAGTCATGCCAAATTTTTGTTTGGTTCTAAAATATCGCTTTTGCTCTACCCTTGACGACCATAGGTCCGCATACGATGACCGAAGGCATCGTGAATAGGTTTTGAGGTCCGCGAAGGCCGAGATGCTTCAAAAGAACGAGACGGAGATAAGATGTCCGTGTCGAAGATGCAAGCTGAAGAGCCTTATTGCGGAGCCGGATTCCGGGCAGGTGCGGGACCACGTGCTCTTGCGTGGTTTCATGGATGGCTATCGGTGGCAAGGTGATGAAGATGACTACGAAGTCGTCCATGGGGGCCGGGCAAGAAATGAGGAAGGGCGGCAAGACAACCACCGCAACTCGGGCGGGCGAGAAGACGAAGAATCCCCAGGAGATGATCACGACGGTGATCTTGTACCGATCATCATGTAGAAGATGCAGGACATGATGATGAGGAAGATGCCGGAGCAGACGACGGGCATGATCATGAAGATGATGATGCCGGGCGAGCAGCATTGACGCCGACCATCGATGGGCTGGGTGCAGGACCCTCATATTCAAGAGCTGCTTCTCAAGCAGACGGATAACGCCAGAGCCGCCGCCGAGAGAAAGCCAAGATGGATCAACTTGAGTTAGACACGGTTACTCCATTGTATGAAGGATGCAGGCCGAGGATACCCGCTGAAAGTAACGCTCATGGCTCGGAGATGAAGGTAAACCACAAAATGACCGACGCATGCTTCGACGAGAACATGTCATTCAGCACGAACGCGTCTTCCCAAGGGGAACAAGTGCCCGACCAGTTTGGAGAAGGCGAAGAAAATCGTGTGTCCTCTCGATTTACCGCGACGTGAAATACCATGTGTGCATGAACAATTGCATCATTTATCGGGACGAGCACGCGGAGTCTACCATATGTCCGTGTGCGGCGTCCACTCGATACAAGAAGAGGAAGAAAGCTCCTCGAAAAGTGGTGTGGTACTTTCCGATCACTCCTCGTCTGCGGCGCTATTTCGCGGACCCTAAGGTAGCAAAGCTCCTGCGTTGGCACGCCGGATAGGGAGGAGAAGAAGCGAGAAGATGACGCAAATGATCCGGAGATAGATAAAAAGACAAGATGTT
Source organism: Aegilops bicornis (assembly GCA_021605145.1). Lineage (NCBI taxonomy): Eukaryota > Viridiplantae > Streptophyta > Magnoliopsida > Poales > Poaceae > Aegilops > Aegilops bicornis. The sequence continues at coordinate 573,695,172 of CM038675.1, forward strand.
GAGTCACCCTAAGGATGCGAGCGGTGGCAAGCGTTGAACTTTGAAGACTCGAATTTGGGAACGATCCAAGGAACATCGTCTTTGGGCGCGAGCACCGATGGAGTCAATCCGTTTGGCAGCAGGAGAAGCACACATAGCACCTGGCCTGTGTTTGTGTGGATGTACAACCTTCCCCGGTTGTGCATGAAGAGGAAGTACATTCACATGAGTATGCTAATTGAAGGGCGAAACAACCAGGAACGACATCAATCATGTCCGGGCTGCTGAAAGAGGAGCTTGACACGCTGTGGAAAACGCCACCAATACGTGGACGCCGCAGAGAAAGAATATTCCCTATGAGAGCCGCCTTTGCTCACGGCGGTGCACGACTATCTCGATTCACGGATATCTCGCGGGCAGGTAGTCCACGGATTTTACGGATGCGTAAGGTGCATGGATGACACAACGTATCGCCAGACTAGATAGAGATCCGGGTCTTCGAAAACCGTGTTCATGGGACATCGAAGGTGGCTTCGCGACGATGACCCGTGGAGGAAACGGAAGGATCTGTTCCATGGTGAAACCGAACCCAAAACGCCCGTGTCACGAGGAGCGGCGAGAAATAGACAAGCTGTTGAAAAATTGGAAAGACTGCCCACCGCCGAAAGAAGCAAAAGGCGCCAGAGCCGGGAAAGAAGCGAAGGCGCCAGAGTCAGCCTGAAGGTATGGAAAACGAGGTCTGTTTTACGGGACTTGCCGTCTTTGGAAGATCCACCGTGTGCCTCACAGCCTTGATGTCATGCATATCACGAAGAACGTGTAGAGTCTCGCTTGGTACCCTGCTCAACATGCGGAGAGGACCAAAGATGGGCGAAAGCAAGGGCAGACTTGAAATCAATGGGCATCGTGCGGGAGCTTCACGCTAATGATGATGATGATGATGATGATGATGAGGCGAAGCGGGACACGAAAAGTCGTCGCCAAAGGCAAAAAGGCCAAGAAGACCAGAAATGACTACCCTCCGCGTGCTTCACTCTAAGTCGAGGAGATCGAGCAGTTTTTCACCTGCCTCCTAGGAGTAAAACTTCCTTCTGATTACGGGGAAGATAAGCAGATACCTAGACCAATGAAGCGAAGTTCAGCGGGATGAAGTCTCCACGGTATCACGTCTTGATGATGAATACTTCCGGTTGCAATCCGAGGATCATGGACACGCACGTCCGTGAAAGCGCTATTTGGCCTATGCAACTTCTTCGACGTCATCTCTCGGAAGTCGATTGGCGTGAGGCAACCTTCGAAGGCTACGAGGAAGAGATCGTGGTGATACTATGCGAGCTTGAGATGTACTTCCGCCCGCATTCTTCGACGTTATGGTGCATCTGCTGGTCCATATAGTGGAGGATATCATCCAACTCGGCCGACGTTCTCGCAAAGCATGATGCCATTCGAAAGGATGAATGGTGTCATCAAAGGATACGTTCGCAACATGTCACGTCGAAGGAAGCATAGCCAGGGCTTTTCGATCAAGAGTGCATCTCCTCTTGCACGAATTATCTAGGCATCGAGAACCCGTTGGTCTGCGCGTCAACAGGCACCTCGGCAGGCTCGCTTGGATGGGGTTACCGTGAGGGTCGCCGCGAAATGCATGTCGATTTCGAGGGTCGACTTCGCCCGACTTTGAAAGAGCAAACCTAGTCGCGCTACAACACATAGACGTGGTCGATCCTTGGGTGGTAGAGCATGTAACCTTTATTAAGAAGACGATACAATGACCGAGGCCAACAGAGGAATGACGGAGATATACTCAAAGAGCACAACTCATGTTTCACGCGTTGGTTCAAGCAGAAGCTTCGTCGTACCCTTTACATGAGGATTCTTACGTGGAAGAACAACTCATATTCGCCTTGTCACGAGCGCCGAGCACAACGATGACCTATGAGGCGTCACGATATCAATGACTACACATTCTACACCGAGGCCAAGGACATGAAGAGCGATGGTTATCAGAACTCCGGGTAACGATGGAATCCTACACGGTAACAACAAGGACAGATACTACGGAAGGATCGAGGACATTCGGGAGCTGAGCTATTTGGAGAGAAGGTCCGATGTTCCGTGGTCGAATGGGCCAAGAACGTCATTAAAGAAGACCGGTATTTCACCACCATGGTTATACCCGAAGCCAAATCCAAGACCGCGGTATAAGCGTCACCCGAAAAAATGAGCCATGGGTACTGGCTTCCCAAGTGGACCAATGCTTCTTCATTACCGACCCGCCAAAGCCCGGTCGTGTTGTCGTGAGGAGAGGCAAAAGGAAGATCATCGGAATGGATGGAGTAGCCAATGAGCAAGACTTCGACAAGCACGGCGACCCGTGGATCGAACATGACGACGATGATGAAGTAGCAGCATACACCACAAGAAGAAGCAGGACCGCCCTACCTAAAGGACGTCTGTTCCATAGAAGAACTCCATTTGCGAAAAAGAAGGGCAAGAAGATTGTGAAGAGATAGCTAGCTAAGATCGATTGTATTTAAATCGTAGACTTCATTTCTCGATTGTATTTCATGGGCACTTTTGAACTATCATGAATATTTTTAATTTCATGGACACTCGATCCCCTCCATCTCGATCCCTCCATCTCGATCGCTATCCCACCTCGCCAGATCCGGTCCACCGCCGCCGACCGCCCGCACCCTCGATTCCCCTACTCAACCGCCTTGACCCCCGCACCTCCCTACTCAACCGCCGCCGCCCCCCGCACCCTCCCTACTACTCAAGCGCATTGCCGACCCCCGCACCCCGCACCTCCCCGCTCCACCGGCATTACTGTTTTATGATATTTTTAAAAATATTTTTACTGTCTTATAAATAAATATTACTGTTATGATTTAATCAAGTTTGAACATATTTAAACACAAGTAAGTATCAAACAGCATTTTAATGCATAAAAAAATTTGTGGAGCACAGGGAATCGAACCCAGGACCTCCTAGTGTGAGGCGGGCTGGCGACGGTCGAGCTAGTAGAGGGACCTTGATGTGGATCAGGTTAGGTGGGAGATAACCTGTTGGCTCGGCGAAATAAAAAAAAAGTACTAATGGCGCACCAGGGTGAGGTGCGCCATTAGTATGGATGTACTTATGGCACACCGAGGTGTGGTGCGCCATTAGTATTGTGCCGCCCCCCATCCATACTTCCTCCCGGGCCCACACCTATCCCCTCTCCCTCGCCCCTCGCCCTCGATCCCTTCCTCTCCTCTCCCGACGTCGCTGCCCGCCGACGCCACCCCACCGCCTCGGCGCCGCCCGCCGCCTTGCCCTGCGCCCATCGCCGGGCGCCCGTCGTCCCTGCCGCCCGTCTCCAACCACCGCCCGCTGAGGCCCAGCGTCGGCGCCGCTCTCCCCGTCCACACCACCGTCGCCAGCCCTCCGGCGACCGGCCGCTCCCGCCCAGGTACCTCTCCTCCTTCCTCCTTCCTCCCTCTCCACCCTTCCTCCCCATTCCCTCCCTCCCTCCCCTTCCTTGCGCCCTCCACATCCCTCCGCCCTCCTCCCCGCGTCGGCCCGCCCCAAGTCCGAAGCTCCTGCCTCCCCACCGTCAGGCGGGTTGGACTTGCCCACTCTCTCCCCACCCCACCCCCACCCGCTCTTCCTCCCCTCCCGTGTCGTCGGCCGCCCCCACCCCCATCCTCCTCGCCCATGGCCTGCTTCCACCGGGACCCCGGACCCTTCGATCCCCTCTGTTTCGTCCTCTCCAGCGAGGAGCCAAAGAGAAAATCTCCTCCCTCTCCTTCCTTCGATCTTCTCCTCCACCCACTCCCCCCGATCCGGTCCTGGGAAGCGGCAGAGGGCTTCACATCTTTTGTTCAAACTATGCTATTATTTGCATCTCTGAGTCCTCTGTAAGTTGCATGTTGTGTTTCTATGCTCAGCGTTCCCGTTTATTCGTTCCTGCATTTTATTTGAACTTAAGTGTACTCTACATCTTTGATCTCCCATGTAGTTAATTCCTTAGCTTTCTAGGTGAGTTCTGATGATGCTCTCTCATGTATTCTGGTGAGGTAATAATAATAAGTGCCTTGGAGCAGCAATAAAGCTTTTTTCTTTATATGGCCGCCCTTCTACTGTCTTGATGCATGTTCAAGTCATATATACAAGTGTTGGTGGTGCTGTAATTCATATGATCAATCTGGTAACATGCTTGTCACATTTGGATGCAACATGTGTCGGTGCATATGAGCATTGAGATGGCGAGAACAGTAATTGCCATGCCAGTGGCTTGGAATGTAATTTTGATAGCTAATGTCAGTGTATTGGCGTTATGCATTAACCTACATGGCCCCATTGCAAAGTCAGTGTACATCAGGTTCCCGGGTACAACAACAGTTACCTACTCGTACGAATGAAAGAGCAACATTACAATGACTAGTGCTACCTTATTAATGATTAAGAATCACTAATCCTACTTATTGATGATTTCATCGTTGTACACTCACAACATGTATGTTATTCATACAAATAAAAAACATAATGTATATCCTGGCAATGGCATGGTTTCATATGCTTAAATTGGTTAAATTGGTTAATTTTTTTCATAAACCTGAACAAGTGGTTGAGCCTAAGACATGCTCTCTTATGCAAAATTGCTGAATGCCCATGGGTACAATGTAGGTGTCGCTGAGCACCACCACCACCGGACCTCGTCGCCTCCTCCCCTGCATGGTGAGCACAAAGCAAACTGTTCTTTCGCCATTTTCTTCAACATTTGTCACCGATTTCCTCCTGGCCATTTCAAACTATGATATACAAAATGAGTCTCAATGTAGTCTCCGGGTCTTTTACAACTCTTTAATATAATTTTATGAGATTCCTCCCCGCTGGACTTGATTAAAATATATGAATATGATTAAAATGGTTAGTATCTGAAGGGTTAAGCTTATTTTTGGTTAATCTATTGCTTCAAGTTTGCTTCAAGTTAGTATCTGAAGGGTTAAGGGGCTGTGCTGCTGTATTATGCCTATAAAAACACTTGTTTGGTCAATTAAACAGGGCATTGAAAATTGACAGGGCATTTTTGTTTTCTGTTGAACCTAAGCAATTTTCTGTTGACAGGGCAGTGCAGATGTATTTTAGTGTAAGCTCAGCAATTTTCAGTGTAGCCCTGATGCTTCTTATATGTAATTACAGTATAAAACTTCCCCTAATAACAGTGTAAATTTTCCTATAATTATAGTGTAACCCTCATGCTTTCCATAATTTTTGTTACACTGAAAATAAGGCAATTAACTAGCTACTTACTTATTTTTCCCATTGGCAATTGACTTTGTATGGAACCCGAAGCTGTATACCAACTTATCAGATTTATTGTGCTTCTTTGCCACATTTACAGCTACCATGTTGTTTTGATACGTAAACAGTTTGGTAGCTGTCCGTGAACAATGTGGTAGCTGGTACGATTACAGGTTTTTTTAATTGAACCAAACTGCACAGTTACTGTGTCGATGATGCTTAGACTAGGAAGATTCTTGCTAGATGTTAATTTGCCGGTACTAGCTACAATTTGGCACTTTGAAAAGCAAAAGCAAAAGCCCTTGAGTTTGTTGATATATATTTTTCCATGTTGTGATGGAGGCCTTTTTGCCTTGTCCACCGAGAGGCCCTTGAGTTTGCTGGAATGTCGATTAACTTCCGTTCGGCAAATTGGTACTCCATATGTCCTATTTTCAGCAAAGGTCATGCTGAAATTTTCCGTGAATTTTAGCATGACTTTGCTAAAAATAGGACATATGGGGTACTTGTGACTAATGCATGGGCCGGGGTATCTTAGTAGTTAATTAAGTAGGATCAAGTGCCCCGGCGTACTTGTGACTAATCTATGGCTTTTAGGGTGCCTCGGTGTCGATAAAAACCGAAATGATGAAAGCTTAGGCTTTTAGGGTGTCTCGGCGTCGAAAAACCCTCAATGATAAAAGCTTAGATTTTAGGATGCCTCGGTGTCGACAAACCCTAAATGATGAGACCATGATCTTGTTCCCAATAACCAACTTTTTGACCAAACTTTGTTTCTATTTAGAGAGAAACATGGCCCACAACGATAAGGCCGGGGGTTCGGGCGACAAGGCATTCTGGGAGCTGTCCCAGGAGATGGAGGAACAACCTCACTTGTATGAGGACGCCGCCTTCCCCACCGATCCACGAGACCACCGATGGTACCGCCGAGGATGACCCCATCGATGCCACCACCGATGGTGCCGCCGAGGATGCCACCATCGATGATGGCGGCGCGCGCCTGAGATGGCAGCCAACAGAAGAGGCAACGGAAGGATGGCGCCCGACCGTGCTCCGCACCCTCAAGGAGGAAGTTCTTGAAGTGGACTCGACGGGAATCCAACGGCGCCCGAACGAATAGTCAAGGGTACTCGCTTCAGCTCGGGTGCATTCTCCGAGCACCGTCTCGATCAACACCGAGAACCCGAGGCATCCTGACCGAGGGAATTTGCGCAACCTCCTCTTCACGAAGCTGCACGAACGATACAAGTTCCCGCTGCTTTTGAAAACACAAGCCTCAAAGGGAATAAAGTGAACAATGCTACCCTCACGAAGATGAGCAAGGCCACATCTACTTGGAAAAGCAATGTGAAGAGAATGATCGAGAAAGGTGAGAGTTATGAGAAGATCAAGGAGAAAAATCCTTCGATCACCGAAGATGACTACAACGACTTCAAGATCAATTGCTCGAGCACCGCAAACTCCCAATCAAGTCGATTGGGGAAAGAAATGCGGAGCTGAACTTAGGGGAACACACACTCGGCCCGTGATTCTGAGTGGCGGAGCCTATATGGGACAAGGAGGACGCGGAGCGTGCCGAGCAAAGGCCTACCGCCCCTCTTCGATACATACGGTGACAAGCAGACCAGGAACTTTGTCGGGCCCGGTACAAGAAGGACCGGAAACAAAGGAGCTTACCACGGATCTCAAGACGAGGCGCTTGAGGTTGTTACGGTAAGGAATACCACCCCGGGGTAATTAGCTCCATATGGTTGCATTCTAATTAATGAAGCCAAATTTCTAAATGGTTCACATTCCTTCCGCAGCGATTGAAAGCAAGAGCGCTGGGGTCGACTAAGAGCAACCCTTGGGACACCACCGTAAATAGGGCGTTGAATGTAATGAAGAACAAGGATAAGCTCGATGAAGCCGACGGTGGTCGTGGTGTGGCCGACAAAGGCTTGTCCACAAAATGGGGGTCATACTATACGGCTGGTGTGCGGAAGGAGAAAAAGACCATTTCGGAAAGCGGTAGCGCGAGGTTCAAGAACTCAAGGCACAGGTGGCGCGGATTCGGAGATTGTCCAAGAGCAAGTGCAACAACAACTTCGAGCGACGATCACCGCCATTGTGCCTACCTTGATCCAGGTTGAGTGCATGGATTGCGGGCGGCGAGGCCGCCCACGATTCCTAGCTTCACGGCCAGCAACTCGCGAGAATGCGATGGCGGGAGCCATTGGTGTCTCCGGCGGAGGCGGCATTGGTGTCTCCGACGCCGCACGGGAGCTTAATGCACCGGGTGTCGCGGCCGGCACCTCTGCAGCAAGCGGCCCCTCAAATCAGCTGCGCCGCGCCGTTGGCGGTGCCTCGACATTAGCCGAGCTCGACGCCATCATCACGGTAACTAATTAAGCCTCTCTCGGTCGAGGACTTCATCTCCTTGCCTTTGGTGGGCATCCCCGACGCCCTACATGTTTTCGCGGCGCCGCCGACGTTCGTGCACTCTCACGCACTTCGTGAACAATGAGTTGGTCGATGTCGCCAAGGGCAAAATCGTTCAACCGGCAACCCCTTGTTCCACGGTACCGGATGACACCCAACTTGTTTAGGGTTGAACTGGTTCGGTGCCGCCAGGCTGCGACGAGGTGTTACCTCCGATTCGACCCGTCGGGGCGGCGATGATGACGTGATGACCCTCGGCGCCGCTCGAGCTGGCCCTCGCTGGCGAAGAGCTAGATTCGTTTGGGGCGGGGACACCACCCCAAAGACAACACCGCCCGGTCGTGCCGTCGCCAAGTCGGCCCCATGGCAAGACCGCCGCCAGCGGTGCGGACATCCCTATGCCGCTGGATCCAAACATGCATATGGCACGGGATCGAGCAACGACGGCAGCGACGATACATTTGCCAACGTCGATCAGTACTTTGCCGATCATGGATGCGGTGGCGACTTCATGCGGCCTCCTTCTCAAGAACCCAACCCAACAAAAGGCGTGCGCGATCTAGCTGGTACCGCGGAGAAGCCAAGTTGCAACAGCAGGCGTCGTCGCCGTTCAGCTCTCGAGGAGACGCCTCCTGCCGACTTCACCGAGCCTCGAGATAGGCGAGGTGCGAAATATTATCAGCCCCAACACACTCAAGAAGGCGGTCGGTGAGCGAACTTCGGTCCCATTACAGAGAAGAAGAAGGCACGCATAAAGAAAGACTAACAAGGGTGCGGGCCAGCCCGGCACCGAGTACGATCCGTGCTCGGGACGGGCCACCTTCACCGAGGATATCTCGAGGAGGGTGCATGTGGCGGGTAGGGCGATGCTACCGACAAATATGCTCAATGCTGCAACCGGTGCTATGCGGAGTCTGCGCATGATGGTGTTCTTTCTTTGGAGAAGCGGCGTCTCGAGAGAAGGATGTGGCATACCTGGTTTTCGTGGCCAAGGTGCCGAGGGCAAGGGCTTTGTGGATAACTCCATCGGGCGTCTGATCGTCCTGCGGTTTGATGACATCCACGCTATGTTGAACCTTCATCCGCTGCACTACACCTTCGTTCGGCTATTTTCGAGTATGGAGATGCGGATCATTCGCGACAAGACCGGACATCGTGATAGTCGACCCCTTCTACATGCGTGCCAAGATCTTGGGCAGCGCCGGGGACCGGCAAGTCGCGAGTTCTTACCTCAAGGCGTCATTCAGCAAACCAAGATAAGGATAACTTCCTCGTGCCTTACTTTCCGAGTAAGTCCTCCCTCAACCGGCCCGTAACATATGAATTCTTAGATTTCGATCGTTTTCTTTTAACATTCCGTGTTTTTCTGCGGTGACACACATTGCACGCTCATCCTCCTAAGCCCCAAATATTCCATGACCACGTATTTCGACCCCGACCGTCAGTCGAAGGTAGACTACACAAATGTCAAGAAGGTTCTTGATGATGTTCTCCCCGGCTACGCCCAATCTGGAGGCACCTTCACCAGGCCTATTCGTAAGTATGGCAAGCACGTGTTCTCCCACAATACGACGTTCTGCTGCGTCAAGCAGCCGCCTGGCGGTCGAAGGGTGCCTACTACGCCATCCATCACATGCGGGCGATCGACGGGACCATCATCAACTTCGCTACCGAGTAAACTCAAAGATTGGGCGCGGCGTGTCGGCAATCCAGACGCGGACATCGACAAGAATTCTTTCGCATCGATCGGAGTTTGCGGAAATCATCCATCAAGATGTCCTTCGTACCTCGGGCCAGTTCTACCTCGAAATCAACCGTCCAACGGTGACATCGACACAATGCTACAAATGCAGTGACAACGCCCGTTCTTTCATGACTCCCACGATGAGCAGACGGCTTCATCCACGCTCCGGTCCCTTGAGTCGAGTCGAAAGCGGTGATCTTTGTGTCTAGTTACGAAACATCGATTGGCTCATGTTGTAATTAAACTTTAATGAACTTGTAGTATGTCTCTTTGGTTTGAGATTCGTTCAACTTAGATGTAATCGATGCTATTAATGTCTTGCTTTTCTCTTCCGATCGTTACATTTGCATACTTATATATTGCTTATGTATTATGCGTGAATTGGTACTAACGTTTACGTTTGGCTAGTGCATAGCGATGCCGTCGTATGTCGTGTACAAGGGTAAGGTTCCTGAGTCTCTGACGACCGGGAGGAGTGTAGGAGACAGGTTCACCGATTCAGCGATATGATTACAAAGGGTACACCACTAGGGCCGAGGCGAATCTAGATACGCCCGCTATCTAGCGGGAGAGGGAGGGCGTTGGAGGAACCGGATGAAGACGAGTTTCATCGTGATGATGCTCATCGTGTTGACCGCAGCTCTTTTCTATGTGATGGTAGTTTAGATGATCGATATCGACTTGTAATGTGAAGACAAACTTCGCTACTCGCGGTCTCGAGACTTGTAATATAATGTCCTATCTTTGTTCGGTCTTTTCAATTAGGAGACTAATATGATGAATTGTATTCAGAGACTAATATGATGAATTGTATTCAGAGACTAATCTTCTATTGTATTCGATGAATCTATTGTTGATGTGTGCTGTCTATATTTTGTCCAATTATACATTTTGTAACCTGTGCAAAAAACAGAAAATAAAAAAATAAAAAAAACCTAATATTCATACTAATGGCGCATCATATCATAGTGCGCCATTAGTATGTCAAAGGATACTAATGGCGCATCACTAAACAGTGCGCCATTAGTATGCCGAAGTTACTAATGACGCATCATGCCGTTGTGCGCCATTAGTATGCTGAAGTTACGAATGGCGCAGCATGCCGTAAATGCGCCATTAGTATGCCAAAGCACCTGGTATACATGGCCCCAGGAGGCATACTAATGGCGCACCGTGGGCTATACTAATGGCGCACTACATGGTGCGCCATTAGTATACCAGATACTAATGGCGCATCAGTGGTGCGCCATTAGTAAAAAATACTAATGGCGTGCTAGTAATGGCGCATCGGTAGTGCACCATTAGTAGGCAAAATCGGTGCGCCATTAGTAGGCCTTTTCCTAGTAGTGCTTGACTCGCAACTGGTCTGTTTTTTGTATGTAGTTGTTGTAATTGTCCTAGTTGCAAGTCCACCATCGACTCACAACAGTGGGGGGCCTGCATCCTACTTGCAAATAGACACTCAACTCGCAACTGGTCTGTTTTTTTGTAGTTTTGTAATTGCTTTAGTTGCAAGTCCAACATCGACTCACAACTGTGGGTATCTGCATGCCACTTGCAAGTACATCATCGACTCGCAACTAGGGTTGTTTACTCGATGTCACTTGCAACTCGATCATCGACTTGCAACGGCTTTTTTGTAGTTTGTTTTTTGCCCTAGTTGCAAGTCTACCATCGACTCACAAATGTGTGTGCCCTCATGCCACTTGCAACTCGACCATCGACTTGCAAACTCATTTTTTTGTAGTTTGTAATTGCCCTAGTTGCAAGTCCACCATCGACTCGCAACTGGTCTGTTTTTTGTTTGTACTTTTGTAATTGCCCTAATTGCAAGTCCATCATTGACTCGCAACTGGTCTGTTTTTTGTCTATACTTTTGTAATTGCCATAGTTGCAAGTCCACCATTGAGTCGCAACTGTGGAGGCCCGCATGCCACTTCTAAATATACCGTCGACTTGCAACTAGGTCTTTTTGGTTTGATGCCACTTGAAAGTCGACATTCCCCCGGCAACTGGTTCATTTGTTTTTTCATGCCACTTGCAAGTGGACACTCGATTTGCAACTTGCAACTGGTTTTTTTATTTTGATGCCCACTTGCATGTGGACACTCGGCTTGCAACGTTTTTTTTGTTGATTCCAGTTCAAGTCAACGGTCAACTTTGCAACTAGGTTTTCTTGTTTCATGCCACTTGCCAGTTGAGGGTCGATTAGAAACTGTGGGATCTTTTTTTTTGTTTGTTGCCACTTGCAAGTAAAGTGTCATTATTTGCATTTTTTGTGTTTTGTGATCTTACGGAGTCCTCCATTTTTCTTTTTTGACTTGCAACTATGATTCTTTGTGTTCATACCTTTTTTTGCAAGTCCAACCTTTTTTTATTTGATAGTTTATATTTCACAAAAACTTTTTTCCGTATCTTTTTGAAGCTAAAAGTTTGCAACCAAGCGCCAACTAATAACTTGAGATCCCCTAGTTGTTACTCCTTACAGAACACACAACTATGTTTTTTTTCCTTTTTTCATCTTTTTTTGTTGATTTTGTTGTAGGCACACTAGTGTTTTTTAGTGACCCTTTTTTTAATCTCAATTTTCAGTTTCACAATTTTTTTACAAGGACAGACCCCAAAAATACTTTATCTATGTGTTTTTAGACTAAACACAGTGTTCAGAGAGACATACTTCAACTTCAGAGAGTTTGACTCATCATGTTCAGCTATCGCTCAGATTGTCCCCTTGACTTGTCAATCAATGTTCAGAGAGTTTGACTCATGAGTCAATGTTCAGAGAGGATGCCTTCATTTTTCAGAGAGTTTGACTAATTAGCCATTTTTTGTCATGGTTGTCACATAGGCAGCAACCATGTTTTTTAGTCATGAACGAACGAAACCCCCCTGATGTAGTGCTTGTCAGCACCCATGTTGTGCCAGTTTTAGAGAGATGTACGTTTAGCTGTGATTTTTCTATTAGTGTTCTAGAGAGATGTGCGGGGCTAAAAAAGCCCAAAACTGACAACCCAAAAACAAACAACGACAAGAAAACAACTAAAAGCTGACAACCCAAAAAGTGAGAAGCAAAGAGGCCCGTTCTTGTGTTTTTTTTAACCAAGAATAAGGATGGTGTAGGCCTGCCAGGAAAACGGGCTGAGACAAAAAAACGCGATGTCATGCATACATCATGTGAATGAGACCAATTTATGTCGAGTAAATTGCAGAAAACCACCATAATTGAGGACCCTAAATCAAAAAACCACCACCTTTCGATTTTTTCAAAAACCGCCCGACATTATCTTGACAGTTTTCAGAAAACACTAATCCGTTGCTTGCAGTGATTTGATACAAAAATCTGACAGGTGGGCGCCATTGTCAGGTGCCACATGGCTGGGGTGAAGACGGCGCCCGTCACACCCGTAAACAGCGCTAACTGGTAACGCAAGGACCGGTCAAAATCACCCGCAAAAAAAAATCCAAGCTAATCGGCCGCCGGTTGCTGCTGTAGACGGACAAGGGAATGGCACAGGCGGAGCTACGCTGGCCGGTGCTCGTAGCCCGCTCCGGCGAGGTCGAGCTGCCGCGTGCCCGCGCGCCCACGGCCCAGCCCGCTCCGGCGAGGCCGAAATCCCGCGCGCCCACGAACCAGCCAGGTCCGGCGAGGACGAGTTGTCGTGCGCCCACTCCGTCAAGACCAAGATCCGGTGCGTCCAGGCCCCTGCCCGCTCCAGCGTGGCGGCTGCCGTCGTCGGCCCGAGCCGCCGTCGCGCCATAGCGTCAAGGCCGACATTCCGCTGCGTCGCCGCTTCGTCCGCTTCCGGCGTGGCCGAAGCGGTGCGTCGCGTGCCGCGCTTCGCTTCCGCCGAGGCCGAGCCGCTTCGCTCCGCGACCCAATCCGTCAAGGCTGGCATCGCACATCCAGGCCCCTCGCCCGCTCCGGTGAGGCCGATGTCTCCGCTGCCCGCCCGGCAAGGCCGAGGTCACCACGGTGCTCGATTTGGTCGTCGGCTCGTGGGTAGACGTGCCTAGCATGGAAGCCCTCATCCTGTAGAGTAGCTCAACGCCGCCGGCGAACTCTCCGGCGAGCTCACAAGCTGCTCGACGGAATGCCAGGGAGGGAGAGAGACCGCTGACAAGTGGGCCTATATCAACTAAACGGCCCATGCAAACGCTGTTGACCTTTCTTGCCACATCATCACTTACATGCGGCCCCATGTGTCAGTTTTCCACTCAAACTGCTCTAATTAGTCAATCAGTGTTTTCTGAAAACTGTCAGCACAATGTTGGCGGTTTTTTGAAAAAAAACGAAAGGTGGTGGTTTTTTGATTTAGCGTCCTCAATTGTGGTGGTTTTTTGCAATTTACTCATTTATGTCTCATTCGAATGAGTTTTAGGCGCTCCCATAAATAATACTTATAAGAATATTGATCTAAATGGGTGGCACAATTAAAATTTAAAGTGTCGCAACAAAACATTTTTCCTGGGCGCTTGATTTATAGTCTTTCATTATGCAGAGCAGGGTTAGGGTTGCGAAAAGTCATGATAAAAGAGTCAGGGACACAAACAGAGTTTCAGCACTAGAGTCCTCTCCGCGGGCATATGCTGGCATCGGGGGCTTGTCGTTAATCCTTCCATCAGGACAAGTTTCGATTCCCTTGAGGAGGCTTATAATTTCTACGACCCTTACTTATGGGAAAGTGGATTTGGTGTTCGATAGGCCAAGAGCAGTCTTAATTTTCATAGGGAGGAATGCATGCAGGAAATCGTGCACGGCTGTGTGGTATGTCAGCTGTTAGTTTTTTGAATTTTGTTTCAGGACAGATCCTTTGTTCCTTTTTGGTTCTTGTGTTTTTCATAAATAGTTCATAATTCAGAATGCTGATGCTCATGCGCGTGCTTGTATGATGTTCAGGGTAATCTGTTAAAAAGATAACAGTCAATCATCACGTTGCGGCTGCACGGCGATGATAAGGCTGCTTCGGCCAGATGACAGCGGGTGTTATGTGGCCGAGCATACGACAAATCACAATCACCGAGTGACAATTATTTGAATGGGCTTGAAGGAAACTTGCGAGGAGCCTGGCTCTATGTTGTACAAGAGATGGCATATGTGGTCGACCATAAAATTGCTCACGGTGTACCTTGGGCTCCTAGTTTTTGAATGCCAGAAAAAGGTAAGCAAGCAGAGTGGCTCCTGAGGGTGAAGCGTTCGAGTGCTTTGGTGTGGCCTTGGCATCCCTGTCAAGCTTGCGCGCTTCTGATGTAATTCTATTATTCTGATTTTTTTGTTTCCTTATTCTTTATAGTGTTGTTAGAAATGATGTTGTGTTTGTTGTAAGAATATTTATGTGGCCAATGTAAAATAATAGTGTGATTTTAATTAATGGTTTAGTATGGTGGTTGCTAGAAATAATAGATTAAAGTCTGGGGTTTAATTCCCTCTTTTCTCTGTCTATTAATCTGCACAAATTAGAGTGTGTGTGTACTCGTGTGGCAAAGTCACATGCCTAGTGCATGTACGCGTACTGTTAGACATTTTTCAGTGCAAAGGTGCTTACATGCGGTGCTAAGTGCATTAAATAGCATAGCAACTCAACTCCCCAATGTATAGGTGCTTAACTTGTTGTTGCTAAACTCACTTTATTAAATGATTTAGCATCTAAACTCTTTCATGCATTGGTCAGCTTCTTTCATTTAAGTGGTTTGCCTACGTTCATGTGCTTGGCATTGGTTCTTCCTGGAATCACAAAAATACTCTCTCTCATCTTTGTCATGTCATTTCTCGCTTATGTGGTATGCTTAGCACCTGTTCACGGTGGAACACTGGGAAGGGCCTTAGACTAGCCACAATGGGTAGTAACATAGACTAGTAACATGTGAAAATGCACTTTGGTGCCCGAGCACCATGTAGCTCGATATCCTGAGCGCTTAGTTCCCTCGTGATCTGTTTCTCCTGTGTATTCCAAGCCTGTAGACGGTCAATTAATTCCCGGAAGTACTGTATTTTCGGATATGTGCTGTCAGTCGTGGCCTAGCCTATTCATTGCAGTTTCTGTTTGTTTGGTACGATTGCTGCAGGGGGCATGTATCAAAACATGTGTTAACTTAGTACTCCCTCTGTAAACTAATATAAAAGTATTTAGATCATTATTTTAGTGATCTAAACGCTCTTATATTAGTTTACGGAGGGAATACTGATTAACAATCAGCGTATTAGGACAAGCGTAATTAGGATTTAGCACTAAATATCATTGCAAAGTGGACAAAAGTATCTCATGCCCGTCACCAAAACAGATTTGCAGAATCAAGAAGGTTGTACATTTTTTGCGGCGAGAACAAGATTATACTGGATTACAAAATATTCCACAATAGTAATTGCAGATGATGATTAAGTTTATGTCATGGACAGAAGTTCTTCCGTGTACAACTAATGATTCATCAAGAGATGCACAATAATATCTCACACGATGTTTACTAATTTCCCCGGTCTCACGGTATAAGAGAGTTACATTATTGTGCACAAATACATATTTTTTTTTGCTTTTTAAATTACCCAAAAAATCACTTACGGATATCATATGTACGAATCCACAACATGATCAAGGATTTGGCTAGGGAATGCTTCCCAGAAGATCAACATTATCATTCATGATGATTGTAACCCCTTGATTCAATAACGAAATAATTTTTTCCCGGAAGAGAAAATTCCACTTGATAAAAAAAATGGTGACGACTTACGCAAGATGGCCATGAACGATTGCATTGGCAAGAAAATTTGGCTGAACAAAATTGGTTGAACACATACGTGAAGTGAGAGCAAATGCTTTCTTTTTTTCTTTTCTTTTTTTTTTGCCGGTGAGAGCAAATGCTTTCAGATGGGAGAAACCATAAACGAAAATATAAACAGGTGCTTAGATTTGGTGATCATGAAAACATACAATTTGGACAAAATCGACAACCATACACAACAGATCGACGGAGAATGACGCGAGGCCACTGCCGCTGGAGCTCAAATGGTCAAACACCAAACGTGTCCGGGTCTCATGTTCGTTAGCGCTGGTTTCAACAACTTTCAGTAATGACGAGAGAGAGGGAGGTGACCGCAAAAGGAATCAGAGAGAGGCTACACGCTTGACAGTTGTTATCAACTTAACATGGGCCATCACGATTCACGAAGCCGTTTCTGTCCGTGGGCACATGCATCCCAGGCGTATAAAGTGCAACGGCACCGCTGTAAATGGACGTATTCCTTTCGTATTGCCAGCCAATATGCATCTCAACGCTCTAGCGGAAGTCCCAGATTCCGAGCTACATGGCGCCCGGGCGCCAAAACGCCTTACTCAGTAACATGCATATACTAGTCTATATTACTACCTATATAGTGGGAAGTAACATATGTATGATAACATGCAACACTTTATTTATTAGGCTATAGACACATATCTTGCCTTGATATGTGTGATGTTACTCAGGCTAGTCGTAATGGTAGTATCATAGCTAGTATCATGCATGCCAATTAGGCAATTTTGATGAGGTGTCATAGCATTAAATGAAGAAAAAGAGGGTGGAGTATCATATCATGATACCGTATCATAATAAATACTATGCTACTTTGTGTCATGCATGGCAATAAATAGAATACTACATGATACTAAAATATGATACTATGCATTAGGGAGGTAGTATCATACACTAATATCATATACATAATACTAATATATGATACTCCCCATTACAACCAGCCTCATACTGCTAGTAACTAGCTATGTTACCACTTTTCTCCCCTTCTTCATTTATAGCTTGCCACATCATTTATTTTATCTAGATATGTGTGATGTTACTATATACTCCCTCCGTCCGGGTTTATTAGGCCTCTCAGCATCACAAGCATGTCCCTTTTTGTAAGGCCCGCTTTGAAAAGGTGCATGCATGCAACCATTTATTGGTTGCATTAAAAGTCATTGTTGTTAATGCCATGACTGGAAAATTAATACACTTCATGCATGCTTTTTTATTGGCTGCATGCATGTGAGAGAGTGTATTGGAAGTGGAATGAAAAAAATTAATGTGAGCAAATTATTATGTATCTTGATTTATAAAAGTTGTCTTTAGGCCTAATAAATCCGGACGGAGGGAGTATGTGGGTAGCCTTAGTGCTAATAAATGGCTAGCCAATCAGAAGCGATTGCATGGATCGTTGTTAGTGCATGTGCGTTAATGCACGTGTAGCCAGCCGACGGTTGATGCATGCACGCGTGCGAGGTGCGGACGGATGCAACGTTTGGCTTAAGGAAACGTGCCCGTGACGCTTGCTTGTGAGGGCCGTTCGCGGCGAGACGCAATGCTTCACACGCGTAGAGAGGAAGCGTCACATTCGTCATTTCCAAGAGACGCGACTGTTTCCAGGCGTCCGCAAGGGAACTATAAAAGGGCCGCTGCATTTACTGAATGAGATAGCTTTACATTACACTGTACTACTAGATCATTGAAGGCGCGTGTTGCTGCGCCCGTACATTATTACAGTAGATTGATAGAAATTTATAAAGTGAAAATAAAATTTTGATGAAATCCAAGTGCCTTCTTTGCACAAGAAGCCTTCCGGCAGTCAATAGATTAGAAATTTTCCGATTGGTTCATGATAGATTAATACAATCTCTTTGATACATTAGAATTATATGAACATGTGCAAAAACTAAAAAAAAAACTAATTTAACAGTTCATGTGTCCAAGCAACGTTAACACATGCTAACAATAAAAAATAATCTAACAGTTCCTGTGTCGTATCAAAATTAACTGTGCATGAAACTATTTCTAACTACTTGATATAAATAGTAAATGTTCTGGCCTGCAACTACAATCGAGTGCAAATATAACAGTAAGTGATAGATAGATTCTGCAACTTTCTATTGTGTGGTACCATCAGATAAAGAAATCTTTGGTTCTAGTCTACCAAACATGAATTTTATTTCCATTAGGTGCAGGTGTTCTACAATAAAAAAAGACAGGAATGAAGAAATTTGCAAACATCATGCAATGAACAATGTAGATAAAAAATGGTTATTAGTTCAGATAGCCAACATAATGCTGAACATAAAGATGTGAGGTATGGCAGTCCACATGAACAAATTAACTCTCCGACAGCCAATGAAGAAGAACTCACGCATATATAATTTATAATGTCTTTTTCTCGAATACGCAAAGCTTGTGCATCATTGCATTGATAGAAGAAGCAAGAAAGAGTACATGTGATGGTACAACACATGACACGAACGCAAGAGGCGTGAACATGGCGCCCACAACAGAGAAAACATAGGATGCTCAAGTCCAAAAAGAGAAAAAACACGGCTAAACTCGCCGCCCTAGGACGCAGCCCAAACCAAACCAACAAGACAACCAACATCTCGAAATCCACCACGGAGGACGTCGCGAGCAACAAGACAACGCCTTCATGAAGGAGAACGACGCCATGGCGCCGTCGCCGTCCCATCCGCAAAAAAACGGACCTAGGGTTTCCCCTGATGCTCGAAGAGGGGCACAGATAGCAGCCATGGCAGCGCCTCCAGGAGGGAAATGACACCAGCGGGTGTCGCCGCTGCCATCATCGAAAGATCGAGCAAGATTTTCGCCTTGGCCGAGTCTGAGCAATCCCATGCCACCGGGGAAAAATTCGAAGATGAGAAAGTCTCGTCATAGGCCGGAACCACTACCACAAGAAGGGGAGCTACTGGAAGAATGGGCTGCAGGACATGCGGAGGGGCGGATGGCACGGAAGTGGGCGGGTTGGCAAGCCACGCGGAATACTGATGACACATGCATGAGGAAGGGGGCGTGGGCGGCTGAAGACCCGGACGAGCACGGATCCGGAAAGGGGCGTAGATCCGGGCCGCCGGGACCGGAGCCGCAGGGACGCCCGGCGAGCTGAAGTAGCTGGAAGGGGACGCAACTCCAGGAGCACGCCGGAGTCGAAGCCGCATCGGGGGGAAGAGGGCCAACCAAGGTCATCTGCAGGGATGGATGCGGAGCTGCCGAGATAACGACAAGCCGGAGGAGCCGGAAGAAGTCGCAGCTCCAACACGGGGAGCGTCGGATCTGGAGCCGCTCCGGACAACCATGGACACGTGGGGGGACGCAAGTCCATAGCCGCCGGTGCCGCAACCGCACCTGCAGTAGAGGGAGGGTGAAGGAGCGCAAGCCTGCCAAGGTCCCGGTCAGGACGCTGCAAGGGCAGACGCAACCAGGCAACCGCCGAAAACCACCGAGGAGCAGCCACCCCAAAGCAATGGCCGCAGCCTGGGGGAGGAAGAACGCCTTCACGGCGCCCCAAGAGCAGCCGGCCCGACCAAGAACCCCGGAACCGTCCTCATGGAATCCGGTGCCGGCAGCAGCAGAGGTGTTGAAGGCCGCACAGATCTGACACATGAATAATGTGGAAGGGGGCGAGGATGCGCCGGCGAACGGGGGGGAGGGGGGGAGGGGGGGGGGGGGCAGCCGGAGCCCGGACGAAGGGGGGCGGGCGAGGGGCGAGGAGGAGGATCTAGCGGGAACACGGCAGCATCGGGGCGCTCCAGGATCCAACACCGAAGGAGGAAGGGCAGCGTCCTGGAGGCGGGCGAGCCGAGGCACCCCGCCGCCACCATCCTGGGAGACGGCGCGGCTTCGTCGCCGCTCCTCCGGTGGCGGCGAGGAGGTGGGGCGGGCTGGAAGGGGGGTGCGGGGTCGCGGACTAGGTTCCCCCGCCGCCGTTAGTGAAGGCAGTGACTATGTATCAATTTATAATGTCTTACTGTCACATGCATAAGAGTAACAAAACAAAGAATGGCATCTAAAGAAAAGAAAAATCGGCATGCAACTTTTCTCCCGGGAAAACGAACACGCTGTATCACACCATGATCATACTTATGGTATGAACATCCGGAAGAAAATAAATACCATATGCCAGTGCTAAGGCCAACGCCACGGTGGGCGACCAGGACGCGCCGCGAGCCGGAAGGCGCGCTCTTCTTGGTGTCCTTCTTGTCCGCTGGATGAGCCGGTTGAGCGAGCCTTGCGATGGTTGCCGCCGCTGAAAGTTGAGATCTAAGAAGGATACTGCAGATCGAGGTTTGCGTCCGCAGGTCGTGAGAGAGAGGAAAGGTCGGGAAGGAAGACCATGGAGAGACGCCGCCAGGCGAGGCTGCGAGCGAACGAGAGAGCTAGGGTCGTGAGCAACTCGCGAGGCATCGAGTGTTTTAGGTTTATAACCTGTTTTGCAGGACGGGAGCCTGGTACAGGCCCAGTAGGCCAAATTGATTCTATCAAAAAAAGCTTTCACTCCGTTTTATATATAAAGCGATGATCAACAATAAACCGGTACAAACGCATGCCTCAACACATGCATACACTCAAGGCAAGATACATAAGCGCTGAGCGCAGCAACACCATCCCAAGCACTATAAAAGACGCCGGGTCCTCGACCGTGAACATGCCACCGCGAAGAGATGAAGCCACATACGACGAACCGTGGGCTCCAAGGCGGCGCCTTCAGGAAAGAAACGACAACAAAGCGCCGCCACCGCCCGACCCGAGGGTCAGAGTTTGCCCTGGAGCAACACGACGGGCAATGATTGCTGCGACGACGCCTTCAGGAAGGGTACTTTCGCCGCCACCGGTCCGTCTGAAGATGGAACAAGTTTTCACCCCGGCCAATACTCACCGCCACCGAACGCCACATCCCGGCGACCATGCCGCCCACACGACCATGGTCACCGGGCAGCACCAAGCCATGGGCCCCGCCTAAGAGCACCGCGACACCACCATTAGGGCCGCCGCCCCGGCATCCAAGACCTCGACGCCACCTCACCCGCCACCCACCGCTACCCCAACCAAAGAGATGAGAGGAAAGGCCCCGCCTTTACACTAGTAGAAAAAGGGTCAAACGTGAAGCACATTAGTGCCGGTTTGAATTTGAGCCGGCACTAATGTATACATTAGTGCCGGCTCCAACGGCTAGCCGGGCCGCTTTCATTAGTACCGGTTCGTGGCTAACCTTTAGCACCGGTTCGTGCCACGGGTACTAATGAGAGTGGTGGCAGGATGTTGTCAGACTGGGGCCCCTCCAGGCCCTTTAGTACCGGTTCTTGGCACGAACCGGTACTAAAGGGCTTCCTACATAAACCCTTCGTCCACCCGAGCTCGCTCTGTTCTTCCCCTTTCCCCTCTCCTCTCTGTTCTTCCCCTCTTCCTCTCGAGCTCATCACACATTTTGCCCAAAATTTGTCAAGATTTGAAGGCCCCATCCATTCAAATGATCACAAAGGTTAGCAACTTTGTCCTTTCATCTCTCATTGCTAGATTAGCTCTTGCAATGCTTTATATAGTGATTAATTTGTGAGTTTAGTAATTTGGGAGGAAATATATATATGTGCTAGTATTTGATTTATATGCAATTTGAGGTCAAAAATAACACTTAGTTTGCATATGTAGGTGTGTTTTACTTAGTGCCTTCTAAATCTCCGTCGTAACCACCGTCGATTGCCCGCACCACCTTGTGGTGAGCCTCTTGTTCATGAAATTTTATATAAAAAATTGATGTTTGTGTGATTTGGATATATAGTTACTCGTATAACTATATTACCCGTCGTTGTTTGTTATACATAGTGCCATGGTTTTGATATCCGTCCCGTCGGCCCTCGTCCTTGTTATGATTCGGATGTGGTATATTCTCTTTTAAAACTATTTGTTGCATTTCGTGTTTATGACAAATTATGCCCATCAAGTTGACATAGATATTTTTATCTAGGAGGTATGTGAACCGGAAATTCCAACTGACCCTATTGTCGAGAGGTTAAATTTAGTTGAAAGAGAAAACGAGTACTTGAAAGAAAAATTGAAAAGAATTGAGGGGGAGAAGATGGAATTGGAGTTGCATGTTGCCGATGTCGTCGATGATCACAAGATCAAGATGGAGAAAATGCGCTTGAATATTAGTAAGTTTAGAAAATATGCCATCAATAGTGAGGCTTGGTATCATTATGCTGTTGGATCAATTGTTACCTTAGTTGCGATCTTGATCGCATTTGTTGTTGCATTTAAATGCTTTAGCTAGAGAGTTATTTGTTTGTTGCATTTAAGTGTTGTATGAACTTTATGTATGAACTTGTATTCATTTGGTCTATTCGGTGTTGTGTAATGAAGATGAGCCGGCAATGGATGTACAATGACCGATGCTCTCCCGATTCGTTGAGGGCATGCATACTTTTACGCTTAATTTGAGGCAAACAAGCGGGCGGATGGTTTTATGCCTTGTCCATGTGCTGGCTGTAAGAATGGTCGCAATTACTCTACGCCAAGAACCATTCATGTCCACTGTTTGAGTCGGTTTCATGCCCCACTATAATGTTTGGACCAAGCACGGAGAAAGAGGGGTTATGATGGAAGACAATGAAGAAGAAGAGGACGGCGACAACTATCCTGGCCATGGGTTCCCTGAATACGATGATACAACAATGGGGAAGAAGCTGAGCCGTAATGCGGGAAGAAGCTGAGCCGTAATGCGGGAAGAAGCTGAAGAAGAGGCATCGGATGAGCCCGTTGATGATCTAGGTCGGGCCATTGCCGATGCAAAGAGAAACTGCGCAAGTGATTTGGAGAAGAAGAAGTTGTAGCGCATGTTAGAGGATCACAAAAAATTGTTGTACCCGAATTGCGTAGGTGAAAATAAAAAGCTGGGCACCACACTGGAATTGCTGCAATGGAAGGCAGAGAATGGTGTATCTGACAATGGATTTGGAAAGTTTCTATTAATGATAAAGGATATGCTTCCAAAGGACAACGAATTGCCCGAGATTTCGTCTGAAGCAAAGAAGGTTGTCTCGCCTCTAGGGTTAGAGGTGCGTAAGATACATGCATGCCCTAACGATTGCATCCTCTACCGCGGTGAGTACGAGGATTTGAACGCTTGCGGTATGTGGTGCATTGCGCTCTAAGATCAGCCACGATGACCCCGGTGATGTCGAGGGTGGCGCCCAGGAAGAAGATTCCTGCCAAGGTGATGTGGTATTCTCCTATAATACCACGGTTGAAACGTTGTTCCAAAACAAAAGAGCATGCCAAGGCGATGCGATGGCACGAAGAAGACCGTAAGAAAGACGGAAAGTTGAGAGTACCACGACGGGTCGCATGATGGAGAAAAATCGAAAGAAAGTACGGGAAGGAGTTTGCGGATGACGCAAGGAGCGTATGGTTTGGTCTAAGCGCCAGATGGCATTAATCCTTTTGGGGAGCAGAGCAGCAACCATAGCACCTGGCCTGTGACTCTATGTTTGTATAACCTTCCTCCTTGGTTGTGCATGAAGCGGAAGTTCATTATGATGCGGTGCTCATCCAAGGCCCTAACCAACCCGGCAACGACATTGATGTGTACCTAAGGCCATTAGTTGAAGAACTCTTACAACTGTGGAATGGAACAGGTGTACGTGCGTGGGATGAGCACATGGGGAAAGAATTTGACCTAAAGGCGTTGCTGTTCGTGACCATCAATGATTGGCCTGCTCTCAGTAACCTTTCAGGACAGACAAACAAGGGATACCGCGGATGCACGCACTGTTGGGGAACGTAGCATAAATTCAAAAATTTCCTACGTGTCACCAAGATCTATCTATGGAGAAACTAGCAACGAGGGAAGGAGAGTGCATCTACATACCCTTGTAGATCGCTAAGCGGAAGCGTTCATGAGAACGGGGTTGAAGGAGTCGTACTCGTCGTGATTCAAATCACCGATGATCCTAGTGCCGAACGGACGGCACCTCCGCGTTCAACACACGTACAGCCGGTGGCGTCTCCCATGCCTTGATCCAGCAAGGAGAGAGGGAGATGTTGAGGAAGACTCCATCCAACAGCAGCACAACGGCGTGGTGGTGGTGGAGGAGCGTAGCAATCCTGCAGGCTTCGCCAAGCACCTACGGAGAGGAGGAGGTGCCACGGGAGGGAGGGAGGCGCCGAGGCTCAGGTGTGGATGCCCTCCTCCCCTCCACTATATATAGGGGCAAGGGAGAGGGGAGGCGCAGCCTTGCCCCTTCTTCCAAGGAAGGGTGCGGCCAAGAGGGGGAGGAGTCCATCCTCCCCAAGGCACCTGAGGTGCCTTCCCCTTGAGGACTCTTCCTCCCCAAGTTTCCTTGGCGCATGGGCCTCTTGGGGCTGGTGCCCTTGGCCCATATAGGCCAAGGCGCACCCCTACAGCCCATGTGGCCCCGGGGCAGGTGGACCCCAGTGGACCCCGGACCCCTTCGGCACTCCGGTACAATACCGATAAAGTGCGAAACTTTTCAGCGACCAAAATAGGACTTCCCATATATAAATCTTTACCTCCGGACCATTCCGGAACTCCTCGTGACGTCCGGGATCTCATCCGGACTCGAACAACATTCGGTAACCACATACAAACTTCCTTTATGACCCTAGCGTCGCCAGACCTTAAGTGTGTAGACCCTACGGGTTCGGGAACCATGCAGACATGACCGAGTCGTTCTCCGGTCAATAACCAACAGCGGGATCTGGATACCCATGTTGGCTCCCACATGTTCCACGATGATCTCATCGGATGAACCACGATGTCAAGGACTCAATCGATCCCGTATACAATTCCCTTTGTCTAGCGGTATTGTACTTGCCCGAGATTCGATCGTCGGTATCCCGATACCTTGTTCAATCTCGTTACGGCAAGTCTCTTTACTCGTTCCGTAACACATCATCCCGTGATCAACCCCTTGGTCACATTGTGCACATTATGATGATGTCCTACCGAGTGGGCCCAGAGATACCTCTCCGTCACACGGAGTGACAAATCGATCTCGATTCGTGCCAACCCAATGACACTTTCGGAGATACCTGTAATGCACCTTTATAGTCACCCGATTACGTTGTGGCGTTTGGTACACCCAAAGCATTCCCTACGGTATCCGGGAGTTGCACAATCTCATGGTCTAAGGAAATGATACTTGACATTAGAAAAGCTTTAGCATACGAACTACGATCTTTGTGCTAGGCTTAGGATTGGGTCTTGTCCATCACATCATTCTACTAATGATGTGATCCCGTTATCAATGACATCCAATGTCCATGGTTAGGAAACCGTAACCATCTATTGATCAACGAGCTAGCCAATAGAGGCTTGCTAGGGACATGGTGTTGTCTATGTATCCACACATGTATTTGAGTTTCCTATCAATACAATTATAGCATGGACAATAAGCGATTATCGTGAACAAGGAAATATAATAATAACTAATTTATTATTGCCTCTAGGGCATATTTCCAACAGTCTCCCACTTGCACTAGAGTCAATAATCTAGTTCACATCGTCATGTGATTAACAGCGATAGGTCACATCGCCATGTGACCAACACCCAAAGAGTTCACTAGTGTACGTAAACTAGTTCACATCATCATGTGATTTAGGCTCGATGAGTTACGAGGATTGATCATGTTTTGCTTGTGAGAGAGGTTTTAGTCAACGGGTTTTAGTCAACGGGTCTGAACCTTTCAGATCCGTGTGTGCTTTGCAATTCTCTATGTCATATTGTAAATGCTGCTTCCACGCTCCACTTGGATCTATTCCAAATGGTTGCTCCACTATACGTATCGGTTTGCTACTCGAGTCACTTTCGGATAGGTGTTAAAGCTTGCATCGGCGTAACCCTTTACGCCGAACTCTTTATCACCTCCATAATCGAGAAACATGTCCTTATTTACTCCAAGGACAATTTTGATCATTGTCCAATGATCCATTCCTGGATCATTCTTGTACCCCTTGACTGACTCATGGCATGGCACACTTCCGGTGCGGTACACAACATAGCATACTGTAGAGCCTATGTCTAAGGCATAGGGGACGATCTTCGTCCTTTCTCTCTGTTCTGCCGTGGTCGAGCTTTAAGTCTTAACTTCATACCTTACATCTCAGGCAAGAACTCCTTCTTTGACTGATCCATCTTGAACACCTTCAAGATCATGTCAAGGTACATGCTCATTTGAAAGTATTATTAAACATTTTGATCTATCTTATAGATCTTTGATGCTTATTGTTCAAGTAGCCTAATCCAGGTTTTCTATTGAAAAACACTTTTCAAACATCCCAATATGCTTGATAGAAATTCTACATCATTTATGTTCATCAATATGTCAACAACATATTGTTATCAGAAATTCTATAGTGCTCCCACTCACTTCTTTGGAAATACAAGTTTCTCATAAACTTTGTATAAACCCAAAATCTTTGATCATCTCATCAAAGCGCACATTCCAACTCCGAGATGCTTACTCCGGTCCTTAGAAGGATCATTTGGAGCCAGCATACCTTTTAGCATCCTTAGGATCGACAAAAACTTTCTCGATTGTATCACATACAACCTTTCCTTACGAAGACCGGTAAGGAAACTCGTTTTGACATCCATCCGCCAGATTTCATAAATGCAGCTAATGCTAACATGATTCCGACGGACTTAAGCATTGCTAAGGATGAGAAAATCTCATCGTAGTCAACTCCTTGAACTTGTGAAAAACTCTTCGCCACAAGTCGAGCTTCATAGACGGTGACATTACCGTCCACGTCATCTTCTTCTTAAAGATCCATTTATTTCAATGGCTTGCCGATCATCGGGCAAGTCCACCAAAGTCCATGCTTTGTTATGATACATGGATCCTATCTCGGATTTTATGGCCTCTAACCATTTGTCGGAATTTGGGCCCACCATCGCTTCTCCATAGCTCGTAGGTTCATTGTTGTCTAGCAACATGACCTTCAAGACAGGATCACCGTACCACTCTAAAGCGACGCATCCTTGTCACCCTACGAGGTACGGTAGTGACTTGATCCAAAACTTCATGATCACTATCATAAGCTTCGACTTCAATTGGTGTAGGTGCCACAGGAACAACTTCACGTGCCTGCTACACACTTGTTGAAGTGACGGTTCAATAACCTCATCAAGTCTCCACCATCCTCCCACTCAACTTTTCGAGACAAACTTTTCCTCGAGAAAGGACCCGATTCAAGAAACAATCCCTATTGCTTCCGGATCTGAATTAGGAGGTATACCCAACTGTTTTGGGTGTCCTATGAAGATGCATTTTATCCGCTTTGGGTTCGAGCTTATCAACCTGAAACTTTTTCACATAAGCGTCGCAGCCCCAAACCTATAAGAAACGACAACTTAGGTTTCTCCAAACCATAGTTCATACGGTGTCGTCTCAACGGAGTAACGTGGTGCCCTATTAAAGTGAGTGCGGTTGTCTCTAATGCCTAACCCATGAACGATAGTGGTAATTCGATAAGAGACATCATGGTACGCACCATATCCAATAGGGTGCAACTATGATGTTCGGACACACCATCACACTACGGTGTTCCAGCGGTATTAATTGTGAAACAATTTCCACAATGTCTTAATTGTGTGCCAAAACTCGTAACTCAGATATTCATCTCTATGATCATATCATAGACATTCTATCCTCTTGTCACGATGATCTCCAACTTCACTCTGAAATTACTTGAACCATTCAATAATTCAGACTTGTGCTTCATCAAGTAAATATACTCAACATCTACTCGAATCATCTGTGAAGTAAGAACATAACGATATTCACTGCATGCCTCAGCACTCATTGGACTGCACACATCAAAATGTGTTACTTCTAACAAGTTGCTATCTAGTTCCATCTTACTGAAACCGAGGCTTTTCAGTCATCTTGCCCATGTGGTATGTTTTGCGTATCTCAAGTGATTCAAAATCAAGTGAGTCTAAACGATCCATCTGCATGGAGTTTCTTCATGCGTATACACCAATAGACATGGTTTGCATGTCTCAAACTTTTCAAAAACGAGTGAGTCCAAAGATCCATCAACATGGAGCTTCTTCATGCGTTTATACCAATATGACTTACATGGCGATTGCCACAAGTGCGATGGTACCATCATTACTATCTTATATCTTTTGGCATGAAAATGTGTATCACTATGATCGAGATTCAATAAACCATTTATTTAGGTGCAAGACCATTGAAGGTATTATTCAAATAAATAGAGTAACCATTATTCTCCTTAAATGAATAACCGCATTGCGATAGACATAATCCAATCATGTCTATGCTCAACGCATAAACACCAAATGATAATTATTCTGGTTTAATACTAATCTTGATGGTAGAGGGAGGCGTGCGATGTTTGATCATATCAACCTTGGAAACACTTCCAACACATATCGTCGACTCACCTTTAGCTAGTCTCCGTTTATTCCGTAGCCTTTTATTTCGAGTTACTAACACTTAGCAACCGAACCGGTATCTTAATACCCTGGTGCTACTAGGAGCACTAGTAAAGTACACATTAACATAATGTATATCCAATATACTTCTTTCGACCTTGCCAGCCTTCTTATCTACCAAGTATCTAGGGTAATGCTGCTCCAGTGGATGTTCCCCTTATTACAGAAGCACTTAGTCTCGGGTTTGGGTTCAACCTTGGGTTTCTTCACTAGAGCAGCAGACTGATTTGCCGTTTCATGAAGTATCCCTTCTTGCCCTTGCCCTTCTTGAAACTAGTGGTTTCACCAACCATCAACAATTGATGCTCCTTCTTGACTTCTACTTTCGTGATGTCAAACAACGCGAATACCTCAAGGATCATCATCTCTATCCTTGATATGTTATAGTTCATCACGAAGCTCTAGCAGCTTGGTGGCAATGACTTTGGAGAAACATCACTTTCTCATCTGGAAGATCAACTCCCACTTGATTCAAGTGATTGTTGCACTTTCAGACAATCTGAGCACAAGCTCAACGATTGAGCTTTTCTCCCTTAGTTTGCAGGCTAAGAAAACTCGTCGGAGGTCTCATACCTCTTGGCGTGGGCACGAGCTTGAAATCCCAATTTCAGCCCTCGAAACATCTCATATGTTCTGCGACGTTTGAAAACGTCTTTGGTGCCTCAACTCTAAACCGTTTAACCGAACTATCATGTAGTTATCAAAAGCGTGTATGTCCGATGTTACGCAACATCCACAAACGACGTTTGGGGTTCGATATCTTGGCGGTGCATTAAGGACATAAGCTTTCTCGTCCGCATAATCGCTACTTTCAACTTTCAACTATATTTTCTCTAGGAACATATCTAAACAGTGGAACTAAAGCGCGAGCTTACGACATAATTTGCAAAAGGTCTTTTGACTATGTTCAAGATAATTGAGTTCATCTTATGAACTCCCACTCAGATAGACATCCCTCTGGTCATCTAAGTGATTACATGATCCGAGTCAACTAGGCCGTGTCCGATCATCACGTGGAGACGGACTAGTCGACTCGGTGAACATCTTCATGTTGATCGTATCTACTATACGACTCATGCTCGACCTTCGGTCTCTGTGTTCCCGAGGCCATGTCCGTACATGCTAGGCTCGTCAAGTTAACCCCAAGTGTTTTTGCTGTGTAAATCTGTCTTACACCCGTTGTATGTGAGCGTAAGAATCCATCACACCCGATCATCACGTGGTGCTTAGAAGCTGACGAACTGTAGCAACGGTGCACGATCGGGGAGAACACTTCTTGAAATTTGTGTAAGGGATCATCTTATTTACCACCGTCGTTCTAAGTAAACAAGATGCATAAACATAATAAACATCACATGCAATTATATAGTAGTGACATGATATGGCCAATATCATATTGCTCCTTTTGATCTCCATCTTCGGGGCTCCATGATCATTATTGTCACCGGCATGACACCATGACTCCATCATCGTGTCTTCATGAAGTTGTCTCGCCAACTATTACTTCTACTACTATGGCTACCGGTTAGCAATAAAGTAAAGTAATTACATGGCGTTGTTTAATGACACGCAGGTCATACAATAAATAAAGACAACTCCTATGGCTCCTGCGGTTGTCATACTCATCGACATGCAAGTCGTGAATCCTATTACAAGAACATGATCAATCTCATACATTACATATCATTCATCACATTCTTCTTGGCCATATCACATCACATAGCATACCCTGCAAAAACAAGTTAGGCGTCCTCTAATTGTTGTTTGCATGTTTTACGTGGCTGCTTTGGGTTTCTAGCAAGAACGTTTCTTACCTACATAAAACCACAACGTGATATGCCAATTGCTATTTACCCTTCATAAGGACCCTTTTCATCGAATCCGTTCCGACTAAAGTGGGAGGCGGCACCCGCTAGCCACCTTATGCACCAAGTGCATGTCGGTCGATGGAACCTGTCTCACGTAAAATGCGTGTAAGGTCGGTCCGGCCGCTTCATCCCACAATACCGTCGAAACAAGATTGGACTAGTAACGGTAAGCATATTGAACAAAATCAACGCCCACAACTACTTTGTGTTCTACTCGTGCAAAGAATCTACGCAATAGACCTAGCTCATGATGCCACTGTTGGGGAACGTAGCATAAATTCAAAAATTTCCTACGTGTCACCAAGATCTATCTATGGAGAAACTAGCAACGAGGGAAGGAGAGTGCATCTACATACCCTTGTAGATCACTAAGCGGAAGCGTTCATGAGAACGGGGTTGAAGGAGTCGTACTCGTCGTGATTCAAATCACCGGAGATCCTAGTGCCGAGCAGACGGCACCTCCGCGTTCAACACACGTACAGCCGGTGGCGTCTCCCATGCCTTGATCCAGCAAGGAGAGAGGAGAGGTTGAGGAAGACTCCATCCAACAGCAGCACAACAGGCGTGGTGGTGGTGGAGGCGTGGCAATCCTGCAGGCTTCGCCAAGCACCTACGGGAGAGGAGGAGGTGCCACGGAGGGAGGGAGGCGCCCGAGGCTCAGGTGTGGATGCCCTCCTCCCTCCACTATATATAGGGCAAGGGAGAGGGGGAGGCGCAGCCGTTCCCCGTCCTCCAAGGAAGGGTGCGGCCCAAGGGGGGGGGGTGTCCAACCTCCCCAAGGCACCCTGAGGTGCCTTCCCCTTGAGGACTCTTCCCTCCCCAAGTTTCCTTGGCGCATGGGCCTCTTGGGGCTGGTGCCCTTGGCCCATATAGGCCAAGGCGCACCCCTACAGCCCATGTGGCCCCAGGGCAGGTGGACCCCCGGTGGACCCCGGACCCCTTCGGCACTCCGGTACAATACCGATAAAGTGCGAAACTTTTCCGGCGACCAAAATAGGACTTCCCATATATAAATCTTTACCTCCGGACCATTCCGGAACTCCTCGTGACGTCCGGGATCTCATCCGGACTCAACAACATTCGGTAACCACATACAAACTTCCTTTATGACCCTAAGCGTCGCCAGACCTTAAGTGTGTAGACCCTACGGGTTCGGGAACCATGCGAACATGACCAGGGGCGTTCTCCGGTCAATAACCAACAGCGGGATCTGGATACCCATGTTGGCTCCCACATGTTCCACGATGATCTCATCGGATGAACCACGATGTCAAGGACTCAATCGATCCCGTATACAATTCCCTTTGTCTAGCGGTATTGTACTTGCCCGAGATTCGATCGTCGGTATCCCGATACCTTGTTCAATCTCGTTATCGGCAAGTCTCTTTACTCGTTCCGTAACACATCATCCCGTGATCAACCCCTTGGTCACATTGTGCACATTATGATGATGTCCTACCGAGTGGGCCCAGAGATACCTCTCCGTCTGCGGAGTGACAAATCCAGTCTCGATTCGTGCCAACCCAATGACACTTTCGGAGATACCTGTAATGCACCTTTATAGTCACCCGATTACGTTGTGGCGTTTGGTACACCCAAAGCATTCCTACGGTATCCGGGAGTTGCACAATCTCATGGTCTAAGGAAATGATACTTGACATTAGAAAAGCTTTAGCATACGAACTACGATCTTTGTGCTAGGCTTAGGATTGGGTCTTGTCCATCACATCATTCTACTAATGATGTGATCCCGTTATCAATGACATCCAATGTCCATGGTTAGGAAACCGTAACCATCTATTGATCAACGAGCTAGCCAATAGAGGCTTGCTAGGGACATGGTGTTGTCTATGTATCCACACATGTATTTGAGTTTCCTATCAATACAATTATAGCATGGACAATAAGCGATTATCGTGAACAAGGAAATATAATAATAACTAATTTATTATTGCCTCTAGGGCATATTTCCAACAGTCTCCCACTTGCACTAGAGTCAATAATCTAGTTCACATCGTCATGTGATTAACAGCGATAGGTCACATCGCCATGTGACCAACACCCAAAGAGTTCACTAGTGTCGTAAACTAGTTCACATCATCATGTGATTTAGGCTCGATGAGTTCGAGGATTGATCATGTTTTGCTTGTGAGAGAGGTTTTTAGTCAACGGTGCGAACCTTTCAGATCCGTGTGTGCTTTGCAATTCTCTATGTCATATTGTAAATGCTGCTTCCACGCTCCACTTGGATCTATTCCAAATGGTTGCTCCACTATACGTGTCGGTTTGCTACTCGAGTCACTTTCGGATAGGTGTTAAAGCTTGCATCGACGTAACCCTTTACGCCGAACTCTTTATCACCTCCATAATCGAGAAACATGTCCTTATTTACTCCAAGGACAATTTTGATCATTGTCCAATGATCCATTCCTGGATCATTCTTGTACCCCTGATCGACTCATGGCATGGCACACTTCGGTGCGGTACACAACATAGCATCTTGTAGAGCCTATGTCTAAGGCATAGGGGACGATCTTAAATCCTTTCTCTCTGATACGCCGTGGTCGAGCTTTAAGTCTTAACTTCATACCTTACATCTCAGGCAAGAACTCCTTCTTTGATCGATCCATCTTGAACACCTTCAAGATCATGTCAAGGTACATGCTCATTTGAAAGTATTATTAAACATTTTGATCTATCTTATAGATCTTTGATGCTTATTGTTCAAGTAGCCTAATCCAGGTTTTCTATTGAAAAACACTTTTCAAACATCCCTATATGCTTTCTAGAAATTCTACATCATTTACGATCATCAATATGTCAACAACATATTGTTATCGAGAAATTCTATAGTGCTCCCACTCACTTCTTTGGAAATACAAGTTTCTCATAAACTTTGTATAAACCCAAAATCTTTGATCATCTCATCAAAGCGCACATTCCAACTCCGAGATGCTTACTCCGGTCCTTAGAAGGATCGCTGGAGCCAAAGATACCTTTTAGCATCCTTAGGATCGACAAAACTTTCGATTGTATCACATACAACCTTTCCTTACGAAGACTGGTAAGGAAACTCGTTTTGACATCCATCTGCCAGATTTCATAAATGCAGCTAATGCTAACATGATTCCGACGGACTTAAGCATTGCTAAGGATGAGAAAATCTCATCGTAGTCAACTCCTTGAACTTGTGAAAAACTCTTCGCCACAAGTCGAGCTTCATAGACGGTGACATTACCGTCCACGTCTGTCTTCTTCTTAAAGATCCATTTATTTCAATGGCTTGCCGATCATCGGGCAAGTCCACCAAAGTCCATGCTTTGTTATGATACATGGATCCTATCTCGGATTTTATGGCCTCTAACCATTTGTCGGAATTTGGGCCCACCATCGCTTCTCCATAGCTCGTAGGTTCATTGTTGTCTAGCAACATGAC
Source organism: Aegilops bicornis (assembly GCA_021605145.1). Lineage (NCBI taxonomy): Eukaryota > Viridiplantae > Streptophyta > Magnoliopsida > Poales > Poaceae > Aegilops > Aegilops bicornis. The sequence goes on from CM038675.1 coordinate 573,729,192, forward strand.
CTTCAAGACAGGATCACCGTACCACTCTAAAGCAAAGACGCATCCTTGTCACCCTCTGAGAATGCAGTAGTGACTTGATCCAAAACTTCATGATCACTATCATAAGCTTCGACTTCAATTGGTGTAGGTGCCACAGAACAACTTCACGTGCCCTGCTACACACTTGTTGAAGTGACGGTTCAATAACCTCATCAAGTCTCCACCATCCTCCCACTCAACTTTTCGAGACAAACTTTTCCTCGAGAAAGGACCCGATTCAAGAAACAATCCCTATTGCTTCCGGATCTGAATTAGGAGGTATACCCAACTGTTTTGGGTGTCCTATGAAGATGCATTTTATCCGCTTTGGGTTCGAGCTTATCAACCTGAAACTTTTTCACATAAGCGTCGCAGCCCCAAACCTATAAGAAACGACAACTTAGGTTTCTCCAAACCATAGTTCATACGGTGTCGTCTCAACGGAGTAACGTGGTGCCCTATTAAAGTGAGTGCGATTGTCTCTAATGCCTAACCCATGAACGATAGTGGTAATTCGATAAGAGACATCATGGTACGCACCATATCTAATAGGGTGCAACTATGATGTTCGGACACACCATCACACTATGGTGTTCCAGCGGTATTAATTGTGAAACAATTTCCACAATGTCTTAATTGTGTGCCAAAACTCGTAACTCAGATATTCATCTCTATGATCATATCATAGACATTCTATCCTCTTGTCACGATGATCTCCAACTTCACTCTGAAATTACTTGAACCATTCAATAATTCAGACTTGTGCTTCATCAAGTAAATATACTCAACATCTACTCGAATCATCGTGAAGTAAGAACATAACGATATTCACTTTGCATGCCTCAAAGCACTCATTGGACTGCACACATCAAAATGTGTTACTTCTAACAAGTTGCTATCTAGTTCCATCTTCTTTGAAACCGAGGCTTTTGGTCATCTTGCCCATGTGGTATGTTTTGCGATCTCAAGTGATTCAAAATCAAGTGAGTCTAAACGATCCATCTGCATGGAGTTTCTTCATGCGTATACACCAATAGACATGGTTTGCATGTCTCAAACTTTTCAAAAGCGAGTGAGTCCAAAGATCCATCAACATGGAGCTTCTTCATGCGTTTATACCAATATGACTTACATGGCAAAGTGCCACAAGTAATGCGATGGTACCATCATTACTATCTTATATCTTTTGGCATGAAAATGTGTATCACTATGATCGAGATTCAATAAACCATTTATTTAGGTGCAAGACCATTGAAGGTATTATTCAAATAAATAGAGTAACCATTATTCTCCTTAAATGAATAACCGCATTGCGATAGACATAATCCAATCATGTCTATGCTCAACGCAAACACCAAATGATAATTATTCTGGTTTAATACTAATCTTGATGGTAGAGGGAGCGTGCGATGTTTGATCATATCAACCTTGGAAACACTTCCAACACATATCGTCAGCTCACCTTTAGCTAGTCTCCGTTTATTCCGTAGCCTTTTATTTCGAGTTACTAACACTTAGCAACCGAACCGGTATCTTAATACCCTGGTGCTACTAGGAGCACTAGTAAAGTACACATTAACATAATGTATATCCAATATACTTCTTTCGACCTTGCCAGCCTTCTTATCTACCAAGTATCTAGGGTAATGCCGCTCGATGGCTGTTCCCCTTATTACGAAGCAATTAGTCTCGGTTTGGGTTCAACCTTGGGTTTCTTCACTAGAGCAAGAGCTGATTTGCCGTTTCATGAAGTATCCCTTCTTGCCCTTGCCCTTCTTGAAACTAGTGGTTTCACCAACCATCAACAATTGATGCTCCTTCTTGACTTCTACTTTCGTGATGTCAAACAACGCGAATACCTCAAGGATCATCATCTCTATCCTTGATATGTTATAGTTCATCACGATACCTCAAGGACGCTGACGGACGCGCACCCATGTGGAAGAAGAAATCTATATTTTGGGACCTGCCATATTGGAAAGACCTAGAGGTCCGCTCCGCAATCGACGTGATGCACGTGACGAAGAATCTTTGCGTGACCCTGCTTGGCTTCTTGGGCGTGTATGGGAAGACAAAAGATACACACGAGGCACGGAGGACCCGATAGCGTATGCACGGAGAAAGGCGGCATACATCGTGGTCGTGCAAGCTATGCTCTTACCAAAGAAGAGAAGGAAATCTTCTTTGAATGCCTGCTCGATATTAAGGTACCGTCTGGCTTCTCGTCGAATATAAAGGGAATAATAAACATGGCAGAGAAAAAGTTCCAGAACCTAAAGTCTCATGACTGCCATGTGATTATGACGCAACTGCTTCCGGTTGCATTGAGGGGGCTTCTACCGGAAAACATTCGATTAGAATGTAATCTCTCAGAAGGTAATCGATCCAGAAATCATACCAAGGTTACAGAATGATTTGGTGCAATGTCTTGTCAGTTTCGAGTTGGTGTTCCCACCATCCTTCTTCAACATCATGACACACGTCCTAGTTCACCTATCTTGAAGAGATTAACGTTTTGGGTCCTGTATTTCTACACAATATGTTCCCCTTTGAGAGGTTCATGGGAGTCTTAAAGAAATATGTTCATAACCGTGCTAGGCGGAAGGAAGCATCTCCAAGGGCCATCAAAATGAGGAGGTCATTGAGTTTTGTATTGACTTTATTCACGACCTTAAGCCGATTGGTGTTCTGAATCGCGGCATAAGGGCGCATCGGATGGAAAAGGCACGCTAGGAGGGGAACAAACAATATGTATGGACGGACATTCTCTCACTGAAGCACACTACACAGTTCTACAGAATTCCGCCTTGGTGGCTCCGTATATGGATGAGCAGAAGAATTTGCTACGCTCCAAACACCCGGAGCAGTATGATGACTGGATTACACGTGAACAAACCAGGAGTTTCGCGGTGGTTGCGGAACCGCGTACCATGCATGACACCTCTATTAAAGATGACCTGTACTTGCTGTCCCGATTACCATCTTGAATATAATGACTTTCAAAGGGTACGAGATAAATGGTAATACATTTTACACGATCGCCCAAGATAAGAAGAGCACCAACCAAAATAGTGGTGTCCGCTTTGATGCGTAAACCAAGGCGGGAAAGGAAACATATTATGGTTATATACAGGACATATGGGAACTTGACTATCGACGTGGTTTAAAGGTCCCTTTGTTTCAGTGCAAATGGGTCAATATGACACGAGGCGGGGTAACAGAAGAACCGCAGTACGGAATGACAACAGTGGATCTCAACAATCTTGCGTATGCAGACGAACCATTCGTCCTAGCCAATGATGTGGCACAGGTTTCTATGTGAAGGACATGTCTACCAAGCCAAGAAAAAGAAAAGATAAGGAAGCGAATGCATCGTACGATGAGACAAAGCGGCACATAGTTCTTTCTGGGAAGAGAAACATCGTGGGAGTGGATGACAAGACAGACAAGTCAGAAGATTATGAAAAGTTTGATGAAATTGCTCCATTCAGAGTGAATATTGACCCGAGCATCCCGTTAAATGATGAAGATTTTCCATGGTTACTGGCGCAAAGGGACACACGCGAAGAAAAAGTTTCACACCCAAAGATGCAGGATGTGATCGGCTTCACTATCATCACTTTCTTACGTGTTTCACACCTGTGGGGAATCTCTGTAATAGTTAGGGTAGTTATGTGTTTTGGCATTTGAAACGCGAAGAAATTTTATGTGCAAACAAATTCTTTCATGCCTTTACTGATTTTTAAAGTTAAGTTATTCACAAACTAGTGATTCACACTAATTTCAAATAATTCAAAATTTAAACTATTCAAATTTGAAAACTACGAGCACTAACAGAAAGTTTGTAATTTTTTGTACCTAAAGCAAAAATATTCACAAAGAAACTCTAAATACACAAAAAAAACAACAGAAAAATAAATAAAGCAAAAAAATAAAATAAAAAAGCCCGCCTACTAGGCCAGAGCGGCCTGCATATGACTAGAAACCCAACCTGTAGTTGGGCGGGATCTGAGCTACTTAAAGGCCAAGTGGGCCTGAGGCAACAAAGAACACGTAGGCCCAGTATGCCTGCTTTGGAGAGGAGCTCGAGAGAGCGACCGCGAGGTTTATAAACCCGGTGCGGTCGCCCCTCGGCTAGCGAGGTGGGACTAAACTTGTCTTCAAGACTCAAGGCAATAAGATTCTTTAGTACCGGGGTCGTGGCACAAACCGGTACTAAAGGGGGGCCTTTAGTACTGGTTTGTGCCACCACCGGTACTAAAGGGGGTCGCTTCCGCCGCTTAGGGCTGGCCAAAACTGGCCTTTAGTACCGGTTGGTGGCTCCAACGGTACTAAAGGTGCCTTCTATATATACAACACTTGAAAAATTTCATTCTCCCTCTGTTTCTTCCTCTGCTTCCCCATCGAACACTTCGCTTCGATCGATCGACGCCGTCACCGACCCGTCGCCGTCGCCGCCTATCCCCGTCGCCGTCTTGCCCCGTCCCGTCGCCGCCCGTCGCCGTCGCCGCCCAATCCCGTCGCCGCCCGTCGCCATCGCCGCCCGTCCCGTCGCCGCCCTCGTCTCCGTCGCCGCCGGGCCCGTCCCGTCGCGCCGTCCCGTCGCCGCCCAGCGTCACGCTTGACCCGTCGCTGCCCCGGCCGTCGCCTACGCCGTCGCCGTCGCGCCGTCGCCAGCTGTGAGCTCTCCCCTCTAACCCCTCTCCCTCGCCCCAGCGGCCACCATGGCGCCGCCCCTCCCAAACCCATACACACACACACAAGCATGATGAACACACACACACACACGTATATATGTATGAATGCATGTATATATTAGTATATACGTATTTTGTATGTTTAATTAGTTTAGATTTTTAGATTATTGTTTTTCACTAGTATATATGTATGAATGCATGTTAGATGGATATAATTAGTGCTTAATTAGTATGGAATTTTTTTATATAATGTTGTTTTTCTGTTTTTTAATGGATGTATAGAAGTTGTTTTTTCTGTTTTTAGTGTTAGATGCTTAATTAGTATGAAATAGCATATAGAATTTTGACATATGCTATGATAGCATAATTAGTGTTATATAGAAATGTTAGTTATCAAAATCCAATCATTAAAAAATGTTACTTTTGCGGGCATATAGCTAGTATTTGTTCTCGTGATGCCCGACCCGCATCCTCGCCGTCGACCCTTCATGGCTGACGTCCGGCTGACCCATGTCCGGACTGGGCTCCCGGGCTGGCAGGGAGGTGCTGCACGGAGGCGCGCCGCTTGATGAGGAACCCGGCCCGGGTCCCGTCGTCGACCACGATCTCGTTTGGTGGCGTTCGCGTGGACCAGTTTCAAGGCTGAGGGAGCCGGCCCAGCCGGAGGTGATGCGTCGCCGTGTCGGGGAGGAGGACGAGCACGTCCATCGCTACATGGTTGCGTTAGAGGCGACAGGTTCTCCAATACACAGCGATTTCTTGAGGATCTCACTTCACTATGATCCCGTGAGGGTTCCTTCTCTTTGGGTGTCCACCGCCCGCGCCGCGAGAACATGAGTGTCCTAGATTCTTTTGTAGTATTCGATCTTTATTAGCTACCTAGCCAGTGATGTATTCGATATTATATCTATTATTTGAGACGATGTATTGAGATTATATCTATTATTCGAGACGATGTATTCGAGATTATATCTATTATTCGAGGCGATGTTTTCGAGATTATATCTATTATTCGAGACGATGTATTCAAGATTATATCTATTATTCGAGACGATGTAATTTGAATACTAAATTGTTTTATATTTCTTTTGGATTAGTTAAATAAAAGCTATGGCGGACAATACCGGCAGAGAGGGAGAACATGCCATGTTCGATATGATACGCCATCCTCACGGGGGGATGATGATCAGAATGAAGAAGATTATGACGGCTCCGAATTTCTAAACAACACCGGAGAGGGTGATATGATATTCGATCGCGACGACCGAATTGGTGAAGTCATGAACTATGATTATTATGATGACGAAGAAAATGTTGATCTTGAAACAACAAAGACCGGCGAGGTATATATATTTATATAAGCAGGCATCTGGTGATCATCACATGTTTTAAATGACTTGAAGATATATTAACGAATCGATCTTTGTTCTTTCAGCCATCTGGATCGAGCAAATCTTTAGGCAACAGGACGAAACGAGGCCCGAACAAAAAGTTGAAGGAGGGCGTAAAGTACAATATCGAGGCAATCAGACCTAATGGCGAGCCATTAGCGCCTAAGAAGATTGTGGACAAGTTCGTTCGTCGGTGCGGAGTTCTTGTGAAGGACCAACTCCCGATCTCCCTTCAAGAATGGAGAGAGCCAGCAAAAGATAAAAGACAAAAAGACAAAGAGGACGCTGCTCCACGTCCAAATGTTACTTTTGTCGACAAAAAACAAAAGATCTGCTTTGGGATACTCTCATGGAACAGTTCACCCTACCAGATCATTTCACAGAAGCAGATGTGCAGAAATTCAAGGACGCTGCTCTTAGGAAGATGGTGGTTGCATTCAAGAACCACAAGAATCGTGAATGGGACAAGTACGTCAAGGGAGGAAGGAAGACTCGAGTATTCGAGGGAACACTAGAGAACCAACGTGCTCATTGGGACGATTTCGTGAAATTCAAGGATTCGGAATTAGCTAAGGAACGGTCGAGAATAAACAAGAAGAATGCCGAAAAAAGGATAAGTTCCATAAAATTTGGGGCGGTGGCTATCACGGTGGCAATGCCTAAGTGGGATAAGTCGAGAAAGAGATGGAGGATGCGGTGTCACTCCGGTTACTAAGAGCTGGCCCCAGTGCGGGACTTGGTTCTATGCGCATGGGGGAGTTGGACCCGAAGACAGCAATGTTTCGACGAGGGCAAGTCTGAAGGGAGCCGACGATGCGATACTTGTTGCAATAGAAGAGGCACGATCGGGGTGTTCCAGCCCAACAGAGAGAACGACGAGCTTACGCGTGCCACGGGAAATCTGAACACCGGGAAGAACACGAGGCATGGGCGCTATTCCGTGGTATGAGGGGTTTTGACTGGAACAACGACTACAGAACCCGTGCGAGAAAGAAGATTGCGGAGGAGAAGAAGAGGAAGATGGAGGAGGAGCAGAGAAGCGGGACTATGAACGCCTTCAAGGACTAGAAGCAAGTCAAGCGGAATTGGCGGTCAAATTCCAGCGGCGGCGAGGAGCAGATCGACTCACTTAGCGGCAAAGGGGTCTCGGGCTGCAGCGACTAGCGGTTGATCCGGCATTGGATAGCACCGCCGCATCCATGCCGAGAAGCAGCGTGGGTTCCGCCCAGACGACGCAATGCTGGATAGATACCCCGTGGATGACATCACGGATAACACTAACTGTGAGCTACACGTCAAAATGAAGAACATATCCATGAAGGTGGTAGACGCCGTTGCTTTTACAAATCCCCCCAAGGCAACCTTCCATTGCAACCAGATTCCAGCGGGCTATGCTCGTGTCTTGGTTGATGAGGTGGTGGACCCATATTCGGACCTAGAGCTTGACATTCCTGGAGGTGACGACGGCGCTTTCTCGGAGAGGCCAAACATCGTGTCATCCTATGGAAAAAGGATTGCATCATCTTTCGAAGGCCACCGACACCGCATCAGCCGACTCCTCGTCGAAGTCCGCCACCGAGTCAGCAGACTCCCGCTCCTGCAAGTCCACCAAGTCCGGCAAAGTGTCAGGCCACTCCTCCTCCAAGTCCGGCAAAGTGGCAAGCCACTCCTCCTCCTCCAAGTCCACCACAACGTCAGACGTCCACTCCTCCTCCAAGTCCGGCACAACCTCAGGCCACTCCTCCTCCAAGTCCGGCAAAGTGTCAGGCCACTCCTCCTCCTCCAAGTCCGCCACAGCGTCAGACGTCCCCTCCTCCTCCAAGTCCGGCACAACCTCAGGCCACTCCTCCTCCAAGTCCGGCACAGCTTCAGGCCACTCCTCCTCGTCCAACTCAGCCCCGTCAGCCGTCTCCGCCGCCTCATCAATCGCAAAAGAGACACCCCGCAGCTTTGGTGCATAGCGGTACGAATCGAGGTAGTAGAGGAAGTATGCAGTGAGGCAAGCGATATAAATATGGTCCAAGCCTCACGCCTCTTCCGCAGTGGCCTTATGACAGTTCCGAGGAGGAAAACACAGCCATATCGAAGGCCCAGGTGGAAGCCCATTTTGCACCGAAACCACAACTGCCGCCAAGGGAGAAAGTGCCTAAGGAAACGATTGACCACTTCATTTGTATGGCTCAACCACCAGCTCCCAAGCCTGTTGACACAGACTATGAGCGCCACATCAGGAAGTTAAATCGAGCACGTCTACGTAAGGAGGCGAGCTCGGGATCGAGCAAACAACAAGCAGCTGTCAAAAAATGCGGGAAACCATTCCTCACCGGGAGAACAGCGGGCGCAATCGATCCCTCGCTTGTTGTGCCAACAAGGCGTGACGATCTGTGGCCCAATATTATTGTGGGCAAACAGTTTACGTTCGAGGTGGGCAATGTGGTAATAACCAAGGACCATATAATGCAGGCTGAAGTTCTCAACATCACTGTTGGACAACTCCTCGAGATCGAGCCCATGCCTGTTCTTACAGAGGATGAAATAAAACGGAAATATGTCCGGGGCTAACCTTTGGTCAAGCCAGACAAGGTCAAGAACCTCCCAACGAGAATGTATGAATTGCATCAATGGTACATGAACATTACCAAGATTTCCAATCGATTGTCCCTCATGGTGAATGTCAAGGAGGAGCATTACTTCCATGAGAAAGCTCTGTCCGTTGAGTATTCTCAACTGTTTCAGTTATACAATCAAGACGCACTCGACAAATCTATCATCAGTTGGTATTATGCGTAAGTGATTTCTTTACGTAATTTAAGTCTCAAGCTAGCTGTAGTGATTCTTTTGATCAATCATTACCTGTAATTATCCTCACTATATTCTTTTTACGTGGTATTATGCGGGATGAAGATATATGAAATGAGAAAAGGTGGACGCTTTGGCATTGGGTTCATTGACCCAAACACCGTTAATGAATACACATGGAAAATAAATGCACATCATCAAAAGGCCGTAGAGGACAACATGCTAGAGTTCTTGAAGCGCCTCAAATACAATGAAGATATACTACTTCCTTACAACTTCCGGTGAGTCACACTTGTCTTGTACTACAAATTCTCTGTTTTTGCCTACTAGCTAGCTACATGTTTTTGCTTACATATGCCCGCTTAATTAGGACATGCAAGCGTGTGTGCATGCAGATTTCACTGGATCTTGTGTATCATTAAAGTTGGCGCGGAACAGTTGAAATACTAGACTCACTACTCAAAGCAAATACTGACTATAACAACTTGTTTGGGATAGTCAACAGGTAATTTCAATCATTATTAACTATATATCTCGGCCTATTTAGTTCGTCATTTCATGATATGAACTATTTAATAACCCCTTTATTCATTTTCTTTGTCGGCGGGCAGGGCTTGGGCAAGGTTCATCAGCATCACGGAAGGCGTATGGAAAAAAAGCTTAAATGGTTTCGACCCAAGGTAAGTAATTAAGTAGTACTAGCTAGCTAGCTAGCTGCCATCTCTTTAATTATCATGCTTGATTAATTATTATCTGATCAAATTCCATTCTCGTAAAGGCCTGAAGCGGTAGAGGACTGATCTGTGTGCATTATGCGTTTGCGAGAACATTCGCATGATGGCGTCCGAAAGGAGCAGATCTCAAAGACAGGAACGGGTACGCTTGTCAGAACACTATTCACAATTTATACACCATTATCGATATCTAGTCACACAACTAATACACATGCATATTGATCTCTTTCTTAACAGTTCACAGAGGTGCGGGACAAGCTCATAGAAACGAAGCGCGTAGAAGCACTTCAAGAGGAAATAGAGGGATTTTTGCTCGACCAGGTCATAAATCCGAAGGGAGAATACTATTACCCGCTACCGCCCCCATGAAAACCACTTTCAATTGTCATCGTGCTCAAGGCACCAATTAGGCTAATGCCACTTGGCTCAAGGCAACATGCATATGTAGGAGAAATTGTATATCGCTATACTTGTGTGTTTGTGTGATTTAATTAATCGGGGGGTTTGTGAGACATTGTTGATATATATAGGCCTGATTGGTTCTACTAGATTTTCTATTTATATATATATATATATATATATATATATATATATATATGCATATCGTGTACAATGTGTAGTATCGTAAAATACCAGCAAACAAAAAAGAATTAAAATGGAAACACAAAATTAAATGAAAAAGGAATCATAAAACTAAAAACCCCCCAAACCTTATAGTACCGGTTCGTGTAACCAACCGGTACTAAAAACTCTACCCCGGAGTGGCCTCGTGCACGTGGTTGGTTTTTAGCACCGGTTCGTCTTGAACCGGTACTAAAGGGGGGGGGGGGCTTTAGTGACCACACTTTAGTGCCGGTTGTGGACCCGGCACTAAAGGGGGTTACGAACCGGTGCTATTGCCCGGTTCTGCACTAGTGTTAGCACTCCTGAACTGCCCCCAGCGCCGAGACCCACTAGGCCGGCCAAAACTGGCCTCCATCGGCCCGTCCTGCCGCCGGGCGCAAGAAGAGCTCGGTCTTGCTGCCGGCGCGAGACGAGTCCGGTCCTGCTGCCGGGCGCGAGATGATCGGTCCTGCTGCCGGGCGCGAGACTGGTCAGGTCCTGCTGCCGGGCGCGAGACGGGATCGGTCCTGCTGTCGGGCGTGAGATGAGCGATGAACCGCATCTGGGAGAGGGCCAACCCTTTGAAGAAGGTAGTGTCTGAGCGACAAGGAGAGGAATCGAAGGTCGATAGGGGCGCTCACCGACCAGCCGACGCCGAAGAACCCCGGCCGCCACCGTGAAACGACCCCGACCACCGCCGTGAGCCACCACCACGCCGTGGCAGCCCACATCCACACCGGGACCTCGAGGGACTACGCCGAGCCCCCCCGCCGACAGCCATGGACCAGATCCGAGGAGCAGGCCGGCAACTGCCGCCAACCCCTCCCGAAGCCACGACCATGACGAGCCCTGGCCTCCGCCCTGCGCCACCAGCCGGGGACAAATCCAGCCGGATCTGGCCAGAAACCAGCTCGCCCGCAACCCCCTGCGCCGCCACCATGACAGATCCGTCGCCACCTGGACCCCGATCGCCGCACCACCGCAGCCGCCACAAGCCTGCCCCGCCGCCCCGCCCCGTCATGGCCAAGAGCAGCCACACGAGGAGCAGGGAACCGCCACCGCCGTTGGCCACCACCGCCGGAACGCGGCAGAGCAGCCACCAGCCCGCCCTGCCGCAGCCCATGCCGCCTGCCGGCCCAGATCTGGCTGGTGCAGCCAGGCGCGCACCACCCTCCAGCAGCCCGCCGCGCTGTCGAGCCCACCGGACGTCGCCGTCGGCAGGTGAGCCGCTGCGCCGCCGCGCCCCACCCACGCGCGGCGCCCTGGCCCGTCGCATCTGGCCCGCACCAGACACCACGCACGAGGAGACGAGAAGTCCCGTCGCCGCCGGTGCCGGCCGGGCTTCGCATGGTCGCACCCTGTGGCGGCAGCGGGGGAGGAGGGGGCGGAGGAGGGAGCGCCTGGCGGCGGCTGCTAGGGTTGCCCTCCCCGTCGCCTGCGGGGACGACGCGGGAGGGGACGACACGGGGTGAAATTAATTGATGTTAGAACATTCATTTGAGCGTCAACAAATTCCGAGCCAAATTGATTCTCGGACGCCCAAAAATACCACCAGAGCAGCGGTCCTATCAGGCTATCGCTCATTCTGACCGGGACGAACCATCGATGTGGGATTAAGTGGTAATCGGACGGTCAAAAAGACTAAAAGTGGTGATTCAACGATTAGAAATGTTGATGGCATGAAAAGGCTAGAAGGGTGTTCAGTTTTAATGTATCTAAATGAGTACTAGTACCGCATAAAAGAGCACACATAAGCATACACCAAAGGGTTAGTTCTTCGTCCATTGGAGGAATACGTGAAGGGAAGAGGCAAAGAAAAGAAAAAACGTTCGATGACAACGGAATCGACTTCGAAAGGTCTCATGATGGAACAAGGTACACTCGGATCATGAATAGAAAATCTTTCGTATGTTTTGTTGAATCATCTGTATTGCAAACGTAACACACTTAATTTTTTTTGCTTACATTTGGTATTAGAACCTTGTTGTTGCAACACTTCTGATTCACATTAAAGTCAAGATTTTGATCTGTTATTTCGTGATCTATTCTTTTCTCATCCTATGTTCAAGACTTGTCGCCGTTCTTTAATTTTTGGTCATTGCTCGCATTATTGCATTGCGTTACGTAGATGATCATATTTTGGCAAATTCTATTTTGTGTCTAAAATTAAGGATTTTGTCCGTATAATTATTAGACGGGGAAAACCAATTTATTGGTATAATTGTTCATGTAATTTTGCCTATAAATATTTATTGGAGAGCATGCTTGTTTGCCACCAAAGTGGCCTAGCATTTTACGGTCAAATATTTATAGTGCAAAATGATTTTTGTTGCTCATAATTCATGTCATATTATAGTCACTAATTTTTACGCCGTGATCACCCAAAGGTGGCCATTGCAAGATTAATTTGTGACATAAGAGGGACTAGCAATATACTTGAGAGATATATATAGTTTATCCAAAGATAGCGTATATATTTTGCTTAAGTGTGGCTACGTGTGTTAAAGTATTAGCAACATTGTGGTTTCAGTTTTGTATTTAAGTTTATCCAAAGATGTTCTTAGATATGTGATTAAAGTCGATGTTCGAATACATTATCGAGTGCCTATTAACAAGTGAGCTCGATTAATGTTTGCAGTCGCTATGAATGGTCCGGTCAAGTTTAATGGGTTGAATTATGCTGAATGGCTGAATATGTCCGGTTCCATTTGGGAGTCATGAACTTAGACATGGCATTAGTAATGGAGGAGCAACCCGCAACGCTTATTGATCAAAGTACCGATGAAGATAAGTATTTTTATGAGGCTTGGGAAAGGTCTAACCGACTGAGCCTAAACTTATTGCGCATAATGATCCCTGATAACATCAAGCCATCTATGCCCAAGACTGAAAATGCAAGGCAATTTATGGCACATATTAAGGAGTTTTCCCAGTCAGACCTTGCAGATAAGTCCATCGTGGGAACTTTGATGAGGGAACTGACAACAAGAAGTTCAATTGGTTGTGTTCGATGCATGATCATGTGACTAGTATGACTAACCTTGCAGCAAAGTTAAAGTCTATGGGAATGGACGTGAATGAAAATTTTCTTGTACAGTTTATTATGAACTCTCTTCCTCCAGATTTTGGCCAGTTCCAGGTGAACTACAACACCATCAAAGATAAATAAAACCTTCAAGTTGTTAAAGCCATGCTGATTCAAGAGGAAGGACGACTAAAGAAAACTAAAGAGCATTCTGCCCATTTCGTGGTTCATAACGAAGCTAACAGTAGCAAGGCTAAACTAGGAAGGAAGGGTAAGAAGAAGATCAATCTAATGGCAAGGACTAATGATGGAGAAATCCGTAAGGATCTGAAGTGTCACTTCTGTAAGAAGAATGGTCACTTCAAGAAGGATTGTCTGAAACGTTAAAGCTGGTTCAAAAAGAAAGGTATGTACTATGTTTCAATATGTTATGAATCGAACCTTATAGAAGTTCCAAATAATACCTGGTGGTTAGATACGAGCGCAACCACTCATGTTTCACACGTTACTCAGGGATTCCTTTCAATTCAACCCATAAGAGGAACTGAAAGGTACTTGTACATGGGGAACCGAATGAAGGCACAAATCGAAGGAACTGGAACCTACCGGTTGATCCTGAACAGTGGTTACCAATTGGAATTGGAGAAGTGTCTATATGTTCCCGAGTGTGCTAGAAATTTAGTTTCCGCAGGAGTGTTAGATAAACGAGGTTATAAGTTTGAGATTGGAAGTGGTGTGTTTAAATTATGTAAGGATATGTACTATTACGGATTTGGTATTCTAATTGATAATTTATACCGCTTTAAATTTGATACTTATTTTGCGGGGTCTCTGTGCAATGTTGAAATTAGTGATAATAAACGTAGTGCGCATAATGAGCGTTCCACTTTCTTATGGCATCAAAGACTTGGCCACGTATCCAAGGAAAGAATTGTGAGGCCAGTGAAAAATGAAATCTTGCTTCAGTTGGATTTTGATGATGGGAACATATGTGTGGAGTGCATTAAAGGAAAGCAAACTTCACATATATCAAAATTTCCCGCCACTAACCTTCAAAAAAAATCCCGCCACAAGAAGTACCGAACCATAACAGCTAATTCGCACAGATATATGTGGTCCATTTGGTGTTCCCACTTGGAGTGGTGAAAGATAGTTTATTACCTTTATTGAGGATTTCTCGCGGTATGGTTATGTATACATGTTGCATGAAAAGTCTCAATCAGTGACTTACTAAGAGATTCATAAATGAAGTTGAAAGGCAACATGATACAAAAAATAAAGTTGTGAGATCTGATAAGGTGGTGAGTATTATGGGAGGTACATTGAAGATGGACAATGTCCAGGTCTGTTTGCGATGTTCCTTGAGGAGCGTGGTATTTGTGCTCAATACACAATGCCCGGTAGGCCTCAACAAAATGGTGTGGCCAAAAGGAGAAATCGTACTATTATGGAGATGGTTGGAAGTATGCTAAGTTTTAGCTCCATACCTTTATCATTGTGGATGCATGCATTAAGAACTGCAACATATTTACTAAACAGGGTTCCTAGTAAGTCAGTTCCTAAAACGCCTTATGAACCGTGGACAAATAGGAAACCTAGTTTAAGTCATCTTCATGTATGGGGTTGCCCTGCAGAAGTAAGGATATACAATCAGCATGAAAAGAAGCTTGATGCCAGAACCATTAGTGGCAATTTCATTGGCTATCCAGAACGATCAAAAGGATATAGATTTTGTTATCCCAATTCCCAACCATAGTACGAGAATAGTTGAGTCAGAAAATGCGCAGTTCATTGAGAATGGTCAATCTAGTGGGAGCGATATTCCACGAAATGTGGACATTAAGGAAATTCGGGTGGAAAATCCTGAAATTCTTAAGACCCCTGAGATTGTGCCAAGTCAAGAACCGACTAGCGATATTAAACTGAATGAAAGCGTTCAACCAGAGGAGACCAAATTACGCAGATCTACAAGAGAAAGGAAGTTTGCTATTTCTGATGATTATGTGGTGTACTTAGTAGAGAATGAATGTGACTTAAAGGGGGGTTGGTCTTGCCCTCCCAGGGATTTGTAAAACTTAATGTTGACGCTTCTTTTGACAATGACCTCCTGAAGGGCACAATGGGGGCGGTCCTGTGAGATGACAAAGGTGGGTTTATTGCTGGAGGCAATGGGAAAATTGACTCTTGCGCGGATGTTATGATGGCGGAAGCTTCAGCTCTCAAATTTGGTCTAACACTGGTGCAGAGGGCGGGATGTAATCGCCTTATTATTAACGCGGACAATCCGGAGGTGATTGAAACCATGCAGGATGGAGGACGTTCCGCGGGTGCGGCGGCGGCAATTTTTGATGATTGTTTTCATTACACTTGTGATTTTATTAGCACTAGATTCGAACACTGTAATAGAGAAGCAAATAAGGTAGCTCACGAGCTCGCTAGATTAGCTAGATTTACTTTCACTTCGGATTGGTTTGAGGAGCCTTTAAATGAAATTGTAATGATCCTCACAAACGATGTACTCGTTATTTCTAATGAATAAAGTTTCCATTTGTTTCAAAAAAAGAATAAATGTGACTTGAGTATTGATAAGAGAGAATTCCTTATTTAACATCGAGTCTAAATTTTATGCCCTATTTGACATTGACAAATAATTTCTTTCCCATCTAATAACGAGTCTAAATTTTATGACTTTATAACACTTATGTCCTTTTAAGCCTAAATGACACCTGAAAAGACCCTTTTGCTCTCATGTGGTATGTTTGTGTGCACGTGTGTGTGATGTTGACTGTGTTTGTGTGCGCGTACGTGTGTGCTACTGCTACATGTGTGTGGGTGCGCGGGCGTGGTGCTGCAGCGTGTGTGTTTGCTACTGTGTGTACATGCGTGTGTGTGCACGCATTGTTGTGTGCATCCGTGCTGCAGTGTGTGTTGCTGATGCGTGCGTGTGTGCGGAGTGTGCTATCTATGTGCGCGCTGTTGTATGTGAGTGTGCTACGTGTATGCGTGCTGGTGTGAGTGTGCTGCATGTATGCGTGCTGCTGCTGTGTGTGTGACAGCCTGGATTTTTCCTTCTCTCTCTTTCTGGATTTGGTTTTCATCGTGGTTTTTGCCCTGATTTGATTTGGAATTTTGGATCAATTCTAATGAACTTGTCACTTGGGCATATCCTTGGCTTTCACCCAAGTGACCTATCTACCTTATTCTTCCCACAAAATACCAAAATAATAAAATGAATATTTTTCCAAAAAGGAAAATATTCATTTTTCTCTCTTAAGTTCATTTCAGAACTTTGTGCTTCAAAGCAACCTCAATTTTTCTTGCTCAGAAAAATCTGAGATAATTCCTAAATATTCTTAGGACCATGGCACATCTTCCCATGCAAAAATATTGCATCACTTTTTGTAATATTTTTGCTGTAGTCTTTTCAGTTCTGGACCAGAAATGCACTTTGTACAACAAGTGCATTTTCCCTAAGCTTTTAGCCTTGATCTTTCTTGAGCTTAAACACCCTCCTAATAAACCCTAAACCCCAGGAGATCAGCCCTAATGGCCTTCTAGAAGGTGGCCAAACTTGGCGACCAAGTTTCTGTACATAAACTTGTCAGCTAAGTGGCGTTACTTCTGGTCGACCTGGGCATGAGCCATCAACTCCCCTAGACTAAACACTGCACGGTCGAGAGCGTAGACAAGGTTTGGCCGCTCCTGGGTGTCGTTTTGACCATGACTGGTGACAGGCGTGGACACGGTGCACGGCATGCGTCTCGGCCAGCGCTTCTGGCTAAGCGCCTATGCGCTCTATTTCAGCGTGCATGTTCGGCGCTTCGCCGACTGCCGCACCGCGCCACAACCCTCGACCCATCACCCATGACCCCTCCCTGGCGCTCGCCGACGCTAGAGCCGCCGCAACAAGACCGGTGATACGTCTCCATCGTATC
Source organism: Aegilops bicornis (assembly GCA_021605145.1). Classification (NCBI taxonomy): domain Eukaryota; kingdom Viridiplantae; phylum Streptophyta; class Magnoliopsida; order Poales; family Poaceae; genus Aegilops; species Aegilops bicornis. Next base: position 573,746,394 of record CM038675.1, read on the forward strand.
TATTTTTCCAAATACTTTTGCCCTTGTTTTGGACTCTAACTTGTATGATTTGAATGGAACTAACCCGGACTGACGCTGTTTTCAGCAGAATTGCCATGATGTTGTTTTATGCAGAAAACAAAAGTTCTCGGAATGACCTGAAACTCCACGGAACATCTTAGAAAAAATAATAAAAATCCTCGTAAAGATGAAGACCGGGGCCACCACATCCCACGAGGGTGGGGCGCCCCCTCTAGGGCGCCCTACCTCGTGGGCCCCCTGTAGACCTTCCGACGCCAACTCCAACTCTATATCTGTGCTTTCGGAGAGAAAACATCAGGGAGATGAAATCATCGCGTTTTACGATACGGAGCCGCCGCCAAGCCCTAAAACCTCTCGGGAGGGCTGATCTGGAGTCCGTTCGGGGCTCCGGAGAGGGGAATCCGTCGCCGTCGTCATCATCAACCATCCTCCATCACCAATTTCATGATGCTCACTGCCGTGCGTGAGTAATTCCATCGTAGGCTTGCTGGACGGTGATGGGTTGGATGAGATCTATCATGTAATCGAGTTAGTTTTGTTAGGGTTTGATCCCTAGTATCCACTATGTTCTAAGATTGATGTTGCTATGACTTTGCTATGCTTAATGCTTGTCACTAGGGCCCGAGTGCCATGATTTCAGATCTGAACCTATTATGTTTTCATGAATATATGTGTGTTCTTGATCCTTGCAAGTCTATAGTCACCTATTATGTGTTATGATCCGACAACCCCGAAGTGACAATAATCAGGATACTTCTCGGTGATGACCATAGTTTGAGGAGTTCATGTATTCACTATGTGCTAATGCTTTGTTCCGGTTCTCTATTAAAAGGAGGTGTCGGTGTCAAAACCGGCGGATCTCGGGTAGGGGGTCCCGAACTGTGCGTCTAGGCGGATGGTAACAGGAGACAAGGGACACGATATTTTTACCCAGGTTCGGGCCCTCTCAATGGAGGTAAAACCCTACTCCTGCTTGATTAATATTGGTGATATGGGTAGTACAAGAGTGGATCTACCACGAGATCAGAGAGGCTAAACCCTAGAAGCTAGCCTATGGTATGATTGTTGTTCGTCCCACGGACTAAAACCCTCCGGTTTATATAGACACCGGATAGGGTTAGGGTTACCTGAGTCGGTTACAATGGTAGGAGATCTACATATCCGTATCGCCAAGCTTGCCTTCCACGCCAAGGAAAGTCCCATCCGGACATGGGACGAAGTCTTCAATCTTGTATCTTCATAGTCCGAGTCCGCCAGCGGTGATAGTTGACTATCCGGACACCCCTAATCCAGGACTCCCTCGGTAGCCCCGAACCAAGCTTCAATGACAGCCGAATCCGGGCGCGCATATTGTCTTCGGCATTGCAAGGCGGGTTCCTCCTCGAATACTTCACAGAAGATTTTGAACACGAGGATAGTGTCCGACTACGCAAAACAAGTTCCACATACCACCGTAGAGAGAATAACCTTTGCACAGATCTGCTGGCGTATCCTTGGCGTATTTGTTGGGGAACGTAGTAATTTCAAAAATTTCCTACCCACGCAAGGATCATGGTGATGCATAGCAACGAGAGGGGAGAGTATTGTCCACGCACTCGTGAGACCGTAAGCGAAGCGTTATGACAACGCGGTTGATGTAGTCGACGTCTTCACGATTCGACCGATCCAAGTACCGAACATACGGCACCTCCGAGTTCAGCACACGTTCAGCTCGATGGCGATCCCGGACTCGATCCAGCAAAGTGTCGGGATGAGTTCCGTCAGACCTGACGGCGCGTGGTGGCGATGATGATGCTCTACCGGCGCAGGCTTCGCCTAAACTCATGACGATATGACCGAGGTGGAATATGGTGGAGGGGCACGACGCTGCTAAGGAACGATCCGTAGATCAACTTGTGTCTCCATGGGGTGCCCCTGCCCCGTATATAAAGGAGTGGAGGAGGGAGGGCGGCCCTCTCTATGGCGCGCCCTAGGGGAGTCCTACTCCCACCGGGAGTAGGATTCCCTTTCCTAGTCCAACTAGGAACCCTTCCATGTAGTAGGAGTAGGAGAGAAGGAAAGGGAAGAGAGAAGGAGAAGGAAGGAAGGTGCGCCCCTTCCCTAGTCCAATTCGGACTAGTCCAAGGGGAGGTGCGGCCACTCTTTTGGCCCTTTCTCTCCTTTTCCCGTATGGCCCAAAGAGGCCCAATACGAATTCCCGTAACTCTCGGTACTCCCAAAAATACCGAATCACTCGGAACCTTTCCGAACTCCGAATATAGTCGTCCAATATATCGATCTTTATGTCTCGACCATTTCGAGACTCCTCGTCATGTCCCCGATCTCATCCGGGACTCCGAACTCCTTCGGTACATCAAAACTCATAAACTCATAATAAAACTGTCATCGTAACGTTAAGCGTGCGGACCCTACGGGTCCGAGAACTATGTAGACATGACCTAGAACTATTTTCGGTCAATAACCAATAGCGGAACCTGGATGCCCATATTGGCTCCTACATATTCTACGAAGATCTTTATCGGTCAAACCGCATAACAACATACGTTGTTCCCTTTGTCATCGGTATGTTACTTGCCCGAGATTTGATCGTCGGTATCCAATACCTAGTTCAATCTCAAGCATCGGCAAGTCTCTTTACTCGTACGTAATGCATCATTCCGTAAATAACTCATTAGCTACATTGCTTGCAAGGCTTATAGTGATGTGCATTACCGAGAGGGCCCAGAGATACCTCTCCACAATCGGAGTGACAAAACCTAGTCTCGAAATTCGCCAACCCAACATGTACCTTTGGAGACACCTGTAGTACTCCTTTATAATCACCCAGTTACGTTGTGACGTTTGGTAGCACCCAAAGTGTTCCTCCGGTAAACGGGAGTTGCATAATCTCATAGTTACAGGAACATATATAAGTCATGAAGAATGGGTCATGTCAATCACATCATTCTCCTAATGATGTGATCCCATTAATCAAATAACAACACATGTCTATGGTTAGGAAACATAACCATCTTTGATTAATGAGCTAGTCAAGTAGAGGCATACTAGTGACTATATGTTTGTCTATGTATTCACACATGTATCATGTTTCCGGTTAATACAATTCTAGCATGAATAATAAACATTTATCATGAAATAAGGAAATAAATAATAACTTTATTATTGCCTCTAGGGCATATTTCCTTCAGTCTCCCACTTGCACTAGAGTCAATAATCTAGTTCACATTATCATGTGATTCAACACTAATATTCACATCTGTATGTGATTAACACCCATAGTTCACATCGTCATGTGACCAACATCCAAAGGGTTTACTAGAGTCAATAATCTAGTTCACATCGCTATGTGATTAACACCCAAAGAGTACTAAGGTATGATCATGTTTTGCTCGTGAGAGAAGCTTAGTCAACGGGTTACATCACATTCGTGAGCCGTATGTATTTTGCAAATATTTTATGTCTACAATGCTCGCACGGAGCTACTCTAGCTAATTGCTCCCACTTTCAATATATATCTAGATTGAGACTTAGAGTCATACGGATCAGTGTAAAAAGCTTGCATCGATGTAACTCTTTCTGACGAGCTGTTTTATCACCTCCATAATCGAGAAATATTTCCTTAGTCCTCACTAAGGATGTTCTTGACCAATGTCCGATGATCTACTCCTAGATCACTATTGTACTCCCTTGCCAAATTCAGAGCAAGGTATACAATAGGTCTGGTACATAGCATAGCATACTTTATAGAACCTATGACTGAGGCATAGGGAATGACTTTCATTCTCTTCTCTATTTTCTGCTGTGGTCGGGATTTGAGTCTTACTCAATTTCACACCTTTGCAACACAGGCAAGAACTTTTCTTTGACTGTTCCATTTTGAATTACTTCAAAATCTTGACAAGGTATGTACTTATTGAAAAACTTATCAAGCGTCTTGATCTATCTCTATAGATCTTGATGCTCAATATGTAAGTAGCTTTACCGAGGTCTTTCTTTTAAAGAACTCCTTTCAAATACTCCTTTATGCTTTCCAGAAAAATTCTACATCATTTCTGATCAACAATATGTCATTCACGTATACTTATCAGAAATGTTGTAGTGCTCCCACTCACTTTCTTGTAAATACAGGCTTCTCCAAAAGTCCGTATAAAACCATATGCTTTGATCAAATCATCAAGCATATATTCCAACTCTGAGATGCTTGCACCAGTCCATAGATGGATCGCTGGAGCTTGCACATTTTGATAGCATCTTTAGGATTGACAAAACCTTCTGGTTTCATCATATACAACTCTTCTTCAATAAATCCATTAAAGAATGTAGTTTTTGACATCCATTTGCCAGATTTCATAAAATGTGGCAATTGCTAACATGATTGGGACAGACTTAAGCATCGCTACAGTTGAGAAAATCTCTTTGTAGTCAATACCTTGAACTTGTCGAAAACCTTTTTTGTGACAAGTCGAGCTTTGTAGATAGTAACACTACTATCAGTGTCCGTCTTCCTCTTGAAGATCCATTTATTTAACATGGCTTGCTGATCATTGAGCAAGTCAATCAAAGTCCATACTTTGTTCTCATACATGGATCCTATCTCAGATTTCATGGCCTCAAGCCATTTCATGGAATCTGGGCTCATCATCGCTTCCTCATAGTTCGTAGGTTCATCATGGTCTAGTAACATGACTTCGAACATGATTACCGTACCACTACAGTGCGGATCTTACTCTGGAAGACCTACGAGGTTTGGTAGCAACTTGATATGAAGTTTCATGATCATCATCATTAACTTCCTCACTAATTGGTGTAGGAATCACTTTGGAACTGATTTACGTGATGAACTACTTTCCAATAAGGGAGAAGGTACAATTACCTCATCAAGTTCTACTTTCCTCCCACTCACTTCTTTCGAGTGAAACTTCTTCTCTAGAAAGGATCCATCTTAGCAACGAATAACTTGCCTTCGGATCTGTGATAGAAGGTGTACCCAATAGTTACCTTTGGGTATTCTATGAAGACGCACTTCTCCGATTTGGGTTCGAGCTTATCGGTGAAAACTTTTCACATAAGCATCACAACTCCAAACTTTAAGAAACGACATGTACTTAGGTTTATCGTTAAACCATAGTTCATACGGTGTCATCTCAACGGATTTAGATGGTGCCCTATTAAACGTGAATGCAGTTGTCTTTAATGCATAACCCCAAAGCGATAGTGGTAAACCGATAAGAGACATCATAGATCGCACCATATCCAATAAAGTGCGGTTCGACTTTCGGACACACCATTATCTTGTGGTTTTCCATATGGCGTGAGTTGCGAAACTATTTCACATTGTTTTAATTGAAGACCAAACTCGTAACTCAAATATTCATCTCCACGATCAGATCGTAGAAACTTTATTTTCTTGTTACGATGATTTTCCACTTCACTCTGAAATTCTTTGAACTTTTCAACTATTTCAGACTTATGTTTCATCAAGAAGATATACACATATCTGCTCAAATCATCTTTGAAGGTCAGAAACTAATGATACTTGCCACGGGCATCAACACTCATTGGATCGCATACATTGGTATGTATTATTTCCAACAAGTCAGTAACTCGTTCCATTGTTCCGGAGAACGGAGTTTTAGTCATCTTGCCCAAAAAGCACGGTTCACAAGCATCAAATGATTCATAACCAAGTGATTCCGAAAATCCATCTTTATGGAGTTTCTTCATGCGTTTTACACCGATATGACTCAAACGGCAGTGCCACAAATATGTTGCACTATCATTATTAACTTTGCATCTTTTGGCTTCAATATTATGAATATGTGTATCACACGATCGAGATCCAACAAACCATTTTCATTGGGTGTATGACCATAGAAGGTTTTATTCATGTAAACAGAACAACAATTGTTCTCTAACTTAAATGAATAACCGTATTGCAATAGACACGATCAAATCATATTCATGCTCAACGCAAACACCAAATAACACTTATTTAGGTTCAACACTTATCCCAAAAGTATAGGGAGTGTGCAATGATGATCATATCAATCTTGGAACCACTTCCAACACACATCGTCACTTCACCCTTAACTAGTCTCTGTTTATTCTGCAACTCCCGTTTCGAGTTACTAATCTTAGCAACTGAACTAGTATCAAATACTAAGGGGTTGCTATAAACGCTAGTAAATTACACATCAATACCATGTATATCAAATATACTTATGTTCACTTTGCCATCCTTCTTATCCGCCAATCACTTAGGGTATTTCTGCTTCCAGTGATCATTTCCTTTGCAGTAGAAGCACTCAGTTTCAGGCTTTGGTCCAGCTTTGAGCTTCTTCGCGGGAGCGACAACTTGCTTGTCATTCTACTTGAAGTTCCCTTTCTTTCCCTTTGCCCTTTTCTTGAAACTAGTGGTCTTGTCAATCATCAACACTTGATGCTCTTTTCTTGATTTCTACCTTCGTCGATTTCAGCATCACGAAGAGCTTGGGAATTACTTTTGTCATCCCTTGCATATTATAGTTCATCACGAAGTTCTACTAACTTGGTGATGGTGACTAGAGAATTCTGTCAATCACTATCTTATCCGGAAGATTAACTCCCACTTGATTCAAGCGATTGAAGTACCCGGACAATCTGAGCACATGCTCACTAGTTGAGCGATTCTCCTCCATCTTTTAGCTATAGAACTTGTTGGAGACTTCATATCTCTCAACTCGGGTATTTTCTTGAAATATTAACTTCAATTCTTGGAACATCTCATACGGTCTGTGACGTTCAAAACGTCTTTGAAGTCCCGATTCTAAGCCGTTAAGCATGGTGCACTAAACTATCAAGTAGTCATCATATTGAGCTAGCCAAACGTTCATAACGCCTGCATTTGCTACTGCAATAGGTCCGTCACCTAGCGGTGCATTAAGGACATAATTCTTCTGTGCAGCAATGAGGATAAACCTCATATCACGGATCCAATCCGCATCATTGCTACTAACATTTTTCAATACAATTTTCTCTAGGAACACATATAAAAACATAGGGAAGCAACAACGCGAGCTATTGATCTACAAAGATAATTTACAAAATACTACGGGACTAAGTTCATGATAAATTAAAGTTCAATTAATCATATTACTTAAGAACTCCCACTTAGATAGACATCCCTCTAATCCTCTAAGTGATTACGTGATCCATATCAACTACACCATGTCCGATCGTCACGTGAGATGGAGTAGTTTCAACAGTGAACATCAATATGTTGATCATATCTACTATATGATTCACGTTCGACCTTTCGGTCTCCGTGTTCCGAGGCCATATCTGTTATATGCTAGGCTCGTCAAGTTTAACCTGACCGCATGCGCAACTGTTTTGCACCCATTGTATTTGAACGTAGAGCCTATCACACCCGATCATCACGTGGTGTCTCAGCACGAAGAACTTTCGCAACGGTGCATACCCAGGGAGAACACTTCTTGATAATTAGTGAGAGATCATCTTATAATGCTACCGTCAAGCCAAACAGAATAAGATGTATAAAAGATAAACATCATATGCAATCAAAATATGTGACATGATATGTCCATCATCATCTTGTGCCTTTGATCTCCATCTCCAAAGCATCGTCATGATTTCCATCGTCACCGGCACGACACCATGATCTTCATCATCTTGATCCATATCAATGTGTCGTCACATGGTCGTCTCGCCAACTATTGCTCTTGCAACTATTGCTATCGCGTAGCGATAAAGTAAAGCAATTATTTGGCACTTGCATCTTATGCAACAAAAAGACAACCATAGGGCTTACGCGATTGCCGATAACTTCAACAAAACATGATCATCTCATACAACAACTTATATCTCATCATGTTTTGACCATATCACATCACAACATGCCCTGCAAAAACAAGTTAGACGTCCTCTACTTTGTTGTTGCAAATTTTACGTGGCTGCTACGGGCTTAGCAAGAACCGTTCTTACCTACGCATCAAAACCACAACAATAGTTTGTCAAGTTGGTGCTGTTTTAACCTTCGCAAGGACCGGGCGTAGCCACACTCGGTTCAACTAAAGTAAGAGAGACAGCCACCCGCCAGTCACCTTTAAGCAACGAGTGCTCGCAGCGGTGAAACCAGTCTCGCGTAAGCGTACGCGTAATGTCGGTCCGGGCCGCTTCATCTCACAATACCGCCGAACCAAAGTATGACATGCTAGTAAGAAGTATGACTTGTATCGACCACAACTCACTTGTGTTCTACTTGTGCATATGACATCTACGCATAAAACCAGGCTCGGATGCCACTGTTGGGGAACGTAGTAATTTCAAAAAAATTCCTACGCACACGCAAGGATCATGGTGATGCATATCAACGAGAGGGGAGAGTATTGTCCACGTACCCTCGTAGACCGTAAGCGGAAGCGTTATGACAACGCGGTTGATGTAGTCGTACGTCTTCACGATTCGACCGATCCAAGTACCGAACATACGGCACCTCCGAGTTCAGCACACATTCAGCTCGATGAAGATCCCCGGACTCCGATCCAGCAAAGTGTCGGGGATGAGTTCCACAAGACGACGGCATGGTGACGATGATGATGCTCTACCGCGAGGCTTCGCCTAAACTCCGCTGACGATATGACCGAGGTGGAATATGGTGGAGGGGGCACCGCACATGGCTAAGGAACGATCCGTAGATCAACTTGTGTCTCCATGGGGTGCCCCTGCCGTATATAAAGGAGTGGAGGAGGGAGGGCGGCCTCTCTATGGCGCGCCCTAGGGGAGCCCTACTCCCACCGGGAGTAGGATTCCCCTTCCTAGTCCAACTAGGAACCCTTCCATGTAGTAGGAGTAGGAGAGAAGGAAAGGGAAGAGAGAAGGAGAAGGAAGGAAGGGTGCTCCCCCCTTCCCTAGTCCAATTCGGACTAGTCCAAGGGGAGGGGTGCGGCCACTCTTTTGGCCCTTTCTCTCCTTTCCCGTATGGCCCAAAGAGGTCCAATACGAATTCCCGTAACTCTCCGGTACTCCCAAAAATACCCGAATCACTCGGAACCTTTCCGAACTCCGAATATAGTCGTCCAATATATCGATCTTTATGTCTCGACCATTTCGAGACTCCTCGTCATGTCTCCGATCTCATCCGGGACTTCAAACTCCTTCGGTACATCAAAACTCATAAACTCATAATAAAACTGTCATCGTAACGTTAAGCGTGCGGACCCTACGGGTTCGAGAACTATGTAGACATGACCTATAACTATTTTCGGTCAATAACCAATAGCGGAACTTGGATGCCCATATTGGCTCCTACATATTCTACGAAGATCTTTATCGGTCAAACCGCATAACAACATACGTTGTTCCCTTTGTCATCGGTATGTTACTTGCCCGAGATTTGATCGTCGGTATCCAGTACCTAGTTCAATCTCGTTACTGACAAGTCTCTTTACTCGTTACGTAATGCATCATTTCGTAACTAACTCATTAGCTACATTGCTTGCAAGGCTTATAGTGATATGCATTACCGAGAGGACCCAGAGATACCTCTCGGACAATCGGAGTGACAAAACCTAATCTCGAAATACGCCAACCCAACATGTACCTTTGGAGACACCTGTAGTACTCCTTTATAATCACCCGATTACGTTATGACGTTTGGTAGCACCAAAGTGTTCCTCCGGTAAACGGGAGTTGCATAATCTCATAGTTACAGGAACATATATAAGTCATGAAGAAAGCAATAGCAATATACTAAACAATCAAGTGCTGGGCTATCGGAATGGGTCATGTCAATCACATCATTCTCCTAATGATGTGATCCCATTAATCAAATAACAACACATGTCTATGGTTAGGAAACATAACCATCTTTGATTAATGAGCTAGTCAAGTAGAGGCATACTAGTGACTATATGTTTGTCTATGTATTCACACATGTATCATGTTTCCGGTTAATCAATTCTAGCATGAATAATAAACATTTATCATGAAATAAGGAAATAAATAATAACTTTATTATTGCCTCTAGGGCATATTTCCTTCAGTGACATCACACCACGACCAGACCTTTATACGAATCGTTTTTATTGTCCCACCTCAGCGCGTTTAGCGAGGCGGTTTCTTCGGCACGTCTTATCAGAGCAGAGATCGTGCGTCCCTTATTCTAGGATCCTCATCAATACGAGCGTGGGTAACCCAATCGTGCCCGTTGGCATGCCTCCTCCATCGAAGGCGAGTCCCGAACGGTCACAGGGAGGGCTCTTGGTATTCAACCTCTTTATAACGAGACCAAGGCCCGCTCCTTTCTTTCAATCTCAATCGAATCCGCCCCTCGCCTCGAGTTCCAACACCCAAAGCTCTAGATTTAGGCGCTTCAGACATTCAACGATGTTCGGCTCCGACCTGCACGGCCGGTGGATGTCTTCCTCAAATCACGGAAGAAGATGTGCTAAAAGCTGAGAGACGCCAGGTATCTAACCGGTGAAATTTCGCATAGGCTGCTAGCCCAAGGGCAGGTTATTCCCACTCCCGAGCCTGGTGAGAGCGTGGTATTCGTGTCTCACTTCCTTCGGGGTTTAGGCTTCCCGACGGACCCCTTTGTGAGGGGGCTCATGTTTTATTATGGGCTGGAATTCCATGACTTGGATCCGAGTCCATCCTCCACATCTAAATGCTCATTGTCGTATGTGAAGCCTTCCTCCGCATTACCCCTCACTTGGATTGTGGCTCAAGACCTTCAAAGTGGAGCGAAGATGATCAAGGGGCATCGAGCAGAGTCTTGGAGGGGCTGTTATAAGCAAGAATGCTGGACGCTCCATGGCCCGAGGGCTCTTTTCAAGAGGAGCTCAATTTATGGCAACAGAGTGGTTTTATATCACCGCTCCCGGGGCACCAAATGGGCGGCGCCACCTGCCTTCCGCTCGGGTCCTCCACTGCTGGCCAGGCGTCATGGGTCAATAAAGGGCTCGACTGGGGACCGTCCCAAGGGCGATACCTACCATTGCAGGACCGTATTCGAGACCTCCGAGAGAGAGAGAGAGAGATCAATCTGGTCGTAGTAGCGCATGTCATGCTGATTCGTCGCACCTTGCCCTGCAAACGTCGCCTCCTCCGCCTGTGGGACTTTAACCCGGAGGGACCACGAGCTCTCCAACATTTTATGGGCGTAACGCCCGTGGAGATGTACCAACTGTTCTTCGGATCACAAGCAATGTGTACGGACTTAACCGAGGATGCAAGTCTGAGCTGCAATCGCCCGGATACTCAAGTAAGTATTCCTGTACCCGGACATGCTATCCACATATTTATCATAAACTTGCCCTTAAACGAGCTATCCTTTAAACAGGAGTGGATAGCAAAAGCAAAACTGATCAGGTGTCCGGCCCCCCTCCCTGAGACCACGCCGGATCCTCAGTATTAACTAAGATGCTAGAGGTTGTGCCCTTTGAAGAAGGCGAAGGGGAACAAGGAACTACTACCTCCATGAAGGAGGCTATCAAGAAGGGGGATCGAGAATCCTCCCTCCAAGGAGAAGAGGACCTCTTGAAGATCCGGAGACCAAAGCCTCAAGCGGGGAAGAAATCTTCACGGAGGGTCTTGCGGTGGGAGATGCCCCGGCCGCACTATTTCCCCAAGGAGATCAGCCCTCCAGCGAGCCGTAAGTAAAGGGGGGCATTTTTTTTCAAAAGAGAGACATCCCCGTTTTATTTCTGAAGGTAACCGAAAGTTTACCTTGTAGTTCGGTTCTCAGCCCTTCACAGCAGAGCTCGTCTTCAGGGGATCTTGGTCCGGAGATGATGGAGAGCGAAACGCCTCTGCCTGCGTACCGTTATGCGAGGTGGACGACCCTGAGGTGTCGTCGCGGAGGGCGTCTTCAAATCCGGCGGGGCCAGAAGGCAGCCGTATGTCCCCTCAAAGCCCTCCGTGCCCGGTCTTTGAAAAAGGCCCTTTGGGCGAGTCCGGCACTGGGGTGTACGGTCGGAGGAGTGAAGGATCTGCCTTTCGGGCGGCGTCTATCTCGGAAGATCACCGTCGTTAATGGGTAAGGTGATTGAAAGGATTTCATCCGCTGAGAGCGGATTGCATGAAGTCATCGTAAGTTTCTCGACGGGTTTTGAGGTACGCATAATGATGTACCTTCGACAGCTTTTGCATATAAAATGCGCCTGTATAGATAGTAGCCCACGAGACTTGGTGCGGTGTCAAAAATGACGGCGCTACCGAGGATCATAACCCAGTATAATATGCGCTCTTCCTATGTAGGTGGCAAAGCGTCCGTGGCTAGTCGGGCTGATGAATTTGCCGAATCAAGCGGCAACTTGACGGATGATGCGGACATCACGCATGATAATAAGCGGCTTGACGAGTCACAAGGTATGCAACTTCTCCGCGGACACTAGGTAAGGGAGCTTGACGCCCATGCCTTACAACATATATGCCTAATGCAGATGGTGCCGCTGCTATGGAGAACCTTCGGGCGGAGCTCGCCCGAGCCAAGGAGCAAGCCAGAAAAAGTGATGCGGCTGCCTTGAAGGCGGCCGTAGAGCTAAAAGCCGAACATGCTGCTCACTGCCGAAGCAAGAAAGAAATGGACGAGATGGCCGTGAAATTGAAGGATGCTACTGACCGTCGCGAGCTTCTTGAAAAAGAAGATCGAGCGAAACAAGAGGACCTGAAAAAGGCCGCCACCGAGGCCAAGGATACTCGCTCTGCGATGAGAGCTATGAAGGAGGAGCTACGCCAAAGCCGAGATATCGCGTGGGAAGCCCTTTACGATGCGGAGGAAATTCATGGATCCTAAACGCTCAATTGGACCCATTTGTGGGGTGCGGAGGATGCTTATCTGGACTTGGCGGCGAAAAGCCGCAGACGCGCCGAACACTTCCGAGGTCAAAAGGATCACAGAATGGAAGAGCTTTTTGGTCCCGGTTCCATAGTCCGGAGCGTCCCACTTTCATTAACCGATCGTTTGGCGAATGGGCTGAGCTGAATAGGTTGTCCGGACTTGCCATGAAGGCTGTCGTGACTCATTTCTGGCCGAAAAGGCCCGAGTCAAGAGTTATTTTGGCTTGGTGCAACAGTTCCTTAGTGCGGTGCCGCATATCGATGCAATGAAGCGGTCGGCATGCATAGAGGGTGCGCGGATGGCTCTTACTGTGTCAAGACATCTGGGCGGAGATGAAGGCCACCGACGTTGCATCCCAAGATTCGGACGAAGCAGTACTGCCGAGCACTATTTTGAGGAAGTCTTGCAGGCGCTTCGTTTAATAGAGACTTGATGCTCGAAGGATATTATGTTTTAATGACATGTATGATTTGTGAAAACAATGTTTCAATATAATATAACAGCTTTTTATACTTGTGCTTTCAACTATTAAAACACCTCCTGTGCGGCCGTTGATGTATATGTGTATATAACCTGAAAGATGGCAGTCTTCGGCTTCAGCCCACGCACATTTATAGTGCGGGGTGTTTGCAAAAAGGCGCATTTTCACACTTAATCCAACGTCTTGGTCCTGTAAAGGAGGTGATAACGTAGCAAACTAGGCAACCGGACTATAATGCTTTATCACTTTCACTTAGCCATAGGAGTTCGATGGTGGGGCTACTATATAGCCCCTAGGGGCACCGCGCTCTCCCGAATTCAGGGCGCGTATGTGCCTGACCGGGAAACGGTCCTTCGTTAATGCGGGGGAATTCTAAACATTCCGGTGGGTCATCGAGTGGTTGACGGTCTCAAGCTATATCATGACGGTCAGTTTTCAGCTTTCTCTCTTGAGGTGCTCACTGGCGAACCGGGGCACAATCGCAGTAGTTCTCCTAGTGCCGCGTTAGCCGATAGAACGGGCGTAAGGGAGCAAAACATGTGAACCGGGCAAACCCAACATTTGACCAAAGACATGATTCGGAGCTGATGCATATAAGGCCTAACTTTCGAGACGCCGAACACTCCCTAAGGTATTCGGTCTTTATGAAAACGGGCAGAATAATGCCCTAAGCCCACAGTGTCCAGTGCGTGCAAAAAATTCTGGTGCGGCCGATGCCAAACGCCAGCCTCCTCCTCGGTTATAGCAAGAAACCGGGGATGTGTATCAACAAGAGATAGTAAAAAGGTTTACGCAGGGTCTTAATCTGAAAAGAATCCTTGCAAAGGGTCCCTACTGCACGTCTGCGCCTGTGTCTCCGTTGTGCCGTATCCTGGACGGGTGTAGCACGGTGTTCATCTGTAAAAGAGAAGAACTTAATTGAAAAGAGAAAAAAAAGATCGTGCAAAAAAGTACTTTATATTAAATAAAAAGAGTACGGTTCGAAAAGTGAATAAAATTGAGCTTTATTGTATCTTTTTGTACGTGCATGCAGCCCCTTGCACGGGGGTATGCCGCTAGTAGGCGTTTATATGTTTACACCAGACTCGGCTAGCCATGTCCGGGGTTCGAATGACCTATTCAGGTGCTTTGATTAGCGGAGTCGGATTAGTGTGGGGCTGTCAAGGCAGTCTCACGTTCTTCCGTGCTCGAGTAACACTTGATACTCCCTTTTAATGAGATGGTGCCGCATGGACTGGGCATTTTAAGTGTAAGAGATGCATAATGCGGTATTGCGTTAAAGCGGGCGAAAGCTTCACATCCCAGTAGTGCTTGATAGCTACTTTCGAATGGGGCGATGTGGAAGGTTAACTTTTCACGGCGGAAGTTGTCGGATGACCCGAACACAACTTCTAGCAGTACGGAGCCCGTACAATGGGCATATAGGCCTGACATTACCCCTTTGAAGGAGGTGTTGCTATGGCGAATTTTGGTTGGGTCTATCCCCATTTTGCGGATTGTGTCCTGATATAGCAGGTTCAGATCGCTACCTCCGTCCATTAGGACCTGTGTAAATTGGAGTCCGTCGATTATAGGATCTAATATCAAGGCAGCCCATCTTGCGTTCCGGATACTTCCGGAATAGACCTGATGATCGAAGGTGATTGGTTTTGACAACCATCATTGGGACTCTGCTGGGATAGACCTGTTGGGGAACGTAGTAATTTCAAAAATTTCCTACGCACATGCAAGATCATGGTGATGGCGTAGCAACGAGAGGGGAGAGTATTGTCCACGTACCCTCGTAGACCGTAAGCGGAAGCGTTATGACAACGCGGTTGATGTAGTCGTACGTCTTCACGATCCGACTGATCCAAGTACCGAACGTACGGCACCTCCGAGTTCAGCACACGTTCAGCTCGATGACGATCCAGACTCGATCCAACAAAGTGTCGGGGATGAGTTCCGTCGGCCTGACGGCGTGGTGACGATGATGATGTTCTACCGGTAGGCTTCGCCTAAACTCCACGACGATATGACCGAGGTGGAATATGGTGGAGGGGCACCGCCTGCGGCTAAGGAAGCGATCACGAAGATCAACTTGTGTGTCCATGGGTGCCCCTGCCCCGTATATAAAGGAGTGGAGGAGGGAGGGCGGCCCTCTCTATGGCGGCGCCTTAGGGGAGTCCTACTCCCACCGGGAGTAGGATTCCCCTTTCCTAGTCCAACTAGGAACCCTTCCATGTAGTAGGAGTAGGAGAGAAGGAAAGGGAAGAGAGAAGGAGAAGGAAGGAAGGGTCGCCCCTCCTAGTCCAATTCGGACTAGTCCAAGGGGAGGTGCGGCCACTCTTTGGCCCTTTCTCTCCTTTCCCGTATGGCCCAAAGAGGCCCAATATGAATTCCCGTAACTCTCCGGTACTCCCAAAAATACCCGAATCACTCGGAACCTTTCCGAACTCCGAATATAGTCGTCCAATATATCGATCTTTACGTCTCGACCATTTCGAGACTCCTCGTCATGTCCCCGATCTCATCCGGGACTCCGAACTCCTTCGGTACATCAAAAACTCATAAACTCATAATATAACTGTCATCGAAACCTTAAGCGTGCGGACCATACAGGTTCGAGAACTATATAGACATGACCTAGAACTATTCTCGGTCAATAACCAATAGCGGAACCTGGATGCTCATATTGGCTCCTACATATTCTACGAAGATCTTTATCGGTCAAACCGCATAACAACATACGTTGTTCCCTTTGTCATCGGTATGTTACTTGCCCGAGATTCGATCGTCGGTATCCAATACCTAGTTCAATCTCGTTAACGGCAAGTCTCTTTACTCGTTCCGTAATGCATCATTCAGTAACAAACTCATTAGCTACATTGCTTGCAAGGCTTATAGTGATGTGCATTACCGAGAGGGCCGGAGATACCTCTCCGACAATCGGAGTGACAAAACCTAATCTCGAAATACGCCAACCCAACATGTACCTTTGGAGACACCTGTAGTACTCCTTTATAATCACCCGATTACGTTGTGACGTTTGGTAGCACCAAAGTGTTCCTCCGGTAAGCAGGGAGTTGCATAATCTCATAGTTACAGGAACATGTATAAGTCATGAAGAAAGCAATAGCAACATACTAAACGATCAAGTGTTAGGCTAACGGAATGGGTCATGTCAATCACATCATTCTCCTAATGATGTGATCCCATTAATCAAATAACAACACATGTCTATGGTTATGAAACATAACCATCTTTGATTAATGAGCTAGTCAAGTAGAGGCATACTAGTGACTATATGTTTGTCTATGTATTCACACATGTATCATGTTTCCGGTTAATACAATTCTAGCATGAATAATAAATATTTATCATGAAATAAGGAAATAAATAATAACTTTATTATTGCCTCTAGGGCATATTTCCTTCAGTCTCCCACTTGCACTAGAGTCAATAATCTAGTTCACATCATCATGTGATTCAACACTAATATTCACATACGTATGTGATTAACACCCATAGTTCACATCGTCATGTGACCATCACCCAAAGGGTTTACTAGAGTCAATAATCTAGTTCACATCGCTATGTGATGAACACCCAAAGAGTACTAAGGTATGATCATGTTTTGCTCGTGAGAGAAGCTTAGTCAACGGGTCTGTCACATTCGTGAGCCGTATGTATTTTGCAAATATTCTATGTCTACAATGCTCTGCATGGAGCTACTCTAGCTAATTGCTCCCACTTTCAATATGTATCCAGATTGAGACTTAGAGTCATCTGGATCAGTGTAAAAAGCTTGCATTGATGTAACTCTTTACGACGGGATCTTTTATCACCTCCATAATCGAGAAATATTTCCTTAGTCCTCACTAAGGATGTTCTTGACCAATGTCCGATGGATCTACTCCTAGATCACTATTGTACTCCCTTGCCAAATTCATAGCAAGGTATACAATAGGTCTGGTACATAGCATAGCATACTTTATAGAACCTATGACTGAGGCATAGGGAATGACTTTCATTCTCTTTTCTATTTTCCGTTGTGGTCGGGATTTGAGTCTTACTCAATTTCACACCTTTGCAACACAGGCAAGAACTTTTCTTTGACTGTTCCATTTTGAACTACTTCAAAAATCTTGACAAGGTATGTACTTATTGAAAAACTTATCAAGCGTCTTGATCTATCTCAATAGATCTTGATGCTCAATATGTAAGTAGCTTTACTGAGGTACTTCTTTGAAAAACTCCTTTCAAGTACTCCTTTATGCTTTGCAGAATAATTCTACATTATTTCCGATCAACAATATGTCATTCACATATACTTATCAGAAATGCTGTAACAGTGCTCCCACTCACTTTCTTGTAAATACAGGCTTCTCCAAAAGTCTATATAAAACCATATGCTTTGATCAAATCATCAAGCATATATTCCAACTCTGAGATGCTTGCACCAGTCCATAGATGGATCGCTGGAGCTTGCACATTTTGTTAGCACCTTTAGGATTGACAAAACCTTCTGGTTGCATCATATACAACTATTCTTTAAGAAAACCATTAAGGAATGCAGTTTTTGACATTCATTTGCCAGATTTCATAAAATGTGGCAATTGCTAACATGATTCGGACAGACTTAAGCAACGCTAGAGTTGAGAAAATCTCATTGTACACCTTGAACTTGTCGAAAACCTTTTGCAACAAGTCGAGCTTTGTAGATAGTAACACTACTATCAGTGTCCGTCTTCGTCTTGAAGATCCATTTATTTAACTTGACTTGCTGATCATCGAGCAGGTCAACCAAAGTCCACACTTTGTTCTTATATATGGATCCTATCTCAGATTTCATGGCCTCAAGCCATTTCGCGGAATCTGGGCTTATCATCGCTTCCTCATAGTTTGTAGGTTCATCATGGTCTAGTAACATGACTTCCAGAACATGATTACCGTACCACTCTGGTGCGGATCTTTCTCTGGAAGACCTACGAGGTTTGGTAGCAACTTGATCTGAAGTTTCATGATCATCATCATTAACTTCCTTACCAATTGGTGTAGGAATCACTGGAACTGATTTCTGTGATGAACTACTTTCCAATAAGGGAGAAGGTACAATTACCTCATCAAGTTCTACTTTCCTCCCACTCACTTCTTTCGAGAGAAACTTCTTCTCTAGAAAGGATCCATCTTAGCAACGAATAACTTGCCTTCGGATCTGTGATAGAAGGTGTACCCAATAGTTACCTTTGAGTATTCTATGAAGACGCACTTCTCCGATTTGGGTTCGAGCTTATCAGGTGAAAACTTTTTCACATAAGCATCACAACTCCAAACTTTAAGAAACGCAGCGACTTAGGTTTCTTCGTTAAACCATAGTTCATACGGTGTCGTCTCCAGCGGATTTAGATGGTGCCCTATTAAACGTGAATGCAGTCTCTAATGCATAACCCCAAAACGATAGTGGTAAACCGGTAGAGACATCATAGATCGCACCATATCCAATAAAGTGCATTTACGACTTTCGGACACACCATTATGCTGTGGTGTTCCATATGGCGTGAGTTGCGAAACTATTTCACATTGTTTCAAATGAAGACCAAACTTCGTAACTCAAATATTCATCTCCACGATTAGATCGTAGAAACTTTATTTTTCTTGTTACGATGATTTTCCACTTCACTCTGAAATTCTTTGAACTTTTCAAATGTTTCAGACTTATGTTTCATTAAGTAGATATACCCATATCTGCTCAAATCATCTGTGAAGGTGAGAAAATAACGATACCCGCCACGAGCCTTAAAATTCATTGGACCACAAACATCAGTATGTATGATTTCCAACAAATCAGTTGCTCGCTCCATAGTTCCGGAGAACGGCGTTTTAGTCATCTTGCCCGTGAGGCACGGTTCGCAAGTACCAAGTGATTCATAATCAACTGATTCCAAAAAGCCCATCAATATGGAGTTTCTTCATGCGCTTTACACCAATATGACCTAAACGGCAGTGCCACAAATAAGTTGCACTATCACTATTAACTTTGCATCTTTTGGCATCAATATTATGAATATGTGTATCACTACGATCGAGATCCAATAAACTATTTTCATTGGGTGTATGACCATTGAAGGTTTTATTCATGTAAACGAGCGACAATTATTCTCTCGACTTTAAATGAATAACCGTATTGCAATAAACATGATCAAATCATATTCATGCTCAGCATAACGCCAAAATAACACTTATTTAGGTTCAACACTAATCCCGAAAGTATAGGGAGTGTGCGATGATGATCATATCAATCTTGGAACCACTTCCAACACTCATCGTCACTTCCCCTTCAACTAGTCTCTGTTTATTCGTAACTCCTGTTTGAGTTACTAATCTTAGCAACCGAACAAGTATCAAATACTCAGGGGCTACTATAAACACTAGTAAGGCACACATCAATAACCTGTATATCAAATATACTCTTGTTCACTTTGCCATCCTTCTTATCCGCCAAATACTTGGGGTAGTTCCGCTTCCAGTGACCAGTTCCATTGCAGCAAAAGCACTTAGTCTTAGGCTTAGGTCCAGACTTGGGCTTCTTCACTCGATCAGCAACTTGCTTGCCGTTCTTCTTGAAGTTCCCCTTCTTCCCTTCGCCCTTTTCCTTGAGACTAGTGGTCTTGTCAACCATCAACACTTGATGCTCTTTCTTGATTTCTACCTTCGTCGATTTCAACATCACGAAGAGCTCGGGAATCGTTTTCGTCATCCCTTGCATACTATAGTTCATCATGAAGTTTTAGTAACTTAGTGATGGTGACTAGAGAATTCTGTCAATCACTATCTTATCTGGAAGATTAACTCCCACTTGATTCAAGCGATTAAAGTACCCAGACAATCTGAGCACATGCTCACTAGTTGAGCGATTCTCCTCCATCTTTTAGCTATAGAACTTGTTGGAGACTTCATATCTCTCAACTCGGTTATTTGCTTGAAATATTAACTTCAACTCGTGGAACATCTCATATGGCCCATGACGTTCAAAATGTCTTTTGAAGTCCCGATTCTAAGCTGTTAAGCATGGTGCACTAAACTATCAAGTAGTCATCATATTGAGCTAGCCAAACGTTCATAACGCGTGATTCCGCTCTTGCAATAGGTCTGTCACCTAGCGGTGCATTAAGGACATAATTCTTACGTGCAGCAATGAGGATAAACCTCAGATCACGGATCCAATCCGCATCATTGCTACTAACATTTTTCAATACAATTTTCTCTGGGAACACATATAAAAAACATAGGGAAGCAACAACGCGAGCTTATTGATCTACAACATAGTTTGCAAAATACTACCAGGATTAAGTTCATGATAAATTAAAGTTCAATTAATCATATTACTTTAGAACTCCCACTTAGATAGACATCCCTCTAATCTTCTAAGTGATTACGTGATCCATATTAACTACACCATGTCCGATCGTCACGTGAGATGGAGTAGTTTCAACGGTGAACATCAATATGTTGATCATATCTACTATATGATTCACGCTCGACCTTTCGGTCTCCGTGTTCCGAGGCCATATCTGTTATATGCTAGGCTCGTCAAGTTTAACCTGAGTATTCCGCGTGTACAACTGTTTTGCACCCGTTGTATTTGAACGTAGAGCCTATCACACCCGATCATCACGTGGTGTCTCAGCACGAAGAACTTTCACAACGGTGCATACTCAGGAAGAACACTTCTTGATAATTTTAGTGAGAGATCATCTTAAAATGCTACCGTCAAACAAAGCAAGATAAGATGCATAAAGGATAAACATCACATGCAATCAATATAAGTGATATGATATGGCCATCATCATCTTGTGCTTGTGATCTCCATCTCCGAAGCACCGTCGTGATTACCATCATCACCGGCGCGACATCTTGATCTCCATCGTAGCATCGTTGTCGTGTTGCCAACTATTGCTTCTACGACTATCGCTACCGCTTAGTGATAAAGTAAAGCAATTACATGGCGTTTGCATTTCATACAATAAAGCGACAACCATATGGCTCCTGCCGATTGCCGATAACTTCGGTTACAAAACATGATCATCTCATACAATAAAATATAGCATCACGTCTTGACCATATCACATCACAACATGCCTTGCAAAAACAAGTTAGACGTCCTCTACTTTGTTGTTGCAAGTTTTACGTGGCTGCTACGGGCTGAGCAAGAACCGTTCTTACCTATGCATCAAACCACAACGATAGTTTGTCAAGTTGGTGCTGTTTTAACCTTCGCAAGGATCGGGCGTAGCCACACTCGGTTTAACTAAAGTGAGAGTAGCAGACACCATTGATCACCTTTAAGCAACGAGTGCTCGCAGCGGTGAAACCAGTCTCGCGTAAGCGTCTGGCGTAATGTCGGTCCAGCCGCTTCATCTCATAATACCGCCGAACCAAAGTATGTCATGCCGGTAAGCGGTATGACTTGTATCGCCCACAACTCACTTGTGTTCTACTCGTGCATATGACATCTACGCATAAAACCAGGCTCGGATGCCACTTTGTTGGGGGCGTAGTAATTTCAAAAATTTCCTACGCACATGCAAGATCATGGTGATGGCATAGCAACGAGAGGAGAGTATTGTCCACGTACCCTCGTGAGACCGTAAGCCAGGCGTTATGACAACGCCGGTTGATGTAGTCGTGCGTCTTCACGATCCGACCGATCCAAGTACCGAACGCACGACACCTCCGAGTTCAGCACACGTTCAGCTCGATGGCGATCCCGGACTCGATCCAGCAAAGTGTCGGGATGAGTTCCGTCAGACGACGGGCGTGGTAGCGATGATGATGCTCTACCGGCGCAGGGCTTCGCCTAAACTCCGCGATGATATGACCGAGGTGGAATATGGTGGAGGGGGCACCGCACACGGCTAAGGAACGATCACGAAGATCAACTTGTGTGTCCATGGGGTGCCCCCTGCCCCCGTATATAAAGGAGTGGAGGAGGGGAGGGCCGGCCCTCTCTATGGCGCGCCCTAGGGGAGTCCTACTCCCACCGGGAGTAGGATTCCCCCTTTCCTAGTCCAACTAGGAACCCTTCCATGTAGTAGGAGTAGGAGAGAAGTAAAGGGTAGAGTGAAGGAGAAGGAAGGGAGGGGGCGCCCCCTCCTAGTCCAATTCGGACTAGTCCAAGGGGAGGGTGCGGCCACTCTTGGCCCTTTCTCTCCTTTCCCGTATGGCCCAAAGAGGCCCAATATGAATTCCCGTAACTCTCGGCACTCCCAAAAATACCGAATCACTCGGAACCTTTCCGAACTCCGAATATAGTCGTCCAATATATCGATCTTTACGTCTCGACCATTTCGAGACTCCTCGTCATGTCCCCGATCTCATCCGGGACTCCGAACTCCTTCGGTACATCAAAAACTCATAAACTCATAATATAACCTGCTTTCAAACCTTAAGCATGCGGACCCTACGGGTTCGAGAACTATGTAGACATGACCTAGAACTATTCTCGGTCAATAACCAATAGCGGAACCTGGATGCTCATATTGGCTCCTACATATTCTACGAAGATCTTTATCGGTCAAACCGCATAACAACATTCGTTGTTCCCTTTGTCATCGGTATGTTACTTGCCCGAGATTCGATCGTCGGTATCCAATACCTAGTTCAATCTCGTTACCGGCAAGTCTCTTTACTCGTTCCGTAATGCATCATTCCGTAACTAACTCATTAGCTACATTGCTTGCAAGGCTTATAGTGATGTGCATTACCGAGAGGGCCCAGAGATACCTCTCCGACAATCGGAGTGACAAAACCTAATCTCGAAATACGCCAACCCAACATGTACCTTTGGAGACACCTGTAGTACTCCTTTATAATCACCTAGTTATGTTGTGACGTTTGGTAGCACCCAAATTGTTCCTTCGGTAAACGGGAGTTGCATAATCTCATAGTTACAGGAACATGTATAAGTCATGAAGAAAGCAATAGCAACATACTAAACGATCAAGTGCTAGGCTAACGGAATGGGTCATGTCAATCACATCATTCTCCTAATGATGTGATCCCATTAATCAAATAACAACACATGTCTATGGTTAGGAAACATAACCATCTTTGATTAATGAGCTAGTCAAGTAGAGGCATACTAGTGACTATATGTTTGTCTATGTATTCACACATGTATCATGTTTCCGGTTAATACAATTCTAGCATGAATAATAAACATTTATCATGAAATAAGGAAATAAATAATAACCTTATTATTGCCTCTAGGGCATATTTCCTTCAAGACCGTGCGACGCGTGTTTCTATGGGCGCCGCTCTATTTTTCCCTTTTGTCACTTGAAGCGAGTTCACTGTTTTGACTTTTTGTGGGAAATTCTTTTGTTTTCCTAAGTGCTTTCGCTTGTGGGGTTCGTCATCGTCCTCGCTTGGTGTGTCGAGCCCTTGTGTTCGACATTGAGTTTGCGGACTGCTTGAAGACCCAACAATCTCTGTGGGTATGGTTTGCGTGCTTCACAGAGTACTGTGGATTTGGCATATTTTGTCCAAGATTTTGTTTAGGTTGGATAGCTCGTCACTGTTGTCCTTGAGGGGCAGTTTTTTATGATTCTGCCGGGAGCTTCTGAATCCGGCGTTGACTGTCGTGCTCTTCGGGCTTTTTCCCTTTGTCCGGTGCTGGTCCTTGCTGTGTCGTGGTTTTCCATTTCCATCCCTGACTTCGAATGTACTTGGGTCGCTGGTACTGCATCTTGCCAGCCAACTATCCTCTCCTGCGCAAAAGTGGGTCATGAGGCTTGTTAATGTAGCCATTGTTCTCGGCTTCTCCTGGCCGAGGTGTCTGGCGAGCCATTCGTTTTGGACGTTGTGTTTGAAAGCTGATAAGGCTTCGGCGTCCGGACAGTCGACTATTTGGTTCTTTTTGATGAGGAACCTGTTCCGAATTCTGGGCTGACTCTCCGGGTTGTTGAGTTATGTGACTTAAATCGTCTGCATCCGGAGGACGGACATAAGTCCCTCGAAAATTTGCCCGAAAAGCATCCTCGAGCTCTTCCCAACTTCCGGGCTGGCCCTTTGAGCTTGAGGGGTAAGTATTTTATGGCGTGGAGATCATCTCCTCTAGCCATGTGTATGTGGAGGATGTAATCCTCAATCCAGACTCTGTGGTGCATTGTTCCGTCAGATGCCTCTATGTTTACGGGTTTGAATCCCGCTGGGAATTCGTGATCCAGCACCTCATCGGTGAAACACAGGGGGTGTGCGGCACCCCTATACTTGGGTGTGCCGTGATGTACGGATATTTGGCGTGTTGCTTTGCTTGGAAGAACTTGCTGTCTCGGTCCATAGATGGACCTGACTGGGCCATCCTTTTGATGCGAATCCTTATGCAGATCGCGTGCCGGCTTGTGCTAGCAATAAATACCGAGGCCGCACTCAAGATCCGCCTCCGACCCTTAATACGGAGCGGTTTAGCCGATCGAGGACGGTTGGTTGGACACCGCCTCGGGCTGAAATCTCCACGGCGATTGAGCCGAACACCATCCTCGCCCTTTATGCGAAGCTCGTGAGTCCTGTGTGCGGACTCCTTTCGGACTACTGAACCTCCAGCGCCTCTACCGGTCGAATCCGGTGGGCGCCGTTATGGAGTTCACCGCCACGGACATCTTTCAAAGACTCGCCCTTTGGCGATATCCTGAACTCATTAAAGTCTCTCTCTTTGATAGGGGAGCCCTGGCCGAACTATGGTCAGGAAGGTTGGGATTCGGACGATGAAGAAATTCAACGCCCACCCACCACCCACTTTGTAGCCATCGCCGATGATTTAACCGACATGCTCAACTTCGACTCAACACATCGACGGTATGGACGACGGTGCGGAGACGATCAAAAGCCAGCGCCACGGGCAATCGGAAGGCCACCTCGTCATATGACATATACATGGTGGACATCCCAAAAGATGGGACTGGTGATGGAACGGCGGAGGATGACCCCTCCAAGAAACAACCCAAGCGCCGACGTCAGCGGCACCGCTCTAAATCCCGCCACAAGAAAAGCGGCGATTCCGGCAAGACGGAGACAATAATACCTGACAAAGGTCGAAGACGACCCTCTCCAGCAGGACTCAGTGCAGGAGGAGGGAGAAGCAAGTCCGCACGACAGTGCCGCAGAAAGAGAGGTAGAAGACGATAATTATGCGCCCCCCTCCGAAGACGAGGCAAGCCTCGACGACGCATTTAATTCGTCGTGCGGAGGACCCCGTCGAACAAGAGCGTTTTAAACGCAGGCTCATGGCCACGGCAAGCAACCTCAAGAAAAGCAAGCAAGAACTTAGAGCTGACCAAGACACGCTGGTGGCGGATGGATCTGAAGTCCTTGCGGCGAAGAGTATGAACTTCGAACGCCTCCAAAAGCTACCCCAAACGCAGGCCGTTGCCTCGATCGGAGGAGGAAGCACCCACGTCACCAAATAAGACGACATGGTAGACCGGCCACCCCATGGCCGGCTGAGAAGCCTCTCGGCCCTCCGCTCAAGCCACGCCCGGCGCCGCTCAAAAGTACTAAGGCACGGGAAAACGCGCCGGACTTGCAAGATATATTGGAGGATAAGGCAAAGCATACAAGAACGATCTACAGATCGCGTGGGCGCCCAACGACTCGGGATGATTACCGTCACGCCGTGTCGCGACCAGACCCGAATGGATCTAGCGCTCTGTGCTCAGTGTCATCCTCGATCAAGAATGCCGACACAAAGACAAGATTCAAGGATTTATAGCAGAGTAGCAATCACACACTTATTACATCGTTGTCCACAAGGGAACTTAACACAATAATATGGCTTAAGGCCATCTAATAATAACAGCGGAAGGCTTGGAAAACGAGTGAGTCCATCAACTCCAACGGCATCACCGAGTATAGAACCACGACCTAACACCTTACTCAAATGCGAAAAGTCTGCAACGTGAAAAGTTGCAGCCAAAACGGGTCAAGACATGGAATATGCCGCAATGTAACACATAGAGAGCAATGAAGCAATAAGCCTATACTACATGCATATTTGGCTGGTGGTAAGGCTCTACGGTTACATTTTTGCATAAAGCTGATTTTTCCCTACATCAAAGGAATAATTTTATTTAACTATCATGGTGGTTGTTAAACATTGAAGATGGTTGACAGCATCCTCAATCCCAATTAAAAAGTACTCATTAAAACCCAATACGTTTATTTAGAAGTAACATGTTGAGATTCACATGATAATCAAGTACTAGATACTCAAATTGTCCATAACCGGGACACGGCTAATCATGATTAGTTTATACACTCTGCAGAGGTTTATGACTTTTCCCCACAAGACTCGATCGCCTCCGCTTGGTTCTCGTGACTACATGGTGTTTGAGAAGCGGATGACCGAGACATAGTCTTTCGAAGCGCTAGCACCTTACATGTGGGTAGACCGTACCAACCTACATCCCCTACATCAGCTAGCCTACCCAGAAGAGTTCGCACGACTTAGTCAACTACGCCAGAGCCCATAATTGGCTTGTGGCTGCACACGAAGTTTCAGTTTGAATAATCTTATGATCCCTTAGAGCACGGGTGGCGGTCCGAAGAAATACAGTAAGTCCTCGATAGAAACCAGGTGCCTCAATCCACCCAGATGTGTGTTTAGGTTGCCACCTTAGATAAACCATTAATTAACAATCTCACATCTGTCATGGATATTCACTCACCCAATCCACGCCTACTAGCATAGCATGGCATAATCAAGCAAACGTAGAAGTAACTCCCAAGGTTTCATAAGTAAAACAGTAATAGGTACTACCTCAATCTACTTCCCATCCCACAATTTGATTAGATCCTAATCATGCAAGTGTTTGAGGGTTTGATCTAATGCATAAAACTGGGTAGTAGAAAAGGTATGATCAAAGTGTTACTTGCCTTTGCTGATGATCCGCGAGTCCTAGAGATTCGAAGTAACAAGCGGCGCACTCCGGGTGATCTAACGCAGACAAACAACAAGCATACAATAAGTACTCATCTAATGCACAGGGAAATCTCGGATAAAAGATCTAACCAGAGAGTTCAACTTAAGAACCCTGGTTGCAAAAGAATCGAATCAAATAAAGCATCGAAAGTCGAAACTCGAGAGAGAACGTCTCGGTTTAGCTTAACTGAAATTAGGTCAAAATTTCACAATAGCAAAACTCTGTGAAAGTAGGTTAGTCGAACGGCGGTTTCATTCTGAAACTCCAGCGCTTTGAATCACCCGATTAGATAAACGAGCAAGAAATAAAACAGTTTTGAAAATCGGATCGTAAATCGAATCGAGAAATAACGGATTAAATCCGATTTAAAAGAAAACGATTTAACGAGTTAAAAAGTGAGCGTTCGTTAACAGAACGAATCTAACGAACGCGTTCATCGAAACGAACGGTTCGGTGAACGTCCGTTAAATAAGAAAACCGAATAAAAATAAAACCAATCTAGGTTTTTAAAAAAAAAAACCGAACATCTTTTAAAAAAAAAAATAAATAAACCGGACGGTTCGAGGGGAATAAACCGAATCGGCGCGGGGCGGCGGTGGCTACCTCCGGCGATCGCCGGCGGGTGCTCCGGGGCTCGGGGAGAGGGCGGCGGGGTTCGGCGTCGAGGGCGGCGGGGTCCACGGCCGGGCGGCGTGGCGGCGGCGTCAAGGCCCCACGGCCAAGGCGGGCTTCGGCCGGGCGGGTGGCGGTCGGCTCCAGTGGTGGGTTGGGGAGAGAGAGGGGGGGCGGGGTTATAAAGGGGGGCGGCTGGCTTGGGAGGGGTCGGGAGCCGGGTCCGGCAGGACTCGGGCGGCGATGGGATGGTGGCGGCGGCGATGACCGGGCGGGGCGTCAGCGAGGGAGGAGGCGGAGGTGGGCGGGAGGCCCGGGCTGGGCCTGGCAGCTTGGGCCTACTGGGCCTCGGTCCTGGGGCGCGAATTTTTTAAATAAAATTAAAACAAAACAAATAAAATAAATATCAAATGAACTCCAAATTAATTAAAACAAATTTTCCCCGACTCCTAAAAATGAGTCGAACAAAATGAACTTTAAAAACAATATACATGCATAAATTTTTTTAAAATGCTCATTTTTGCCTAAGCAAAGTAAATCTTCCAAAACCAAATTTGGTTTATTTATAATATCTTCATTTTTCCTAAATATTGGGAAAGTCATATTATTCCCTCTCGAAATATTTTTATAGGAAAAAATGTTATGAAGATAGTTTAAATAAATCCAATGATCCTATTTTCAAGATTTGGAAAATCCCAAATATGAAAATAATGAAACTTCCAACTCTCTCCGAGGGTCCTTGAGTTGCGTGAAATTTCTAGGATCGGAAAAATGCGAGAAAATATGATATGCATGATGACCTAATGTATAACATTCCAAATTGAAAATTTGGGATGTTACAAACCTACCCTTAAGATGAATCTCGCCCTCGAGATTCGGGTTGGCTAGAAAATAGGTGAGGGTGGTCCTTGAGCAAAACTTCCTCTCTTTCCTGTGTGGCTTCATCCTCAGTGTGGTGGCTCCACCGAACTTTGCAAAACTTGATAACCTTGCTGCGGGTAACTCTCTTTGGCATACTCGAGAATCTTAACATGTTTTTCCTCATATGTCAAGTCATCCTTCAACTCGTATTGCTTCCAAAGTGGCACAGTGTCTCTTAACGGTACCTCTCGCTATCTCGGGGTGACATTTCTTCAATCGAGAAACATGGAATACATCATGAACTCCCCGGTCCTTCCGCAATTCCAACTTATAAGCAACTTCTCCCATGCGTTGCAAAATCTTATATGGTCCAACGAAACGGGTGCTAACTTTCCTTTAACTCCAAAACGCTTAACTCCTCGAAGCGGGGATACTCGAGATATACTGTCTCCAACTTCATACTCAATCGCTGGCGCTTTGAATCGGCATAGCTCTTTTGTCCGGACTGGGCTACCTTGAGCCTGTCTCGAATCAACTTAACTTTCTGCTCAGACTCCTTAATCAAATCTGGTCCAAACAACCGACGATCTCCGCCATTCCCCATGACAACGGTGTCCTGCACCTTCTTCCATACAAAGCTTCGAAAGGTGCCATCTTCAAACTGGTTTGGTAACTGTTGTTGTAGGAAAATTCTGCATACGGCAAATTATCGTCCCAGCTAGATCCATAATCTAGGGCACAAGCTCTCAGCATGTCCTCCAAAATCTGATTGACTCTCTCAGTCTGTCCATCGGTCTGTGGGTGGAAAGGCATCTTTGAATTCCAATCTAGTTCCCAATGTTTACGTACAAGCTGGTTCCAAAATTTCAAGTAAATTGGGTTCCTCTGTTCGATACAATGCTCCTCGAACTCCGTGTAAGCATACAATTCTGGTCATGTATATCTTTGCCAACTTAGCACTGCTATAGGTAGTCTTGACTGGAATGAAATGGGCTACCTTGGTCAAACGGTCGACTATGACCCAAATCGAGTCATATCCTGAACGGGTCTTTGGCAAACCTGTGATGAAATCCATACCTAATTTATCCCACTTCCATTCGGGTATTGGCAACGGTTGTAACAATCCTGCTGGCTTCTGATGTTCTGCCTTTACTTTCTGACATACGTCACAAACTGCTACATACTCTGCAATATCCTTCTTCATTCCGGTCCACCAGAAAATATTCTTCAAGTCCAAATACATCTTGGTATTTCCTGGGTGAATCGAATAGGGTGAATCATGGGCTTCTTGTAAAATCAACTTCCGATCTCTCGGGTCATTGGGCACATAAACACGGTCTTCAAACCATAAGGTATCGTGTTCATCCTCACGAAATCCTTTAGCTTTTCCTTTGCTCATTTTCTCCTTTATAGTGGCAACTTCCTTATCCGCCTTTTGGGCCTCTCGATTTTGTCCATCGCTGTCGATTGAATCTCCAATGCTGCTACATAGCCTCTGGAACTATTTCCAAACATAGCTCTCGAAGGTCCTCGGCTAACTCATTGGGTATTCCTCCCATCATTAGGGCATTGACGTGGCTCTTACGGCTCAATGCGCCGCCATTTACATTAGCCTTTCCGGGTGATAATGCAATCTCATATCATAATCCTTGATTAGCTCTAACCATCTCCTCTGTCTGAGATTCAATTCCTTCTGTGTGAAGATGTACTTCAAACTCTTGTGATCCGTATATACTTCACAATGATTTCCGATGAGAAAATGTCTCCACGTCTTCAAGGCGTGCACAACGGCTGCTAACTCCAAATCATGAGTGGCATAATTCAACTCATGGGGCTTAAGTTGTCGTGAAGCATAATGAAACAACTCTTCCTTCCTGCATAAGCATCGCTCCAAGTCCTCGACGTGAAGCGCCGCAATACACCTCATAATCCTTAGTTTGATCCGGCAAGATCAAACTGGTGAGGTAACCAATCTTTTCTTCAACTCCTGAAAACTTGCCTCACAGTCCTCGGTCCATATGAATTTATTTTCCTTCTTCAACAATTCAGTCATAGGCTTTGCAATCCTTGAGAAATTCTCAATGAATCTTCGTAGTATCCTGCGAGTCCAAGGAAACTCCGAATCTCTCCAACGGTCGTTGGGGCTTCCCATTTGGTTACGGTCTCAACTTTCGTGGGGTCAATCGCTATCCCTTCTCCGGAAATAACATGTCCGAAATCCAACTTCCTTTAGCCAAAACTCACATTTGCTGAACTTGGCATACAAGCGGTGTTCCCTCGGTTTCTCCAAAACCAATCGCAAATGTTCCTTGTGTTCCTCTTCATTCTTCGAGAAAATCAAAATGTCATCAATGAACACCACTTTAACTTATCCAAAAACTCCATAAACACTTTGTTCATCAGGTTCATGAAATAGGCCGACGCGTTAGTCACCCAAATGACATAACGGTATACTCGTATAGTCCATATCTCGTGGTAAATGCTGTCTTGGGTATGTCCTGCTCCCGAATCTTCAATCGATGGTACCATTTCGATCGCAAGTCGATCTTGGAAAACACCTTGGCTCCTTTGCAAGCGATCAAACGGGTCATTTATCATAGGTAGTGGGTACTTGTTCTTGATTGTTACTTCATTCAATCCACGATAATCAACAACCATTCTTAACGATCCATCCTTCTTCTCCACCAATAAACGGGTGATCCCCAAGGTGAAGAACTTGGTGAATAAAACCTTTATCCAATAGTTCCTTAATCTGTTTCTTAATTTCCGCCAAATCCTTTGCGGGCATCTCAGACGGTCGCTTTCGATATCGGGCCTGTTCTCGGCAACATTTCGATCGTAAAACTCAATGTCTCTATCCGTGGCATTCTGGCAACTCTTCCGGAAATACATCAGGAAAATCCTTCACCACCGGGTACTTCTTCCCGTACCACTCTGCCAAGCAATTAACTTGTGCTCTCCTCGGCTCGTGTCGTGATACATACTTAATCCTTCTTCCTTACGGTGTGGTGAGCAAAATTGATCTAGCGGAGCAATCAATGTTTCCTCCATACTTCGATAACCAATCCATTCCTAATATCACATCCAATCCTTGGGATTCGAACTATTAGGTCCGAGGGGAAAACATAGTGTCCAATCCTTAGTGGCAATCGATCACACCATTTACTAGCCATGTACTCGCTCCGGTGAGGTTACTAGCATGGGTGACCTAAGGGCTTGGGTTGGTAACTTGTACTTATCCACAAATCCCCTTGATATGTATGAATGCGATGCACCAAGATCGAAAAGAACAACCGCAAAGAAATGACTTAACCAAAAACTTACCGACATCGCATCAGGCTGATCTTCAACCTCCTCCACTTCAAGGTGGTTCACCTGTCCTCTATTGAAAGGGTTGGGCTTCTTTCCAGTAGCTTCCATTGCCATGTCCATTCTGGCCTTCTGGACAGTCATTTGCATAGTGCCCAGTCTTGCGGCACTTAAAGCAAGTAATGTGACTCAGGTCTACTTTGGATGGTGTAGACGGGTTGGTGCGGTTCTGTCCGTTGCTTCCTCCATTCCCTGCTCCCATTCTTGGTGCTGTTATGGTTATGCGAATTTCCTCCTCCATGGGTATGTCAAACTGAATTCTGATTTAGGGGTATAACGAGGTTTCTACCGAGCTCCAAAGTTATACTTCCCTTGTCCATACTTCCGCTATGGGTTCTCAATTTGTCAGCTGCTTTCCTTCAATCATGAGGGCTCGGTCTACTAACTCCTGGTAGTTATTGAACCGGCTACCATCAACGGCATCTTTGAACTCATCATTCGGTCCTTCTAGAAACTTCTCTGTTTAGTCTGCATCAGAGTAACGTCATCCGGGGCATAACGTGCTAATTTGCTAAAGTCATCCACGCATCGCCAACAGTCCCTTCCTCCTTGGCGTAAGTTGCGAAACTCACGCTTCTTCATGGCCATGGCTCCTTTGAAACATGGGCAAGGCGAAAAGCTTGCTGAAATTGATCCCATGTGATGTTGTTCACAGTGGTAAGTGGTCGTGAAATTCTCCCACCATGCTGGGCGGGTCCTTCAAGTGATGCGCTGCAAACTTCACTCTTTCTCCATCCGTGCATCCTGCGATGGTCAACTCCTTCCTATCTGCGGAGCTACCATTCATACTGCTACAATCGGCTCGGTACTCTTTGGAATACACCGGCGGAGTTCAGTCTAAGGAAGCGAGTCGAGATGATCCGCAGTGGTGGTGGCGGTGGGTTGTTGTTGTTGTTGTTGCCACAGTTCTCGCACCAATGTTTGAATAAGGGTATTCGCTGCCGGATCAATTGGGTGATCTCTGGCGGAAAACGAATCCGGGGTCGCGTCTCGGAGGCATCTGATGGGTTTAGAAAAGAAGAGAAAGTAGAATAGAATGAGGTCTAAGGGGAATCACTACCCAAATGCACATGAGCAAATGCACACAAAATCACTTCATTCAATCAAACAAAGGCTTACAACGATCTAACTATCGCAAAAGTGCGTGTACTATAATGTTTACATGGAGGAATACTACTAATATGTGGGGGACTTCTACTAATTTGAACCGTGGAAGACTCCATGATGTCCGCTCCAACCGTCTTCAAAATAGGGTTCACTTGGATCCGAATCTGTGTAAATGCCGATGTTGATGTAGTCGATTGGGCAACCGACATCTTGGTCTTCATTCCTCGAGCGCCAACTTCTTCTTGAGTTCTTCGATCTCGTACTTAAGATCGTTATTGTGTCTTGCCAGAGCTACGATCTCGTCCATATAGTCCTTGCGAGTAGTCTTTAGTTCTTCTTCCAGTTCGATGATCCTTCCCTTTGTCTTCTGCAACTCCAACATGTCATTGCACATCTGGTTCTCCTGGCGTCGAATGTGCTGGTTTAACTCCTGGATAAATGCTGCAATGGATCTATCCTTCTTAGTGTTGACGACTTCCCATTTGTCGTCTCGGCGTCCGCAAATCTGGTAGATTGTGTTCTAGAGGTCTTCTTGGTAAGCTTCTCCAATGCGTCCCATGGTGATGTGAGCTGCCATGCTCTTTCCCAGACTCCAAGTTGATGCACTGAAAACACTATCTATAGGCTTGGTGATTGGGGCGAATGTCCTTCCTAGAACGTGAGCATGAATCTTCCGGTAGCTCCTCTTCGTGCAGAGTGGCGTTGAAAGTTCCGGTGAAGCTTGGTAGTCCAATGTTCAGTGTACTTGGTAACTTCCTTCAAGTGAAATCCAAAAGGTGTGCCTTCATCCGGTTGGGTGTACTTGATCTTCGCGTCCGTCATCCTAAAGAGAGTAGAAAAGATGAGGAGTTAGAAAATGAGAAGAGAGTAGTGATCTATGGCTTTATCTTAGTGGTCGTGTCCTATAGTCGGCAGGTGCTCGATACCATTCTCTGTCGCGACCAGACCGAATGGATCTAGCGCTCGTGCTCGGTGTCATCCTGGATCAAGAATGCCGACACAAAGACAAGATGCCGAAGGATTTATAGCAGAGTAGCAATCACACACTTATTACATCGTTGTCCACAAGGGAACTTAACACAATAATATGGCTTAAGGCCATCTAATAATAACAGCGGAAGGCTTGGAAAACGAGTGAGTCCATCAACTCCAACGGCATCACCGAGTATAGAACCACGACCTAACACCTTACTAAATAAATGCGAAAAGTGCATAGCGTGAAAAGTTGCAGCCAAAACGGGTCAAGACATGGAATATGCGGCAATGTAACACATAGAGAGCAATGAAGCAATAAGCCTATACTACATGCATATTTGGCTGGTGGTAAGGCTCTACGGTTACATTTTTGCATAAAGCTGATTTTTCCCTACATCAAAGGAATAATTTTATTTAACTATCATGGTGGTTGTTAAACATTGAAGATGGTTGACAACATCCTCAATCCCAATTAAAAAGTACTCATTAAAAACCCAATACATTTATTTAGAAGTAACATGTTGAGATTCACATGATAATCAAGTACCGGATACTCAAATTGTCCATAACCGGGGACACGGCTAATCATGATTAGTTTATACACTCTGCAGAGGTTTGCGACTTTTCCCCACAAGACTCGATCGCCTCCGCTTGGTTCTCGTGACTACATGGTGTTTGAGAAGCGGATGACCGAGACATAGTCTTTCGTAAGCGCTTAGCACCTTACATGTGGGTAGACCGTACCAACCTACATCCCCTACATCAGCTAGCCTACCCGTAAGAGTTCGCACGACTTAGTCAACTACGCCAGAGCCCATAATTGGCTTGTGGCTGCACACGTAAGTTTCAGTTTGAATAATCTTATGATCCCTTAGAGCACGGGTGGCGGTCCAAGAAATACAGGCAAGTTCTGATAGAAACCAGGTGCCTCAATCCACCCAGATGTGTGTTTAGGTTGCCACCTTAGATAAACCATTAATTAACAATCTCACATCTGTCATGGATATTCACTCACCCAATCCACGTCTACTAGCATAGCATGGCATAATCAAGCAAACGAGAAGTAACTCCCAAGGTTTCATAAGTAAAACAGGTAATAGGTACTACCTCAATCTACTTCCCATCCCACAATTTGATTAGATCCTAATCATGCAAGTGTTTGAGGGTTTGATCTAATGCATAAAACTGGGTAGTAGAAAAGGTATGATCAAAGTGTTACTTGCCTTGTCGATGATCCGCGAGTCCTAGAGATTCAAGTAACAAGCGGCGCACTCCGGGTGATCTAACGCAGACAAACAACAAGCATACAATAAGTACTCATCTAATGCACAGTGGAAATCTCGGATAAAAGATCTAACCAGAGAGTTCAACTTAAGAACACTGGTTGCAAAAGAATCGAATCAAATAAAGCATCGAAAGTCGAAACTCGAGAGAGAACGTCTCGGTTTAGCGAACTGAAATTAGGTCAAAATTTCACAATAGCAAAACTCTGTGAAAGTAGGTTAGTCGGAACGGCGGTTTCATTCTGAAAACTCCGTGCGCTTGAATCACGATTCGATAAACGAGCAAGAAATAAAACAGTTTTGAAAATCGGATCAGAAATCGAATCTGAGAAATAACGGATTAAATCCGATTTAAAAGAAAACAACGAACGAGTTAAAAAGTGAGCGTTCGTTAACAGAACGAATCTAACGAACGCGTTCATCGAAACGAACGGTTCGGTGAACGTCCGTTAAATAAGAAAACCGAATAAAAATAAAACCAATCTAGGTTTTTTTTTAAAAAAACCGAACATCTTTTTTTTTAAAAAAAATAAACCGGACGGTTCGAGGGGAATAAACCGACCGAATCGCGCTGGGCGGCGGTATACCTCCTCGGCGACGCCGGGCGGGCGCCCGGCTCGGGGAGAGGGCGGCGGGGTTCGGCCGGGGCGGCGGGTCCACGGCGGTCGGCGGCATGGCGGCGCAAGGGCGGCCCACGGGCGGGCGGCAAGGGCTTGGCCGGGC
This sequence comes from Aegilops bicornis, assembly GCA_021605145.1. NCBI lineage: Eukaryota > Viridiplantae > Streptophyta > Magnoliopsida > Poales > Poaceae > Aegilops > Aegilops bicornis. Next base: position 573,782,631 of record CM038675.1, read on the forward strand.
GGTGGGCGGTCGGCTCGGTGGGTTGGGGAGAGAGAGGGGGGGCGGGTTATAAAGGGGGGCGGCTGGCTTGGGAGGTCAAGGGGGAGCCGGGTCCGGGCAGGACTCGGGCGGCGGCGGGGATGGCGTGCGGCGGCGGGACACCGGGCGGGCGGCGGCCGCGCGCGAGGGAGGAGGCGGAGGTGGGCCGGGAGGCGCTGGGCCTGGCTGGCTTGGGCAGCTGGGCCTCGTCCAGTGGGGCGCAATTTTTTAAATAAAATTAAAACAAAACAAATAAAATAAATATCAAATGAACTCCAAATTAATTAAAACAAATTTTCCCGACTCCTAAAAATGAGTGAACAAAATGAACTTTAAAAACAATATACATGCATAATTTTTTTTAAAATGCTCATTTTTGCCTAAGCAAAATAAATCTTCCAAAACCAAATTTGGTTTATTTATAATATCTTCATTTTTCCTAAGTATTGGGAAAGTCATATTATTCCCTCTCGAAATATTTTTATAGGAAAAAATGTTATGAAGATAGTTTAAATAAATCCAATGATCCTATTTTCAAGATTTGGAAAATCCCAAATATGAAAATAATGAAACTTCCAACTCTCTCCGAGGGTCCTTGAGTTGCGTGAAATTTCTAGGATCGGAAAAATGCGAGAAAAATATGATATGCATGATGACCTAATGTATAACATTCCAAATTGAAAATTTGGGATGTTACACGCCGGATACAACAAACCCGGCCGGGCCGAACACAGTAGACAAAGCTCATATGAGCTACGTCGTGATATAGCCCAATACAGTAGGCGCCAAGACACCCACTATGCTTCACAGATGAAGTAATGGATCATCAAATCCCTGAGGGCTTCGCACCCGTAAACATCGAATCATACGATGGTACCACAGATCCTGCGGTATGGATCGAGGACTATCTCCTCCATATCCACATGGCCCGCGGTGATGATCTACATGCCATCAAATACCTCCCACTCAAGCTTAAAGGACCAGCTCGGCATTGGCTCAACAGCTTGCCAGCAGAGTCAATCAGTTGTTGGGAGGATATGGAAGCCACATTCCTTGATAACTTCCAGGGCACATATGTGCGACCACCAGACGCCGATGACCTTAGCCATACAATTCAACAGCCAGAAGAATCGGCCAGACAATTCTGGACGCGGTTCCTAACAAAGAAAAATAAGATCGTCGACTGTCCTGGATGCGAGGCGCTTAGCAGCCTTCAAACACAACATCCATGACGAGTGGCTAGCCCGGCACCTAGGACAGGAAAAGCCAAATCCATGGCAGCCCTCACCACACTCATGACCCGCTTTTATGCGGAGAGGACAGCTGGCTAGCTCGAAGCAACAACTTGGCCAAACACCCTGGTAGTTTGGATACCAAGGACAGCAATGGCAGGTCGCGTCGCAACAAGCATAAACGCCGCATTAACAGTGATAATGCTGAAGATACGACAGTAAACGCCGGATTCAGAGGCTCTAAACCCGGTCAGCGGAAGAAGCCATTCAAAATAAATACCTGTGGCCCGTCCAACTTGGACCGAATACTTTCGATCGCTTGTGCGGATACATGGCACCCCGAAAACTAGCCAACCACACCAACAGGGATTGTTGGGTGTTCAAGCAAGCAGCAAGCTAAGCTACCGAAAACAACGACAAGGGGCTGCATAGTGATTACGAGGAAGAGCCCCGACCGCCGAACAATAGAGGACATAAGGGCTTTCCCACACAAGTGCGGACGGTGAACATGATATACGCAACCCACATACCCAAAAGGGAGCGGAAGCGTGCACTAAGGGACATATATGCGATGGAGCCAGTCGCCCCGAAGTTCAACCCATGGTCCTCCTGCCCGATCACTTTTGATCAAAGGGACCACCCCACTAGCATCCGTCACGGCGGATTCGCCGCATTGGTTCTTGACCCAATCATCGACGAATTTCACCTCACTAGAGTCCTGATGGACGGCGGTAGCAGCCTGAACCTGCTTTATCAGGATAGTGTGTGCAAAATGGGCATAGACCCCTCAAGGATTAAACCCACAAATACGACCTTTAAAGGCGTCATACCAGGTGTAGAGGCCAATTGTACAGGCTCAGTTACACTCGAAGTGGTCTTCGGATCCCCGGATAACTTCCGAAGCGAAGAGTTAATCTTCGACATAGTCCCGTTCCGCAGTGGCTATCACGCATTGCTTGGACGAACCACATTTGCAAATTTCAATGCGGTGCCGCACTACGCATATCTCAAGCTCAAGATGCCAGGCCCTCGAGGAGTAATCACAGTCAATGGAAACACCGAACGCTCTCTCCGAACGGAGGAGCACACGGCAGCCCTCGTGGCGGAGCTGCAAAGCAGCCTCTCACAGCAATTCCCGGGTCCGGCCACCGTTAAGCGCACCCGGATTAACCTACAACAAGACCGCCTTGCACGATCCGAGCACGCGTAGCAATCCGGCCCCAACATCAGCCCTCGCGAAACAGCGAAGCCAGTACTACGCGTACATAACTACGCTCTGGAGATACCATGGGCCTAATGGGAGGGGCACGACCACGACACGCCTGCACGCGGCTCAACCGCACTGAGGGCTCCCAATTGTGTCATTCTTTTCTTTCTTCTTTTTTCTTACTTTCAGGACTCTGTTTTCCAGAAGTCCTGTCCGGCACTAGAATTGCCGAACTCACGATGCAACATCCAGGGAAATAGAAAGCTACGTCGAGTGTCCAGGTGGTCTCTACTACGAGCATTATACCTGTTTTACATACCATCCCGCAGCTTACCCCTGGAGGGGGACATGTGAAATAGTCCCATCCCTTGCTTATCGCACTATTTGTATCATTCTGCTTCCATTGCAGTACCTTTTTGAATAAACAATACATAGCTTTTGCCTATTATTGCACTCCTTTCTTTATCTATATATATGTTCATTTCATGACAAGTTGCACCCGTACACTTTGGTACGGCCAATTCACTGTGGGGCTTAAGTACCCCAAAAGTATGGTGTGATAAGTCCGAACACTTTCACAAGTGCGGCACCCCGAACTTATAGAATTATATGCATCGGTTCCGAATCATGTCTTGGGTCAGTAGTTGGGTTTGCCCGGCTCCCATGTTTTGGTACCTTACGTTCCGTTATATCGGCTAAGGTAGCACTGGGAGAACCACTACGATTGTGCCCCGGTTGAGCCTGGTTGAGCACCTCAGTGGAGAAAGCTAAAACTGACCGTCATGATAGGGCGATAGCCGGTCGCTGTTCGAGAGGTTTTTTCGGGTCCCTAAAGACTTAGGCCGCTTAGAGCGAGGAGTCGGCATTGTCCGGCCAAGGCGTGGATAGCGCCCCGAACTCGGTCTTCCGAATACTAGGGGCTTCGCGAAATTTAAAATTATAGAATTCTATGGCTAAGTGAGAGTGTTCAAGCACTATAAGTCCGGTTGCCTTGTTCGTTGCGTTGAGCGCCTCCCTCGACGGACCCAAGAATGGGAACAAGAGTGCTCAAGTTTATCCCAAACACCCCAACACTCGTGGCATGGGGGCTGAAGCCAACGACTTGCCATCTCTCAAATTTGATAAACGGCCGCACAGAAGGTAATATTTTAAATTAACAAGTGTTGCTTAGCGCATATGAACAAGTTTTCAGCGTACAGGATAACAAATGCGAGTCTATTAAAAAATTACATCTTTGGAGCACTCATCCGCTATACGGCGGGCACCCTTCAGGACGCCCTCATAGTACATTTCGGGCTTGCGATGCTCCTTGCCCTTCGGTGGCCCGTCTATCACAAGCTTCTCCGCATCCAGCTTGCCCCAAAGTGCACTTTAGCATGGGCAAGGGCCCGACGGCACCTTCAATGCAGACGGAGCGCTTGATGACTTCAATCCATGGACAAGGCCCACCACCGCTACACTAGCCCGAAGTAGCTCCTGTGCATGGCTTCCAATGGCCACACCGAACTATGAGGCCCTTTCATGGCATGTTCGGCGACCTTGTGGAGCTCGACCAGCTGCTTCAGCTGGTCGCTCAGAAACTGCCGGACGCTCGCCTCAAAGATATCGAGACGAGAACACCTTCTCCGTCGAGCTCCCTCCTTGGCGCGGTAGAGAACGCGGCAAAGATCGTACACACTACGGGGCAGATCTGCGAATGCTTCTGGAGAGCTCCGAATCCGGGTAAGTAATAGGTAATTCACTTTCACATGCTTGCTTTGCATAAAGAATGCCTTACCCGCCGCTATCTTCTTTAATAATTCAATTTCTTGGAGGGCTTTTTGGGTTTCGGCCTTAGCGGTTTGGCACTCTCAAGAGCCGAGGCGAGCTCGGACTCTCGAGTATTCGAGTCACGCTCCAAACGCTCGTGTTTTTCCACGAGAGCCTGGAGCTCTTGCCGCACCTCCGCCACCCGCTCCTCCTGCTTCTCTCGCCGGTGCGCTCATGACCGCTTTGCTTTCGACCGCGGACACCGCTTCCTTGGTCGCCACCTGCTCGTGGGCCCCTACAATACCCACGTTATTCCTGTCATTTTTGCAACCGAATCCTTTCTATAAGGTATTTCTTTAATAAGGTATTGCTTACCTTCCCTGTCCTCGAGCTGCTTCTTGGCAAGGCCGAGCTCGTTCTCGGACCGCCGAGGCTCTTCTTCAATGCATAGACCTCCGCAGTCTGGCGCGGCAGAGGTCGGCTGTGCATTCGCATATTGACATACTTATGTTAGACTCCTGCGTATATCTTTTTAGATCCTTAGTCCGACTTTTCTTTTCAAACACCGAACTAAGCATCAGGGGCTACTGTCTATGCGGTAATATTTTTACATATTCTAAACTTACCTCAAAGCCTGTTAGAAGGCTGGTACAGGCTTTAGTCAGCCCGCTCTTGGCGGATCGAACTTCTGGATCACCACACTCATAACAAAGGCGGTGCTCCTCGTCAAGGAGGCGCCTTTAAGCGCCTCAAAGAAGCTATCCGGTGCCTCCGGATGGATGGAGGTCACCGGCGTCGTAGTCTTACCCTTCTTATGAAGGGGCCGCTTGCCGGACTTCGGAACAACTGAAGGTTCCGGTACGGAGTCCGGCACAGGGCCAGACTTAGAGCCCTCTGGGGTTTCGCCCCCTTTGCGCCCGGAGTCCGGGAGGTCGCCTTGCGACGCCTCCAGGACCACCTCCTCCTGGCTGGGCCCCTTTTGGGACTCCAACACGGTGTCGTTGGCGACACGAGGAGAGGAGGCGGTCGGAAGTCAAGTGCTATTCACATCCGACGAACCCAGGGAGCCGCTCGACGAAGCGGCGAGCTCGTCCTCGGGCGGGCTGCATGGTCATATTCGGCGTTAGAAGACACTATGCGACAAATAAAAAGTCATGAACTATTCCGAGTCCTGGACACTTACGATCTCGCCAGGGCTTGGCCCTTGTTGGCCACTCCTCCTCGTCGTTGTCGGCGTTGGTGGAGAAGTCCGGAGGAAGGGTCCTCCTTTCTTGGACCCTCCGCCTCCCTAGTTGGGGGCGACCTTCCTTTTCTTCTCTCCCCCGGGGAGAAGCTTTTTCCTCCTCGCCTTCCTCAGAGGAGGATTCCGCTCAGAGTCGCCGGACGATGAGTCCGACAACACTGGCGCCGGGCGCTCCTTCGAGTCCCCGTGGCCTCCTTCTTGGCCTTCTTCTCGGCACCACGTGAGGTGCCGGAGCCGCAGCCCGTCAAACGGGCTTCACTGGGTTTTCGGCAAGGGCGGACGGTTAATCTGTCGGGACGTCTTCAGACCGATCTGTTAAAGGTTAGGGAGTTTTAGATCCCGCATAGAGTCAAACTATGAAAAAAGAGTCCCATAAAGGGTAAAATAACTTACCTCGCTAGCTTGACGCTGCGAGCTGAACCCGCGATCTTCGGTAGCGGATGTGGGAGCCTTGGCGCCCTTGAACAGCACCTTCCAGGCGTCTTCGTACGTAGTGTCGAAGAGCCATTTCAGAGTTGGGTGCTGTGCCGGATCGAACTCCCACAATTTGAAGGCCCGTTGTTGGCATGGGAGAATCCGGCGGATGAGCATCACCTGGATTACGTTGACTAGCCAGAGATTCTTGTCCGCCAGGTTTCGGACGCAGGTTTGGAGTCCGGATAGCTCGTCTGAATCCCCCCACGTCAGGACCGTCTCTTTCCATGATGTGAGCCGTGTGGGGAAGCCAGATCGGAATTCGAGGGCCGCCGCCCATTGAGAGTCGCGCGGCTCGGTGATGTAGAACCACCCCAATTGCCACCCCTTTATGGTCTCCATAAAGGAGCCCTCGAGCCATAGGACTTTGGCCATATTGCCAACCATGGCGCCGCCGCACTCCGCTTGGCGGCCGCCCACTACCTTCGGCTTGACATTGAAGATCTTCAGCCATAAGCCGAAGTGGGGCTGGATGCAGAGGAAGGCCTCGCACACGACGATAAACGCCGAGATGTTGAGGATGAAGTTCGGGGCCAGATCGTGGGAAATCTGTGCCATAGTAGAACATGAGCCCTCGGACAAATGGGTGAAGTGGAAAACCTAGTCCGCGGAGGAAGTGGGTGAGGAACACCACCTTCTCATGGCGCCTGGGGGTGGGAATGAGCTGCCCTTCGTCGGGTAGCCGGTGCGCGATGTCGCTAGTCAAGTATCCGGCCTTCCGCAGCTTTTTGATGCGCCCCTCCGTGACGGAGGAGGCCATCCACTTGCCTCCCGCTCCGGCCATAGTTGGAGAAGGTTGAGGTGGGATGTGCGGACTTGGGCGCTGGAGCTCGAAAAGTGCGGAAATGGATGAGCAAAGGAGGAAGAAGGCGTGGGTGAAAAGGTGGATCCTTATCCCCTTATATGGACGGACGAAGCTATGCGTCCCCCGCCAGCCTGGTAAAACTCGCTTATCTCCCAAGCACCGTAATCAATGGCGCGGTTGGGTTACCCACGTCCGTATTGATTAGAATCCCGGGATAAGGGGGCACGATCTCCGCTTTGATAAGACATGCCAAGGAAACCGCCTCGCTAAACGCGCTGAGGTGGACAATAAAAATGATTCGTATGAAGGCCTGGCCGTGGTGTGATGTCACACCGCGGAATACGTCAGCAGATCTGTGCAAAAGTTATTCTCTCTACGGTGGTATGTGGAACTTGTTTTGTAGAGCCGGACACTATCCTTGTGTTCAAAATATTCTATGAATTATTCGGAAGAGGAACCCGCGTTGCAATGCTAAAGACAATATGCACGCCAGACTCGTCGTCATTGAAGCCTGGTTCAGGGGCTACTGAGGGAGTCCTGGATTAGGGGGTGTCCGGATAGCCGAACTATCATCGTTGGCCGGACTCCTGGACTATGAAGATACAAGATTGAAGACTTCGTCCCGTGTCGGGATGGGAATTTCCTTGGCATGGAAGGCAAGCTTGGCGACACGTATATGTAGATCTCCTACCATTGTAACCGACTCTGTGTAACCCTAACCCTATTCGGTGTCTATATAAACCAAAGGGTTTTAGTCCGTAGGACGAAGAACAATCATACCATAGGCTAGCTTCTAGGGTTTAGCCTCTCCGATGTCGTGGTCGATCTACTCTTATACTACCCATATCATCAATATTAATCAAGCAGGACTAGGGTATTGCCTCCATCGAGAGGGCCCGAACCTGGGTAAAAACATCGTGTCCCTTGTCTCCTGTTACCATCCGCCTAGACGCACAGTTCGGGACCCCCTACCCGAGATCCGCCGGTTTTGACACCGACAGTGCCCATCGAGACAGTGCGGCGCGCTTGGCTGTGGCTCGAATCCGTCGAAGATCAAGTCTCCGCGGATGTCGGCCGTGTAGTTCAAACTCCCAAATCTGACCTGATGGCCAGGGGCGTAGCTTTCGATCTGCTCCAGATGGCCAAGTGAATTGGCCCGCAGTGCAGAGCCGCCGAATACGAAGATATGTCCGGGGAGAAAAGTATCACCCTGGACCGCGTCGTTGTTGATGATTGAAGGAGCCATCGGGCCTAAGGATGACGACACAGAGGAACTCTCAATGAAAGCACCGATGTCGGTGTCAAAACCGGCGGATCTCGGGTAGGGGGTCCCGAACTGTGCGTCTAGGCGGATGGTAACAGGAGACAAGGGACACGATGTTTTTACCTGTGTTCGGGCCCTCTCGATGGAGGTAAAACCCTACTCTGCTTGATTAATATTGGTGATATGGGTAGTACAAGAGTGGATCTACCACGAGATCGTAGAGGCTAAACCCTAGAAGCTAGCCTATGGTATGATTGTTGTTCGTCCTATGGACTAAAACCCTCCGGTTTATATAGACATCGGATAGGGTTAGGGTTACATGTAGTCGGTTACAATGGTAGGAGATCTACATATCCGTATCACCAAGCTTGCCTTCCACGCCAAGGAAAGTCCCATCCGGACACGGGACGAAGTCTTCAATCTTGTATCTTCATAGTCCAGGAGTCCGGCCAACGGTGATAGTTCGGCTATCCGGACACCCCCTAATCCAGGACTCCCTCAGGAGGCCTTAATATCCCTTAGTTTCCACCAGGACCCCGCTGCCACGGGAGGGTAGGATAAAAGATGTCATGCAAGTTCTTTTCCATAAGCAGGTATGACTATGTTCCGAATACATGCCTACATTACATTGATGAATTGGAGCTAGTTCTGTGTCACCCTATGTTATGACTGTTACATGATGAACCGCATCCAACATAATTATCCATCACCGATCCAATGCCTACAAGCTTTCCATCTATTGGTTTACGCTTATTTACTTTCCTGTTGCTACTGTTACAATCACTACAAAATACCAAAATATTACTTTTGCTTTCATTACTATTTTTGTTACCATTACCACTACTATCATACTACTTTGCTACTAAATACCTTGCTGCAGATATTAAGTTATCTAGGTGTGGCTGAATTGACAATTCAGTTGCTAAAACTTAATATTCTTTGGCTCCCCTTGTGTCGAATCAATAAATTTGGGTTGAATACTTTACCCTCGAAAGATGTTGCGATCCCTTACACTTGTGGGTTATCAAGACTAATTTCTGGCGCCGTTGCCGGGGAGCATAGCTCTATTCTTTGAGTTACTTGGGATTTATATCTGCTGGACACTATGAAGAATTTGAAAGACTCTAAGACAAAAATTTATCCCTCAACTACGAGGGGAGGTAAGGAACTGCCATCTAGCTCTGCACTTGATTCACCTTACATTATGAGTAAGCTTGCGACACCTAAACCTCGCTACGCTATTCGCTCGATATGTCGCATGTTATTGATGATGCCACTTCTGCTATGCATGATACTTATGATGAAACTACTTCTATGCTTGATACTACTGTGCCCCTTGGTGAATTTCTTGATGAACAAATTTCTAGGGCTAGAGAGAAAGAAACTATTGAAACTGATAATGTTGATGAAATTGATGATGAAGATATGCCTGTTATTCCTGAGGGTTATGTTTTTGATATGGAATCTTCTGCAGCTATTTTTTCCTGTAAAGATAGAAGCGAACTTAAGAGGCTATTAGTTAAATGGAGTAAAGAATCTCTTAGAGATAGAATGAAACCTGACCCTGCTTTTGCTACTTCACCTATTTGTGTTCCCGATAAGGATTATGAATTCTCTATTGATCCTGATATAATTACTTTGGTTGAATCTGATCCTTTTTATGGTTATGAATCTGAAACTATTGTGGCGCATCTTACTAAATTAAATGATATAGCCACCCTGTTCACTAATGATGAGAGATCTCGCTACTTTTATATCCTTAAAATCTTTCCATTCTCATTAAAGGGTGATGCTAATATATGGTTTAATTCTCTAGATCCTGGTTGTGTGCGTAGTCCCCAGGATATGATTTATTACTTCTCTGCTAAATATTTCCCTGCTCATAAGAAACAAGCTGCTTTAAAGGAAATATACCACTTTGTGCAAATTGAAGAAGAGAGTCTCCCACAAGCTTGGGGGAGGCTTCTCAAGTTACTTAATGCTTTGCCTGATCATCCTCTTAAGAAAAATGAAATACTCGATATCTTTTAAAATGGACTAACCGATGCTTCCAGAGATTACCTGGATAGTTGTGCTGGTTCTCTTTTCAGGGAAAGAACACCGGAGGAAGCTGAAATTATATTGATTAATATGTTGACAAATGAAAATAATTGGGCACTTCCTGAGCCAGCTCCGAGCCCACATCGAGCCTATTCCTAAACCAACTCCGAAGAAGAGAGGTGTTCTATTTCTCGGTCCTGAAGATATGCAAGAGGCAAAGAAATCTATGAAAGAAAAAGGTATTAAAGCCGAAGATGTTAAGAATTTACCTCCTATTGAAGAAATGCATGGTCTTAATTTACTGCCTGTTGAAGAAACATATGATCTTGATCCATTATGTATTGAAGAACCTCCTGATCCCGATAACCCAACACATGTAGTGAAGGTAAATTCTCTCTATAGATTTGATGAAGGTGATATTCCTCACTATAAGTCTGCTAGACAATGCTTGGATGAGTTTGATAATTTTATTGTCAAACAAGAAAATTTTAATGCTTATTTCGGTAGACAATTGAAATACGATTCCGATATGATTAAACACTTGGGTGATTATATGGCTAATATTAGAGGTGAACTTAAACTCATTAGCAAACATGCTTCAATGGTTACCACTCAAGTAGAACAAGTACTTAAGGCTCAAAATGATTTGCTCAATGAAATGAATAGTAAGAAAAATGATTATCCGTTAGAGTGGCTACTAGAATCGGTAGAATGACGCAGGAACCTTTGTATCCTGAAGGCCACCCTAGGAGAATTGAGCAAGATTCTCAGAGAAATAATACTGATGTGCCTAGTTCTTCTAAAAGGAAGAAAAAGAAAAATGATAGGACGTTGCAAACTTCTAGTGAACCTATTGCTGAGCTGAACCATCTGAGAATCCAAATGATATATCTATTTACGATCTTTGAAACACAACTGCGGTAACAAAGATGAACCTAGCGAAAATAATAATGATGATGTTCATGATGATTCTCAACCTAGTAATGATAATGATGTAGAAGTTGAACCTGCTGTTGATCTTGATAACCCACAATCAAAGAATCAACGCTATGATAAGAGAGACTTTGTTGCTAGGAAACATGGTAAAGAAAGAGAACCATGGGTTCAGAAACCCATGCCTTTTCATCCCAAACCATCCAACAAAAAGGATGATGAGGATTTTGAGTGCTTTGCTGAAATGATTAGACCTATCTTTTTACGTATGCGAGTAACTGATGTGCTAAAAAAAAATCCTTATGCTAAGTATATGAAGGATACCATTACCAATAAGAGAAAGATACAGGAAGCTGAAATTTCCACCATGCTTGCTAATTATACTTTTAAGGGTGGAATACCAAAGAAACTTGGTGATCCAGGAGTACCCACTATACCATGCTCCATTAAAAGAAATTATGTTAAAACTGCTTTATGTGATCTTGGAGCCGGTGTTAGTGTTATGCCTCTCTCTTTATACCGTAGACTTGATTTGAATAAGTTGACACCTACTGAAATATCTTTGCAAATGGTTGATAAATCAACTGCTATACACAGCCGGTATTTGTGAGGATGTGCCTGTTGTGGTTGCAAACGTTACTATTTTAACGGACTTTGTTATTCTTGATATTCCCGAGGATGATAGTATGTCTATTATTCTTGGAAGGCCTTTTCTGAATACTGCAGGGGCTGTTATTGATTGCAACAAAGGCAATGTCACTTTTCATGTTAATGGTAATGAGCATACGGTACACTTTTCGAGGAAACAACCTCAAGTTTTTAGTATCAATTCTATTGGAAAAGTTCCATCGATTATATTTGGAGGTTTTGAATTTCCTCTTCCTACTGTCAAGAAGAAATATGATATTCTTATTATAGGGGATGTGCATATCCCCATTGAGGTAACATAGTGTTACTCGAAATTTCTCCGGTTCCATGTTATTCAGAATGAGTTTGTTAACAAGACCTGATAAACCTTGTTAGTGGATTCCTTTTGATGATCATGAGACGGATGAAACTAGAAGGCACAACCTTCTGTACCCTCTTTATACTTTCTGTTATTTAGTTGAAATAAAGTAAAAATAGTAAACTTTTTGTCTGTTTCCTGATTTATCCGTGCAATATAAAAATATCCCGGAAATAAAAGTCCTCCAAATGCCATGCCAATTTAATATGATTTTTTCGGGAATATTTGAGTATTTATGGTGCAAAAATTACCACGGGGGGAGCTGCCACCTGGCCACGAGGGTGGAGGGCGCGCCCTACCCCCCAAGGCACGCCCCCTTGCCTCGTGGGCCCACGGTGGCCCTCCTCCACTTATTCCTGCACCCATCCTCTTCTTCTTCCTCCCACAAACACGAATATCTGGCTCAAACACGAGTTCCAGCCCCCGTTGCTGTGATTTTCGATCTCCTTGCTCAAAGCACCTCTCACAAAACTGCTTGGGGAGATTGTTCCTTGGTATGTGACTCCTCCATTGGTCCAATTAGTTTTTGTTCTAGTGCTTTATTCATTGCAAATTTGTGCTGCATAGGTGACCATGTTCTTGAGCTTGCATGTCAATTTTATATGGTTCCAAGTAGTTCCAATGCATGATAAAGGCTCTAGGCACTTGTAGGAGTAGTTGCTATCAATTTTATTGAAGTTGGTTCACTTTTGTTTGAAGTTACTAAAAATTTCAGAAATTTTTTCAGAGAAAACAATATGTTTTGGAAGATGTTCCAAGGTGGCTCTTCAAGGAAGAAAGGCCCTAGGCTTGCAATGCGCGATGCCGATGAGGAGCCCCCTAGGGACGCTCCCGTGAGGCCCTGTGAATGGCCTTCGGTTATGGATCAAGCGGGAATCACAGAAGAATTTAACGCATATTTGCGTAACATCGGTCTTATGGACTTTGAGGCAGACAAATTCCCACAGTATCATGATCTCACTAGTTCATTTGTGAGGACGTTTGAATTTTCATCTTCGCGTAATTCTCCTTCTGTCATGTTTGATCTTTATGATAAATCTTATACCATGGACTTAGAGGATTTTACTTTTCCTTGCAAACTCCCACAATGGGGTAGTACTGTTGATCCCCGTAAATATGAATTTAGAGACTTTCTTGCTAGTATAACTGTGGGGGAATCTAGAGATATAACGCAAGCCACTATAGGGAGCATTCACTTTCCTGCATTATTTTGCTCTCTTCATCGGTAGGTGCATAAATGCTAAGGATGAAGCATGTCACATGTGTGTCCCTGATCTCAACATTCTCAGGAGTGCTGTGTTAGGAGACCAATCTTATCATATGGGAGCCATTGTAGCTCGTAGGCTGCATCATTATAGATATAACAGAGATTTCTTTGGAGGAATTTACGCAACCCGCTTAGCTAATTTTCCTGAGATAGACATTCGTGAGGGTGATATGGAGTTACCTCCTGCATATTTGGATTATAACTCTATGGCTTCGCACCAGTTTGTCGAGAGGCCTGAATCACCTCTTTTATACCGACTAATCTTTGATAAACGGCGTGTTGTCCGTATTACTCTTCCTGCTCCTGTCTTCTTTGATTCTCAGACAAAAGGAAGATATGTTATTACCAGAGAGGAGGCAGATGAGTAAGAGAGGAGAGCGGAGGCAGCTCGACGCCACGCTGCAGCTCAGGAGGCGATAGCTGCCGCATCGCAGTACGACCCCGCTACACCTACGGGTATCCGCCAGGCCATCCCTGGCAATGAACCAACTTAGGCCAAAAGCCTAAGCTTGGGGGAGTACGTATCTCCCACCGACATTACATTTATGTTCACACACACTCATTGCTAGATGTCGGTGCTCATACTCTTTCACTGTAATATTCATGCTAGTTTCTTTTCTTTTTCCTGCTTTCTTCTTGTGTGTTTGTTAAACTTTAAGAAAACAAAAAAAATTAGTAGTAGTTTACTTTTCTTGCTGTAGTAGTAATAACTAAAAAGAAAACCCAAAAATATTTCCTGTTCTTCTTTTGCTTGTTGGGAGCTTTCCCGTGTAAATAGTTTCTTTTCTTTTCTTTTCTTTGGGGGTGTCGGTGTCAAAACCGGCGGATCTCGGGTAGGGGGTCCCGAACTGTGCGTCTAGCCGGATGGTAACAGGAGACAAGGGACACGATGTTTTTACCCAGGTTCGGGCCCTCTCGATGGAGGTAATACCCTACTCCTGCTTGATTAATATTGATGATATGGGTAGTACAAGAGTAGCCTATGGTATGATTGTTGTTCGTCCTACGGACTAAAACCCTCCGGTTTATATAGACACCTGATAGGGTTAGGGTTACACAGAGTCGGTTACAATGGTAGGAGATCTGCATATCCGTATCGCCAAGCTTACCTTCCACGCCAAGGAAAGTCCCATCCGGACGCGGGACGAAGTCTTCAATCTTGTATCTTCATAATCTTGGAGTCCGGCCAAAGATGATAGTTCGGCTATCCGGACACCCCCTAGTCCAGGACTCCCTCAGTAGCCCCTGAACCAGGCTTCAATGACGACGAGTTCGGCGCGCATATTGTCTTCGGCATTGCAAGGCGGGTTCCTCCTCCGAATACTTCATAGAAGGTTTTGAACACAAGGATAGTGTCCGACTCTGCAAAACAAGTTCCACATACCACCGTAGAGAGAATAATTTTTGCACAGATCTGCTGACGTATTCTGCGGCGTGACATCACACCACGGCCAGACCTTTATACGAATCGTTTTTTGCTGTTCCACCTTAGCGCGTTTTAGCGATGCGGTTTCCTTGGCATGTCTTATCAAAGCATAGATCGTGCCCCCTTATTCCGGGATTCCCATCAATACGGATGTGGGTAACCCATCCGCGCCATTGATTACGGTGCTTGGGAGATAAGCAAGTTTTACCATTCTGGTGGGGGATGCATAGCTTCGTCCGTCCATATAAGGGGATAGGGATCCACCTTTTCACCTACGCCTTCTTCCTCCTTTGCTCATCCATTTCCGCGCACTCGAGCTCCAGCGCCCAAGTCCGCACATCCCACCTCAACCTTCTCCAACTATGTCCGGAGCGGGAGGCAAGTGGATGGCCTCCTCCGTCACGAAGGGGCACATCACAAAGCTGCAGGAGGCCGGCTACTTGTCCGGCGACATCGCGTGTCGGCTCCCCAACAAGGGGCAGCTCATCCCCACTCCCAGGCCCCATGAGAGGGTGGTGTTCCTCACCCACTTCCTCCGCAGACTAGGTTTTCCACTTCATCCGTTTGTCCGGGGCTCATGTTCTACTACGGCCTGGATTTCCATGAACTGGCCCCAAACTTCATCCTCAATATCTTGACGTTTATCGTCGTGTGCGAGGCTTTCCTCTGCATCCAACCCCACTTCGGTTTATGGTTGAAGACCTTTAGCGTCAAGCCGAAGATAGTGGGCGACCGACAGCGGTAGTGCGGAGGCGCCATGGCGGGCGAGGATGCCCAATGTTCTATGGCTCGAGGGCTCCTTCGTGGAGACAGTAAAGGGGTGGCAATCGGGTGGTTCTACATCACCGAGCCGCGCTGACTCCAAATGGGCGGCGGCCCCAATTCATATCTGGTTCCCCACACGGTTCACATCATGGAAAGAGACGGCCCGACGTGGGGTGATTCGGAAGAGCTGACCGGACTCCCTACGTGTCCGAAACACGGTGGACAAGAAGCTCAAGCTTGTCAACGTAGTCCAGGTTATGCTCATCCGCCGGATTCTCCGTGCCAAAGAACGGGCCTACAATCTGTGTGAGTTTGATCCGCACAAAGATCGGACCTTGAGCCGGCTCTTCGACACTACATAATGAAGATGCCCGGAAGGTGCTGTTCAAGGGCGCCGAAGCCCCGCATCCGCCATCAAGATCGCGGATTCAGCTCGCGACATCAAGCCAGCGAGGTAAGTTATTTTACCCTTTACGGGACTCCTTTTTCATAGATTGACTCTATCCGGGATCTAAAACTCCCTAACCTTTGACAGGACTGGCTGAAGTCGTCCGGACAGATTAACTGTCCGACCCCTTTGCCAGAAGACCAGTGGACGCCCGATTAGCAGGGCTGCGGGCTCCGGTCCCCCCTGTGGTGCCGGAGCCGACGGCCAAGCAGGAGGCCACGGGAACACGACGGAGCTCCCGGCGCCAAGTGCTGTCCGATTCTGAAGCAGAATCCTCTCCTTAGAACGAGGAGGTGGAAAAAGCCTCTCCCGCCAGGGAAGAGAGGAAAAGGAAGGCCGCCTAACCGGGAGGCCGGAGGGTCCAAGAAGGGAAGGACCCTTCCTCCGGACTTCTCCACCAACACCGACAATGACGAGGAGGAGTGGCCAACAAGGGCTAAGCCCCTGGCGAGATCGTAAGTGTCCGGATAGCCATGGTTTTTTTCATTGCATAGTGTTCTCTAATGCCGAACAATCATGCAGCCCGCCCAAGGGCGAGCTCGTTGCTTCGTCGAGCGGGTCCCTGAGTTCGTCAGAAATGGAGAGTACTTCACTTCCGGCCGCCTCCTCACCTCACGCTGCGGACAACGCCGAGGTGGGGCCCCAAGGGGGGCCTGGTCGAGGAGGTGGCGCAGGAGGCGCTGCAAGGCAGCCTCCGGACTCAGCGCGTTGGGGCGAGACCCCAGGGGCTCTAAGCCCGACCCTCGTCCGGACTCCATCTGGAACCTTCAGCGTTCAAGTCCGGCAAGCGGCCCCTTCGTAGGAAGGGTAAGACGCCGGTGTTCTCCGTCAACCGGAGGCACCGGATAGCGATCGAGGCGCTTAACAGCGCTTCCATCAAGGAGGAGCACCGCCTTATGAGTGTGGTGATCCGGAAAGTTCGATCGGCCAAGAGCGGGCTGACTTGAAGCTTCTGCATCAGCCTTCTAAAAGGCTTTGAGGTAAGTTTAGAATATGTAAAAATATTACCGCATAGACAGACAGAGAGCTCGATGCTTAGTTCGGTGTTCGGAAAGAAAAGCCGGACTAAGGATCTAAAAGATATACGCAGGAGTCTAACATAAGTATGTGAATATGGGAATGCAGGCGCTTGCCGACCTCTGCCAAGACCGATCATGGAGGTCAATGCATTAAAGCAGAGCCTCGAGCGGTCCGAGAACGAGCTCGGCCTTGCCAAGAAGCAGCTCGAGGACAAGGAAGGTAAGTAATACCTTAATAAAGAAATACCTTATAGAAAGGATTCGGTTGCAAAAAAAATGACAGGAATAACGTGGGTATTGTAGGAGCTGCGAACGAGGTGGCAACCCTAAAGGAAGCGGTGTCCGTGGCCGAAAGCAAAGCGGCCGCGGAGCGCACCGAGCGAGAGAAGCAGGAGGAGCGGGTGGCGGAGGTGCGGCAAGAGCTCTAGGCTCTCATGGAAAAACACGAGAGTTTGGAGCGTGACTCGAAGACTCGAGAGTCCGAGCTTGCCTCGGCTCTTTAGAGTGCCAAAGCCGCTAAGGCCGAAGCCCAAAAGGCCCTCCAAGAAATTGAATCATTAAAGAAGATAGCGGCGGGTAAGGCATTCTTTATGCAAAGCAAGCATGTGAAAGTGAATTACCTATTACTTACCCGGATTCGGAGCTCTCCAGGAGCATTCGTAGATCTGCCCCGTAGTGTGTCTGATGCTGCCGCATTCTACCGCGCCAAGGAGGGGAGCTCGAGGAGAAGGTGTTCTGGTCTCAGTATGCTGAGGCCGGACTTCCGGTGCCCCTAAGTGACCAGCTGAAGTAGCTGGTCGAGCTCCACAAGGTCGCCGAACAGGCCATGAGGGGCCTCATAGTTTGGCTGTGGCCATTGGAAGCCATGCCTGGGAGCTACTTTGGGCTAGTGCGGCAGCTGGTGGACGCCTGCCCATGGATTGAAGTCATCAAGCGCTCCGTCTGCATTGAAGGTGCCCGTCGGGGCCTTGCCCGTGCTAAAGTGCACTGGGCAAGCTGGATGCAGAGAAGCTTGTGACGGACGGGCCACCGAAGGGCAAGGAGCATTGCACGCCCGAAATGTACTATGAGGGCCTCCTGAAGGGTGCCCGCCGTATAACGGATGAGTGCTCCAAAGATGTAATTTTTGAATAGACTCGCATTTGTTATCCTGTACGCTGAAAACTTGTTCATATGCGCTAAGCAACACTTGTTAATTTAAAATATTACCTTCTGTGCGGCCGTTTATCAAATTTGAGAGATGGCAAGTCGTTGGCTTCAGCCCCCATGCCACGAAAGTGCTTTGAGGTGTTCGGATAAACTTGAGCACTCTTGTTCCCATTCTTGGGTCCATCTAGGGAAGCGCTCAACGCAACGAACAAGGCAACCGGACTTATAGTGCTTGAACACTCTCACTTAGCCATAGAATTCTATAATTCTAAATTTCGGCAAAGCCCCTAGTATTCGGAAGACCGAGTTTGGGGCGCTATCCACGCCTTGGCCGGACAATTCTGGTTCCTCGCTCTAAGCGGCATAAGTCTTTAGGGACCCGAAAAAACCTCTCGAACAGCGACCGGCTCTCGCCCCATCATGACGGTCAGTTTTAGCTTTCTCCACTGAGGTGCTCAACCCAGCTCAACCGGGGCACAATCGCAGTGGTTCTCCTGGTGCCGCGTTAGCCGATAGAACGGAACGTAAGGCAGCGAAACACAGGAGCCGGGCAAACCCAACTATTGACCCAAGACATGATTCGGAGCCGATGCATATAATGCTATAAGTTCGGGGTGCCGCACTTGTGGAAGTGTTCGGACTTATCACACCATAATTTTGGGGTACTTAAGCCCCTGGTGTATTGGCCGTACCAAAGTGTACGGGTGCAACATGTCATGAAATGACCATATATATATATATATATAGATAAAGAAAGGAGTGCAATAATAGGCAAAAGCTATGTATTATTTATTCAAAAAGGTATTGCAATGAAAGCAGAACGATACAAATAGTGCGATAAGCAAGGGATTGGACTATTTAACATGTCCCCCTCCAGGGGTAAGCTGCGGGATGGTATGTAAAACAGTATAATGCTCGTAGTAGAGACCACCTGAACACTCGACGTAGCTTTTTGCTTCCCTGGCTGTTGCATCATGAGTTCGGCAATTCAAGCGCCGGACAGGGCTTCTGGAAAACGGAGTCCTGAAAGTAAGAAAAAAGAAGAAGGAAAAAGAATGACACAATTGGGAGCCCCCTGGTGCGGTTGAGCCGCATTCTGGGTGTGCCGTGGTCGTGCCCCTCCCCTTGTGCCCATGGTATCTCCAGAGCATAGTTATGTACGCGTAGTACTAGCATCGCAATTTCGCAAGGGCTGGGGTTGGGGCCGGATTGCTACGCGTGCTTGAATCGTGCCAGGCGGTCTTGTTGTGGGTTACTCCGGGCGCGCTTGACAGTGTCCGGACGTTTAGTGGCCGGACTCGAGAATTGCTGTGAGAGGCTGCTTTGCACCTCCGCCGCGAGGGCCACCGTGTGCTCCTCCATTCGGAGAGAGCGTTCGGTGTTTCCATTGACCGTGATTACTCCTCGAGGGCCTGGCATCTTGAGCTTGAGGTATGCGTAGTGCGGCACCACATTGAACTTTGCAAATGCGGTTCGTCAGAGCAGTGCATGATAGCCGCTATGAGCAGGACTATGTCAAACATTAACTCTTCGCTTCGGAAGTTATCCGGGGATCCGAAGACCACTTCGAGTGTAACTGAGCCTGTACAATTGGCCTCTACACCTGGTATGACGCCTTTAAAGGTCGTCTTTGTAGGTTTAATCCTTGAGGGGTCTATGCCCATTTTGCGCACTGTATCCTGATAAAGCAGGTTCAGGCTGCTACCGCCGTCCATCGGGACTCTAGTGAGCTGAAATCCGTCGATAATTGGGTCAAGAACCAATGCGGCGAATCCGCCGTGACGGATGCTAGTGGGTGGTCCTTCGATCGAAGGTGATCGGGCAGGAAGACCATGGGTTGAACTTTGGGGCGACTGGCTCCATCGCATATACGTCCCTTAGTGCATGCTTCCGCTCCCTTTTGGGTATATGAGTTGCGTATATCATGTTCACCGTCCGCACTTGTGTGGGGAAGCCCTTCTGTCCTCTTTTGTTCGGCGGCTGGGGCTCATCCTCGTCATCGCTATGCAGCCCCTTGTCATTGAGTTCGGCACTTAACTTGCCTGCTTGCTTGAACACCCAACAATCCCTGTTGGTGTGATTGGCTGGTTTTTCGGGGGTGCCATGTATCTGGCACAAGCGATCGAGTCTTCGGTCCAAGTTGGACGGGCCCTGGGTATTTCTTTTGAATGGCTTCTTCCGCTAACCGGGTTTAGAGCCTCTGAGTCCGGCATTGACTGCCGTATCTTCATCATTATCGCCGTTAATGCGGCGCTTGTTCTTGTTGCGACACGACCTGCCATTGCTGTCCTTGGTATCCGAACTACCAGGGTTTTTGGTCAAGTTGTTGCTTCGAGCTAGCCAGCTGTCCTCTCCCGCGCAAAAGCGGGTCATGAGTGTGGTGAGGGCTGCCATGGATTTTGGCTTTTCCTGTCCTAGGTGCCGGGCTAGCCACTTGTCGCGGATGTTATGTTTGAAGGCTGCAAGGGCCTCTGCATCCGGACAGTCGACGGTTTGATTTTTCTTGGTTAGGAACCGTGTCCAGAATTGTCTGGCCAATTCTTCTGGCTGCTGAATTATGTGGCTGAGGTCATCGGCGTCTGGTGGTCGCACATATGTACCCTGGAAGTTATCAAGGAATGCGGCTTCCAGGTCCTCCCAACAACCAAGTGATTCTGCTCGCAAGCTGTTAAGCCAATGCCGAGCTGGTCCTTTAAGGCTGAGTGGGAGGTATTTGATGGCGTGTAAATCATCACCGCGGGCCATGTGGATATGGAGGAGATAGTCCTCGATCCAGACCGCAGGATCTGTGGTACCATCGTATGATTCGATGTTTACGGGTTTGAAGCCCTCGTGGATTTGATGATCCATTACTTCATACATGAAGCATAGTGGGTGTCTTGGCGCCTCTGTATTGGGCTATATTACGGCGTAGCTCATATGAGCTTTGTCTCATCGTGTTCGCCCGGCGAGTTCTTGTATCCGCGTGTGATTATCATCACGTACCGTGGGGCGCCCACGCGATCCGTAGATCGATCTTGTATGCCTTGCCTTGTCCTCCAATACGTCTTGCAGGTCTGGCGCGTTTCCCCGTGCCTTGGTACTTTTTAAGCGGCGTCGGGTGCGGCTTGAATGGAGGGTCTAGAGGCCTCTCTGTCAGCTGACCACGGGTGGCGGTCGGCCGCTTCATGCGTTGGTGATGTAGGTTTGGGTGCTGCTTCCTCTAATTGGGGTAGCAGCCTACGCTTGGGGTATTTTTGGAGGGCCGTTAGAGTTCATACTCTTCGGTGCAAGGACTTCAGTCCATCCAGCCGACTAGCGTGTCTTGGTCACTCTAAGCTGTCGCTTTTTCTTGAGGCTGCTTGCCGTGGCCATAAGCCTGCGTTTGAAACGCTCTGTTCGGAGGATCCTCGGGGAGCGACAAATAAGTCGTCGTCGAGGCATGCCTCATCTACGGAGGGATGCGCATAATTATCGTCCTCTACCTCTCTTCTGCGCAGACCGTCAGGCGGACTTGCATCTCCCTCCTCTGCTACCGAGTCCTGCTGGAGGGGTTGTCTTCGCACCGTCCGGGGTGTTATTATCTCCCGTGCCGGAATCACCGTTTTTGCTGTGGCGGGATTTAGAGTGGCGCCGCTGACGTCGGCGCTTCGGTTGCTTCTTGGAGGGGTCATCCTCCGTTATTCCATCGCCGTTCCCATCTTTTGGGATGTCCACCATGTATATGTCGTATGACGAGGTAGCCTTCCAGTGCCCTATAGGCGCTGGTTCTTTGTCGTCTCCAGCATCGTCGTCCATACCGTCGATGTCTTCGGAGTCGAAGTCGAGCATGTCGGTTAAATCATCGACAGTGGCTACAAAGTGGGTGGTGGGTTGGCGTTGAATTTCTTCGTCGTCCGCATCCCAACCTTCCTGACCGTATTCTGGCCAGGGCTCTCCTGATAAAGAGAGAGACTTTAGTGAATTCAAGATGTCGCCAAAGGGCGAGTCTTTGAAAGATGTCATGGCAGTGAACTCCATGACCGGCGCCCAATCGGATTCGATTGGCAAGGGCGCGGAGGTTTCGGAGTCCGGCAAGGAGTTCGGCACCTGGGAGTCACGAGCTTTGCAAAGGACAGGGAGGGTGTTCGGCTCGACGCCGTAGATATTTCAGCCCCCGAGGCGGTGTCCAACCAACCGTCCTCGATCGGCGAATCCGGCTCCGAGCTAGGGGTCGGAGCGGACGCAGGTGCGACCTCCAGGACACTGTTCGGCGGCAGAGCTAGATCGTGCCCATCGAGATAGTGCGGCGCACTTGGCTGTGGTTCGAATCCGTCGAAGACCAAGTCTCCGCGGATGTCGGCCGTGTAGTTCAAACTTCCAAACCTGACCTGATGGCCAGGGGCGTAGCTTTTGATCTGCTCCAGATGGCCAAGCGAATTGGCCCGCAGTGCAAAGCCGCCGAATACGAAGATCTGTCCGGGAGAAAAGTCTCACCACGGACTGCGTCGTTGTTGATGATCGAAGGAGCCATCGGGCCTATAGGTGACGACACAGGAACTCTCAATGAAAGCACCAATGTCGGTGTCAAAACCGGCGGATCTCAGGTAGGGGGTCCCGAACTGTGCATCTAGGCGGATGGTAACAGGAGACAAGGGACACGATGTTTTACCCAGGGTCGGTCCCTCTCGATGGAGGTAATACCCTACTCCTGCTTGATTAATATTGATGATATGGGTAGTACAAGAGTAGATCTACCACGAGATCGTGAGAGGCTAAACCCTAGAAGCTAGCCTATGGTACGATTGTTGTTCGTCCCACGGACTAAAACCCTCCGGTTTAAATAGACACCGGATAGGGTTAGGGTTACACAGTCGGTTACAATGGTAGGAGATCTACATATCCGTATCGCCAAGCTTGCCTTCCACGCCAAGGAAAGTCCCATCCGGACACGGGACGAAGTCTTCAATCTTGTATCTTCATAATCTTGGAGTCCGGCCAAATATGATAGTTCCGCTATCCGGACACCCCCTAGTCCAGGACTCCCTCAGGGGGTCAATAGGAGAAGACCATGATTAAATTGTTGAAGTGGCTCTTATATGCATTATTGTTGATTTAACCAAGAGCCCATATTGCCTTGTCTTCTCATGTTTATTGAATGCTCGCAGATTCCAGCTTAGTCCAATGCACGCACACTCTTATTATTCACATCGTTCGGTCGTGCAAGTGAAAGGCAATTATGATGATATATGATGGACTGACTGAGATGGGAAAAGCTGGTATGAACTCGACCTCTCTTGTTTTTGTAAATATGACGAGTTCATCGTTCTTGATTCAGCTTATTATGAATAAACATGTTTGCAATGACAATTAGAGATCATAGTTGCTTATGCCATGTTTGATTAGCTACGAGTTATAATGGTTTACCTTGCATGCCAACATGCTATTAAAATGGTTGTGATGTGGTATGATGGGGTGGTATCCTCCTTTGAATGATTTAAGTGACTTGACTTGGCACATGTTCACACATGTAGTTGAAACAAATCAACATAGCCTTCACGATATTTATGTTCATGGTGGATTATATCCTACTCATGTTTGCATCCAATGTTTATTAATTTTAATGCATGTTCATGACTGTTGTCGCTCTCTAGTTGGCCGCTTCCCAGTCTCTTGCTAGCCTTCACATGTACTAAGCGGGAATACTGCTTGTGCATCCAATCCCTTAAACCCCAAAGTTATTCCAGATGAGTCCACTATACCTTCCTATATACGGTATCTACCTGTCGTTCCAAGTAAATTTATATGTGCCAAACTCCATACCTTCAAATAAACATTCTGTTTTGTATGCTCGAATAGCTCATGTATAAACTAGGGCTGCCCCTATCTTCCATGTTAGGCGGGTTATTCTCAAGAGGAGTGGACTCCGCTCCTCGCTCATGAGAAAATGGCTGGTCACCGGGATGCCCAGTCCCATGCTTTATGCAAACTAAATCAAAATAATTGCAAACAAAACTCCCCCTGGGACCTGTTAATTGTTGGAGGCACTCGTTGTTTCGAGAAAGCCATGGATTGATGCTTGTTGGTAGAGGGGGAGTATAAACTTTACCATTCTGTTTGGGAACCACCTATAATGTGTGTAGCATGGAAGATACCACCATCTCTTAGTTGTTATGTTGACAATGAAAGTATGCCGCTCAAAATATTATTTATCTCTATTTCAAAACCGAGCTCTCGCACCTCTACAAATCCCTGCTTCCCTCTGTGAAGGGCCTAGCTATTTACTTTTATGTTGAGTCATCACCCTTTTATTAAAAGCACCAGCTGGAGAGCGCTGCTGTCATTTGCATTCATTACTGTTAATTTATATTGGGTATGACTATGACTGGATCTCTTTTACCATGAATTACAATATCTAGTCAGTCCTTGGTCTTTAAAGGTGCTCTGCATTTATGTTTTGCGGTCTCAGAAAGGGCTAGCGAGATACCATCCTGTTATATCATATTATGATTGTTTTGAGAAAGTGTTGTCATCCGAGATTTATTATTATGATTCGCTAGTTGATTATGCCATTGATATGAGTAAACATGAGACCTGAGAATTATTGCAAATGTGGTTAGTTATAATCTTTGCTGAAAACTTGAATGCTGGCTTGATATATTTACAACAACAAGAGCAAACGGAGTTTGTAAAAGTTTCTCTTTTTCTCTTTCACTTTCTCAACTGAATTGCTTGAGGACAAGCAAGGGTTTAAGCTTGGAGGAGTTGATACGTCTCCGTCGTATCTACTTTTCCAAACACTTTTGCCCTTGTTTTGGACTCTAACTTGTATGATTTGAATGGAACTAACCCGGACTGACGTTGTTTTCAGCAGAATTGCCATGATGTTGTTTTATGTGCAGAAAACAAAAGTTCTCGGAATGACCTGAAACTCCATGGAACATCTTAGAAAAAATAATAAAAAATCCTCGCCAAAGATGAAGACCAGGGGGCCCACACCCTGTCCACGAGGGTGGGGGCGCCCCCCCTCTAGGGCGCGCCCCCTACCTCGTGGGCCCCCTGGAGACCTTCCGACGCCAACTCCAACTCTATATATTGGCTTTCGGAGAGAAACAAATCAGAGAGAATAAATCATCGTGTTTTACGATACGGAGCCGCCGCCAAGCCCTAAAACATCTCGTGAGGGCTGATCTGGAGTCTGGTCGGGGCTCCGGAGAGGTGGACTCGTCACCGTCGTGATCATCAACCATCCTCCATCACCAATTTCATGATGCTCACCGCCGTGCGTGAGTAATTCCATCGTAGGCTTGCTGGACGGTGATGGGTTGGATGAGATCCATCATGTAATGAAGTTAGTTTTGTTAGAGTTTGATCCCTAATATCCACTATGTTCTGAGATTGATGTTGTTATGACTTTGCTATGCTTAATGCTTGTCACTAGGGCCTGAGTGCCATGATTTCAGATCTGAACCTATTATGTTTTCATGAATATATGTGTGTTGTTGATCCTATCTCCCAAGTCTATAGTCACCTATTATGTGTTATGATCCGACAACCCCGAAGTGACAATAATCGGGATACTTCTCGGTGAAGACCATAGTTTGAGGAGTTCATGTATTCACTATGTGCTAATGCTTTGTTCCGGTTCTCTATTAAAAGGAGTCCTTAATATCCCTTAGTTTCCATTAGGACCCCGCTGCCACGGGAGGGTAGGACAAAAGATGTCATGCAAGTTCTTTTCCATAAGCACGTATGACTATGTTCGGAATACATGCCTACATTACATTGATGAATTGGAGCTAGTTCTGTGTACCCCTATGTTATGACTGTTACATGATGAACCGCATCCGGCATAATTATCCATCACCGATCCAATGCCTACGAGCTTTCCATCTTCTGGTTTACGCTTATTTACTTTCCTGTTGCTACTGTTACAATCACTACAAAATATCAAAAATTTTACTTTTGCTTTCATTACTCTTTTTGTTACCGTTACCACTACTATCATACTACTTTGCTACTAAATACCTTGCTGCAGATATTAAGTTATCCAGGTGTGGCTGAATTGACAACTCAGTTGCTAATACTTGAGAATATTCTTTGGCTCCCCTTGTGCCGAATCAATAAATTTGGGTTGAATACTTTACCCTCGAAAGCTGTTGCGATCCCCTACACTTGTGGGTTATCAACCGGTCAAGTCGCGGCCAAAACTGCACAGTGCGTGTGTGTGCTTGTCCCCATCTCAAACCGCCTCTTGTGCTCGTCCGCGAGCGTGGGCAAGCGCCGGCGTTGACACTGCACCCCGTCCCCTCGCGTTGGAGCCTCTCGTCGACGTTCGCCGCGTGTCCAGAGCGCTCCGGCAGCGACACGTTCCCCCCTCCGCTCTGGCTATATATAACGCTCCCCTCCTCGCTCGCTAGACACGCACCACTCCACACCACCTCCATGAATACGTAGACGAGCAGAAGCCCGGTCGGGCAGGCCTCTGGCCGTTGCCCCGACCAGAGGACTCCGGCGATCCCCGCAGTCCAGCCGTCGCACTCTGGTGCCTCTCGAGCTCAAGCAACTGCTTGGGCGGGGCATTGGGGGTCAGCTGGTGCTGCCTGGACCCCGTGGAGCCCTCGGAGCCGCCTCTCGCCGCCATCTTCTTCCTCTCCGGCGAATCCCGTCCGCCACCGAAGCTTGCGAGCTCAACTGCGACCAGCTCCGACCACCTCTCGCCAAGCCACGGGTACGGGCAGGTGCGCCACGACCCCAGCTTCAATCCTATCCCTCTCGTTTAGCCCCAAACTCCCTCGTCGCCGGCGTGAGCTCCGGCGAAGCCTCGCCTC
This sequence comes from Aegilops bicornis, assembly GCA_021605145.1. Taxonomy (NCBI): domain Eukaryota; kingdom Viridiplantae; phylum Streptophyta; class Magnoliopsida; order Poales; family Poaceae; genus Aegilops; species Aegilops bicornis. The sequence goes on from CM038675.1 coordinate 573,809,465, forward strand.
CCTCTGATCTCTCTCTCTCCCGACGCACGGGACCCACCTGTTAGTCTCACCACTCCGCCCGAAGCAGTACGAGTGGAGGCGTATTTCTGTTTTATGCCTTCGACGTCACCCCTCAGGAATTTCTGTTTAATTCAAATTTATTCAGAAATTTGACCAAACGTTGACCAGCCATAACTTCTAAACCACAAGTCCAAATGAATTGATTCTTTTTGCATTTTCTTTGTTACAGAAAGCTCTAGCAGCACACCAAAAGGTGGATTTTTCCTTGCTGTCTAGAATTTCTGCTGATTTTCAGAATGTGTTTTGACATTTATCTTTGTGGTTTTAAAATATTTTCAGAGGGAGGATATTGCCTTGAAGCTAACCAGGAGGAGTGTGACCCTCCTCTGCACTAAGGCAAGCCACAACATCATTTGGATGGTGTTATTTCAATATCTATGATTTTCTAATTGAATATGAGTCTTTATTTGCATTTAAAATTTGATAATTTAATATGGTTAATTGCTAGTTGTGTTATGATGCTTGATATGCTTGTTTTAGCTTCCGGCTGAGTTCATAGAATTGTTTGGCTAAGTAGAGTAAGATTTTGCACTAGATATTTTGTTATGGAAAGTTATGGTAGCTTTGCTAGTAATAGTTTTCAACTAAATGATGAACTAATAAAAATGTTGTTTGTAGATAAAAATGACTTATAACAAGAGAAGTTTCTGATCTTAGTTGTGCAACTTAGTTATATTGCTTGTTTTGATCCATGCTTAAGAGTTGCTTGCTCTGTGTGACGAGTAGTTGCATGATTTCCGGTATGATGTCATGTTAGTAATAAAAAGTTTTTCTGAAAGTTAATACTTGATTAAGTTCAACCAGAATATGATGTTGATCACATCATGGTGCCACTGAATCGGGTTTTTAATTCAAAGGCGACCACATTTACCTAATGGGAAGGTCTTGATTCGGTCCTTTGTCGTGGCTCTCACCGGTGCCTTCCGCGAGGGAAGGTTATGGGCGTGCATACCCTGGCCCGGTAGGCAGACATAACCTTGTGTGCTCGTTTTGTTGTTATGGTACCTTGTCCCCGTTTGGGACCGTTTTGCCACGCCGGTAGCCGTTGGTGTCTTTGGTAGACACGGGGCCACCCAAGACCTAGCCCTGAGAGGGAGATGGTCGGAGTGGCCGGGGAGAGTGCATGGCAAAGGGAGGGTTTTGTCCGAGTACTTTGGTCCACCAGAATGGGAGTACGAGGCCAGGTATTCCGTAGTGTGGGTAAAGTGCGCTACCTCTGCAGAGTGTATTTAATCTATCGATAGCCGCGCCCTCGGTTATGGGCAAGACTCGGGAGTAAGTCACACCATGGATCAACTTTTATAATTAATGTTGCAAACTAGTAATTGTTGTGATGCATTGTTTCGTGGTGAACCTTGAACACTCGAGGTGTTCATGAGTGATTGGTTTCAGGTGTGACCCCGGTGTGGTCACAGTTTGGTTATGAGGTAACTGTCTGATAAGCGAGTCCGTGTGACGCGGTGCGCTATTTGGTTGCGATGCATAGCTTTGCATTTGTAGTAATTTCTTGCATTAATTTAACTTGATTAATTATCATGATATTGTCTGTCATCGTGCTTATGTTTGTTGTGAGCTTGCAAGTACATTGAATGTACTGACCTGGCGTGTCATGCCAGTTTTCAGGCAAGTTGATTCGCATCGGAGTGCATCTCGTGTCTAGGCCGTGTCCACGTCGGTGTCCCTGTGCCATGGAGTTCCGCTACGTCGTTCTTCCGCTGCCGCGTAGTTTCGTGTGATCGAGGCCCCAGCCATGTTCATTAAATAATGTACATACTGTCCAGTAGCATCGTGTGTGCCGCTTGGCCTCGAATCTCGATGTAATATCAGACCTTTGTACCACGCTAGTATCAATAAAGCGGTTATTTCTATACCATGTTGTTGTGTATTGCCAGAAGACTCGATCTCTGGGCTGGCAATGCAGGGTAAACCGGTTGCTCTGAGCCGGGGTGCCACATTGTGTGCGCGCGCTGCTGTCTTGATGCGTGTGTATGTGTTGCTGCGTGTGTGCGCTATTGCCCCGCACACACACACACATACCACATGAGGGGCAAAAGAGTCTTTTCAGGTGTCATTTAGGTTTAAAATGGACGAAAGTGCCATAAAAGGCACAAAATTTAGACTCGTTGTTAGATAGGGAAGAAAAAGTTTTTCAGTGTCAAATAAGGAAACGGAATTTAAGATAGTGTCAAATAAGGAATTGTTTCTATTGATAAAGATTCTGTCTCATATAAGGAATCCATGGAATGTAGTGATTCTAAAACAATGGTTTAATGCAATGAAAGAAGAGTTAAAATCGATGGATGATAACAATGTATGAGAATTTACTGAATTGCCGAAAGGATTGAAACAAGTTGGGTGTAAATAGGTTTTCAAAATCAAACGCGACTCAAAAGGCAATATTGAAAGATATAAAGCTAGACTTGTTGCCAAAGGTTAGAGCATTTCCAGTCGCTTGCCCCCAAGGGCGTTTTAAGGCGGAAAATAGCGCCTCTTGGGGGCTTGCCGGCGCTATTTTTGGTGTGTGTGTGTGGGGGCTCGGTTCCCAGCCACCCCAAGTTCGCATGACCACCGAGTTCCAACTCAGATTCGACATAAAATCGACACAAATTCAACAAAAAATAATTTTTATCACATAGTTCATCACATAGATCAATACAAATCAAATGGTTCAATGAAGCAAGCTCATAATTCGAACATAAATTAAAACACATCGAACTAGGCGCTGCCTTTGAGCCTCAATAGGTGCTCCACCAGATCGTGTTGTAGTTCTTGATGCACCTGTGGGTCTCGGATCTCCTGACGCATATTGAGGAAGGCAACCCATGCTGCCGGTACTTGGTGATGAACAAATGCAAGAGGAACCTGCCTGAAATATGGTTCAATGTCAAACACTGGCTCGTCCTACTCCCTCTCAATGATCATGATGTGCAAGATGACACAACAATACATCACCTCCCACATCTGAGATTTCAACCAGGTGTGCGTTCCTGGATGGATCTCGCGAGTCGATTCGTGAGTTACGATGATGTATCGCACGCTGCATCTATGATACCTACTACTACTTGGGCTATGGGCTAGCCCCAACGGCGTTATGTTTTACCGCAACCATGAAATTATCGGCCTAATGCAAGGAAATACATACTTGGGGGGCCCGGGGCGGCTGCCCCCCTCAGGGCAAATTTGACAAATTTGGCCTGTGGACAAAAACAATTCACAAACTGAACTGGTTTGATTTTTTTTCACTCAGCTGACCCTTTTGTGTAGCGCCTGACACGCAGACGCCATACCCTATGGTGCAGCGCCCAACTCTCAGGCATTGCACGTCTGGCCAGCGTGGCACCCACGGGGCCCGCACCGAGCCGTACAGCGCCTGAGAGCTAGGCGCCACACATGTAATGTGCAGCGCCTAGCCTGTAGGCGCTGCACTGTGACTTAGAGCCAGCCGTGCGCTAGCCCTCCCCCCACCTATGGCTCCCCGGTTAGAGAAACCAGAATGCCATGTATTCCAGCCCAGAGATCGAGGAGAAGTCTTCTGGAATACGACACTGCTTAGCATAGAACAAATCAACTCTTTATTACAAGCTATATGGATACAAGGGGATTACATTGGCCTAGCGACACTACGCCTGCCACGGTTGCTCCATGCAAGCAACAGAACAACACGAAGCAGCGGAATAACTCTAGCAGCGGAACATCGACGATGGTGATAACTCCACTCCATAGGGACTCTGGCTGGAACGCTTATCCTATCTTGCAAACAAGGGATCCACGGCAAACAAGCAATCAAATCCGGCATGACCTGCAAACTGGCATGACATGCCAGGTCAGTACATTGAAAGTACTTGCAAGCTCACAACAACCAAGAGCAATCAAGACAGACAACAACATGGCAATTACAGGTTAACAAGGATTAACATGATACTATCAGATCAATCATAGCATGAACAAGATTAACATGATACAGCTAGAACAATATGAGCATGGCATGAACATATGAACATGATGACACTATCATGCACCAACTTACTCTGCTCGGGTTTACCTCGTAACCATCACATGCACAAGCACACCATCACGGACATCACACGATCATCTCAGGATCAAATCAAGCTTGGTATTACAATACCATAGTAATCATTATATGACCACAAGGAGCTTGACCTTTACCCTTGACTCTCGCATAACACCACAGTTATCCAACAACACGGTATCCTCGATGCCACGGTGATCCTCTCACGATCCCGTAAAGATCAACCAACTTCTCTCATCATCAAACCGGGATTGTTATTAAACACATCATTATTATTACTGTTGACCCACAGTGTGACCGACTACGAACTGGGCCCATATCTGCGGGCACGGCTATCGATAGATTTAACACACACTCTGCAGAGGTTAGTACATTGTACCCACACCATGGAACCCATGGCCTCGTGCTCCCATTCGGGTGGACCAACGGCATTCCGACAAAACCGATCTATTGCCATCACACTCTCCTAGCCACTCCTACAAACTCCCCTTTGGGCTAAGTCATGGGTGGCCCTGATGTCAACTCCTGACATCCGCCACCTACGTGGCCGGCCACCCGTGGCAAAACAAAAACGGGCCCAAACGGGGACAAGGATCCTTACAACAACAACGGGCACACAAGGCTTATGCCGTCCTACCCGGCCAAGGTAGCGCCCGCGCATAACCTTCCCTCGTTGGAGGCACCGGCCAGAGGCATGACAATAGACCCAGTTAGGACCACCCATAAGGCAAGTGTGGCTGCACTGGTCAGCTTGATTTGGTGGCACCATGACTCAGCCAACAGTTGTTCAAGTTTGATTATTATCCAGTTAAAGTTGAATGCAATAAGCTGAGCCATATTAAAATAACATGATGCAACTATAATGCATGATATCAACATGAGCATGGGGTGCAACATAATCATCAAGCATAACAACAATGAAGCATATATCCAAATGAAGATGGCATACTGACGAGCATAAACATAACACTACCCATGAACATAGCATGACCACTAGCATCATAAATGAATACCATGCAAGAACATAATAATACTACCAAGTAAGCATGTAACCAACTAGACGCAACGGAACATGCATAGGAACGGTACTGGATAATAGATATTAAGCATGCAATAGATGAGCATCACTACCACCAGCATGTACCAAGCAAGGCATATGAAAGTAATACTAGCAAGAATACATGATAACCAGGTGCATCCCTACATGTCAAGAAGATGAACATGAAACTATAAACATTACCGAAACACCGATAACAGTAGCAAACCAAAACCGACAATTATTAAATGTTCAAGTAGAAAACCATGGCTACTGCATGCAATCATGCAAGTGGTTGTCGTGGCTTGCCTGGGGATGAAGAATACACAGGGGAGAAGTGCGGGAAGCTCGCAGAACGAATCACAGGAAAAGTTTCTCTCCCGGAGGGGGCTAATTAGGGGCAAGGCCATAAACGTCATTTTCAAAATGTGAACACAGTGAAAATGATAAGAACAGAACATGATCAACGAGACGAAGATATGGGCGTTGGAATCACCTCAATCAGAGTTGTGGTTGAAAAGATACAAAGGTTTGAAAGTCAAGGACTAATCTGCAAAAGAACCACTGCAAACAGGTCCCTCCGCTGAAAACAGAAAACACATTCTCAGAAAATACGTTTTTAGAATATGAAAACGTATTTCCTCCCGCAGCCGTTCCCGAATATGTTTTCAATCAGGGAAGACATATTCTGTGGAATACACCTCCACTAATCCATGTCAGCGGGGCCGACCGGGTCAACGCGTGAGACTTACAGGTGGGGCCCGCCACTTATCCACGTGGGCAAGACAGATTTAACGCCCGGGTGGTTGACGAGGGGGTCCCGCGCACAGGTGGGGCCTGCCTGGCCGGCTTCTTCTTCCCCCGTGCCCGACGAAGCAGAGGCGCGGCCGGCTGCCCCGACGGCGACTTCGGGTGCATCTGGCCACCATCCGTGATGTTCCACTTACAGCAATGCTCAGGAGAAGGAGACGCGTCGGGGGGTAGCAGTCTTTGCCGCCGGGAAGCTCTATGGCGTCCGCAGCCGAGCTCGCAGCAGAGGGGTCCTCGGTCGCCGGTCGAATGAGGTGCTCCGGTGGAGGAGAGGGGGGGGGGCGGGGGGCGAGGCCACTGGGAGGTTCGCCGGACCGCAGGGGATGCTTTGGAGGTGGAGAGTAGGAGGGGGAAAGGCTAGCTCACCGAAATCGAGGCAGGGCTCGCCGGCGCCCTAGGCGATAGAGGGAGGTGGGGAGGCACTCCGGCGATGCTCTGAGGGGTCGAGGAGAGAGCTGGGAGATGGAGGAGGCTAATGAGATGCTCGGGAGGGGCGCGGGTGGCCTTATATAGGCGGGGTGAGGGAGGCCGAGCCGAGTGCCGCTGGCGACACGTGAGCGGGGCCTCTGGCGATGGTAGGGCACGGGCAGGCGGACAAGAGCGACGAGAGAGGGCAAGAGGGGTCACGGAGCAGAGACAGCCAAGGGGGCACGGGGAGGAAGCAGACAGAGGAGGAAGATGACGGCCGGCAATAGTTTGCCCGTGGGCGCGCGGTGACGAGCTCCAACGAGCGAGCTACCGGAGGGGAAGAGGGTCCAAGGGAATGGCGACGGCTCGGGGAGGCAGCTAGACATTCACGGGTGCGCTGTGACGACGAGCAAAGAGAGGGGGAAGAAGACAAAGGCGCCAGAGCACGCATATGGCATGCCAGACTTGTGATCACCGTGTGCACTAGTGCACACAGTACTGCGCGGTCTGCCAAATGATGTCTGGCACGAAGTATGTGACAGACTGGATTTTGCCTTCTCTCTTTTTACCGGACTTGCCTTCTCTCTCTTTCCGGACTCGGTTTTCATTGTGGTTTTTGTCCTGTTTTGATTTGGGTTTTGGATCAATTCAAATGGACTTGTCACTTGGGAATATCCTTGGCTTTCACCCAAGTGACCTATCTACCTTATTCCTCCCACAAATCCCCAAAATAATAAAATGAATATTTTTCCTAAAAGGAAAATATTCATTTTCTCTCTTAAGTGCATTTCAGAACCTTGTGCTCAAAGCAACCTCAATTTTTCTTGCTCATAAAAATCTAAGATAATTCCTAAATATTCTTAGGACCATGGCACATCTTCCCATGCAAAAATATTGCATCACTTTTTGTAATATTTTTGCTGTAGAAAATCTTTTCACTTCTGGACCAGAAATGCACTTTGTACAACAAGTGCATTTTCCCTCAGCTTTTGGCCTTGAACTTTCTTGAGCTTAAGCACCCTCCTAAGAAACCCTAAACCCTAGGAGATTAGCCCTAATGGCCTTCTAGAAGGTGGCCAGACTTGGCGACCAAGTTTCTGACCACAAACTTGTCAGCAAAGCGGAGTCACTTCTGGTCGACCTGGGCATGAGCCATCAGCTCCCCTAGACTTAACACTGCACGGTCGAGAGCATAGACAAGGTTTGGCCGCTCCTAGGCTTCGTTTTGACCATGCCAGCCGGGTGACCACGCGTGTACACGGTGCCTGGCTGGCGCCTTGCGCTCTGTTTCGCGCGTGCACGTTCCAGCGCTCGCCGCCAACTGCCGCACCGCGCCACAACCCTCAACCCATCACCCATGACCCTCCCTAGTGCTCACCGAGGCTGGAGCCGCTGCAGCAAGTCAGTCCAGTCGTGGCGAAAACGGCATAGTGCACGCGTGTGCTTGTCCTCATCTCCAACCGCCTCCTGTGCTCGTCCGCGAGCGTGGGCAAGCGCCGGCGTTGACGCTGCGCCCTGTCCCCTCGCATTGGAGCCTCTCGTAGACGTTCGCCGCGTGTCCAGAGCGCTCCGGCGGCGACATGTTCCCCCTGCTCCGGCAATATAAAGCCACCCCGACTCAAATCCTGGCCACACACACTTGGGCAGGGCCTTGGTGGTCTGTTGGAGCTGCCTAGACCCCGCCAAGCCCTCAGAGCTGCCTCTCGCCGCCGTCTTCTTCCTCTCCGGCGAACCCCGCCCGCCACCGAAGCTTGGGAGCTCGACTGTGACCAGCTCCGTCCACCTCTCGCCAAGCCACGGGTACAGGCAGGTGCGCCGCGAGCCCCGCATCCAATCTATCCCTCTAGCCTAGCCCCAAACCCCCTCGTCGCCGGCGTAAGCTCCGACGAAGCGCCGCCCCTCCTCTGATCTCGATCCCCCTCTCTCTCCTGACTGGTGGGGCCCAGTGTCAGCCTCAGTACTCGCGCCCGAAGCGGTACGAGTGGAGGCGCACTCCCACTTTACGCCTTTGACGTCACCCCCCAGGATTTTCTGTTAATTCAAATTTATTCAGAAATTTGACCAAACTTTGACCAGACATAACTTTTAAACCAGAAGTCCAAATGAATTGATTCTTGTTGCATTGTCTTTGTTTCAAAAAACTCTAGCAGCACACCAAAAGGTGGATTTTTCCTTGCTGCCTAGAATTTCTGGTGATTTTCAGAAGGTGTTTTGACTTTTATTTTTGTGGTTTTAAATATTTTCGGAAGGAGGACCTTGCCTTGAAGCTAACCAGGAGGAGTGTGACCCTCCTCTGCACTAAGGCAAGCCACAACATCATTTGGATGGTGTTATTTCAATATCTATGATTTTCTACTTGAATATGAGTCTTTAATTGCATTTAAAATTTGATAGATTAATATGGTTAATTGCTAGTTGTTTTATGATGCTTGATATGCTTGTTTTAGCTTCTGGTTGAATGCATGGATTTATTTGGCTAAGTAGAGTAATAGTTTGCACCATGAAAATTGCTATGGATAAAAATGATAGTTATTTTGCTAGTAATGGTTTTATTTAAATAATGAACTAATAACAATATTAAATGGGTTATAATAATGAGTTATTACCAGAGAAGTTTGATTCTTAGTATTGCAAGATGCATATGTTGTTAAGTTTGATCCATGATTATGAGTTGTTTGATTTGCATGACGAGTAGTTGCATGATCATTTTGATTGTATCATGTTAGTAATAAATTTTTTCTGAAAGTTAAAAGTTGATTAAGTTTAACTTGAATATGATGTTGATCACATCATGGTGCCACTGAATCGGGTTTTAATTCAATGCGACCACATTTACTTAATGGGAAGGTCTTGATTCGGTCCTTTGTCGTGGCTCTCACTCGTGCCTCCCGCGAGGGAAGTTTATGGGCGTGCATACCCTGGCCCGGTAGGCAGACATAACCTTGTGTGCTCGTTTTGTTGTTATGGTACCTTGTCCCCGTTTGGGACCGTTTTGCCACGACGGTGGCCGTTGGTGTCTTTGGTAGACACGGGGCCACCCAATACCTAGCCCTGAGAGGGAGATGGTCGGAGTGGCCGGGCAGAGTGCATGGCAAAGGGAGGGTTTCGTCGGAGTACTTTGGTCCACCCGAATGGGAGTACGAGGCCAGGTATTCCGTAGTGTGGGTAAAGTGCGCTACCTCTGCAGAGTGTATTTAATCTATCAATAGTCGGGCCCTCGGTTATGGGCAAGACTCGGGAGTAAGTCACACCATGGATCAACTTTTATAATTAATCCTGCAAACTAGTAATTGTTGTGATGCATTGTTTCATGGTGAATCTTGAACACTTGAGGTGTTCATGAGTGATTGGTTTCAGGTGTGACCCCGGTGTGGTCACTGTTTGGTTACAAGGTAACCGTCTGGTAAGCGAGTCCGTGTGACTCGGTGCGCTGTTGGGTTGCGCTGCATAAATTTGCATTTGTAGTAATTTCTTGCATTAATTTAACCTGATTAATTATCATGATATTGTCTGTCATCGTGCTTATGTTTGTTGTGAGCTTGCAAGTACATTGAATGTACTGACCTGGCGTGTCATGCCATCTTTCAGGCAAGTTGATTCGCATCGGAGCGCACCTTGCATCTAGGCTGTGTCCACGTCGGTGTCCCTGTGCCATGGAGTTCCTCTACGCCATTCTTCCGCTGCCGTGTAGTTTCGTGTGATCGAGGCCCCAACCATGTTCATTAAATAATGTACATACTGTCCAGCAGCACCGTGTGTGCCGCTTGGCCTCGACTTTCGATGTAATATCAGACCTTTGTACCACACTAGTATCAATAAAGCGGTTATTTCTGTACCATGTTGTTGTGTATTGCTAGAAGACTCGATCTCTGGGCTGGCAATGCAGAGTAAACCCGTTGCTCTGAGCCGGTGTGCCACAACGCTTGGTATTAGAGCCGCGCTGATTGTAGGACACGCTAGACCGGTAGTGCATTAATGTCTGATGAAGCAGTTTCGTTTGAGTGCTGGTAGACATAGGAATTGGTTGTTGCATTGCATGCATGAATTATTGTTGTTATTACTAACCGTATGGTTTGTGAGTGTAGATGGCACCAGTACCGATCTTGTACCATCCTAAGCCACCTCCGTGCACATCGCCGCACCTGCTTCAGAACGTGTGGCAACGACTCTATCCACAGGGTGCTGATCCATAGTATCGGGTGTATCACGAGCATCTGGCCGGTGCATTTTATGAGTATTATGCTGAGGTCACTCTACACCACAGTTCCCCATCCGGCGCTTACACTCGTTCGTCTAAGGGTGGTCTTGCTTCTATGCCATCGCAGGCGGTTCAGTTTGCTGCTATCAAGGCTCTTGTAGACTTGCGCTACAATGAGGTTCGCATGCAAACCCACCCTGGACTTTTCTTCTACCAATCTCTGCACGAGAATGGGCGTATCCGCTTTCCTTTGATTAATCTGGCATGCGATCGTCCCAGTAGCCACCTTGCACGCTACATCACCGCTAGCTATCTCCTTAACTACGAGTTAGCTCGGGAGCTCTCACGCGCTCGTGCCGCTCTCGCTGCTGCTCGTATAGGGAACCCTCTTCCCGCTGTCATCTACACTTCCGCTCCTCCCACCTCTGTTCCTACCACGACCTCGCAGGGTACCGTTAACCCTTTGACGGTGAACCCTCGCAGCGCTCCTGCTGCATGGTCTTCTCTTGTCGCTACTCCTGCCGCTCCTATGCTTAGATCCCATCCCCCGCCTGCCCCTGAGGGAGAGCCCTCAAGGCAGCGCCAGCGCACCTCTTTTCCCCCGGAGGTCTCTGCTATCAGTTCAGGATCTGGGTCCGGCTCAGGAGACGAGCCTGCAGCAGAACCATCCGAGCAGTAGATCATTATAGTATCGTGGTAGTCATGAGCATGATGTATGGCTGTAATCGCACTTGTCATGATGAGTAGTTTCATGTACGAGGGTAGCAGAACCATTGCGATGTTTATTTTCATGTTGGGACTATGTATAATTATGTTGGATTTCTTTTTGACTTGGTTTTATTTGCCGCTTTCTTCCGGGATTTGTCATTGGTTTTCCCCCATTTTGGAATTTTCTCATCATGGTTGATATGTATTGGGAAAATGAAAAATAGGATGCCGCGTGGAGGTAGCAGCAGTCAAGCTGGTGAGGATGTCCCTGTCCGTCGTTCCGCAAGACAGGCAGGACATTCCCCTGAACCCTACCAGCCACCTCCGCCTCCACCGCCACAACCGCCTTCCACTGAGCAAATCCTGCAAATGTTTGAAGAAATAAGGAGCAATGATCTGCTGGAAATACTGAGAAGTGTACAAGTTATGGTTGGGCAGAATGGAAACCAGAATGGCCATCATTCCAAGCTATCAGATTTTCAGCGAACCAAGCCTCCCAGTTTCAGCCATGCTACTGATCCTTTGGCCGCCGCCGACTGGCTAAGGACCACTGAAAGAAAACTGGAAATTGCTCGCACAGACGACGGAGACAAGGTTCCCTTCGCAACACATTATCTCGAAAGAGCTGCCGCTATATGGCGGGATAATGCCAAAGCAATATGGCCTGCCGACGAGGAAATTACTTGGACAAAATTCAAGGATCTCTTCCGCAAATATCATATTCCCACTGGAGTCATGAAGATCAAGCAACGCGAATTTCTCGCCATCACTCAAGGTAGCATGACCGTCACCGAGTATCTGAATAAATTCAACAACCTGGCCCGCTACTCTCTCCACGATGTGGCCACCGAAGAGCAGAAGATCGACCGATTTCTTGGAGGCCTATATCAACATCTCCGGTGCACTCTCAGTATGTTTGATTTCCCAGACTTCCTGACTCTAGTGAACAAGGCCCTAATCGCCGAGCGGGAACACAAGCTCCTGCACGACAACAAGCCAGCTGCTAATGACCACAAGTGCAAATTCGAGCCTAAGAAGGATATGCAACCAGTGCAAAAGGCTCGTACATGGCAACAGACTCAGGTGGAGTACAAACCCAATTGGCAGCAAAACGTCAACAAGACTACTACACAAGTCAAGAATGTCGTGACCAGCCCGGTGCGGGACGATTGTCAGCGCAACAATTTGTGCTTCATCTGTGGTCAAACCGGACACTACGCCCGGCAGTGTCCCAAGAACACCAAGCACGTCGCTCCATTTCAGCCGCAAGTTAACTACATGGAGCAGTATTCTGCCCCCGTTATAATTCAAGGGCAAGTTCATCACATCTCTGTAGACGAAGCCCAAGAGGACCCGGAAGTCGTCATTGGTATGTTTCCTATTAATGACATACCCGCCATACTTTTATTTGACTCTGGGGCTTCCCACTCTTTTATTTCGCGGAGTTTTGCTTCCCAAAACATTTTTTCTTGCTCGATTTTGGGAAAGCACATGCTGGTACAATCCTCGGGATCCATACTCAGAAGCAAGCTCGTGTGCCGAAATTTGGCGATTGACATCAAGGGCGTCAAGTTTCCAACATCATTGATAATCATCGATTCCAACAAATTGGATGTCATTCTGGGCATGAATTGGTTAACCCAATACCAAGTCTGCATTAGTTGTGTGACCAGAGAAGTTACCCTGAAAAATATGGAAGGTCGCACCACAAGTTTTTATCCCCGCAATTGCATCCCTGCGAAGGATATGGTTTTCACAGCCGCGGCAGAAGAGGTGGAATTAATTCCAGTGGTCAGCGAGTATCCAAATGTATTTCCTGAAGAATTATCCGGCATGCCACCAAACCGATAATTGGAGTTCGCTATTGACCTACTGCCTGGAACCACCCCAATACATAAGAAGTATTATCGGATGCCCTCCTCAGAATTGGTGGAATTGAAGAAACAACTGGATGATATGCTGCAAAAAGGATATATTCGTCCAAGCTCTTCACCATGGGGATCACCAGCAATCTTCGTGGACAAAAGGATGGCGATCTACGAATGTGTGTAGACTACCGATTTGAATGACGCCACCATTAAAAACAAGTATCCACCGCCAAGGATTGACGATCTGCTTGATCAACTCGGTGGGGCCAAAGTATTCTCATAGTTTGATTTGAGGACGGGATATCATCAACTCAAGATTAAGAAGGAAGATATTCCTAAGACCGCGTTCACCACTCGGTACGGTCTTTACGAATACACTATGATGTCCTTCGGCCTCACCAATGCTCCTGCATTCTTTATGCATATGATGAACAAGGTGTTTATGGACTTCTTGGACAAATTTGTGGTGGTGTTCATTGATGACATCCTCATTTATTCCAAAAGCAAGGACGAACATAAGGAGCATCTTCGCATAGTTTTGCAACGGCTTCGCGATCATCGATTGTATGCCAAATTCAGCAAATGTGAGTTCTGGCTCCAGCAAGTGGGATTCCTCGGACATATCCTCTTAGCTGAAGGAATCTCGGTGGACCCAAGCAAGGTAAATGATGTACTTGATTGGTCCGCACCCACCACCGTCTCAGAAATCCGGAGTTTCCTTGGACTGGCCGGATATTATCGCCGTTTTATCGAAGAATTTTCCAAGATCACCAAGACAATGACTGAGCTCCTCAAGAAGGACAAGAAATTTGTATGGACTGAAGATTGCGAACGGAGCTTCAATGAGTTAAAAACCAGACTGACATCGGCACCCGTATTAACTCTTCTAGATATCTACCGTAGTTTTGATGTTTACTACGACGCCTCCAGAAAAGGACTGGGGTGTGTACTCATGCAAGATGGCAAAGTGGTGGCCTATGCATCTCGCCAACTGCGACAACATGAAGGAAATTATCCTACCCATGATTTGGAATTGGCCGCAGTGGTGCACGCTTTGAAGATCTAGAGACATTATCTGATTGGGAAGGAGTGCCAGATATTCACTGACCATAAAAGTCTCAAGTATATATTTACTCAGCCCGACTTGAACCTTCAACAACGAAGATGGCTCGATTCTGTTAAGGACTATGACCTCGGAAGAAATTATCACCCGGGCAAAGCTAATGTGGTGGCTGACGCCCTCAGCCGCAAACCAGCCAACCTTAATGCCCTAATAGGTTCCTTGCATCCAGAGCTCTCCGAAGAAATCATGCAGCTGAATCTGGTAATCACCGACGCCCGTCTTACCAATATACTAGAAGTTGCTCCAACTCTCGAGGAAGAAATCCGCAGAGCTCAAGCGGATGATAAGGTGTTACAGATATATGTTCAGAAGCTGCACCAAGGGAAAGCGCCTGATTTCACTATGGATCAGCAAGGTTCGCTAAGGTTCCGAGGAAGACTTTGCGTACCCGACCAAGACAGTCTGAAGAAGAAAATATTGGCGGAAGCACATGAAGCACCATACTCAATTCATCCCGGTGGTACCAAGATGTATGAGGATCTTCGTCAGATCTTTTGGTGGGATGGAATGAAGAAAGACATCGCGTATTTTGTGGCCTGTTGTGATATCTGCAATAAGGTAAAGGCGGAACACCAAAAACCCGCCGGACTCCTCCAGCCTCTGCTGGTATCCCAATGGAAATGGGACGATATTTGCATGGATTTCATCACCGGATTACCAAGATCTCATCGAGGAAACGACACAATATGGGTCATAGTGGACACTCTAACCAAGGTGACACACTTCCTACCTATCCGGATCACATACCGTGCAAATCAACTTGCACAACTGTATGTATCAAGAATCGTCAGTCTGCATGGAGTACCCAAGACTATCACCTCCAACAGGGGATCTCTATTCACATCCGCATTTTGGTCCCGACTTCATCAAGCCTTGGGGACCGTTCTGAAGTACAGCATGGCTTACCCTCCTTAGACAGATGGACAGACTGAGTGGGTAAATCAAATACTCGAAGATATGCACCGGGCATGTACATTGGCCCAAGGAACCAAGTGGGAAGACAATCTGCCCTATGCCGAGTTTTCCTGCAACAACAGTTTCCAGGCCAGCCTAAAGATGTCACCCTATGAAGCTCTGTATGGCCTGAAATGCTGCACCCCATTAAATTGGTCTCAGACTGGAGATAGCCATATTTTCGGGACTAATTTAATGCTCGAAGCCGAGAAGCAAGTCAAGGAAATCCGAGACAAACTGCAACTAGCCAAATCCCGACAGAAGAGCTACTACAATGCCAAACATCGTCAGATCAGCTTCGAACCCGGAGAACACGTATATCTCGGAGTCACCCCAATGAAAGGAGTCAAGAGGTTTCAGACCCGAGGAAAATTGGCACCCAGATATATCGATCCATTCCTCATCGTGGCCAGAATCTCACAGCGTGTTGGAGTTGGAGTTGCCACCAGAATTATCAGAAGTACACAACGTGTTTCACATCTCACAGCTAAGAAGATGCATCTCGCCACCGGAGAAAAGGACTGATATGTCAGAGATAGAATTATCTAAGGATTTGACTTATGAGGAAAAGCCAATCAGAATATTGGATCAGACAGAAAGGGTCACTCACAGCAAAGAGATAAGATTTTACAAGGTTTACTGGGAGCATCACACCGAAGAAGAAGCAACCTGGGAAAGAGAGGAATTTTTAAGGACTGCATACCCAGAATGGTTTTCCCAAGCAACCGAATCTCGAGGACGAGATTCATCCTAAGTGGGGGAGGTTTGTGACAACCTAGATTTTTCCTTCTCTCTTTTTATCGGACTTGCCTTCTCTCTCTTTCCGGACTTGGTTTTCATCGTGGTTTTTGCCCTGTTTTGATTTGGGTTTTGGATCAGTTTAAATGGACTTGTCACTTGGGCATATCCTTGGCTTTCACCCAGGTGACCTATCTACCTTATTCCTCCCACAAATCCCCAAAATAATAAAATGAATATTTTTCCTAAAAGGAAAATATTCATTTTTCTCTCTTAAGTGCATTTCAGAACCTTGTGCTCCAAAGCAACCTCAATTTTTCTTGCTCAGAAAAATCTGAGATAATTCCTAAATATTCTTAGGACCATGGCACATATTCCTATGCAAAAATATTGCATCACTTTTTGTAATATTTTTGCTGTAGAAAATCTTTTCACTTCTGGACCAAAAATGCACTTTGTACAGCAAGTGCATTTTCCCTCAACTTTTGGCCTTGATCTTTCTTGAGCTTAAGCACCCTCCTAAGAAACCCTAAACCCCAGGAGATTAGCCCTAATGGCCTTCTAGAAGGTGGCTCCACTTTGCTGACAAGTTTCTGACCACAATCTTGTCAGCAAAGTGGAGTCACTTCTGGTCGACCTGGGCATGAGCCATCACCTCCCCTAGACTTAACAATGCACGGTCGAGAGCATAAACAAGGTTTGGCCGCTCCTGGGCGTTGTTTTGACCATGCCATCCTGGTGACATGCGTGGACACGGTGCCTAGCATGCGTCTCGACGCGCTCTGGCTTGCCCCTTGCGCTCTATTTCAGCGTGCACGTTCCAGCGCTCGCCGCCGACTTCCGCACCGTGCCACAACCCTCGACCCACCACCCATGAACCCTCCCTGGCGCTCACCGACGCTGGAGCCGCCGCAGCAAGTCAGTCTAGTCGCGGCCAAAACAGCATAGTGCGCGCGTGTGCTTGTCCTCATCTTCAACCGTCTCCTGTGCTCGTCCGCGAGCGTGGGCAAGCGCCGGCGTTGACGCTGTGCCCTGTCCCCTCGCATTGGAGCCTCTCGTCGATGTTCGCGCGTGTCCAGAGCGCTCCAGCAGTGACATGTTCCCCCCTCCTACTCCGGCTATATAAAGCCACCCTGACTCGAATCCTGGCCACGCACCACTCCACACCACCACCACGAACACGTAGAATTACCGCAGTTTGGTCGGGCAGGCCTCTGGCCGTCGCCCTGACCCGAGGACTCCGGCGATCCCCGCAGTCCAGTCGCCGCTCTCCAGGGCCTCTCGAGCTCAAGCAGCTGCTTGTGCAGGGCCTTGGTGGTCTGATGGAGCTGCCTGGACCCCGCCAAGCCCTCGGAGCTGCCTCTCACCGCCGTCTTCTTCCTCTCCGGCGAACCCCGCCCGCCACCGAAGCTTGCGAGCTTGACTGCAACCAGCTCCGTCCACCTCTCGCCAAGCCACGGGTACAGGCAGGTGTGCCGCGAGCTCCGCTTCCAAGCTGTCCCTCTAGCCTAGCCCCAAACCCCCTCGTCACCGGCGTAAGCTCCAGCGAAGCGCCACCCCTCCTCTGATCTCGATCCCCCTCTCTCTCTCCTGACTAGTGGGGCCCAGTGTCAGCCTCACCACTCGCGCCTGAAGCGGTACGAGTGGAGGCGCACTCCCACTTTACGCCTTCGACGTCACCCCCAAGGATTTTTTGTTAATTCAAATTTATTCAGAAATTTCACCAAACTTTGACCAGCCATAACTTTTAAAAAACAAGTCCAAATGAATTGATTCTTTTTTGCATTGTCTTTGTTTCAGAAAACTCTAGCAGCTAACCAAAAGGTGGATTTTTCCTTGCTACCTAGAACTTCTGGTGATTTTCAGAAGGTGTTTATTTTTGTGGTTTTAAATATTTTCGGAAGGAGGATCTTGCCTTGAAGCTAACCAGGAGGAGTGTGACCCTCCTCTGAACTAAGTCAAGCCACAACATTATTTGGATGGTGTTATTTCAATATCTATGATTTTCTACTTGAATATGAGTCTTTAATTTCATTTAAAATTTGATAGATTAATATGGTTAATTGCTAGTTGTTTTATGATGCTTGATATGCTTGTTTTAGCTTCTGGTTGAATGCATGGTTTTGTTTGGCTAAGTAGAGTAATAGTTTGCACTATGAAAATTGCTATGGATAGAAATGATAGTTATTTTGCTAGTAATGGTTTTGTTTAAATAATGAACTAATAACAATAATAAATGGGTTATAATAATGAGTTATAACCAGAGAAGTTTGATTCTTAGTATTGCAAGATGCATATGTTGTTAAGTTTGATCCATGATTATGAGTTGTTTGATTTGCATGACGAGTAGTTGCATGATCATTTTGATTGTATCATGTTAGTAATAAAAAGTTTTTCTGAAATTTAAAACTTGATTAAGTTCAACCTGAATATGATGTTGATCACATCATGGTGCCGCTGAATCGGGTTTCCATTCAGTGCGACCACATTTACCTAATGGGAAGGTCTTGATTCGTTCCTTTGTCGTGGCTCTCACCGGTGCCTCCCGCGAGGGAAGGTTATGGGCGTGCATACCCTAGCCCGGTAGGCATACATAACCTTGTGTGCTCGTTTTGTTGTTATGGTACCTTGTCCCCGTTTGGGACCATTTTGCCACGATGGTGGCCGTTGGTGTCTTTGGTAGACACAGGGCCACCCAAGACCTAGCCCTGAGAGGGAGATGGTCGGAGTGGCCGGGGAGAGTGCATGGCAAAGGGAGAGTTTCGTCAGAGTACTTTGGTCCACCCGAATGGGAGTACGAGGCCAGGTATTCCGTACTGTGGGTAAAGTGCGCTACCTCTGCAGAGTGTATTTAATCTATCGATAGCCGCACCCTCGATTATGGGCAAGACTCGGGAGTAAGTCACACCATGGATCATCTTTTATAATTAATCTTGCAAACTAGTAATTGTTGTGATGCATTGTTTCGTGGTGAATCTTGAACACTCGAGGTGTTCATGAGTGATTGGTTTCAGGTGTGACCCGGTGTAGTCCTTTGTTTGGTTACAAGGTAACCGTCTGGTAAGCGAGTCTGTGTGAGTCGGTGCGCTGTTGGGTTGCGCTGCATAGCTTTGCATTTGTAGTAATTTCTTGCATTAATTTAACTTGATTAATTATCATGATATTGTTTGTCATCGTGCTTATGTTTGTTGTGAGCTTGCAAGTACATTCAATGTACTGACCTGGCGTGTCATGCCAGCTTTCAGGCAAGTTGATTCGCATCGGAGCGCACCTCGCGTCTAGGCCGTGTCCACGTCGGTGTCCCTGTGCCATGGAGTTCCGCTACGTCGTTCTTTCGGTGCCGCGTAGCTTCGTGTGATCGAGGCCCCAGCCATGTTCATTAAATAATGTACATACTGTCCAGCAGTACCGTGTGTGCCGCCTGGCCTCGACTTTCGATGTAATATCAGACCTTTGTACCACACTAGTATCAACAAAGCGGTTATTTCTGTACCATGTTGTTGCGTATTGCCAGAAGACTCGATCTCTGGGCTGGCAATGCAGGGTAAACCGGTTGCTCTGAGCCGGGGTACCACAAAGTCCCTCCAAGATATAGCAGCCCTGAATCAATGAAACGAGCAGAGCTACTTTGGTTGAGTTGGAATTAAGCTCAGAAGTTTGCTGTAGCAATCTTGACCATACTGCTGTGATCAACAGAGTGAGGTTAAGTGAAAAACTTGATGTCAGGGAGGTTTAAGATAGGAAGGACTACAGTCCTGTGAATTTTGAGGAGATTTGGATAAGTATATAACATAGTTGCTTTGCAACTGCAAAATCTGGTCCAGAAGCAAAAATAGGAAGTAGCACTCACTAGGAGTGATGGATTGAGCTGAAAATGGGCATGGAATGATGATTTGGCCATATGAGAACGCCATAAAAATTTCAGGCCATTCGGCCAAGCCAAATGGTACTTCCTTCATCAAGCACCTCCCTGGACAGAATCTTGGGAAAAATCCTGAGGGAAAATGGCTAAATGAAATGATCTCAAATCTTGTGGATATAGGTTATATGGATAGGAGAAGGCTTAGGAAAATTTTCAGCCATAATGGAGCAAGATAAAATATACTTGCTTCTCAAACAGAAAATTTGGACATAAACAAATAATTAAAGGTGTACTCATAGATGCATTGCATGAGCTCAAATTTTGTGGAGAGTGATGATATGAGCACGTTAAGTAGTGTGCAAAATTTCGACTCATTTAGGTTATCCTAGCTAGTACTTCCTTCACAAAGAATTCCCTCAGACAGGAACTTTGAAAAATTTCTCAGGAATATTCACTAGGAAAATTATGTTGAAGGCAATGATATGAACATGAAAAGGTGTCCAAAAAGTTTGGGGTCAATCAAGCAAAGATAAATGACACTTCCTTCTCAAAAAGCCACTGAGGGCAGAATAAGAAAATGAATATTTGTGAATTATCTTTGATGATGCCAAGGAAGGATTTTGACATATTTGAACAATTTATGAGAATTATTTGGGAATTTTGAGAGTGATAGAAATATAGGTTGCTTCACAACCTAGCGCAAAAAGGATTATTCCTTTAATAGAAAAGGAATATTCCCAACAAAGAGGATATTGAGGTTGCTCCAAGATGAAAATGGCAAGGTCTTGGGAAGCATATGAGGATGACAAGCCACTCTGGAAAGGACGAAGAGGTCATCTTCTCCAGTTTCTAGACCACATAGCCATAGAAAAAGAAAACTCAAGAAAAATCCTTAGAAAATCAAAAGAAAAAGAAAGGGCCAAAAATATGGGTGTGACAAACCTTCCCCCTTAAAGAAATCCCGTCCTCTAGATTTGGTTGCTCAAGGAACAAGTATGAATATATTGACTTAAGGAAACCGTTTCCAACTCGGGTATCCTTTTTCCTTTATTGTTTGTTCCCCACTGAATTTGATATGACGAGACCGCTCGGCTCTGGGGTGGTTTGCTTCACTGTATCGACATCCTGACAGAACTTACCTTACATGTTCATGCTTATATTAGCTCCCATTTCTTTTCGTATTTGCTGACTTAGCTGAGATTACCATGACTGAAATATATGTCCGTCTCACAAGTCTAAGAGTGATTTTCGATGGATGTGTCATCCAACACAGACAACATTTCATGAAGTTGTGCTCATATTATCCTGGAGGGAACCCAATCTTTACACCTTGCATTGGGTTTCTCAACTAACTGTGGGTCCTTCGGGTTCAAAACAGTGAGGTGGGTCATAACCGTTCTTCTGACTGATACTGATTTCTCACGGAGTTTCTGAATCATCTTGACTGGCTCCACTGTCTTGAGTATTAGATCCATACCAAATATTTTACTGTCTCCTATCGTGACCCGCATAAAGGGGTACGGCCTTATATGATAGTATCCACACTCTTGACTGATGGTGGTTCTGGCAGAAGAATTTTGTTCACGATAGGCTATCCTTTGATGATCCTCATAAGTGAGGACACATGCCTCAATACTGTTATTCGCCATCCTGATTATTCATTCAGTCGGCATATCCATGGGGATAGTAGGCTATGTGATGCTTTAATTACCATAGTCATTGAGGTTAAACTGTTGAATGGACCTTTGGTTTGACTTGACAGACTCAGATATTCGATACTGACAAATCGGAGCACATATTGTTGACTGAGCTGGTTGCCTTTATATGGGGCCCTTACCAAAATTGAGTAGACCCCTTAGGTGAATATTCATGGTGATCAATATTGACTCAGACTGTCCGGGGTATCTGCACCATGTGGGTCATGCAACACTTTTTATACCTGCATTGTTGGTCTTGCTTCATCATTATTGTTCCCTTTGTCTGGATCCTTTGCTGAAAGAGCCTGGTCATATTGCTTCTTCGTGTGACCATAGATAATGTCGGGTGCAATATTTCGGCGATCGTAACTTATCCTCGGGCATGTATCGTGTGATAGGAACTATACCATGTTTACACGTACTTGCATGTAACTCATTTTTGTCGTCAAGCATCCAAGGTGGTGACAAGGGTTAATGATATCACCTTGTCGGGTATGGGGAAACTGGCCTCGATGAGTACTGCCACAATTTCCTATCCCATTTTGTCTTTCTCCACAGCTTGTTGGTTCTTGCATCACCCACTGGCTTTCCTACTCTTGCATGACGGTTGTAGTTGTCGGATTCTTACCTTGACTTCATCATCGTACCGATGACTTGCGGGAACTTGGCAGCATACTCACCATATATATAGGAGTAACTGATTCTCGAGGCAGACTTGTTTACCAACTGATTCTTGGGATACATTGCCATATACTGTCAATTCATAGTGTACTATTTTGGACCAATGCCGTACTGAGGGAGATTGGATGGCTTATGCGGGAAACCATTGAGAGTATCTTGCCGAGGAAGACTGGTTATCGTGCTTCAGAAGCTTCCCCCCTTAAAGACTTGCTAGGGAAAACTCGGTACCTTATGCCGGAAGCTTTTGTAGTTGCTTACTGAAGAAGACATATCATCTTGCATGGGAAGTCATCCATATATCGTACTGAGGAAGATAGAGGAATCTTGCACTGGAAGCTTCTCTGGTAGCTTGCGAGGGAAGACCGGGTTGCTTACACTAGAAGCTTCTCATTGTGATAGTCGGACCGATTACCACACACACACACACACACACACACACACACACACACACACACATATATATATATATATATATATATATATATATATATCATCTTAATATTCATGCTGTTGATTACCTTTGATAATATACTATGGTCTTGCACACAATTTATCTTCTTGCCGATTTGATCATTACTGCTATGAAGAGTGTACACTGAGGGAGACTTGATTATCCGTACTGTTGTGAGGAGTGCCCACTAATGCAAACTTGATTATCAGCATCAAGATCAGATATTCCCCATTTCACTGCAGTCGGCTGAGAATTCCATTCTGTTTAGCTGAGTTTCCAAATACTTGAATTCCTTGATTATGCTTCGGGTCCGGTATCGGATGGTGAGCAACTTTAATAAGGGAAAAAATATGTAACACCGAAGGCCCAAAGAAAGAAGCAAAAGAAATGACAAAAAACAAAAGCACACAAAGCCTACAAATAATACAATTAATCAAACAACATCACATATTACTGCTACTCACAACAATAATATGCATGCATACCTAAGCACACAAATCTCGCGGAAACTCCGGTATTGCGGTCTAATATGTTGTGGCGGTGTGCATGAAAGTGAATCTGCGTGTGGAAGGACACTACAAAAAAATACGCTTCCGTGATGATACGTGTTTGTCACAGTAGGTCACATTTTTTGTCATGCATGTACATCCATGACGATTTTATGATAGAATCAAGATAGTCATACCTGTGCTGTCGTAGAAGTGTTCCATGCCATTACCAAAATTATCATCACGGAAGTGTCCACTTCCATGACGATAACTCACGCGTCACAGAAGTGCTTGTCGCCAAGGGTGACCGACACGTGGCATCCACCGTAACGGGACGCCATTAAGCTATCGGGTCCGATTTTGGATACCATAACCCGTTAACAGCCCGGACCAATGGGAAATTTCCACGTGTAAAATTCTTATTGGCCGGAGGAAACACGTGTCAGCTCCGCGTTGGCACAGGTGTCACTCATCCAATGGTCGAGGTGCGCCTATGATATGTTGACACATGGACGGGCCCAAAAGTGGCCCATAAAGTTTAAATGGGCCAGCCCAACTAAAGGCCCACAAGATTTAGCAAACCATAATGGGCTCGCCCAGCTAAAGGCCCACAAGATTTTGCAGACCATAATGGGCCGACCCAGCTAAAGGCCCACAAGATTTTGCTGACCATAATGGGCCGACACAGCTAATGGCCCAACATTCTTAGTTAGGGCCCGTACGACTAGTGTCAAATCCACCCGTTAATGGCCCATCCTAAACTTGTCATCATTGCGGCCCATGGTCACTTCTGGCCCGTTAACAACCCGCTAAGTATTTGGGCTGAATTACGGCCCGTTGTATTTCTAGCCTGTTAAAGGTCCTGCTTCATTTGGGCCCATTTATAGGCCATTGAAACTTTCGGCCCATAAACGACCGTGAAGGATTTGGGTCATATTCGGCCATGTATGACATTCGGCCTGTTAGAGGCCCACTATAGATTTGGGCCACTTTCAGCCTGTTGTGATTTTCGGCCTGTTAGCATCGGACAAAATCCATGGGCCATATGTGGCCCAACGTCACATCGGGCCTATTAACGGCCCATATAAAAATGACACTAATCAAGCCTGACCGAACTTTCGTCCTGTTAAAGGCCCATGTACTAGGTCGACGCATTTACGTCCCGTACGAATTTTGTCCTGTGAATGATCCGCATTGTAAATGGGCCACCATTTCGGCCTACTAAGACCAGTGGGTTATTTGGCACAATCAGGGCCCAATCTCATTTTCGGCCTATTAAAGGCCCATGTTTTTTATGGGCTCAAGATATTTACACGCGTAAACGACCTATTGTTACTGAGGGCCCAAATTATGTTTAGGCCTGTTAAAGGCCCACTATGGGCACATGCCTACCAGAAAAATATGAAAGCTTATGCTGATTTAGGCCCAGATATTTTTAGTGGGCTACATGCAAATTTCGGCCCATAATCTTTTTTAGCCCAATTGGAATGGGCCCGACGAATGTTGGCATGTTGTGCTCCTATGAAGCTTTCGGCCGAATACATTACTAAGATAAACTTACACTATACAAAAATAGCATCGTAATTGCTGCAGCCTTTGGCAGCATCATAAATGCTGTATCACAACAAAATAAATTCCAACCATACAACAAAAGGCCTGTTGGCATAAAGTTTATAGTCCTTGCAGATAAAAGCACCATCAGATGTATAGAAGCACAGATCATTTGACCTGAGTGCTAGTGTTTCAGGCTGTAGAATCTGATGGAGCAGCACGATCTTCACCTTTTCCCGCCATTTCTCTTGAACAACGAAGCGAATGTCTGGTAGTCTGGTTTCAAAACCATTCATATCTTGACGACATTTGTCAACCACTATTCTTGTTTCTGAAACGACGTCCATTAGGGATTGGACTTGTGTCTGGAGCACAGATACATCACTTTGTCTAGCCGGAAGATTTTGTTCAGTAGGCGATTTGGACGAGGTTACCTTGACAACCATCCAAGAATTACGTAGTGTCGGTGGGAAACGACACCTATGGGATCACTGGAATCCCTTCTACGGTTGCGGGGCGCGGGGATCGTGAGAAGAGCAGGACTAGTAGACAACACAAAGGGATTTACCCAGGTTCGGGCCGCAAAGATGCGTAAAACCCTACGATCCTTCTTTGGTGGATGTATTTAGTGTTCTTGAGCTCTTGAACTAGCTCTAGGTGCTGTCAGGTTTGAAAGAGCCGAATCCTTCTCCCGTGTGCCATGGGCCTCCTTTTATAGGTGAAAGGAGCTGCCACAGTGGCACACAGGAGGTGGAAAGTGCTACAGCGTCACGAGCTTATCGCTGGTATTATAGGACAAAGCACATTTAATGCGAGGCTGAGGTGTCCCTTCACTTTATCGGGGGCGGGGGCGAGGCCCGTCTCGTCCGTCGCCGCTCCTCCAAGCTTCAACACGCGCCCTGGCCAGCGATTCATGCGGTCCCATGTAGGCAGGCAGGCAGCTGAGGTGGCGTGGTGGTGGAGCCTCCACGAAGGGCTGCATGTTGCCACACAGGTGCCTGTCCAGCTGGTTGGGTCGGCAGCTACATGCGAATGGCGGCGGAGACTTGATTGGTGCGGGCCTGACGGTGGCCCTGCTGGTGCGCTTGGCGAGCGCCTTGCCGGGTGGCCCGGCAAGGGTCTTGCCGTGGCGCGCGGGCGTCCCCGCAAGGATCTTGCCGGGGTCTTGTGGGTTTCTTCGGCGAGGATGGCTGCCTTCCTATCCTCATTTGATCTTGACTATTCTTTGTCTTCACAAAGATCTGCATGCCACCACAGAGGTGCCTCCCGAGCCCTGTCCCAATGCATTTGTCGAGTGTCGGTGGGCTCGAGGGTGGCTCGCTCGGCTGGCGTGGCCTTGGTCCTTGTCGTTGCTTTGCTTCGTCTTGTGCCTTCGGCTTCTCTCCGTCTCCCCTTTCCCTGCCCTGTTATGCGCGGCCGTGGCGGGAGGCTCTGACTGCCCGTTCACAAGTAAAGGGGTCAAAAGGAAAGCCCCTACTTTTGTACACCGATAGGAGCCCCCGGGCCTGGGCCACACATAAGCGCAGCACGTTGTTGGGCCAGGCCCAGAATGGTGCCCGGGCAGTTGGGGCGGATTTTTACCGCGGTAACTGCTCCGTCCGCTGCGCTTCTCCACGACCCGCGTTGAACGCGACGTGGGGGTCGTGTGTGCGCATGACGGAAGCATGCTGACGTCGTCCCGTGGTGGACAGTAAAGAGGCGGCTTGCGTGTCTCTTTGAGACCGCAGGGCCGCTTCCCATTTACTGCCCTCGCTTGGGAACCGTCGCTCCACGCGTCCCACTGCGCCCGCCTCCTGCGCCACGTTCGCTGCATGCATAATGCAGAGCGAATGACAGGCGCGCGGGATGTGGGAAGTTGTGCGCGTGCGTGGGTCGATTCCCACGCGCCTTCAATGGAGCGGGGAGGGCGGTCGACGGCCCCGCTTGTGGTCACTTCAACAAGCCGGATTAGCCGAGAGGGGGCGGCCGAGCCCCGCCCCCGCCCCTTTATAATAAGGGGAGCGGGAGGAATGGTGCCTCGCAACCTTTCGCCATCTGCCTCTCCCCATTCCTGCTTCCTTTCTTCTTCTGCCATGGCGAGGGGGCGTGGCGACGCTTCGTCGGTGGCGGCGAGGGTTTCGGCCAGACAGCGCATCGCTCCTCCCCAAGAGCACATAGTGGCGGAGCAAGCCGCTAGAGGAAGGGGGAGGGGGCGACGTCGAGGCCGTCGTGGTGCTCGAGGGAGAGGAGGACGGGGCGGCAGATCAGCCTCGCCTCCGTCAGCAGCCCCTCCTCCAATGGAGGGCCACGCCGGGGACAACCCCTGCGAATTCTTTGTCAGGCTGCGCCAGCCACCGCGCCGTCGCCTTCGCCTCCCGACTCCATTCACACGGGAGATGGAGTTGGATCCGCCGCAGGCGTTGCGGCTGCACATGAGGGGTTGCGGGAATGGCGGCACATGGGCCAACGTCGATTTCCCTGCCCCTCCCGTCCTGTATCTTCATCGGGGGTGGAAGACCTTCGCTCGTCTTCACAGCTTGACGGATGGGCTCACTCTCCATTTCAAACTAATGGAGGGTGGCCTCCTCTCCGTCAAGATCTTCGGGCACTTCGGGACTCGCGTAAGGTGCTGCGTGGAGAGCTCTTCTGACGATGAAGATTCCTCCTCGAGCGAGAGTGACGAGGAAGACAACGGCAGCGATGTCGAGGCTAGTGGGCGGCAGGATGACGGGTCTGACTAGGCGTCGGGCGCTGCTCCGAGCGGCACCGACGACCCCATCATCCGTGTTGCCGGCTCCTTGAACTTCTCGGGGTCATCTCCTTGGGCGGCTGGCGTTGGGAGGCCGTGGAAGAGGAAGAGGGCGGGCGGCAAGGCTATCAAGTCGGAGTACGCAGGCACCGACGCCTTTGTTGTGTACCGACGTCCTGCCGCCTCGTCTTCGAGCTCTGCCTCCGGCGCCGCCATCACCATCCAGCTTGGACGGCTACCAAGATGTTCTCTTGGTGTCTTCTGCCACTCGTAGCTCGCCTAGGCGCCCCTTTTGCCCTTCTGCTTTCTTGTTCCATTTCCTGGGGAGAGGGACAAGAAAGGGATTACGGGCACCTTATCTCTTTTTAGTCTTGTAAGCCTTCGGGCCTTTGTTAACTTTAGTACTTGTAATCCCCTTATTCATGTTTTTCATTTCGTATGAACTGTACCAGTACGGGATGTTTTTTAATGAAAAAGGGATGTTTTCCAGGTTTTTCGTTCGCAGGTAAAACCCACGACAAGGAGTAAATCCTTGTTACCTTTAAGATAAACGTTTTCTCTCCCGGCAACAGGCCTTGCCGTCCCCCCACTTCGCTCGACCTTTCTCACGCCCTTGGCGGAGGCAAGGATGAGGTGGGCTTAGGCTCCTCGTTTCATTTCCTTGCTTGCCGCGACTCGACCAAACTTCGGTCCCGTGAGACGAGTCCTAGGGTACGGAATGAGGGGAGCACGGTAGCCTAAGGATAAAACGAGGTTTCACATACCTCAGTCCATAACGAAACACATGATAAGGGATAGAGAACTTATCTAAATCTGCAGCCCCCGGCAACCTTGGCTTGGCGCGGGTGGATCTTTTCTCTTGTAGCCCCCGGCAATACTGGCTTGCCGGGGCTCGGACGTCGGTCCGTCCCCTTTCTTCCAAAGCAGATCGGCAAGGATATTCATGTGTCCTGCGAACCAAAGAAGACAGAGAAGAACAGAGAGACGCGCACTCGACCTCTAAGCTAGGGGTTAACCGCCGCTAAGCACTATCAACCCTAACCAAGGAAGAGACTCAACCTAGCATGCATGCTATAACTTAGGGCGCCAGCGCTTCGTTTATTTATGCTCAGGGTCTGCGCCTGGCTTTGTACAAAGGGTTACATGCCTTGCCGGCAAGGCTTGTACAAAAGGGTGGCTTTTCGGGAGGCCAGGCAGCCGCGCCATATGGGTAAAACTTGCAGAGATGCTCCATGTTCTAGGAGTTGCTCAATGGAACGACATCTTCGGTCTCCAGCCGGACTGCGCCGGGCCTGGTGACTCGTGTTACCCGATAAGGGCCTTCCCACTTTGGCGTCAACTTGTTGGAATTCTTGGCCGATCGAACGCGTCAAGAACAAGGTCGCCTTCCTCAAAGCTCGGGCATGAACCTTGCGGCTATGGTAGCGGCGCAAGGCTTCTTTGGTAGCGTGCTGCTCTCACAGCCGCCCGGAGACAATCTTCCTCAAAGAGCATCGCGTCATCTTGCCGCAATCGCTCTTGCTCAAGCTCATCATAAGCGAGCACTCGAAGTGACCCGTATATGAGTTCTGTGGGGAGAACTGCTTCTGCCCCGTAAACCAGGGCAAAGGATGTCTGGCCGGTGGCTCGATTTGGCGTCGTTCTGATCGACCGAAGAACCGTGGGCAACTCATCAATCCAGCTCCTTCCGCTCTTGCGCAGCCTGTCAAAAGTCTTCGTCCGTAAGCCTCGCAAGACTTCAGCATTTGCTCTCTCCGCTTGGCCGTTGCTCTGTGGGTGTGCCACGGAAGCAAAACAGACCCTGCTGCCGAGATCCTCAATGTATTGCATGAAGGCATGGCTTGTGAATTGTGTGCCGTTGTCGGTGATGATCCTATTGGGCACCCCAAAACGGCACACTAGTCCCTTGAAGAACTTGATGGCTGACTGTGCTGTCACCTTCCTCACTGCTTCCACCTTCCGCCACTTTGTGAACTTGTCGACCGCATGACGTACAAGTACTCAAAGCCCCGACAAAGACGGGGAATGGGCCAAATATGTCGAGCCCCCAGACCGAGAATGGCCAGGAGAGAGGGATAGTTTGAAGGGCTTGAGCTGGTTGATGGAGCTTCTTCGAATGGAACTGGCATGCTTCACACTTGGTTACTAGTGCCGTCGCATCCTGGAGGGCGGTGGGCCAGAAGAAACCTTGCTGGAAAGCCTTGCCGGCAAGGGCTCTTGACCCTATGTCGGAGCCACATATACCTCCATGTATCTCTGCCAACATCTTTAGTCCTTCCTCCCGGGAGATGCATATCAATTTCACCCCATTCGGTCTTCTTCTGTACAATACGTTATCAACGAATTGGTACAGAGCAGACCTGCGGGCTACTCTTTCTGCCTCTACCTGCTCCTCAGGAAGCTCTCCTTTTTGAAGGAATCAGACGGTGTGTTGTGCCCATGCCGGAGCCTGTGGCTCGACGACAAGGACCAAAGGCATCTCTTCTGCCACGGGAGCGGCCGCCTCCACGGCCATGACCTGAGGTCCTGCCGGAGTCGGCTGTCCCGCGGCAGGACCGGCATCCACGGCAACATCTTTGCCGGCGGCAAAGGGGAGCTCGGTGGGGAAGTACTTGCTGGGGCCTAGCTTCCTCCGCTTGTTCTCCCCGGTTGACGGCTCAACGGATGGTTGGGTTAACTAAAGCACAAAAGTACCTGGTTCCACATGTAGCTTGAGGGCAGCGCGCTTTGACAGGTAGTCGGCGATGTCGTTCTCCGCCCGAGGGACATGCTCTGCTTGTATACCGTCAAAGCGCTCCTCCAGTTTCCTCACCTCATCTACGTAAGCTTCCATCAATGGACTTTGATAATCTTTGTTGATCTTCCTGACGACGAGCCGTGAGTCGCCCCTGACGATGAGCTTTTTAACTCCGAGGTCTGGCGCGATCCTGAGACCGGCAAGCAAACCCTCGTACTCGGTGGTGTTGTTGGTTGACATCTCCCGGGGGAAGTGCATCTAGATGACATACTTGAGGTGCTCTCCGGTGGGTGCGACAAGCAAGACACAAAGACCGGCGCCTTGCGGTGAGAAGGCACCATCAAAGTACATGACCCGATTGCGGCTCGTTTCCTTGCGGGGAGAGTGGTCTCCTGTACCTCTTCGTCGGGCATCGAGGTCCATTCCGCAACAAACTCCGCCAAGACTCTGCTCTGAATCGTCGAGGTACTTTCGAACTTCAAACCAAAACTTGACAGCTCCAGGGCCCATTCCACGATCCTCCCCATTGCATCTGGGTTATGTAGTATCCGTTGCAATGGGAGGCGGGTGACTACCGTGATCTCGTGCGCTTGGAAGTAATGGCGCAGCTTCCTCGAAGCCATAACGAGGCCGAAGAGCAGATTTTGCACACCTGAGTACCTCGACCTAGCCCCCTGCAAGAGGGAGCTGACAAAGTAAGCTGGGTGTTGTACCATTTTCTTCTTCTGCGCCTCTTCACCTGGTCGTGTGGGTCCCGTCGTACTGGCACCAGTCTTGCCGGGACCGAGCCTTGCCGGGGACTCAGTCTTGCCGGGACTGAGCCCTGCCGGGGAGGGTTCCGGCCCGTCAACCATCGATTCCGCCGCCGCTGTTGTCTCCTCATCAACCTCTCTCTGCTCCACTAGTGCGGCGCTAACCACCTGATTTGTTGCCGCTAGGTAAAGCAGCAACGGTTCTTGTGGTTTAGGCGCAACCAGCACTGGGGTAGAGGAGAGGTATTTCTTCAAATCTTGCAGCGCTGCCTCGGCCTCTAGGGTCCACTCCGCCGGCCATGCCTTCTTCAGGATCTTGAAAAAAGGAAGGGCACGCTCCGCGGACTTGGAGACGAACCGGCTCATGGCAGCAACGCAGCCAGTGAGCCGACGCACGTCCTCGATCCGTTTGGGTGCCTCAATCTGCTCGATGGCCTTGATCTTATCTGGGTTTGCTTCAATCCCGCGCTGGGACACAAAGAACCCGAGAAGCTTGCCGGACGGGACATCGAAGACACACTTCTCAGGGTTCAGTTTGAGGTTGGTCTTGCGCAGCTTCCCGAATGTTTCCTCCAGATCTTGCCCAAGGGATGCTTTGTCCTTGGTTTTGACCACTGTGTCATCCATATAAGCTTCCATATTTCTATGTAGCTGGGGCTCAAAACCAATTTGGACTGCTCTTGCAAAGGTTGAGCCAGCACTCTTCAACCCAAAAGGCATCCGTAAAAAGCAATACGTACCACATGGGGTGATGAATGCTGTCTTTTCCTCGTCTTCTTTTGTCATGAAGATCTGGTGGTATCCCGAGTAGGCGTCAAGGAACGACAAGAGGTCACACCCAGCCGTGGAGTCAACAATCTGGTCAATGCGCGGTAACAGGAAAGGATCCTTTGGACAGGCCTTATTGATGTCTGTGTAATCAATACACAGCCTCCACTTCCCATTTGCCTTGCGCACTACTACCGGATTGGCCAACCACGTCGGATGGAGAACTCCTCTCACCAAACCTGCCGCCTCTAGCTTTCTGATTTCCTCCGTGATGAACTCCTGCCTCTCCATAGCTTGCTTACTGACCTTCTGCTTGACGGGCCGTGCATGAGGACAGACAGCAAGGTGGTGCTCAATCACCTCCCTGGGAACGCCGGGGATGTCAGAGGCTTGCCACGCAAACACATCGACATTCGCCCGCAGGAAGGTGACGAGCTCGCTTTCCTATTTGCCGTCGAGAGTGGAGCTTATGGTAAAAGCTCCCCCCGTACCGTCCTCCTTGACGGGAACCCTCTTGGTCTCTAGTGGTGTGGCTCTGGACTTCTTGCTCTTGCCGGCGGAGCTCTCTGGCACGTCCTCAACGGGAGCGCAACACCCCGAAGAGGTGCACTTGCCGGAGTGAGTGCGAGGGGTCTCGCCGGTCTTCTTCCCTCCCCGGGCTCCGTCGGCAGGAGTAGGTGCCTTAGTGGTAGCTGCTGCAACTGCTTCCCGGTAGAGTTGGTTGGCGCAGATCAAGGCATCTTTCTTGTCGGAGGGGACGGTGATGATGTTCATCGGCCCGGGCATCTTCAGCATGTTGTAGGCGTAGTGTGAAGCCGCCATGAACTTGGCTATTGCCGGGCGGCCGAGGATCCCATTGTAAGGCAAGGGGATCTCGGCTACATCGAAAACAATCCTCTCCATCCTGTGGTTCAGCTTGCCTCCGAATGTCACGGGCAGTGTGATCTTTCCCTTTGGCTGGCTCCTCCCCGGATCAACACCTTGGAACGTGCCCGTCTCCTCGAGGTCTTCATCAGGGATCTGCAGCCTTTTGACCACAACAGGCGAGATCAAGTTCAGGTCGGCCCCGCCGCCAACCAACATCTTCGTCACCTTGAGGTTGCGGATTGTTGGTGAGACCAACAATGGCAAGCACCACTGCCGCAGTAGTGCGGTCAGGGTGGTCCTCGGTGTCGAAGATGATGGGCGTGCTGGACCATTTCAGCGGCTTCCGTGCGTCGAACGATGGCTCCACCGCTGTGACCTCACGCACCCACTACTTGAGTTGGCGGCGGGATGTATGCAGCGAGGTGCCACCATCGACGCACATGGCCTCTGTGGCTTTCTGAAACTCGTGGTCGCCAGACTCGTCGTCCTCGTCATGATCGTCATCTTCCTTCTTGTCACGGCCCCGGGCGGGCCTCTCTTGCTGATTATCCTTGCCGCGGCCGCCTCCTTGGCCGCTACGTTTCTTGCCGGATCCCTCGGCACCATCTGGGCCTTTCTCCTTGTCCCGCCGCTCATACTCGGCTTTCTGCTTCTCGGCGAGCAGCTCTACCTGCCGACAGTTTTGGAGATCGTGGCCCTTAGTGCGGTGGATCTTGCAGTACTGCTAGTCGGAGCCTCGTGGATTTTCGGCAGCCGTCAAGGCCCGGCAAGCGTCACACCCGGGAACCTCCTTGCCGGGGTCGCTCGCCTTGGTCTTCTTGGTGGCGCCAGTGTCGTCGGATCCCTCAACGACAAGCACGGCCTTGCCCTTGCGCTTCCTGTTACGGCATCGACCCTTCTTTGCTGGGGTGGCGGTGTCACCAATGGAGTCGGTTTCCACACCGGCATCTTCGCCGGGGTACTTCCTTCCCTCCTAAGCACGAGCGCATCGATTGGCCAGAACATAGAGCTCGGCCACATCCTTAACCTTGTTCATCACCAGTTCTTCACGCATCTTGCGATTGCGCACGTTCTGATGGAATGCACTGATCATGGCGGTGGGATGAACATCGGGGATGTTGTACTGCACCCGGCTGAACCTTTGTATGTACTTGCACATGTTTTCTCCTTCCTTCTGGGGGATGATGTGTAAATCACTCGCCTGGCCATGAGCTTGGTGACCTCCGGTAAAGGCGCCAACAAACTCATGGCACAAATCCGCCCAAGAAGAGATGGAATCCACCGGCAAGTGCATCAACCGTGACATAACATTAGGCTTGAGTGCCAACGGGAAGTAGTTGGCAAGCACCTTATCGTCGTGGGCCCCAGTAGCTTGCATTGCGATGGTGTAGATGCTGAGGAACTCTGACGGGTGAGTCTTGCCGTTGTACTTCTCGCCAACATCGGGCTTGAACGTATGGTGGGAGGGCCACTGGAACTGCCGCAGCTCACGGGTGAAAGCCGGACAACCCACCTCGTAAGGTAGGCCACCGTAGCCTCCCGGCGCTGGGTGGTCCATAGCGGGCCCTGCCCGCCTGTCCGACTGGTGGCGCGCGTCACGTCGGCACTCGATCGTAGTTCGAGCGTCCTCATGAGCCCGCTCCCGAAGGACTTGAAGATGATCGCGGTTGGCGCGCGGGTCGGACGACGCGATGGAGATGTCATCTCGAGCGCTGTCGTGATGAACCGACGCCCGGGGCGGTCGGGATGGAGGTGGGGAGTACACCATGGCCGCATCGCCACCGGCATGGCCTTCACTGGCACGAGGGTAGCCCGGTGGAGCGACGGCCTACGGGTCCCGCCGGCCGCAACTCATCGTTGTTGGCGATGCCGACGAGGCTCCGGACGGTGGCCCTCCATTCATGAAGCTTCTCTATGGTGGGAGGAAAATCGAGGAGCAGCTGCGCGCGTGCTAGGGCCTCCGCTGGCGTGGGTGGCGGCGAGAGCTGGGTGGACCCGATGCACCTCGACTTCTAACCATGTTAGAAGGAGCCGCGTCACGGCCCGCAGTCGTTCGCCACCTCCGTCAGCACCTCGGCGCGCATCCTGGCCCTCCTCATCATGTGATGGGCGCACAGGACCCTTCCCAGGGCGGTGCGCAGGGTCACCAGCAGGGTGACGCTGCTCATCACGCACAACCTGGGAAGGGCGCGCCGTGGGCGCTGGTGTTGGTGTCTTGGAGGCCGCCGTGCCACCGTCTGGCAGGATGGCGGCGCGGGCCCGACTCTGTCTCTGGAGCCCGCGACTGGCGGCTCGTCGCCTGGCGCGCGAACGACGCCACTCGCCAGGCCTGAACTGCCAGGGTGATGTGGATGTTCGCGGGCCGCGCCGCGGGTTCTCTCCGCGACTGGCCCACTACTGGTATGCACCGGTGCTAGCAACCTGGTCCCGTACGAACCGATCTCCGTGGTCGCCTTCTTCTTAGGAGCCATGGCGATGAAGAATAGCTAGGTTAACTGCTAGTACGGATTCTCACAGTTGCGCCCCCTACCTGGCGCGCCAAAGATGTCGGTGGGAAATAACACCTATGGGATCACTAGAATCCCTTCTACGGTTGCAGGCCGCGGGGATCGTGAGAAGAGCGGGACTAGCAGACAACACAAATGGATTTACCCAGGTTCGGGCTGCAAAGATGCGTAAAACCCTATGATCCTGCTTTGGTGGATGTATTTAGTGTTCTTGAGCTCTTGAACTAGCTCTAGGTGCTGTCAAGTTTGAAAGAGCCGAATCCTTCCCCCGTGTGCCATGGGCCTCCTTTTATAGGTGAAAGGGGCTGCCACAGTGGCACACAGGAGGTGGAAAGTGCTACAGCGTCACGAGCTTATCGCTGGTATTACAGGACAAAGCGCATTTAATGCGAGGCTGAGGTGTCCCTTCACTTTATCGGGGGCGGGGGCGAGGCCCGTCCCGTCCGTCGTCGCTCCTCCAAGCTTCGACACGCGCCCTGGCCAGCGATGCATGTGGTGCCATGTAGGCAGGCAGGCAGCTTAGGTGGCGCGGTGGTGGAGCCTCCACGAAGGGCTGCATGTTGCCACGCAGGTGCCTGCCGAGCTGGTTGGGTCGGTAGCTGCATGCGTACGACGGCGGAGACTTGGCTGGTGCGGGCCTGACGGTGGCCCTGCTGGTGCGCTTGACGAGGGCCTTGCCGGGTGGCCTGGCAAGGGTCTTGCTGTATACATGGGCGTCCCCGCAAGGATCTTGCCGGGGTCTTGTGGGTTTCTTCGGTGAGGATGGCTGCCTTCCTATCCTCATTTGATCTTGACTATTCTTTGTCTTCACAAAGATCTGCATGCCACCACAGAGGTGCCTCCCGAGCCCTGTCCCAATGCATTTGTCGAGTGTTGGTGGGCTCGAGGGTGGCTCGCTCGGCTGGCGTGGGCGAGCTGCCCCGGCAAGGGTCTTGCCGGGGCCGCTGAGGATGCCCTGGCAAGGGTCCTTGCCGGGGAAACCTGCTTCGTCCATCTGATCTTCGTGGACTTGGTCCTTGTCATTGCTTTGCTTCGTCTTGTGCCTTCGGCTTCTCTCCGGCTCCCCTTTCCCTGCCCTGTTATGCGCGACCGTGGTGGTAGGCTCTGACTGCCCGTGCACAAGTAAAGGGGTGAAAAGGGAAGCCCCTACTTTTGTACACCGACACGCAGGAAGGTGCTTTTTTGCACTGTTAGTGGAGAGATACCGACACACTGCACCAAGAGGTGACATTGTGCCTGTGGTAGCCTCGTCACCTTCAGGTGGTTGTGTTTGTTCAACCATTTGTTCCATAGCTTGCTGAAAGTTTGAACTTGTAGATTAGTGTACCAGATAAGTTACTAATGAGATAAAAACAAACAAAGTAGGTTTCATGTTTATACATAACTTATTTTGGTGAACTACTATAATACAGTAGCATGTATTGTAGTGCCAACTACATAATAAAATCATTTTCAGAACATATGTCCATGTAGCATGCCTACTGTATTGTCTATTTCCTCACATTTGTTGACATCTAAGGATAAAGAGACATGGTTTAAAGTAGGATGAACATAGTATGACATCATTCATATCATGGGCAAGCAGATATATAACAAACAGGCTATTTTATCATTGCGTGCACACGTGAACATCACAACTAGATTAAAGATCAAGACCAAAAGAATATCCTTCATCTCTTTTAAACCATGTAAGGTGAAATGATACGTTAAGATAACTGTGTATAAAACTGAACAGAGTAACTGACATTGGCTGCAAACCAAGCAGTTAAATGAACACATCACAGTACCAATCACTTCAAAGGCAGGAGGAGTTAGGACTTACAACAACGGCTTGAACTGGTGTGCTCATGCCCTTTATCTTGCTGGTGTGGAAATCCTTGAAGATTTGCACTGCATTCGGTTCAGGTTCTTTTTGGTCCTCACGGGCTTTCCTCTATATTTGGAACAAGTCAATATAGATACGATAATATGGCACAGAAAAAGAAGGAAGTAGCAGCTATTTACAAGAGCCTCGCAGTGTGCAATATAGCTACGAGATCCTATTGTCTGTTGGAATTTCACTTTAGAACGGTTGGTCTTGTTCTTCAAACAGTTAGCCTAGAAGAAGATACACTTGTAAGGCACATACGTAAATACAAGTTCAATATGTGGTCTGATCAAATACATATAGCCTACCTGATACTTTGGATCAGATCAGTGTTTAAGAAGGGCTGTCCAGTCTTCATCTGTAATATATTCCATGGGAGATGTTTGGGCGATTTCATAGTTAGCCTTGCCTTCAAAGTGAGATTTTCTAAGGTGGTACCGACATCAAGCAGAAAGCGCATCGAAAAACATGAGTGCATGCTTGTTTAGTTGCATCATCTTTTGTATCCAACTTGAACCTCATCTGTTGAAAAAAGAATGTGTGTCTTATTAGGAGGAAGCAAGAAAGTATGGGACAGAGGAAGACAATATTACTAATTGCGATGAATAACATTACTTAAGGATAAATGGTCAAGGAAGGTGTTAAACTGAGTATTGTCTTTCTCATTCCTGTACTGGATCCACGTTGGGAGGATACATGCATGACACCTAACGGCAACGGCTGCCTCTAATACTAACTTGGCTGACTCTATAGCATCACGTGGCATTTTTAAACCTGCCTCAAAATGGATCTCCATTCTTCCTCCTTTAGATTTTGTTAATCTGTCAAGCATTATCCCTGATGTCTGTTTCTGCTTGTGCCATGGTGCTAGTTCAACAACGAATTTGGAAAGTGTTAGTGTACATAAAACTGTGAGAGTACATATAAAGGAGCATGCAACTGCAACTTGACTCGGTTAGGTACCGTCTTGGTGTTGATGCTCATGAGGTTCATCTGATCTTGCCAAGTCCTGTTGAGATGCACTGCTGACACAACAGGACTAGAGATCCTTTATACACAGTAGGTCGCGTTTGTCACAGTAGGTCGCGTTTTCTGTCATGCATATACATCCATGATGATTTATGACAGAATCAAGATAGTCATACTTGTGCTGTCGTAGAAGTGTTCCATGACATTACCAAAATTATCATCACGAAAGTGTCCACTTCCATGACGATAAATCGCGCGTCACAGAAGTGCTTTCGTCAAGGGTGACCGACACATGGCATCCACCGTAACGGAACGTTGCTAAGCTATCGGGTCAGGTTTTGGATCCGATAACCCGTTAACAGCCCCGACTAATGGGGATTTTCAACGTGTAAAATCATCATTGGCTGGAGGAAACACGTGTCGGCTCACCGTTGGGACAGATGTCATCCACTCATTGGACCGAAGGTGCCTATGGTACGGTGGCACGTGGCACGGCCCAATAGAGGCCCATTCCTGTGAAAAGGCCGGCCCGTTTGACTTGGTCAAAAGGTGGCGGGCCGGCCCACGGAAAGCCCGTTAACGGCATGTTCGCATATAGCCCATTTACAGCCCGCTAACCCAGGGCCCGTTACGATCTCTCTGAATTAGGCCCAGTAGCGTCATCTGGGCCGTCCAATATGATTCCAGCCCGTTTTATCTTTCGGCCCATGTGTGGCCCATGACTTATTTCGCCCATATGAGGCCCTTTGTAACTCTTGGCCCATTAACGGCCCGTGGTGAAATCGCCCGTAATGAACAAAGTGTATCACTTTATACCCATTAGCGGCCCGTTATTCCATTGGGTCGTTTCCATTAAGTTATCTTACGGCCTTCTTAGGGCCCATTGATTCTTGGGCTCATTTGCAGCATTCGGTTACATACGGCCCGTTACTGTCATTTTCTACTTGTGGGCCAAATTCAGCCCGTCGTTATAGTCGGCCCTTTGTGGACCGTTAATACGTTGGGCGGTTTTCATGTAAAAAAAACCGTTGGGCTGTTTTCATAGAGTTATCAAATACGGCCTATTAACGGCCCGTTATGATCCACGAATAGTACGGCCCATGATTGGCGAAATGATGATACGCCCCGTAGAAGGCCCATGGATCCTACGACCCGTATGAGGCCCATGGATCGTACGGCCTGTAGAAGGCCCATGGATTGTACGGCCCGTAGAAGGCCCATGGACCCTACGGCCCATAGAAGGCCCATGGATCCTAAGGCCCGTATAGAAGGCCAATGGATCCTACGGCCCGTATAGAAGGCAAATGGATCCTACGGCCCGAAGAAGGCCCATGGATCATACGGCCCGCAGGAGGCCCATGGTTACAACAGTTCGTATGTTGCCATGATTATTTTGGCCTAGTTACCAAAAATAGGCTATTGTGGCCACTAGAAAAACACAGAAAAAGAACTGCAGTGACTACAAGCAAACAACTAAACAAGACAATAAGGAAATAAATAAGCAAGCAATTAACGCTAGCCTATTACCGTTATTAC
Organism: Aegilops bicornis; assembly: GCA_021605145.1. Lineage (NCBI taxonomy): Eukaryota > Viridiplantae > Streptophyta > Magnoliopsida > Poales > Poaceae > Aegilops > Aegilops bicornis. The sequence goes on from CM038675.1 coordinate 573,848,859, forward strand.
ACATATTACATCCACTGGGCATCAAAGTTCGCCACCAGTGCAAATATAGGGAAGAAAGCAGCATATTACATACATCGGCCGTCAAAATTGGCCACCGGTGCAAATAAACGCGGCAAAGAAACAAGAGCATAAGCGAAACGACTTCAGAAGAGCTGAAGAAACGTTATCCTGGGTATCCACCATGCTGGAAATAAGCTTAGCAAGCTTATTAGCTTTGTCCTGTTTGGCGCTAAAATCCTCCAACGCTTGCTGTTGCACCAGAAAGTATGCATCTGAATGCTCTAGGGACTTCCGTAGTCCTTCCACTTCTTGTCGCAGCACAACTGATCGATGTCTTTCAGCTTGTAGTTGAGACTCAAGAAACCGAACTGATTCAGACAGTGAGTTTGAATAGCTTGTGCAAGCAGTAGTGTCCAGTAACTCGAACACTAAACCAAGACAGGACTTTGGGGTTGTCTCGCTGTTTTCAAGATAGTCTTCCTTAGCTGTTTTATCAGCTTTGTTGGAGACCGACAAGGATGTGTCACTATCCTGAACCTTATCTACATTACTTCCTTTACCATTGCTTAATAAGGCACTCTTCCCCAATATTTTGTCAGCATTCTAAAAGAAGAAACAAGCTGACACATAACAAGTTTAGCATGTACTAGTATATGAAACTCATTTCGGTGAACCAGTTCATTAGTAAGGTGGACAGGATTAAACTACCAAGTCTTCTATTGCCAAGTACTAGTACATAATAAAAGCAGCAAACAAACATATATCTATGTCCTATGGTCACTGCATTGTCTTGCCAAATCAAAATAGAGACACAGTTCAAATCATACCAGTTCAAGAAAAAGCAGAAGTGAAAGAATACAAAGCGTGGGAAACTACACGGCACAACAAGATTTCAGATGGGTACCACGGGTCTACATGTACAACAACACTATTGGCTCTGTTGTGATGCTAGTAATGTGCATGATATGAAAGTCAACTATATACACAATTGAAATTGAAATCAACAGAGCTATTGATAAGAGCAAACCTGTTAAAGAAACATGCGTGAACATACCTGCTGCGCCATTGGAGTTTCGATTGGATCCTTCAATTTAAAAATAAGTTTGTATGAGTAAATACCGGTGATACAAGAGCAAAGCAATCATAGTTAAAAAAGGCGGCGCCTAAGCGAAGCGCTTTTGCGCCTAGGCTCTAGGCCTTGGCAAAACGCATTGCGCATAACTACGCTTAACTGTGCATAATCGCATAAGCATGTGCTTTGGTCAAGAAGCGCAAAGGCGGTGGCAAACGCACAATTAACGCCTAGCGCTTTTTTGAACTATGATAGCAATGGAATCTTAAATTAGAACAGCTTGTTCTTCATGTTTAGGCACTTGTTCTACATGAACAGAGTACAAAGAAGACGCATTTAATATAATCCTTAAAAATAGAAAATGAGCTCATAGACCTTACCACATTCTTGGTTCGGGACCAAGATCTGAACAAAGGCGTTCCTACCATCGCCCAAGAATGTGTCTCGTGGAGAACGTAAGGGAATTTGATGCGTTTCTTTGCCGGTGAAGTACGTTTTCTTTAGGTAATTCCGATACTGCCACCAAGCATTCTTGAAGATAGTAGAGGTATTAGCACATGTTACCTCATCCTGAGTTTCCAAATCGGTCCTTCTCTATAGAGACAAATGGGAAAATTTGCTGTATTATAACCATCATGGAGGTAGGATGTATGGGACAAAGCAAAGTAATTGCCATGAATAACATTACTTACACATAACTCCTGGACAAACACCTGCAATCGGCATTTTCCTTCATCTTCAAAGATAATATTTCCAAGATGGGAAGATACGCACATACGATTTAACAACATCAAATGCGATAGATGTTAAACTACGACTAGCTGGTTGTGCTTCCTCCATAGGAATAGGCGTACTAACTGGTGGAGTTGGGGTTCGCTGTGATAATCTTGGCCCTTTGGGCCTGGAGCTGCCTTACTAACTGCTCTTGTTTGGGAGCTCTATGGTGGAGATGGTGCAGTGTCAATAGGAACTGGGTTACTATCGGCTGGGGTTGGGGTTAGATTGGGTGAAGCTGGTTCTCTATCCATCGCAGTAGGGGTAAAATCTGCGAGAGTTTGGGTTATGTGTGGTAGGGCTGGTTCTTGTGCATGTACAACCGGGGTGCTATCTCCACCAAGAGGTAGCACTTTTTATTTGAAGACCGTGTTTTTAGTCCGCTAGATACTGGCATCACCCGCTCCAATTCAAATGCCTGATAAATAGGAAACATAGTTGAATGTACAGACATTGTATGAGAGACAGATGCAATAGATAGTGTGGAAAAAGAGGGCATGAAATAGTTGACATGTATATTGTTTAACTAAAATGGATAGCATGACATAATTTCACATATATGATGTCTATCTAAACTGGATAGCATAGCATAACATAATTCAAAGATATGATGAATAACTAAACAGGATCGCATGACATAATTCACCTACATGTTATCTAAGTAATCATGATCGCGTCATTTAATTCACATATGTGATTTATATGCTAAACAGAGGGCATTCGATATGATGTCTGAACTAAGAACATGGTGTTGAATATTGTGTATATGATGTCTAAACTATGCAGTGCAAGACACCATATGCATAATATGAGCAGTATAACCGTGCCAAGTTAGAGCATACACCTCGGTGGGGGAATAGGACTGGTCATCTATCTCTGAATCCATCTCTGAGGAGCTATCGGGACCCAACAAGAGATCCTCTTCGACAAGTAGCACTGTTTGCTCTGAAGGCCTTGTTTTCACTCCAGATTTTTCCATCTCCCACCCAAATGGCTGATTCACAGGAAGAGTAGTTTAATGTACAAACATTGTCGACAAATGGAAATGTAATGAAGAAAAGGATGGGCAAGATATCATTCAAATATATGATGCCTGGTTAAACAGGATGGCATTGCACATTTCACACATATTATGGCTGGCTAAAAGACATGAGGCGCATAATTCCCATATAAGATATAGAAACTAAATAGGTGGCATTACGTAACATGTCTAAATCTAAGCAGATGACATATATGATGTCAAAAGTAGGCATGCAAGGCAACATATGTATGATATGACTAACATCATCATGCCAAGGTAGATCAAACACCTTGGGGGTAAATCTGAGTGGTCATGGCCTGAATCCGCCTCGTAATGATATCTTCCTCTGGATTACAACTGGAAAGGGGTGGGGAGGGTTTGCCATTGAACCCACCATGGAGCGATGTGCGCATGAAATTTTATTGTCACAAGAAACTCTTCTCTTTTCTCTACATGTTCGGCATGACTGTGGTACAATATCGACATGCATACGAAAAAAATATGGTGAGATTATGTAAGGAGAGCATGCAGAAATTTAGAGTGATGGTAACAACCAGTGGATGGATCCAAAAATAATGATAGCATGCTGATGATTGCTTTAATTTAATAAAAAGACAGATGATGATTGCTTTATTATTTGTTTCCCACCCAAGATGAACAACATAGGCATACCCTAGGTGAACGGATATTAGACAGGACATACTATTCATTGCTGCCTCGATATGTGCCCCACAACTAATTTAGAACTCAAGTTTGAACATTAATTTGGACACGAGTTGGAGCCCAAGAGGTGAACAGACGATAAATTAAAGGTGTAATTTTAAGCAATGCATAACATAAGCAGAAACAAAAGAGTGCGACCTCTCTTGTGGACCCGTGTACTCCTCAGGTTCATCTGCTGAGTCGATGATGGTGATGCCGTTGCGGTGGGTGCCGACGGCAGGGAAGGAGATCTGAGGCGGTGAAAGATGGTCAGGAGTCGTGATGTCCGGTTTGGTGGATGCTTCGCCGATGGAGCAGCTGGGTGAGGTGGACGACGTCGCGGTAGGAGCAGGGACAAACCACACAAAGTTCCCTTGACACCTACCTCTAATCAAGCAATTCTGTAAGGGCTCATTTGGCTTGCATGATTCTAAAACGCAGGGATAGGAAAAACACCGGAATAGGATAGGAATGCACATGGTAAACAGAGCATTTGTAAACATAGGATTTCTGTCAACTTGGGTGTTCGGTTTACAGGAATTGGAAGAGCAGAGGAATGCAAAGAAACATAGCCAAAATAAAGTGAAACCATATGAAAGCGTGTATAGAATGTTATTCTGCCACTAATGCACTTGGTCTTGTTTTCATGCATAGGATTTCGAAAAGTAGGTCCAGGTGGATGTTTTGCTTCATTCCTTTCAACAAAATGCATGAATAATTGAATAGTAGAGTGCCATTGGAAAATTCCCTATTGCTATGTTTTTCCGTTGGACCAAAATAGCCCTAATGGATCGACATGAATGTATAGTAATAAGTGATGCAACAAGTGTACAACCTCTTTGCCGTAGTCGTGTCAACCTCAACATCATTAGGATGGTCGCTGAAGCAGTTGAGGCAGAGGTGGTTGTCGGAGGTGTGGAGGAAGATCTGAGGAATCAGAGGCGGCGTCCGAGCCTTTGCTTTCTGTTGTGATGGATCGTTCTATCGTTGGAGCAGCTCCGGTGAGCCTTAAGACGTCAAGGCTGAAGCAGCACAAGACATACATCCTCAATCTCAAGTGGGATTCTAATAGCATCTCCAATAGATGATGTAAAATAGATGTAAAATTTACATCACTAAAACCACCGACTACAAAGTATGAGGTAAAAACTGCTGACTACGAACTTAACTGTCGAAACTGAAATTTCTTGTGGAATCAATGTTCTTGCTTAAACTGAACGCAACAGTAGTAGAGAGGCACTTGATATGTAGTTTAGGGAGGGCCTGCAGTTCATCTTCAACCTGCACCCCCCTGAGCCGCCAGCCACCACCGGTCGAACCGCCGGCCCCAGCGCCGCCTCGCCGTCTCGAAACAACTCCCCACCGCCGCCCCGGCCAGCCCTCTAGGCCCCCCGCCCCCACCCAGAACCCTAAGATAGATAGTGGGGTACCTCTCCGACGAGCCCCGTCCCCGCTGCCGGTGGTTCTTCCTTAACTCCGGCGAGCCCCCCCCCCAATGCCTGAAAATCGACTGACCCAAAAGTCGATTTAGTCGACTGAAGTGTGGCTAAATCAGAGCAGAGCAGCAGCACGAGCGAGGGGGAGAGCAGCAGCATCAGTGCAAGTGAGCGAGCGAGAGCCGGAGCAGCAGCAGATCCGGATGGTATGGACGCAGCCGCCGAAGGGGCCTCGCACTGGGGGAGAGTCGCTGTGGAGATGTCGCCCGCGGCGCCGGCTTCAAGGTAGCCGCTCCATGGGGGTGCGGGATGGAGCACCGTCGGTGCCGGGAGGTCGAGTTAAGGAGAAGGTGCGTTTACGATAAGCGTACAACCTCTTTGGTGGCGCCGAGTAGGTCTCGGCTTCGTCCGAGGAGTCGGTGAGGATGCTGCGGTTCCGGTGGAGTAGGTTAAGGCGACACTGTGGGGATGGAGCAGCCGCTATAGACGAGGCGATCGTTAGAGCAGCTCCTTGGAGGTGGAGGATGGGGCGGCTGAACCGGCGGGACGACGAGATGGACGACGGATCCTCATCCGGGGAGGTGGACGCGGGACGTTGAGCTGTTGCGGTGGACGACGTCGTCGGGGAAGAGGCTCCGGCTGGGCAGCGGTGAGGTGGTGGACGGAGGAGGGTGGGGTTTCGCGGCTGGAGCAGAGAGGTTATGGCGGCCTGGGATTTCGAATGGCGAAAAGGGGGCGATGGGAGGGGGTGAACCATGACTTAGGGACGCGCTTGTCCAAAATGTAGGGTGTGTTACAAAAGTACCCCCCACCGATTTGAACTAGCGGCCCTTTTGGCTTATGGTTAGAAGGGGGATTTCGTGTGTCGGGATTTGGCAGCTGGAGGGAGTTTTCGCGCGTTGTAATTTCGGGATAGCAAGGCGCGGGTTGTGAAGGCGCCAGTTTTGGGAGCATGATATCTGAATTTTCAGGATATAACAAGACGCAGGTTGAATTTTAGGGACAGGCCTAACCTGTAGTAATATTGTACTTATACGTACCAAATCAATTCGCACTTCCCTCAACCAAAAAGAAACGAAAAAAAATAAAACTATTCACACCACACAAAGAGAGAGTCTTGCCCTGTTTTACTATGTAAATGCTATTCAAAGCTACTCCCTCCTTCCATCTATATAGGGCCTAATGCGTTTTTTTATGCTAACTTTGTCCAAATATTAGAGCAATAATATATGACATGCAACTTACACAAAGCACACCATTAAATTCGTCTTTGAAAGGTTCTTTCAATGATATAATTTTCAAATTGTGCATGTCATGTACTATTAATCTTGTCAATAGTCAAAGGCGGCCTTAAAAAACTCATTACGCCCTATATAGATGGAAGGAGGGAGTATGAATCCCTGTTATGTCCAATTAATTTTTTAAACTTGCTTTGTATAATGCATGTAACCTACTTATACCAACATTTTAGTGCATTCCAAATGTCTATACTACCGTTGCAATTCGAACCAAATTTGAATTCATTTCTCTATTTCAATAAGAATCTACAATCATGATTGTTGCCAACTTCAACCATCATTCGTGTATTACCTTAATAACACACCACATGATTACTATAGAGATAGATATGAACTATGTGTACTACATGAACTCAAATTCTTTTTTTTTAATACACTTGATGTTGATTCCAAATAATAGTACATTTGATGTACTTACTATATATTCATAATCTAAACCATGTTCCATACGTACACCGTGTTTATCACACAAAGTATAGTGCCCCGCCCCTACATTATGACAAGTATTTAGACCTGAGTTGCAAAAGCCACACATTAGCCCAAATTATAATCAATGTTCTACATTATGATATCTTCTTCAAGTATCCGTATCCACTTTTTTTATAATGAATTATGATCTTTGTTCGTCTTTTACACCTTCACGATCCTCTTCTATTTGTAGCTAGCTAGCGCTAACTTTCTATCATGCATGCACACGCCCGCCCCCCTCTCACCCACCCTTAGCGTCCCCTCCATCACACACGTTCATTATTTCTCTTTAGGTCATCCACCCGCGGTGTGTGTAGGCCCCCAGCTCCTTCTTTCCGGCACACACCGGTCGATATACCTCTCTTGCCAAGTGTGCCTACAACAAACACACATATACTTCCCCTCTTCTCTTCTCACCGTCCATGCCCCCCATGTCCAATACGGTTCCACGCAGGTGCACACTCCTACCCCTCTTTTCATTGATCACATACTCGCACACTCCTCCCCCCTCGACATGGTAGGCCTCTCGCACCACTTCCTAGCCGCACCCCTCTCCCCCTGTCTGTCTCTCCAGACCTTATTTGTTTCTAACACATGCAGGCGTGTATATGAACTGATCTCCCTACATATAGCCAGGTCGACTATAATTCGTTTTCCCCAAGCACCGATACACTTACCCCGCTAGTTATGTCTCTCCCTTTCTCGGACACACGACGGTTGATCTTCCTATGTAGTTACGTATGCTTACCACAACCATATCTTCTCCCCTCATCATCCTTTCATACCTCCCGACCCGTCTCACACGCACGTGCATAGACAGACAGACATCCCCCACCCTCTCTTATTGATATTGCACTCATACGTACCCTCCATTTGTCTAGCAGGCCTCTCCCACCATTTGTGAGACGCCACTCCACCACCGACCCTCCGACGCTCTACCTTTGTCTTTCTCCCAACCTTATTCCTCTGCTACACATATCCATGGATGTCGATCGATCTCCCTCAATACATAGCAAGGTCTCTCTCCTTCCCCACACATATACTAGTCGATCGGTCTCTGCCCCCTTCCCTCCCCCCCCCCACACACACCGATAGTCGAACGTTGTAGGTAGGTATCCATGCAAGGGAGAAAAACTGCACCTCTGCCCCTCTCAAATTCCAGTAGGCCAGCCGCCCTGTATCTTTGACATGGGCAAACACAAATTTGATGGCACTCTTTATCGACCGCGCAGCCACACACTTCATCCCTGTTTTCAATTCTATCGATATCTCACGTCCATGACTCTGTTTCACACACATTACATATGTTACGTTTTTATGTTTGTCTGTTTCGCACAAACCAGATCTCTCACACCCACCCACGTACGTACCTGCACCTAAAGAAGAAGTGCATGCAGGACGCACATACTCACGTCTCGTTCCCGGCCACACCCGCGCGGGTACACGATGGAGTTCGTTTCTGTACGAAAAGGCAGCCCACGTGATAATTTGACGCGTGTAGCGGTTGTTTACTCGAAGGAGGGTCGGGTACCACGCCTAGACGGAACAAAGTTCGACTTGATGCGTTAGTATTAAATAAACTTATATATTACTCAATGGCACGTACAAAATATAAAATGATTGCCGTGGGGAAAATGGAAAAATGGGTTTGTCTCTCATCACACCATCTCACACAAGGCGGTCGTGGCCTCTCTCTCTCTCAACGTTGGTCAGTGATCCGGCCGCATTCTGTCTGCCGGCGGAAAGGGAGGATGTGCATTGTCTCTCTGTTCGACGGAGTTGAGGCAGCACGTCCCGATCTACGGTACCCGCCGTTCTCTCTGAACAATAGGGCCTTTGCCACTTGATCGCTGCCGCAGTATGGGCAGATCCAGGCCGCTGGCGCCCTCCTAGTAACATCCCGACGACCCTCAGGTACAGCTTCCTTCGGCCTTGCTCCACTGCCCATCTTCCCACGTTGCTGCATGTGGATCTTCTTTAGTTGTTTGCTTAAATCGTATCTCGTCCGGCGTACTTTCCATCATGCAATCTCGTCCTCAAACCATTTTTGATAAACCACCATGTGATATCTTTCCCTTATTACATGGAATATGCTTCTTTGTTGTCGGTGTATGTGTCTTCAACTCGTGTTATTGGGTAGTAATTGTTTCCTTTCGACCTCCTTTTGCAAACAGGGCTATCCATTTTCACCTCGTTGCTATTGCGACCTTTTGGTGAAGTGCACAAATCACTTTTTTCTTAAGAGTGTTTTGTGCAGTTCCGCCAAAATGTCACACGGGCAACGTTTTTACATTTCCGTGGGACTGTAGAAAGGGAGATTGGTTTTGCCTCCTCATCCAACTCCGTGCCTAATCTTCTCCAACAAGAATTTAGTCCTAAAGAGAGATCGTAGAGGTGATCGGCTTATATTTATGTGTGTTATGTTTCATCATCTAGTTCCACTATTATTGTAATCACACCGACTGGATATCTTTGCAAACAGGGATGGTCCACTCAATTTTAGTGGAGCTGCACAGAATGATCGGATTGTGGTGTCTTCCATACACCTCTTTTTTGGCTATAGAGCTGGGTGAAACTAGCTGCCAAGCAATGAACACTGTGCCAAGGAAATGGAGCCATGCCTACGAACAACATCGATCAATTATATTTTTTTCTTTATTTGTACACCTTCTCACAACTTTGTCTTCAGTTGTGATGTGAATATTGGCGCTAATCTACGAACCATTGAGATGCATTATCCATGATAGCCATGGTAGTTTGATTTGTATTTGATGGAATGTTGTAACGAGATAATCTCGAGGCAAGACACATGCATCCTAAGTTGAAACCTTTTTTTCCTATGGGAACCAAAGTTGAAACCTTCATAGCATCACAGTACAATTTCATTAACATTATGCGTACATATAAACAAATTCTGAAGGATTGATAGCAATGCCAGAAACAATTCAACTTCGTTTCACCAACATGTTGGACATCCTTCATCCGGCTCCACCTGCCATGCAGCAATATTGAGTGCACAACACAACTTGTGGAAAGATTCACCCCGGTCGTTGCACGCAGAGTAATGACTAGTGAGCGGTCAAATCATAGAGCCCCACCTTCGCCGCAAAGAAGTTGCCCTGGACGAAGCAACCATCATTTCTCCGTTCCTTGAATCACCGGTACTCCCATATTCCCACAGTAATAAGTTGCTCGGGCGAATCAACCATCACTATATCCGCTCACGTGTGATGACCACAGGAGCTATCCATTCAGATTGTATGTTAAAAAAATAAAGGTCGATAACAAATGCAGCGAACTTTCAAAAAAAAAACTAATGCGGCACCTCGGACCAACGCGGCCAGATCGCATTTTGCATGAGAAATTACAGCATGTTTCGTTGACATGTGGTCCCGTTCCAACATATCAGTGAGACGACGGCGAGTCCTTTTCTACTAGTATTTCCGAACGGACGTGTAGGCTGGGGCGCCTCTTCGTGTACCGTGGCAAACTGGCAACCGTCCACTGACTCTTCGCCTTTCCCTGTCGATTTGGAACTGCTGTCGCACGCTCTTCCTCCCTCCTCCATTTGCCTTCACCTTTCCTTCTGCCATTGTTCGATCGTCTTCTCCATTGAGGGAACAGGCCAGAAACGACCCCGTTATTCTTGCCCCGATCTGAAAGATGATGTGGTGGAGGAACTCATTGATCGGTGCGACTCATCACCTCGGCTAGCATGGCAGGTTCGTTCAAGACCATTCTCGACTCAACTAATAACATCATTACAAGGAACCCAAGGGTCAAGGAGCGGTTTGATCTCCCATATCTTATTTGCCGTGACCCTGATGACTGGCGCGGGGACGACAGAGGCCTCGCCTTGTGCAAGTTGATGCCACTTGATAATGATACGTATGATGTTAAGATGCCATCGCTTGAGGGCAAGGATTGGGCAGGCGCAAATGGAGATTGGGTTGTTTATATTGGGTCCAACTGCGAGTGGGAACTTATGAATGTGTACACTCGTCACCGGGTTGCACTTCGAAAAATCTCAGCAGACTGCCCAGAGGTTGAGCACACCAGTATTGTATGCACGTTCAAATACGATCATGGTGACTGTCTTCTACGGAAGATAGCAATTTGTCGAGTTCCCAACCGCTCTTGGAATTACAAGAACTATGAAGTTGTTGCTATCTTCGACAAGCTTGTTGCCGTCCTTTGTGGTTCGACTCAATGGATATTGCTCAAAAATCAGTTTCTATACACGGATGTGTACTGTGATGCAATTCAATATGAGGGTCTTGTGCTTGCTTCCACCACTCATGGCACTGTTTTTGCAGGGGATCCTCGTAGTTTCGGTACGCTTGTCTTCCACCATAATTATAATTGTTTCATCCACATGCATGCGGGTTAGCAAGTTTCTCTTTACTAATTAACCTTCTTCTTGTGTTTCCAAGGTCCTATGAACATTCCACCACCTATACTTGAAAATTTTTATAACCAAGGGGGAGATGATGATGGTGATGATCACGAGCATGAGGACGAGCAGAACTTATATACTCAGTGGCACCTGGCAACTAATTCCGATGGATCACCTCTTCTTGTCTGTATACAACGCACTGAGTTTGTTACTACTGAGGGAGAACGTGTTGTCTCCCATGGTCGCACTCTCCGAACCTATTCCAACACTCGTTGCATGGTATTCGGGATGGATACTAGTGTGCTAGCGCCAACACCTTCTCCCTGGTACAGAATTGATAGTCTTGGAGAAAACTCGCTCTTCCTTGAACAAAACTATCCGATGATGGTGAAAGGTGATCCAACTGCTGTTGACACAACGTTACTAGTACCATTTATGAGAAGCAACTGTATTTATACCTCGGACATTTGGGTGGTTCCCTACCCTGGTACTGGTATAGTAGGCCGCTTCAGCCTGGATGATCAGTCCTGCGTTGGTCTCGAGATTGACAATAGATGGCCCGTCCTAGAGAATCACTTGTGGTTCAAAGCAAGCGTTTCCAACGCCGAGGATTGGTTGAGTTGAAGTTTATTTCATTGCTTGTTATTTGTTGTGTGATGAAAACTTTAGTATTTATAATGTATCCTTGTTGTCGATGTGGGTTGATGACCTGTTGTATGTAATAAAATGATATGCCTGTGATAAACTTACTAAATTTATGAATGGCTTTCGAGTCACTTCTCTGAGTGAGTGGTGCGACGAGACAAAAAAATATTTTTCGAATACATAATTGTACATGCATTGCAACAGGTTATCGGATGAGGCCAATCAACAATAGTAGTACACTATATGTACTAGCTTCACATGCTTCGCGCGTCGGGCGGGTGTTTTTACTGTAGCCATATGTTAATGTGTTCGTTGTACGTAACTTTCACCTCGAATCCTCGATACTACTAGTAGGAGTACTATATAAGTAGTAGGAGTAGTAGGGTGGCATGGGCCAGAACAAGCATTCACGTCCAGGAGTACGGCACACGCCACCGGCACGACATCCATCTGACACCATATTTCTTGGAGTCCGTGCTAGAGCAATCTCTTCAACCTCGTCGTTTCTCTAAGTTTAGCCATCGCACGGCGGGCGAGGTGGGGGTTTGCCGATAGTCGGTTTCCTCAACTGCGCTCCCACTTGTAAGGCCAACTCCAACGCACGACCCCAAACGGACCTCCGTTTTGCACGAACTCCAACAATTATTTTGACTAGAAAAGCAAGACCAAAGAAAACAAGAACCACAAGAATACATTTTAGAAGATATCCAACTTCCATAACTGCTCTTGTAAGTTGGATTAGTGCCTTCTTGATGCACTCATTGTTGATCTGCGGAGGCTTGATCTTGCGTGCTTCTTTCATCTTCGAGTGTAAAGAAGTAGACGTTGCTTCCTCGCATCTAGTCTCATGTCTAGCCTCTATTCTAGTAGGAGTATCAACAAGTGCACTAGTCTCATCTCTAACCTCTATGCTAGCTAAACGTGCTAGAACATCTACTAAATCGCGCTCTATCAATACATCGATGTACTCTTCTTCCCAATACCAAAACTTGTATCCATTCTACTCCCTCCGTTCCACAATACATGCCTTCTATATGTCAAAATATAGATGTATCTAGACATGTTTTAGTATATAGGTACATCCACTTTTGGACAAATGGAAGTCAAGTATTTTGGAACGGAGGGAGTACACAATAAATTTTTTAAGTTATCACAACTAGTCTAATCCGAGAGCACAACCAAATATTTGGTCGGGTTCTTCCTCCTTTTGCCGACACGTGGGACATCCAGCATCTAGGTCATGTCATGCAAGAAAATAGAGTGGTAGTTGAAGCCACGTGATGTGCATCTTGGGTTAGACTGTAAATAGAATCTTACTACTCTTAAGTAACTCCAAAAGCGGCCACCGAAGATCTTTATTGGATTTGTTTTTCATCACCAGCACGTCGAGGTGAAAGATGTGCAGGTTCAGTGGGTCCTCTTGCATTTTCACTGACATGTGGGACTGCATATCAACAAACAAATGATGGGCTCCGCGCGTCCGCTGGCTGGCTGAGAAGAGAGATAGAGGAGGGCTGAGCACGGACTCCAGGAAATTTGTTCTATGTAGCCAGCACCTCGATATTTGTGTGTGGTTGTTTCTAGAATAAAAAGGAGGTACCCCTACTTATGTTACTCCCACTACGCCTAGCCTAAGGTTAGTAGGTGACCTTGCGCTTGGCTCTTCGCCTCTTCCGGAAGTCGATGGTTCTAAAGTAGTACTTCTGGCAATCTGACACCAAATGAACTGCTACACGTCCACCGCTTGTAAGCAAAAGTTTCTCCTCGTGCTGCGAGCCACCACGCACGCGTTGGCGGGGGAGAAGGCGTAATCAAGCTTCTCGTCGTTCGACTAGCCACAATGGTGAGTAACATACACTAGTAACACACACATATTCCTAGACTATGTTACTACCTTCATAGTGGGTAGTAACATAAGTGTGGTAACATGCAAAGCTTCATTTATTAGGTTATAGACTCATATTGCATTGGTACATGTGATGTTACAGTAATTAGCTAAGTTACTATAACTACATCTCTCCTCATTAACTCACTACCACATAAGCAAATTTGCCGAGTTGGACTCGATGTTACTGCTGAAGTTACTACCACTACGGCTAGTCTTCTGCGAGTTGATGGGACACATCAAAGTTATTGAGTACGTACTCTCTCCAAAAAAGGGCTGGCCATGTCATTGCTACCATCCCGTGCTCCGTTGTTGAGTACGTGCACTATTCAAGTGCCATCGAGGAGAAAAAAATATTGCTTAGGTGCCATCGAAGTGCACGACTCACTTACGCACTGCTTATCTGATTATCTCCATTTTCTTGCATGACACGTGCACCTTCATGCTAGATGTCTCGCGTGTTGGGAAAATGATGAACAAAGCTCACGTAAAAGAATAGAGTTGAAGAGCATAAATTCCCGATGACCGAGAAGGAGCAAGGAACCTCGCGGTGGAGCGTCCGCAAGGAACCTTGCGTGTTTTCCCCTGCTTTTTGCCGCCTGCCCACCTATAAAGAAATAAAAGAACATGAACTCTTCGCTAACCACTATAAACGGTACATCAGGATGCTTAGTTGAAGATGTTTTATACTCCCTCCGTTCCCAAATATAAGTCTTTTTAGATATTTCAATAAGGGACTACATACGAAACAAAATGAGCGAATCTACACTCTAAAATATGTCTACATACATCCGTATGTTGTAGTCTATTTGAAATGGCTAGAAAGACTTATATTTTGGAACGGAGGGAGTAGTTTATATTGATAACCACGCAACAAGCCACACATGTACATGACGCAAGCAGCCACGCATGTACACAAGCCAACGCACTAACTCCATCCGATCCAACTCATGCACATACGCGCACAGCATGGAGCACACAACGCACGTACACAACGCACGTACACAACACGTGCATGCACACATGCTCGGCCGCAGAATGCACGTGAATAACACATGCATGCGCACACACTCGACTGCATGGAGGCGTGCGCCATCTGCAGCGACATCCGGTTCGTCGTGCTATGGTGAAGCTCGCACACAACGGCGCCTACGCATCTCTTGCAGCACCTCTTTGCCTTCGTTGCTCAACGACTAGTCGGAGACGAAGACGACCGCAGCCTCGGCCTTAGAGCTAGCACCGATGGAAAAACACGCACGCTGCATGCACACGAGCACGTACGGAGTGCCCATGATGTGGTGCGTCCCCAATCACCTCTACTCCTTCTGCGCACGTTGTCTATCAAGGTGGCTGCATGCTAATGATGATGTGGGTGAGATCTTCTAGGACTCAGATGATGACGAGGAAAATTATGAGACACAAGGTGACGTACACCGTCAAGGTCCACGGTCAAGGGGGTGCTAGTAAGTTCTTAGATGTGCTTAGATGAGGTGCTAAGTGCATTAAATGGCTTAGTAACTCAAGTCTTCAATGCATAGGTGCTTAGTTTATTGGTGCCACATCATATTTTTATGCCACGTGGCAGGCTTAGCAGCTATACATGGTGGAGCACTGGGAGAGGCCAAGGCTGGTCATAGTGAGGAGTAACTTATATTGTAACATATTACTATGTTACTCTAAACATCTCTATAAACCGGAAAGGAGGGAGTAGTAAGATAGACTAGTGTCATATGCAGAGTATGGGAGAACATGATATTTCCCCGTCTGGACCAATCCCAAGTTGGCTTTCTCACCTTCTTGGCCCAACAACCCTCCCTCCCGCGCGCGCTCCCCCCCCCCCCGGCGCCAGCTGAGCCCGCCACTCCACATTGATGGCAAGTCAGGGCCACGCAACCTCTCACTGCTTCCGCCGTTGAGGCAGCGCCACGACCGAGACCTTTGCCATGCGCCCGACATTTCAGACTACACAATGGAGAGTAACTTTAGAGCAAGTACTACAATTAGATGACATAAGCAGGCTATAAGGATTTAAATATAGTATTTGTGCTTAGTTGAAGGAGAGAGAAGAGAAGCGGATTGTAAACGTGTAGCCGGTTGTACTCCAACATACTTTGTGAGACAAAAGGTGGGGCCATTATTAATGATATAGTATTTATACTAAAGGGACTAACAGACGCCTTAATTACTCCATTTTTTTGAGACAATCCTTGGTGGGGCTATTATTGACTTGGACGTGGGGTTTGGGGTCCAAAGGCCTACTATTATACTCGCACGACCGACCTGACATGCTCTACCCTAGCCGCTGCTGTATCATATGGTTTCGCACCGTTCCAGATCTTAGCGCCGCCACGCAATTCTCCTCCAGCCCTCCTTTCGGCGTGCATCGCGGAAGGGACAATAGTCCTCCGAACCCCACCTTTCGTGATCCTGTACAGGAGAGGGGCGATCAGGTTTTTGGGGAGCACACTCACGGATGGCTGCCAATGACGACTTCCTCAACGGCAGCCTTCTTCCCCGACCTCGGTAACATCTTCATCAACGACATGAGTGACAACATCAACCACAACGGTTCTGCTCCCGTTGTATAGTATGTGATTCTGTCCTCCTGGTTTAGTCCACATCATTACTTTGATGTTTGCAATTGTCGTCATGATCTATTTACTGCTGATTCAGATTAAATCTCATACTAAATTTCTCATATATTCAACAATCCAATCCAAAAACCTGATTATAGGCAATTTTCTCCGAGTGGTTTTGCTGCGCTTTTGAAGCCACCTACTTTTAAGGGGATGCAAGATAAAAGGTGGCGCACAAGAGCAGTATATTGGTTTCAGATTATGTACTGCTATGACGCCACTAAGGGTAAGCCTAAGGGAGATCTTAATCCTACACAGCTTTTCAGAACATGGATACCCTCTTCAAAGCCGCCCTGCTGAGTGTTCTTGACGATTCCATTGTGGATTCATATATGTCGTTTGACAGCAGCAAAGACATGTGGGCTGCGCTCGAGGCCACGTTTGGGCCCTCGGGCGCTGGCAACGAGTTGTACGTCATG
Source organism: Aegilops bicornis (assembly GCA_021605145.1). Taxonomy (NCBI): domain Eukaryota; kingdom Viridiplantae; phylum Streptophyta; class Magnoliopsida; order Poales; family Poaceae; genus Aegilops; species Aegilops bicornis. The sequence continues at coordinate 573,865,611 of CM038675.1, forward strand.
GAGAAATTCTGTGACTACAAGATGACTGATGAGCGCTCTGTTGTTCAGCAGACTCATGAGATACAGTCACTCTCTAAGGAACTTGAGTACTTTAAGTGTGTGTTGCCGGACAAATTTGTTGCTGGGACCATCATTGCCAAAATTCCACCTTCGTGGAACGATTTTGCTACTTCTCTGAAAAACAAGAGAGATTTTTGTTTTGGATCTCATTAGCACTCTTGATTTTGAGGAGAAGGCGAGAGCAAAAGACACACGTGCTCGGGTCGCTGAGGGAGCTTCTAGTGCCCACATGGTACACGAGAAGAACTTCCAGCCCAACCAGCCCCAAAACAACAAGAACAAATCTTAGGGGAAAGGCAACTTTGATGCAAAGAACAAGACGTCACATTCTACCAACTTCAAGAAGAATTCTCATAACGCGAAGGGATACAAACCTCAATTTTTGTAGCACCGCACAAAATTTCTATGGTTGCATCTACATGCTGTCAGCTAACCTCATGGTACTCTAGGTATTCCTACATTCGTAACTAGGTACAATGACCACCGCAAGATGAAATTAGCTTATTCGTACGTTGACTTGCTGAATGCAGTGTGGAACGATCCTGTCATGTGTGGAGGAGCAAAGAAGCAGTGCAGCCGAAGGTGGAAATCAACCAAGGACTTATGAAATTATATATAATCTTCCTCAGGCAGGTCAGTATCCCCTTCGTTGAGATGATCGTGTTTTGTCATGCCAAGCTATTGATATGTGCTACTGTTTTGCAACACGTTTAAGTATAGCTACTATTTTCCTATCTTTTCAGATTCAGGACAATGAATATGATTTCAGGGTAACTGCATAATATGGACTCATGTTGAGTCATCTCTATTGCCTCATGTGTTTGCTGCAAATGTGTCAGCATCAATTGCAAGATGAGGTAGCTAGCTAGCTGTGGAGTTGCCAACATGCACAAAGTGCTCGCAACATTGAGAAGAAACAAGCATGCCCAGGAAATTAATGCGTGCGCAGGGAGGGCCTTTGCTCAGAGAAGCATCGACCGATTTTCTTTATTTCCACACCTTCTCATAGCTTTGTATTGGTTATAGTATGGTGAATCATTGAGATGCATAGACATGATGAACTTTTGTTCTTCTGAATGTTAGTATGCATACCGTATCTTCTGAAGCTTAGTTTAATGTGAGTGTCCGCATCCAGTACCGCATCCTCTAATTTGGTGGATGCACACAGAGAAAATAAATCTCCTTAATTTACTCCATAACCACCTTATTAAATAGGCCTAGTAACAAACCAGGCGCATGAAGTGGCCGGCGGGCACATGCATCCTGCATGCATGGCCAATCAGCCAAGTCCATGCGCCAGCTCCAATGCAGCAACGCAAAAGAAGAGAGCGGTTCTTGGGAAAAAGCGAGTAGTTAGTGCAGCGGGCCTTATAAACACGAACAGCTCGCTCTCCCGCTTCCGTAACCCCCCCCCCCCCCAATTCCCCCTGCTCCCCAATCTTCCTCACTCGTCCAGAAAACCCCCGCTCACCTTCTTTCTCACTCGTACAGGAAACACATGCTCCTCTTCTTCCACTCCTACAGAAATCCACAGCCCTCCTTCTTCCCCACTCGCACTGCCACTAGGCTCGTCTCTGGCTACTCTGCTCAAACCTGTGAGCTCGGCGCGACGCCCACAAGGAAAATGGAGTCGGCTGGCCCCAGCGCCAAGAAGATGAGGCTCCCGCCAGCGGCGACGCCGGTTGTAGATCCCGCACCCGGTAGCGCGGGGAGAAGCGGCGAGCCCACCCCCCTCCCCCCCACCAAGATCTAAGGAACCGGTAGAATCTCCGGTGGACCGCATCAGCGATCTCCCGGGCGTCATCCTTGAGGAGATCATCTCGCTTCTCCCCACCAAAGATTGCTGCCGCACACAAGTCCTCTCAACTTGGTGGCACCCTCTATGGCGCACCACGCCTCAATCTCGATCGTCGCCGACATCCGTCCCTTCCGAATTTGATCTCCTCGAGCCATCGTCTCTTCTCACCAGCAGGCCCTGCTCAATGCCTCTGCATCCCGACACGCCACCTGCTGTCCATACCCGCAAGGTGGACGCTATCGACATCCCCTGAATTCAAAAAACTCCAGCAGTTTGAGTTGTACCATTACCACAAAAGTTTCATACCACGAACACACCAAGAATTCGTGCCCACACCACCATTGTCCATCTCGCGGTTTTCCTCCTCTCTCCACACCGCCACCTTCGCCCGGTGCCATCTACCAGATGATCTGGTACAAATGCTTCGACTCCCACTGCTAAAAAAACTTTCGCTTGTGGTGGTTTATCTGTCGGAGGCCTCACTGCACATCATCATCCACTCTAGTTGCCCTGCCCTGGAGCACTTGCTGATTGTTTTGGGAATAGATATTCATATCAGTTTTCTCCAAATAAAGTCGCCTCACCTTAAAAGCATTGGAATTTGTTTTGAAGGACATCAGCTCATCATCGAAGTTGCCCCTTCACTTGAAAGATTGCTCCTTGATAATTGTTATACACCTTCACAAATAACTGTCGTCTCTACGCCCAAACTGGAGACCTTGGGTGTAATTCGTGACCCGTTTAATAATCACACGGAGTTGTTGTTTGGCTCCTCACTTTTTCAGGTACCGTATATTATCATCTACACATTTGTAATCATATGCTGCATTTTTCATTTGTGCGCATAAGTTTTATATCATCTTGGAGTACACTTTGGGTACTAATAGTATGTTATATGCTCAATGAAGAGTTCGTCCCATTGATAGCCTATCAATGCTTCTTTGGATTCTGTCAAGATCATATATATCAGAATGTATAATTTTGATCTGGACATAATTATTGGCTTGCTGCGATGCTTTTGATCTCTGGAGAATTTATACATAGAGGTGATGATTTCATGCACATTGAAAGCCCGTATATATTGTACAAGAATTAACTGTTCAGCTGTCGTTTTTTCAACATACTCTTTTTTCAGACCTTAACTGTTTTCAATCTTCATGTCTACTTAGGCAGAACCACATGGAGAAAAACATATAACCAATCGGCGGCGTAATAAGCACAAGGATTTTCTTAGTTCTCATGACATTCGTTTGAGGACAATAACGATGGAACGATATGCATCCAACCAGGAAAACAAAAGCTTCGTCACATTGTTCCTGTTGAATGCGAGGTTACTATTGTCCATGAGGCTTAATTTTTACCGCAAGAGATTTCTCACGGATGGACATGTTGAACAGCAAAAAAATAAGTTTCAGGTGGACAAATGGGCTTCTAAACGTGCTCGGCTTCTATTTACAACAAGTTGTAGTCATCCTGAAATAATTTTTTTACCACAGGATGTTGATTTTATGGATCAGACCGATCCATTTGTTTGTGACTGCAAAAAAGAGTGGTTGGATTAGATGTTACTATCATGTTCAATCCGGGCTTTTTGTACCATCTGCATGCTTGAGTTGCATGTTGTTGCCCTTGTACTCCCCTCCACCTGCCACTACACTGCCGCATCTTCCACGGCTGCTGTTCGTTCCCGTCCGAGGCCTTGCCGTCGTTCTCCGCCTTGGTTCCCTCGTTGTGCCTGCCGCCGTCTGGCGTTGTCAACATGGTCAACAACCAAGAGGAATCAGGAGATGACTGTACATGGAGAGGCTGAAAGTAGGGACCCACCAGGGTCATTGCATTTCGCAAGCAGGCGCCTCGTCATTACAAGCCAAAAAAATACTTCCTCCTAATTGTTTGACAACTAGGTCCCACGCCATTGTCAATGTAGTCAATAAATGAGAAAATTACACAACAAGCGGATAACACTAGGGACCCAACAACTCACCTAGTTGTTTTTTAGTTTCAGAGATGGAGCTCAACTGCGCGCTGTGCGGGGGCTGTGGCCCGACGAGCCCAGTTGATATATTTTTTCTTTCTGAAATTGGCTAGCCCAATTCTTTTTTTTGGAGAATACCAAAACCGAGGCCTACTTTCTTTTCTCAGCCTTGCTGGGCTGCAAATCTTTCAAGACGAGGAGGGATGTAAGTAGTAAGAAATGGGCTTCCCTAGAAAATGGGCTATAAGTTGTAAGAAATGGGCTGTAAAATTTTAAACCAAAGCCAACCGGCAATTGCATTAAAATATCATGTTTTTAGGATTTCTCTACTCTCTACTCTTGCCAACTGGAAATTACATTAAAATATCATCTTTTCTCCCACAAGATAAACTACTCATACAAATGCATCTTCATGTTCTGTGCAACGAACGGGCATCTTGCTAGTTAAGATTCTGAATTTCATTCATTTTTTTTTGCAGAGAATTGTTTTTTGAATTTTATTTTGATATATTTTTTTGAAAATTATTTTTAACGTGACTCAAAATTTCGTGATTAAAAGAGTTCGGACCCCACCGAAATATGCAAAATTTCATTGAATTTTTTAGCAGTGCCCAGAATATATGGTCTGTAATGCTAATAAAAATAATATGGGCTTCAAATATCCTTAACAATTAGCAAATGGGTTGTAAATTATTGAAAATAATGGCTAATGGGCTGTATGCTGTTTTCCATGGATTTGGGGGCTGACTTCTGGGCCTACTGGGTTGACGATGACGCTGTCCTAAATTTTTTTGACGCGTACGCAAGGCTTTGTCAACTTAGTCAACACACAACAGTGACTGTTGGATGTCCATCCAACGGCCGACATGCTTCTTCAATCTATGATCTTCCTGCTCCAGCCGCCCAAACCAGCGCTGGTGGGACTGCCTGCTCCCTCCTTCCGTGGTCGGGTCATGCCGCCAGCCATCCCTCTAACCACCCACACATCCTGTTATTTTCGGCAGCATCAGCCTCACCCCGCAGCCGACCGGGCCTTCGTACTTCTCGGCATGGGCATCCGCTGCGGGGGCTTCGCTGGCTCCGGGTAGTTCTCTTCCTGGGCCTCACCCTCGTCCATCGCGTTTGTGCTCTCGGCGCGGCGAGGTCAACATGGTCAACAAACAACAGCCATCGGAAGAGGCTGACAGTAGGGGCCCACACAGGGAAATGCCTCCTTATTACGCGCAAAATAATGATTCCTCCACCTGATAGCTGGGACCCACCGGAAGGGCCTCAGATTTCGCCAAAAAACGTCCCCCATTGTCGGCTCGGACCCACCGGAAGTGCCTCCTTATTACACACAAAAATGAATACTCCCCCGCTAGCTGGGACTCACCTTGGTGGGAGGCTGACTTAGGGCCTACTAAGTTGACGGGGACGGAGGGCTTTGTCAACTTAGTCAATATGAATGATTCTAGCTCCAGTGATCGTACGATGTCCATCCAACGGCCGTAGTGCTTCTTGAACCTCTGGTCTTCGTGCTCCAGCCGCCCAAAGCAGCGCCGGTCGTGCCGCATGATCCTGCCTCCCATGGCCGGCTGTGATGCCGCGGAGGCCTCACCGCCCCCTACTACTCCCACCGCTGGCCAAGCCATCCCTCTACTCACCCACACCCCCTGTTATTCTGCGGCGACGGCAGCCTCACACCGCAGTCGAACCAGTGAACCCTCATACTCCTCTTCGCGTGGGCATCCACTGCTGCGTCTTCCCCGGCTCCGCGTCGTCCCCTTCCTAGGCCTCGCCGTCGTCCACCGCCGTGGTGCTCTCGGCGCGGCGTTGTCAAGGTGGTCAATGATCGACTTCCATCGAAAGAGTACTGTACGTGGAGAGGCCGACAGCTGGGTCCACGGTAGCCGCAAGGAAGTGCCTCCTTATTATGCGCAAAATAATTATTCCTCCACCTGACAGTAGGGACCCACCAGACGGGCCACCTTATTTCGCGAAAAAAGTTTCCCCCTGACTGCTGGGACCCACCAGCTACATCTTCGCATGCAAGGAAGTATGTGTGAAAAAAACAATTCACCCCTTGACTGTTGGGACCCACCAGCTACATCTTCGCACGCAAGGAAGTGCGTCCGGGCAAAAAATAAAAAAACGATTCGCCCCCCTGACTGTTGGGACCCACCAGCTACATCTTCACACGCAAGGAAGTGCCTGACAGTTGGGACCCACCTGGTCAAAGCGTATGTAGCATTGTCATTCTGGTGGCGAACGTGTACGTACATACTAGTGGATGTAGAGGCGCGCACGTGTCGTAGTAGAGGCGCGCACGTAGCATGTACATGTAAGTACAGCGACCAGTGTGCAAGAAAGAAAATACGGGCACGTATGTACATACGGGCGGGGTCTCGAACGCCTACTCGCGCATATATACGTACGGCCAGGGCTCGTGTACATGGCTGGGTCGGAACAGAGAAACAACGTCGTCGTCGTGTTCATGGGGAGCCAACCAGCTGGGTCGGAACGGAATGCATCGTCGTGTTCATCGGGAGGGCTTGGACGGAACAGGCGATGGAATCGAGGCCTGGCGTACCGCAGAACGGAGGAAACGGCCTTGTATTCGACCGTCCACGTTTGAAACGGGATCCTATTCATCGCGAGGGGTCTGGCGTACCACAAAACGGAGGAAACGGACTTGTGTTGGACCTTCTACGGTCGAAACGGGGTCCTGTTGATCGGGAGGGGTGTGGCGTACCCTAAAACAGATGACACGGACTTGTGTTGGAGCGCTACGGTCGAAACGGGGGTCCTGTTCATCGAGAGGGGTGTGGCGTACCGCAAAACGGGACTCCACGAGATACTGTTCATCTCCACCGCCGACCTCCTCCAGCCTCCACGGGCTACTGTTCATCCACCGTCGACCTCCTCCATCCTCCACCTGCGACTGTTCATCCGTGGGCTCCTGTTCATCCAGCCTCCACCGTGTGCTACTCTACCGGCTACTGTTCAACCACCCCTCTCCACGGTCTCCTGTTCAACCACCCCTCCACGGGCTACTGTTCATCCACCCCTCCACCATGTACTGTTCATCCAGACCTCCACGGGGTCGTCCTGTTCATCCAGCCCTCCACGGGGTCCTGTTCATCCAGCCCCAACCGGCTCGATCGATCGGGGTCCTGTTCATGCAGAGGCAACGCCACGGGGCCCTGTTCATCCATCCCACCGCTCACTGTTCATCTAACCACCCCCCCCCCCCCACCGCGCGACGCTCACTGTTCATCCAAACCCCCCCGCAACGCTCACTGTTCATCCAGAGGCAGCATCGATCGGCTTCAGTTAGCAGCAGTAGAGAAGGAATCGCTTGATCGCTCAGGTTCAGTAACGCGTAGCCTGCAGTGCGGTCGCTCGGGTTCAGTTAGGCGATGCCTCTCTTGGGTTCAGTTAGAGCCCAACGCCTCGTACACACGCGCATACGTGTACGAGATAAACGTGCATCGCTTGGCCCCCGACCACCCACCGTAACCGGGAACTCCCCTAAATTTTCCTCGCCCTCACTTCTACCACGGTTTTTCCGTCATGGACGGCCCAAAGAATGTCATGCAGCTGCTTCTCCAGCCCGCCCAGGATGAAAAGACCATTTTCTGTCATGATTTTTTGTCATAGAAGTAAGAGCCCACCACATCTATGATGATACCGGTTTTTGTCACAATTATCGTCATAGAAGTGTCATAAGTATGACAGAAAAAAATTCGTTCGGCCCAAAATGTCACGGATGTATCTTTTTTTGTAGTGATCCCCTAACTTACTCTTTTCCTTCCTATTTTCTGATATTTCCTTATGAAGTCAAAACCACAAGAAGATGAATAAAATTAGCTCTGCATAACTGGTTGATCCATGATATAGACGAACACTACTTTAATGTAAGGCAAGCAGAGGATAGGAGGATGGAATATATACAAAAAAGACATCATTGCATATTCACACGTACAATAGGAGGATGGAATATGTATGAAAAAATAGTAAGCAGGAGGCATTTCAACAAAATTAGAAGAAATGAAAGCTAGGCACCATATGAACATGCAACCAATATCACTCTATCAGGTAAAAAGTGTCTCGTCGTAAGTGCCATTTCAAGAAATTAGAAGCAGTACAAGCTAGAAGAAAATGCAAGATGCAACCTACATCACAGTTCCAAGTTAAATGTGTCTTATTGGTAAGTGATCGTTGCAGGTATAAGTTGTAAGCTACGCAGATGCAATTCAACATAATTAGAAGCAATACAAACTAGACATCATACGGAACAAGCAACCACATATAACAGTTCCAAGTTAGAGCAAGCACTTGCGATGGTGGAGTAGGGGAGATGTGCTCATCATGTACACGTATGTTCTAGAAACAGGAATACGTGTCATATTCACATGCATTATGTGTAAAGTAAGCAGATGCAATTCAGCAAAGTTAGAAGCAATACAAGCTAGACATCATATGCAACATGCAACCACATATAATAGTGCCAAGTTAGAGCAAGCACCTGTGATGGTGGAGTAGGGGAGATGTGCTCATCATCTACACAGCGACGTTGATTGTCTAGCCTTGCGTTGTCTTGCGAATCTTGTTGGGAGGATGGCGGAGTAGAATCTGTAGAGACCCTCCATTTTAGTTGCTCGGAAGGACCACCATCATCCAATGCCTTACCAATTTCCTTCCGCTTTATTGATTTTGCATTGTGAGGTCAAACCGACAAGAAAAAGGAATATAATTCGCTCTTCAGAACTCATTCGTGCATGATACTGACGAACACTACTCTGATGAAAGGCAAAGTCATGATACGAGGATGGAATATGTACGAAAAACTGGATGGCTTGACATATTCACACCTGTGATGTGGTAACTAAGTAGAAGGCACTTCAACAAATTAGAAGCACTGCAAGCTAGACACCATATGGAAGGTGCAATCAATATCACTCTACCAAGTTAAAACTGTCTCGTCGTAGGTGGTGTTCATCAAACTAGAAGCACTACATGCTAGAAATCATATTCAAGACGCAAACCAATATCACACTGCCAATTTAAAGGTGTCCCATCATAAGTGACTAATGTAGGATACACAAGAAGAGTAGTTTCATGTAAGAACATGGTGTCATAGACAGATATAGTATGTACCAAAAACAGGAAAGCGTGTCATATTCACACGTATCATGTGTAAGCTAAGCAGATGCAATTTACACTAATTAGGAGCAATACAAGCTAGACACCATATGCAACATGCAACCAGATATTACACTGGCAAGTTAGAGCAAGAACCTTGGATGGTGGAGTAGGGGAGCAGAGACTTGGAACTTGTAATGCACTAGCAGTACAAGGAGAATCCGTACAGATGCTCCGTTTATGTTGACGGTATGGTGGCTCCACTGTACTTTGCAAAACTTGATAACCTTGCTGCGTGTGACTCAGCTAGCAAACTCGAGAATCTTCACTGGTTTCTCCTTGTAGGTCAAATCACTATCCAGCTGAATCGCTTCTAGCGGCATTATATCTCTCAGAGGACCATCTCTGCGTGGCACTTCCTTAACTGGGAAACGTGAAATACATCGTAAACTCCTGACAATCCTTATGGCAATTCCAGCTTGTAAGCAACTTCTCCCATATGCTCCAAAACTTTGTATGGTCCCACCAAACATGGTGCTAGCTTTTCCTTAACTCCAAAACGCTTAACTCCTCGAAGTGGTGACACACGAAAGTATACTCGGTCTCCGACTTCGTAAACTGTCTCCTTGCGTTTAGAATCCGCATAACTCTTCTGCCTGGACTGGGCTACCTTGAGTCGGTCGCGAATTAACCTAACCTTCTCTTCAGACTCTTTAATCAAATCTGGTCCAAACAACTGACGGTCTCCAACTTCATCCCACAATAACGGGGTCCTGCACCTCCTTCCGTACAAAGCTTCGAAAGGGGCCATCTTCAAACTGGCTTGATAACTGTTATTATAAGAGAACTCTGCATACGGCAAATTTTCGTCCCAACTAGATCCATAATCTAGCGCACAAGCTATCAACATGTCCTCCAGAATCTGATTAACTCTCTCGGTCTATCCATCTGTCTGTGGATGAAAGGTTGTAAACTCTAGCCTAGTACCCAAAGTCTCAAGCATCTGATTCTAGAATTTTGAGGTAAACTGGGTTCCTCTATCTGATACAATGGTCCTCGGAACTCCATGCAGACATACGCTCCTGGTCACGTATATCTTTGCCAACTTAGCACTCGTATAGGTGGTCTTTACTAGGATGAAATGAGCTACTTTCGTCAATCAATCGACTACAACCCATATAGAGTCATAGCCCGAACGAGTCCTGGGCAATCCAGTGATAAAATCCATGCCAAGCTTGTCCCACTTCCATTCAGGTATCGGGAATGGCCGTAGCAATCCAGCTGGCTTCTGATGCTCTGCCTTAACTCTCTGACATACATCACATACTGCTACATACTCGGCAATATCCTTCTTCATTCCTGTCCACCAGAAACTTTCCTTCAAATCCAGATACATGTTAGTATTTCCTGGGTGAATCAAATACGGCGAATCATGGCCTCCTGCAGAATCAACTTCCTGATCTCGGGGTCATTAGGCACATATACGTGATCCTCAAACCATAAAGTATCATGCTCATCCTCACGAAATCCTTTAGCCTTTCCTTTACGCATCCTTTCCTTTATCTCGGCAATCTCCTTGTCAGTCTTCTGAGCTTATCTAATCTTACCCATCAAAGTGGACTGAATTTCCAATGCTGCTACATAACCTCTCGGAACTATTTCCAAACATAGCTCGCGAAGATCTTCTGCTAACTCCTTGGGTAATCCTCCGGTCATGAGCGTATTAACATAACTCTTGCGACTCATCACATCGGCTACTACATTAGCTTTTCCGGGATGATAGTGCAATTTCATATCATAATCCTTAATGAGCTCCAACCATCTCCTTTGCCTGAGATTCAATTCCTTCTACGTGAAGATATATTTCAAACTCTTATGATCCGTGTATACCTCACAATGGTTTTCGATGAGAAAATGTCTCCATGTCTTCAACGCATGCACTACAGCTGCTAACTCCAAATCATGTGTAGCATAATTTTGATCATGGCGTTTAAGCTGTCGTGAGGCATATGAAACAACTCTTCCCTCCTGCATAAGCACTACTCCAAGTCCTCGACGAGAAGCATCACAATACACTTGATAATGCTTTTGTTGGTCTGGAAGAATCAACACTGGGGCTGTAACCAAACGTTTCTTCAACTCCTGAAAACTGGCTTCACACTCCTCAATCCGTTTAAACTTGGTGTCCTTCTTCAACAACTCTGTCATGGGCTTTGCAATCCTGGAGAAATTCTCAATGAACCTCCGATAATAACCTGCGAGTCCGAGAAAACTCCTGATCTCTCCAACTGATGTGGGTGCCACCCATTTAGTCACAGAAACAACCTTGGTGGGGTCTACTGCTATTCCTTCTCTGAATATAACATGTTCGAGAAATCCAACTTCCTTTAACCAAAACTCACATTTGCTGAACTTGGCATATAACTGGTGTTCCCTGAGCTTCTCAAGGACCAAACACAAATGTTCCTTATGCTCCTCTTCATTCTTCGAGTAGACCAATATATCATCAATGAACACCACGACGAACTTATCCAAAAACTCCATAAACACTTTGTTCATAATGTTCATGAAATAGGCAGACGCGTTAGTCAGACCAAATGACATAACGGTATACTCGTATAGCCCGTACCTTGTGGTAAAAGTTGTCTTAGGTATATCCTGCTCTCGAATCTTCAGCTGATGGTATCCTGATCGCAGGTCGATTTTGGAAAATACTTTAGCCCCTTGCAGCTGGTCAAACAAATCACTGATCATCGGTAGCGGGTACTTGTTCTTGATCGTCACTTCATTCAACGCACGATAATCAACAACCATCCTTAATGATCCATCCTTCTTCTCCACTAGAAGCACTGGGGCTCCCCAAGGTGTTGAAATTGGTCGAATGTAACCTTTATCCAGTAACTCCTTAATCTGCTTCTTAATTTCCTCCAAATCCTTTGCAGGCATCTGATACGGTCTCTTTGATATTGGTGCAGTGCCTGGCAAAAGCTCAGTCAAAAACTCAATGTCTCGATATGGTGGCATGCCTAGCAACTCCTCCGGAAATACGTCAGGGTAATCCTTCACCGCTAGTACTTCCTCCTGTACAACTCATGATAAGGAATTCACTTGAGTCCTCTTCGGCACATGCCGGGATACATACTTGACCCTTCTTCCTTCTGGGGTGGCGAGCATAATTGACTTACTGGCGCAATCAATGTTTCCCCCATACATCAATAACCAATCCATTCCTAATATCACATCCAACCCTTGCGACTCCAGAATTATCAAATCCGAGGGGAAAACATGCCTACCTATGGTCAATGGCATCTGAAAACATCCTTGGCTTGCCATATGCTCCGCTCCTGGCGAGCTTACTAACATAGGTGTCCTAAGAACTTTGGTGGGCAACTTATACTTATCCACAAATCCCCTTGATATGTATGAATGCGATGCACCAGTATCAAAAAGAATGATTGCAGCAGACTAAGGCATAGCCTAGTGGTGGGAAGGGGCTGATGCCTTTCCACCCACCCAGGTTCAAGGCATGTTACTTGCAATTTGGGGTTATTGCACCAATTATAGTGTAGGGGGTTCCCTTACAGTCTTTCTATCAAAAAAAGAATGATTACAGTAAATGACTTAACCAAGAACTTACCTATAATTGCATCTGGCTGCTCTTCAACCTCCTCCACGCTAACGTGGTTCACTTGTCCCCTATTGAAAGGGTTGGGTTTCTTCCCAGAGCTTCCACTGCCATTTCCATTCTTTGCTTCAGAACATTCGGTGGCGTAGTGTCCATTCTTCCCGCACTTGAAACAAGTAATGTGACTTAGATCCTTCTCGGCGGGCATTGCCGGGTTGGAACGGTTCTGGCTGTTGCTTCCTCCATTCCCATTCCCATTCTTGGGGCCACTATGATTATGAGAACTTCATTGGAATTATGGCCTCCATGGTTATGGTGGATGTGTCCTCCCGAGTTCGGGGTGAAACAAGGTCTCTGCTGAGCTCCTGAATTGTACTTCCCTTGTCCATACTTCCTCTTGCAGCTCTCTATCTACTGTTGCTTCCCTTCAATCATAAGAGCTCTGTCTACCAACTCCTGGTAGTTGTTGAATGTTGCCACCATCAACTACATGCTGAGCTCATCATTCAGTCCTTCCAAGAACTTCTCCTGTTTATCGGCATCTGTAGCTACGTCATCAGGGGCATAGCATGCTAACTTACTAAACTCATCCACATACTGGCCCACTGTACGTCCTCCTTGGCGCAAGTTGCAAAATTCGCGCTTCTTCATGTTCATAGCTCCTGCTGAAACATGGGCAGTGCGGAAAGCCTGCTGAAACTGATCCCATGTAACAGTGTCAATGGGGTAAGTGGTTGTGAAATTCTCCCACCATGATGTTGCGGGTCCATCAAGCTGATGTGCGGCAAAACGCACTCTCTCCGCATCTGTGCATCCTGCAGTGGTCAGTTCCCTTCCAATCTTGCAGAGCCAATCATCTGGAACAATCGGCTCGGTGCTACTAGAGAACACCGGCAGATTCACCCTTAGGAAACGGGCTAAGTGATCAACAGGTGGTGGTGGTGGTGGGTTGTTGTTGTTTTTGCCTTGGTTCTGATTCTGAACTAGTAGCTGCATCAAGGTATTCTGCTACTGGATCAACTGAGTGAGCTCCGGTGGGAAAGCAAATCCATTGTCACGTCTCGGAGGCATCTGATGGGTTTAGAAAAGGTGAGAAAACAGAATAGGATGAGGTCTAAAGGGAAAACACTACCCATATGCTCATGAGATAAACACATTCATATCACACCAATCAATTCAAACAAGGGCGTACAATCGATCTAACTACCGTTACAAAAGTGCTCGGACTATTACTATATACATGGGGTATACTATTAATAATCTGGTGGTCGACTAGAAGTTTTGATCGGTGGAAGACTTCATGATACCCGCTCTAGCTTCATCAACGTAATCATCGTTGCTATTGTCGGGGGTAGAATCGGTGTCGTCGATGATGATTTAGTCCTCTGAACGAATGTCCTTGGAATGGTCGTCATCTCCTCCTGGCGCGGGGTCTCCCATGAATACTCCTAGCTTCCTCGTCAGGTCGTCATTCTTCTCCACTAGTATCGTCATTTCCTCCTCATATCCGTCGCATGTAGACTTGATTTCCTCTTCTAGCTCCATAATCCTGGTCATCGCCTTCTTCAGATCTATCATGCGTGTGCACATCTGGTTCTCCTGGCGATGAATGTGCTGGTTTAACTCCTGGATGAAAGCTGCAATGGACCAGTCCCTCCTGGTGCTGATCATCTCCCATTGCTCATCTCGGTGCCCACATATCTAGTAGATAGTGTCCTTAAGATCCTTGTGATAAACTTCTCCGATGCGTCCCATGGCGATGTGGGCTGCCATGCTCTTTCCTAGACTCTAGGTTGGTGCATCAAAGAAAAACTCTATGGGTTCAGTAACTGGCATGAATGTCCTTCCTGGAACTTGAACTCGAATCATCCAACGCTCCTCTTCTGGTAAAGTGGTGATGTAGGTCCCGGTGAAGCTTGGTATTCCGATGTTCAGGTACCTAGTGACTTCCTTCAAGTGTCGCCCAAAAGGTGCGTCTTCATCCGGTTATGTAAACTTGTTGCTTGAGTCGGCCATCCTATAGAGTGGAAAAGGGAGAGGAGTCAGAAATGAGTAGATAAGAGTGAACTATGGTTTAACTTAGTGGTTGTGTCCTACAATCAGCGTGTGCTCTGATACCATCTTGTAGCGACCAGAACTCAAACGATCAAGTCTCTGTGCATCAGTGTCATCCCTGGATCGATAATGCTGACATGCACAGTACTTGAGGATTTATAACAGAGTTTCAATCACACACTTATTACTTTGAATGTCTCAAAAGAGAACTTATTACAATAATATGGCTTAAGGCCATCTAAATAAGATAACAATGGAAGGCTTGGAAGATAAAGTGAGTCCATCAACTCCAACGGCATAGCTGAGTGAACGACAACGACCTAGCGCACCTTACTCTTCGTCTGAAAAGTCTGCAACATGATATGTTGCAGCCCAAAACGGGTCAGCACATGGAATATGCTGGCAATGTAACACAAAAGAGCAATGAACAGAATAAATGCTATCACTACATGCATATATAGCTGGTGGAAAAGCTCTATGGTTAATGTTTTTCATAAAGCCAATTTTTTTTCCTACAACAAAGGAATATAATTTATTTAACTAACATGGTGGTTGTTAAACATTGATAAGGTTCCTCCAACTCAATCCCAATTAAACAATATCAATTAACCCAACAAATTAATTTAGAGTGATGAAATCAACATGATAATCCAAGAACCAGATACTCAAGATGTCCATAACCGAGGACACGGCTAACCATGATTAGTTTGTACACTCTGCAGAGGTTTGCGCACAAGACTCGATCTCCTCCGTTGGATTTCTCGCACTACATGATGTTTGAGAAACGGATGACCGAGACACAGTCTTTCATAAACATTAACTCTTTACTCTGGATGGACAGTTACACCTACATTCCCCTACATCTGCTAGCCCACCACTGAAAGAGGTCATGCAACCTACTCAACTATGCTAGAGCCCATAATAGCTTGTGGCTGCACACGGGAGCATAACATAGAAGTAACTCCCAAAGGTTTGATATTAAAAGGGAATAGGTTCTACCTCGTCATCTACTTCACAAACCCACATGTTATATCAGATCCTAACCATGCAATGTTTGAGGATTGGAACTAATGCGTAAAAACTGGATACAAAGGGATATGATCAAAGTGTTACTTGCCTTGCTGACGATCTGCAAACCCTAGAGACTCGTAGTAGCACGCTTCGCACTCCAGGAATTCTATCGCAAACAAACAATAGCATACATAAGCACTCATGCATAGATGCATGTGTAAAACTCAAATAAGAAGATCCAATCTGAAAGTTCAACTGAAGAGCTTCGATTTGCAAAAAGAATCACTCAAATCGGAGCTACAAAACTCAAACTACGCTCAAAAGAAGATCGAAATCAAATCTAGTTGAAACCAAATTTTAATTTGTCAAAATCCTATTCAAGTTGATTAAACGGAAAGAGGGGCTCAAGACGAAGATTTTGGCGTTGGTTTCACTGGATTCCGACTAACGATTAAAAAGTTGCGAGGGTTTGAAGATCAGGGGTTAATCTGTAATAAAGATAATCGCGGATAGCTCCCTGGCGAAAATAAAACAGAAAAAGAAAAATCTATTGGACGATCGTCCGCTAACAGAGGCAAACGAAAGAATTCGTTCGTTAAAACGAGCTAACGAACAAACGTTCAAAAAATAAACTAACCGCAGAAAAATCGATCTAATAAAATAAACCAATCTAGGATTTTAAAAAAAGCGAACGATTTTTACCTAAAACCGAAAAAAAAAAGACGGCGGCGGGGGCTAACTCCGGCGAGGATCCGGCGATGTCGGGCCGTGGCAATGGTCGCGGTGATGGCGGCGACTCATTGCGCTAGGGTTAGGGGCGAGGCTTAAGTGGCGGGGGCCTCTGGCTCGCCTTAAAAAGGCCGGTCGGGAGAGTCCGGCTCGGGCACGGCCCGTAGGTCGGTTGCATTTTTTTAAATGGGTGGAGTAAAATAAATAAATGAAATACTAAACAGAGTCCAAAAATCCCGAAATAAATTTTCACAATCCTCTAATAATATTGCGGACAAAGTGAACATTTATTTGGGCTACTAATGCAATTTTGAAAAACGCATATTGTTCTAATTCAAACAAAATAGCAATAAAAATCCAAATAAAATATTTATTTGATTTTAACATTTTCCCTACAATATTTCTTTTATTTTGGAGAAGTCATTTTATCCCCTCTCTTTTATTTTAATATTGGAAATATTCGGAGAGAAAAACTCTAAAACCAAAATGATCCTCTTTTCAAAATTTGAGAAAATTCAAATATGAAAATATACGAAATCCCCAACTCGCTCCGTCGGTCCTTGATTTGCTTAGAATTTCTAGGATCAAACCAAAATGCAATTAAAATATGATATGCATATGATGACCTATGTATAACATTCCAAATTGAAAATTTGGGATGTTACAGTATCAAAAACATGAAGGCATGTCATTATCAAAGGTATAATGTGTAAAGTAAGCAGATGCAATTTAACCAAATTGGAACCAATACAAGCTAGACACCATATGCTACATGCAACCACATTTGGCGGTTGAAGTTAAAGCAAGCACTGGGATGGTTGTGTGTGGCAATTGAGATCATCAATCGCAGAGCTACGCCATCTTGTCTCCATCTCACGACCTGCACCGTTTAGAGAGCTGAAACACTTAGTGCTTATCTTCGACTTACACTGGAGTGACTCCTGTCTTTTCTTTTTTGTATTCATTAACACTGCGTCAGAGTCTGAAATACCCATGCATAAAAAAACAATAGTGTGAGTATGGTGAAGTGTGTGCACAAGTAGTACAATGTAAAGGTAGCAGATAGCAGGTTCGTGAGAAATAAATGACGGGAGACATATGATAGCTCTACAACATGCATGGCACACGAAATTACTACAGGATTCTATGAAAATAATAGTCGATTGAAAACAAATAGGTCAGTCCATTTTTTCTGCATCGTCCGATGTACAAAGAACGGGCAGATCGCCTTCATCTACCTCCACCTAGTCAGTGTTACGATATTCCTCGAAACGCTAGCGACCACCGGCCCAGTCCCCTGCTTCCGCCCTCCCCTCAACCTCGTCGCACCGCCGTTCTTGGCACCGCCCCCCCGACCATCCCTTCAAGCCCCGCCGACCTCCAGATCGGGCGCAAGCAGCTCCTACGCCCCACAACCCTATGATAGACATTTATGCGCCGCTTTCCCGGTGAACAGGCGGACTAGGTGCTTCGCGCGCCTAAGCGGGTGCTGCTTCTTTTAATTGTGATTCAACTAACCCTCAATTGAAATCCAGGCGGGCTACTAACCTCTAGCAAAGGTGAAATAGTAAATGGGAAGAAAGCTTGTGCATTTAGTATCACGAAGAAGATGCAGTAAGAAGCGCTCAACTAGTTTATTTCGTGGGATGAATACGGTGTGAGCAGAGACGTAAGATTTGCACGATTAAGGGAATAGGAGTACCGCTTTCTGCTGGCAGTGTTGTGTCCTTCTTCTGTTTTTCCAACAATCTTCTTGTCGTTCACTGGAAACAAGAAGTTGCGGAGGACGGTGGAGCCTTGGACGAACCCATGGCCAAGTTGTTGAGTGTGGTGCGGTGGCCATCTGTCGGCGGCGGGGAACCAGATGCAAGGCGGCAAACGACGGCGTAACGGGAACAGCTCCAGTGCGCTGGACGGTTGCGACAGTGGAGCGGTAGCAGTGAGGCACATGACGGCGTGGTCGAAGTAGTTCTGGTACGGCGCACGTCGGCGTCGGCGTCGTAGAGGCAGCTCTGCCTCGGCTTCAGCTGCGAAGTCCTCGAGGGCATTGTGGTTTCGGTTGCGTTGGACGACGACATCGGGGTACCGACTCCGGCGTGATGGAGGAGGGCGTCGGTGGATTGGGCGCTATGGGGTGGAGGATGGAGGAGGCTGGAGTTTCGCAGCTGGTGGAGAGGGCATTTTGGCGCCCACGGAGTATGAATGGGGAAACGGAGGGAGGGGGAACTAAGGGGGAACAATGTTTCGGTTTGGGACACGCTTGTTTGAAATTTGGGGAAAGTTACAAATTCCCCCCATCTAAAATTTCTGACATATTGCGGGTTGGGGGTAGGACAGTAATCTCAGGTGTCCCAAATGGTGGGCGGGATAGATTTTGGCCGAGCGCATGGGTGTTTAGGCGCCCATGGCATATGAATGCTTCTCAGAGGCGGTTGAGACTGGCGTCTTGGTGAAGTTACAAACCTACCCTGATTTATACCTTTGGACATCGGGCCGACAGGCTAAATGGGTCAGAGTCAGGACAGCAATTTCCTTTCCTACCACCAAACATTAGTCTTGCGCGGTTTCGGGTGACCAGAGGCTTATTTGGCACTTCGTTCAATATTTGGGAGCAGAAGCATTAACGTTTTCGTTTCTCTTGAATTGAACTTTCAAGATTTGTCAAACTTCACAAATCTTTTCTCTTGAAAATCCTAAAGCTACGATTATTTTGTAATGGAGGGGTACATTTGAATATATATTGTGCACGAGTATATATTAAAAAATATGCAACTTACCTCAGTTCATGCATGGTTCCAGATATAATCTCCTTGGTTGCAAAAAAATAGTTAGACATGCGTATGAATATATAGCATGTTCAAACGCACAACAAAGATTGATGACCACTTATAGATCTGATTTACAAAAGCAATTATCTCAGGTTCAAATAGATGAATGCACTTCCTATGAATTGAATCTTGAAACCCCTTTATGTTGAATTCAACATGTATTCTATTTCGTAGCTAGCAATTTGGAATGTATCCATGTAAGTGAAAAATATATAAAGTGCTTCACACTAACAACATGGAGTGCACTAATCAATGTTTATATATGAATTGCAAAAGCAATGCATTGCCTCTATTTCAAACCGCTCTCACTCTATGGATCGATAATATGAAATAAACACATGCACATGCTAGAATTCAATAGAGTATGGGTGTCTGATAGACCGACTTTCGTTCATATGCAAATTGCAAAATTCATGATCTCATCCAAAAATAATAATGCCATTTATATTTTAATTTAATGCGTAGAGCCGCCTTTTACACATAGATGCACTATGCCTTGGCTCGTTGTCACAAACGCGTTATATATCTCTCTATCTAACACATAATGCACAAACTTTATATGCATCGGCATTTCTCTTTCACACATGCTCACAATCTCTCCCGGGGTGTCTCACGCACACGCTCTCTCTCTATCTCTCTCTCTCTCTTTGACTACTATGTACCACTCTTTTCACTAATCTTAGTTGGAAAACACTATTTCTCTCACATGCATATATACACATGCACGGTCTCTACTAGCCCTGTATACGCACATATATGTGCCTGCTTGTCTCCCGCACACACATTATCTTTAGGCCTCTCTCGCACACATTGCCCCCCACACCCCCCACAAACACACCTCTCTCTTAGTAGTTAGCAGATATGATTCCATCAGATCATTCGGTAGGATATCCCTGACTGTTAGGCTGGATGGTAATACGAGGCAAAGTTTTACCCTATTTCAGACCCTTGCAGTTGAGGAAAAAGCCTACTCTTGGTACTCTATATTAGTGACAGGGGTGTGTGAAAAGTACACGTGAATAGCAGGCATTGTGAGTATGTGTATACTATCGACGAACTAGCCCCCAGGCTTCCATACCATACTCGGGGCCTAGGGTTACAAATCATATATAGTCGGCTTATCACCAGTGGGGTAGAGTCCTCCATGACTCTGGTAGCTTCGTGTTGTGCGCCGAGTCCTCCACATGGGTCTTCGTATAATGCATCTCGGTCCAACCTATGTGGCGCAGGATGGAACCGACCCATGAGTCCTCACGTTGACCCACCCCAACTAGAAATGATGTGCCCACCACACCACACACGAAATCGGTCACTAAGAAAATAAGCATATACAATAGTACAATGTTATACATGAAAGTTAATTGCATGGTGCATCCAAAAATATTTGTTCTGCATTGTGAATGTTTATATTTTCTCCTAAATATTAGTCACATGAAAGAGAAACGAATGGCATATCTATCCTTGTCTCCACCGGACACCCCCTCTTTCTACACCACTTTCAACTACGCACACAAACTATCTCTTGGCCCTCTAAAAGTATGCATGCCCATGACACATTCACGCGTGACGGTCATTGTATTTCAAGCGAAAGCACTATACGGTCACTGGACTTCAGAATATGCTCATTACGGCCACCCTATACATTCTCGTGGTGATCATACGGTATCTAGCTCATGATACGTCTCCGTTTTTTGTTGATGACACTGACAGACATTGTATTCGATGCGTGCTCTGTATTTTGTTGACAACACTTACGGTCATTGTATTTGAAGCGAAAGCATGAAATGGTCACTGGACTTCAGAATAAGCTCATCACGGTCACCACATACATTTTGTGGTGCTAACCAACCCGTGGTTGGATGGTTAGGAGGACAGTGGTTTCTAAAGCCCACCAGGGTTAAAGTCCTGGTGCTCGCATTTATCCTGGGTTAATTTCAGTATTTTCCGGCGATGTGCGTTCAGTGGGAGGAGACGTTCCACTCGACTACGAGGTACCTATGGTGACTTCGTAAAATCTCAAGATCATATGGTGGCTCACTCTCTTGAAGGTGCTCATAGGGGCAGAGTCTACGTGTGTGCGCTTATAGCGGTGAGTGCTTGCGCGTATATATGAGCCCTTGCATATGTACCGTGTTGAGAAAATACATGTCGTGATTATACGGTCACTGGATCACCCGTTCAACTCCGTATTTTGTTGATGACAGAATCAATATAATTGACCAGTTAAACGTTCCATGTGGCGCAACTAGTGTTGCACCATCGGGCGCGTAACCGTGGGGCCCACCTGTCAGCGCGTATATGAAAGAAAGAAATGGTAGTTTGAGTCTGTACTGTGTTAATAAAATACATTTTAGGGTGATCACACGGTCACTCGCTCACCATACAGCTTCGTAATTTGTTGATGACACGATCAATTGACCAGTCAAACTGTCCACATTCAGCAGCGCACATTACCATAGGGCCCACCTGTCAGCGCGTATATGAAGGACATAAATGGTAATAAATTAGTGGTCGGTGGGGATTCGAAGTCGTGAGACCTCTGGTTGGGGGCGCGGTGATTGGGCGGTGGTGCGCGGGGGGCTAGAGGGATGGCAGGGCGGCGGCAAACCGCGGTGGGGAGTGGTTTGGGGCAGCGGGCGGCGTAGCGGGCCGGCCGCGGGCGGTGGGGGCCGACGGTTCGGCCAGTGGTGGCTAGCGGCTCAGGGGGTGGAGGTTGAAGATAAACTACAGGCTCTTGATTTCAGATCCAACGGCCGGAAAATCCATCGACCGAGATGAAAAAGTCAGTCGACTGACGTGTAGCCTCACCCCACACGTACACATGCACGTACGCAACACTTGCACGAACACACGCACACATGCAGGCGTGCAACACTGACACGTACACATAACGAACACAAGCATGATGCAGGCGTGCAACACTGACACGTACACATGCACTCACGAACACACGCACGTACGCACACTTGCATGCAACACTGAAAGTACACATGCACGCACGCAACACTCGCACGCCTGCATGCACACAACACATGACGCAAGACACATGCTCAACCTATACATGCACACACCCTTTGTTAAGGACATGGATTGTTACGGGTATTAATCAATCTTATCTGTGATAAGCAGAACATTGATGTTTGCGGCGGTTTTTATGAATCACAACGTATCGAACGGGCTATCAACGTATATATGAAAATTTTAAAATTCTCTTACATTATATAGTAGGCTTATCTACATGAAATAGATGACGTCACACTCAATGAACAATCATCAGTTTATGAAACACCCGCTTCTGACCGCCCTGGCCCACCAAAAGTTCCTCTACCATGCGCTGCCTGCATTGGGTCACTGACATGCAGGCCATGTACCCAAAGGGCCCACACGTTAGTGGAAGAACGGCGCGGTGTCGTTGATGTCTACTATGCAACCTTCTTCTTGTAGATGTTGTTGGGCCTGCAAGTGCACAGGTTTGTAGGACAGTAGCAAATTTCCCTCAAGTGGATGACCTAAGGTTTATCAATCCGTGGGAGACATATGATGAAGATGGTCTCTCTCAAGCAACCCTGAATCAAATAACAAAGAGTCTCTTGTGTCCCCAACACACCCAATACAATGGTAAATTGTATAGGTGCACTAGTTCGGCGAAGAGATGGTGATACAAGTGCAATATGGATGGTAGATAAAGGTATTTGTAATCTGAAAATATAAAAACATCAAGGTAACAAGTGGTAAAAGTGAGCGTAAACGGTATTGCAATGCTAGGAAACAAAGCCTAGGGTTCATACTTTCGCTAGTGCAAGTTCTCTCAACAGTAATAACATAAATAGATCATATAACAATCCCTCAACATGCAACAAAGAGTCACTCCAAAGCCACTAATAGCGGAGAACAAACATAGAGATTATGGTCGGGTACGAAACCACCTCAAAGTTATTCTTTCGGATCGATCTATTAAAGAGTTCATACTAGAATAACACCTTAAGACACAAATCAACCAAAACCCTAATGTCACCTAGATACTCCATTGTCACCTCAAGTATCCATGGGCATGATTATACGATATGCATCACACAATCTCAGATTCATCCAACCAACATAAAAGTACTTCAAAGAGTGCCCCAAAGTTTCTACCGGAGAGTCAAGAAACGTGCCAACCCCTATGCATAGGTTCATGGGTGGACCCCGCAGGTTGGTCACCAAAACATACATCAAGTGGCACGTGATATCCCATTGTCACCATAGATAAACACGTCAAGACATACATCAAGTGTTCTCATAAAAGACTCAATCCGATAAGATAACTTTAAAGGGGAAACTCAATTCATCACAAGAGAGTAGAGGGGGAGAAACATCATAAGATCCAACTACAATAGCAAAGCTCGGGATACATCAAGATCGTGCCATAGAGGGAAGACGAGAGAGAACACGAGAGAGAGAGATCAAACACATAGCTCTCGGTACATACCCTCAGCCCCGAGGGTGAACTACTCCATCCTGCGTCATGGAGAGCGCCGGATGATGAAGATGGCCACGGTGAGGGTTCCCTCCCTCCGGCAGGTGCTTGAACAGGGTCCCGATTGGTTTTGGTGGCTCTGGAGGTTTCTTGGCGGCGGAACTCGATCTAATTTCTGTTACGGAAGTTTTACGACACGTAGGTATATATGGAGTGCGAAGTGCGTCGGTGGAGCTGCGGGGGCCCCACGAGGCAGGGGGCGCGCCCCCACCCTCGTGAGCACCTCCCGTATCTCCTGACGTAGAGTCCAAGTCTATCCGGTGGGTTTCCTTCCAAAAATAACTTCTCCAGTTGATTTCGTTCCGTTTCGACTCCGTTTGATATTCCTTTTCCTCGAAACACTGAAATAGGCATAAAACAGCAAATCTGGGCTGGGCCTCCGGTTAATAGGTTAGTCCCAAAAATAATATAAAAGTGGATAATAAAGCCCAATATTGCCCAAAACAGTAGATAATATAGCATGGAGCAATCAAAAATTATAGATACGTTGGAGACGTATCAAGCACCCCCAAGCTTAATTCCTGCTCGTCCTCGAGTAGGTAAATGATAAAAAAGATAACTTTTGATGTGGAATGCTAGTTGGCATAATTTCAATGTAATTCTTCTTACTTGTGATATGAATAGTCAGATCCGAAAGATTCAAGACAAAAGTTCATATTGACATAAAAATAATAATACTTCAAGCATACTAGCAAAGCAATCATGTCTTCTCAAAATAACATGGCCAAAGCAAGCTATCCCTACAAAATCATATAGTCTGCCTATGCTCTATCTTCACCACACAAAGTATTTAAATCATGCACAACCCCGATGACAAGCCAAGCAATTGTTTCATACTTTTGACATTCTCAAAACTTTTTCAATCTTCACGCAATACATGAGCGTGAGCCATGGACATAGCACTTATAGGTGGAATAGAATGGTGGTTGTGGAGAAGACAAAAGGAGAAGATATTCTCACATCAACTAGGCGTATCAACGGGCTATGGAGATGCCCGTCAATAGATGTAAATGTGAGTGAGTAGGGATTGCAATGCAACGGATGCACTGGAGCTATAAGCGTATGAAATCTCAACAAAAGAAACTAAGTGGGTGTGCATCCAACTCGCTTGCTCACGAAGACCTAGGGCATTTTGAGGAAGCCCATCATTGGAATATACAAGCCAAGTTCTATAATGTAAAATTCCCACTAGTATATGAAAGTGACAACATAGGAGACTTTCTATCATGAAGATCATGGTGCTACTTTGAAGCACAAGTGTGGTAAAAGGATAGTAGCATTGTCCCTTCTCTCTTTTTCTCTCATTTTTTTGTTTTTTTAATTTATTTGGGCCTTTTCTCTTTTTTGGTCTATTTTTTTCTCTTTTTTTTATTTTTTCGTCCGGAGTCTCATCCCGACTTGTGGGGGAATCATAGTCTCCATCATCCTTTCCTCACTAGGACAATGCTCTAAAAATGATGATCATCACACTTTTATTTACTTACAACTCAACAATTACAACTCGATATTTAGAACAAAATATGACTTTATATGAATGCCTCCGGTGGTGTACCGGGATATGCAATGAATCAAGAGTGACATGTATGAAAGAATTGTGAATGGTGGCTTTGCCACAAATACGATGTCAACTACATGATCATGCTAGCAATATGACAATGATGGAGCGTGTCATAATAACGGAACAGTGGAAAGTTGCATGGCATTATATCTCGGAATGGCTATGGAAATGCCATGATAGGTAGGCATGGTGGCCGTTTTGAGGAAGGTATATGGTGGGTGTATGATACCCATAAAGGTGCGCGGTATTAGAGAGGCTAGCAATGGTGGAAGGAAGGAAAAGTGCGTATAATCCATGGACTCAACATTAGTCATAAAGAAATCATATACTTATTGCAAAAATCTACAAGTTATCAAAGCAAAGTATTACGCGCATGCTCCTAGGGGGATAGATTGGTAGGAAAAGACCATCGCTCGTTTCCGACCGCCACTCATAAGGAAGACAATCAATACATAAATCATGCTCCGACTTCATCACATAACGGTTCACCATACGTGCATGCTACAGGAATCACAAACCTTAACACAAGTATTTCTCAAACTCACAACTACTCAACTAGCATGACTCTAATATCACCATCTTCATATCTCAAAACAATTATCAAGCATCAAACTTTTCTTAGTATTCAACACACTCATACGAATTCTTACAAATCTTTTATGCTTAGCATATTATGATTATTTAAACAAATTACCATGCTATTTAAGACTCTCAAAATAATATAAGTGAAGCATGAGAGTTCATCTATTTCTTTAAAATAAAACCACCATTGTGCTCTAAAAGATATAAGTGAAGCACTAGAGCAAACAACAAACTACTCCAAAAGATATAAGTGAAGATCAATGAGTAGTCGAATAATTATGTAACTATGTGAAGACTCTCTAACATTAAGGAATTTCAGATCTTGGTATTGTATTCAAACAGCAAGTAAAACAAAATAAAATGACAATGCAAGGATAGCACAACTCATGTGAAGAAGCAAAAACTTAGGCTGAACCGATACTAACCGATAGTTGTTGAAGAAGAAAGGTGGGATGCCTACCGGGGCATCCCCAAGCTTAGATGCTTCAGACTTCTTAAAATATTATCTTGGGGTGCCTTGGGCATCCCCAAGCTTGAACTTTTGTGTATCCTTAATTCCTCTCATATCATGGTTTCTCTTTTTATCAAAAGCTTCATCCACACCAAACTCAACAAGAACTCGTGAGATAGGTTAGTATAAACCAATGCAAAACCTTATCATTTTCTACTGTAACAAATCACAAAAATTATTAAACATTTCATACTAAATGCCTCTGCATATTTAATACTCATATCCTCAAATAGAATCATTAAAGAGGCAAACATATGCAAACAATGCAACCATAACAGCAATCTCCCAAAACAATATAGTCTGTAAAGAATGCAAGATTCATCATACTTCCATAACTCCAAAAATTATGAAATAAAATTCCCACTGTAATAAATTTATCAGAGCTCAATATACAAAAATATTCAGCATTATACCACTCTCTGACTTTTCTAGGGAATTTTTGCAACAGCGGTAAACTTTCTGTTTTCAAACAACAACATGTATAGTAGCAAAATAAGCATGGCAAAGGCTATCCTTGACTTTCTTATTGAAAATAAAGATGCAAAATATTATTATAAATAACATCAATCAAATACTAACAAAAGAAAATGACGCTCCAAGCAAA
The DNA here is from genome assembly GCA_021605145.1 of Aegilops bicornis. Taxonomy (NCBI): domain Eukaryota; kingdom Viridiplantae; phylum Streptophyta; class Magnoliopsida; order Poales; family Poaceae; genus Aegilops; species Aegilops bicornis. The sequence continues at coordinate 573,892,590 of CM038675.1, forward strand.
ACACATATCATGTGGTGAATAAAAATATAGCTCCAAGTAAAGTTACCGATGAACGAAGACGAAAGAGGGGATGCCTTCCGGGGCATCCCCAAGCTTAGACGCTTGGTTATCCTTGAATATTACCTTGGGGTGCCTTGGGCATCCCCAAGATTAGGCTCTTGCCACTCCTTATTCCATAGTCCATCGAATCTTTACCCAAAACTTGAAAACTTCACAACACAAAACTTAACAGAAAAACTCGTAAGCTCCGTTAGCTTAAAGAAAACAAAACACCACATCAAGGTACTGTAATGAACTCATTCTTTATTTATATTGGTGTTAAACCTACTGTATTCCAACTTCTTTATGGTTTATAAACTATTTTACTAGACATAGATTCATCAAAATAAGCAAACAACACACGAAAAACAGAATCTGTCAAAAACAGTAATACCTGTAGTAATCTGTAACGAACGCAAACTTCTGGAACTCCAAAAATTCTAAAATAAATTGGTGTACCTGAGGAACTTGTCTAGTAATAATCTTCAAAAATAATCAACTAAATAGCACTCTCCAGTAAAAAGTTCTTGCTAATCTCGTGAGCGCTAAAGTTTCTGTTTTTTACAGCATGATCATAAAGACTTCACCCAAGTCTTCCCAAAGGTTCTACTTGGCACAAACACTAATTAAAACACAAAACCTCATCTAAACAGAATCTAGATGTATTATTTATTCCTAAACAGAACCAAAAAGAAAGAAACTAAAATAAAATTGGCTTGCCTCCCAACAAGCGCTATCGTTTAACGCCCCTAGCTAGGCATGATGATTTCAATGATGCTCACATGAAATATAAGAATTTAAACATAAAGAGAGAATCATGAAGAATATGACTAGCACATTTAAGTCTAACCCACTTCCTATGCATAGGGATTTTGTGAGCAAACAACTTATGGGAACAATAATCAACTAGCATAGGAAGGCAAAACAAGCATAACTTCGAAATTTTCAACACATAGAGAGGAAACTTGATATTATTGCAATTCCTACAAGCATATATTCCTCCCTCATAATAATTTTCAGTAGCATAATGAATGAATTCAAAAATATAACCAGCACCTAAAGAATTCTTTTCATGATCTACAAGCATAGAAAATTTACTACTCTCCACATAAGCAAAATTCTTCTCATTCGGGATAGTGGGGGTATCATAAGAGACTTGAATACTATAAATTGTTTCCACATTAAAAGAGTAATGTTCAGAAAAAGGGTAATCATAATCATGACAAGTTTTATAAATATAATCATCACTACTTTTTATAGCATAAGTTTCATCACAATAATCATCATAAGTAGCAACTTTGTTTTCATCATAATCGATTGAAACCTCTTCCAAGATAGTGGAATCATTACTAAGTAAAGTCATGACCTCTCCAAATCCAGTTTCATAAATATTATAAGATTCAACATCCTCCAAAATAGTGGGATCACTACTTCCTAAAGTTGACACTCTTCCAAACCCACATTCATCAATATAATCATCATAAGTAGGAGGCATGTTATCATCACTATACATTTGCATATCAAAACTTTGGAGGCTAAAAATATCATCTTCATTAAACATAGCATCCCCAAGCTTGGGACAAACATTAATTTCAGAAAATATATTCTCAAATATGTCATCCTCATAAAACATAGCTTCCCCAAGCTTGGGCCTTTTCATATCATAAGCATAATCACTCTCATCATTAATAGTTTGGATATTACCAATAGTATATCAAACATTATTATCATATTCTTCCAAGCAAATGCCAAAAAGATTTTCAAGATCATAAGGAGTATCATTATCTTCCCAATCATAATCATCACAAAAAGCAATAGGCATAACGAGATCATCATCAAGTGTATCATTTTCATAAGGCACAACAATAATAGGAGCAACTTTATTTGGGAGAGATACCTTTTTACCTCTCTTCCTTTTTCTTTTCTTCTTCTTCACCACATCATGTGTGGGTTCAATCCTTGTTTTGGAGCTCCTTATTAATGAGATTGGTTGAATGGAAGGCTCCTCCTCGTTACCTGATTCATCATAAGAAATAATAGGAGAATATTAGGAATTATCTTCCCTTTCATTAGTATTCTCTTCATCCTCTATTTGTTTTATTTTCTTTATGTAATTGGCAATATATGGATTTTCAATGCAATTCACCGCACAATACATATGAATCTTCTCTAGATCAAAATCAAGAATTCTATCAAGATTAAATTTTGGAATACCCTCAGTTATACGTTTCATTTCTCCATACCCCAAAAGAAGGCTAAGCTCTTTATGATGCTCAAGGGTAATCAAATTATCACAATATTTGGACACAACTTGATCATGAAACAAATAGCATTGGATCTTTAAATGACCATGTTCATTGCAAAGTTAACAAGGGGAATGAAAAATATTGAATCTTTCAGCACATTCATCTAGCTCTTCTTGCAACAATTTGGTTTCTAAGTACTTATGCCTCTTGCAATATCTATCTTCCCTATTTGGTGTATACTTACAAACCCAATGCACTCCACAAAAATTTACATGTTTATAGGAGGCATTTTCATCATAACTAGTGCAATCATCATTAGTACTATGGATATTCAAGGAGTTCATACTAACAACATTGCAATCATGCTCATTATTCGAAGATTTAGTGCCAAACAATTTAATGCATTCTTCTTCTAACACTTTGGCACAATTTTCCTTTCCATCATACTCACGAAAGATATTAAAAAGGTGAAGCGTATGAGACAAACTCAATTCCTTTTTTTGGTAGTTTTCTTTTATAAACTAGACTAGTGCTAAAACAAGAAACAAAAAGATTCGATTGCAAGATCTAAAGATATACCTTCACTTACCTAGCCTCCCCGGCAACGGCGCTAGAAAAAAGCTTGATGTCTACTACGCAACCTTCTTCTTGTAGACGTTGTTGGGCCTGCAAGTGCACAGGTTTGTAGGACAGTAGAAAATTTCCCTCAAGTGGATGACCTAAGGTTTATCAATCCGTGGGAGGCGTAGGATGATGATGGTCTCTCTCTAGCAACCCTGAAATCAAATAACAAAGAGTCTCTTGTGTCCCCAACACACCCAGTACAATGGTAAATTGTATAGGTGCACTAGTTCGGCGAAGAGATGGTGATACAAGTGCAATACAGATGGTAGATAAAGGTATTTGTAATCTGAAAATATAAAAACAGCAAGGTAACAAGTGGTAAAAGTGAGCGTAAACGGTATTGCAATGCTAGGAAACAAGGCCTAGGGTTCATACTTTCGCTAGTGCAAGTTCTCTCAACAATAATAACATAAATAGATCATATAACAATCCCTCAACATGCAACAAAGAGTCACTCCAAAGCCACTAATAGTGGAGAACAAACGTAGAGATTATGGTAGGGTACGAAACCACCTCAAAGTTATTCTTTTGGATCGATCTATTAAAGAGTTCGTACTAGAATAACACCTTAAGACACAAATCAACCAAAACCCTAATGTCACCTAGATACTCCATTGTCACCTAAAGTATCCGTGGGCATGATTATACGATATGCATCACACAATCTCAGATTCATCCAACCAACATAAAAGTACTTCAAAGAATGCCCCAAAGTTTCTACCGGAGAGTCAAGAAAATGTGTGCCAACCCCTATGCATAGGTTCATGGGCGGAACCCGCAAGTTGGTCACCAAAACATACATCAAGTGGCACGTGATATCCCATTGTCACCACAGATAAACACGGCAAGACATACATCAAGTTTTCTCATAAAACACTCAATCCGATAATATAACTTCAAAGGGGAAACTCAATTCATCACAAGCGAGTAGAGGGGGAGCAACATCATAAGATCCAACTACAATAGCAAAGCTCAGGATACATCAAGATCGTGCCATAGAGGGAACACGACAGAGAGAGAGAGAGAGATCAAACACATAGCTACTGGTACATACCCTCAGCCCCGAGGGTGAACTACTCCCTCCTCGTCATGGAGAGTGCCGGGATGATGAAGATGGCCACCGGTGAGGGTTCCCCCCCTCCGTGAGGTGCGGAACAGGGTCCCGATTGGTTTTTGGTGGCTCTGGAGGTTTTGCGGAGGCGGAACTCCCGATCTAATCTCTGTTCTGGAAGTTTTACGATACGTAGGTATATATGGGTGCAGGGGGTACGTCGATGGAGCTGCGGGGGCCCCACGAGGTAGGGGAGCGCGCCCCCACCCTCATGAGCACCTCCCGTATCTCCTGACGTAGAGTCCAAGTCTATCCGGTGGGTTTCCTTCCAAAAATAACTTCTCCAGTTGATTTCGTTCCGTTTCAACTCCGTTTGATATTCCTTTTCCTCGAAACACTGAAGTAGGCATAAAACAACAAATCTGGGCTGGGCCTCCGGTTAATAGGTTAGTCCCAAAAATAATATAAAAGTGGATAATAAAGCCCAATATTGCTCAAAACAGTAGATAGTATAGCATGGGGCAATCAAAAATTATAGATACGTTGGAGACGTATCAGTCGTACGTCAGAGTCGAGGGCACCACTCGCTGCACGCCCAGCTGAACATGCCTCCTTGCCGCATTCAAACGCCTCCATGAAATCCACCCTGTGTGGAAGCTGAGAAACCCACTCTAGACACACGTCCGTTCACGACCGGGCCGACATTAGATGCAACGCCGGCCGAGCTCCTCCCGTCCGCCGTCTATTTAATCTCCTACTTAAACGAGGCCAAACGCCGGCCAAGAATCGCACACCTTCGCCGCTCCGCTATCTCCTCCTTCACCATTTTGTCCACTCTTACAATGGCTTATGAAGAGTAGTTATCCTGCATCCAAGCCGGTTGGGTGGCCCACCGAGCCCGCCGGATACGAGCTATGCAGCTTGCTGATCCACCTCCCTCCCCTTGCCCGACGGAGCAAGTTGCCACCCCAAGCCGGCGCGCGGTTCAACAACTCGCCGCTCCAGGCCAGCTCGACGAGGAGCAGTGCACGGGCGTCGTCACTGCCGTCCATGCTGCAGCCTCGTACCGCGCCTCCCGTGTCTGCGACCGCGTCTCCCGTTTCTGTGGCCGAGACTCCCATGCTAGCGGCCGTGCCATGCAACCAGCGACAGCAGCTGGGTGCGCAAAGAGACGAGTCGGTGACCAGTGCCTCCGCGTCCGCTGCCATCATCAAGGAGAAGTAGAACACGGGAGGTCGTCGCCGCTTGGGTCCCATGAAGACAACCACGGAGGCGACGCCGGCGTACACAACAGGTGTCTTGCTGGATCCTTTTGTTGCAAGGACCTTCGTCGACCCCGCATGGGCTCCACGAAAGTAGAGAAGCCCCCTTCCACCATCATCTTGGGCATCAGCCAACGATATCAGTTGGGTAGTGGGGAAGCGAGCCGTCCTTTGTGCTGAAGCATATACCTTCGGGGCTCCCGGCTGTCCGGTGATCGTGCTGCCGGACATGAGGAACACAAATGTATCGGCAGGCGGCCATTTAGGCCAGGTATTATATACCTGTGCTGTCCAGAACTAGCACCGCGTAGTTCATTTGAATGTAATGAAATCCGTCATGTTTGTATGAAAATCTGGTATTTTATATGATTTCCGTTATTGTTTATATGAAATATCATCGTGTTTGCATGAATTTCGTCCGATTGGTTGAGTTAATGTCAGAATGTGTGCAGCTACAGTTGGATGGTGTAATTTGCGGGTCGACGGTCGGTCTCGACCGGCTCGGGCGGCATGGTGGGACAAAAAAAAGCACAGCTCGTGCGAGCTCGTCTCCAACGTGCGCGCTGGAGGATGCATGAGTACCCGAGCCATTCCTCGTTCATCGATGGCAAAGGCACTGGTGGACAAAATGTCGCCAATATTTTGGCTACCCCGGGCAAGATCCATACAACCCCTCCCAGCAGATTCACATCCCTCGTTCGCCGTGAAATTTTTCCATGTGTTGTTTTCATGGACTAGCAAGATGCCCGTGCATTGCACGGAACATCAAGATGCATTTTTTACAAAACACCTGTTGTGATTGACCCATGCAGGAGTAATCCAATGTGTAAAAACTAATGATATCTCGAGAATTTTATCGGAAAAATGGTATCTTGAGAATTTTATCAGAAAAATGGTATGTCGAGAAAGATGAGAGATAAGGTGAGGAGGAGTGGGGCGTGGTGGTGACTGGTGGTCGGACTGGGCGGAGGCATGGGGATGGACGACGCATTTTGTCTAGGTTTGTATCTCTCTCACACACACCCATGTAGGTGGGGGACGTGCACGAAGAGAAGAGGTGCACGCACGACGCACGTACTCCCGTCTCTTTCCCAACTACACCCGCGCGGGTACATAGTGGAGCTCATTTCTGTACAAAAAGGCAGCGCACGTGGTAATTTGACACGTGTACTGGTTGTCCACTTGATGGAGGATTGTCTACCACGGATGATCAAACAAATTGCGACTTGACGCATTATGTTAAAAAAAGAGGCAAACTATGTGGGGCCTACCTTAGAGGCAAGGCTCTATACACTGGAGTACTTTTGATGTGTCCCGTCAACTCGCAGAACAAGGAGAAGCTTTCTTAGTACGCTGTCTCCCCCACCCACGGGCGCGGTGGCTCGCAGGAGGAGGTAAAGCTTGCTTACTAGTACGCCTTACGCCCGCTCCCTCGCCCACGTGCGCGGTGGCTCGCGGGACGAGGAGAAAATTTTACTACTCCCTCCGTTTACTCCTCGTCCCTACCTTTTTTAGAGGGATTATCATATTGTTTGGAATATAAGTCCTTTAGTACTCCCTGCATTTACTTATACAAGGCCACTATAAAAATATACATTTTGCATCTATACAAGGTCACAAATAGTAATCGAGACAAAAGTTACTGCTCCCTCCTTTCCTGTTTATGGCTCAATTTCGAAATCTCTCCAACCAAGGTAGATGGTGAATGGTGGAATTAATTTCGTAGTTTGCACAAGTAATTAGTATGCTCGTTTTTCTCAAGAAGTTATGTTTACCGAGGCATTAATTAGAACGAATGCATGCATGACCACTAAATTTCCATGAACTTCTACATGCATTGGTGAGTTTTCTCTTGACACTGCTTGCATCGGGTGATTTAACGCACCTCGAAATCCAACATGTCATGGTATTACTACTACTAGTAGTATTAAGACTTATAAAACGGAAAAACAATTTTTTTTAGATGAGCCCTATAAACCGAAAAGGAGGGAGTAGTAAGTAGTACTACCTCCATAGTGGCTACGTACTCCGTAAAATCAGATTTTCCCATAACTAAGTCGCTCAACCTTTATTTGCTTGTTTCCCTTCCTGCCTCCTTGCCTCGAACAGACTATGCCAAACTACCCTGCCTGCCGCGCGAGAAAAGACCCGCCCTCGCCTTTTTTAGTCCGGGTTTGTATCGATGGATCGCGTGAAGCAACAAAAACCAAGCCGTGTCTTGTACTCCTCCGTCGACACTCGATTTCATGAATTCTGTACTTCCTCTCGCTGACATGTGGGACATATAGCAACCGGGTCGACGTGTCATGCACCAAATAACAGTGCAGAATAGCAGGGGGACGCACCCCAGTCGTACCACCCCAGTAGTAGTTATTGGCAATGAGACGTCAAATCACAATGCCGCACCTTCCCAGACGAACAAAGGAACCATTATTTCACACTTCGCTTCGCCATCATCTCCTTGAACGAAACCACGTAGGACTGCTTCTACCATTGTTCTGCCTCAAGAGGGACAGGCGCATCGCCTTGGTACATCATGACACGTCGGACCGCATGACAGGCCATGCTCCCCCGCCCATCGCTTGGTAAAATCACCTCATTTTTACTACTTCCTCAGACGGGTTTACAGTGGCATGCACGTCGTTCTAGGTTGAGAATTTAACTGGCTATATATGTGATGAATAGTATATGTTTAGAAACTACATCCACTTAAGAATCCAATGATATACTTTTTGTGACATAGTAACTCATATTTAGTTAGTCAAATGGATGACCTAGAACTATGTGCACGCCCTATAAACCGAGACGGAGAGGGTTACAGTACGTATCTTTTTAGATCAATATAGTCGGGATTCACCAAGGAGCAAAACCAAGTGGCAGGCTGCTACTGTCGTGTTGGCGTAGCAACTCAAGCAGGGTCAGTCCGCACACAAAATGGCGACACACTTAACAGGACCCCTTTGGCCGACATGTGGCTCATCCACCATCTTGTTCCACGTGCGATGCACCAAATTACAGTTCAGAGCAGCGGTTGGACTTGGAGGCACCCCGGTCATAGCGCCGTAGTAGTAGTAAATGAGCGATGAGGGGTCAAATCACAAATCCCAACCTTTCCCGCATTATGTTGGACGGACGAAGCAACCATCATTTCACTCTAGGGCACAAGAGCATGAAGAAAAGAGAAAACCAATGATGTGTGCGGCAGCTACCTAGGGCACCCTAGGGCAGGAGCCTCCACTACAAATCCGCTTCTCCCTCATCCTCTTGAAGAAAATCGATGATGCATGCGGCAGGTAGGGTTTGTAGGTGTACTACGGCATGCGGGGCCACGTCATAGTAAATGGGAGAGGGATTGAGTTCGAGTCGACGCCTTAATATGTGTGGGCCACTTGGTTTTATGGGAACGAGGCAACATTTTGGGTTCGGGGACCAGTGGAGATATACGTACAAAAATTGTGGACGTAGGTTCGACCGAAAGGCAATGATGCATGTGCCCTGCATTTTGATATACCCGCGGCCGCGTGAAATTTGCTATTCTACTCAAAACTAGTAAGGTACACATGCATTGAATGCATGAGATTTGGAAACCAAATTATGAATAAATAGACACTATAGCATGTAAAGCTTTGAGTCATATATGCATGATGTAGATGTTCGTTAAGTTCTTATAGTTCATCTCATTCAAAATCAATTAGTTTTATAAAATGTTAAGATTCATGGGGTTGTGTATTGTAAAGCATAAAGTAAAAAAACAAATAATGGCAATTCATTTTGGAAAAAAAAAGTTTGGGCAATTACGATACGGAAGATTCTAGAACAAAGGAGAAGTGCTTGTGTTTTGAGGTTGTGCATTACGCTTAAGTTCGACCATGGAGTCTTCTAAATTGTACATGTGGCAGAATCTGGTGGAATGTTGATGATATCCAATGGTTAGTAGTGCTCGGATTTGCCATCTCTGCACTGTCGGATTAGCTTCATCCAACGACCATCTTTCAAAGTTATTCGCACACTAAATAGGGGTATAGATAATGCATAAAAGTTCCTCCAAAAACATCTATAACTAAAGGGAAAAAATGAATTGCAGTTAAAAGAATGACATTTCTAACAAAAATGTGAATGTGAACTACATATGTGTGCACGTGACCAACACATACATTGTCAATAAAAAAATTTAATGAAAAAAATAACTTATGAGTAACATGCTATTGTGTTCTACGGTAGGGTGCGTCGACTGCAAAATAAAAAAAATCCTACACGCAGAACAACAGGAACATGCTACGGGAGATGGATCATAGTTCGTTACCACTAGACGCGCAGTGCCGTGCAGCGGAAGAAGAGTTGGGGCAGGGCGTCCGCGTGGATCGTCTCCTCCTCATCCGATCTCCCTCGAACAGCTGGTCGTCCGATCTCACGTACAAGTTCGCTGGAGCGGCGCAAGTGCACCGCCTCTAATGGTATCCGCGCGTGCAGGAGGAACACCGTGCGGCGGACTGCTAGGTCCGATCACACAGTCGGCAGCGAGTGGAGGTGTCTATTCGCAACACATGCAAACCCTAGTCGCTGCGCCGAAGCTATCAACTACATGAGTGTGCCGTACCTCCACTTTATATAGGCGTTCGTCGCAGGCTCAATACTTGGGCCTCGCATGGACCCTAAAGCCCAAAGTCTACTTGGTCACGTTCCTAATCCAGTTCGGATCACATCCGACCAGTGTCCTATGAACCGACCTCGTAGGTTCCTTCCCTTAAGCGCGCTACCCCTTAGGTTCAAGTCAGCTTGGTCACAGTTCAGATCACCTCCGACCTGCATGGTTGATAGCGGCCTCTAGCAAGGCGTGCCGACCACCAAGCAGACTATGAAGCTGGTTAGGCGAACCTGTACAACATGTCACACTTTTGTTCCCTTTGCCGCACGATATATGTTGTCGGGCTCAAGGCGAGACTGTCATCCTTGTGCTAGCCCGACCTCTTTCTCGTTCCAGTGATGCCGACCACTATCCGGATTATCTCATAATCCTTGTCGCATGGCCATGCTTATCCTGGTCGGATCACACGAGGGGCCCAGAGTATATCTCTCCTGATCGGAGGGGCAAATCCCATCTTACTCGACCATGTCTCGCAGCATGGGACTGGACAAACCCGAAACCTACCTTTGTAACTACCCAGTCAAGGAGTAGTGTTTGGTCAGGCCAAATTAAGTCTGCCACTATCCCGAGTACATGCGTCAGCTCAGGTCTTAGGACATAGAATGTATGTTGTACTAGAGACTCACAGATGACATATCGTTGCGTCTCATAGTTGGGTCTTGTCTGACTTGGCCTTATCTCGACTCGGATCCGACTACATCAAATCCGACCAGACCTTTCCAAGTCCATATTATCCAGTTAGCATCCAATGCTCCATGGCTAGTGAGACCAAGCCATCGACCGTGTCATATGCCGCCTAGTCGGTCAAGGCGTCCACAAAGCCCTTTCGACTAGGGACCTTTAGGACAGTCATCATACAATGCGTAGTCCCACAAACAAGTCAATGACTTGCTAATACACATCATTGATAATGTCCTAGGACTATCTTTATTCATAAACACATAGGAAATATCATCATACATGATTGCCTCTAGGGCATATCTCCAACAGTCTCCCACTTGCACTAGAGTCAATCAAATAGACATCGAATGCCCATAGCTCTAACGTGCCCCTCATGCTTGGGTTGTGGAAGCGGCTTAGTCAACAGATCTGCAACATTTGCATCAGTGTGAATCTTGCATAACTCTACATCACCATTCTTGACGATCTTTCGTATCAGGTGATATTTCTGGTCTATGTGTTTGACCTTGTGGTGATTCCTCGACTCCTTGGCTTGTGCGATGGCACCAGAATTATCACAATAAAGGTCCAATGGTTTCACCGAGGCTGGGAAAATACCAAGATCATCCAGAAAATGCCGGATCCAAACACCTTCCTTTGCAGCTTCACAAGCCACAATGTATTCGCTTCGTGGTAGAATCAGCCACCGTGATCCTGCTTGGAACTCATCCAAAGGTAATCGCTCCTCCGCTCGTGACGCATACACGGATCCGTACTGTGATCGACAATCATCTCTGTCTGTTTGGAAACTAGCATCGACGTAACCCCTTACGACGAGCTCTTCCTCACCTCCATAAACTAGGAACATCTCTTTAGTCCTTTTCAGGTACTTCAAAATAGTCTTTACCGCTGCCCAGTGACTCACCTGGGTTGGCCTGGTATCTACTTGTGAGGCTTATTGCAAAAGCAACATCAGGCCTTGTACATATCATGGCATACATGATGGATCTGATTGCAGATGCATACGGAATCCTACTCATCCTGCTTTGCTCATCAGATGTCGAAGGACTCTGAGTCTCGCCTAGCCTTATACCATGTGAGAGTGGCAAGAACCCTTTCTTCGCCTCACTCATGTTGAACCGTTTCAACACTTTATCTATGTATGTGCTCTGGCTTAAGCCGAGCAGCCTCCTCGATCTATCTCTATAGATCTTAATGCCTAAAATATAGACTGCCTCACCCAGGTCTTTCATCAAAAACTTGCCATTCAATGATTCCTTCACCGATTTTAGCATCGAAACATTGTTTCCGATCAACAATATGTCATCCACATACAAGATCAAAAACACTATCGAGCTCCCACTTAACTTCTTGTATAAACAAGAGTCCTCTTCGCTTTTGATGAAACCGAGACCAGTGACGACCTCATCAAAATGAATGTTCCAACTCCGAGATGCTTGTCTCAACCCATAAATGGATCTCTTGAGCTTGCATACCTTACTAGTGCTAGTCGGATCGACAAAACCCTCGGGATGTATCATATACACGTCCTCGGTTAAATTTCCGTGAAGGAAAGCCGTCTTGACATCCATCTGCCATATCTCGTAATCAAAATATGCAGCTATAGCTAGTATGATCCTCACCGACTTCAGCATCGCTACCGGCGTGTAAGTCTCGTCGTAGTCAATTCCTTGAACTTGTCCATAACCTTTAGCGACAAGCCGAGCTTTGTGGATCTGAACATTTCCATCCACATCGGTTTTCTTCTTAAAGACCCATTTGTAACCAATGGCAGTTACGCCAGGTGGCGGATCAACCAAGTCCCAGACTTGATTCTCATCCATGGACTTTAACTCGGAATTCATGGCCTCCAGGCATGCCTCAGAATCAGGGCTCACCGTCGCTTCCGCATACGTGGCCGGCTCATCGCTTTCTAGCAACAATACATCACGCACTTTGCGCAATCTTTCCGACCTCCGTGGTTCCAGTGCCACTTCCACTACGGGTTCCCCGACTGACTCCAGTATGATCTCATCACCAGCCGAGCTGTCCCCAAGTGGTCCTCGAATTTCTTCGAGTCGGACCGTCCTCCCACTGGCCTCCCGACTGAGAAACTCTTTCTCAAGGAAAACCCCGTTCCGAGCAACAAACACTTTTTTCTCTTCCCGGTTGTAGAAGCTATATCCCAGGGTTTCCCTCGGATATCCCACGAATATGCATTTATCCGACTTGGGTGTAAGCTTGTCTGACATAAGTCGCTTGACAAATGCTTCACTACCCCAAATCTTTAGAAAAGACAAACTGGGACTCTTGCCGGTCCACATCTCATGTGGTGTCTTATCTACGGATTTTGATGGTACTCTATTAAGTGTGAAAGCTGCAGTTTCTAGAGCGTATCCCCAGAATGACAAGGGTAAATCCAATTTGCTCATCATAGACCGGACCATGTCCAACAAGGTCCTATTTCTCCGTTCCGACACGCCGTTTCTCTGTGGCGTACCTGGAGGTGTGAGCTGAGGTACTATACCTCGACTTTTCAGATGATCATCAAACTCCTGGCTCATGTACTCACCTCCACGATCAGATCGCAGAAGCTTTATAGTCTTGTCGAGCTGATTCTCAACCTCGCTCGAAACTCTTTGAACTTTTCAAAAGTCTCCGACTTGTGCCTCATCAAATAGATATATCCATATCTACTCAAGTCGCCGGTAAAAGTCACGGCAATCGATAGCCACCTCTGGCAGTTGTGCTCATTGGACCACACACATCACTACGTATAAGTTCCAATAGCTCGGACACCCTCTCGCAACTCTTTGCGAAAGGAGATTTAGTCATCTTGCCGAGCAAGCATGATTCGCATGTATCGAACGACTCAAAGTCGGACGAAGTTAGGAGCCCATTATCGTGGAGCTTCTTCATGCATTTCAGACTAATGTGTCCAAGCCGGCAATTCCAGAAGTATGTCGGATTTATCTCATTAGGCTTATGCCTCTTGACATTCACGTTATAGACCGGTTCCTGTTCTAGATTCAGTATAAATAGCCCATCAATAATGGGTGCATAGCCGTGGAACATACCATTCAAAAATATCGAACAACCATTGTCCTTTAAATTGAATTCATAACCTTGACTCATCAAACATGAGGCAGAAATAATGTTCCGACTAAGTGCAGGAATGTAATAACAATTATTTAATTCCATAATGAATCCGGAAGGAAGCTGGAGCTGCATTGTGCCGACCTCCAACGCAACAACTCTTGCTTTGTTGCCGACCTTGATGTCAATCTCCCCTTGTGCCACATGCCTAGTTCTTACCAAATACCGCATCGAAGTTGCAAATATGAACAACCGATCCGGTATCAAATACCCAAGAGCTACTAGGTATGTCGAAGGTAAATATCTTTAACATATGCAACAAGTGTACCTTTGCCTGAAGAAGCATTTCCGGCCTTCTTGCCATGCTCTGCAAGCCACTTGCTACAGTTCCTCTTCCAGTGACCGGTCTCCTTGCAGTGATAGCAAACGGTCTTCGAGTCCGGTCCAGACTTCGGCGCAGCGGCAGAGGTTACCGTCTCCGTGCCCTTTGCCTTAGCCTTTTTCTTGGACCAACTCTTCTTGAACTTAGCCGATTTCTGCACCATCAACACTTGATGCGTGCCTTTCTTAATATCTTGCTCTGCCACCTTGAGCATCCCATGCAATTCAGTCAGCTTCTTATCCAAGCCATGCATATGATAGTTCGAGATGAACGTCCCATAGCTGGGTGGAAGAGAACCCAGAACAATATCGGTAGCCAGCTCATCCAAGAGCGGGAAGCCCAACCGATCCAAAGCTTGCACATATCCGATCATCTTGATCACGGGTGGGCTCAGTGGATCACCTTCCTTCAGCTTGCAATCCATCAAGGATCGCCAGACGTTGAACCTTTCGGTCCTAGCTCGTGGTCTCGAAACATGCTCTTGAGACTCTCGATCATATCGTAAGCCTCAACATTTTCGAAATGTTGTTGCAAATCGGCTCCATACAAGCCAAAGATCGACAATGATCTCCGTTGATTCATCAACGAGTTTCTGGTAGGCATTCTTAGTTGTGGCATGAGCATTATCGGCAGGTTCCTCTGGAAGTGGATCCTCTAGAACATGTTGCTTTTTATCATGCTTGAGAACAATTCTCAAATTTCTATACTAGGTGGTAAAGTTTGTTCCATTTAGTTTATCCTTTTCCAGAATTGTTTTCAATGCAAAGTTTGGTTGAGCAGGTGGTGCCATTAATCTAGAACAGAAAATATGCAATCACTAGGCAATGTGTTTATGTAGAGTAATTCAAGCCTAAACAGAAATACTCCCACCGAAGTTAGCATCCCTCTGCAAACTCTCAGTGATTCAGGATCCGACTAGCACGTGCGACTAGTGAGGTTTAACGTCACTGCTAGACAACATGCCTATCCGGTAAGCAACTCCTTGCTAATCGTATCTCTATACGACTCCTGTCGGTCGGGAAGGTATCTCCACTACAAAAAAAATACACTTCTGTGATGATACGTGTTTGTCATAGTAGGTCGCATTTTTTGTCATGCATGTACATCCATGACGATTTTATGATAGAATCAAGATAGTCATACTGCGGCCGTCAGAGAAGTGTTCCATGACATTACCAAAATTATCATCACTGAAGTGTCCACTTCCATGACGATAAATCCCGCGTCACAGAAGTGCTTTCGTCAAGGGTGTCCGACACGTGGCATCCACCGTAACGGAACGCCGTTAAGCTATCGGGTCGGGTTTTGGATCCGATAACCCGTTAACAGCCCCGACCAATGGGGATTTTCCATGTGTAAAATCATCATTGGCCGGAGGAAACACGTGTCGGCTCATCGTTGGGATGATGTCATCCACTCATTGGATGTATAGGCGCCTATGATACGCCGACATGTGGCACGGCCCAACAGAGGCCCATTCTCGCGAAAAGGCCGCCCGCTTGACTTGGTCAAAAGGTTCTGGCCGCCCATGGAAAGCTCGTTAACGGCCCGCTCGCATATAGCCCATTTACGTACCGCTAACCCAAGGCCCGTTACGCCCTATCCGAATTAGGCCCGAGCGCTATCATCGCCACCCAATATGATTCTAGCCCGTTTTCACTTCGCCCATGTATGGCCCATGACGTCTTTGGCCCATATGAGGCCCTCACGTAACTCTTGGCCTATTAACGCCCGTGGTGAAATCGCCCAGAATCTAACAAAGGTATCACTTTATACCCATTAACGGCCGTTATTCCGCTAATGCTTCAGCCCATGTTATCTTTCGCCTTCTTGAGCCCATTTATTCTTGGGCTCATTTCAAAGATTCGCTTACTTACGGCCCACATCGCTATTTTCTCGCCAGGGCCAAATTCAGCCCGTGGTTACAGCCGGCCCGTTTGTGGTCCGTTAATACGTTGGGCCATTTTCATAGCGTCATGAAATACGACCTATTAACGATGGCCCGTTATGGTCGGCCCGTGAATGGACGATTCCAACTCTAGCCCGTTTACGGCCATAATGCGGCCTGTTATTGGCCCATGTTATCATACTGCCCGTATAAGGCCCATTGATGATACGGCCCGTAGAAGGCCCATTGTTTCTATGGCCCGTAGAAGGCCCATTGTTTCTACGGCCCGTAGAAGGCCCACTGTTTCTACGGCCCGTAGAAGGCCCACTGTTTCTACGGCCCGTAGGAGGCCCAGTGTCACTACAGTAAATATTAGCCCATGGTTATTGTGGCCTAGTTATAAAAATAGGTTATTGCAGCCACTAGCAAACCGCGGAAAAAGAACTGCAATGACTACAAGCAAACAAATAAACAAGACAACAAGGAAATAAATAAGCAAGCAACTTACGCTAGGCTATCACGGCTGTCACATATTACATCCACTGGGCATCAAAGTTCGCCACTAGTGCAAATAAACGCTACCGACAAAAGAATATACAAAACCGAGAGCACTTCGTAAGGCACTAGGCCCCGGCAAGCTCGGGCCCGCAAGCAATCAAGAAGCTGAGTAGACCTCGCTTGTGTCAACGATAGATGCATCAACACTAGATTTAAGGCATGATGGTGCGATGGCAGTCCTCGACATCTTCATTGCATCTTTGACTTCAAGTCGGAGCTGAGCCGAAGCAAGCCTTTCCGCTTTAAGTTGAGATCAAGAAGTCGAACTGATTGAGGCAATGATCGCACAGAGGTTGTCTCACACCTGCTGGTGAGTAGCTTCAACTCGCTGTCTTCAACAAGACAGGACCTTGGGGTCATCTCGCTGTCCTCAAGATGGTTTGGCTCACTATCTTCCCTAAAGTTCTGCCTCGAGTAAGAGATACGACTCTGAAAGAGAAACAAGGAGACACGTAACAGGTTTCACAATTATATAAGCAAATAAATGGATCTGTTTCGCATAAGGAACATGTTTTTACGACTACAATTTGAAATCGGTAGTTGTTGCAAACATCCAATCAGAAGTAAACAGCAAAGTAAACAAGACTGCAAGAAATGATGCCTATCCAAATCTATACTAGAACAAAGTTTGAAGGCTTGAGAAGGATGAACTTAAATTACATGTTAACACGGGCTGGACAAAGCCCTTCTCCATGTTGATGGAAGGATAATTCAATAAATTCCCCAAAGAAAATTCTTTACAAGCGTTGCCATTATTCTACATTTTGCAAAGAGTAAATATAGATCAAATAATATTGGAAGAAACAGAGGATAATGAAGCTCAGGTGCAGACTGATGATACATAATCAAATAGCGATTAATTAAGTACAGCTTTACAAGGCAAAAGGGGAGAGAGGTACTGACAAGCGCAATGCAGATCCCATTATTGTTTTGAGATCGTATGATCCTTTGAGAAAGGAGATTCATCTGAAATTAGTTTTCATACAAGAGAGAAGGTAAGGCACAAGCAGAAATTTAGGAGTTCAAATTTTGAATTGATATCATAGACAAGACTGACGCTGGGCTCCCGGCAGTTCTAATAGGGTTTGGCCAATCGGAGTAGGTGTAAAGTGTGGTACAGTTGGGCCTGTGTTTTCTGTGGCTGCTGATCTATCTGATTTAACAGGTATCACTACCTTTTCCAAATACCTAGTTTGTACTCCTTGAGGATCTGCACTCACCCTCTTCCTTTTGGACATCTATTACAAAAGAACAACATTCGACTGGAAAAACATTGTGTGACCACACATGGAATAGGTACAGAAAATGGATAGGTATGGCATATAATCATATATGATGCTTAAACTAAGCAGATGGTGTTACAAAGTAGAAGTAATGCAAGAGGTCAGATGCAAAATATAAAGCGACCAATACAACTTTGCAAAGCTAGAGCAAGGACCTTGATGGGTGAATAAGATAGGCCATCCTCCACCATGCCAAGTTTGTTAGCCAGTGGATCGTTCCGCAATATTCCTCTCATGCGCCCATTCTCATATTCATTTTGATAATGTTCAATATCTGACATGCATGAAAACATAAAAACAAGTGAGATTCTCTTTGTAATGCATAAGTGATTCTAATCCAATATCGCCTCCTCAGAAACCCCTTTGTGCTATCTCTGCAATTCTTTTAAAAGATGCCATGCATGCTGTAATTTGTTGTGTGCATTAATATAATGTGGCCTACTACTCAAAATATGAGAGCTCCAGAACTGATGACACTTCGCAGATGATAGCTTCGACATATAGTAAAGAAGAACAAGTCGACCTGACCTGACATATTCAAAATATACTAAGGAGAACAACTCGACCGACCAAATAATCGCATAAGAGAAGAGTATTATCTGAAAGACGATCAGAAGAGCAAGCAGATTGAAGATATTACAAGTCTTTCATTACAATGTCGGTTGGCCACCCATGATGAACCAGAGCACACAAAGAAATACTATTCTTTCCGGTCTCTCCATATGTGGCTCACATGCATTTAGAAACTAAAGTAGGAACATTTAGCTCACCAATTAAACATCTCTCAGTTTCACTGATATCAGCAATAATATAAGATATGAATTTGTACAACTAAGCTTGGTTAGCTCGATGGGTGGAGCAGTGCTATTACGACACAAACCACGTAGCTGATTGTGGTCATCATAAAATGGGGAAAACATAAGCATGATGAGTACAGTGTTGACCGTGGAAGTTAGATGGCAGATCTGAAGCTGCAAACCGCGCAAAGGGTAGTTAGCAACCGATGTTTGCTTTGAAATAACAACTAAGATTTGGTATGGACAAGAAAGTACGGTCAACAAGTGACAAAGAAATGCAATTATGTTGTCTCTCTATATGTCGCGACATGCATTTGGAAACTCAAGTGGGACCTTTAGCTAACCAATTAAATGTGTCGGTTAACTAATATCAGTATCATAACACAATCATATTTGAACAACTAAGCTTTCGAATTCTGAGTGTTGTGTTGTTTAGCTTGAAGGGTGGAGTAATGCTAGTATGACAGAAAGCACCTACACAGATCATAGTAGAGTAGATAAAAGGGGAAAACCCTAAGCATCAAGAGAAAAATCAGGAAAGTGGAACTAGCTGGACTAGTGGGTGGCGCACATGCTTTTCGAAACGAATATAGGAACATTAGGTGACCAATTAATTGTTCTCTGTTTTAGTGATATGAGCATCATATCACATTCGTATTTCAACACATAAGCTTTGGGTTGAGGTCTTGAGGAGCAGTGCTATCACGACACGAAGCACCTATGATGATGGTAGTGAATATAAACGGGGGAAACCATAAGCTTTACGAGTATAGTGCCCGTGCCATGGCGGATCTGAAGGTGCAAACCGGACAAAGCTACTTCGCAACCAATGTTTGCTTTCAACTAGCCACTACGATTTGGTACGGACAAGAAAAGTACAGTAAACAAATTACAATCTATTTTCCGGGTGAGATCAATAACTTAAGCACATATGGAAGAGTACCACCACTCTTGCGATGCCGTGTAGGCCTATGCTGATACGTTGAGGGTGCTGCGGGTGCGGTGGCTGTCAGCGGCGGGGAAGAAGTCTTTAGACGGCAGACGGCCGGGTCGGGGGATATATCCTATTGCCGTGGACGAGGCGGTCGTAGGAGCGGCAACGGCAAGGTGGACGACGGCGCCGATAAAGCGAGAGGAGGCGATGAAAGGATCCTGGTCCAGCGCCGTGGATGAGAGACGTCCATCTCTTTGCAAGAAACGACGGGTAGGGGTAGCGGCTCCGGCAAGGTGGAGGATGGGGTGGCGGACGGAGGAGGCTGGCCGCAGTGCGGAGGTTGTCGTGCCACCGACGGTGTATGAATGGGGAAATGGAGGGGAGGGGGGGGATCTCAAACTTTGGGATGCACTTCTCTGAAATGGGGGAAAGTTGCGAACTTATCCCCCGTTTAAAATTTCGGACATCGCGTCGATTGGGGATAGGACGGTAATCTCGCATCTCCCAAATATTTGCCGGTAACTATTTCGGCGAGGAGAGGGTGTTTTGCTGCCCACGGTGTATGAACGGGGTTGACAGGTAGGGTGGTTGTGTCATGTCTGATGGAAGTTACACATCTGCCCCTATTTAAAATATTAGCCTACGTCGATTTCGGACGAGGAGAGTTTGTTTTGCCGCCCATCGTGTATGAATGGGGAAATGGAGGAAGAGACACATGTCTTTCGGACGAGCTTGAATCAAATGTGTTTTTCCGCCCACGTTTGGCGCCCACCGTGTCTGAATGGGCTCAGAGGCCTTCGTGTCACATCTGATTGAAGTTACTAGTCTACCCCTATCAACAGTAGTGTAAATCCGGTCGATAAGGATGTCAAGTGTCAACTGTAGACAGTAATTTCCATCTCGCAAACACTTTCTTCGGGCAGCCCACAAATTATAGTGGGTGTTTAGCCGCTTCGTTCAAAACTTGGGAGAATTAGCATTCACGCTTCCCCGGGACTGCAAACTAAATTCAAATCCAATTTGTATTCGACACGAATATCCATAGATAATTATACATTTTGTTATTTATTTCTTCAAAACCACAACAAAGATTTATTCCACCTTTATATATGATTATGATTTAGAAATGCCGTGATCTTCGAATTCAGTAGGTAGGATACACTCTGATTCAAACAGTTATTTCATCCAATACAATATGCTCACACGAAAAATAGTTCACCTTATGTCAATCATACAAGTACTGAGGATTACCTCGCCTAAAAATTCGGATCATTACGACACATGGACAACATAGGGGTCTTGCAACATAATCCATTCAGAGACATGACACAACATGCAAGTACAATAATCTAATGACAATTTCAACTGGTATCTAAAGAAGAACCGGATTACCTTGGGCTTCAGAGATAGCGTAAACAGCAGGACCTCCTCCGCCTTCAAATGCAACATTCTTACTTCCTCCAATTCTTGGGTTGCTTGCATAATGTGTGCCGCTAATTCCGTAATTTCCAGCCTCAAGATAAATATTACCTCATTCATGGCAGCCACACCATCTCTTTCTGCCTCTAGTAGAGCCTCAAGCACTATAATATCTGTGCTCTGACTGCTCTCTGGCGGTGTTGCCTCTGAACTGCTACCATCTGATAACATGGATGGCACACTGCTTCCACAAATATATTGTGGTGTTGTACATTGTGTCCTAGTGTGAACGGCATCCTGAAAGGTTTCCGCTGGACATAAGTAAGAGATAGTTATCGTATGATCCAGGAAGTAAGCTTACATGGTAAACGACGGACGAATTATTGCCGAGCATGGAAAACTATATTTAAATGGTTCGAAGCAGCATCAGCCGAAAACAAATTAAAATGGTAAGATGAAACTAGGGATGTAAGTGGAAAATAAACAACATCTGCCAGTCCCATCTAGTTAGTTTTTGCTACCTCCCTAGTTCATTTTCCTCAAAAAACAAAAACTCTTTTGAACTATCATACCACTAGTGGACTTTAATCGATTAAACGGGACCCAGCTTGACATCCCTAGTTGAAAGGGAGTGTACAACCGCTTATATTTAAGTTGCCAAGGCATCTAAGCAGTTGAAATAATCTGAGAAAGCACTTAACAGTGTGGCCTCATATAAACTACGAAGACAGTCTTATGATGAAGTTGAGAGGAAAAGTTAAGGACTCAAATGAAATAGGCATGCATTTCTTTATGATAGTACAGCAGGCACTGCTGACATATTGGCAGCCTCAGGTATAGCGTAACAACAAACAAGCATTCGAATCAAGCAATACAACAAAGCAGACAACTGAACTATTTGTAATTCGGTAGGATTACACGTTGAGGGCACAAGCCAGGAAAGCAGCCCACTCGCATTACATTTCACATGTACTAAAACACACTGGCTTACCATATGTTGCTGTGAAGCCTAGCTGCTGTTGCAATGTTCTTTGAAGATATCGTCAGCATCCCGTGGTTGCAAATCTAGTTGTTGTAGTTTATTCTACACCGTCTATTTAGGTAAAATTAATTTTAATTGCATGCACTGGTCCGAATTGATGATCAATGGTTCATCTAAACTAATGAAAGAAGGGTGTGTGCATACACGACAATATATCTGCTTCCCTCTATTTTTATGCTTGTTCGAGGTGCCAGCC
Source organism: Aegilops bicornis (assembly GCA_021605145.1). Classification (NCBI taxonomy): domain Eukaryota; kingdom Viridiplantae; phylum Streptophyta; class Magnoliopsida; order Poales; family Poaceae; genus Aegilops; species Aegilops bicornis. The sequence continues at coordinate 573,914,712 of CM038675.1, forward strand.
CCAAAAGAACAAATATTTTGCTTGATGGGGTTGGCAGCTCCATAATTAATAGAAGCATCACATTAGTCATGCAACTTGGGAAGATCAAGAACACACAAACAAGTAATGAACAGAGGCTCGGAGCAGTGATGTAATAGCTAGCATCAGAAAATGTAGGGTAAAACGAACAAAAAGCAGCGGAACCACATGCTAGTTTGCTGATGTGTAATTAAGCATAGAGAACATTAAGCTACCGATGGAACCAACAGTGGCACCGTAACAAAACTAAAGCATATTAACTATATGTGCACCGGTATGTAATTTAGCACATGTAACATGTTCATCGCTGTAAGTATGGCCCCACAGGTGCAAGCGTAATAACGCGTCTCATGAAAAACTGAATGATGCCTCAAGAAATTCAATGGTGTGGTGCTTATGCTAGGAAAGTGAACGTAGGCACCGGCCGTTGGATAATAGTACCGATTCTCGGCGGCGTATGGGTATCATTGTCATACTTGATAGCTAAGGATCGCCGATGGTGCTCGTGTTATGCGGTTGAGTTTGGGTCGGCTTGCCGCCATCGCTGAAGCGACTCGGTGTTATTTGCGGCTATGCTCCTGCCGACATACAAGAAAGCCCATATGTGGTATGTGAACAGCTGCACGATAAAGAGAAAACTGAAGGAGTACAAATCGAAATAACTCGATGAGTCTGCGCGCCGGTAAAGCAGGGCGGTGGAGTTGAATATGGCGTCCGTGGAGCGGGTCCGTGCAAAGGGACGAAGGCTTCGGGCTGCCAGGTTATGCTGCTGGTGAGGCGGATCTGCTGCCGTGGACGAGGGCTTGTATGAAGGGCCAGCAAGGGGCGGTGAGGGAGTCGATGAAGGGCCTACGCTGTGGTGGACGAGGGCGCCGTTAAGCAGATCCGTGCGGTGGACCATGATGGCGGTCAAGGAGATCTCGAGCGGTGGACAAGCCGGGCCAAGCGGCCCGGTGAAGTGGTGAGTTGGCAGTCGGGGTTCCAAGGTGCGGAAGGTAGATCCGGCGGTGTGAGGTCCACTGCCGCGGCGGAATACTAGATTCAGCGGCTTGCCGTGGTTGGGGGTCGGGGAGGGGAAGGGGAGGGGTTCTGGGGAAGAATGTTGGGGGCAAAGAGGGGAAAACAATGGAGTTACCAAAGCAACCCTTTTCCGTTCATGTGGCAAGGGTAAAACAGGAATATCGCAGGGCTAAACTTTCGGGCGCGTGATATTTCGATGTGAGCGGGAAGTCCCTCAAATATTGACACCTCACTGTTTATCTGAAGTCAACCCCCCCCCCCCCCCACCACCACCACACACACACACATAGAGAAGTCGTTCTCTCCCCCAAACACCAACACACGAGCACATTAACACCCCTCTCTCTTGTAAAGTCCGTACCCCAACATAGGTATCTATCACTAAGTCTCTCGGCATGCACACATCTCTTCCCTCACTCTCTAGGTCTCCCGCTATCTCTCTTACCCAAGCACACGCACTATGTAGAGTGTATATTTCCCATACACACAAAACGTCGCCCCAAACGCCTATCTCCCTAGTTATGTGGTTCTCGTGCACTCACCTCACACACCACCCCACCGCAAACAAGCACACTTTGTCTCCTTGTGCACCACTCTCCTCTTCTGTCTCTCCCACATGCGGACCCGCCCCAGCTCCTTCCACAGTATACATATATGTCGTGACTCTTTGCATAGCTCCCTAATGTATAATCGTTCTTGATTTCGCACATTGTTCTCTACACCATCTATTCTAGATCTCTCATGAAGTCCCTATCACACACATGATGACTCGCTTCCCTTGCGTCTTCGTTCATAGGCCAATTTCGGACAACATCAACATTGTCTCCCTATCTATACGCCCATTTATGGACACAAACGACCATCTCGGCCCCTCTCTTCCTCTCTCTCTCTCTCTCTCTCTCTCTCTCTCTCTCTCTCTCTCTCTCTCTCTCTCTTTCTCCGTCGCTAGCTCTCTCTTTCTCTCCCTTTCTCTCTCTCACACCCCTCTCCCACACACACACATGATGTCTCTACCAAAAAGTCTGCTCCCCCCGCACCTGCTATCTCGCTACTACACATGTCACACCATTCCCTTCCCTTATACTAGGTTTACATCATCAGTGGTCTCTCTACTCCACATACACTCTCTCCCACACACACAAACGCTGCACAAACACACACAGACACGCACAAACACCCATTTATCCGGATCCTCATCTCTCCCCATGTCCGCATGTGTATCTCACACACTCGCTCTCTAATTATGTATATGTGTCTCCACGCTACACAACACAAAGCCCCAGACATGTCTCTCTCTATCCTCCACACACATAGGCACAAAGAATCTGTTATCATTGCCTCGGCCTCTAACATATCACACACGCACACCGCCTCTCTCTCTCTCTCTCTCTCTCTCTCTCTCTCTCTCGCAAACACGCCAACAAGGGTTTCGTGAATAACTTACCGCCTATTCATCAACAGTCATGGCAAGACGGGCGAACACGAGATGTGAAAAAGAATAAATCTACACGCAGTTTAGGCCACCTAGTATGACTACTAGGACTAGAGCAAGCCAAAAAAGCTGCCGTCACCCCCTCCTTGTCGCATTTACGGGAAAATCTTTGTTTTACACAAATGAGAAGTCATTGTGTTAAGGCCCCACATGCCGAGGCATTGAATAGAATTTAGATGCTAGTTTACAGAAGCAAGTATCGATAATACGTTTGTATCTCCATACTTATATTTCTTCTCTTATTAAAAACCGAGTTGGTGATGATGGTACGTGTGCCATCTTGCAATATAGACCGTCTGATCTATATCTGACGGATGGAAACTAAACTAAAAGATACCCGCACCCTCTCCGTGATTTGCAGACAAGGCCTTCCCTCGCTCATCCTTATCTCCAACAAACCTCATTGTTGAGCAATTAAGAAAGGAAGCCCTCGAACAAACTGGCCCTGGTGGCCGCTTAACGGCGTCATTAATCCCCATGCCTCCGGCCAGTCCGACCACCAACCACCACCACACCCCACTCCTCTTCACCTTATCTCATATTTCTCGAGATATCATTAGTTTTTACACATGGGATTACTCCCGCAAGGGTCAATCACAACAACTGCTTTTATAAAAATGCATCTTGATGTTCCATGCAATGCACGGATCTTGCTAGTACTCCTACACAAGACTAAGTTGGTGATGCTGGTGTGTCTGCCATCCGTCATTTCTGACCATTAGATCTACATCTAACGATTGTGAGGTAAGTTGTTGCCTTTTCTCACCAACATCCCACTTGTCTACCAATTTACAGAAAAACCCATAATTAGTATCTTAAAACCAACCACATCCCTCCCTGACCTCACCAAAACAGCCGAAGGAATATATTCTAATTGAAACATAATATATCTCTAGTGACATATGTATATCAAAATTAGGTTGTTTTGTACCAAGTTTGTGAATAAGTATTATTCTAAATATGATTCAAGGTAACGGACATGAACATTGCTAGTATTTCCAACCATGCATTTTTTCCTAGTATTCCATAGTTTCAAGTTTTCCATCAAGATATTAGTCACTCATGGTTGATATTTACTTTCAATCATGTACACATATGCACTATGTAACTAGCCTTGATTATTGGCTTCCAAAGCTTAACTTTCACTCCTACTTACAATATGTAGAGTATTTAACAAAAAACTACCACTTTCAACCAGCCCTAGGAAGAATATATTGTACAAAAAATAGGAAAAACATACCCAAAATTTCTTAATCCACGCCAAAAACTACTACCTAGTACTCCTACCGATTAGGTTCGTTTAAACCCATTTATGACTGGGTTGGCCCACACGTCTGCGGCCGACGAGGCAGCTTAAACCAACACATTTTGTTTGACCGTTGACACGAGGGACCCACATCTGACCTTCTATCCTGTTATTCCCCCTCAAAACATTATTTTTCCTTAACATTACTTCAAACAGTACTGATGCGTGTTCGTTGGTGGCGCCGGTGATGAGCGAGTTGGTCGTCATTCTCCGCCGGACGGGCCGGACGCATACCGGCCTCCGACGGGTTAAGGTGGCTGGCCCGGCGTGACTCCACGAGTGAGCAAGCCGCTGCTGGCCTTAGCGTGGCGCAAGACGAAAGCAAGCCGTCATAGCTGCGCTAATCTAGCTAGCAAACCTTGCAAACAAGCAGTGGACGGAGCTATCTTGGCTAGCTAGCGTCATGAAGCGCCGGACGGAGCTGGCATCCGTGCTGCCGCAACATGGGATCCACACCGCCGGCGGTTTTGACCCCGCCTTCTGCCGGCGGCGGTAGCTGCGTCCCATGGCCGAGGATGACTAGGTGGACGGGCCGGAGGTAGGAGGTCACTCGATGATTTTTGGTTGTAAGAGCATGTACAATGGTTGATAAGGTAGTCTCATCTTAAGTCTGCTACGTATGCAAGTGGTAGTAGTTTCTTGGCATTTTAGTGGTTTCTTGCATTATTAGGGGTTTCTTGTAAGGAACAATGTACGCATTTACTAGCGACAAAAGGCGACTCTAGGTTGCGTTGTACTCCAACGAGTACTACTAGTGGTCGCGGGAGTGTATACCTCGTTTTGTGGGTTCGATCCCGGCCGAACGCACGGCGGCCTTTTAAAAAAAATAGTACTACTACACTTCGCTGCGAGCCAATATTTTACACGGGTAGTTTGAGTTTTGAAGTCAAACGGATGTGCGGCCCCACAATCTGGGTGCACTGGACAGCCTAGCCACGTGAATGGGTTTTCCTTCCCAGCATCCCATGGCTCGCGTGCTCGCCCTAGCCGCACCTTGCTTGCAGCTTCCTCATCAGCTAGTAGCATATTTAAACTAGCGCCTCCCAATTAAGCCCGAGGAGCCAGAAAAGCCTAGCGGGGCATTGGGAATGTGCAATATGGCTCTGTATGTAAAGTGCTCTACTACTCTGTAGCTTGTGGCGTTGCACGCATGGAATTCACTCCATTATCGGCTCTACTATAAAAGAAATTCCTCTTGACGTGTTTTTTTTGAAACGGAGGCAAAAGCTTTGCTTCATCTCATTCATAAAAAAGGAACTACTAACAAACTTCGATGAGATCCATTACATCTCCACAAATGGAAGCGAAAAGCCTAGTCTCGCTCTATCAAATAACTCAAATGTTCTGCCCCCGCAGTAACCGTCGCTGATAAACAGGTTGCTAGTGTGTGCGTGAGAGGAGCGGCTGAGTAGGCCAGCTACGTGAGAGGAGCGACTGAATAGAGCACCGAGAGTACCCACTAGGCAACTACACAGGTGTACTTCCCCTGCATTGATAGTACAACGATAGTTCTAGAGAACAGTAGTACCCTCCACTTCCAACTGTAGCTCCTTGGCCCTGAGATTCAAGAGTTCCAAATCTGGCGACTATACTAGACTAGACTAGAAGTACAAGACATCGCACTACTAGTTGAGAAAAGTAGCACTAATACTGCTACAAGATGAGTGCTGCATACTCCTCACACATAATGTACGACGTTTTTTGACACTAGTTGGCGTGTACAAAAAATGGCAAAAACATACCCAAAATTTCTTAATCCATGCCAAAAACTACTACCTAGTGCCAAAAATTTATTACTAGTGCTATTATTTACAGTATAATGCAATCCCATAACGTTCCATAATGCTAGTACTTAGTAGTAAATAATAGCCTCACCCCTTCACGAGGAACGATCTACGCTTGAAGGGACGAGGCCTCGCGGTTACTACACTCTTATCTCCTCCTCGTGATTCCCCCATAGAGAAGGCAGTTCATCGCTGCTCCCATGGATTCGCCAGCGGTTCTCCTCCTCGCCGGGCTGGGAGACCTTGACGACGATCCTCTCGGGAGAAATCCCACGCCGCTCGACGCCCTCACCGCCAAGAAGACTCGGTGCTTCCTGCGCCAACTTTTTCAAGACGCTGCTTAAACAGGCTTGGGAAAAGGCCATGCTTGTTGGTCTTCCATGCGTCCTCGAGGAGAAGGTTCTTCCATGCGTCCTCTAGTGTGTGGTGTGGTGGATTACCTCTGGGGCTGATGATGAACAGTACAGAGGAAGAACAGCCTCGCGAGGGGTGTTCTTGTGGTGGTGTGCTTGGAGAGGAATGGCTCCGTCTCTCTTGGCTCTAGGTGAGATATCGATCCCCTTTCTATGGTGGTGGCTATCTCTATTTATAGAGGCCCTGGTCCTCTTCCCAAATATTGAGCGGGAAGGGAGCCAACAACGGCCATTTTGAAGGGGAACAACTAGTACAAGCTATCCTAACTAAAGTTGGTCTTCGACTGCCAAAGGCACTGGCGATGACGTCGTCTTGGGCTCCACGGGACCTCCGTCCTGCCGCTCTGCTGGTCTTGGTCTCGTTGCACCAATATGGAAACCTTTGCTTGATGACTCAGTACTCCGCACCTGCGCTTGATCCCTTTGCACCAAAGAGGAAACGAGGACGCTGCACCGGCTGGCGCCCGCTTGGTCTCGATCGTCATGGCTTGCAACACGAGCACCTCGCGAGGTACTCCTTCCATTGATCTCTCTGCCTCCTCGCGAGCCTGCCTGGCGAGGCCACCCCTGAGGAAGTCTTGCGTCGTCCGCCCCGCGAGGCTTGGCCCCTCGTGAGGGTCTTGAGCTTGGGTCGATGTAGATGGGACGTACTAGGCCACTGCTTGAGCCACACCGCAGGCAGGCAAGTCTTGGGACCCCTGCCCTGTAACGCCGATCGTAGCCCCCGGCCCAAGGCGCCTCGGACTTGGCTTAGCAGCGGGCCAAAGGGAAAGTGCGGAGCACCGCAGTTCTAACAGCTCATGGCCTTGGTCGCCAAGGTGGCGTGTTGATTGGACGTGGGCGTCTCCGCTTCCCCATGCTGCCTCGGCAACTGCCCGATTTGACGAGTCCCTTCTGCATGCAAAAAGAGTCCTGATTACCTGTGATCGTGGAGGCCGACGGTTGGCCTCCTATGGACTATAAGTACGGAGAGCGCAAGCCCCCGCAATCCATCTCTTCTTGCTCCGCTCGCTTCTTCTTCCTCGCTCCTCCTCCATCTTGCTACCAATGGCACCGATCCGCCGGTTCTCAGCCGAGGAGAAAGGAAAGGCCCCCGGGAGGGGCCCGACCCGCTCCCGCCGAAGAAACGGCCGGTCCTCGGCCACCGCGACGAGGTCGCAAGGCTGGAGACGTCAAGGCCTTGGTACGAGCGGCCACCTCCTGTGTTTTCGCTACCTCTGTACGCCCAGGCTGAGGGTCCTGGAGAAGAAGACGCCGAGCGGCGCCGCCCGCGCCACCGGCGACGCCAACGATCCATGGCGGTGCGCGCCGTTGCTCCTGGATTCCACGCCGCGGACTTCTCTCGCGAGCTCGTGCTCCATGCTGCGATGCCTCCAGGCACCTGGATTCGCTTTCCTCCATTCTTCGCCTTTGAGATGCCGCCGCGGGGCCCCTCGAGCTCTGGTTGCAGCACGCCGACTGCGGTACCCCGGCGACCGGAGCGGAGGTTGAAGTCGTCGCTCCGGGAAGGTCTACATGACCCGAGGCTGGGGTGAGATCGCCCGGGTCTGCCGAATAGGGGGTGCCCTCGTGATTCATTTTGAATACGATGGCGCCTCCTTGATGCTCTTCAAGGTCTTTGATGCAGAAGGCCGCCGGCTGGGGTGCTGCCCCAGAGGAGGCAGCCAGGATGTCGGTGTGGCAAGGGCTAGGCCTGCCACCGGCTTCCCTAGCGGCTCCTTTGGCAGCAGCGGTGATGCTTGGGAGTCCAGTGACTCTCTCGAGCTCTTCGCGACTCAGGAAACGAGCGATGACAGCTACGTGCCCCCGAGCTTGTGTCGTGCTCGAAGCAAGGCGGCTGCATCAGGCCGCCGGCGCGGCTGATCTGGATGGGGTTGGCGCCGGCCTCCCGTGACCCACTGTTGATGATGGCGTCGGCCATGGGGGCGCGTGTAGTTAGGGCTCCCTAGGATTAGCGCCTTTTGCTCCCTGCAAGGAATTGAGAAAGTACCCCGTGGGGGCATGTAAAGTGCCCGCTGTCGGCGTTCTGGGAGCGGGGGTACCAAGACTTGCCTGCCTGCGGCCTGCGGCGTGGCTCAAGGGGTGGCCCAGCACGGCCCATCTTCATCAACAGAAGCTCAAGACCCTCGCGAGGGGCCAAGCCTCGCGGGGCGGGCGGCAGGAAGCTTCCTCAGGCACGGCCTCGTCAGGCTGGCTCGCGAGGAGGCGGAGAGATCAAGGCAGGGTACCTCACGAGGTGCCCATGACGCAAGCCATGACGACCAAAGGCGCCAGCCCGCACAGTGTCCTCATTTCCCCTTTGGTGCAAAGGAGGCAAGCGCGGGCCAAGGGTATCAAGCAAAGGCAACCATTTTAGTGTAACAAGACCAAGACCAGCAGAACGGTAGGAAGGTGGTCATCGTGGAGCCCAAGCCGGCGTCACCGCAGAGTCTTTGGCAGGCGAGGACCGACTTTAGTCAGGATAAGTGTACTAGATGTTCCCCTTCAAAATGGCCAATTGTTGGCGCCCTTCCCGCTCAATATTTGGGAAGAGGCCCAGGGCCTCCCACTATAAATAGAGCTAGCCACCACCAAGGCAAGGGGGCAGCTAGAGATCAGCATCTAGAGAGAGAAAGAAAGAGAGGCGACTGAACTCCCCTAGCAGTTCATCGCACCAGCTCAAGAACAGTCCCTCGCGAGGCTGTTCTTCCCTTGTACTATTCATCATCAGCCCCAGTGGAAATCCACCACACCACACACTATAGTAGGGTGTTACACCACAATGGTGGCCCGAACCAGTATAAACCTCGTATCCCTTGTGTTGTTCTTTGTGTAGTTTAGATCCTTGCGAGGCGAGGAGACGTAGGTAGGTTGGAGGTGCGATCTCCGCGTGCACCCCCAGAGTTCGAACCTAGAGGGTCTGCCGGAACCCGAAATCCGACATTTAGCGCGCCAGGTAGGGGTGCGCCGGAGCTTCCCCTTCCACCGACCCGCTCTCCGCCAACATCGCGATTCACCCTATGATGAGCGACGCGCCGCCCGTTCCGGTCGCCAGCACAGGGGCCCGGGGGCTCCGAGCCTTGGCCCCAGCCCTGCGGCAGGTGCAGTGGCCGAACAAGTTCAAGCCGGAGACGCCACCGCGCTACAACGACACGACTAATCCGCTGGCCTTCCAGCTGGCGTACGAGGGGGCCGTCCTCGAAGCCGGGGGCGAAGACAGGGTCATGGCTAACTAGTTTCCCATGGCCCTCACTAGCGCCTTGCGCATATGGCCGCTCCACCTACCAGCGGCTTCCGTGGTCTCTTGGGGGGAGCTGCGCGGCCTCTTCCTCGCTCAGCACGCTGCTCCGGCGCCCCCGATCGTCGCAGCTCTCCTGGGCAGCTCGCAGGCGCCACCTTCAGGCCACCACATCAAGCCATTCGTCCGTCAGATCGGCGCTGCTTCCACGCAGCATGGGGCTCCTCAGGGTCGGTCGGCGCCCAAGGCCGATCTGGCCTTCAGCTTGGAGGATCACCCCTCCAACTCAGCTTGCTCGGCAAGGCTCCCAATGCGCGGTGCACCCCACCATCTCGCGAGGTGGCCGCCACCAGACTCTCATCGACGGCGGGCGCAGGGCCTCAGCGTGCTCTCGGTGGAAGCCTACAGCCTCCTCCACGCATCACCGAGCAGCTTCAGCCCAAAGAGGCCCTTCTTCTTGGGCGTCCGAGGTGGTTCAGCCGGCTCCCTGGGGCAGATCCGTCTTCCGGTGACCTTCGGCACCTACGACAACTTCCGTACGGAGCTAATCGACTTCGACATCGCCCCCATCGGCCTCCCATACAACGCCATCCTCGGCTACCCAGCACTAGCCAGATTCATGGCCGCGACTCACCCAAACAGACAGCCTCATGAAGATGCCCGGAGCAGCGGCGCCCTCACCCTAACCGGAGACACCGGATGTGTTGTAAGTGCTCAAGCTCGCTCTTCAAGATCATGCGCGGTGGCGCAGCCCGCCGACTCGGATGCCCCTGAGCCCAAGGGGGCTGCACCGGCCAAGAAGAAGCAGCTATTCACCCAAGACAAGGCAGAAACCAAGAAGATACTGGTCGACGAGGACGGATCCACTAACGCCACCTTCACCATAGGCGCCAACCTCGAGCCCGAAAGCAGGAGGAGGCCCCGATCAGTTCCTACGCGCGAACAAGAAGGTGTTCGCATGGGAACCTGATCAGCTGGCAGGGGTCCCAAGAGGCGTAATTGAGCACCACCTCAACGTGTGCTCCAACTTGCGCCCCGTGAAGCAGAAAGCGAGACGGCAGTCCACTGAGAAGCAGGCTTTCATCGTCCAAGAGACCCGCAAGCTAGAGGCAGCAGGGTTCATTCGCGAGGTCCGATACCCAGATTGGTTGGCTAACCCAGTTGTCGTGCCAAAGAAAGGGGGGAAGGAACGCATGTGTGTCGACTTCACCAACCTCAACAAAGCCTGCCCGCAGAATCCATTCCCGCTCCCTCGTATCGATCAGATCGTCGACTCCACCGCCGAGTGCGACCTGTTATGTTTCCTGGATGCCTTCTCTAGCTATCACCAGATCAAGATGGCGATATAAGACGTGGAGAAAACGGCTTTCCTGACCCCGTGTGGAGTGTACTACTACACATGCATGCCGTTCGGGCTGCGTAATGGAGGAGCGACCTTTCAGCGGCTAATGCACATCGCCTTGGGTCGGCAGCTCGGGAGGAATGCTGAGGCTTACATCGATGACATTGTGGTGAAGTCTCGGGAGGCCAGAACCCTGATACAGGACTTGGAGGAAACCTTCGCGAGCCTCAACGCAGTGGACCTGCAGCTCAACCCGGAGAAGTGTGTGTTTGGAGTCCCCTTGGGCAAGCTCCTGGGCTTCCTCGTGTCCCACCGGGGCATCGAGGCCAACCCAGAAAAGGTCAAAGCAGTCGAGGACATGAGCCCGCCGAAGACCCTTAGAGAGATGTAGAAGCTCGCTGGGCGCGTGACCGCACTAGGACGCTTCATCTCCAAGTTGGGGGAACGAGCGCTGCCCTTCTTCAAGCTGATGAAGAAAAAGGGCCCCTTTGAATGGACTGAAGAGGCCGACAAGGCGCTCCAAGATCTCAAAAGGTACTTAACCAGCCCTCCGGTAATGGTGGCTCACGCCCTCAAGAGCCCCTCGGTGCTCTACCTTGCAGCCACTCCCTACTCGCCAAATGCAGCCTGGTGGCGGTTAGGGAGGAGCGTTGGACCAAAGCCGCGGCAACTGCCCGGGTCAAGGCGGAGCAGGATCAAGGGGCCTCACAAAGACCACTACCACAGCCGAGAAGGATCAGCCGCCGCAGGGAAGTGCACTCGGAACAGAAGAGGCCCCTCCCCATGGCGACCAGCCGCTGAGGGCTCCACTGTCTCAGGAGGCGCCACGACCTCCGTAGGATGCTAGCAGCACCAGCACTCCCAACCTCGTCGAACACCCTGTGTACTTCGTCAGCACAGTGTTGCGGACGCGAGGGCGCGGTACCCCATGCCCCAGAAACTCCTCCTCGCGCTATTGGTAGCCTCGCGCAAGTCAGCTGCGCACTATTTTCAGGGCCATCCCATCAAGGTCGCCTCAAAGCATACCCCTTGGAAAGGGTGCCTGTGGAGCCCCAACTCAATTTGGAAGGGTCGCTGAGTGGAACATCGAGCTACAAGCGTTTCAGCTAGAATTCAGCACCACCAGAGTCATCAAGCGGGCCGTGCTAGCGGACTTCGTGGCGGAATGGGCGGAGGCGCCGGGCCTCAAGGATGATGAGGATCGATCCCTCTCCCCGGGAAGCGAGGCACCGAACGGTTAGGTCATGTACTTCGACGGGGCATTCTCCAGACACGACGTGGGGGCTAGTGCAGTGCTTATATCTCCCACTCAAGACAATCTCTACTACGCCGTGCAACTCTGTTTCCAGCATGGAGAAAAGGTCTCGAACAACATAGCAGAATATGAAGGCCTGATAGCAGGCCTGAAAGCCGCGGTCGCCCTGGGGGTGAAGTGCCTTACCATCAAGGGTGATTCACAACTCCTCGTCAACTTCTCCAACAAAGTATACGAGCCGAGGGATGAGCACATCGAATCCTACCTCGCGGAGGTCCGCAGGATGGAGAAGCATTTCTGGGGACTGGAGTTGCAGCATGTGCCTCACGGCACCAATCAAGAGGCTGATGACATCGCCAAACGGGCATCCAGGCGATTACCTCAGGAACCTGGCGTCTTCGAGGAGCGGCTCTTTAAGCCCTCAGCGACGCCGTCGCTGTCAAGCACGGTGCAGCCTCGAGAAGAGCTCCCCCAGCCACCTGCCTCGGGAGCGCGTCTGCTCTTGACGCTGGAGCCTCAGGAGGGGTGCTGGATCCTAGAGCTCAGGAGTTACCTGACGCAAGGGACCTTGCCGGAAAAGGAGCAGGAAGCGGAGCGTGTGGCGCGGCAAGCCACGGCGTACTGCATCAGGGATGGAGAGCTCTACCGGAAGCGACCGAGTGATGTGTCCCTACATTGCATTTCCAGGGAGCAAGGGAAGGAGCTGCTGGCAGACATACACGGTGGAGACTGTGGGCATCATTCGTCATCACGGACCCTCGTTGGCAAGGCGTATGCCCGCATGATGGGTTCTATTGGCCCATCGCGCTCAATGATGCCGTGGAACCGGTGAAAGCTATGTAGGCCTCGCCAATTCCATGCCAAGCAGATCCATCACCGGCGGAGGTCTGCAAACTATACTCCTCTCATTGCCATTCGCAGTCTGGGGGCTGGATACCCTAGGCCCGTTCCCTCGGGCGCCGGGAGGCTATCGCTACCTCTACGTCGACGTGGACAAGTTCACCAAGTGGGCTGAAGTGGAAGCCGTCCGCACCATCCCCGCAGGTTCCGCGGTTAAGTTCATCAAGGGCATCGTGAGCCGGTTCGGGGTGCCGAACCGCATCATCACCGACAACAGTTCGCAGTTCACCAGTAACCTCTTCAAAACATACTGTGCTAACCTTGGGACGCAGGTATGCTACGCTTCGGTTGCACACCCACGGAGTAACGGTCAGGCCGAGCGGGCCAACGCAGAGGTCCTGAGGGGACTCAAAACCAGGACCTTCAAGAAGAAGCTAGAAGCCTCCGGCAGGGGCTGGTACGATGAACTTCAGTATGTGTTGTGGTCCATCCGCATGACCGCGACCAAGCCGACTGGCAAGACCCCGTTCTTCCTGGTTTATGGAGCTGAAGCGGTCCTCCCTCACGAGGTCAGAAGTCGCCCAAGACGGGTCCCGGCATTCGACGAGGCGCAGCAGACGCCACGGGGACGGACCTCGTGGCCGGGGAGGAGCATCGTCGAGAAGCCGTGACCACGAGCAGCAAGGTACCAACAAGCACTGCGGGCGATACCATCGCCGCAACATTCGCCCTGTGACCCTTGAGGTAGGGGACCTCGTGCTCAGACGGGTTGTCTCTGTGGAGGGACTGCATAAGCTCTCTCCCATGTGGGAGGGCCTGCTCAAGGTTGTTCATGTTTCTGTGCCCGGCTCCGGCGCTTGGAGACCTGTGAGGGGTGCCCGGCCCGTAACGCGTGGAGCATCTAGCATCTCCGAAGGTTTTACCCCTGAAAAGGCCCGGTGCCTGTGGAGAAGGCGAACGCCTGTGAAGTTGCCGCGTTTTGGAAAAGGCCCGGTGCCTATGAAGAAGGTGAATGCCTGTGAAGTTGTCGCGTTTTGGAAAAGGCCCGGTGCCTGTGAAGAAGGCGAATGCCTGTGAAGTTGTCGCGTTTTGGAAAAGGCCCCGTGCCTGTGAAGAAGGCGAATGCCTGTGAAGTTGTTGCGTTTTGGAAAAGGCCCGGTGCCTGTGAAGAAGGAGAATGCCTGTGAAGCTGCTGTGATTGGGAAAAGGCCCGGTGCCTGTGAAGAAGGCAAATGCCTGTGAAGCTCGCCGCCTGTGACACTCTCACGTAATAATGAGTGGGGCTGTACACGCCCCGGAGTCTCTGGAGTGCTGCCCTCGGGCCTCGGGGGCTCCCGCCCATGCCCAGTGGCAGCACTTAGCTCCGCGCTGGTGAGAAGACGTCAAAGACTAGATTAGGTGCCGGACGCGGCTTCTTTCATTTGCTTTCTGCAGTTGGCTTGTTCATTCCCATTTGAAATTTTATTGAAGTTGTTGCCGTCTTTGGCTTGTGGCTCTCTGCCTTTTTCGCTCCCCTGTCTTGATTTCTTTCGCGCGAGTCTTGTGAGGGAGCGGCACGGGCACCCTCGTGAGTGTTTTCTGCCCCTATCGTTTGAGGCTTCCCAAGCCGGGTCCGTTACGGGAGCACCCCTTCCCATCTGCGGCCCCACGGGCACCGCGACGCGAACACAGGACCTGGGTCGGTCACCTCCACAGCTGAGGCCGGAAGCTACCTCACCTGACTAATCTTTGCAGGGCATGAAGCGTTCGACGAGGCCTCGGCCTCGGGAGGCGAAGACCGCGACAGGTCCCTCCCAAGCTAAGTAATTTCTACACGCAGGCGTGTGGCACAAAAGCCTAATACAGAAATAGCGGAAACAGTATGACAATTAACAGCAACAGTCCAAGCACGCCCCCGTGGGGCCCTACACTACTATCTCTTTGCGCACGAAAAGGGGAAGAACACAATAGACGCGACTCGCTTGACACCAACTCGCTGCGAAGGCTCGAACTGCCTCCGGAGCTCAGGAGGACTCCCTCTCGCGCTTCACCAGGGCGCGACGGCGGGCAGACCCGCTACCTCCCTCCATGCGGGTGCGGCGGCACGGAGGCTGGTCGCGGCCACCGCTGGAGGAGCCGCTGTCCGAAGGAGAGTCACCAAAACTCGATGAGCCCCGAGCGCCGCCGACCACGTGCGCGCTGTCATCTCCATTCCGATCATCGTCGGGGCTGGGCCCACGGTCGCGGTCATCTCCCTCAGGGCAGCACCCAGCGCGGCGACCGTCTTCCCCGAATACCCTCACGTAGAGGGTGGCATCGCCGTCGAACTTGAAGTGCAGGGTGCACCGCCGACTTAGACCACGCGCGCGGGCAAACGTTTGCCAGCCGCGGGTTAGGACCACGCTCCCAGCGGCAGAGACCTCCAGCGAAGCCCAGGATGCCCGGCTGCAACAACCGTCCGCCTGGAGCCAGAGGCCGCCCGGGGCGCCGGCCGGAATTCACCTAAAAGGAAGCGGGGAAGCTGGAGCCAGGTGCTGGTCAGCTCCACCGACCACACGACAAACTCCGGCAGCACCTCTGCCGAGTGGAAGCGCTGCTCGAGGTCGCGCAATGTAGCGCGCCCACATCAACGGCTCGGCGCCCATCGCCGCCAAGAAGAGATCGCTTCCACGGCCGCTGGAAGCCGCCATGGGAGCCACAGTGGTGCTTGCGAGGACGGCCTCGACCGCGCTTGGCCGGGGGAGAGTCAGGCTCCACCTGGTGGGCCTTTCCCTTCTCCGCGGCCGAGAACCTCTTCGACGGAGCCATGGAGAAGAGGGAGAAGCAAGAAGAGATGGGCTGGAAGAGCTCGCACCATTCTGCATTTATAGCCGAGGAGGCCAATCGTCGGCCTCCATGATCGCAGGTAATCATGACCTGCTTCGCATGCAGGGACTTGTCAAGTCATGCGATTGCTGAGGGATCATGGGGAAGTGGAGACGCCCACGACCAACCAATCGCCACGCGGCGCTCAAGGCCACAGGCTGTTGGGGCCCGCGGCGCTTCGCACTGGCCCTTTCGCTTCTCTTCTAGGCCAAGTCCAGGCGCGCCTTGGGCCCGGGGGCTATTGTCGGCGTTATGGGAACGGGGGTACCCAGACTTGCCTGCCTACGGCCTGCGGCGTGGCTCAAGGGGTGGCCCAGCAAGGCCCATCTTCATCAACACAAGCTCAAGACCCTCGCGAGGGGCCAAGCCTCGCGGGGCGGGCGGCAGGAAGCTTCCTCAGGCATGGCCTCGTCGGGCTGGCTCGCGAGGAGGCGGAGAGATCAAGGCAGGGTACCTCATGAGGTGCCCACGACGCAAGCCATGACGACCAAAGGCGCCAGGCGGGCGCCAGCCCGCGCAGTGTCCTCATTTCCCCTTTGGTGCAAAGGAGGCAAGTGCAGGCCAAGGGTATCAAGCAAAGGCAGCCATTTCGGTGTAACAAGACCAAGACCTGCAAAACGGCAGGAAGGAGGTCATCGTGGAGCCCAAGCTGGCGTCACCGTCAGAGTCTTTGGCAGGCGAGGACCGACTTTAGTCAGGATAAGTGTACTAGATGTTCCCCTTCAAAATGGCCAATTGTTGGCGCCCTTCCCGCTCAATATTTGGGAAGAGGCCCAGGGCCTCCCACTATAAATAGAGCTAGCCACCACCAAGGCAAGGGGGCAGCTAGAGATCGGCATCTAGAGAGAGAGAGAGAGAGAGAAAGAGAGGCGACTGAACTCCCCTAGCAGTTCATCGCACCAGCTCAAGACCAGTCCCTCGCGAGGCTGTTCTTCCCTTGTACTGTTCATCATCAGCCCCAGAGGCAATCCACCACACCACACACTGGAGTAGGGTGTTACACCACAATGGTGGCCCGAACCAGTATAAACCTTGTGTCCCTTGTGTTGTTCTTTGTGTAGTTTAGATCCTTGCGAGGCGACGAGACGTAGGTAGGTTGGAGGTGCGATCTTTGCGTGCACCCCAGAGTTCGAACCTAGAGGGTCTGCCGGAACCCGAAATCCGACACCCGCAATGTCTTTGGTTGATATTATCCTTATTATGAAGTGGTGCTAATGCTTGTCCGGTTCTGGCTTGGTTCCCCCTTTCTAACCTTGAGACGACTTGGTGCTCTACACTGACAGGTCCCGGTCCCCAGGCAAGCTTCAGCCGTCGCTGGTATGCCAGGTCGCGATGCCGTGGTCAAGGCCAGGAGGTGACCGGCCCGAGGTCCAGTAAGAGCCCCTAAGACGCGATGCTCAGGAGGTCCCCTTTAGCACTCAAGCAGCCGCCGAAAGGTGAGAAAGGAAGGCAATGTCGCCGTCATAGAGCCGCATTAAGTGGGGCTTCATGTCGCGTCGATTAGCTATTTCGGGGGCGAGACTTATCTTGAAAGAAGGGGGTAGATCCTTCGCGAGGCATCGGACTTGCATGTCTGCAGCTGGGATGTAGCTGGTATAGGCCTTCGTGAGCTTCTCCTCCCTTCTCCGCACTCTCCATCATGCTCTACGTCCTCAGGTCCCGGCCCTCGAGCGAGCTCAGCCGCCGCTGGTATGCCAGGTCACGATGCCGTGGACAAGGCCAGGGGGTGAGGGCTGGAGAGCCAGTAAGAGCTCCTGAGTCACAATGCTCAGGAGCCCCCCTTTTAACGCGCGAGCGGATCATACGGGTAAGGGAGAGAGAGAGATCGTGACGCCCCCCACATTATTCCTCAGGTAGTCCCTGTAAACTAACACGAGAGAAGCAAGGGTTGCCATTACGATTGCCGGCCCGCCATTGGTTGCTCCAAGAGTGTGGTGTGGGCACTGAGGGCCTGGTGAGGTGACGCTTGCGGGGCTGCCGCGGGCCAGAGCTCGACCACTCAGATTTGTCGACGTTGCAGGGACGGACCCATGCACAAGCGCCGTGCCAGTGCGAGCGGCTCCAAAGGTAGGTGTCAATCGAGCAGGCGATTATCACAAGCGGGTTAAGCATGAAGGGCAAATCAACTTAGATAGATGCAGGAAAGATACATGCCATTGGGTCAGGCCCGAGCGGCTTGGGGATGATGCAGCCCGAGGGGCGCCCCCGACAAGGTGAACTAAAGACATAAGCAAAAAGGGATACATGCCGCCGGGACAGATCCATGCGACCTGGGAATAATGCAGCCCTGAGGGCGCTCCCAGCTGAAATGACACTCGAAAGATGTCACATAATACCATTGTAAAGCGAGTGTTGAAGTAGCTGACGATGCACGGTGAAGCGGCCGATCCTCACGAGCCACCGGACCCTTGAGCCTCGGGAGGCTCTGGGGGTCCGGGCGGTTCCTCGAGGACCATCTCCATCTCTGCCAGGACCGCGTGGTGCCTGGCCTCCTGAACTGCCAGGATGCTCCGTAGAAGACACTGGTGAGCAGCAGCCATGTTCGACAGGCCGAAAGGCATGCGAACGTAGCTGTGTGGCGGACCCCCGCAGCGTCCCATGCACGAAGGCCAGAAACGCTCCTGAGATGCGACTTGGCTGAGCCCTGGGTAGTCGATGCAGACGCGCAGCCCGCCATCCTCGCCTGGATGGGGAGCTACGCCAGCTAGGCGGTGATCACCACATATGACTCTTGATTCCTGCAGCTCCTGAGTGGCCTTGGTGATGAACTCCTGAGGGTTGGGGCCTTCCTTGCCCCATGCCTTCCTGAGGAAAACGTGCTGTGAAGCACGCCTCCAAGTGGTGCCCGAGCGCCTCCCTCGTAACCTTGGCAAAGTCTGAGGCCCTCCAGGAGAGAGCACCCGAGCCTTGCCCGAGGAGGGCGCCGGGCGCGCCTTCCTATGCGACGGAGGGAGGCGCCCCTTGCACGGGCGCAGATCCTGACGCGTCGCCTCCGGAGATGCCTACCTCCTGAGGCCTTGAGATGGGTGATGTCTTCTTCTTCTTAGGAACTGCCTCGGGAGGGTTCTCACTCTTGCTGTCTGGATCCTCGACTGATGCAGCTTGGAAGGCACGCTCGAGAGAGCACACCACATCCTTCTCTTCGTAGGGGACTGTGATGATTCCGCCGCTTCCCGGCATCTTGAGGACATTGTAACCATGGTGAGTCATGGCCATGAACTTGGCCAGGGCTGGATACCCGAGGATGGCATTGTATGGCAGGCGAATGTGGGCAACGTCGAAGTCGATGAGCTCGGTACGATAGTTCTTGCGCTACCCGAAGGTGACAGGGAGGCAAACCTGCCCTATCGGAGTGGTGGAGCCATCAGTGACTCCTGAGAAAGGCTTGGTTGGCTGAAGTTTATCATATGGCACTTGGAGATTGTTGAACGTCTCGACGGATAGAATGTTGAGCCCTGCGCCACCATCGATGAGGGTCCAGGTAACTTGCACATTGCCGATGACTGGGGAACAAAGCATTGGGAGGACACCAGCAGTAGCCGCACACTTTACCTGATCCGCTGAGCTGAACATGATGGCGCACGTGGGCCACCTGAGAGGGCGCGTGGCCTCGAGCTTGGGAAGGACTGCATTCACCTCGCGATCAAACTGCTTGAAGATGCGTTGAGAGGCTGGGGCCTGGGCACCACCCAAGATGCAAGCGATAGCACGTGGATCTTGGAAGCCCCCAGCCCCCTCGTCCTGGTGGTGGTCGTCATTCCTTCTGGGCGGTGGTGGCAGAGGAGGAAGGTCTACGTTGCCCTGCGGGCGATCTTCGTGAGGCTGATCCCTCCAAGCCCCCTCGCGAGGCTGGTCCTGTTAGCGATCCTCGCGAGGTCGGTCATGCCACTCCTGGCAAGGGCCTCGGTCGTCCCATCGTCCTCCACCTCTTCCTCCTCCTCAGCCGTAGCCCCGGTCGTTGCGCTCGGGGCGTCGACCGATGCTTCCTTCTCGAACGGCTCTGAGCTCCTGGCATTCGTTGGTGTTGTGGGTGTAGAGGTTGTGGTAGGCATGAATCGGCTACCCTTGACGACTCGCTGGTCCCCGCCACGCAAGGTTCCGGTTCTGCTGCGAGCACAGCTGCTCCTTTGCGCTTCACGTCCTTGGCCTTGGCTTTCTTCTCTTCTGGGTCAGCAGCTGGAAGCTCGAGAAGGGAGAGGCGCCCCTCCTCAGCCCTTGCGCACTTGGTCGCCAGGTTGAACAGCTCCAGAGATGTGCACAGATCCTCGTGGATAGCCAGCTCCTCCTTCATCTAGACGTCTCGGACGCCGTCAGAGAATGCTGAGATGATGGCCTTCTCGGTCACCTTGGGAATCTTGAGGCAAGCGCTGTTGAAGCGCTGGATGTACTTCTGCAAGGTCTCTCCAGGTTGCTGCTTGATGCGGCGCAGGTCACCCACGACTGGAGGACAGTCGTGAGTGCCCTGGAAGTTGGCGATGGAGCGGGTGCGCATCTCGTCCCAAGAGGAGATCGAGCCGGGAGGCAGGTTCAGGAGCCAGGTGCGGGCACCGTCCTTGAAGGCCATGGGAAACCAGTTCACCATGACCTTTTCGTCTCTGTTGGCGCCTCGATGCCCAGCTCGTAGAGATGCAGGAACTCCGTGGGGTCGGCGGTGCCGTCATAGCGAGGAGGCAGATCCGGCTTGAACTTGCCCGGCCAGGCGACACTGCGTAGCTCGGTGGTGAAGGCGCGGCAGCCTGCAGTGGCCACCGGAGCCCTTTGCAGATGCGGGGCTTGCTCTTGGAGATTCCCGCGCACCGCCGCCAGGGGCAGCGCGGGGTCTTGACGTGCTGGCGCAGGGATGCGGTCTTGACGTGCTGGAGCGGGGAGCACGCGAGCGCCTTCTTGAGGCCGAGGGATCTCTTGGCAGCTCCTTTCTTGTCGCACGGGTGCTGGACGCGGTGGGTCTTGTCCAGGGGCCGCGTGCCTTGGAGCCATGGCACCTTCTTGGGAAGGAGGTGGCGGAGGCACCTCCTGAGCTGCATCGCCCACGCATGGCAGAAATCGAGGCAGCGAGAGGGACGACGCAGGAGAGCCCCCTGCGGTGCTGACGAGCTCGGTGATGCGAGCGAGCCACTCCTCGTAGAGGTCGTCGTCGGGGCGGTAGTGCAAGAGCTCACGTGCCAGGAGCAACGCGGCCTGCGCGTTCGTGGGAGCGCGACGGGCGTGAGACGACGAACCAGCTGGAGTTAGCGAGGGAGTGGCGGTGCGGCCTTCCCGCCGCACCGAGGGATGCAGCGACGACGCTTGCTGCTCGTTCCCCGCTGGGTCGGTGGCAGCGTTGGCAGCAGGCGATGGAGAACAACGGGGAGGCCCACCGACGGGAGCCGTCTGGGCGGCGAGGGCAGCCCAACGCTCGGCGCGAGCTCGGCGGGCGTCCGCCATGGGTGCGACGAAACGATGGAATGCAGAACGGCGGAAGAAGATTCCAGCGCACCTCTACCTGGCGCGCCAAATGTCGGATGTCGGGTTTTGGCAAAACCCTTAAGGTTTGAACTCTGGGGTGCGCACGAAGATCTACTCCCTACCGATCCACGTCCCAACGCCTCGCCGTGAATCTAAGCTACACGATGCACAACACGAGGGACACAAGGTTTAGACTAGTTCGGGCCACCGTTGTGGTGTAATACCCTACTCTAGTGTGTGGTGTGGTGGATTGCCTCTAGGGCTGATGATGAATAGTACAGAGGAAGAACAGCCTCGCGAGGGGTGTTCTTGTGGTGGTGTTCTTGAAGAGGAATGGCTCTGTCTCTCTTGGCTCTAGGTGAGATCTCGATCCCCTTTCTACAGTGGTGGCTATCTCTATTTATAAAGGCCCTGGTCCTCTTACCAAATATTGAGCGGGAAGGGAGCTAACAGCGGCCATTTTGAAGGGGAACAGCTAGTACAAGCTATCCTGACTAAAGTTGGTCTTCGACTGCCAAAGGCTCTGGCGATGACGCCGTCTTGGGCTCCACGGTGACCTCCGTCCTGCCGCTCTGCTGGTCTTGGTCTCGTTGCACCAATATGGAAACCTTTGCTTGATGCCTCGGTCCTCCGGGCCTGCGCTTGCTCCCTTTGCACTAAAGAGGAAACGAGGACGCTGCACCGGTTGGTGCCTGCCTGGCGCCCGCCTGGTCTCTATCGTCATGGCTTGTGTCACGAGCACCTCGCGAGGTACTCCTTGCATTGATCTCTCCACCTCCTCGCGAGCCTGCCTGGCGAGGCCGCCCCTAAGGAAGCCTTGCGTTGTCCGCCCCGCGAGGCTTGGCCCCTCGCGAGGGTCTTGAGCTTGGGTCGATGTAGACAGGCCGTACTGGGCCACTGCTTGAGCCACGCCGCAGGCCGTAGGCAGGCAAGTCTGGGGACCCCCGTTCCCAGAACACCGACAGACAGTAATACTAATGCTATTGTTCTGCATGTTAATCTAGTGGAAGTGTTGATGTGATGTGATGCTACTTACTTAAGGGCACTTTCATACTGTCAATCTAGTTCCATATAACACAATGGATGCTGCAAATATCTGTCATTGTTTAAATAATTGTATTTCGTCTTTGCGCAAACAGGGATGTCTGTCTCCATATAGTTTCTATCTATGCAATCAAAAGTACACACCTCAGTTTTAGTACAACTGCACAAAATGAGGTGGCTATTCCTAGCTGCCGACCTCTAACCACCAGTGTTCCAGGTATTCCTACATTGGTTCAGCTCGGGGACATCCCTCATACTCTTGATCCAGTTGAGGCCGAGGGAGAGTTTCGTCAGCACAACAGCATGGTGACGGTGATGATGAAGTTATCGGTGCAAGGGTTCACCTAAGAACTATGATGATATGACCGAGGTGTGTAACTGTGGAGGGGGGCACCGCACACGGCTAAAACAATTGTCAACTTGTGTGTCTAAGGGGTGCCCCCCTCCCCTGTATATAAAGGAGTGGAGGAGGGGGAGGGCTGGCCCTCTATGGCGTGCCCAAGGGGGGAGTCCTACTCCCAGCGGGAGTAGGATCCCCCCTTCCCAAGTTGGAGTAGGAGAGGAAGGAAGGGCGAGAGAGGGAGGGAGGAAAGGGGGCTTGGCCCCCACCCAATTCGGATTGGTCTTGGGGGGGGGGGGGGACGCGCCCCCTCCTTGGCCGCCTCCTCTTCTCTCCCACTAAGGCCCATACACTCCACGGGGGGTTCCGGTAACCTCCCGGTACTCCGGTAAATGCCCGAACACATCCGGAACCATGTCGATGTCCAAACATAGTCGTCCAATATATCAATCTTTATGTCTCGACCATTTTGAGACTCCTCGTCATGTCCCTCATTACATCCGGGACCTGGAAGTACCTTTGGTACATCAAAACACATAAACACATAATACCAATCATCATCAAACGTTAAGCATGCGGACCCTACGGGTTCGAGAACTATGTAGACATGACAGAGACTCATCTCCAGTTAATAACCAATAGCGGAACCTGGATGCTCATATTGGTTCCTACATATTCTACGAAGATCTTTATCGGTCAAACCACATAACAACATACGTTGTTCCCTTTGTCATCGGTATGTTACTTGCCCGAGATTTGATCGTCGGTATATCAATACCTAGTTCAATCTCATTACCGGCAAGTCTCTTTACTCGTTCCGTAATACTTCATCCCGCAACTAACTCATTAGTCACAATGCTTGCAAGGCTTATAGTGATGAGTATTACCGAGAAGGCCCAGAGATCCTAATCTCGATCTATGCTCTACAGATGTCTATGGTTAGGAAACATAACCACCTTTGATAAACGAGCTAGCCAAGTAGAGGCATACTAGGGACTATATGTTTTGTCTATGTATTCACACATGTACTAAGTTTCCAGTTAATACAATTCTAGCATGAATAATAAACATTTATCATGAAATAAGGAAATAAATAAAAAAATATTATTGCCTCTAGGGCATATTTCCTTCAGTCTCCCACTTGCACTAGAGTCAACAATCTAGATTACAAAGTAATGATTCTAACACCCATGGAGCTTTGGTGATGATCATGTTTTGCTCGTGGAAGAGGCTTAGTCAACGGGCCTGCAACATTCAGATCCGTGTGTATCTTGCAAATCTCAATTTCCCCTTCCGACACTTGATGACGGATGGAATTGAAGCGTCTCTTGATGTGCTTGGTTCTCTTGTGAAATCTGGATTCTTCTGCCAAGGCAATTGCACCAGTATTGTCACAAAAGATTTTCATTGGTCCTGATGCACTAGGTATGACACCTAGATCGGATATGAACTCCTTAATCCAAACTCCTTCATTCGCTGCTTCTGAAGCAGCAATGTACTCCGCTTCACACGTAGATCCCGCCACGACACTCTGCTTAGAACCGCACCAACTGACAGCTTCTCCATTCAATAAAAATATGTATCCGGTTTGCGACTTAGAGTCATCCGGATCAGTGTCAAAGCTTGCATCGACATAACCGTTTACGACGAGCTCTTTGTCACCTCCATAAACGAGAAACATATCCTTAGTCATTTTCAGGTATTTCTGGATGTTCTTGACCGCTGTCTAGTGCTCCACTCCGGGATTACTTTGGTACCTCCGTGCTATGCTTATAGCAAGACATACATTAGGTCTGGTACACAACATTGCATAGATGATAGAACCTATGGCTGAAGCATAGGGAATGACTTTCATTCTCTCTATCTTCTGCGGTGGTCGGGCTTTGAGTCTGACTCAACCTCACACCTTGTAACACAGGCAAGAACCCTTTCTTTGACTGATCCATTTTGAACTTCTTCAAAACTTTATCAAGGTATGTGCTTTGTGAAATTCCAATTAAGCCGCCTTGATCTATCTCTATAGATCTTGATGCCCAATATGTAAGCAGCTTCTCCAAGGTCTTTCGTAGAAAAACTCTTATTCAGGTATCCCTTTATGCTATCCAGAAATTGTATATCATTTCCAATCAACAATATGTCATCTACATATAAGATTAGAAATGCTACAGAGCTCCCACTCACTTTCTTGTAAATATAGGCTTCTCCAAAAGTCTGTATAAAACCATATGCCTTGATCACACTATCAAAGCATTATTCCAACTCCGAGAGGCTTGCACCAGTCCATAAATGGATCACTAGAGCTTGCACACTTTGCTAGCACCCTTTGGATCGACAAAACCTTCTGGTTGCATCATATACAACTCTTCTTCCAGAAATCCATTCAGGAATGCAGTTTTGACATCCATTTGCCAAATTTAATAATCATAAAATGCAACAATTGCTAACATGATTCACACAGACTTAAGCATCGCTACGGGTGAGAAAGTCTCATCGTAGTCAACTCCTTGAACTTGTCAAAAACCTTTCGCAACAAGTCGAGCTTTGTAAAGAGTAACATTACCGTCTACGTCGGTCTTCTTCTTAAAGATCCATTTATTTTCTATGGTTTGCCGATCATCGGGCAAGTCCACCAAACTGCACACTTTGTTCTCATACATGGAGCCCATCTCAGATTTCATGGCCTCAAGCCATTTTGTGGAATCTGGGCTCATCATCGCTTCCTCATAGTTCCTAGGTTCATCATGGTCTAGTAACATGACTTCCAGAATAGGATTACTGTACCACTCTTGTGCGTATCTTACTCTGGAAGACCTACGAGGTTCGGTAGTAACTTGATCTGAAACTTCATGATCATCGTCATTAGCTTCCTCACTAATTGATGTAGGAATCACTGGAACTGATTTCTGTGATGAACTACTTTCTGATAAGGGATAAGGTACTGTCGAATATCGGGTTCCGGCAAAACCCTTAAGGTTCGAACTCTGGGGTGCACACGAAGATCTTCTCCCTACCGATCCACGCCCCAAAACCTCATCGTGATTCTAAGCTAGCACGATGAACAACACAAGGGACACGAGGTTTATACTGGTTTGGGCCACCGTTGTGGTGTAATACCCTAATCCAGTGTGTGGTGTGGTGGATTGCCTCTGGGGCTGATGATGAACAGTACAGAGGAAGAACAGCCTCGCGAAGGGTGTTCTTGTGGTGGTGTGCTTGGAGAGGAATTGCTCCGTCTCTGTTGGCTTTAGGTGAGATCCAGATCACTTCTACTGTGGTGGCTATCTCTATATATAGAGGCCCTGGTCCTCTTCCCAAATATTGAGCGAGAAGGGAGCCAACAACAACCATTTTGAAGGGGGACAGCTAGTACAAGCTATCCTGACTAAAGGTGGTCTTCGACTGCCAAAGGCACTGGTGATGACGCCGTCTTGGGCTCCACGATGATCTCCGTCCTGCCGCTCTGCTGGTCTTGGTCTCGTTGCACCAATATGGTAACTTGCTTGATGCCTTGGTACTCCGTTCCTGCGCTTGCCCCCTTTGCACCAAAGAGGAAACGAGGACACTGCGCTGGCTGGCGCCCGCCTGGTCTTGATCGTCATGGCTTGCATCATGAGCACCTCGCGAGGTACTCCTTGCCTTGATATCTCCGCCTCCTCGCGAGCCTACCTGGTGAGGCCGCCCCTGGGGGAGCCTTCTGTCGTCCGCCCCGCAAGGCTTGGCCCCTCGCGAGGGTCTTGAACTTGGGTTGATGAAGATGGGTCGTACTGGGCCACTGCTTGAGCCACGCCGCAGGCCACAGGCAGGCAAGTCTGGGGACCCCCGTTCCCAGAACGCCGACAGTAGCCCCTGGGCCCAAGGCGCGCTCGGACTTGGCTTAGCAGCGAAGCCAAAGGGCAAGTGCGGAGCGCCGCTGGCCCCAACAGCCTGCGGCCTTGGTCGCCACATGGCGGTTGATTGGACGTGGGCGTCTCCGCTTCCCCACGCTGCCTCGGCAACTGCCCGATTTAATGAGTCCCTGCTGCATGCAAAAAGAGTCATGATTACCTGTGATCGTGGAGGCCGACGGTTGGCCTCCCTTGGGCTATAAATGTGGAGGGGAGAAAGCCCACG
The DNA here is from genome assembly GCA_021605145.1 of Aegilops bicornis. NCBI lineage: Eukaryota > Viridiplantae > Streptophyta > Magnoliopsida > Poales > Poaceae > Aegilops > Aegilops bicornis. The sequence goes on from CM038675.1 coordinate 573,941,182, forward strand.
TTGCACATCTCCCCTCTCCCCGCCTGCTTCTTCTTCCTCCTTGCTCCGGTTGCTTTCCACGTCCCATGGCGCCCGTGAAGAGGTTCTCGGCCACGGAAAAGGGGAAGGCTCGCCAGGAAGGGCCTGGCTCTCCTCCGCCCAAGCGCGGTCGTGGTCGTCCCCGCAAGCACCCCGCGACTCCCGCAGCGGCTCCTCGCTGTCGCGGTGGTGGTCCTTCGCGCGGTGATGGCCGCCCGTTGGTGGAGGAAGACGTGCCGTGGCTGCGCGGCCTCCCCGGCAGCGCTTTCACTCGGCAGAGGTGCTGCCGGAGTTTGTCGTGTGGTCGGCAGATCCGGCTGGCAACTGGCTCCAGCTCCCCCGCTTGTTTGCCGGTGAACTGCCGGCCGATGGCCCTGGTGGGCTCTGGCTGCAGGCAGATGGCTGCTGCAGCAGGGCTTCCTAGGTCGCGGTGGAGATCTCCGTCGCCGGGAACATGGCCCTGGCCCGCGGCTGGCAGACGTTTGCCCGCGCACGTGGCCTGGGCCGGCGGTGCACCCTCCACTTCAAGTTCGACGGCGACGCGACCCTCTACGTGAGGATGTTCGGGGAAGATGGCCGCCGTGTTGGGTGCTGCCCCGAAGACGATGACGGCGACGATGTGCTTGGCCTTGGTGACGGTCGTGACGAGGGCGAAGGCGGACCCGCTCCTGGTGGCGTCCGCAGCTTGTCGAGCTTCAGCGGCTCCTCCTCTGGTGACAGCTGTAGCAACCAGACCTCAAACAGTCTGATCTCTGTGCTCAGTGTCATCCATGGATCAGTAATGCTGACACCACACAGTACTCGAAGGATTTATAACAGAGTAGCAATCACACACTTATTACAATCGGATGTCTCAAGAGAGAACTTAATAAAATAAATATGGCTTAAGGCCATCTAATTACGATAACAGCGGAAGGCTTGGAAGTTGGAAGAATAAGCGAGTCCATCAACTCCAACGGCATCACTAAGTATAGAACCACGACCTATGCACCTTACTCGTCGTCTGAGAAGTCTGCAACATGAAACTTTGCAGCCCGAAAACGGGTCAGCACATGGAATATGCTGGCAATGTAATACACAGAGAATAATGGAATGAATAGCCTATACTACATGCATATATGGCTGGTGGAAAGCTCTATGGTTACAGTTTTGCATAAAGTCAATTTTTCCCTACTGCAAGGAATAAATTTATTTAACTATCATGGTGGTTGTGAAACATTGTGAATGGTTGACAGCATCCTCAATCCCAATTAAAAGTACTCATTAACAAACCCAACAATATTAATTAGAAGTAACATGATGAGATTCACATGATATCCAAGTACTAGATACTCAAGATGTCCATAACCGGGGACACGGCTAACCATGATTAGTTTATACACTCTGCAGAGGTTTATGACTTTTCCCCACAAGACTCGATCGCCTCCGTTTGGTTTCTCGCACTACATGGTGTTTGAGAAACGGATGACCGAGACATAGTCTTTCAGAAGCACTAGCACCTTACTTGTGGGTAGACCGGTACACCTACTTTCCCCTACATCTGCTAGTCTACCTGTAAGAGTTCGCACAACTTATTCAACTATGCCAGAGCCCATAATGGCTTGTGGCTGCACACGAAAGTTTCTAGTTTGAATAATCTCATGATCCCTTTGAGCCTGGGTGGCGGTCCGAAGGAATACAGGCAAGTCCTGATAGAAACCAGGTGCTTCAATCCACCCAGATGTGTGTTTAAGTTGCCACCTTAAATAAACCATTATGTAACAATCTCACATCTGTCATGGATACACTCACCAATCCACGTCTACTAGCATAGCATAACATAATAAGCAAACGTAGAAGTAACTCCCAATGGTTTGATAATAAAACAGGTAATAGGTACTACCTCATCTACTTCCCATCCCACAATTTAATTAGATCCTAATCATGCAATGTTTGAGGATAGATCTAATGCATAAAAACTGGTATGAGAAGAGGTATGATCAAAGTGTTAGTTGCCTTGCTGATGATCTGCGAAACCTAGAGACTCGAAGTAACAGGCGGCGCACTCCGGGTAATCTATCACAGACAAACAAACAAGCATACAACAAATACTCATCTAATGCATAGGGAAAACTCAAATAGATCTAAACAGATAGTTCAACTTAAGAACTCCGGTTGCAAAAAAAATCAAATCAAACGAAGCAACGAAAGTCAAACGGCAGAAGAAAACAGCTTTGTTTTACTAATCTGGATCTAAGTCAAATTTTGCAGAGGCAAAAACTTGTTTAAGTAGATTATTCGGAAAGAGGGTTTCGAGACGAAACTCTAGGCGCTTGAATCGCCTGATTCCGATTATTGAGCGAAAAGTTATACTAAAACGAAAATCGGATCTGGAATCGCGATCAGAAAAATCGCGGATTAAATCCAAGAAAAAGAAAAACGACGAACGGGTTAACGAACGGACGTTCGCTAACTAAACTAATCTGACGAACGTGTTCGTTTAAACGAACTAACGAACGAACGTTCGTTAATTAGCCTAAACCAAAAAAAAACCGAAATAAAACCAAAGAAAAAACCGCTCGGTTTTTATAAAAAAAACAGGCGCGGAAAACGAGGTGGCGGCGAACCTCGGGCGGCGGTCATGGTGTCGTGAGCGGCTCGGCTCGTGGCCCATGTGGGTCGGGCGGGGCTAGGGTCTGGCTCGGGGCGGGCCGGGTGGGCTGGGGCGGCTCGGGTGGTCGCGCTTATAAAGGCGCCCCCGAGAGGAGTCCCGCTCGGGCACGGCCCGGTAAGGCGGTTCATTTTTTTTAAAATAATGACGCGCAGAAAAAAATAAAAAGAAATACTAAACGGACTCCAAAAATCCCGAAATAAATTTTGCCCGGCTTCTAAAATCAAGCCGGATTTAGTGAACATTTATTGGGGCCTAAATGCAATTTAGAAAAACGCGCATTTTTCCTAAATTCAAATAAAAAGGTGAAAAACTCCAAAATAAAATCTTATTTGATTTTATTATTAAATCTTCATTATTTCTTTATTTTGGGAAAGTCATTTTATTCCCTCTCTCATATTTTGGTAGTAGAAATAATTGAAGATAATATAACTAAAATCAAATGATCCTATTTTCAAAATTTGAGAAAACTCAAATATGAAAATAACGAAAATCCCCAACTCTCTCCGTGGGTCCTTGAGTTGTGTAAAATTTTCTAGGATCGAGCAAAATGCAATGAAAAATATGATATGCAATGATCTCTATGTATAACATTCCAAATTGAAAATTTGGGATGTTACAAACCTACCCCCTTAAGATGAATCTCGCCCTCGAGATTCGGGTTGGCTAGAAAATAGGTGAGGGTGGTCCTTAAGCAAATCTTCCTCTCGCTCCTGTGTGGCTTCATCCTCCGTGGTGGTGGCTACATCGAACCTTGCAAAACTTAATGACCTTGCTTTGCGGGTGACTCTGGGCATACTCCAAAATCTTAACGGTTTCTCCTCATAGGTCAAATCATCATTCAACTGAATCGCTTCAAAGTAATCAGTATCTCTCGATGGTATATCAGCCATCTCTGCGTGACACTTCTTCAATCGAGAAACATGAAACACATCATGGACTCGACAATCCTTCGGGTAATTCCAACTTGTACGCAACTTCTCCCATGCGTTCCAAAACACGATAAGGTCCTACAAATCGGGGCGCTAACTTTCCTTTAACTCCAAAACGCTTAACTCCTCGGAGCGGTGATACTCGAAGATAAACTCTGTCTCCGACTTTGTATTCTATCTCCTTGCGTTTTGAATCCGCATAGCTTTTCTGTCTTGACCGGGCTACCTTGAGCCTATCACGAATCAACTTTAATTTCCGTTCAGACTCCTTAATCAAATCCGGTCCAAACAACTGGCGGTCTCCAACTTCATCCCACAACAACGGGGTCCTGCACCTCCTTCCGTACAAGGCTTCGAAAGGTGCCATCTTAATCGGTTTGGTAGCTGTTGTTATAAGAAAACTCCGATACGGCAAGTTGTCATCCCAACTTGATCCATAATCCAAAGAACAAGCTCTAAGCATATCCTCCAAAATCTGGTTGACTCTCTCGCTTTGTCCATCCGTCTGCGTGGATGAAAAGTTGTGCTAAACTCCACTGGTTCCCAAAGTTTCGTGCAACCGCTTCCGTAACTTTGAGGTGAATTGGGTTCCTCTATCTCGACACGATACTCCTCGGAACTCCATGCAGGCATACAATCCTGGTCATGTATATCTTAGCCAATTTGGCGCTGCTGTAGGTAGTCTTTATCGGAATGAAATGAGCTACCTTCACAAACGATTGACTATAACCCAAATCGAGTCATAGCCTGAACGAGTCCTGGGTAATCCCGTGATGAAATCCATACCTAGTTTATCCCACTTCCATTCGGGTATAGGCAATGGCTGTAACAATCCTGCTGGCTTCTCATGTTTTGCCTTCACCCTCTGACATACATCACAAACTGCTACGTACTCTGCAATGTCCTTCTTCATTCCGGTCCACTAGAAAGTATTCTTCAAATCCAAATACATCTTGGTATTTCCTGGGTGAATCGAATATGGTGAATCATGTGCCTCTTGTAGAATCAACTTCCTGATCTCCGGGTTATTGGGCACATAAACACGGTCCTCAAACCATAAGGTATCGTGCTCATCCTCACGAAATCCCTTAGCCTTTCCTTCGCTCATTTTCTCCTTTATGGAGGCAATCTCTTTGTCAGTCTTCTGAGCTTCCCTGATCTTGTCCATCAAAGTTGACTGAATCTCCAATGCTGTTACATAGCCTCTCGGAACTATTTCCAAACATAGCTCTCGAAGATCCTCGGCTAACTCCTTTCGTATTTCTCCCGTCATTAGTGTGTTGACGTGACTCTTACGGCTCAACGCGTCTACTACAACGTTAGCCTTTCCGGGGTGATAATGTAATCTCACATCGTAATCTTTGATAAGTTCCAACCATCTCCTCTGCCTGAGATTTAGCTCCTTCTGCGTGAAGATGTATTTCAAACTCTTGTGATCCGTGTACACCTCACAATGATTTCCAATGAGGAAATGTCTCCATGTTTTCAACGCATGCACTACGGCTGCTAACTCCAAATCATGCGTAGCATAATTTAGCTCATGAGGCTTAAGCTGTCGTGAAGCATACGAAACAACTCTTCCCTCTTGCATAAGCACTGCTCCAAGTCCTCGACGTGAAGCGTCGCAATACACCTCATAATCCTTGGTCTGATCTGGCAGAATTAACACTGGTGAGGTAACCAAACGTTTCTTTAACTCTTGGAAACTAGCTTCACACTCCTCGGTCCAATTGAATTTGGTATCCTTCTTCAATAATTCTGTCATAGGCTTCGCAATCCTTGAGAAATTCTCAATGAATCTCCGGTAGTATCCCGCGAGTCCAAGGAAACTCCGGATCTCTCCAACCGTCGTTGGCGCTTCCCAGTTTGTTACAGTGACAACCTTAGTGGGGTCTACTGCTATACCTTCTCCGGATATAACATGGCCAAGAAATCCAACTTCCTTCAACCAAAACTCACACTTGCTGAACTTGGCATACAACTGGTGTTCTCTGAGCTTTTCGAGTACCAAACGCAAATGCTCCTTATGTTCCTCTTCATTCTTCGAGTAAACCAAAATATCATCAATGAACACCACGATGAACTTATCCAAAAATTCCATAAACACTTTGTTCATCATGTTCATAAAATAGGCAAAGGTCGTCGGTCGGACCAAATGACATAACGATATACTCATACAACCTGCACTGGTGGTAAAAGCCGTCTTAGGTATATCCTGCTCTCGAATCTTCAACTGATGGTACCCTGATTGCAAATCGATCTTTGAAAACACCTTATCTCCTTGCAATTGGTCAAACAAGTCATTGATCATCGGCAACGGGTATTTGTTCTTAATGGTTACTTCATTCAATCCTCGATAATCAATAACCATTCTTAATGATCCATCCTTCTTCTCCACTAGAAGTACTGGTGATCCCCAAGGCGAAGAACTTGGGTGAATAAAACCTTTATCCAAAGAACTCCTTAATATGCTTCTTAATTTCCTCCAAATCTTGGGCTGGCATCCTATATGGTCTCTTAGATATCGGCCAAAGGTTCGGCAGTAGTTCAATCAGAAACTCAATGTCTCTATCCGGTGGCATGCCTGGCAACTCTTCCGGAAACACGTCCGGGTAATCCCTTACCACTGGTACTTCCTCCTCCACAACTCCTGATAAGGAATTTACATGTGCTCTCCTTGGCTCATGCCGTGATACATACTTGATTCTCCTTCCTTCTGGGGTGGTAAGCAAAATTTTCTTACTGGCGCAATCGATGTTTCCTCCATACATCGACAACCAATCCATACCAAGAATTACATCCAAACCTTGGGATTTCAATATAATTAAATCCGTTGGGAAAACATGCCTCCCTATACTTAATGGCACTTGAAAACATCCTTGACTGGCCATATACTCCGCTCCCGGTGAGCTTACTAGCATGGGTGTCTTAAGAGTTCTAGTAGGCAGGCTAAACTTATCCGCAAATCCCCTTGATATGAATGAATGCGATGCACCAGTATCAAAAAGAACAACCGGAGTAAATGACTTAACCAAAAACTTACCTATTACTGCATCTGGCTGAGCTTCAACCTCCTCCACGGTAACGTGGTTCACTTGTCCTTTGTTGAAAGGGTTCGGCTTCTTTCCTGAGCTTCCATTGCCATTTCCATTCTGGCCTTCTGGACAATCGTTTGCATAATGCCCAGTCTTGCGGCACTTAAAGCAAGTGATGTGGCTCAGTCTACTCGGATGGTGTTGACGGGTTGGTGCGGTTTTGTCCATTGCTTCCTCCATTCCCGTTCCCATTCTTGGTGCCATTATGATAGTGAGAGCTACCCCCTCCATGGGTGTGCTGAAATTGTCCTCCTAGCTTCGGGGTAAAGCGAAGTTTCACTGAGCTCGAGTTATTCTTCCCTGTCCATACTTCCTCTTGCGATTGTCGATCCGCCGCTTCCCTTCAATCATGAGAGCACGGTCTACCAACTCCTGGTAGTTATTGAAGGTGGCTACCATCAACTGCATGCTCAGCTCATCATTCAGTCCTTCTAGAAACTTCTCCTCGCTTAGTGCGTCAGTGCAACGTCATCTGGGGCATAACGTGCTAGCTTACTAAAATCATCCACATACTGGCCAACTGTCCGTCCTCCTTGGTGCAAGTTGCGAAACTCACGCTTCTTCATGGCCATAGCTCCTGCTGAAACATGGGCAGTACGGAAAGCTTGCTGAAACTGATCCCATGTGACAGTGTCTACAGGGTAAGTGGCTGTAAAATTCTCCCACCATGCTGCCACGGGTCCTTCAAGCTGATGTTTGGCAAATTTCACCCTTTCTCCATCCGTACATCCTGCAGTGGTCAACTCCTCCCTATCTTACGGAGCCAATCATCTGCAACAATCGGCTCGGTGCTCTTTGGAAAACACCGGCGGATTCAGCCTTAAGAAACGGGTCAAATGGTCAACAGGTGGTGGTGGCGGTGGGTTGTCGTTGTTGTTGTTGTTGTTGTTGTTGTTGTTGCCTTGGTTCTGTACCAATGTTTGAATCAAGGCATTCTGCTGCTGAATCAACTGAGTTATCTCTGGCAGAAAAACAAATCCGGGGTCGCGTCTCGGAGGCATCTGAGGGGTTTAAAGAAAAGACGAGAATTTAGAATAGAATGAGGTCTAGAGAGAAACACTACCCATATGCACATGAGACAAATCACACAATATCACTCCAATCAATTCAAACAAGGGAATACAATGGTCTATCTATCATTACAAAGTGCTGGAACTAAAACTAATATAACATGGGGGTAATCTACTACTGTTATGGTGGTCAACTAGAAAAACTGCTCCAGTGAAGACTCCATGATATCTGCTCCAACTTCATCTTCGTAATCATCATCACTAGGATCGGAATCGGTGTCGTCGATGATAATGTAGTTCTCTGGACAGGTGCTATCTTCATCTTCTCCTCCGGGTGCTGAATTTCCCATGAGTTCTTCAATCTTCTCTTTAAGATCGCCGTTTTGTCCCACTAGAGCTACAATCTCCTCCATGTAGTCCTTGCGAGTGGCCTTCGCCTCCTTATAGTTCGATAATTTTGGCTTTTGCTGTCTTCAACTCCATCATGTCTCAAGACATCTGGTTCTCCTGACGTCGAATGTGCTGGTTTAACTCCTGGATGAAAGCTGCAATGGATCGGTCCTTCTTAGTGCCAACTATCTCCCATTGTTCATCTCGGCGTCTGCAAATCTGGTAGATAGTATCCTTGAGGTTGTCTTTGTAAACTTCTCCAATGCGCCCCATGGTTATGGGAGCTGCCATGCTCTTTCCCAGACTCCAGGTTGGTGCGTTGAAAACACACTCTATGGGCTCCGTGATTGGCGCAAACGTCCTTCCGGGAACTTGAGCTTGAATCTTCCAGCGCTCTTCTTCGGGTAAAGTGGAATCGTAAGTCCCGGCGAAGCTTGGTAATCCAATGTTAAGGTACTTAGTGACTTCCTTCAGGTGTCGTCCAAAGGGTGTATCTTCATCCGGCTGGGTGAACTTGATCCTCGCTTCCGTCATCCTAAAAGAGTAGAAAAGATGAGGAGTTAGAAATGAGAAGAGAGAGTAGTGATCTAGGGCTTTAGCTTAATGGTCGTGGTCTCTACAAGATGTGCTCGATACCATCTTTGTAGCGACCCGGACCTCAAGCGATCGATCTCGTGCTCGGTGTCATCCTCGGATCAAGAATGTCGACACCACACAGTACTCGAAGGATTTATAACAGAGTAGCAATCTCACACTTATTACAATCGGATGTCTCAAGAGAGAACTTAATAAAATAAATTTGGCTTAAGGCCATCTAATAATGATAACAATGAAGGCTTGGAAGAATAAGCGAGTCCATCAACTCCAACGGCATCACTAAGTATAGAACCACGACCTATGCACCTTACTCGTCGTATGAAAAGTCTGCAACATGAAACGTTGCAACCCGAAAACGGGTCAGCACATGGAATATGTTGGCAATGTAACACATAGAGAATAATGGAATGAATAGCCTATACTACATGCATATATGGCTGGTGGAAAGCTCTATGGTTACACTTTTGCATAAAGCCAATTTTTCCCTACTGCAAGGAATAAATTTATTTAACTATCATGGTGGTTGTGAAACATTGAGAATGGTTGACAGCATCCTCAATCCCAATTAAAAGTACTCATTAACAAACCCAACAATATTAATTAGAAGTAACATGATGAGATTCACATGATATCCAAGTACTAGATACTCAAGATGTCCATAACCGGGGACACGGCTAACCATGATTAGTTTATACACTCTGCAGAGGTTTGCGCACTTTTCCCCACAAGACTCGATCGCCTCCGCTTGGTTTCTCGCACTACATGGTGTTTGAGAAACGGATGACCGAGACATAGTCTTTCAGAAGCACTAGCACCTTACTTGTGGGTAGACCGGTACACCTAATTTCCCCTACATCTGCTAGTCTACCCGTAAGAGTTCGCACAACTTAGTCAACTATGCCGAGCCCATAATGGCTTGTGGCTGCACACGGAAGTTTCTAGTTTGAATAATCTCATGATCCCTTTGAGCCTGGGTGGCGGTCCGAAGAAATACAGGCAAGTCTTGATAGAAACCAGGTGCCTCAATCCACCCAGATGTGTGTTTAAGTTGCCACCTTAAATAAACCATTATGTAAAATTTCACATCTGTCATGGATACACTCACCCAATCCACGTCTACTAGCATAGCATAGCATAATAAGCAAACGTAGAAGTAACTCCCAATGGTTTGATAATAAAATAGGTAATAGGTACTACCTCATCTACTTCCCATCCCACAATTTAATTAGATCCTAATCATGCAATGTTTGAGGATAGATCTAATGCATAAAAACTGGGTATGAGAAGAGGTATGATCAAAGTGTTACTTGCCTTGCTGATGATCCGCGAAACCTAGAGACTCGAAGTAACAGGCGGCGCACTCCGGGTAATCTATCGAAGACAAACAAACAAGCATACAATAAATACTCATCTAATGCACATGTAAAACTCAAATAGATCTAACCAGATAGTTCAACTTAAGAACTCCGGTTTGCAAAAAGAATCAAATCAAACGAAGCAACGAAAGTCAAACGGCGGAAGAAAACAGCTTCGTTTTACTAATCTGGATCTAAGTCAAATTTTAAAGACGCAAAAACTTGTTTAAGTAGATTATTCGGAAAGAGGGTTTCGAGACGAAACTCTAGGCGCTTGAATCGCCTGATTCCGATAAACGAGCGAAAAGTTATACTAAAACGAAAATCGGATCCGGAATCGCGATCAGAAAAATCGCGGATTAAATCCGAGAAAAAGAAAAACGACGAACGGGTTAACGAACGGACATTCGTTAACTAAACTAATCTGACGAACACGTTCGTTTAAACGAACTAACGAACGAACGTTCGTTAATTAGCCTAAACCGAAAAAACCGAAATAAAACCGAAGAAAAAACCACTCGGTTTTTGTAAAAAAACCGGCACGGAAAACGAGGCGGCGGCGAACCTCGGGCGGCGGTCATGGCGGCGGCGGGCGGTTCGACGGGCGGGCGGCGCTGGGCGGCGGGCGGCGGCGGCGGCGCGGGCGGCGGCGGCGGCGGCTGGGTCGGCGGGCTAGGGTTCGGCTCGGGCCGAGTGGGTCAAGCGGCTCGGGTGGTCAGCTTATAAAGGCGCCCCCGAGCGGAGTCCCGCTCGGGCACGGCCCGGTAAGGCGGTTCAGTTTTTTTTAAATAATTACGCGCAGAAAAAAATAAAAAGAAATACTAAACGGACTTCAAAAATCCCGAAATAAATTTTCCCTGGCTTCTAAAATCAAGCCAGATTTAATGAACATTTATTTGGGGCCTAAATGCAATTTTGAAAAACACGCATTTTTCCTAAATTCAAATAAAAAGGCGAAAAACTCCAAAATAAAATCTTATTTGATTTTATTATTAAATCTTCATTATTTCTTTATTTTGGGAAAGTCATTTTATTCCCTCTCTCATATTTTGGTAGTAGAAATAATTGAAGATAAAATAATTAAAATCAAATGATCCTATTTTCAAAATTTGAGAAAACTAAAATATGAAAATAACGAAAATCCCCAACTCTCTCCGTGGGTCCTTGAGTTGTGTAGAATTTTCTAGGATCGAGCAAAATGCAATGAAAAATATGATATGCAATGATGCTCTATGTATAACATTCCAAATTGAAAATTTGGGATGTTACAACAGCTCCTCCAGCGGTGGCCGCAATCAGCCATCACGTCGCCGCGCTCGCTTCGAGGGCGGTAGCGGGTCGTCCCGCCACCGTGCCCCGGTGAAGCACGAGGTGGAGTCTGACTGAGCTCAGGAGTATGGTGCAGATCCCTCCTCGCGATCTGTCGCAGGGCGCGCGCCGTTTTTATTTTGTCTTCCTCGTTTTCCTGCATTGAGAGAGAGAGAAATATGGAGCCCCGTGGGGGCGTGAAACAGACTATGATTCCCTAATTATCATGCTATTTTTATTGTCCCTGTGATGTGTTATGGTGTTGTGGTTATGTGCTTGCGCGTAGGAACAACTTAGCTCGGGATGTTTGCCATAGTTTTCGCCTCATGAGGTACCTGATTGAGGCCTCGCCGGGCGTCTTAAGGTCTGCAAAGATCTGTCTGGAGAATAGTTTTCGAACCTTTGTCGCGAGGGTAGCCAGCTTAGGTCCGGCGCTTTATGTCGCGATGCCCGTGGGGCTTGGACCGGGAGGGGTGCTCCCGCTGTGAACTTGAGCAAGGGGACCTCGCGAAAACCAGGCTAGGAAGGGCTCACGAGGGTGCTCACGCAGTCCCCTCACGAGTCTTAGAGAGAGAGAGAGAGCAGGGCAAAAGCCAAAGACAGAGAACATGGGCAGAGGACGGCAAACAACACCAGAAGCAACTCCAATAAAATTTCAAACAAGGGAGAACAAGCCAACTACGGAAAGCAAATGAAAAGCCGCGTCCGGCACCTAGTCTAGTCTTCGACATCTTCTCACCAGCGCGGAGCTAAGTGCTGCCACTGGGCGTGGGTGGGAGCCCCCGAGACCCAAGGGCGGCACTCTGGAGACTCCGGGGCGTGTACAGTCCCAACTCATTATTACGTGAGAGTGTCATAGGCGGCGAGCTTCACAGGCACTGGGCCTTCTTCACAGGCACCAGTCCTTTCTTAGGGCGGCGAGCTTCACAGGCACTAGGCCTTCTTTATAGGCACTGGGCCTTTCTTCATAGGCACCGAGCCTTCTTCACAGGCACCGGGCCTTCTTCACAGGCACTGGGCCTTACTTCAAGGGTAGAACCTCCGGAGGTGCTGAATGTTCCAAGCGTTTGGAATGGGCACCCCTTCCTGGGTCTCCAGGCGCGCGGCGCCAGGTCTGAAAATATGAACAACCTTGAATGGGCCCTCCCACATGGGCGAGAGCTTGTGCAGCCCTTCCCTGGAGAGCACCCGCCTGAGCACGAGGTCACCTACCCCAAGAGTCCTGGGGCGGATGTTGCGGCAGTGGTATCGCCGCAGCGCCTGCTGGTATCTTGTTGCTCGTAGTGCGGCCTCCCGATGGTGTTCCTCCCCCAGCATGAGGTCCATCCCCCGCATGGCATCCTGTTGCGCTTCATCAAACGCTAGGACTCGCGCGGAGTGATGTCTACTACGCAACCTTCTTCTTGTAGACGTTGTTGGGCCTCCAAGTGCAGAGGTTTGTAGGACAGTAGCAAATTTCCCTCAAGTGGATGACCTAAGGTTTATCAATCCGTGGGAGGCATAGGATGAAGATGGTCTCTCTCAAGCAACCCTGCAAACAAATAACAAAGAGTCTCTTGTGTCCCCAACACACCCAATAAAATGGTAAATTATATAGGTGCACTAGTTCAGCGAAGAGATGGTGATACAAGTGCAATATTGATAGTAGATATAGGTTTTTGTAATCTGAAAATATAAAAACAGCAAGGTAACTTGTGGTAAAAGTGAGCGTAAACGGTATTGCAATGCTAGGAAACAAGGCCTAGGGTTCATACTTTCACTAGTGCAAGTTCTCTCAACAATAATAACATAATTGGATCATATAACTATCCCTCAACATGCAACAAAGAGTCACTCCAAATTCACTAATAGCGGAGAACACACGAAGAGATTATGGTAGGGCACGAAACCACCTCAGAGTTATTCTTTCCAATCAATCCGTTGGGCTATTCTTATAAGTGTCACAAACAGCCCTAGAGTTCGTACTAGAATAACACCTTAAGACACAAATCAACCAAAACCCTAATGTCACCTAGATACTCTAATGTAACCTCAAGTATCCGTGGGTATGATTATACGATATGCATCACACAATCTCAAATTCATCTATTCAACCAACACATAGAACCTCAAAGAGTGCCCCAAAGTTTCTACCGGAGAATCAGGACGAAAACATGTGCCAACCCCTATGCATAAGTTCATGGGCGGAACCAGCAAGTTGATCACCAAAACATACATCAAGTGAGTCACGTGATATCCCATTGTCACCACAGATACGCACGGCAAGACATACATCAAGTGTTCTCAAATCATTAAAGACTCAATCCGATAAGATTACTTCAAAGGGAAAACTCAATCCATTACAAGAGAGTAGAGGGGGAGAAGCAACATAAGATCCAACTATAATAGCACAGCTCGCGATACTTTAAGATCGTGCCAAATCAAGAACACGAGAGAGAGAGAGAGAGAGAGAGAGAGAGATCAAACACATAGCTACTGGTACATACCCTCAGCCCCGAGGGTGAACTACTCCCTCCTTTTTATGGAGATTGCCGGGATGATGAAGATGGCCACAGGTGAGGGTTCCCCCCTCCGGAAGGGTGCCGGAAGATGGTCCCGAGAGGTTTTTGGTGGCTACAGAGGCTTGCGGCGGTGGAACTCCCGATCTATTCTCTTCTTCGGAAGTTTTAGGGTATGTGGGTATATATGGGTGAAAGAAGTACGTCGGTGGACCTCCGGGCTGTCCACGAGGCAGGGGGTTCGCCCTAGGGGGTGGGCACGCCCCCCACCCTCGTGGGCAGCTTGGGACTCCCCTGGTGAGTTTCCGGTACTCCGTGGGCTTCTTCTGGTCCAAAAATAAGTTCTGTGGAGTTTCAGGTCAATTGGACTCCGTTTGATAATCCTTTTCTTCGAAACACTGAAATAGGCAAAAACAGCAATTCTGGGCTGGGCCTCCGGTTAATAGGTTAGTCCCAGAAATAATATAAAAGTGGATAATAAGGCCCAATAATGTCCAAAACAGTAGATAATATAGCATGGAGCAATCAAAAATTATAGATACGTTGGAGACGTATCAGCATCCCCAAGCTTAATTCCTGCTCGTCCTCGAGTAGGTAAATGATAAAAAAGAATTTTTGATGTGCAATGCTATTTGGCATAATTTGAATGTAATTCTTCTTACTTGTGGTATGAATATTCAGATCCGAAAGTTTCAAGACAAAAGTCCATATCGACATAAAAATAATAATACTTCAAGCATACTAACTAAGCAATTATGTCTTCTCAAAATAACATGGCCAAAGAAAGTTCATCCCTACAAAATCATATAGTTTAGTCATGCTCCATTTTCGTCACACAAGAATGCTCTCATCATGCACAACCCCGATGACAAGCCAAGCAATTGTTAAAAACTTTAGTAATCTCAAACCTATAAACTTTCATGCAATATATGAGCGCGAGCTATGGACATAGCACTATGGGTGGAATAGAATATGATGATGGGGGATATGTGGATAAGAAAAAAAAGGAGAAAGTCTCACATCAACGAGGCTAATCAATGAGCTATGGAGATGCCCATCGATTGATGTTAATGCAAGGAGTAGGGATTGCCATACAACGGATGCACTAGAGCTATAAATGTATGAAAGCTCAACAAAAAAATCTAAGTGGGTGGCATCCAACTTGCTTTCTCACGAAGACCTAGGGCACTTGAGGAGGCCCATTGTTGGAATATACAAGCCAAGTTCTATAATTAAAAGTTCCCACTAGTATATGAAAGTGACAAAACAATAGACTCTCTATCATGAAGATTATGGTGCTACTTTGAAGCACAAGTGTGGTAAAAGGATAGTAACATTGTCCCTTCTCTCTTTTTCTCTCTTTTTTTTGGGCCTTCTCTTTTTTATGGACTTTCTCTTTTTTATGGCCTTTCTCTTTTTTTTCTTTTTTATGGCCCTTTTTTTATTCATTCCTCACTTGGGACAATGCTCTAGAAAATGATGATCATCACACTTCCATTTATTTACAACTCAATGATTACAACTCGATACTAGAACAAAGTATGGCTCTATATGAATGCCTCCGGTGTACCGGGATATGCAATGAACCAAGAGTGACATGTATGAAAGAATTATGAACGGTGGCTTTGCCACAAATACTATGTCAACTACATGATCATGCTAAGCAATATGACAATGATGAATGTGTCATGATAAACTAGATGGTGAAAAGTTGCATGGCAATATATCTCAGAATGGCTATGGATATGCCATAATAGGTAGGTATGGTGGCTGTTTTGAGGAAGATATAAGGAGGTTTATGTGTGACAGAGCGTATTGTGTCACGGAGTTTGGATGCACCGGCGAAGTTTGCACCAACTCTCGAGGTGAGAAAGGGCAATGCACGGTACCGAAGAGGCTAGCAATGATGGAAGGGTGAGAGTGCGTATAATCCATGGACTCAACATTAGTCATAAAGAACTCACATACTTATTGCAAAAATATACTAGTCATCAAAAACCAAGCACTACGCGCATGCTCCTAGGGGGATAGATTGGTAGGAAAAGACCATCACTCGTCCCCGACCGCCACTCATAAGGACGATAATCAAAGAACACCTCATGTTTCAAATTTGTTACATAACGTTTACCATACATGCATGCTACGGGACTTGCAAACTTCAACACAAGCATTTCCTCAAATTCAAAACTACTCAACTAGCACGACTTTGATATTGTCACCTCCATATCTCAGAACAATCATCAAGCATCAAACTTCTCTTAGTATTCAACACACTCATAAGAAAGTTTTTACTATTCTTGAATACCTAGCATATTAGGATTATTTAAGAAAATTACCATGCTATTTAAGACTCTCAAAATAATCTAAGTGAAGCATGAGAGTTCATCTATTTCTTCAAAATAAAACCACCACTGTGCTCTAAAAGATATAAGTGAAGCACTAGAGCAAACAACAAACTACTCCAAAATATATAAGTGAAGATCAATGAGTAGTCGAATAATTATGTAACTATGTGAAGACTCTCTAAAATTTAATAATTTCAGATCTTGATACTTTATTCAAACAGAAATCAAGGCTAAAGAAAATAAAATGACACTCCAAGCAAAACACATATCATGTGGTGAATAAAAATATCGCTCCAAGTAAAGTTACCGATGAACGAAGACGAAAGAGGGGATGCCACCCGGGGCATCCCCAAGCTTAGGCTCTTGGTTGTACTTGAATATTACCTTGGGGTGCCTTGGACATCCCCAAGCTTAGGCTCTTTCCACTCCTTATTCCATAGTCCATCAAATCTTTACCCAAAACTTCAAAAACTTCACAACGCAAAACTTAACAGAAAACTCGTAAGCTCCGTTAGCGAAACAAAACAAAACACCACTTCAAGGTACTGTAATGAACTCATTATTTATTTATATTGGTGTTAAACCTACTGTATTCCAACTTCTCTATGGTTTGTAAACTATTTTACTAGCCATAGAGTCATCAAAATAAGCAAACAACACAATGAAAACAGAATCTGTCAAAAACAGAACAGTCTATAGTAATCTGTAACTAATGCAAACTTATGGAACTCGAAAAATTATAAAACAAATTGGTGGACCTGAGGGATTTGTCTAGAAATCATCTGCAAAAAGAATCAACTAAATATCACTTTCCAGTAAAAGGTTCTAGTTAATCTCGTGAGCGCTAAAGTTTTTGTTTTTTAAAGCATGATCATAAAGACTTCACCCAAGTCTTCCCAAAGGATCCACTTGGCACAAACACTAATTAAAACAAAAAACCACATCTAAACAGAAGCTAGATAGATTATTTATTACTAAACAGAACCAAAAAGTAAGAAACTAAAATAAATTTGGGTTGCCTCCCAACAAGCGCTATCTTTTAACGCCCCTAGCTAGGCATGATGATTACAATGATGCTCACATAAAAGATCAGAATTGAAACATAAAGAGAGCATCATGAAGAATATGACTAGCACATTTAAGTCTAACCCACTTCCTATGCATAGGTATTTTGTGAGCAAACAACTTATGGGAACAATAATCAGCTAGCATAGGAAGGCAAAACAAGCATAACTTCAAAACTTTAAGCACATAGAGAGGAAACTTGATATTATTGCAATTCCTACAAGCATATATTCCTCCCTCATAATAATTTTCAGTAGAATCATGAATGAATTCAACAATATAACCAGCATCTAAAGCATTCTTTTCATGATCTACTTGCATAGAAATTTTACTACTCTCCACATAAGCAAAATTCTTCTCATTCGGAATAGTGGGAATATCATAAGAGACTTGAATACTATAAATTGTTTCCACATTAAAAGAGTAATGTTCAGAAGAAGGGTAATCATAATCATGACAAGTTTTATAAATATAATCATCACTACTTGTTATAGCATAAGTTTCATCACAATAATCATCATAAGTAGCAACTTTGTTCTCATCATAATCAATTGAAACCTCTTCCGAAATAGTGGATACATCACTAGATAAAGTCATGACCTCTCCAAATCCACTTTCATAAATATTATAAGATTCAACATCCTCAAAAATAGTGGGATAATTACTTCCTAAAGTTGATACTCTTCCAAACCCACTTTCATCAATATAACCATCATAGGTAGACAGCATGCTATCATCATAACAACTTTGCATATCAAAACTTGGGAGGCTAAAAATATCATCATTATTAAACATAGCATCCCCAAGCTTGGGACAAACATTAATTTCAACAAATATATTCTGAAATATGTCATCCTCATCAAACATAGCTTCCCCAAACTTGGGCCTTTTCATATCATAAGCATAATCACTCTCATCATTAATAGTATGGATAGCACCAATAGTATAGCAATTATCATATTCTTCCAGGAAAGTGCCAAAAAGATTTTCAAGATCATAAGAAGTATCATTACTTTCCCAATCATAATCATCACAACAAGCAATAGGCATAACGAGATCATCATCAAGTGCATCATCTTCCACAATTATTTTTGATTCATTTTCATGAGGCACAACAATAATAGGAGCAACATTATTTGGGAGGGATACCTTTTACCTCTCTTCATTTTTCTTTTCTTCTTCTTCACCTCACGTGTGGGTTCAATCCTCTTTTTGGAGCTCCTTATTAATGAGATTGGTTGAATATAAGGCTCCTCCTCGTTACCTGATTCATCATAAGAAATAATAGGAGGATATTGGGAAGTCTCTTCCCTTTCATTAGTATTATTTTCATCTTCTATTTGCTTTATTTTCTTTATGTAATTGGCAATATAAGGATTTTCAATGCAATTCACCGCACAATACATATAAATTTCTTCTAGATCAAAATGAAGAACTCTATTAAGGGCAAATTCTGGAATGTCCTTAGTTATACGTTTAATTTCTTCATAACCCAAGAGCAAACTAAGTTCATTATGATGTGCAAGGGAAATCAAGTCATCACAATTTTTGGACACGATATGATCACGAAACAATTTGCATTGGGTACGGAAATGATCACGTTCATTGCAAAGTTCACAAGTATGGCTAAGAAAGTTTAAATTTTCAACACACGCATCTAGCCTTTCTTGCAACCATTTAGTTTCTAAATGCTTATGCCTCTTGCAATATCTATCTTCTCTGTTTGGTGTGTACTTGCAAACCCAATACACTCCACAAAATGGACATGCTTATAGAAGATATTTTCATCATGACTAGTGCAATCATCATTAGTACTATGGATATTCAAGGAGTTCATACTAACAACATTGCAATCATGCTCATCATTCAAATATTTAGTGCCAAACATTTTAATACATTCTTCTTCTAACACTTTGGCACAATTTTCCTTTCCATCATACTCACGAAAGATATTAAAAAGATGAAGCGTATGAGACAAACTCAATTCCATTTTTTAGTTTTCTTTTATAAACTAACTAGTGCTAATACAAGAAACAAAAAGATTCGATTGCAAGATCTAAAGATACACCTTCAAGAACTCACCTCCCCGACAACGGTGCCAGAAAAGAGCTTGATGTCTACTACGCAACCTTCTTCTTGTAGACGTTGTTGGGCCTCCAAGTGCAGAGGTTTGTAGGACAGTAGGAAATTTCCCTCAAGTGGATGACCTAAGGTTTATCAATCCGTGGGACGCATAGGGTGAAGATGGTCTCTCTCAAGCAACCACGCAACCAAATAACAAAGAGTCTCTTGTGTCCCCAACACACCCAATACAATGGTAAATTGTATAGGTGCACTAGTTAATGAAGAGATGGTGATACAAGTGCAATATGGATAGTAGATATAGGTTTTTGTAATCTGAAAATATAAAAACAGCAGGGTAACTTGTGGTAAAAGTGAGCGTAAACGGTATTGCAATGCTAGGAAACAAGGCCTAGGGTTCATACTTTCACTAGTGCAAGTTCTCTCAACAATAATAACATAATTGGATCATATAATTATCCCTCAACATGCAACAAAGAGTCACTCCAAAGTCACTAATAGCGGAGAACAAACGATGAGATTATGGTAGGGTACGAAACCACCTCAAAGTTATTCTTTCCGATCAATCCGTTGGGCTATTCCTATAAGTGTCACAAACAGCCCTAGAGTCCGTACTAGAATAACACCTTAAGACACAAATCAACCAAAACCCTAATGTCACCTAGATACTCCAATGTCACCTCAAGTATCCGTGGGTATGATTATACGATATGCATCACACAATCTCAAATTCATCTATTCAACCAACACATAGAACCTCAAACAGTGCCCTAAAGTTTCTACCGGAGAATCACGACGAAAACATGTGCCAACCCCTATGCATAAGTTCATGGGCGGAACCCGCAAGTTGATCACCAAAACATACATCAAGTGAGTCACATGATATCCCATTGTCACCACAGATACGCACGGCAAGACATACATCAAGTGTTCTCAAATCATTAAAGACTCAATCCGATAAGATTACTTGAAAGGGAAAACTCAATCCATTACAAGAGAGTAGAGGGGAGAAGCAACATAAGATCCAACTATAATAGCACAGCTCATGATACATCAAGATCGTGCCAAATCAAGAACACGAGAGAGAGAGAGAGAGAGAGAGAGAGATCAAACACATAGCTATCGGGTACATACCCTCGGCCCCGAGGGTGAACTACTCCTCCTCGCCATGGAGATCGCGGGATGATGAAGATGGCCAGGTGAGGGTTCCCCCCCTCAGGAAGGGTGCTTAACAGGGTCCCGAGAGGTTTTTGGTGGCTACAGAGGCTTGCGGCGGCGGAACTCCCGATCTATTCTCTTCTTCGGAAGTTTTAGGGTACGTGGGTATATATGGGTGAAAGAAGTACGTCGGTGGACCTCCGGGCTGTCCACGAGGCAGGGGGCGCGCCCCCACCCTCGTGGGCAGCCCGGGACTCCCCTGGTGAGCATCCGGTACTCCGTGGGCTTCTTCTGGTCCAAAAATAAGTTCCGTGGAGTTTCAGGTCAATTGGACTCCGTTTGATATTCCTTTTCTTCGAAACGCCGAAATAGGCAAAAAAACAGCAATTCTGGGTTGGGCCTCCGGTTAATAGGTTAGTCCCAAAAATAATAAAAAAAGTGGATAATAAGGCCCAATAATGTCTAAAACAGTAGATAATATAGCATGGAGCAATCAAAAATTATAGATACGTTGGAGACGTATCACGGAGCGACGCCTGGCCTCGTGAGGGAGGACCGCCTCTGCTCCGTAGATGAGGAAGAATGGGGTCTCGCCAGTCGACTTGGTGGCGGTAGTGCGGATGGACCACAACACGGATGAGAGCTCATCGTACTAGCCCCTGCCGCAGGGCTCCAGCTTCTTCTTAAAGGTCCTGGTTTTGAGGCCTTTCAGGACCTCTGCGTTGGCGCGTTCGGCCTGGCCGTTACTCTAGGGGTGTGCCACCGAAGCGTAGCATATCTGCGTTCCAAGGTTAGCACAATATGTTTTGAAGAGATTGCTGGTGAACTGCGAATGGTTGTCGGTGATGATGCGATTAGGGACCCCAAATCGGCTCACGTGGCCCTTGATGAATTTGACTACAGAACCAGTCGGGATGGTGCAGACAGCCTCCACCTCCGCCCACTTGGTGAACTTGTCGATGGCGACGTAGAGGTAGCGGTAGCCCCCAGGCGCCCGAGGGAACGGGCCCAAGATATCTAGCCCCTAGACCGCAAACGGCCACGAGTGTGGGATGGTCTGTAGGCCCTGAGCTGGCTAATGGATCTGCTTGGCATGGAATTGACATGCTTCGGAAGCCTTCACCAGCTCGACTGCGTCCGTGAGTGTCGTGGGCCAATAGAACCCACTGCGAAATGCCTTGCCGACAAGGGTCCGTGATGATGAGTGGTGTACGCAGTCCCCACCGTGTATGTCAGCCAGCAGCTCCTTTCCCTGTTCCCTGGAGATGCAATCCAGGGAAACATCATTTGGCCGCTTCCGGTAGAGCTCTCCGTCTTGGATGCAGTAGGTCGTGGCCTGCCGGGCCACGCGTTCCGCGTCCTCCTCTTTCTCTGGTAGGGTCCCTCGCATCAGGTAGTCCTTGAATTTCGTTGTCCAGCATCCCTCCTAAGGCTCTAGCGCCAGGAGCAAGCGTGCTCCCGAGGTTGGGCCATAGGCCGGGGCTCCCGTGGCAGGTGGTTGAGGGAGTTCTTCCCGAGGTTACGCTGTGCTTGACAGTGACGGTGCTGCCGAAGGCTTGAAGAGCCGTTCTTCGAAAACGCCAGGCTCCTGAGGTAGCCGCCTGGATGCCCTCCTGGCGATGTCATCAGCCTCTTGGTTGGTGCCGCGGGGCACATGCTACAACTCCAGCCCTCCAAGTTGCTTTTCCATTCTGCGCATCTCCGCAAGATATGCTTCCATGTGCTCATCCTTTGGCTCGTACACTTTGCTGGAGAAGTTGACGAGGAGCTGTGAGTCGCCCTTGATGATGAGGCGCTTCACCCCAGTGTTGCTGCAGCTTTTAAGCCCGCTATGGGGCCCTCGTATTCTGCTATGTTGTTGGAGACCTTCTCGCCATGCTGGAAACAGAGCTGCACGATGTAATAGAGCTTGTCCCGAGTGGGGGATATAAGCACTGCGCCAGCCCCCACACCATGTCACGAGAATTCTCCATCGAAGTACATGACCCAGCCGTCCGGTGCCTCACTTCCTGGCGAAAGTGGCCGATCTTCACCTGCTTCAAGCCATGGCGCCTCTGTCCATTCTGCCACAAAATCTGCAAGTGCGGCTCCCTTGACGACCCTGGTTGTGCTGAACTCCAACTGAAATGCTTGCTATGGCGGAGAATTGGGGCTCCGGAGTACCCTTTCCAATGGGTAGGCCGAGACGACCTTGATATGGTGACCTTGAAAGTAATGACGCAACTTACGCGAGGTCACCAGCAACACAAGCAAGAGCTTCTGAGGCACGGGGTATGGTGCCCTAGCGTCCCGCAGCATCGTGCTGACGAAGTACACCAGATGCTTGACGAGGGTGGGTGTGCTGACGTGGCCCGTGCCCTCCGGAGGGTCAGGCATCTCCTGAGACGTCGGAGCCCCCAACACCTGGCTGCCTGGTGAGGCTCCTTCAGCCCTGGGGGCGTCTTCCTGTTGAGGCTGGTCTCCATCTGCCAAGGTCGTGGTCTTCGCGAGGCCTTCCTGGTCTTGTGCTGCTGCAGTCGGGGCCGCGGCCGGTCGCAATGCAGCCTTGACCTGGTGCTCTTCCTGAACCGCCACCAGAGCTGCACTGGCGGAGTAGGGCGTGGCGGCAAGGTAGAGCACCAGGGGATCGAGAGGGCGCGGTGCCACCATCACAGGTGGGCTGGTTAGGTACTTCTTGAGGTCTTGAAACATGTTGTCGGCCTCCTGTGTCCATTCGAACGGGCCCTTCTTCTTCATCAGCTTGAAGAAAGGCAAGGTGCGCTCCCCCAGCTTGGAGATGAAGCGTCCTAACGCGGTTACGCGCCCAGCGAGCTTCTGCATTTCTCTGAGGGTCTGCGGCGGACTCATATCTTCGATTGCCTTGACCTTCTCTGGGTTGGCCTTGATTCCTCTGCGGGACACGAGGAAGCCCAGAAGCTTGCCAGAAGGAACGCCAAACACACACTTTTCCGGGTTGAGCCATAGGTCCACTTCACGGAGGCTCACGAAGGTTTCTTTCAGGTCCTGGATCAAGTTCTTCGCCTCCCGAGACTTCACCACAATGTCGTTGACGTAGGCCTCGGCATTTCTCTCGAGCTGACGGCCCAAGGAGATGTGCATCAGTCGCTGGAAGGTTGCACCCGCGTTGCGCAACCCGAACGGCATGCTGGTGTAGCAGTACAACCCGCATGGGGTTAGGAAGGCCGTCTTCTCCACGTCTTCTATCGCCATCTTGATTTGATGATAGCCCGAAAATGCATCCAGGAAGCACAACAGGTCGCACTCCGCGGTGGAGTTGAAAATTTGGTCGATGCGAGAGAGCGGGAACAGATCTTGAGGGCAGGCCTTGTTGAGGTTGGTGAAGTCGACGCACATTTGCTCCTTTCCTCCCTTTTTCGGCATGACAACGGGGTTTGCCAGCCATTCGGGGCAGCGAACCTCGCGAATAACACCTGCCGCCTCCATCTTGCGGGTTTCTTGGACGATGAAGGCCTGCTTCTCAGTGGACTACTGCCTTGCTTTCTGCTTCACGGGGCGTACATTAGGGCACACATTCAGGTGATTCTCAATCACCTGCCTTGGGACCCCCGCTAGCTGTTTGGATTCCCACGCAAACACCTCCTTGTTCGAGCGCAGGAATTTCACTAGTGCCTCCTCCTAGTCGGGGTCGAGATTGGCACCTATGGTGAAGGTGGCGCCGGAGGATCCATCCTCATCAACTGGTACCTGCTTGGTCTCCGCCTTGTCCTGGGTGAACAACTGCTTCTTCTTGGTTGGCACAGCCCCCTTGGCCATGGAGATGTCGGTGCCAGCGGGCTGCGCTGCTGCGGCTGTGTTGAGTGCGAGCTCGAACGCCAGCAGAGCATCTTTGGTATCTCTAGCTATGGTGAGGACACCGCTGCTCCCGGGCATCTTCATGAGGTTGTAGGCCGGATGGGTCGCTGCCATGAATTGGGCCAAGGCGGGGTAGCCGAGGATGGCATTGTACGGGAGGCCGATGTGGGCGATGTGGAAGTTGACCAGCTCCGTGCGGACGTTGTCGTGGGTGCCGAAGGTCACCGGAAGGCGGATCCGCCCCAGGGAGCCGGAGGAACCACCTCCGACGCCCGAGAAGGGCTTGCTGGGTTGGAGTCGTTCCAGTGGCACATGGAGGAGGCTGAAGTCCTCCACCGAGAGCATGTTGAGGCCAGCACCGCCATCAATGAGGGTCTTGGTGACGGCCACCTGGCAGATGGTGGGCGTGCAAAGCATTGGGAGCGCACCCGAGCAGGCGGTGTTGACGGGGTGATCGTCCGAGCTGAAGGTCAGGTCGGCCTTGGGTGCCGCCCAACCCGGAGGAGCTCCGTGCCGCGTGAGGGCGGCGCCAATCTGGCGGACGAACGGCTTGACGTGGCGGCCCGAGGGTGGCGCCTGCGAGCCGCCCAGGAGAGCTGCGACGACCGGGGGCGCCGGCATAGCGTAGTGGGTGAGGAAGAGGTTGCACAGCTCCTCCCAGGAGGCCATGGAAGCCGTTGGCAGGTGGAGCAGCCACACGCGCGGGACGCCGGTGAGGGCCATGCGAAACCAGTTGGCCATGACCTTGTCGTCGCCCCCGGCCTTGAGGACGGCCTGCTCGTACGCCAGCAGGAAAACCTGCGGGTCCGTCACGCCGTCGTAGCGCGGCGGCATCTCTGTCTTGAACTTGTGCGTCCACTGCACCTGTCGCAAGGCGGGGGCCAAGGCTCGGAGCCCCCCGGCCCAGCGCTGGTGTCGTCCGCCGAAACTGGTGGCGTGTTGCCTGCCATGAGGGCAAAGCGCGGTGTCGATGGAGAGCGGGTCGGCAGAAGGGAGGGCTCCGGCGCACCCCTACCTGGCACGCCAAATTTCGGATATCGGGTTTCGACAAAACACTTAAGGTTCGAACTCTGGGGTGCGCGTGAAGATCTTCTCCCTACCGATCCATGCCCCAAAACCTCGTCGTGATTCTAAGCTAGCACGATGAACAACACAAGGGACACGAGGTTTATACTAGTTCGGGCCACCGTTGTGGTGTAATACCCTAATCCAGTGTGTGGTGTGGTGGATTGACTCTGGGGCTAATGATGAACAGTACAGAGGAAGAACAACCTCGCGAGGGGTGTTCTTGTGGTGGTGTGCTTGGAGAGGAATTGCTCCGTCTCTGTTGGCTCTAGGTGAGATCCAGATCACTTCTACTGTGGTGGCTATCTCTATATATAGAGGCCCTAGTCCTCCTCCCATATATTGAGAGAGAAGGGAGCCAACAACAGCCATTTTGAAGGGGGACAACTAGTACAAGCTATCCTGACTAAAGGTGGTCTTCGACTGCCAAAGGCACTGGTGATGACGCCGTCTTGGGCTCCACGGTGATCTCTTTCCTGCCGCTCTATTGGTCTTGGTCTCGTTGCACCAATATGGTAACTTGCTTGATGCCTTGGTACTCCGTGCCTGCACTTGCCCCTTTGCACCAAAGAGGAAACAAGGACACTGCGCTGGCTGGTGCCCGCCTGGCGCCCGCCTGGTCTTGATCGTCATGGCTTGCGTCACGAGCACCTCGCGAGGTACTCCGTGCCTTGATCTTGCCGCCTCCTCGCGAGCCTACCTGGTGAGGCCACCCCTGGGGGAGTCTTGTGTCGTCCGCCCTGCGAGGCTTGGCCCCTCGCGAGGGTCTTGAACTTGGGTTGATGAAGACGGGCCGTACTGGGCCACTGCTTGAGCCATGCCGCAGGCCGCAGGTAGGCAAGTCTGGGGACCCCCGTTCCTAGAACACCGACAGGTATAGTTACCTCATCAAGTTCTACTTTCCTCCCACTCACTTCTTTCAAGAGAAACTCCTTCTCTAGAAATGATCCATTCTTAGCAACAAAGATTTTGCCTTCGGGTCTGTGATAGAAGGTGTACCCAACAGTTTTCTTTCGGTATCCTATGAAGACGCACTTCTCCGATTTGGGTTCGAGCTTATCAGTTTGCCTAGGAAAAAAAATAGAAGGAAGCTTTCGGGACGAAGCACCACCGTCTCGAGGCGGAACCTTGGCGGAACCAATCTAGGGCTCCGGCGGAGCTGTTCTGCGGGGAAACATCCCTCTGGGAGGGGAAATCATCACCATCGATCCTTTCATCGGGAGGAGGTCAATCTCCATCAACATCTTCACCAGCACCATCTCCTCTCAAACCCTAGTTCATCTCTTGTATTCGATCTTTGTCTCAAAACCCTCAGATTGGTACCTGTGGGTCCCTAGTAGTGTTGATTACTCCTTGTAGTTGATGCTAGTTGGTTTATTCGTTGGAAGATCATATGTTCAGATCCTTTATGCATATTAATACCCCTCTGATTATGAACATGAATATGATTTGTGAGTAGTTACGTTTGTTCATGAGGACATGGGAGAAGTCTTCTTATAAGTAGTCATGTGAATTTGGTATTCGTTCGATATTTGGATGAGATGTATCTTGTCTTTCCTCTAGTGGCGTTATGTGAACGTAAACTACAGGACACTTCACCATTGTTTGGGCATAGGGGAAGGCATTTGTAGGACCTTGAGAAGAGGTGTCTAGAGGGGGGGGTGATTAGACACTAAGTACCAAATTTGCAGTTTTTAAGTTTCTTTAAAGTTTGAGTGTAGTTTAGGCACAAGTTTAACATTCACAACATATAGCAAGAAAGCATGCAAAGAGTATATGAGCAGCGGAAAATAAAGCATGCAACTTGCAAGAATGTAAAGGGAAGGGATTGGAGGATTCAAACGCAATTTGGAGACACAGATGTTTTGGCGTGGTTACGATAGGTGGTGCTATCGTACATCCACGTTGATGGAGACTTCAACCCATGAAGGGTAGCAGTTGCTTGTGAGTCCACGGAGGGCTCCACCCATGAAGGGTCCATGAAGAAGCAACCTTGTCCATCCCACCATGGCCGTCGCCCACGAAGGACTTGCCTCACTAGCGGTAGATCTTCACGAAGTAGGCGATCTCCTTGCCCTTACAGACTCCTTGGTTCAACTCCACAATCTTGTCGGAGGCTCCCAAGTGACACCTAGCCAATCTAGGAGACACCACTCTCCAAGAAGTAACAAATGGTGCGTTGATGATGAACTCCTTGCTCTTGTGCTTCAAATGATAGTCTCCCCAACAATCAACTCTCTCTCATAGGATTTGGATCTGGTGGAAAGAGGGTTTGAGTGGAAAGCAACTTGGGGAAGGCTAGAGATCAAGATTCATATTGTAGGAATGGAATATCTTGGTGCCTCAACACATGAGTAGGTAGTTCTTTCTCAGAAATAGGATGTTGGAAGTGTAGGTTCAGTCTGATGGCTCTCTCCACGAATGAAGAGGAGGTGGAGGGGTATATATAGCCTCCACACAAAATCTAACCGTCACACATAATCTACCAAACTCGGTGGGACCGAATTGTTAAACTCGGTCAGACTGATTTAGCAAATAATGTGACCGTTAGGGTTTTCGGTGGGACCGGAATGCAACTCGGTGGGACCGATTCGGTTAGGGTTAGGGCATAACGTAATCTCGGTAAGACCGATTACACAAACTCGGTGGGACCAATTTTGGTAATAAGCTTTCCAGAGAGTTGGTCAGGCAAACTCGGTTTGACCGATTATCAAACTCGGTGGGACCGATTTTGATAATAAGTTAACCAGAGAGTTTGCATTGTAATCTCGGTAGTACCGATTGCTCAAACTTCGGTGAGACCGATTTTGATAATGGACATACAGAGAGATTACAATCCCATCTCGGTGAGACCGAGATCCCTATCGATGAGACCGATTTGCCTAGGGTTTGTGGCAGTGGCTAAGACATCCAAACTCGATGGCGCGGGATAGGAAGAATCGGTGGGGCGAGTTTGACTTTAGGTTTAGGACAAATGTGTGGAAGTGGGAAAGTAGTTGAGGGTATTTGGAGCATATCACTAAGCACTTGAAGCAAGAGGCTCATTAAGCAACACCTCATCCCTCCTTGATAGTATTGGCTTTTCCTATAGACTCAATGTGATCTTGGATCACTAAAATGTAAAATGAAGAGTCTTGAGCTTGAAGATTGAGCCAATCCTTTATCCTTAGCATCATGAAGGAGTTCCCACATCCTTTAGTCCATGCCACTCCATTGTTGAACTTATCTGAAACATACTAGATAAAAGTGTTAGTCCAACAAGAGATATGTTGTCATTAATTACCAAAACCACCTAGGGAGCACTTGTGCTTTCAATCTCCCGTTTGGTAATTGATGACAACATACATCAAAGCTTTAGATAAAGATATAAAGAATAGCAAGTAAAGCTTTGGAAAGACATGTAACAAGCATAGGCTCCCCTACATGTATGCAATCATGTGAATATGAAATATAGAAGCATGTGATAGCATAACCATGATAGAGTAGGCAATGTGTTACATGTATCTTGGCTATATGCATCAGAGCAAAAAGTATTAAAGAGAATACCTTCGTGCCCATGAGTCCTTCTTGCAAACAGTATGTACATCAGCAAGAATTCCTCATACAAATGATTGTGATGCATATACTTACCTTGTGGTCTTGAGTTGGCTTAGGATGGAATGAACTTGTGAAAACAAGGTTAGATAACACAGATGCATCTACTAGCCAGCAAACAGAAGAAACCACAAGAATACCAAGACTGGGATGACATGTAGAGAGTGAGTACTAAGTACCACATTGGATTAGACATGTCCCCAAGAGTAAAGATATGGAATGAATTTGAATGATTTCTTTCCCTTAGATGTCTTGCTCCCCCTGAATCTAGCATGGGATATTGGGAGAAGATAGGGAATAGAAAATCAGAGCTAAAAGATATAAATGAGCAGAGCTAATGCAAGCTAATGCAAATAAGCACATATGAACATGTATTTCCCCTCAAGAAGACATGTGGCATCTCTCCTCTTGAACACCAAGCATCTGGGATCATTGAGAAATACTTTCTACTAGTATTCTCTCCCCTGGAGATATCTCTCTCCCCCTGAAGGATCTCTCTCTCCTTCTCTGATGTGATCTCTCTCTCTCTCTAAATGATATGCTTTGATGTGATCTCTCTCTCCCCCTTTGACATCAATTTCCAAGAAGGGCTTGATAAAGATGTAATCTCTCTCTCTCCCCCTCTGGAATTTGTCGTGAATGGGTTTGATCCTTGAGTCACAACATAAAGCAATGATAAAAATGTGATGCTTGTAGAGGACAAGATTCATTGAGTGGAGCTGGAACAGACGAAACACAGAATAAGTGGCAAACTGTTTTTCCTGTGGTGAAATCGGTGGCACCGAGTTGTAGGCTTCGGTTGCACCGAAGGGATTTGGTTGGACCAAAAACAACAAATCGGTTGAACCGAGTTCATCGCAGAGAAAACACTTGTCACCTCAGTTCACTAGACTAGTAAGATCTCATAAAGATTTGCAAGGAATTAACTGAAAGATGTGCAAGTAATTGGAATGCAGAAATGCAGAGAAAATAGAAAGAAATCTAGATGAAGTTTTTTTTTGAAAAGGGAAAACACAAATGCAAAAACTCAGAAAAGAACACAGGAGAACTTCATCTAGAGATGGTCGGCGACAAAGTCACCTATGTTAGAGTATATTGACTTAGGAGTCAAGTGAGATCACTTGATCATAGGCCATACTCATCGTTTAAGCTCAAAAAGGGGTCGCCATTTTTTGTTTAAGCATCTTGATGTATTCACATCTTGTCGAGTTGCTTTAACTCATGACTCGGAGTAAAGCTTCTCTAAGATGGAATAACATACCTTGGTTGGTGGTGTTGTCCATGTAGTTGAACTTGCGTGGGTTGCTCAAGGTTGATGTAGCTCATCAAGAATTTGGAGCACCACTTTTAATTTGAGTCCATCTACCTACATGGGTTAGTTCTTGCAAGGAAGAGCACTTGTATATCCAAAAATGACAATCATGAAACTCAACATAGAATTTGTCAAAGGATATGTTTGAATGGTTTCGTGCTTCCTTGTCTTCAACCACCTTGTGTAGAGACTTGGTGATGTAGAGATTGCTCAAGATATGAGTAGGTTTCAACCTCATGGAATTTGATTCAACCAAGTACCTACATGGGTTAGATAACATGCAAGATACAAATATATCCAAGACATAAGATTTCCATCATAGGAGAGATATCAAGGATTAGGCATAAGCTCATGTCTTGCATGTATCCAATGGAGTTTCTACTCCAAGTTTGAAGCATCAATGATGTTCAATTCTCCTCTTAACCTGCAAAACACTTTCTCATCAAGAGGTTTAGTGAATATATCCGCTAATTTCTTTTCGGTGCGAACATGCTTAAGATCAATGTCACCCTTAGCAACATGACCTCGAATGAAATGATGACGAACTTCAATATGCTTAATTCGAGAATGTTGCACAGGATTATGACCAATTTTGATAGCACTTTCATTGTCACAAAGCAATGGAACATGTCTCACATATATTCCATAATCTTTAAGAGTTTGGGTCATCCAAAGTAATTGAGCACAACATGAACCAGCGGCAATATATTCAGCTTGGCGGTGGATAAGGATCTGAGTTTTGTTTCTTGGAGGACCAAGACACAAGAGATCTACCAAGAAATTGGCAAGTACCGAAGTGGACTTTCTATCAACCTTGTCTACGGCATATTCCGAGTCGGAATAGCCAACAAGATCGAAAGAGGCCCTCTTAGGATAACAAATGCCAAAATATGGTGTATGGATTAAGTATCTCAGTATCCTTTTCACGGCCTTAAGATGACATTCTTTAGGGGCAGCTTGATATCGTGCACACATGCACACACTTAGCATAATATCGGGATGTGAAGCACATAGATATAACAATGAACCAATCATAGAGCGATAAACCTTTTGATCAACTGGTTCACCATCTTTGGTTAAGTCAAGATGTCCACTAGTAGGCATGGGTGTAGTCATACCTTTGCATTCTTGCATATTGAACTTCTTGAATAAGTCCTTGGTGTACTTTGTTTGCGAGAGACAAAAGTACCTTCCTTAGTTTGCTTGATTTGCAAACCAAGAAAGAATTTGAGTTCACTCATCATAGACATCTCAAACTTCTCCGACATTAGCTTCCCAAACTTTTCACTAAAATGAGGGTTAGTTGAACCAAATATAATATCATCAACATAAATTTGGCACACAAAGAGTTCACCATTAACCCTTTTAGTAAAAAGAGTAGAATCTATTTTCCCAATTTCAAAGCCTTTTCAATAAGGAACTTGGTCAAGCATTTATACCATGCTCTAGGAGCTTGTTTAAGTCCATAAAGAGCTTTGTGAAGTTTGTAAACATGATTGGGTTTCTTAGGATTGACAAAGCCGGGAGGTTGTTTAACATAAACTTCCTCCTCTATTTCACCATTTAGAAAAGCACTTTTAATGTCCATTTGGTACAAGATGATATCATGGTGATTAGCATAGGCAAGTAAGATGCGAATGGACTCAAGTCTAGCAACGGGGGCGTAAGTCTCACCATAGTCCATACCTTCGACTTGTGTGTAGCCTTGGGCCATTTAGGCGTGCTTTGTTGCGAACTACTTGTCCATCTTCCTCTTGCTTGTTGCGAAACACCCATTTGGTACCGATGATGTTGTGGTTGTTGTCGGGCTTCTCAACCAATGTCCAAACTTGGTTCCTCTCAAAGTTGTGTAGCTCTTCATGCATAGCATTTATCCAATCCGGATCTTCCAATGCTTCTTCGACCTTCATAGGTTCAATGCTAGAGATGAAAGAATAGTTTTCAAAAAAGTTAGCTAAACGAGTTTTAGAGCGAGTGATTCTCCCGGTTTGAATATCATTGTAGATTTGCTCGACAGGATGGTCTTTAGCAAATCTTGCTCGAACTCGTGAAAGCTTTTGCTTGGGTCTTCGTTGAACATCTTCTTCATCTTGTTCTTCTTCTTGGCCTTCTTCATTGTTGGCGTTGTCGTTCTCTTGTCGTGGTGGAGAAGGAGGTTGTTGACGTTCATCTTGATGCACTTCCTTGTTTTCTTCATCTTGGTGTGTCCAACTTGTGGATGCTTCCGTTTCAACTCTTGGTTCACCTTGTTGTGAAGTAGAAGCTTCCACTTGGACGGACGAGGTACTCTCCTTCACCTCCATTGGACGGACCTTGCCAATAGACAAGTCTTGGACTGCTTCCGAAGGATCTTTGTCTCCTACATCAATTGGCAATTGCTCTACTTGCGAGCCGTTAGATTCATCAAACTTCACATCTACCGTCTCTTCAACCTTCCGGGTGAAATTGTTGTAGACACGGTAAGTGTGAGAGTTTGAGCCATAACCTAGTAGGAAACCTTCATGAGACTTAGGAGCAAATTTAGAATGAAGATGCTTATCAAGAATGTAGCACTTTGAGCCGAATACTCGAGAGTATCCAACTTGGGGTTTGTTACCGGTGAGTAGCTCGTATGCCGTCTTGCCGAGTAGCTTGTGAAGATACAAGCAATTTGTTGCATGACAAGCTGTCTCAACCGCTTCTGCCCAAAAGTGCTTCGGCGTCCTGTACTCATCAAGCATTGTTCTCGCCATTCCGATGAGCGTCCGGTTCTTCCTCTCAACGACTCCATTTTGTTGACGTGTGTACGTAGCCGAGAACTCGTGTGAAATCCCTTCTTCGTCAAGAAAGGTGTCCACATTTGCGTTCTTGAACTCCGTTCCATTGTCGCTGCGAACCTTCTTGATCTTCACTTCAAATTGGTTTTGGGCCTTCCTAGCGAAGTTTTGAAGATCTTTTGGACCTGTGATTTATCATCGAGAAAGAACACCCACGTAAATCTGGAAAAATCATCAACTATAACTAGACCAAAAGAATTTCCACCGAGACTCTTGTAAGAGTTGGGACCAAAGAGATCCATGTGAAGTAGCTCGAGTGGCCTCTTCGTGGTCATGATGTTCTTCACGGGATGCCTTCCTCCAACCTGTTTACACCTTGACAAGCACCGCAAAGTCTATCCTTATCAAATATGACATCATTAACTCCAAGGATATGATTCCCT
Source organism: Aegilops bicornis (assembly GCA_021605145.1). Taxonomy (NCBI): domain Eukaryota; kingdom Viridiplantae; phylum Streptophyta; class Magnoliopsida; order Poales; family Poaceae; genus Aegilops; species Aegilops bicornis. The sequence continues at coordinate 573,974,668 of CM038675.1, forward strand.
TAATAAGCTTGTCAAGGTTTCGCATACCAACATGACCTAATAAATGCGTGCCATAACCAGCCTTTTGAGGATTTAGCAATGAAGCAAGTTTTAGGTTGAGCCTTTTAGTGAAATCAACAATGTATAGATCACCTCACGCACACCAAGAAAGACCATTTTATGATTATCTCGATGAAACACTTGGCAATCTACTTCAGTAAATAGAACATTGAAACCGAAATCAGCAAGTCTAGATAATCGAAAGTAAGTTGTAACCAAGAGATTCAACGAGCATAACATTTTGTATGGAGCTATCATGTGATATGGGCACCTTACCGAGGCCAAACACCTTACCCTTTGAGTTGTCACCGAAAGTGACATACTTTCGAGGACTATCATTATCAGCAAGCTCACGAAACATGTCTTTATCTCCGGTCATGTGATCGGTACATCCACTATCAAGAACCCATTCCTTTCCTCCTGACATATATCCCCAAAGATTTGCCATAAGACCAAAATGTCTCATTGCGTCATCAAGATTGAAGTCACTATCATCATCCTCATCATAGTATCCATGTTAAACATCGTCATGTGGTGGATCAAATCCTAGAGAGGGTGATTCATTAGAATGAGTTTGACAATAATCTTGTCTATGAATTCTTATAGCTTCGGAAATAATTTCACTAATAATACCAACATTTCCTTTGGCACGCATAAGGTTTGTAAGCTCAAATAGACGATCACCAAACATAGGATCACTAGTATTCATTTTGCTCAAAGCAATAGACTTATGGAGAATTTCATCTAGATTTTCAAGGAATAATCTGAAATCCTTCCTCAAGAAATTTCCATATGGTCTAGGCACACTTAAAAGTAGGCAAACATCCAATCAAGTTTCTAGGCAATCCTCTAATGATAAGTTCGGCAGTTCTAAGATTCCTAACCATGTCAATTGACTCATCATGGGTTGGATGCATAGGATCAACATAAGGTGCACAGGGGCTAGCAATGTACTTGTTAAAATGCTATTGATTGAAAATAACAAGCATCTCATTTTTCCACTCACGAAAATACTCACCATCAGGAATAGGCACTCTATGTCTAAGACTCCCCAAAGTAGACTCATCCATCTTCCTCCAATGGTGATTAAACAAAGGCAATGGAGACCAATGCTCTGATACCACTTGTAGGACCTTGAGAAGAGGTGTCTAGAGGGGGGGTGATTAGACACTAAGTACCAAAGTTGCAGTTTTTAAGTTCTTTAAAGTTTGAGTGGAGTTTAGGCACAAGTTTAACATTCACAACATATAGCAAGCAAGCATGCAAAGAATACATGAGCAGCGGAAAATAAAGCATGCAACTTGCAAGAATGTAAAGGGAAGGGATTGGAGGATTCAAACGCAATTTGGAGCCACAGATGTTTTTGGCGTGGTTCCGATAGGTGGTGCTATCGTACATCCACGTTGATGGAGACTTCAACCCACGAAGGGTAGCAGTTGCTGTGAGTCCACGGAGGGCTCCACCCACGAAGGGTCCACGAAGAAGCAACCTTGTCTATCCCACCATGGCCGCCGCCCACGAAGGACTTGCCTCACTAGCGATGAGATCTTCACGAAGTAGGCGATCTCCTTGCCCTTACAAACTCCTTGGTTCAACTCCACAATCTTGCTCGGAGGCTCCCAAGTGACACCTAGCCAATCTAGGAGACACCACTCTCCAAGAAGTAACAAATGGTGCGTTGATGATGAACTCCTTGCTCTTGTGCTTCAAATGATAGTCTCCCCAACACTCAACTCTCTCTCATAGGATTTGGATCTGGTGGAAAGAGGGTTTGAGTGGAAAGCAACTTGGGGAAGGCTAGAGATCAAGATTCATATGGTAGGAATGGAATATCTTGGTGCCTCAACACATGAGTAGGTAGTTCTTTCTCAGAAATAGGATGCTGGAAGTGTAGGTTCGGTCGATGGCTCTCTCCACGAATGAAGAGGAGGTGGAGGGTATATATATCCTCCACACAAAATCTAACCGTTACACACAATCTACCAAACTCGGTGGGACCGAATCGTTAAACTTCGGTCGACTGATTTAGCAAATAATGTGACCGTTAGGGTTTTCGGTGGGACCGGAATGCAACTCGGTGGGACCGATTCGGTTAGGGTTAGGGCATAACGTAATCTCGGTAAGACCGATTACACAAACTAGGTGGGACCGATTTTGGTAATAAGCTTTCCAGAGAGTTGGTCAGGCAAACTCGGTTTGACCAATTATCAAACTCGGTGGGACCGATTTTGATAATAAGTTAACCAGAGAGTTTGCATTGTAATCTCGGTAGTACCGATTGCTCAAACTCGGTGAGACCGATTTTGATAATGGACATACACAGAGACATTACAATCCCATCTTGGTGAGACCGAGATCCCTATCGGTGAGACCGATTTGCCTAGGGTTTGTGGCAGTGGCTAAGACATCCAAACTCGGTGGCGCCGGATAGGAAGAATCAGTGGGGCCGAGTTTGACTTTAGGTTTAGGAAAAATGTGTGGAAGTGGGAAAGTAGTTGAGGGTATTTGGAGCATATCACTAAGCACTTGAAGCAAGAGGCTCATTAAGCAACACCTCATCCCTCCTTGATAGTATTGGCTTTTCCTATAGACTCAATGTGATCTTGGATCACTAAAATGTAAAATGAAGAGTCTTGAGCTTGAAGCTTGAGCCAATCCTTTGTCCTTAGCATCATGAAGGAGTTCCCACATCCTTTAGTCCACGCCACTCCATTGTTGAACTTATCTGAAACATACTAGATAAAAGTGTTAGTCCAACAAGAGATATGTTGTCATTAATTACCAAAACCACCTAGGGAGCACTTGTGCATTCAGCATTGGGAAGTAATAAGTAGATGATGGGTTGCTAGGGTGATAAAAGCTTAAACCCTAGTTTATGCGTTGCTTCGTAAGGGCAGATTTGGATCCATATGTTTCAGACTATGGTTAGGTTTACCTTAATTCTTCTTTCGTAGTTGCGGATGCTTGTGAGAGGGGTTAATCATAAATGGGATGCTTTTCCAAGGAAGGGTAGTTCCCAAGCACCGGTCCACCCACATATCAAATTATCAAAGTAACGAACGCGAATCGTATGAGCATGATGAAAACTAGCTTGACAATAATTCCCATGTGTCCTCGGGAGCACTTTTCCTTATATAAGAGATTGTCCAGGCTTGTCCTTTGCTACAAAAAGGATTGGGACACCTTGCTGCACCTTGTTTACTTTTGTTAATTGTTACCCGTTACGAATTACCTTATCATAAAACTATCTGTTACCGATAATTTCAGTGCTTGCATAGAATACCTTACCGAAAACTGCTTGTCATTTCCTTCTGCTCCTCGTTGGGTTCGACACTCTTACTTATCGAAAGGACTACGATAGATCCCCTATACTTGTGGGTCATCAAGACTCTTTTTTGGCGCCATTGCCGGGGAGTGAAGCGCCTTTGGTAGGTGGAATTTGGTAAGGAAAAATTTATATAGTGTGCTGAAATTTACTGTCACATTGTTACTATGGAAAATAATCCTTCGAGAGGTTTGTTTGGGGTATCTTCACACTGACCAGTAGAGCAAAGAGTTGCTCCTCAACCTATTGAACCTACTGAAAATGTTTACTTTGAAATTCCTTCGGGTATGATAGAGAAACTGCTAGCTAATCCTTTTACAGGAGATGGAACATTATATCCCGATATGCACCTAATCTATGTGGATGAAGTTTGTGGATTATTTAAGCTTGAAGGTATGCCCGAGGATGTTATCAAGAAGAAGGTCATCCCTTTATCTTTGAAGGGAAAGTTATTGACATGGTTTAGGCTCTGTGATGATATTGGATCTTGGAACTACAACCGATTGAAATTGGAATTTCATCAGAAGTTTTATCCTATGCATCTGGTTCATCGGGATCGTAATTATATATATAATTTTTGGCCTCGCGAAGGATAAAGTATCGCTCAAGCTTGGGGGAGGCTTAAGTCAATTTTATATTCATGCCCCAATCATGAGCTCTCAAGAGAAATTATTATTCAAAAAATTTATGCTCGGCTTTCTCTCAACAATCGCTCCATGCTCGATACTTCTTGTATTGGTTCTTTTATGATGAAGACTATTTCAAATGGGATTTATTGCAAAGAATTAAATGCAACTCTGAAGATTGGGATCTCGATGAAGGTAAGGAGTTGGGTATTACACCTAAGTTTGATTGTGTTAAATCTTTTATGGATACCGATGCTTTTCGTGAATTTAGCACTAAATATGGACTTGACTCTGAGATAGTAGCTTCTTTCTGTGAATCATTTGCTACTCATGTTGATCTCCCTAAGGAGAAGTGGTTTAAGTATCATCCTCCCATTGAAGTAAAAGTAGTTGAACCTGTTAAAGTTGAAGAAAAGACTATCACTTATAATGTTGATCCTATTGTTCCTACCGCTTATATTGAGAAACCACCCTTCCCTGTTAGAATGAAGGATCATGCTAAAGCTTCAACTATGGTTCGTAAGAGTAAAGCTAGAACACCTACACCCTCTGAGCAAATTAAATTTGAACCTAGTACTACTATGGTTAAGGATCTCTTGGTCGATAATATTGATAGGCATGTTATTTACTTCTGTGATGAAACTACTAGAATTGCTAGACCCGATACTAAAGGTAAACATAGACCTGTTGTTGGCATGCCTGTTGTTTCTATTAAAATAGGATATCATTGTTATCATGGCTTATGTGATATGGGTGCTAGGGCGAGTGCAATACCCCATTCCTTACACAAAGAAATTATGCATGATATTGCACCCGCTAAGATAGAAGATATTGATGTTACTATTAAGCTTGCCAATAGAGATACTATTTCACCAGTTGGGATTGTTAGAGATGTTGAAGTCTTGTGTGGGAAAGTTAAATATCCTACTGATTTTTTTGTTCTTGGTTCCCCACAAGATGACTTTTGTCCCATTATATTTGGTACACCTTCTTGAATACTGTTAATGCTAAGATAGACTGCGAAAAGAATATTGTTACTATTGGTTTAGGGGATATGTCTCATGATTTTAATTTTGTTAAATTTCGTAGACAACCCCATGATAAAGAATTTCCTAGTAAAGATGAAATCATTGGTCTTGCTTCTATTGCCATGCCTCCTAATGATCCTTTAGAACAATATTTGCTTGACCATGAAAATGAGATGTTCATGAATGAAAGAAGGGAAATAGATGAAGTATTCTTTAAACAGGGACCTTTTATTGAAACACAACTTGCTTGTTGAAACTCTAGGGGATCCTCCTCCACCCAAGGGTGATCTCGTATTTGAGCTTAAACCATTAGCTGATACTCTTAATTATGCTTATATTGATGAAAAGAAGATATATCATGTTGCTAACCTTTCAGAGCAGGAAGAAGAGAAATTATTGAAAACTCTGAAGAAGCATTGTGCTGCTATTGGATATACTCTTGATGATCTTAAGGGCGTTAGTCCCACTCTATGCCAGCACAAAATAAAATTGGAGAAAGACGCTAAACCGGTTGTTGATCACAAACGACGGTTAAATCCTAAGATGAAAGAAGTGGTAAGAAATGAAATACTAAAGCTTCTGGAGGCAGGTATAATTTATCTTGTTGCTGATAGTCAGTGGGTAAGTCCTGTCCATTGTGTCCCTAAGAATGGAGGTATTACTGTTGTTCCTAATGATAAAGACGAATTGATCCCACAGAGAATTGTTAGAGGTTATAGAATGGTAATTGATTTCCGCAAATTAAATAAAGCTACTAGAAAGGACCATTACCCTTTACCTTTTATCGATCAAATGCTAGAAAGATTATCCAAACATAGACATTTTTTCTTTCTATACGGTTATCTGGTTTCTCTCAAATACCTGTGTCAAAAGAGGATCAGGAAAAGACCACTTTTACTTACCCTTTTGGTACCTTTGCTTATAGACGTATGCTTTTTGGTTTATGTAATGCACCTGCTACCTTTCAAAGATGTATGGCTGCTATATTCTCTGACTTTTGTGAAAAGATTGTTGAGGTTTTCATGGATGATTTCTCCATGTATGGAACTTCTTTTGATGATTCCTTAAGCAACCTTGATCGAGTTTTGCAGAGATGTGAAGAAACTAATCTTGTCTTGAATTGGGAGAAGTGCCACTTTATGGTTAATGAAGGTATTGTCTTGGGGCATAAAATTTCTGAAAGAGGTATTGAAGTTGATAAAGCTAAAGTTGATGCTATTGAAAAGATGTCGTGTCCAAAGGACATTAAAGGTATAAGAAGTTTGCTTGGTCATGCCAGTTTTTATAGGAGGTTCATTAAAGACTTCTCAAAAATTTCTAGGCCTCTGACTAATCTCTTACAAAAAGATGTTCCTTTTGTTATTGATGATGATTGTGTAGAAGCATTTGAAATACTTAAGAAAGCCTTGATTTCTGCACCTATTGTCCAGCCACCTGATTGGAATTTACCCTTTGAAATTATGTGTGATGCTAGTGATTATGATGTAGGCGCTGTTCTAGGATAAAGAGTTGATAAGAAATTAAAATGTTATCCAATATGCTAGTAAAACTCTAGACAGTGCCCAGAGAAATTTTGCTACTACTGAAAAAGAATTTTTAGTAGTTGTATTTGCTTGTGATAAGTTCAGACCTTATATTGTTGATTCTAAAGTAACTGTTCACACTGATCATGTTGCTGTTAAATATCTTATGGAAAAGAAAGATGCTAAACCTAGACTTATTAGATGGGTTCTTCTGCTACAAGAATTTGATTTGCGTATTATTGATAGAAAGGGAGCTGAGAACCCCGATGCAGACAATTTATCTTGGTTAGAGAATGTTCTTGATGACCCACTACCTATTGATGATAGCTTTCCTGATGAACAATTAGCTGTCATAAATGCTTCTCGTACTGCTCCATGGTATGCTGATTATGCTAATTACATTTTTGCTAAATTTATACCAACTAGTTTCGCATACCAGCAAAAGAAAAAGTTTTTCTACGATTTAAGACATTACTTTGGGATGACCCACACCTTTATAAAGAAGGAGTAGATGGTGTTATTAGACGTTGTGTACCTAAGCATGAATAGGAACAGATCCTACGCAAGTGTCACTCCGAGGCATATGGAGGACACCACGCTGGAGATAGAACTGCACATAAGGTATTGCAATCCGGTTTTTATTGGCCTACTCTCTTCAAAGATGTCCGTAAGTTTGTCTTGTCTTGCGATGAATATCAAAGAATTGGTAATATTAGTAGACGTCAAGAAATGCCTATGAACTATTCACTTGTTATTGAACCATTTGATGTTTGGGGCTTTGATTATATGGGATCGTTTCCTTCCTCTAATGGGTATACACATATTTTAGTTGCTGTTGATTACGTTACTAAGTGGGCAGAAGTTATTCCAACTAGTAGTGCCGATCATAACACCTCTATTAAGATGCTTAAAGAAGTTATTTTTTCAAGGTTTGGAGTCCCTAGATACTTAATGACTGATGCTGGTTCACATTTTATTTATGGTGCTTTTCGTAAAATGCTTGCTAAGTATGATGTTAATCATAGAATTGCATCTCCATACCACCCACGGTCTAGTGGTCAAGTAGAGCTGAGCAATAGAGATATTAAATTAATTTTGCAAAAGACTGTTAATAGATCTAGAAATAATTGGTCCAAGAAACTTGATGATGAATTATGGGCCTATAGAACTGCATATAAAAATCCTATGGGTATGTCTCCATATAAAATGGTTTATGGAAAAGCATGTCACTTACCTCTCGAACTAGAACATAAGGCATATTGGGCCATTAAAGAGCTCAATTATGATTTCAAACTTGCCGGTGAGAAGAGACTATTTGACATTAGCTCACTTGATGAGTGGAGCACCCAGGCCTATGAGAATGCCAAACTGTTTAAAGAAAAAGTTAAAAGATGGCATGACAAAAGGATACAAAGCGTGAGTTTAATGTAGGTGATTATGCTTTTTTATACAACTCTAGCTTAAGATTTTTGCAGGAAAACTCCTCTCTAAATGGGAAGGTCCTTACGTAATCGAGGAGGTCTATCGTTTCGGTGCCATAAAAATCAACAAATTCGAAGGCACAAATCAAAGGTGGTGAACGGTCAAAGAATCAAACATTCTATCTCAGGTAATCCAATGAATGTTGAAACCAATGTTATTGACACTGTAACCCCGGAGGAGTACATAAGGGACACTTTCCTGAATGTTTCAGACTCCGACAAGGAATAGGTATGTGGTACGATAAGTAAACCGACTCCAAAACAGTTATAATAGCAATTTTTATCCGTTTTAGAATATTTAAAAAATTAGGAAAATAATAAGTAGTCCGAAAGGGACATGAGGCATCCACGAGGGTGGAGGGCGCGCCCCTGCCTCATGGGCACCTCGTGTACCCTTTGGACTCTGTTTTCTTGCACGATTCTTCTTTTGGGCGGTAAAAATTCATTATATAATCTCCCGAAGGTTTTGACCACCGTACCATGCAAATATCCTCTGTGTTTGTTTTGAGTTGTTTCTATAGCAGATTTAGAGCAAGATGTCATCTCAAGACTCCGACGGAGAGAGCTATGTCTCACATCTCATTGCTGACCCAAAGACCTATGGGGACCTATCTCCTTATGGTCGAACTATGGATGATGAGGAGGATGCTCATCTGATGAGGATTGATGATTCAAGTTTGGAGGAGGAGGATGTTCCTCTACCTCAGCCTAGGGATATGCATGTGAAATTCAAGAAGTCTAGTCTCCCTAAGAGAGCTAACCGATCTATTCCTTCTCGTTTTCGGAAGAAAAGCAAAGGAGATTTATGTGACAAGATCTTGAAGCTGGAGTTGGAGGTCCATGATTTGAAGGAGGAAATTGCTCTCCTCAACTACAATATGAAAAAGCTGAAGGCACAATTGTCAACACCACCACCATCTTCTCCACCACCAAAGGAGAACTGAGTATCTGGTATGGCACTCCCCTTGGCAACTGCCAAGCTTGGGGGAGGTGCCCCGATATCATATCACCATCACACTTCTATCTTTACCGCTTTTCTTAGTTTGATCCTTTTGGTTATATCTTGATCTAGTAGAATAAAGTTTAGTATGATCTAGCTTTGAGTTTTTGTGTTGATCCTTATCTATGTATTCGAGTCCGTGAGCTATATATAATAAAGATTAGTCTTGAGTCGAGGGCTTGGTTATCTTGCTATGATCTTGAGGGAATAAAAGAAAAAAGAAATAATAAAAGAAATAAAGAGATCATATTGATCTTATGGAGAGTAATGACTTCACATATACAGAGTATGATGAATAAAAGTTGTTGAGAGTTGACAAACATAGTTTTGGTCATCGTTGCAATTAATAGGAACTAATAAAGAAAGAGAGGTTTTCACATATAAATATACTATCTTGGACATCTTTTATGATTGTGAGCACTAAATAAAATATGACATGCTAACAAGTTTATGTTGGACAAGGAAGACAACGTAATGGGTTATGTTTTCTTATATCCGAAATAAATTATATTGCCATGGATCATCCAACATGTTGAGCTTGCTTTTCCCCCTCATGCTAGCCAAATTCTTTGCACCAAGTAGATATAATACTTGTGCTTCCAAATATCCTTAAACCCAGTTTTGCCATGAGAGTCCACCATATCTACCTATGGATTGAGTAAGATCCTTCAAGTAAGTTGTCATTGTTGCAAGAAATAAAAATTGCTCTCTAAATATGTATGATCTATTAGTGTGGAGAAAATAAGCTTTATACGAGCTTGTGATATGGAAGAAATAAAAGCAGCGGACTGCATAATAAAGGTCCCTATCACAAGTGGCAATATAAAGTGACGTTCTTTTGCATTAAGATTTTGTGCATCCAACCATAAAAGCACATGACAACCTCTGCTTCCCTCTGCGAAGGGCCTATCTTTTATTTTTGTCTTATACCTTATACAAGAGTCATGGTGATCTTCACCTTTCCTTTTTACACTTTATCCTTTGACAAGCACTATGTGTTGGAAAGATCCTAATATATATATATCCAATTGGATGTGGGTTTTCATAAAGCATTATTGTTGACGTTACCCTTGAGGTAAAAGGTTGGGAGGCAAAACTATAAGCCCCTATCTTTCTCTGTGTCCGATTAAAACTTCATACCCATAAGTATTGCGTGAGTGTTAGCAATTGTGAAAGATTAAATGATAGTTGAGTATGTGGACTTGCTGAAAAGCTCTTATATTGACTCTTTCCGATGTTAGGATAAATTGCAATTGCTTCAATGACTGAGATTATAGTTTGTTAGTTTTCAATCAAGTTTATGATTCATACTTTACATTGTAAATAGATTGTTACTTCAGCATAAGAAATCATATATGTTGCTATTCTAAGAATGATCATGATGCCCTCATGTCCGTATTTTATTTTATCGACACCTTTATCTCTAAACATGTGGACATATTTTTCGATATCGGCTTCCGCTTGAGGACAAGCGAGGTCTAAGCTTGGGGTAGTTGATACGTCCATTTTTCATCATGCTTTTATATCGATATTTATTGCGTTATGGGCTGTTATTACACATTATGTCACAATACTTATGCCTTTGTCTCTTATTTTACAAGGATTACATGAAGAGGGAGAATGCCGTTTGGAATTCGAAATTTGGAAAAGGAGCAAATATTAGAGACCTATTCTGCACAACTCCAAAAGTCCTAAAACTCCACGAAAGTCAGTTTTGGAATATATTAAAAATATTGGGCGAAGAAAGCACCAGAGGGGGGCCACCCACCATCCACGAGGGTGGAGGGCGCGCCCTACCCCCTGCCTCGTGGGCCACTTGGAAGCCCCCCGATGCCCATCTTCTGGTATAAGGTGTCTTTTGCCCTGGAAAAAAATCAGAAGGAAGCTTGCGGGACGAAGCCCCGCCATCTCGAGGCAGAACCTTGGAGGAACCAATATAGGGCTCCGGCGGAGCTGTTCTACCAGGGAAACATCCCTCCAGGAGGGGCAAATTGTCACCATCGATCCTCTCATCGGGAGGGGGTCACTCTCCATCAACATCTTCACCAGCACCATCTCCTCTCAAAGCCTAGTTCATCTCTTGTATCCGATCTTTGTCTCAAAACCTCAGATTGGTACCTGTGGGTCCCTAGTAGTGTTGATTACTCCTTGTAGTTGATGCTAGTTGGTTTATTCGGTGGAAGTTCATATGTTCAGATCCTTTATGCATATTAATACCCTTCTGATTATGAACATGAATATGATTTGTGTGTAGTTACGTTTGTTCATGAGGACATGGAAGAAGTCTTGTTATAAGTAGTCATGTGAATTTGGTATTCGTTCGATATTTTGATGAGATGTATGTTGTCTTTCCTCTAGTGGTGTTATGTGAACGTCAACTACTTGACACTTCACCATTGTTTGGGCCTAGGGGAAGGCATTGTGAAGTAATAATTAGATGATGGGTTGCTAGAGTGACAGAAGCTTAAACACTATTTTATGCATTGCTTCATAAGGGGTTGATTTGGATCCATATGTTTTAGGCTATGGTTAGGTTTACCTCAATTCTTCTTTCGTAGTTGCGGCTGCTTGCGAGAGGGGTTAATCATAAGTGGGATGCTTGTCCAAGGAAGGGCAGTGCCCAAGCACCGGTCCACCCACATATCAAATTATCAAAGTAACGAACGTGAATCATATGAGCATGATGAAAACTAGCTTGACGATAATTCCCATGTGTCCTCGGGAGCGCTTTTCCTTATATAAGAGTTTATCCAGGCTTGTCCTTTGCTACAAAAAGGATTGGGCCACCTTGTTGCACCTTGTTTACTTTTGTTAGTTGTTACCCATTACTAATTACCTTATCACAAAACTATCTGTTACCGCTAATTTCAGTGCTTGCAGAGAATACCTTACTGAAAACTGCTTGTCATTTCCTTCTGCTCCTCGTTGGGTTCGACACTCTTACTTATTGAAAGGACTATGATATATCCGCTATACTTGTGGATCATCATGGGGTCACAGCTGCAAAGGATGTTGTTTGAATTGCTAGAACTTTTATCTACAGTGAACATGCAACTATAGGTGTGTCGTCAAAAAAATTGGAGTTCTTCAGGGTTCGTTTGGACGTTTTTATACATTAAATTGGTTTTGTAGGCATTTCAGGTGCATAATTCAAATTTGAACTACATGCACATGCTCCAGTGCATATAAACTGGTTGAAAAATCAAATATGTGTCCTTGGTTGCATGCTTAGGTCCCATGCAAGAAATGGGAATGAATTTCAAACACCCTGCCACCGTCACTCAGCCACAAACATTGAGGTACTTGGTTTTTAAATTCTAGTAAATTCAAAACTCGTCTGAAATTCAAGAAACTTGGCATGCTATCATGGAGCGGCATCAACATGTCGTGGTAAATTTTTTGTCCCATTTGGGGCAGGTTTGGGTATAAGCGTCTCACAAACTAGAGCTTCTCACAACAAGCGTGATGATTTCATTAAGGAACTTGCCACCTTTGGGGACGAAACGATATCCGTTGCCTCTTATTGCTTTCAAAATTTTCTAGTGTCAACATAGAACAACAGGAGTGTTGTGTTTAATTTTTGATTTTTTTTGGGGTTCGTTTGGACATTTTTATACATTAACTTGGTTTTGTAGGCATTTCGGGTACATAATTCAAATTTGAACTACATGCACATGCTCCAGTGCATATAAACTGGTTGAAAAATCAAAGATGTGTTCTTGGTTGCATGCTTAGGTTCCATGCAAGAAATGGGAATGAATTTCAAACACCCTGCCACCATCACTCGGCCGCAAACATTGAGATACCTGGTTTTTAAATTCTAGTAAATCAAAAACTCGTCTGAAATTCATGAAACTTGGCATGCTATCATGGAGCAGCATTAAGATGTTGTGGTAAAATTTCTGTCCCATTTGGGGCAGGTTTGGGTATAAGCGTCTCACAAAACCAAAGCTTCTTAGAACAAGCGTGATGGTTTCAGTAGGGAACATGCCACCGGGACGAAACGATATCCGTTGCCTCTTATTGCTTTCAAAAAATTTCTAGTGTCAACATAGAACAACAGGAGTATTGTGTTTAATTTTTGAAATTTTCCGGGTTCATTGGGACATTTTTATACATTAACTTGGTTTTTAGGCATTTCAGGTGCATAATTCAAATTTGAACTACATGCACAGTCTCTAGTGCATATAAACTGGTTGAAAAATCAAATATGTGTCCTTGGTTGCATGCTTTGGTCCCATGCAAGAAATGGGAATGAATTTCAAACACTCTGCCACCATCACTCGGCCGCAAACATTGAGATACCTGGTTGTTAAATTCTAGTAAATCCAAAACTCGTCTGAAATTCATGAAACTTGGCATGCTATCATGGAGCGGCATCAACATGCCATGGTAAAAGTTTTGTCCCATTTGGGGCAGGTTTGGGTATAAGCGTCTCACAAACCAGAGCTTCTCACAACAAGCGTGATGGTTTTGGTAGGGAACATGCCACCTCTGGGGACGAAACGATATATGTTGCCTCTTATTGCTTTTAAAAAAATTCTAGTGTCAACATAGAACAACAGGAGTGTCGTGTTTAATTTTTGAATTTTTCGGGGTTTGTTGGGACATTTTTATACATTAACTCGGTTTTATAGGCATTTTAGGTGCATAATTCAAATTTGAACTACATACACATGCTCTAGTGCATATAAACTGGTTGAAAAATCAAATATGTGTCCTTGGTTGCATGCTTTGGTCCCATGTTAGAAATGAGAATGAATTTCAAACACCCTACCACCGTCACTCGGCCGCAAACATTGAGATACCTAGTTTTTAAATTCTAGTAAATCCAAAACTGTTCTGAAATTCATGAAACATGGCATGCTATCATGGAGCGGCATCAACATGCCGTGGTAAAATTTTTGTCCCATTTGGGGCAGGTTTGGGTATAAGCGTCTCACAAACCAGAGCTTCTCACAACAAGCGTGACGGTTTCGGTAGGGAACGTGCCACCTTTGGGGACGAAACGATATATGTTGCCTCTTATTGCTTTCAAAAAATTTCTAGTGTCAACATAGAACAACAGGAGTGTTGTGTTTAATTTTTGGAATTTTTCGGGGTTCATTTGGACATTTTTATACATTAACTTGGTTTTGTAGGCGTTTCAGGTGCATAATTCAAATTTGAACTACATGCACATGCTCCAAAGGTATATAAACTGGTTGAAAAATCAAATATGTGTCCTTGGTTCCATGCTTAGGCCCCATGCAAGAAATGGGAATGAATTTCAAACACCACCACAAATACTTTCGACGCAAACATTGAGATACCTGGTTTTTAAATTCTAGTAAATCCAAAACTTGTATGAAATTCATGAAACTTGGCATGCTATCATGCAGCGGCATCAACATGTCGTGGTAAAATTTTGTCCCATTTGGGGCAGGTTTGGGTATAAGCGTCTCCCAAACCAGAGCTTCTCACAACAAGTGTGATGGTTTCGGTAGGGAACGTGCCACCTTTGGGGACGAAACGATATCCGTTGCCTCTTATTGCTTTCAAAAAATTTCTAGTGTCAACATAGAATAACAGGAGTGTTGTGTTTAATTTTGGAATTTTTCGGGGTTCATTTGGACATTTTTATACATTAACTTGGTTTTGTAGGCATTTCAGGTGCACAATTTAGATTTGAACTACGTGCACATGCTCCGGTGCATATAAACTGGTTGAAAAATCAAATTTATGTCCTTGGTTGCATGGTTAGGTCCCATGCAAGAAATGAGAATGAATTTCAAACACCCTTCGACCGTCACTCGGCCTCAAACATTGAGATACTTGGTTTTTAAATTCTAGTAAATCCAAAACTCGCCTGAAATTCATGAAACTTGGCATGCCATCATGGAGCAGCATTAATATGCCGTGGTGAATTTTTTGTCCCATTTGGGGCAGATTTGGGTATAAGCGTCTCACAAACCAGAGATTCTCACAACAAGCGTGATGGTTTCGGTAGAGAACGTGCCACCTTTGGGGACGAAACGATATATGTTTCCTCTTATTGCTTTCAAAAAATTTCTAGTGTCAACGTAGAACAACAGGAGTGTTTTGTTTTATTTTGGAATTTTTCGGGGTTTGTTTGGACATTTTTATACATTAACTGGGTTTTCTAGGCATTTTATGTGCATAATTCAAATTTGAACTACATGCACATGCTTTAGTGCATATAAATTGTGTGTGTTCTGTTAACCATTCACGTGACGCCACACCTCACTCTTAATGGCTAGGAGGTGCCGTGCGGACTGGTGCTTGAGTGCTTGACTAAATGGGAGGCGTGCGAGATGTACTCCAATGCGGAGGCTCACCGGTAAGCGTGCGAGCTGTATGCTGCGTAGGCTCACCGGAAAGCGAGCCCTTTGACTTCCATGGCCGCCCGCCTTGCTCCCATTCTCTCTATTAATGGCGCCCAAGCCACAGTTTAATTCCGTTTTTAAATATAAAACACTCATCGCAAACGTTTTAGTTAGAACACCATTATGCAAAACCGACAACTTCCCCAGGAAGACAAGGGAAAATGTGCCTAGCAGGATTTGTGCAGCTCTTGATCGCAAACTTTTTAGTTAGAACACCCGTATGCAAACCGACAGCTTCCCCAGGAAGCCAAAAGAAAATGTGCCGAGCAGGATTTCTGCAGCTCTTGATCGTAGACGTTTTAGACAGAACACCCATATGCAAAATGAGAGCTATGGTCTTCCCCCTTAAGTCGAGGGGAAATTCACAGCTCAGGATTTGTGCATCCCTTCAACGCAAACGGTTGTTTTGGATGACCCGAGTGCAACCACGTACAAACAATTTGGTAAGATTTGCATCTGTCATATTGTGTATGTTGCCATTTGTCAAACTGGAAAGATTGACATTTGTTGATCTAACATTGCCATTTGTCAATCCTTGTAACACTGCGATTTGTCCAAATATGTAGCTAAAAATCACTAGCACTATCTAATTTTTGCAACTGAAATTCAGTAATTAAGCATAGATTTCATTCATAGATTAAGTAGTCGTTCTTAATTTATACAAACAGTTCAAATCGACAGGTGAACCGACCAAAATTTTCCCCAATTGTTGCCAACCACGTACTGAAATAGCTAGTTCAACTATATATACTAGCTAATTTTAAGTACGTTGTACAGTTCCACCACACATCTATAGTCAGATGAACAGAACAAAATAGCCCCTAAATACTACTACTACGGAGGGCTTTGTGCTACTTCCGGCAGCCTCTCCTCTGCCGAGCACGCTCAATAAGAGGCAGAGGAGGAGGAGGAGGAGGAGGAGCCTACCGAAGAGTTGGACAAATGCAATTTGGTGCCTGCCGCTGCTGCACGTTCAGCGACGCTCGCCAGCTCGAACACCCACTGCCGCTCCAGACGATCCCTCTCGAAGCAGCCGAACTGCTCGTAGATCTCCTGATTCCTCGCCTCTGTGTCGGCGTGTGCTGCGGCCACGGCTGCGGTAAGGCTCTTTGCATGCTCGACAAGGCACTCCTCCTCCTCCCGCAGGAACTCGATATAGCGCGCAAGGTCACTGACGCACGTGTGGGCCTCCACCTCCACCTCCCTCCTTCAGGCAGCGGTAGCGAAGCGGGTGATGATCCCGGCAATCGATGATGGGTTGGCAGCCACGGCGGCCGATGATGGGGTGGCGGCTATGACCACCACCTCCCGCCTTCGGGCCGCGGTGGCGGAGCGGGTGATGGCCACGATGGCCGGCAGTGGGGTGGCGGACACGACGGCCACCTTCCACCTTCGGTCCGCGGTGGCAGAGCGGGAGATGGCCCTAGCTTTCGATGGTGGTGTGGTGGCAACGGCAGCCGGCAAGATCTGCTGACGGGCAGCGGCGGCGGAGCGTGTGGTGGGTGTTCCGCGCACACCCAACAGGGACGCCACGCGCACTACACTACGTCGGGGACTGCGCCGCCGCCGCGGTGTAGCCTCCCAGCTGGAGCTGTCCTCTGATGACGGCGGAGTGGCTGAGCGATGATGAAGGATCGGTGCCATTGGCGATTGTGGGAGAAGCAGATCAGATAAGCTACAGGGAGAGAGGGGAAAATGCGACACAGGACTCGCCGACCATGAGGGTTTATATAGCAGGCCGGTAAGCATTCGGATTTTGGGGGATTTCACCGAGTCGAGCGGGAAGCTTTCGCGGGAACCTGCGAGGTTGCGCGGGAACGGGCTCATCGAGGATTCATTAGCGCCACTTTGAGCCACCGTTTGGCCAAAAGAACGCAGCAGCGCGCAAGCTTATACCGTAAGCCCGTCTGTGGCAGCGGGGTGGCAAGACGTGCGAGAGGAGGACGAAAGTAAACGTACACATACGATTAATATAAAATCGTTTGTGATTTAGTTACCTACTATACCCCGTCCTGGTTTATAAGTAGGATTTAACTAATAAAATACGAATGCATGTCGCCAAAGGTTATATCGTTGTAGTCGTATTTGAACATAGTTTCCAGCTATACAATTTTTGTAACATGCATTAACACTTTTTTGGTTAAATTTAAGGTTATATACCAGCAAGCATTTGCCCGTAACACAGATGGATTGTTCCATCACAAACAGCTCGGATGGATCAACCATATGCCACGTATCGCACACGCAACTCTAATCTGATTCGTGCTTGATGTCTCTGACATCGGTCGCACAATTCGTCTGATTTGCCACCTATCACTGTGCCGGCCTCTGCTCACGTCCCTCGGCAAGCTCTGCTCGCCGTTAGGCGGCGCGGCGCGCTCTGCTCGCGTCCATTAGCGCGCTCTGCTCGTGTCCGTCGGTGCGCTGGGCTTGTGGACACCTTTTCCTTGCATTTTCAATTGATATATCCATATATATATATATATATATATATATATATATATATATGTATATATATATATATGGTTGCTCGCCGTTGAGGCGACCGCGGAGCACTCTGCTCGCGTCCCTCCACGCGCGCTCTGCCAGCGGTTGGACGTGCGCACGATCACGTCGGGGCCCCATATGCATGCGGTTGCGCCGCGCGCGTTGCTACGCGATGCAGTTACATGCAGCACGATGGAGTGACGCACTGCAAATTAGAACTGCCATCAGGGCCTGCCGATATTCCTGGCCGTCCGGCTTCCCCTTTAATTCCCGCGGTCATTATAACCTTAGTCTCTTCAACCTTTCGATCGCGCCCCACAACACAACAAGCACACCCACGACGACACATAGAGAGGGGATGTCTAGCGGCGCTCCAGTGGAGTTCGGCGAGCATAGAGTGGAGACCCACACGAGGGAGATGGATCTCTCGGTGGTGTACACCATCGACCCGGCCGTGGTGGACGATTACATCAACAACGTTGAGCAGTTGCTTGCTCGAGACAAGTACAAGGTGGTCGGCATCGACCTCCAGTCCACCGCCGTAGTCCCGGCATAGATCAGAAGGTTGATGTCGCCCAGTTGTGCGTGCGCCATCATGTCCTCATCTACCACTACTGCATGGCCACAGAGCCTTGCGACCGTTTCAACAGGTTTGTGAACAGCATAGACTACAAGTTCACCACACTGGAAACCAAAGACGATGTAAAAGCGCTCAGTGTTACGGGATTGGCCTGCAAGAACCTTGTCGAAATCCGTGACCCCTACAGGGTCTGGGGCAGCACGAAGGATTCCCTGGTCGAACTCGCCTTGGCCATCATCGACCCCTACTACGAAAAGATGAAGCATGATGCCCAGAGAACAAGTCCCGTATCCTGGCACAGGGCCTGGATGCGGCAACTAGATGAACCTCACCTCAGGTTCGGGGCCAGGAGCGTGTACACATGCTACGAGATGCACAGGCGGATCGTTGACATGAGGAAGTGCCTCGTTACCCAAATTGACGAGCCCGGATAGAGCCACAAGCATAGCAAGCGTCACAAGAAGTAGATGATGATCAGATGATCATTTATGCTAGTTAATCATGCATGTAATGTATAGTTTACTTTATTGGTGTGTGGAAATGTCATGTGTATGTAGTAGCCACCTATGTAATTATGCATGTAATAGTTTACTTTGGTGTGTGCAAATGACATGGTTGTAGTAGCCACCTATGTAAGTGGATGTTTAATTTGGTTATGCAACCATGTCCTTATAACTGTGTATATAATGTTGTTGTTCTGTATACAATCCCATCGCACAACACACATGTCTTATTAGCAGCAATCGTCTGTGTTATTATCGGTCTTCGCACACATTTCTAATTACAGACCTGTTTGCTGCGTATCACACACATCTTATTATATTGAACCATTTTTGTTCTCTTGTCTCAACACAAACAGTTCATCCGAGTGAACCGCATGCCATATATCGCACACATTTTGATCTGGTTGACCGTTTCTTTTGTGTTACTGAATTGCAAACAGTCCATCCGAGTGAACCGTATGTTGTATATCGCACACACCTTCATCTGGCTGCCCGTTTCTTTTGTTCCTCCTCATCGCAAACAGTTAATTGAACTGAACCGTATGCCCTGCATCGCACACGCAACTAAAATCTGAACTGTGTTTGATGCATCCTCCATTGCAAACGTTTTGCACCTTTTTTGACATTTTTTACACCATCATTTGCGATTATTGCATCGCACACAGTTTCGTCGAAGTGCCTCTAATCGTAGTGTCGCGTTAGCAGCATCCTGCAGTAATGTTTGGCTCTCTCAAATAGGTGTGTCCAACAAGGATAGATGACACAAACTAAAAATCAAAACAAACAAAGACTCATATAATACAAGACGCTCCAAGCAAAACTCATGATATGTGACGAATAAAAACATAGCTCCAAGTAAAATACCGATGGTCGTTAGAAGAAAGAGGGAATGCCTTCCGGGGCATCCCCAAGCTTAGTTGCTTGTTTCTCTTTGGATAATAACTTGGGGTGCCATGGGGCATCCCCAAGCTTAGGCTCTTCTTACTCCTTATTCCTTCATCCATCATGATCTCACCCAAAACTTGAAAACTCCAATCACACAAAACTTAACAAAACCTTCATGAGATCCGTTAGTATAGCAAAGCAAATCATCACTCTAAGTACTGTTGCAAACCCATTCATATTTTGTTTTTGCATTATATACAATGTATTCCAACTTTACCACGGCTTATACTCTCTAATACAAACCATAGATTCATCAAAATAATCAGACAAACGCAAAGAAAACTAAATCTGTCAAAAACAGAAAAGTCTGTAGCAATCTGAAAACTTCGTGTACTTCTGTAACTCCAAAAATTCTGAAAATTTAGGGTAACGTAGGAAATTTATATACCAATCTTGTGTAAAAAATTCATAATTTTATCACGCTTCTGTGATTTTAAACAATTCTGTTACTGACGCACAAAGTTCTGTTTTTGAACAAGATCAAATCAACTATCACCCAACATGATCCCAAAGGCTTTACTTGGTACAAAGACTAATTGAAACATAAAAAACACAATCATAACAATAGCATAATTGTGCAAACACTCAAGAACAGAAAGAAAAAGGTACAAATAAAATTTATTCATTGGGTTGCCTCCCAATAAGCGCTATCGTTTCATGCCCCGAGCTAGGCATAATGCATAGATTCAAATATTGTCATTTTTTGTTTCCAATTTCTTAATCACACAACCAAAATTCCTCGAGGATTTAGCATATAAATTTTCAATAACAATACTCCTAGGAACGAGATTGAAAAATTAATTCTTGCAAGTAGGATCTTTTATCACTTCAACAAAATCGGGATGAATACTAATCATTTTAAGATCTTCTTTGTTGTTATTAGAAGTGACACCCTTGTTCTTAGTGGCTTGAGTAAACTTGCAAATTTTTACGAGAGTTTTTTCAATAGTTTTAATGGAATAAAATGCGGAGCTTAAGTTAATAAAAATTTCTTCCAACTTAGCAATCCGAGAGGGGCTTTCTCCAATTCATTCATTGATTACAGTTTCCTTTTCTTTTAGTAGCTTAAAACCTCTCCCGCTTTTGACCCAAATTTATTAGCAAGATTATGCATTCTTTTATCCAAATTTTTAATTTGTTCCTCAATAATCATCTTCTTTTCAATAGCATCTAATCTTTAAATAACATGCTTGAGAGTCAAATCTGTGTCATTAACAATGATAGTTGGTGAGCCCACTAGATTTCCCATAGCATTAAAAGCATCCAAAGATGGACACAATTGATTAGCCGCATTGACATCAATTGATGGGCATCTCCATAGCCCGTTGATTAGCCGCGTCGATGTGAGACTTTTTTCCTTTTTGTCTTCTCCACATAACCTCCACCGTCATATTCTATTCCACCCAGAGTGCTATATCCATGGCTCACGCTCATATATTGCTTGAGAGTTGAAAAAGTTTGAGAATACTAAAGTATGAAAAAATTGCTTGGCTGACACCGGGATAGGCATGAGGGGTACCTTGTGTTAAGAAAAGGGAGCATACAAGACTATATGATTTTGTAGGGATAACGCTCGGAAGCATTGATATTTTGAAAGACATGATTGTTTGTTGGGATGCCCTAAGTATTATTGTTTTTATGTCAAATGATAGACTATTGCTTTGAATCACTTGTGTCGTAATATTCATGCCATGATTAGATATATGATCAAGATTATGCTAGGTAGCATTCCACATCAAAAATATCTTTTTATCATTTACCTACTCGAGGACGAGCAGGAATTAAGCTTGGGGATGCCGATACGTCTCCGTCAGATTATCTATAATTTTTAATTGTTCCATGCCAATATTATACAACTTTCATATACTTCCGTAATTTTTATAATATTTTTGGGACTAACATATTGATCGATGCTCAGTGCAGTTCACATACATTGCATGTTTTATGTTTCGCAGAAACCCCATATCAAACGGAGTCCAAACGGGATAAAAATGGACGGAGAATTATTTGGAATATTTGTGTTTTTTGGGAAGTAAAATCAACGTGAGACGGTGGCCGAGGTGGCCACGAGACACGGGCCCACGCCCACTCCAGGTGGGCGCGCCCCCACCCTCCTGGGCATCCTGTAAGGCGGTTGATTCCCATCTTTGGCCGCAAGAAAGCTAATTTTTGGAAAAAGATCTGGGCGAAGGTTTCAATCCAATCAGAGTTACGGATCTCCGGATATAAAAGAAACGGTGCCAGGGCAGAATTTGAGAACGCAGAAACAGAGAGAGACAAAGAGATAGATCCAATCTCGGAGGGGCTCTCGCCCCTCCCATGCCATGGGAGCCAAGGACCAGAGGGGAAACCCTTCTCCCATCTAGGGAGAAGGTCAAGTAAGAAGAAGAAGAAGGGGGCCTCTCTCCCCCTTGCTTCCGGTGGCGCCGGAACGCCGCCGGGGGCCATCATCATCACCGCGATCTTCACCAACACCTCTGCCATCTTCACCAACATCTCCATCACCTTCCCCCTTCTATATTCAGCGGTCCACTCTCCCGCAACCCGCTATACCCTCTACTTGAACATGGTGCATTATGCTTCATATTATTATCCAATGATGTGTTGCCATCCTATGATGTATGAGTAGTTTTTCGTTATCCTATCGGTGATTGATGAATTGCTATGATTGGTTTGAGTTGCATATTTTATTATTGGTGCTGTCCTATTGTGCCCTCTGTGTCGCACAAGCGTGAGGGATTCCCGCTGTAGGGTTTGCTATATGTTCATGATTTGCTTATGGTGGGTGGCGTGAGTGACAGAAGCACAGACCCAAGTAGGTTGTTTGCATATGGGATAAAGGAGACTTGAAACTTTAATACTATGGTTGGGTTTTACCTTAATGATCTTTAGTAGTTGCGGATGCTTGCTAGAGTTCCAATCATAAGTGCATATGATCCAAGAAGAGAAAGTATGTTAGCTTATGCCTCTCCGTCAAATAGAATTGCAAAGGTGATTACCGGTCTAGTAAAGTAGTCGATTGCTTAGGGACAATTTCACAACTCCTACCACCACTTTTCCACACTCGCTATATTTACATTATTGCTTCTTTATCTAAACAGCCCCTAGCTTTTATTTACGTGTTCTTTATTATCTTGCAAACCTATCCAACAACACCTACAAAGTACTTCTAGTTTCATACTTGTTCTAGGTAAGTTGAACACTAAGCGTGCGTAGAGTCGTATCAGTGGCAGATAGGACTTGAAAGAATATTTGTTCTACATTTAGCTCCTCGTTGGGTTCGACACTCCTACTTATCGAAAGAGGCTACAATTATCCCATATACTTGCGGGTTATCAAGACCTTTTTTTGGCGCCGTTGCCGGGGAGTCACAGCGTGGGGTGAATATTCTCGTGTGTGCTTGTTTGCTTTATCACTAAGTAATTTTATTTGCTGTTCTAAGTTGTTCTCTATCTTGGATATGGAACACGAAATACCAAAAAAAATAGGTGTACTTGCAACTCATGGAGATGGGGAACCTCCTAAAACCCTCGATGCTCGTTATGTTCAAGATATTATGTACTACTTTGATAATCCTGAGAAAACCCCATTCAATTATGTTATGGGAGACACTTTGGATCAACGTGAATACTTTAGGGATTATCGCTTCACACAAAAAGGGAAACTATTATGGGATCAAATTCATATTTTACGTTGGTATGCTCATCAACTATGCTTGATACATGATTATACTTGCTGCTCTAGGATGAAGGCTCCACACCTTCCCTTTTCATGCAAATTTAATGATAATGAAACCTTAGCTTCTTATGCTAATGGTATATATGACTACTATGATGTGGAACAAATAGAAGAATTTGTTGCTTTTATGGGTGCTTATGAGATTGAATCTATGTTTAAAGCGTTTGACGATTTTGATGATTCAGTTTACAGACCTAAATTTTTTGCTATACTTAGATATTTCTATGAAAATTATGAATACAATTACAATATTGATGCATTTATTGAGAAAGTCTCTGCTGCCCAAGAAGAGACTAATATTTTGCAGGAAGCTATGGAAGAAGATATTGATGAAACTGTGAGCTCATTGGATGAAAAAGATGATGAGGAGAGCGAAGAACAAAAGGAGGAAGAGCGGATTAGCTACCCGTGCCCACCTTCTAATGAGAGTAACTCTTCAACTCATACATTGTTTAATTCCCCTTCGTGCTTACCAAAGGATGATTGCTATGATGAACGTTATGATCCCGTTGATTCTATTGAAATATCCCTTTTTGATGATGCTTGCTATGCTTGTGGCCAAGATGCCAATATGAATTATGCTTATGGAGATGAACTTGCTATAGTTCCTTATGTTAAACATGAAATTGTTGCTATTGCACCCACGCATGATAGTCATATTATCTTTGAATTCTCCAAACTACACTATATCTGAGAAGTTTGTGCTTATTAAGGATTATATTGATGGGTTGCATTTTACTACTACACATGATGATTTTGATAGATATAATATGCATGTTCTTGCTGCTCCTACTTGCAATTATTATGAGAGAGGAACTATATCCACCTCTCTATGTTTTCAACACGATAGAATTGCAAGAAACTGCTTATACTATGCATTGGCCTTTACTTGGTGTGCATGAATTATTCCTTTATGACATGCCGATGCATAGGAAGAGAGTTAGACTTCCTATTGCTTGATATATGTTACTTTGTGCTCACTACTAAATTACAAATCATTGTTAATTAAAATTGGATTTGATATACCTTGGGATCCGGGTGGATCCATTACTTGAGCACTAAATGCCTAGCTTAATGGCTTTAAAGAAAGCACTACCAGGGAGACAACCTGGAAGTTTTAGAGAGTCATTTATTTCTGTTGAGTGCTTTTATATAGTTTAAAAACAAAAAATAAAATAAATAGGGGAACCTAAAACTTTTCAAAAAGGAAAGTGAAAGTGAGAAAGACAAGCATTGTTGAAGTGGGAGAGCTCCTTGAACTTTGTTCATGCTCACGGAAACTTTGTGAATCTTAATTACAGAAACTTTTCATCAAAAATAATTATCCCCTTGTACAATTCCATTGTATTATAAAAATAATGTGCCAAGGTTTGCCTTTAGGATGTTTACAATGCTTGTTGGTTCGTACGGTGCCGGACAGAAACTTTGGCTGTCGTGCGTGATTTTACATTTTTTGCCGGAACGTCAAATGGTTCTGATTCATTTTGCACTGTCTTTCTGTAGAATTTTTTTAATTTTGCTAATGTTGGTAGAATTTTTGGGGTACCAGTAGTATGGTGAATGTTCAGATTGCTACAGACTATTCTGTCTTTGACAGATTCTGTTTTTGATGCATAGTTTACTTGTTTTTGATGAAACTATCGATTTCTATCAGTGGATTAAGCCATGGAAAAGGTATATTACAGTAGACACAATGCAAAAACAAAATATGAATTGGTTTGCAACAGTACTTAGAATAGTGATTTCCTTTATTATACTAATGGATCTTGCCGAGTTTTCTGTTGAAGTTTTGTGTGGATAAAGTGTCTAATCGAGGAGGTCTCGATATGAGGAAAAGGAATAGAGGAAAGAGCTCAAGCTTGGGGATGCCTGAGGCACCCCAAGTAAATATTCAAGGAGACTCAAGCGTCTAAGCTTGGGGATGCCCCAGAAGGCATCCCCTCTTTCTTCAACAAGTATCGGTATGTTTTCGTATTCGTTTCGTTCATGCGATATGTGCAAGTCTTGGAGCGTCTTTTGCATTTAGTTTTCACTTTTCTTTTATGCACCATGCTGGTACAAGATAGTCCTTGGTTGATTTATAGAATGCTCATTGCACTTCACTTATATCTTTTGAGTATGGCTTTATAGAATGCTTCATGTGCTTCATTTATATCATTTGAAGTTTGGATTGCCTGTTTCTCTTCACATAGAAAACCGCCATTTGTAGAATGCTCTTTGCTTCACTTATATTTGTTAGAGCGTGGGCATATCTTTTGTAGAAAGAATTAAACTCTCTTGCTTCACTTATATCTATTTAGAGAGATGGCAGGAATTGGTCATTCACATGGTTAGTCATAAAATCCTACATAAAACTTGTGGACCACTGAATATGATATGTTTGATTCCTTGCAATAGTTTTGCGATACAGAGATGATAATATGTGGGGGGTACTAGTAGATGGTTGTGTTTAGTAAGGATGTTGGTGTTAAGGTTTGTGATTCCCGAAGCATGCACGTATGGTCTACTAACTATGCAACCAAATTGGCGCGCATTGTATTTTGATTGTTTATCTTTGCGTGAAGGTAGGGGGCGCGCGATGGTTAACTCCTACCAACCTTCTCCCTAGGAGCATGCATGTAGTACTTTGTTTCGATGGCTAATAAATTTTTGCAATAATTATGTGAGTTCTTTATGACTAATGTTGAGTCCATGGATTATACGCACTCTCACCCTTCCATCATTGCTAGCCTCTTCGGTACCGCGCATTGCCATTTCTCACCTTGAGAGTTGGTGCAAATTTCGCCAGTGCATCCAAACCCCGTGATACGATACGCTCTATCACACATAAACATCCTTATATCTTCCTCAAAATAGCCACCATACCTACCTATCATGGCATTACCATAGACGTTCCGAGATATATTGCCACGCAACTTCCATCATCATCATATAGATGACTTGAGCATTCATTGTCATATTGCTTTGCATGATCATAAGATAGCTAGTGTGATGTTTTCATGGCTTGTCCGGAAGCATTCATATAGAGTCATAACTTTGTTCTAGTATCGAGTTGTAATATTGAGTTGTAAGTAAATAAAAGTGTGATGATCATCATTATAGGGCATTGCCCCATGAAAAAAATGAAAAAGAAAAAAAGGAAAAAAAGAGAGGCCAAAGAAGCCTAAATAAAAAAAAGGGGGCCAAAGAAGCCCACCCAAAAAAAGAAAAAAAAAGAAGAAAAGAAAAGGGGCGACGTTACTATCCTTTTTCCACACTTGTGCATCAAAGTAGCACCATGTTCTTCATATAGAGAGTCTCCTATATTCTCACTTTCATATACTAGTTGGAATTTTCATTATAGAACTTGGCTTGTATATTCCAATGATGGGCTTCCTCAAATGCCCTAGGTCTTCATGAGAAAGCAAGTTGGATGCACACCCACTTAGTTTTTAGTTTGAGCTTTCATACACTTATAGCTCTTAGTGCATCCGTTGCATGATAGTTGGTGAGCCCACTAGATTTCCCATAGCATTAAAAGCATCGAAAGATGGACACAATTGGTTAGCCTCGTTGACATCAATTGATGGGCATCTCCATAGCCCGTTGATTAGCCGCGTCGATGTGAGACTTTCTTCCTTTTTGTCTTCTCCACATAACCTCCACCATCATATTCTATTCCACCCATACTGCTATATCCATGGCTCACGCTCATGTATTGCGTGAGAGTTGAAAAAGTTTGAGAATACTAAAGTATGAAACAGTTGCTTGGCTGACACCGGGGTAGGCATGAGGGGTACCTTGTGTTAATAAAAGGGAGCATACAATACTATATGATTTTGTAGGGATAACGTTCTGGAAGCATTGATATTTTGAAAGACATGATTGTTTGTTGGGATGCCCTAAGTATTATTGTTTTTATGTCAAATGATAGACTATTGCTTTGAATCACTCGTGCCTTAATATTCATGCCACGATTAGATATATGATCAAGATTATGCTAGGTAGCATTCCACATCAAAAATTATCTTTTTTATCATTTACCTACTCGAGGACGAGCAGGAATTAAGCTTGGGGATGCTGATACGTCTCTGTCGTATCAATAATTTTTTATTGTTCCATGCCAATATTCTACAACTTTCATATACTTTTGGCAATTTTTTATACTATTTTTTGGGACTAACATATTGATCAGTGCCCAGTGCCAGTTCCTCTCTGTTGCATGTTTTATGTTTCGCAGAAATCCCATATCAAACAGAGTCCAAACGGGATAAAAATGGACGGAGAATTATTTTGGAATATTTGTGATTTTTGGGAAGTAAAATCAACGTGAGACGGTGCCCGAGGTGGCCACGAGACAGGGGCCCACGCCCACTCCAGGTGGGTGCGCCCCCACCCTCCTGGGCACCCCGTAAGGCGGTTGATGCCCTTCTTTGGCCGCAAGAAAGCTAATTTTTGGAAAAATATCTGGGCGAAGGTTTCAATCCAATCGGAGTTAGGGATCTCCGGATATAAAAGAAACGGTGCCAGGGCAGAATTTGAGAACGCAGAAACAGAGAGAGACAGAGAGATAGATCCAATCTTGGAGGGGCTCTCGCCCCTCCCACGCCATGGGAGCCAAGGACCAGAGGGGAAACCCTTCTCCCATCTAGGGAGAAGGTCAAGGAAGAAGAAGAAGAAGGGGGCTCTCTCCCCTCGCTTTCGGTGGCCGAACGCCGCCGGGGGGCATCATCATCACCGCGATCTTCATCAACACCTCCGCCATCTTCACCAACATCTCCATCACCTTCCCCCATCTATATTCAGCGGTCCACTCTCCCGCAACCCGCTGTACTCTCTACTTGAAAATGGTTCTTTATGCTTCATATTATTATCCAGTGATGTGTTGCCATCCTATGATGTATGAGTAGATTTTCGTTGTCCTATCGGTGATTGATGAATTTCTATGATTGGTTTGAGTTTCATATTTTATTATTGGTGCTGTCCTATTGTGCCCTCCGTGTCGCGCAAGTGTGAGGAATTCCCGCTGTAGGGTTTGCAATATGTTCATGATTTGCTTATGGTGGGTGGCGTGAGTGACAGAAGCACAGACCCGGGTAAGTAGGTTGTTTGCGTGTGGGATAAAGGAGACTTGATACTTTAATGCTATGGTTGTGTTTTACCTTAATGATCTTTAGTAGTTGCGGATGCTTGCTAGAGTTCCAATCATAAGTGCATATGACCCAAGAAGAGAAAGTATGTTAGCTTATGCCTCTCCCTCAAATAGAATTGCAATAGTGATTACCGGTCTAGTAAAGTAGTCAATTGCTTAGGGACAATTTCACAACTCCTACCACCACTTTTCCACACTCGCTATATTTACTTTGTTGCTTCTTTATCTAAACAGCCACTAGCTTTTATTTACGTGTTCTTTATTATCTTGCAAACCTATCCAACAACACCTACAAAGTACTTCTAGTTTCATACTTGTTCTAGGTAAGACAAACACTAAGCATGCGTAGAGTCGTATCAGTGGCAGATAGGACTTGAAAGAATATTTGTTCTACCTTTAGCTCATCGTTGGGTTCGACACTCCTACTTATGGAAAGAGGCTACAATTATCTCGTATACTTGCGGGTTATCACGCCTCCGCTTGTTCTTCTCGAGGACCAGCAGAGCTCACGCGTTTCCTCCTCCTCGTCCCTGCCACCGGCAGCAGGAGCAGCTCCTGCATCCCCGACCCCAAGCACGTCCACGTCGTCGTCTAAGATGAGCGCCGCCCTGGTTCCTTTTCTCTCCTTCCTCCAGTTCACTCTTCTCATCTCTCTCTCTCTCTCTCTCTCTCTCTCTCTCTCTCTCTCTGTGCATTGCAGCCGCATCCCCGCGCCATGGAGCTCCAAGTCCGCCGACCCGCCTCTGCTTCGATCCAG
Source organism: Aegilops bicornis (assembly GCA_021605145.1). NCBI lineage: Eukaryota > Viridiplantae > Streptophyta > Magnoliopsida > Poales > Poaceae > Aegilops > Aegilops bicornis. Next base: position 574,004,217 of record CM038675.1, read on the forward strand.
CAGGGAACATGACCTCGGCGACCTCCCGCGACCGAGATCCGGCCACCCCGATGCCCTGTGCCATCGGGCCCCGCTGTCGTGATTCTAAGTCTGACAGTAATGTAGGGGGTAGGAATGGAGAGGCAAGATCCTAGCTATGGAGTAGTTGTATACACACGAGTTTTACGAGTTCAGGCCCTTCTCGGCGGAAGTAATAGCCCTACGTCTCGGAGCCCGGAGGCGGTCGACTAGATTATGTGTGTATGAATTACAGGGGTGCGAACCCTTGACACTGAGGAGGGGGGTGGCTTATATAGAGTTCGCCAGACCCCTCCCACCCTCAGTTATGCAGGGTTTAAGATACATTAAGGTCGGGCGTTACTGGTAACGCCACAAATATAGTGCTATGATGACCATAAAGGCTACTTAATGTCCGACCGTTAGCGTGCGGAGTGACTTTAGATCTCCTGGCTGTCGAGTGGTTGGCTTCATGGTCGAGTGGCTGGCTTCATGGTCGAGTGTCTTCGAGTCTGTCGAGTGGAACACTTCTGAGTCGATTGAAAGGTGGTTTCTTCTAGAGATGTCCTTGGGGAGGGTATCTAGGACAGGTCCATGACCCTACCCTAGATACATAGCTTCATCATTAGCCCCCGAATGGATCGAGGTTTGAGTGGGGAAGGAGTTGAACACACTTCCGACCCATTTCCGTGCCATGAGTATATCTTGCTCTGGATCAATGAACTTAGGTGACGGCACCAACTTCTTTTTCAGTCGCCTTGATCCATTCTTTGTATCCGTCGAGTGAGTTTCTTTACTTGGAGAGTTTCGAGTGACAGAGCGGAGGAGATCTTCCGTCTGATGAGTTGTTCTGCAGCTTGCGGATTTCGCGGGATTTGAATTTCGGGAAGCGCACGGGGCGGAGGAGGCCACAGTAATCGGATGGGATAAGGCAGGGATGCCTCGATTTCCGTGCCACCTTTTTCACCACGTATCACGCGCGCGACTGTTGCGGGATTTGAAAGGATCGCCCGGGCCTACAAGTCAGTCACTCGGAAGTAACCTCATATAAGACGCCGAACGGGGGTTTTTGAACAGTGCATCCTCATTTCCTCCTCTCTTCCTCAGACTTATCCGTCGCGTTCGCTTCCGTTCCAGCGCCGCTGTCCTGTGCGCGTCTCGCCGGCGACCATGGTGAAAGAGAAGACGGCGGCCCTGGAGCGGGCGAAGAAAGAGACGGCGAAGGCGAAGGGAAAGGCGACCAGTTGGGGCGGATCCTCGTCGAGGGCCGGCCTGCCGCAGGGCTGGATCCAGGGCGACTGGATCCGCTCAACGATTCGTCAAGAAGACCTCGACGACCTGGCCGCTGGAGGACTGATCCCACAAGGATTGGCGTGGCTTCCGGGGAAGGAGTCTGAGCCGGAGCCTCGGGAGGGTGAGTGCGTTCTCTTGGCCACCCATGTCGACCGTGGATTTTCTTTGCCTCCTCACCCTTTCTTTCGGGGGTTTCTGAATTTCTTTGGGGCGCAACTCCACCACTTCACACCCAACACAATCGTGTACCTCGCTCCTTTCGTGTCTTTGTGCGAGAATTTCTTGGGTTGTCGGCCTCATTGGGGCCTTTTCAAGCACATTTTCACCTGTCGCTCCGAGACGGTGAAAAAGGTCAATCCGAGTGACGAGTGAACACAAGTGATTCAGATGTGTGGGGGTCTTGGGGTTCAGATGAGGGGGAAAAGTTTTTTTCCAGCCATGATCCTTCCCGACTCAGTCCGTGGATGGCAGTCGACCTGGTTTTACTGCAAAGACCAGCCGACGCCAGGGCAATCGACCGGACTCCCTCCTTTTTCCATGGACCGAGTGAGGAAGCCCTCCTCTTTGAAGGTGATCCCAGAAGAGAAAGCGCAGGTTAAGATACTGGTCGATCGTGTTGTCCAGCTTATCCATGACGGGGTGACTGGTATGGATCTTTTGGAGGTCTTCCTTCAGCGACGCATCCAGCCAATACAAGCTCGAGACCATCCGATGTGGATGTATTCGGGCACTGATGACACCACTCGGATCCACCCGGAGGAGGTTGAGGATGCCATGCTAGAGGGGTGGCTGACGAGCATCACTGGGAACAGGGACAACCCTAGGGGAGCCAGGAGAATTCTTCCACTCGACCAATCCCACGTACCGGACAAGGTTCAATTATGAATTTCCGACTGTAATTTTAACCATGCAGCTATTGATGCTCCGTCGATTGACTTTTGTTCTGCTTGTTTTTCCGCTGTGCTCTTATCGAAATGTACTCAATGCCCAACGGGGAGCAAGAGCAAGACCCGGAAGGGGAGGCGAGCGGCGGCGACAGTGGTGAATGGCATTCTGACGGAGAGGATACCGAGGAAAGTGACGACTCAAGCGACGAAGAAGAGGCCGAATCACCTCCTCGCAGGGAGATGCGATCCAAGCTCGACCAAGACCGGCCGAGCGCTCGTGAAAAAGCGACTGCTCAGACTGGCCCGTCTTCAAAGCGCCCTCGGACGTTCTCACTGGCTCCGACTGAAAAAGCGTCAAAGCAGCCCAAAGTTGTAGTGCCAAGGCCTCGGAAGGCGTTGCCGAAGATTAAGATTGACATCCCCGTCGCCTCTGCGTGAGTGTTTCCCTTTGTATTCACTCGACACTCTGTGCTGTTTATTTTTCCCTTGATTTGACCAGATAAACTTTGTAACTGGCAGCGCTGCTACTTCCGGGACTTCAGCTTACCCGGATGAGGATGAGGCAATGGAGGATGCCGTCACCTCCAATCTGGGTATGATTTCTGTCGTTTTGTCTTTATTTGGTCGACTCGACTATAATATATACCATTGGGTGATGCAATTTTGGTGACCGATCTTTGAAAAGCTCCCAACATTATTGACCTCCCCGACGATGACGATGACGAGCCCGAGAGGCCTTTGATGAGGAAAAATAGGAAAACTCCTGCAGACAAGGTGGAACAATCGACGCCGATAGCTGAGCCAGTCGTTCAGGACGCTGGTGATGCCAATCGGGCTTCTTTTACCTTCGCCGCATTAATCGCCGAAAGTGCTCGCCTTCTTCATCGACTGCTCAAGCTCTGCCGATCCACCTTCAGTTTTGTTACCCATCACGTACGGAAGGGGCGAAGTGAATGCTGCCAAGGAAGCCATACGCCAAGCAGGTATTATGATGGAGAAGATGAAGATGGTGCGGGATGTCGATCAAGCCGCCTATGACGCCAAATTTCGGCTCTCGAGCAATGTTCAGTTAGCAAAGACGTCAACCGGTTTTCTTGGCTTGCTCATAGGGATATGTGTCACATCCCTAGTTACGGTATGCTCTAGGCTAGCCCTTCATGTGTGCATCATGTTTAAATTTCTCGTAAACTTGAAATGGGGATTGTTCAAACCCTAGCACCAAATGAATTCAAATAGGCTCAAATAAAATCACTTCCAATAAACCCAAAGTGACTTCGTGAAAAGTCCATCATTTTTGAAACTGGTGAAAACCTCTGACAAAAATTGGTGCATATTTTTCCTAGGTCATTTCAGGTTTTTGGATTAAATCATAAGTATTTGAATTGGAGCATTTAATGGCTATAAATATTTTAAATGCTTCAACAATTCTGAAAACATTTGAGGGCTGTTAGTAAACATTTTAAAAGTGCCCACAAATTTTCTCAGGAGTTTTAAAAAATGGTTTAGTATTATAACTAAATCAAAAACAGAAAATCAAAATAGAAAACAGAAACTAGACTAGAAAGAGAGAGGGAGAAAGCACTTACTGGCGCTCACCTGGCGGCCCAGCTAGACAGCCCAGCCCACCAAGGGCAAGGGCGTCTTCCACCTCCTGCCAGGAGGACAGGCAGGTGCGTGGCGCCAGCACGCGCACCAGCCTCCACCTCCTGCTTGCCCCGACACACGTCGACGCCGCGGATGATCACCCTGCTGTTGCCGGGATCCGCCCGACCTCTCACTCGCCCCCACCTCGCTCTTCGCTTCGCTTCTCGACTCGAAAGGCCACTGCCGTCATTGCTCGCCAGAGTCAGTAGCCACCGCATCCCCCTCGACATGTCTCCACGCCCTAGAGCTCCGCCTCGTCGCCTACATCGTCCTCGACGAGTCAAGCAACCAGGGGCACGCCGTAACACCGCCATCAACGTCGTCTTCACCTCCGGCCACCGGAGATCGCCTTTGCTGCCCCGACCCCTCCAGCCCTTCCCCGAGCCCTCTGCGCTTCCCCACGTGACCGCTGTGAGCTCCCCCCCCGAACCCTCTCTTCCCGCCTCATTTGCGCCCGTAGCCCTAGTTTCACCGGAGCCTATAGCTCCTCCTCACGGCCATGCCGCCAGCAACGGCTGCGCAAGCTTCGCCTCCGAGCACGCTAACGCACTCGTGAGTCTCCAGAGCTCGAATCACCCGCCCGTTAGGCCTACCCTGCACCGTAGCCGCAACCCCGTGCACACCCAAAATCCGTTCGCCGCCGCGAGCTTGTTTCCGGCAAGCTTGTGTCGTCCCAGCCCCTCCCACCTGCCCTAGCAGATGCGCGCGAACGCCAGCTCGCCGTAGAGCCAAACCCCGCCGCAAACCGCCGCCTGTAGTGCGAGTCCGAGCAATTCCGGCGTGCCTCCGTCGTGTCCCATGGTCGTCGCCGGCCAAACTCCGGCGGGCCGACGTGGCCAATTAGTTAGGGGCTAATCACCCCATGAGCCACTGCCATGTGGGCCCCTGCGCTTAATTAGGATTAGTATATTTTTCTGTTAAATTAGTGTTAATACCGTGGACCCCACGTGCCGCTTTGACTTTGGCCAAGTCACTTTAATCGGTCCCACATGTCATCCACCTAAACCAGCACGAGACGCCGACGACGGGTCCCACTGGTCAGGTTTGACCTGGCCGACCAGTTGATCGCGACATCACAAGGACGCTATGTCGACGCATAAATTCGATTTCTGGATTCATTCTTATTCAGGAAATTCCAGAAAATAGTGTAAACTTGTAAAATTCATAGAAATTAATCCATAACTCCAAGTGCAAAGATTTATATATGAAAAATGATCAGAAAAATCCAATCTTTCCATCTGTACTAGTTTCATGCATGTCAGAACACTTTAACCTTGCTGTTTAGGTGAAACAAGCTAATGCACTTATATCACTTATTATTTTGGGTGATCATTTGAATCCTTGGTTCAAATGGACTCAAACCTTTCTGTCCCAAGTTGCATTAGACCTATCACACATCATATTGCCATGTCATAGCATGCATCATATTGTCGCATTGCATTGATTGTGTCCTTCTGTGTTTGCCGGTAATCGTCCCCTCTCAGTAGACGATGTTCCGACGACGAGATCGATGACACTGATGAAGACTCAATGTTATCCTCAGAAGTGCTAGGCAAGCAAAACCCCCTTTTTCATTCCGATACAATCCCACTCTCTCGCTCCTACTCTCTTTTACTGCATTAGGACAACAACGATTCATTTGTTACTTGTCATGTAGTTGAACCCCTTTATCCTCTCGCATGACCCGTCATTGCCACAAGAATAGATGAAACCCACTAGCGTGAGTAGGAGTTGTTTGAGCCTGATGTGCCTACTAATTTATGCTTGTTTGTCATGCCTGCCATCGCTTAGAGTTGAGTCGTGTCCGATTCATCGTGGATGAATCGGAGGTGTATGAACATGTCCTCTTGTTGAGAGCTAAGTGTGTGAACACGATTTGGTAAAGGTAGCGGTGAGAGGCCATGTAGGAGTACATGGTGGGTTGTCTCATTGTAGCCGTCCTCAGGAACTGAGTTCTGTGTTTGTGATCCATGAACAGTTACTACCACACATTGAGTTTCGGTAACTCGACCCCTCTCGACTTATTAATCAACTTGATCTCTGTCCAGAAGTTGCAACTAGTTTCTGGTGTTTGTAGGTAGTGTTAGTAGTCTACCAAGTGGCACCCGGTACAGGTGGGCTTGGGACAGACGAGGGACAGTGGCACGGTGTACCAAGTGGCACCCGGTTGGTGGGCTTGGGAACCCTGCTCACATCGTTTGGGGCCGTGAGCGACACCCCGGCCGGATCTCCTTGCGGATGGAACCCGAATAGGCGATAAACCTGGACTAGAGACTTGTGTGGTTAGTCAGGTCGGCCGACTCCTCGCCAAAGCTTCCGCTTGAAGATTGCCGAGATACACGACGTGTACATGGCGGTAAGTGGCGAGAGCGTGTGTGAAGAAGTACACCCCTGCAGGGTTATAAATGATCTATTCGAATAGCCGTGTCCGCGGTAAAGGACTTCTGGGTTGCCTATATCAGTTCATAGACAAGTGAAAGTGGATACTCTAAAATGCGCAAGATAAGCGTGAGTGCTATGGATGGCGTTCCTGTAGGAAGACGGGGTCGAATCCATAGTGGTGTATTGATATGGTGAATATGTGGACTCGTGTGCGCCACCTCAAAATAGTTACTTGCAGTCGTAGTTTAGGATAGCCACCGAGTCAAAGCTGGCTTGCTGCAGTCAAACTCCACCACCCCTTTGTTGATAATGATGCATATGTAGTTAGTTCTGATGTGAGTCTTGCTGAGTACATTTGTACTCACGTTTGCTTCTTTTACATTTTGCAGAGAAACGTCAATCTCGCTAGTAGTTCCGCGTGGACTTCGACGTTTAGCTTGTTACCTCGGCTACGATCTTGTGCCCTCAGCAGGATCTGGTAGATAGTCAGGCTTCTCAGCCTTTTTCATTTGTAGATGTCTGTACTCAGACATGTTAAGCTTCCGCTTGTGCTTGTTGCTTGTATGTTTCAATGTTGGGTCATGAGACCCATGTTTGTAATATCTCGCTCCTCGGAGCCTAATGAATAAATATTTGAGTCGAGAGTTATGTTGTGATGCCATGTTGTATTTACACATATTGAGCATATTGTGTGTATGTTTGAAATGCTTGGTATGTGTGGGATCCGACAATCTAGCTGTTTATCCTTGGCAGCCTCTCATATGGGGAAATGTAGTCTAGTGCTTCCCGAGCGATAGTAGTCCGCTACAGCCAGTTCACCGGAGTCCTCGCTAGCCCAAAGACTACTGCTTGGACACTTGACTGGCCGGCATGTGTTTCACTTCCTATGTCCATCCCTTCGGGAAATGTCACGCCGGTGATATCCGGAGTCCTGCCTATCCTGCTACATACTGGGTTACCGGAGTTCATAGCCAGTGCTACAGCCCGGATTCACACGCTGGCGACCGACATGCTCAATGTGATTCATGTATGCCTGTCCCCATGGGTTAGTGCCGCTTTGGGTTCACGACTAGCCATGTCGGCCGGGTTCTCTGTCATATGGATGCTAGCGACACTATCATATACGTGAGCCAAAAGGCTAAACGGTCCCGGGCCATGGTAAGGCGACACCCGTGGGAATACCGTGCGTGAGGCCGCAAAGTGATATGAGGTGTTACTGGCTAGATTGATGTGACTTGGAATCGGGGTCCTGACAATATGCTACCTGAAAACTCTCTTTCCAAGGATCTTTGAATCTGCACGCCCACTGGGTGTTTCGACTTGTAACTGAGTCAATCCATACTTTGAGCTGATTTTTTGTTATTTGAAGTTTTGGACTAGTGGGGGCATGCTGAGTGCACCCACTGGGTGTAGTCCCCGAGACTACGGTGGACTGCGGGCAGTCGACTGTAGTCTTGACATTTAATCCCTTCACTCGGTCTGGTCTGGCCATGCATGTCGAGTGTAAACTGAATCAGTGGGGGCACGATAAGTTCACCCACTGGGTGTAGTCCCCGAGACCGTGGTCGACTGCTGGCAGTCAACTATGGTCTGAAGAACTCGTTTGTTGTTGTCTTTCTTCTTTTTTTAGATATACACTCGCGCCGAACAGGTCTCGTCGAGTGTTCACTAGATCAGTGGGGGCACGCTAAGTGCGCCCACTGGGTGTAGTCCCCGAGACTATGGTGGACAGCGGGCAGTCGACCATAGTCTTAGTATTTATTGTCTCTGTAAAATAAACCATCCTCTCTAATTGCAGAAGTCTTGTGATCTTGGGGCTTGATTTGCCGACTTAGAGAAGCAGCAGATTCAACTTAACCTTGATCTGGAGTTGGCCAAGTCGGAGCTGCAGAAGGCCAAAGATGACGCCAATGGTAAGGAAGCTTCGTCGACTGTTTTGTCTTAGACCCGAATTTCACTCTGCTCTTTCTGAACTGATTATTATTTCTTTATATGCTTGCATTTGCCTTCGAGTGGACTGTGCTTCACTCGGAATAGTCTTTATTGTTTGAGATGCAGCTCTGAGGTGGAAGATTTGGTCATCTTGCGCACCATTATCCTTGCAGGAAAGGATGGAGTATGTATGTTGTATCTGTAGCCCCGAAGGAGAAGGTAGCAGTCGACCTGCACCTCGTCGCCCCTTATGGATCGGGATGGAGCATACGTTGTACTTGTGGCGCAGCTCGAAAGAGAAGGTAGCAATCGACCTGCACCTCGTCGTCCTTATGGATCGGGATGGAGCGCATGTTGTACTTGTGGTGCAGCTCAAGGAGAAGGTAGCAATCGACCAAGACCTCGTCAGTCCTTATGGATCGGGATGTTTTCGAACTTAGGTGAGTACTGGACTGCAGCTAAGCCTCCGAGTGAGAGGATTGCTCGTCACTCGGTAGGATTTCTCAAACTTAGGCGAGTACTTGGAGTGTAGCTAAGCCCCCGAGTGAGAGGATTGCTCTTCACTCGGTAGGATTTCTCAAACTTAGGTGAGTACTTGGACTGCAGCTAAGCCCCTGAGTGAGAGGATTGCTCTTCACTCGGTAGGATTTCTCAAACTTAGGCGAGTACTTGGATTGTAGCTAAGCCTCCGAGTGAGAGGATTGCTCTTCATTCGGTAGGATTTTTCAAACTTAGGCGAGTACTGGACTGCAGCTAAGCCCCCGAGTGAGAGGATTGCTCTTCACTCGGTAGGATTTCTCAAACTTAGGCGAGTACTTGGATTGCAGCTAAGCCTCTGAGTGGGAGGATTTTTTCAAACTTAGGCAAGTACTTGGACTGCAGCTAAGCCTCCGAGTGGGAGGCTGGCTCACCACTCGGTAGGATTTTTCAAACTTAGGCGAGTACTTGGACTGCAGCTAAGCCTCCGAGTGGGAGGCTGGCTCACCACTCGGTAGGATTTTCAAGTACTTAGGCGAAACGGATTCGCAGCTAAGCCTCCGAGTGGGAGGCTGGCCCACCACTCGATAGGATTTTCAAGTACTTAGGCGAAACGGATTCATAGCTAAGCCTCCGAGTGAGAGGCTTGCTCGTTGCTTGGTAGGATTTTCAAGTACTTAGGCGAAAAGGATTTGCAGCTAAGCCTCCGAGTGAGAGGCTTGCTCGTCGCTTGGTAGGATTTTTCTTTTTTACAAACTTAGGCAAAACGGATTCACAGCTAAGCCACCCACTGGGGGGATTTCTTACGAAAACAAAAGCAACAACAACCACTGGGAAAATTATAACACTCTTGTCTTTGATAAATAAACTACAGAGGTATTTCTTATTACATCTCATCTGAGTGAGTACTTAAGTATAAAAGGGGCGGAGCAGCTCCGCATTCCAAGCTCGAGGTTCATCAATCTGGCGATCGACGTTGTAAAGATGGTACGCTACATTGTGGAGAACTCTGGTGACGATGAAGGGGCCTTCCCAAGTGGGAGCGAGCTTGTGTGGTTTCTGTTGATCTACTCGGAGGACCAAGTCTCCTTCTTGGAAGGCTCGACTCTTCACATTTCTGGCATGGAATCGACGCAAGTCTTGCTGATAGATAGTCGAGCGGATCAGGGCCATCTCTCTTTCCTCTTCTAGGAGGTCGACTGCATCCTGCCAGGCTTGTTCTGCTTCATCTTCAGAGTAGAGCTCGACTCGGGGTGCATTGTGAAGCAAGTCACTCGGCAGAACTTCTTCAGCTCCATAGACCAGAAAGAATGGAGTTCGTCCAGTTGACCGATTAGGGGTAGTCCTAAATCCCCAAAGAACTGATGGAAGTTCGTCGACCCATGCGCCTGCTGCGTGCTTGAGATTGCGCATCAGTCGGGGTTTCAGTCCTTTGAGAATTAGACCGTTTGCTCTTTCTGCTTGTCCATTCGACTGGGGGTGAGCGACTGAAGCATAGTTGACTCGTGTGCCTTGAGAGGCGCAAAAGGCTTTGAACTTGTCGGAATCGAAGTTTGACCCGTTATCAGTGATGATGCTATGCGTAACTCCATATCTGAATATCAACTATCTGACGAAACTGATAGCAGTGCAAGCATCGAGATTCTTGATAGGCTTAGCTTCAATCCATTTAGTAAACATGTCGATCGCCACCAAAGACGTGAGTGAAGCCGCCCCGCCAGCTTCTCGTGGTCCAACCATATCCAATCCCCAAACAGCGAAGGGCCAGATGAGTGGAATGGTCTTCAAGGCTGAGGCGGGTTTGTGACATATTGGAATAGAACTGACATCCTTCACACTTGTCGACTATCTCTTTCGCCATTTCATTTGCTCTTGGCCAGTAAAATCCCGCTCGGTATCCTTTAGCCACAATGGTCCGAGAGGACGCATGGTGACCACAGGTCCCCGAGTGGATATCGTCAAGAATTATCTCACCTTCTTCTGATGTTATACATTTCTGACTGACTCCAGTCGCGCTTTCCCTGAACAACTATCCCTTTATCACAATAAAGGCCTTGGATCAACGGACGATCTGTCGAGCCTCTTCTTCATTCTCTGGGAGCTCCTTTCTTAGGATATACGCGATGTATGGCACTGTCCAGTCGGGAGTGATGGCCAAAACTTCCATGATTAGGTCGACCACCGCTGGAACCTCAACCTCAGTCGGATCGGTGGCACTTTTTGGTTGCGGGGCTTCTTCGGTGAAAGGATCCTCTTGAACTGATGGTGCGTGGATGTGTTCCAAAAACACATTGCTGGGAATGGCTTCTCTCTTGGAACCTATTTTTTCCAAATCATCAGCTGCTTGATTTTTCAGTTGGGGTATATGATGAAGCTCTAACCCCTCGAATTTCTTCTCTAGCTTTCTCACTGCATTGCAGTAACCAGTCATGGCCGGACTTCTGACGTCCCACTCCTTCATCACTTGATTAACCACCAAATCTGAGTCGCCATAGACCATGAGGCGACGGACGCCGAGTGAAATGGCCATACGCAACCCATACAAAAGTGCTTCATATTCTGCTTCGTTGTTGGAGGAATCAAAGTGAATTTGAAGGACATATCTGAGCTTATCTCCTCGGGAGAAAACTAACACTACCCCAGCACCGGAACCATTCAGCATCTTGGAACCATCAAAGAACATGGTCCAGTGCTCCGAGTGAACTTGAGTCGGCAGTTGTTGTTCAATCCACTCGGCAACGAAATCTGCTATTGCTTGGGACTTGATGGCTTTCTTTGCCTCAAACTTGATATCCAAGGGAAGGAGATCAATCGCCCATTTAGCCACTCGACCGGGCCAGCATCTCACAGTGTAATCTCTGACAATGGAGCATCACTGACGACTGTAATGGAATGGTCAGAGAAGTAATGAGCAACCTTGTTCGTGGTCATGTAAATCCCATATACAAGCTTCTGATAATGTGGATATCTTTGCTTTGACGGAGTTAAAACCTCAGAAACATAATATACTGGGCCTTGAACTTTAAAGGCTTTTCCTTCTTCTTCCCGCCGATGAAGTACTGTACTGACAACTTGTCCCGTGGCTGCAATGTAAAGCAGCAAAGGCTCTTTGCTGATTGGGGCAGCAAGCACCGGCTGGGTGGAGAGCAGGGCTTTTAGCTCTGTGAACGCTGCATCAGCTTCAGGAGTCCACTCGAACTTGTCCGACTTCTTCATCAGTTGGTAAAGAGGCAATGCCTTTTCACTGAGTCGAGAGATGAATCGACTTAAAGCGGCCAAGTAACCAGTAAGCTTCTGGACATCGTGCACACGCACAAGACGTTTCATCCGGAGTATAGTACCAACTTTTTCTGGATTGGCGTCGATTCTTCGTTCAAAAACAAGAAAACCGAGTAACTTTCCGCCAGGAACTCCGAATGTGCACTTTGATGGATTAAGCTTGATATCATACCTCCTGAGGTTGGCAAATGTCTCAGCAAGGTCAGTCAGCAGGTCGGAACCCTTCCGTGACTTGACCAAAATATCATCCATGTATGCTTCCACATTCCTACTGATTTGAGTGAGCAAACACTTCTGAATCATCCTCATGAACGTGGCTCCGGCATTCTTGAGGCCGAATGGCATGGTGACATAATGAAGCACCCGAATGGAGTGATGAAAGCTGTTTTGATCTCGTCGGGTCCATACAGACGGATCTGATGGTAACCGGAATAGGCGTCTAAAAAAGACAGGCGCTCACATCCCGTGGTTGAGTCGACTATTTGGTCGATGCGGGGGAGAGGAAAAATGATCTTTCGGGCAAGCCCGATTGATATGTTTAAAGTCAATGCACATGCGAAGTGACTTGTCCTTCTTGGGGACCATGACGACATTGGCGAGCCACTCGGAGTGGTAAATCTCTCGGATAAACTCCGCTGCAAGGAGTCGAGCTACTTCCTCGCCAATGGCTTTTCTCTTCTGGACAGCGGACCGTCGAAGATGTTCTTTGACGGGTTTCATTTTTTGGGTCGACTCGTAGACGCTGCTCAGCCAGCCCCCTGGGAACACCCGGCATGTCAGGAGGCTTCCATGCGAAGATGTCCCAGTTCTCACGGAGGAACTAGATGAGCGCTTCTTCCTATTTGGAGTCGAGTGTTGTAGAGATATGAGTCGGAGCAGCATTGGGGTCGGTCGGGTGAATGTGAATCGGCTTTGTCTCACCGGACGACTGAAACGCTGATTCTGTAGCGGGCTACTTGGCTCGCAACAAATCACTCGGGTCTGCAGTTTTTTGGTATTCCTGCAGCTCTACCATTGCCATCTGAGCATCGGCGATCTTTGAGCCTTTCTGGAAACACTCTTCCGCTTTCTTCCGATTGCCGGTGACAGTGATCACACCTTTGGGGCCTGGCATCTTCAGCTAAAGGTATACATAACATGGTTGAGCCATGAAACATGCATACGCTGGTCTTCCCAGAATAGCGTGATAAGCACTCTGGAAATCCACGACTTCAAACATCAACTTTTCTTTACGAAAATTCTTGGAGTCACCGAAAACCACATCAAGAGCAATTTGGCCGAGTGACTCAGCCTTCTTTCCAGGAATGACTCCATGGAAACTCATGTTGCTGGTACTGAGTCTGGACATTAGAATGCCCATCCCTTTCAACGTCTCTGCATATAGTATATTCAGGCCACTGCCACCATCCATCAAAACTTTAGTCAGTCGAGTGCCTTCGACGACTGGGTCGACCACCAAAGCTTGCCTCCTGTGGATGGCTATAAGGCCGGGTGGTCGACCGGTCGAATGTGATGGCGCCTCGAGACCATTTCAATAATCGGGTGTCGCCGAGCGACCATATTCACCTCTCGGTTGATAACTTTCAATCGACTTTTGCTTTCAACGTCAGCAAAAATCATCAGGGTGGAATTGACCTGGGGGTATCCATCATCACTATCTTCCTTGCCCTCAACTTTGTCCGACTCCTTTTCCTTATCTTAGGGATGTTTTCCCTGGAATTGCTGGATCAAGAGCCGACACTGTCGAGTGGTATGTTTTGGGTAAATGAGTCCGCTTACCTTCTCTCTCCTCTTCTCTTTCCTCCAACTAAGCAGAAATATACTAGTTTATGCCTTATAGCCCGCTGACTCAGCTCTATTGTACTTGCTCTTCGAGTGAACGAGTGTGTAGGCGGCGGCAAGTAGCTCGCTTTTTCAGCTCTTGGGAACCGGATTCAACAAGAAGCTGAGTGTGTACAGCGACAACAGTTACTACCCCTCCTCGTCCGCTGCACGCCCGGCAGAAGATGCACCTCGGCGCATTCAACGCCTCCATTAAGAAACCTACTCCGGCCACACGCCGGTTCACGAGCGGGTCTCAGACAGTATTGTAATAACAGGAGTTAGTGGTCACTTTACTTAAATTTAATTAGCTTTAATACAAATTTATACTTAAAACAAGCAATGCATTGGCTCGTTCTATCGCTGCCACGGGATCAACATGCACAACAATTAGAATTATTATTCTCGTGACGCATACGATCAGCACATTTGTCGTGACTTTCACAAAGATACTACTACCAAATTTGAATTGTTTGTTATGGTTGCTGTCCTCTGCATCATCATGCCGTGTTTCCCGACTTGCAAGATTCGTAACCAACAAATAAGATCCAAATAATAAGTACAACAAAGATGCCTACACATCTCATTGATTCCCAGCTTGCAAGTTTCGTAACCAACAAATAAGATCCAAATAATAAGTACAACAAAGATGCATACACGCCTCATTGATTCCCAAATTTTGCAAGATTCGTAACCAACAAATAAGATTCAAATAATAAGTACAACAAAGATGCCTACACATCTCAACGATTCCCAGCTTGCAAGATTCGTAACCAACCCATTAGAGCCTTTTGATAAAGTGAATATTGAGATTAAATCCATCTTGGCTAGCCATGTCATACAATCGAAGAACTTGGCGAATGCTCTTGACTGTCACAACATCTGTAGTAGAGTATTCCTGTTTGCACAGCATGTTTGCATAGCACAAACAAAGAGACAGGAGAGCATGATTTCACTTTAGTTGAACCATTTTGTGCAGTTCCACCAAAATTGAGAGATGTTTCTCTTGACCGTCACAAGAAGACAGGAGAGCATGGTTTCACTTTAGTTTAACCATTTTGTGCAGTTCCACCAAAATTGAGAGATGTTGCCCACGTGACATTTTAGTTGAACTGCACAAGACACTCATTCCAAAAAAAAGTGTTTTGTGCAGTTCGCCAAAAGGTCACAATAGCAACAAGGTGAAATGGATATCCCTATCTTCACAAAATGATAGAAGGTAAACAGTTTCTGGTCAATAAGAATATACAAAACATATACAAAATGAAAAGAAGCATCTTAATTATGTTCGTGGCAATCACGCAAGGACAGTAGAAATTTTAAGAAGTCAGCAATGCTTCATGTTACCAGAAGCATTACGATCATCAATGAGATTCCTCAGATATGGGATTACTTTAATGGTGGCATTGCTTGTTTACCGCATACGTGAAATCAACGGCAGCTAAAGAGTTGGTTTAATGGCATGGGACCGTGGGGACACCGGGACACTCAGCGTAGAAAGGAGCAACTTACTTATCATACTGGGGAAAACAGCAGGAGCCATTTGTAACACAGTTTAGTTGCATCTTATCACTTTGGAGGCATTAGATTAACAATAACACCGGTTAGACATGTCCCTAAGATAACAGCAGATCGCTTCATTTTACATGCGCCTTACAACAAAAGGTTGGTTTACCCGCAAAAACCAGCAAAAGGTTGGTATAAGGACATGCGACGATGGACGATCAAGACAATGTACCTACAAGGAGGCATAAAGTGGTGATGCCGAGCTTGTTCATGCTATGTGAGGGCGGCAAATCTAATCCTGGAGACCTTTTACTATGTGAGGGCAGCAAATCTAATCCGGGAGGCCTTTTACTATGTGAGGGCAGCAAATCTAATCCTGAGACCTTTTACTATGTGAGGGCAGCAAATCTAATCCTGAGACCTTTTACTATGTGAGGGCAGCAAATCTAATCCTGAGACCTTTTACTATGTGAGGGCAGCAAATCTAATCGGAGACCTTTTACTATGTGAGGGCAGCAAATCTAATCCTCGAGACCTTTTACTATGTGATGGCAGCAAATCTAATCCTGGACATACTGCTGACTTGTCCACCAGCCGCCACTTTCTATCCTTTTTTCAACCAATAATAGATATGTTCCTTATCCAGTTTGTACTGCGTTTTCCCATTATTTCCCTTTTCAACCAAGAGACCGGTTGGGTATCTGGTCTCTACTACTTTTACCATATGATTTCCTCTTTGAATCAAGTCCTAGATTCATGGTACAACTTTCCCCCCTTTCTTCCTTGTTTGAACAAAGCCCTAGATTCAAATGCATGAAGTAGCTTTACCTCTAATAATACTAACAATTTAGGTGGCTTTGGAAGAGCTGATGGGAGTAGAAAAAGATGCACATGCAGACACGTGGGGAGCTAGGGCAAGAGAGCAAGGCCGCTGCAGAACTTATACGTGAGGGTCGCCGGATGTCGGGCGGCAGGTCGGATCTGCAGACAATACGGCAGGGAGGAAGAAGGGTCGAGGGACCTCGAGTCGGGCGCAGTGGTTTGAGAGAACGGCACGGCAAAGGATCGGGCCCTCCGGCAGCTATGGGTTTCCTCCCTCGGCAGCGATGACCGCGTGAAAGATGCACCTTTTAGTCCTCTACACACACCGGCCGAAGGGATCCGGCCGGATCTGTGACCAGCGGTGAGCAGAGAGAAAATGTCGCTATCGATGTCTTGTTTATATCTGGAGAGGATGAGAGAATGAAGAGAGCAACCCAAGTAAAGCAAGCGCCGTGCCCTAACGTCCATATACAAAGTGGAGTGATTATCTTTTTCTCTCCACAACAAGCGCTTTCAATTTGTGTACGTGGCATTAAAGAAAAGAAACTCTCTATTTAAGGTGACTACTCTACGACTCCTACTTACTACTACTACAGTACTACCTCCGTCCTGGTTTATAGGTCCCTTTTATAGTTTGTGCCAAATTTTGACTAAATATTTAACCAACAAAATGTTAATGCATGTCAAGAAAAATTATCTCATTGTATTCGTATTTGAACATAGTTTTAAAAAATATAATGTTTGGTGACATGCGTGAACATTTTCTTAGTTTAATCTATGGTCAAAATTTGGCATGAAATACAATGGGGACCAATAAACCCGGACAGAGGTAGTATTGTGCACTTGTGCTCCCCGCCCCTCCATTCATTGAACAACCCCACGGGTGAATAAACATACAGTAAGTACTGTATTTATATAGAACGAACAAGCTCGAACTATTTTTGCGTAGTTAAAAGTTGAGGGCGGGGCTTTTCCCGGGCAGTACACACGGCAGTTTTCGGGTAGGCGGTTTGACAGAGAGGCGAGGAGGGTGAGCGAGTGGGGCTGTGCGATTTGACGGGCTGCTACATCGCTGGAAAGACTTGTGATATGACCACTCACTATAGTCATGAAATCTGGCGCCCGACCGGGTGATGCCCCCTTCCGCTCAAGGCTCTAATCTGGTGCATGACACGTCGACCCGGATGCTGGCTCTCCCACATGTCGGAGTAGTAAGAAGGAGCAAAGAATGATGCGGTATATAATAGTACTACACTACTCCCTCCGTTCCTAAATATAAGTCTTTGGAGATATTTCACTATAGACCACATACGGAGAAAAATGAGTGAATCTACACATAAAATGCATCTATATACATCCGTATGTGGTCCACAGTGAAATATCTACGAAGAGTTATATTTAGGAACGGAGGGAGTACTACTCAGGTCGGAGGAGTGCGAACCATGGCAGCCCAGTGAACCAGCCGTGCGAACCACGGTAGCCCAAAGTGAACCAAAGAAGAGAAAACAATAATGTGGTGATATGGCCATAAAAAACAATGTGTCATGTCCACACTGTAGCATGTACAAGAACACTCCTCTTTGTTTGGATCCTCGAGTTAGAGCTAGTTTGGGTTGAAATAGCCTCAAATTATCGAAACAAGAGGGGTTAGTTTGAGCTAGTTTGCTCTAACCCAGCTAAAAAACTAGCCCGTGAAGAGGTTCTAATTGGGTTAGTTATCCCGGCCCACTAAAAGAGAACTAAAAAATCTCACCGCCTCGCACCAGATCGCCTCCCCAAAAATCTCACCTGCCCGCACCAGATCGCCTCCCCCCTCTCGCACGACTCCTCTCTGTTCCCCATAGGGCCGCCCGCCCAAGCGCCTCGCCTCTCTCTCCTCCGGCCGCCCTCTCCTTCGGCCTCCGCCGCCTCTACTCGGCCGCCTCTCCTCCGACCTTCAAGGTCGCCCGCTCCCCCCTTCACTGTCGTTTTTCTCCCCTCATGCTGTGGCACAAGCATCTACTGTGGAGGTCGCAAGAGGGGTGAGTTTGTTCGTTCCTTCTACGTCTCACGACCATATCATTGATCTTGCTTGCTCTAGCGCTAATTCTGATTTGGAAAAGTAGATCCCGATCAAACTCGCTATAGATTTGTGGTGCACGATGGAATTGTTTGATGTCGCTTGAGGAGGTAATAAATCTTTCTATAGGCCCAAACATTCAGGTCACCTTTCTAGGTATTTCAATTTCAGTGCTTGCATTATTTGTAGAGGCCCAAAGATTCAGTTCACCTTTCTTGGTATTTCAATTTCTGTGCTTGCATTGTTTCTAGAGGCCCAAAGATTCAGTTCACCTTTCTAGTTATTTGACTTTCTTGGTTTCATTATTTATATAGGCCAAAATATTCAGTTGACCTTTTTAGGTATTTCATTTTCAGTCTTGCATTATTTCTAGAGTCCCTAAGATTCAGTTCACCTTTCTAGGTATTTCAGTTTGTGCTTGCATTATTTCTAGAGGCCCAAAGATTCAGTTCACCTTTCTAGGTATTAAGTTTCAGTCTTGCATTATTTCTAGAGGCCCAAAGATTCAGTTCACCTTTCTAGGTATTTCAATTTCAGGCTTGCATTATTTCTAGAGGCCCAAAGATTCAGTTCACCTTTCTAGGTATTTTAGTTACAGGCTTGCATTATTTATAGAGGCCCAAAGATTAAGTTCCCGATCGGCAAGCGGCCCTGCTACCCATGCCGGTGTCGACCTCAACTCGCAAGGGACGGGGTCCGAGGGGTTCCCGGTGCTTGGGCTCTACAGAGCCTTCCTCCAGAGCGACGATGGCGAGCTCCTCCCTCGGTGCGTGAGGGTCTCCGGGCTCCCTCCCTATCGTGAACAACTTCCGTGATGAGTTAGGTCATTCTTTGTTTCATGAAGTGTTTTTTTTATTTTGTGAAGCTTGATTGACGACTTGTATGTTTACGTGGGATATCTCATTTGTATGGACAAAGTAAAAATTATCATGTTTTGCATGCTTGATTGTATAGATGATTCGTTTATGTCAATTGTGAGCGGGAGGAGGCCAGAGAAGAGCCGGCCACACCAAGAGGGTGCTTGGATCCAAGGGACTTATTTTAGTCTGACTAAAAATAGGGTCCAAAGTAGTCAAATGATTGAGATAGAGCATTTATTGTCAATCTAACCCTGCCATCCATACACCTCTTTGGTTTAGAGTTAGTTCGGGGTTAGAATCTAACTCTAACCTCTAACTGAGTAAGAGTTCTCCTCGTCTCGGTTCATCGCCATCATACTTTCCCCATTCCTGTGTTTTCAGTATCCTGCGAATCAAATAGGCCATTTTTTCGGGAAAAATCAAAGAGGCCCTTAGACTGGTTTAGGTCCGGTCATTTTTTATAAACGTGTTATGTCCAAAATTTAATGAACATGCTCTGGTTTCCACGAAAATAATCCGATTTCATGTAGTAATTCATTGATTTATTTATTCTTCTGCGAGGAGTTTGCATGTAATTCGTGAGGTCTGAAATGTAAAGTACCTCGGCATATGCTCTGAGTCGTGCATGCACTACAACCCAGATGCTCTATGTCCCACATGTCGGCGAATGGGAGCACGTGGAAATAGCCTAGGAGTACATATAGGAGGATAAATGCGTGAAAAATATGTACTGTGAAGCGTAGCCGCGGTTCGAAAAGTAGACCTAAAGTGATGACATCTATAGGTCGCACGCACCCAACTAGTGGTACTAGACATACGACTAAAAAAAGAGGCACGAGTGCTCAATACTCCTATTCTATAAATACGAGTCCCATCTGACAACAGCGTCCGTGCTACAGCTAGCCCTCCTCCCTTGTTTCTCTCTTCTAACTCTAAACTTGGCCGACGCCCGGTGGGTGGGGTGGGTTTTCTCAATCAAGGCCCCACCTCACAAAGGAAAACATTACGATCGAATAAAAATGCCATATACTCCCTCCGTTCATAAATATAAGCCTTTTTAGATACTACTTCAAATGGAATACAACATACAGATGTATGAAGACATAGTTTAGAGTGTAGATTCACTCGTTTTGCTCCGTATGTAGTAGTCACTTGCTGTAATCTTTAGAAAGACTTATATTTGGGAACGGAGGGAGTACTATACTAATAAAACATTAAGGCCACGAGGCGATGCATTGCTGGTTACAGGAGGCAAGAAGAAGAGATGCATCCATCGACGACGTCCACCTCCTCGACTCAGGGCGCCGGCCCACCGAACGGCGCCTAAGTAGCAGCGGCTTTCGTGGCCAGGTCGACGTGCTTCTGAACAATGGCGTCCAAAGATTCCAGCCATTGGAAGAAGGCCAACGTCTTTCTGTCCTCGCTTGCCTTATAGTGGCCTATGTAGACGATTTCCTCGTAGATGTGGATGTGCAGGTCGACGGTTTCTTGCATGTATGGCGAGGCGCTGGCGCAGCCGGGCCTCGAGGTGCACATTCTTCGTCGCAACCTCCAAAGACTGCAGGGCCACCAGGGCTTGAAAGAGTTCGTCACCATGTAGGCCGATGAGGATGCAGGCAATGAGGAGCCTGGGCGCGCGGGCTGGAGCAGTACGGCAAGGTCGTCCGCGTGCTTCTTGACGGTGGTGAACTTGCGGATGGAGTTGACCATCATGGCGTCCATGCGAGAGGCGAAACCGGCGTCGGCGAGGGCTACGATGCCTGCGGTCGCCAAGATTGCGGTGGAAACGCTGCACGGTGCTGGGCTGCAGGTCGGCGCTTGATGATTTGGCATACCGATTGCCGCCAAGGCCCATCGCCTCCATAGGTGCTTGTGGCTTCTGGTCACTTGGTCTTGGATTGGAGTGAGCAGTGTTGCGCAGAGACTTGGGAGTAGATGGATTGGAGTGGTGGGGAGCCTTTATTATAGTATAAGAGTCCAAACTCTGTTGCATTCACATCGTCTTTGGCTCTAGTCCGCTTCTCCAATTAATTCCCTCTCGCATGTAATTGAGGATGCATCATTGACTGCTCAACGCCTCGAACCGCTACCTCCTCTTCCTCCTTGGCATTCAAGCACCTATGGACCCATCGACGACGAGGTGCCTATGGTGACTTTGTAAATTTCAAGATGATAGTGCCGTGCGTGTGTGCGTTCATAGGGGTGAGTGTATGCGCGTGTATATGAGCACTTGCGTCTATACTGTGTCAAAAAAAACAACGTAAATGCGTGTCAAAAAGAGACTAGTCAGTATATTCAATATTGTGCACCTCGGAGAGGAAAACGATAGAACTAGTACGTATTTATTTACGGTGCAGATTCACTCATTTTGCTCCATATGTACCTGGCCCTCGGTGTAGTCTAGTCACTTGTTGAAATCTCTAGAAGGGCAAATACTCCTTTCCGGTTTCTGAGGGCTATACTAGCAAGTAGTTGTAATGCATACTAGTACAATAGTGGGCTCACATAGCAATTTTTTCTCATGCAAGAGTCTCGGCTATATGCGTGCTCCAATGTTCGTGAATCACAACGCTCGGTTTGCGCTGGCTCTTCGCCTCTTCGAGAAGACGAACAATGATGTTACTACTATTGCTTCTACAGTTGTTGAATCCATCGTTGCATGTCCGTCCCACCGCAAGCGGACGGATAGCTTGTTGTGGAAGTACTACTACTAAGCAAAAGCCTGTCTTCATTTATGCGAGCAAATCACGCATGGGCGAGGGAGAAGGGGTGTAGTAAAATCAAGCTTCTCCTTGTTCTACGAGTTGACGCGACACATCATAGCACTGGCCCCACATGCTTGCCTCTAAACTTGGCTGAAAGACCCGCAGTGTACAATATATTTGCTGCAACCTCTAACATTTACCCACCACAAATTAAAATATATGTGGCCGTATGCATCGCTCGATGCAAGAGGCCGGGAGTCCCCTTTTCAAAAAAAACAAATTAAAATATATATTCCTGTCTTGACCAGGATGAGCGTGCAAAACTACATTCACCAGGGTGATAGGTAGGGCCAGAAGACTATTTTAATTTTAAAAAAAACTTCGAGACGGCCACATAGCATGGAGCCGACCCCAACGATTTTAAGCTTACAGGTACGGTACATGCTATCTAGACTACTCTACACATGAAACTGCCACACGAGCGTCCGGGCTGCGCTTGTCTCTTCGCCTCTTCGGGAAGTCAAACAATGATGGTGTACTACTGCACTGGAGGAGTACTACAGTACGCTTCTGGCCATCTAGCACCGATTGAACTGCTGCATGTCCACCACGTGCGGGAGGGAGAGCGTGTAGCGAAAGCTTCTCCTTGTCTTGCCAGCCACCACGCTCATTGGCGAGGGAGGGACGCTCCTGTCTTTGCGTGTATGACAGGTGGGCCCGACAGGTGTGTGGCCAACCTCTCATACAGCCAAAGGCAGGTGCAGTTAAGTCCGCAAGGTAGAGGATAATCAAACTTCTCGTTGTTGTACGAGTTGACGCGACACATCAAAGCACTGCACTCGATATATTTCAATAATTTATGCTATCGATGCATTAATTACAACGCATGCATGCATGCCGTGACTCTTCTTTTGATAGTACTTGCATGTGTTGATTTAATGCACCTTGAAGGATGGTTGTGCACGAGGAGGGCAAGATCATGCGCATCAACAGAACAGACCCGACGATGGAGCTCTCTAAGGTCTCCATGGACCTCACCGTGCTACATCGCCTTTGTGCGTCCGCCCCTTGATGCCTCCGGTATGAGGTTCGAATACACCTCGTCTGCTCGGCTGATTGAGCAAGGTGCAGGTTTCTTGATTGATGTGTCTTGTTGGATTGATTTCTGCAGTGCAAGGGAGGGCACCTGTCCTGCGCAGACTGCCGCGTCGAGCGCCCCGGGAACCAGCGGCAGTGCCAGAAGTGCAAGCGCGGCGGTGGCTTCGATGTGTGGAACACGGCGGTGGACTCCGTCCTTTCGCTGCTGAGGGTGGAGTGCCCGCACGAAGGCTGTGGGCTCTACGTCACTTACCACAAGCTCATGGATCACCGTGAGCGATTATAAATACTAGTATGCCAAGATGATCGCACATTCCTCCTCAACTCCTCATCCACAAAAACAAACAAGTCATTCAAGCATCCTTCCCTTTGGCTTGCCATGGCCAGCGTGAGTTCTGGGTCGAGAGATTGCTACCAGGAGAGGCGAGCATGGAAGCGGAAGCACGAGAGATGTCTCGCCACCGCGAGAGCAGCCGACATGTCCCGCCGCTGAAGTAGGCAAAGACAGAGGTCCTGGCCGCCGCTGAAGCAGCACGGAGGTCCCGCCGCGTCGTTGATGCAGCAGATTGGTCCGGCCGCGCCGCGGAAGCAGCAGAGATGTCCCGCCGCGCAACGAATGCAGCAGAGATGTCCCACCGCGCCACGGCGGCCTGGGAAGATTTCTCGCGGGCAGGCGACGATCGTACAGCGCATGCATGCGATCGTCCATAGCCGATGGATCAGATCTCCGGCTTGGCGAGGTTGCAGACGACGTGAAAGCCTCGCTTGAACAGGCTACGGCGCCATCCGGCAACTAAGGGAGGGCAATGAGAGGCTCCGGCCGAGCGCGACCTGGCCGAGGGAGAAGATCGTCCGGCGTGCGTATCAGCAGGAGGAGACCAGTGCCTTGTTGAAGAGGACCGCGCCATCGCCAAGAAACTTATGGACGAGAATGACATGCTCCGCAACGAGCGCCAAAGGCTGATGGAGGAATCCGTGGATGTTCTCAAGCAGCGTCTTGAGGACACGAAAGAGCTCATCGCCCGCCATGGAGACTAGTTCTGCTGCCCGCAAAGAACGCATCAAGAAAGTAGAGATCAGCGAGCCAGATCCTTGTCTTCCTTCTTCTTTTGCCCTTGTGTATTTCGGGCGTAACGCATGTGGCTTTTTTTAATTATCTTTCTAATCATGTAAGACAATTAATCGTCCTTATCTTTCTGTGGAAGATCAATGTTGCGAGGCTGGAATGAAGAAAACTCTTGCTGTGGCGACCCTGGCGTTGATGTTCTTCTAGTTGCTCCTAGGCTTCCTTCAGTTTCCTGGTTTCTTTTGATGTAATAATCGGTTTAGGATGTCGATTGTGTCATCGGTTGTGAAATGTTGGCTTCTAGCGCGAATGTTTGGCCTTTGTTGGCCTCTTGGGATGTTGCGATTTCAATCTGGTACTTTTAGTCCTTCGTGTTAGGCTGGAGTTGTGCTGAACTTCTTGTGAATTGTGGTGGTTTTCAGTAATGAAAATCTTAAGGGGCAAGCCCTTCTTTGATAAAAAATCGCCCTTATATATTCATCGGTCTTGCTATAAGTCGCAGAGATGCTATATAGGTCCGTCGGATCTTACATCAAGATGCGTCGTCAGATTTTCTTTTTCTCTTTTAAATCTCAGTCGAGTGAGACATAGCCATTTATTAAACAGAGGCTCGGGCGCCATTAATGGAGACCTTGGGAGAGAGGTGGACGGCAGATGGAGGTCAAAGGGCTCTCCTCCCGATAAGCACGCAGCCATAGGGTCCGATCGCACGCCTCTCGTGACTCAAATAGCTACCTGCACGGCGCCTCCTAGCTAATAAAAATGGGACGCGTATGGCACGTAAATGGTACTAGTAAGTAGAGCGCCCACGGTTTCAATAATACTTGTGTTTCCGATTGTAACGTGACAACACTTGTTCCAAAATGACTTTGTTGATTGTTAATGTGTGCCTTCGCAAATCGGATCGCAAATTTACCACAAGCATGTTGGTGCCATGTCATGGCACCAAGCCAAGTTTCATTATTTTCAAGCGTGTTTTGGATTTACAGGAATTTAAAAACTAAGTTTCTCAATGTTTCCAACCCAGCCACGACGCCTAGAATTTTGAATTTCATTCCCATTTCTTGCATGGAACCTAGAAATTTACCCGAGGACACACATGTGATTTTTCAACCAACTTTGGTGCACTTTGGAACATGTGCTTGTATTTCAAATTTGAATTATGCACACAAAGGTGACACGTTCCCTCCTAGAACCACGAGCCTTCTTGAGAGAAGCTTCGATTTGCAAGAAGCTTATACCAAAATTTGTTCCTATTCAGCCAATTTTTTTTACCACGGCATGGTACTACCATGACATGACACCATGCCAAGTTTCATGATTTTAAAACCAAGTTTCTCAATGTTCTTGACCGAGCCACGATGCCCGATGTTTGAATCTTATTCTCATTTTTGCATGGGAGTAGAAATTCACCCGAGGACACAAATGTGATTTTCAACCAACTTTGGTGCACGGGTGCACGTGCTTGTAGTTCAAATTTGAATTATGCACATTAAATGACCAAAAACTCAATTAATGTGTACATAAGGCCAAACAAAGCCGGAATAATTCCAAAATTTAACAGGGCACTCATGTAGTTCTATGTTGCCTTTGTAAATAAACTCAAGGGGGACGACATATATCATTTCACACTCAAAGGTGACACGTTCCCTCTCAGAACCACGAGCCTTCTTGAGAGAAGCTTCGGTTTGCAAGAAGCTTATACCAAAATCTGTTCCTATTCAGCCATTTTTTTACCACAACATGGTAGTACCATGACATGACATCCATACCAAGTTTCATGATTTTCAGACGTGTTTTGGATTTACAAGAATTTTAAAACCAAGTTTCTCAATGTTCTCGGCCGAGCCACGATGCCCAGATGTTTTAAGTTTATTCTTATTTCTTGCATGGGACCTAGAAATTCACCCGAGGACACAAATGTGATTTTTCAACCAACTTTGGTGCACGAGAGCATGTGCTTGTAGTTCAAATTTCACTTATGCACATTAAATGACCAGAAACTCAATTAATGTATAAAAACGACAAACAAACCCGAATAATTCCAAAATTTAACATGGCACTAATGTAGTTCTATGTTGCCTTTGTTAAGAAACTCAAGGGCGGGGGGGGGGGGGGGTGGCACGTTCCCTCTTAGAACCACGAGCTTCCAAAACGGCCCAATTTTTTACCACAACATGTTAGTGCCATGACATGACACCATGCCAAGTTTCATTACATGAATTTAAAATCTAAGTTTCTCGATGTTCTCAGCAGAGTCATGACGCCCAGATGTTTGAATTTCATTCTCATTTCTTCCATGGGACCTACAAATTCAACCAAGGACACACATGTGATTTTTCAACCCACTTTGGTGCACGGAGCATGTGCATGCAATTCATATTTAGATTATGCACATTAAAAGTCCAGAAACTCAATTAATGTATAAAAAGGCCAAATGAACCCGAAATAATTCCAAAATTTAACAGGGCACTCATATAGTTCTATGTTGCCTCTGTAAATAAAATCAAGGGGGAGGCAGCGTATATCGTTTCGCACACAAAGGTGACACGTTCCCTCTCGGAACCACGAGGCTTGTTGAGAGAATCTTTGGTTTTGCAAGAGCCTTATACCAAAACTTGTCCCAATTCAGCCAAAAATTATACGTATGAAAACAGGGTTTAGATTATCCCGAACATCTCGCTACCTAGACCAATAATGTACTATGATTTGAATTCAACATAAAATGGATATAGATATTTGAATTGGAGAGCGTATGGTACATGTAGTTCATAGTGAAATATGATTACTGCTATATGCATGTCTTTTTGTTATCAAGATAATATTTAAATTATTGTATAAATTGACAACAATCGTATTCAAATAAGGAAAATTGATTCAAATTTAGTCCATATGGTAGAGCGACAATATATATGTTCACATGGTGGAGTAAAATGTTCATATATGATGGAAGATCAAAATGTATGACTACATCAATTATAAACCCCAAGGTCACCTAATGATATATTCGAATTCAACATAACGTGGATTCAAAAATTGAAATTCGAGATCATGGCATCTGTAATCATATAAAAAGGGACATTACTCTTTCTTTGGTGGGAATTGATTTGTTTTTGTTGTTGTTGAGGGAAGTGCGAATCGATTTGGTACTGTGCAGGGTAATCATGTTCTCCCGATTTTTTTTACATTTTTCTTGTAGTTTTTTCAATGGCATCTGTAGCAATATAGTAAAAGGGGACATGACTCTTGTGTCTTGTATGATTTTTTTACACGTTAAGTTTGTTCTGCCGAACAAGGAATCCGCACCTTGTTATCCCGAAATTTTCAAGCTCGAGTATCTTTTGTCTCACCTGCTTTGAAACTCCTGCTTCTTCAACCAAGGCCGCCTTTGTTATCCCAAAATTTGGACGCTGAGAACTCCCTCCTCATACGAAACCGCCCCGCAGCCTGCAGACGCCGAAATCCCCTTCTACCCCTCACCAAAAATGAAGCTCCACGTCATGCGGTGTCAAAACTGGTGGGGTACGCAGTAACTTACCCTACATTTCGGACAAGCGCGTCCCTAAGCTTGGCTCCCTCCCCTTCGCCTCCTCCCCCATTCGTACACCGAGGCCGCCAAAACCCGCGAAACCCCACGCTCCTTTGTCGGCCTCCCTACCGCCGCCCAGCCGGAGACTCTTCCCCGACTACGTCGTCCACCGCAACAGCTCGACGTCCCTCATCCACCGCACCGGATGAGGATCAGTTGTCGATCTCGTCGTCCCGCCGGATCAGCCGCCCGTCCTCCACCTCCAAGGAGCTGCCCCGACGTTCGCCTCGTCTATCGCGCCACCTCAATCCCCACAGTGTCGTCTTGACCTACCCCACCGGAACCGCAGCACCCTCACCAATTCCTCCGATGAAGTCGAGGCCAACTCGGTGCCACCAAGGAGGTTCTGCACTCACCGCTGCATTTTATCTTTTATTCAATCTCACGGGGCTGCCGATGCTCGATACCGAGCAGACATGGCGCCTCCATCGACGGCGCCGTCGCCGGCCACATCATCCATGGCGTCTCTCCCCCATGTTGTTGCTTCCTTGGTGGCGACTTCCACAACGGCACTAGTTGTAGCTGCTCCGGCTCTCGCTCGCGTTGCGGCTCTGTTCTTGCTGTCGGTCGCGCTGCTGCACTGCTCCTACTTTCGTTCGTGCTGCTACTCTGCTCTTGCTCTCGCTTGCGCTTCTGCTGCTGTTGCACGACCTCCGGCAGCTCTGAGGTTGCTGCTTTAGCTTTTCGCTCGCGGTGCTCTTGCACGACTTGCTCTCTGCTAGTGCGTTCCTCGCCGGCGTCTGCTGATTTAGATCACTGCTTCTCTGCTACTAGTGCTCGAACGCCCTAAACATCTATTGCAATGCTCTATTACTAGTTCAATCAGTTTCGACAGTAAAATTCAGTTTCGACTCTGAAGTTCATTTTCTTCAGTTAAGTTCGAGTGAACAGTACTTACAAAGATCTCTGTCGGAGCGGCCGTGGCGCGGCTGATGCGTTTTACATCTAGCACTTTTTGGTGATGTATTTTACATCATCTATTGCAGATGATATTAGGGTCCCACTTCAGATTAAAGTTGTCTTTCTTGTCATGCTTCAGCCTCGTCACCGTACACCTTAGCGGAGCTGCTCCAACGACGGAACTGTCCATCACAGCGGAGCAGTACCCTCGGCGCCATTTTCAGAGGCCTCGGATCTTCTTCCCCGCCTCCGACAGTCACACCAGCATCATCACCATCCTCCATGTCCAACCCAATGATGCTGAGGTCCACAAGGCTATGCCAAAGAGGTTGTACACTCGTCGCATCACTTTGTTTCTCCATTCCTCTGTTCTTCCAATTCATGTGAGCCAAACACCCAGGTTGATTGAAATCCTATGTTTCCAAATGCTTTGTTTTGCACGTGCATTCCTATCCTATTCTGTGTTTTCCTGTCCCTGCGTTTATAGAATCCTCCAATTCTAAGGAGCCCTTACAGATTTACTTCATTTTCAGATTGGCGTGAAAGAAAACTACGTGTGTTATGTCCTCGCTTCCCGTGCCGTCATCCACCCCACCTGGGGTGCACCATCGACAGAAGCGTTCACTGCAGCAGAGATCCCCCCTGCAGACTTTCTTTCGCCGCCTCAGATCATCTTCCCTGTTGCCAGCAGCCATGCCAACTGCATTAACATCATCGACTGAGCAGATGAACCTGAGGACTAGACAGTTCTGGAAGAGAGGTCACAGTCTTTCGTGTTTGCTTACGTTATACATCGGTTATTATTACCTGCTACTTTATCGTTCAATCTTGAGTTTTGAATTGCCCATGGGTATCATATTGAGCCAAGAACGAATAATAGTATCTCGCTACTATATGGTTCATCCGGGGTCTTCTATGTGGTTCATGTTGGGTGGGCAACAAACAATAGATGATCCATTGTCTATCTTTTAAACCGAAGCTATAATCTACCCGCTATCATTAGTTTTGGATCCATCCACTCGCTTGCTACCATCAGTCTTGATTTTTGCATGCACCCTTAGGCCTTACAAAATCTAACTATTATTTTTATTATGCATGTCGGATATTGTACACAATCGTCTTGAACATGTAGAGAAAAACAGAAGACCGCTATGGCGAATATAATGTCATGCAGACGCTGCTCCATGGTGGGCGAAGTGCCCCGCCTCTCCTGCATTTCCAGATTGTATTCCAGAGGAAGATAACTTTTCAGATGGAGATTCAGAAGGAGTCGACCATGCCTGTTTACCACCTGAGGTGTTTGCTCTAACCTGGCATACTGATGTTGGTCATATCATGCATATGGCGCCTTGCATTGCTTACATTATACATCTTATATGTCATCAGCTTAGTTTAGATTTGCTTTGTGTGAATGCCACCTGTTTGGTTTCTATATCATACTCCCACCATTCCTAAATATTTGTCTTTTTAGAGATTTCAACAAGTGACTACATACGGAACAAAATGAGTGAATCTACACTCTAAAATATGTATATATACATCCGTATGTGGTAGTCCATTTGAAATCTCTAAAAAGACAAATATTTAGGAACGGAGGGAGTATATGGGAATTATGCAATGCCATCTTCTTTAGCCAGGCATCATATACATGAATCATGCAATGCCATCCCGTTTAGCCAGTCATCGTATATGTGAATTGTATCGTGCCATATTTTTTTCCATAATGTGTTCCAATTGTCAGCAATGTTTATACATTCATCTACTCTTCCTGTGCATCAGCCATTTGAGTCGGTCATGGGAAAATCTGGAGTGAAAACAAGGTCTTACGAGCAGTCAGTGCTACACGTCGATGCAGATTTCTTCTTTGGTTCTGAATAGCTCCTCAGAGGAGGATTCAGAGAGATGACCGGTCGTATCCCCGAGGTGCATGCTCTAACTTGGCTGGGTTATATTGCTCATATCATGCATATGGTGTCTTGCATTGCCATGCCATCTGCTTAGATTAGACATGCTTTGTGTGAATGCCTCTTGTTTGCTTTCTATATCACATATGTGAATTATGCAATGCCATGTTTTTCAGCCAGTTATCATATATGTGAATTATGCACCGCCATGGAGCCAGGCATCATATATGTGAATTATCTCATGCCATCTTTTTTTTCATTACGTATTCCATTTGTCTATTAATCTGTGTATATTGAACTACTCTTCATGTGTATCAGCCATTTGAGCCGGTTATGGAAAAATGGAGTGAAAACAAGGTCTTGAGCAGCGAGCAATGGTACATGTTGAAGCATATATCTCGATGGTTACAGGAGCTCCTTAGAGGAGGATTCAGAGAGATGACCAGTCCTATATCCCACCTGAGGTGTATGCTCTAAGTTGCAATGTTTATATTTCTCATATGATGCATATGGTGTCTTGCATTGCTTTGTTTAAACATCATATGCACAATATTGAATTCTATCTTCTTAGTTTAGAGATCATACATGCGAGTGCCAGCTGCTTAGTATGTGAATCAATTATGTCAATTGTATAATGCCATCCTGTATACTTAGACAACATGTATGTGAATTATTTGATCCCAACCTATTTTAGAAAGACATCATATAGTTTTGTCATGTCATCCTGTTTAGGTACTCATCATATGTTGAATTATGCAATTATATCCTGTTAAGTTATCCATCATATATCTGAAACTGTGTCCTGCTATCCTGTTTAGTTAGGCATCATATATGTGAAACTGTGTCATGATGTCCTGTTTGGTTAGACAACATATATGTGAATTACCACATCATCTCATCATACAATGTCTCAGACGTTCAATTTGTTTTCTTGTTTATCAGCCATTTGAATTAGAGGGGTGATGGCAGTATCTAAGGGAGCAAAACCCGTTCTTCACAAAAGACAGTGCTACCCGTCGATGCAGATAGAACCATGGTTGTCTTGGCCCACAAACTAGCCCCACCACACATAATCGAGACTCTTCCAGATTGCACATTTACACCGCTAAGCGTAGAACCAGTTACAACCCATCTAACCGCAACCCCAAATGGATAGTAACCCACTTATAGTTGACAAAGCACCATGTCCACCACAGTAGTACCCCCACACCTAACAGTTTGTAAAGCTCTGCGGTGCCCAAAGCACGAAGACCACCACAGCCTAACCCAAACTCCGTGTTTAAAGCGTAAGAGCAATCGCTCTCGTGTCGATTCCGTAGCTATGGTCCATACTCCTTTGTTGTTGCATCACTGTATTTACTCATACCAACTACTTTCGAATTTGAAGGATCCAATTGAAACTCCAATGGCGCAACAGGTATGTTTTAAACCTATTTCTTTAACTGGATTGCTATTCTAACTTCTTGCTCTATGTTGATTTCAGTTTAAGTTGTATAAACTGTTATGTTCTCATGTGATGCACATTACAAGTGCTGCCAATGCTGTGTAGTTTCTCACACTTATATTCTCTCTATGTTGCCGTGTCTTAAAAATATATGAGTTGAACTGTGTCTCTATCTTGATTAGGGAACATAAACTAGAATGATATGGACAATACAGTGACCATAGTACATAGATATATGTTTGTTTCATGATGTTATCCTGTCCACCTTACTATCGAACGGTTTACCAAAATGAGTTTGGTATACTACAAGCTAAACCTGTGATGTGTCCGCTTGTTTCTCTTGTAGTATGCAAACAGAATATTGGAGAAGAGCACCCCACTATGCAATGGTAGAGAAAGTAATGCAGATAAGGTTCAAGATAGTGAGACAACCCTGTTGGTCTCCAAGAAAGGTGATAAAAACGATCTTGTAGACAGTGAGAAAACCCCACAGTCCTGCGTTGATGTAGTGTTCGAGTTACTGGCCAGTACCGGGCACAAGCTCTTCGAACTTGCTGCTGAATCACTGGCTTCTTCGGTCCTCAGCTACAAGTCGAAAGGCATCGATCATCTGTCTTTGCGGCAAGAAGTCAAGGACCGAGGAAGTCCCTCTGAGTAATTCAGATGCGTGCTTTTCTTGTGCAACAAAGAAGTTACTGGAGGATTTAAGCGCCAAACAAGAGAAAGTTAATAAGCTTGCTAAGCATCTTGCCAAAGCACCTCGTGTACCTGTGGATATTGTTTCTTGAACTCTTCTGAAGTGGTTTCAATTCTGGACTTGTTTTGCTGCGGCGTTTATATGCTGTTGTGTTCCCTATATTTGCACTGGTGGTGAACTTTGATGCCCAGTGGATGTAATATGTGTAATAGCCGTGATAGCCTAGCATAAGTTGCTTGCTTATTTATTTCCTTGTTGTCTTGTTTATTTGTTTGCTTGTAGTCAGTGCAGTTCTTTTTCAGCGGTTTTGCAAGTGGTTTGTTCCCTATTTTTTTTGCTAGTGGCTGCAATAACCTATTTTTTAAAACTAGGCCACAATAACCATGGGCTAGTATTTCATTGTAGTGACCCGGGCCTCCTACGGGCCGTAGAAACAGTGGGCCTTCTACGGGCCGTAGAAACAGTAGGCCTTCTACGGGCCATAGAAACATTGGGCCTTCTACGGGCCATAGAAACAATGGGCCTTCTACAGGCCCTATCATCAATGGGCCTTATACGGGTCAGATGATCGATTGGCCAAACATGGGCCAATAACGTCGCATTATGGCCGTAACGGGCTAGAGTTGGAATCGTCCGCTCATGGGCCGACCATAACGGGCCATCGTTAATAGGCTGTATTTGATGACGCTATGAAAACGGCCCAATGTATTAACGGACCACAAACGGGCCGACTGTAACCACGGGCTGAATTTGGCCCACAAGCAGAAAATTACAGTAACGGGCCGTAAGTAAACGAATGCTCGAAATGAGCCCAAGAATAAATGGGCTCTGAGAAGGCCAAAAGATAATATGGGCTGGAAATGGCCCAACTGAATAACGGGCCATTAATGGGTATAAAGTGATACACTATTCATTACGGGCCAGTTTCACCACGGGTCGTTAATGGGTCTAAAGTGATACACTGTTCATTGCGGGCCAGTTTCACCATGGGACGTTAATAGGCCAAGAGTTACATAGGGCCTCATATGGGTCGAAAGACGTCATGGGCCATACATGGGCCAGAAGTGAAAATGAGCTGGAATCATATTGGATGGCCGAGATGACGTTACTGGGCCTAATTCAGGTAGGGCGTAACGGGCCTTGGGATAGCGGGTTGTAAATGGGCTATATGCGAACAGGCCGTTAACAGGCTTTCCATGGGCCGGCCCGTCACCTTTTGACCAAGTCAAACGGGTCGGCCTTTTCACAGGAATGGGCCTCCGTTGGGCGCCACGCGTGTCGACGTATCATAGGCGTATACATCCAATGAGTGGATGACATCTGTCCCAACAATGAGCCGACAAGTGTTTCCTCCACCAATGATGATTTTACACGGAAAATCCCCATTGGTCGGGTCGTTAACGGGTTATCGGATCCAAAACCCGACCCGATAGCTTAACGGCGTTCGATTACGGTGGATGCCACGTGTCGGTCACCCTTGACGAAAACACTTATGTGACGCGACGATTTATCATCATGGAAGTGGACACTTTCGTGATGATAATTTTGGTAATGTCATGGAACACTTCTACGACAAAGACATGTATGACTATCTTGATTCTGTCATAAATTTGTCATGGATGTACATGCATGACAAAAAACGCGACCTACTGTGACAAACACGTATCATCACGGAAGTGTATTATTTTTGTAGTGTTGGTGACTATTGTTGTATGAGAACTCCGCGTAAGGTAGATTATCATCCCTACTAGATCCATAATCTAACACACACGCTCTCAACATGTCCTCCAGAATCTGATTGACTCTCTCGGTCTATCCATCTGTCTGGGGATGAAAGGCTGTACTGAACTCTAGCCTAGTACCCAAAGTGTGGTGCAGCTGATTCCAAAACTTTGAGGTAAACTGTGTTCCTCTATCTAATACGATGGTCCTCGGAGCTCCATGCAGACATACGATCCTGGTCATATATATCTTGGCCAACTTCGCACTTGTATAGGTGGTTTTCACTGGGATAAAGTGAGCCACTTTGGTCAGGCGAATCAACTACTACCCATATAGAATCATATCCCGATCGGGTTCTGGGAAATCCGGTAATGAAATCCATGCCAAGCTTATCCCACTTCCATCCCGGTATCGGCATAGGCTGTAGTTATCCTGCTGGCTTCTGATGCTCTGCTTTTACTTTCTCTGGCATACATCACCTACGACTACATACTCTGAAATATCCTTCTTCATACCAGTCCACCAGAAACGCTCCTTCAAATCCAAATACATCTTGGTGTTTCCAGGGAGAATCGACTATGGTAAGTCATGAGCCTCCTGAAGTATTTACTTCCTGATCTTTGCATTATTAGGCACATATACACGGTCCTCAAACCATAAGGTGTCGTACTCATCCTTACGAAAACCTTTGGCCTTTCCTTTGCTCATCCTCTCTTTTATCTCAGCAATCTCTTTGTCATCCTTCTGAGCTTCACGAATCTTTCCCAACAATGTAGACTGAACTTCCATTGCTGCAACAAAATCTTTGGGAACAATCTCCAACCGAAGTTCCCTGAGATCCTCGGCTAACTCCTTTGGTAATCCTCCGCTTATGAGGGTATTCATCCTTGTTTTCTTTATGGTTGTTGTCGGTGTTCTGGGAATGGGGGCCCCAGACTTGCCTGCCTGCGGCCTGCGGCGTGGCTCAAAGGGGGGCCCATCACGGCCCATCTTCATCACCACAAGCTCAAGATCCTCGCGAGGGGCCAAGCCTCGCGGGGCGGATGACAGGGAGCTTCCTCAGACACGGCCTCGTCAGGCTGGCTCGCGAGGAGGCGGAGAGATCAAGGCGGGGTACCTCACGAGGTGCCCATGACGCAAGCCATGACGACCAAGGGTGCCAAAGTGGCGCCAGCCAAGACAAAGGTCCTCCTTTCCTCTTTGGTGCAAAGGGAGCAAGCGAGGTGAGAGCATCAAGCAAAGGCGTCCCATTTCGGTGCAACAAGACCAAGAACAGTCCAACGTCAGTAAGCAAGTCATTGTGGAACCCAAGTCAAGGCCACCACGAGAGCCTTTGATGTGCAAGGACCAACTTTAGTCAGTATAAGTGTACCAGATGTTCCCCTTCAAAATGGCCAATTATTGGCGCCCTTCCCGCTCAATATTTGGGAAGAGGCCCAGGGCCTCTTCCTATATAAGTAGAGCTAGCCACCATAGTGGACACATCTGATCAGTAGCTGGGTGCACCTTGGACAGAGTGAGAGAGAGAGAGAGAGAGAGAGAGAGAGAGAGAAGGCAACTGAACTCCCCTAAGCATTTCATCACCCCGGCCAAGAACAGACCCTCGCGAGGCTGTTCTTCCTTGTATTGTTCATCACCATCAGCCCAAGAGGCAATCCACCACACCACAAACTAGAGTAGGGTATTACACCACAATGGTGGCCCGAACTAGTATAAACCTTGTGTCTCTTGTGATGTTCCTTTCAGTAGTTTAGATCCTAGCGAGGCGGGCGGAGTGCAGTAGGTAAAGGGTGAGATTCCGCACCCCAAAGTGTTCGAACCTCAAGGGTCTGCGGAACCCAAAATCCAACATTTGGCGCTCGGTAGGGTGCGCCAGAATTAAATCTTCCGCCGCTTTGTTCTCCGTCGACCACCGCATCCATGTTCGACGCCTTCGCCGGGCTGAAGCGCCGAGCCGCTCTCGCTTGCGTCGCCAGACAGCTCCGTCGGCGGCGCCCTCGTCGTTCCCCGTCGCCTGCCGTCAACGCCACCATCGGCCCGGCAGGGAACGAGCAGCAAGCATCGTCCCTGCATCCCTCCGTGAGGCAAGACGGCCGCACTGCTACCCCCTCACTCGCCCCGGCTGGATCTTCATCTCGCGCATTCCGCGCGCCCATGGAGGCTCGAGCTGCGCCATCGCGCAAACGAAGCTCCTGCGCTACCATCCTGGCCGACGACGCGTCACGAAGAGTGGCTCGACCGCGTCGCCGAGCTTCGTCCCGCGCGAAGGCTCCCCGTGATGTCGTCTGCACCGCACCCGTCTGCAGCAGGCGGCAAGCTCGGGCGCCTCGCCCCCCCCTCAAGAAAGGCGCCTGGCCCCAAAGCGCGTGGTCCTGGGCGGAACCCGCTCCGTCCGGTGCAAGCTGCAAGAAGCAGAGCTGCCGGGAGGTGCCTCGCCCGCAAGAAGCTACCCAAGTGCTCCCGCTCCGGCTCGTCGCGACCACGCCTCTGCTCCTACGCGTCAAGACCCAGCTGCTGCTCCTAGCTGCAGCGCATGGGGACCCGCAAGACCAAGCTCTTCGTCACCCAAGGCCTCCCGTGGCCACAGCAGGCTGCCGTGCCTTCACCCCCGAGCTGCGCAGCGTCGCGTGGCCCGGCAAGTTCAAGCCGGACCTGCCTCCTCGCTACGACGATACAGCCGACCCCGCAGAGTTCCTCCAGCTCTACGAGCTGGGCATCGAAGCCGCCAACGGAGACGAGAAGGTCATGGCGAACTGGTTTCCCATGGCGCTCAGGGCGGGCCCGCACTGCTCCTCGAACTGGCACTGTGCACGATCTCCTCCTGGGGACGAGATGCGTACTCCGCTTCATCGCCAACTTCCAAGGTACTCGTGACCGGCCACCGCCGTGGCGACATGCGCCGTGATCAAGCAGCAGCCGGGGAGACCTGCAGAAATACATCCAGCCTTCAACAACGCCGCCTCAAGATTCCCAAGGTGACCGAGGAGGCCATCATCTCCGCCTTCTCCGACGGTGTGCGCGACGTCAAGATGAAGGAGGAGCTGGCGATGCATGAAGACTTGTGCACTTCCTTGGAGCTGTTCAACTTGGCGACCAAGTGCGCCAGGGCCGAGGAAGGGCCTCTCTCCCTCCTCAGGCTGCCTGCCGCAGACCCAGAAGAGAAGAAGTCCAGGGACAAGGATGTGAAGCGCAAGGGGGCTGCCATGCTCGTGGCAGAACCGGACACCAAGCGGGGCAGAGATCAGCCCGAGTCTTCCAAGGGCAGCCGGTACTGCGTGTACCACGACCTCCACACCCACAACACCAGCGAATGCCAAGAGCTCCGAGC
This sequence comes from Aegilops bicornis, assembly GCA_021605145.1. NCBI lineage: Eukaryota > Viridiplantae > Streptophyta > Magnoliopsida > Poales > Poaceae > Aegilops > Aegilops bicornis. The sequence continues at coordinate 574,041,629 of CM038675.1, forward strand.
CGTGCGAGAAGGGAGGATCGGCCGACGTCCCGACCGCAGCGACCGGGGCTACGGCCGAGGAGGACGAAGGAACGCAGGACGCTGGGAAGACCACGGCCCACACCAAGGGTGGCGTGACCAACCTCGCGAGGATCGCTGGCAAGACCCGCCTCGCGAGGGAGGCTGGAGGGATCAGCCTCGCGAGGACCGCCCGCAAGGCAACGCAGGACTCCCTCCTCTGCCACCGCAGCCAAGGAGAAATGAAGACCATCATCAGGATGAGGGGGCTGGGGGCTTCCAGGAGCCGCACGCGATCGCCTGCATCCTGGGCGGGGCTCAAGCCACAGCCTTTCAACACATCTTCAAGCAGTTCGCCCGCGAAGTGAATGCAGTCCTCCCCAAGCTCGAAGCCACACGCCCCCTCAGGTGGTCGGCGTGCGCCATCACGTTCAGTTCAGCGGATCAGCTCAAGTGTGCTGCCACAGCCGAGTCCTCCCGATGCTTTGCTCCCCAATCATCGACAACGTGCTAGTCACCAAGACCCTCATCGATGGCGGGGCAGGGCTCAACGTCCTGTCTGTGGAAACGTTCAACAATCTCCAAGTGCCTTACAATCAGCTTCAGCCAACCAAGCCTTTCTCCGGAGTCACCGACGGCTCCACAGTCCCGATCGGGCAGGTTTGCCTCCCTGTCACCTTCGGCGCACACGACAACTACCGCACCGAGCTCATCGACTTCGACGTCGCCCACATTCGCCGCCATACAACGCCATCCTCGGGTACCCAAGATCGGCCAAGTTCATGGTCAGAACTCCACCACGGCTATAACGCGTCCTCAAGATGCCGTGAAGTGGCGGAGTCATCACGGTGCCCTCGCGAAGAGAAAGACGCAGTGTCCTCCCCGAGCGAGCCTTTCGAGCCGCATCACCGGAAGACCCGGATCACGCAGGCGGGAGGCTTCCCGAGACCGCCCCAAGAAGAAGAAGAAGACATCGTCCGGCCCGGCCCCTCAGGAGGCAGGGCCCCTCGGGGTCCGCGCCTGCTCAGGGGGAACCTCCTTCTATCACATAGGAAAGCGCGCACGACGCCCTCCTCAGGCAGGGCTCGGGGGCTCCCCCCTGGAGGGCCACCGACCTTGCTAAGGTCACGAGGGAGGCGCTTGGGCACCACTTGGAGGCGTGTTTCGAAGCACGCTTCCCTCAAGAAGGAGCAAGGCAAGGAGGGCCAAACCCTCAGGAGTTCACAAGCCAAGATCATTCAGAGCTGCAGGAGTCAAGAGTCATGAGTGGCACCGCCGCTTACTGCCGTAGCACCCCATCCAGGCGAAGATGGTGGGCTGCGGGTCTGCATCGACATACCAGGCTCAACCGAGCCGCCTCTCGAGGCGCCTGGCCCTCTCGGCGTGGGGCGCTGGGAAGGTCCACCCACAGCTACGTTCGCATGCCTTACGGCCTGCCAACGAGCCGCCACGCACTAGCGCCTCATGAGGGACATCCGGAGGCTCAAGAGGCCAGGCGTTCAGCGCCGGGCGGAGATGGAGATGGTCCACGAGGAGCCACTGGCGCCTCGGAGCCACCCGAGGCCCCCGAGCACAGGGGCTCGTGAGGATCGCTCCGCAGCCCACCGAGTCTGCTGCACCAACACCCTTCGTCTTCAACGCTACCAGGTGACATCTTTCAAGTTTCATTTCCAGCTGGGAGCGCCCCCCAGGGCTGCATTATTCCCAGGCCGCGTGGGTCCGTCCCTGCGGCGTGTATCCCTTTTACTTCCTGTTCCTAGCTTACCTTGTTGGGGGCGCCCTTCGAGCTGCATCATCCCCAAGTCGCCCGGGCCAGACCCGGCGACATGTATCCCTCTTGCGTTTATTTCGGGTCATGCGTTCGACCCATCATGCTTGTTATTTGATGCCAATCCATGGCACCTTTTCTTCGTTCATGTAGACCGCTTGCACGTTAAAGGGGGGTTACCTGAGCATCGCGACTCAGGGCTCCTACTGGCTCTCCAGCCCTCACCCTCTGGCCTTGTCCACGGCATCGCGACCTGGTACCAGCGACGGCTGAGACCAGCTCGAGGGCCAGGACCCGAGGACGTAGAGCGCCGGCATCTAACCAAATCTGCAGGAACGCATCACAAGATAAGGCCCAGTGCCAGGCGCAACCCGCCTTGAGGTAGGGCCCCGTGAGTCCCGCGCTGGCTCACGGGTGCCCAGATACACCTCGTCGAGCCCTATCGTGCCAGCCCACGTGTCGTATGGGTGTACACGCCCGGGGCTCCTCCCGAGGGGAGCCCTCCCACGCACTGATGGAAGCACCATGCTCCGGCTGGCTGATGACATCGCCGAGGAGCGGCTATGCCTGTACACATACGGAAGCGCTTATGCTCCGTGACCGGTGATAAACAACTGAGGGTGGCCCCCGGGCTGCATCAACCTCAGGGAGCCCAGAGCTCAGTGTCTGGCCTCATCGCAACACCTCCCCTCGGGAGTGCCGCGCGAGGGGGCTGGGCACGGGGGTTGCGCCTGGGTCACGCCCAGACGCACGCCACCCAGCCAGGCCCCTCGGGCCTGGTTCGTCGCGCGTCCCTCCCCGAGCGGAGCCAAGGTACGAAGGCCGTTTGAGCGTCAAGGGGGACTCCTGAGCATCGCGACTCATGAGCCTAACTGGTCACGTAGCCCCTCATTCCTTAGTTCCGAAAGGCTAACGGCGGTTGAGGTATGCGCGGGGCCGGGCTCTGCAGACGTAGGACGGTAGATCCACCCACATCTCACCTCCCTACTTGTTGTTCGTGCGCCAAGGGGGACTCCTGAGCATCGCGACTCAGGAGCCTAACTTGTCACGTAGCCCCTCACTCCTTGGTCCCGTCCTGGTTTTCGGTCGGGGCTAACGGCAGCTGAGGTATGCGCGGGGCCAGGCTCTGTCGGCGTAGAACATAAGCAAGTAGGAAGCGCAAATTTCAAGGAATTCAAAAGCAAATATTACAGTCCATAACTTTTATCACAATGCCAAATGCAAGTTTAAACGCCTCCCCGAGGCATTACAGTCCATAACAGGAGCCGCAACGGAGTCACTTGTCGGCGGTGGAGCTGCGCGGAGCGGGTTCACCTGGTGGAGCCGCAGGGTTGGCAGTGCCCCACTTCGACTTGGTGCTGAAGGCCCGGAACTTCCCCAGCAGAGCCTCCGCACGACCTTTCACGGCCTCAGCATCGGCAGCGGCAAGCTCGCCGCTCGCTGGCTCCAGCAGGCTGTCGAGGTCGACGTTGGGATCGCGAAGGTAGACGTGGGTGAGGACCCGCGTCAGTGCTGCAGAAGACAAGACACGCGCCTCGGCCTCAGCCGTAGGGCCAAGGCCAAGGGTGACATCTTCAAGGGCGTGAACCAGGAAGGGAAGCAGCTTGGCGGGGCCGTCCTCTGCACCGGCCAGCAGGCTCTCCAGGCCGCTATCGTAAAGCTCCCTCAGCAAGGTGCGAGCCTTCACCTCCATATCTGTGAAGGCCACGCGATCCTCGGCAAGGACTCGTGCCTTGCCGTCCAGCTCGACCTTCCTCGCCTCCAACTCTTGCTCCAGCACGCCTAGGCGTTCACGGCGCTTCTTGAGCTTGGCGTCCCGATCCTTGATGGCCACCTTGCGAGCTTTCATGCCTTCCTCCTGCTCTTGGCGAAGGCGAGCCTCCTTGGCGAGCTGGTCCCGCAGGCCCTGCAGCTCGCTCTCCAGCGCCTTGCAGCGACCTCGGACGTCGGCTACCTCCCCCAAGGCGACGTCACGAGCAGCTTTCGCCCCAAGGACGGCCTGCTTCTCCTTGTCGCAAGCCGTCGAGGCCTGGACCAGCGCCGCCCGGATTGAAGCTTCGGAGCGAATCCAGCCAGAAGCGAACTCCAAGCGCCCGGCCACCAGACGAGGGTCGGCGCCCAAAAGATCCCCGGCCAGCCGGGTCCAGCAAGCAAGAAGACGATTCAGAACGGTAGGAGGAGTCAGAGTGACAGCAGCCGGTGGGGTAGGAGGAGAAGGCGGCAGTGTAACCACGGTGTCCTGAGGCGGGACCTGCTGCGCCCTAACAGCTGTGGCGGTGGCATCAGGCAGGGACAGCTCAGGAGTCGCTTGGACCATGGGGGCTGAGCTCGCCTCACCAGCTCCACCAGGCCTCGCGAGGATGACCGGGCAGGAGAGGCCCGTGCATCACGGTCACCTTCTTTCACGGGCGGAGGCGCTGCCCCAGACGGAACCTCAGGAGATCCCTTCGGCTTCTTTGCCGCGGGCGCCAGCCTAGCCAAGAGATACAAACGTCAATTCTCAGCGACAAAAACAAGAAATAAGAGAGGAATCGAGCACTTACTAGTCGTCGCTCGCGAGCTCGAGCAACCTCCGGCCATACTTGAAGCCCGAGAGCTGGCTACAAGGATCAGCCTCAAGGAGCTCAGGAGCAGGAGGCGCGCCTGCGGATCGCCTCGATGCCGGGGCAGACCCGCGGGGGACCAGCCCGGTCCTGTCCTTCTTCGGGATCGGGGGCAAGCTTCCGCCGCCCCGCTCGTCATCATCCTCATCGTCGTCACTTGGTGAGAGGCGGAGAACGCGGGACTTGCGCCGAGGGAGGGGAGCCCTCGACTCTCCGTTGGTCGCCTCGGAGTCGAGCCCTCCTTCCCGCTCCCCTTCTCCCTTCTCTTTGCTGCAGTCGTCGGAGGACACGACCACCGGGTCCTCGGGAGCCTCCACGGGCACGGGCCCGTCCCCGTTGAAGACGGGCATGGGCTGCACTACCTACTCCCAGTGGCCGCGGAGGAATAGGGGCATAGGAGCGCCCTCCAACCTCGCCACATCGCCCCCGACCAAAGATTGGAGAACCGCAGCTAGGTCTTGGTCGGCCAAGACCGCACGGCTCGGGTGGGGCCTCCACATCGGAAGTGGGTACTGACGAAGCGGAGCCAGCTGGTGCTCCAGGAATTCCCACAGCAGCGACGGCCGGGTCGGCTCGCCGCCATGCTGGCCGGCCTCGATCCATGTCCATCTTCTCCAACACCGGCCTCATGGCGAGGTCCACGAGCTCCACTCGAGACCAGTCGTCCGGAGTGTATGGGGTGCTCCGTGGGCAAGATTAGCCGAGGTGGATGCGCCCAGCATCTACCAAGACCCACTTGCTCCTGAAGCCCTCAATCCTCTTCCGGGGTTGAAATGGCGATAGAGCTACCGTGACGAAGAAGCTTCGCACACGCAGAGAAGGAACCACGAGAGGTCCGGGAGGGAGAAATAGTGGCGTAGCAGTGAGACCCTTGAGGGCTGCACCCCGACGTGAGCCTCACAATAGTAGGCGAAGATCGCCAGGAGGAGAACAGAGTTGGGGTGGAGATGCAGAGCTTGTAGCTTGTAATGGCGGAGGACAGAGAAGAAGAACTCGGAAAAGGGAGGCATCAGACCGGCAACAATGGCACTTACAAAGAGCGGATAGAAGGTGCTCCCTTGGCCCTCAGGGAGGGCGGAGCCGGCCCTGAACACCTTCGCCCCATCGATGCCCTGCGCCGCCGCCATCATCTGGCGCACTCAGCAAGGCTCGCCTCCGACACGTTTGGCGAGTCCAGGCGGCGTACCAAGCTCCGGCCGGGTGCAGCGGCGCCATGCCTTGCTAGGGCGTGCAGTCGAAGTGGATCTGAAGATTTCGGAGGCAGGAAGGAGAGGCGCAAGAAAGGGGATCTGAGCAGTAACCAGAGAAAGCAAGGGAAGCAAAGCCTAGGCATATGCCGCTCCTTTATCAACTCGCGCGGTTGCTGAGGCGCCCACGTCCAATCAACCGCCACGCGGCGCCCAAGGCCGCAGGCTGTAGGACCCGCAGCGCTTCGCACTTGCCCCTTCGCCTCTCTGCTCGGCCAAGTCCGGGTGCGCCTTGGGCCCGGGGGTTACTGTCGGCGTTCTGGGAACGAGGGTCCCCAGACTTGCCTGCCTGCGGCCTGCGGCATGGCTCAAAGGGGGGCCCATCACGGCCCATCTTCATCAACACAAGATCAAGACCCTCACGAGGGGCCAAGCCTCACGGGGCGGACGACAGGGAGCTTCCTCAGACACGGCCTCGTCAGGCTGGCTCGCGAGGAGGTGGAGAGATCAAGGTGGGGTACCTCATGAGGTGCCCATGACGCAAGCCATGACGACCAAGGGCGCCAGGCGGGCGCCAGCCCGCGCAGTGTCCTCCTTTCCTCTTTGGTGCAAAGGGAGCAAGCGCAGGCGAGAGCATCAAGCAAAGGCGTCCATTTCGGTGCAACATGACCAAGACCAGTCCAACGGCAGGAAGGAAGTCATTGTGGAGCCCAAGCCGACGTCACCACCAGAGCCTTTGACAGGCGAGGACCAACTTTAGTCAGGATAAGTGTACCAGATGTTCCCCTTCAAAATGGCCAATTGTTGGCGCCTTTCCCGCTCAATATTTGGGAAGAGGCCCAGGGCCTCTGCCTATATAAGTAGAGCTAGCCACCATAGTGGAGACATCTGATAAGTAGCTGGGTGCACCTTGGACAGAGAGAGAGAGAGAGAGAGAGAGAGAAGGCAACTGAACTCCCCTAAGCAGTTCATCGCCCCGGCCAAGAACAGACCCTCGCGAGGCTGTTCTTCCTTGTATTGTTCATCACCATCAGCCCAAGAGGCAATCCACCACACCACAAACTAGAGTAGGGTATTACACCACAATGGTGGCCCAAACTAGTGTAAACCTTGTGTCTCTTGTGATGTTCCTTTCATAGTTTAGATCCTAGCGAGGCGGTGGAGTGCAGGTAGGTAGAGGGTGAGATTCCATGTGCACCCCAGTGTTCGAACCTCAAGGGTCTGCCGGAACCCGAAATCCGACAGTTGTGTCCTATTTCTCCACAAAATTTGTATGCACAAGGTTTCTTCATATCCTTTCCATAAGGCCTCAACTTCTGTGACACAAGACGAGATCTTTGGCAAAGTCAACTTAAATTCTTTCCAAGTGGTTACTCCTTGCCATCCATTGATGGTTTGGTACATCTTCCACCAAGTAGCAACACCTCTTTCAAAGTACTGAAGAGCATGATGGGTCATATCCTTTCCGGCTACAGGGTTATTCTTCATGTGATCCTCCATGTTCTGAATCCATCGGTCCATCTCCAATTGACTCATCGGTCCAGAAAATATAAGCTCATCTCCATTCATCCTCTATTGGGTCCATGGGTTTGGGGGGGAATAAGAGAGATCGAGAGGGATGCACACAATACAAACAAAAGTTTTGAAAAGGCAGATTTTATCTTTGGCTGTCTGAAAAACATCAAACAATTGACAGCTCACAATCGTCGCATCTAACGTAAGTATATAACAGGGGTTTGGTCTTCTAAGGGTCAACGTCACCAAACTCTTCAAGTCTTGTTCATGCCTCAATGTCTTCTTCCGATCGTGCTTGTCCTTCTCAAGTTCTTTTGCCATATCAGCTCTATTGACGCAGAGTCTCTCGTGACGTCCTTTAATATTCTGGACTTATATTCCAAACTTCTGGTTTCAACATCCTTGACATGATCCACGGTCCTACTATCCTTCAGTTCCTGACGGATCTCCGGTATCTCGAGGTCTTTACTCCTCCAGTTTGGCTACTTCAGCTTCTGGTTCCTGAGTTCTTCACGAATTGCCTCCTTGTCAAATATGACTTCCTAAAGTCCATCTTAAAATCCTTGATGTAATACTCCAGATCCTGGCGATACACCAGCTAAGGTTAAAACTACATCCTTTGCTGATGGGTGCTCCGTCAGCTTTCTACCATCCAATACTTCCAAAGGAATGCATGCTTAACTCAACACGGTAATAATAGCATAAGAGAGCGATAACATCTTGGATATCCATAGTTCTGCCCTAGTCATTGACATGAACTTTTATTCCATAATTGATATCTCCTGCCTTAGGGTTTTCTTGACAAAACTTAGAGTTCTAATGCTCCATGTTTAGGTCTTTCTCCGATACACCTTGATCTTGGGTATTGACAACTTCCATAGTCTATCAAGTTCCATAAGTGCTTCCTTGGTCATACCAAATCTGGAAATTCTTCATATTCTCCTAGTCTTCAGAGTCTTCAACAGTTGTAGTTTCTATTATCATAATGTATGGTAAAATGCTCTTCATTCCGAATGGTCTTAGTTGCACGATATCTTGTACTTCTTAGAGTGGTCTCATCAGTCGAATCTTCGAGTGGTCAAAAGGGGAAAGGGGTATAGTCTCACTAAAAGGAATTTTTGAATAAGCTTAGAAGAGAAGAGAGGTAAAAGATTCTTTTGAAAAGAAAGTTGTAGAGAAAAATCTTTCCTATGGGCTTGCCAGTTTCTAGGGTCACGTCCTACAGTCAACATGTGCTCTGATACCATCTTGTAGCGACCCGACCGAATGGATCAAGTCTCGTGCTTAAGTGTCATCCTCGGATCGGTATCTTGACACACACAAGACTCAAGGATTTATAGCAGAGGTAAACCACATGTATAAAGTAACATAAATACTATTACCTCAATCCAAATAGCGGAAGTAACAAGGTTGTGGATTCCCATCAACACCAACGGCAAAGTTGAGTGTAAAAACTGTAACTCTAACGTATCACTTACTGTCAGAAGATCCCGCAACATGAGACGTTGCAGCCACAAAAGGGTCAAGACATTGAATGTACTGGCAAATTCACACATAGGATAAAGATGAATAAAGGCAATCACTAAATGCATATTTGGCTTGTGGAACAGCTCTATGGTTATAATGTTTATGCGAAAGCCAATTTTTCCTCTTGCAAAGGAATAATTTTTTTAACTATCATGGTGGTTGTTAAACATTGAGAATGGTTGACAAAGATTCTCAATCCCAATTAAAAATATCATCATTAACCCAACAAAATTATTTAAAGTAACATGATGCGATTCACATGATAATCCAAGTACTAGATAATCAAGATGTCCATAACCGGGACACGGCTAACCATGATTAGTTTGTACACTCCATGTAGATTTGTGCACTTTTCCCCACAAGAATCGATCTCCTCCGTTGGGATTCTCGCACTACACGGTGTTTGAGAAGCGGATGACCGAGACATAGCCTTTTCGAAGCGCTAGCACCTTACTTAACGGGTAGAGCGGTACCAACCTCACGTCCCCTACATCTGCTAGTCTACCACTGTAAGAGTTCGCACGACTTAGTCAACTATGCTAGAGCCCATAGTAGCTTGTGGCTGCACACGGAAGTTTCTAGCATGAATAATCTCATGATCCCTTTGAGCTTGGGTGGCGGTCCAAAAGGAAACACGCAATCCTGGAATACCCAGGTACCTCAATCCACCTAGATGTGTGTTTAAGTTGCCACCTTAAATAAACCATTAATTAAAATCTCACATCTGTCATGGATACACTCACCCAATCCACGTCTACTAGCATAGCATGGCAATATAAGCAAACGTAGAAGTAACTCCCAAGGGTTTGATAATAAAACAGGTAATAGGTACTACCTCATCTACTTTCCCAAAACCCACAATTTAATTAGATCCTAATCATGCAATGTTTGAGGATTGATCTAATGCATAAAAACTGGGTATGAGAAAGGGATATGATCAAAGTATGAACTTGCCCGCAATGTTGATGAAGATGATTCACCCTCAAAACTCTTGATAGTTCTACTCGTCACACTCCGGTCAATCTATCGTAAGCAAGCAATATTAACCACACATAAGCAATCACTCAAAAGATCGGAAAGAACAAGGAAAACAATTCGGAAAACATCAAAACCAAGCAAATAGCTCTTGCAACATAAAATAATTTCTAACAGTACCAAAATTATGTGAATTTGGCCTTATCAGAAAGTTTAGGTTAAGAGCTTCGATTTGCAAAAAGAACCAACTAAATCGAAGTTACGAAACTCAAGTTATGATCAAACGAAGTTCAAATTCAAATCTGATCTAATTCAAATTTTAAACTTTCAAAAACATGTTTGAGTTGGATTACTGGATAGAGGGGATCATAACGAAGAAGTGGGCGTTGGTTTTGTTGGATTTGGATAAACGAGCAAAAAGTTGTGATCATTTTAAGAACAGGGACTAATATGTAAGAAAATAAAATTATATTTGGGTCCCTGGCTACGTAACAGAAAACTATCGGACGAACGTCCGTTACAAAAGCATAAATGATGTACGCGTTCACTACTGAAACTAACCTAGCGAACATTCGCTAAAAAAACCAAAATGAGAAAAAAAACGAAAGAAAGATCTGGATCGTTGGATCCAGATCCAACCGCGAGGGGAGGGTGGCGGTTACCGCGGCGGCGGTGCGAAGTCCGGCGAGGAAGAACGGCGGCGGCGGCGGTGGGTCCGAATGCCGAGGGGACTCCGGTGGTCAACGAGGCCGGCAAAGGGGTCGGGGAGAGGCGGCGCAGTGCGGCGGAGTCGATGGTGGCGACGGTGGTGGTCGTCGGCGGCGAGAGTGGTGGCTTCGGGCGGCGGAGCTCGGCGGATGTCGCCGGCGGCGGCGAGGTGCGATATGCGAGGCAAGGCGAGGGAAAAGGAGAGGGATCCGGGGCGGTGCCCTTTATAGGAGAGAGGAGGGTGCGGGGTGCGTGGAGGAGGGGGCAGGAGGAGGCCGGGGAAGGTGCAGCGGCGGCCGGCGATGCCGTGGTGGCTCGGTACTCCGTCCCGAGCTCGAGGATAATGGCCTTGGCTGGGCTGCGCCATGACTGTTGGGCCAGCCCGATTCAAGGTGGAGGGGAGTTTTTGTCTTTTTAAAAAAACAGACACTAAAAATAAAATAATACTAGTAAAATAAAAATACAACATAGGCATATAATATATCAAAATTTTCATAAAATTATTTTCTGCAACATGAACATTATTCTAGCATCAAATAAAATCTACAAAAATTCGAATAAATCAAACAGTGCTACTGTTCTAATAAAATCCAATAACAATCATTTTAAAAATACCAAAATGATTTCAAATTAATTTCTCTCCAATTTTCTGTTGTAGGGCATCGTTTTACCCTAATTTCCATATATTTTATTTTTGGAGAAAAATAATTTGAATAAAACCCAAATAACTCCAATTTCAAAATAAATTCAAAAGAACTTTGAATTTAATTCTTTGAAACTCCCAACTCATATTTCATATGTTTTGAAGAAGTCATTTTATCTTCGCTCATGAAAATCATTGAGTTGCATAATGTTCCTGGGTTGGAAATATTTTCCAAATGAAATTCAAATATTTTCAACACCCCTTGTCATTTAAATAAATGGAAGAAGTCATGTCATCTTCTCTCCATGGTTTTGTGGTGAAAAGAATTTGAATTCACGGAGATCATGAATGCAAAATGAAAGTTGGGGAAAATCCTTTTATTCCCTCTCTTTTACCTTTCAAAAAGTTTCGAATTTCACTCAATTTCACACAATCAATCAAACAATCAATCAAATCTATCTATTTACTATAACATTCCAAAATTTAGAATTTTGGGATGTTACAATAATAAACATTTATCATGATATGAGGAAATAAATAATAACTTTATTATTGCCTCTAGGGCATATTTCCTTCAGTATCCCACTTGCACTAGAGTCAATAATCTAGATCACATCGCCATGTGATTTAACATCAATAGTTCACATCACCATGTGATTAACACTCATAGTTCACATTGTCATGTGACCAACACCCAAAGGGTTTACTAGAGTCAATTATCTAGTCCACATCGCTATGTGATTAACACCAAAAGAGTACTAAGGTGTGATCATGTTTTGCTTGTGAGAGAAGTTTAGTCAACGGGTCTGCCATATTCAGATCCGTATGTATTTTGCAAATTTCTATGTCTACAATGCTCTGCACGGAGCTACTTTAGCTAATTGCTCCCACTTTCAATATGTATCCAGATTAAGACTTAGAGTCATCTGGGTCAGTGCCAAAACTTGTATCGACGTAACCCTTTACGACGAACCTTTTGTCACCTCCATAATCGAGAAACATATCCTTATTCCACTAAGGATAATTTTGACCGCTGTTCAGTGATCTACTCCTTGATCACTATTGTACTCCCTTGCTAAAATCAGTGTAGGGTATACAATAGCTACGGTACCTGACATGGCATACTTTATAGAACCTATGGCTGAGGCATAGGGAATGACTTTTATTCTGTTTCTATCTTCTGCCGTGGTCGGGCTTTGAGTCTTACTCAATTTCACACCTTGTAACACATGCAAGAACTCTTTGTTTGACTGTTCCACTTTGAACTACTTCAAAATCTTGTCAAGGTATGTACTCATTGAAAAACCTTATCAAGCGTTTTGATCTATCTCTATAGATCTTGATGCTCAATATGTAAGCAGCTTCACCGAGGTCTTTCTTTGAAAAACTCCTTTCAAACACTCCTTTATGCTTTGCGAATAATTACGCATTATTTCCGATTAACAATATGTCATTCACATATACTTATCAGAAATGTTGTAGTGCTCCCACTCACTTTGTTGTAAATACAGGCTTCACCGCAAGTCTGTATAAAACTATATGCTTTGATCAACTCATCAAAGTGTATATTCCAACTCCGAGATGCTTGCACCAGTCCATAGATGGATCACTGGAGCTTGCACATTTTGTTAGCACCTTTAGGATTGACAAAACCTTCTGGTTGCATCATATACAACTCTTCTTTAAGAAATCCATTAAGGAATGTAGTTTTGACATCCATTTGCCGATTTCATAACATGATTGAGACAGGACTTAAGCATCGGCTGAGTGAGAAAATCTCATCGTAGTCAACACCTTGAACTTTGTCAAAAACCTTTTTCGACAAGTCTAGCTTTGTAGATAGTAACACTACTATCAGCGTCCGTCTTCCTCTTGAAGATCCATTTATTTTCTATGGCTTGCCGATCATCGCGCAAGTCAACCAAAGTCCACACTTTATTCTCATACATGGATCCCATCTCAGATTTCATGGCCTCAAGCCATTTTGAGGAATCTGGGCTCACCATCGCTTCCTCATAGTTCGTGGGCTCGTCATGGTCAAGTAACATGACCTCCAGAACAGGATTACCGTACCACTCTGGTGCGGATCTCACTCTGGTTGACCTATGAGGTTCGGTAGTAACTTGATCCGAAGCTTCATGATCATCATCATTAACTTCCTCACTAATTGGAGTAAGCATCACTGGAACTGATTTTAGTGATGAACTACTTTCCAATTCGGGAGAAGGTACAGTTACCTCATCAAGTTCTACTTTCCTCCCACTCACTTCTTTCGAGAGAAACTCCTTCTCTAGAAAGGATCCATTCTTAGCAATGAATATCTTGCCTCCGAATCTGTGATAGAAGGTATACCCAACAGTAACTTTTGGGTATCCTATGAGGACGCACTTCTCCGATTTGGGTTTGAGCTTATCAGGATGAAACTTTTCACATAAGCATCGCAACCCCAAACTTTAAGAAACAACAGCTTAGGTTTCTTGCTAAACCACAATTCATACGGTGTTGTCTCAACGGATTTAGATGGTGCCCTTTTTAGCGTGAATGCAGCCGTCTCTAATGCATAACCCCAAAATGATAGTGGTAAATCGGTAAGAAACATCATAGATTGCATTGTATCCAATAAAGTACGGTTATGACGTTCGGACACACCATTATGCTGTGGTGTTCCAGGTGGCATGAGTTTGTGAAACTATTCCACATTGTTTTTATTGAAGGCCAAACTCGTAACTCAAATATTTTTCCTCTGCGATCATATCGTAGAAACTTTTATTTTCTTGTTTACGATGATTCTCCACTTCACTCTGTAATTCTTTGAACTTTTCAAATGTTTCAAACTCGTGTTTTATCAAGTAGATATACCCATATCTGCTCAAATCATCTGTGAAGGTTAGAAAATAATGATACCTGCCGCGAGCCTCAATATTCATTGGATTGTATACATCAGTATGTATTATTTCCAATAAGTCAGTTGCTCGCTCCATTGTTTCGGAGAACGGAGTTTTTAGTCATCTTGCCTATAAGGCATGGTTCGCAAGCATCAAGTGATTCATAATCAATTGATTCCAAAATCCCATCAGCGTGGAGTTTCTTCATGCGCTTTACACCAATATGACCTAAACGGCAGTGCCACAAATAAGTTTCACTATCATTATTAACTTTGCATCTTTTGGCTTTAATATTATAAATATGTGTATTACTACGATCGAGATCCAACAAACCATTTTCATTGAGCGTATGACCATAGAAGGTTTTATTAATGTAAACAGAACAACAATTATTCTCCAACTTAAATGAATAACCGTATTGCAATAAACATGATCAAATCATATCCATGCTCAACGCAAACACCAAATAACACTTATTTAGGTTCAACACTAATCCCAAAAGTATAGGGAGTGTGCGATGATGATCATATCAATCTTGGAACTACTTCCAACACACATCGTCACCTCGCCCTTAACTAGTTTCTGTTCATTCTGCAACTCCCGTTTTGAGTTACTACTCTTAGCAACTGAACCAGTATCAAATACCGAGGGGTTGCTACGAACACTAGTAAAGTACACATCAATAACATGTATATCAAATATACCTATGTTCACTTTGCCATCCTTCTTATCCGCCAATTACTTGGGGTAGTTCCGCTTCCAGTGACCAGTCCCTTTGCAGTAGAAGCACTTAGTCTCAGGCTTAGGTACAGACTTGGGCTTCTTCACTTGAGTAGCAACTTGCTTGCCATTCTTCTTGAAGTTCCCCTTCTTCCCTTTGTCCTTTTCTTTAAACTAGTGGTCTTGTCAACCATCAACACTTGATGCTTTTCTTGATTTCTACCTTCATCGATTTCAGCATCACGAAGAGCTTGGGAATTGTTTCTGTTTACCCCTTGCATATTATAGTTCATCACGAAGTTCTAGTAACTTGGTGATAGTGACTAGAGAACTCTGTCAATCACTATCTTATCTGGAAGATTAACTCCCACTTGATTCAAGTGATTGTAGTACTCGGACATTACGAGCACATGCTCACTAGTGAGCAATTCTCCTCCATCTTGTAGGCAAAGTATCGTCAGAGGTCTCATACCTCTCGACACGGGCATGAGTATGAAATACCAATTTCAACTCTTGGAACATCTTATATGCTCCGTGGCGCTCAAAACATTTTTGAAGTCCCGGTTCTAAGCCGTAAAGCATGGTGCACTAAACTATCAAGTAGTCATCATACCGAGCTTTTGTCAAAACGTTCATAACGTCTGCATCTGCTCCTGCAATAGTTCTGTCACCTAGCGGTGCATCAAGGACATAATTCTTCTGTGCAGCAATGAGGAAAATCCTCAGATCACGGAACAAGTCCGCATCATTGCTACTATCATATTTCAACTTAGTTTTCTCTAGGAATCATATCAAAATAAACGGGAGGCTACATCGCGAGCTATTGATCTACAACATAGATATGCAAATACTACCAGGACTAAGTTCATGATAAATTAAAGTTCAATTAATCATATTACTTAAGAACTCCCACTTAGATAGACATCCCTCTAATCATCTAAGTGATCACGTGATCCAAATCAACTAAACCATAACCGATCATCACGTGAAATGGAGTAGTTTTCAATGGTGAACATCACTATGTTGATCATATCTACTATATGATTCACGCTCGACCTTTCGGTCTCAGTGTTCCGAGGCCATATATGCATATGCTAGGCTCGTCAAGTTTAACCCGAGTATTCTGCGTGTGCAAAACTGGCTTGCACCTGTTGTAGATGGACGTAGAGCTTATCACACCCGATCATCACGTGGTGTCTGGTCACGACGAACTTTGGCAACGGTGCATACTCAGGGAGAACACTTTTATCTTGAAATTTAGTGAGAGATCATCTTATAATGCTACCGCTGAACTAAGCAAAATAAGATGTATAAAAGATAAACATCACATAAAATCATAATATGTGACATGATATGGCCATCATCATCTTGTGCCTTTGATCTCCATCTCCAAAGCATCATCATGATCTCCATCGTCACGGGCATGACACCATGATCTCCATCCTCTTGATCTATATCAATGTGTCGTCACATGGTTGTCTCGCCAAATATTGCTCTTGCAACTATTGCTATCGTATAGCGATAAAGTAAAGCAATTATTTGGCGCTTGCATCTTATGCAATAGAGAGACAACCATAAGGCTTTTGCCAGTTGCTGATAACTTCAACAAAACATGATCATCTCATACAACAACTTATATCTTAATCACGTCTTGACCATATCACATCACAACATGCCCTGCAAAAACAAGTTAGACGTCCTCTACTTTGTTGTTGCAAGTTTTACGTGGCTGCTACGGGCTGAGCAAGAACCGTTCTTACCTACGCATCAAAACCACAACGATAGTTCGCCAAGTTAGTGCTGTTTTAACCTTCTCAAGGACCGGGCGTAGCCACACTCGGTTCAACTAAAGTTTGAGAAACTGACACCCGCTAGTCACCTGTGTGCATAGCATGGAGGTAAAACCAGTCTCGCGTAAGCGTATGCGTAATGTCGGTCCGGGCCGCTTCATCCAACAATACCGCCGAACCAAAGTATGACATGCTGGTAAGCAGTATGACTTATATCGCCCACAACTCACTTGTGTACTACTCGTGCATATGACATCTACGCATAAAACCTGGCTCGGATGCCACTGTTGGGGAACGTAGTAATTTCAAAAATTTGCCTACGCACACACAGGATCATGGTGATGCATAGCAATGAGAGGGGAGAGTGTTGTCCACGTACCCTCGTAGACCGATAGCGGAAGCGTTAGCACAACGCGGTTGATGTAGTCGTACGTCTTCACGGCCCGACCGATCAAGCACCAAAACTATGGCACCTCCGAGTTCTTGCACACGTTCAGCTCGATGACGTCCCCCGTACTCCGATCCAGCAGAATGTCGGGGAAGAGTTCCGTCAGCACAACGGCGTGGTGACGGTCTTGATGTTCTACCGTCGCAAGGCTTCGCCTAAGCACCGCTACAATATTATCAAGGAGGACTATGGTGGAGGGGGGCACCGCACACGGCTAAGAGATCAAGAGATCAATTGTTGTGTCTATGGGGTGCCCCCTCCCCGGTATATAAATGAGTGGAGGAGGGGGTCGGCCAAGGGGGTTGGCGCGCCCTAGCGGGGGAGTCCAATCCCCACCGGGAGTAGGACTCCCCCTTTTCCTATTAGGAGAGGGAGAGGGAAGGAAGAGGAGGGAGGGAAGAAGGAAAGGGGGGACGGCCCCCCTCCCAATTCGGATTGGGCTTGGGGGGGTGCCCCCTCCTTTGCTCCATTCCCCTCCTTTCCGCTAAGGTCCAATAAGGCCCATATACCTCCCGGGGGGTTCCGATAACCTCCCGGAGCTCCGGTATTGTCCCAATCTCACCCGGAACCTTTCCAGTGTCCAAATATAGTCGTCCAATATATCGATCTTTATGTCTCGACCATTTCGAGACTCCTCGGCATGTCCGTGATCACATCCGGGACTCCGAACAACCTTCGGTACATCAAAACTCATAAACTCATAATAAAGCATCCAATGAAACCTTAAGCGTGCGGACCCTATGGGTTCGAGAACTATGTAGACATGACCGAGACACATTAACGGTCAATAACCAATAGCAGAACCTGGATGCTCATATTGGCTCCTACATATTCTACAAAGATCTTTATTGGTCAAACCGCATAACAACATACGTTCTTCCCTTTGTCATCGGTATGTTACTTGCCCGAGATTCGATCGTCGGTATCTCAATACCTAGTTCAATCTCGTTACCGGCAAGTCTCTTTACTCATTACGTAATGCATCATTTCGTAACTAACTCATTAGCTACATTGCTTTAAAGGCTTATAGTGATGTGCATTACCAAGAGGGCCCAGAGATACCTCTCCGACAATCGGAGTGACAAAACCTAATCTCGAAAAGCGCCAACTCAACATGTACCTTTGGAGACATCTGTAGAGCTCCTTTATAATCACCCAGTTACGTTGTGACGTTTGGTAGCACACAAAGTGTTCCTTCGGTAAACGGGAGTTGCATAATCTCATAGTTTTAGGAACTTCTATAAGTCATGAAGAAAGCAATAGCAACATACTAAACGATCAAGTGCTAAGCTAACGGAATGGGTCATGTCAATCACATCATTCTCCTAATAATGTGATCCCGTTAATCAAATGGCAACTCATGTCTATGGTTAGGAAACATAACCATCTTTGATTAATGAGCTAGTCAAGTAGAGGCATACTAGTGACATTAAGTTTGTCTATGTATTCACACATGTATCATGTTTCCAGTTAATTCAATTCCAGCATGAATAATAAACATTTATCATGATATGAGGAAATAAATAATAACTTTATTATTGCCTCTAGGACATATTTCCTTCAAGACTGCCATCCGAAGACCATGCAATAGAGCCTCGTATTCGGCTGCGTTGTTGGAGTCTGTGTATAATATTTGGAGTATGTATTGGACCGTGTCTCCGGTGGGGGGATGTCAGGACTACAGTCGCTCCCAATCCGGCCAGCATTTTAGAGCCGTCGAAGTGCATGATCCAACTGGAGTACGCACGCATCATACTCTTTAGGGAGTTCGGCTTCTGTCCATTCGGCGACAAAGTCAGCTAGTACTTGCGACTTAATGGCCCGTCGTAGTTTGTATGTTATGTCGAACGGAAGGAGCTCGATAGCCCATTTAGCAATTCGTCCCATGGTGTCGCGGTTGTTTATTATATCGTTGAGTGGTACTTCGGAGGCCACCATAATCGAACACTCTTGAAAGTAGTGTCGTAGCTTCCGGGATGCCATGAAGACCGCGTATGCTATCTTTTGATAGTGTGGGTATCGGGATTTGCATGGAGTGAGGACAGTGGACACATAATATACCGGCTTTTGGAGCGGGAACTTGTATCCGTCTGCTTCTCGTTCGACGACGAGCACTGCGCTTACAACCTGATGTGTTGCAGCTATGTATAATAGCATAGGTTCGCCAGTATTTGGCGCGGTCAGGACTGATTGCTGGCCAACGGGGTATTTATTACATCCAGTCCGGCCGTGGCCGCATCCGTCCACTCAAAGTGTTTGGTGCATCAAAGAAGGCGGTAAAAAGGTAGTGCCTTTTCTCCTAATCAGGAGATAAAGCGGCTTAAGGCAGCCACGCATCCAGTTAATTTCTGGATATGCTTGAGGTCTGTTGGGATAGCCAACTGCGACAGAGCTCGGATTTTTGCCGGATTTTCCTTGATTCCTCTATTGGAAATGATGAAGCCGAGCAACTTCCCGGAGGGTACGCCAAAAACACATTTTTCCGGGTTGAGCTTGATGTCGTATGTTCGGAGGTTGTCGAACATGAGTCTCAAGTCATTTATTAAAGTTTCGATGTGTCTTGTTTTTATGACCATGTCGTCCATGTATGCCTCCACTGTTTTGCCGATTTGCTTCTCCAGGCATGTCTGAATCATTCGTTGATAGGTTGCGCCTGCATTTTTGAGCCCGAAAGGCATAGTGTTGAAATAGAAGGGGCCATATGGCGTTATGAAGGCCGTTGCGGCTTGGTCGGATTCCGCCATCTTTATTTGATGGTATCCGGAGTATGCGTCAAGGAAACATAGTGAGTCGTGTCCTGCGGTGGCGTCGATGATTTGGTCAATGCGAGGCAGGGGGAAGGGATCCTTGGGGCAGGCCTTGTTGAGGTCTTTGAAATCGACACATAGGTGCCAGGATTTGTCCTTTTTTTGTACCATTACCAGATTTGCCAGCCAATCCGGATGTTTTATATCTCTGATGAATCCGGCCTCAAGTAGCTTGGCTAGCTCTTCTCCCATGGCTTGCCGTTTAAGCTTTGAGAAGCGCCTAAGAGTCTATTTGACTGGCTTATATCCTTTCATTATATTGAGGCTGTGTTCGGCCAGCCTGCGTGGGATGCCCGGCATGTCTGAAGGATGCCAGACGAAAATGTCCCAATTCTCGCGTAGGAAGTCTCGCAGTGCGGCGTCCATTGTGGGGCTCAACTGTGTCCCGATGGAAGATGTCTTTGTGGGGTCCGTTGGATGGACCTGGAATTTGACTATCTCGTCCGCGGGCTTGAATGAGGTGGACTTGGGTCGTTTGTCGAGTATCATGTTGTCTCTGTCCACTGTGGCACGCAGCGTTGTTAGTTCTTCGGCCGCTAGGGCTTCGGATAATGCTTCCAGGGCTAGTGCGGCGGTTTTATTTTCGGCGCGGAGTGTGACGTCCGGATCACTGGCTAGAATGATGATTCCATTGGGTCCGGGCATCTTGAGCTTCATGTACCCATAATGGGGTATAGCTTGAAAGCTGGTGAATGCATCCCGCCCTAAAAGGGCGTGGTATCTGCTGCTGAACGGGGCCACTTGGAACGTGATTTCTTCGGACCTATAATTCTCCGGCGTGCCGAATACCACATCCAGTGTGATTTTTCCCGCACACCGTGCCTCCCGACTAGGGATGATTCCCCTGAAGGTCGTGCTGCTTTGCTCAATGCAGCTTTTATCAATTTCCATCTTGTTGAGGGTTTCTTCATAGATCAGGTTTAATCCGCTTCCGCTGTCCATGAGTACTTTAGTGAGCTGGAAGTCGTCCACGATTGGGCTAAGGACCAAAGCGGCTGGTGCCCGGACTGTTTGGAATTGAGGTTCGTCACTGGCACTAAAGGTTAGAGTAGTGTTGCCCCACGGATTTATTTTTGTCACATGGCAAATTTCAGTGAAACTTCGATGAGCTCGCTTGCGCCTATTATTTGAGGCGAAAGTCTTGAAGACTGTCAGTACCGCATTGTTCTCTTCGGCGGGATGTTGCTCTGCTTTATGGTTTACAAGAAGATCCTCGCTGCTTTTCGCTACCTGCCGGAGTATCCAACATGCTCTAAGGCTATGCGTTGGCGCGGTACCCGGCGTGCTATGAATTTTGCATGGCCCATTGAGCCACTCTTCCAATACGGTTCCACGCCCTGGAGCAGGCTTTGGTTTTTTGGGAATTGGATCGGGTAACTTACGAGAGTTTTCCCTTTTAGTTCGGACGAAGGGTTTAGTGAGAGACGGATTATCCCAGAAGTCTGTTTGGGTTTTCCAGGCGCTTTCCATCCACACTACTTCTATACTATGGCTGCTAAGTCAGCAAAGTGTACTATGTCACGGCGACTTATAACATTGAGGATCCCTTTGTTCGTGCAATTTTTGCAGAAAAGTGAGACTGCGTCTTCCTCGCGACAGTCCCTGACCCTGTTTATCACAAGGAGGAATCTGGCCCAGTAGCGATGTACTGTCTCTTGGGGCTCTTGTCTGATATGGGAAAGACGGCATAAGTCTGGGTGGGCGGGGTTAGTTAGGTCCTGACCCGATCTGACATCCAGGGGCAGAGGAGCTTCCGGGCTTGACAGCTCGGACTACGAGATGTTGCCCAATTTTTCTGGCCCGTTGCCCGATTCTAAGTTCGGGGTCTGGGTCACGTCCTCCCGCAAACAGGTATCCGACTCAGAGAGCTCGATAATCCGGACATAGTTCATCCTCAAGGTAGAGGGATAATCCATGTGTGGCTCCTCCACTACCGCTATCTCATGGGTGACCGGTGGGGATTTAATATCCCTTTGGCCGGGTTTAAACCCAATCCGATCGTAGTCTGTAGCGACTCCAAGAGCGGCGATGAGATCCAAGAGCTCATTAAGGGAGGAGAGCTCCATTAGATCCATCTGTTTGGCAAGTTCCGAATTGACGTGGAGGTTGTTTTTGATGACCCGAGAAGACATCGTCAGCGCGGCCGCCGATCGGGCGGTCATGACGAAGCCGCCTAGTCAGAGAGTTTGGCCTACCGCCGGGGCTCCCTCAGAGGTGATGTTGTCCTTGATAACGAGACGAGCCATCAAGCCTTGTAGCGACGACACAGAGGAACTCTCAATGAAACCACCAATGTCGGTGTCAAAACCGGCGGATCTCGGGTAGGGGGTCCCGAACTGTGCGTCTAAAGCTAATGGTAACAGGAGGCAGGGGACACGATGTTTTACCCAGGTTCGGGCCCTCTCGATGGAGATAATACCCTACTTCCTGCTTGATTGATCTTGATGATATGAGTATTACAAGAGTTGATCTACCACGAGATCGTAGAGGCTAAACCCTAGGAGCTAGCCTATTATTCTGATTGTTGTTTTTCCTACGGACTAAACCCTCCGGTTTATATAGACATCGGAGGGGGCTAGGGTTACACAAAGTCAGTTACAGAGAAGGAGATCTAACATCCGAATCGCCAAGCTTGTGTTCCACGCAAAGGAGAGTCCCATCCGGACACGGGACGAAGTCTTGAGTCTTGTATCTTCATAGTCCAATAGTCCGGCCAAAGTATATAGTCCAGCTGTCCGGATACCCCCTAATCCAGGACTCCCTCAGTAGCCCCTGAACCAGGCTTCAATGACGATGAGTCCAGCGTGCAGATTGTCTTTGGCATTGCAAGGCGGGCTCCATCTCTGAATACTCCAAAGTAAATCTCGAACACTTAAATCGTGTCCGGTTCTGCAAGACGGTTTTCACATACCACCGTAGAGAGAACAATATTCCACGAACCGAATCTGCTGATATATTTTTCATAGCCCGATATCACATTGCGGTCCGGTCCTTACCCGAACTGTTTCTCAGCCAGCTGTTGCGCATATTGCGAGGCGGTTTCCTGGGCACGTCTTGTCGAAGTAGAGATCGTGCCCCCCTTATCACGGGACTTCCATCAATACAGGCGCGGGTAGCCCAACCGTACCGCCAATCGCGGTGAGTGGGGAACGAGCAGGTTCCATCAGGCAAGTAGGCAGGCGCAAAGGTTTTTATTGCCTCTATAAAGAGATAAGGCCACTTCCTCTTTATCCACCCCTTTTCCTTCCGCTCATCCATTCCCTTTTGCTCGAGCCCTAGCGCCCAAGCACTCGTCTTCTCCACAAAAAAGAGGTTCTCCGAAGATGTCCGGATCCGGAGCAGAAGGCAAGTGGATGGCCTCTACCGTCTAGGAGAAGGATATCAAAAAGCTTCGAGAGGCCTGGTACTTGGCCAAGAAAATTGGCCACCGTCTTCCGACGGCGGGACAGATCGTCCCTAATCCAGAACCTCACGAGAGGGTTGTGTTTCTTCCTCATTTCGTCCGCGGGCTCGGGTTTCCCCTTCACCCATTTGTTCGCGGCATCATGTATTATTACGGGATTGATTTTCATGATCTGTCTCCCAACTCTTTCCTTAACATCTCAACGTTTATCGTCGCGTGTGAGGCCTTTCTCGGAATTTCGCCACACTTCGGCTTATGGCTGAAGATCTTCAATGTGAAGCCCAAGGTGGTAAACGGCGAGCATGCCGAGTGCGGAGGCGCCATGGTGAGCAAGATGCCCAAGGTCACATGGCCGATAGGCACCTTCAATGATTCCGTCAAGGAGTAGCAGCAGCAGTGGTTCTACATCACTGAGCCGCGCAGCAAAAAGTGGGCCGCCGCTCCCGAATTCAGATCCGGAGCCCCCTGCGGCTCATTTCCTGGCCCAAGAAGGGCCTGAACTGGTCCCCGTCTGATGAGCTGTCGGTGCTCCAGACGCGTGTCAAGGGCGTGATAGACAAGGATGTAAAACTTGTTAATGTACTCCAGGTGATGTTAGTCCGCCTGGTTCTTCCTTGCCAACACCGGACCTGTAATTTGTGGGAATACGACCCGGCCGAGCACCAGACCCCGCGGGAGCTCTACGGCTAATCACACAACAATATCTGGAAGGTGCTCTTCAAGTCCGGCAAACCGTGGCCGGACTCCGCCGAGGACCGGGGGTATCAACTGTCCCGCCCCGCCTGTCCGGTAAGTTATCGCTATGTTATGTCCACCCATGTTTAGCTGGCATATCCCAAGGGAGACGCTTTATCATGCTTTCCACAATTCCCCCAGGAATGGACAAAGAAGGCAGGGCGGATACATTGTCCGGACCTTCTGCCAGAAGAACCGGTAGTACCACTTCTAACAAAGATGCTGGTCCCAGCGCCTTACAAGGCGCCAAAGAAAGAGGCCCTCAAGGAGGTCAAGGAGACCCAGGGCTGCCTCCGTCGCAACGGTGCTTCAGACACAAAATTCAAAGACTCCAACGCTCATCCTTCCTCCGAAGATGAAGAGGAGGAGGAAGAAGACGAGTCCTCCATGGGGGGAGGAAAGAAAAGGACAGCCTCCTCATCCTTGGAGGCCGAATCTCCAAAGAGGGGAAGAGAAGAAATTCCCTTCCAGAGGCGTCCACCACGGCTACCAACAGCAGCCCGGAGTGGGGTCCCAGGGCCCAGCCCCTGGTAAAATCGTGAGTACACGAAACACGCCCACGCGCCCATGATCACTGAGGTGTAATATTTCAACTTGCGCCATACTTTGTGCAGCCCGGCGAGGCCTCGCGCCGAACAGTCCTCGTCAAAGGATTCACTGAGCTCGGATGCTCTGGAGAGCGAGACGCCTCCGAAGGCCCCCTCCCCGAAGCCTGGGCGTGACATCGAGGTGTCGTCCCAGCAGGATCCAGGCCAGGGAGGGCACATCTCCGGGGCCGGATACACGGGAGCAATGGTTCCCATTAGCATCAACGGCGGGGGCGATCTTAGATTCGGCCCGCAGCCGGACACAGTCCCGGAGACCTTTGAGGCTCCAGGACCAGGCAGGCAGCCCCCCTTGACGGAAGGGGGTGAGCCCGCTCCGCTAGCAACCTCTGTCCAACCAGAGCTGCGGGACAGCTTATCGACAGTGCTAAAGAGCGCTTCCATCATCGATGAACATCACGCCCTTATGGGTGCGGTGATTGAAAAGATTCAGTCCGCTGAGAGCGGACTGAATGAATCCTGCATTAGCCTTATAAAGGGCTTTGAGGTATGTTTTAGGATCCTTTGAAGATTGTCATAGTATGGATAGTAGCCCCTGATGCACTGTCCGGTGAAAGAGAGAACCGGACAGGGGATCAAATTTCCGCTTCGCAGGAGACTCGGTTAATGACATATATCTCTTCGTTTATAAACATGCGTTTGTGGCGATGACCGCCTCTCATACTGCGGAAGTGTCCGGACTAAAGCAGAGTCTGGAGCGGGCCGAAGAAGAACTTGGCCGAGCGAAAAAGCAGTTGGAGGACAAGCAAGGTATATCGAAACCTTGATAAGTTTAGCACAAATAAGTAGTTGTGCCTGATGAAATTATTTATATTGTGTGTTGTAGGAGCAAATGCCGAAATTGAGGCGCTAAAAAAGGCTGTGGCCGAAGCCGACAAGAAGGCCGCCGTGGAGCAGGCTCTTCGCGAGAGGCACGAGGCCAGGGTCATTGAAGCTGAAAAAAAGCTCCAGGAGGCCGTAAAGAAAAGCGAGACTTTGGAGCAGAGTCTAGCAGGGAAAGAGTCCGAACTTGCCCAAGCTCTCCAAGCTGCAAATGATGTTCGGGAGGAAGCCCGAGGTGCTCTGAAGGACATTCAGGAGGCAAGGAGGATTGTGGCTGGTGACGCTTCTTTTTTTATTTGAAGCGATTTTTATGTAGCAACAGGAGAAATTCAAAGTGACAAATTGAATTCTTATTTCTCGAGGGGCATTTGCAGACCTGCCACGTAGCATATCTGATGCTGCTCAATCCCACCGGGCTGTGGAGAAGAAGACTGCGGAAAAGCATTTCCGGTCGCAGTATTTGGCGCCGAATTATCCGGTGCCATTTGTCGATCAGCTGAAGCAGCTGATCGAACTGCACCAGGCGGCCGAACTAGCCATGAAGGACTTAGTTGTCCGGCTGTGGCCCGCTGAGCCAATTCCAAGCAGTTACTTCAGTCTCGTGAAGCAGATTGTTGGTGCTTGTCCTCGGCTCGAAGTCGTTAAGCGATCGGTCTGTATAGAAGGTGCACAAATGGCATTTGCCCGTGCGAAGGTGCACTGGGGGAAGCTTGATGCGGAATAGCTGATGACTGAGGGGCCGCCGGAGGGTAAGGAGCACCGCAAGCCTAAATTATTATGATGATGCCCTGAAAGGAGCCCGCCTTGTGCCGGAGCAATGTACCAAAGACATTATATTTCCCTGAAGACCGTCATGCTGTCCTTTGTAATGCGGAACACTGGCACTTTTATTATTTATTGCCTGTTATATAAAAGTTTTTCTTCCTGTGCGGCCGTTTGATATGTATAAATCTTGAGAGTTGGCCAGTCGTCGGCTTCTGCCCCCACGTAGAAAGTACGGGGGTGTTCGGGACAAACCTGAACACTCTTTATCCCATTTTTGGGTCCTTGAAGGAGGTGTTCAAGACAAATGAACTGTGCAATCGGACTATAGGGCTCTATCACTCTCACTTAGCCATAGGAATTCAAGTATGGTAGGCGCAGCCCCTGGTGTTCGGAAGACCATACGAGGAGATCTAATAGCACCTGATCGGAAGACCGATCCATCGCACTCTGCATTTGTTATGGCATTATGCGGAATAAATCCTTAAAGATTTTACAACCTCTCGAACAGCTGACCAGCTCTCGCTGTATCATGACAGTCAGTTTTTGGCTTTCTCTACTGAGGTGCTCGTCCGGAAGAACCGGGACACAATCGCAGTAGTTCTCCCAGCGCTACCTTAGCCGATGGAGCGGAACGTAAGGTACCAAAACATGGGAGCCGGGCAAATCCAACTAATGACCCAAGACATGATTCGGAGCTGATGCATATAGTGCTATAAGTTCAGGGTGCCGAGCGACCAAGAAGGTGGCCGGACTTTGTTGCCATATTATGGGTACAATGAAGCCCCTGGCATAGTAGGGCATGACATTATGTGTGAGTGCCGTTATGATGAAAAAGGCGTCAATGAGGAATGACGGCCGGTAAGTGTCATGTAACTCTACATGTTGTAGTGGAGTGACATGTCTAGCTCAGTTGGTTAGAGCACCCGTTTGGTAAGCGGGAGGTCTTGAGTTCAACTCTCAAAGAAAGCACCAATGTCGGTGTCAAAACCGGCGGATCTCGGGTAGGGGGTCCCGAACTGTGCGTCTAAGGCTAATGGTAACAGGAGGCAGGGGACACGATGTTTTACCCAAGTTCGGGCCTTCTCGATGGAGGTAATACCCTACTTCCTGCTTGATTGATCTTGATGATATGAGTATTACAAGAGTTGATCTACCACGAGATCATAGAGGCTAAACCCTAGGAGCTAGCCTATGATTCTGATTGTTGTCGTCCTATGGACTAAACCCTCCAGTTTATATAGGCACCGGAGGGGGCTAGGGTTACACAAAGTCGGTTACAAAGAAGGAGATCTAACATCCGAATCACCAAGCTTGTCTTCCACGCAAAGGAGAGTCCCATCCGGACACGGGACAAAGTCTTGAGTCTTGTATCTTCATAGTCCAACAGTCCGGCCAAAGTATATAGTCCGGCAGTCCGGATACCCCCTAATCCAGGACTCCTCAACACCCCTGCAGGGTATAAACTTTCGAGAGCCGTGCCCGCGGTTATGTGGCATATGGGAATTTGTTAATATCCGGTTGTAGAGAACTTGACACTTGACTTAATTAAAATGCATCAACCGCCTGTGTAGCCGTGATGGTCTCTTTTCGACGAAGTCCGGGAATTGAACATGGTTTGGGTTATGTTTTGACGTAAGTAGTCTTCAGGATCACTTCTTGATCACTTCTAGATGACGACCGTTGCATAGTTTCTCTTCCTACTCCTGTACTCGCCTGTTAGCCACCATATTTTGCTTATCAATTGCTGCAAGATCTCGCGGGTTTTGAGATTTCTGAGTCCTCGTGACTCACAGATACTACCAAACAGTTGCAGGTGCCGATGATACCAGTGCAGGTGATGCAACCAAGCTCAGTTGGGAGTTCGACGAGGTCCTTGGTCGTTACTATGTTTCTTTTTCGGATGATCAGTAGTGGTGCCCAGTTGGGACGATACGGGATCTAGCATTTGGGGTTATCTTCCTTTCATTTGGATTTGTCCGTAGTCGGACTATGTGTGTACTCTGATTGATGTATGAATTATATGATCTTTGTGTGAAGTGGCGATTGTAAGCCAACTCTATTTATCCCTTTCTTGTTCATTACATGGGATTGTGTGAAGATGACCCTTCTTGCGACAAAACCACAATGCGGTTATGCCTCTAAGTCGTGCCTCGACACGTGGGAGATATAGCCGCATCGTGGGTGTTACAAGTTGGTATCAGAGCCATCCCCGACTTAGGAGCCCCCTGCTTGATTGAATCGCTGACGTTGTTGAGTCTAGAACGAAATGTTTTGAGTCTTAGGATTATATATATCGGAGAGTAGGATTCTTTTTACTCCTCAGTCCCTTCGTCGCTCTGGTAGGTCTCCTGACGTAGATGTTTTCACTTTCCTCTCCTCATTTTCACTAAAAAAATTTAGGATCACACGGGTATCTTGGGATCGCTCCGATATTCTTGTGACGAGAACATTGTTCTTGGTGCCTCCTGACATTTAGGGATTGTGGTAGTGTCCCGGGAGTTGAGCTCCGAGGTGTTGTTGTCACAATTTTATTGTTGTAGTTCTGGAATACCTGAGTTTTCGCCGACATCGAAAATCTCTTGTATGCATTTGTTGGTGAGATAACCTCGACACCACCCAGTACTGGGGCGGGAGTTCAGGAGTATTGCCATAGCTCGTATAACGGATGCTTTTCGAAGGTTGAGGTACATGATTTCCGGAGTTTTCTTGGTTATGTGTTGACGGATGGATACAGCTGGATGTAGGGATTGTTAGTATGGGTGAGATATTTATTGCTTCCCCTATATCCCCAACACCAGACTGCATAACCAGAAAGTTTCGGTAGTTTTATAGGTGGGAATTCAAGTAGCTCTAGTTTTTTGTTGGGTTCTACGGTAGGGTGCATCGACTGCAAAATAAAAAAATTCCTACATGCAGAACAACAAGAACATGCTACGGGAGATGGATCATAGTTTGTTACCACTAGACGCGCAGTGCCGTGCAGCGGAAGAAGAGTTGGGGCAGCCTGCGTCCGTGTGAACCGTCTCCTCCTCGTCCGATCTCCCTCAAACAGCCGGTCGTCCGATCCCACGTACAAGTTCGCCGGAGCAGCGCAAGTGCACCGCCTCTAATGGTATCTGCGCATGCAGGAGGAACACCGTTTGGCGGACTGCTAGGTCCGATCACACAGTCGGCAGCGAGTGGAGGTGTCTATTTGCAACACATGCAAACCCTAGTCGCAGCGCCGAAGCGATCAACCACATGAGTGTGCCATACCTCCACTTTATATAGGCGTCCGTCGCAGGCTCAACACTTGGGCCTCGCATAGACCCTCAAGTCCAAAGTATAGTCGGTCACGTTCCTAGTCCAGTTCGGATCACATCCGACCAGTGTCCTATGAACCGACCTCGTAGGTTCCTTCCCTTAAGCGCGCGACCCCTTAGGTTCAAGTTGGCTTGGTCACAGTTCGGATCACCTCCGACCTGCACGATTGGTAGCGGCCTCTAGCAAGGCGTGCCGACCACCAAGCAGACTATGAAGCTGGTTAGGTGAACCTGTACAACATGTCACACTTCTGTTCCCTTTGCCTCACGATATATGTTGTCGGGCTCAAGGCGAGACTGTCATCCTTGTGCTAGCCCGACCTCTTTCTCGTTCCAGTGATGCCGACCACTATCCGGATTATCTCATAATCCTTGTCGCATGTCCATGCTTATCCTGGTCGGATCACACGAGGGGCCCAGAGTATATCTCGCCTAATCGGAGGGGCAAATCCCATCTTGCTCGACCATGTCTCGCAGCATGGGACTGGACAAAACCGAAACCTACCTTTGTAACTACCCAATCATGGAGTAGTGTTTGGTCGGCCCAAAGCAAGTCTGCCACCATCCCGAGTACATGCGTCAGCTCAGGTCTTAGGACATAGAATGTATGTTGTACTAGAGACTCACAGATGACATATCGCTGCGTCTCATAGTTGGGTCTTGTCCGACTCAGCCTTATCTCGACTCGGATACGACTACGTCGAATCCGACCAGACCTTTCCAAGTCCATATTATCCGGTTAGCATCCAATGCTCCATGGCTAGTGAGACCAAGCCATCGATCGTGTCATATGCCAGTCTAGTCGGCTGCGCGTGCACACAGCCCTTTCGACTAGGGACCTTTTAGGACAGTCATCATACAATGCATAGTCCCACAAACAAGTCACGTACTTGCTAATACACATCATTGATAATGTCCAAGGACTATCTTTATTCATAAACACATAGGAAATATCATCAGACATGATTGCCTCTAGGGCATATCTCCAACAGTCTCCCACTTGCACTAGAGTCAATCAAATAGACATCGAATGCCCATAGCTCTAACGTGCCCCTCATGCTTGGGTTGTGGAAGCGGCTTAGTCAACGGATCTACAACATTTGCATCCGTGTGAATCTTGCATAACTCTACATCACCATTCTTACGATCTTTCGTATCAGGTGATATTTCTGGTCTATGTGTCTGACCTTGTGGTGATTCCTCGGCTCCTTGGCTTGTGCGATGGCACCAGAATTATCACAATAAAGGTCCAACGGTTTCACCGAGGCTGGGAAAATACCAAGATCATCCAGAAAATGCCGGATCCAAACACCTTCCATTGCAGCTTCACAAGCCGCAATGTATTCGGCTTCTGTGGTAGAATCGGCCACCGTATCCTACTTGGAACTCATCCAGTCCACTGCTCCTCCATTCAGGACATACACGAATCCGGACTGTGATCGACAATCATCTCTATCAGTTTGGAAACTAGCATCGACGTAACCACTTACGACGAGCTCTTCATCACCTCCATAAACTAGGAACATCTCTTTAGTCCTTTTGAGGTACTTCAAAATAGTCTTTACCGCTGCCCAGTGACTCTCACAGGTTGGCACAGTATCTACTTGTTAGGCTTATTGCAAAAGCAACATCAGGCCTTGTACATATCATGGCATACATGATGGATCCGATTGCAGATGCATATGGAATCCTACTCATCCTGCTTTGCTCATCAGATGTTGAAGAAATCTGAGTCTCGCTTAGCCTTATACCATGTGAGAGTGGCAATAACCCTTTCTTCGCCTCACTCATGTTGAACCGTTTCAACACTTTATCTATGTACGTGCTCTGGCTTAAGCCGAGCAGCCTCCTCGATCTATCTCTATAGATCTTAATGCCTAAAATATAGACTGCCTCACCAAGGTCTTTCATCGAAAACTTGCCATTCAATGATTCCTTGATCGAGTTTAGCATCAAAACATTGTTTCCGATCAACAATATGTCATCCACATACAAGATCAAAAACACTATCGAGCTCCCACTTAACTTCTTGCATAAACAAGAGTCCTCTTCGCTTTTGATGAAACCGAGACCAGTGACGACCTCATCAAAACGAATGTTCCAACTCCGAGATGCATGTCTCAACCCATAAATGGATCTCTTGAGCTTGCATACCTTACTAGTGCTAGTTAGATCGACCAAACCCTCGGGCTGTATCATATACACGTCCTCGGTTAAATTTCCATGAAGGAAAGCCGTCTGGACATCCATCTACCATATCTTGTAATCAAAATATGCAGCTATAGCTAGTATGATCCTCACCGACTTCAGCATCGCTACCGGGAGTAAGTCTCGTCGTAGTCAATTCCTTGAACTTGTCCATAACCTTTAGCGACAAGCCGAGCTTTGTGGATCTAAACATTTCCATCCACATCGGTTTTCTTCTTAAAGACCCATTTGCAACCACTGGCAGTTACGCCAGGTGGCGGATCAACCAAGTCCCACACTTTATTCTCATCCATGGACTTTAACTCGGATCTCATGGCCTCCAGCCATGCCTAGGAATCTGGGCTCACCATCGCTTCCGCATACGTGGCCGGCTCATCGCTTTCTAGCAACAATACATCACGCACTCTGCGCAATCTTTCTGACCTCCGTGGTTCCAGTGCCGCTTCCACTACGGGTTCCTTGACTGACTCCGGTATGATCTCATCACTAGCCGAGCTGTCCCCGAGTGGTCCTCAAATTTCTTCGAGTCAGACCATCCTCCCACTGCCTCCTGACTGAGAAACTCTTTCTCAAGGAAACCCTCGTTCCGAGCAACAAACACTGTGTTCTCTTCCCGGTTGTAGAAGCTATATCCCAGGGTTTCCCTCGGATATCCCACGAATATGCATTTATCTGACTTGGGTGTAAGCTTGTCTGACATAAGTCGCTTGACAAATGCTTCACTACCCAAATCTTTAGAAAAGACAAACTGGGACTCTTCCCGGTCCACATCTCATGTGGTGTCTTATCTACGGATTTTGATGGTACTCTGTTAAGTGTGAAAGCTGCAGTTTCTAGAGTGTATCCCCAGAATGACAAGGGTAAATCCGATTTGCTCATCATAGACCGGACCATGTCCAACAAGGTCCTATTTCTCTGTTCCGACACGCCGTTTCTCTGTGGCGTACCTGGAGGTGTGAGCTAAGGTACTATACCTCGACTTTTCAGATGATCATCAAACTCCTGGCTCATGTTCTCACCTCCACGATCAGATCGCAGAAGCTTTATAGGCTTGCCAAGCTGATTCTCAACCTCGTTTTGAAACTCTTTGAACTTTTCAAAAGTCTCTGACTTGTGCCTCATCAAATAGATATATCCATATCTACTCAATTTGTCGGTAAAAGTCACGAAGTACTGATAGCCACCTCTGGCAGTTGTGCTCATTGGACCACACACATCACTATGTATAAGCTCCAATAGCTCGGACACCCTCTCGCAACTCTTTGTGAAAGGAGACTTAGTCATCTTGCCGAGCAAGCATGATTCACATGTCTCGAACGACTCAAAGTCGGACGAAGTTAGGAGCCCATTATCATGGAGCTCCTTCATGCATTTCAGACTAATGTGTCCAAGCCGGCAATGCCAGAAGTATGTCGGATTTATCTCATTAGGCTTATGCCTCTTGACATTCACGTTATAGACCGGTTCCTGTTCTAGATTCAATATAAATAGCCCATCAATAATGGGTGCATAGCCGTGGAACATACAATTCAAAAATATCAAACAACCATTGTCCTTTAAATTGAATTCATAACCTTGACTCATCAAACAGGAGGCAGAAATAATGTTCCGACTAAGTGCAAGAATGTAATAACAATTATTCAATTCCATAATGAATCCGGAAGGAAGCTGGAGCTGCATCGTGCCGACCTCCAATGCAACAACTCTTGCTTTTTTGCCGACCATGATGTCAATCTCCCCTAGTGCCACATGCCTAGTTCTTACCAGCCCCTGCATTGAGTTGCAAATATGAACAACCGATCCGGTATCAAATACCCAAGAGCTACTAGGTATGTCAGTGAGGTAAATGTCTATAACATATGCAACAAGTGTACCTTTGCCTGAAGAAGCATCTCCGGCCTTCTTGCCATGCTCTGCAAGCCACTTGCTACAGTTCCTCTTCCAATGACCGGTCTCCTTGCAGTGATAGCAAGCGGTCTTGAGTGCAGTCCAGACTTGGTAGCATGGCGAGAGGTTACCGTCTCCGTGCCCTTTGCCTTAGCCTTTTTCTTGGACCAACTCTTCTTGAACTTAGCTAATTTCTGCACCATTAACACTTGATGCGTGCCTTTCTTAATATCTTGCTCTGCCACCTTGAGAATCCCATGCAATTCAGTGAGCTTCTTATCCATGCCATGCATATGATAGTTCAAGATGAACGTCCCATAGCTGGGCGGAAGAGAACCCAGAACAGCATCAGTAGCCAGCCCATCCAAGAGCGAGAAGCCCAACCGATCCAAAGCTTGCACATATCCGATCATCTTGATCACATGTTGGCTCAGTGGATCACCTTCCTTCAGCTTGCAATCCATCAAGGATCGCCAGACGTTGAACCTTTTGGTCCTAGCTCGTATACGAAACATGCTCTTGAGACTCTCGATCATATCGTAAGCCTCGGCATTTTTGAAATGTTGTTGCAAATCGGGCTCCATACAAGCCCGACATCGCATGACTGATCTCCATTGATTCATCAACGAGTTTCTGGTAGGCATTCTTAGTTGTGGCATTAGCATTATCGGCAGGTTCCTCTGGAAGTGGATCCTCTAGAACATGTTCCTTTTTATCATGCTTGAGAACAATTCTCAAATTTCTATACCAGGTGGTAAAGTTTCTTCCATTCAGTTTATCCTTTCCCAGAATTGTTTTCAATGCAAAGTTTGGTTGAGCAGGTGGTGCCATTGATCTACAACAGAAAATATGCAATCACTAAGCAATGTGTTTATGTAGAGTAATTCAAGCCTAAACATAAATACTCCCACTTAAGTTAGCATCCCTCCGCAAACTCTCAGTGATTCAGGATCCGACTAGCACATGCGACTAGTGAGATTTAGCGTCACTGCTAGAGAACATGCCTATCCGGTAAGCAACTCCTTGCTAATCGTATCTCTATACGACTCCTGTCGGTCGGGAAGGTATCTCATACCCCGGCTCCCAACCTTCTTTGCCACAAGGCCCAAAACCATTTTGATAGTTGTCGTGGTTTTGTCACGGCAGATGTCCTCATGAAAGGACTTAGTCGTGGAGCCATTGCTACGGGTTAGCTTGAAGGGGTTAAAGCGGACACAAGGACGCAAGAGAGTTTATACTAGTTCGGCCCCTTTGACGAAGGTAAAAGCCTACGTCTAGTTGTGATGGAATTGATGGGGTTTCGATGACTAGGGAGCAAACAAGCTTCGCCTAAGTCTCGAGTTGTTGTCTATTGTCCCTTGAACCGCTGCCGGGTCGTCCCCTTATATACATGGGTGGCGCCCGTCGGTTTCTGAGAGTCTGACACGGTTCATAGATGTATCCGCTCGGTCTCCACTATTCCTAACTTACAATACAAGTTACATACCGACGACGGTTTACGGCCATGAGCCTTGAACCGGCTATGGGCCTTGAGCCCTCATCCGCCTACTTGGGCTTTAACATACTCAACTCATCGACGGTTAACCTGCCTGTCTGGCCGGTTTACACCGATAGTAATATCCCCAACATTAGGCCCCGATTGATTTGAACAGGTTCATGCCAATCCTTAGCAAAAAACTTCATCTTCAGCATCTTTGTGTAGTTTGGTGAACCGCTATGATGTCATCTTCTCTGGTCGTTGTAAACCGGCATGACGTCACCTGTCATAAAAATTTATCCACGATACCTTTTTTGTTTAATGGATCTGCGACAATCGAGGCGACAGCTCCGTTTCCAAACTCGCGGCCCCTTGATTTTCGCGCCTGACACATGTCCCTTGCTTTATAAATAAGACCGAAGAGTCATTTCTTTTTCCCCTGCATGCCCTTCTGCTTAGTCTTCCTCGCGTCACCCAGCTTCGGAGCTCCGCCGCCGCCGTCAACTTCTGCACCAACCTTGGCCGCTGCATCACCCTGAATATACCAGAGCATCGCGGCGATCTTCCATTTCTTCCTCAGCTCTGGTAAGTCTTCTATCTTTTCATCATAGATCTGTTCTAGGGTTTCCATGTTCTTCAGCGTTCATCGCTTGCTTCTTGTTCATATGGTAAATCTTAGACAAGTCTGTAAATCTTTGTTCTACGTAGCAGTATTTTTTATCAACCGTCGTCACTTGCGCATCTCAAAACCATAGATCTCCTTGTATCCTTGCTCATTAATTCGGTATTGCTCCCTTTTGGACCTTGAATATGTATCTCTTTTCTGAACATGTTCCAGATCCAAAACTGTGATGTAATTTTGTGAAACCTGTTTTCGCACACCTACTCATCTGCAATCTTGACTCTTCCATGTTTCAGACCAGGCGGTTTAACTTTGTAGAAAAATTGACAACTCGGTATATACCATTAGTCCCCTTGTTGAACCGCCAGGATTCCCTAGCTAAGTATTGCCACTTTGCAGAACTCCGGTTTATAAGTAAGTGCTTCCGATTTAACAATGAATGCATCAATGTATACCCTTCCAACATATTCTTGAACCGGTATTACTGCTTTGCAGATTGCACCATGGCCAAGCAAGTGTACGAGTGCAACTGGGTCCCTTCTCGAGTGACCGAGACTCAACTGAATAACCTAGTCCAAACCGGCGCTTTAGGCAAAAAAGATGCCGTTCACTGGAGGGTCCCTGGCCCGAAATGTACTCCAGAATCCAAAGATGGAGAGGTTTTTTGTTTTTGCTGACCATCTAGCCCGGGGCTTCAGTCCGCCCAGTTCAAAGTTTTATCGGGATGTCTTTGCCAACTTCCAACTGCGTCCACAAGATATTGGCCCCAACTCCGTAACCAACATCTGTCACTTTCAAGTGCTCTGTGAGGTGTTCTTTCAAGAGGAGCCCACAGTTGAATTATTCAGATTGCTTCCATCTAAACCGCCGCTTTTGAATTCTTGTGGTCCCAATACCGAGTTAGGTGGTATGGCGATTCAAAAGAGGAAAGAGGTCACTTACCCTCATGCCAAACTGCACAGCCATCCCAAAGAGTGGAATCAAACATGGTTTTACTGCAAAGATACTTCTCCTGATGGAGAAAATCCCTTGCCGGGTGTCGGTGTCAAAACCGGCGGATCTCGGGTAGGGGGTCCCGAACTGTGCGTCTAGGCGGATGGTAACAGGAGACAAGGGACACGATGTTTTTACCCAGGTTCGGGCCCTCTCGATGGAGGCAATACCCTACTCCTGCTTGATTAATATTGATGATATGGGTAGTACAAGAGTAGATCTACCACGAGATCAAGGAGGCTAAACCCTAGAAGCTAGCCTATGGTATGATTGTTGTTCGTCCTCTGGACTAAAACCCTTCGGTTTATATAGACACGAATATGGTTAGGGTTACACAGAGTCGGTTACAATGGTAGGAGATCTACATATCCGTATCGCCAAGCTTGCCTTCCACACCAAGGAAAGTCCCATCCGGACACGGGACGAAGTCTTCAATCTTGTATCTTCATAGTCTAGGAGTCCGGCCAAAGATGATAGTTCGGCTATCCGGACACCCCCTAGACCAGGACTCCCTCAGTAGCCCCTGAACCAGGCTTCAATGACGACGAGTCCGGCGCGCATATTGTCTTCGGCATTGCAAGGCGGGTTCCTCCTCCGAATACTTCATGGAAGGTTTTGAACACAAGGATAGTGTCCGGCTCTGCAAAACAAGTTCCACATACCACCGTAGAGAGAATAACTTTTGCACAGATCTGCTGACGTATTCCGTGGCGTGACATCACTCCACGGCCAGGCCTTTATATGAATCGTTTTTTACTGTCCTGCCTTAGCGCGTTTAGCGAGGCGGTTTCTTTGGCACGCCTTATCAAAGCATAGATCGTGCCCCTTATTCCGGGATTCCCATCAATACGGATGTGGGTAACCCAACCGTGCCCGTTGGCACGCCTCCTCTATCGAAGGCGAGTCCCAATCGACCACGGGGAGGGCTCTTGGTATTCAACCTCTTTATAATGATACCAAGGCCCTCTTCTTTTTTACACCCTCCATCGAGTTCGCCTCGCGCTTCAAGTTCTAACACCCAAAGCTTCAGATTTAGGCGCTTCGGACCATCGACGATGTCCGGCTCCGACCAGCTCGGCCGATGGATGTCTTCCTCCGTCACAGAAGAAGATGTGCTAAAGCAGCGAGACGCCAGGTATTTAACCGGCGAGATTTCGCATAGGCTGCCTGCTCCAGGGCACGTCATTCCAACTCCCGAGCCCGGCGAGAGCGTGGTGTTCGTATCTCACTTCCTTCGGGGTTTAGGCTTCCCGACGGATCCCTTTGTGCGGGGGCTCATGTTTTATTATGGACTGGATTTCCATGACTTGAATCCGGAGTCCATCCTCCATATCTCGTCATTCATTGTCGTATGTGAGCCTTCCTCCATATTACCCCTCACTCCAGATTGTGGCTCAAGACCTTCAAGGTGGAGCCGATGATGATAGAGGGGCAACAAGCAGAGTGCGGAGGGGCACTTATAATCAAGTGTGATGATGCTCCGTGGCCCGAGGGCTCTTTTCAAGAGGAGCTTGGTTTGTGGCAACGGGAGTGGTTTTATATCACCGCTCCCAGGGGCACCAAATGGGTGGCGACTCCCGCCTTCCGCTCAGGTCCACCACAGCGGCTGGCATCATGGGTCAACCAGGG
Organism: Aegilops bicornis; assembly: GCA_021605145.1. Classification (NCBI taxonomy): domain Eukaryota; kingdom Viridiplantae; phylum Streptophyta; class Magnoliopsida; order Poales; family Poaceae; genus Aegilops; species Aegilops bicornis. Next base: position 574,079,650 of record CM038675.1, read on the forward strand.
GCTCGACTGGGGGCAGTCCAAGGACGTTCCTCTGTTGCAGGGTCGTATTCGAGACCTCCAAGAAAGAGAGATCAATCTGGTCGTGATGGCGCGAGTTATGTTGATTGGCGTATACGCCTGCAAGCGTCGCCCCCCGTCTGTGGGAATTTAATCCGGAGGGACCACGAGCTCTCCAACATTTTATGGAATACGCCTTGCGTGGAGATGTATAAACTATTCTTCGGATCACAAGAAAAGTGTCCAGACCTGACTGAGGACGCAGGACTAAGCTGCAATCGCTCAGATACTCAAGTAATTAGTCCTGTGCCCGGACAGGCTGTCCGTTCATTTATCATAAACTTGCCCTTAAAGGAGCTGTTTCTTGAACAGGAGTGGATAGCGAAAGCAAAGTTGATAAGGTGTCCGGCTCCCCTCCCAGAGACCACATCGGATCCCATGCTGACCAAGATGTTGAAGGCCGCGCCTTTTAAAGAAGGTGAAGGGCGGAGCGGGGAAGCAACTGCCTCCACGAAGGAGGCTTTCGAGGAAGGAGGGATCAAAAGTCCCACCCTCCAAGGAGAGAAGAGGACCACTTCGGAAGATCCGGAGGTCAAGGCCTCAAAGAGGGGGAAGAAATCTTCGTCAGAGAGTCCGGCGCTGGGAAGTACCCTAGCCGCACTATTTCCCCAAGGGGATCAGCCCTCCAGCGAGCCGTAAGTAAAAAGAAGGGGTCCTGTGAATAAAGAATATCCCTGTGTCTATTTCCGAAGATAACCGAAATTGTACCTTGTAGTTCGGATCTCAGCCCTTCTCAGCTGAGCTCGTCTTCGGGGGATCTTCTTCCGGAGATGATGGAGAGCGAAATGCCCCCACCTGTCGCACCTTCATGTGAGGCGGACAACCCTGAGGTGTCGTCGCGGAGGGTTTCCCCAAGTCTGGCGGGGCCGGAAAGTCCGGCGCCAACTGGCGTCTTGATCGGAGGAGGCTGAAGGATTCGAGGCGACGGCTATCTCGAGAAAGATCACCGTGCGCTTATGGGTATGGTGATTGAAATAATTGCATCCGCGGAGAGCGTATTGCATGAAGCCGTCAGAAGCTTGCTGACGGGGTTCGAGGTACGCAAAAATGATGTACCTTCTGACTGTTATGCATATAGAATGCGCCCTGTATAGATAGTAGCCCCTGAGACTCGGTATGTTGTCAAAATTGACAGCGTGCCGAGGATCATAATCTCAGTTATAACATTGCGCCGCTCCTAAACAGGTGGCGGGGCGTCCGGTGGCCAGCCGGACTGATGAATATGTCGAACTAAAGCGGCAACTTGACGAGGCGGATGCGGACATCGCTACCGGTCAATAAACGGTTTGACGAGTCACAAGGTATGCGACTTCTACGCGGACACCTGGTAAGGGAGCTTGACGCCCATGCCTTACTACTTGTATGCTTAATGCAAGTGGTGCCGCTGCTGTGGAGGAGCTGCGGGCGGAACTCGCCCGAGCAAAAGAGCAAGCCAGAAATAGTAATGCGGTCGCTTTAAGGGTGGCCGAAGAGCTAAAAGCCAAACGGGCTGCTCACTGCCGAAGCAAAGAGGAACTGGCCGATATGGCCATAAAGTTGAAGAATGCTACCGACCGCTGCGAGGTTCTTGAAAAAGAACGTCAAGTGGAGCAAGAGGACCTGAAAAAGGTCACAGCCGAAGCCAAGGATGCCCGCTCCGCAATGAGAGCTGCAAAGGAGGAGCTATGTCAGGCTGTGGATGTTGCTGCCGGAAAGCCTTTTCTGCTGCGGAGGAAGTTCATGGATCCGAAGTATGCTCAGTTGGACAAGTTGTGGAGTTCGGAGGATGCTTATCTGGACTTAGCGGCGAGCGCTGCGGACGCGATGGAGCACTTCCGAGGCCAGAAGGGGCACAAAAGGGAAGAGCTATAATGGTCGCAATTCCATAGTCCGGAGCGTCCTCTTCCGTTTGACCGATCGGTTGGCCGAATGGGCCGAGCTGAATCGATTATCCGGACTTGCCATGAAGCATGTCATGACTCATTTGTGGCCAGGCGGACCTCACCGAAGAGCTATTTTGGCTTAGTGCAGCAGTTCCTTGGTGCGGTACTGCCAGACGACGCAATGAAGCGGTCGGCGTGCATAGAGGGAGCGCGGATGGCTCTTGCCGATGTCAAGACATACCGGGGCGAAGATGAAGGCCACCGACGTTGCATACCAAGATTCGGACAGAAGCCGAGTACCTGCCGAGCACTATTTTGAGGAAGTCCTGCAGGGCGCTCGTTTAATAGAGACGCAGTGCTCGAAGGATATTATGTTTAAATGACATGTATGATTTGTGAAAACAATGTTTCAATATAATATAAGAGCTTTTTATACTTGTGCGTTCAAGTAGCAAACTACCTCCTATGCGGCCGTCAATGTATATGTATATATAACCTGAAAGATGGCAGTCTTCGGCTTCAGCCCCCACGCACATAGTGCGGGGGTGTTTGCAAAGAAGGCGCTTTTTCACACTTAATCCAACATCTTGGTCCTATTAAGGAGGTGATAGCATAGCAAACTAGGCAACCAGACTATAATGCTTTATCACTTTCACTTAGCCATAGGAGTTCGAGGGTGGGGCTACTATATAGCCCCTGGGGGCACCACACTCTCCCGAATTCGGGGTGCGTATGTGCCTGACCGAAAAACGGTCCTTCGTTAATGCGGAGGAATTCTAAACATTCGGTGAGTCATCGAGTGGTTGACGGTCTCTCGCTATATCATGACAGGTTTTCGGCTTTCTCTCGAGGTGCTCGCCCGACCGAACCGGGGCACAATCGCAGTAGTTCTCCGTGCCGCGTTAGCCGATAGAAACGAGCGTAAGGCAGCAAAACAGGAGCCGGGCAAACCCAACATTTGACCAAAGACATGATTCGGAGCTGATGCATATAAGGCCTAACTCGAGACGCCGAACACTCCCTAAGGTACTCGGTCTTTATAAAAACGGGCAGAATAATGCCCTAAGCCCCTGGTGTCCAGGTACGTGCAAAAATTCTGGTGCGGCCGATGCCAAAACACCAGCCTCCTCCTCGGTTATAGCTAGAAAACAGGGGATGTGTATCAACAAGAGACAGTAAAAAAGGTTTACGCAGGGTCTTAATCTGAAAAGAATCCTTGCAACGGGTCCCTACTGCACGTCTGCCCCTGTGTCTCCGTTGTGCCGTATACTGGACGGCTGTAGCACGTTGTTCATATGTAAAAGAGAGGAACTTAGTTGAAAAGAAAAAAAGATCGTGCGAAAAACATAGTTTATATTAAATAAACAGAGTACGATTCGGAAAGTGAATAAATTTGAGCTTTATTGTCTCTTGTTGTACATGCGTGCAACCCCTTGTATGGGGGCATGCTGCTAGTAGGCGCCGGACTCGTCTAGCCGTGTCCGGGGTTTGAATGACCTATTCAGGTGCTTTGATTAGCGGAGCCGGATAGGTGTGGGGCTGTCAAGGCAGTCTCACGTTCTTCTATGCTCAAGTAACACTTAATACTCCCTTTTAATGAGATGATGCCGCGTGCACCGGGCATTTTAAGTGTAAGAGATGCATAATGCAGTATTGCGTTAAAGCGGGCGAAAGCTTCACGCCCCAGTAGTGCTTGATAGCTACTTTCGAATGGGGCGATGTGGAAGGTTAACTTTTCGGCGGAAGTTGTCGGATGAGCCGAACACAACTTCTAGCGATGAGAGCCCGTCAATGGGCATATGGGCTGGCATTACCCCTTTGAAGGAGGTGTTGCTATGGCGAATTTTGGTTGGTCTATCCCCATCCTCATGGATTGTGTCTGATATATCAGGTTTATGTCATCGCCGCCATCCATGAGGACTTGTGTAAATTGGAATCCGTTGATTATAGGATCCAAAATCAAGGCAGTCCATCCTGCGTTAGGATACTTTCGGAGTAGTCACGATGGTCGAAGGTGATTGGTTTTGACAACCAGTGTTGGTACTCCGCTAGGGTAGTATGTGCGGCGCGCATCTTAATGGGCGCCGCTCTGTTTTTCCCTTTTATCACGTGAAGTGAGTTTACTGTTTTGACCTCTTGTGGGAAATTCTTTTGTTTTCCGGTGCTCTGCTTGTGGGGTTCGTCATCATCCTCACTTGGTGTGTCGAGCCCCTTGTGTTCGGCGTTGAGTATGCGGACTGCTTGAAGACCCAACAATCTCTGTGGGTATGGTTTGCGAGCCTCCGGGAATCTTGTGGATTTGACATATCTTGTCCAAGATTTTGTTTAAGTTGGATAGCTCATCGCTATTGTCCTTAAGGGGCAGTTTTTTATTGTTCTGCCGTGAGCTTTTGAATCCGGCGTTGATCGCCGCGCTCTTTGGACCGTTCCCTTAATCCGGTCTTTGGTCCTTGTTGCGTCGTGGTTTCCCATTTCCATCCTCGACCTCGGATGTACTTGGGTCGCTGGTGCTGCATCTTGCTAGCCAGCTATCCTCTTCCGCCATAAAAGCGGGTCATGAGGCTTGTTAATGCGGCCATGGTTCTCGGCTTCTCTGGCCGAGGTGTCTGGCGAGCCATTTGTCTCGGACGTTGTGTTTGAAAGCTGCTAAGGCTTGGCGTCAGACGATCGACTATTTGGTTCTTTTGGTGAGGAACCTGTTCCGAATTCTATGGGCTGACTCTCGGGGTTGTTGAGTTATATGACTTAAATAAATGCGCATCCGTAGGGACGGACATAAGTCCCTTGAAAATTTGCGAAAAAGCATCCTCGAGCTCTTCCCAACTTCCAATGGTATTTCAGGGAGGCCTTTGAGCCAATGCCGGGCTGGCCCTTTGAGCTTGAGGGGTAAGTATTTTATGGCATGGAGATCATCTCCTCTAGCCATGTGTATGTGGAGGATGTAATCCTCAATCCAGACTCCAGGGTCTGTTGTTCCGTCGTATGCCTCTATGTTTACGGGTTTGAATCCCGTTGGGAATTCGTGATCCAGCACCTCATCGGTGAAACACAGGGGGTGTGCGGCACCCCTATATTTGGGTGTGCCGTGATGTTCGGATATTTGGCGTGTTGCATTGCTTTGAAGAGCTTGCTTTCTCGGCCCATAGATGGACCTAACTGGGCCATCCTTTTGATGTGAATCCTTATGCGGATCGCGTACCGGCTTGTGTGCGGCGCCCTTTGCCGCTCTCTTTTTGCCGTGGGGTCGTCCATCCGACCGGGTGGCCTTCTTACTTTTTGATTGTGGGGGCTCTATGGCCTCTTCATCAAATTCGGGCAGTAGTTTTCTCTTTGGGTAGCTCTTTGTTCGGCGACTGTCGCCGTATTTGTCTGCGGTGTTGAATACTTTGCTCTATCTGATTCTGAGTGCATCTTCCGCTGTTTTGAGCTTCCGCTTCAGCTTTTTCAGGCTATGCATAGTGGCGACGAGCCTTTTGTGGAGGTTATTCTACTCCAACAATTTGTCCGGCGTGACATCGTCCGGACTGTTATCTTCGCCGGGGACGGGTTGTTTATCCAAGTTGTCTTGTTCGGACGGTTGCTTTCGACAAGCATGTTAAATGCGTCCACCGGTTCGCCCTACTCTATAGCTGGGTCTTTGTTGAGGCGGGACTTGGTGCGGCGTTTACGTTGCCGTTTTGAATGCTTTTCGAGGGATTTATCCTTCGTAGCGTCCCGTTGTTCCTCGTCGTCACTTCCTTTAGGTGTATCCACCATGTATACATCATGGGATGAGGTGGTTGTCCAGCATCCTATAGGTGCTGGTTCATGGTTGTCTCCTACATCGTCGTCCATACCGTCGATGTCTTCGGAGTCGAAATCGAGCACGTCGTGTAAGCTTTCGACAGTGGCTACAAAGTGGGTGGTGGGTGGGCGTTGAATTTCTTCGTCGTCCGCATCCCAACCTTCCTGACCATAGTCCGGCCAGGGCTCTCCTGATAAAGAGAGAGACTTTAGTGAATTCAGGATGCCGCCAAAGGGCGAGTGCTGAAAGATGTCCGCGGCAGTGAACTCCATGACCGGCGCCCAATCGGATTCGATTGGCAGGGGCGCGGAGGGTTCAGAGTCCGGAGAGGAGTCCGGCACCTTGGAGTCACAGTCTTCGCAAAGGACAGGGATGGAGTTCGGCTCACTCGCCGTTGAGATCGTAGCCCCCGAGGCGGTGTCCAACCACTTATCCTCGATCGGGGGAGTGTCGGTGTACTAGAGTAGGGGTACCCTAGTATCCCGAACTTGTGCACGGGCAGTTGCAGCCCTCCGCGGCAAGGCTTACCGGGTGACCGCCAAGGTCCTCCGTGGTTCCTTTGGAACCATTCAAGAACAAAGTATTCAAGCCAAGGAGACAAAGCCCGGCAAGAGGAGCTTGCCGGAAGGCCACCCAAGGCACCTAGGGAGGCAAGGCCCGGCAAGAGGAGCTTGCCGGGAAGGCCACCCAAGGCACCTAGGAGCCAAGGCCCGGCAAGAGGAGCTTGTCGAGAAGGCCAGCGGCGACAAGCTTCCGGACGTGACAAGACAACAACATGGCAAGGCGCTGTCGCGGCAGACTCACCACTCAGACCTGCGCTCCAAAGCACATCCACTAACGTGTCGCCCTTGGACCTTTCGGTAGCGCCAAGATGGCAAGAGGCCGTGCGGCCACGTGAGCGCTGGTGGCAAGCGGCGCCGACAAGATTGCCATCGTGGCAAGCGGTGGCGCCCTCACGGTCCCTTTACGCGACCGTTAGGGCGACGAGACGGGCATTTAATGCCTTTGTCCCTGCCGTCGGGGTTAGGTATGATACACTGTACAAGTAGCTGTACCAACCACTCCTTTTCCATTTTACCCTTGTCTACGTTGCCACAGCCGGAGACCCCTTTAGCATATAAAAGGAGGCCCATGCATAGCGTGGGAGGGTGCAGGCGAGGTAGAACACTCACGCTCAGTCTCGTTAGCAGCTTGTGTGTACTGTAACACTCAGCGCTCCTGAGCAAGAACTCAATACACTCAGACATGCAGCAGTAGGAGTGTTATCTCTCCGGAGAGCTCCAAAGCTGGGTAAACCACTCGTGTGCTTCGCCTTCATCTGCTCTTCGTGCGACCTCTGCCCCCCCCCCCGCCGCCGAACCGAAAGGGGCTCGGTCCGCCGGTCCCATAGGTGTTCGTGGGCCAGATCAGCCTCCCCGACAGGGAGTCGGCTCCGAGCTAAGGGTCGGAGCGAACGCTGGTGCGTCCTCCAGGACACTGTTCGGCGGCAGAGCTAGATCGTGCCCCTCAAGACAGTGTGGCGCACTTGGCTGTGGCTCGAATCCGTCGAAGATCAAGTCTCCATGGATGTCGGCCGTATAGTTCAAGCTTCCGAATCTGACCTGATGGCCAGGGGCGTAACTTTTGATCTGCTCCAGATGGCCAAGTGAATTGGCCCGCAGTGCAAAGCCGCCGAATACGAAGATCTGTCCGGGGAGAAAAGTCTCACCCTGGACCACGTCGTTGTTGATGATTGAAGGAGCCATCGGGCATATAGGTGACGACACAGAGGAACTCTCAATGAAAGCACCAATGTCGGTGTCAAAACTGGCGGATCTCAGGTAGGGGGTCCCGAATCGTATGCCTAGGCGGATAGTAACAGGAGACAAGGGACACGATGTTTTTACCCAGGTTCGGGCCCTCTCGATGGAGGTAATACCCTACTCCTGCTTGATTAATATTGATGATATGTGTAGTACAAGAGTAGATCTACCACGAGATCAAGGAGGCTAAACCCTAGAAGCTAGCCTATGGTATGATTGTTGTTCGTCCTACGGACTAAAACCCTTCGGTTTATATAGACACCGAATAGGGTTAGGGTTACACAGAGTCGGTTACAATGGTAGGAGATCTACATATCCGTATCGCCAAGCTTGCCTTCCACGCCAAGGAAAGTCCCATCCGGACACGGGACGAAGTCTTCAATCTTGTATCTTCATAGTCTAGGAGTCCGGCCAAAGATGATAGTTCGGCTATCCAAACACCCCCTAGTCCAGGACTCCCTCACCGGGTTACCGTCCGGAGTGGCTAAGCAACACACATCCCTTCCCTCAGAGACTGACTGCTAAGGAAAGAAGCAAATATGCTCCTCAGCTATCCAAACTCAGGGCCTTCATGGCTAACGGGTTGACAGGGGTTGACCTTGCTAGCTGCTGGATATCTTGGAGTATATTGCCCTTAAGCCTGCGCTCCGGTTTGATGTGCGAATACACAGGAGATGCAAAATACCCTCTACGGCATATTAAGATCCAAGCGGCGGATGATGACGAGGTTCTTGAGGGCTGTGAAGAGGATATTGAATGAACCGGAAGCTGCTTGCGCTCAAACCGGCCTGCCTCCCTTTTGTGCCACTAACAAACCGCCAGCCGTAAGACTCATATCTTATGCCTTCATGAATTCTGACTATGTTTAGCACCCTTTGTTGATATTAACATCTTTCAAACAGGGTGATGGTCCATTTTGGAGCAAGAAGCCTCCACAAGAGAAACCGGAGAAAACAACCCGGCCCAAAACCAGAGTTGTGAAGAAACCGGCCAATAGGAACAGAACCACTGCATCCTCCAATCCACCAGCTGACGATGATGTGGGTAATCCGGACCTTGAGGTAGAGCTTGACTCACTTGGTTTATTTTTCACACACCTTATTGATAATGATTATTGCCAGGATGACGCTGAAGTCGATCCTTGGCGATGTTGTAGAGGTAATCGCTCTTTCTTCCGATTCAAACCCTTTGCCTTCACTAAAAATCCGTCGGGCAAACCGGAAAGTTAAATTTTCTCATCCTCTTGCTTATTTGGACCCAAACTTTCTTATGAAGACACAACAACATGAAGCTCGCCGCACAACCCGGCACAGCGGCCAGGTAGTTACCTCCGCCGGTTTACCGAACAGTCCGGTTCGGAAACGCCGTTCAGAGGTCTCTAACTGTTTCGTCAATGCTTATCCTAAAGCGGGTTGTTTTCGTCAACCTCTTAATCCATCTGACTCTGATTATCAGGGCACTTCTCGTTCTTCTTCCGGTGAGTCGTCAGCCACCCAGCTCCCACCACTCAAAACGGTGCTTGGGTGAGCCATATTCCTTATAATGTTGTTTGATATATCACTTTCAATATTCACTGGACTGATCTGTCTTTTTCCTTTCAGGGCCAAGCCTAAGCCAAGCAAGAAAGCTCGTCTGGACAAAGCAGCAGAAGAAAACGACGCTCCTGAACCGGACAAAATACCAGATCCCGGAGAACACATCCACGACGATGTGCCGAGCGACCCACCATCGCAAGATCATGATGTTCTTCTTGAAGAGGCACATGTTGATGCCACAGGCCCTTTTAATCAGCCCACAAGTCGCCCAGATCGGCAAAACAACGAGCCCATCAAAGCATACTGATAAACCGGCGACCCCAGTGTGGACCGGTGAAGCCAAAGATGATGATGTTGTTATTCTTGGCGTTGGTCGTTCCGAGCCGAGCAATCCTGTCGCTTTATCTAAGCACACTGCCAAAGATGAATTTGCTGCATTTGGCAAAGGCAAATGGAATGCCGATTTGGCCACTTATGCCGCTCTGAACACCCAAGATCTTCATTCCGGCTATGTGAATCGGCTATATACCAGCCGTGATTATGAAGCCGGTCTGGTAAATATGATGAAAGACAAATATGAGGTAAATTCCATATGACTCTCTGCTTGTATATTTCAATCTGTCAACTCCAATAGCCCCCAAGTGACGGTTTTAAGATATCAACTTAAACCGGGACTTTCCAATGTGAACTTGAACGCAGCGGTTCAACTTAATGCAGTTAAACCGGGCCTTTATATAATAAGAATTCCCGTGTCCTTTGAAGAATGAGCAAATAGGCATTCGCCCCCAAGTGCCAAGTTAAATACTTGTATTGAGCTTGGGACTTATATAGAAATTGTATGATGAAAAGCAAATATGCATTAGCCCCCAAGTACCGAGGGCATAACTTGTTATGTGGTTGGTACTTCAACCTACACCGTAATCTTTATCAAATGATTATACGTATGTAGGCTGATCTGAGCAAGAAAGAAAGTCAAATCGCCGATCTGCAAGAAAATCTGAAGTCCCGGCAAGCTGAAACCTCCAATGCAAAATATGAATTAACCAGCGCTTTAAGCGTCATGGAAAAGCTTAAAGAGGGTTTCAACAAGGAGCGGCGGATTGGGCCCTTTGAAAAAGCCGCTTTAACTCAGCAGGCAGAGAAGGCCGAGGCTGCACTCAAACGGTGGTGGATGAATTGACCCGATGTAAAGCGGCAAGTGCATGCCATGACCGTTGTTGTCTTTGGTAAGCCTTCTTTATTTCTAAAGTAATGAGGCCTTCTCATGTAGCTGTCGGTTTCTTGACCCTTTGAATAATCTGAGGGACACGTATTGGCCACTTGGGATCAGATGTGCGGAAGAAATTGAAAGCCGCCTATACATTGATAGAACAACTGTATACTGGTGCACAACGGATCATCTGTACTGCTTCTCACCACAATCCGGCGCCCTCCTTGATCCAGGACACTATTAAAAGGTTGTCGATGCTTCCTGCCTGGGTTGAAGAGTTAAAGAAATCTGCTGCTAGAACCGGTGCTATAAATGCCTTAATCCGGGCAAAAGCATGGGTGCCGGATTTTGATCCTGTTGAAGCAGCCCAGGGCTTCCCGAGCTTGAAGGAAGACGGGACAGAGTTCAGCGAAGAGGATCTCCGAGCTATAAACCGGGAAGTGCGCCCTATGGCTTGTCAATTCGTTGAAGAGGCAGACTTGTCTCACTATCAAGCTCAGTACGACGGTCAAAACAAATGAGTGGTTGCACCAATTCCTGAAGCGGAGAACCTTATACCTCCAATCCATAAGCATACTTACGCTCCTGACATTGAACCGTCGTTGCTGATCAATGATGAAGCTGTCTTTCAAGCATTAACGGAATCATTTGGACAAGCTGTTGATTTCCGGTATTTGGGTAGGGAAGCGAGAGGTTGAAGCGGCGCAAGATGACCCGCAACCATCAGGCCAAGCTGGAGACCAAGCATGAACCGGAAGCCAGTTTAAATTACTACTCCTTTATGTTATGCAAAAAACAATTATCTTATCTGGGCACCGTGTTGCCTTGTAATAGACTAGCTGCCACACTTGGTTTTGATATGCCTTCGTGCATACTTATTGCAACTTATGCTTCTGTTGAATCATCAATCTTAAACTATTGTCTGCAGCCAAAAAGCTTAAAACACCGTTGTGGTTGTATCACCAGGCGGGTCATAATATCTATGTATATGAAATCAAAGATAATATCTTAGATTTAAACATATGATCAAATATGGAAATATATGATACCTGCCATCATAGGGCATGAAGTTGGTTGTGCCAATCTTGAAACGGAGTTTTAAGAAACCCACTCTGCTGGAGGAGAAAAACAGCTCCTGTGAATATAAGGTCGGTTTACCAGGTAAACCGTTCCGGGTTACGATGAACACCGGTGTTACTCCATGATAGGATGTTAACAAAAAATCAAACCGGGCAAAGAGTCTCTGGATTAAGAGTGGACCGTGTTCCGGCAACTGACAGTCGAACCGGTTTAGTAATTGTCGGTTTAAAAACACAACAAGAGAAATATGCAAAAAGAGAAACGAATTTCAAGCAAAGACAAAGATAGAATCATTTGCAAAAAGAGGTTCTTGAGCCGATCAAGTGGCATTACCATGGTTGGACACGACCAAGCCCCCGATAGGCGTAGCTATGGTTCAAGTCAGCCAGGTCCCCAAATGATGCAGTGGCATTACACCGATCAAGAGGTGTAGCGATGGTTCGGGTTCGACCAAAGCCCCCAAGTGATTCTATGGCCTTAGGCCGATCAAGAGGCGTGACTGGTTCAGACGTGACCAAGTCCCCAAGTGATTCGGTGGCTTTCGCCTATCAAAAGGTGTTGCATTGGTTCGGACACGACCAAGCCCCCAAGTGATATGATATACAGCTTTTTGAAAGAGCAAACTCAAGGGGTAAACCGGAGGCCGCTTTAAGACAAAAACTCCGTGTAACCACACATGATGTAAAAATAACATAGACCCCGCTTTAGCTAAGGCTCCGGTTTATTGTATTGATCATAATATATACATTGTCATAATATGTACATAAGTAGAGCCTATGGCTCAAGTATAGTAAGGCCGAAGATGAGCTATGTTCCAAGGCCTATTGGTCTCCTCCTCTGATGTACGTGAGTCTTTATGCTCTCGAATATCGATAAGATAGTATGACCCGTTGTGCAGATTCTTGCTGACCACGAAAGGTCCCTCCCAAGGTGGGGATAGCTTGTGCATATCAGTCTGGTCTTGGATGAGCCGGAGCACCAAATCTCCTTCTTGAAAGGTTCTGGTTCTAACCCGACGACTGTGATAGCGACGAAGATCCTGCTGGTAGATCGCCGAACGGGCAGCTGTGATGTCACGCTCCTCGTCCAACAGGTCCAAAGCATCTTGCCGTGCTACCTCGTTGTCCGCTTCAACATAAGCTGCTACACGAGGTGAATCATGACGGATATCACTGGGGAGAACCGCCTCCGCTCCGTAGACCATGAAGAGCGATTGTGTATCACAGCCGATACATTGGGCGTAGTATTGATGCTCCATAATACAGATGGTAACTCCTCAACCCAACAACCCGGCGTCCGCTGCAAAGGAACCATAAGCCGGGGTTTGATGCCTCGTAAGATCTCTTGGTTAGCCCTCTCTGCATGGCCATTGGACTGTGGGTGAGCCACTGATGGAACGTCAAGCCGGATGTGCTCACGTTCACAGAACTCCTTCATAGCACCCTTGGACAGGTTGGTACCATTATCAGTAATGATGCTGTGTGGAAAGCCAAACCAGAAAATCACCTTTTTGATGAATTGAACCGCCGTGGTTGCATCACACTTACTAACGGGCTCCGCCTCCACCCACTTTCTAAACTTGTCAACCGCCACCAAAAGGTGGGTCTTCTTGTCCTTGGAACTTTTGAAAGGCCCAACCATATCCAGCCCCCAAGTTGCAAATGGCCAAGTAATTGGAATCATCCTCAATTCTTGAGCCGGCACATGAGCGCGTCTTGAGAACTTCTGACAGCCATCACATCGCCTAACCAGGTCCTCTGCATCAGCATGAGCAGTCAACCAATAGAAGCCGTGGATTTAAACGCCTTAGCCACCAAAGACTTTGAACCGGCGTGGTGACCACAATCCCCTTCGTGGATTTCGCAAGATTTCACAGTCTTCCTCGGAGACACACAACGTTGAAACGCATACGACACCTTTGCAATGATGCAACTCGCCATTGACAACAGTCATGGACTTGGATCGCCGGATTATCTGCCTGGCCAGAGTCTCATCCTCTGGTAACTCGCCCCGGTTCATGTACGCTAGATAAGGAACCGTCCAATCCGGAATGACATGAAGAGCTGCCACCAATTGAGCCTCCGGATCAGGAATAGCCAAATCCTCTTCTCCAGGGAGCTTGACAGACGGGTTATGCAGAACATCCAAGAAGACATTAGGCGGGACCGGTTTACGTTGAGAGCCCAGCCGGCTTAAAGCGTCTGCCGCTTCGTTCTTCCGTCTGTCCACGTGATCCACCTGATATCCTTTGAAGTGACCTGCAACAATATCCACCTCACGATGATATGCTGCCATGAGCGGATCCTTGGAATCCCAAGTGCCAGATACTTGTTGGGCCACCAGGTCCGAGTCACCGAAGCACTTCACTCGGCTGAGATTCATCTCCTTAGCCATCCGGAGACCATGGAGTAAAGCTTCGTACTCATTTGCATTGTTAGTACAAGGGAACATTAAGCGGAGAACGTAATGTAACTTATCACCTCGTGGGGAAGTTAACATGACTCCGGCCCGAGCCCTCCAATTGCTGGACCCATCAAAATGAATAGTCCAATGAGTGTGATCCGGCTTTTCTTCAGGTGCTTGTAGTTCCGTCCAATCATTGATGAAATCTACAAGTGCTTGAGATTTAACCGTCGTTCGAGGTACGTATTTCAGTCAGTGCGGCCCAAGCTCTATAGCCCACTTGGCAATCCGGCCAGTTGCCTTCCTATTCTGAATTATATCTCCCAAAGGAGCAGAGCTAACCACTGTGATGGGATGTCCCTGGAAGTATTGCTTAAGCTTCCGGCTTGCCATAAAAACTCCATACACCAGCTTCTGCCAATGCGGGAACCTTTGCTTGGACTTAATAAGCACCTCGCTGATATAGTAAACCAGACGCTGAACCAGATATTCCTTGCCCGCTTCTTCGCGCTCCACCAAATAGCTATGCTGACTGCATGAGCATTAGCTGCCACATATAGTAGCAATGGTTGCTTATCAATCGGAGCAGCAAGAACAGGCGGATTGGCTAGCTGCCGCTTTAAATCCTCAAACGCTTTATCAGCGGCCGAACTCCGCATTTAATTGATCTGCTTTTCTTGACAAAGATTCGATACAAAGGGATCGCCTTCTCATCGAGGCGGTGATAAACGGCTCAACGCGGCAATCCGGCCTGCCAAGCGTTGAACGTCATTGATACACCGGTTTAGCGGGGAGGTGATAGCTGTGATCTTCTCGGATTAGCCTCAATTCCCTGTTGGATACGAAAACCCAATAACTTGCCTGCTGTACACCAAAAACACACTTGGCCGGGTTGAGCATCATCTTGTATGTCCGCGGGTTATCAAAGGTTTCCTTCAAATCGTCAACCAGAGTCTCCTTCTCCCTTGACTTAACCACAATATCATCCACATACGCATGTACATTACGGCCGATTTGCTTATGAAGGCAATTCTGTACACACGTTGATAAGTTTCCTCGGCACTCTTGAGCCCAAAGGGCATAGATACATAGCAGAAGGCTCCAAAGGGAGTTATGAACGCCGTCTTCTCCTAGTCCTTAACTGCCATCTTGATCTGATGATAACCAGAATATGCATCCAGAAAACTCAAGCGCTCACAACCCGCGGTAGCATCGATGTCGATCGATGTGGGGAGGGCAAAAGGATCTGCTGGACAAGCCTTGTTAAGGTCTGTGTAATCCACACACATGCGCCAGGTGCCGTTTTTCTTAAGGACCAGCACCGGATTAGCCAGCCATTCAGGATGGAAAACTTCAACAATAAAGCTAGCCGCTAAGAGCCTGGCCACCTCCTCTCCAATAGCTTTGCGCCTTTCTTCGTTAAACCGGCGGAGAAACTATTTCACCGGTTTGTACTTAGGATCGACATTAAGAGTGTGCTCAGCGAGTTCCCTCGGTACACCTGGCATGTCAGAAGGCTTCCATGCAAAAATGTCCCAATTCTCACGGATGAACTCGATGAGCGCACTTTCCTATTTCAGATCCAAGTTGGTGCGATCTTGAACTGCTTGGGCCGAATCGCCGGTCTGAAGTCAACAAGCTTAGTCTCACTGCCGATTTGAACTTTAGGGCGGATCATGCTCTTAGTTGGCTTCTTCAACGGAGTCATGTTCGCCGGATCAACATTATCCTTGTAGTATTTCAACTCTTCCGTGGCAGAAACCGACTCTGCATAGGCCGCATCACCTTCTTCACACTCCAAAGCAATCTTGCGACTTCCATGAATAGTTATTGTCCCCTTGTGACCCGGCATCTTGAGCTGCAAATAAATATAACAGGGTCGTGCCATAAATTTGGCATAAGCCGGCCGCCCAAATAGGGCGTGATATGGGCTCCGGATCTTCACCACCTCAAAAGTCAATGTCTCTGACCTGGAATCATGATCGTCTCCAAAGGCCACTTCCCGAGCTATCTTGCCAACAGGATATGCTGACTTACCAGGTACCACACCATGGAATACCGTATTGGACGGTTTCAGATTTTTATCTGTTAGCCCCATACGGCGGAAGGTCTCATAGTATAGGATATTAATACTGCTCCCTCCATCCATGAGCACCTTGGTGAATTTATAACCTCCCACCTGAGGTGCCACCACCAACGCTAGCTGACCTGGATTGTCAACCCGGGGAGGGTGATCCTCTCTTCTCCATACGATTGGCTGTTCGGACCAGCGTAAATAACGAGGCACGGCCGGTTCAGCGAAATTCACCGCCGCTTGTGAAGCTTAGGACTCGCTTATCCAAGCTAGTAGTGAAGACATGATATTGCCCGCTATTCAAGCGCTTCGGATTTCTCGATAACCCGATTTATCTGCTGTTGGTTGTAACCACCACGCTATTACGATTATTTTGATTGTTATGTCCACCCTGATTACCATTGAAGCCTGAACCGGAATTTCCTCCACCGTGACCCGGCCCATGGAATCCGGATCCTGAGCCACCACCTGATCTGTGATCATATCGGAAAGCATTAGAATTCTTGAACTCCTGCATAATGTAACAATCCTTCCAAAGGTGGTTGGTGGCATCTCCTTCGTCTCCGTGCTTTGGGCGGGGCTGGTTTAACAGATAGGTCAGGCGGTCCGGGTTAGGACTTGGAGCTCCACCGCGATTCGACGGTTTACCCTTTCGTCGCTGGCCCTTGTCCTGTGCGCTAGTATTAGCCACAAAGTCCATGCTGCTATCTGCTTTACGCATGCCTCCGTTTCCATGACCTGCCGTGTTGTGTTGCTGCCCTTTGGAGTTGTTGCTCTTCTTTCCCTTCCCTGTCTTGTCATCATCAGACTCGGGGTCCTTGGTACTATCAGAATCAGCATACTTCACTAACGCAGCCATGAGGGTCCCCATATCATTACAATGGCGCTTCATCCGTCCCAATTTCAACTTCAGAGGCTTAAACCGGCAGTTGCCTTCCAAGGTTATAATCGCGGTATCAGCGTTGATACGGTCTGATGAATGTAAAATTTCTGAGACCCGCCGCACCCATCGGGTTGTTGACTCGCCTTCCTCCTGGACATAGGCCGCTAAGTCCACTATTGACATGGGCTGCTTACATGTATCCTTGAAATTCTGGATAAACCGGGCTCGCAACAGGGCCCATGAACTGATAGAATTGGCCGGTAATCTTTTTAACCAAGTACGGGTTGTCCCTTCAAGCATCATGGTGAAATACTTCACACACGCCACCTCATCCACATCAAGCATCTCCATGGCCATCTCATAGCTCTCCACCCATGTTTCTGGAGACAAATCGGCAGTGTAATTTGGCACCTTGCACGGGCCCTTGAAATCCTTGGGCAGGCGCACATTGCGTAAAGCGGGGACAAGACAGGGCACCCCCAAAGAACTAGAAGTAACTCCTGGCTCGACCGAGGTGGTTGGGCGAACCGGTGTGGTAGCGAGCCTCATATTGCGCCGCTAACTCGGCCTCCCTGCGCGCCCGGGACCGGTCCACCACTTCCTGAGCATCACCAATACCACCTGCCGGGTTATTGCCACGGGGCGCTTCACGGTTTCGTGCATTACTTGACACGGCCGGTTCATCCATACGCCTGCTGTAGCTCTGGCTTGGACGGGGGGTGGAATGAATCCGGTCACGGCTTGATGAATATGCTTCCTGTTGAATCAAGGCTGTCTGAAGAAGCTCCTTAACCCGGCGCGTCTCCACCGCCTGCGGAGAATCACCTTCAATCGGGATGGCCTCCAGTCGTGAAGCGGCGGCGACAAGATTGTCCATTGGATTGGAATAATGACCCGGAGGCGTCGGGACAGGCTGAGGCACGATATTGTTCTATCGAGGCGGCTCCATCAGGCGAGGTTGAACCGGCACGCCCGGCCCAGGTGCCTCCGCCCGGTTTATCACCGGCAGATTACTAGTTCCTGCTCCTAGGGTGTTAAATAGATTTCTGGCTTCGAAAACCGGAGGCAAGCAAGACTGGTGCTTCCTCTTCAGGACTTCATGCAATGCGGTCTGATCCAGCATAAGCCTATAGGCCTGCGCATCCAAAGCGGCCCGCTCTACGAGCATCCTGTCGTTCTCGGCTGCTAGGTCGGCCTTGGCCTGAGCGATCTGTTCCCTCACCTTTGCAACTTCCGCATTGTGGGTGTCCTGATCTGCCGGGTTAGCCTCTGCCATAAGCACATCCAATGCATCAAACAGATTAGATAAAACTTGAGCCGGCGGGTGCCGGGGCCTCTGCCCGGCGGCCGTCGCTTCTTGACCGGAGATCATTGCTACTGCGGTCGAAGAGTGGATCGCCGCCTATGTACCGGCCATGAATATTCCAACCCGGTTGGGCAGATCAGAGGGGTCCGGAATACTGTCTCCATCGGAACAGCCCCCAATCCGGCCGTCTTGTAGCTGATGCAACGATTCGGTTTCTCTGGTTGAGGATTCGTCGCCGAAATAAACGACGGTCTCGCTACCAGATCCCAATCCATCCTCATATTCCCCTCCGTGAATGACTCCCACGAAGGCACGCTTCACGGCCGGTTTAACCTGGGCAGATCGCGCACGCTGAGCCGTTTCGACGAGGTCGGTCAGGATGTCGACTCAGGGCCAGTTCACCGATCTTGCCGATGAAGACGTGTATGCCACCAAAGGGGACCCGGTACCCGTACTCAATCGAGCCGGCCTCGGGCCCCACCCTGCATCATCGATGTAGAGATTGCCTTGACGACTCTTGGTCATCCGCCCACAGCGTAGCCCTTGAGTCCTTGAAGTTGCCCTCCAAGAACTTGAAACCATCGTGCGATAGCCCCACGGTGGGCGCCAAGCTGTCGTGGTTTTGTCACGGCAGATGTCCTCATGAAAGGACTTAGTCGTGGAGCCATCGCTACGGGTTAGCTTGAAGGGGTTAAAGGCACACAAGGATGCAAGAGAGTTTATACTAGTTTGGCCCCTTCGATGAAGGTAAAAGCGTACGTCTAGTTGTGATGGAATTGATGGGGTTTCGATGACTAGGGAGCAAAAAGCTTCGCCTAAGTCTCGAGTTGTTGTCTGTTGTCCCTGAACCGCCGTCGGGTCGTCCCCTTATATACATGGGTGGCGCCCGTCGGTTTATAGAGTCCCGACACCGGTTCATAGATGTATCCGGCTCGGTCTCCACTATTCCTAACTTACAATACAAGTTACATACCGACGCCGGTTTACGGCTCCAGGCCTTAAACCGGCTATGGGCCTTGAGCCCTCATCTGCCCACTTGGGCTTTAACATACTCAACTACTGACGAAGTTAACCCGGCCTGTCCTGGCCGGTTTACACCCAGTAGTAATATCCCCAACAATAGCCTTGTCAAGTTAACCTGATGCAGTGCATGTCCATGTCCGACACGAACCCTTTAGTTCAAGGACACCTAGCAGCACCCCAATTTTATGAGCCCACCCCAATTTTATGAGCCCACTACTAGACGTACTTGACGTGCGAAGGTGCAACATCAGGGATGGCAATTCGCTTGATATTCATGAGGGATCATTCTACCATTCTAGCATGCATAGAAACAAAGAAGCATAACAATCACAAATAAACACATATTGTGAAATACTATGGCTCCTTCATGGACGTTCTTCCAGGTCGGCTCTGACTCCGATGACCATCTAGGAACTCCATCTTGTTTGTTACACCAGGACGCCAAGCCACCAACCTGATCTCTATTATCCAACTACTACAACTAGTAATGAATTTACATAGAGTCACAAGTCGACACGTAGGTCGTTATACAATATAATGACAGCACTTTGGCTCCTGCCGGTGACAAACATGACACATGTGCCATGTATAAATTACACACATGCATCACATACACATGAGCCATACTATTCACATCAAACCTGCAAAACAAAGTTATGCATAGAATCGCATTCTACCGGTTTGTGTGTCGGGTACGAAATACACGGCGCTACGCACACGGCGGTCCCGCTAGCCGGTTAGCGGGCGGGGTTTGAAGGGATGTTTTCGGAATTCACAGATCACATCTGAACTCCGATCAAGCCGAAGTTTCTAATCTGACCGATCTTATCGATCATCGCGAGTACGATTCGGGTTTATGTTTCACTATTAACCCCGATGGCGGATGACCGACCGGTAGGGGTAGATCGTGTCACGACCTCATCGATCCCGATTGACAGAAAACATAGCCTCAACTATCCCCATGTGCAGTTGATCACATCAACCGTGCACATAGCCGATCTCATAAACAACAACAGATCTCATCTGCCGCCTCTACATATCTAATATGCATATGATCTAAATCCAAATCCTATAGCAGAGGCTCCGATACCATTGTTGGGTTCTACGGTAGGGTGTGTGGACTTCAAAATAAAAAATTCCTACACGCAGAACAACAGGAACATGCTATGGGAGATGGATCACAGTTCGTTACCACTAGACGCGCAGTGTCGTGCAGTGGAAGAAGACTTGGGGCAGCGCGTCCGCGTGGATCGTCTCCTCCTCGTCCAATCTCCCTCGAACAGCCGGTCGTCCGATCCCACATACAAGTTCGCCGGAGCGGCGCAAGTGCACCGCCTCTAACGGTATCTGCGCGTGCAGGAGGAACATCGTGCGGCGGACTGCTAGGTCCGATCACACAGTCGGCGGCGAGTGGAGGTGTCTATTCGCAACACATGCAAACCCTAGTCGCAGCGCCGAAGCGATCAACCGCATGAGTGTGCCGTACCTCCACTTTATATAGGCGTCCATCGCAGGCTCAACACTTGAGCCTCGCACGGACTCTAAAGCCCGAAGTCTACTCGGTCACGTTCCTAGTCCAGTTCGGATCACATCCGACCAGTGTGCTATGAACCGACCTCGTAGGTTCCTTCCCTTAAGCGCGCGACCCCTTAGGTTCAAGTCGGCTTGGTCACAGTTCGGATCACCTCCGACCTGCACGGTTGGTAGCGGCCTCTAGCAAGGCGTGCCGACCACCAAGCGGACAATGAAGCTGGTTAGGCGAACTTGTACAACATGTCACACTTCTGTTCCCTTTGCCTCATGATATATGTTGTCGGGCTCAAGGCGAGACTGTCATCCTTGTGCTAGCCCGACCTCTTTCTCGTTCCAGTGATGCCGACCACTATCCGTATTATCTCATAATCCTTGTCGCATGGCCATGCTTATCCTGGTCGGATCACACGACGGGCCCAAAGTATATCTCTCCTAATCGGAGGGGAAAATCCCATCTTGCTCGACCATGTCTCGCAGCATGGGACTGGACAAACCCGAAACCTACCTTTGTAACTACCCAGTCACGGAGTAGCGTTTGGTCGGCCCAAAGCAAGTCTGCCACCATCCCGAGTACATGCGTCAGCTCAGGTCTTAGGACATAGAATGTATGTTGTACTAGAGACTCACAGATGACATATCGCTGCGTCTCATAGTTGGGTCTTGTCCGACTCGGCCTTATCTCGACTCAGATCCAACTATGTCGAATCCGACCAGACCTTTCCAAGTCCATATTATCCGGTTAGCATCCAATGCTCCATGGCTAGTGAGACCAAGCCATCGACCGTGTCGTATGCCAGTCTAGTCATTGCTTGGCGTCCACACAGCCCTTTCGACTAGGGACCTTTTAGGACAGTCATCATACAAAGGTATAGTCCCACAAACAAGTCACGTACTTGCTAATACACATCATTGATAATGTCCAAGGACTATCTTTATTCATAAACACATAGGAAATATCATCATACATGATTACCTCTAGGGCATATCTCCAACATTTTATCTTTCCGACAGATGCATGATATGAGATTGGGGTTTGATGTCTAGTGGTCTGCCTATCCACGGTCATTTTTACAGTGGTCTCGTTGTGTCTTAATGAGTCCTTGGTTATGCTGACTCGGGGACGCTTCGTATGTCATGTGCACTGCCTTGTACATGATGGTGTTGTACGATCGATCCCGTGTGGGCCCCACCACGAAAACTTCGGACGAAATCTCTATCATATGTTTGTTTCCGGCTTATTCTGCAAGCCAAATCTTTTGTTTTATTTTGATTGGGGTATTCGAGTTGCTTCGAAGTCAAATGTGGATTCCATACCTTTTCCCTAAGCGGTGTTCTCATATTGCTATGTGAATACTAATCCTTCTTGATCATCGATGTCGTCATGTTAATTCTTTTCCAACCGGCGTGCTTCTCTTCAAGTGATCCGATCATTTCAACATTTGCAAGATCAATCCTAAGTTTTTCTCAACGATATCCATTCCATCTGCCCTAATTTGCCTTTGTTTTCCCGCCCTCCCACCCTTTTTCTTCAAGGACTCAGATTTCTTAATCAAGTATCCTTTTATTGATGGGAAGTCTCTCCATTCTTTTCCGTCAATGTTCTTATCCGGTGATTCTCAGGAAGATACTAACGGAGCTTCAAGTTTATTTTTCTTCGTCTCTTTTCTTCTCCGGTGGATTAATTTCAAGCTTCGGTGTTGATCATATCTCTTCCTTTTGTTTCACATATCTTCCCATGTGAATTTCTTATCCAAGGCTCTCTTATTTATTCACCTCTCCTAGTTCATATCTGGAGTGTTGAAGATATCTCGAAAAATTCGTGTTTCCATTCTCAATCCATTCAAGTTATTTTGAGGTTGGTATCTCATTCAAGCCATTAAATTCAACCGGTGCAATCCCCCCTTTCAATCAATCGTTCAATGGTGTATCTTTTTAGTGGGCCCTAACCCACTGGTCTTTTTCCAGGATCTTACCTGACTCTTCTAATTTTCCCGGAGCTATTCCCAAATTCTTTTCGAAGCTTGACGTAAGAATGAATCTCATCAGGCAGATGTTTTCCAAGATCGATTTCAAATTATTTTTTCAGTGTTGGCTCAACCTCTTTGTTTTTCATTCTCCCGGAGTATCTCAACAATTCATGGTGGTGTTTCTCGTCATCATTCTCGGATTTTGAAGACCGAAGAAGAGTTCCTCTTAAATCCTTACCCGTTCTTCCAAATATGTGTAGTTCAAGCTTGATGCCATCCTCTCATAATTGTTTTCGATTGTGAGATTTCTTTTCACCCATCCGGAGCATTTCATGAGTTGTTTCCATTTCTTTCCTCCGAAGGCCATCATGTCATAATTCTTCATTCTCAGCATGTAGCTATCGTTCTCCAAATCTTACCGGTGCATCGTTCAAATATCCTCTAATCAGTTCATGATCTCTTTGTTCTCATGTATCTAAATCCCCTCAAGTATCTTCATTCATTTTCCAATTCTTCCCGGTGAATTGTGCCTTTGCTACTCTCTTTTCCAATTCTTACGGCGGTTTGTTCAAGATTCCTCTTCCTATGTTCTCATATTAATTTATTCGTTGTTTAAATCCTATCGGTGGATCGTTGAAGACTTTTCTCTAATTTACGCTACATCTCTCGTAATCCTTTCTACGGGAATAAGTAGTATGCCAAATCCGTTGCTTGTCATCAATTTAAATTGGTGAAGGATATGCATAACGTAATTCTTATTATTGTTTCATCCAAGTGATCTAGTTTCTTCTTGCCAGAGTTGTTCGTCATGTCACATTTATCGGTTCGAGATGCTTCATGTTTTCTTTTCCGGAGTTCCAAGTTCTCCGCATTATCTCGTCGCGAAGCTCCATCTAAATCATTGCAAGGCTTCACCTTGTGTTTTCAACTTCTCTTTCTTTTTATCATCCATTTATTACCGGGGTTCTTCATGGAGACTCTACATGGTGGTTCATCAAGGATTCCTTTCATTCTTCAATTGTTCCTCAAGATTTCTCTTGAAGCTAAGATCCGCCAAGCTATACTCAAAAATAAACATGGTGCCCAACATCTTTTTTTCTGAGGAGTTCAAGTATTCTTCTTCTTGCATTTCGAAGTGCAATTCTGTCTACCTTATCTTTTGAGGTGGTGTTATATCATTCTTGTCAATTTCCATTCATGTTTCGCGATTCACATGTTGTCAAGAATGAGGTATTTTAAATCCATTAATCTCTTCTTGGAGTTATCTTGTGTCATATTTCACCTAAAGCCTTCCCTAAGGAATGTTGCTATTGTGGTGATTAACAATGGTCCAAGTTATCTCTCTATCGTCTTGGTGGAAGAAGTTTTTCATCTCGTTGGTGTTATCAATTATATTATTTGTTTCCGTAGTGGCAGAATTTTGCCTCAATTTTGATAAGTTTTCCATAAGCCCGCTACAAGCCTATTCGTTTCGTTGTTGGTTTTCCAACAACTCCATTATAACCTTTTTGGAAGGGTGCTTTCCAAGCTCAGTTGTGGCAGAAGTTGGCATTTTCTTCTCCATTCTGTTATTCCAATGATCTATCTTCTATTCTTTCTTCCAGAGGCATTGTGATGTTGCTCTTTTCACTCATCATCTCGAAGTGTGAGGATCATGTTCTTTTCGTGCTTATCCATTTAAATGGAGTGTTGTGTCATCTCTTCAAGTTCTTTTCATCTTATCAAGTCTTGCATCTTGTTTCAACCGGAGTGCTTGCATGTACTTCTTGTCCATTGCAACCATTTTCTTATGTCTTTGAACCTACAAGGTTCTTGTATTGTTCCTTGTTCCTCTTGCCGAATGGAGTGTTTTAAATTTTGTTCACCTCCGTCATGTCATTTCTTCAAGCTTTGCGACTTCTCAAGGTTTGTTGGTTTCACTCTTTTGTCAAAGAAGCAACTTAGTTTTACCTCTTCTCTTCCTCTTCCGTTTCTCCGGTGCCATCCTAGATCTCGGGACGAGATCCTCTTGTAGTGGTGGAGTGTTGTAACACCCCGGATGTAACTTTCCATAATTGTAACTCCAACTCTTGCCATTTCCGGCTATGTGTTGTGATATTTCCTCCGTGGTTGGGTTTTTGTCTTTCGTTTTGCATTTTGTTCATGTCATGCATCTCATCTCATAGCATCATGCGCATTGTATCTGCATGTTTTCATAAAGCTTGCATCTGTTCGTAGTTGCCGTCCCCCTTGCCTTCGTTGACCGATCCGAGTCCAACCGAGTTTTCGATTCCCTCTTGTCTGACAGTTTGACCCTCTCTACACTTTGCTCAGACCCTTCGCGCGCGTCCGGAAGTTGTCCTGAACCCGACCCGCTCTGTCATTACCAATGGGTCCGGATCATCCACAAACATCTATAAAACATCTCGGTTTTCTTATTTGGACTTCCTACTTATTTATTCTCGACCGCCCAATTATGATGGGACGGACCGCGTTAACCCCTACCCTAATCCCCTACCTATATAAATAGTCCAACCCTGGACCAATCCCTAAAATCTAGCCCCTTGTCCCATCCATTCCTAGCCGCGCTTCCACCCACTCAGCATCTTCATCGGGATCCCTCCCGATCCACCCACCTCTCCTCGATTTCAGCCACCGGCCAGTCACCGTCGAACCTACGCAACCGGCGCTCTCCTCTGGATCCCCTCGATTCGTCCAGCCGAGCACCTCCTCCTTCCTCTGCCTTCTATTCCGCGCCTCTGTTTGTTCTTCTCGAGGACCAGCAGAGCTCACGCGTTTCCTCCGCCTCGTCCCTGCCACCGGCAGCAGGAGCAGCTCCTGCATCCCCGACCCCTAGCACCTCCACCGTCGTCGTCTAAGATGAGCGCCGCCCTGGTTCCCTTTCTCTCCTTCCTCTGGTTTGCTCTTCTCATCTCTCTCTCTGTGCGTTGCAGCAGCATCCCCGCGCCATGGAGGTCCAAGCCCGCTGGCCCGCCTCTGCTTCGATCCGGCAGGGAACACTACTAGAAAAAAGGCCGTTAGTGGCACACCTATTGCTATTAATGGCGCACTATAGGTGCGCCACTATTAACACGCCACTAGTAACAAATAATAATGGCGCACCTCTGGTGCGCCACTAGTATCCTAGATAATAGTGGCGCACCACATAGTGCGCCATTACTATGTCCAACAGTGCGCCATTACTATGCCTCCTAGGGGGCCATATTTACCTTCACCTATGCCCCCAAGTGCGCCATTACTATGCCCCATAATGCGCCACTGGTATTTAGCCTTGGTGCGCCAATAATTCTCAATATGGTGCGCCACTACTATGAATATTAGGAATTATTATTTTTTGCTTTTCTGGTATTTGCACAGGTTACAAAATATGTTACAACACAGAATATAAACATCACACAATAGAATTCATCATATTAGTCTCCAAATTCGAAATAGCGAACAAAGTTCAAACATTAGCCAAGTTTAGGTCTCGAGACATTAGCAAAGTTCATCATATTAGCCGAGTTTGTCGTCACATTACAAAGTCGATATCGATCATCTAAACTACCATCACATAGAAGAGAGTTGCGGTCACGATGAGCATCATCGCGATGAAACTAGTCTCCATCCGGTTCCTCCTCCGCTCCCTCCTCTCTCCCGCTAGATAGTGCGCGTATCTAGCTTCCGCCTCCGCCCTAGTGGTGTACCCTTTGTAACTGTTACCGCTGAAATAGTGAACCTGTCTCTGACACTCCTCCCAGTCGTCGTAGACTCCGGGAACCTTACCCTTGTACACGACATACGACGGCATCTCTATGCACTAGACAAACAAAACGTTAGTAGCAATTCACAGATAATATATAAGCAATATATAAGTATGCAACAAAAGGACTAGAAGAGAAAAGCAACACATTAATAGCACGATTCATGGTCCTACTAATAAATAGCATCAGTTACATATAAGTTGAATGACTGCCAAACTAAAGAGACATACAAATTCATTAAAGTTTAATTACAACATGAGCTAATCGATATTTCAGAACTACATAGCATCAATACTTTCGACTCGACTCAGGGACCGGAGCGTGGATGAAGCCGCCGTCTATCGTGATGGTCATGAATGTGCGGTCGTTGTCGGCCTGCATTTGTAGCGTTGTATCTATTTCACTGTTGGACGGTTGATATTTGAGGTAGAACTGCCCCGAGGTACGAAGGACATCTTGAAAGATGATTTCCGCAAACTCCGACTGGATGCGAAAGAATTCTTGTCTGATGTCCGCGTCCTGGATTGCCGACAAGCGTGCGGCCCAGTCTTTGAGATTATTTTGTTGCATAAGGTGATTATGGTCCCGTACGATCGCCCGCATGTGATGGAGGGCGTAGTAGGCATCCTTCTGACTGCCGGGCGGCAGCTTGATGCAGGGGAACATCGTTATGTGGGTGAACACGTGCTTGTCGTACCTACAAATTGGCCTCCTGAAGGTGCCTCCAAATTTGGCATAGCCGGGGAGAGCATCATCAAGAAATTTCTTGATATTTGTGTAGTCTTTCTTTGACTGACGGTCTGAGTCAAAATATGTGGCCATGGAATATTTCGTGCTTAAGAGGATGAGTGTGCAATGTGTGTCACTGCACAAAACACGGAATGTTAGAAAAAAAAGAGTGATCGAAGAAATCATATGTTACGGGGCGGTGAGGGGATGACTTACTCGAAAAAGTAAGGCACGAGGAAGTTATCCTTATCTGGGTTCACCAGAATGACACCTTCGAGGTATGAACTCGCGACTTGCCGGTCCCCAGCGCTGCCCAAGATCTTGGCACGCATGTAGAAGGGGTCGACTATCACGATGTCCGGGGTCTTGTCTCTAATGATCCTCATCTCCATACTGAGCGAAAATAGCCGAATGGAGGTGTAGTGTAGCGGATGAAGGTTAAACATAGCGAAGATGTCATCAAACCGCAGGACGATCATACGCTTGATGGTGCTATCGACAAAGCCCTTGCCCTCTGGCACCTTGGCCACGAAAACCGGGTATGCCACATCATTCTCAGAGAGACGCCGCTTCTTCATAGAAAGAACACAGTCATGCAGACTCCGCATGGCACTGGTTGCAGCATTGAGTAGATTAGTCGGTAGCATCGGCCTACCCGCCACATGCACCCTCCTCTCGATATCCTTAGGTATTGGTGGCCCGTCCTGAGCACGGATCATACTCGGTGCCGGTTGGCTCGCACCCTTGTTATTTTTTCTTTTCCGTCCCTGCTGCTTCTTCTACTGTAATGGGATCGAGTTCTGCTCAGAGACCACCTTCTTGAGTGTGTTGGGGTTGATAATATTTCGCACCTCGCCTATTTGAGTCTCGGTGAAGGCGGCAGCTGGAGGAATCTCCTGAGAACTGAACGCCAGATGTCATGGATTTGTCATGGCAGATGTCCTAGTGTAAGGACTTAGTCGCGAGGCCAACGCATCTATGTGGTAGCTTGAAGGGGGTTGAGCGGAATCGAGAGATGCAACACACAAGAAGAGGTAGAAAGCTTCGGGCCCCGGGAAACATCATCCGGTAATAACCGTACATGCTGTTTGTGGCTAGGTCTCATTATGATCATGAGGGAGTCGCCGTAAGCCGGCTCTCCTCTTTGTGTCTAGCCCTGGATCTTGTTTCTTCTTGCCTCTCCTCTTTGGGGAGCCCTACCCCTCCTTATATAAGTTGAAGGGGCGGCTTACATGTAGAGTCCTATTAGGATTAGAACTAACTTATTCTCTATTACAAGTCGGATACAAATGCATGGTCTTGCTTCCTCGTAAAGCGAAATATTCCTCATGCCTTACATCTTAAGCGGCCCACCATAATATGAGCCGGCCTACTGGGCCTTGGGCCTAGTCTTCTATGTGACCTGCCGTCAGGGTCATCCGTGAGTCGTCTGACCTGTGAGCCGCCAAACCCGTGAGTCGCCAGTCCTATGGTGCGTCGTCGGTGAAGCGCCAAGTCCGGCCGGGTCATACCGCGGGGTATATCCCCGACATTAGCCCCTAATTTAATTTGGATTTATCCATGTTAAACTGATCCTGTAAAACAAACACAAGAACAACTTTGACAGATTGTGTTCCGGGTTAAAAATTCTTGTACGCTTGACCGATCATCCTTAATTCCTTGTGCTTCGGGTTAAATATTCTCCTGAGACGGGACCTGATTATCCTTAAGTCCAATTGTCATTTCCTTTATCTAGAAAATCCACTTGAGTCGGCTTGCAAGGCGCCGGCTTAAATAATTTTGGTCTTCAAATACTCATCTGATATTCAGCCGGCTTGAAGATGTAAAACTTGCTGGTTTATCATTACCAAAAACTACCGGATTATAAAACAGATGATACCAGGTCATAATTGTTGTTGACACCGGTTTATGTAATTGATCTTCCTGATTTGCTCAAAACTGATAATTTGAAGATTTTTCTCCCTTATATCCATATTACCTGTAGCCCCCAAGTCTTGAGCGAGAACAAAGTGATGGTTTAAGACTTGCTCCAATAAATGTTGCAACCTTGAAGAAATCCGGTTTATTCATCTCAATCATATAAACTGAATATTCCACACATGTAGCCCCCAAGTGTCGGGTTGTCATGCTTGCAGCAACCTGGGACTTGTAATTGCTTTATGCTCATGAAAACTTCAACCAGTGTAGCCCCCAAGGGTGGGTCATTATGCAATAACGAACAGGGACTTTGTAGATATAACCATGTAAATTTGAACAGCAATGTGTAGCCCCCAAGGGCCGGCATAGTAAGATAATACTGAGCTGGGACTTTGTATATAATTGACAATAACATCATATAATATAGTCTCCACCATGGGGCTTGAACCCACGTCTACAAGGTTAAGAGCTTTGTACTCCACCAACTGAATAGTGGACCGTTCAATATAATGGATTAATGCTTGTGTACCTTGAATTTTTTACAGGAGCAATTGGTAGCCCCCAAGGGCCGGCTCATTTAAAATGTGATGAGTCGGGTCTTCAATAAGTTGAGCAAAAAATGACTTTGCATTAGCCCCCAAGTGCCATGGTGCATGCTGGCAGTGACATGGGACTTGTATATTCGATGTAATCTCGATTTGAACAATGTAGCCCCCAAGTGTCGGGTCGTAAGCCTGCAGCGACTCGGGACTATTTCCTCCATTGTAAAAATAAATCATGCCCATTGATAAAAATAATAGTCGTTGCGCTAAAGCGACTTTGAAAACCTCCATCATAACACTGGTTATTATGAAATCCAGCCAGTTTATTGATAATCACAATAGAAATCCAGCCATGTCATTATGAAATCCAGCCAGTTTTGGCTATTCAAGATTTAAATAATATAATTCGGTATGAAAACCTCAATCATTCAATGTCATTATGAAATCCAGCCAGTTTTGGCTATTTAAAGATTTGAATACCTCATCGGTTGACAAGTAAATCTGGAGTTTAAATACCTGGCGGCTCTTGGCCGATGACGACTTAATGCGCATTCATTGTAAGCCGGAATTTTTGTAACCTGGCGGCTTATAGCCTTTGAGAAAATCCAGAATGGATACCCCTTTTGAAACATCAATTTTGATGATGAGCTTGAACTTAATATAAGTCATAGTTCTGCAAATCCGGCACAGAGTTTAAACAACATATGCCCTGGCGACTTAACGTCAAAAGCCAGGGCCGGCTTAAACAAGATCATGTATAAACAATATTATACCTGTGATATTGAATCGTACTGCCGGCTTATGATAACTGTGAAGTAAGGGCGATAACCCAATCTTTAGAAGCCAAAACCTCCAAATGTTTATAATTGTCATATACTGGCGACTTATCGTCCAAAGTCAAGCCGGGTTAAATAGAAACCACTCATATATGCTTCAGATATGATCAAAAAAGCCTCAAGTAAAATCCAAAAAATTGTTCACAAAAAGAGACTTCAAAAATTTTGAGGCTTCTGATTCGAATACGATCAGAAAACCGTTCCAAAGGGGTTAAGCTAAGATTCGAATATGATCATATAGCCCCCAATGGCTTTGGCGTTGCCAATCAAGAGGGTATCGACAACTATGTTCTCTTTGGTTCGGATACGATCTATGTTTGAACAAGAAGCCCCCAAATGACCTTGAGAGTTGTTTAACGACGCTGATTCGAATACGATCCACGTCAGACCCAAATGGGTTGAGCTATGATTCGGATACGATCAAGAAGCCCCCTAGTGGGTTTGGCAGTGTGCCAATCAAAAGGGTATCGACAGCTATGTTCTCTTTGGTTCGAATATGACCTATTTTAGAACAGGAAGCCCCCAAGTAACCATATAAATTTTGGCATTGCGCCGATCCTGAGGGTACCGACAGCTATGCTTGATGAACAGGAAGCCCCCAAGTGACCATAATAAGATAAGCCGTAAGGCAGGAAACCCATGTTTGAACCGCGCATCATGGCCGCAAGATCTTTTTGGCACCCTTTAATCTTTCTGAGAACTCGAACTTGCGAGAGATTAATTCTTTTTGAACCGGAACTTTAAACCGGATTTGAAAGCTCAAAACTTTGTGAGAGATAAATTTACCTTGAACCGGATTTGAGAGCTTCAAATTTTTGTGGTAAATAAATTTCCCTTAAACCGGTTTTTAAACCGGATATGAAGAGCTTCAGTGCTTTGTGGGAGAAAGAAATCTCTTGAACCGGATTTTTAAACCAGAAGCATCATTGTGAGCCGGAATTTTTCTGACGGCCTTTTAAATTTTCATCGATAGAGCAGTAATCTCCGGGGCCGGGTTACTTTTCCCTCTAATGACCCAGAGTTCTTGAATGCATTGAAACCGGGCAATTCTGCCGAGTCATGTCATTGTAGCCCCCGAGTCTCAAGACGACTTGAGGAGTTGGCTTGAGATTCTCCATATTTGACCATAGCAGAAGGTGTATATCATTGGCGTTGATAGCGCAATGTGAATCCACAGAAGGTTGAGGTGACTGCGGCAGGTTTATAAATGATCCCGTATGAGCCGTGTCAGCAACTCGGCCAATGGTTCCTTCCAACTGGCTATTTGAAGTTTAACCCAACTGTAGTGGCGGCGACTTGTGCGCCTGCCCATTGAGCCATCCAGTGCAGACGGCGGCTAATAATACATGATAATTGGCCTCCAATTTGTTGGAAGAAAACCGGGCTTCCCAAGCAGTGACTTGCTCATACTCAATAAACAGCTCATGCAGACAGGTGCAGTCCAGTGTGTTAATGTAGACCAGGCCGCGAGAGGCGGACGGTAAAAACGACCACAACATCTGAGGCGGCACAGACAGATGAACCGGCCGTGGCGTTGTAAGTCGGTGCGGACGGGCAAGTTGTTCTCCTTGTTGTAAGCCAGCTTGGTCGCGAGAGACGACCACGGCGTTGTAAGCCGGTGCGGGAGTCCGTTGACGACCACCTGTGCTAAAAGATGTTGCGTGCCTCCATCTCCGCAGTATAATATCACTTTTTGTCATAAATAATTGCCCTGCATAAACAATATTGCAGACCAAGGCAAAGATAAACTTGTTCTTTGACAAAAACAATATGTGGTAATAAAACAATTTTAGATGGATATTACCTGATTTGTTCGGACGACGGATGATCCGTTTTATGAACAACCTTTAGTATTTGCAACGGCGATTTAGCCCCTCTCCTCACAAAAGGGGATTAATCATAGCACTGTAGCCATCACCCACAAAATAATTCCCTTTCTCTTGCAGTATATTGTTGGAAATATGCCCTAGAGGCAATAATAAAATGGTTATTATTATATTTCTTTGTTCATGATAATTGTCTATTATTCATGCTATAATTGTGTTATCCGGAAATCGTAATACATGTGTGATTACATAGACCACAACATGTCCCTATTGAGCCTCTAGTTGACTAGCTCGTTGATCAACAGATAGTCATGGTTTCCTGACTATGGACATTGGATGTGATTGATAATGGGATCACATCATTAGGACAATGATGTGATGGACAAGACCCAATCCTAAGCATAGCACAAAGATCGTGTAGTTCGTTTGCTAGAGCTTTTCCAAATGTCAAGTATCATTTCCTTAGACCATGAGATTGTGCAACTCCTGATACCGTAGGAGTGCTTTGGGTGTGCCAAACGTCACAACATAACCGGGTGGCTATAAAGGTGCACTCTTGGTATCTCCGAAAGTGTCATTGGGTTGGCACGAATCGAGACTGGGATTTGTCACTCCTGTATGACGGAGAGGTTCTCTGGGCCCACTCGGTAATGCATCATCATAATGAGCTCAATGTGATCAAGTGGTAGATCGCGGGATCATGCATTACGGTACGAGTAAAGTGACTTGCCGGTAACGAGATTGAACGAGGTATTGGGATACCGACGATCGAGTCTCGGGCAAGTAACGTACCGATTGCCAAAGGGAATTGTATACGGGATTGATTGAATCCTCGACATCGTGGTTCATCCGATGAGATCATCGAGGAGCTTGTGGGAGCCAACATGGGTATCCAGATCCCGCTATTGGCTATTGACCGGAGAGTCGTCTCGGTCATGTCTGCATGTCTCCCGAACCCGTAGGGTCTACATACTTAAGGTTCGGTGACGCTAGGGTTGTGGAGATATTAGTATGCAGTAACCCGAAAGTTGTTCGGAGTCCTGGATGAGATCTCGAACGTCACGAGGAGTTCCGGAATGGTCCGGAGGTAAAGATTTATATATAGGAAGTCAAGTTTCGGCCATTGGGAAAGTTTCAGGGGTCACCGGTATTGTACCGGGACCACCGGAAGGGTCCCGGGGGTCCACCGGGTGGGGCCACCTATCCCGAAGGGCCCCATGGGCTGAAGTGGGGAGGGGAACCAGCCCCTGGTGGGCTGGTGCGCCCCCCTTGGGCCTCCCCTGCGCCTAGGGTTGGAAACCCTAGGGTGGGGGGCGCCTGGCTTGGGGGGCAAGCCACCCTTGGCCCCCGCCCCCTTGGAGATCCCATCTCCTAGGGGCAGCGCCCAGGGGGGCCTATATATAGTGGGGGAGGGAGGGCAGCCGCACCTAGCCCCTGGCGCCTCCCTCTCCCTCTCCAACACCCCTCCTCTCCTTAGAGCTTGGTGAAGCCTGCCGAGATCCTTTGCATCCACCACCACGCCTGTCGTGCTGGATCTCCATCAACCTCTCCTTCCCCTTGCTGGATCAAGAAGGAGGAGACGTCTTCCCCAACCGTACGTGTGTTGAACGCGGAGGTGCCATCCGTTCGGCGCTCGGTCATCGGTGATTTGGATCACGACGAGTACGACTCCATCAACCCCGTTCTCTTGAACGCTTCCGCTCGCGATCTACAAGGGTATGCAGATGCACTCCTCTCTCCCTGTTGCTAGATAACTCCATAGATTGATCTTGGTGATGCGTAGAAATTTTTTGATTTCTGCTACGTTCCCCAACAGTGGCATCAAGAGCTAGGTCTATGCGTAGTTACTATGCACGAGTAGAACACAAAGCAGTTGTGGGCGTAGATGTTGTCAATTTTCTTGCCACTACTAGTCTTATCTTGCTTCGGCGGCATCGTGGAATGAAGCGGCCCAGACCGAGCTTACACGTACGCTTACGTGAGACAGGTTCCACCGACTGACATGCACTAGTTGCATAAGGTGGCTAGCGGGTGTCTGTCTCTCCCACTTTAGTTGGAGCGGATTCGATGAAAAGGGTCCTTATGAAGGGTAAATAGAAATTGGCATATCACGTTGTGGTTTTACATAGGTAAGAAACGTTCTTGCTAGAAACCTATAACAGCCACGTAAAAACATGCAACAACAATTAGAGGACGTCTAACTTGTTTTTGCAGCAAGTGCTTTGTGATGTGATATGGCCAAAGGATGTGATGAATGATATATGTGATGTATGAGATAATCATGTTCTTGTAATAGGAATCACGACTTGCATGTCGATAAGTATGACAACCGGCAGGAGCCATAGGAGTTGTCTTTATTTTTTGTATGACCTGCGTGTCATTGAATAATGCCATGTAAATTACTTTACTTTATTGCTAAACGCGTTAGCCATAGAAGTAGAAGTAATCGTTGGCGTGACAACTTCATGAAGACACGATGATGGAGATCATGGTGTCATGCCGGTGACAAAGATGATCATGGCGCCCCGAAGATGGATATCAAAGGAGCAATATGATATTGGCCATATCATGTCACTATTTGATTGCATGTGATGTTTATCATGTTTTGCTTCTTATTTGCTTACAACGACGGTAGTAAATAAGATGATCGCTTATAATAATTTCAAGAAAGTGTTCCCCCTAATTGTGCACCGTTGCGAAGGTTCGTTGTTTCTAAACACCACGTGATGATCGGGTGTGATAGATTCTAACGTTCGAATACAACGGGTGTACACGCAATACACTTAGGTTGACTTGACGAGCCTAGCATGTACAAACATGGCCTCGGAACATGGAAGACTGAAAGGTCGAGCATGACCGTATAGAAGATACGATCAACATGAAGATGTTCACCGACGTTGACTAGTCCGTCTCACGTGATGATCGGACACGACCTAGTTGACTCGGATCATGTTTCACTTAGATGACTAGAGGGATGTCTATCACGAGTGGGAGTTCATTGAATAATTTGATTAGATGAACTTAATTATCATGAACTTAGTCTAAAATCTTTACAATATGTCTTGTAGATCAAATGGCCCACGCTAATGTTGCCCTCAACTTCAACGCGTTCCTAGAGAAAACCAAGCTGAAAGATGATGGCAGCAACTATACTGATCGGGTCCTAACACGAGGATCATCCTCATAGCTGCCAAGAAAGATTATGTCCTAGAAGCACCGCTAGGTGAAGCACCCATCCCAAAGAACCAAGACGTTATGAACGCTTGGCAGTCTCGTGCTGATGATTACTCCCTCGTTCAGTGCGGCATGCTTTACAGCTTAGAACCGGGGCTCCAAAAGCGTGTTGAGCAACACGGAGCATATGAGATGTTCGAAGAGCTGAAAATGGTTTTCCAAGCTCATGACCGGGTCAAGAGATATGAAGTCTCCGACAAGTTCTTTAGCTGTAAGATGGAGGAAAATAGTTACAAGTGAGCACATACTCAAGATGTACAGGTTGCACAACCGCTTGACTCACCGGGAGTTAATCTCCGGATGATGCGGTCATTGACAGGATCCTTCAGTCGCTTCCACCGAGCTACAAGAGCTTTATGATGAACTTCAATATGCAGGGGATGGAAAAGACCATTCTTGAGGTATATTCAATGCTGAAATCAGCGGAGGTGGAGATCAAAAAGGAACATCAAGTGTTGATGGTGAATAAAACCACTAAGTTTAAGAAAGGCAAGGGTAAGAAGAACTTCAAGAAGGACAGCAAGGGAGTTGCTGCGCCCGATAAGCCGATTCTTAGGGAAGAAGCCAAAGAATGGACCCAAGCCTGAGACTGAGTGCTTTTATTGCAAGGGAAGTGGTCACTAGAAGCGGAACTGCCCCAAATACTTAGCGGACAAGAAGGTCGGCAACACTAAAGGTATATGTGATATACATGTAATTGATGTGTACCTTACCAGTACTCGTAGTAGCTCACGGGTATTTGATACCGTGCAGTTGCTCATATTTGTAACTCAAAGCGGGAGCTGCGGAATAAGCGGAGGTTTGGCGAAGGACGAGGTGACGATGCACGCCGGGAATGGTTCCAAGGTCGATGTGATCGCCGTCGACACGCTACCTCTACATTTACCTACGGATTAGTTTTAAACCTCAATAATTGTTATTTAGTGCCAGCTTTGAGCATGAACATTGTATCAGGATCTTGTTTAATTCGAGATGGCTACTCATTTAAATCCGAGAATAATGGTTGTTCTATTTATATGAGAAATATGTTTTATGGTCATGCTCACCGGGTGAATGGTTTATTCTTAATGAATCTCGAGCGTAATGTTACACATATTCATAGTGTGAATACCAAAAGATGTAAAGTTGATAACGATAGTCCCACATACTTGTGGCACTGCCACCTTGGTCACATTGGTATCAAGCGCATGAAGAAGCTCCATGTTGACGGACTTTTAGAGTCTCTCGATTATGAACCATTTGACACATGTGAACCATGCCTTATGGGCAAAATGACCAAGACTCCGTTCTCCGGAACAATGGAGCGAGCAACCAACTTGTTGGAAATCATACATACCGATGTAATGCGGTCCAATGAGCGTTGAGGCTCGTGGAGGATATCGTTATGTTCTCACTCTCACTGATGACTTGAGTAGATATGGGTATGTTTACTTAATGAAACACAAGTCTGATACCTTTGAAAAGTTCAAGGAATTTCAGAGTGAGGTTGAGAATCAACGTGACAGGAAAATAAAGTTCTTACGATCAGATCGTGGGGGAGAATATTTAAGTCATGAATTTAGTACGCACTTAAGGAAATGTGGAATCGTTTCACAACTCACGCCGCCTGGAACACCTCAGCGTAACGGTGTGTCCGAACATCGTAATCGCATTCTATTGGATATGGTGCGATCCATGATGTCACTCACCGATTTACCGCTATCATTTTGGGGATACGCTCTAGAGACAGCCGCATTCACTTTAAATAGGGCTCCGTCGAAATCCGTTGAGACGACACCGTATGAATTATGGTTTGGGAAGAAACCTAAGCTGTCGCTTTCTAAAAGTTTGGGGATGCGATGCTTATGTCAAGAAACTTCAACCTGAAAAGCTCGAACCCAAGTCGAAAAATGCGTCTTCATAGGATACCCTAAGGAAACCATTGGGTATACCTTCTACCTCAGATTCGAAGGCAAGATCTTTGTTGCCAAGAACGGGTCCTTTCTGGAGAAAGAGTTTCTCTTGAAAGAAGTAAGTGGGAGGAAAGTAGAGCTTGATGAAGTACTACCTCTTGAAATGGTAAGCAGCGCAGCTCAGGAAGATGTTCCTGTGGTGCCTGCACCGACTAGAGAGGAGCTTAATAATGATGATCAAGGTACTTTAGATCAAGCTCCTAATGAACTTCGTAGGTCCACAAGGACACGTTCCGCACCAGAGTGGTACGGCAACCCTGTCTTGGAAATCATGTTGTTAGACAATGGTGAACCTTCGAACTATGAAGAAGCGATGGCGGGCCCGGATTCCGACAAATGGCTAGAAGCCATCAAATCCGAGATAGGGTCTATCTATGAAAAGAAGTATGGACTTTGACTGACTTGCCCGATGATCGGCGAGCCATAGAAAATAAATGGATCTTTAAGAAGAAGACAGACACGGATGGTAATGTGACCATCTATAAGGCTCGACTTGTCGCTAAGGGTTATCGACAAATTCAAGGGGTTGACTACGATGAGACTTTCTCACCCATAGTGAAGCTGAAGTCTGTCTGAATCATGTTAGCTATTGCCGCATTCTATGATTATGAGATATGGCAAATGGACGTCAAAACGGCATTCCTTAACGGCTTTCTTAAGGAAGAATTGTATATGATGCAGCCGGAAGGTTTTGTCGATACAGAGAATGCTAACAAGGTGTGCAAGCTCCAATGCTCAATCTATGGGCTGGTGCAAGCATCTCGGAGTTGGAACATTCGATTTGATGAGATGATCAAAGCGTTTAGTTTACAGCACTTATGGAGAAGCTTTGTGTTTACAAGAAAGTGAGTGGGAGCTCTGTAGCATTTCTCATATTATATGTGGATGACATACTATTGATGGGAAATGATATAGAATTCTTAGAAAGCATAAAGGCCTACTTGAACAAGTGTTTTTCAATGAAGGACCTTGGAGAAGCTGCTTATATATTAGGCATAAAGATCTATAGAGATAGATCGAGACGCCTCATTGGTCTTTCACAAAGTACGTACCTTGACAAGATATTGAAGAAGTTCAATATGGATCAGTCCAAGAAGGGGTTCTTGCTCAGTATTGCAAGGTGTGCGATTGAGCACGGCTCAATGCCCGACCAATGATGTAAGATAGAGAAAATATGAGTGTCTTCCCTATGCCTCAGCCATAGGGTCTATTATGTATGCCATCTTTGTGTACTAGACCTGATGTAAACCTTGCCGTAAGTTTGGTAGGAAGATACCAAAGTAATCCCGGCATGGAACCTTTGGACAGCGGTCAAGAATATCCTAAAGTACCTGAAAAGGACTAAGGACATGTTTCTCGTGTATGGAGGTGACGAAGAGCTCGTCGTAAAGGGTTATGTCGACGCTAGCTTCGACACAAATCTGGATGACTCTAAGTCACAAACCGGATACGTGTTCATTTTGAATGGTGGGGCAGTACGCTGGCGCAGTTGCAAGCAAAGCGTCATGGCGGGATCTACATGTGAAGCGGAGTACATGGCAGCCTTGGAGGCAACGCATGAAGCAATCTGGGGGAAGGAGTTCATCACCGACCAAGGAGTCATACCCAATGCGTCGGGGCCGGTCACTCTCTTCTGTGACAACACTGGAGCTATTTCCCTGGCCAAGGAGCCCAGGTTTCACAAGAAGACCAGGCACATCAAGCGTTGCTTCAACTCCATTCGTGAAAATGTTCAAGATGGAGACATAGATATTTGTAAAGTACATACGGACCTGAATGTCGCAGATCCGTTGACTAAACCTCTCCCTAGAGCAAAACATGATCAACACCGTAACTCTATGGGTGTTTGATTCATCACAATGTAACTAGATTAGTGACTCTAGTGCAAGTGGGAGACTGTTGGAAATATGCCCTAGAGGCAATAATAAAATGGTTATTATTATATTTCTTTTTTCATGATAATTGTCTATTATTCATGCTATAATTGTGTTATCCGGAAATCTAATACATGTGTGAATACATAGACCACAACATGTCCCTATTGAGCCTCTAGTTGACTAGCTCGTTGATCAACAGATAGTCATGGTTTCCTGACTATGGACATTGGATGTCATTGATAACGGGATCACATCATTAGGAGAATGATGTGATGGACAAGACCCAATCCTAAGCATAGCACAAAGATCGTGTAGTTCGTTTGCTAGAGCTTTTCCAAATGTCAAGTATCATTTCCTTAGACAATGAGATTGTGCAACTCCCGAATACCGTAGGAGTGCTTTGGGTGTGCCAAACGTCACAACGTAACTGGGTGGCTATAAAGTTGCACTACGGGTATCTCTGAAAGTGTCTGTTGGATTGGCACGAACCGAGACTGGGATTTGTCACTCCGTATGACAAAGAGGTATCTCTGGGCCCACTCAGTAATGCATCATCATAATGAGCTCAATGTGATCAAGTGGTTGATCACGGGATCATGCATTCTGCATGCGAGTAAAGTGACTTACCGGTAACAAGATTGAACGAGGTATTGGGATACCGATGATCGAGTCTCGGGCAAGTAACGTACCGATTGACAAAGGGAATTGTATACGGGATTGATTGAATCCTTGACATCGTGGTTCATCCGATGAGATCATCGAGGAGCTTGTGGGAGCCAACATGGGTATCCAGATCCTGCTGTTGGTTATTGACCGGAGAGTCGTCTTCGTCATGTCTGCATGTCTCCCGAACCCGTAGGCTCTACACACTTAAGGTTCGGTGATGCTAGGGTTGTAGAGATATTAGTATGCAGTAACCCGAACGTTGTTCGGAGTCCCGGATGAGATCTCAGTCGTCACGAGGAGTTCCGGAATGGGCCGGAGGTAAAGATTTATATATAGGAAGTCAAGTTTCGGCCATCGGGAAAGTTTCGGGGGTCACCGGTATTGTACCGGGACCACCGGAAGGGTCCCAAGGTCCACCGGGTGGGGACACCTATCCCGGAGGGCCTTATGGGCTGAAGTGGGGAGGGGAACTAGCCCCTGGTGGGCTGGTGCTCCCCCCTTGGGCCTCCCCCTGCGCCTAGGGCAGGAAACCCTAGGGGTGGGGCGCCTTGGCTTGGGGGCAAGCCACCCCTTGGCCGCCCCCCTTGGAGATCCCATCTCCTAGGGCAGCACTTCAGGGGGGCTATATATAGTGGGAGGGAGGGAGGGCAGCCGCACCTCAGCCCTGGCGCCTCCTCTCCCTCTCCAACACCTCCTCCTCTCCGTAGAGCTTGGCGAAGCCTCGCCGAGATCCTCATTGCATCCACCACCACGCCGTCGTGCTTTGGATCTCCATCAACCTCTCCTTCCCCTTCTTTGGATCAAGAAGGAGAGACGCCGGAGGTGCCGTCTGCTCGGGCGCGGTCATCGGTGATTTGGATCACGACGAGTACGACTCCATCAACCCCGTTCTCTTGAACGCTTCCGCTCGCGATCTACAAGGGTATGTAGATGCACTCCTCTCTCCCTTGTTGCTAGATAACTCCATAGAATGATCTTGGTGATGCGTAGAAATTTTTTGATTTCTGCTATGTTCCCCAACATATATAATGAAGACCAGCAGAGGCAGAGCAACAGCTGGCGACTTATGGCGATAGTGGCTAGTACTGCAGCAACTCAAATAGTGCGCCTTATAATGCCACGATATCCTTATCAGTTGTCCACTCATCAGACAACAATAAATAATCCCAGGCGCATCCATATCACCTTATATTAATCCATTTGAGCCATCACCTCGTCAAGTAAGTCTTCTTCAGAACATAGCCACCAAAATTATGTATGAGACCACCTCATGCTTATTTCCCATGGATGCATTGGCGGGGACGAGGTCGGCAACTTGTGGTGACCACAGTATTTCAGAGATGGTTTTCCGGTGGCGGCTCGTCGCGGGGAGGCCTAGAGGTGCGAGGCGGCTCTCCAGTGGCGGCTCGCAGTGGCGCGTCACACGGAGACGGCAGCAGACCGGCTCTCCGGCAACTCAAGCATGAAGCAAACCGGCAGCAACCCTTTAGTATTTGCAACTTTGGCGACCTCGGTGTGAAGGAACAGAATATCGAACCTCGAAGGCGGCTCAACACGAAGCTACGGCCACGCGCGGCAGAGGTGGACGGCATATTCGGCCACGGAGGCGATGACGGCAGCCGACGGCTCAGGCGGAGACGAAGTAGAGGAAAGTTGTAGTGCAGAGGTGAGTTTTGGAAACGACTCGGAATCAGCCCGCCCCCATGACCAAATTCTTCTCTGATTTGTTGTTGGTTTGACTTTTCTTCTTGTGCTCATGGATCAATACATGGATCACTCGATGACTGTGATTTGGATGGCTGCGTGGGCAGCTCTCAATGGAGATGATTTGTAGCGGCAGCTCAAGGCCGTGGTGGCATGGCAGCTCACCGGAAGGGTAAGACGGCGGTGGAGACGCGAGGCGCCGGGCGGCCCAACGAGGCGGTTTAGGCAGGCCGCGGCTCGGCTCCGCTGCGGCTGAGAGGGGAGCTATTCGCGGTGCAGTCGGAGTGGCGCGAGGTGAGTCAAGGGGCGCGACGGCGACCACCAGCCCGGAGGCGATGGGAGGCCGTAGCGGCTCGGAACAGGTGGGCGGCTCAAGGCGAGGGCGGATCCGGCGAGGCACGGCGGCCCAAAGCAGAGGTGAACGAGGGCAGCGGCCCGCGCAGCAATGGAGGCGAGGCCGCGGGCGGTGGAGGCGGGACGGCCGGCTTCCTCGTGTGACACTAGCAGGTGGCTCGTTGGCAAAGCCACCACCGCATCTGTTCCCGAATCATGGCCTTATCCACGTCCTGGTCGTTGGCAGTTTTTTTCTTTTCAACTGCTGGTCCACGTGCCTGAGGTTTCAGCCTTGATCCGTTGAGAAATTGGCAGCAAGCCTAGGGAGCCACGCCATGCAATAGCTATGAAATCTGATGCTGCGATTTAGATTTGGACACGGAAGACGGTGTAGGTTTCGGTGACTTGTACCTCGTATCAAATGTTTTCGGATGCTAGACTTCGACTCAAACAGCCGGCTGCTCGTCGATGAGCGAAACACACGATCGTGAAGACTTGCCAAAATAGGAAAGAGCGGCCGCCGATGATGTAGATCCGATCGCGCCGGTTAATCGTGAGCTTCTCGAAACCTTGGGAAGATCCCTCCAAGAACTCAACACCACTGTGCGCAGGCCCCACGGTGGGCGCCAACTGTCGTGGATTTGTCACGGCAGATGTCCTAGTGTAAGGACTTAGTTGCGAGGCCAACGCATCTATGTGGTAGCTTGAAGGGGGTTGAGCGGAATCGAGAGACGCAACACACAAGACGAGGATTTAGACAGCTTCGGGCCCCGGGAAACATCATCCGGTAATAACCCTACATGTTTGTGGCTAGGTCTCATTATGATCATGAGGGAGTCGCCGTAAGCCGGCTCTCCTCTTTGTGTTTAGCCCTAGATCTTGTTTCTTCTTGCCTCTCCTCTTTGGGGAGCCCCGCCCCTCCTTATATAAGTTGAAGGGGCGGCTTACATGTAGAGTCCTATTAGGATTAGAACTAACTTATTCTCTATTACAAGTCGGATACAAGTATGGGTCTTGCTTCCTCGTAAAGCGAAATATTCCTCATGCCTATACATCTTAAGCGGCCCACCATAATATGAGCCGGCCTACTCGGCCTTGGGCCTAGTCTTCTATGTGACCCGTCGTAGGGGTCATCCGTGAGTCGTCTGACCTGTGAGCCGCCAGACCCGTGAGTCGCTAGTCCTACGGTGGGTCGTCGGTGAAGCGCCAAGTCCGGCTGGGTCATACTTCCGGCCGGGTCATACCGCGGGGTATATCCCCGACACCAGATGATGCCTGTTGCAATTGGGTTTCTCTGCGGTACCAGCTAGATCGCGATCGTCTTTTGCAGGGTTGGGTTCTTGAGAAGGAGGCCCCAAGAATTCGTCACCGTACCCATGTTCGTTGAAGTACTTATCGATGTTGGAAAATGTACCATCGTCATCGTCCGGATCCTGTGCCATATGCATGTCCGGATCACCGACGGCAGAAGCGTTGGGCGGTATTGCCATGGCTTGGCGCCGCAGACGATCGGGCGGTGTTGTCAGGGTGGTGTCCCCGCCCCAAATGAACGGCTCTTCGCCAAAGCGAGGGCCAGCTTAAGCAGGCGCTGAGGGTCATCACATCATATTCGTCGGCCCCAGGGGGTCGAAACGGAGGTAACAAGTCATCGCAGCCCCGCAGCACCCGAACCAGTTGAACCCTATACACGGTGGGTGGCATCGGATTACCGTGGAACACGCGGTTGCTCGGTTGAACGATTCTGGCCTTGGCGACATCGATCAACTCGCCGTCCATGAAGTGCAGGAGAGTGCATGGAACGTCGGCGGCGCCCTGCGAAAACATGTAGGGCGTCAGGGATGCCCAGTCAAAGGCAAGGAGATGAAGTCATCGGACGAGGCTTAGTTACCGAGATGGCGTCAAGCTCGGCTAATGTCGAGGCACCGCCAACAGCAGGCGTGCAAGTGACGGAGGGGCCGCTTGCTGCCGAGGTGCCGGCCGGCGTATTCTTCCCACACCCGGGTGCATTAAGCTCCAATGCCGGCGCCGACGCCGGAGACACCAATGCCGCCTCCGCCGGAGACACCAATGGCGCCGGCGCGTTGTGCGAGTTGCTGCCCGTGAAGCTGGGAAT
The DNA here is from genome assembly GCA_021605145.1 of Aegilops bicornis. Lineage (NCBI taxonomy): Eukaryota > Viridiplantae > Streptophyta > Magnoliopsida > Poales > Poaceae > Aegilops > Aegilops bicornis. Next base: position 574,123,641 of record CM038675.1, read on the forward strand.
CGGGGGCGGCCCCTGTTGGCCGCCCGCAATCCACGCCTGCAGCCCCTCAAGCAAGGTAGGCATAATGGCGGTGATCGTCGCTCCTAGTTGGTCTCGCACTTGCTCTTGGACTATCTCTGGAATCTGCGCCACTTGTGCCTTGAGTTCTTTAACCTTGCGCTCCTGGCTTTCCGAGCTGGTCTTTCTCTCCTTTCACCCAGCCTTATAGTATTCCGACCATTTCGTGGACAAGCCTTTGTCGGCCACACGACCAGCTGGCGACGGCTTACTGAACTTATCCTTGTTTTTTACTACGTTCAACACCCTATTTAAAGTGGTGTCCCAAGGGGCAGACGGGGAGCTCTGAGACCCCATGCTACTGCTTTCAGTTTCCTGCGGAAGGAACATGAACCATTTAGAAATTTGGCTTCATTAATTATAATGCAACCATATGGAGCTAATTACGCGGGGGTGTATTCCTTACCAGAACAAGCTCAAGCGCCTTGGTCTTCGGATCCGTCGTAAGCTCCTTTGTTACCGGGTCAACCTTGTACCGGGCCCTGACATAGTTCCTGGTCTGCTTGTCACAGTATTTATCAAAGAGGGGCGGTAGGCCTTGCTCGGCATGCTCCACGTCCTCCTTATCCCATATAGGTTCCGCCACTCTGTAACCGCCGGGACCGAGTGTGTGTTGTCCTAAGTTCAAGTCCTGCATATCTTTCCCCCACTGACTTGATTCCGCGGATGTGTTGCTCTCGCACTTGATCTTGAACTCCAGGTAGTCAGCTTTGCTGATCGAAGGATTTGTCTCCTTGATCTTCTCATAAATATCACCACTTAGAATCCTTCTCTTCATCGCGGCTCTCCAAGTAGCCAGGGTCATGCTCATCTTCGTGAGGGCAGTACTGTTCACTTTATTCCCTTAGAGGTGTGTGTTTGCGAAGTCACCGGGGAACTTGTATCGTTCGTGCAGCTTCGTGAAGAGGAGGTTGCGCAAATTCCCTCGGTCACGATGCCTTAGGTTCTCGGTGTTCGTCGAGACAGTGTTCCGGAGAATGCACCCGAGTTGTCCCGTACTCCACTGACTAATTCTTTGGGCGCCGTTGGATGCCCACTGGAGGACACTTCAGTAAATTCCTCCTTGACGGTGCCAAGCATGTTCGGGCGCCGGTCCTTCCGTTACCTCTTCGGTTGGCTGCCATATGTGCATGTGCTGCCATCATCAGTGGTGGCATCCCCGGAGGCACCATTAGTGGTGTCATCCCCGGTGCCACTAGGGGTTGTGTAGTTGGGATCGGTGTCTTCCGCGATGTCCTCATAGCGGTGAGGTTCTTCCTCCATCTACTGGGACAGCTCCCAGAATGACTTGCCCGAACCGCCGACCTCATCGTTGTCGGCCATGTTCGCTCTAAATAGGAAAAAAAGGCTACTAGAGTTATTCGATGAGATCAGGGTAGTATCTATTCTTCTATCCTATATATTTTCACATTACAGGTTATAAACACCCCTTTACCCAAAGGATTGTTCCAAGTGCACTATTGTTATCCTACTAAGTGCACTATTGCAGGTTATATATTTTCTATCCTACTAAGTTCACTATTTTTAAACCTGACTCAACTTAAAGTAGCATTCATGATGAAAGGAAACATGAAACCATGCTTTCAGCAAACTCTCAAAATAAATCAAAGACTGGCCAATACCAAGTATCATTGAAGGAGTTTGGACATTTTGTGTATAACAAACATCACTTCATTCATATAGCATGATGATGCTTTTGCCCCTTGAACTGCAGCATAGACCATGTATGTAATCACTTTGCCACATACACAACAGACAAAGTACCCTAGGCCGTACTAGATACTAGCAAATGTAAGGGCAAAAATCAAATCATTTGGTCTACAGACTGCACATTAGCAGTCCAAGGTGCAAACAAACCAAAAAAGGTGAATAGACTTAACATAGCAGCAAAAGGAGCAGGAACACAAGGCCATCAACAGTAGGTTGCAGATGACATTACACTACAGCTGACCATCCTATCCAGATATCATTTTAAACACCACACCACAGAGCTCCCTCGGGTCAAGTGGCTGAGTTACTACAATTTTTAGCAACTGTCAAAGTTTACAGGTGATTACACATAACAGACAAAGTCGTGATCCTTTACTCCTATTTGACTACAGACAAGCACCAAACTGCCATCATCAGAAAAATGCATGGTGTTGTAGTAATAACAAATAGACCATATGCACAGATATAAGCAATGATGAACAATGCTCCCAGTTAAAAGCCATTCATGCTGATTAATTTTTGTTTCGGTTGAGAATCGGGCACCTTCTAGGTCAAGAAAATTGGGCATGACCTTTGCTAATTTTCTTGACCTAGGAGTGCCCCATTCTCAACCAAAACGGAAATTAATCAACATTTCAGGAGAAAGGGGTATGAACAAGCAGATTTTACTCCAGAGAGTTCTTGCAGGTGCGTATGAACTGCAACATCTCAAAGCAGATAACAACACAGCAACAAATGAAATTGCCAGAACTGGATGCTCTGCTTCTTCTCATACCCTCCAAAGAATTGTGGTGATTCACAGGATATATAATTCAGACACATATCCAAAACAACAGCGATAACAATGTATCTTAATTTTACTGTTTCCGTTTATCTTAATTTTACCAATTTGCCTACAGTCCATCTGTTGGTTCTTCAGGTGGCATCATAACTATATGGAATGGCAATCTATTCACTGGGACTGTGATTGATCAATCTAGTTTTCAAATCACTACCAAATTAACATGCAACTTGTCAGGTAATGTTTTCCATATTACAAATGTGTATGGCCCATGCAGCAATGAATTCAGGGATGATTTCTTCCATTGGTTGGACTCTATTGATGCTTCCAGTATGGATAACTGGATGTTAGCTGGGGACTTTAATCTTATCAGAAGCCCACTGGACAGAAACAGACCTGGTGGTGATACAAATAATATGTTAAAGTTTAACAGCCTGATTCAACAGCTGGATCTTGTGGAGGTACCACTCAAAGGCAGGAACTTTACATGGTCCAATATGCAAGATACTCCCCTTCTTGAAAAGATTGACTGGATCTTCACTTCTGCAAACTGGACTATTTCCTTTCCCAATAATTTAGCTCATCCTCTTGCCAGAGTAACATCTGATCATGTTCCTATCCATATACAAATTGGCAGTGACATTCCCAAAGCATCCATCTTCAGATTTGAAAATTATTGGCTTGAATTTGATGGCTTTTATGAAACTGTGGTGCAATGTTGGAACAGAAATTACCAGCTCAGCAATCCTGCCAATGATGTATCTGCCAGATTTAATGCCTCAGACTTGGTCTGAAAAAATGGAGTAGAAATCTATCCAGACTTAATTCCACCATTGCTGCATGCAACTATGTCCTTACTCTATTGGATGGTATTGAGGAGCAAAGACAACTATCTATTATGGAGGCCAACTTTAGGAAAATACTGAGAAAACATACCAGCAAATTACTTGAGGCTAAAAGAATATATTGGAAATCCAGGTTCAAGATGAGAAGTGTCAGACTTGATGATGAAAATACTGACTTCTTTCATGCCATGGCCACACAAAGCTTCAGAAAAAACTACATTACCTCCATTCTCAGTGAAGATGGTATTTATTACCAAAACCATGACCACAAGGCTGCAATTATTTGGCAATCATATAAGGACAGACTGGGCACAACCATCAGCCCTACTATGCTTTTCAATCTGGATGAATTAATACAACAACATGACTTGTCTGCACTTGATGCCCCTTTTACTGTGGATGAAATTGAACTGGTTGCTAAAGAAATCCCCACTGACAGAGCACGAGGCCCTGTTGGTTTTAATGGCATGTTCTTAAAAAGGTGCTGGAATATTATAAAACAAGATTTTTACACTATGATTTGGGATTTCTTTGAAGGAAATTGTGACATCCATAGCATCAACACTGCCTACATTACCCTCATTCCAAAAATTACCAATCCAGAGAGCATGAATGATTTCAGACCAATCTCTACGTTAGTCCGCCTCTTAAATTTTTTACTAAGCTTACGCAAACAGGGCACAAAATATCATTACTTCATCATACATCGTAACCAAAGATGGTTTCATCAAAGCCAGAAATATACAAGACTGTTTGGGTTATGCATTTGAATACCTTCATCTCTGCCATCAATCTAAAAGGCCCATTATCATCCTCAAACTTGATTTTGAAAAGGCATTTGATAAGATTGAATATAATGCCATTATTGCTATGCTTAAGGCCAAAGGCTTTGGACCAAGATGGATCAATTGGGTGTCAAATATCCTTAAATCTGCTTCAACTGCTGTACTTCTCAATGGAGTTGCAGGGAAAAAAATTATGTGCAAAAGAGGTGTCAGACAAGGAGACCCATACTCTCCCCTTCTCTTTGTTTTAGCAGCTGACCTATTACAGTCAGTAATTAATGCTGCTTGGGCTAATGGGGAACTATCCCTTCCTATTAATCATGCATATGGACAAGACTACCCAATAATTCAGTATGCTGATGACACTCTTATGATAATGCCTGTTGATGCTGACCAAATTATACACCTCAAATATCTGTTAAACCTCTTCGGCCTTTCAACTGGTCTTTTTGTGAACTTCAGCAAATCCTCCATGATCCCCATTAATATTGACCAGCAAACTGTATCTGAATTGGCTGACTCATTTGGATGTAAGGTTGAAAGCTTACCATTCACATACCTTGGACTTCCCCTTGGCACCACCAAACCTTCTGTTCATGATCTTATACCTGTTATCTCAAAAATTGACAAAAGGCTGTCTGGAGTTGCCAGATTTATGAACCACTCTGGTAGGCTAACATATGTTAACTCAGTTGTTGCATCCATCCCCATATTTGCCATGTGCTCCCTTAAAGTGCACTACACCATTCTGGATCATGTGGATAAATCTAGCCGAAATTTCCTATGGTATGGCAATGACATTAAAAAAAAGGAAAGTGCCTTGCTAGCTGGGAAATGATATGTAAACCCAAAGACCAAGGAGGATTGGGAGTGCTCAATCTCAGAATCCAGAATCAAGCTCTTCTCATTAAGCACCTGCATAAGTTCTTCAATAGGGTTAATATTCCCTGGGTTAACTTGATCTAGAATGCCTACTATGATCATAATGCTGTTCCAGTCCCTGGTAACATGAAAGGATCCTTCTGGTGGAAGGACTGCCTGAAACTTCTGGATCTGTTTAAAACTATGACCACCTGTCAAGTTAAGTCTGGCAATACTGCTATGCTTTGGAATGATAACTGGGATGGCAATGTCATGAAAATTAAATTCCCTGAATTGTACTCATTTACACTCCAGGAACATATTTCCATTATGGTAACCAAAGATATGGAAAACATATATGAACTATTTCAGCTTCCACTGTCAATTGTTGCACACCAATGACTTCACAAATTTTGTCGATCAACTTAGCAATATTAGGGATCACAATGGCCATGATAAGTGGATCTTCCAATGGGGCAACAATACTCATATGACCAAGAAGATTTACAACTTCCTTATGGGACATCATGACACTGCTGACCCCATCAAATGGATCTGGAAAACTTGCTGACTCCCCAGACATAAATTTTTCTGCTGGCTGATGCTTAATGACAGAATTAACACATGTGAGTTGCTTACCAGAAAATCATTTCATTTGGACTCCACTTCTTGTGTTCTATGTTATGATGAAGACATGGAGGATAGAACTCATCTTCTTTTCTCATGCACTTTTAGTCAAAATTTCTGGTGGAATATTGGCATTGAATGGAATATTGATCTACACATTCATGAAATGATTTCTGATGGCAAACTAAGATACAACTTTCCTTTCTTCATGGAGATTGTGACTATTGGATGCTGGAGCATATGGAATCAGAGAAATGGACTGATATTTGAGAATATACCATGCTCCATTGCATCATGCAAGTTTAACTTCACCAGCACCTTCAAGCTCACCATAATGAGAGCCAAGCCTAGCCTTAAGGATGGCATGTCATCCTGGATTGACAATATTTGAATAATTTTGTAACTTAAATTCTGCTTTCTTTGTAACCTCATCCACTCTGGTTGCTCTCCCAACAACCATTGTACTATGCACTCTTTTATCCTTTATATAATGAAAATGACACACAGTAGGGTTTTACCCTACTGTATTTTGGTCAAAAAAAAGATAAAGGTTTCGATGTATCTTAATTAACAGAAAAGTGTTATAGTTAAAATTATAAAAATGATTTAAAGTTAATTAAAAGAAAATGTTTCAGTTTATCCTAAGCTAACCAGATGTAGCAAGATGCCACTCTAAGTATCCTGGAGTACAATAGAAAAGCTTTACAATTAATGTGCCTCAACTATCCTTTAAACAGTGTGTTGCAAGAGAGATAATTCTAAGAAGTCAGAAACATCCATTCACAAGAAAATTAACAGAAAAATGCAAGATAACCTAACATTACTCCTCAGTTATACTCCAGCGGAGAGCATTATAAGAGAAGTCATCAGCTGTAGGTAATGCAACACCATGGTAGCCAAAAGAAAACAAAGATAGTGTGGTTGAAAAAAATTACTTCAGATCATTGTGCTGGAGTACTCCATCAGCAGCAACAATCATCAACAACAACTAAGAATATTCAACTTAACAATCATCAGCAGCTTCATTATTCCATTAACGGTACTAGAGTAAGCTACTCAAGCTACTACTCCAAAATTAACACAAGCTACTGACAGTAACCGTACTTCAAATCTGCCAAGATTATCACCTGCCTATTGACTTTCTCATCAGAAGTGAAGCTACTGACAGTAACAGTACAGAATAGAGCAACAATCTACAGCAACGAAAAACAAATGAAGGGGGGGGGGTTCATCGATCGTCGTCGCGTCTCACCAGTCGCCACGGTATCGGGGATGAGGCGATTGAGGCGGCGGGAGCGGGCTTGGTGGTGGAAGCCCCAGTCCTGCACGGATCAGCTCGAAAGTGCCTCTCATCGCACACCTGCACACACAGCATAGCGAGTCAGCAAAACAAATCAGGCACCATTAGCACGAAGCGACGCAAGCTGGGGTATGCGGACCAGGAGGGAGGAGAGCGCGAGGTCGGCAGGGATGGGGGATCTCCAGCTCGAACGGATCCTCCAACACGGCGTAGCGGAGCTTGGCGCAGCTCCTAGGCATGACGACGGAGCACGGGGCGGTCGGTGGCCGCGGTGACGCTCGGCGGCCGTGCTCGGGGAGGCGGATCTGGAGGAGAAAGGGAGGCCGAGAGGGCGATTGAGGAGTGGAGGGAAGCTAGGGGTGGCGCAGTGGGTCTGGGCGGCAGCGCAGGAAGGGGCGGCGGCGTAGTGGGTCGGGGTGCAGGTCTCTGGCTATGGTCTGGTTGTTGGGGAGGGGAGAGGAAGGGAGGCAGATAGGGGGGAGACGACCGACCGGCTGGGTGATTTTAGTGGGGGGAGGGTTAGCAATGGCGCACCTTTCAGGGGTGCGCCATAAACACCGTGATAGCAATGGCGCACCTTCTCCTGGTGCGCCATTACTAACTTTTTTTTTGGATTTTTAGTTGCATGTAATAATTTTTTAGAAAATGGCTCTAAATTTTAAAATGTTACGATATAAGTAGTTATTACTAATTTTCAAATACTTGCGTTGCAAAACATTTGTGAATTGGTAAAACATTTATGAATATGAAAAAATATCATCAAATTTGAAAAAATATTCATGAATTCAAAAAGTGCCCATGAAATTTAAAAATATTCATGAGTTCAAAAATATTAACAAATTCAATACTTTTTGTGAGTTAGAAAAATGTTCGCATTTTCAAAAAATATTTGCAAATTTAAGCAGGAAAAGGAACACTGAAAAATAAAATACCAGAATAAACATAAATAAAAACAATTAAAATACCAGAAGAAAACACAAAGAATCCCAAGGTGCCTGTAAATGATGATTTGCAACAAAACAAGAGGGAGAAGAACAAAAATTCCAAATCCAAGAAGAAGGTGGTCGATACTTCAACTTGGTGATGAAGAAGTTACAAAAGGAAGGTAAGTACAGACAACATTAATCCCCACTGTTTTGAACAAAAGAGGTTACTGGATAGAGGACTAGAACAGAAGAAATGCCATTTCCATATGTCGAAATACAGTCGAGAAATGAAGACTACAATTAATTTAAACCATTTTGCAAAGATTTAGAATTAGATGACATGGTTGAAATCAAGTGATACATGTAATAATTTAGTTGCATGTAATAATTGAGCTTGCCACTGACACACACACACACGCGGCCGACATGTCGTGATTCAATCTTAGCTATCTTTTCACAATCTTCTTGCCCTTCTTTTTTGCAAACGGAGTTCTTCTCTTGAACGGACGTCCTTTAGGTAGGGTGGTCCTGCTTCTTCTTGTGGTGTATGGTACTTCATCGTCGACGTCATCTTCCATCTTCGGGTCGTCGTACTTGTCGAAGTCTTGCTCATTGGCGACTCCATCCATTCCGATGATGTTCCTTTTGCCTCTCCTCACGACAACACGACTGGGCTTTGACGGGTCGGTAATGAAGAAGCGTTGGTCCACTTGGGAAGCCAGTACCCATGGCTCATTTTTTGCGGTGACGTTTATGCGGCGCGGTCTTGATTTGGCTTCGGGTATAACCATGGTGGTGAAATACCGGTCTTCTTTTAGGACGCTCTTGGCCCATCTCGACACGGAACATCGGGACCTTCTCTCGGTGTAGCTCAGCTCCCAGATCTCCTCGATCCTTGGTAGTATCTGTCCTGTCGCGTTACCGGTGTAGGATTCCATCGTTACCCCGGAGTTCTGATAATCGCTCTTCATGTACTTTTCCTCGGTGTAGAATGTGTAGCCGTTGATATCGTACGCCTCATAGGTCATCAGGTTGTGCTCGGCGCCCTATGACAAGGCGAATATGAGTTTTTCTTCCGCTGAAGAATCCTCATGTAAAGGGTATGACAGAAGCTTGTTTCTGGCCTCATTTAAACTTGCCTAGATAGGTAGTTTCATTATGCCTCGCATCTTGCCATGTTTAACAATATTTAATATTGTTGAGTAGCTTAAACGAGAGCGAACTAAATACTTGGATGTGGTGTTTCGTCAATATGCAACTTGTTGCATATTGAGCTCCACTTAATTTGTACTGTTGTTTGTTGCCCTTTGCCATTCCATGCATATTTACACCGGACATGCATCATACTTGAATATGCATCATGCCATGTTTATGTGATGGTTGTTTACCATGTTGTTTGCTTCTTTCCGGTTGCGCTTCTCCTTGATAGTTCCGGTTACGTTGCGATTGTGAGGATCCGTTCGGCTACGTTGGTTCGTCTACTTCGTGGACTCGTTCTTCTTCCTAGCGGGATTTCAGGCAAGATGACCATTACCCTCGATATCACTTCTATCTTTGTTTGCTAGTTGCTTCGTTCTATCGCTATGCTGTGTTATCTATCACTTGTTTACCATGCCTCCCATATTGCCATGTCAAGCCTCTAACCCACCTTTCCTAGCAAACCGTTGTTTGGCTAAGATATCGCTTTTGCTCAGCCCCTCTTATAGCGTTGTTAGTTGCAGGTGAAGTTGAAGATTGCTCCATGTTGGAACATGATTATGTTGGGATATCACAATATCTCTTATTTTAATTAATGCATCTATATACTTGGTAAAGGGTGGAAAGCTCGGCCTTTTGCCTGGTGTTTTGTTCCACTCTTGCCGCCTTAGTTTCCGTCATACCGGTGTTATGTTCCTTGATTTTGCGTTCCTCATGCGGTCGGGTTTATGGGAACCCTTGACAGTTTGCTTTGAATAAAACTCCTCTAGTAAGGCCCAACCTTGGTTTTACATTTGCCTAACAACCTACTAACTTTCCCTTGGGAGTTATAAACCCGAGGGTCATCTTTATTTAACCCTCCCGGGCCAGTGATTCTCTAAGTGTTGGTCCGAACCGAGTAGACTGCGGGGCCACCTCGGGGAAACTTGAGGTTTGGTTTTACTCGTAGGATGTCTCATCCGGTGTGCCCTGAGAACGAGATATGTGCATCTCCTATCGGGATTTGTTGGCACAGTCGGGCAGTCTTGCTGGTCTTGTTTTACCATTGTTGGAATGTCTTGTAACCGGGATTCCGAGGCTGATCGGGTCTTCCCGGGAGAAGGAATATCCTTCGCTGATCGTGAGAGCTTGTCTTTGGGTTGTTGGGACACCCCTCCGTGGTATAAACTTTCGAGAGCCGTGCAAGCGGTTATGTGGCGAGATGGGAATTTGTTAATATCCGGTTGTAGAGAACTTGACACTTGACTTAATTAAAATGCATCAACCGCGTGTGTAGCCGTGATGGTCTCTTTTCGGCGGAGTCCGGGAAGTGAACACGGTTTGGGTTATGTTTGGACGTAAGTAGTCTTCAGGATCACTTCTTGATCACTTATAGATGACGACCGTTGCGTAGTTTCTCTTCCTACTCTTGTACTCGCCTGTTAGCCACCATATTTTGCTTATCAATTGCTGCAACTCCACCTCATTACCACGTCCGACCCATAAGCTTAAATAGTCTTGATCTCGCGGGTTTTGAGATTGCTGAGTCCTCGTGACTCACAGATACTACCAAACAGTTCCAGGTGCTGATGATACCAGTGCAAGTGATGCAACCGAGCTCAGTTGGGAGTTCGACGAGGTCCTTGGTCGTTACTATGTTTCGTTTTCGGATGATCAGTAGTGGTGTCCAGTTGGGACGATCGGGGATCTAGCATTTAGGGTTATCTTCTTTTCATTTAGATTTGTCCGTAGTCGGACTATGTGTGTACTCTGATTGATGTATGAATTATAAGATCTTTGTGTGAAGTGGCGATTGTAAGTCAACTCTATTTATCCTTTTCTTGTTCATTACATGGGATTGTGTGAAGATGACCCTTCTTGCGACAAAACCACAATGCGGTTATGCCTCTAAGTCGTGCCTCGACACGTCGGAGATATAGCCGCATCGTGGGCGTTACAGCCCACTAGATTTCCCATAGCATTAAAAGAATCCAAAGATGGACACATCGAAATTCCCACAGGTAATTGTTTCTTCCAACTTATCAATCCGAGAGGGGCTTTCTTCAATTCTTTCACTGATTACATTTTCCTTTTCTTTTAGTAGCTTAAAAACCTCTCCCGCTTTTGACCCAAATTTATTAGCAAGATTATGCATTCTTTTATCCAAATTTTTAATTTATTCCTCAATAATCATCTTCTTTTCAATAGCATCTAATCTTTAAATAACATGCTTGAGAGTCAAATATGTGTCATTAACAATGATAGTTGGTGAGCCCACTAGATTTCCCATAGCATTAAAAGCATCCAAAGATGGACACATCAAGAAATTCCCACAGATAATCGTATCAATGACCAATCTATACCAAGTGGTAATGCCCACATAAAAACTGCGAAGAAGAACAATGGTAGATTGCTTATGAATATATCTATTATGAGCATTGCAAATTCTATACCAAGCATCTTTTAGATTCTCCCCTCCCCTTTGTTTAAAATTAAGAACCTCATTCTCGGGGGTACAAGCACTAGAGGAAGAACTAGCCAGAATGACAAAGCAAGCAAGATTGCACACAAAACAGATCTGATGAGAAAACGGCGAAAGAAAAAGAGGGCGAATAAGACGGCAAAGTTTTATGAAATGGGGGAGATGAAAACAAGAGGCAAATGATAAATAATGTTAATTGCAAGGAGATGAGATTTGTGATTAGGAACCTGATAGATGTTGATGATGTCTCCCCGGCAACAGCGCCAGAAATTGGCGAGTTGTCGGGAGACTTGACTGCAGGGGCCGCCCAGGAGTAATAGGGGCGACGACGCCGGGGCAGCAGGGGCGGCGGTGACTAAGTTATGAGTTAAAGATTCATCTCGATTTGAGAGGAGGCTGTGCAGTCAAACATGTAAAAGGGTAGTTTTGTCCTCTGTTTTGTGCACTTATTTTGTCTATCATTTACATAGATTGTTTTTGTGTTGAAAAGTGGCAAAAAAATTCAAAATGCAAACTAAGAAGTGTCACCAGATCAATTTCAATGTAATGAGTGGCAAAGTGTTAAAGTCCAATGTACTGTCGTACCACCGTTCTCAATCCTCTCGCAAGCTTCCTCGCCGCCCATCTCCATCCACCAACCGCCCCCTCCCCGCTCGTCACCCTGCAGTCTGGTCGCTTCCCTGAGCTCCAGCCCCGACACCATTTTCCAGCATCGCCGTCGCCGGGTGAGAGGACACGCGTGTATGCCTGTTTTTTTTTAAGCATCAGTACAGACATAAGCGCTCATATACACGCGCATACACTCATCCATATGAACGCACACATGCACACCCTACCCTTATAAGCACCTCCAAGAGACTGAGCCGGCATATCATCTTGAGATTTACGAAGTCACCGTAGGCGCCTCGTCGTCGACGGGAACGTCTCCTCCCACTGAAAGCGCATCGCCGGAAAACTCGAAATGAATCAGGGAATAACGCGGATCGTGATTTGAACCGCAGTGCGTTGGGGATATCACTGTCCACGTGTATGCCCTTGGATATGCCATAAAGCCCCAAATCCACGCTCCCGTCCCACGATCTCTCAGCGCCGCCGCTCGCCTCAACCATTCGGCCCTTGCCCGCTCATCTTCTCCGCGCTCGGCCTTCGGCCTCCTCTCCCTGAATTCACTCCTCTGCCTCGCCGCCATCCGCTGCACCACCCTCAAGAGCGGCTGCCTCTCCCCGAGCTCTCTGCCTCCCGCCCCCCTTTCTCCACCAAGCTGACGCGGGGCGGACAGATCGACCAAGACGGGATTTTGCCCGTTTTCTCCCCTATTTTCGGGTCGGGGCCGATTTCGGGGATCATCCGGACATGCGTTAACTGCGGCATACCTCAATCCCATGACAACTCCTTCAAATCCCTCCGCCCCCCATACACACACATCCCACCAGCAGGCAAATCCACCCACGGCTCTAAACCCTAACTGCGGCATACCTCAATCCCAAATCAATCCATACCACAATCCCAAATGGCCGCGGAGCTCGCGGGAGCCGCCGTATTTCTCGCCAGAGGACGGCACATGTCGCGACATCGGAAATTAGGTACCTGTTGAAATTTCGGATCTTTTTTCAATCAGTGTCTTTCCAAAGCTCTTAAATTGACTAAATATGGAGTATTGCATCAGGATTTTACTCGTTCTAATAGAGAAGGTGCTTGTCCTAATAGTTTCCAGTTTACTACTCCTATTTCGTCTCGCGTTTTCCTCCGAGATGTGAATCCTGATGGACTCCTTGTCCGAGTCGTACACTGCGTGTCATGAAAAGAATTTACTATACATAGTCTGTTCCCGGAGTAATATATACTCTATTCAGTAAAGCATACGACAAAACAAGTTAGTAACTTTTTTTTACAATGGCAGATCATTGTGCAAGTAGCGGCGGCTGGACGGATCTCCCAGGCGATCTTCTCGGCCGCATCTTGCAACTCCTTGAGCTCCCCGAAGTTCTTGCTGTTGCAGCTGTCTGCACTTCATGGTGCTCAGCCGCAGTGGCTATGGGCGTTCCTCACGGCCGCACACCGTGGCTCATTAGCTGGAAACCCAGCAACTGCCGTAGCAGTGAGTTCCGGAACCTCCTGGGCACTCGCAGGACCTACAATGTTAGTTTGCCCGCTGGACGGCGCAAGCTCGAGTGGTGTGGAGCCTCGCATGGATGGCTTGTTGGGTCGGACGAGCTCTCCAACCTCGTGCTCTACCACCCCTTCACCTTCGGCACGATCCCTCTCCCGCCCATCACTGATCTGGAGTGTGTCAAGGGGGTCTACGACGCCAACGGAGGCATTGTGGGTTATCGTTTTGGGAAATACCATCAGCATGGGCCTAGTCAGCCTGGTGTACAAGACCTTGGCACATGGTTCTACCAAAAGGTGGTGTTGTCATGCGATCCATCTCATGGTGATGACTACACTGCCGTATCCATCCACTATGATGCTAACTGTTTTTCCTTCACAAGAGCAAGAGAGGGGCGCTGGCGACTTGCCTCGGCTCTCCCTGACGGGGGCGACGATCGGTATGCCGATTGTCTCTACCATGATGGAAGATTCTACACGGTGACGTTGCGTGGGGTGGTCGAGGCGTGGGATCTTTGTGGGCTGCAAGAACCAAACAAAGAGGTGATCATTGCCGACGGGGACAAAAGGTATAGGAGGGTCCTTACCAGATTCATTGTGTCTACGGCCTGCGGCCGCCTCCTGCAGATACGAACCGTTCGACGCACTCAACACCCCAGAGAAATCAAGGTAGAGGTGCTCCAAGTCAACGTCGAAGAGCACATGCTGGTTGCCCTGAGCTCTTCGGCAGCCCTGCCGGAACATGCGGTGTTTGTCGGCTTGAACCACTCAGTGTGTCTGCCCATCAGGGAGTTTCCGGAGCTCAGGCCCAACTGCGTCTACTTCACCACGCCTCGGCTGAAACACCACGACAATTTTGGTCTTCGTGGCTGGAGTGGTGTGAGGGTTTACGACTTGGAAAGTCAGACGTCTGAGCGTGCTTTCCCAGGCTTTGGACCGGACTATGCGGTATTTTGGCCCTCTGAACTTTGGTACATTCCGAACCTTTCAAGGATGAGATCACGGGATGCGATGGATGGCTTTTGCTTCAAGCTGGAAGAAGTGGACTCGCTGATCTGTGACATCAAGTTGAAAGTAGTTGACTTCGGCAAAGGAAGTTGGCCTTCAGTTAGCTAGAAAATCAATACCAGCAGCAGCATGTCTGTGCCCTTTTGAGTCTCTATAAAAGCTATCAAATCTGAAGATTCAAGTTGTAGTATGCCTTCTTCTTTCTCTTCTCTGGTCGATGATGATCGGCTCTTCTGCCCAAATCCAAATCTGAATATTATCTGTTGCTTGGTTGCGCTGACATGTACTCGGCTCATACTCCCTCCGTTCCAAAATAGATGACTCAACTTTATACTAACTTTAGTACAATATTAGTTTAAAGTTGGGTCATCTATTTTAAAACGGAGGGAGTAGTTGTTATTAAACTACTTGGCTTTGAAAATGTTACAGTTTCCAGTTCCCAGTACGAAATGAACTGTGTGGTGAGGCACCATGATGCTTCTTTGCCCCTCCATATGGTCTAGTTTCATCCGGAGATTTTCAGTCAGTGCAGGTACACGAGCTGGTGAGCCATAAAGAATTGTGAACAATTTCTTTTCAACTAGTAATCGTGTACATGCAAATGTACGTATTGACTGATGCAAAGAAGAAAATGTTGCACATATTTTTTCCCATTCAGTTTTCAATCTGTATACTAAGTGCACATCATTTTTTAATGAGATAAAATTGTACAATGCTATCATGCTTTCAGCTTTCGTTTCATGTATCTTGCCTCGAAAATTGTCTCGTTACAATATTTCATCAAATACAAAGAAAACTAATAGACAAGCCTTTGGCCGTTGAAGGAAATTGTGTAGCCAAAAAGAATATATATGCATGTGGCAGCAACAATATATGTGGTAGAAATCACAAATGTTTTTTTTTCCAAGTATTTAAGGAATGCATCGCCCATTTGCTGCACTTTTCTTAGGGCTGCAAAAATGAAAACCAAAAAAAGAGAGGCTTGTTCCAGTCTAGACTTGAGATCATATTTGGACTATTTTTCTAAACGTAAGTTCTTTCTTTTTTACAGTCAGGAAGTCCATGTCTACCTATTAAAAAGAAATACCACTTCACTCTCAGTTTCATTCATACAGTAAGCATAGTCCTTAATCCTTATCATAAACTTATTTTGCCTTATATACAATGATCTAATCACAAATCTAAAGCATGAGATGGCTTACAAATAGGTCATAACAAGCTCAATCGAAACACTAGAAATTGCAAAATATCATACAAAAAAATTGAGCAGAAAGAATATCATACAAATTTAGAAAATAATTCAACATTAGTCAGTTATGGTCATATGTCAACATATAAAATTAAGAAGTACAGAAGCTCTAGTGATTACTGAATCTTCCTTCACTGTAAGATCCCTCCAATGCTGTCAAGTGTCAACGCAACAATACAGAAGCTAGAAGGATACTTAGGGGAACTGTAAAAAATAATCACAGTGCTACATGATCTTGGAGAGAACAAATGTAAATATATGATTTCATCCAGTCCAGCCACACTCAAACTAACTTTTTTAGGGATTACTAACTGCAGAGGGGTCTTCGTGCTGATTTAAAACCACCTTGAAATTAAATGCAAGTTGTTAATTAAACCATCTTGAAATTATCTGCAAACAAGAAATACAATCAATTGAATCGACATCAAGAAAGATAAGGAGGGGAATGGAATCTATGGAGTGGAACATTATGATGTGGATCCTATGGAGTCTTGCATGCATCCGACACATGTTGGCCTGTATAGAAAAAATATTCAAAGAAAAAAAAACTGAACTGTGCACACATGTATAACACATATCAATGTTTGTTGTAAGAAAAAAAGAATTTTTGAATTTTTCTAGTATTATTTTGGATTTTACTGTATCAAGGATGCATGTGAGCTCGAGCTCACAAACTGCATGTCCGTTTAATATGATAGACCATGCTACCTTGTTGAGAAATCATGAAAAAAGCAGTGAAACCTCCATAAATAAATAAATGCTCAACAACACTCACTGTCAAATAAATAAATGCTCAGGTTTCATGTCAACAAACTTATGAAATAAATTGGCAAAATGATGTATAATAGAAATAGGCAATTGCAGTTTTTTTTTCCAGGGAGCAGTTGTGAGGAGCTATGATACATTAATGATCTCCCAGGAAAAGATGCAGGCAGGCCACTTACAACTATACCAGGCCAGCGGCGGTAGACAACCGCCCAGCCTTCTGGGCCCGTCTTTTTTCCTCACAAGCTCCACATAATCACTTGACTAAACCAAGAAATGAGTTGGCTTATTGCTAGTTATACATGATTTTCTGATCATCAACTCGCTTGTTGCGTTAAGGATATATAAAGATGAACATTAGATCAATACACCACAACAAGAAGAGAATCGACATAGCCATCACTGTAGCAGTTGTCATGCCATGATCACACACGACCGCCATGAGAAGGATATGTCGTGGTTCCTGTTTGGTAATGGTTCCATGTTTCCAGAATCCACTATACAGAATACAAATTGAACAGGCAACATCACTCTGCATCCAATCCATCCTTAGGTAAGGTACAAACGTGCTTGTTAATTGACCTGAGCCATAAGGAGTCAGGCAAAGGATAGTCATCTTCATTTGTCCTATGGTCCCATGTTTTTCCTCTCCAGAATCTTGCAAGAAGGACCCTTGAGAGAGATGGTGCTCGGAGCGCCCGGCCGTTGACGCGCGGTGGGACACCCATGACAGAGTTTTTCTAAGTTCGGTTTACAAAAAGGAGGTCAATACCCCTTTATCAAATACTCTCTCCATCTCATAATATAAAAACGTTTTTGACACTACACTCAAGCTGTAGATGGGAGTGGGACTAAGTGGGATTAGACATCCCATCCCACTTAGGCCTTGTACAATGGGAGATGCTTAGGAAGGTGCTTAGAAAAATAAACCGGGTTTTTCAGAAGCACCGGTGCCTATTTTTATAGGAGAGACGATTAGTTAAGCGTCTACCCTGTAGAAATAAGCACCGGTGCTTAAGAAAATCCTGATTTATTTCTCTAAGGCCTTGTACAATGGAAGTTGCTTAGGGAAGGTGCTTAGAGAAATAAACCAAGCTTTTCTTAAGCACCGGTGCTTATTTATACAGGGTAGACGCTTAATTAAGCGTCTCTTCTGTAGAAATAGGCACCGGTGCTTCAGAAAAACTCGGTTTATTTTTCTAAGCACCTCCCATTATATAAGGCCTAAGCACCTCTTCTAAGCACCTCCTATTGTACAAGGCCTTAAACTGTTCTAATGGGCTCCTATTGGACAAGATGAAAATTAGGTGGGCTAGCCCTATTAGTCCATTGGAATCCCACTTAATCCCGTCGCCAATGGCAGTGATCAACAACAACTTCTCGTCTTCTAAAAAAAAGCAACAGCTTCTCGATGCCAATGGCAGCCGCGATCTCCCCCGCAGCAGTTACGGCGTTGATGTTGTAGGCCTACCCAGTCTCATCGGCGGCCACGATGGCAATGACTAAGATGTGGTCGGGCGCGATGATCGGGTGGAGCACGGAGAGGTGTACGCGCGTCACCTCGTCGACGAACCCGAGGGCTGCGACGTCGGGGGAGGGGCGCACGGTGAGGAGGCACGTGTCCTTGCCATAGAGGTCGACGGCGGTGGCACCGACGAGGTTGATGAGGGAGACGAGCTGCTTTGTTGATGTTGACCTTGCTGACCAGCACCATCTCGACGACCTCCATGGTGAGAGCATCGGTGATGCGGAGGCCTTTGCGGAACTGCGGCTCGATGCCGATGTGCTGCAGCCAGGAGTTGATCTCCGGATCGCCGCCGTGCACAAGGTTGCGGATCATTGACGCCTGCAGCTACGGCGTCTTCATTGCTGCGGCGCCGTACTTCACCACCACCGTCTTGCTCTTGAACCGATGGATGAAGGCGAGTGCCTCCGGCAGGATGTCCAGGCAGTTCAACACCGCGGTAGCAGGATGGGAGGCGGATGCGCCACACCGGGCGCAACGCCAGGGAGGAGGCTGAGACGACAATGTCTTGCGTTAGTATTTTTTTAGTGGGATCCCACTTCCACCCGCTTAATCCATGTGGGCTACCCAATATTTTCCACCAATTCCTAGTGGGATCAGGTGGACTGGGGTGAAATGCCCATGGGCAGTCCCACTTGCAGCCTGACACTATACTAGTGTCAAAAACACTCTTATTATGGGACGGTATTCTCAAAATACTTCAAAAAAAAATAATATTGAGCTGCCAAATGCAACTGGCTATGGTTTTGTGTTGGTAACTTGGTATTCATGTAGGAAAGGAGCTTGTCCGACTAAGATCAAATAAACAAGCTTGTGGAGCTATCAAGCTTTCGTCCACACGATGGCACGGCCGTTTAGGACATGCTTCTTTTTCATTAGTAGAAAGATTGCTTAAGAAAAATAAGCTCCCGTTTGTTGGTGAGCGTTCTCATGAAACAATTTGTGACTCATGCCAAAGAGCCAAAAGTCATCGATTACCTTACCAGTTTCTATGTTGTTTCTACCAAACCATTACAATTGACTTTTTCTGATGTTTGGGGCCCTGCCCCTAGTTCTGTTGGTAGACACACATATTATGTTAGTTTCATCGATGACTACAGTAAATTTTCTTGGATCTATCTTTTAAAGAAAAGATCCGATGTGTTTCAAGTTTTCAAAAACTTCCAAGCCCTCGTTGAACGAAAATTTGATAGTAAAATCATTGCAGTCCAGTCTGACTGGGGAGGGGAATACGAAAAATTAAATTCCTTCTTTCAAACACTTGATGTTTCACATCATGTGTCATGTCCTCATGCTCACCAGCAAAATGGGTCGGCTGAACGAAAGCACATACACATTATTGAGGTTGGCCTCGCTCTTCTGGCAGGTGCCTCCATGCCTCTCAAATTCTGGGATGAAGCGTTTCTCACTGTCGTTCACATTATAAATATGCTCCCTAGTCGTGTCATAAATAATGAAACTCCGGTAGAAAGGCTTCTTCATATCAAACCAGACTATAAATCTCTTCGTGTTTTCGGGTGTGCATGTTGGCCAAATCTTCGACCCTACAACAATTGCCAACTCATGTTTCGATCAACCCAATGTGTGTTCATTGGCTATAGTGCTCAACACAAGGGTGTCAAGTGCCTCGATGTCTCCACCGGACGCGTTTACATATCCCGTGACGTTGTTTTTGACTAGACGAAATTCTGCTCGCTGATCTTCACCCTAATGCTGGTGCATTACTGCAAAGAAATTCTCTTGTTGCCATCTCACCTCACTAGTTTTGATCAAGGGGGACAGAATATTGATGATCATGTGATGACTAACTCATCTAATGATGCCATGCATGAGCTTTGTGTTGATGAAACAGGAGCAAATTGTGAAGAAAATGACCAAAATAGTGCATAGATTGGCACATATTCTATGTGTCCCGTAGCAGGAGGCAGGTCAGCCTCGGGATCAGCAACGCGGCAGGTGCAGCAGGAAATCGGATCTACCTTGGGATCCGCTGGTGCAGAGGAGACAGGCACCGATACAGAGGAGACGGGCACAGGCGCGCTGGCGGACGAGCGCCCAGCGGGCGCTTCCGTCTCCGACACGCCGAATCGCGCCAGACACGCAGCTCGCGGCTGGATCCACGCCACGGCGACGCCTCCGCCTCTGACGTGCGGGCCGCGCCCGACACGCGGGCCACCTTGGGCGGTACAAGGTACGCCGCCCAACCCGTGGCGTACAAGCGGCGGAATCCTGCGCGAGCCAGGGAGGGCGCGGATCCAGGAGCTGGTCCCACCACGACCGAATCGACCGGCGCCAGAATCCGTGCCGCCGAGCCCCGCGGGATGGGATCTTCTGCGCCGACCCCAGGCGCGATGCTTCAGCCCTCAACCATAGAAGATCCGGTCGCTGCAATGCGACCTGACGCGGCTGCTGGAAGATCCGCCCCGGGATCTGTTGCAGGATCCGCCGATGCGGCGGCACAGCCCACTGGAACTTCTGTAACAGGAGATACCGTCGCTCCACCATCTCGACGCACACGGCTACAACAAGGGGTAACTCAGCCTATAAATTATAAACACATGACAAAATACGGACTTGTTTGTTCTACAGGAGAGCCAGATGAGCCACATAACCTTGAAGTGGCACTTCGCGACGACAAGTGGAAAAATGCAATGAATGAAGAATATATGGCACTAAAAGAAAATAAGACATGGCACTTGGTTCCTCCACAGCAAGGTAAAACTTGATTGATTGCAAGTGGGTCTTGTAATTAAGAGAAAATCTGATGGAACCATTGACCGCTATAAGGCTAGACTAGTTGCAAAGGGGTTTAAACAGCGATATGGCATAGACTATGAGGACACTTTTAGTCCTGTAGTAAAAGCTGCAACCATTCGTCTTGTCTTGTCTTGTCTATTGCTGTTTCCATAGGATGGAGTCTCAGACAGCTTGATGTAAGGAATGCGTTTCTTCACGGCGTTCTGGAAGAGGAAGTGTACATGAAGCAACCTCCTGGGTTTGAGAGTAAGAATACTCCCTCCTATGTGTGCAAACTTGATAAAGCTCTATATGGTTTAAAGCAAGCTCCGAGAGCATGGTACTCTCGTCTTTGTCACAAGATGCAAACACTTGGATTTGTTCCTTCTAAGTCAGATACATCCTTGTTCATTTACAACCGATTCAACACGTGCATATTTGTTCTCATATATGTTGATGATATAATTGTGACTAGCTCATCTGATGAAGCAATTAGAGGACTCTTAAAGGACTTGAGTGCAGATTTTGCGTTAAAAGACCTTGGAGACTTGCACTATTTTCTTGGGATTGAGGTAAAGAAGCACCAAGATGGACTTCATCTCTCTCAAACAAAATATGTCACTGATCTGGTCAAGAAGGCAGGCTTACAAGGTTGTAAACCTTCACTTACTCCATTATCCAGCTCAGAAAAACTGTCTCTTACAGAAGGGGAACTATAGAGTCAGGAAGATAGCACCAAGTACAGAAGTCTAGTAGGAGCTCTTCAGTATCTAACTCTTACTAGACCTGATATTTCATTTGCTGTTAACAAAGTCTGCCAGTTTCTGCATGCACCTACCAATGTTCACTTGACAGCTGCCAAACGCATAGTCAGATATGTTAAGCATACTTTAAGTATAGGCCTGAATTTCAGCAAGTCATCTTCCACTCTTGTTAGTGCCTTTTCCGACTGATTGGGCAGGTTATGCGGATGACAAAGGCTCAACAGGTGGTTTTGCAGTGTTCTTTGGTCCTAAACTGATATCTTGGTGTGCACGAAAACAGGCTACTGTATCCAGGTCAAGTACTGAGGCAGAGTACAAAGCATTGGCAAATGCTACAGCTGAAATCATATGGGTTCAGTCCATGCTAAAAGAGCTTGGTGTGAAAAACAAAAAGGCTCCATGCCTGTGGTGTGACAATCTTGGAGCCACCTATCTTTCTGCAAATCCTGTGTTCCATGCCAGGACAAAGCATATAGAAATTGATTTTCATTTTGTCAGAGAGAGAGAGTTGCTCAAAAGCAACTTGATATTCGGTTTATACACTCTAAAGATCAGATTGCAGACGGTTTCACAAAGCCTCTACCCACAAGAAGTTTTGAAGACTTCAAGCATAATCTCAACTTGATGAAGTTGTGATTAAGGGAGGGTGTTAAACACGTTATTCAGGTACAGGAGATCGACATCTACAGGAGATATTCATGGTCGTTGGATAGATAGATAGTTAGGCGCAGATATATTCTGTTGTAACTAGCTAGTCCCTTATCTCTTGTATTCCTTTCTTTCCAAGTTGTAATCTCTATGTAATCTTCAACCAACTCATGTACGCGTTGTCAGGTTCGCACCCTGCCTATATAACACACAACACGTCACCCTAGATCGGGTAAGACGTTTCCAGCTATCGCACACCATCATCTGTTTTTGGAATAAAGAAATGTAACTACTCTATATATACTTTTCTGTCAGTTAGTCTAATTGTTTAGCATCTGTTGCAATGAGTGACAGAGTTTTCTATTTAATTAAATAGCTAACTTTTTTTCCTGATAGACCGCAATGTTATCTCTGCTGAGATTATTTGAGCAAACTGTTTCTTGTTATCTGAAAAAGATTGCCACCATGGCTATACAGTAATAAAATGAATTTATTCATTGTTGCAGAGAGAACTGTCCAACACTATTTTCTTGTCAATTTTTGCATGTCCAGCCTTCTCGGAAGATGGCATTAGGCAGTTTACTTTCTGATGGAGACCACTTCTGATGCTACCTAGATTGGCCGATCTACTTTTTTCATCAGTGACACTACTATCCATTTCATGAGGAAGCACTTGGCATATCTACTGTAGGATCATAATGTTCAGCCTGGCTTCTATCTTTTATCTGGTATGTAATACCTTTTTCATTGGTGCAAAACTGCAAATTTATCCAAATTGTGCTGCTAAAACAAAGTTCTTAATATAAGTTACCTATAATCATCAGGCGCTGTTTATATAATTTTTTGACAGTAAGACTCATGGCACAGAATAGATCTAATACTTCTGCCTAGAAAAGAAGCAATAGAGAAAATTAATTTGCTAGATTTGAAAGCACAACCCGGTATTTTAGTGTTTAGTGAATTGATAGCATCATCACAACCACCATACAAACAGAGGATTTTTGTCTAATTAGCTAATAACAACATACATGAACAGATACACCAGGTTTAGTGTGTGTGCATCGCCCATCTGTGTAATACTAATCGCGGCAAGGCTGGAGGAGGCATCTGGCCAGCCGCTCGCTTCCGTTGCCAGCGGTTAGAGGTCGTGGCTGAGAAGGCGCGATGCTGCTGAGGGAGGTCAAGGGAGAGGGGTCGCGCTGCACCGCCTGCTCCCGCTGTACGCCGTCGCCGTCGCCACCGCCGCCGTTGTTGTGTTGCCCGGGAGAGGCAGTTTGAGAGGGCCGTCGGGACAGGCGAGGCGTGGGGAGCATGGCCGTGGCGAGCGGGCTGCCGTGGGCTGCGGAGCACGTAGATGGTGGAGGTGACCGCGCTTGGAGTCCGGTTGGTGTGTCTACGCAGAGAAGAGACGACAGATATGGACGGCTGGGAGGGCTGCGGGAGGTGAAGGAGGAAAGCCTATTTATAGTTTTGTATGGTGGTGGAGCGGTGGCTTTGAATCAACGAGGTTTCTCTCGAACCACCCAACGCTATCGATTCAAGAGGCACGCACAGATGGAAACACATAAGCCAACACGCAGGCCAGGAAAACAATGAAGCATGCACGCGCAAGTCAACGGAGTCACATGGGCCACATGCACCCAAAATCGCTAACCGCACCCAACCGTACCCAAGAATTCAGCACACACGTTAACAAAATTTCAAACGAAAAGCTGAATACACAACGCATTTATACACAACCATTTACCAAAATAATAGCACATGTCATGCACACAATTCATCATGGGTCACTTTCAGTGAAACCTTGGAGCAAAAACCTTGCCTGCAATAGAGGCTTGGGTATATATACATTGTCTTTTCCCGTAGTAATTTATATTCTGCAGAAGCTAACTTTTTAGAATGACAGATCATTGTGCAAGTAGCAGTAGCGGCTGGACGGACCTCCCAAGCGATCTCCTTGGCCGCATCTTGCAACTCCTTGAGCTCTTGGAAGTTCTCGCCGCACAGCCGTCTGCACTTCATGGTGCTCAGCCAGTGGCCGCCGGTGTCCCTCGCGGCCGCACGCCGTGGCTCATTAGCTGGAAACCGGGCGATTGTCTAAGCAACGAGTTCCGGAACCTCCTCAACTCCCATGAGAACCACAAGGTTAACTAAAGGCCCTTATGAACCGGAAATTTTATGATTTTTTTTAATTTTTTTATTTTCAAATTTCTGAATTATTTTAACCTCTAATCTCTAATTACCCCTCATCACTGCTCAATTTAACCTCTAATATCTAATCATCCCTCATCATTCCAAATCATCTAACTTCCCGGATGGTCACCCATCCTCTCACTACTCCAGCCTGAGCACGCTTAACTTCTGGGTTCTATTCTCCCTCGTTTCCAAGTCTGCACTTGTTATTTTCCTGACAATAGTAAGATGTCAATCCTATTAATCTTCAGGAATTTAGCTTGAGCATGAAGTCACACATTTCACTGTTTGAGTTTGAGACTATTGTTCTAAAAAACAATAATTATTTAGTAACACTAATATTTCTTGAATAAGTAGTTTGACCATAGTTTGACCACAGTTTGACCATAGTTTGACCAATGTTTGACCAGTTTTTCCAAAATTCAAAAAAAAACTGAAATAATTATTTAGTAACAACAATATTTCTTGAATAAGTAGTTTGACCATTGTTTGACCACAGTTTGACCAGATTTGACCAAAATTCAAAAAACTGAAATAATTATTTAGTAACACTAATATTCTTGAATAATTATTTAGTAACACTAATACTTCTTGAATAAGTAGTTTGACCAGATTTAACAAAAATTCAAAAAACTGAAATTTGAGCATAACTTTTTTTCCTTTTAGAATTTGAGGATTCTAAAAATTTGCAAACAGGCCGTAGGCTGTCAAAATCGATGTGGATTTTCGTGCTGAACATTTTGATATATTATACTTTTTCTGACATCGTATGCAAAAGGATATATTTTGGTAACTTGATATATTTTGGTATTGTTAGTTTGGGTGATATATTTTGTGTCCCCTGTATCCCCAACACCAGATTGCATAACCAGAAAGTTTCGGGAGTTTATAGGTGGGATTCAAGTAGCTCCTAGCATTTCTTCCCGCAGATATTTGGTTTGTGATTGGGTAATCCTTACCACTTATTTGTTCCAGTCGTACCTTGTTATTTTTTTTCATCAACCCTTAATCAAGTGGCTTCTCACCTTAATGGACGTGTGATGTTAGCTTTTGGAATTCATTCGTTCATCCTTGTTCGAATGTTTATTGTGAAGACTATATGTTGCAATTTCTATCCGTTGATTCAACTTGTCCGTCTGCTCATCAAGTGCTAACGGATGTCACCCTCTTCAGGATGGCTCCGCCAACGCCCCGAATCCGGATCGCAATGATGAGAGTCGGTCGAACCCTCCACCTCCACCTCCGCCTCCCGGAGGCATGGCAAGCTATCATGGCAGCCACCAATGCCAATGCTCGGATGATTTTGCAACTCTTGCAAGAGCGCACCCAAGGGCAAGGCAATCAAGGAAATCAAGGCCAAGGCAACAACCAGCCGCACTTTGCTACCCTCAACCAGTTCCTCGCTAATCACCGAAGTCTTTCACTTACGTGTCGAGGCCACAGACGCCGACGATTGGCTTGTGGACATCTCGCAAACATTTTGAATGTAGCAATGTCGGACACGAGGACTTTGTCAAGTTTGCTTGCTTTCAACTCAAGGACCAAGCTGCCGAGTGGTACCAAAGAATACAAAGATTCCAGAGGAGGTCGTGTAATTACCTGGGATGAGTTCCGCCGAGACTTCAAAGCTCACCACATTCCAAGAAGTGTTGTTGAGAGCAAGCGTGAGGAGTTCCGCAATCTCAAGCAAGGCAACATGTCTGTCTATCAATACAATATCCAGTTTCATAAACTCGCCGCTTCGCTAAGCAAGACGTCCACGATGAAAAGAGTATGATCTATCAATTCAGAGGTGGTCTCAGAGAAGATCCGCAATTAGCTCTCGTGCTTTTGAGCCGTAAAAGTATGATGAATTCTACAACATGGCACTTTGAAGAAAGAAGCTGCCCAGCTCAAATGTGAGGCTTCTAAGAAGAGAATCAGGGATGCGATTCGGTCTTCTTCTTCCTCTCAAGTGGCAGCTAAGCAGAAGTTCTACCTTCCTCCTCCTCCGCTCCGGCCAAATTTTATCAGAAGAACTCAGTGGTCGTGGATCTTCCCACCCACCCAACCTGTGCTATCGTAACAAGTCTAATTCTCAAGCTCCAAGGTCAAATGCTCCTTATCACCGTCCGCTCTCAAAGGTGACTTGCAACAAATGTCGAAGAAAGGTCACTATGCGAACAAGTGCTTCAACCAGAGGCGCCTTCCGCCTCCTCCTCCTGTGAAATCTTCCAGCAATGCAGTGGTCAAGCATAATCCCAAGTCTGCCAAGGTGAACATGATGAATGCAGCTCAAGCGGAGGAATCTACTGATGTGATAATGGGTAATCTCTCAGTTAATGATATTCCTGCAAAAGTCTTATTCGATACTGGTGCATCGCATTCTTTCATCTCAAGACCTTTTGTGGCTATGCATGATTTGGTTACTCAAGCATTGCCGAGACCTTTGTCTATTGTTTCTTCGGCTAAGGAAATGACTTCTCGAGTTTTGGTTCAATGTCGGTATCAAGATGGGCAACTATAGATTGCTAAACCAATTGTTCTTGGTGACTCGGATATTGATCTTATTCTTGGGATGGATCGGCTTTCTCAAGACAAAGCTCAGCTTGATTGTGCTGCCAGGAAATTCAATTGACTCACTCTTCTAATGATGTGATCATCTATGCCGTTCGTGATGAAACCATTCGGTTGTTTTCTCTCAATGAGAAGGGCGAATTGGATGCTATCTCACGATTCGATCGTTTGTGAGTACCAAGATGTCTTTCCGAAGAGCTTCCAGAATGCCTCCTCACCGCCGCTTGAATTCGTTATCGATCTTGAGCCCGGCATCGAACCCGCTTTGCAAGCCGCCCATACAAGCTTGGACCTAATGAACTGAAGGAATTGAAGAAGCATTTCGATGAACAAGAGCGTCTGGGTTTGATCAGACCGAGTTCATCTCCTTGGGGCTGTGGTGTTCTTTTGTCCAGAAGAAGGATGGCACGGACCGACTTTTGCGCCGACATCATTCCATTGAATAAGAAGACAATCAATAACAAGTATCCACTTCCCAACATCAAAGAGCTTTTCGAGCAACTCAAAGGTGCTAAAGTGTTCTCCAAGCTTGACCGTCGAAAGGGTTATCATCAGATTCGCATTCGAGAACAAGAAATTCCCAAGACAAAGATTCGTAACAAGCTTTGGTTCTTATGAATATCTTGTCATGTCTTTCGCCTTGTCAATGCTCCTCCAACATTCTCTCGAATGATGAACTTCATCTTCAACCCCTACACCAATGAATTCGTCTTGGTCTATCTTGATGATATTTTGGTCTTCTCCAAGAATAAGAAGGATCATGCCAAACATTTGCGATTGGTGCTAGACAAGCTCAGAGAGCATCAGTTCTATGCGAAGTTTTCCAAATGTGAATTTTGGCTTGATGAAGTGCTTTATCTTGGTCATATCATCTCCGCCAAGGGCATCGCTGTTAATCCCGAGAAGGTGTCTGCAGTTGTGAATTGGGAACCTCCTCGTATCGTCAAGCAGCTCGCAGCTTTTCTTGGTCTTGCAAGCTATTGTCAAGATTCGTTGAGAATTTCTCCAAGATTGCAAAGCCTCTTTCCAACCTCCTCCGTAAGCATGTGAAGTATGTCCGGTCTCCCGAGTGTGACGTTGCTTTCAATACTCCCAAAGAGAAACTCGTCACAGCTCCTGCTCTTGACTCCTCCCGATGAATCCAAGCCATTCAAGTTTTACGTGATGCTTCTCTTCAAGGTCTCGTGCTTTGTGTTAATGCAAGAGAAGAAAGTTGTGGCCTATACCTCTCGGCCAATTGAAGCCCAACGAGAAGAACTACCCCACTCACGATCTTGAGTTGGCGGCAGTTGTCCATGCATTGATAACTTGGAGACATCTCTTGTTGGGAAGGAAAGTGGACATTTTCACCGATCACAAGAGCCTCAAGTATATCTTCACTCAACCCAACCTCAACCTCGTGCAAACTCGATGGGTCGAAATGATTCAAGAGTACAACCCAAGTATTGAATATACTCCGGCAAGGCCAATGTGATTGCAGATGCTTTGAGCAGGAAGGCTTATCGCAATGCTTTAATCCTCAAGCCCTTCCAACCGGATCTCCGTGGAAGCTTTCCGCAAGCTGAATCTTCAAGTTGTTCCTCAAGGCTTTCTTGCCAACCTCATAGTCTCTCCTACTTTGGAAGATCAGATTCGTGAGGCTCAACTCCTGGATACCATGGTGAAAAGGTGAAACGTGGTATCGACAAGGGCATTTCCAAGTACAAGTGCTTCCACATTGATGACAAAGATACTCTTTTCTTCGAGGACCGGATTGTGGTTCCAAATGGTGATCTACGTAAAGTCATTATGAACGAGGCACACAATTCCCTTCTATCCATCCATCCTGGAAGTACGAAGATGTACCATGACCTCAAGCAGTCATATTGGTGGACTCGAATGAAGCGAGAAATTGCTCAATTCGTGAATGAGTGTGATGTCTGCAGAAGAGTGAAAGCAGAACACCAAAGACCAGCTGGTCTCCTCCAACCTCTTGCTATTCCGTAATGGAAGTTTGATCATATTGAGATGGACTTCGTGACTGGATTTCCTAAGTCCAAGCGTGGAAATGATGCTATCTTCGTTGTCATTGACAAGCTTACTAAAGTGGCTCATTTTCTTCCTATCAAAGAATCTATCACAGCAGCTCGGGCCATGTGAGCTATACACCTCCGTAATTGTCTCCTTGCACGGCAGTCCACATGTGATCTCTTCAGTCCGTGGCAGCATCATTACATCCAAGTTTTGGGATTGTTTTAAGAAGGCCATGGGCACCAACATCTGCTTTCAAAGACAGCTTTCCATCCTCAAACAAGTGGCCAAGTCGAGCGAGTCAATCAAATCCTCAAGACATGCTCAGGGCTTGTGTCATTTCCTTCGGTATGAAGTGGGAAGATTGTCTTCCATATGCCGAGTTATCCTACAACAACAGCTTCCAAGCGAGTTCGGGCAAGGCCCCATTCGAAATTCTCCATGGCAGAAAGTGTCGTACTCCTCTTAATTGGTCCGAGACAGGTGAACGCCAACTTCTTGGCAACGACTTGATCACAGAAAGTCAAGAAATGTGCAAAGTCATTCGTGAGAATCTCAAAGCCGCCGCAATCGCGCCAGTAAGAGCTATTATGATGACAAGCACCGTGATGTGGCTTTTGAAATCGGAGACCATGTCTACCTCCGCGTCTCTCCAATGAAAGGCACTCGTCGCTTTGGTATCAAAGGGAAGCTTGCCCCTAGATACGTGGGTCCTTTCAAGATCATTGGCAAAAGAGGCGATCTCGCCTATCAACTTGAGCTTCCCTCCAACTCCGCAAACGTGCACGATGTGTTTCACGTGTCACAGCTTTGCAAGTGCTTCAAGACTCCTAAACGCACTATCAACTTCGAAGAAATTGACCTCCAAGAAGATCTCTCTTATCATGAGCACCCCGTGGCTATTCTTGAAGAAACCGAGCGCAGGAATCGCAACAAGTCAATCAAATTCCTGAAAGTGAAGTGGTCACACCATTCCGACCGAGAAGCCACCTGGGAGCGCGAGGATCACCTCCGTTCCAAATATCCGGAGTTCTTTCAGTCCTAGATCTCGGACGAGATCCTCTTGTAGTGGTGGAGTGTTGTAACACCCGGATGTAACTTTCCATATTTGTATCTCCAACTCTTGCCATTTTCGCATTGTGATATGATATTCCCTCCGTGGTTGGGTTTTTCTTCATTTTGCATTTTGTCCATGTCATGCATTTCATATCATGTCATCATGTGCATCTCATTCGCATACGTGTTCGCCTCATGATTCCGAGCATTTTCCCGTTGTCCGTTTTGCAATCCGCACTCCTATGTCCCCGGCCCCTTTTACATTTTTCCGTGAGCGGGTACTAAACTTTCTCGGAATGGACCGAGGTTTGTCAAGTGGCCTTGGTATACCACCGGTAGACCACCTGTCAAGTTTCAGGTCATTTGGAGCTCGTTTGGTACGCACTCTCGCAAAGGCCTCTTTTAAGTTGCAGCCCAACACCCCTTCAAAACAGCCCAATAACCCATCTAACTCCCCTCCATGCTCTCGGTCGTTCGATCACGATCGTGTGGGCGAAAACTACACCCCATTTGGACACTCCTAGCTCCCTCTACCTCTATATATAGACCCTCCTCAATTCGGACGAAACCCTAGCAGTTTCGTCTCCGCCACATCGGACACGTCCGGCCGCAGCCGGACACGTCTGGTCGCCCCGCCGCCACGTGGCGCCGCCGCGCGCCGCTTAAGCCCGCGGCGTCTGCCTCCCTGCCCGGACGCCACTGCCGCCGCCTCAGCTCGCCGCCATGGTCTCCCGCCTCGCCCAAGCGCCTCCGCCGCTGCCGCCCGAATTCGCCGCTGGCCGTCGTCCGGGCTCGTCCCAAGGCGCCCGCGCCGGCTGCCGCCCGCCGGCCGCCGCTCCCCATCTGCCGCCCGGCCGTCCCCTTCGCCGCCCTTCCGCCGTCTCCAACTCCGCCGGCCGCCTCGATCCGGCCAGATCCGATCGGATCCACCTCGGTTGACTTCTTTCCCCTCCCCCGAATCCTCTAAGTCTTTTATCCTAGCAGATTTTGTTGCATTTTCATCATGCCATAACTCCGTAACCGTGGCTCTGTCTTGGGCGTATAGCATACCGAAATGTTCGACTCGATGAGTAGATCATTTCTTCTCATTGCATCATTTTCATTTGAGCTCATCTTGATGCCCGAAATGCTGTTAGAAGAGGGCTATGTGATGTTAGTTTCAGATTCTTAACAGAACATGCACTTTTGTCATTTTTGCCATGATTGATGTGTGCACCCTATGAACTTGAGTCCTACATGTGTTTTGTAATATGACATGCCATCTTTACAGGGGTGTATTCCATGTATTTTGTGATCTCTGTGGTGACTAGCACAAGCATGCAAACTAGGCTTCATGATGTTGCTGATTTCAGCCCCTGTTTTGCTGATATTTTTATGCCATGTTAACTTGACGCTACCGAGAGATCCATGCATATTTTGAGATACTTCAGTAAGGATGTTTTGAACATATGGATATGCTATATCCATTCATTCCCTTGTTTGCAATTATGGAGTGCCATAGCTTGAGTGAATCGAGCTCTACTTTTGCTATAAAAATTTTCCTGGCAGATTGTTTACATGTTATTCAATTTTGCCAAGGTTGTCGTAGTTGATCCGTGTATGCTATGATGTTGTTCTTGCCATGTATAGCTTCTATGCCATGTCTTCTTGATGTATGTATGCTTAGTTTATCATGAAATGCTCTGTAGTGAGTGCATCGAGCTCTTAAACATGCCTACTTGTTATCTGTTTTTGTCATGCCCTGTTGCTGAATCTGTTAACGAAACTTGCTATTTTGACATGGGTGCTATTATATTTTCTGATCCTTTTTGGCTTATGGTCTGTAAGGGACTTTTGTTCTATGCTTTGAGTAGATTCATGACATGCCTTGTTTTGCTATTATAAGTTCCTGTAGAATGCTGTTTGCTTACTCTGAACATTGCTATTATAAGTATCTGTGAAGCTGATATGTTTTGCACTTTTGTCATGCTTGTTAGGACCTATTATGGTGTGATTTAGCCGTAGCTCAGTGTTCATCTTTTGTCAAGCATCTTGAGTAGATCGCTGCCAAATACTTTGTTGGTACGTTTGGGAGCAGTAGCTTAATTTCTTGTTGCTTGCTATGTGGTATCTTGCTGTTAATGGCAGATTTGTGTCATTCTTGTTTTGCTTGTCATTTGCAAACCGTGCATCCGATTCCGGTGATCTTTATATCGATTTCAACCGAAATCATCTCACCTTTTCAGCGGCGTACTTGGTTTGCCAAGTTGATGCCTGGTTCATCATTTTCCTTCCGGAGCACGCATACGCATTGCATATCACATCTCGCATATCATGCCATGTTTTGCATCAAGATCATATTGCATTGCACCGTGATTTATTGTGGTTCAATTGTTTGTGTTCTTGCCTTGGGTAGAGCCGGAGACGAGTACGCGAACGAGGAACCTGTTGAGAACGCCACGAGGATCAAGCTTTCGACAACTCGAGAACTTTGCTGCAAGATGACCATACCCTCAAAATCACTTCTATCTTTGCTATGCTAGATGCTCGCTCTTTTGCTATGCCTATGCTACGATGCCTATCACTTGCTTATCATGCCACCCATATTGCCATGTCAAACCTCTAACCATCCTTTCCTAGCAAACCGTTGTTTGGCTATGTTACCGCTTTGCTCAAATTTCTCTTATAGCGTTGATAGTTGCAGGTGAAGATGAAGTTTGTTCCTTGTTGGAACATGGAGATGTTGTTCTTTGTTGGAACATGTTTACTTGTTGGGGATATCACAATATATCTGCTATAATTAATGCGTCTATATACTTGGTAAAGGGTGGAAGGCTCGGCCTTATGCCTGGTGTTTTGTTCCACTCTTGCCGCCCTAGTTTTCGTCATACCGGTGTTATGTTCCTTGATTTCGCGTTCCTTACGGTTGGGTGATTTATGGGACCCCTTGACAGTTCTCTTTGAATAAGACTCCTCCAAAGAAGGCCCAACATTGGTTTTACCATTTGCCACCTAAGCCTTTTTCCCTGGGTTTTCGCGAGCCCTGTGGTCATCTTATTTTAACCCCGGACCAGTGCTCTTTCGAGTGCTGGCCCGAACTAGAGCCCTCAGGCGCCCCTCAAGGAAACTTGAGGTCTGGTTTTAGTTGTACGGACTGCTCATCCGGATGTGCCTCGAGAACGAGATATGTGCAGCTCCTATCGGGATTTGTCAAGACAATCGGGCGGCTTTGCTGGTCTTGTTTTATTGCTGTCGAAATGTCTTGTAGTCCGGGATTCCGAGACTGATCGGGTCTTCCCGGTAGAAGGAATGTCCTTCGTTGATTGTGAGAGCTTATAATGGGCTAAGTTGGGACACCCCTGCAGGGTATTAACTTTCGAAAGCCGTGCCCGCGGTTATGAGGCAGATGGGAATTTGTTAATGTCCGGTTGTAGAAAACCCAAAGTTGACTTTAATTAATACACATCAACCGCGTGTGTAACCGTGATGGTCTCTTCTCGGCGGAGTCCGGGAAGTGAACACGGTGTTGGAGTTATGTTTGACGTAAGTAGTTCAGGATCACTTCTTGATCGCTACTAGCTTCACGACCGTGCTTTGCCTCCTCTTCTCGCTCTCTTTTGCGAATGTAGCCACCATATATGCTAGTCGCTGTCGCAGATCCACCTCACAACTCTGTCCTTCCTATAAGCTTAAATAGTCTTGATCTCGCTGGTGTGAGATTGTCGAGTCCCCGTGACTCATGTGTTCTACCAAAACAGTTGTGTGCCGGCGATGTCGGTATGACGCAACCGAGCTCAAGTGGGAGTTCGACGAGGAACGTGGTCGTTACTATGTGTCTTTTCACGATGATCGTGAGTGGTGCCCAGTTGGGACGATCGGGGATCCGTAGCATTTGGGGTATCTTCTTTATTTTGGTTCCGTAGTCGGACCTTGAGTGTAATCTGAATGATGGATGTTTATTTATGTATTGTGTGAAGTGGCTGTAAGCCAACTATGTATCTATTTCCTTATGTATTACATGGGTTGTGTGAAGATTACCTCACTTGCGACATTGCTTTCAATGCGGTTATGCCTCTAAGTCGTGCTTCGACACGTGGGAGATATAGCCGCATCGAGGGCGTTACAGCCTGTCAGGGAGTTTCCGGAGCTCAGGCCCAACTGTGTCTACTTCACCACACCTCGGCTGATACACCATGACAATTTCGGTCTTCCGGGCTGGAGAGGTGTGGGGATTTACGACTTGGAAAATCAGACGTTTGAGTACGTTTTCCCCAGCTTTGGACCGGACTATGGAAGATTTTGGCCCTCTGAACTTTGGTACACTCCGAAGCGTTGAAGGATGAGATCGATGGATGGTTTTTGCTTGAAGTTGTAGGAAGTTGACTCGATGATCTGTAATATGTGTGGGGCGGATATAGGAACATCTGGACACGTTTGTCATGTCGGATCTTGTTCATTGTGGTCAACCCCGACAAATTTATTTGTCTATCCGCATTCCGGACCAAACCTTAACCCTTCCACTTCGCTCCAAACTCCTGTCCGACCTTCTACGGTATGGTGGACAACGGATCCGACAAGGTAAAGTTTCTTTGTAGCTCAGACTACATGGAACCTCTTATCTTCAACCCTTCAACATTGTTTTGAGATCCGTATTCTTCAACTAACTTACAGCAAGAAGATTTCTCTTTTTTGTTTCTCTCAAATGAAAGAACATAGATACTTCAAACTTTGTAGACAAACAAAATTTACAAATTCGATGTGTGAAAAAACTTTCAGTTTTTTTGGACTGACATAAATATACAAAATGAGGATTTTTTGATTAAAAAATAATTTTTAGCGTTTAAAATGCATGAAAAAATCTGAAAGTTTTTTCCCACATAGTAATTAGAATGTTTTGTTGTCCTGCAAAGTTTGAACTTTATACGTTGTTTCGTTTGAGAGAAACAAAAATGACAAATGTGCCTGCACGGACCACGACGCAAAAATGGATGGCTAAGATAAGGGATACCACGTAGCTCGAGCTACACAAAACCACACTCATCCGACAATGAGATCTCCCGATTCATCGGGTTGGACCTCGTCCCATGCGAGGATGAGGAGGAATTGGTCGTTTGGCTTGCTCTCCGTCGGTCTTAGGAAGAAATCTTAGCTCCGCGGTTGGAGTCGCTCGACGCGCAAGTCCGTAGCGTTCCCGCAAAAGTCGCCTGGATCCGTCAGGGCTGGTGGCTTGAGGTGCATGGCCGCGGCCTCGCTTGACGTGACAATCACTGATAGGCGGCACAACCCCTTGATGTCTACTACACAACCTTCTTCTTGTAGACGTTGTTGGGCCTCCAAGTGCAGAGGTTTGTAGGACAGTAGCAAATTTCCCTCAAGTGGATGACCTAAGGTTTATCAATCCGTGGGAGGCGTAGGGATGAAGATGGTTTCTCTCAAACAACCCTGCAACCAAATAACAAAGAGTCTCTTGTGTCCCCAACACACCCAATACAATGGTAAATTGTATAGGTGCACTAGTTCGGCGAAGAGATGGTGATACACGTGCAATATGGATGGTAGATATAGGTTTTTATAATCTGAAAATATAAAAACCGCAAGCTAACAAGTGGTAAAAGTTAGCGTAAACGGTATTGCAATGATAGGAAACAAGGCCTAGGGTTCATAATTTCGCTAGTGCAAGTTCTCTCAACAATAATAACATAATTGGATCATATAACTATCCCTCAACATGCAACAAAGAGTCACTCCAAAGTCACTAATAGTGGATAACAAACGAAGAGATTATGGTAGGGTACGAAACCACGTCAAAGTTATTCTTTTCAATCAATCCGTTGGGCTATTCCTATAAGTGTCACAAACAGCCCTAGAGTCCGTACTAGAATAACACCTTAAGACACAAATCAACCAAAACCCTAATGTCACCTAGATACTCCAATGTCACCTCAAGTATCCGTGGATATGACTATACGATATGCATCACACAATCTCAATTCATCTACTCAAACCAACACATAGAACCTCAAAGAGTGCCCCAAAGTTTCTACCGGAGAATCACGATTTAAAACGTGTGCCAACCCCTATGCATAGGTTCATGGGCGGAACCCGCAAGTTGATCACCAAAACATACATCAAGTGGATCAATAGAATACCCCATTGTCACCACGGGTATCCCACGCAAGACATACATCAAGTGTTCTCAAGTCTTTAAAGACTCAATCCGATAAGATTAATTCAAGGGTAAAACTCAATCCATTACAAGAGAGAAGAGGGGGAGAAGAAACATAAGATCCAACTAGCAAAGCTCGCGATACATCAAGATCGTGCCAAATCAAGAACACGAGAGAGAGATCAAAGACATAGCTACTGGTACATACCGTCAGCCCCGAGGTGAACTACTCCCTCCTCATCATGGAGAGCGCCGAGATGATGAAGATGGCCACCGGTGAGGGTTCCCCCCTCCGGCAGGGTGCCGGAACAGGGTCCCGATTGGGTTTTGGTGGCTCTGGAGGTTTTGCGGCGGCGGAACTCCCGATCTATTCTCTGTTCTAGAAGTTTTACGATACGTAGGTATATATGGGTGCAAGGGGTACGTCGGTGGAGCTTCGGGGGCCCCACGAGGCAGGGGGCGCGCCCCCCACCCTCGTGGCCAGCTCCCGTATCTTCTGACATAGGGTCCAATTCTATCCGGTGGCTTTCCTTCCAAAAATAACTTCTCCAGTTGATTTCGTTCCGTTTTGACTCCGTCTGATCTTCCTTTTCCTCAAACACTGAAATAGGCATAAAACAAAGAATCGGGCTGGGCCTCCGGTTAATAGGTTAGTCCCAAAAATAATATAAAAGTGGATAATAAAGCCCAATATTGCCCAAAACAATAGATAATATAGCATGGAGCAATCAAAAATTATAGATACATTGGAGACGTATCAAGCATCCCCAAGCTTAATTCATGCTCGTCCTCGAGTAGGTAAATGATAAAAAGATAATTTTCGATGTGGAATGCTAGTTGGCATAATTTCAATGTAATTCTTCTTAATTGTGATATGAATATTCAGATCCGAAAGATTCAAGACAAAAGTTCATATTGACATAAAAATAATAATACTTCAAGCATACTAACAAAGCAATCATGTCTTCTCAGAATAGCATGGCAAAAGAAAGTTCATCCCTACAAAATCATATAGTTAGGCCATGCTTCATTTTTGTCACACAAAGATGTTCCCAACTTATATACCCCCGATGACAAGCCAAGCAATTGTTTCATACTTAAATAATCTCAAACTTTTTCAACCTTCACGCAATACATGAGCGTGAGCCATGGATATAGCACTATGGGTGGAATAGAATATGATGATGGGGATTGTGTGGAGAAGACCAAAAAGGAGAAAATCTCACATTGACGAGGATAATCAACGGGCTATGGAGATGCCCATCAATTGATGTCAACATGAGGAGTAGGGATTGCCATGCAACGGATGCACTAGAGCTATAAATGAATGCTCAACAAAAGAAAACTAGTAGGTGTGCATCCAACTTGCTTGATCACAAAGACCTAGGGCATTTGAGGAAGCCCATTGTAGGAATATACAAGCCAAGTTCTATAATGAAAAATTCCCACTAGTATGAAAAAGACAACTTATGAGACTCACTATATGAAGAACATGGTGCTACTTTGAAGCACAAAATATGAGACTCACTACATGAAGAACAAGGTGCTACTTTGAAGCACAAGTGTGGAAAAAGAGATAGTAACATTGCCCTTTTTATTTATTTTCTTTTTTTTCTTTTCTTCTTTTTTTCTCTTTTTTTCTTTTTTTGGGCCTTTCTTTTTTTCTTTTTGGCCTTTCTCTTTTTTTTTCTTTTTTTTCTTTGGGCAATGCTCTAAGAATGATGATCATCACACTTCTATTGATTATAACAAATGAATTACAACTCGAAACTAGAACAAGATATGACTCTATATGAATGCCTCCATGTGTATCGGGATGGTGCAATGAATCAAGAGTGACATGTATGAAAAATAATGCATGGTGGCTTTGCCACAAATACGATGTCAACTACATGATCATGCAATGGCAATATGACAAAAGTAAAGTATGTCATGATGATGATGAACGGAACGGTGGAAAGTTGCATGGCAATATATCTCGGAATGGCTATGGAAATGCCATAATAGGTAGGTATGGTGGCTGTTTTGAGGAATATATAGGGAGATTTATGTGTGATAGAGTGTATCATATCACGGGGTTTGGATGCACCGGCGAAGTTTGCACCAACTCTCAAGGTGAGAAAGGGCAATGCATGCATCAAGAGGCTAGCAAAGGCGGAAAGGTAAAGTGCGATAATCCATGGACTCAGCATTAGTCAAAAGAACTCATATACTTATTGCAAAAGTTTAGAAGTCATCAAAACCAAGTACTACGCCAAGCATGCTCCTAGGGGGATAGATTGGTAGGAAAAGACCATCGCTCGTCCCCGACCGCCACTCATAAGGATGCACAAGCCAGGTACACTTCATGTTTCAAATTTGTTACACAACTTTAACCACACGTGCATGCTAAGGGACTTGCTAACTTCAACACAAGTATCTCTCAAATTCACAACTACTCAACTAGCATGACTCTAATATCACCATCTTCATATCTCAAAACAATCATCAAGCATCAAACTTCTCTTAGTATTCAACACACTCATAAGAATTCTTACAAATCTTGTATGCTTAGCATATTAGGATTATTTAAGCAAATTACCATGCTATTTAAGACTCTCAAAATAATATAAGTGAAGTATGAGAGTTCATCTATTTCTTCAAAATAAAACTACCACCATGCTCTAAAACATATAAGTGAAGCACTAGAGCAAATGACAAACTACTCCGAAAGATATAAGTGAAGATCAATGAGTAGTCGGATAATTATGCAACTATGTGAAGGCTCTCTAACATTTAAGAATTTCAGATCTTGATACTTTATTCAAACAGCAAGCAAAAAAAATGACATGACGCTCCAAGCAAAACACATATCATGTGGTGAATAAAAATATAGCTCCAAGTAAAGTTACCGATGAACGAAGACGAAAGAGGGGATGCCTTCCGGGGCATCCCCAAGCTTAGACGCTTGGTTATCCTTGAATATTACGTTGGGGGTGCCTTGGTAATCCCAATCTTAGGCTCTTTCCACTCCTTATTCCATAGTCCATCGAATCTTTACCCAAAACTTGAAAACTTCACAACACAAAACTTAACAAGAAACTCGTGAGCTCCATTAGCGAAAGAAAAAAAACACCACTTCAAAGTACTGTAATGAACTCATTATTTATTTATATTGGTGTTAAACCTACTTTATTCCAACTTCTCTATGGTTTGTAAACTATTTTACTAGCCATAGATTCATCAAAATACGCAAACAACACACGAAAAACAGAATCTGTCAAAAACAGAACAGTCTGTAGTAATCTGCAACTAACACAAACTTATGGAACTCCAAAGATTCTAAGATAAATTGGCGGACCTGAGAAATTTGTCTAGTAATCATATGCAAAAAGAATCAACTAAATAGCACTCTCCAGTAAAAAGTTTTAGCTAATCTCGTGAGCGCTAAAGTTTCTGTTTTTTACAGCATGATCATAAAGACTTCACCCAAGTCTTCCCAAAGGTTCTACTTGGCACAAACACTAATTAAAACATAAAACCACATCTAAACAGAAGCTAGATGGATTATTTATTACTAAACGTAACCAAAAAGCAAGAAATTAAAATAAAATTGGGTTGCCTCCCAACAAGCGCTATCGTTTAATGCCCCTAGCTAGGCATGATGATTTCAATGATGCTCACATAAAGATAAGAACTGAAACATAAAGAGAGCATCATGAAGAATATGACTAGCACATTTAAGTCTAACCCACTTCCTATGCATAGGGATTTTGTGAGCAAACAACTTATGGGAACAATAATCAACTAGCATAGGAAGGCAAAACAAGCATAACTTCAAAACTTTAAGCACATAGAGAGGAAACTTGATATTATTGCAATTCCTACAAGCATATATTCCTCCCTCATAATAATTTTCAGTAGCATCATGAATGAATTAGACAATATAACCAGCACCTAAAGCATTCTTTTCATGATCTACAAGCATAGAAAATTTATTACTCTCCACATAAGCAAAATTCTTCTCATTCGGAATAGTGGGAGTATCATAAGAGACTTGAATACTATAAATTGTTTCCACACTAAAAGAGTAATGTTAGGGTACTCATAATCATGACAAGTTTTATAAATATAATCATCACTACTCTTTATAACATAAGTTTTATCACAATAATCATCATAAGTAGCAACTTTGTACTCATCATAATCGATTGAAACCTCTTCCAAGATAGTGGATACATCACTAAATAAAGTCATGACCTCTCCAAATCCACTTTCATAAATATTATAAGATTCAACATCCTCCAATATTGTGGGATCACTACTTCCTAAAGTTGACACTCTTCCAAACCCACTTTCATAAATATAATCATCATAGGTAGAAGGCATGCTATCATCATAACTACTTTGCATATCAAAACTTGAGAGGCTAAAAATATTATCATTATTAAGCATAGCATCCCCGAGCTTGGGACAAACATTAATTACAGCAAACATCAAACATAGCTTCCCCAAGCTTGGGCCTTTTCATATCATAAGCATAATCACTCTCATCATTAATAGTATAGATAGCACCAATAGTATAGCAATTATTATATTCTTCCAAGCAAGTGCCAAAAAGATTTTCAAGATCATAAGAAGTATCATTATCTTCCCAATCATTATCATCACAACAAGCAATAGGCATAACGAGATCATCGTCAAGTGTATCATCTTCATTTTCATGAGTAACAGCAATAATAGGAGCAACTTTATTTGGGAGAGATACCTTTTTACCTCTCTTCATTTTTCTTTTCTTCTTCTTCACCTCATGTGTGGGTTAAATCCTCTTTTTGGAGCTCCTTATTAATGAGATTGGTTGGATAGAAGACTCCTCCTCGTTACCTGATTCATCATAAGAAACAATAGGAGGATATTGGGAAGTCTCTTCCCTTTCGTTAGCATTCTCTTCATCTTCTATTTGTTTTCTTTTCTTTATGTAATTGGCAATATAAGGATTTTCAATGCAATTCACCGCACAATACATATAAATATTCTCTAGATCAAGATCAAGAAATCTATCAAGATTAAATTTTGGAATACCCTCAGTTATACGTTTCATTTCTTCATAACCCAAAAGAAGGCTAAGCTCTTTATGATGCTCAAGGGTAATCAAATTATCACAATATTTGGAAACGACTTGATCATGAAACAAATAGCATTGGAGCTTTAAATGACCATGTTCATTGCAAAGTTCACAAGGGGTACTATAAATATTGAATCTTTCAAAGCACATTCATCTAGCTCTTCTTGCAACAATTTGGTTTCTAAGTACTTATGCCTCTTGCAATATCTATCTTCCCTATTTAGTGTGTACTTACAAACCCAATGCACTCCACAAAAATTGACATGTTTATAGGAGACATTTTCATCATAACTAGTGCAATCATCATTAGCATCATGGATATTCAAAGAATTCGTACTAACAACATTGCAATCATGCTCATCATTCAAATATTTAGTGCCAAACAATTTAGAGATTTCTTCTTCTAGCACTTGAGCACAATTATCCTTTCCATCATACTCACGAAAGATATTAAAAAGATGAAGCGTATGAGGCAAACTCAATTCCATTTTGTAATTTTCTTTTATAAGCTAAACTAGTGCTAAAACAAGAAACAAAAATATTCAATTGCAAGATCTAAAGATATACCTTCACTTACCTAGCCTCCCCGGCAATGGCGCCAGAAAAGAGCTTGATGTCTACTACACAACCTTCTTCTTGTAGACGTTGTTGGGCCTCCAAGTGCAGAGGTTTGTAGGACAGTAGCAAATTTCCCTCAAGTGGTTGACCTAAGGTTTATCAATCCGTGAGAGGCGTAGGATGAATATGGTCTCTCTCAAACAACCCTGCAACCAAATAACAAAGAGTCTCTTGTGTCCCCAACACACCCAATACAATGGTAAATTGTATAGGTGCACTATTTCGTGAAGAGATGGTGATACAAGTGCAATATGGATGGTAGATATAGGTTTTTATAATCTGAAAATATAAAAACAGCAAGGTAACAAGTGGTAAAAGTGAGCGTAAACGGTATTGCAATGATAGGAAACAAGGCCTAGGGTTCATACTTTCGCTAGTGCAAGTTATCTCAACAATAATAACATAATTGGATCATATAACTACCCCTCAACATTCAACAAAGAGTCACTCCAAAGTCACTAATAGTGGATAACAAACGAAGAGATTATGGTAGGGTACGAAACCACCTCAAAGTTATTCTTTCCAATCAATCCGTTGGGCTATTCCTATAAGTGTCACAAACAGCCCTAGAGTTCGTACTAGAATAACACCTTAAGACACAAATCAACCAAAACCCTAATGTCACCTAGATACTCCAATGTCACCTCAAGTATCCGTGGGTATGATTATACGATATGCATCACACAATCTCAATTCATCTACTCAAACCAACACATAGAACCTCAAAGAGTGCCCCAAAGTTTCTACCGGAGAATCACGACGAAAACGTGTGCCAACCCCTATGCATAGGTTCATGGGCAGAACACACAAGTTGATCACCAAAACATATATCAAGTGGATCAATAGAATACCCCATTGTCACCACGGGTATCCCACGCAAGACATACATTAACTGTTCTCAAGTCTTTAAAGACTCAATTCGATAAGATTACTTCAAGGGGAAAACTCAATCCATTACAAGAGAGAAGAGGGGGAGAAGAAACATAAGATCCAACTATAATAGCAAAGCTCGCGATACATCAAGATCGTGCCAAATCAAGAACACGAGAGAGATCAAACACATAGCTACCGGTACATACCCTTAGCCCCGAGGGTGAACTACTCCTCCTCATCATGGAGAGCGCCGAGATGATGAAGATGGCCATCGGTGAGGGTCCCCTCCGGCAGGTGCGAACAGGTCCCGATTGGTTTTTGGTGGCTCTGGAGGTTTTGCGGCGGCGGAACTCCCGATCTATTCTCTGTTCTGGAAGTTTTACGATACATAGGTATATATGGGTGCAAGGGGTACGTCGGTGGAGCTTC
Organism: Aegilops bicornis; assembly: GCA_021605145.1. Classification (NCBI taxonomy): domain Eukaryota; kingdom Viridiplantae; phylum Streptophyta; class Magnoliopsida; order Poales; family Poaceae; genus Aegilops; species Aegilops bicornis. Next base: position 574,166,979 of record CM038675.1, read on the forward strand.
GGGGGCGCGCCCTAGGGGGTGGGCACGCCCCCCACCCTCGAGGCCAGCTCCCGTATCTTCTGACGTAGAGTCCAAGTCTATCCGGTGGCTTCCCTTCCAAAAAATAACTTCTCAAGTTGATTTCGTTCCGTTTTGACTCCGTCTGATATTCCTTTTCCTCGAAACACTGAAATAGGCATAAAACAGTAACTTTGGGCTGGGCCTCCGGTTAATAGGTTAGTCCCAAAAATAATATAAAAGTGGATAATAAAGCCCAATATTGCCCAAAACAGTAGATAATATAGCATGGAGCAATCAAAAATTATAGATACGTTGGAGACGTATCACCCCTTTGGTGTCGTCCCGTCCCCACAAAGTCGGGCTCCGAGTCTGAGGTCAACAGTGGCATGCATCACAGCCCAACTGGCCAGGAGGAGCGGTGTGCCCGTCATGCAAGGAACAAGCTGCTACAAGCAGCGACAACCCTAGAGGCCGAGGACGCGGAGCGAACGACGGCGCGCCCTTGCTTTGGAGCAAAGTCAAGCGGTCCGTGCAATGGCCAGACTGCCCCCAAAGAGGAGGAGGAGGAGGACCGGAATGGATCGGACAACTCTGACAGTGAGCAGATCTGTCTTGATCCATTTTCCGTCATTGCCCGGTACTTCCGACGTGTCCGGCCACGTCAACGGACGTTTAGGGGCCCGGATTTGCCCAGTCCAATTGTAGATGATCTAAGTAAGCCATATTTTTTGTGCCAGCTCATAAGCCGTAGGCCTACATGGTTGCACCAAAAAAAATTGGGATGGACTAGTTAGTGAAGGAAATATGCCCTAGAGGCAATAATAAAATTGTTATTTTATATTTCCTTATTCATGATAAATGTTTATTATTCATGCTAGAATTGTATTTACCGGGAACTTGATACATGTGTGGATACACAGACAAAACACTGTGTCCCTAGTAAGCCTCTACTAGACTAGCTCGTTAATCAAAGATGGTTAAGTTTCTTAAGCATAGACATGTGTTGTCATTTGATGAACGGTATCACATCATTAGGAGAATGACGTGATGGACAAGACCCATTCATTAGCTTAGCATTATGATTGTTCAGTTTTATTGTTATTGCTTTCTTCATGTCATATACATATTCCTTTGACTATGAGATTATGCAACTCCCGGATACCGGAGGAATACCTTGTGTGCTATCAAATGTCACAACATAACTGGGTGATTATAAAGATGCTCTACATGTATCTCCGAAGGTGTTTGTTGAGTTGGCATGGATCAAGATTAGGATTTGTCACTCCGAGTATCGGTGAGGTATCTCTGGGCCCTCTCGGTAATACACATCATAAGAAGCCATGCAAGCAAAGTGACTAATGAGTTAGTTGCGGGATGACATATTACGGAACGAGTAAAGAGACTTGCTAGTAACGAGATTGAACTAGGTATGAAGATACCGACGATCGAGTCTCGGGAAAGTAACATACCGATGACAAAGGGAATAACGTAAGTTGTCATTACGGTTCGACCGATAAAGATCTTCGTAGAATATGTAGGAGCCAATATGAGCATCCAAGTTCCGCTATTGGTTATTGACCGGAGAGGTGTCTCGGGCATGTCTACATAGTTCTCGAACCCATAGGGTCCGCACACTTAACGTTCGATGACGATTTTGTATTATATGAGTTCTGTGATTTGGTGACCAAATGTTGTTCAGAGTTCCGGATGAGATCACGGACATGACAAGGAGTCTCGAAATGGTCGAGAGGTAAAGATTGATATAGAGGACGATAGTATTCGGACACCGGAAGTGTTCCGGAGGGTACCAGGTACATATCGGGTCACCGGAAGGGGTTTCGGGTACCCCCCCCCCCCCACCGGCAAAGATATGGGCCTAATGGGCCAAGAGGGGAAACGCAGCAGCTAGCAGGGGCTGCTGCGCCCACATATGGGCCAAACCAGAGGAGAAGGAAAGAGGGGAAGAGAGAAGGAAGGGGAGGGATTCGGCCTCCCGCTTCCTTCCCTCCTCCCTCCTCCTTCCTTCCCCCTCCGGGACTTATGGAAGGGGGAGGTCGAATTGGGGAGGCGCCCAAGTAGGATTCCTCCTACTTGGGGCGCCCCCTTGCTGCTCCCCTCCCTCTCCCACCTACATATACATGGGGAGGGGGCGATTAGAACACACACCAACAATTGCTAGTCGTGTGCGGTGCCCCCTCCACAGTTTACGCCTCCGGTCATATTCTCGTAGTGCTTAGGTGAAGCCCTGCGTGGATCACTTCACCATCATTGTCACCACGCCGTCGTGCTGGCGGAACTCATCTACGTCCTCGACACTCTGCTGGATTAACAGTTCGAGGGATGTCATCGAGCTGAATGTTTGCAGAACTCGGAGGTGTTGTACGTTCAGTGCTTGATCGATCGGAATGAGAAGAAGTTCGACTACATCAACCGTGTTGGCAAAAGCTTCCGCTATCGGTCTATGAGGGTACGTAGACACAACCTCCCCCTCTCGTTGCTATGCATCTCCTAGATAGATCTTGCGTGAGCGTAGGAATCTTTTTGAAATTGCATACTACATTCCCCAACAGTGGCATCCGAGCCAGGTCTATGCGTAGATGATATGCACGAGTAGAACACAAAGAGTTGTGGGCGGTGATTGTCATACTGCTTACCACCAATTTCTTATTTTGATTCGGCGGTATTGTTGGATGAAGCGGCCCGGACCAACCTTACATGACCACGTTCATGAGACCGGTTCCGCTGACAGACATGCAACTAGTTTTGCATAGAGGTGGCTGGCGGGTGTCTGTTTCTCCTACTTTAGTTGAACCGAATTTGACTGTGGCCAGTCCTTGTTGAATGTTAAAATAGCGAACTTGATAAATCACCGTTGTGGTTTTGTGCCGTAGGTAAGAACGGTTCTTGCTAGAAGCCCGTCGCAGCCACGTAAAACTTGCAACAACAAAGTAGAGGAGGTCTAGTTTTTTTGCAGGGCATGCTTGTGATGTGATATGGTCAAGACATGATGTGATATACGTTGTTGTATGAGATGATCATGTTTTGTAATAGTTATCGGCAACTGGCAGGAGCCTTATGGTTGTCGCTTTATTGTATGAAATGCAAATGCCATGTAATTACTTTACTTTATCACTAAGCGGTAGCGATAGTTGTAGAAGCAATAGTTGGCGAGATGACCACGCCGCTATGATGGAGATCAAGGTGTCGAGCCGGTGATGATGGAGATCATGATGATGCTTTGGAGATGGAGATCAAAAGCACAAGATGATGATGGCCATATCATGTCACATATTTTGATTGCATGTGATGTTTATCTTTATGCATCTTATTTTGCTTAGTACGGCGGTAGCATTATAAGATGATCCCTTAACTAAATTTCAAGGTATAAGTGTTCTCCCTGAGTATGCACCATTGCGACAGTTCTTCGTGCTGAGACACCACATGATGATCGGGTGAGATAGGCTCTACATTCACATACAATGGGTGCAAGACAATTTTGCACATGCGGAATACTCAGGTTAAACTTAACGAGCCTAGCATGTACAGACATGGCCTTGGAACACTGGAGACCAAAAGGTCGAACGTGAATCATATAGTAGATATGATCAACATAGATATGTTCACCATTGATGACTACTCCATCTCACGTGATGATCGGACATGGTTTAGTTGATTTGGATCACGTATCATTTAGATGACTTGAGGGGTGTCAATCTAAGTGGGAGTTCTTAAGTAATTTGATTAATTGAACTTTAATTTATCATGAACTTAGTCCTGATAGTATTTGCAAATTATTTTGTAGATCAATAGCTCGTGCTATAGCTCCCTTTATATTTTTGATATGTTCCTAGAGAAAACTAAGTTGAAAGATGATAGTAGCAATGATGCGGACTAGGTCTGTGATCTGAGGATTATCCTCATTGCTGCACAGAAGAATTATGTCCTTGATGCACCGCTAGGTGACAAACCTATTGCAGGAGCATATGCAGACGTTATGAACGTTTGGCAAGCTCGATATGATGACTACTTGATAGTTCAGTGCGCCATGCTTTACGACTTAGAATAGGGACTTCAAAGATGTATTGAAATGCCACGGACCATATGAGATGTTCCAAGAGCTGAAATTGGTATTTCAGACTCATGCCCGTGTCGAGAGGTATGAGACCTCTGACAAGTACGTTGCCTACAAGATGGAGGAGAATAGCTCAGCTAGTGAGCATGTGCTCAGAATGTCTAGACACTAGCACTACAATTGCTTGAATCAAGTGGGAGTTAATCTTCTAGATAAGATAGTGATTGACATAATTCTCTAGTCACTATTACCAAGCTAGTAGAACTTCGTGATGAACTATAATGTGCAAGGGATAACGAAAAATATTCCCGAGCTCATCGCGATACTGAAATCGGCGAAGGTAGAAATCAAGAAAGAGCATCAAGTGTTGATGGTTAATAAGACCACTCAAGAAAAAGGGCAAAGGAAAAGAAAGGGAACTTCAAGAAGAATGAAAAGCAAGTTGTCACTCCCGTGAAGAAGCCCAAAACTAGACCTAAGCCTGAAACTGAGTGCTTCTACTGCAAAGGAAATGGTCACTGGAAGCGAAACTACCCCAATTATTTGGCGGATAAGAAGGATGGCAAAGTGAACAAAGGTATATTTGATATACATGTTATTGATGTGTATCTTACTAGTGCTCATAGTAGCCCCTAGGTATTTGATACTTGTTCGGTTGCTAAGATTAGTAACTCGAAACAGGAGTTGCAGAATAAATGGAGACTAGTTGAGGGTAAAGTGACGATGTGTGTTCCAAGATTGATATGATCATCATCGCACACTCCCTATACTTTCGAGATTAATGTTGAACATAAATAAATGTTATTTGGTGTTTGCGTTGAGCATGAACAAGACAGGATCGTGTTCATTGCAATACGGTTATTCATTTAAGGCAGAGAATAAATGTTATTCTGTTTACATGAATAAAATCTTCTATGGTCATACACCCAATGTTAATGGTTTATTGAATCTTGATCGTAGTGATACACATATTTATAATATTGATGCGAAAAGATGCAAAGTTGATAATGATAGTGCAACATACTTCTGGCACTGCCGTTTAGGTCATATTGGTGTAAAGTGCATGAAGAAACTCCATGCAGATGGACTTTTAGAATCACTTGATTATGAATCATTTGATACTTGCGAACCATGCCTCATGGGCAAGATTACTCAAACTCCGTTCTCAGGAACAATGGAGCGAGCCAATGACTTATTGGAAATAATACATACCGATGTATGCGGTCCGAAGAGTGTTAAGGCACACAACAGGTATCGTTATTTTCTGATATTCACAGATGATTTGAGCAGATATGGGTATATCTAGTTGATGAAACACAAATCTGAAACATTAGAAAAATCCAAAGAATTTCAGAGTAAAGTGGAGAATCATCGTAACAAGAAAATAAAGTTTCTACAATCTGATCGTGGAAGCGAATATTTGAGTTACGAGTTTGGCCTTCATTTAAAACAATGTGGAATTGTTTCACAACTCACGCCACCTAGAACACCACATCATAATGGTGTGTCCAAACATCGTAACCGTACTCTATTGCATATGGTGCATTCTATGATGTCTCTTACCGATTTACCACTATTGATTTGGGTTATGCGTTAGAGACAATCGCATTCACATTAAATAGGGCACCGTCTAAATCCGTTGAGACGACACCATATTAACTATGGTTTGGCAAGAAACCTAAGCTGTTGATGTCTACTACGAACCTTCTCCTTGTAGACGTTGTTGGGCCTCCAAGTGCAGAGGTTTGTAGGACAGTAGCAAATTTCCCTCAAGTGGATGACTGTCGGTGTCAAAACCGGCGGATCTCGGGTAGGGGGTCCCGAACTGTGCGTCTAGGCGGATGGTAACAGGAGACAGGGGACACGATGTTTTTACCCAGGTTCGGGCCCTCTCGATGGAGGTAATACCCTACTCCTGCTTGATTGATATTGATGATATGGGTAGTACAAGAGTAGATCTACCACGAGATCAAGGAGGCTAAACCCTAGAAGCTAGCCTATGGTATGATTGTTTTTCTGTCCTACGGACTAAAACCCTCCGGTTTATATAGACACCGGATAGGTTAGGTTTACACAGAGTCGGTTACAATGGTAGGAGATCTACATGTCTGTATCGACAAGCTTGCCTTCCACGCCAAGGAAAGTCCCATCCGGACACGGGACGAAGTCTTCAATCTTGTATCTTCATAGTCTGGACTCCGCCAACGGTAAGAGTTCGCTATCCGGACACCCCCTAATCCGGGACTCCCTCAAGAGCCCCGAACCAGACTTCAATGACGATGAGTCCGCGCGTTGATTGTCTTGGCATTGCGAGGCGGGTTCTTCTCCAAATTCCATATACTTGTCGAATAGTGTCCGGCTCGATAAATGCTGCGCTCCTCGGCTTCTACGCCCAATAATGGCCATCTTCCACGTGTTTGAAATAATGCGAAAAGCCAGGGTATTTTTACAATTACCCCCCTAGCCGTGCAAATGAGCCGCCTATAAAAGGGGCAAGTATCTAGATCTGAGTCACACCATCCCCCCCTTGCGAGCTTTCATCGGAGCGCCTCTGACCAAAGCCCATTCCATCATGGACAGTCGACGTGGCTCCTCCTCTCGTGCTCCCAGCCCTCACCAGAAATTGGGAGAGATGCTCACCCCGCATAGCGAGCTAGTTATACTCCAAGCCAAGGGATTTCTTCCCCGGCCTTCATGGTCCCGGTTCGAGCCGGACTTGCCACCTACAAGGGCGTAAAGCAAGCGAGAGCGCCCCGATCCCTCTAAAGGAGAGCGGGTATGCTTCATCTCTTATCTAGTAAGAGGACTCGGATTTCAAATCCATCCGCTTTCTCCGGGGCTCCTGGAGTTCTACGACCTCCGCTTGCACCATCTTACTCCTGCCTCCATCTTGCACATCGCGGGCTTCGTGGCCCTTTGCGAACTATTCTTGGGCGCCGAGGCTCATTTCGGCTATGGAAGAGAATATTCTGCCTAGTACCCCGTTCCCATGAGGGGTCAATATATCAAGTGGGCGGAGCCGAGCTATGGCGCATCGCCGGGACCGGATACCTATCCGGAACCCCAAAGAAGGCGTCCGAAGACTGGCCTTCAGAATGGTTTTACATGGAGGACGTCCCGCTGCCGGATCCTGTTCGGATCGGTCTTCCGGAGTTCAGCAATGCTCCTCTGAAGAAGCGCCTAAGTTGGCGCCCTCGGAGCCCCCGGAGAGAAGATGACCGGGATGTCCTTTATTTGATGAACCGAATAAGGTTACTGTCTCATGCCGGATTGACCATGATAGGAGTCATGGCAATCTGCATTATGAGGGGAGTGCAGCCGCTCCAATACAGGGGCCACCCCATGTGGGACTTCAACGGGGAGGACGATGCCACCCGCCATGGCCGCAAAGGGCGGGATCGGTCACCGAACCGGTGAAAATCTTGTCTGCCATGTATAAAGGGAGGAGGAGGATTTCCTCCGTGTCAACCTTGAAGGAGTTTTCTTGAATAATCCTCGAAGCCGGGTAAGCAAACATCTTTGTGACTGTCCGATCCATGTTCCCATGGTTAAATATCTCATTTCGTGGTTTCTGCAAGAGAATCGCGCCGGATCGTGGAGAAGATACACAGCCCGCCCACAACCCGAGGATCCAGAACGGTCCTCGATCCGACCTCGAAGAGGATCCGGATATAAAGGTGGAGTTGATCGATGGGGTATTCCACCAACTTAGCATCGACAATGCTGTGGTTGCCATTATACCGATTACCGGAATACTTCCAGCCTCACAGTAATCGAGACCGAGATCCCAAAAACCCTGATAATGACCCATCCATGCTTATTTTTTATCACCGTATACCAATGGTGCTTCGCAGGGGGTACCTTCGAGGCAGGAAGCCGAGCCCGCGGCGGCTAGCCAACAAAGGGCAGTGCGGTCCGGATCGAAACTCCGCCGCAACAGTATGGCGTGCCACCATACTCCCAGGATTGATTCCTGGAAGGCGTACTGACGCTGGTGCTCTTTTCAGGAAAAAGAGCGCCGGATCGAGTCCGGAGAGGGTGCCAATCGAACCTTCACCGGCCAGGCTTCAAAGCCAGGTCCGGAGGCTGAGGCAAGCACGAGACATGCGTCAGATGCTCCTCCGACAGAGGATGCCGACAGGTTGTCCGCCACTAACTCCGAGGTGGAGAGTGCCTTGAATCACAGGCGCCGCCGGATAGTTCTTCGTGATGCATGTTTCTCCCAGGAGGCCTTGAATGCCTTCGATTCGGGAGATGCGCACCTCCGTGCCGCTCAAGATGGTCTAGCCAGAGCCACGAAGCAGTATGTGAAGGACATACGGGTAAGGAAATTTGATGATTATATATGCCAAGAGCCCCGAGACTTAAAATAGTTAGAATAACTGATTTAAGGATCATTTGTTATCTTGAGGATCTTACAGAGAAGAATACCCGATTGTCCCAGGAGCTTGAAGAGTGCAAGGCCCAACTTGAGGATGCACTAGCCGCTACAGGGGGAGCCGCAGAGACCCCCACTGGTAATATACACTTTAAAAGATAAATAGTTTATGAAGTGCGGCGGGTGTATAAATCTGACAAAAACATTGCAGATGGCGCCGGACTGGATCCGGACAAGCAACAGCTCTTGCGCCAGCTAAAGGCTGGCGAGAGCGTGCTTACGAGGGTGCGGCAGGAGAAAAATAACCTCCAGGATGCCAACACCAAGCTGGGTGAGGAACTAAAAGATGTTCGTGCCCAGTTGTCTGACTCCGTAAAGGAGAATCGGCGGCTTCGTCGCGGCATTTTCAGTAAGTGCTTGAGCGAACTTTGAAAGAGTTCGGTGAGGAAGGCGACTAACATAAACACGTATGTAGGTTTGCTCACAGGTCGTCCTGAAGAGGAGATGCCCAATTCTTCGGGTGATCTTCTTCCCGAATTGCGTCAGCTGCACGAACAAGTCCAGCAGCTGATGAAAGGCATCGGCCAGGCCTTGTGGCCATCTATCTCCCTGCCCGAAAGCATTGGGGAGTTGACAGAGCGGCTTCAAGGAGCACGCCGGCGCTTCCGTCTATGGAAGATATTGGCCTGCCGTCAAGGCGCCAAGGAGGCCTGGGCCATGGTAAAGACGCGGTACACGAAGGCTGACCCAAACCACATGGCCGAGGTCGGACCTGTGGGGGCCCGATGGGATGGAGATCCTCAGAAGCTTAGTGTAATGCCAAGTAGAATTGGCCGCCAAGTATTCTCAAGAAGATTGTAAATTAGATAGCCTATAGATGGCATTGAGGAGGAATACAATGAGTCGAGTTGACTATGTAAAAATATGACATGAAAAAATGTCTTCTAGCCGGATTGTAGATCGTTTGTCGAAGCGGACCTTTTCGCTTCAACCTCGGGACCCAATAGTCTGAGTGTGTCCGAATACCTTCGTGGTTATATAAGAACCGGGGTATGCATGGAGACAAGGCGTAGGGGTCATTGTTGCTGTATGTCAGACAAGTGCCCAACTAGGTATGTTATATTACATGGGTAGTAAGAAACATCTTCCAGGAGAATAGTTCCGTTAAGGGTTCCTTTCATTTGGGATGCATGCCCTAAAGTGCATGTCAAAGCTGCTATGAAAGCGTAAAATCATCTGGGGCAGATGGGTAAATAGTTAAAAATCATCTTTCAGTCCACCGACCGAATATTCCCTTAAGAACGCTAGCTTTCAGCTTCACCCAGTCTGAGGTACACATCCGGCTGACCCGGCAGTAACAATCGCAGAGGTGCTCCCTTTACCACCTAGCCGAACAATCGGGAACGTAGGGGTAAGCACAGAGCCAGCAACCCAGATTGGCCAAAACTTAAGTCATATCGATGCATATAATGGTGAATAAAAGGTACATGCGGAAGTTTAACGCATGTGTTGGGCATGAAGCCCGTATAAATAAGCTTCTGTTAAAGAAGCCCCCAGGTATAATGAGCGCGGACAACGCGTCAAGTGTGTGTGAAAAAAGCGCAAACGAGCCTCTAGAGGCTTCAAGAAGAAGAAGGGAGGAGGAGAGAAATAAAACACAACAAAAATAGAAAATGTGGACGGAGGAAGGAGACGAACTTGGAGTCCAGCACTTAGGCGTAGAATCTTCGTAGACGGGCTGCGTTCCATGGGTTCGGCTCGAGTCGGTTATCCGATGCGTTTCGCGACGGTATGCTCCGCCGGTCAGGACCTGGTCGATGATGAAGGGACCTTCCCATTTGGGCTTGAGTTTGTCCTTTTTCTTGTCCGACAAGCGTAGAACTAGTTCGCCAACGTTATAAGCTTTGGCCCGTACTTCCCTGCTTTGATATCTTCGAGCCTCCTGTTGATAGAATGCGGAACGAGCTTTTGCCACATCGCGCTCCTCCTCCAATGCGTCCAAACTGTCCTGCCGATCAAGCTTGGCTTCTCTTTCTTCATACATGCGTACGTGAGGTGAGTCATGTATTATGTCGCAGGCAAGATCGCCTCTGCATACACCATGAAGAATGGTGTGAATCCGTAGTACGATTTGGCGTGGTCCGCAGCCCCCAGTACGGAGTCGAGCTCCTCAACCCAAAGGCGTGTTAGATTCCTTGAGGGACCGCACTAGTCTGGGTTTAATGCCGCTCATGATTAGACCATTTGCCCTTTAGACTTGGCCGTTGGTTTGAGGGTGATAGACTGAGGCATAATCGAGCTTGATGCTCATGTTTTTGCACCATAATTTGACCTCATCGGCCGTGAAGTTGGTGCCATTATCAGTGATGATACTGTGGGGGATACCGTAACGGTGCACTACCCCTGATATGAAGCCTATCACTGGTCCGGATTCGGCCGTTTTAACAGGCTTGGCCTCTATCCATTTGGTGAATTTATCCACCATGACCAATAGGTATTTTTGCTTGTGGGTTCCTCCCTTGAGGGGTCCAACCATGTCCCCCCAGACCACGAACGGCCAGGTGATGGGTATAGTTTTAAGGGCGGTGGGTGGCATGTGGCTTTGGTTAGCAAAAAGGCGGCAACCGACGCATCGTTGGACTAAGTCCGCAGATTCTGCCTCGCCCGTCGGCCAATAAAATCATGTACGGAAGGCCTTGCCTACAAGGGCCCGGGCTGCAGCGTGGTGCCCACCCAGTCCGGCATGAATTTCAGCCAAGTGGTTTCGCCCTTCCTCGTCGGAGATACACCTTTGAAGGACTCCGGTAGTGCTTTTCTTATAAAGCTCTCCCTCATGGACTTTATAGGCTTTAGAGCGCCGTACTATGCAGCGAGCCTCATTTTGGTCTTCGGGGAGTTCCTGCCTAGTTAGGTAGGCTCGGAATGGTTCCGTCCACGGGGCGATAACCGCCATTATTTCATGAGCAGAGGGTGTTATCTCGGGGGCAGAGCCTCCGGTTGTGTCAGAGTGTTCGCCGTCAGGCAGTGCGGTTTGGTCCGGATTGATATTGCCGGACTCCCCTTCCCATAGTACGGATGGCTTGAAGAGTCGTTCCAGAAAGATGTTGAGTGGGACGGCATCGCGTTTTGCACCGATGCGTGCCAATATATCCGCCGCCTGGTTGTTATCCCGGGCTATATGATGAAATTCGAGCCCTTCGAACCGTGCTGACATTTTTAGGACTGCATTGCGGTATGCTGCCATTTTCGGATCTTTGGCATCAAAGTCTCGCTTATTTGAGATATTGCAAGGTTCGAATCTCGCGCACCTCTAGGCGTTGAATGCCCATGGAGATCGCCATCCGGAGGCCGTGCGTAAGGGCCTCGTATTGGCTGCATTGTTGGAGTCCGTATACATTATCGAAGGACGTATTGGACTGTGTCCCGGTTGGGGACGCCAGACGACGCCACCCCCAGTGCCGCCAACATTTTGGAGCCGTCAAAGTGCATGATCCAATTGGAGTATGCGCCGTACTCTTTAGGGAGTTCGGCTTCAGTCCATTCGGCCACGAAATCGGCCAAAACCTGCGACTTAATAGCTCGTCGTGGCTTATAAGTTATATCGAATGGAAGGAGCTCTATGGCCCATTTAGCAATCCGGCCCATCGCGTCGCGGTTGTTTATAATGATGTTAAGAGGTACTTTGGAGGCTACCGTTATCGAACACTCTTGAAAGTAGTGTCGCAGCTTCCGGGATGCCATGAACACAGCGTATGCTATCTTTTGATAGTGTGGGTATCGGGACTTGCATGGAGTTAGGACAGTGGACACATAATAAACCGGTTTTTGAACAGGGAACCGGTGTCCGTCCGTTTCTCGTTCGACAACGAGCACCGCGCTGACAACTTGATGTGTTGCGGCGATATATAATAGCATTGATTCGCCCACGTTGGGCGCGGCCAGGACCGGATTTGTTGCTAAAATGGCCTTTATTTCTTCGAGTCCGGCCATGGCGGCATCCGTCCACTCGAAGTGTTCGGTGCGGTGGAGGAGGCGGTAAAGGGGTAACACCTTTTCCCCCAAACGGGAAATAAAGCGGCTTAGAGCCGCTACGCATCCTGTCAATTTTTGTATTTGTTTGAGGTATTTTGGAATATCCAATTGTGACAGAGCTCGGATCTTGGCTGGGTTTGCTTCAATTCCTCTACCGGACACAATGAAGCCCAGGAGCTTTCCGGCTGGAACGCCGACGACGCATTTTTCCGGATTGAGCTTGATGTCATATTTTCGAAGATTGTCGAATGTGAGCCTCGAGTCGTCTACTAGAGTTTCGACGTGCTTGGTTTTGACGACCACGTCATCTACATATGCTTCCACTGTTTTGCCGATCTGGTTTGCGGACATATACGAATCATGCGCTGATATGTTGCGCCGGTGTTTTTGAGCCCAAAGGGCATTATGTTGAAGCAGAACGGGCTGTATGGAGTGATGAATGTTGTTGCAGCTTGGTCTGGCTCCGCCATCTTGATTTGGTGGTAGCCGGAGTACGCGTCGAGGAAGCACAATGAGTCGTGTCTTGCTGTGGCGTCAATGATTTGATCAATTCGAGGGAGGGGGAAGGGATCCTTTGGGCAAGCCTTATTAAGGTCTTTGAAATCAACACATAGGAGCCAGGATTTATCCTTCTTTGGTACCATCACCGGGTTTGCTAGCCAGTCCGGATGTTTTATATCTCTGATGAATCCGGCCTCCAAAAGTTTGGCTAGCTCCTCTCCCATGGCCTGTCTCTTGGGTTCGAAAAGCGCCGAAGAGCCTGTTTGACTGGCTTGAATCCTTTTAGGATATTTAGGCTGTGCTCGGCCAGCTGGCGTGGGATTCCTGGCATGTCTGAAGGGTGCCAGGCAAAGATGTCCCAGTTTTCTTGTAGAAATTCTCGTAGTGCAGCGTCTACATCAGGGTTTAATTGTGCCCCAATGGAGGCCATCTTTGCAGAGTTCATTGGGTGGACTTGGAATTTGACTATTTCATCCGCTGGTTTAAAAGAGGTGGACTTGGATCTTTTATCAAGTATCACATCGTCCCTGTTCACCATGGAGCGCATCGCGGTGAGTTCCTCGGCCGCTAGGGCTTCGGATAGTGCCTCGAGGGCTAGTGCGGCTGTCTTGTTTTCGGCGCGGAGTGCTATGTTCGGATCACTAGCGAGAGTGATGATTCCGTTAGGTCCGGCATTTTAAGCTTCATGTACCCATAATGGGGTATAGCTTGAAAAATTGTGAATGCCTCTCGTCCTAATAAAACATGATATCCGCTGTTGAACGGGCCACTTGAAATGTGACCTCCTCGGACTTGTAATTGTTCGGGCGAAATAACACTACGTCCAGCGTGATTTTTCCTGTGCAGCATGCTTCCCGGCTTGGGATTATTCCTCTAAAGGTTGTGCTGCTTCGCTCAATGCGGTTCAGGTCTATTTCCATTTTTCGGAGGGTTTCCTCATAGATGAGGTTTAGTCCGCTGTCGCCATCCATGAGTACCTTAGTAAGGCGAAAGCCGTCCACTATCGGGCCGAGGACCAATGCGGCCGGTGCCCGGCAGTTCGAATTTAGGTTCGCCATCGGCATTAAAGGTAATAGCCGTGTCCTCCATGGATTTATTGTTGCTACTTGGTAGACTTCGCAAGGTTATGGAGTGTTCAAGTTTCCGCATGTTATTTGATGCGAAAGTCTTGAAGACTATTAACCCCATCTTGGTGTTGCTGGGCTGGGATTCCGCTAGAAGCTCTTCGCCACTTTTGGCCACCGCCGTAGTATCCAACATGCTCGAAGGCTATGAGTTGGAGTGGCGCCCTCTGTGTTATGAATTTTGCAGGGTCCGTTTAGCCAACCCTCCAGTACGGTTCCGTACCCTTTAGGGGGTTTTGGTTTTTTGGTATTTAACCCAGGTCCTTGATAATGATGCACCCTTTTGTTCCGGACTAGGGATGTATTCGGGGCCGGATTATCCCAAAATTTACTTTCGGTTTTCCAGGCGCTCTCCATCGCACAATACTTTTGTACTATGGTCACCAAGTCATCAAAGCGTGTAATTTCGCGAAGATTTATGGCGTTTAGGATTCCCTTGTCCGTGCAATTATTACAGGAGATTGGGATTGCGGCCTCCTCTCGGCAGTCCTTTATCCTGTTCATAACCAGGAGGAATCTGGCCCAGTAATGATGTACTGTTTCGGCGGGCTCTTGCCGAATTCGAGAGAGATCGCTAATGTTTGGGTGGGCAGGTGGCACTAAATCCGGCACCCCGTCCAATTTCGGACTCAAGGGCCGAGAAGTTTCCGAACTCGGAAGTTTGGATTTTTGAGTGCTATCCAATGAGTCCGACCCGCTACCGACTTTAAGTTCGTGGCTTGATCGGCATCCGCCCCTCCGCTGAATCCGGCATGGAGGGATCGGGAATCCGGACGTAGCTAGTCCTTAAGATAGAAGAAGAATCGCCGCATTGCTCCTCTATCACAGCAATATGATGGGTAGCCTAGGGAGAGTTGATCTCTCTCAGATCGGTTTTAGGCCCGATCCGGTCGTAGTCTGTGGTGACTCCCAGGTCGGCGATTCGATCCAAGAGCTCGTTTACGGAGGAGATCTCGATCGGATCTAATTGTTCGGCAAGTTCTGAATTGACATGAAGATTGGATTCGATGACTCGAGAGTTCTTCGTCGGCGCGGTGGCCAGACTGGCGGTCATAAGAAAACCACCTAGCCGAAGAGTCTGGCCAGTGGCCAAGGCTCCTTTGGCAATAGTATCGTCTTTAAAGACGAGATGAGGCATCCTACCTGATGGCGACGACACAGAGGAACTCTCAATGAAAGCACCAATGTCGGTGTCAAAACCGGCGGATCTCGGGTAGGGGGTCACGAATCATGCGTCTAGGTGGATGGTAACAGGAGACAAGGGACACGATGTTTTTACCTGTGTTCGGGCCCTCTCGATGGAGGTAATACCCTACCCCGCTTGATTAATATTGATGATATGGGTAGTACAAGAGTAGATCTACCACGAGATCAAGGAGGCTAAACCCTAGAAGCTAGCCTATGGTATGATTGTTGTTCTTTCCTACGGACTAAAACCCTCCGGTTTATATAGACACCGGATAGGTTAGGGTTACACAGAGTCGGTTACAATGGTAGAAGATCTACATGTCCGTATCGCCAAGCTTGCCTTCCACGCCAAGGAAATTCCCATCCGGACACGGGACGAAGTCTTCAATCTTGTATCTTCATAGTCCAGGAGTCCGGCCAACGGTAAGAGTTCGGCTATCCGGACACCCCCTAATCCGGGACTCCCTCAATGACCTAAGGTTTATCAATCCGTGGGAGGCGTAGGATGAAGACGGTCTCTCTCAAGCAACCCTGCAACCAAATAACAAAGAGTCTCTTGTGTCCCCACAACACCCAATACAATGGTAAATTGTAGAGGTGCACTAGTTTGGCGAAGAGATGGTGATACAAGTGCAATATGGATGGTAGATATAGGTTTTTGTAATCTAAAAAAATAAAGACAGCAAGGTAGCAAATGGTAGAAGTGAGCGTAAACGGTATTGCAATGCTAGGAAACAAGGCCTAGGGTTCATACTTTCACTAGTGCAAGTTTTCTCAACAATAATAACATAATCATATAACTATCCCTCAACATGCAACAAAGAGTCACTCCAAAGTCACTAATAGGTTCGTACTAGTGAAAGTTATCCTTTCTGATCGATCTATTCAAGAGTCCGTAGTAAAATAACATGAAGCTATTCTTTCCGTTCGATCTATCATAGAGTTCGTACTAGAATAACACCTTAAGACACAAATCAGCCAAAACCCTAATGTCACCTAGATACTCCAATGTCACCTCAAGTATCCGTGGGCATGATTATACGATATGCATCACACAATCTCAGATTCGTCTATTCAACCAACACAAAGTACTTCAAAGAGTGCCCCAAAGTTTCTAGCGGAGAGTCAAGACGAAAACGTGTGCCAACCCCTATGCATAAGTTCATTGAACCCGCAAGTTGATCACCAAAACATACATCAAGTAGATCACGTGAATATCCCATTGTCACCACAGATAAGCACGGCAAGACATACATCAAGTGTTCTCAAATCCTTAAAGACTCAATCCGACAAGATAACTTCAAACGGAAAACTCAATCCATTACAAAAGAGTAGAGTGAGAGAAACATCATAAGATCCAACTATAATAGCAAAGCTCGCGATATGTCAAGATCGTGCCAAATCAAGAACACGAGAGAGAGAGATCAAACACATAGCTAATGGTACATACCCTCATCCCCGAGGGTGAACTACTCCCTCCTCGTCATGGAGAGCACCGGGATGATGAAGATGGCCACCGGCGAGGGATCCCCCCTCCGGCAGGGTGCCGGAACGGGCTCCCGAGAGGTTTTTGGTGGCTACAGAGGCTTGCGGCGGCGGAACTCCCGATCTATTATGTTCCTCGATGTTTTTAGGGTATATGGACATATAGGCAAAAGAAGTCGGTCAGGGGAGCCACAAGGGGCCCATGAGGGTGGGGGCGCGCCCAGGGGGGTAGGGCGCTACGACCTCGTGGTCCACCGAGGGAGTCTGGATTAGGGGTCGCTTGGACAGCCGGACTATATGCTTATGCCGGATTGTTGGATTATGAAGATACAAGATTGAAGACTTCGTCCCGTGTCCGGCTGGGACTCTCCTTTGCATGGAAGGCAAGCTTGGCAATTAGGATATGTAGATTCCCTTCTCTGTAACCGACTCTATGTAACCCTAGTCCCCTCCGTGTCTATATAAACCGGAGGGTTTACTCCGTAAGACAACAACAATCATAATCATAGGCTAGCCTCTAGGGTTTAGCCTCTACGATCTCGTGGTAGATCAACTCTTGTAATACTCATATCATCAAGATCAATCAAGCAGGAAGTAGGGTATTACCTCCATAGAGAGGGCCCGAACCTGGGTAAACATCATGTCCCCCGTCTCCTATTACCATTAGCCTTAGACGCACAGTTCGGGACCCCCTACCCGAGATCCGCCGGTTTTGACACCGACATTGGTGCTTTCATTGAGAGTTCCACTGTGTTGTCACCATAAGGCTTGGTGTCTCCTTCAATTATCTACAATGACGCGGTCCAGGGTGAGGTTTTCCTCCCCGGACAGATCTTTGTATTCGGCGGCTTCGCACTGCGGGCCAACTCGCTTGGCCATCTAGAGCAGACCGATAGCTACGCCCCTGGCCATCAGATCAGGTTTGGAAGCCAGAACTACACAGCCGACATCCGCGGAGACTTGATCTTCAACGGATTCGAGCCCATGACAGGTACACCACACAACCACGATGAGCATGACTTAGATCTGCCATCGAACGATGTTCAGGAGATCTCACCTGCAGCTACCCTGGCTTTAGATCCAGTGCAGATCGTGCCATCCGAGGACGGGAGGATGGACCCCGCCACGGAAGCCGCACACTCAACGGTGATAGAGCTGAACACAGATTTCACTTCCAATGAGGTATGTGTCATCGGACCCTCGGACTCGTCTCCGGCCATAGGCTCCGAACCGCGTGTATCCGCGCCCATTGGATCTAACTGGGCGCCGATCTTGGAGTTCAGATCCGCGGACATCTTTCAGCACTCGCCCTTGGGTGACGTGCTAAACTCATTAAAATCTCTCTCCTTGTCAAGAGACTCTTGGCCAAACTATGTCCGGCTCGAGTGGGAAGCGGATGACGAAGGAATTCGTTACCCACCAACCACCCACTTAATAGCCACTGTCGACGACTTAACCGACATGCTTGATTTCGACTCCGAAGACATCGACGGTATGGACAATGATGCCGGAGAAGAACAGGAACCACCGCCCGCAGGGCGCTGGACAACCACCTCATCGTACGACATATATATGTTGGACACACCCAAAGAAAACAATGGCGAGGATCAAAAGGATGCAACAGAGGATAATCCTCTTGAGAAGCAGCCAAAGCGTCAACATCAGCGGAGCCGCTCTAAACCCCGCCATAGCAAAAACAGCGATACAGACACAAGAAAGAATAACACCCCGGACGATGCTCAAGACCCCGCAGGCCCAGCGATGGAGCAGGACGAGCAAGGATACGGCAAACACAGTCCAGGGCTGCTGTCCAATCACAGCGATGCCGAAGACAAAACTTATAAACCTGTCTCCGGAGAGGAGAACAGTCCGAACGGCGATGCACACACCATCCCGGAAAAACACTTGGAACAAGAGCACCTCCACAAGAGACTTATTGCTACCGCGAGGAGCTTGAAGAAGCAGAAGCAACGGCTTAAAGCCGTGCAGGGTACGCTCAACCACAGATGGAATGAAGTGCTCGACACTGAGGAAAGATACGGCCGTGATAGCCAGACGAAGAGCTACCCAAAACGTAAGTTGCTGCCCGAATTCGACGACGAGGCTATCGCGCCCATTCCGCCGAAAAACAATATGACCGATCTGCCAGACCGACCACCCCGTGGCCGAGACAAAGTAGCTAATGACGCCGCACACAAATCAGCACACGATCTACGTGAGCACCTGGACAAAAGAGCTGGTATGACCAGATCCATCTATGGATCTAGGAGACGTGTTCCTATGCAGGATCACGGCCACCAAACTGGCTATACTGATCGACT
Organism: Aegilops bicornis; assembly: GCA_021605145.1. Classification (NCBI taxonomy): domain Eukaryota; kingdom Viridiplantae; phylum Streptophyta; class Magnoliopsida; order Poales; family Poaceae; genus Aegilops; species Aegilops bicornis. The sequence continues at coordinate 574,186,080 of CM038675.1, forward strand.
ACCAGCTCGGAATCAACACCGAACACTACAGCCATCGGACCCATGCCACGACAAAGCCAAGTACAGGGGTGCCGCACACCCCCTGTGCTTCACTGATGAGGTGCTGGATCATGAATTTCCGGAGGGGTTTATACCCGTAAACATCGAGGCATACGACGGAATGATAGACCCTGCGATCTGGATTGAGGACTTTATTCTTCACATCCATATGGCTCGCGGAGACGATCTCCACGCCATCAAATACCTACCCCTCAAGTTGAAAGGACCAACTCGGCACTGGTTGAAAAGCCTCCCCAAAAATTCCATTGGAAGCTGGGAGGAACTCGAGGACGCTTTCAGGGATAATTTTCAAGGGACATATGTCCGACCTCCGGATGCAGACGATTTAAGTCATATAATCCAACAACCCGGAGAGTCAGCCCGTAAGCTTTGGAACAGATTTCTCACCAAGAAAAACCAAATCGTCGACTGTCCGAATGTCGAAGCCCTAGCAGCTTTCAAACACAGTGTCCGGGACGAATGGCTTGCCAGACACCTCGGCCAGGAAAAGCCAAGGACAATGGCAGCCCTAACAACCCTTATGACCCGCTTTGCGCGGGCGAGGACAATTGGTTGGTCCGCAGCAGCACCAACGATCCAGGCACATCCGAAATCAGGGATGGCAATGGAAAGCCACGACGCAATAAAAACAAACGTCGAAATAATGAAGACATCCCAGATAATACAGCGGTAAACGCCGGATTCAGGGGCTCTAGACCCGGTCAACGGAAAAAGCTATTTAAAGGCAGCAGAGATGGTCTGTCCAGCCTAAATAAAATTCTAGACATGTCCTGTCATATTCATGGCACCCCCGAGAAACCTGCGAATCACACCAACAGAGAATGCTGGGTCTTCAAGCAGGCCGGCAAGCTAAACGCCGAACACAAAGGGAAGGAGCCGCTAAGTGAAGAGGAGGATGAACCTCGCCAGCCGAACACTGGGGGACAGAAAAAATTTCCACCGGAGGTCAAAATAGTGAACATGATTTAAGCCACCCACATCCCAAAGAGGAAGCGCAAACGCGCACTCCGAGATGTATATGCTGTAGAGCCCGTCGCCCCCAATTTCAACCCATGGTCGGCCTGCCCGATCACTTTCGATCGCAGGGATCATCCGACCAGTATCGTCATGGGGGTTCGGCTGCCTTGGTGCTCGACCCAATAATCGACGGATACCATCTCACCCGAGTCCTCATGGACGATGGCAGTAGTCTTAATCTGATATATCAGGACACTGTCCGCAAGATGGGGATAGACCCGTCAAGAATCAACCAAAGTAGTACTACCTTTAAAGGAGTAATACCAGGCGTAGAGGCCCGCTGCACGGGCTCTTTAACATTGGGGGTTGTATTCGGTTCCCCCGACAACTTTCAAAGCGAAGAACTAATCTTCGACACTGCTCCGTTCCGAAGCGGCTATCATGCACTACTCGGAAGAATGGCCTTCGCTCGTTTCAATGCAATCCCGCATTACGCTTATCTCAAACTCAAGATGCCCGGTCCACATGGTGTTATCACAATCAGCGGAAACACAGTGTTCTCTTTGTACGGGAGAATACGTGGCGGCTCTAGCAGCCGAATCACGGAATGGCCTTTCCAACCCGAGCAACTCATCGGTCTTCGAGACCACGAACACGGCGTTCGGCGCACACCCATTTGTAGCAGCTCAGATAAACCTGAGCTTGATTAACGGCTATGCCCCCATATGTGGTACGGGGGGCTGCCCGCATGTAAAAGGTCCATAGTTCGGCTTGACCCTATCTACACTCAAGAGATTGAATTTTCACGGTTCATTAAGATAAACGACTTTACGCACGGTCACACCAGATTCTTTCACCTGGGTTTTTTTTTACAGATGACCATCGTGCTATACCCTTCAAAGATACGACACAACAGAGACAAAGGCGCAGACATGCAGCAGGGCCCTGTTCAAAGGTTTATTTTTAGATTAAGACCCTGTGTAAACCTTTTTTTATTGTCTCTTGTTGTCTCACACCCTCCTGGCACTTAAAATGACCAAGAGGGATACCGGCGTTATTGGCGAGCTTATGATTCGCTGTTCTAAAATAAACATTACAGAAGCAGCAGCCAGTGTGTTTTTTGAGATCTATGCTCTCACCGCAGGCGCTCTTTCGTCACGCTAGATTGATGCACGTACCTTGAAATTCAGGGCTCATTATCGAGGGCTATATTCAGCCCAGTATATGTTGTGAAGTCTGAATACCTTCGGGAGTGTTCGGCGTCGCGAGTTTGGCCTTATATGCATCAGCTCCGAATCATGTCTTTGGTCCATAGTTGGGTTTGCCCGGCTCCCATTTTTTGCTACCTTACGTTCCGCTCTATCGGCTAAGGTGGCACAGGGAGAACTACTGCGATTGTGCCCTGGTTCATCCGGATGAGCACCTCAGTAGAGAAAGCCGAAAACTGACTGTCATGATAAAGCGAGAGACTGGTCAACCACTCGATGACTCAGCGGAATCTTCGTGATTCCTCTGCATTAACGAAGGACCGTTTTCCGGTCATGTATGTAAACGCACCGTATTCAGATAAACACGGACATACGAGGGGCTATATAGTAGCCCCACCGTCAAACTCCTATGGCTAAGTGAAAGTGTTAAAGCTATATAGTCCGATTACTTCGTTCGCCGCGCTACCACCTCCTTAACGGACCAAGACGTTGGAGCAAGTGTGATTACGCGCTTTTACCGAACACCCCCGCGTTATACGCGAGGGGGCTGAAGCCGACGACTGCAAACTTTCAGGTTATATACATATATACATAAACGGCCGCACATGAGGCACTACAATACTTCACAGGCAAAGGCATAAATATAGCCTTTATTATCAAAAGCATTGTTTTTACAATCAAGATACATGTCATTTGAACATGATATTCTTTGAGCACTGAGCCTCTATTAAACGGGCACCTTCTAAGACTTCTTCAAATTAGTGCTCGGGCGAGTCCTGGCCCCTGGGTGGACCCCTGGTTGCAATATCGGTGGCCTCCATCCTCGCCCAGTATGTTTTAACACGGGCAAGGGCCATCCGTGCACCCTCTATGCATGTCGATCGCTTGACATCGTCGATATGCGGCACGGCACGAATAAATCGTTGCACCAAACCAAAATAACTATCTGGACTTGGTTCCTCCGACCACAGGCGATCCACAACAGCCTTCATGGCAAACCCGGATAACCTATGGAGCTCGGCCCATTCGGCCATTTGCTCGTTCAACAGCAGCGGACGCCTTGGAGTACTGAATTGCGACCAAAACAATCTTTCCGCTTCATGATCTTCTTGATCTCGGAAATACTATGTCGCATCGGTAGCACTCTTTGACAAATCCAAGTACGCGTCTGGAGAACTCCACAATTGATCAAGGGGCATGCTTCGGATCGCTAAATTTAGTTCGCAATAAAAAGGGCTTCCCAGCCGCGATCTCACCGGCTTGCCGGAGCTCCTCCCGAGACGCTCTGATCTCAGAGCGAGTTTCCTTCGCTGTCTGTAAGGCCTTTTCTAGGTCAGCCGTTTTTGCTTGGTTTTCCCTTTTGAGAAGCTCATATCGGCTAGCGGCATTCTGTAGCTCAAGAGCCATGTTGGCCATTCTATCCTTACTTTGGCGATGAGCAGCCTGTTCGGCTTTTAATTCATCAGCTGCCTTCTCGACAGCCGCATTGCTTCTCCTGGCTTGCTCCTTGGCCTGGGCAAGCTCTGCCCGAAGGGTCTCCACGGCGGCAGCACCATCTGTAGTCAAAGCATATTATAAATCCCAGCATCATGCTCTTATTAATATTTGCTGACCACCCAAATATACATACCATGTGCCTCGTCAAGCCGCTTATTCACAAGCGTGATGTCTTCATCCGCCACATCAAGTTGCCACTTCAGTTCGGCAAATTCGGCAGCCCGGGCAGATGCCGGAGCTGCAGCCGCCTGTGTACAAAATTGGCACAATCGTTACCTGAGATTATTTCTGTTTTTGATCCTCTGATCGCCCCGTTTGGATGGCAACCAGAGTCTCAGGGGCTACTATCTATACACAGTGCACCTTGCGTTTATGATACAATCAAAAAATATCACATTGCGTACCTCAAAGCCTCTTAGCGGGCTCGTAAAAGCTTCATTCAACCCGCTTTTTGCGGACGAAATCCTCTCAACCACCATACTCATTAAGGTACGATGTGCCTATGAGATATGCGCTTGCCGCAGAAGATCCGTCAATGTGTCCGGCTGTATATCGGATAGTTCAGGGCTCTTTCTGTTGGTCTCTCTAGGAGCCGAACACCCCGGACCTCAGGCGGCCGAAGAGTTACCTTCTGGCCTTTGCGGATCGGGAGAGATCCTCCGCGACGACACCTCAGGGTCGTCTGCCTTATGAGGCGGAGAAGTAGGAGGGGGCGTTTCGCTCTCCATCATCTCCGGAAGAAGATCCCCCGAGGACGAAGATTGTTGAGGAAGGCTATAGGCCGAACTGCAAAAACATACGTCTCAGTCGTTATTCTCAGGAAAAGAATGGGGTATGCTTACAAAGCACCTTTGTTTACTTATGGCTCGGTTAACGGCTGGCCCCCCTGTGGGCGCTGTGCAGCAATGTTACCCTCTGGGGCAGGGCCCCCAGATAAAGGTTTCTTCCCTCGTTTGGAGACCTCTACTTCCAAATCTCCAGGGGCGGCCCTTTTCTTCCCGTGGGGAGAGGAGATACTAGATTCTCCTCCCCGTTCATCCTCCGACACGGGAGTACCAATTTCCCCAGTTACGATGCGTAACGTACCTCCAGCGTGAAGTCCGCTTTCGGCTTCCCCATTCCTCTCCTCGTTCTTCCCAGATGGCACTTGATAAGGTGCACGAGCCAGCATCCTGATTAATACAGGATCCGCCGAATCTTCGGAAAGAGGGCCGAACACCTGATCCTCTCCGCCTTTCTATCCAGCCCTGGCCGAGGATGGTTTTTTAGGATAATGTTGTGACAAATATAATGACAACATGTTCGGTTGTGGAATTACTTACCTGGGTATCTGGGTGGTTGCAGTCGAGGCATGCATCCTCTGTTGTGTTCGGACACTTTATTCGTGATCCAAAGAATAATTGATACATCCCTTCGAGCATCATGCCGAAGAAGTGTTGAACAGTTCGCGGTCCTTCCGGGTTGAACTCCCACATACGAAGAGGTCGACGTTGGCATGGCAGGACCCGACGAACTAGCATTACTTGGATTACTTTGACTAGACTGGTGTCCTTCTTGATGAGATCCTGAATGCGGCTTTGCAATGTCTGCACGTCATCAACCGATCCCCAGTCCAGCCCCTTGTTGACCCATGATGCAAGCTGTGGCGGAGGGGCGGAGCGGAAGGCAGGGGCGGCTGCCCATTTTCTACCTCGGGGTGCTGTGATATAAAACCATTCCCATTGCCATAGGTCAGAAACTTCCGGGAAGGAACCCTTTGGCCATAAAACATCGACACCTTTGCTTATTATAGCACCTATCGGGGATATACCCCGCGGCATAACCCGGCCGGAAGTATAACCCGGCCGGACTTGGCGACTCACTAGAGACCCGGCTGATACTTGGTGTTTCATTTGTAAGCCGCCCGGAGATTGGCCGCTCACTGGTAAACCGGCGGGCGGGACAGACGGATGATAAGGCACAAGGCCCAGAAGGCCGGTTTATGTTAATGGTGGGCCGGTTTAAGAGGAAAGGCATCAGGAATATTTACCTTACAAGGAGTTAAGACCCGGACTTGTATCCGATTTGTATTAGAAGGTAGACTAGTCCTAAATCTAATAGGACTCCACATGTAACCCGCCCCTCTAACTTATATAAGGAGGGGCAGGGCTCCCAAAAGAGGGGCAAGTAAGAAGAAACAATTTCTAGGGCTAGACACAAAGAGCCGGTTTACGGCGACTCCCTCGTGATGATAATGAGACCTAGCCACAAACAGCATGTAGGGTTGTTACCGGATGATGTTTCCCGGGGCCCGAAGCTATCTAAATCCTTGCCTTGTGTTGCGTCTCTCGATTCCGCTCAACCCCTTCAAGCTACTGCATAGATGCGTTGGCCTCACGACTAAGTCCTCACACTAGGACATCTGCCATGACAATTCCACGACAGCGCCTCCGCACTCCGCGTGTCGACCGTCGATCATCTTCGGCTTCACATTGAAAGTCTTGAGCCATAAGCCGAAGTGTGGGGTAATGCGGAGGAAGGCCTCACACACAACGATGAACTTTGAGATGTGAAGGAAGGAATCTGGAGCTAGGTCATGAAAATCTAGCCCGTAATAAAACATGAGCCCTCTAACAAAGGGATGAAGACCGAAGCCTAGCCCTCGGAGGAAGTGGGAGATGAATATGACACTTTCGTTGGGTTTGGGAGTAGGGATAACCTGCCCTTGAGCAGGGAGCCTGTGAAGGATTTCGGCGATCAAGTACCTAGCCTCCCTAAGCTTCGTGATGTCCTCCTCTGTGACAGAAGAGGCCATCCACCGGCCTTGAAGGTTGGATCCGGACATGATTGGAGGTCCGAAGCGCTTGGACTGAGCCTTGGGTGTTGGAACTTGAGGTGGGGGAAGGGAAGGATCAAGCGTGGAAAGAAAAGGACGGGTCTTGACCTCTTTATAAAGGGGATGAATGTCAAGCATCCTCCGCGCGGCCGTTTGGAACTTGCCTAATCCAAGGAGTCATACTGATGGAGCGGTTGGGTTACCCACGCCCGTATTGATGAGAATCCCGTGATAAGGGGACATGATCTCTTCTTTGACAAGACGTGCCAATAAAACCGCCTCGCAAGATGTGTAGTAGCAGGTTGAGAAAACGGTTCGAATAATGACCGGGCCACGGCGTGATGCCACGCTATGGAAAAGTTGTCAGCAGATTAGACTCGTGGAATATTGTACTCTGTACGGTGGTATGTGGAATTTGTTTTGCAGAGCCGGACACGATTCTTGTGTTCGAGATCTACTTTGGAGTATTCGGAGAAGGAACCTGCCTTGCAATGCCAAAGACAATCTGCACGCCAGACTCACCGTCATTGAAGCCTGGTTTAGGGGCTACTGAGGGAGTCCTGGATTAGGGGGTCCTCGGACAGCTGGACTATATGCTTATGTCGGACTGTTGGATTATGAAGATACAAGATTGAAGACTTCGTCCCGTGTCTGAGTGGGACTCTCCTTTGCGTGGAAGGCAAGCTTGGCAATTCGGATATGTAGATTCCCTTCTCTGTAACCGACTCTGTGTAACCCTAGTCCCCTCCGGTGTCTATATAAACCGGAGGGTTTAGTCCGTAGGACAACAACAATCATAATCATAGGTTAGCCTCTAGGGTTTAGCCTCTATGATCTCGTGGTAGATCAACTCTTGTAATACTCATATCATCAAGATCAATCAAACAGGAAGTAGGGTATTACCTCCATAGAGAGGGCCCGAACCTGGGTAAACATCGTGTCCCGCGCCTCCTATTACCATTAGCCTTAGACGCACAGTTTGGGACCCCCTACCCGAGATCCGCCGGTTTTGACACCGACAGCCACCTCGAAGCTTCCCTGACGTCCACTCCAAGTCTCCTGGATTGCTTCCATTCCAAAAATAACTCTCCCGAAGGTTTCATTCCATTTGGACTCCGTTTGATATTCCTTTTCTTCGAAACACTGAAATAGGCAAGAAAACAGCAATTTGGGCTGGGCCTCCGGTTACTAAGTTAGTCCCAAAAATAATATAAAAGTGTATAATAAAGCCCATAAACATCCAAAACAGATAATATAATAGCATGATGCTTCATAAATTATAGATACGTTGGAGACGTATCAAGATCTAAGCGTAATTCCTGCTCGTCCTCAAGTAGGTAAATGATAAAAGAAATAATTTATGAAGTGTGAATGCTAGTAGGTGCACAAGTTTGATTAATGATAATTTCAATCACCTTTTCTAGCATCATTATATGTCATAACAGCAGCTCATCTCATAAAACTTCTCACAATCAAGTAACAAGCTATTCAAATGTTAAAGCATAGACCATAACTTTCTTGAAAACTAGCAAACTATGTTCTCAGTCATCAAACAATTGCAATTCATCTTATTTTCAGGAAGGGTCTATGTAAGAGCTTTGATTTAGCAAATCCCACATACCCAACTATAATATAGTCTTCCATGATTGCTACCACTCAAAGCATATTTTCAGAACAAATAGCATCCATCAAACACAGAGAAAGATAGGGGTTTAATGTTTCGCCTCCCAACTTACTTATCATATAGATAATTGTCAACAATAATAATTCATGATCAAATATATTTGAATGGCCATATATGCTTAGATCTTTCCCCATCACATGATGCTTGCCAACTAAAGAGTAGGTTGGAATGAGAAGGAATACTACTGACTCTTGCATAAAGGTAAAAGATAGGCCCTTCGCAGAGGGGAGCAGGGATTTGCAGAGGTGCCAGAGCTCGAAGCTTTTAAACAGAGATGAAAATAATTTTGAGAGGTATGCTTTCATTCTCAACATAACAACCAAGAGTTCCCGATATCTTCCATACTAGATACATTATAGGCGGTTCCCAAACAGAATGGTAAAGTTTTTACTCCCCCTCCACCAACAATCATCAATCCATGGCTTGCCCGAAACAACGGGTGCCTCCAACTAACAACAATCCCGGGGGAGTTTTGTTTGCAATTATTTTGATTTTATTTTGATCTTTTGATCATGGGACTGGGCATCCCAGTTACCAGCCATTTTTCTCGTGAATGATGAGCGGAATCCACTCATCGTGAGAATAACCCACCTAGCATGGAAGATACTGACAGCCCCTAGTCGCGACATGAGCGATTCGGGCATACAAAACAGATTATTATTTGAAGGTTTAGAGTTTGGCACATGCAAATTTACTTGGAACGGCAGGTAAATACCGCATATAGGTAGATATGGTGGACACTCATGGAGGAAACTTGGTTTAAGGAATTTGGATGCACAAGCAGTAATCCCGCTTAGTACAGATATTTTGGCTATCAAAGGATTCTAAACAGCAAGCACCACATGTTGGAGGATCTATAACAATATAACTTCTATACAAATATACCCAAGCATAACTCATTATGTTGTCTTCCTTGTCCAACTTCAAATAATTTTCTCAGGTTTGAAAATAATTAATGGGGCTCACAATCATAGAAGATATCCAAGATAGTATATTTATATGTGAAACCTCTCTTCCTTCCATATTCTTTCATGAATTGTTCAAGTGACCAATACTATGTTTCTTAACTTTCGATAAATTTTCCACCTATACTTCTTATATGTGAAGTCATTACTCCCCATGGAATAAGCATATGAAACATGTATAATTTCAGATTTATGACATTCAACTCATTCAACCATTTACTCATAGGATATAAGTGAAGCACACGAGTAAATAACAAACTACTCCAAAAAGATATAAGTGAAGATCAATGAGTAGTTAAATAATTATGTAGCTATGTGAAGACTCTCTCTCATTTAAGAATTTCAGATCTTGGTATTTTATTCAAATAGCAAGCAAAACTAAATAAAATAAAATTTCAAGGATAGCACTCATCATGTGAAGAAGCAAAAACTTAGGTTCAACCGATACTAACCGATAATTGTTGAAGAAGAAAGGTGGGATGCCTACCGGGGCGTCCCCGAGCTTGGATGCTTGAGACTTCTTGAAATATTATCTTGGGGTGCCTTGGGCATACCCAAGCTTGAGCTTTTGCGTCTCCTTAATTCCTCTCATATCACGGTTTCCTAAATCTCGAAAGCTTCATCCACACCAAACTCGACAAGAACTCGTGAGATAAGTTAGTATAAAGCAATGCAAAAACCTTATCATTTTCTACTGCAACAAATCACTAAAATTATTATTCAACATTGCATACTAAACGCCTCTGCATATTTAATACTCCTATCCTCAAATAGAATCATTAAACAAGCAAACATATGCAAACAATGCGAACATAACAGCAATCTGCCAAAACAGTACAGTCTGTAAAGAATGCAAGATTCATCATACTTCCCTAACTCCAACAATTATGAGAAAAATACTAAACTGTAGAAAATTTATCAGACCTTATTTTGCAAAAAGTTTCAACAATTTATCACATTCTGACGTTTCTATGGAATTTTTGCAACATCAATAAACTTTCTGTTTTCAAACAGCAACAAGTATACTTGCGAAATAAGCATGGCAAAGGCTATCATTGCCACTTTTATTGAAAATAGAGATGCAAAACATTATTATAAATAACAGAAAGAAAATACTAACAAAATAAAATGACGCTCCAAGCAAAACACATATCATGTGGTGAATAAAAATATAGCTCCAAGTAAAGTTACCGATGAACGAAGACGAAAGAGGGGATGCTATCCGGGACATCCCCAAGATTAGGATCTTGGTTGTCATCGAATATTAACTTGGGGTGCCTTGGGAATCCCCAAGCTTAGGCTCTTGCCACTCCTTATTCCATAGTCCATCGAATCTTTACCCAAAACTTGAAAACTTCACAACACAAAACTCAACAGAAAACTCGTAAGCTCCGTTAGTATAAGGAAATAACTCACCACTTAGATAGTGTTGTGAACTCATTATAAATTCATATTGGTGTAATATCTACTGTATTCCAACTTCTCAATTGTTCATACCCTCCGATACTACTCATAGATTCATCAAAATAAGCAAACAACACATAGAAAACAGAATATGTCAAAAATAGAACAGTTTGTAGTAATCTGTAACTCTCGAATACTTATGTAACTCCAAAAATCCTACCACATTAGGAAAGTCTGAGAAATTTATGTACCAATCCAGAGAAAAAAGAATAAGATCAAAAGCATGTTTCTGTGAATTATCAAAACTGATTTACTGAGCGCAAAAGTTTCTGATTTTCAGCAGGATAAACACAACTATCACCGTAAGTTATCCTAAAGGTCTTACTTGGCACTTTATTGAAACAAAAGCTATAAAACATGATTACTGCAGTAGCATAATCATGTGAATACACAAAAACAGTAAGGATAAATATTGGGTTGTCTCCCAACAAGCGATTTTCTTTAATGCCTTTCTAGCTAGGCATGATGATGACAATGATGCTCACATAAAAGATAAGAATTGAAACATAACAGGAGCATCATGAAGCATATGACTAGCACATTTAAGTCTAACCCACTTCCTATGCATAGGGATTTTGTGAGCAAACAACTTATTGGAACAATAATCAACTAGCATAGGAAGGTAAAACAAGCATAGCTTCAAAATTTTCAACACATAGAGAGGAAACTTGATATTATTGCAATTCCTACAAGAATATGTTCCTCCCTCATAATAATTTTCAGTAGCATCATGAATGAATTAAACAATATAATCAGCACCTAAAGCATTCTTTCCATGATCTACTTGCATAGAAAATTTACTACTCTCCACATAAGCAAAATTCTTCTCATTCGGGATAGTGGGAGTATCATAAGAGACTCGAATACTATAAATTGTTTCCACATTAAAAGAGTAATGTTCAGAAAAAGGGTAATCATAATCATGACAAGTTTTATAAATATAATCATCACTACTTTTTATAGCATAAGTTTCATCACAATAATCATCATAAGTAGCAACTTTGTTCTCATCATAATAGATTAAACCTCTTCCAAGATAGTGGAATCATCACTAAATAAAGTCATGACCTCCCCAAATCCACTTTCATATTCATCACAATAAGATTCAACATCCTCCAAAATAGTGGGATCATTACTTCCTAAAGTTGACACTCTTACAAACCCACTTTCATCAATATAATCATCATAAGTAGGAGGCATGCTATCATCATAACAAATTTGCATATCAAAACTTGGGAGGCTAAAAATATCATGTTCATTAAACATAGCATCCCCAAGCTTGGGACAAACATTAATTGCGCCAAATATATTCTCAAATATGTCATTCTCATCAAACATAGCTTCCCCAAGCTTGGGCCTTTTCATATCATAAGCATAATCACTATCATCATTAATAGTATGTATAGCACCAATAGTATAGCAATTATCATCATCACAATGAGTAGTAGGAGCAATATCATTTGGGATGGATACCTTTCTACCTTTATTTCTCCGTCTTTTATTTTTATTCTTCACATCATGTGTGAGTTTAACCCTCTTCTTTGAGCTCCTTATTAATGAGATTGGTTGAATGGAAAGCTCCTCCTCGTTACCTGATTCATCATAAGAAATAATAGGAGGATATTGGGAAGTCTCTTCCCTTTCATTAGTGTTCTCTTCATCTTCTATTTGTTTTCTTGATTTTATGTAATTGGCAATATAAGGATTTTCAATGCAATTCACCGCACAATACATATAAATTTCCCCTAGATCAAAATCAAGAACTTTTTCAAGGGCAAATTCTGGAAGATTCTTAGTTAAACGTTTCATTTCTTCATAACCCAAAAGCAAACTAAGTTTCATTATGATGTGCAAGGGAAATCAAATCATCACAATTTTTGGACACGATTCGATCATGAAACAATTTGCATCGGAGATGTAAATGACCATGTTCATTGCAAAGCTCACAAGTACGGCAAAGAAATTTTAAATTTTTAGCACAAACACCTAGCCTTTCTTGCAAACATTTAGTTTCTAAATAATTATGCCTCTTGCAAAATCTATCTTCCCTATTTGGTGTGTACTTGCAAACTCTATGCACTCCACAAAAGTTGACATGCTTATAAGAGACATTTTCATCATAACTAGTGCAATCATCATTAGTACTATGGATATTCAAAGAGTTCATACTAACAACATTGCAATCATGCTCATCATTCAAAGATTTAGTACCAAACATTTTATAGAATTCTTCTTCTAGCACTTGAGCACAATTTTCCTTTTCATCATACTTATGAAAGATATTAAAAAGATGAAGCGTATGAGGCAAACTCAATTCCATTTTTTGTAGTTTTCTTTTACAAACTAGACTAGTGATAAAACAAGAAACAAGAAGATTCGATTGCAAGATCTAAAGATATACCTTCAAGCACTCACCTCCCCGGCAACGGCGCCAGAAAAGAGCTTGATGTCTACTACGCAACCTTCTCCTTGTAGACGTTGTTGGGCCTCCAAGTGCAGAGAGGTTTGTAGGACAGTAGCAAATTTCCCTCAAGTGGATGACCTAAGGTTTATCAATCCGTGGGAGGCGTGGGATGAAGATGGTCTCTCTCAAGCAACCCCGCAACCAAATAACAAAGAGTCTCTTGTGTCCCCAACACACCCAATACAATGGTAAATTGTATAGGTGCACTAGTTCGGCGAAGAGATGGTGATACAAGTGCAATATGGATGGTAGATATAGGTTTTTGTAATCTTAAAATATAAAAACAGCAAGGTAGAAAATGGTAAAAGTGAGCGTAAACGGTATTGCAATGCTAGGAAACAAGGCCTAGGGTTTATACTTTCACTAGTGCAAGTTCTCTCAACAATAATAACATAACTGGATCATATAACTATCCCTCAACATGCAACAAAGAGTCACTCCAAAGTCACTAATAGCGCAGAACAAACGAAGAGATTATGGTAGGGTACGAAACCACCTCAAAGTTATCCTTTCTGATCGATCTATTCAAGAGTTCATAGTAAAATAACATGAAGCTATTCTTTCTGTTCGATCTATCATAGAGTTCGTACTAGAATAACACCTTAAGACACAAATCAACCAAAACCCTAATGTCACCTAGATACTCCATTGTCACCTCAAGTATCCGTGGGCATGATTATACGATATGCATCACACAATCTTAGATTCATCTATTCAACCAACACAAAGTACTTCAAAGAGTGCCACAAAGTTTCTACCGGAGAGTCAAGACGAAAACGTGTGCCAACCCCTATGCATAATTTCACTGAACCCGCAAGTTGATCACCAAAACATACATCAAGTAGATCACGTGAATATCCCATTGTCACCACAGATAAGCACGGCAAGACATACATCAAGTGTTCTCAAATCCTTAAAGACTCAATCTGACAAGATAACTTCAAAGGAAAACTCAATCCATTACAAGAGAGTAGAGGGGGAGAAACATCATAAGATCCAACTATAATAGCAAAGCTCGCGATACATCAAGATGTGCGAAAACAAGAACATGAGAGAGAGAGAGAGATCAAACACATAGCTATTGGTACATACCCTCAGCCCCGAGGGTGAACTACTCCCTCCTCGTCATGGAGAGCACCGGGATGATGAAGATGGCCACCGGTGAGGGATCCCCCCTCCGGCAGGGTGCCGGAACAGGCTCCCAAGAGGTTTTTGGTGGCTACAGAGGCTTGCGGCGGCGTAACTCCCGATCTATTATGTTCTTCGATGTTTTTAGGGTATATGGACATATATAGGCGAAAGAAGTCGGTCAGGGGAGCCACGAGGGTGGGGGGCGCACCCAGGGGGTAGGGCGCGCCCCTGACCCTCGTGGCCACCTCGAAGCTTCACGATGTCCACTCCAAGTCTCTGGATTGCTTAGTTCCAAAAATAACTCTCCCAAAGGTTTCATTCCGTTTGGACTCCGTTTGATATTCCTTTTCTTCGAAACACTGAAATAGGCAAGAAAACATCAATTTGGGCTGGGCTTCCGGTTAATAGGTTAGTCCCAAAAATAATATAAAAGTGTATAATAAAGCCCATAAACATCCAAAACAGATAATATAATAGCATGAATGCTTCATAAATTATAGATACGTTGGAGACGTATCAGCTGTCGTTTCTTAAAGTTTGGGGTTGCGACACTTATGTCAAAAGGCTTCAGCCTGATATGCTCGAACCCAAATCTAAGAAGTACGTCTTCATAGGATACCCTAAGGGAACAATTGGGTACACCTTCTACCATAGATCCAAAGACAAGATCTTTGTTGCCAAGAATGGAACATTTCTAGAGAATGAGTTTCTCTCGAAAGAAGTGAGTGGGAGGAAATTATAACTTGATGAGGAAATTGTTCCTTCTCTCAAATTGGAAAGTAGCTCATCACAAAAAACCGTTCCAGTGAGGCCTACACCAACTAGAGAGGAAGCTAATGATGATGATCATGAAACTTAAGATCAAGTTAATATCGAACCTGTAGGTCAACCAGAGCACGATCCGCACCAGAGTAGTACGGTAATCCTGTTCTGGAAGTCATGTTACTAGACCAATGAGCCCAAATTCTGACAAATGGCTTGAGGCCACAAAATCTGAGATAGGATCCATGAATGAGAACAAAGTGTGGACTTTGGTGGACTTGCTCGATGATCAACAAGCCATAGAGAATAAATGGATCTTCAAGAGGAAGACTGACGCTGATGGTAATGTTACTGTCCACAAAGCTCGACTTGTTGCAAAAAGTTTTTCGACAAGTTCAAGGAGTTGACTACGATGAGACTTTCTCACCCGTAGCGATTCTTAAGTCCATCCGAATCATGTTAGCAATTGCCACATTTTATGATTATGAAATCTGGCAAATGGATGTCAAAACTGCATTCCTTAATGGATATCTCAAAGAAGAGTTGTATATGATGCAACCAGAAGGTTTTGTCAATCCTAAAGGTGCTAAAAAGTGTGCAAGCTCCAAATGATCCATCTATGGACTGGTGCAAGCATCTCAGAGTTGGAATATACGCTTTGATGAGGTGATCAAAGCATATGGTTTTATACAGACTTAAGGTGAAGCCTGTATTTACAAGAAAGTGAGTGGGAGCTCTGTAGCATTTCTAATATTATATCTATATAACATATTGTTGATTGGAAATGATGTAGAATTTCTGGATAGCATAAAAGGGTACTTTAATAAAAGTTTTTCAATAAAAGACCTCGGTGAAGCTACTCACATATTGGGAATCAAGATCTATAGAGATAGATCAAGATGCTTGATAAGATTTTCAATGACTGCATACCTTGACAAGATTTTGAAGGAGTTCAAAATGGATCAATCAAAGAATGAGTTCTTGCTTGTATTGTAAGGTGTGAAGTTGAGTAAAGACTCAAAACCTGACCACTGCAGAAGATAAAGAGAGAATGAAAGTCATTCCCTATGCCTCAGCCATAGGTTCTATAAAGTATGCTATGCTGTGTACCAAACCTGTTGTGTACCTTGCCATGAGTTTGGAAAAGGGGTACAATAGTAATCCAGAAGTAGATCATTGGACAGCGGTCAAAATTATCCTTAGTTACCTTAAAAAGGACTAAAGGAAATGTTTCTCGGTTATGGAGGTGATAAAGAGTTCGTCGTAAAGAGTTACGTCGATGCAAACTTTGACACTAATCTAGATAACTCTAAGTCTCAATCTAGATGCGTATTGAACCTGGGAGCAATTAGCTAGAGTAGCTCCATGCAGAGCATTGTAGACATAGAAATTTGCAAAATACATACGGATCTGAATGTGGCAGGCCCGTTGACTAAACTTCTCTCACAAGCAAAACATGGTCACACCTTAGTACTCTTTGGGTGTTAATCACATGGCGATGTGAACTAGATTATTGACTCTCGTAAACCTTTTGGGTGTTGGTCACATAGCGATGTGAACTATGGGTGTTAATCACATAAATATGTGAACTATTGGTGTTCAATCACATGGTGATGTGAACTAGATTATTGACTCTAGTGCAAGTGGGAGACTGAAGGTAATATGCCCTAGAGGCAATAATAAAGTTGTTGTTTTATATTTCCTTATTCATGATAAATGTTTATTATTCATGCTAGAATTTTACTAACCGGAAACTTGATACATGTGTGGACACATAGACAAAACACTGTGTCCCTAGTAAGCCTCTACTAGACTAGCTCGTTAATCAAAGATGGTTAAGTTTCCTAACCATAGACATGTCTTGTCATTTGATGAACGGGATCACATCATTAGGAGAATGATGTGATGGACAAGGCCCATTCGATAGCTTAGCATTATGATTTTCAGTTTTATTGCTATTGCTTTCTTCATGTCATATACATATTCCTTTGACTATGAGATTATGCAACTCCCGGATACCGGAGGAATACCTTGTGTGCTATCAAACGTCACAACGTAACTGGGTGATTATAAAGATGCTCTACATGTTGGGGAATGTAGTAATTTCAAAAAAAATCCTACGCACGCGCAAGATCATGGTGATGCATAGCAACGAGAGGGGAGAGTGTTGTTCACGTACCCTCGTAGACCGAAAGCGGAAGCGTTAGCACAACGCGGTTGATGTAGTCGTACGTATTCACGATCCGACCGATCCAAGTACCGAACGTACGGCACCTCCGAGTTCAGAACACGTTCAGCTCGATGACGTCCCACGAACTCCAATCCAGCAGAGCTTTGCGGGAGAGTTCTGTCAGCACGACAGCGTGATGATGGTGTTGATGATGCTACCGACGCACGGCTTCGCCTAAGCACCGCTACGATATTACCGAGGTGGAATATGGTGGAAGGGGCACCGCACACGGCTAAGAGATCAATGATCAATCGTTGTGTCTATGGGGTGCCCCCTAGCCACGTATATAAAGGATGGAGGGAGGAGGAGGCCGGCCCTCATAGGGCGCGCCCAAGTGTGGAGTCCTACTAGGACTCCCTAGTCCTAGTAGGATTCCACCTCCCATATGGAATAGGAAAAAGGGAAGGGAGAAGGAGAAGGAAGGAAGGGGCGCCCCCCCTCCCTAGTCCAATTCGGACCAGTCCATGGGGAGGGATGCGGCCACCCTTTGAGGCCTTTCTCTCCTTTCCCGTATGGCCCATTAAGGCCCAATACGAATTCCCGTAACTCTTTGGTACTCCGAAAAATATCCGAATCACTCGGAACCTTTTCGATGTCCGAATATAGTCGTCCAATATATCGATCTTTACATCTTGACCATTTCGAGACTCCTCGTCATGTCCCCGATCTTATCCGGGACTCCGAACTCCTTCGGTACATCAAAATACATAAACTCATAATACCGATCGTCACCGAACGTTAAGCGTGCGGACCCTACGGGTTCGAGAACTATGTAGACATGATCGAGACTCGTCTCCGGTCAGTAACCAATAGAGAAACCTGGATGCTCATATTGGCTCCCACATATTCTACGAAGATCTTTATCGGTCAAACGCATAACAACATACGTTTTTCCCCTTGTCATCGGTATGTTACTTGCCCGAGATTCGATCATCGGTATCTCAATACCTAGTTCAATCTCGTTACCGGCAAGTCTCTTTACTCGTTATGTAATGCATCATACCGCAACTAACTCATTAGTCACATTGCTTGCAAGGCTTATAGTGATGTGCATTACCGAAAGGGCCCAAAGATACCTCTCCGACAATCGGAGTGACAAATCCTAATCTCGAAATACGCCAACTCAACAAGTATCTTTGAAGACACCTGTAGAGCACCTTTATAATCACCTAGTTACGTTGTGAAATTTTATAGCACACAAAGTGTTCCTCCGGTAAATGGGAGTTGCATAATCTCATAGTCATAGGAACATGTATAAGTCATGAAGAAAGCAATAACAACATACTAAATGATCAAGTGCTAAGCTAACGGAATGGGTGAAGTCAATCACATCATTCTCCTAATGATGTGATCCCGTTAATCAAATGACAACTCATGTCTATGGCTAGGAAACTTAACCATCTTTGATTCAACGAGCTAGTCAAGTAGAGGCATACTAGTGACACTTTGTTTTGTCTATGTATTCACACATGTACTAAGTTCCCGGTTAATACAATTCTAGCATGAATAATAAACATTTATCATGAAATAAGGAAATAAATAATAACTTTATTATTGCCTTTAGGGCATATTTCCTTTAGTCTCCTACTTGCACTAGAGTCAATAATCTAGTTCACATCATCATGTGATTTATCATCAATAGTTCACATTTGTATGTGATTAACATCCATAGTTCACATCATCATGTGACCAACACCCAAAGGGTTTACTAGAGTCGATAATCTAGTTCACATCGATATGTGATTAACACCCAAAGAGTAATAAGGTGTGATCATGTTTTGCTCGTGAGAGAAGTTTAGTCAACGGGTCTGTCACATTCAGAGCTATATGTATTTTGCAAATATTCTAAGTCTACAATGCTCTGCACGGAGCTCCTCTAGCAATTGCTCCCACTTTCAATATGTATCCAGATTGAGACTTAGAGTCATCTGGATCGATGTAAAATCTTGCACCGACGTAACTCTTTACGACGCGCTCTTTTATCACCTCCATAGTCGAGAAATATTTCCTTAGTCCTCACTAAGGATATTCTTGACCACTGTCCAGTGATCTACTCTTAGATCAAAATTGTACTCCCTTGCCAAACTTAGAGCAAGGTATACAATAGGTCTGATACATAGTGCTACGTCTTGAGCTTGCGTTGGTTTTCCCCGAAGAGGAGAGGATGATGCAGCAGAGTAGCGTAACTATCTCCCTCAGTTTTCGAGAACGAAGGTATCAATCCAAAGAGGAGGCCACAGCAAAGTCCCTCGTACCTATACAAAGCAAATAACTCCTCGCAACCAACACGAATAGGGGTTGTCAATCCCTTCACGGTCACTTACGAGAGTGAGGTCTGATAGAGATGATAGATAATATTTTTGGTATTTTTGGTATAAAGATGCAAAGTAAAATAAAAGGCAAGGTAAAGAGCAAGGCAATAATAAAGCGTAGGAAGATTAATATGATGAAAATAGACCCGGGGGCATAGATTTTGCTAGTGGCTTCTCTCAAGAGCATAGGTATTTTACGGTGGGTGAACGAATTACTGTTGAGCAATTGACAGAATTGAGCATAGTTATGAGAATATCTAGGTATGATCATGTATATAGGCATCACTTCCGAGACAAGTAGACCGACTCCTGCTGCATCTACTACTATTACTCCACTCATCGACCGCTATCCAAAGCATGCATCTAGAGTATTAAGTTAATGAAAACAGAGTAACGCCTTAAGCAAGATGACATGATGTAGAGGAATAAATTTATGCAATATGATAAATACCCCATCTTGTTATCCTCGATGGCAACAATACAATACGTGCCTTGCAACCCTTTCTGTCACTCGGTAAGGACACCGCAAGATCGAACCCAAAGCAAAGCACTTCTCCCATTGCAAGAACTACCAATCTAGTTGGCCAAACCAAACGGATAATTCAAAGAGACTTGCAAAGAAAACTCAATCATACATAAAAGAATTCAGAGGAGATTCAAATATTGTTCATAGATAATCTTGATCATAAACCCACAATTCATCGCTCTCAACAAACACACCGCAAAAAGAAGAGTACATCGAATATATCTTCACGAGAGAGGGGGAGAACATTGTATTGAGATCCAAAAAGAGAGAAGAAGCCATCTAGCTACTAACTATGGACCCGAAGGTCTGAAGTAAACTACTCACACTTCGTCGGAGAGGCTATGATGATGATGTAGAAACCCTCCATGGTGGAATCCCCTTCCATGAACTCCTAACAGGCCCCAAGATGGGATCTCGTGGATCTGAGAAAGTTGCGGCGGTGGAATTAGGTTTTTGGCTCCGTATCTGATCTGTTGGGTGTACGTAGGTATATATAGGAGGAAGGAGTATGTCGGTGGAGCTTCGGGGGACCCTCGTGGCCGCCTCCTTCCTTTCTTGACCGAGGGTCCAAGTCTCCTGGATCTTATCCGATGAGAAAATCACGTTCCCGAAGATTTCATTCCGTTTGGACTCCGTTTGATATTCCATTTCTTCGAAATACTGAAATAGGCAAAAAAACAGCAATTCTGGGTTGGGCCTCCAATTAATAGGTTAGTCTCAAAAGTAATATAAAAGTGGAAAATAAAGCCCAATATAGTCCAAAACAATAGATAATATAACATGGAGCAATCAAAAATTATAGATACGTTGGAGACGTATCAGGCATCCCCAAGCTTAATTCCTTCTCGTCCTCGAGTAGGTAAATGATAAAAGAGAATTTTTGATGCGGAGTGCTACTTGGCATAATTTCAATGTAATTCTTCTTAATTGTGGTATGAATATTCAGATCCGAAAGATTCAAGACAAAAGTTCATATTGACATAAAAATAATAATACTTCAAGCATACTAACTAAGCAATTATGTCTTCTCAAAATAACATGGCCAAAGAAAGTTCATCCCTACAAAATCATATAGTTTAGTCATGCTCCATTTTCGTCACACAAGAATGCTCTCATCATGCACAACCCGATGACAAGCCAAGCAATTGTTTCATACTTTAGTAATCTCAAACCTATAAGCTTTCACGCAATATATGAGCGCGAGCCATGGACATAGCACTATGGGTGGAATAGAATATAATGATGGGAGTTATGTGGAGAAGTCAAAAAAGGAGAAGGTCTCACATCAACGAGGCTAATCAACGGGCTATGGAGATTCCCATCAATTGATGTTAATGCAAGGAGTAGGGATTGCAGTGCAACAGATGCACTAGAGCTATAAATGTATGAAAGCTCAACAAAAGAAACTAAGTGGGTGTGCATCCAACTTGCTTGCTCACGAAGACCTAGGGCATTTGAGGAAGCCCATCGTTGGAATATACAAGCCAAGTTATATAATGAAAAAACTCTCTATATGAAAAACATGGTGCTACTTTGAAGCACAATATATAAGACTCGCTATATGAAGAACATGGTGCTACTTTGAAGCACAAGTGTGGAAAAAGAGATAGTAACATTGCCCCTTTTTATCTATTCCTTTTTTGGGCCTTTTTTTTGGCCTTTCTCTTTTTTTGGGACAATGCTCTAGAAAATGATGATCATCACACTTCTATTTATTTAGAACTCAATGATTACAACTCGATACTAGAACAAAGTATGACTCTATATGAATGCCTCCAAGATGTGCGGATATGCAATGAATCAAGAGTGACATGTATGAAAGAATTATGAACGGTGGCTTTGCCACAAATACTATGTCAACTACATGATCATGCTAAGCAATATAACAATGATGAATGCGTCATGAAGAACGGTATGGTGGAAAGTTGCATGGCAATATATCTCGGAATGGCTATGGAAATGCCATAATAGGTAGGTATGGTGGCTGTATTGAGGAAGATATAAGGAGGTTTATGTGTGAAAGAGCGTATCATATCACGGGGTTTGGATGCACCCGTGAAGTTTGCACCAACTCTCAATGTGAGAAAGGGCAATGCACGGTAATGCAAGAGGCTAGCAATG
Source organism: Aegilops bicornis (assembly GCA_021605145.1). Taxonomy (NCBI): domain Eukaryota; kingdom Viridiplantae; phylum Streptophyta; class Magnoliopsida; order Poales; family Poaceae; genus Aegilops; species Aegilops bicornis. Next base: position 574,208,276 of record CM038675.1, read on the forward strand.
ATGGAAGGGTGAGAGTGCATATAATCCATGGACTCAACATTAGTCATAAAGAACTCACATACTTATTGCAAAAATCTACAAGCCATCAAAAACCAAAGCACTACTGGCGCATGCTCCTAGGGAGATAGATTGGTAGGAAAAGACCATCGCTCGTCCCAGACCGCCACTCATAAGGAGGACAATCAAATAACACCTCATGTTTCAAATTTGTTACATAACGTTTACCATACGTGCATGCTACGGGTGTCGGTGTCAAAACCGGCGGATCTCGGGTAGGGGGTCCCGAACTGTGCGTCTAGGCGGATGGTAACAGGAGACAAGGGACACGATGTTTTTACCCAGGTTCGGGCCCTCTCGATGGAGGTAATACCCTACTCCTGCTTGATTAATATTGATGATATGGGTAGTACAAGAGTAGATCTACCACGAGATCAAGGAGGCTAAACCCTAGAAGCTAGCCTATGGTATGATTGTTCTTAGTCCTACGGACTAAAACCCTCCGGTTTATATAGACACCGGATAGGTTAGGGTTACATGAGTCGGTTACAATGGTAGGAGATCTACATATCCGTATCGCCAAGCTTGCCTTCCACGCCAAGGAATGTCCCATCCGGACACGGACGAAGTCTTCAATCTTGTATCTTCATAGTCTTGGAGTCCGGCCGTGACGATAGTAGTCCGCTATCCGACACCCCTAGTCCGGGACTCCCTCGGTAGCCCACGAACCAGGCTTCAATGATGACGAGTCCGTGGCGTTGATTGTCTTCGGCATTGCGGCGGGTTCCTCCTCCGAATACTTCATAGAAGGTTTTGAACACCAGGATAGTGTCCGCTCGCAAAACAAGTTCCACATACCACCGTAGGGAGAATAACTTTTGCACAGATCTGGCGGCGTATTCCGCGGGCGTGACATCACACCACGGCCAGGCCTTTATATGAATCTTTTTTACCGTTCCACCTCAGCGCGTTTAGCGAGGCGGTTTCCTTGGCACGTCTTATCAAAGCATAGATCATGCCCCCTTATTCCGGGATTCTCATCAATACGGACGTGGGTAACCCATCCGCGCCATTGATTACGGCGCTTGGGAGATAAGCGAGTTTTACCAGGCTGGTGGGGCATACATAACTTCGTCTGTCCATATAAGGGGATAAGGATCCACCTTTTCACCTACGCCTTCTTCCTCCTTTGCTCATCCATTTCCGCGCACTCGAGCTCCAGCGCCCAAGTCTGCACATCCCACCTCAACCTTCTCCAACCATGTCAGGAGCGGGAGGCGGTGGATGGCCTCCTCCGTCACGGAGGGGCACATCACAAGATCAAGGGAGGCCGGATATTTGTCCAGCAACATCGCGCCTGAGCTGCCCGACGCAGGGCAGCTCATTCCAACCCCAGTGCCCCATGAGAGGGTGGTATTTCTCCCCCACTTCCTCCGTGGACTAGGTTTTCCACTTCACCCATTTGTCCGGGGGCTCATGTTCTACTACGGCCTAGACTTCCACGACCTGGCCCCGAATTTTATCCTCAACATCTCGGCGTTTATCATCGTGTGCGAGGCCTTCCTCTGCATCCGGCCCCACTTCGGCCTATGGCTGAAGATCTTCAATGTCAGGCCGAAGGTAGTAGGCGGTCGTCAAGCGGAGTGCGGAGGCGCCATGGTCGGCAAGATGGCCAAGGTCCTATGGCTCGAGGGCGCCTTTGTGGAGACAATAAAGGGGTGGCAATTGGGGTGGTTCTATATCACCGAGCCCATGACCCGAATGGGTGGCGGCCCCGAATTCAGATCTGGCGTCCCAACTCGGCTCTCGTCATGGAAAGAGACGGGCCTGTCGTGGGGGGATTCGGAAGAGCTATCCGGACTCCAAACATGCGTCTTAAACCTGGTGGACAAGAATCTCAGGCTTGTCGTCGTAATCCGGTGATGCTCATCCGCGGATTCTCCCATGCCAACAACGGGCCTTTAATTTGTGGGAGTTCGATCCGCACAGCACCGAACCTTGAGCGGCTCTTCGACACTACATACGAAGATGCCGGAAGGTGCTTTGTTCAAGGGCGTTGAAGCCCGACATCCGCTAACAAAGATCGCGGATACAGCTTCGCGGCGTCAAGCCGGGCGAGGTAAGTTATTTTACCTTTACGGGACTCTTTCTTCATAGATTGACTCTATATGGGATTTAAAACTACCTAATCTTTGGCGGGAATTTGGTGAAGACGTCCGGACAGATTAGCGATTCGGCTCCTTTCTTGGGAAGACCCGGCGGACGCCCGATTGCAGGGGCTTGGCTCGGCGCCCCATGTGGTGCCAGAGAAGAAGGCCAAGAAGGAGGCCACGGGAACTCGAAGGAGCTCCGGCGCCATGTCCGCCGATTCTGAAGCGAGAATCTTCTCCGAGGACGAGGAGGAGGAAAAAGCTTCTCCCCGGGGAGGAGAGGAAAAAGGAAGGCCGCCTAACTGGGGAGGCCGGAGGATCCAAGAAGGGAAGAACCCTTCCTAGGACTTCTCCACCAACGTCGGCGACGAGGAGGAGGATTGGCCTACAAGGGCCAAGCCTGGCGAGATCGTAAGTGTCCGGATACCCATGGCTTTTTATTATTGCAGAGTGTTCTCTAATGTCGAACAATCGTGCAGCCCGCCCAAGGGCGAGTTCGATTCATCGAGCGGGTCCCTGGGCTCGTCGGAAATGGAGAGTACTTCGCTTCCGACCGCCTCCTCGCCTCACACTACGGACGATGCCGCGGTGGGGCCCCAAGGGGGGCTTGGTCAAGAGGAGGTGGCGCAGGAGGTGCCCCAAGGCAACCTCCCGGACTCCAGGCGCATGGGGGGCAAGACACCCAGGGGATCTAAGCCCGACCCTTGTCCGGACTCCATGCCGGAACCTTCAGCGGTTCCGGAGTCCGGCAAGCGGTCCCTTCGCAAGAAGGGTAAGACGCCGGTGTCCTCCGTCCAACCGGAGGCACCGGATAGCTTAGCGCTCAACAGCGCCTCCATCAAGGAGGAGCACCGCACTGTTATGAGTGTGGTGATCCGGACGATTCGATCCGCCAAAGGCGGGTTGACCAAGCCTTGTACCAGCCTTCTAACATGCTTTGAGGTAAGTTTAGAATATGTAAAAATATTACCGCATAGGCGGTAGCCCTTGATGCTTAGTTCGGTGTTGGAAAGAAAAGCCGGACTAAGAATCTAAAAAGATATCTGTGAGGAGTCTAACATAAGTATGTCAATATGGGAATGCAGGCTGCGCTGCTGACCTCGGCCGCACTGACTGCGGAGGTCAATGCATTGAAGCAGAGCCTCGAGCGATCCAAGAACGAGCTCGGCCAAGCCAAGAAGCAGCTCGAGGACAAGGAACGTAAGTAGTACCTTATTAAAGAAATACCTTATAGAAAGGTTTTGGTTGCGAAAAATAACAGGAATAACATGGATACTGCAGGGGCCACGAACGAGGTGGCGACCCTGAAGGAAGCGGTGTCCGTGGCCGAAAACAAAGCGGCTGCGGAACACACCGAGCGAGAGAAGGGGGAGGCGCAGCTGGCCAAAATGCGGCAAGAGCTCCAAGCTCTCGTGGAAAAACACGAGAGTTTGGGCGTGACTTCGAGACTCGAGAGTCCGAGCTCGCCTCGGATCTTGAGAGTGCCAAAGCTGCTAAGGCCGAGGCCCAAAAAGCCCTCCAAGAAATTGAGTCGTTAAAGAAGATAGCGACGGGTAAGGCATTCTTTATTTAAAGCAAGCATGTGAAAGTAAATTACCTATTACTTACCCGGATTCGGAGCTCTCCAGGAGCATTCGCAGATTTGCCCCGTAGTGTATACGATCTTTGCCGCATTCTACCGCGCCAAGGAGGGAGCTCGACGGAAAAGGTGTTACGGTCTCGATATCTTGAGGCGGACATCCAGTGCCCTGGCGACCAGTGAAGCAGCTGGTCGAGCTCCTAAGGTCGCCGAACAGGCCATGAAGGGCCTTATAAGCCGGCTGTGGCCATTGGAGCCGTGCACAGGAGCTACTTTGGCTTGGTGCAGCGGCTGGTGGGCGCATGTCCATGATTGAAGTCATCAGCGCTCCGTCTGCATTGAAGGTGTCCGTCGGGCCCTTGCCCGTGCTAAAGTGCACTTTGGGCAAGCTGGATGCGGAGAAGCTTTTGTGCCAGACGGGCGCCCGAAGGGCAAGGAGCATCGCACGCCCGAAATGTACTATGAGGGCCTCTGAAGGGTGCCCGCCGAATAGCGGATGAGTGCTCCAAAGATGTAATTTTGAATAGACTCGCATTTGTTATCCTGTATTTGAAAACTTGTTCATATGCGCTAAGCAACGCTTGTTAATTTAAAATATTACCTTCTATGCGGCCTTTTATCAAATTTGAGAGATGGCAAGTCGTTGGCTTCAGCGCCCATGCCACAAGTGCTGGGGTGTTCGGGATAAACTTGAGCACTCTTGTTCCCATTTTTGGGTCCATCTAGGGAGGCGCTCAACACAACGAACAAGGCAACCGGACTTATAATGCTTGAACACTCTCACTTAGCCATAGAATTCTATAATTTTAAATTTCGTGAAGCCCCTAGTATTCGGAAGACCGAGTTCGGGCGCTATCCACGCCTTGGCGGACAATTCCGGTTCCTCGCTCTAAGCGGCATAAGTCTTTAGGGACCCGAAAAACCTCTCGAACAGCGACGGCCCTCGCCCTATCATGACGGTCAGTTTTAGCTTTCTCCTTTGAGGTGCTCGACCCAGCTCAAGCGGGGCACAATCGCGATGGTTCTCCCGGTGCTACCTTAGCCGATATAATGGAACGTAAGGTACCAAAACACGGAGCCGGGCAAACCCAACTATTGACCCAAGACATGATTCGAGCCGATTCATATAATGCTATAAGTTCGAGGTGCCGCACTTGTGAAAGCGTTCGGACTTATCACACCATAATTTTGGGATACTTAAGCCCCTGGTGTATTGGCCGTACCAAAGTGTCTGGTTGCAACATGTCATGAAATGAACATATGTATAGATAAAGGAAGTAGAGCAATAATAAGCAAAAGCTATGTATTGTTTATTCAAAAGGTACTGCAATGAGAGCGAGCGATACAAATAGTGCGATAAGCAAGGGATGGGACTATCTAACATGTCCCCTCCGAGGGTAAGCTGCGGTATTGTATGTAAAACAGGTGTAATGCTCGTAATAGAGACCACTGAACACTCGGCGTGGCTTTACGCTTCCTGGCTGTTGCATCGTGGGTTCGGCGATTCTAGTGCCGGACAGGACTTCGAAAGACGGAGTCACGAAAGTAAGAAAAGGAAGAAAAGGAAAAAGGAAAAGAATGACACAATTGGGAGCCCACAGTGCGGTCGAGCCGCATTCTTGGCGTGCCGTGGTCTTGCCCCTCCCCATATGCCCATGGTATCTCCAGAGCGTAATTATGTACGCGTAACACTAGCTTCACTATTTCGCGAGGGCTGGGGTTGGGGCCGGATTGCTACTTGTGCTTGAATCGTGCCAGGCGATCTTGTTGTATGTTACTTCGGGCGCGCTTGACAGTGTCCGGATGCTTAATGGCCGGACTCGAGAGTTGCTGTGAGAGGCTGCTTTGTACCTCCGCCGCGAGGGCCGCCGTGTGCTCCTCTGTTCGGAGAGAGCGTTCGGTGTTTCCATTGACCGTGATTACTCCTCGAGGGCTGGCATCTTGAGCTTGAGGTATGCGTGGTGCGGCACCGCATTGAACTTTGCAAATGCGGTTCGTCCGAAGCGATGCATGATAGCCGCTGCGGAATGGGACGATGTCGAAGATTAACTCTTCGCCGGAAGTTATCCGGGGATCCGAAGACCACTTCGAGTGTAATCGAGCCCGCATAACTGGCCTCTACACCCGGTATGACGCCTTTAAAGGTCTTCTTTGTAGGTTTAATCCTTGAGGGGTCTATGCCCGGTTATGCGCCTTGTGTCACGATAAAGCAGGTTCATTTGCCGCCGTCCATCGGGACTACGGTTAGGTGAAATCCGTCAATAATTGGGTCAAGAACCAATGCGGCGAAACCGCCGTGGCGGATACTAGTGGGTGGTCCCTTGATCGAAGGTGATCGGGCAGGAAGACCATGGGTTGAACTGAGGCTGGCTCCACCGCATATATGTCCCTTAGTGCACGCTTCCGCTCCCTTTTGGGTATATGGGTTGCGTATATCATGTTCACCGTCCGCACTTGCGTGGGAAAACCCTTACATCCTCTATTGTTCGGGCGGCCGGGCTCTTCCTCGTCATCGCTATGCAGCCCCTTGTCATTGAGTTCGGCACTTAACTTGCTCGCTTGCTTGAACACCCAACAGTCCTGTTGGTGTGATTGGCTGGTTTTAAAGTGCCATGTATCCGCACAAGCGATCGAGTATTCGGTCCAAGTTGGGCGGGCCTGGGTATTTCTTTTGAATGGCTTCTTCCGCTGACCGGGTTTAGAGCCTCTGAATCCGGCATTGACGGCCGTATCTTCAGTGTTATCGCCATTAATGCGGCGCTTGTTCTTGTTGCGACGCGACCTGCCATTGCTGTCCTTGGTATCCGAACTATCAGGATGTTTGGCCAAGTTGTTGCTTCGAGCTAGCCAGATGTCCTCTCCCGCACAAAAGCGGGTCATGAGTGTTGTGAGGGCTGCCATGGATTTTGGCTTTTCCTGTCCTAGGTGCCGGGCAAGCCACTCGTCGCGGATGTTATGTTTGAAGGCTGCAAGGGCCTGCACCGGACGATCAACGATTTGATTTTTCTTTGTTAGGAACCGTGTCCAGAATTGTGCGGCCGATTCTTCCGGCTGCTGGATTATGTGGCTAAGGTCATCGGCGTCGGTGGTCGCACATATGTGCCCCTGGAAGTTATCAAGGAATGCGACTTCCGGGTCCTCCCAACAACCAATTGATTCTGGCGGCAAGCTGTTGAGCCAATGCCGAGCTGGTCCTTTAAGCTTGAGTGGGAGGTATTTGATGGCATGTAGATCATCACCGCGGGCATGTGGATATGGAGGAGATAGTCCTTGATCCGGACCGCAGGATCTGTGGTACCATCGTATGATTCGATGTTTACGGGTTTGAAGCCCTCGTGGATTTGATGATCCATTACTTCATTTGTGAAGCATAGTGGGTGTCTTGGCGCCTCTGTATTGGGCTATATCACGACGTAGCTCATATGAGCTTTGTCTACTGTGTTCGGCCCGATCGGGTTTGCTGTATCCGGCGTGACGGTAATCATCCCGCGTCGTTGGGCGCCCACACGATCCGTAGATCGATCTTGTATGTTTTTCCTTATCCTCCAATATATCTCGCAAGTCCGACGCGTTTTCCCGTGCCTTGGTACTTTTTGAGCGGCGTCGGGTTGTGGCTTGAGCGGAGGGTCGAGAGGCTTCTCTGTCGCGGCCACGGGGTGGCCGGTCTGCCATGTCGTGCGCTGGTGACTTGGGTGCTTCCTCCTATGATCGAGGCAACGGCCTTCGTTTGGGGTAGCTTTTGGAGGGGTGTTCGAGTTCATACTCTTCGGCTGCAAGGACTTCAGTCCATCTGTCAGCTAGCAGGTCCTGGTCAGCTCTGAGTCGTTGCTGCTTTTTCTTCAGGCTGCTTGTCGTGGCTATAAGCCTGCGTTTGAAACGCTCCTGTTCAGCGGGATCCTCAGGCACGACAAATTCGTCGTCGTCGAGGCTTGCCTCATCTTCGGAGGGAGGCACGTAATTATCGTCCTCGACCTCTCTTTCTGCCGCCTTGTCGTGATGCGGACTTGCTTCTCCCTTCTCCTGTGGCCGAGTCCTGCTGGAGGGTTGTCTTGATCTTGTCCGGGTGTTATTATCTCCGTGCGGAATCACCGTTTTCTTTGTGGCGGGATTTAAATGGCGCCGACGCCTTGGTAACCGTTTGCTTTGGAGGGGTCATCCTCCGTTGTTCCATCGTCGTTCCCATCTTTTGGGATATCCACCATGTATATATCGTATGACGAGGTGGCCTTCCAAAGGCCCTCGTAGGCGCTGGGTCTTGGTCGTCTCGGCATCGTCGTCCATACCGTCGATGTCTTGGTCGAAGTCGAGCATGTCGGTTAAATCATCAACTTGATGGCTACAAGGTGGGTGGTGGGTGGGCGTTGAATTTCTTCGTCGTCCGCATCTCAACCTTCCTGTCCGTAGTCCGGCCAGGGCTCTCCGGATAAAGAGAGAGACTTTAGTGAATTCAGGATGTCGCCAAAGGGCGAGTGCTGAAAGATGTCCGTGGCAATTAACTCCATGACCGGCGCCCAATCGGATTCGATTGGCAGGGGCGCAGAGGGTTCGGAGTCCGGAGAGGAGTCCGGCACCCTGGAGTCGAGGTCTTCGCAAAGGACAGGGATGGAGTTCGGCTCAATCGCCGTAGAGATGGTAGCCCCCGAGGCGGTGTCCAACCACTCGTCCTCGATCGGGGAATCCGGCTCCGGATTAAGGGTCGGCCGAAGTCGGTGCGGCCTCCGAGGCCTTTGCTCGGTTGCAGAGCTAGATCATGCCCATCGAGGCAGTGCGGCATGCTTGGCTGCGGCTCGAATCAGTCGAAGATCAAGTCTCCACGGATATCGGTTGTATAGTTCAAACTTCCAAATTTGACCTGATGGTCAGGGGCGTAGCTTTCGATCTGCTCCAGATGGCCAAGCGAATTGGCCCGCAGTGCAAAGCCGCCAAATACGAAGATCTGTCCGGGGAGAAAAGTCTCACCCTGGACCGCGTCGTTGTTGATGATCGAAGGAGCCATCGGGCCTATCGGTGACGACACAGAGGAACTCTCAACGAAAGCACCAATGTCGGTGTCAAAACCGGCGGATCTCGGGTAGGGGGTCCCGAACTGTGCGTCTAGGCGGATGGTAACAGCAGACAAGGGACACGATGTTTTTACCCAGGTTCGGGCCCTCTCGATGGAGGTAATACCCTACTCCTGCTTGATTAATATTGATGATATGGGTAGTACAAGAGTAGATCTACCACGAGATCAAGGAGGCTAAACCCTAGAAGCTAGCCTATGGTATGATTGTTCTTTTTCCCACGGACTAAAACCCTCCGGTTTATATAGACACCCGGATAGGTTAGGGTTACACGTAGTCGGTTACAATGGTAGGAGATCTACATATCCGTATCGCCAAGCTTGCCTTCCACGCCAAGGAAAGTCCCATCCGGACACGGGACGAAGTCTTCAATCTTTTATCTTCATAGTCTTGGAGTCCGGCCGTGACGATAGTCCAGCTATCCGGACACCCCCTAGTCCGGGACTCCCTCAATGGGACTTGCAAACTTCAACACAAGCATTTCTCAAATTCACAATTACTCAACTAGCACGACTTTGATATTATCACCTCCATATCTCAAAACAATTATCAAGCATCAAACTTTTCTTAGTATTCAACGCACTCAAAAGAAAGCTTTACAAATCTTGAATACCAAGCATATTATTATTTTAAGCAAATTACCATGCTATTAGAGACTCTCAAAATAATCTAAGTGAAGCATGAGAGATCAATAGTTTATTTAAAACAAATCCACCACCGTGCTCTAAAAGATATAAGTGATGTACTAGAGCAAACTATAAAGCTCAAAAGATATAAGTGAAGCACATAGAGTATTCTAACAAATTCCAATTCATGTATGGCTCTCTCAAAAGGTGTGTACAACAAGGATGATTGTGGTAAACTAACAAGCAAAGACGCAAATAATACAAGACGCTCCAAGCAAAACACATATCATGTGGTGAATAAAAATATAGCTCCAAGTAAAGTTACCGATGGAAGTGGACGAAAGAGTGGATGCCTTCCGGGGCATCCCCAAGCTTTGACTTTTTGGTGTCCTTGGATTTTCTTGGGGTGCCATGGGCATCCCCAATCTTAGGCTCTTGCCACTCCTTGTTCCATAATCCATAAAAAAAATCACCCAAAACTTGAAAACTTCACAACACAAAACTCAACAGAAATCTCGTGAGCTCCGTTAGCGAAAGAAAACAAAAGACCACTTCAAGATACTGTAATGAACTCATTCTTTATTTATATTGGTGTTAAACCTAATGTATTCCAACTTCACTATGGATTATAAACTATACTAGCCATAGATTCATCCAAATAAGCAAACAACACACGAAAAACAGAATCTGTCAAAAACAGAACAGTATGTAGTAATCTGTAACTAACGCAAACTTCTGGAACTCCAAAAATTCAGCCAAAATAGGACGACCTAGGCAATTTGTTTATTGATCAGAAGCAATTGGAATCACTATTTTATCACGTTCTGATGATTTTTAACAATTATTTTCGTGAACCGAAAGTTTCTGGAAATTACAGCAAGATCGAATAACTATTATCCAAGAAGATCCTATAGGTTTAACTTGGCAAAAACACTAATTAAAGCATAAAACACATCTAAACAGAAGGTAGATGGATTATTTATTCCTAAACAGAAACAAAAACAAAAAACTAAAAATAAAATTGGGTTGCCTCCCAACAAGCGCTATCGTTTAACGCCCCTAGCTAGGCACAAAAGCGAGAATAGATCTAGGTGTCGCCATCTTGATTCTTAATTTTTTCAGCGGCATTATGCTCGAATCCGGGAGGTTCTTTACGCTTCTCTTCATATTCAGAAATCTTAAGATCTAAATAGTCCAACCTCTTATTGCAAAGAGTAATCAACATATTCATACGGTGGAGATTCCCGCTAACACTCTTAAGAGGTTCAAGAGATTTTTGTAAAAATGTAGTTACTTCGCAAATTTTCTCAAAAACTTGCGTTTCCTCTTGGGTATGATGAGGACCCTTTTGTTGAGGTAGAGTTCCTACTATACCTTCTATAATTTCATCTTGCGATCTGGGATCAATTTCAATAAAGTTGCCTTTAACGCATAATCCAAAAGTTGTCTATGAGACATATTAAGTCCAACATAAAAGTTGCAAAGCAAAATTCTGAAATTCACTTCTAGGGTGCAATTACGATAAGATTCCATCATTCTAAACCAAGCATCCTTTAAGTTCTCTCCTTGTTTTTGTTTGAAGTGAAGAACCTCAAACTCGGGGGACAAAGGAGCAGAAAGAGGACTAGCCATAACGACAAGCAAGCGAGAAAAAGGCAAATGGAAAGAGAGGAGGAGATTGGGAAAGTGAGGGCAAATAAAACGGCAAGGGTGAAGTGGGAGAGAGGAAAACGAGAGGCAAATGGCAAATAATGTAATGCGAGAGATAAGGGATTGAGATGGGTACTTGGTATGTTGACTTTTGCGTAGACTCCCCGGCAACGGTGCCAGAAATCCTTCTTGCTACGTATTGAGCTTGCGTTGGTTTTCCCCGAAGAGGAGAGGATGATGCAGCAGAGTAGCGTAACTATTTCCCTCAGTTTTTGAGAACCAAGGTATCAATCCCGAGGAGGCCATGCGCAAGTCCCTCCTACCTACACAAAGCAAATAACTCCTCGCAACCAACGCGAATAGGGGTTGTCAATCCCTTCACGGTCACTTACGAGAGTGAGATCTGATAGAGATGATAGATAATATTTTTGGTATTTTTGGTATAAAGATGCAAAGTAAAATAAAAGGCAAAGTAAAGAGCAAGACAATAATAAAGCGTAGGAAGATTAATATGATGAAAATAGACCCCGGGGCCATAGATTTCACTAGTGGCATCTCTCAAGAGCATAGGTATTTTACGGTGGATGAACGAATTACTGTTGAGCAATTGACAGAATTGAGCACAGTTATGAGAATATCTAGGTATGATCATGTATATAGGCATCACGTCCGAGACAAGTAGACCGACTCCTGCCTGCATCTAGTACTATTACTCCACTCATCGACCGCTATCCAAAGCATGCATCTAGAGTATTAAGTTAATGAAAATAGAGTAACGCCTTAAGCAAGATGACATGATGTAGAGGAATAAATTCATGCAATATGATAAATACCCCATCTTGTTATCCTCGATGGCAACAATACAATACGTGCCTTGCAACCCTTTACATCACTCGGTAAGGACACCGCAAGATTGAACCCAAAGCTAAGCACTTCTCCCATTGCAAGAACTACCAATCTAGTTGGCCAAACCAAACGGATAATTCGAAGAGACTTGCAAAGATAACTCAATCATACATAAAAGAATTCGGAGGAGATTCAAATATTGTTCATAGATAATCTTGATCATAAACCCACAATTCATCGGTCTCAACAAACACACCGCAAAAAGAAGATTACATCGAATAGATCTCCACGAGAGAGGGTGAGAACATTGTATTGAGATCCAAAAGAGAGAAGAAGCCATCTAGCTACTAACTATGGACCCGAAGGTTTGAAGTAAACTACTCACACTTCATCGAGAGGCTATGATGATGATGTAGAAGCCCTCCGTGGTGGAATCCCCTTCCGTGAACTCCGGAAGAGGCCCCAAGATGGGATCTCGTGGATACAGAAAGTTGCGGCGGTGGAATTAGGTTTTTGGCTCCATATCTGATCTGTTGGGGGTACATAGGTATATATAGGAGGAAGGAGTACGTCGGTGGATGAGGGAGTTCCGGACTAGGGGGTGTCCGGATAGCCGAACTATCATCATCGGCCGGACTCCAAGACTATGAAGATACAAGATTGAGGACTTCGTCCCATGTCCGGATGGGACTTTCCTTGGCGTGGAAGGCAAGCTTGGCGATACGGATATGTAGATCTCCTACCTTTGTAACCGACTTTGTGTAACCCTAACCCTATCCGGTGTCTATATAAACCGGAGGGTTTTAGTCCGTAGGACGAACAACAATCATACCATAGGCTAGCTTCTAGGGTTTAGCCTCTCTGATCTCGTGGTAGATCTACTCTTGTAACACACATCATCAATATTAATCTAGCAGGACGTAGGGTTTACCTCCATCAAGAGGGCCCGAACCTGGGTAAAAACATCGTGTCCCTTGTCTCCTGTTACCATCCGCCTAGACGCACAGTTTGGGACCCCCTACCCGAGATCCGCCGGTTTTGACACCGACATTGGTGCTTTCATTGAGAGTTCCTCCGTGTCGTCGCCGCCACGTAGGATGCCTCATCTTGTCTTTAAAAGGCGATACTATCGCCAAAGGAGCCTTGGCCGCTGGCGAACTCTTGACTAGGTGGTTTTCTTATGACCGCCCGGTCCGGCCATCACGGCGATGACCTCTCGAGTCATCGAAACCAATCTCCGTGTTAGTTCGGAACTTGCGAGCAGTTAGATCCGATCGAGCTCTCCTCCATAAACGAGCTCTTGGATCACATCGCCGCATACAGGAGTCGCCACAGACTACGACCGGATCGGGCCTAAAACCGATCTTAGAGAGATCAACTCTCCCCAGGCTACCCATCATGTTGCTGTGATAGAGCAGCAATGCGGCGATTCTTCTTGTATCTTAAGGACTAGTTACGTCCGGATTCCCGATCCCTCCATGCCGGATCCCCGCATAGGGACGGACGTTGATCAAGCCCTGAACTTAAAGTCAGGCGGTGGGTTGGATTCATGGGATAACACTCAAAAATCGAAACTTCCAAGTTTGGAAACTTCTCGGCCCTTGAGTCCTAAGTTGGACGGGGTTCCGGATCTAGTTCCACCCGCCCACCCAAACATTAGCGATCTCTCTCAAATTCGGCAAGAGCCCGATGAAACAAGACATCACTCTTGGGCGATTCCTCCACGGTTATGAACAGGATAAAGGATCGCCGAGAGGAGGACGCAATCCCAATTTTCTGCAATAATTGCACGGACAAGGGAATCCTAAACGCCATAAGTCGTCAGCGAAATTACACGCTTCTTGACTTGGTAACCATAGTACAAAAGAAATCGTGCGATGGAGAGCGCTGGAAAACCGAAAGTAAATTTTGGGATAATCCGCCCCGAATACATCCCTAGTCCGAAACAAAAGGGTGCATCATTATCAAGCACCGGGTTGAATACCAAAAACCAAAACCCCTAAAGGGTGCGGAACCGTCTTCGAGGGTTGGCTCAACGGACCTGCAAAATCCACAAGATCTGAGGCGCCATTCCAACACACGACCTTGAGCGTGTTGGATACTACGGCAGGTGGCCAAAAGTGGCGAGGCTTTTTAGCCCCGCAACCAACCCAGCGATACCAAAGACGGTATTAACAGTCTTGAGACTTTCGCATCAAATAACATGCGAAATGAACAATCCGCAGCCTCGCGAAGTCTACCAAGTAGCAACAACAAATCCATGGAGCGGCAGGGCTATCACCTTCAACGCCAAATGACGAACCTAAATTCGAACAACTAGAGCACCGGCCGCATTGGTCCTCAGTCCGATAGTGGATGGTTTTCGTCTTACTAAGGTACTCATGGATGGCGGCAGCGGATTAAACCTCATCTATGAGGAAACCCTTCAAAAATGGAAATTGACTGGAGCCACATTGAGCGAAGCAGCACAACCTTCAGAGGGATAATCCCTAGTCGAGAAGTACGCTGCGCAGGAAAAATCACACTAGATGTAGTGTTCGGCTCACTGGACAATTACAGGTCCGAGGAGGTCACGTTTCAAGTGGCCCCATTCGGCAGCGGATATCACGCTTTGTTGGGGTGAGAGGCATTCACAATCTTCCAAGCTATACCCCACTACGGGTACATGAAGCTCAAAATGCCAGGACCCAATGGGATAATCACTCGCCCGATGATCCAGAATCTGACACTCGCGCTGAAAATAAGACAACCAAGACCGGCCCTAGAGGCATTATCCAAGCCCTAGCGGCAGAGGAACTAACTACTGCGCTCCATGGTGGATAGGGACGATGTAATACTCGATAAGAGGTCCAGGTCCACCTCTTTTAAACCAGCAGACGAAATAGTCAAATTTCAGGTCCATCCAACGGACCCCACAAAGACGGCCTCCATTGGGGCACAATTAAGTCCTGATGTCGAAGCCGCATTACGAGAATTCCTTCGGGAAAATTGGGACATTTTGCACGGCACCCTTGAGACATGCCAGAATCCCACGCAGTCGGGCAGAGCACGGCCTAAATATCCTAAAAGGATTCAAGCCGATCAAACAAGCTCTTGGCGATTTTCCGAACCCAAAAGACAGGCAATGGGAGAGGAGCTAGCCAAACTCTTAGAAGCCGGATTGATCAGAGATATAAAACATCCGGACTGGCTAGCCAATCTAGTAATGGTACCAAAAAAGGACAAATCCTGGCGCCTCTGCGTCGATTTTAAAGACCTTAACAAGGCCTGTCCAAAGGACCCTTTCCTCCCTCGCATCGACCAAATCATCGATGCTACCGTAGGCACGATTCATTGTGCTTCCTCGACGATACTCAGGATACCATCAAATCAAGATGGCGGAGAAAGATCGTGACGCAACCGCATTCATTACTCCATATGGGCCATTCTGCTTCAACACAATGCCCTTCGGACTCAAAAACGCCCGGCGCAACATATCAGCGCATGATTCAAACATGTCCGGCTACCCAGATAGGCAAAACAGTAGAGAGGCATACGTAGACGATGTGGTCGCCAAGACCAAACACGTCGGAACTCTAGTAGAAGACTTGAGGGTGACATTCGACAACCTCCGAGCATATGACATTAAGCTCAATCCGGAAAATGCGTCTTGACGTACCGGTAGGAAAGCTCTTGGGCTTCATCAGATCCGGTAGAGGAATTGAAGCAAACCGGCCAAAATCCGAGCTCTGTCACAATTGGATATTCCAAAAGACCTCAAGCAGATACAAAAACTAACCGGATGCGTAGCGGCCTTAAGTCGCTTCATCTCCCGTTTGGGAGAAAAGGCTCTGCCCCTCTACCGCCTCCTCCGGCGCACCGTACATTTCGAATGGACGGATGCTGCCACAACCGGACTCGAAGAAATAAAAGCCATACTGGCAACAAATCTGGTTCTGGCCGCGCCCAACCTGGGCGAACCTATGATTTTATATATCGCAGCAACACATCAAGTTGTCGGTAGCGGTACTCGTCGTTGAGCGAGAAGCGAAGGGCACAAATTCCCTCTTCAAAACCGATTGTACTACGTATCCAATCGTTCTAACTCCATGCAAATCCGGTACCCACATTATCAAAAGATAGCGTGTCACGGTGTTCATGGCATCCCGTAAGGCGTGACACTACTTTCAAGAGTGCTCAATAACGGTGGCCTCAAGTACCTCTCAACGATATTATAAACAATCACGACAGAACGGGTAGGATTGCAAAATGGGCTATCGAGCTCTTACCATTTGACATAACCCACAAACCACGGCGAGCTATAAAGTCGCAGGTTCTGGCTGACTTCGTCGCCGAATGGACCGAAGCCGAACTCCCTAAAGAGTACGGCGCGTACTCCAACTTGATCATGCATTTCGAGGGATCCAAAATGTTGCCTGGCTTGAAATTTGGCGTCGTCTGGCGTCTAACCGGAGACACAATCCAATACGTACTTCAAATAATGTACACGGACTCCAACAACATGGCCGAATACGAGGCCCTTCTACATGGCCTCCGGATGGCAATCTCCATGGGCATTCAACGCCTAGAGGTGCGCGGGGATTCAAACCTCGCAATATCCCAAGTAAATGGAGACTTTGACGCCAAAGATCCAAAAATAGTAGCTTACCGCAACGCCGTCCTAAAAATGTCAGCTCGGTTCGAAGGACTAGACTTCCATCATGTAGCAGGGATAATAACCAGGCAGCAGGCGTGTTAGCATGCATCGGCGAAACGAGACGCCGTCCCTCCTAACATCTTCTCGAAGCGGCTCTTTAAGCCATCCGTATTATGGGAAGAGGAGTCCGGAAATAACAATCCGGAGCCACCGCATCACCTATCTCGAGACCATTACGACACAATCGGCGGCTCAACCAATGAAATAACACCTTGACTCACGAAATAATGGCAGTAATTGCCCGTGCGGACAGAACCATTCCTAGCCTACTTAATGCGGCAGGAACTTCCGAAGACCAAAATGAGGCCCGCTGCATAGTTTGGCGATCTAAAGCCTACAAGGTCCATGAGGAGAACTTTATAAGAAAAGCACAACCGAGTCCTTCAAAGGTGTATCTCCGAAGAGGAAGGCGAAATCTCTGGCTGAAATTCACGCCGGACTCGGCGGGCACCACGCTGCAGCCCGGGCCCTTGTAGGCAAGGCCTTCCGTGCAGGATTTTATTGGCCGACGGCCGGGCGAGATGCTCAGGATTTAGTCCAACGATGCGTCGGTTGCCGCCTCTTTGCTAATCGAGCCACATGCCACCCACCGCCCTCAAAACTATACCCATTACTTGGTCGTTCACGGTGCAGGGGCTTGACATGGTTGGACCCTTAAAGGGGAACCCACAAGCACAAATACTTATTGGTCATGGTGGACAAATTCACCAAATGGATTGAGGCCAAGCGGTTAAAACAGCAGAATCCGGACCCGGTGATAGACTTCATATCCGGGTAGTACACCGCTTTGGCGCCCCCACAGCATCATCACCGATAACGGCACGAACTTCACGGCCGACGAGGTTAAACTCTGGTGCAAAAACATGGGCATTAAGCTCGATTACGCTTGATCTATCACCCCAAACTAACGGTCAAGTCGAGCGAGCAAATGGTCTAATCATGAGCGGCATCAAACCCGGACTAGTGCGGTCCCTCAAGGAATCTAACACGCCTTTGGGTAGAGGAGCTCGACTCCGTACACTGGGGCTGCAGACCACGCCAAACCGAACTACGGATTCACACCATTTTTCATGGTATATGGCGCAGAGGCAGTCACGCCTGCGATATAATTCATGACTCACCTCGTGTGCGCATGTACGAAGAAAGAGAAGCCGAGCTAGATCGGCAAGATAGTTTGGACGCCTTAGAGGAGGAGCGGGACGTGGCAAAGGCTTGTTCCGCATTTTATCAGCAGCAGGCTCAAAGATATCAAAGCAGAGAAGTACAAGCTAAAACTTACAATGTTGGCGAACTTGTTCTATGCCTGCCGGACAAGAAAAAGGACAAACTTAAGCCCAAGTGGGAAGGTCCCTTCATCATCGACCAAGTCCTGACCGGCGGAGCATACCGTCTATGTAACGATCCGACAACCGACTCGAGCCGAACCCATGGAACGCAGCCCGCCTCTCAAGATTCTAAGCCTAGCGCCGGATTCCGGGTTCGTCTCACTCCCAAGTCAACACCCTTTTTTTACTGTCTCTCGTCCTCCTCCTTCTTCCCACTTTTTTTTCAATACCTTTTATGGGCTGATTTGCGCTTTGTTCGCACACACTTGATGTGCTCCTGGCACTCATTATACCTGGGGGCTTCTTTAACAGAAGCTCATTCATACGGGCTTCATGCCCAACACATGTGTCATACTTCCGCATGTACCTTTTATTCACCATTATATGCATCGATATGACTTAAGTTTTGGCCACGCTGGGTTGCCTGGCTCCTGTGCTTACCCCTACATTCCCGATTGTTCGGCTAGGAGGTAAAGGGAGCACCTCTGCGATTATTCTTCTGGAGTCGACGGATGTGTACCTCGAGACGGTGAAGCCGAAAGCTAAGCGTTCTTAAGAGAATATTCGGTCGGTGACTTGAAAGATGATTTATTACTTACTTATTTATCTGCCCCCAGATGCTTTTTCTGCTATTTTCACAGTCCAGCATTGCACTTTAGGGCATGCCTCCCAGGGAAAGGAACCCTTAATGGTACTATTCTCCCTAGAAGATGTTTCTTACTAACCATGTGATATAACACAACTAGTTGGGCACTTGTCTGATAAAGCAATTATGACCCCGACACCTTGTCTCCATGCATGCCCCGGTTCTTTTATAACCGTAAGGGTATTCGGACACACTCCGGACTGTTGGGTCCCGAGGTTGAAGCAAAACGGTCCAAGAAGACAAACGATCTACAATCCGGCTAGAAGGCATTTTACATGTCATTTCAAATTACATCGATCAAACCGGTGATTGTACTCCTCCTCAATCCCATCTAACACTGCCTAATTTCTGATCTGTTGGGAATATTTCGCGCCGATTCTACTTGGCCGTACATCAAGCTCACAGGATCTCCTTCCCATCGGGCCCCGCAGTCCGACCTCGGCCATGTGGTTTGGGTCGAACTTGTAACGCGTCTTCACCATGGCCCAGGCCTCCCTGGCGCCCTGACGGCAGGCTGATATCTTCCACAAACGGAGGCGTCGCCGTGCTCCCTGAAGCTTCTCAGCAAGCTCACCAAGGCCCTCGGGTAGGGAGACGAATGGCCATAAAGCATGAACGACGCCACTCATTGCCTGCCGAACACGTTCGAGCAATTGCACTAGCTCGGGAAGTTGGTCACCCGTTGACTCAGGCATTTCCTCCAGCAGGCGACTGTGAGCACACCTAAAGACATATTTACGTCCAATCGACTTCCTCGGCGAATTCTTCTTTTCAAAGGAATTTGTTCAAGCACTTACTATAAATGCCGTGGTAAGCCGATTCTCCTTCACGGAGCTGCAATTGGGCCCGAACACCTTTCAGCTCTTCTCCTTCTTTGGGTGTGGGCATCTTGGAGCTTGTTTCTCTCCTGCCGCACCTTCGTAAGCACCCTCTCGCCGCCTTAAGTCGACGCAGTAGCTGTTGCTTGTCCGGGATCTAGTCCGGCGCCCTCTGCAATATTATTGTCGATTCACGCCACACTTTGCTAAATAATTATCTTTTCAAAGTACGTCTTACGGTGAGGGTCTCTGTGGCTCCCCTGTGGCGGCAGTCTTGACCTCAAGTTGGGCCTTGCACTCTTGGAGCTCCGGGACAGATGGGTATTCTTCTCCGTAAGACCTCATAATAATTGATCCTTAAATCAGTTATTTCAACTATTTTAAGTCTCGGGGCTCTTGGCATATATAACTATTAAAATTACTTACCCGTATGTCTTTCACACTCTTGCTCCGTGGCTCTGGTTAACCCATCTTGAGCGGCACGGAGGTGCGCGTTTCCCGCTTCAAAGGCATTTAACGCCTCCGGGGAGAAACACGCGTCACGAAGAACTGTCCGGCGACACCTGTGATTCATGGCGCTCTCCACCTCAGACCGGGTGGCGGACAGCATGTCGGCACCCTCCATCGGAGGAGCGTCCGGCTCACGCCTTGTATTCGCCTCCTCCCGGACCATGCGTTGGAGCATGGCGGCGGAGGCTTGATTGGCAACCTCTCCGGACCTCGTCCGGCGAGCGCTCTTTCCGGAAAGGTTATGAGCATTAATATACCTCCTAGGGATCCTTCCTTAAAAATAGCGGTGCTCCGTATCGTTCTGCGCGACGTTTGATTCGCGTCGCTCCTCTTCCTCCGTTTGGGCCGGATCGACCCTTGTTGGCGGCCGCCGGGTTCGGCTTCCCACCTTAAAGGCTCCTCTGCGATGCACCATCGGTATGGGATGGTCGAGAATTGAGCGGATCAAATGATGGTGTCAAGACCTTGGTCGTAGTCACCGGGAGGCCGAAACAAACCGGGGTAGTCGGTAGTAATGGCGACTAGGGCATTGTCTATGCTACATTGGTGGAACACCCCGTCAATCAGCTCCACCTTTATGTCCGGATCCTCTTGGAGGTCGGATCAAGGGATCGTTCCGGATCCTCGGGCTGTGGAGTTAGGCTTCAGATGCCCTCCACGTCCCGGCGCAGCTCCATCGAAATTACAGAGTAAGATACTTGACTCTAAAAAGTATGGATCGGGTAGATGAACATCCGCTACCCAGCTCAGGGTTATTCATAGAAAATCCATTCAACGGATTCTTGCGGAGGAAGTCCTCCTCCTCTCCTTGTACAAGCCGGACGGGATCTTTGCGGATCGGTGCCGAGCTTGGCCCTTTGCGGCCATGACGGGTGGCGTCGTCTTCCCCATTGAAATCCCACATAGGGTGGCCCCTATATTGGAGTGGCTGCACCCCTCGCATAATGCACGTGGCCATGACTCCAATCATGGCCAATCCGGAGTGGGCCAAGAACCTAATCCGCCCATCAGATAATGGGCGCTCCTATCATCTTCCCGTTGAGGGCTCATGGGCGCCAACTCAGGCGTTTCTTCAAGGGAGCATTGTTGAACTCCGGAGGCCGATCTGGACTGGATCCGGCAGAGGGCGTCCTCCATGTAGAACCATTAGAAGGCCAGTCTTGGACGCCTTCTTCGGGGTGCCGGATAGATATCCTGTCCCGGTGATGCGCCATATTTCGGCTCCGCCCACTTGATATATCGACCCCTCATGAGAACGGGGTACGAGACAAAACAATCTCTTCCACAGGGCAAAATGGGTCTCGATGCCCAAGAACAGCTTGCAAAAAGCTACGAAGCCCGCGATGTGCAAGATGGAGGCGGGCGTGAGGTGGTGAAGTTGGAGTCCGTAGAACTCTAGGAGCCCCCGGAGAAACGGATGTATGGGAAATCCGAGTCCCCTTATTAGATAGGGGACAAAGCATACCCGCTCCCTTTGGAAGGGTTGGGGACGCTCTCCGCCTGCTTTCCACCCTTGTAGGTGGCTAGTCCGGCTCGAACCGAACCATGAATCCGGGGAAGATATCCCTCGGTTTGGAGTACCACTAGCTCATGTGTGGAATCGAGCATCTCCCCAATCTCTGGCTTAGGGCTGGGAGCACGAGAGGAGGAGTCGCGTCGGCTATCCATGATGGAATGGATTTTTGTCAGAGGCGCTTCGATGAGAACTTGCGGATGGAGGATGGTGTGAGCTGGATCTAGATCCTCGCCTCTCTTATAGGCAGCTGCTCAAGACGGCTAGGGGTAAAATGTAAAAATATCCCAGCCTTTCGCATTAAATGACGACACATGGAAGAAGGCCATTATTGGGCGTAGAAGCCAAGGAGCGCAACATTTATAAAGAAGCGGACACTATTCGACGGGAACATGAAGATTGAAGGAGAACCCGCCTTTGCAACGCCGAAGACAATATCTGGCGCGGACTCGTCGTCGCTGAAGCCCGATTCGGGGCTCTTGAGGGAGTTCGGACTAGGGGGTGTCCGGATAGCGAACTATCATCATCGGCCGGACTCCAAGACTATGAAGATACAAGATTGAAGACTTCGTCCGTGTCCGGATGGGACTTTCCTTGGTGTGGAAGGCAAGCTTGGCGATACGGATATGTAGATCTCCTACCTTTGTAACCGACTTTGTGTAACCCTAACCCTATCCGGTGTCTATATAAACCGGAGGGTTTTAGTCCGTAGGACGAACAACAATCATACCATAGGCTAGCTTCTAGGGTTTAGCCTCTCTGATCTCGTGGTAGATCTACTCTTGTAACACACATCATCAATATCAATCTAGCAGGAAGTAGGGTTTTACCTCCATCAAGAGGGCCCGAACCTGGGTAAAAACATCGTGTCCCTTGTCTCCTGTTACCATCCGCCTAGACGCACAGTTCGGGACCCCCTACCCGTGACACCGACAGTGGAGCTTCGGGGGGCCCACGAGGCAGGGGGCGCGCCCTAGGGGGGCGCCCTCCACCCTAGTGGCCGCCTCCCTCCTTTCTTGACCGAGGGTCCAAGTCTCCTGGATCTTGTCCGATGAGAAAATCACGTTCCCGAAGATTTCATTCCGTTTGGACTCCGTTTGATATTCCGTTTCTTCGAAATACTGAAATAGGCAAAAACAGCAATTCTGGGCTGGGCCTCCGGTTAATAGGTTAGTCCCAAAAGTAATATAAAAGTGGAAAATAAAGCCCAATATATTCCAAAACAATAGATAATATAGCATGGAGGAATCAAAAATTATAGATACGTTGGAGACGTATCACATAGCATAGCATACTTTATAGAACCTATGACTGAGGCATAGGGAATGACTTTTCATTCTCTTTCTATTTTTTTTGCCATAGTCGGGTTTTGAGTCTTACTCAACTTCACACCTTGCAACACAGGCAAGAACTCCTTCTTTGACTGTTCCATTTTGAATTACTTCAAGATCTTATCAAGGTATGTACTCATTGAAAAATCTTATCAAGCATCTTGATATATCTCTGTAGATCTTGATGCTCAATGTGTAAGCAGCTTCACCGAGGTCTTTCTTTGAAAAACTCCTTTCAAATACTCCTTTATGCTTTCCAGAAGATTCTACATTAATTATGATCAACAATATGCCATTCACATATACTTTATCAGAAATGTTGTAGCGCTCCCACTCACTTTCCTGTAAATACAGGCTTCACCGCAAGTCTGTATAAAACTATATGCTTTGATCAACTCATCAAAGCGTATATTCCAACTTTGAGATGCTTGCACCAGTCCATAAATGGATCGCTGGAGCTTGCACACTTTGTTAGCACCTTTTGGATCGACAAAACCTTCTGGTTGCATCATATACAACTCTTCTTCCAGAAATCCATTCAGGAATGCCGTTTTGACATCCATTTGACAAATTTAATAATAATAAAATGAGGCAATTGCTAACATGATTTGGACAGACTTAAGCATCGCTACGGTGAGAAAGTCTCATCGTAGTCAACCCCTTGAACTTGTCGAAAACCTTTCGCAACAAGTCGAGCTTTGTAAACGATAACATTACCATCGGCGTCGGTCTTCTTCTTGAAGATCCATTTATTCTCGATGGCTTGCCGATCATCGGGCAAGTCAACCAAAGTCCATACTTTGTTCTCATACATGGATCCCATCTCAGATTTCATGGCCTCAAGCCATTTTGCGGAATCTGGGCTCATCATCGCTTCCTCATAGTTTGTAGGTTCGCCATGGTCAAGTAACATGACCTCCAGAATAGGGTTGTCGTACCACTCTGGTGTGGATCTTACTCTGGTTGACCTACGAGGTTTGGTAGTAACTTGATCTGAAGTTTCATGATCAATATCATTAGCTTCCTCACTAATTGGTGTAGGCGTCACAGGGACCAGTTTCTGTGATGAACTACTTTCCAATAAGGGAGCAGTCTGATTACCTCATCAAGTTCTACTTTCCTCCCACTCACTTATTTTGAGAGAAACTCCTTCTCTAGAAAGGATCCAAATTTAGCAAGAAATGTCTTGCCTTCGGATCTGTGATAGAAGGTGTACCCAATAGTCTCTTTTGGGTATCCTATAAGACACATTTCTCCGATTTGGGTTCGAGCTTATTAGGTTGAAACTTTTTCACATAAGCATCGCAACTCCAAACTTTAAGAAACGACAGCTTAGTTTCTTGCCAAACCACAGTTCATAAGGCGTCGTCTCAACGGATTTTGATGGTGCCCTATTTAAAGTGAATGCAACTGTCTTTAATGCATAACCACAAAATGATAGTGGTAAACCGGTAAGATACATCATAGATCGCACCATATCCAATAAAGTGCGGTTACGACGTTCGGACACACCATTACGCTGTGGTGTTCCATGTGGCGTGAGCTGTGGAACTATTCCACATTGTTTTAACTGAAGGCCAAACTTTGTAACTCAAATATTTTTCCTCTGCGATCATACCGTAGAAACTATTATTTTCTTGTTACGATGATTCTCCACTTCACTCTGAAATTCTTTGAACTTTTCAAATGTTTCAGACTTGTGCTTCATTAAGTAGATATACTCATATATGCTCAAATCATCTGTGAAGGTTAGAAAATAACGATACCCGCCACGAGCATCAACACTCATTGGACCGCATACATCGGTATGTATTATTTCCAACAAGTCAGTAGCTCGTTCCATTGTTCCGGAGAACGGAGTTTTAGTCATCTTGCCCAAAAGGCACGGTTCGCAAGCATCAAATGATTTCAAAAATCCATCTTTATGGATTTTCTTCATGCGCTTTACACCGATATGACCCAAACGGCAGTGCCACAAATAAGTTGCACTATCATTACCAACTTTGCATCTTTTGGCATCAATATTATGAATATGTGCATCACTACGATCGAGATCCAACAAACTATTTTCATTGAGTGTATGACCATCGAAGGCTTTATTCATGTAAACAGAACAACAATTATTCTCTGACTTTAAATGAATAACCGTATTGCAATAAACATGATCAAATCATATTCATGCTCAGCATAAGCGCCAAATAACATTTATTTAGGTTTAACACTAATCCCGAAAGTATAGGGAGTGTGCGATGATGATCATATCAATCTTGGAACCACTTCCAACATACATCGTCACTTCACCCTCAACTAGTCTATGTTTATTCTGTAACTCCTGTTTCGAGTTACTATTTTTTAGCAACCGAACAAGTATCAAATACCCAAGGGCTACTATAAACACTAGTAAGGTACACATCAATAACCTGTATATCAAATATACCCTTGTTCACTTTGCCATCCTTCTTATCCACCAAATATTTAGGGCATTTCCGCTTCGGTGACCATTTCCTTTGTAGTGGAAGCACTGGGTTTCGAGCTTTGGTCCAGCTTTGGGCTTCTTCGCGGGAGTGACAACTTGCTTGTCATTCTACTTGAAGTTCCCTTTCTTTCCCTTTGCCCTTTTCTTGAAACTAGTGGTCTTGTCAATCATTAACACTTGATGCTCTTTCTTGATTTCTACCTTCGTCGATTTCAACATCACAAAGAGCTCGGGAATCGTTTTTGTCATCCCTTGCATACTATAGTTCATCACGAAGTTCTAATGACTTGGTGATGGTGACTAGAGAACTCTGTCAATCACTATCTTTTCTGGAAGATTAACTCCCACTTGATTCAAGTGATTGTAGTACCCAGACAATCTGAGCACATGCTCACTAGTTGAGCAATTCTCCTCCATCTTTTAGCTATAGAACTAGTTGGAGACTTCATATCTCTCAACTCGGGTATTTGCTTGAAATATTAACTTCAACTCCTGGAACATCTCATATGGTCCATGACATTCAAAACGTCTTTGAAGTCCCGATTCTAAGCCTTTAAGCATGGTGCACTAAACTATCAAGTAGTCATCATATTGAGCTAGCTAAACGTTCATAATGTCCGCATCTGCTCCTGCAATAGGTCTGTCACCTAGCGGTGCATCGAGGACATAATTCTTCTGTGCAGCAATGAGGATAAACCTCAGATCACGGACCCAGTCCACATCATTGCTACTATCATTTTTCAACTTAGTTTTCTCTAGGAACACATATAAAACAAAGGGAAGCAACAACGCGAGCTATTGATCTACAACATTATTTGCAAAATACTATCAGGACTAAGTTCATGATAAATTAAAGTTCAATTAATCATATTACTTAAGAACTCCCACTTAGATAGACATCCCTCTAATCATCTAAGTGATCACGTGATCCAAATCAACTAAACCATGTTCGATCATCACGTGACATGGAGTAGTTTTCAATGGTGAACATCACTATGTTGATCATATCTTCTATATGATTCACGCTCTACCTTTCGGTCTCCAGTGTTCCGAGGCCATATCTGCATATGCTAGGCTCGTCAAGTTTAACCTGAGTATTCTGCGTGTGCAAAACTGGCTTGCATCCGTTGTAGATGAACGTAGAGCTTATCACACCCGATCATCACGTGGTGTCTCAGCACAACGAACTTTGGCAACGGTGCATACTCAGGGAGAACACTTTTACCTTGAAATTTAGTGAGAGATCATCTTATAATGCTACCGTTAATCAAAGCAGAATAAGATGCATAAAGGATAAACATCACATGCAATCAATATAGGTGATATGATATGGCCATCATCATCTTGTGCTTGTGATCTCCATCTCCGAAGCACCGTCATGATCATCATCGTCACCGGCGCGACACCTTGATCTCCATCGTAGCATCATTGTCGTCTCGCCAACTATTGCTTCTACGACTATCACTATCGCTTAGTGATAAAGTAAAGCAATTACAGGGCGATTGCATTGCATACAATGAAGCGACAACCATATGGCTCCTGCCAGTTGTCGATAACTCGGTTACAAAACATGATCATCTCATACAATAAAATATAGCATCACGTCTTGACCATATCACATCACAACATGCCCTGCAAAAACAAGTTATACGTCCTCTACTTTGTTGTTGCAAGTTTTACGTGGCTGCTACAGGCTGAGCAAGAACCGTTCTTACCTACGCATCAAAACCACAACGATAGTTCATCAAGTTAGTGTTGTTTTAACCTTCTCAAGGACCGGGCGTAGTCACACTCGGTTCAACTAAAGTTGGAGAAATCGACACCGCCAGCCACGTGTGCAAAGCACGTCGGTAGAACCGATCTCGCGTAAGCGTCTGGCGTAATGTCGGTCCGGGCCGCTTCATCCAACAATACCGTGAACCAAAGTATGATATCTTTGGTAAGCAAGATGACTTGTATCGCCCACAACTCACTTGTGTTCTACTCGTGCATATAACATCTACGCATAAACCTGGCTCGGATGCCACTGTTGGGGAATGTAGTAATTTCAATAAATTTTCTACGCACACGCAAGATCATGGTGATGCATAGCAACGAGACGGGAGAGTGTTGTTCACGTACCCTCATAGACCGAAAGCGGAAGCGTTAGCACAACGCGGTTGATGTAGTCGTACGTCTTCACGATCCGACCGATCCAAGTACCGAACGTACGGCACCTCCGAGTTCAGCACACGTTCAGCTCGATGACATCCCATGAACTCCGATCCATCAGAGCTTTGCGGGAGAGTTCCATCAGCATGACGGCGTGATGACGGTGTTGATGATACTACCGACGCAGGGCTTCGCCTAAGCACTGCTACGATATTATCGAGGTGGAATATGGTGGAGGGGGCACCGCACATGGCTAAGAGATTAATGATCAAGTGTTGTGTCTATGGGGTGCCCCTGGCCACGTATATAAAGGATGGAGGGAGGAGGAGGCCGACCCTCATAGGGCGCGCCCAAGTGTGGAGTCCTACTAGGACTCCCTAGTCCTAGTAGGATTCCACCTCCCATATGGAATAGGAAAAAGGGAAGGGAGAAGGAGAAGGAAGGAAGGCCCCCCTCCCTAGTCCAATTCGGACCAGTCCATGGGGAGGGGTGCGGCCACCCTTTGAGGCCTACGAATTCTCTTAACTCTCCAGTACTCCGAAAAATACCCGAATCACTCGGAACCTTTCCGATGTCCGAATATAGTCGTACAATATATCAATCTTTATGTCTCGACCATTTAGAGACTCCTCGTCATGTCCCCGATCTCATTCGGGACTCCGAACTCCTTCGGTACATCAAAACACATAAACTCATAATACCGATCGTCACCGAACGTTAAGCGTGCGGACCCTACGGGTTCGAGAACTATGTAGACATGACCGAGACTCGTCTCCGGTCAATAACCAATAGTGGAACCTGGATGCTCATATTGGCTCCCACATATTCTACGAAGATCTTTATCGGTCAAACGCATAACAACATATGTTGTTCCCTTTGTCATCGGTATGTTACTTGCCCGAGATTCGATCGTCGGTATCTCAATACCTAGTTCAATCTCGTTACCGGAAAGTCTCTTTACTCGTTATGTAATGCATCATCCCGCAACTAACTCATTAATCACATTGCTTGCAAGGCTTATAGTGATGTGCATTACCCAGAGGGCCCAGAGATACCTCTCTGATAATCGGAGTGACAAATCCTAATCTCGATCTATGCCAACCCAACAAACACCTTCAGAGACACCTGTAGAGCATCTTTATAATCACCCAGTTACGTTGTGATGTTTGGTCGCACACAAGGTGTTCCTTCGATATTCGGGAGTTGCATAATCTCATAGTCATAGGAACATGTATAAGTCATGAAGAAAGCAATAGCAACATACTAAACGATCAAGTGCTAAGCTAACGGAATGGGTCAAGTCAATCACATCATTCTCCTAATGATGTGACCCCGTTAATCAAATGACAACTCATGTCTATGGCTAGGAAACTTAACCATCTTTGATTCAACGAGCTAGTCAAGTAGAGGCATACTAGTGACACTTTGTTTTGTCTATGTATTCACACATGTACTAAGTTTCCGGTTAATACAATTCTAGCATGAATAATAAACATTTATCATGAAATAAGGAAAATAAATAATAACTTTATTATTGCCTCTAGGGCATATTTCCTTCACTACATGTATCTCCAAAGGTGTTTGTTGGGTTGGCATAGGTCAAGATTAGGATTTGTCACTCCGAGTATCGGAGAGGTATCTCTGGGCCTTCTCGGTAATACACATCATAAGAAGCCTTGCAAGCAAAGTGACTAATGAGTTAGTTGTGGGATGATGTATTACGGAACGAGTAAAGAGACTTACCAGTAACGAGATTGAACTAGGTATGAAGATATCAACGATCGAGTCTCGGGCAAGTAACATACCGATGACAAAGGGAATAACGTATGTTGTCATTACGGTTCGACCGATAAAAATCTTTGTAGAATATGTAGGAGCCAATATGAGCATCCAGGTTCTGCTATTGGTTATTGATCGGAGAGGTGTCTCGGTCATGTCTACATAGTTCTTGAACCCATAGGGTCCGCACGCTTAACGTTCGATAACGATTTTGTATTATATGAGTTATGTGATTTGGTGACTGAATGTTGTTCGGAGTCCCGGATGATATCACAGACATGACGAGGAGTCTCGAAATGGTTGAGAGGTAAAGACTGATATATAGGATGATAGTATTCGGACACCGGAAGTGTTCCGAAGGGTACCGAGTACATATCGGGTCATCAGAAGGGGTTCCGAGTACCCCCGGCAAAAATATGGGCCTAATGGGCCAAGAGGGGAAATGCAACAGCCAGCAGGGGCTGCTGCGCCCCCCATATGGGCCGAACCAGAGGAGAAGGAAAGAGGGGAAGACAGAAGGAAGGGGAGGGATTCGGCCTCCCCCTTCCTTCCCTCCTCCCTCCTCCTTCCTCCCCCTCCGGAACTTATGGAAGGGGAGAGGCCGAATTGGGAAGGTGCCCAAGTAGGACTCCTCCTACTTGGGGCGCCCCCTTGCTGCTCCCCTCCCTCTCCAACCTATATATACATAGGGAGGGGGCGCCTAGAACACACACCAACAATTGTTAGTCGTGTGCGGCGCCCCCCTCCACAGTTTACGCCTCCGGTCATATTCTCGTAGTGCTTAGGCGAAGCCCTGCCCAGATCACTTCACCATCACCGTCACCATGCCATCGTGCTGACGGAACTCATCTACTTCCTGGACACTCTGCTGGAGAGTTCGAGGGACGTCATCGAGCTGAACGTGTGCAGAACTCGGAGGTGCCGTACGTTCGGTGCTTGATCGGTCGGAACGAGAAGAAATTCGACTACATCAACCGCGTTGGCAAATGCTTGTGCTTTCGGTCTACGAGGGTACGTAGACACACGCTCCCCCTTTCGTTGCTATGCATCTCCTAGATAGATCTTGCGTGAGCGTAGGAATTTTTTTGAAATCGCATGCTCCGTTCCCCAACAGTTAGCGGGTACACCCTTGTGAAGGGAACCCAGCGGATGCACATGGGGCCTTGTGGTGTGCCCAATCGTCGCCACGTGTCACAAGTCGGGGGCATCCGATGGATCATTTTTCTGCACGCATTTTATTTTGGGGGTTTAGATTTTGCTTGGTCTTTTTGTAAGATTTCATAAAAAAAATTACCCTTTTCTCTGCGGATGAAGTACACGGTGTAATAAAGTACAATTGTCCTTCACAGGAAAGCGCAACTATTGCTTCGGCGTTAGTCACATGTGTGCTTCCCACGAGTGTGCTTCTTGAAAAGTAAAAAGCAAAGTTATGCTTTCGCATGAAGCATATTTAAACTTCTCGGAAATAAATAGCACATGCGTGCTTCATGGTGAAGCACAACTCCGCTAAAGCACATCTATGCTTTCAAAACAGTGAAAAAGTACATGTATGCTTCAAAAAGGTGAAAAACATAGATGTGCTTTCATCTGTTTGGGTTTCTGTTTCTTTTTCACTTTTTTGATTCTCGATTTTTTTTCGGTTTTCCAATTATTTTCCATTTTTTCCGTTATTACTTTTTTATTTCTTCTTTCCTGGTTATTTTTGGAAAAAAGTTAGTCCAACGCTATGTTAAACATGTGATCGAGTTTTGAAGGCTCGAGGCAAGAAATCAAGAATGAATAGTTTGTGATATGGATGCACGGTCCAGGAGAAAAACATTTGGAAAAAACGAATGAATGAAAAAGTATAAAACTCTCATGTTGTGACAAATGACATACATGCAGTGGGACAATTTATCATAACGAGTGGAGATGGAAATGCCCTTTACAAGAGATACCCTCTAATTAGTGATTTCAATAAATAAATAAATACACGAGACGAAAAGTTGTAAGGTGGGCTCTTGTGACTACCATGATACACACAACATGGGCATGGGTGATGCACTAGGGCTCACAGAGATGATTGTCAGCACAGAAGGATTTTAGACCCTGATGATTGTGCAACATGGTAAACCCATTGGGCTTCGCCCCTTCACACAAGTCAACATGGTTGCATGAACCCGAGGAAAATGAGGCAACTATTTAGCGGGTACCCTTTCAGGGGCAACCCAAGGAGTGCTTTTGGAGCGCTCCAGCTCATGACATGGTGCACCCCACGCAGCCATGTGTCGTAAGTTGGCGCACCCTAATGAATACATTTTTCTCGCGCGTGTTTCTTTCTAGGATTTTTGTATTTTGCTTGGTATTTTCTAGGTTTTCGTGTTATTTTCCTTCGCGTGAAAAAGCACAATTGTGCTTAACAGTGAAGAACAACCGTGCCTTTTGGAAAGCATATTTGTGCTCCCCTAAAGTGCAAAGCACATGTGTGCTTCATAGAAAAGCATAAAAATGCTTCGGCATGAAGCACATATGTGCTTTTCGAAATGTGAAAAACACAGATGTGCTTATCGAAAAGTGAAAAGTAGAGCTGTGCTTTTCGGGAAACACATATGTGCTTCTTGAAAAGCGTAGGTGTGTTTCACGATGAAGCACAACGATGCTTCTGCCTGAATCATAATGTGCTTCCCAGAAAGCGAAAGCCCCCCCCCCCCCAAATTGAAAAGCACAACCATGCTTTTCCGGCTTTTGTTCTTCTATTCGGTTTTCATATCTTTTTTGTTTTTTCTCGATTTCCATTTTCTGTTCATGCTCATTATTTGTTTTGCTTTTTTTATTTCCATTTACTTTTTTAAATGTTAGTTTTTTTTGTTTTTTTAAGTTCATTCAAATCTATTAACATGAGATCTAGTTTCAAAGATCTTGACCTGAGAACCCAACAATGAAAACGGTTCGCAATTTGTACGCACGGTTTAAGAGATGAAAGGTTTTAAAAAAATGAATATATGAAAAAAGCCGCAGAACTCCGAGGTCGTGACAAGTGTCACACATGCAGTACACCACTTGTCACTAGTAGAGAAGGTGACGGCGGGGTGGCGTTTGGACAGATGGCAGCGCTCCTTTTTCGAGCCAGTCTTCCAGTCTTTGATTCTCCCGAAGTTCGTCCGTTGGACGAATTAGACGGAGCTCAAGTGTAGATTCCTGCCAGCTCCTTGGGGCGGTGAGGTTAGAGTTTCTCGCCGTGCGTACGCAGCGGCGATATTTGGTGTGCGGTTCTTCAGATTTTTCAAGTATTCAAAGGCGACGACGCGGCTCCAGGGCGCTGGTCCTTAGGGACACGTGCACGAAGACTTTCCGGCTGTCATCGACAAGGTCAGACCGGCAATGGTTGTTCGGTGGTCCATGGACCTCGATGTAATTTTATTATTTTTAAGGTGTTTTGTACTCCCGGTGAATCTTTATAATAGATATGATCCTTTTAAAAAAAAGGATATCGCTTAACTAGTGATTTAAGAGGAAAATTGGGTAGTATCCAAGAATCCAAGAATCCAAGAATTGAGGAATTTAAATCAACCCTAACCTTAGTTTTTTTCAGGAAACCCTAACCACTTCGAGATCTTTTTTTTTTGTTTTTTGTGAGGGGATAACCTCTTCGAGATTTTTTTTGAGGGGTTAACCCCACCCCGCTTTTCGCTGGCCCGGGAAACAAACCGCGTCGGCCTGGGGATCTAGCCCAAAGCCGGCCGACCGCGGCCCAACTGAAGAAGGCCTAACTGGGTCTTGCCTCGGGAGGAAAGTCACAGTGCTGTTGCGAAGCGTAGACACCGGCGTTTCCATCCTCCCGATCGCCGCCGATGGAAACTGCCGCCGCTGGTGCGCGCCGCCCGCCGGCCCTCCGCCTCCTCTGCCCTATGAAGTCCGTCCTCTCCTCCCCCTTCCCATCCCTCCTCTGGCTCGTCGGCTCCCCTCGCTTCCTCCAGCCCGTCACAGTCGCTGCCGCCCTCCGCTGCCTCCGCTTCCTGTCTGACGACGGCCCGTTCTCCCCCGATCTTCCCCACGAAGCAGGCAAGTCTCTCACACCCACCCCCCTAACTTCGAGTCCTCGATCCTCCGCAGCTAGCCCCACTCATGGTCTTTCTCACTTGACAATCTCTGGTGTTGCCGCAGACGAAATCCGTGGATTGCTCGTGAGGGGGTTCGACATCGTTGGGGGCCTGTTCGTCGGGAGCGCGAATTTCGAGTCCGATGCCGTTAGAGCGCTAGAACTGGCTGGGGAGCTGAGGGAGCGGCTGTTCGGCGAAAGGGCGAGCCATGGCATGGTTGGAGGCTGCGTGGATGCGTCCACTGGGGACATTCGGTTTCTTGTTTCGGAGAGTGAAGGGTCAGAAGTGGTGGAAGGGCAGGAGGTTCTGTGGGGGGGTGAGCCGGGGAGGTCGCTGCTGGAGAAGGGCTACCTTCTGCGCTGCGAGCTGCAGCTGCAGCTGCCACTCTATCTTCCTTCGGATGAGACGATGTCTGGTAAGTGCCCCCCCTCTTCTTCAGCTGTAAATGTCAAGTTGCCGTCCTTCTGAATTTCCATTGTCCAAGTCTCTAGCTTAATTTTGCATGTGTCGAGTGTGAAGCCATATATCTGAAGTATGCAATGCTTTCGTGCTGTAAAATTGTGGTCGTTTTGGTGTTCATTAGTGCTTACTGTCTTTGGTTTCACATGGTTGAGTGTTGAAAAGTGAACTTTGCCGTACTTAAATATCATGCTAGTATTATCTCCAGTTCCATGATTTTCTTGGATACTGGTAAAATGCCAGAATTGTTGCATTTTTATTTTATACTTTGGAACTACGAAATAAACAACTAAGGGTTGATATGTAAGATGCAATTCCTTTGTTCTCAGTTCTCATATGGACGATTTTGAGTATATGTACCCTTTTAATTTGGTCACCCAGCAACTCATTCGTTTTTACTTCTTGGGTTGCATTTGTTAGGATAATGCTCTGACTTTTATACTTGAATAGCTGCATAATAATAGTTATTTTCCATGCAATTCTTTACCCCAATTTGTAAACAAAACCATTGTTACATACCAAATTGTTTGTGATTTCTTGGGCCTGGCGAATGTGCACTTGCAGACAAAGTGTTGCAAGCATATGTAGAGAGATTTTTAAGACATAATAATAATGTTTGCAGCACTTCTCCCAATTTTTATTGAAATGGTATTTTTTCTTATAAAGCCAAAAGGGAATTGTAGCAGGAACTATAAACCGTTCTCTACTGAACGTAAGGCATAATTCTTTACTATCTCTTACCTTTGTAGGCATTGAAGCCAGGTTTTCTTCACTCATTGAATCTACAGCTGCTAACCTCAGAGGTCCTCATGTTTCTTACCTAGTTGAAGGCCCGACTGCAACATTTGACAAATCACACCATTCAGTTATCTTACATGGCAATAATTTGAATTCTGTTTCCCAATTACCCATCAACCCAAACACAAACAAGTGCAGTGCCAAAATTGTATCTTGTTCAGAATTCTTACCGGCAAAGAGGCATGACCTCTCCTCAATAAGGGAGGTAAGCTGTACTAAACTGAACTTGCTCTACTTGTTTTGTAGTTCTTAATGACCAATGTCAATTGTGAGACGTTGTCATCTTCGGTCACTTACCTCTCTTGCTTCTGTTATTCAGTCATGAAATTCAGTATACCTACCTTTGATATTTTGGGAGCCACATATTTCATGAAAATCTGTTTTCAGTTTTATGTATGACTTGTTTGGAAATATAAACTGTATGAAGTTTGAAGGAATATATGGGAAGTCGTAAGGCATCTGCCGAATGGAGATTTAATTCCTATTTTATAGTGTGATGATATTGATTTGTATTCCTATATCATGTGACAATCTTTAATCGCAAATCTCTGAATGCCTTATTTGCTAGAATGCAGATGCAATTCAGATAACTGTCCTATCCAATCAATCATTCAACATCTCAAAGGCTGCCTCCCCTGTCCCTATGTTAAAGTACTTTCCAGGTAACTATTTTCTTATAAAAATATTCTGCTTCTTGAAAAATAAAACTTCCGCCCTTTTGCTCCCTTTTTTATAGTGAACTGCGCAATGGCCGCAGGACAGCAATGCCTTTCGTAGCAACGTACAGGCATTGTGCTGAATATATTTAGAATGACAAAGTAGTATATATTCGCACCGTAGCATATGAAACGTGGGTTTAAGTACACCTTACACCTGGTAGTAGAAAGTATTTTCTCTAAATATACTATGTAACATATGAGACGTCGGTCTAACTACACCTTACATTTTCAACATGGTCGTGGATCTATTATACAACCACCCCTTTAGTTATAGAATACCTATTCTACAACCACCACCCCGTGAAAATAGCCTGATCCCCGAACCTCCATTGCCCACCTCACCATCCTCCCGCGCCACCCCTTTGCTTCCTCCCTTGTGCCGCCGATCTACTACCGTGCCACTCTTCTCAATCCTCTCGCACGCTGCTGGTACGCTTCCTCGCCGCCCTTCTCCATCCACCCACGCCCACCTTTATGCTGCCGCACCGTCCCTTCCCTTTCTCGGTGCCCGCCAGCCTTCCCCCACTGCGACCTGGCTCCTGTTGCCACACCACTTCCCCAACCACCCCCTCCCCTACTTGACATCCTGCAGTCTGGTCGCTGCCATGAGCTCCAAACTTGGCATCATCTTCCAGCATCACCATCGCCGGGTGAGAGGTCGCGCAACACCGTGAACTACCGTCCTCTGTCGCCGCCCCCTCCTCTAGCCCCGCTACCACGCCGGCTCCCGCTCCCGTCTCCTGCCGCAGTTCGCTGCATCAACAGGCAGAAGTCCATTCGGTGAGAACAACAAACAATTCACTATGTTAAGCAAAAAAAGGAGTCCACTGCAAACTGGTGTTGTTCGCGATATAAAATAGAAGTTTGCTCTTCAGACCACAGTGGTTCACTATTTGAACTGCAGCAGCCCACTCTATAAAAAGAGAAAACAGAAGTTCACTTTGTCCATGCAGAATGTTTACTTTTTGTTGGGAAGTCCACTTTTTAGTCGTCAAGTCCATTTTTCGGTCTGGGGATGGTACACACATTGCCTGGCATTTCACATATTCACTCTAGGGAGTTCACTCTGCCGTGCACAAGTATTCTGCAACAGGTCGGATGGAGTGCATTTCTTTGCCCCCTTCATTTTTGAATCACTTTTCACTTTCCTCACTGAAAGTATTTTTCATATTTTATATCAGCACCAGCACCAGCTAGCCTGAGAGTAATCGACCTGAAGCTAGATATATTATGCTACAGTTCTATGGATCTTCCTGTAGCCGTTGCTGTGTCTGAGCTAGTTATTCGGGATTAGCTGATCAGCTAAGCATTATGAAGAAGGCTATTGTCTCAGAGCTCTTAACTCAACAGCCTCAGGTATGTGATTCATAAGTCTTCTGATTGCCATGATGCCATCGCTAAATCGATTAGTATATGCACATGGAAGGGCAACTGATACCTATCAGCTACCATTGTACTACAAACTACAAATGAACAGCATGAAGCATGCTGCCTAGATATTGCCATAGAGATGTATAAGGTCACCAACTCTAACTCATAGATTATTATTTGAACGCTTTTAAAAACCTAATAATTCAGATAAAAGTAAAAAAGGGCTAGTTAGGTCCAAAATCTTAAGATATGATATGAAAAGTGGCAGCATGTTATATAGAGTTGCAAAGGTTCTTTACAACATACCGAAAGCTATATCAAAACTACAAGTGGGACTTGTTAGAAACTTAGAATCAAGAGGTAATATTAATCTTAGAAAAGAGGTTATTAATATGAATTCTCTGGTCACATCTCCAATTCTGCAAGTTGACAGGTGCTTAAATGTTGTCTTCTTGCCCTTGTTACTGAGAAATGGAATCAAAACTTGAGCATCGATGCTTGAATAGGCCCTGGTTGGACTCTTGTGAGTTTTGGGGCATGTATGCACCTGTAAGAGCGTAGTAAGATTGAGCTCCAGATGGATGCTTGGTGGTGTGGCAAATGCTCCTTATTCTAAGGCCTTTTTATCAGCCATTGCGTCCTTGACTTCACTAGGTTCTAGATTATTGTTAGTTCATTTCTGAACTGAATATTATTGTGTGCTAATATGTAGTAGGTTGGCTGATGCACCACGCACATAGCAGCAGTGAATCCTAGAAATCATCTTGTTGGCCAGAGAGCACTTTAGTTTAGGATGCTAAGGGTAGGGTTTGTTAGGATGCAGAGGTTCTATTCCAAGGGTATAGTGTATAGCCATTTCCCCCTGTTAAAGGGCATGTTCCTTGTTGTGAATGAAGCAGTGGAACATGATTAGGCCCTGCCAGTAGGTAGATGAGGCCACGTGTCCTTTACGGCTTTACCCAACTTTCAAATGTCAATCCACATAATAATATCAGGTGCTACAAAAGTACCAAGTTTTCACAATTATGTCGTTAAGAAATGTACAGCACATGTGTACTGTTGCCATGCTTGTCAATCTAGTGAAAAGCAGCATGAAATTTGCAATTCACTACTTCTAATGCAATAAAAAAGGGACAAAAATAACAATCAACTACTCTGTTCCATAATTCTTGTCGTGGTTTTAGTTCCCTCTGTTCCATAATTCTTGTCGTGGTTTTAGTTCCCTCCGTTCCATAATTCTTGTCGTGGTTTTAGTTCCCTCCGTTCCATAATTCTTGTCGTGGTTTTAGTTCCCTCCGTTCCATAATTCTTGTCGTGGTTTTAATTCAGATTTGAACTAAAACTACCACGACAGGAATTGTGGAACGGAGGGAGTAACATATAGCTCCGTGGATAGGGTAGTTTTCTTGTTCTGATATTTTGTTGTCATAATTTCCATACAATAACATAATTTATTTGCATCATTAGCCATGGTTTTCTTGCTATTTAATATATATCTGATTGTGTGCAAAATGTTATGGAATTTTGTCCCTAACATCGTTTCTTTAATTTGTTGAAGCTTTGTCCATACCATTTTGTTCCTCCTGGGTTGCTAATTCCTCTAACAGCTATATACGACACAAGATACGGGGAGATTGAGGAAAAGCAGAGTATGAAATTTGCTGTGATGCTTTGATGTATTTGGTAGTTATTGTTTTAACTTAGCTTGACAGTGTACTTGGGTGTATTATTACAGTTTGCATCATAAATTTGTAGGTGAACTGAGAAGAAATCTGCACTTCAGGCTTGGTCTACCCTTGGATCGTCCTTTATTACGGACTTCTAATGCACTAACTTTTGGTGCCATGGAAAGGCGAGATAGAAGCTCATCTAAAAGTGGTATCAGTTATATTTTGTATTCTTCTTAGTTGTTCTGTTCCTTATCTTCCAGTTAGAAAATATTTTCCTTACACCCACCGTGATCTATCATTGAGACCAGGTTCCTCATTGCTTGAGATGTCCACAAAGAAATTCCATCTAGTGGTGGTTAGTAGTTGCATTGGTTCTTACTTTGAGAACATTAGCAAATTTGCTGAATTTGTAAGGGGATAATAGTTTTTATTTTCATGTTTATTGCAGTATCTGGAGGAATCATGTCACTGATTGATGGTTCATATGAGTATTACCATTACCTACATGATGGTATCGATGATAATGTAATGTTTGTTTTTGTACTTCAGTATTTCTTTCTATTAATTCTTACCTCTCTTCTTGACAGTTTGTTTCATATATATGTGTTCTATTGTCTGATGTCTACATATGTTAAATAATATCTAGGGTTTATTTGAGTATCTTGTTCAGTTCTTAGACAGCAGGTATAGATCATTTACCTTCATAACAGATTGTAGATTCCCACCCCATGGCTGGATGAGTTTCTGCATTTCTTTCGTGGGTGCTCTGAAGTCCTATTCCAGTAAGATGATAGACAATCAAACCTGTCCATTTAATGGAATTAGATGGGACACATAAGCCTACTGCACAAGCAACGAGTATATTTTGCTTAGTTCGAATACATTTTATATTTACCAGAAAATTAAAACAGAAGTTCAATATACTACAAAAAAGGTTATCTGTTTTACATACAAAATGCAGCTGTAAAGAGGTTTGAAATTCAAATATCTGATTTGAAATATACAAATATTTATTCATTGTGTTATCAAATTCTTTGAAAATAGTACTCTTAGAGTAACTCCACTAGTGCATGTCACTTGTTCTAAAATCGTGCCACACAGGATTTCATGTGATCTGGAAGTGGTAGAGGAAACGAGGAAGAGCCCTGCCTCCCATGCCAGCTCACCAACATATATGTTTTCCTGGTTTTAGGAACAAGCTTAATGGAGAGGTTCTTATCATGGATGTGGCTGAACAATGAACATCATGCCCACATAATGACCAGCTTAGTAACAACCTATTGGAGGTTTTCTTAGTGTCATGCCTTGGGTTACTGTTATATATATTTTTACTATATATCTGCCATGTGCCCCCGTTTTCAACTGTTGCTTGCCAAACTGTATACAACTCGACTTGCAATCTTCTCAAACCAACCTATTGTGTACCTTATCTGACTGCGGTAGCACCTATCCTGATGACTGCTATTTTACCAGACAATTCTAATTGATATTCGTTTTCTTTGAAATTAATGCTTCACATATACCTGTTTTTGGGTTTTAATTTGTAACCGAAATAATAAATCATCATACTTTAGTTTTAAAACATTTGTCAGAGAATTTCCTGTCATAGGCTTTATTATATGCTTGGTTGGCGCCCCTTTCTTCATCTGAGGAGGACATAGAGAATGGTATTTCATGAGTTGCATTTGGAAAGCTTCTACCTGAAATTGCTCTGCTAGTTCCACTTCCATGTTTTGGTTTTGTTAATAATTCTGTAGTAACATAGGTGTCTTCTGCCCATTCATGTAGAGTAGAGCTATGATGAATTATCAAAGGGCACATTGTAGTTGGCATTTGCTTTAAGCCTTGCAATTGCATTGTTATAATTTGAAAAATTGGTCAAACTGCTTGCTGTAGCACTAAATCAAGTGTTGGTATTACAGGGTGGACTTTTTTTAATTATTGTTTGTGCCATGTACTTTTGCATTATACCACTTGGTGTGAAATGATTAGTGCTAAAATTTCTGATTTGGATATTTTCCAGGCTGAAAGGTTTTGCCTGTTCAAACATGTAATTTGCTCTTTTGTGTTGATCAATAAATTGAACTGATACGAGTCTTGCCTTCTGCTATAATAGCAATGCGTGGGGACTATGTTGTGTTTTGCTCAGGTACATTTGGGTAACTTAGTGCATACTGCACGCCTGGAAGAGAATGTGACGAGGAACAATAGATGAGGAAAATGAAAATAAAATCATATGTCAAATCTGTTTGGCTACTTCTAGTTCTAGATACTTCTATTATAGTCTAGTATTTCTTTTATTTTCTCAACCCTAGCTACTGTTTTCTATAGTCTTCTAGCTATGAGTAGAATGGTGAATCTTAAGTAATGTTTTCTGGAGTGTTCTAGCCACAAGTAGAAGTGAGATGTGAAGGCTTCCCAAAGCCCTGTAAATACAGGTCCTCACCTCTAATTTGTAATCAGACCCACTACCTATAAGAGAACTTGTTGTTCTTATCTAAGATCTTGGACTAGATCTTGTGCTCTAGGATTTTTGGATTGAACTCCTGCTGCCATATCAGCCCTATCTCGGCCTCGGCGATATCTAGTACAGAACGTTGAAGTTGTTCCTTCAACACTTCTGCTGTGCACATTGTAGCAGCAAGGTGGAGTTGCTCCTCCACAACTTTGTGCTGCTTCAGAATGCTACCCATTTTGGTGTACCTCACATATGGTTCAGGATGATTTTAAGTCTCTGAGTTTCTGTGTGGCCAGTGGTGACAAGTCTTTGTTATCCTCCTGTTTCAGGGATGGGGATGTGCCTACCGTTCTCTACAAACAATCATGTCTTGGTACAGGCTACAACATTATTCATCTATAAATGTTCCTTCACACAGGTTTGACAGACTAGATGTTATCATGCCTATTTTTTCTACTTGTTTAACAGTAACTTCTTTCTACAATGGTATAGAAGAAATTAAGATGCCAGGCTGATTAATATATTTGCTCCAACTTCTTAATCAGGGAGATCCAGCAAGTTCTTGTTGAAATTGGTGATAAGGATCCATCATTTATTGGATCTCGGGAATGGATTGGAGCGGTAGAATTAAGCTTTGTGCTTGACAAACTTCTTGGTGTGAGTTTATATATTTCTTTTGTGTTTGATGAATAATTGTGCATATTTGATGATGGTTTTCTTTTCTAAGAATGGCAACGGTTAGTTAGCAACTTACTGGCATCTTGCTCCCAAACCCGAGCACCAGCATCTTAACATAAGCATCATCAACCCAGGTGTATGACCAAATGGTCTCACAATGTTCATTGTTCGAAGTACATTTCCGTGAATTGCTGGAGGGCATCAATGCAGGACTATAGGTTGTATAAGTTCTAATATCATATCCTGAAGCTTGTTTGCAGTGTTGCCTGTAAACCTAGAAACAGAATAGTTGAGTTATAACTCAAGCTTTTGAACATTTTCGCTTTGTTAGATGTTCTTGTGGTCCATTTTGCTCTGTGAATTCAGATGTTGTGTCTGATCCACAGAAAATAATTTTGGAAGAAACTGAATTTCTGAGTAGGTCATTTTTTTCTCCAAATATGTACTCCCTCCGTCCCAAAATTCTTGTCTTAAATTTGTCTAAATACGGATGTATCAAGTCATGTTTTAGTATTAGATACATCCGTATCTAGACTAATCTAAGACAAGAATTTTGGGACGGAGGGGGTACCTTTTAAGTCTTCCAGGTTTGTTGGTCCTAATCGTTTGGTGCACAAACCAGTGGATAGCACTGGAAATGCCCTTGCCTTGGGATGTGAATGATCTTGAGTTGGAATTCTTGTGCATTTGTTCTATTCGATTGGAATAAAATAGTAAAAGCATCAAAATGTCCTTTCACAAGGACTGGGACTTGATCCCAATATCTCTTGCACACAGGACTACACCAGTATGTAGCAATTTTTTTAGGGATACACCAGTGTGTAGTTGATGTGCTTTTGTATTATCATTAGTTGTGTTATTAATATGAGAGGAGATAGTTAATTCAGTACACTCATGTGTCTTATTCCTGTATCGATATCGCTTAACAGAATTCGGTCATGCAGGCTAGTTGCAAGATAATTAACGTGAGATCTGGTGATGAGCTTCCTGAGAAATGCAGAGAACTTCGCGATACATTTTGAAACCCAGGGAACTCCTGTAATGATTGGTACGTACTTATGTTTGATGCCATTATTTACAGCGGCAATAAGTTATTAAGCATTATAGATGAAAACCACGGTTCTCCATTCATCTCAAGTTGTTATAAACCCTTGAAACCTATTTTCATGGATGCTATCTTTCTGAGGACTTTTGGTCAATTAACCTCACTCTGTCAGCATTTCAGATTCATACTGACATTTCATACCTACTGCATATCTTGAGATCTTTCTAAAACTTGGTGCATATCTTGAGTTGGTTTGTGTCTGCTCCCAAAAGTCATATTCTCTGCTATCTTCATGGGAGGTTCGCGTCTGCTCCCAAAAGTCACCTTCTGTTCTGCTATCTTAACGAGACTATCGGTCGCTGTCTTCTATTTCCATCGGCAGCTCCTTATTAACAAAATATTTACAGAGAGAATATGGGGAATATACAGACAGGGAGGGGGAAACTGAGACTTAACCCAGACCATCTAACCAAGAAATAAGAGGGGATCTGTTACACTCCTTCATCCTCCAAGAAAGGAGAAGATCCTTTTTGAGAAGGACCAGGAGCCTAGGCTAGGGTTAACGTTATAAAGAACTTTCAAGTTCCTTTCCTTCCAAGATATTCCAAGCAGCCACAACAAAGGTATTCATGAAGAAAGGCTTATTGAAGGAGGTGAGCTAAAAAAACGGAAGAATGGGTTACATTTTCCATATGCTCTCCTCTTTCCCTTGCAGAGGAGATCAAGTGTTCCATTCCAGCATCACCTTGGGGGGAGAGGTTGAGGACTCTCTAGCAAGGCTTGCTAAAAGTGCAGTCCCAGAAGAGGTGATCCCTGGACTCAGGTAGCACCTCATTGCAAAGGACACAGTTAAACGTCATCGTCAAGACGTCAATGTGGAAGCTCCTCCTCTCAAGCATGTCTTTAGTATTGTGGTGATCATCAAGGGGAGTAACCAAAGGAATGCTTTGTTCTTAACGGACATTTGGAACTCCAAATCCAGCTAGAATAGATAGGGCCACTGATGGGGTTGAAGGACGGATTGTAAACCTTGGTGGCAGAAATGAACTCCAAACATCAGCACCCGTAGGATTGGGAGCGTGCTGAGTAACGATCTGCCTGAACTCATGGGACAAGTCAAAGGCTTGGGGCGATAAAGGCAGATGAAAGAGGTCAAAAAGCTCCTGGGAGTTGAGGACCTCATTGACAGAAATAAGATGGGAGTGTCAAAGGAGTGTATTCTTTGAAATTTGAAGTCTATGAGAGGAGAGTGCCAAGAATCACTCCAAAACCTTATGCACAACACGCATAGTGTATACAAGTACTAAGGGCCCGTTCAGTTCACAGGAGAAAGCGAAGGAATGGAGTTCCTGCAGTCTTTTTTACCTTCGCTGCGTTCAGAACAGAGGAAATGAAAATAGTAAACCAGAGGAAAAGTACCCCTATCCGTCAGATTCCAAAGGAACCGAAACATTTGCTTCCACCTCTTTTTTCGCGTAGGCCCGAGGCAAGTAGGGAGAAGCTAGTGAATAAACAATCATTTCCTTGTCTGTTCTACTCCCTCAGTTCCATATTATAGTGCGTATAAGGTTTTGGATGAAATTCCGGAATGTAGTGCGCATTAACATCTTTGGACGAAGATATCCCTCTGCTGGACCACTGCAGCGAAGCTGCATGCAGCCACATGCATGAGTCTGACAAAAGCAAAGGGCATTTCTAGTCGAGATGAAAGTGCCAGCACATGTGTTGGTATAAACGCCATAAACAAGGCGCACTATATAGAGGAACGGAGGGAGTACTACTACAATGCATTATTTCGAATTTTTTTATCAGCTCAAGTGCCAGCTTCCTGTGGTCTTCTCTCTACTGATCTGAACACCATCTTCAGTTTTTGTCCTCCGTTTACTATTCCCATGGTTTTACAACAGCAATTCTTTGCTTTCACCAATTCCTGTAGTTTTTCTCTCCTCTG
This sequence comes from Aegilops bicornis, assembly GCA_021605145.1. Taxonomy (NCBI): domain Eukaryota; kingdom Viridiplantae; phylum Streptophyta; class Magnoliopsida; order Poales; family Poaceae; genus Aegilops; species Aegilops bicornis. Next base: position 574,252,660 of record CM038675.1, read on the forward strand.
TTCCAAATGGCCCCTAATAGATGGAGTGTTATCAACTTATCATAGGTCATGGTTGCTTCAATGTTCATTTTCAACTTGTGGCAATGTGTGTGCTGATTGACCAACAATAGCCGTGTTCCAAATGTGCGGTCATCTTGATGACAATCACTGTTTTCTCATCTATTTTAGCCACCCACATTTTCTGTACCGTCCATGCATAACACTTCCTGATAAGCAAGAAATGGCAACAAGATTAATCAAAATTGTGGAAGACACAGATAGATTAATCAGAGTTGGATAATTCATGCAAAGTGGCTACACTTGGTTGCATAAAAGAACCTATTCTTACACTGCTCCTATTTGTATTGTTGGTAATGAATGCAGGTGGTGGAGTTTTGGCTTATACCCTTCTGGGAGTTGATTACAACGAAGCCAGCGGTGATTGTGCTTTTCTTATCCTCGATCCACACTACACTGGCACTGATGACCTCAAGAAGATAGTTAATGGTGGATGGTGCGCGTGGAAGAAGTCCGTTGACAGCAAGGGTCGGAGCTTCTTCTTGAAAGACAAGTTCTACAACCTTCTTCTGCCCCAAAGGCCCAATATGGTGTGAGAACCAGGTAATTTTAGTGGTGTTGGTGTATGTAAGATCCAAGGGGGAGATCACAGATCAGTAAACCGTGTATCATCTGATTATTCGCAGACAGAGATTGGGTTGTGCCTTATTACCTATGTTTTGAACTAAAACAGCGTTACTTATTTCTGAATGGAGGGCATTACTAACAACAGGCATTGGCCGACTCCATTCCAGCATGAATAAAATATCCAGCAATATCGTTATTGAGGCTGCATGAATCTCTCATCTTTCACGCATTAGCGTATGTATATAGCACGCATTTGGAATTTTTTTTACTTTTCGTAGCGGGTGCATTTGAGCTCATGCGTGTTGAAGAAAAATACTCCGCTTTACTTACATATAAATAAGCTCCTTGCTCTATATAGCAATTTCGCAATACCCGATGGCCATTGACTAACTAGAGTTATCTTAGAACAAGTACGATCCTCTGTCAGTGCCAGATGCGAGTTCTGACTTTTTCCTCGGGACCCCACTCGTCAAGGACCAGAGACTAGCCAGATGAAGGGACATGACCAGCTCATGTTTCTTGGGGTTGCCTCCTCGAGTTTGCACTGGCACACGGCTCATGCTTCTTGTGGTTGTCACGGGGAACTTGCCTGATTTTTCACTGGCGTGTGCCATCACTTCAAAGTACAGGCATCTCCCAGTGTATATATAACAAGAAAGTACTCCCTCCGTTCCCAAATAATTGTCTTTCTAGCCATCTCAAATGAACTAGAACATACAGATGCATGTAGACATGTTTTAGAGTGTAGATTCATTCATTTTGCTCTGTATGTAGTCACTTGTTGAAATCTCTAGAAAGACAATTATTTAGGAACGGAGGGAGTACACCAGAACGGGGAGGTTGACATTTAGTTGAGAGCTGACTGAACCGAATGCAGTTTGACCTTCTCAGAATAATACCCGGCTTAATCTCCACTGCACCGGGAGCTGAAAACCAGTGCTATAAGGCTAAGCATTGGCACCGCTCACTCTGCATAACGTTTTCTTCTCCAAGGATGATGGACACAGCAGCAAAGGCAAGGGTCACCTCGTGGTGGCCTTTGCTCCTCTTCCTCGGTCTGAGTTTTGCTCAGACTGCCGCAGAGGGCGGCGAAGCAGGCACGCTCGACGTCGGGGCGATCCTGAATATGCGGTCCTTGCTGGGCAAGATGTCGCGTACCAGATCTTGATGGCCATGGAGGATTTCTATGCTGTCCACAGAGAACACGCGACCAAGCTAGTTCTCCACATCAGGGATTCCAATGGTGGTGGCAATATCCAAGCTGCATCAGCAGGTACGTACGTTCATTATGATTTTACACTGAATATAACTAAGAAGTACTGTATGAAACAACTGTAAGATTTGGGTCTGTAGGATGAGGTGAAATCAAATCTATGCAAATATTGGCTCATAGTAAGTACTAACAGAACACTTTGGGGTTAGAGTAAAGAAAACAAATACTGGATGTAAGTTTCCTTGTTCTTTAGTGTTTCTCTTTTGCATTTATCATTGTGTACTGCCAATGCAAGTCTTAAACCATTCTGGGTTTTTAAATGCATATAAAAGGAGTCCCCCAAAAATTACAAGTTGCAGATCTATACAAGGATTTTATGCCGCTCAATCCTTAGATTCACCGGTGCATTAAGAAATGATCATATAACCCAGACCAATACATTAGCATTTCTACTTGCACTCGATATGTTGCTACTGTAATCTAGAAAAATGCTTCCATAATTAATATTTCTCGTAATTGCATTGATTGCACAGCTATTGATCTGCTGGAGAATCACCATGTCCAAGCTATCATTGGTCCAGAAAAATCTGCGGAGGCTGCTTTCGTGTCTGATATTGGGAATAACAGTCAAGTCCCGGTTATCTCCTTCACGGCAACAAATCCCACTCTTTCATCTGCCAATGTGCCATATTTTTTGCGCGCAACATTAAGCGATGCTGCTCAAGTGAATAGTATTGCTGCTCTCATCAAAGCATTTGGCTGGAGGGAAGTTGTGCCCATATATGAAGATACGGACTACGGTAGGGGCATCGTACCATACCTGGTCGATGCCCTCCAAGAGTTCGGAGCATCTATGCCGTATCGCAGTGTGATCCCTCAGTCAGCAAACAGTGACCAAGTTGAGCAAGAACTATACAAGCTAATGACAATGCAGACAAGGGTCTACATTGTGCATATGTTACCAACCACCGGCTCCATCCTCTTCAAAAAGGCCAAGGAGCTCGGAATGATGACCGAAGCCTATGTGTGGATTTTGACAGATGGAATCGCAAATATCATCAACTCGCTAAGCCCTTCAGTTCTTGACGCAATGGATGGTGCATTGGGTGTGAGGTTCCATGTACCTAGATCAAAGGCACTCGATGATTTCACTGCGAGATGGAACAAGAGGTACAGACAAGACTACCCAGATGACTCACTATCACAACTAAGCATTTACAGCCTCTGGGGTTACGATGCTGTTTGGGCCCTGGCACAAGCAGCAGCAAATGACCAGTCCCACATTTCAGAAGCAGCAATACAGAAAGAACTCAACCTGTGTTGGAACTTTGGGTGTTTCTACAGTTGGTCCAAAACTCTTAGATGCAATCTTACAATGCAAGTTCAGAGGCTTGAGTGGTGATTTTGACCTCAGAAACAGACAGCTCCAGTTTTCCACATTCCAGATAATTAATGTGGTTAGAAGAGAATCAAAAGAAATAGGTTACTGGACAGCAAAGCAAGGAATATTCAGGAACCTGAATCAAGACGTATCAGCACACACATATTTAAACTCTATGCCTGATCTCAACCCAGTGGTTTGGCCAGGACAAACACATATAGTGCCTAAAGGATGGCAAATTCCTACTAATGGGAAGAAGCTCCGAGTAGGTGTACAGACAAGTGGACATCCTGAGTTCATGAAGGTGGAGAGGGACCCTGTCACCAATGTGATAACAGCAACAGGATATGCGATAGATGTATTTGAAGAGGCGATAAAGAAACTCCCGTATGCAGTCCCTTATGAATATGTATCATTTGATGCACTCGGAGTAAATTATGGGAACTATAATGATTTTGTCTACCAAGTTCCTCTTGGGGTAAGATTTTTTTTTTCCAACTGTCTTATTAAGTTGTAGAAATTTTTGTTCCCGCTGTCTTTGTACTCACACATCAGTAAACAACATGCTTGCAGGTGTATGATGCAGCAATTGGGGATATAACCATCAGGCACAACAGAACATCTTATGTTGACTTTACACTACCTTATACTGAATCAGGGGTAGCAATGATCGTGCCGGTCAAAGACGACACAAATAAGAACACATGGATTTTCTTGAAGCCACTAACTGCTGACTTGTGGTTTGCAAGCATCGCATTTCTCATCTACACAGGAATTGTCATCTGGCTATTGGAGCGACGAATAAGAAATGCAGAATTGACTGGCTCATTCTTCCGCCAGCTTGGGATAGCAATATATTTCTCCTTCTTTGCAGACAGTGAATGGTGATATCAGATTTATCATTTCCAGGCAAAATATTGCATTTTTATATGGTAGATTATCCAGCCAGATTTTTCAAAACATTATATTTTCCATATATGATAGATTATAACTAGATGTTTCACAATTTTGTTAATAACTGATTCTTATTTAGGAGAAGAAAATAAACCTGAATTACATAGAGTACTATTAAAAATGAGCAGGAACTGGTATATAATATATTCTTAGCTGCAGTATTTTACCACAATCTCAGAATTGTTTTTTTTTCATAGTATATAAATGGAAAAATACTGTCATACTAAGAGTGATCCAGTATTCGTGTTTTGTTTGAAGTTTCTGATGGATGGGTTGTTCATCATTTTGCAGGGGAAAGGGTAGAAAGTATTTTGGCTAGATTGGTTGTTGTTGTATGGGTCTTTGTACTTCTCGTAATTACATCAAGTTATACGGCCAATTTGTCATCGATGCTGACAGTGCAGAAGCTTCAGTCCAAAGAAACTGATGTTCACGAACTCCTTAAAAGAGGAGAGTATGTAGGGTACAGTTCTAGATCTTATGTGAGGGAACTACTAGAACAACTTGGTTTTGACAGAAGTAAGATCAGGGCGTACACTAATCCAGATGATTTTGCTGATGCAATCGATAAAGGGAGCAAAAATGGTGGAATCGCTGCCGTGATACATGAAGTACCATACATCAAATTATTCCTCGCTAAGCACTGCAAAGGTTACACGATGGTTGGACCCATTTACAAGTCTGAAGGTTTTGGCTTTGTAAGTTACAAAATACGCTTTGCACATTATATACCTCTCAACTGTAAAGGCCCTGTTTGGAATCACTCCGCCCCGCTCCACTCCGCGGAGCTGTGGAGCTCGGCTTGAGCCGCTCTGCGAAAACAAGCTATAGCCTGCTCCACTCCGGGAGCGGAGTCGAGGGAGTGGAGTGGAACCGAACAGGCACTAAGTACAGACATCTAGGAATCATAACCTAGAAAGCTGCTCTCAATCTGTTTTGAATAGTTACTGTCCCCCGTGATGTTTTTTTCATAGAATACGGCTAGTCTCATGGAAATTAGGACAACTGTCATATCAGCTTCTATCATGAAGTATTTATTAAAACTATAGGCACTTGTCTGCAAAAGCTAAACATTTATTTATCTTGAACATATTTTATTTTGATGTTATGAAGAATTTTCGAGTACCCATTTACATTTATGAAATGAACAGCCATAACTTAACCAGTTTGTATATATTTGAAATTTTGGATTTTGTTATACTTTTGCATAGGCATTCCCCAAGCAATCCCCTCTGGTCGACGACTTCTCAAGGGCAATCCTCAAGATAACAGAGGGAGATGCTATCATTCAGATAGAAAAGAAATGGATTGGAGATGAGCATGCTTGTAAGAACGACGAAACCATTATCAGCCCGAGCAGTCTAAACTTCAAAAGCTTTTCAGGGCTCTTTCTAGTCACAGGAGTTGCTTCAACTTCTGCGCTTCTGGTAACACTGGTGATGTTTCTCTACAAGAATAAGCACAAGATAAGGATCAACATAGGCCGTGATCATATTCAGCGGGAACATGGAACAGAGCTCATAACCGAACGGATTCAAGAAAGGGGAACAGATTCCGACATACTGTGCCGAATGATTCAGATGACTACACCTGCCAGCAAGACATAGAAATATCCACAGAACACACAAGCTCATGTTCAGAGGTCCAAACAAGCTCAGATTCTGAACCTCAGGGGACAAGCAACAGTTTGTAGCACGCGCTTAGTCCGAAGCAGATATTCTCCACCCGACTCCACTCTCACCCTATACTCGAGATGTCTAACGTCATGCTGCTATGACAACTATTCATACAAAATTTGGTGCAAAAATACAACCATACATGTTCTGTACAAAAAAGGGAGGAAAAATCGGTGCAGCATGAAATAAGTAGCCATCCAAACCGTAACAACTTGGCTTTTCATGCAGGACGCATATATGGTCATATTTTTGCACCAAACTTTGGAAGGATACTTGTTATAGCATGATGTTCATGCATGTTCTTATAGCATGTTTCTTCGTAAGCGGAGAAAACGCATATCCAGTATATAGGATGTGCAGTGGAAATAGGCAATGTTTGTGCTAAGTCAGCGTAATTCAGGTTCTCATGTTGCCAGTATACATGTTAGGCGAGTTGTGCGAGGCTGGGAGGCTATCGGGTCTATTTTGACATGCAACGTTCACGCCGACATGTCCATGCACCAGTAATCGAACAGAAGCTTATTGCAGGAAAAAAAGACGTTCAGTATCTTAGTGTATAGATAACTTAATTTGCGAAACAGCTTCATCATCTACCCACGCAAGCCTTTTGCGTGTTCGCGAAAAAATTAACTCCAATATCTCTAGCAAAGAAACAGGTATAAGAACAAAATTGTCGAAGGCATGTGGTAATCACTGGCTCCACATATTAGCAAGAACGGAGGAGCGAGCTCACCACCAACTCCAAACATTACAAGTAAAACAAATAAGAAGAAAAGAATATGAAAATCATTAGTATCGATCAAATTAATTACACAATCACAAGGGACACCTCTATCTTTGCCTACTTTTACACCTCGGGACTGACCGATGCTACAATGGCGGGCCGGTTGCCGGAAACCGGCAACAGAGACTATAACTATCCACATATACACATGAATAGGGAGGCTTTGTTATTACAAATTTCGTGGGCGAACCTACTATTTTAACAGTCACACTGACTCTGGCCTTCTAATCAACAACTCTATGCGGAGGGGTCACTTGTTCTCGGATTCTCGGGGACGCCAGGGGCTTTTGGCCTTTCCACAGCTTCTGATGGAAAGGAACTCACACCGGGGCCGGTGGTCGTTGCTCCATGGTTTCTTCGAGCGTCCAGCTCCATAGCAGGCTCGGACGATGTGTTGGCTTCTGTCAACCCCGCTGAGTTATTAGCTGCCCAAATTTCAAGTCACATGAGATTCAACAGAAGAAAACGTTAAGGTTTACAATAAAGCTTGTCAGCATAGAAAGCATCATCTACTAAATATCTGGGCTAACATCATGCTGAACAAGAATGTGATGTTAAATATTTCGTTCACAGTCGATATGAACTAATCGACTAGTATTATTCTTTGCGCCTACACTCGACAAGAGTTCACCACCTGGAGTCATGATATCTGCTAACTATCAACTGTTATCGAACTTGTGTGTAGTTCTGATTTCATCAGGAAAGTCATAACTGAGACTCATTATGTTGATTTTTCTTTGTGAAGGTCATTTACTTTAAAATGGCCAATTTGAAAACCAAGTGCAATAGCATAGGGTGAATTTACATGCAATATACCCAACTGTAACAAGTTGGATATCTCAGATAAGTGTCAAGTCATCAACATGGAAGGGTAGAAAGATCTTAGCAAAATTATTCTCACCATTTATCTTCCCGCGTGTGATAAGCAGCCGGAGGTAGTCTCGAAACCCTGTCAACACCGTCTTTTCTTGCAGAGCGCTTAGCTCTGGAGTGTCCTGATCATGAAATGCTGATGGAAATGAAGTTCTATAATCTGATCCAAACGCGGTGCCCTGCTCATCACACAATAGCGCCTGTGTTCCTGGAGAGGCAGGTCTATAATCCTCTTGGGTGTTATTGCAAGGTGATTCGAGATCACCAGCAGTCCGCTGATCTATATGGGTTGCAACATCAGGTTGACTAACACCACCATTCTGAACTTCACGGTTTTTCATCTTATCATTGTTTAGGTCAGCATTTGTGTAAATTCCCCTCTCTACTTCCATCTCGACTTTATTATCTGCAAATGTGAATGACACTTTAGCTCAAAATAAATCTGGATCGACAGCACTGCTGCCTGCATTAGGTGCTTAAACGAAAATGTTATTATTTCTTTCAAATTTGCAACAAAATGATCGTTCAAACTAGATATATCTTCGATGAAGCAAAGTTATTCTTCTACATGTAGGCATTTATTTTATGAGAAACCAAAAAACAGGTAGCCAAACTGATGCAAATGATATCTCAGAAGTTCTGATAATAATATTTACACTCTTGTTTTATTAATTATAACAACTATGCAAGCATTTGAAATACTATATCTATGTCCAATTAACATGTTAGTTTAGGAGCCAGGTTTGGTTATAAAAAAATCAAGATTTGTAACTTAACAAATGAAAAGATGTTCTGTTCCTGGACACAAAGGTAGTTTTATCTTTTCACCAAGAATAATTGAATATTTCGCCTAATTCGAGTGCTCGCTAACGGAATTTATGAAAATAACCAAGTCAAATGAAAAGGATAAAAGAAGTTACCAGCTATTGTCAGGAATGTTTCTGTTGCCTTTCTGCATACAATCACCAAATGATTTGCAAGATCATTAACATCCGTAGGATGGATAGTGTTTGCTAGCGGAGACCTATAAAAGTGCATATTTATTAATAAGCAATGCATGAAAGAGGCATCAATGTACAACTGCATTGACATCTGTTCTTTCGTAACCAATAATTTTACAAGGCACTACCTACTTTCGTAAGCTATAGAGCGGGCAGTAAAAGAATAACTTTAACTATTGACAAGTAAAACTATCTTGCTTTGTCTAATGAAAACAATATTTTAGTGAAAGACATATACATTGTTGATATTAATTTGGCTAGGAGTTTAGTTGGATCAGTTTTGTTCTAAGGTTTTATTCATTTATTTCTTTTTGCAAGGAGGTTATCCAGTATTCAAATTAACCAGTCCAGCATTTTTACTTACCTATAGACCATTTTAGATCTACTCTGATAACCAATACAGCCTTCAAGTCCACTAGAAGAAGCAACTTGTGAAGCATCCAAGTGGTTAGCCTAGAACACATGAAACAATTACCAGCCATCAAAATTTATAGATGAAGTTAGATAAAAATCAGTAACAGTGATCAAGTGGATGTACACCCAACTGGATTTTGACACAAGAGCAGGCAGAAATAAAAGGATACTACCAACGGAATAGATGTGTCACACGAGATCAGAATTTAATATGTCAGATTATTTGAAGTTGCAGAACCAGTCAACCAGCTAATCTTGAAATTACCTCTGGACCAAGGGGGTCTTCTGGGTGTCTTTTTCTGCGTACAGGTGAATATTTATACCCAGAGGATCCAATGGCACCATTCAGAGTGACGTTAGCTGCTTGCTGAATGTTATTTTTATCAGATGCATTATCCCCTTGAATTATAGCCTGTAGCTCCTCACTTCCTTCGAAGTTCTTGCAATCCATACATTTACAATTCTTGGAACAAAGGATATTTGCTTGAAAGCATTCACAGTACTTCTTGAGACACCCTGATTTTTTGCAGTGACAACCTTTATTATGTTTTGGAACTGAAGGTGCTCCAGCATCCTGATGGCAGCGAAGACTAGTTAAGTGCACGAAAAAGAATCACAAGAAAATATTTTATTTTATTTAAATGCAGTAAACTTAATTATTTATATTTATTAATAAGACAATTAAATAAATAATGCAAAAGGAGAGGCAGGTCAGACTAAAATATGGAACATAAGATAGTCAATTTAACTAGATGGGCAGGACAAAAGGGATTCCGGTTCAGGCATCAACATATAATGCAAAAATTAATGTGAGCTATTAGCGTTGCCATCTGAAAGGAAGCAGTCATGAAAGCGGAGTCGATGAAGCGGAACTGATAATGTTGGCTTCGGTAATGAAAAAATTGGTAGAGTATAATGCCCCAATACCCAAAGTTTTAGCCGCAAGGTTCGTCCACGGAAAGTGACTCGTGGCCTAAGATTAAGCCAAAAGGCATAAATGAACATGTCCCTGTTACTGACTGTTGCAATGAAATCTGCTTACTGGTTTCTACACACCTTCGGGCATGGGAATGATCATCAAACAGACCGTTGCGTGGTACTAGGAATAAACCGTCTGGCACAGATGTGCCAAACAAGGATGAAGTGGAGCCAGTTTTCAAAATGATAAAGGTGTATTGAGTTGAGTGATAAAACAGTGAGATAATTCTTGGATTTGAATTATAACCCAAGAATAGTATTCCTTCTTCTGGCCTCCAGTCTCTGTACTTTTCTCCTCACATAAATAAATTTTGTTCTGCAGCCTCTTTTTATCGGATTGGCAAAAACAAATCACGTGCAGCAACTAAAAACAACCGAATACATCTTTACATAAAACTTGAGAAATTAGTTTCTGCACTTGGTTAATAGTTGGCAGAGATTGGATGTTCTATATGTATAACCAAAACAATACACGCTAATTGGAAATATATGATCTTTAAGATACAGATAGTCCACTAGAGTTTCTGCATGAATACCACGTAATTCAGAAGTCTACTGTGACACATTTCATACAAACTAACTGTTAATACCGAATAGTCTTCAAATAGTCATGCAATGTGCTTTTTTGATCACTGTTTAGTACAAAGTTATCAAGTTTAGTTCATACAAATATGCTCATGTTCGGTTCAAAAAAAAAATCTCATGTTAGCTCGTTCTTGAATAGGTTCTTTAAGTATGGTTTATGGACTGTCCTTGGCATCGATTCTAGGATTCCTTCGAACTTACAGCCTTACAGCATGCTTAATAGGCGTGTACACAAGCATATCTTGTAAGTTATAACATATAATTATTACATCATGTAGGAACATCATAAAAATGATGGTAGAAGTGCAGAACTGATGTTTCTTATGTGTCAAAATTCAATTATCCATTTTATATAACCTCACTTCTACTGTTGTATGATGCATTTAAACCATTCTACAAGGGGAAAGAATGTACCTTTCGAACACTAAGAGCACTTGGAACGTTTTCAATCTTAGGTTGAAAAGCCTTTGGATTCCGTAGCTTAGTACTGTTAATAGCCTCCTGCCTAGCATGTTCATTCTCAACTTTATTTCCACATTGTTTACAATTGCAGCCGTCGCAATAAAGTCCTGCTGCAAAACACTCACAGTACCTAAAAAATAAATATCATGTCAGTGTTGCACCTTCTATTCAAAAGATATTAAATTTGATAATAAATGAGTTCATTTATAAACTGGATGGGATTAGTCAACTAAACATATAGAAGAAGAAACCTTAAACTTTACATGAATGTGTTAAAATAATAAAACTGCTGAAGTGGTAATTTGGTATAAACTTGAGAATACAACATTATCATTGACCCCCCAAAATAAAACAAGAGCATGAAAGCTGAACCTACGAATTTATTTTCAAAACAAACTGATCTTGCTAGTTAAGCTCAATGTATTTTATGCTTCATATTTTTGCCAATGACTACAAACATCACTTTGGACCAAAAGGAAACACAAAGTTTCTACACACATCACAATGTGATATGCTACCTGCAAATTCTCCATTAATGAGGACAAGGCAAATGGAGGAAACTATGTTACTGTAATTGATCATCTTATTCCTATCAAGTTGATATCTTAAAAGGTACAGGAGGTTTCCTTTTTTTTCAAATGACACCACACAGTTCAGTTAATCACTAACACAATGCTAACTTTCCTTGCATGACAACAGAATGTTATAGTATGCATTTGCAAAGGTTCACTTAAACTGAATATTTCTATTACTTGATGTGCATTGTAAAAACAAATACTCATGTTGTGCTAGAGAACTCACAGCTTTAGACAGTGTGAGTTTTTGCAATTGCACTGCTTCTTTCTCTTTGGTGGAGTAACACTCTTAATTTCGACCAGTGGCTTTCTGAAAAATACAGGTAAAAAACAGATCATTAGCAAGAAACTTTTTATAGATGCAGTATTTTGCTTGCATTTGTTATATCTGACCAAAGAGGCAATAAGTGACTCATGAGTTACAAGCAACAAAGTGGTTCCACAAGTAACCAATAACATCATGGAATTTTATTTCCCTTAAGAATGGAGAACGGAGATGGCTCTACTATAACAGTAAGATTTTCAGCAGACTCTTTCCATCAGCGCTTCTAGGTACAAGGCCCATTAAGGCAAAAAAAAAAAAAAGCAAAGCATGGCATCATGGTGAATGATATATAGCCAACGATCTTCTCAATGCATACCACTTCAAGTAGCATTTTTGTACTTAAATTGAAACCCTAAAAGTCAGATAGCAAATTCAGTAACCACAGCCTTGTCACTAGCTACTGTGTCCAATATACTACAGGCCAGTGCAGACTAGCATCACGTCCACAAGCATATCAAATCCGCAACTACCAAAATTTCTCTAACCTCAAAAAAAATAAATAATGAAATCCTTCCTGGCTCCATAAGACGGCAATTTTCGCTTGAAAATCACACTGGCAAAATAAAATTCAAAACGCCTGAATCGAGCCAAGTTCTTCATGCCACCACGTGAGCAAAGAACAGAGACAGATTTCAAATTGTGAAAGCAAAAGAGTAATTGCTTACATAGGCGTGAAGGAGAGTGGCCACGACCTGGCCGAGTGCATCATAGGGGCCACTGGCCTCGGCTGCGGCGGGTGCGGCGGCGCAGCTGCAGGGGGCGCCGGAGGCTGGGCGTTGTGCTGCTGCTCCGGCTCCATCGCGAATCAAAGAAATTCCCACTCGTTTAGGTCAGGGAAACGGATTCCCCGGGCGGGCTCTCCGATTGAGGCGCCCAAACAGCCCCAGGGGACCTCGGAACCGAGGCCTCGCGCGCTGGCCCGCGGAATTGGCAGGGTTTGGATCAAGAAGCCAAGAACCCGAGTTCTTGGGCGACTCCGGACTCAACAGCAGAGGAGGAAGCCGGAGAAATGAAGGACGCCAAGAGGAGGGATCAAATCTAGGGAGCTGAATCCGGGAGGGGCGCAAGGAGGATTTGGAGGAGAGGAATTCGTGCCGCGGGCGGATTCGGGAGGGGCAGGAGGAGGAGGGTGGTGTGGGAGGGGGCAAGGGAGGAAGAGCTGATGGGCAACGCACGCAGGAGGAGGTCTGTTTGGTCTCTCCCAAGTTTTTGAATCTCATGTGTTATATTCCGACTTACTTTCCTTTTTCTTTCTTGCCGATGCTGCTTATTTATTGTTTTTACTATACCACCGGGTTTTATTTCCGCCTTTATTTTGTTTATTTATTATCTACAGGTATGAATTGTCAGCTGTAAAAGAAATTTCTTTTTTTTTCCAACTTACTTGTACATTTGAGCGGTAGAAGTTCTTCTTTATTCAAGAGATAAACGATGTATGCTTAGTTTTGATATTGCCCTAAAAATTTCTGCTGAAACTTTCAAATTTCATTGTAGTATATGGATCTTGGCCATTGATTTCCCATCCATGGATAATCGGATAGATATTACTCAAAATAAATATTATTAGATCTTTTGTAAGAACAGAGAAATTTGCTCTTCATCAATAACGTCGAATAGAGCTCAACTTCACTGTATTTCCCAGAAACGAACAACAAATATCATGCTCCATTTTTTACCATTATGCATCATTGTTCATTTTTTCCCGGCACGTACCTAATTCGGTAGGTTAGGGTGAAAAACTAATTACACCCTGAAATATTGTATCATCTAGGACCGTCTTTTCAATAATGTTGCTACATAAGAAACAAAACAAGTTATCCTAAAGAAAGATAAGAACCAAGTTTTTTTTCTGACAACAAGATAAGAAACAAGTAAATATGCTCATAGGCCCGTTTGCGCTTGCTGAAGTGTGTTGTGCTAGAATCTTTTTATAGAAAAATCCACGAAGCATGCAAAAATTGGTTAGCCTAACAACAAAAATAACAAAATATAGGTTATCATAATCCAACATACTGCTAACCCTAAAGAAAAATCCAACGTATTGCTAAATGGAGCTTTGGGGCAGTGCATACTACGGTTAGTTTTTTTCTTCCTTCCTTCCTTTTATGTCCTATACTTTATTGTTTTCGTTCAGGTAATTCCATGGTTTTTCTGGCATTCCTAAATATTTCATACAATCCCTCTAAAACCCGCAATACACTCCATCGATAAGTAATAATAGTAGGCTCGAGCAAAATATAGTAAATTTAGTCCAAAGATACGGTAGACTCAGTCCAAAAATATAATCTTAATTAGGTTATATCACAAAATCTTGAGCTCGATTCGTTCCACATGGAAAAAGTGCCATTGTCGTAACCGCTAAGATACTAAGACATTAATTCTTTCATAGGAGATTTTTAAGACTCTTTCGTTCATCTGCCTTGACAGACATTCATACATCGACGCTAGGTCGGGTCAACATGCATAGATAGTAAAGCCCAAAGTATAAAGTATAAAAAGTAGTCAACATATAACCATGGTGAACTAACCTATGGTTGGATGGTTAGGAGGACAGTTGTATCCCCAACCCACCAGGGTTGAAGTCCTAAGCTTAATACCGCTGCTCGCATTTTCCTGAATTTATTTCAGGACTTTCAGCAATGTGCGCTCAACGGGAGGAACGTTCCGGTCGACTATGGAAGTTTGTGGCGACTTCATCAATCTTAAGATGATGTGTCGGTTCACTCTCTCACAGGTGCTCATAGGTGTAGGGTGTGCGTGCGTGCATGCGTTCATAGAGGTGGGTGTACGTGCGTGTGTATGAGCTTCCCGGTGTGTATTGTGTTAAAAAATGATATAACCATGAATCTTGCGGCCTGTGGGATCTTCCACCCAAAAACACCAATGTTCAAGATATCGGTAATTGGTACCATATCGGTTGAGTGCTGAGTAGGGACTAATCGGTGAATCGGTCATTTAGCTGAATTTATTAGTAATTGTAGGGACAGAGAGTATATCGACTAGAGGGGGGATGGGAGATTCAATAATTCTTTCGAATGTTTTGAATCTGACCCAGACACAACAACGGAATAAGCTAGAAAGATATGAAACTTAAGCTAGTATAGGAACAAAATCTTCAAGATACGACGCAATGATTGCACGAGCATAGTAGATGACAGGTTTAACTACCACGATGGTAATGCAACTCACTAGAAATTGCAAAAGCACGAATGAATACTAAATGCTGACGGCAAGGTAAACGTAGTTTGATGAGATTGCACTAGGTCTTGCACAAAAGGTAAGCGAGAGATATAGCAGTTTTCAAATGAAGGATAACAGATCAGATTGTAGGAAAATACATAATCGTTGCCGAGCACGAATGGTAACTCCTGAATGAAATACATGGTGAGTAGAAAGGATCAGTGGTGCTCGATGGCGACAAGTGTATTTGGTAGACCAATTCGTCCTTCTGCCAAAGGACTACGTCTGGTTTGAGGGACTTGTGATTGAACACAGGAGCAAACCTCTCTCCGTCCTATTCTCCTTCAACTAGGAGCTGATCAGACTCCAGTTGATTTCACTCGTGGTAGATGCTTGTCGGCGATCTCCAAACCTTCGACAGACTTCCTTCACGAAGCACAATTACTCTTGGTTGCTTAAGATCTTGCTCGGTGAAGACAACAACTCTTCAACACTCAAGCTAACACCAAGAGTGCGCAGCTCTCAAGAGTAATAGGTAAAAGAACTCTAACTCAGAACTATTGTGATGCTCAATCACTGTCTATGTTTGGTTCTGAGTTTTCTCTCGGTGAATATTTAACTAAAATGACTCGAAGAGGGGATGCTCAATCAATCTAGTTAGAAATCTTAAGAGGAGCAGCCAACAGACAGCGCGAGCGGGGTGGCTATTTATAGCCGCAGCCTCCCCTGATGGGAAATGATTGAAATGGACATGTCCGTCAACCAATGGCCAAACGACACGAGTCTAACAGTCGGAAATTGAGCACATCGGTAACATTCCTTGTGGAGCGAGAAATCATAACTCCTCAGTCCGAAAGATATCTCCTGCGGCACCGAGGAACTATGCCTACTGCTGACAGGTAATCATTCAGAGCATAAAGAGCTTTCTCTCATACTTGCATAGGTTTGGGCTAAGCATCACAACGGATCTAAGCTTCAAGAACCTATACCCCTCTTAATAGTAGGGGGTCCTAAGACTCAAGAAAGAGAAGAAGAACAACAAAATGAATTCTACATCGTCACTTTGCCTTCGATCTTCTCGGTCAATTTTCTTCGGAAAACCTTCGAACCAATTGCTTCACAATAGCAATAGATTTTAAGGGGTCAACTTCTTCACGTCAATCTTCTCGCGAAAGCATCCTCGAGAGATATGACACATCTTCTCTGTATCTCGAATATCCTTCGGTGAAGTTCCTTGAACTTGATACCAAAGGTGGCATTCTTCTTCGGTTCTGCATGGACTATTTCTCTCTGTGTGCACTAGCAAACAAATCTCCCCCATGCTTGTTACTATCAACAATCTCCAAAACACAAGAGGGCAAGAACTGCACCAACAATCTCCCCCATTTTGGACGATTGTTGACAAAAGAGGATACATCAAAAGATAGATGTGGTGAAACAAAGTGGGATGTGAATTAAGCAAGAGATACAAGAAAAAAATGAAGATAAACATGCTCCCCCTTAATGCAAGAATTCTAATGAAGATGATTCACTTGAGGCTATGCTTGAGAGATAGTTTGGAAGAAAGCGATGTGAATCTTCGTGCGAGATGCATTGTTGTTTTGTAGCATTTGTATCATTGATCAATGCTCTCATTTCTGTCTCAGATGTTTCCTATGACACACAATCTTTGAAAAAAATTTGTTAAAGATTATGAATACTTTGAAATGTATTGTCGCAGAAATAAGCCATGGAGATTTACTCAGAACAAAATTAGGATCCACAGAGATATAGAGAGTCCCTGCAGATTAGATATGCAAGATATATCATAGCGAGAGACACCTTAATTCAAAGTGAATGAGCTCCAGATGGAGTTTTTCCTTTGATAAAAATGAAGAAATATCAGTTACCGAAGGAAAATACATCACATCGGAATGACTGAGGTGATATAGAATTCAAGAATCGAATAGATTCAGTCTGAAGACAAAGTTCTTGTCCTGCATTGTTAGATAAAGAGGTATATAGTAATGCAGGAGAAGAGAATAACACAACTTGAGTCAGTGGATATCTCTTTTTCAGAGAAATAGGCTTGTCATTCACCTTCAAAGCAATATTTTCTACTTCACCTGCAATATCAGTGGATAAACATCGAAGATGATTATTGCATAGGAAGTAAAATTCACTAACACATGCATCCAAATAAACGAAAGCAATAGCATTGCAGGGGTTATTAACGGTACATGACGATGAGGTTTACCAACACCACATGCGGTGCTTTAAAGTTTCACGGCCAGAAGCAAATAGTTCAACAACGAAAACCAAATTGTTCAAAGAAACACCAAAAGGCAAACGAACCCCCCTGCAAATATCCTGCTCATCTATCCTCTTGGTGTTCTTCTCCCCCTTTTTGTTAAAAAGTGTCAGAAAGGAAAGAGAAACCATATGAGGAACTACTCGTCCATAGAGCCCTCAGAACTCGGGCTGTTTGGCGAAACAGAACAAGGAATAGTTGAGCCCGAGGCAGGAGCAGGACTTGTAGCACGGGCTTCAGGAGTAGCTTCTGGAGTAGAGCGAGGAGCATTTGGTTTAAAAATAGGAGTGTCAGCAGTATCTTCAATCTCATCATCTGGTTCCACAAAGAGAAGGTCAGTTGAGCCAGACCGTTGGTGAAGCACTAGGGTTTGCCTTCGGATGCGAGGAACTTCAAGTAGATTCAGATAGTTATATTCATTTTCAATTCCCTTTCAGAGAGTTGCTTGCGAACATAATGCTTGTGCAGAAGAGTCCAGGTGCGTTTGTGAAGTTCTTTCTCATGCAGGAAAGCTTGGAGTGTGTAATTGTGGAGCACATTGATTTCAGTCATCATTTCCAGTTTCAATTTGCTATCAAGCTTTATGTGGTTCTCTAGGGCCTGATGGGTCCGAAGACAAATCTCATAAATAGATGGATTTTTATCCCGAGGGATTTCCACGGTGGCCTTAGTGACTTTGGGAGCAGCCGCAGAAGCAGGAGCACTTGCATCAACTGGAGGTTTTCCTTTCCCGATATCCTTCACATTTCAAAGTGTGTCACGAACCGGAGGCATAAAAACTTTTGGGACATGTGGGCAGAAAAACTTCTTTTCTGTAAGCTGTTTGATGGCAAACATGATCCATGGAGCATACGGCTTCAAGACTTGGGCACTGTCAGCTGCATATGCCAAAGTTCCGAATGAAAATATCTGGAATATCAAAGCGAATGCCATTCGATATACCGTTGAGAGCATTTGCCACAATGCCTTGAATAGTTTTTGGCATGTTGGTTGGATTGATGGAATTGCAAAGAATGTAGAACAATACCTTGTTCTCATATGACAGATTCTTGGGATTGGCTTTAGCACATGCATCACCTACCAGCTTGGGGTCCATCAGCATATGAAGTTCAGTATCAGACACTTCCCACCAGTGGATCCTATGTTCACGAGTTTCATCAAACTCATACCGAGGGAGATTCAACAGAGCTAGAAACTGGTCAGCTGAGCACTTGATCTTTTTGTCCTCAGTCATCCATTCGAGAACCCATGTACTATTATCCACAAGATCTCCTGAGATATAAAGTGTGGCGAAGAACTGGACGATAACTTCACGGTTCCAGCCATGATTGAACCGGAGGAAGCTCTTCAGGAAAACATGTTCAATTTGCTAAATGGTGTGGTGAAAGCAAGGTAAACTTTCGAGCTCAGAAAATTCCAAGATTTTATGTGAAGATGCTATTCTTGCATAACAAGATACAAACATAATATACCGCTTGCTTTTTGGTCCAAAATCTAGGTGACATGGAAGTCCTTTCTCCTTCGTATGTACCAGTGCCAAAGAAGGAAACTTTCAATCGATGGAACTGCTCGTTGAATGATGGACCGTTTGGACCATCCTCAACAGGAAACAATAGAAATGTTTTGAGTTGATTCCTTGGAAATTCTTCTTCGGCTAAGTGCCTAGTCAGATATTCATCAGATATAGCAGAATCTTCTTCAATTGGCTTAGGAGGAGTGTTGCATTTCCTCGACCTAGCCAACTCAGATGGCTTCACAGAACTTGAAGAACCAACAATTTTGCTCGCTGGCACTCCTTCGACGGCTTTCATTCCTTCTGGCATTGAGGTCTTATCTTTCGCAGACTCAGCTGCCTTGGGTACAAAAATAGGTGATGAACTAACCGTAACTTGAGCCAATGGCTCAGCAGATTTCTTTTCTTCCTCTTCCATGAGTGGAGTTGTGGAACGAGGAGCAGAGTCGACATCCATTAGTGTGGGAGCAGCCGAGGGTGTGAGCGGGGTAGTTTTCTCTCGAGGAGCAGATTGCTCCCCCTCAATCTTGGCATCCTTCTTGATAGAAGCAGAAGGGTCAACTTGCATCAGCTTAGGAGGTGAAGGATTTGGCTTTTCAACTCCATTCTCCTCATCAGTGTGGTCATCATTGTCTTGCTGCTGCGGTGGTGCACTTTCTTCATCGGGGTTGTCGAGAAAAATATCAACCACATAATTTTGCTCGCCTTGAGTGGTGGGCACTGTCATAATAACTATGGGGCACAGCCTGCTGCTCGAGTTCTTCCTAGTGAGGTGGCGATGGTGGAATCTGCTGCAGAGGTGCACTTGAGCTAATGGAAGCAGCGTTAGAGGTCACAACTTGAATGCGATGATCTTTCTTTTCCTTCGACTTAGCTGCGTTAGCTAAAACCTTCTGATGTTTTTCTTCTTGAATTCTCCTTCGAGCAAGATCTGCCTTGCGATTAATTTCATCATTCTTTCTGTCACACAACTGAGAAATATCCATGTGCATTTTGGCATGCCATTCAACTTTCTCGTTTCTGATGGCACTAAGGGACTTGGTGACATCAAAAATTTCCTTGTTTAGACCTTTCCTTTCGTACTTGGTCTTGGCCTCTTTCCTCATTTTCTCTAGAGCTTGCTTGTCCTTGACAGCCTTGTTGAGCTTCCTAGAGATTTTCTTTAGTTGGCGAAAATGCTTTGTCACCATTTTTGTGACATCTTCTGGCAAGCTCAAGCTACTCACATCATCAGTTTGAGCATCATATGTAGCACTGTCTATGATGTCAATCATCATATTAAAGTCATATTTTTGTTCCTCTGTGGTAACAGGAACAAAGTGCTTGGCCTCTTTGGCAGATGCATCTCCTTCGGCTGGCAACTTTCTCTTCATAGTGCTCTTCGAAGAAGTTGGCAGGGCAGAACCCGAAGGTTTTTCAGCTATAGGATGGGAGCATGCCTTGGTGATCTCCTTGGAGAGGTCAAAACCTTCACTGGAGAAGGAGTTTGTGCTGGCTTGTCTAGTATAGTAGCTTGGTCATACATGGGGATTTCTTCACCCATACCTTCATCAGAAGACTCTTCAGATGAGTCAAAAACAACTTTTCTTGATCTCTTGGCAGTGATTTTCTTTCGAGGAGCACGACGGGAATCTTATTTCTTTGACTTGCTTCCCTTGGAAGCAGATGCTTGCTTTTTTCTTCTTCTGCAACGATTCGTTGTCCTCGATCGCGCGCGCGCCCAAGCCGAATCCACAACGGATCGACTGTCTGATTCGTTGTCCCCCTCCTCTCTCTTTATGCCATGGTCCCACCGATCGCCCAATCACCCCTGGCGCTCACCTTCCCCCTCGCCCCCGATCGCTTTCCACTCCATCGTCGATCACCGGATCCCGTCAAATCCGAGCCATATCGGGTGCCCCATGCCCCAAGACACCATGGCTATAAAGCCACGGCTCCCCCTCGACCGATCCCCATAGACCCCTCTCCTCAAACGCCTCCCGCTACTGCAATCCCTCGCCGGACCTCACTGCCACTGCCGCACGCCACCGCTCGCCTCGTCGTCTCCAGCCACCCCCGACCTCCATCTCTACCACCACTCGATGCGCCACCCTCGCCTACATCTTCTGCCACCCTCGCCTTCCTCGGAGAAGCATCAGAGCTCCATCCCTGAATGCACCCGAAGCCGCCGCCGCCGTCGGACCCCGTCGGAGTCCTCCCTCAGCCGCTATAAGCCACCGGAAGCACTCACCACCGTAGGATCTAAATCACACGATAAAAAATAAAATGCATTTTTTAAATTTAGCCGCGAATCATTTTTCTCTAGCGATCGGCCCTCCACCGCATAGTTCTGTAGCGCACACCCCTAGCCCAATAGCAGTGTGCCACGTAGCTAGTCACCGATCCATAACTTCTTTTTTGTTTATTTTAGTTTCTGTTTTAAAAACAGATTATGTTTCTATTTTAGAAATTCATATATCCTAGATTATTTAGTTTTTTAATTTGATTCCTTTTGCATTAGATTAGAAATTTCATGAAGCTTCTGTAGATGCCAAGTTTGACCATATTTGAAAATTTTAAATTTGAATTTGCATGAAATTCATGCAAACACTAGATTAGCAATATCTTTTGTTTATAAATAGCTTTTAATTTGATTCCTTTTGCAGTTGGTCACAAAATTAGTTGTGCATCCAGTAGCACTTCTAAATTTATTTATTTTTATTTTAAAACTCATTTTATAGCAAAACATTACTGTTTTTGTATGTCATAGGATTAGTGTTATTTCCTTTAGTTCTATCTGTTTTAAGTTATTTTCTTCTATCACTTTTTGCAAGTTTAATTAGTTTCTATTAAGTTATCAGTAGCCATTTTATTTGCTGTTGAAAATAATTTTATTGTTTTGCTTCTTTTGTTTTGAAAGAAAATTTGTTTTGAGCATAAGTAGAGTTTTATAAATGATTTTAACTTGATTCTTTTTTGCATAGAAATGTTTTTAGGTGATTTTCTTTCTGTTATTTTAATAAAACTTTTCTCTTTCTGTTAAAATTTTATTAGTTGCAGAAAACTATTTATAGTTTGTTTTACTTTAGTAAAGTTTTCCAATTGAGTTTCTGGTGATTTGTTTGGTTTTGCCTTTATTTTTCTTTGACTGTTTTATTGATTGCTTTATTATTAGTTTTACTTGTTATTATAGTGTTATTTTGTACTATGGTATGCTTATGTATGTCTTGTTTGTTTCGATAGATTGTCCGGAGTGCGAGGCTTGTTATTACGAGTCTCTAGAGTTTTAAGATCGTTAGCAAGGCAAGTTCACTTTGATCATGTATTTCAATTACCCATGTTTTATTGCATTAGCAATTCCTTTCCACCATGAACAAGTAGGATATTGAGCTTGAACTTGAGGTAGTATCATGAGGTAGGAGAAAACCCGATACCCCTGTTACCAATGCTCGGGAAGGGACATTACCTCATGATTGCTACACTCTAGTAGACGGGGTTTGGTTGTGAGATTTCAGGAGTGTTGTGAGGTTAAGTAATTCAAAACCTGCATGATGATCAAGACTTCAAGACTTCAAGGACTCAATATACCTCTGGGTCGAATGGAATGCATCTGGGTACTGTTGTAAACTCATTCCAATTTCATATCATCATTATATATACTGTGTTCCAACTTCACCATGGTTCATACCCCCCGATACAACCCATAGATTCATCAAAATAAGCGAACAACACATAGAAAACAGAAGCTGTCAAAAACAAGACAATCTGTAGCAATCTGGAAATTTCGTATACTCATGTAAATCCAAAAATTCTAAACAATTAGGACAATCTAAACAATTTGCATAGCAGTACTATGTAAAAATTTCAAGATTTTATCGCGCTCCAGTAAAAATGTAAATTCAATTACTACAGCAAAAGTTTCTGTTTTTTCTGCTGCACACACCAAACAAGCAATTTAAACATCCTAAAAGCAAATCTTGGCACATTTTTTTATAATACATTGGATATATACAAGGGGATACTTATTTTTGATAAACTTCCATGAAAAATTCTACATTGTTTCCATGAGCATGAACACAAGTGTTCAAGGTCGACCCTCACTTCTCCAATGCATAACCTTCCAATCACTTCTCTTTTTGAAGAAGTTTTTAGGCATAAGAGGCAAGTAATTTTTTTCTATTTTGCATTCTTTAAAAAACTTGTTTCACCCACAACTAAAGAAAGAAAAAACAAAATCTACTTAGTGAAGAAAGCAAACAAGCACACACGATAATATCAACCCCACGCTATTGCTCCCCGGCAACGGCGCCAGAAAAGAGCTTGATAATCCCCAAGAGCAAGGAATCATCGTAGAAATTTCCAAAGGTGGAAGTGATAAGGATGGAGTGTCGAACCCATAAGGAGCTAAAGGTAAGATCAATGTTCTCTCAAGTCCTATCTGCCACTGATACGACTCTACATACACCGAACGTTTGCTTCCATCTAGAGACGAGAAATAAAACTAGATTGTGGGTATGAAGAGGATAGCTTTGCATGATATTGGAGAACTAAAATATAAAAATAGGTGCTGTTAATATACAGTTAGAATATATCACAATATATTACAAGTAGCAAGTGTGGAATAATGATGGATCGGTGTGCGGAATTATCCTAAGCAATTGTTCACAAGATCGGCAGTCATTATTGTAATTTTATATGAGGGAGAGGCATAAGCTAACATACTTTCTCTACTTGGATCATATGCACTTATGCTTGGAACTCTAGCAAGCATCCGCAACAACTAAAGATCATTAAGGTAAAACCCAACCATAGCATTAAAGTATCAAGTCCTCTTTATCCTATACGAAACAACCCCCTTACTCAGGTTTAAGCTTCTGTCACTCTATCAACCCACTATAAGTGAATCATGAATGTATTGCAACACCCTACAGTGGGAATCCCTCACGTGTGTGCGACACGGAAGGCACCATAGGACAGCACCAAAATAAAACATACAACTCAAACCAATCTAGATCATCAATCATCAAAACATCATAGGATGGCAACACATCATTGGATCACAATATGTGGAATAAAGCACCATGTTCAAGTAGCGGATTACAGCGGGGTGCGGGAGAGTGGACCGCATAAAAGAGATGAGGAAGGTGATGAAGATGGTTACGTTGATGAAGACGAACACCGTGGCGATGGTTCCCCTGGCGGCATTCCGACTCCATCGAGAGAGAGGGGGAGAGAGTCTCCCCCTTGTGCTTCCTCCTCCATGGCCTCCCCCCTAGATGGGGAGAGGTTCTCCCTCTGGTCCTTGGCCTCCATGGTGGTGATGGCCCCCTCCGGAATCCTCCCCCATGGCCTCCAGTGATGATGGCCCCCTCCGGGATCCTCCTCCATGGCCTCCGGTGATGATGGCCACCTCTGGCAGGGTGCCGGAGAGGGACTAGATTGATTTTACATGGCTACAGAGGCTTGCGGCGGCATAACTTCTGATCTTGGTTTCTTTTCGAGGGTTTTGGTATTTATAGGAATTTTTGGCGTCGGTCTCACGTCAAGGGGGTCCACGAGGCAGCGGCAAGCAGAGAGGATCGAGAAGAGGTGTCTAGAGGGGGGTGATTAGACCCTCAACAAAGAAAACTAGCAGTTTTTAAATTCTTCAAGTTAAGGTGGAGTTTTAGCACAAGTTTAAACAATCACAATACGTTTCAAGCAAGCATGTCAAGAGTATATGAGCAGCGGAAAGTAAAACATGCAAGTTGCAAGAAAGTAAAGGGATGGGATTGGAGTATGCAAATGCAATTGGAGACACAGAGATTTTTGGCATGGTTCTGATAGGTGGTGCTATAGTACGTCCACGTTAGTGGAGACTTCAACCCACGAAGGGTAACGGTTGCGCGAGTACACAGAGGGCTCCACCCACGAAGGGTCCACGAAGAAGCAACCTTGTCTATCCCACCATGGCCATCGCCCACGAAGGACTTGCCTCACTAGGGTAGATCTTCACGAAGTAGGCGATCTCCTTGCTCATACAAACTCCTTGGTTCAACTCCACAATCTTGACGGAGGCTCCCAAGTGACACCTAACCAATCTAGGAGACACCACTCTCCAAAAGGTAATAGATGGTGTGTTGATGTTGAACTCCTTGCTCTTGTGTTTCAAATGATAGTCTCCCCAACACTCAACTCTCTCTCATAGGATTTGGATCTGGTGGAAAGAGGGTTTGAGTGGAAAGCAACTTGGGGAAGGCTAGAGATCAAGATTCTTGTGGTTGGATTGGAATGTCTTGGTCTCAACACATGAGTAGGTGGTTCTCTCTCAGAAAATGAATGCTGGAAGTGTAGGCACGTTCTGCTGGCTCTCTCCATGAATGGAGGATGGGTGGAGGGTATATATATAGCCTCCACACAAAATCTAATCGTTACACACAATTTACCAAACTCGGTGGGACCGAATAGTGAAACTCAGTTAGACCAATTCAGTTCAAAATGTGAACGTTAGGATTTTCGGTGGGACCGACATGATCAACTTGGTGGGACCGATGTGCTAGGGTGAGGGTAAAACCTCAATTCAGTTTGACCGATTACACAAACTCAGTGAGACCGATTTTGGTAATAAGCAAACAGAGAGTTGGTCAAGCAAACTTGATGGGACCGATTGCATATCTTGATGGGACCGAAATAATTACAATAGGTAATCAGAGAGTTTGCAAGCCCATCTCGGTGAGACCGATATCCCGTCGGTGAGACCGAACTGATTAGGGTTTCTAGCAGTGGCTTGATACGTCTCCAACGTATCTACTTTTCCAAACACTTTTGCCCTTGTTTTGGACTCTAACTTGCATGATTTGAATGGAACTAACCCGGACTGACGCTGTTTTCAGCAGAATTGCCATGGTGTTATTTTTGTGCAGAAACAAAAGTTCTCGGAATGACCTGAAACTTCACGGACATTATTTTTGGAAATAATAAAAAATACTGGCGAAAGAATCAAGGCCAGGGGGTCCACACCCTGTCCACGAGGGTGGGAGGCGCGCCTGCCCCCTGGGCGCGCCCCCTGCCTCGTGGGCTCCCTGGTGCTCCATGGACCATAACTCCAACTCTATATATTCACGTTCGGGGAGAAAAAATCAGAGAGAAGGATTCATCACGTTTTACGATACGGAACTGCCGCCAAGCCCTAATCTCTCTCGGGAGGGCTGATCTGGAGTCCGTTTGGGGCTCCGGAGAGGGGAATCCATCGCCGTCGTCATCATCAACCATCCTCCATCACCAATTTCATGATGCTCACCGCCGTGCGTGAGTAATTCCATCGTAGGCTTGCTGGACGGTGATGGGTTGGATGAGATTTATCATGTAATCGAGTTAGTTTTGTTAGGGTTTGATCCCTAGTATCCACTATTGTCGGTGTACTAGAGTAGGGGTACCCTAGTATCCCGAACTTCGCAGACGGGCGATTCTGACACCAGCGTCAAGGTTTGCTGGTCACCGCTAAGATCCTCTGTGGTTCCTTTGGAGCCATTCAAGAACAAAGTATTTAACCAAGAAGACAAGGCCCGGCAAGAGGAGCTTGCCGGGAAGGCCACTCAAGGCACGCAGAAGACAAGACCGGCAAGAAGAGGACAGGACGGGCATTTAATGCTTTTGTCCCTTGCCGTCGGGGTTAGGTAGATTACATCAGACCTGCATGTACAAGTAGGTGTACCAACTACTGTTTTTCCATTTGTACCCCCATCTACGTTGCCACCTGTTGGAGACCCCTTGAGCATATAAAAGGAGGCCCATGCGCAACGTAGGGAGGGGGGGTTCGGTTCGATTCAATTCCAACGTAACCAGAGAACACTCACGCTAGGTCTTGTAGCTCTCATTGCTCCCTAGCAAGAAGACAATACAAACCAGACAAGCAACAGTAGGAGTATTATCTCTCCGGAGAGCTCCGAAGCTGGGTAAACTGCTCGTGTGCTTCGCCTCGATCCGCTCTTCGTGCGATCTCCGCCCCCCTTCGAACCAAAAGGGACTCGGTCCGCCGGTCCCATAGGTGTCCGTGGGTCCGATCAGCCTCCCCGACATCTTTGGCGCGCCATGTAGGGGGCGTCGAGGTTGTGTGAACCTGATCCGGCATTCACACGAGCAGTATCTTCATCATCTTCAACATGTTCATCAACATGCCACCGAAGAAGAAGGCTTCGGCGGCAGCGGAGCCGTCCGCGTCGAACCCACCACCACCGGAGCAAACAGGTGGTGGGGTAGACGCCGATGAAAGGATAGATGGCGACGGGGGAGCTCACGGTGCTGCCAAGTCCAAGGACAAGGCCGCGCAGACCTCGGCGTCCGTACATGTGCCGCGCCCGTCTCAGGAGGCGCGGGACCGACAGCGTCATGGCATTCACAATGCCATACGCTCGTTGGACCGAGATCGAGCTGGAGGATCTCGGGACGTTCAAGACCAGCATGCGCGCCAACATGCTGGCACGAGCGAGATACGGTCGCCTGGACGGGATGCTGCTCCTTCTAACATAGTTAGAAGTCCGAGCATATCCCGCTCCTCGCACTGCTCACCATCGCCACCCACTACTCCAGCAGAAGCTCTGGCGAGAGCTCAAGCTGCTCCTCGTTACCCTCCAATGGCCGACAAGGTCGACGAGTGGAGGGCCACTATCTGAGCCTCATCGGCCGCTTAACGGCGGCAGCTCGCGGCACCGAGTGCGTCGCTATCGCGACAGAACGCATAAGCGCGAGCCGGTGGCGGCAGACCGGTGGGGGTGCAACCACTATGCACTCTCCACCCCGAAGGCCAAGATCGCCTACTCGCCGGATCCACCTCGACAGCGACTCCACTGCGTCATCGGATCCACGAGCTCATCGCGATCAGCGCCAAGTGCTACACGATCGACAACAAGAGGACGCTCGGACTCGCATCGAGCGCCGAAGAGAAGCGCGACGTCAATCCGACAAGCGCGCCGGGCCCTCTGTTGACATGCACGCGCCAGAGGAACCAGGCGACTTGCCGTACACGGTAGGTTGCCCTGCGTTCACTCGTGAGCTGCGGCAAGTCCAAAGGGCCCAAAGAAGAAGAACTTCAAGCCGACGCATCGAGAAGTACGACGGCAAGACGCATCCGTCGGAGTTCCTCGGCATCTACACCATTGCGGTGCAGGCTGCCGGGGGGCGAGACGACAAGATCCTTGCCAACTACTTCCCGATAGTACTCAAGCCCAACGTCAGGTCCTGGCTCATGCACTTGCCGGACAACTCCATATCTTCTTGGCAGAGATCTATGCCATCAGTTTGTCGGCGCTTTACAGTGACCACAAACCCCATGGCCAAGAAAGCGACCTTCATCTGCCGCCTAGAAGGAAGGAGAGCCCCGCAAGTATATTCAGAGATTCACCGTGTACAACACAACATCCCAGATGTCCACCCTGCGGTGATGATCGGCGTTCCATCGAAACGTCGCGGAACCGCGAGATGCGGAGGAGATGGCGATGTGCAAGATCAGAGACGTCAGTGAGCTATACGCCCTGGCCGACAAGTGTGCACGTGCTGAGGAGGGAAGGTGACTCCCCGGAGAGAACACCGAAGCAGGAGGATCTGACAGTGAAGGGACCGCCCCGGCAAAGAAGAGCCGGCGGCGGGGCAACAGGAAGAAGAAAGGCAGAGATGTGCTAGTTGTTGAGCAGTCCGGCGACGGAGGTGGCGACAAGAACGCCAAGGCTGGTGGCTCCGGCAAGGAGGTTGCCGCTGGCACCAACCACCAGCCTGTGGCGGCCGCCGACAAGCGGTGACGGCTCCGCAAGCGATCTTGCAAGATCCACCGCACCAAGGGTCATGACCTCCAGAGCTGCAAGAAAGTCGAGCAGCTTGTTGAACAGCCAGAAGGTCGAGTACGGCGCGCGACAAGGAGAAGGCTCAAGAAGGTCTTTGGAGGAGCCAAGAAGAAGCGCCCCGCCGGGAGGGCGCCGCGGCAAGGCCAAGCAGCGGCAAGGAGACAGGCCTCCCCGCGGCCGCGACAAGGATGAAGACGAAGACGACAATGAAGACATGGATGACGACGACGCCGATGAGCAGGAGTTTCAGAAAGCCATGGAGGTCCTCTGCGTTGACGGAGGTGCTTCCCTGCATACTTCCCACCGCCAACTCAAGCAGTGGATGCGGGAAGTCAATGCTGTGGAACCATCCGTAGAGTCACGCAAGCCTCTGAAGTGGTCCAAGACGCCTATCATCTTTGATATTGAGGACCACCACGATCGCATAATCTGCGGTCGGGTGCTTGCCGATGTTGGTCTCACCAACTATCCGCAACCTCAAGGTCACCAAGATGCTAGTTGACGGCGGGCCGGCTTAAACCTGGTCTCCTCCGCGGTGCTCCGAAGCTTCAGATCCCCGACAATGAGCTCGAAGAGACCGGCACATTCCAAGGAATCAATCCGGGAAGGAGCAAGCGA
This sequence comes from Aegilops bicornis, assembly GCA_021605145.1. Lineage (NCBI taxonomy): Eukaryota > Viridiplantae > Streptophyta > Magnoliopsida > Poales > Poaceae > Aegilops > Aegilops bicornis. The sequence goes on from CM038675.1 coordinate 574,281,900, forward strand.
AGGGAAGATCACGTTGCGGTAACATTTGGCAGCGAGCTGAACTTTAGGACCGAGAGGGTCACCTTCGACGTTCTTGATTTCCCATTGCCTTACAATGGGATACTTGGCCGCCCAAAGCACTCGCTAAGTTCATGGCAGCCTCTCATTATGCATACAACTTACTCAAGATGCGGGCCCGATAAGCATCATCTCTGTCCATGGCGACAAGAAAGATGCTCTTATCTGCGCCGACAAGATCTACCGGGAAGCAAAGACAGCAAGAAAGCAAAACACTTGCCGCTGAAGCTCCCGGGGGGAAGAAGAAGACCAAGTCCGGCAAGAGCTCTGATGCCCACTCCGGCAAGCGCACTTCTTCAGAGTGCTGCGCTACCGTCGAGGACGTACCATCGAGCTCCACCGGCAAGTGCAAGAAGACGATGGCAGCTCCGCCAAAGACCAAGAAGGTGTCCGCCAAGGAGGACGACACTGGTGGTGCCTTCACCATCAGTGCCTCTCTCGACCCTAAATAGGAAGGCGCGCTCGTTGCTTTCCTGCGGGCGAACGTCGACGTGTTTGCATGGCAACCGTCTGACATCCCCGTGTTCCTGTGAAAGTAATTGAGCACCGTCTTGCCATTTGTCCTCGCGCGCGCCCGTCAAGCGTAAAGTCGAGGAAGCAAGCGGTGGAGCGTCAAGAGTTCATCGCGGAAGAGATCAAGAAATTGGAAGCGGCAGGCCTTGTCGAGGAGTGCTCCATCCCACGTGGTTGGCCAATCCTGTAGTTGTGCAAGAAGGCAAATGGGAAATGGAGACTTTGTATTGACTTCACGGATGTTAATAAAGCTTGTCCCAAAGACCCGTTTCCCTTGCCGCGCGTCGACAGATTGTTGACTCCACGGCTGGATGTGATTTGCTTTCATTTCTTGATGCATACTCAGGATATCATCAGATCTTCATGGCAGAAGAGGATGAAGAGAAACCGCATTCATTACTCCATGTGGCACATACTTGTTTCATACGGATGCCTTTCGGTTTGAAGAATCTGGTTCAACATTTGCAAGGGTAGTCCATGACGCTTTTGAGCCGCAAATGCACGAAATGTAGAAGCCTACATGGATGACATAGTGGTCAAGAGCAAGGACAAAGCAACTCTGGTTCAAGATTTGGATGAGACCTTTGCAAATCTGCGCAAGATCAACCTCAAGCTCAACCCCGAGAAGTGCGTGTTCGAGTCCCTTCCGCAAGCTTCTCGGTTCTTCGTGGTCTCAACGGGAATTGAAGCCAATCCCGACAAGATCAAGGCCATTGAGCAGATTGAAGCACCAAAGCGCGTCAAGGATGTACGAAGACTTGCGGTTGCGTGGCTGCTCTCTCGAGGTTTATCTCTAGGTTCTGCTGAACGCATACCGCCATTTTTCAAGATTTTGAAAAGGCAGGTCCAATGAAATGGACTCGAAGCGGAGGCTGCGCTGCAGGACCTAAAGAGGTACTGCCCTCCACTCAATACTTGTCGCACCTAAGCCACAAGAGAAGTTGCGCTATATATAGCGGCAACCAATCAAGTGGTTAGTGCTTTGCGTTAGTAGCGGAGAGGGAGGCGGACGATGAGCCGGCAACCATGGCGAGACACATCCAGCGACAAGCGGGCTTCGCCCGGCAAGCTCTGGTCCCGACAAGGACGGATCTGTGCAGACGCATGAGCAGATGCAGAAAAGGATGGTGCAGCGCCCAGTTTACTTTGTCAGTTCCCTTCTGCAGGGGGCTAGGTCAAGGTACTCTGGTGTGCAGAAATTGCTTTTCGGCCTCCTCACGGCCTCGAGAAAGCTGCGCCATTACTTTCAAGCACACGAGATAACGGTCGTCACTCGCTTTCATCAAGAGGATCTTGCAAAATCCGAAGCGGCAGGCAGGAGTGTCGAGTGGGCACTAGAACTGTCAAGCTTTGGCCTCAAGTTTTAAAGCACATCAACTATCCAAAGCAGAGCTTTGTCAGAGTTCATAGCGTAATGGACCCCAACTCAAGATGAAGATATTCCAGAGACGAGCATCCCGTCAAGGAAGCGAGCAAAGAGTGGCTGATGTACTTTGATGGTGCCTTCTCGCCGCAAAGGCGCCGGTGCTGGCGTGCTGCTTATAGCACCCACCGGAGAGCACCTCAAGTACATAGTCCAAATGCATTTTCCCAAGGAGCAAGCAACAAACAATACAGCAGAGTATGAAGGTTTGCTTGCCGGTCTTAGGATTGCAGTAGACCTTGGGATCAGGAAGCTCATTGTCAGGGGTGACTCACAACTTGTCGTCCGCCAAGTGAACAAAGATTATCAGAGTCCATTGATGGAAGCCTACGTTGATGAAGTGAGAAAGCTAGAAGAACACTTTGACGGCCTACAAATGGAACATGTTCCAAGAGCTCGGAATGATATTGTCGATGGCTTTGTCAAAGTGCGTTGCACTTAAGTTGCTGTGGAACCAGGGATTTTTGTGCTCAAGCTAACTCAACCAACCGTAACACCATCAAGCTGGATGTAACAAGAAGAGGAAGCTGATTTACGGTGAATACTTTCCGCAGAGCTTCGAAGCCGCCGCCAAGAAGGTCCCCAAGATCGACACCAACAGAGCTGAGGCGGTCTGCTCTGACAAGCCCTGTGGTTTGTTTCACGTTGAAGCAGACGCTCCGGCAAGTTTTGCTCCGGCAAGCTTGCCGGGAACGCCAAGCTCCTACCGAGCCGCAGGTTCTTGCCGTGGAAGCTGATGTTCCCGCAGCAGCAGATGTGCCTTTAGTCCTTGTTGTCGAGCCGCAAGCTCCAGCGTGGCGCAGCAGATTGTCCATTTCCTTCAGACAGGAGAACTTCCCGAAGAGCAAGAAGAAGCTGAAAGAGTAGCCCGACAGTCAAGTATGTACCAGTTTGTCGACAGCACACTGCACAGAAGGAGACTCAACGGTGTAAAATTGAAGTGTATTCACCGGTAAGACGGACAAAAGCTGTTGGCAGAGATACATGGAGGCATATGTGGTCACCACATTGGCGCCAGAGCACTTGCCGGCAAAGCTTTCCGACAAGGTTTCTTCCGGCGGCAGCCCTCCAGATGCAACTGCACAAGTAACCAAGTGTGAAGTGTGCGGTTCCATTCCAAACAGATACACCAGCCAGCTCAAGCTCTCCAGACGATCCCTTTATCCTGGCCATTTTCGGTCTGGGGGCTCGACATCCTCGGCCCCTTCCCCCGAGCTGTCGGGGGCTTTGAGTGCTTGTACGTCGCAATCGACAAGTTCACAAAGTGGCCGGAAGTGGAGGCAGTGAGGAAGGTGACAAAGACAATCGTGATCAAGTTCTTCAGTCGATTGTTTGTTGCTTCGAATCCCTAACAGGATCATCACCGACAACGGCACACAGTTCACAAGTCGCACCTTCATGCAAGACGTCCAAGATCTTGGCGCCAAGGTTCCGCTTTGCTTCATTGCTCATCCGAGAAGCAACGGTCAAGCGTAGAGGGCAAATCTTTGAAGTCTGCGCGGCTCAAGACCGTAACTTCCGACGGCTGCACAAGTGCGGAAGAAAGCTGGATTGAGGAGCTACCGGTGGTTCTTTGGTCGATCAGACGACGCCAAATCGAGCCACCGCCGAACACCTTTCGCTCTAGTCTATGGAGCAGAGGCAGTTCTCCCCACGGAACTTCAGATACGGATCGCCTCGAGTGCTTGCTTATGATGAGCTTGAGCAAGAGCAGCTGCGACAAGATGACGCGCTGCTCCTTGAGGAAGATCGATCTTCAGTCATTGACTGAGCTGCTCGTTACCAGCAAGCTTTGCGTCGCTACCGTAGCTGCAAAGTTAGTGCCAGAAGCCTCGAGGAAGGCGACCTTGTTCTTCGGCGCGTTCAGTCCGCCAAGAATTCCAACAAGTTGACGCCGAAGTGGGAAGACCCTTATCGGGTGAAACGAGTCACTAGGCCTGGCGCTATCCGCCTTGAGACCGAAGATGGCATTCCGGTGAGCAACTCCTGGAACATTGAGCATCTTCGTAAGTTTTACCCCTGTTCCGGCAACCACCTTTTGTACAAGTCTTGCCGCTGTTGCATGTAATCCTTTGTACAAAGCCGGGCGCAGACCCGTGCATCAGTAAAGCTCATGTGTTGCGCACAACTTGTCAAATTCATGCTTTCATCATTTTATTGCATGTTTTGGCTAACACTTTGTGCAGCACCCACACCCGGTAAGCAATATCGAGCCGCTGGGCTCCATAACTTTATTTTCTCTTCTTTTTTCTTTTCTCAAAGAAAGGAAGGTTCCCTCGCGCACAAGTTAACCAGGGGGGAAGGAGAAGATAATGCTATGGACCAAGCGTTGCTCGAGGAAGTTTCGCCTTATCGGGAAGCAAACGACAGAAAAGCTAAGTTGCCCAAGTTTGAGCAATCAGTTCTTAAATTTTTAAGTTATCTTCCTCGAACGATAGTACTTTGTATGGAAAACCTGTGCGCGGAGGAACCAACTCGCGGCTGGTCGCGCCCTTACTTTGTTTCGAGTCCGCTCAACAACTTAAGTGAGCTGCAGCTAGTCGCGACAAGGTTGCTTGTCGGAGGCGGCACCGCCAAAGAAGCGGCCGACGTTCGCACTCAACGCTTCATGCAAAGGTGCCTGCACCGACAAGTTCCCTAAATGCATAGGGCAAAAACGTACAAAGGAAAGAATCAAGTAAAGGAAATAACATTGCAATCATCGCCTAAGATAGAGTTATATTACAAAATAACTTGTCGCAGATCTAATAAATTGTTCTAAACATGATCAGCAACGACAAGGGAAAGATAAAATTGGCGGCCTAGTCTACGCGGTCGCCATCAACCCGCTTGATCTTGCCCACCTTGTCCACAATGGGTGCGACAAGGGCTTTGAGCGCCCACATCGGCATCTGGGCGGCAAGGATCCGAGGACGCCGTTGAGGTTGAGGCACGGATTGCGGAAGGCCACCTTCATCAACACCTTCCGGAGGGCTTACGCACAGATCTTGGCGCGATTCTTCGCCAGCTGCTTTGGGATCTCTTCCCGAGTCGCTGGAGAGCCGCCACCACGCCTTGAAGAATAAGCTAAGCTTGGCGCTGGGTTGGAGGTGCTCGTCGGAAGAGTATCCGAGATCCACCATCCCGACTCCATCATTTCGTTGTGGATGGCGGCAGAGTATCCACAAGACCTTCGGTCGATGCTCCACACTCTCCCTCAAGGCGCCTGGTGGCAACAAGATTCGCCACAGCTCCTCGTTGGCCTTGATCTTATCCAACAGGCTCACCTCCCGCTCCTTGGCGCCGTCCAGCGTCTGCATCAGAGTGGTCAGCTTCAGCTCAAGATCTGCCTTGGAATCCTTGGCGGCATCGAGCTCCTTGCTCCTATCAGCGAGACGGCCCTGCAGCTCGCCAAGAGTGTAGGCGTCCTTCTCGCGCTCGTGCTTGAGCGCGGCAAGCTCCTCGCCGCTCTTCTGGAGACTGGCCTCCAGCTGCGTCACCTTCGTCTCCAACTCTTTCTTGGCGGCCTCGGCGGCTGCGGCAGCATCCTTTGCTTCCTTAAGAGCCCCGCCAAGTGACTCCTCGCGCGCGACAAGCTCTTCCTCGTGGCTGTCCAGGTTGACCTTCCGCTGCGCCCGGCTTCGCTTTCTGCGGACAACTTCTCGGCGGCAAGCCGCTGCTCCTCCTCATTGCGGCCTTCTCGAGGATGAAGGCCGTGCGCTCTTCAACAAGTCGCTCCCGCTCTTCCGCCACGTCCGGAGAGCTTCTTGGTTGGCGCCGAGCTCTTCTGCGCTTCTCCATGTGCTCCGCCCTCGCGACAAGTGCTTCCGGGACTCCAACTTGGCTTGTCGGGCGCGGTAGAGCGACAACAGCTTCTTCTTGCTCCTCCTCAGACTTCGGCCGCTGCTGCTTGGCGTCCACAGCGTCAGCCAATGAGGCGAGCAGCTCTCCGTCAAAGGTCTCTCCTTCGACCGGCGCCCTGGAGCTCGACTCCCATGGAAGCTTGATGAAGACACCGTCGCCGGCCTTCAAGTAGGCGCCGGGCTGGGGCTCTTCGGAGCCTGACGCTGCGGCAGCGGCGGGGGAATCAGTGGTTGGTGTAGCGCCTGGCGCTCCTACGGCCTTAGGGCCGTCAGTGCGATCGCCAGACCCCTCGCCAGCTTCTGCGGCGGCAGCCTCGGTGGCCTCTTCACCGGCAGGCTCGTCAGCGCCGGCTTCTTCTTCCACGGCGGCGGCTTCGTCAGTGTTGCCGCGCGCGTCCTCCTCGCCGGCGACCTCGGTCTCCATCGGCTCTGTGGCGGACGGATGAAGAAAGTCAAGCAAATATTCAAAGAAAAACAGAAGAAAACAAGCCCAAGGGAAATTTTTCGCAAGAAGAGGATTACACTGCAATGGGATCTGCAGCCATGGTCTCGACCCTCGGAGGATCACTGTGCTGTCCCTTGCCGGAGTAGTCTCCCTTGCCGGAGGTCGCTCCTTGCCGGAGAATCCTCCTTGGCGGCGTGGTCGGCAGCTAGAATTTCGGGCGGCTTCGGCCCTCTGATGAGGCTGCTCTGCTCCTACACAAACCAACAATCGAGATATCAATGAAGAAGGAGCACCCATGCACACCTAACAAGAAGGAGAAACCGCATACTTACTGGGGGGGCTGTCTTTGGGGGCTGCTCGAGGAAGGGTTGCGGGTCCGGCAAGGGGGTCTCGAGCAGCGCCTCCTATTGCCACGGGTGGATCGTCCTCAACGGCGACCACCGGGTCTTAACTCTCTTCGACGCTCTGGGCCAGCGTCACGAAAAGGAAAGAGTTGAATCTAAGCAAATCAGATTCAAGATGAAGCAACAAAATTGAAGAAATACAAGCACACCATTGAAGCTTACTCTTCTTCTTCCTCGTCGGAGCTGAGCGCGGAGAGATCAAACTCCGGCTCGCCTCCAGTGCGACGAGGCGGAGGAGTGGGCTCTCTTGGCCGCTTGGCGGAGGTGTCGGCGGTGGCACAGGAGGATCCCGCCCGGTTGTCGCAGCGATGCAGGGTGCTCCAGCGGCAACATCGCTTGTCATGGTAAGCGCCAGCGCTGGCGGCTTGTGGGCCCGTCTGCCGCCCGTCCTCGTCTCCGGCCTTGCGGAGGCGCTTCTTTAAGGCGGGCCGGGGGCTCCGTTTGCGGCAAGCCGCTGGGTGGTGGAGAAGAAGCGCCCTCGGCTGGCTCGCTCGACTCGGCCTCGGGTTCGGCAAGCTCTTCCTCACCGGCGAACTCCTTTCGCTCGGCAAGGCTTGCCGCCTCACTGCATCCGCCTCCTCCACGGTGTACCCGAAGACGCCAGCGGCAGCAGCTGCTGCCGCCTCCTCCAGCCTGGTGGCAATGCACTGCATCTCGTTGTCGGTGGTGTCGCGGGTGAGCTTCTTCTGCTCGTCGGGGCGGATCGGCATTTCTTCCAAGCTGTCGAAGAATTGCCGCATGATGTCGTCGGAAGGCTCTTGCCAGGTTGGAACGATCCCATGAGAATCACACGACGGCATCATGGCGCGGATGCGGTCGAGCGAAGAGTTGTTGCACAATGGGACGACCCCCCTCGGCAACCTAAACCACTCGGGGTGATCGGGGTCATTCTTGAACAGCTCTAGCAGCATCGCATCCAACTCCAAGACAATGAAATTCCAATTGAGGCCCGGGCGCAGCCTCATGATGTCCGTTGTGTTTTGGAACTCCCAAGCAGGTCTCCTCCTCTCCTGCAAGGGAGCGATGCAGCGGCGAAGGAAATCTGCGCCAACTGCGCCTACGGTGAGTCCGGCAAGCCTGAGGCGCAAGATCCGGGTCACAGCAATCTTCAACCTAGCATCTTCCGGCGCCAAGTTGCTCCAATCGTTGCCGCGCACTATTGGGGTTTGGCGCAGGCGATGAAGGGCTGCAGTTCTCCTCAACGATCCAACACCAATTGGCTCTCCACTCCTCCCATTTGCTGCGGAACTCTCCTTCCAGATAGGCCTGCTTCTTGCCGACCACGAGACCCAAGCAATCCCTCCGCAAGCGGCTCCCCTCTCTCAACGGGGCATGAAGAAGTGGCGGAAGAGGGCTACGTTTGGGTGGATCTCGACAAAGTTTTCGCAAAGGTGTGCGAAACCGCCATGGTCGAGACATCGTTGGGGGTGAAATCAAGGAGGCGTAACCCGTAGGTGTTCATAATGTCGCGAAAGAATTCAGAAAAGGGCGGGCAGAGCCTGCAATAGAAGAAAAGCGCAAAGAAAGGGTACCCGGTTGGGGCTAGTTCGAAGCGATGGCGGGGAGTACCTTCGCGCGGATGCGCACGCGTCTCCGTCGACGAAGAGGTAGTAACCTTCCCTCGGCTCCTTTGCGTCAAGCTGGGAGAAGATGGCCCGCTCCTTTCGCGGCGGCGAGCCGCTAACGCCTCGGCCGATTTCACGCCCTTCCCCTTGTCGGCTTTCGGAGCCATGGCGGAGGCGGTGGAGGAGACCGACGGCGTTGATGGCGCTGTGGCGAAAGGGGGCGGAGCGCTGCTCTCTTCGCACTAGAGAAGAATGGGGGGAGCAGCGGTGGTTTTCAAGACGAGACAACAATGGCGAGGTGGGCGACCTGCCCCTGTTTCCCCTGTTTATAAGGAGGGAGAGGGGGCGGACGTTCCGCTTTTCCTAATAAAGAAACCCCCACGACCTCGCCCACGATCTCTCACACGACGCCACGTTCGGTGCGTGCCGTTCGTGGGGGACGTGGTGGGTCCGGGGTGAGTTACGGCGTGATCAAGGCCGCGTGTGACCGTCTGCCTTGTTTTGGGCCTGGCCCGACGGCGCTCGGCATCGTGTCTTGACCCAGCCGAGGGCTCTGTCGGTGTACTAGAGTAGGGGTACCCTAGTATCCCGAACTTCGTGCCGCAGGCGATTCTGACACCAGCGGCAAGGTTTGCTGGTCACCGCCAAGATCCTCCGTGGTTCCTTTGGAGCCATTCAAGAACAAAGTATTTAACCAAGAAGACAAGGCCCGGCAAGAAGAGGAGCTTGCCGAAGGCCACTCAAGGCACGCAAAAGACAAGACCCCGGCAAGAGGAGCTTGCCGGGAAGGCTCGGAGCGCGACAAGCCTCCGGACGCGACAAGGATTCAGCTGCGGCAAGGCACTTGCCGCGGCAGGCAACCTCTCTTCATCTCCGCTCCAGCTCATTCACCAACGTGTCGCCATGGGACCATTCCATGCGCGCATGTCAAGAGGCTGTGCAGCCCGGCGGGGAGCAGCGATAAGCGGCCGACAAGCTTGCCATCGTGGCGAACGGTGGCGCTCTGACGGTCCCTGTTGCCTTTGTTTAGGCGACAAGGACGGGCATTTAATGCTTTTGTACCTTGCAGTCAGGGTTAGGTAGATTACACTGTACACTGTACAAGTAGGTGTACCAACTACTGTTTTTCCATTTGTACCCCCATCTATGTTGCCACCTGTCGGAGACCCCTTGAGCATATAAAAGGAGGCCCATGCGCAATGTAGGGGGGGGGGGGGTTCGGTTCGATTCAATTCCAACGTAACCAGAGAACACTCACGCTAGGTCTTGTAGCTCTCATCGCTCCCTAGCAAGAAGATAATACAAACCAGACAAGCAGCAGTAGGAGTATTATCTCTCCGGAGAGCTCCGAAGCTGGGTAAACTGCTCGTGTGCTTTGCCTCGATCTGCTCTTCGTGCGATCTCCGCCCCCCTTCGAACCAAACGGGACTCGGTCCGCCGGTCCCATAGGTGTCCGTGGGTCCGATCAGCCTCCCCGACAACTATGTTCTGAGATTGATGTTGCTATGACTTTGCTATGCTTAATGCTTGTCACTAGGGCCCGAGTGCCATGATTTAAGATCTGAACCTATTATGTTTTCATGAATATATGTGAGTTCTTGATCCTATCTTGCAAGTTTATAGTCACCTACTATGTGTTACGATCCGACAACCCCGAAGTGACAATAATCGGGACCACTCCGGATGATGACCATAGTTTGAGGAGTTCATGTATTTACTATGTGTTAATGCTTTGGTCTCGTACTCTATTAAAAGGAGGCCTTAATTTCCCTTAGTTTCCACTAGGACCCCGCTGCCATGGGAGGGTAGGACAAAAGATGTCATGCAAGTTCTTTTCCATAAGCACGTATGACTATATTCGGAATACATGCCTACATTACATTGATGAACTGGAGCTAGTTTTGTGTCACCCTATGTTATAACTGTTGCATGAATAATCGCATCCGGCATAATTCTCCATCACCGATCCAATGCCTACGAGTTTTTCACATATTGTTCTTCGCTTATTTAGTTTTTCGCTGCTACTGTTACAATCACTACAAAACCCAAAAATATTACTTTTGCTACCGTTATCACTACTATCATACTACTTTTCTACTAAATACTTTGCTGCAGATATTAAGTTATCCAGGTGTGGTTGAATTGACAACTCAACTGCTAATACTTGAGAATATTCTTTGGCTCCCCTTGTGTCGAATCAATAAATTTGGGTTGAATACTCTACCCTCGAAAACTGTTGCGATCCCCTATACTTGTGGGTTATCAAGTCTAGCTCGGTGAAGTTTGCGGTTCCGTCACCTCCTCCGGTATCTACGGCATAAAGAAAACGCGTACTAACATAAATACCGTGTGTGCACAAAAAGTGTTCCAACTACTTTTCAAATAAATATGATAAAAAACTAGACAGAAAAATAAAGATGACGGAAAAAGAATCAATTCAAAATCATCTTTAGTTTAAAAGTTATTAAGGTTTTAGTCCAGGGACTCATCTGTAATGAAATAGAAAGTTCCCAGGGGTTAGTTTATAAAAGCAGAAAACGTTTCGATTAGAAACACGCCAACCCCAAAGGAAAACGTATTCTTCCCGAAGGCGTTTTCAGAAAACGGTTCAAAAAAAAAAGAAAAAGCCGACGAGGGGGGTCCACCCGTCAGGTTTAAATTTCCGAACAGAGTCGCCGGCGCCCGAGGGCTGCGGTGATCGCCGGCATCGATCCACGGCGAGTTAGGAGGAGTGGAGGGTACCTACGGATTCAGGGTGCTCTCCCGCGTCTGTGGGTGGTGGAGTTGGTCGTCGGCGAGCACCACATCAACGGCGGCCCCAACTCCGGCGGACGGTGGTTCGGGCGTCGGTGGATCTCACCGGGGAGGGCTGCAAACATCGAATTGAGGCTCGGGTTAGAGCATTGGGTGTAGTAGGAGGCGACTGGCACGGTCTGGGAGGCGGGGGTGGTCTCACCAGAGTGAATTGTGCCGGAGCCCGTGGCGGGTCGGGGTGGCCGGAGTCGAGGAATGAGACCTCCTCGAGGTCCTCCTAGTGGCTAGGCGGGGCTCTGGTGAGGTGGAGGAGTGGCGCTGGGTCGAGAACGAGCTCGAGGGCTCCTTTTATAGCCGGTCCGAGGCGGTGGCTGGGAACGGGATAACTCCGGTGACGATTACGGCGAGGCAGTGGTTGGTCAGGTGATTTAGGGGTCGGGGCAGCAGCGGATAGGTTCACTGGTTCCATCCCTGGGGAAGTTTGGCAAAACTTGGGCGTCACTCCACGCGCTCGACAGAACGGCCTCACGGGGGCTCGCCGGCGGCAAAGAGCGCGCCCTGCGCCTCTCTGGCTGCGGTGACTGTGCCGCACCATGCACAAGGTAGGGGGTGGCCACGCGGAGGCTTCGGGTGGCTTGGGCGGTGTTGGACGGCGCCGAAAGGCAGGGCCGGCCCCTGCTGGCCGCCACGGATGGCTCTGCCACCGCAGAAGACGCCGACGTTGGCGGGACACGTCGCCACCGACGCTTGTGCTCGTCCAAACGACCGTGCGGCGCTCTGGATAAGGAGGGGGAACAGGGAGCAAGGCGCCGTTGCAGTTACTGGCGAGATCGACGCCGTGCTCTGAAGAAAATGACGCTGTCGACTGAACCCAACACTGAAACTCTGAATTTTCTGAATTTGAACAGCAACAGTGCATGCCAGGTGTTCGATGAAATGTTTTTGGCATGTGGAAATTTCTTCTGGGGCTGATCTTTGGTGAAGTGACCTCTCAATGCACCTGGGGGCTGCCTGATTTATCTCATAATTTTTGGAGAAGGAGAACATTGAATTTCACCAAAAATGGCAAATCTGGTCCAAACTTGCAGCAGGCAAAATTTGAAAATTTTGAATTGTGGAAGAGTGGATCTTGATGGATCTAGGTTGGGGGTACTAAGGACTAGTCAGGGGAGTTTGTTTGGGATAAAAACTCAAAAGTAATATGGTACTTCCTTTGTAAATCACCTAGGTCCAAAATAAATGGCAGAAATAGTTTTGAGGATAAAATAAATAGAATAAAAATCAAAAATGGGTTGAACTTGCTGGGATTGGATATTTGACTTGACCCACAGTGGAGGGAGGGTTTTTGGAAGAAAGTTTCAACATGGGGCATGGCAAAAGAGGATGGTTTGAATAAAAAGAATAAAACCAAAACCCATAGGGTTTCTTTTTAAATGAATTTTTTTTTTCAAAATAATTGAGATGAGTCAACACCAAATGAAAAGCCTTCAATACCAAACATCAAGGTTGGGGATGACAAAAATAAAATATTTGACATAATAGAATTTTTTTTGAGAAAGAGAGCCTTTTTAGAAAGATTTTAAATAGCCTCCTTCAAATCAAATAAAGAATTTGATAAAAACCACATTAAAATTTTTGTAGTGTCACAACACCTACCCCCTTAGGAAAAATCTCGTCCCCGAGATTTCAGCAGATCCTCAAATAGGTGTGGGTGTTACGTCCAAGAAAATCCTCTCTTTCCCATGTTGCTTCATCCTCGGTGTGATTGCTCCACTGAACTTTGGAAAACTTATTTGTTTTCTGACGGGTCCTCCTTTCAGACTCCTCCAATATTTTTATTGGACGTTCCCTGTAGGTTAGGTCTGGCTGTACGTCAATGTCCTCATGAGATACCTGCTTTTCTGCGTTGCTTATGCATTTCCTCAACTGTGAGACGTGGAACACGTCATAGACGTCTGACAGCTCTTCGGGTAGGTCTAGCTGGTAGGCTACGGTGCCTCATCGTGCAAGCACACAGAAGGGTCCGATAAATCTTGGTGCTAGCTTTCCTTTAACTTTGAATCGTTGCAGGCCCCTCATAGGAGATACTCGTAGGTACACATACTGTGAAACTCCAAAAAAAATTTAGTTGGTTTTCAGCAAAAACTTTGTTGGTTTTGAAGGAGGTCATTTACAACCCTTCCAAAAATCTCTCTCTCTAAATTTTTTTCCTTTGGCAAAGGATATTATTTTGGCATTATTTTCAACCTTGGTGTTGGTTATTAAAAACCTTTCTTCTGATTCTCCCCTTCTCAATTTTTTTTGGGATTTATTTTTCTCTTAATAAGAAAACCCTAGGAGTTTTGGGTCTTCTCCTATATTGAAACCATCCATACTTTTTACCATGTCTCATGTGGTAAATCTTCCCAAAACCCCTCCTTCCACTTTGGGGCAATCCAAATATTCTGTCCCAACAAGTCCAACTCATTTTTGGATTTTATTTCATTTATTTACTTCCCCAAAACAATTCTGTCCTTTATTTTGAGCCTAGGTGATTTGCAAAGCAAGTACCTATTTGCCTTTGAATTTTGATCTCAAACCAACTCCTCTGGATAGTCCCTAGCACCCACAACCTAGAACCATCAAGATCCACTCTTCTTCTTTTCAAAATTTTCAAGTTTCAGCTTCTGCAAATTTGGACCAGATTTGTCAAATTTGATGAAATTCATATCTCCTCTTCTCCAAAAATTCCATCAAAATTCAGGCAGCCCCCAGATGCTATGAGAGACCACTCCACCAAAAAATCAGCTCAAGGAAAAATCCCCACATACCAAAATCATTCTGTCGAACACTTGGCTTGCACTGTTACTTTGCACTTTGAGAGAAATTCAGAGTTTTAGTAAGTTCGGTTTAAATCGAGTCTGGTCACAATCAAGCTGTCTTTGGCGCGTTGCGCCTGACCCCTCCTCCTGTCCAGAGCGCCAGACGCCACTTGGCTGGTTCTGGCGTCGGTGGCACCTGCCCGTCTGCTGGGCGTCTTCTCGGCGTCGGGACCTCACGTGGCGGCCGACAGGGGGCACCTGGCACAACGCTGCCGTTCGGCACCACCCACACCACCTGGGAGCTCCGCGTGGCCGTCTCCCTTGCCAGCGCACGCCTGTAGCACCGTCGCCGTGGCCTGGCACGCACAGGGCACACCCTCTGCCGCCGACGTGCCGCACGGCCGTTCCGTTGCTAGACAGCCAGAACCGCTCCTGCCTTGCTGAGTTAGGCACCGGGATGGAATCAGTACTCCGTCTAGACGATGCTCAAGCCCCTAAACCAACCGTCCAGCCACAACACCGCCGTAATCGCTCGCCGGACTTATCCCGTTCACGGCAACCGCCTCGGGCCGGCTATAAATAGCGCCTCCGAGCTCGCTCTCGACCCCGCACATCTCCACCACCTCACGGACCCGCCCAGACATGGAAGAGCCTCGAGGGGCCCTTCTTCCTCAACTCGCCACCTCCGTCGCCCGGGCTCCGGCAGCGTTCTCTCTGGTGAGAGCTCCTCCACCGCCCTAGACTTGCCCGTAGCCTCATGACACCTCTAGGAGACTAACCCCACTCCAATTGGACCTCAAGAACTCTCTCCGACGAGGCCCACGACTACCCGAACCACCGTCCACGGGAGCAAGGGCTGTTGCCGACGTGGTTTTCGCCGGCGACCACCATCACCACCCACCGACGCGGAAGGATGCACTGAGCACAGAGGTACCACCCGATCCCCCTGCCTCGCCGTGGATCGCCGCCGGCGACCACCGCGGCTCTCGGGCGCCGACGAGCTCTGCCGCCTCTTTTGAATATTCAAACCTGACGGGTGGGACCCGCCCGTCAGCCTCTCTGTTCTTTTTTTCGAACCGTTTCTGAAAGCGTATTCTGGCAAATGCGCTTTCTAATCTGAATCGTTTTCTGGACTTTTCTGCTTAGACCCCTGAGAGTTTTCTGTTTCATTACAGAGAGGTCCTTGGACCAAAACTCTTATAACTTTTAAACAGAAAAGGATTTTTGAGTGATTCCTTTTATGTCCTCTTCAAAATTTTGTCTAGTTTTTTATCAGATTTATTTGAGAAAAAATATTTGGTATATTTCTATACACCTCACGGTATTTACGATAGCGCGCGTATTTTTGTATACCGTAGATACCGAAGGAGGTGACGGAACCGCAAACTTCACCGAGCTAGGCCCCGACTACTCTGAACCAGGCAAGCATGTTTGAACTTTTGATATGATGAGTGTTTTGGCATGTTTGCATTAAGTAGTTGCATGGCTTGATTATGAGCACCTCGGTGAAGGTGATTTTATATGCAAAGTTGAGGCAAGTGAATTTTGATAATCCATAAATTGTTGGATATAAGATTGCATGGCCATGAGATGGCAGGAGAATGGGTAAGATGGCAGTGTTGTAGCATGCCAGTCTTATGCCAGACCGTTGACCCAGTGTCAATATGAATCAGTCCAGTTCCCGTCCGTCTTCCCTTCCGTACTACCACATGTTTTCCGCAAGGGATACGGCTTAGTAAGTTGCAAACCACTTTCTGGTACACACCAAATCGAGAGGCCGGGATGAGGGTTCCATGGCCCTGGATTAAAGCCTATCATCCGGTCAGGGGCATGGGTGTTTCCGGTTGGACCGAGAGGGGCACCCTTAGAGCGCCACAGATATAAATTTGATCACATGCTATTCGAGATTGTGATCTCCCCATTTCAAAGTTTTTCTTGAATGCTGTCCAGGGTGATTCCTGGAAACTTAAGGTGGGATGGGTGTGTACTAGTTAGCTGTGTTTCCTCCGAAATACCGTAAACGGAACTAGTCCTTCATGACTACGGAAATCCGTTGGCTGTGGATAATTTTAGTACAAACTCTGCAGAGTCAATAATCCTTGAAATCATCTTATCCATGTCCAAGTGTTGTGTTCATCTTATCTTGTCAAGTGTCAGTCTCGGTGACAGAAACTCCTGAGAACCACATGAGTGTTAAATGTTTATTTCCTATGGAGGGACTAACCCGTTTATTATCATGTGTTGAATATCTTCCTATGAGCACTATTTCTTGCAAGCTAACCGATATGAAAAGTGAATTTTAAGCCCTTTCTGCGATGTCGCTCAGACGTCCGACTGTGGCATTGTTATTATTTACTTTTGTTATAAGACCTTTTTGCGATGTCGCTCAGACGTCCGACTACGACATTGTTATTATTTACTTTTGTTATAAGCCCTTTCTGCGATGTCGCTCAGACGTCCGACTGCGGCATTGTTATTATTTACTTTTGTTATAAGCCCTTTCTGCGATGTCGCTCAGACGTCCGACTGCGGCATTGTTATTATTTACTTTCGTTATAAGCCCTTTCTGCGATGTCGCTCCGATGTCCGACTGCGGCATTGTTATTATTTACTTTTGATATAAGCCCTTTCTGCGATGTCGCCCCGACATCCGACTGTGGCACGCATGTCTTTTATTTTCAATATAAGCCCTTTATGTGGTGTCGCTCAGACGCCCGACTGTGGCATGATTTATTTAATTGTTCCCCCTTCGAGGCGTCGCTTCAGACACCCGATCGGTTTTCAGTTATTTCTACTATCACCTGACTTCTTTCTTGCTAATTATTGTTGTGTTACTTCCTCTTTGGGATGTACCATACTGTTCATGATGCATTCATGCATGCATTTGTTATACCTTACGTCCGAACTGTCTTGCGAGTACTTTCAAAGTACTCACCTGTCTTGTTGATTTGGCCAGATGCTGACGAAGGTGATCTCATGGATGAAGAGTTCGATAGCGAGTCCGACGCCTAGAGGAATCCCAGTCAGTCTCGTGCGACCCCTGGATTAGTCACTGTGTTACTTCCGCTTCCGCCACCCAAATAAATTCATCGAGCCTCACCTCGACGCTCGATGAGCCGCCAGTGTAGGAGTCATATTATCCACTCCGCTGTGTTATTCCACCACCACTTTACCTCGAGTCAGTAGTAAGCCACCACTCCATCATGTCATATCCGCCATTATGTATAATTATTGGCGTGCTTGTAATAATTTGTTGAGCAACCTCAGCTCGACCACGTAATATATTAAATGCTCTTGGCTTATTGTATCAAGGTTTTGTCTACCAAGAAGGAGCATTTTCCTCTGCCGGAATTAAAAGATCGGTTTCTCAATAAATATTTTTATTGGAAAACCGGTCGTGACAAGCTTGGTACGAGCCAGTATTGTAGGAAGCCACTAGGTGCGATCGCTAATCGGTTATTAGCATATTAGAGCTAATTCATATTTTTACAAATGTAGTCAATTTACGACGATCGGCATAAATTTATGATTTGACAACTCAGAATTTTTGCCTACTTTTGTAGATTGCTGGCAACGACAGCGAGTCACAGATATTCGCCAACATGCACGATGGGTTTGTGAAGCTTCTCTCCTTCATCGTCCAAGTCGAGATGGGGCCATCTGTGCGCCACGTCTTCTCCCACTCTCAGCAAAAGGTCAATGACCATCAAACCATGCACCAGGCCGCGGTGCAATTCAAGGGGCGAGTTGAGCGTTTGGGTTCTTGGGGAGAGCCATGCCTACGGAGAAGCATGCACTGCAGATGGCAGCCCGTGAGGCGATAGCTCGTCTCGTGGATATCCTTCCTTCGATGAAGACTTCGTCATTACCACTACCTTCCATGTCACGTGCCATACACTGTCACTATCGTTCTCTTGCCCAGAGGAGAACGAGGCGAGGCTTTGAGATGCTTATCGAGTATCTCCGGGCTTTGGAGGCAGCCTTCGACAACACGGTGGGCGACTTTGTGGCTGCCCGCATGGACTCGATCCATGGCTGTGCCGCCAACAGAGGGAGCTCCTGCGCACCGCACCGCCACCGACTTTCGTCTCGTCATCGGCATCTTTTGCACCCATCGCTCTCGCCACTACTCGTCGCCTGCCTACCACTGCGGAGTTCAACCAAGTCATCGCGCCTACTCGATTAGATTCGCACCACCTTGCGCCCGCTCATGTTCGTGTTGTCCCAAGATAGGGCGCCCGCTCCACCAACTCAGCGCAGCACTTCACGTCTGGAGCCTATTAGCGAGGAGGAGGTTGAGTCACCAGCTTCACTGCGCCTCACCCTTGGCAGGCCAAGGGAAATCCTTACCATCTCCGACTGAGTACGCTTAGCCGCCATGTGATGTACCGACTTGTGCGATATGTTTATATGTACATAGGCTGTGAGAAGTAGCTTGTTTGCGCATCATGTAGGGACTGGAGAAGTGCACTAGCCTAAATAACATGTCAGGTATATGTACGCATATCCTGAGTGATGTATTGTATAATTACTGCTTGCGTGTTAGATATGTACTGAGCTGTCTTTCTACGTGCGCTAAGGTTTTTTCTCTTGGAAAATCTTGGAGCATTTAAGACTTTTTCCGTCTTCATGAATTTATTGACTTTTGCGACTCAATTTCTTTTCTTATGAGTTTTACAAAATATATCCCCAGAGTGAACAATGTCTCGTCCTTGGACGTGCTCCATGCCAACTCCGCCAGAGCAAAATTATGGCACACAACCCAGCAACAATTTCACACAGGGGCAGTCAAGTCAACAGGACAGTGAAACATCACTTTCCCAAATGTGTCGTCTTTATGAGCAAAGTGAGCAACAACATCAGGAAATGATGAACCAAGTCATCAATATGGGAAATCACCGTGGGCGATATCAGCAGCAATCAAAGTTATCTGAGCTACAGAAGACGCGTCCCCAAACATTTTCTCACACTGACAAACCTCTTGAAGCCGAGGACTGGCTTCGAGACATGGAAAGAAAATTAATTATTGCCCAGTGTTCAGATCTCGAGAAAGTACTATATGCACCGCACTATCTCACTGGAGCAGCCGCATCGTGGTGGGAAAATTTCCTACACATGCACCCCAACAAAAATAATATCACCTGGGAGGAGTTCAAAGAAGATTTTCATGGGGCACATATTCCTAAGAGTCTTATGAAGATCAAAAAGAGAGAATTTGATGACCTCAAGCAAAGGACAATGACAGTGTCAGAATACAACAGTCAGTTACTCTGTTGTCTCGCTACGCCAACGAGGAGCGTATGTCGGAAAGCAAGAAGATGGAAAAATTCCTAGACGGTCTGATGCCCGCGCTTAAATGCCAGCTGGTTGTGCACACCTTTCCAGATTTTAAGACGCTGGTGGATAAGGCCATTACCTTGGAAAATGAGAGACGCAGCTTGGAAGATTTCTGCAAGCGAAAAAGGGACCAGACTAATCATGCCCGCAACCACCGCAAAGAAGACAGATGTTCAGAAAAGTTGGACACCCAAACCCACGACAAGCGTCTCACGTCCAATCAAGAATTTACATGCAAGGGACAAGTAGTTCACATACCGCCCAGGCGTTACTTGCTACGCTTGTGGAGAAGAAGGGCATTATGCCAAGCGGTGCCCCAAGCCAAGGAACTTCGACCCCAAAGCCGAACAACGGAGGCAATAATTCGGCGCCAAAGCGCAACAGTTTCAACCCAAATAACAGCCACAGGAAGGGTCATCTGAACCACGTGACCAAAGAGGAAGCACAGAATGCCCCAGATATCGTACTCAGTATGTTTCTTGTCAACACAATACTTGCCATGGTTTTGTTTGATTCTGGAGCTTCTCACTCATTCATTTTGAAAAGATTTGCCTTGCAAAATAAATTTTCGATGCTTCCCTTGGAAAAATCAATGATCATCAAGTCCCCTGGGATTAAGCTAGTTACCCAGAGTTATTGCCAAGGTGTGGTTATTGAGTTTGAAGGGTTGAAGTTTCACGCCAACCTTATTGTGTTGGAAAATAAAGGACTGGATGTCATCTTAGGGATGGATTGGTTAACCACCAACAAAGGTTTTATTGACTGCTTCAACAGGACCGTAATTCTCACCCACCACCACGGGAAGATAATAAAAGTTGCAGCCAAAGAGAGAAAAATATCCCGGCAACCGAGATTGAACAAGGTGGATATTTCTGAATTAAGCAAGGTTCCAGTAGTGTGTGAATTTCCAGATGTATTTCTCGAAGAACTACCAGGCATGCCACCAGACCGAGAGATAGAATTCAACATTGAGCTAGCACCCGGAACCGCTCCCATATACAAGAAACCATACAGAATGGCACCATCCGAATTGGTAGAATTGAAGAAGCAAATAAAAGAATTACTAGACAAAGGTTATATACGAGCCAGCTCCTCACCTTGGGGTTCACCAATTTTATTTGCCAAAAAGAAGGATGGAACACTGAGGTTGTGCATAGACCATCAAGCACTTAATATGGTCACAATAAAGAACAAATACCTGATGCCACGGATAAATGATTTATTTGATCAGCTCGCTCAGGCCAAGGTATTCTCAAAAATTGACTTGAGGTCGGGATACCATCAATTAAAGGTACGAACAGAAGATATTCCCAAGACAACATTCACCTCCAGATACGGATTATATGAGTTCACCGTAATGCCATTTGGACTAACGAACGCCCCCGCATATTTTGTTCACCTCATGAACAAAGTATTTATGAAGTTTATGGACAAGTTTGTTGTGGTATTTATCGATGATATTCTGATATACTCCAAGACACCAGAAGAGCACGCTGAACATCTCCGAATTGTACTAGGGGAACTCAGGAGACATCAATTGTATGCTAAATTCAGCAAGTGTGAATTTTGGCTAAGGCAAGTAGGTTTTCTGGGCCACGTACTGACCCAAGAAGGTATTGCCTTAGACCCGGAAAAAGTCAAGGCCGTACTTGGCTGGAAACCACCACCGGTAGTAATGGACGTCTGAAGTTTCTTGGGAATGGCAGGATACTACCGAAGATTTATTGAAGGATTCTCCACCATAGCAAAGCCAATGACGCAACTACTCAAGAAAAGACAAGAAGTTTGAATGAATGGAAGCTTGCGGAAAAGTTTCCAAGAATTAAAAAGGAAATTAACGACAAAGACCGGTATTAATTGTACCAGACATACACAAGAATTTTGAAGTGTATTGCGACGCATCCCGGAAGGGCCTCGGATGCGTGTTGATGCAAGAAGGCAAGGTAGTCGCATATGTCTCCAGAAAACTTCGCAAGCATGAGGAAAATTATGTCGGATTTCGGGTTCCGGCAGACCCTTGAGGTTCGAACACTGGGGTGCGCGCGGAGATCCAACCCTCCACCGTCTCGCACCTCGCCGAATCGCTGGGACCTAAACTACTAAACGGAACAGCACAAGAGACACGAGATTTATACTGGTTCGGGCCACCATTGTGGTGTAATACCCTACTCTAGTGTGTGGTGTGGTGGATTGCCTCTTGGGCTGATGAGGAACAATACAAGGAAGAACAACCTCGTGAGGGTCTGTTCTTGGCGGGTGCGCTGAACTGCTAGGTGGTGTTCAGTCGCTCTAGCTACTGGTTTCTTGATGAGGATTCCGGCCTCCTCTGCCCTGGGGGTGGCTACTCCTATTTATAGGTGAAGGCCCTGGGCCTCTTCCCAAATATTGAGCGGGAAGGGCGCCAACAATTGGCCATTTTGAAGGGGAACAGCGGGTACACTTATCTGACTAAAGTTGGTCCTCGCTTTGCCAAAGGCTCACAGTGATGACGCTTGCTTGGGCTCCACAATGACTCCCTTCCGGCCGTTGGGCTGGTCTTGGTCTTGTTGCACCGAAGCAGATGCCTTTGCTTGATGTTCTACCGCGCTTGCTCCCTTTGCACCAAAGAGGAAAGGAGGACCTGCATGGGCTGGCGCCATCGGGCGCCCTTGGTAAATCATGGCTTGCGTCATGGGCACCTTGCGAGGTACCCTGCCTTGAACTCTCCGCCTCCTCATGAGCCCGGCTGACGAGGCCGTGCACGAGGAAGCTCCTTCTAGTCCACCTCATGAGGCTTGGCCCCTCGCGAGGGTCTTGAGCTTCTTGTTGATGAAGATGGGCCGTCTTTGGGCCTCCTTGAGCCACGCCATGAGCCGCAGGCGAGCAAGTCTGGGACCCCGTTCCCGAACGCCGGCAGTAGCCCGGGCCCATAGTGCGCCCGAACTTGGCGGCGAGAGGCGAAAGGGCAAGTGCGGCGTCGAGGCCCTAACAGCTGCGGCCTTAGGCGGCAGCGTGGCGGTTGATTGGACGCGTGCGCCTTTGCAACCGCGTGAGTTGATAACAGAGCGGCATCTTCCTTGCCTCCTTTACTTTCTCCAGTTGCTGCTCAGACCCCCTTTCTTGCACCTCTCCTCTCTGCTTCCAAGATCTTCAGATCCACTCCGCCTGCGTGCCCTAGCCAGTCATGGCGCCTTGCCAAGCGCCGGCCGGAGCTTGGTATTCTCCTGCCTTGGACCCGCCAAATGTGTCAGGGGCGAGCCTGCATGGTGCGCCCGAATGGCGGGCGCGCTGGCGTCAACGGAATGGAGGCGTTCAAGGCGGCTCCTCCGCCCCTGAGGGTCGGGGGAGTACCTTCTACCCGTTCTTCGTGAGCGCCATCATTGCTGGTCTGGTGCCTCCCTTTTCTGAGTTCTTCTTCTCCGTCCTCCGTCACTACAAGATTCAAGCTCTGCACCTCCATACCAACTCCGTCCTTCTTCTGGCAATCTTCGCCTACTATTGTGAGGCCCATGTTGGGGTGAAGCCCTCGGTGGCCTTGCTGCGCCATTATTTCTCCCTCCAAACCTCCCGTGGTTCCGCCTCCAGGCGTCTTGTGAGCTTAAATGCCTCTGGCGGAGCCATCGCCATTTCAAACCACAGGAAGCGGATTGAGGGCTTGAGGAGCAAGTGGGTCTTGGTGGATCTGGGCGCATCCACCTCGGCTGATCACCTTACGGAGCACCCAGCGAGCTCCGACGACTGGTCCCGAGTGGAGCTTCGGATCCCTTGTGAAGCTGGTCTTTGGAGAAGATGGGCGCAGATCTGAAGCCCGGCCAGCGGGCGGTGAAGCTGACCGGTGCGTCGCCGAGGGAGTTCTGGAGCATCAAGCTGGCTCCGCTTCATCGATGCTAAGCTTCCGATGTGGAGGCCTCACTCGAGCCCCGTGGTCCTGGCTGGCGAGGATCTGGCGGCGGTCCTCTAGTCCTTGGTTGGGGGCGACGTGGCGAGACTGTAGGGCGCCCCCGCGCCCTTGTTCCTTCGCGAGGATTGGGAGCAGGTAGTGGGGCCCATGCCTGTCTTCAATGGGGACGGGCCCGTGCCCGTGGAGGCTCGGAGGACTGGTGGGCGTGTCCTCTGCCGACTCCAGTGAAGAGGTGGAGGAAAGAGGCGGAGAGGGGTTGATTCGGGGCGGAGTCAAGGGCTCCTCCCCTTGGGCGCAGGTCCCGCACTCTCCACCTCCCCAGAGTGACGGCAGCGAGGATGAGGATGAGCAGGGAGGCGGAAGCCTGCCCCCGATCCCGAAGAAGGACCGGACTAGGCTGGTCCCCCGCGGGTCCGCCCCGGCCCCGGGGCGATCCGCAGACGCGCCTCCTGCTCCCGGTCCCCTTGAAGCTGATCCTTGCAGCCAGCTCTCGGGCTTCAAGTATGGCCGGAGGTTGCTCGAGCTCGCGAGTGATGACCAGTAAGTGCTTGATTCTTGTTTTATTCCTTGCTTTGTCGCTGAGGCTTGATATCTGTATCTCTTGGCTAGGCTGGCGCCTGCGGCGAAGAAGCTGAAGGGAGCTCCTGAGGCTTCATCTGGGGCAGCGCCTCTGCCCGCGAAGGAAGGCGATGGCAAGACACGGGCCTCTCCTGCCCGGTCATCCTCGCGAGGCCTAGCGGAGCTGGCTGGGGCGAGCTCAGCCCCCATGGCCCAAGCGACTCCCGAGGTGTCCTTGCCTAATGCCGCCGCCATAGCTGTTGGGGCGCAGCAGGTCCCGCCTCGCGATACTGTGGTTACGCTGCCGTCCTCTCCTCCTACTCCACCAACTGCTGTCTCTCCGACTCCTCCCATTGTCCTGGATCGTGCTGCCGCTGAATTGGACCGGCTGCAGCAAGATCTTCTAGGCGCCGACCCTCGCTTGGTGGCCGGGCGCTTGGAGCTGGCCTCTGGCTGGGTTCGCTCTGATGCTTCGATTCGAGCGGTGCTGGTTCAGGCTTCGACGGCTTGCGACAAGGAGAAGCAGGCTGTCCGTGAGGCGAAGATTGCGCGCGATGCTGCCCTGGGGGAGGCAACTAGCATCCAAGGTCGCTGTGAGACGCTGGAGAGCGAGCTGAAGGGCCTGCAGAACCAGCTTGCCGAGGAGGCCCGCCTCGCCAGGGGCGGAGGAAAGCATGAAGGCTCGCGAGGCGGCCGTCAAGGACCGGGAGGCCAAGCTCAAGAAGCGCGCGACCGCCTAGGCACGCTGGAGCAGAGGCTGGAGGCGAGGAAGGTCGAGCTGACGACAAGGCGCGGGTTCTTGCGGAAGATCGCGTGGCCTTCAGCGACATGGAGGTGAAGGCTCGCTCTTTCTTGAAAGGCAGCTTTCTGACGGCCGCTGGAGAGTCCGCTGGCCGGCACCGGGGATGGTCCCGCCAAGCTGCTTCCCTTCCTGGTTCGCGCTCTTGAAGATGTCACCCTTGGCCTTGGCCCCACGGCCGAGGCCGAGGCGCGTGTCTTGTCTTCTGCGGCAGCACGCGGGTCCTCACCCACATCTACCTTCGCGATCCTAAGCGTCGACACGGACAGCCTCTTTGGAGCCAAGCAAGCGACGAGCATGCATTGCCGCTGCCGAGGCTGTGAAGGGTCGCGCGGAGGCTCTGTTGGGGAAACTCCGGGCCTTCAGAACCAAGCCGAAGCGAGGCGCTGTCGGCCCTGCTGCTCCACGAGGCGAGCCCACTCCGCGCTGCTCCACTGCCGACAAGTGACTCCATTGTGGCTCCTGTCCTGCTTTTAATTCCTGTACATGTATCATGCCTCGGGGAGGCGTTTAAACTCTCATTTGGTATTGCGATAACAGTGTGGACTGTAATATTTGCTTTTGAATTCCTTGAAATTTGCGCTTCCTACTTGCTTATGTTCTACGCCGTGAGCCCGGCCAAGATACCTCGGCCGCCATTAGCCCCGACCGGAACCAGGGCCGGGACCAAGGAGTGAGGGCTACGTGACAAGTTAGGCTCTGAGTCGCGATGCTCGAGAGTCCCCTTAGCGCCACGAACAACAAGTAGGGAGGTGAGGCAGGGCGGATCTACCGTTCTCGTCTGCAGAGCCCGGCCCGCGCATACCTCAACCGCCGTTAGCCTTCGGAACTAAGGGGTGAGGGTTACGTGACCGATTAGACTCTGAGTCGCGATGCTCGAGAGTCCCCTTGACGCTCAAGCGACATTCGTACCTTGGCTCCGCACGGGAGTGACGTCGTGACGAACCAGGCCGGGGCTGGCTGGAGTGGCGTCGTCTGGCGTGACCCAGGCGCAGCCCGTGCCCAGCCTCGGCATGGCGCTCGAGGGAGGCGTTGCGATGAGGCGGACATCGAGCTCTGGGCTCCACGAGGTTGATGCGACCCGGAGGCCACCCTCGGTTGTTTATCACCGTGAGCATAAGC
Source organism: Aegilops bicornis (assembly GCA_021605145.1). NCBI lineage: Eukaryota > Viridiplantae > Streptophyta > Magnoliopsida > Poales > Poaceae > Aegilops > Aegilops bicornis. The sequence continues at coordinate 574,307,400 of CM038675.1, forward strand.
GCTTCCGCATGCGTGCAGGCGAGCCGCTCCTCGGCGGTGTCGTCGGCCAGCGCGTGAGCATGGTGCTTCCACTGCGTGGGAGGGGCTCCCCTCGGGAGGAGCCCGGGCCATATACAGCCCCACCGACGCGTGGGCGGCACGGTAGGGCTGGACGAGGTGTATCTGGGCACCCGTGAGCGGTAGCAGGACTCCACAGGCCCTACCTCAAGGCGGGTTGCGCTGGCTCTGAGCCTTATCTTTGAGTGGGTTCCTGCAAATTTGGCGGATGCGGTGCTCTACTTCTTCGGGACCCGGCTCTCGGGCTGGTCTCGGTATCCTTTGGCAAGCCAGTCGCGATGCCATGGACAAGACCCGGAGGGTGAGGGACGGAGCCGGTAGGAGCCACGAGTCGCGATGCTCGAGCACTCCCCTTTAACGCAGCATAAGCTGGGTTAGATAATGAAACTCTCGTCCTCGGGTCCGGCTCTCGGGCTGGTCTCACCGTCGGCTGGCAAGCCAGGTCGCGATGCCATGGACAAGACCACGGGGTGAGGCGGAGAGCGGTAGGAGCCCTGAGTCGCGATGCTCAGGCACCCCCCCTTTAACGCGCAAGCTGGATTAGATGACGAAACTCTACGTCCTCGGGTCCCGGCTCTCGGGCTGGTCTCGGCCGTCGTGGCAAGCCAGTCCCGATGCCATGGACAAGACCAGGAGGGTGAGGGCCGGAGAGCGGTAGGAGCCCAGTCGCGATGCTCGAGCACCCCCTTTAACGTGCAAGATTCCGTCACCCATGAAAAGGCACCAAATAACAAGCATGGTGGAGCGAGAGCATAATCCTAAGGAAAACGTAAGAAGGATACATGCCGCTGGGACAGGCCCGAGCGGCTTGGGGATGATGCAGCCCGAGGGGCGCCCCCAACAGGATAGGCTAATGACATGAAATAAAAGGGGTACATGCCGCAGGGACGGACCCACGCGGCCTGGGAATAATGCGGCCCTGAAGGCGCTCCCAGTCGGAAACAAAACTTAAAGATGTCACCTGGTGATGTTGGGGACGAAGGGGTGTTGGTGTAGCTGACTCGGTGGGCTGCGGGAGCCGATCCTCACGAGTCCCCCATGCCCGGGGGCCTCGGGAGGATCCGGAGGCACTGGCGGCTCCTCGAGGGCCATCTCCATCTCCGCCAGGGCTGCGGCGTGCCTGACCTCTCGAGCCTCCAGGATGGCCCTCATGAGATGCTGGTGCGCAGCAACCGCGTTTGGCGAGCCGTGAGGCATGCGCCTGCGTAGGGGGCGAGCCTCGCAACGTCCCACTCGCGAGGGCCGAGGCGCTCTTGAGACGGCTCGGTTGAGCCCTGGTATGTCGATGCAGACGCGCAACCCACCATCCTCGCTGGGCGGGGGCCACGGCAGGTGGTGGCGGCTGCCCCTCATGACCCTTGACTCCTGTAGCTCTGAATGGCCTTGGCGGCGAACTCCACGAGGGTTCAGCCCTCCTTGCCTTGCTCCTTCTTGCGGGAAACGTGCTTCGAAGCACGCCTCCACGTGGTGCCCAAGCGCCTCCCTCGTGACCTTGGCGAGGTCGGCGGCCCTCCAGGGAGAGCCCCCGAGCCTGGCCTGAGGAGGGCGCCGGGCGCGCCTTCCTATGCGATGGAAGGAGGCTCCTCCTAGCCCGGCGCGGGCCCTGAGGGGCCTGCCTCTTGAGGAGCCGGGCCGGTCGATGTCTTCTTCTTCTTGGGTGCGGCCTCGGGAGGCCTCCTGCTGCTGTGCTCTAGGTCTTCTAGCGATGCGGCCTGAAAGGCTCGCTCCGGGTAGCACCTGCTGCGTCTCTCTCTTCCTGAGGCACCGTGATGACCCCGCCGCTTCGGCATCTTGAGGACGTTATGGCCGTGGTGGAGTTCTGACCATGAATTTGGCCAGCCGGGTACCCGAGGATGGCGTTGTCTGGCCGGCGAATGTGGGCGATGTCGAAGTCGATGAGCTCGGTGTGGTAGTTGTCGCGAGCCCGAAGGTGACAAGAAAGCGGACTGACCGATCGGGACCGTGGAGCCGTCGGTGACTCGGAGAAAGGCCTGGTTGGCTGAAGGTATCGTAAGGCACTTTCGAAGATTGTTGAATGTTTCCATGGGCCGGGGCGTTGAGTCCTGCCCCGCGCCGTCGATGAGGGTCTTGGTGACCAGACGTTCGCGATGATTGGGGAACAAAGCATCGGGAGAACTCCGGTGTGGCCGTGCACTTGAGCTGATCCGCCGAGCTGAGCGTGATGGCGCACGCCGACCACACGAGAGGGCGCGACCTCGAGCTTGGGGAGGACTGCATTCACTTCAGCGGCGAACTGCTTGAAGATGCTTATTGAAAGGCTGGGGTTGAGCTCCGCCCGGGATCTGACGATCGCCGCGGTTCTGGAAGCCCCAGCCCCTCGTCGATGGCGGTCCTCAATTCTCCTTAGCTGCGGCGGTGGAGGGAGGCCTGCGTTCCCCTGCAGGCGATCCTCGCGAGCTGATCCCTCCAGCCTCCCTCATGGCGGGTCTTGCCAACGGTCCTCGCGAGGTTGGTCGCGCCACCCTTGGCGCGGGCCGCGGTCTTCCTAGCGTCTGCATTCCTTCCTCCTCCTCGGCCGTAGCCCGGTCGCTGCCTTCGGGCGTCTGCCGACCCTTCCTTCAGCGTCTGGCCGGAGCTCTTGGCATTCATTGGTGTTGTGGGTGTGGAGGTCGTGGTACACGCGATGTCGGCGCCCTTGGAGGACTCGGGCTGATCTACGCCTCGCTTGGTATGCAGTTCGGCCGCGAGTACGGCAGCCCCTTGCGCTTCACGTCCTTGGCCTTGGACTTCTTTTCTTGGGATCGCGGCAGGCAGCTCGAGGAGGAGAGGCGCCCTCCTCAGCCTGGCGCGCTTGGTCGCCAAGTTGAACAGCTCCAAGGAGGTGCACAGATCTTCATGCATCGCCATGACTCCTCCTTCATCTTGACGTCGCGCCGCGCCGTCGGAGAAGGCGAAGATGATGGCCTCCTCCGTTACCACAGGGATCTTGAGGCGTGCGTTGTTGAAGCGCTGGATGCACTTGAGCAGGGGTTCCCCTGGCTGCTGCTTGATTCGGCGCATGTCGCTCACGGCGGGTGGTCGGTCGCGAGTACCTTGGAAGTTAGCGATGAAGCGGGTGCGCATCTCGGCCAAGAAGAGATCGTGCCTGGGGCCAGATTCAGGAGCCAGGTGCGGGCTCCGTCCTTGAGCGCCATGGGAAACCAGTTCGCCATGACCTTTTCATCCCCGTTGGCAGCCTCGATGCCCAGCTCGTAGAGCTGGAGGAACTCCGTAGGGTCATCTGTGCCGTCGTAGCGAGGGGGCAGGTCTGGCTTGAACTTGGCGGGCCACGCGACGGCTGCGCCTTTCCGGAGGTGAAAGCGCGGCAGCCCGCCCGTGGCATGAGGGGGCCTCGGACGGCAGAGAGCTTGGTCTTGCGGGCCTCCTGCGCGCCTTGGCAGAGCGTGAGGTCTGGCGTCTTTGGAGGCGAGGCGCTTCGGGCAGCTTCGTGGGCGAGGAACTTCTTGACAGCTCTGCTCTTGCCGCGCCGGCGCCTGGCGGAGCGGGTTCCGCCCATGGGCCGTGCGCCTTGGGGCCAGGGCGCCTTCTTGAGGAGGAGGCGGCTGAGGCGCCTCGGGAGCTTCATCGCCCAGCGAAGGCGAGTGCGGTGCGGCGAGGCGGATGGTGCGCCTCTTGCAGCGCAGACGAGCTCGGCGACTTCGGTCGAGCCATTCTTCGTAAACGTCGTCGGCAAGCGGTAAGCGCAGGAGCTCGTTGCCACGATGAGTGCAGCTCGGGCCTCCATGGCGCGGCGAAGCGCGTGTGGCGAAGAACCAGCGGGTGAGCGGCGTGGCGGTTCGGCCGTCCGCCTCATGGGCCAGGTCTTTGGGGCGATGCTTGCTGCTTTCGTTCCGCCGGGCAATGGCGGCGTTGACGGCGGTGGCGAAGCGGCGAAGCGCCCGCCGGCAGGGAGCTGTCTGGGCGACATGGGAGGCGAAAGCGGCTCGGCGCTCGGCGAGCGGCAAGCGTCGAACATGGTTGCGGTGGTCGGGGAAGAACGAGGCGACGAAAGGCAGATTCCAGCGCACCTACCTGGCGCGCCAAATGTCGGATTTCGGGTTCTGGCAGACCCTTGAGGTTCGAACACTGGGGTGCGCACGGAGATCCAACCCTCCACCGTCTCGTACCTCGCCCGAATCGCTAGGACCTAAACTACTAAGCGGAACATCACAAGAGACACGAGATTTATCTGGTTCGGGCCACCATTGTGGTGTAATACCCTACTCCGGTGTGTGGTGTGGTGGATTGCCTCTTGGGTTGATGAGGAACAATACAAGGAAGAACAGACCTCGTGAGGGTGCATTCTCTTGGTAGTCTTGTTGAACTGCTAGGTGGTGTTCGATCGCTCTAGCTACTGGTTTCTTGATGAGGATTCCGGCCTCCCTACGCCTACAGGGGTGGCTACTCCTATTTATAGGTGAAGGCCACAGGCCTCTTCCCAAATATTGAGCGGGAAGAGGCGCCAACAATTGGCCATTTGAAGGGGAACAATGGTACACTTATCTGACTAAAGTTGGTCCTCGCTTTGCCAAAGGCTCTGGTGATGACGCTTGCTTGGGATCCACAATGACTCCTTCCGGCCGTTGGGCTGGTGTTGGTCTTGTTGCACGAAGCGGATGCCTTTGCTTGATGCTCTCGCTGCGCTTGCTCCCTTTGCACCAAAGAGGAAAGGAGGACCTTGTCTTGGTGGCCCGGCCTGGCGCCCTTGGTGCGTCATGGCTTGCGTCATGGGCACCTCGCGAGGTACCACCTTGAACTCTCCGCCTCCTCATGAGCCCGGCTGACGAGGCCGTGCACGAGGAAGCTCCTTGTCGTCCGCCCAGCAATCTTGCCCCTCGCGAGGGTCTTGAGCTTCTTGTTGATGAAGATGGGCCGTCTGGGCCTCCTTGAGCCACGCCCGCAGGCTGCAGGCGAGCAAGTCTGGGAACCCCGTTCCTAAGCGCCGACAAATTATCCTACTCATGACACAGGAGTTAGCGGCGATTATTCATGCACTCAAGGAATGGAGACACTTTTACTTGGAAATTGTTGTGAAATATACACGGACCATACGAGCCTCAAGTATATTTTCACACAACCAGAACTGAATTTACGGCAATGACGCTGGTTGGAATTAGTGAAGGATTATGACGTTGGAATCCACTACCATCCAGGAAAAGCAAATGTAGTGGCAGATGCTCTAAGTCGGAACCCTAGCCCAAACGACAACAACCTACCAAACCTGAGACCTGAATTTCGGCAAGAGTTTGCTAAGCTCAACTTGATGGTGGTCACCCAAGGCAGTGTGTCAAATTTGGAAATACAGCCTACCCTGATAGGAAAGGTTAAAGAGGCTCGTGAGGTCACCCGACATTGAAGGCATTAAACGGAAAGTGAGTTTGGGCAAGGCCTCATAATTCGTTATCGATAAGCAAGGAATATTGTGGTACGGAGATAGACTTTGCGTACCAAATATCAAGGACCTTCAACAACTAATCTTAGCTGAAGGCCACACCGCTCCGTATTCAATCCGTCCTGGAGGAACAAAAATGTACAAGGATATTCAGGAGAAATTTTGGTGGCACGGTCTAAAAAGGGACATAGCCACGTTCATCGCATGTTGTGACTCTTGTCAACGCATCAAGGCCGAGCACCAGAAACCGTCCGGACTTTTACAGCCAAATAAAATACCCGAGTGGAAATGGGACGAGATTGGAATGGATTTTATTGTTGGGCTACCACGGTCACGGCACGGAAATGATGCCATATGGGTCATCACTGATAGACTGACTAAAGTAGCACACTTCATCCCCGTGAAGACAACCCACACCACTCAGAAGCTTGCTAGGCTTTATCTTTCTCGTATAAATGCGCTTACATGGAGTCCCAAAGACAATAATATCGATGAGGCACTCAATTTATCTCCGATTTTGGGATCACTTACAACAAGCTCTGGGAACTCAACTGGCATTCAGTACCGCATACCACCCCCAGACTGATGGACAAACTGAACGCGTAAACCAAATTCTAGAAGACATGTTAAGAGCATGCGTCCTCACCTATGGAACCAGTTGGGAGGAAAGCTTACCATACGCAGAGTTCGCATACAATAACAGTTACCAAGCCAGCCTGCAAATGGCACCATTTGAGGCTCTGTACGGGCGGAGATGTCGTACCCCGCTAAATTGGTCGGAAACCGGAGACAGCCATATCTTCGGCCCAGATATGCTCAAGGAGGCAGATGATAAAGTTAAGGTGATTAGGGATCGACTCAAGACAGCCCAAAGTCGACAGAAGAGTTATTACGATCAAAAACATCGGGGAGTCAGTTTTGAACCCGGTGAATTTGTGTACCTATGGGTATCCCCTATGAGAGGCCTCCAACGATTCAAGATTAAGGGGAAGCTAGCACCAAGATTCATCGGACCACTCTGCATAGTGGCACGGAGAGGCACGGTAGCCTACCAGCTAGACTTACCCGAGGACTTATCCGACGTCCACGACATGTTCCACGTCTCGCAGCTGAGGAAGTGCGTAAGCAACCCAGAGAAGCAGGTATACCATGAAAACATTGACGTGCAGCAAGACCTCACATATCGGGAGCATCCAATAAAAATCTTGGAGGAGTCTGAAAGGAGGACCCGACAGAAAACCATCAAGTTTTTCAGAGTTCAGTGGAGCAATCACACCGAGAGTGAAGCCACTTGGGAAAGGGAGGATTTTCTTCGGACAGAGCACCCACACTTATTTGAGGATCAGCTGATATCTCGGGGACGAGATTTTTCCTAAGGGGGTAGGTGTTGTGAAACTCCAAAAAAAATTTAGTTGGTTTTCAGCAAAAACTTTGTTGGTTTTGAAGGAGGTCAATTACAACCCTTCCAAAAATCTCTCTCTCTAAATTTTTTTCCTTTGGCAAAGGATTTTATTTTGGCATTATTTTCAACTCTGGTGTTGGTTATTAAAAACCTTTCTTCTGATTCTCCTCTTCCCAATTTTTTTTGGGATTTATTTTTCTCTTAATAAGAAAACCCTAGGAGTTTTGGGTCTTGTCTTATATTGAAACCATCCATACTTTTTACCATGTCTCATGTGGTAAATCTTCCCAAAACCCCCTCCTTCCACTTTGGGGCAATCCAAATATTCTGTCCCAACAAGTCCAACTCATTTTTGGATTTTATTTCATTTATTTACTTCCCCAAAACAATTATGTCCTTTATTTTGAGCCTAGGTGATTTGCAAAGCAAGTACCTATTTGCCTTTGAATTTTGATCTGAAACCAACTCCTCTGGATAGTCCCTAGCACCCACAATCTAGAACCATAAAGATCCACTCTTCTTATTTTCAAAAATTTCAAGTTTCAGCTTCTGCAAATTTGGACCAGATTTGTCAAATTTGATGAAATTCATATCTCCTCTTCTCCAAAAATTCCACCAAAATTCAGGCAGCCCCTAGATGCTATGAGAGACCACTCCACCAAAAATCAGCTCAAGGAAAAATCCCCACATACCAAAATTATTCTGTCGAACACCTAGCTTGCACTGTTACTTTGCACTTTGGAGAAATTGAGTTTGATAAGTTCAGATTCGTCGAGTCTGGTCACCTGTCAATTGTGCGCTTTGGGCGCGTTCGCAACCCCTCCTCCCTGTCCAGAGCGCCGCACGTGCACTTGGCTGGTTCCTGGCGTCGGTGGCACCCTGGCCCGTGTGCGCCGGCGTCTTCTGCAGCGTCGGGACCTCCCGTGGCGGCCGACAAGGGGCACCCTGCGGCACAACGCCGTTCGGCACCACCCACACCACCTGGGAGCTCCGCGTGGCCGTCTCCCTTGCCAGCGCACGCCTGCAGCACCGTCGCCATGGCCTGGCACGCACAAGGCGTGCCCTCTGCCGCCGACGTGCCGCACGGCCGGTCCGTTGGGGACAGGCCGTAACCGCTCCTGCCTTGCTGAGTTAGGCACCGGGATGGAATCAGTACTCCGTCTAGGCGATGCTCAAGCCCCTAAACCAACCGTCCAGCCACAACACCGCCGTAATCGCTCGCCGGACTTATCCCGTTCACGGCAGCCGCCTCGGGCCGGCTATAAATAGCGCCTCCGAGCTCGCTCTCGACCCCGCACATCTCCACCACCTCACGGACCCGCCAGCCACTGGAAGAGCCTCGAGGGGCCCTTCCTCCTCAACTCGGCCACCTCCGTCCGCTTCGGGCTCCGGCAGCGTTCTCTCTGGTGAGAGCTCCTCCACCGCCCTAGACTTGCCCGTAGCCTCATGACACCTCTAGGAGACTAACCCCCACTCCAATTTGACCCCAGCAACTCTCTCCGACGAGGCCCACGACTACCCGAACCACCGTCCGCCGGAGCAAGGGCCGCCGTCGACGTGGTTTCATGGCGACCACCATCACCACCCACCGACGGAAGGATGCCGAGCACGGAGGTACCACCCGATCCCCCTGCCTCGCCGTGGATCGCCGCCGGCGACCACCGCGGCTCTCGGGCGTCGACGAGCTCTGCCGCCTCTTTTGAATATTCAAACCTGACGGGTGGGACCCGCCCGTCAGCCTCTATGTTCTTTTTTTCGAACCGTTTCTGAAAGCGTATTCTGGCAAATGCGCTTTCTAACCTGAATTGTTTTCTGGACTTTTCTGCTTAGACCCCTGAGAGTTTTCTGTTTCATTACAAAGAGGTCCTTGGACCAAAACTCTTATAACTTTTAAACAGAAAAGGATTTTTGAGTGATTCCTTTTCTGTCCTCTTCAAAATTTTGTCTAGTTTTTTATCAGATTTATTTGAAAAAATATTTGGTATATTTATATACACCTCACAGTATTTATGATAGCGCGTGTATTTTTGTATACCGTAGATACCGAAGGAGGTGACGGAACCGCAAACTTCACCAAGCTAGGCCCCGACTACTCCGAACCAGGCAAGCATGTTTGAAATTTTTATATGATGAGTGTTTTGGCATGTTTGCATTAAGTAGTTGCATGGCTTGATTATGAGCACCTCGGCGAAGGTGATTTTATATGCAAAGTTGAGGCAAGTGAATTTCGATAATCCATAAATTGTTGGATATAAGATTGCATGGCCATGAGATGGCAGGAGAATGGTAAGATGGCAGTGTTGTAGCATGCCAGTCTTATGCTGGAACCGTTGACCGGTGTCAACATGAATCGATCCGATTCCGTCCGTCTTCCCTTGGTACTACCACATGTTTTCCGCAAGGGATACGGCTTAGTAAGTTGCAAACCACTTTACGGTACACACCAAATCGAGAGGCCGGGATGAGGGTTCCATGGCCCTGGATTAAAGCCTATCATCCGGTCCGGGGGCATGGGTGTTTCCGGTTGGGACCGAGAGGGGGGCACCCCTTAGAGCGCGCGTATATAAATTTGATCCCATGCTATTCGAGATTGTGATCTCCCCGTCTCAAAGTTTTTCTTGAACGCTGTCCAGGGTGATTCCTGGCAATGTAAGGTGGATGGGTGTGTACTGGTTAGATGTTTCCTCCGAAATACCGTAAACGGAACTAGTCCTTCGTGACTACGGAAATCCGTTGGCTGTGGATAATTTTAGTACAAACTCTGCAAAGTCAATAATCCTTGAAATCATCTTATCCATGTCCAAGTGCTGTGTTCATCTTATCTTGTCAAGTGTCAGTCTCGTTGACAGAAACTCCTGAGAACCACATGAGTGTTAAATGTTTATTTCCTATGGAGGGACTAAACCGTTTATTATCATGTGTTGAATATCTTCCTATGAGCACTATTTCTTGCAAGCTAACCGATATGAAAAGTGAATTTTAAGCCCTTTCTGCGATGTCGCTCAGACGTCCGACTGCGGCATTGTTATTATTTACTTTTGTTATAAGCCCTTTTTGCGATGTCGCTCAGACGTCCGATCATGCATTGTTATTATTTACTTTTGTTATAAGCCCTTTCTGCGATGTCGCTCAGACGTCTGACTGCGGCATTGTTATTATTTACTTTTGTTATAAGCCCTTTCTGCGATGTCGCTCAGACATCCGATTGCGGCATTGTTATTATTTACTTTCGTTATAAGCCCTTTCTGCGATGTCGCTCCGACGTCCAACTGCGGCATTGTTATTATTTACTTTTGATATAAGCCCTTTCTGCGATGTCGCCCTGACATCCGACTGTGGCACGCATGTCTTTTATTTTCAATATAAGCCCTTTATGTGGTGTCGCTCAGATGCCCGACTGTGGCATGATTTATTTAATTGTTCCCCCTTCGAGGCGTCGCTTCAGACACCCGACCGGTTTTCAGTTATTTCTACTATCACCTGACTTCCTTCTTGCTAATTATTGTTGTGTTACTTCCTCTTTGGGATGTACCATATTGTTCATGACGCATTCATGCATGCATTTGTTATACCTTACGTCCAAACTGTCTTGCGAGTACTTTCAAAGTACTCACCTGGCTTGTTGATTTGGCCAGATGCTGACGAAGGTGATCTCATGGATGAAGAGTTCGATAGCGAGTCCGACGCCTAGAGGAATCCCGGTCGGTCTCGTGCGACCCTGGATTAGTCAACATGTTACTTCTGCTTCCGCCACCCAAATAAATTCATCGAGCCTCACCTCGACGCTCGATGAGCCGCCAGTGTAGGAGTCATATTATCCACTCCGCTGTGTTATTCCACCACCACTTTACCTCGAGTCAGTAGTAAGCCACCACTCCACTGTGTCATATCCGCCATTATGTATAATTATTGGCGTGCTTGTAATAATTTGTTGAGCAACCTCAGCTCGACCCTGTAATATATTAAATGCTACTGGCTTATTGTATCAAGGTTTTGTCTACCAGTAAGGAGGATTTTCCTCACACTGGAATTAAAAGATCGGTTTCTCAATAAATATTTTTATTGAAAAACCGGTCGTGACACATACTCACCGGGTTCAAAGCTGACTCCCCGATGTTTTCGATCGTAATAACTCTTTTGTCAGCTTTGAGCTGTCTTGAGTCGGTCCCTGATTAGCCTAACTTTCTCCTCAGCTTCCTTGAGCATATCTGGGCCGAAGATACGGCTGTCTCCTATTTCTGACCAGTTTAATGGAGTACAACATCTCCGCCCGTACAAGGCTTCAAAAGGTGCCATTTGCAAGCTGGCTTGGTAACTGTTGTTGTATGCAAACTCGACATATGGCAAGCTTTCTTCCCAACTGGTTCCATAGGTGAGAACACATGCCCTCAGCATGTCTTCTAGAATTTGGTTTACGCGTTCAGTTTGTCCATCGATGCAGGGGATGGTATCTTGTCTTGAAAGGCCGATTGAGTTCCCGAGCTTGTTGTAGTTGATCCCAAAATCTAGAGACGAATTGAGTGCCTCTGTCGAGGATATTATAGTCTTTGGGACTCCATGCAGACAAACTATGCGGGAGAGATAAAGTTTGGCAAGCTTCTGAGTGGTGTAGGTTGTCTTTACGGGAATGAAATGTGCCACCTTGGTTAGTCTATCTGTGATGACCCATATGGCATCATTTATGTGTTGTGACCTAGGTAGTCCAACAATAAAGTCCATCCCAATTTCGTCCCATTTCCACTCTGGTATCCTGTTTGGTTGTAATAGCCCTGCTGGTTTTTGATGCTCGGCCTTAATGCGTTGACACGAATCACAACATGCAATGAAGGTGGCTATATCCCTCTTCATACCGTGCCACCAAAAAAATTCCTGAATGTCCTTATACATTTTGGTTCCTCCAGGGTGGATTGAATATGGAGCGGTGTGGCCTTCGGCTAGAATTTGCTGTTTGAGGTCCTCTATGTTTGGTACGCAAAGTCTGTCTCCATACCATAATATTCCCTTATCGTCTATGACGAATTCTGAGGCCTTGCCCAAACTCACTTTTCTTTTTATGCCTTCGATGCTAGGGTGTCCATGCTGAGCCTCCTTAATTTGTTCCATTATGGTAGGCTATATTTCCAAATTTGACACATTGCCCTCAGTGACCATCACCAAGTTGAGTTTGGCGAACTCCTGCTGAAATTCAGGTCTCAAGTTTGGTAGATCATTGTTGCCCGAACTGGGGTTTCGACTAAGAGCATCTGCCACTACATTCGCCTTTCCTGGATGGTAGTGAATGCCAACATCATAATCTTTCACTAATTCCAACCAGCACCGTTGTCGTAAATTGAGTTCTGGTTGCATGAAAATATACTTGAGGCTTTTATGGTCCGTGTATATTTCACAATGATTCCCAAGTAAAAAGTGCCTCCACTCTTTGAGTGCATGAATGACTGCTGCCAATTCCAAGTCATGAGTAGGGTAATTTTCTTCATGCTTGCGTAGTTGCCTGGAAGCATATGCGACTACTTTTCCTTCTTGTATTAATACGCATCCGAGGCCCTTCCGAGATGCGTCACAATACACCTCAAAACTTTTGTGTATGTCTGGCACAACCAATACTGGTGCTGTTGTCAATTTCCTTTTGAGTTCTTGGAAACTTTTGTCGCAAGCTTTGGTCCATACAAATTTCTTATCCTTCTTGAGTAACTGTGTCATTGGTTTTGCTATGGTGGAGAACCCTTCAATAAACCTTCGGTAATATCCTGCCATTCCCAAGAAACTTCGTACGTCCGTTACGCTGGCTGGTGGCTTCCAGCCAAGTACGGCCTTGACTTTTTCTAGATCTATGGCAACACCTTCTTGGGTTAATACATGGCCTAGAAAACCAACCCACCTTAACCAAAATTCACATTTGCTGAACTTGGCGTATAACTGATGTTTCCTTAATTCTCGGTGCAATCTCGAGATGTTCAAAGATGCTCTTACGGTGTCTTGGAGTATACGAGAATATCATCAATGAACACCACAACAAATTAGTCCATAAATTTCATAAACACTTTGTTCATGAGGTGGACAAAATATGCGAGGCGTTAGTGGGTCCAAATGGCATTCTTTGTAAATTCATATAGCCCGTGTCACGGAGGTGAATGCTGTCTTGGGGATATCTTACATCCGTACTTTTAATTGATGGTATCCCGACCTTAAATCAAATTTTGAGAAAACCTTGGCTTGAGCGAGCTAGTCAAATAAATCATTTATCCGTGGCATCGGATATTTGTTCTTGATGGTGACCATGTTGAGTGCTCGATAGTCTATACATAATCTTAGTGTCCCATCCTTTTTATTTGCAAATAATACCGGTGAACCCCAAGGTGAGGAGCTGGCTCGAATAAATCCCTTGTCCAGTAATTCTTTTATTTGCTTCTTTAATTCTACCAACTCGGAGGGTGCCATCCTATAGGGCTGCGTAGAAATGGGGGTGGTTCGGTGCTAGCTCAATGCTGAATTCTATTTCGGTGCGGTGGCATGCCTGGCAGTTCTTCGGGAAATACGTCGGGGAACTCACACACCACTGGCACTTTGCTTAACTCTGAAATGTCTACCTTGTTCAACCTTGGTTGTCGTGATATTTGTCTTTCTTGAGCTGCAATTTCTATTATCTTCCCGTGATGATGGGTAAGAATCACAGTCCGATTGAAGCAGTCGATAAATCCCTTGTTGGTGGTTAACCAGTCCATTCCTAGGATAACATCCAGTCCCTTATTTTCCAATACAATAAGGTTTGCATGAAACTTTTGTCCCTCAAACTCAATAACCACACCTTGGCAGTAACTCTGAGTGATTTGCTTAATCCTGGGGGACTTGATGATCATGGATTTTTCCAAGGGAAGCATCGAAAAATCATTTTGCAAAGCAAATTTCTTTGAAATGAATGAGTGAGCAGCTCCAGAATCAAACAAAACCGTGGCAGATATTGTGTTGACAAGGAACGTACCCAGTACGATATCCGGGGCATTCTGTGCTGCCTCCTTGGTCACATGGTTCAAGTGACCCTTCTTGTGATTGTTATTGGGGTTGAAGTTGTTACGTTTGGGTGCTGAATTATTTCCACCGTTGTTTGGCTTGGGAGCTGAGTTTCTTGGTTTTGGACACTGTTAGGCATAGTGCCCTTCCTCTCCACAAGCGTAGCAAGTAACACCTGGGTGGTATGTAAAATCCTTGTCCCTTGCATGAAATTTTTTGTTTGAGCGTGGCACATTGGTTGTGGACTTGTTTGCTCCACTCTTCTGAAAATCAGTCTTGTTCCGGTTGTTGCGAGCATGAGTAGTCTGGTCCCTTTTGCGCTTGCAAAAATCCTCCAAGCTACGACGCTCATTTTCCAATGTAAAGGCTTTGTCTACAAGGGTCTTGAAATCTGGAAAGGTGTGTACGACCAACTGGCATTTAAGTGCTGGTGCTAGACCGTCCAGAAATTTTCCATCTTTTTATTTTCAGTCATGTGCTCTTCGTTGGCATAACGAGATAACTGGGTAAACTGACTATTGTACTCAATCACTGTCATGCTTCTCTGCTTGAGGTCATCAAACTCCCTTTTCTTGATTTTCATAATGCTTCTGGGGATATGCGCCCCACGAAAACCCTCTTTGAATTCTTCCCAGGTGATGTTATTTTCATTGGGGTGCATGTGTAGGAAATTTTCCCACCATGATGCAGCTGCTCCGGTGAGGTAGTGAGGTGCGTAAAGTACCTTCTCACGGTCCGAACATTGTGCGATAATTAATTTCCTTTCAATGTCTCAAAGCCAATCATCGGCCTCAAGCGGCCTATCAGTGTGAGAGAACGTTGGGGGACGTGTCTTTTGTAGTTCAGACAATTTGGAATGCTGCTGATATGGTTCACGGTGATTTCCCATGTTGATGACATGATTCATCATTTCTTGATGCTGCTGCTGGCTTTGTTCATAAAGGCGACATACTTGAGAAAATGCTGCTTCACCGCCTGCCGACTTGAGCGCCTGTGTGAAATTGTTGCTTGTTTGGGTACCATAATTTTCTTCTGGCGGACTTGGCATGGAACGAGTCCAAGGACGAGGCATTTTCCACTCCGGGGTAATTTTGTAAAACTCATGAGAAAAGAAAACTGAGTCGCAAAAATAAAGAAACTCGCAAAGGCAGAATTTTAAAAGCTCCAAGATTTTTTTCAAGAAAACATTTGATTGCGCATGGAGAACGACTGCTCAGTACATATCTTACACGCAAGCAGTAATTATACAATACATCACTCAGGATGTGCGTACACATTCCTGACATGTTATTTAGGCTAGTGCACTTCTCCCAGTTCCTACATGATGCGCACACAAACTACTTCTCACCAAACCTATATACATATAAACATATCACACAAGCTGGGACATCGCACGGCTGCTAGGCGCACTCAGTCGGAGATGGTAAGGATCTCCCTTGGCCTGCCAAGGGTAAGACCCAGTGATGCTGGTGACTCAACCTCCTTCTCACTAATAGGCTCCAGGCGCGAAGTGCTGAGTTGAGGAGCTGGTGCGGGCGCGACAGTGCTGCGCAAGACGGATTTGGAGTAGGAGCAATGACTTGGTCAAACTCCTCAGTGGTAGGTAGGCGACGAGCGGTGGCGAGGATGGCAGGTGTATAGGATGCTACGGACGAGACGTAAGTCAGTGGTGGTGCTGTGTGGAGGAGCTCCCTCCTGTTGGCGGAACAACCATGGACTGGGTCCATACGAGCAGCCACGAGGTCGTCCACGAGGTTATCAAAAGCTGCCTCAAGAGCCTTGAGATACTCAACAAGCATCTCAATAGCCTCATCTCGCTCTCCCCTAGGGCAAGCGAATGCATAGTGACAAGTGTATGGCACGTGGCATGGGAGGTAGCGGTAGCGACGAGTCTTCATCGAAGGAAGAACATCCCGGAGACGAGCTATCGCCTCCCGGGCAGCCATCTGCATGGCATGCCTCTCCGTAGGCATGGCCCTTCCCACATATCGGAAGCGGCGTGACTCCGAACGCCCTCCCTTGAATTGCACCGCGGCCTGGTTCATAGACACGCTGTCGCTGATCTTGTGCTGGTAGAGTGTGAACATTGGACGAGCCGATGGCCCAATCGTGATCTTGACGATGGAGGTGAGGAGCTTGATAAACCCCTCAGGTACATTGGCGAACACATGTGACTCACAGTTGCTGCTAGCCATCTACAAAAGTAGACAAAAATTTCGAATAGTCAGATCATAAATTTATGATGACTAACAGAAAATTGCTACATTTTGCAAAATGCAAAAATCGCACTTAAGACACTAATAACCGATTAGCGATCACACCTAGTGGTTTCCTACAGTCAGCCTGGCTCTGGTACCAAGTTTGTCATGATCGGTTTTCCAATAAAACATTTATTGAGAAACCGACCCTTTTATTTCCAGTATAGGAGAATCCTCCTTACTGGTAGACCAATTCTTGATACAGAAATCCAGAAGGACAAAATATTATACAAGGTTGAGCTGAGACTGCTCAACAATTTATTACAAGCACGCCGATATTGTACATAAAGGCGGATATGACCCAAGGGTATGGTGGCATAACTACTGACTCGTAATAAAAGTGGTGGTGGATATGTCACAGTGACGTGGGTGACATGACTCCTAAATCTTACAGCTCATCGGTACCGGAGTGAGCTAGATGATTTTATTCGGGTAGCGGAAGCGTATATGATACAAGTGACCAAATTCGAGGATCGCACGGGAATTTGGGACTCCTCTAGGCGTCGGACTCGCTATCGAACTCTTCATCCATAAGATCGCCTTCGTCAACATCTGGCCAAATCAACAAGCGGTGAGTACTTTGAATGTACTACTTAAGACAGTTCGAACATAAGATATAACAAATGCAAACATGATGCACATGAGCAGTTTAGCAATGCACACTCAGATAATAAATTTGCAAGGCATGTTAAAGAAAAAGGGAAGTCAGACGGTAGTCCTCCCGAAATCCCAATAAAATAACTGAGGACCGATCGGGTGTCTGAAGCGACGCCTCGAAAGGTAAACAAATAAATTAACATGCCGCAGTTGGGCGTCAGGGCGACACCGCATAAAGGGCTTATATTGAAATGTAAATAATAGTGCATACCACAGTCGGACGTCTGAGCGACATCACATAAAGGGCTTATATCGAAAGTAGATAACAAGAATGCCACAGTCGGATGTCTGAGCGACATCACATAAAGGGCTTATATCGAAAGTAAATAGCAAGAATGCCACAGTCGGACGTCTGAGCGACATCACATAAAGGGCTTATATCGAAAGTAAATAGCAAGAATGCCACAGTCGGACGTCTGAGCAACATCACATAAAGGGCTTATATCGAGAGTAAATAGCAAGAATGCCACAGTCGTACGTCTGAGCGACATCACATAAAGGGCTTATATCGAAAGTAAATAACAAGAATGCCACAGTCGTACGTCTGAGCGACATCACATAAAGGGCATATATTTCATCTTCGTATTCAAGCAGTTTAAATCATTCCAAGGAAATACTCAGCTCATAATAATAATAAACGGGTTAGTCCATCCACGAAATAACATTCAGCTGGGTTTGACACTCATGTACCGTTACTGGAGATTGTCACTGAGCTGATACTGAGACGGACGTTGAGACTGATACTGACACTGACATAGATGAGTTGACCATAGTCCTTGACTATAGATACGGTTACTCGAATGGTTTTGACTCTGCAGAGTTTGTACTCTTTAACCACAGCTAACGGATTTCAGAAGTCACAAGGGACTAGTTCCGTTTACGGCATTTTAGAAGAAACACATCTAACCAGTACACACCCATTCCACATTCCGCTGCCAGGAATCACCCTAGGCAACATTCAAGAAAAACTCTAAGACGGGGAGGTCACAACCTCGAATAGCATGGGATCAAATTTATATCGCGCGCTCTAAGGGGTGCCCCCCTCTCGGTCCCAACCGAAAACACCCATGCCCCCTGACCGGTTGACGGGCTTTAATCCAGGGCCATGGAACCCTCATCGCGGTCCCTCTGTTTGGTGTGTACAAGGAAAGAGGTTTGCAACTTACTAAACCTTTGCAGAAAATATGTGGCAGTACGGAAGGGAAAATGAACGGGAGCGAGACCTGATCCACGTTAACACTGGAGTTAGACGGTAGTCATAAGACTGGCATGCCACAACAACACCAGCTTACCACCCTCATGTCACCACATGATCATGTTGTATTCCATCAAATGAATACAACCAGTTTTGAAGCTCACACGTAGTAGCCTTGCATGCAATATAACACTCACAGTTGTTTATATGAACATGCCATGAAATAAATACTCAAACAAACATGCAAAACACTTGTCATATCAAAGGTTCAAACATGCTTGCCTGGTTCGGAGTAGTCGGAGTCTAGCTCGGTGAAGTTTGTGGTTCCGTCACCTCCTCCGGTATCTACGGTATAAAGAAAACACGTACTAACGTAAATACCGTGTGTGCATAAAAACTGTTCCAAATATTTTTCAAATAAATATGATAAAAACTAGACAGAAAAATAAAGATGACAGAAAAAGAATCAATTCAAAATCATCTTTAGTTTAAAAGTTATTAAGGTTTTAGTCTAGGGACTCATCTGTAATGAAACAGAAAGTTCCCAGGGGTTAGTTTATAAAAGCAGAAAACGTTTCAATTAGAAACATGCCAACCCCAAAGGAAAACGTATTCTGCCCGAAGGCGTTTTCAGAAAACGGTTCAAAAATAAGAAAAAGTCGACGAGGGGGGTCCACCCGTCAGGTTTAAATTTTCGAACAGAGTCGCCGGCGCCCGAGGGCTGTGGTGATCACCGGCGTCGATCCACGGCGAGTTAGGAGGAGTGGAGGGTACCTACGGACTCAGGGTGCTCTCCTGCGTCTGTGGGTGGTGGAGTTGGTCGTCGGCGAGCACCACGTCGACGACGGCCCCAACTCCGGCGGTCGGTGGTTCGGGCGTCGGTGGATCTCACCGGGGAGGGCTGCAAACATCGAATTGAGGCTCGGGTTAGAGCATTGGGTGTAGTAGGAGGCGACTGGCACGGTCTAGGAGGCGGGGGTGGTCTCACCAGAGTGAATTGCGCCGGAGCCGGAGGCGGGTCGGGGCGGCCGGAGTCGAGGAAGGAGACCTCCTCGAGGTCCTCCTAGTGGCTAGGCGGTGCTCTGGTGAGGTGGAGGAGTGGCGCTGGGTCGAGAACGAGCTCGAGGGCTCCTGTTATAGCCGGTCCGAGGCGGTGGCCGAGAACGGGATAACTCCGGTGACGATTACGGTGAGGCAGTGGTTGGTCAGGTGATTTAGGGGTCGAGGCAGCAGCGGATAGGTTCACTGGTTCCATCCCCGGTGAAGTTTGGCAGAACTTGGGCGTCACTCCACGCGCTCGACGGAACGGCCTCACGGGGCTTGGCGGTGGCAGAGAGCGCGCCTTGCTCCTCTCTGGCTGCGGTGACTATGCCGCACCATGCACAAGGGAGGGGGTGGCCACGTGGAGGCTTCGGGTGGCTTGGGTGGTGTTGGACGGCGCTGAAAGGTAGGGCCGGCCCCTGCTGGCCGCCACGGGTGGCTCTGCCACCGCAGAAGACACCGACGCTGGGGCGACACGTTGCCACCGACGCTTGTGCCCGTCCAAACGACCGTGCGGCACTCTGGATATGGAGTGAGAACAGGGAGCAAGGCGCCACTGCAGTTACTGGCGAGATCGACGCCGTGCTCTGAAGAAAACGACGATGTCGACTGAACCCAACACTGAAACTCTGAATTTTCTGAATTTGAACAGCAACAGTGCATGCCAGGTGTTCGATGAAATGTTTTTGGCATGCAGAAACTTCTTCTGGGGCTGATCTTTGGTGAGGTGACCTCTCAATGCACCTGGGGCTGCCTGATTTATCTCATAATTTTTGGAGAAGGAGAACATTGAATTTCACCCAAAAAAGGCAAATCTAGTCCAAACTTGCAGCAGGCAAAATTTGAAAATTTTGAATTGTGGAAGAGTGGATCTTGATGGATCTAGGTTGGGGGTACTAAGGATTAGTCAGGGGAGTTTGTTTGGGATCAAAACTCAAAAGTAATATGGTACTTCCTTTGTAAATCACCTAGGTCCAAAATAAATGGCAGAAATAGTTTTGAGGATAAAATAAATATAATAAAAATAAAAAATGGATTGAACTTGCTGGGATTGGATATTTGACTTGACGCACAGTGGAGGGAAGGTTTTTCGAAGAAAGTTTCAACATGGGGCATGGCAAAAGAGGATGGTTTGAATAAAAAGAATGAAACCAAAACCCATAGGGTTTCTTTTTAAATGAAAAACTTTTTTTTCAAAATAATTGAGATGAGTCAACACCAAATGAAAAGCCTTCAATACCAAACATCAAGGTTGGGGATGACAAAAATAAAATATTTGACATAATAGAATTTTTTTGAGAAAGAGAGCCTTTTTAGAAAGATTTTAAATAGGCTCCTTCATATCAAATAAATAATTTGATAAAAACCACATTAATTTTTTTGGAGTGTCACAAAAACACAATCTGGTGACGAACATGAACCTAGTGATAATGTTAATGATGATGTTCATGTTGATGCTCAACCTAGCAATAACAATGATGTAGAAATTGAACCTGCTGTTGATCTTGATAACCCACAATCCAAGAATCAACGTTATGATAAGAGAGACTTTGCTGCTAGGAAGCATGGTAAAGAAAGAGAGCCATGGGTTCAGAAACCCATGCCTTTTCCTCCTAAACCATCCAAGAAAAAAGATGATGAGGATTTTGAGCGCTTTGCTGAAATGATTAGACCTATCTTTTTGCGTATGCGTTTGACTGATATGCTTAAAATGAATCCTTATGCTAAGTATATGAAGGATATTTTTACAAATAAAAGAAAGATACCGGAAGCTGAAATTTCCACCATGCTTGCTAATTATACTTTTAAGGGTGGAATACCTAAGAAACTTGGAGATCCAGGGGTACCAACTATACCATTCTCCATTAAAAGACACTATGTTAAAACTGCTTTATGTAATCTTGGAGCCAGTGTTAGTGTTATGCCTCTCTCTTTATACCGTAGACTTGATTTGAATAAGTTGACACCTACTGAAATATCTTTGCAAATGGCCGATAAATCAACTGTTATACACAGCCGAATTTGTGAGGATGTGCCTGTTGTGGTTGCAAACGTTACTATTTTAACGGACTTTGTTATTCTTGATATTCCCGAGGATGATAGTATGTCTATTATTCTTGGAAGACCATTTTTGAATACTGCAGGGGCTGTTATTGATTGCAACAAAGGCAATGTCACTTTTCATGTCAATGGTAATGAGCATACAGTACACTTTCAGAGGAAACAACCTCAAGTCCATAGTATCAATTCTATTGGAAAAATTCCATCAATTATTTTTGGAGGTTTTGAATTTCCTCTTCCTACTGTCAAAAAGAGATATGATATTCTTATTATTGGGGATGTGCATATCCCCGTTGAGGTAACCTAGTGTTATTCGAAATTTCTCCGGTTCCATGTTATTCGAAAAGAGTTTGTTAACAAGACTTGATCAACCTTGTTAGTTGATTCCTTTTGATGAGCATGAGATGGATGAAGTTAGAAAGCACAACCTTCTGTACCCTCTTTTTACTTTTTGTTATTTAGATTTAATAAAGTAAAAATAGCATTTTCTGTCAGTTTTTTGAATTATCCGTGCAATAGAAAAATACCTCGAAAATAAAAGTTCTCCAAATGCCCCGAAATTGAAATATGATTTTTTCTGGAATATTTGAGAATATTTGGCACTAAGAACACAGCAGGGGGAGCAAGCACCTGTCCACGAGGTCCAGGCGCGCCACCCACGGCGCGCCTCGCCTCGTGGACCCATGGTGGATCCCCTCCACTTATTCCAGCCACCACACACTCCTTCTTCCTCCCAAAAAAAAATCACCAGCCAGCTCAAGCACGAGTTCTTACTCATTTTGCTGCGATTTTCGATCTCCTTGCTCAAAGCTCCACTCACAAAACTGCTTTGGGGATTGTTCTTCGGTATGTGACTCCTCCAATGGTCCAATTACTTTTTGTTCTAGTGCTTTATTCATTGCAAATTTTTGCTGCTTAGGTGACACTGTTCTTGAGCTTGCATGTCAAATTTATATGGTCCCAAGTAGTTCTAATGCATGATATAGTCTCTAGGCACTTGTAGGAGTAGTTGCTATCAATTTTGTTGAGTTGGGTTCACTTTTATTTTGAGTTACTAAAATTTTCAGAAATTTTTCAGAGGAAGAAATATGTTTAGGAAAATGTACCAAGGTGGTCCTTCAAGGAAGCAAGGACCCAGGCCCGCAATACGCGATGCGGACGATGAACCACCGAGGGAAGCTCAAGTGCGGGCTTGTGAATGGCCGTCAGAGGACTTTATGGTTCGAGCAGGAATCAAGGAGGAATTGACGCATATGTGTGTAACGCTAATATTGAGAGCTTCGAGGCAGATAAGTGCCGTCAGTACCACTATCTCACTGATTCCTTTGTGAGAAGGTTTGAATTTTCATCATCACGCAATTCTCAAACTGTCATGTTTGATCTTTATGAAAAGTTTTATACTATGGACTTAGAGGATTTTAATATTGCTTGCAACTTCCACAATGGGGTAGCACTAGTGAGCCTCGCAAATCTGAGTTCAGAGATTTTCTTGCTAGTATAATTGTGGGGGAGTCTAGAGATATAACACAAGCTACCATAGGGAGCATTCATTTTCCTGCTATACATTATTTTTCTCTCTTCATAGGTAGATGCATCAATGATAAGGATGAAGCATATCACATGTGTGTCCCTGACCTCAGTGTTCTCAGGAGTGCTGTATTAGGAGATAAACATTATAATTTGGGAGCCATTGTTGCACGTAGGTTGCATAATAATAGAATTAATGGAGATTTCTTTGGTGGAATCTATGCAACCAGTCTAGCTAATTTTCTTGGTATACCCGTATGTGGGTATGATATTGAGTTGCCCCCTGTTTATTTAGATTATGAGGCTATGGTTCATCATCAGTTTGTTGAGAGGAACGATCAGTTCCTCCAGTACTAACTAATCTTTGACAAATGACACACCTACCATGTCGCTCTCCCTGCCCCTACTTTCTTTGTTTTTCAGGCAAAAGGGAGACATGTTATAACCAGGGAGGAGGCGGACGAGTACGAGAGAAGGACTGAGACAGCTCGCCTCCAAGCTGCAGCCCATGATGCAATAGCCGCTGCATCTCAGTACGACCCCAACTATAACTTTGGGTATCCGCCAGGCCAGCTGTGGCCATAGACCAACTTAGGCCAAAAGCCTAAGCTTGGGGGAGTACACATTTCTCACCGACATTACATTTATGTTCACACACTCATGCTAGTTGTCGGTGTTCATACTTTTTCATTGTACTATCCATGCTAGTTTATTTTCCATTTTCTAGTTTTATTCTTGTGTGTCTGAAAAACCTTAAGAAAAACCCAAAAAATTAGTTGTAGTTTTTGCTAGTTTACTTTCTTGCTTGTAGTAGTAATAAGTAAAAAGAAAACCCAAAAAGATTTCTTGTTCTTCTTTTGCTTGTTGGGAGCTTTCCCGTGTAAATAGTTTTATTTTATTTCTTTTCTTTGGGGGTCGAGAGGAGAAGACAATAATGAAAATGTTGAAGTGGCTCTTATATGCATTATTGTTGATTTAACCAAGATCCCATATTGCCTTGTATTCTCCTTTGTATTGAATGCTTGCAGATTCCAGCTTAGACCAATGCACGTGCACTATTATTATTATACACATCGTTCGGTTGTGCAAGTGAAAGGCAATAATGAAGATATATGATGGACTGATTGAGATGAGAGAAGCTGGTATGAACTTTACCTCTCTTGTTTTTGTAAATATGATTAGTTCATCGTTCCTGATTCAGCCTATTATGAATAAACATGTTTGCAATGACAATTAGAGATTATAGTTGCTTATGCCATGCTTAATTAGCTGGGAGTTTATAATGTTTTACCTTGCGTGCCAACATGCTATTAAAATGGTTGTGATGTGGTATAGTTAGGTGGTATCCTCCTTTGAATGATTCGAGTGACTCGACTTGGCACATGTTCACACATGTAGTTGAAACAAATCAACATAGCTTTCACGATATTTATGTTCATGGTGGATTATATCCTACTCATGCTTGCACTCAATGTTTATTAATTTTAATGCATGTTCATGACTGTTTTCGCTCTCTAGTTGGCCGCTTCCCAGTCTCTTTCTAGCCTTCACTTGTACTAAGCGGGAATACTGCTTGTGCATCCAATCCCTTAAACCCCAAAGTTATTCCATATGAGTCCACCATACCTTCCTATATGTGATATCTACCTGCCGTTTCAAGTAAATTTGTATGTGCCAAACTCTAAGCCTTCAAATGAAATTCTGTTTTGTATCTCGAAGAGCTCATGTATCAACTAGGGCTGTCTGTATCTTGCATGCTAGGCGGGTTATTCTCAAGAGGAGTGGACTCCGCTCCTCACTCACGAGAAAATGGCTGGTCACCGGGATGCCCAGTCCCATGCTTTATGCAAATCAAATTGAAATAATTGCAAACAAAACTCCCCCGAGACTCTTGTTAGTTGGAGGCACTCGTTGTTTCGAGCAAGCCATGGATTGATGCTTGTTGGTGGAGGGGGAGTATAAACTTTACCATTCTGTTTGGGAACCGCCTATAATGTGTGTAGCATGGAAGATATCGAGATCTCTCGGTTGTTATGTTGACAATGAAAGTATGCCGCTCAAAATATTATTTATCTCTATTTCAAAACTGAGCTCTGACACCTCTACAAATCCCTGCTTCCCTCTGCGAAGGGCCTATTGTCGGTGTCAAAACCGGCGGATCTCTGGTAGGGGGTCCCGATCTGTGCGTCAAGGCTGATGGTAACAGGAAGCAAGGGACACAGATGTTTACCCAGGTTCGGGCCCTCTCGATGGAGGTAAAACCCTACTTCCTGCTTGATTAATATTGATGATATGGGTAGTACAAGAGTAGATCTACCACGAGATCGTAGAGGCTAAACCCTAAGAGCTAGCCTATGATGGTATGATTGTAATTGTGATCGGCCTACTAAGGACCATCCTCTCCGGTTTATATAGGCACCGGAGAGGGCTAGGGTTTACATGGAGTCGGTTACAAGGAAGGAAATATAATATCCGGATGGCCAAGCTTGCCTTCCACACCAAGGAAAGTCCCATCCGGACACGGGCCGAAGTCTGGAGTCTTGTATCTTCACGCTTCAATAGTCCGGACGTTGTACGATCCGGCTGTGGGATACCCCTAATCCAGGACTCCCTCAATAGCCCCTGAACCAGGCTTCAATGACGATGAGTCCGGCGCGCAGTCTTGTCTTCGACATTGCAGGGCGGGTTCCTCCTCCGAATACTCCAAGGTAATTATCGAACATTCAAACCGTGTCCGGATCCACAAGATGATTTTCGTATGCCACCGTAGAGAGAATGATGTTTCGCAAATGCAATCTGCTGACAACTTTTCAAGCAAGGCGACGTGTCATTACGGTCGGGTCATTATTCGGACCGTCTTCCCACAACCAGCCACATCGCATATTGCGAGGCGGTTTCCTTGACACGTCTTGTCAAAGCAGAGATCATGCCCCCTTATCACGGGATTCTCATCAATACGTGTACGGGTAGTCCCACCACAACATTAATCATGGCGCTTGGGAAGCAAGCGATTCTCAACGGGCAAGTGGGGAGGCGCACCGCTTTCGTCGCCTCTATAAAGGGATAAGATTTCCTCATTTTTACCCACGCCTTCTTCCTTCTCTGTCCACTCTTGCCCGCTCGAGCTCCAACGCCCAAGCCCAAGTCTCCTCCGCACAGCTAGACATGTCCGGAGCAGGAGGCAAGTGGGTGGCTTCCACCGTCGAGGAGAAGCACATCACAGATCTTCGGGCGGCCGGATACTTGGTCAGCAGACGTAGCGCACCGGCCACGGACGCTGGGCAGGTCATTCCGACCCAGGACCCCACGAGAGAGTCGTGTTCGCCGCCCACTTCGTCCAGTGGACTGGGATTTCCACTCCGTCCCTTCGTCTGCGGGCTCATGTTCTACTATGGGCTAGATTTTCATGATCTAGCCTCAATTTCAATCCTCAACATCTCGGCGTTCATCGCCGCTTTGCAGGCTTTCCTCCGCATCCGCCTCACTTCGCCTATGGCTGCAAATCTTCTGCGTGAAGCCGAAGGTCATACGCGGCCAACAAGCGGAGTGCGGAGGGGCCATGGTGGGCAAGATGCCTAACGTCACCTGGCTGGACGGCTCCTTTGCAGAGACCATAAAAGGATGGCAATCAGGGTGGTTCTACATCACCGAGCAGCCGCTGGCGCTAATCGGGCGGCGGCCCCCGAGTTCCAATCCGGAATCCCTATGCGGCTCACCTCCTGGGAAGAGAAGGGCCTGTCCTGGGGCGATTCAACAGAGCTGGCCGGACTCCAGACATGCATCAAAAGCATGAAGGACAAGAACATCAGGCTTGTGAATGTGATCCAGGTCATGCTCGTTCGCCGGATCCTGCCCTGCCAAAGGCGGGCGGTAAATCTGTCGGAGTTTGTCCCGACCGAACACCAGACGCTCCGGAAGCTCTACGGCATGACGCACAAAGGCGCATGGAAAGTGTTGTTCAAGGCCTCTGAAGTACCTCCTCCCACATCCGAGGACTGCGGACTTCATGCAATGCGGCCCCCGAATCTGGTGAGTTTTGGGATCACCGCCGGGTTTAGTTTTTCCCCAATACATTCATGGGGTAGTTTTAAGTATATATATATATATATATTTGCCTCAGGATTATGTGAGGACAGCGGAGCAGATTGACTGTCCGGCTCCGTTGCCGGAAGATCCAGCGGATGCTCGCCTGAAGGAGATGCTAGTCCCGGCACCGTATAAGGTGCCGGCGAAGAAGGCCGAAAAGAAGGCCCCGGGGACCAGGAAGGGTCTCTGGCGTAAGGTTGCGTCCGAAGCCTCGTCCGAAGACGACGAGGCGGACTCCTCCCACGAAGGGGAGGAGGAAGAAGAAGAAGACGCCCCATCCGGGAAGGATGAGGGGCCAGACGAAGCGGGCCAGGGGGCCGGAAAAGGCCCTCGATGCAAGGCCGTTATTCCTCTGTCGTCCGATGACGACGAGACACATTCCTCCCGCGGAGGCGGGGGGAATCAAGAAGAAATTCCACCTCCCCGCACTAGGGGGGAGAAGAAGAGAAAGGCCGCCCCGGAGGGGGAGGCTGGGGCATCCAAGAAGGGGAAGGTAACCCTTCCGGACTATTCCGCCACGGCCGCTTACAGCGAGGAGGGGTGGCTGCCCCGGGGGAAGCCCCCGGTGCGATCGTAAGTGTCCGCATCCTATCATGGTTTCACTTCATAGTTTTTATACTTATAGTGCCGAACATATATGAAGTCCGGCCAGGGCTCACCCCGAGGAATCCTCCTCCGGGTCCCTGAGCGATTCGGCGATAAATTCTCTCCCGACGGCCACTACCCCTCCACACACGGATGACACAGAGGTGTTGTCCCAAAGACTCTCGGGGCAGGGGGAGGTGACTCTGGAGACGCCCCACGGCGGGATTCCAGATGTCGGGCATGCAGGGTTCAAGATCCCCGCGGATCGCGTCGATGAGAGCCGCAGCAGGGCGAACTCTCAACCGAACACTGCTCCGGAACCCCCAACGGTTCCGGACTTGGGCAGGCAGCCACCCATTAGGGAGGGCGAGCCGCCCGTGCCAAGGACTTCCGGCGCATCAACAGCGCCGGATAGCCTGGTGGAAGCGCTCCGAGGCGCCTCCATGGAAGAAGAGCACCGTACTCTTATGAGTGCGGTGATTCAGAAGGTTCTGTCTGCCAGAAGCGGACGGACCGAAGCCTGCACAAGCCTCCTGACGGGCTTTGAGGTAAGTAAAAAATGTATGAAATTACCACCCGATAGGTAGTAGCCCCTGATACTCTGTTTGGTGTTCGGAAAGAAAAGCCAAACGGAGGGTCAATTATAATCCACAGGAGTCTAACAATAAGTATTGTTGTGAACAAGTAGGCTGTGTTGCTTGCTGCTGCTGCCCGTACTGCCGAGGTTGCCGAACTAAAGCGGGACCTGGAGCAGGCGCAGGGAGAGCTCGTCCTCACGAAGAGGCAGCTCGAAGAGAACAAGGGTAAGTAATTCCCGCTCTTATACGTTTAAGGATAGGCAAAATTGATGAGTCTAACACCTAAGTGTCGTGACCATGTAATAGGGGCCGCCGCCGAGGTGGCGTCCCTGGAGAAGGCGCTGTCCGAGGCCGGAGACAAGGTGGCCTCGGAGCGTAAGGAGCGCGAAAAGCAATGTGCTAGAGTGGGCGAGGTCCAACAGGAGCTCCAGGACCTCGGCAAGAAGTGCGAGTCCGTGGAGCATAATCTGAGGATGAAGGAGGCCGAGCTTGCGAAGGCCCTTGTGAATTTGAAAGATGCCAAGGCCGAAGCCAAGAAAGCACAGCAGGAGATCAAGGAGGCCAAAAAGATAGCAGCGGGTAAGAAATTCTTTATGCAAAGCAAACATGTGGAGGAGGCATTTCTTTTACTTACTCGAATATGGAGCTCTCCAGGGGCATTTGCAGATCTGCCACGCAGCGTCTCAGACGTTGCGTAGTTCTACCGTGCCCAGGAGGGGAGCTCAATGGAGAAGCTATTCTGGTCCCAGTATGATGGGGCCGATCATCCGATGCCTCTGAGAGACCAACTGAAGCAGTTGATCGAACTCCATAGAGCGGCCGAACTGGCTATGAAGGACTTCATAGTCCGGATGTGGCCTGGTGAGCTCCTGCCCAGTAGCTACTTTGGCCTGATCAAGCGGATGGTGGATGCCTACCCACGGCTTGAAGTGATCAAGCGATCTGTTTGCATTGAAGGTGCCCGCCGAGCTTTTGCCCGCGTCAAGGTGCATTGTGGCAAGCTGGATGCGGAGAAGCTGGTCAAGGACGGGCCGCCGGAGGATAAAACGCATCGCCATCCCGAAATGTACTACGATGGCGTGATGAAGGGTGCTCGTCTTGTCACCAATGAGTGTACCAAGGACGCCATATTTGAATGAATTCACTTCTGTCATGTTTGTAATTAAAGACGAAGTTACTTGCGCTATGTAGTGCTTTTGTTATTTAAAATATTACCTTCTGTGCGGCTGTTTATAAAATCCTGAAAGTAGGGCAGTCGTCGGCTTTCGCCCCCGCGTGACTAGCACTGGGGTGTTCATGGAAAACCCGGACACTCTTTACCCAAATGAAAAGTCCCTTAAGGAGGTGTCCGGCACAGCGAACAAGGCAATCGGACTATGCGGCTTTATAGCTTTCACTTAGCCATAGAAGCCTACAATTTTAAATTTCGGCAAAGCCCCTAGAATCCGGAAGGCCGAATTGGGGCGCGATACACGCCTAGATCGGACGAAGCCGATTTATCGCCTAAAGCGGAAAATCTTTAAGGATTTTAAAACCTCTCGAACAGCGACCAGCTCTCGCCACATCATGCCGGTCAGTTTCGGCTTTCTCTACTGAGGTGCTCGTCCGGATGAACCGGGACACAATCGCAGTAGTTCTCCCTGCGCTACCTTAGCCGATATAACGAAACGTAAGGCACCACAACAAGGGAGCCGGGCTATCCCAATCAGAGACCCAAGACATGATTCGAGCTGATGCATATAGTGCTATAAGTTCGGGTGCCGCCTTGTTGAAAGTGTTCGGACTTTAGTTGCCATATAGCAGGGCGCCATAAGAAGCCCCTGGCAAACCGGCCGCACCAAGGTGTACGGATGCAATATCAAATAAACATTTATAAGAGAAAAATGCTCGAATGAGAATAATAAGCTGACGCTATATATAATCTCTCATTGACAAAAAATACATTTAAGCGTACATTTACAATGGATGCGTTAAGAAAATATAAAATAGGACTATTTGACATGTCCTATCCAGGGGCAGGCTGTGTTCAGGTAGATAAAGCAGGTATAATGATCGTAAATAGATTCCACAGGTATTTTCTTACGTACAACGCCTATTGCCTCCTGGATGTCTCCTCCCTATAAGTCCGCAATTCGGCTCTTTTGAGGATGTTGTGCCAGCGGTGTCTGAAAGGTAAGAGGGAAAGAGTATGAAAGTATTTGGCGGTTACCCGCACTATTGACTGAGTCGTTGATGCGCCTCTGCCTATGCCCATGGTATTTTAAGTGCGTAATTGTGTGCACGTGGAACGAATGCTGCTTTGATTGGGCTTAAGCGGAGGCCGGACTGCTAGTCGCGCTCTTGGCGTGCCTGACGATCCTGTTGCGGGGTGCTCCGGACTCGCTTGACTGTGCTCGAAGTTGTTGTCACCGGATTGGTTTGTTGGAGAAGGCTGCATTGTACATCCACCGCAAGGGCTGCAGTATGTTCTTCTGTTCGTAGGGAGCGGTCCATATTTCCGTTCACCGTTATGACCCTGCGTGGTCCTGGCATCTTGAGCTTGATATATGTGTAGTGTGGTACCACACTGAATCTGGAAAATGCGGTTCGTCCGAGCAGTGCATGGTAACCATTGCGGAAGGGGACGATATCGAAGATTAACTCTTCGCTTTGGAAGTTATCCGGAGATCCGAAGACCACTTCCAATGTTATAGAGCCCGTCTGGCGGGCCTCTACTCCCGGAATTACACCTTTAAAGGTGGTTTTAGTGGGCTTGATCCTTGAAGGGTCAATGCCCATTTTATGACCGTGTGTCCTGGTAAAGGTGTTCAGCCGCCGCCGCCGTCCATAAGGACGCGCGTGATGTGGATGCTAGTAGGGTGATCCCTACGATCGAAGGTGATCGGACAAGCTGACCATGGGTTGAATTTGGGGGCGACTGGCTCCATCGCATAGACGTCCCTTAGTGCCCGCTTCCGTTCCCGCTTGGGGATGTGCGTGGCGTAGATCATATTGACCGTTTTCACCTGGGGAGGGGGGATTTCTTCTGTCCCCCCGTGTTCGGACGTCGGGGCTCCTCGTCATCGTCACTGTGTAGCCCCTTGTCCTTGTCTTCGGCGTTTATCTTGCCGGGCTGTTTGAATACCCAGCAATCTCTATTGGTGTGGTTGGCTGGCTTGTCCGGGGTGCCATGAATTTGGCACGAGCGCTCGATATCACGGTCTAAATGGGCGGTCCCTGATTATTTATTTTGAACGGCTTCTTCCGTTGACCGGGCTTGGATCCACTGAATCCGGCGTTGACTGCCGTGTCTTCAGTGCTGTCGCCGTTGTCCCGTCGCTTGTGTCTGTTATGCCGTGGCTTGCCGTTATTGTCACGGCCATCCGAATTGCCAGACTGTGGCATAGTGCTGCTGCGAGCCAACCAACTGTCCTCGCCTGCGCAAAAGCGGGTCATTAGTGTTGTAAGGGCTGCCATGGACTTGGGTTTTTCCTGGCCGAGGTGTCGAGCGAGCCACTCATCGCGGATATTGTGCTTGAAAGCCGCTAGGGCTTCGGCGTCCGGACAATCAACTATTTGGTTCTTTTTAGTTAGGAACCGAGTCCAGAATTTCCTGGCCGACTCTCCGGGCTGTTGAGTGATGTGGCTCAAGTCATCGACGTCAGGTGGTCGCACATAAGTGCCCTGGAAGTTGTCGAGGAATGCATCTTCCAGGTTTTCCCAACTGCCAATGGAATTTCTTTGGCAGGCTGTTTAGCGATCTTGGCTGGCCCTTTGAGCTTAAGGGGGAGATACTTGATGGCGTGTAGATCGTCTCCGCGGGCCATGTGAATGTGGAGAAGGAAATCTTTGATCCATATTGCGGGGTCTGTTGTGCCATCGTATGATTCGATGTTTACGGGTTTAAACCCTTATGGGAATTCATGATCCATTACTTCACCAGTGAAGCAGAGGGGGTGAGCGGCGCCTCTGTGCCGGGCTATGTGGCTACGCAGGTTGATTTGCTCTGGGTGGCTATATTCGGCCCGACCGGACTTGTTGAAGATGTGTCCGGCGTGACGGTCCTCTCGCGTACCGAGGCGCGCCCCCGCGATCCGTAGATCGATCTTGGCTGTCCCGTTTTGTTGCCCCGGGCCGTAGTATGTTGGCGTGGGGGTGTTGGGTGGTATGCGGACTGGTATGCCGTTTTATCCCGGCCACGAGGTGGCCGGTCAGCCGTATGGTGCTCGAGTCCGTATTCCTCGGCTGCCAGGACTTCCGTCCATCTATCTGTGAGCAGATCTTGATCAGCTTGGAGTTCCTGTTGTTTCTTTTTCAGGCTCCTCGCAGTGGCTATAAGCTGACGCTTGAAGCGCTCCTACTCTACGGGATCCTCAGGCACGCCAAACTCGTCGTCGCCGAGTCTAATCTCGTCTTCGGAGGGGGGCATGTAGCTGTCCTCCTCCGGGTATTCGTCCGTCGCCTGTTCTTCTGGGCTGACCTACTCATCCTCCTGTTCGGCCTGCTTGAAGGCGGTCTGGTTAGGGTTGTATTCTTCTTCGGCACCATTCGGATTGTTTTCGTCTCCTGGGCCGGTATTAGTGTGGCGGGGCTTGGAGTGGCGCCGACGACGCCCATTCTTTGGTTTTTTCCCTGAGGTTTTATCCTCCGTTGCCTCATCGCCATTTGTCTCCTTCGGAGTGTCCACCATATATATATCATAAGAGGAGGTGGCTATCCACCGCCCAGTGAGCGGTGGTTCATGTTCTTCTCCTGCATCGTCGTCCATACCGTCGATGTCTTCGGAGTCGAAATTCAGTACCTCAAGTGGGTGGTGGGTGGGCAACAAATTCCTTCGTTGCCTACCTCCCACTCAAGCCGGACATACTTCGGCGAAGAGCCTCCTGACAAAGAGAGAGACTTTAATGAGTCCAGCATGTCGCCAAAGGGCGAGTGCTGGAAGATATCCGTAGTGGTGAACTCCATTACCGGAGCCCATCCTGGCCCGACGGGCTCGGGAGTGTGCGGAATGGAACCAATGTCCGGATACGAATCCGGGGGTTCGGAGTCGCGGGCCACCGCAGAGGTAAAACCCATGTTCGGCTCCACCGCCGATGAGTGCGCGACCTGGGGGGCGGGGTCCATCCCTCTGTCCTTAGGCAGCGCAACCTGCTCCGGATCTAGGTCCAGAGATACTACGGGGGCGATACGCCGAGCTTCGTCCGACGACAGGTCTAAGCCGTGCATTGCCGCGATTGTCCGTGCTCTGGCATAGGCCCAAATCCATCGAAGATCAAGTCTCCGGATGTCCGCCATGTAGTACAGGTTTCCGAACTCGACACGGTGGCTGTGGGCGAGCTGTCGATCTGCTCAGATGGCTAAGCGAGTTGGCATGCGAAGCCACCAAAACGAAGATCTCCCAGGGGGAAGTCTCACCGGACAGCGTCGTTGATGATGATCGAAGGAGCCATCGAGCTCGACAATGACGACACTGAGTGTCGGTGTCAAAACCGCGGATCTCGGGTAGGGGGTCCCGAACTGCGTCTAGGCGGATGGTAACAGGAGACAAGGGACACGATGTTTTTACCCAGGTTCGGGCCCTCTCGATGGAGGTAATACCCTACTCCTGCTTGATTAATATTGATGATATGGGTAGTACAAGAGTGGATCTACCACGAGATCAAGGAGGCTAAACCCTAGAAGCTAGCCTATGGTATGATTGTTGTTCGTCCTACGGACTAAAACCCTCCAGTTTATATAGGCACTGGATAGGTTAGGGTTACACAGAGTCGGTTACAATGGTAGGAGATCTACATATACGTATCGCCAAGCTTTCTTTCCACGCCAAGGAAAGTCCCATCCGGACACGGGACGAAGTCTTCAATCTTGTATCTTCATAGTCTTGGAGTCCGGCCGTGATGACAATTCGGCTATCCGGACACGCCCTAGTCCAGGACTCCCTCAGTAGCCCCTGAACCAGGCTTCAATGACGACGAGTCCGGCGCGCATATTGTCTTTGGCATTGCAAGGCGGGTTCCTCCTCCGAATACTTCATAGAAGGTTTTGAACACAAGGACATTGTCCGGCTCTGCAAAACAAGTTCCACATACCACCGTAGAGAGAATAACTTTTGCGCAGATCTACTGACGTATTCTGCGGCGTGACATCACACCACGGCCAGGCCTTTATATGAATCGTTTTTTACCGTTCCACCTTAGCGCGTTTAGCGAGGCGGTTTCCTTGACACGTCTTATCAAAGCATAGATCATGCCCCCTTATTCCGGGATTCTCATCAATACGGACGTGGGTAACCCATCCGCGCCATTGATTACGTCGCTTGAGAGATAAGCGAGTTTTACCAGGTTGGTGGGGGACGCATAGCTTCGTCCATCCATATAAGGGGATAAGGATCCACCTTTTCACCTACGCCTTCTTCCTCCTTTGCTTATCCATTTTCAAGACTTTTCGAGCTCCAGCTCCCAAGTCCGCACACCCCACCTCAACCTTCTCCAACTATGTCCGGAGCGGGAGGCAGATGGATGGCCTCCTCCGTCACGGAGGGGCACATCACAAAGCTGCGGGAGGCTGGATACTTGTCCAGCAACATCACAAGACCGGCCGCCCGATGCGGGGGCAGCTCATTCCAACCCCTGTGCCCCATGAGAGGGTGGTGTTTCTCCCCACTTCCTCCATGGACTAGGTTTTCCACTTCACCCATTTGTCCGGGGGCTCATGTTCTACTACGGCCTGGACTTCCACGATCTGGCCCTGAATTTTATCCTCAACATCTCGGTGTTCATCGTCGTGTGCGAGGCCTTCCTCTGCATCCAGCCCCACTTGGGCTTATGGCTGAAGATCTTCAATGTCAGGCCGAAGGTAGTGGGCGGCCGTCAAGCGGAGTCTTGAGGCGCCATGGTTGGCAAGATGGCCAAAGTCCTATGGCTCGAGGGCTCCTTCGTGGAGACAATAAAGGGGTGGCAATCGGGTGGTTCTATATCACCGAGTATGCGACTCCAAATGGGCGGCGGCCCCCAAATTCAGATCTGGCTTCCCACACGGCTCTCATCATGGAAAGAGACGGGCACGGCGTCAGGGAATTCGGACGAGCTATCCGGACTCCAAACATGCGTCCGAAACCTGGTGGACAAGAATCTTAGGCTTGTCAACGTAATCCAGGTGATGCTCATCCGCCAGATTGATCCGGCACAGCACCCAACTCTGACAAGGCTCTTCGACACTATGTACGAAGATGCCTGGAAGGTGCTGTTCAAGGGCGCCGAGGCTCCCACATCCGCTACCGAAAATCGCGGATTCAGCTCGCAGCGTCAAGCCAGCGAGGTAAGTTATTTTACCCTTTATGGGACCCTTTTTCATAGTTTGACTCTATGCGGGATCTAAAACTCCCTAACCTTTGACAGGACTGGCTGAAGAAGTCCGGACAGGTTAACTATCCGGCTCCTTTGCCAGAAGACCCAGCGACGCCCGATTGACGGGGCTGCTGGCTCCGGTACCTCATGTGGTGCCGGAGAAGAAGGCCAAGAAGGAGGCAACGGAACTCGAAGGAGCTCCCCGGCGTGGTGCTGTCCGATTCTGAAGCGAATCTTCTCCACGAGAACGAGGAGGAAGAAAAAGCCTCTCCCCGGCGGGAGGAGAGGAAAAGGAAGGCCGCCTAACCGGGAGGCGGAGGGTCCAAGAAGGGAAGAACCCTTCCTTCGGACTTCTCCACCAACGTCGACAACGACGAGGAGGATTGGCCAACAAGGGCCAAGCCCCTGGCGAGATCGTAAGTGTCCGGGTACCCATGGCTTTTTTATTGCATAGTGTTCTCTAATGCCGAACAATCATGCAGCCCGCCCAAAGGCGAGTTCGCCGCTTCATCGAGCGGGTCCTTGAGTTCGTTGGAAATGGAGAGTACTTCACTTCCGGCCGCCTCATGGCCTCACGCTGCGGACGACACCGCGGTGGTGCCCCAAGGGGGGCCTGGTCAAGAGGAGGTGGCGCAGGAGGCGCCGCAAGGCAACCTCCCTGACTCCAGGCGCGTGGGGGGCGAGACCCCCAGGGGCTCTAAGCCCGACCTTCGTCCGGACTCCATGCCGGAACCTTCAGCAGTTCCGGAGTCCGGCAAGCATTCCCTTCGTAAGAAGGGTAAGACGCCGGTGTCTTCCGTCCAACCGGAGGCACCGGATAGCTTACTGGAGGCGCTTAACAGTGCCTCCATCAAGGAGGAGCACCGCACTGCTATGAGTGTGGTGATCCAGAAAGTTCAATCCGCCAAGAGCGGGCTGACCGAATCCTGTACCAGCCTTCTAACAGGCTTTGGGGTAAGTTTAGAATATGTAAAAATATTACCGCATAGACAGTAGTCCCTGATGCTTAGTTCGGTGTTCGGAAGGAAAAGCCGGACTAAGGATCTAAAAAGATATACGCAGGAGTCTAACGTAAGTATGTCAATATGGGAATGCAAAGGCTGCTTGACCTCTGCCGCCAGACTTGCTGGAGGTCACGTGCATTGAAGCGAGCCTCGGCGGTCCGAGAACGAGCTTGGCCGTGCCAAGAAGCAGCTCGAGGACAAGGAAGGTAAGTAATACCTTATTAAAGAAATACCTTATAGAAAGGTGTCGGTTGCAAAAATAACAGGAATAACATGGGTGCTGCGGGGGCCCACGACGAGGTGGCGACCACGAAGGAAGCGGTGTCCGTGGGTCGAAAACAAAGCGGCCGGAGTGCACCAGCGAGAGAAGGGGAGGCGCGGTGGCGGAGAATGCGGCAAGAGCTCCAGGCTCTCGTGGAAAAACACGAGGGTTTGGAGCGTGACTCGAAGACCCGAGAGTCCGAGCTTGCTTTGGCTCTTGAGAGTGCCAAAGCTGCTAAGGCCGAGGCCCAAAAAGCCATCCAAGAAATTGAATCATTAAAGAAGATAGCGGCGGGTAAGGCATTCTTTATGCAAAGCAAGCATGTGAAAGTGAATTACCTATTACTTACCCGGATTCGGAGCTCTCCAGGAGCATTCGCAGATCTGCCCCATAGTGTGTCTGATGCTGCCGCATTCTACCGCGCCAACGAGGGGAGCTCGACGGAGAAGGTGTTCTGGTCTCGATATCGAGGCGGACATCCAGTGCCCCTAAGCGACCAGCTGAAGCGGCTGGTCGTGCTCCCTAAGGTCGCCGAACAGGCCATGAGGGGCCTCATAGTTCGGTTGTGGCCATTCAAGCCACGCTGGGAGCTACTTTGGGCTAGTGCGGCTGGTGGGCCTTTGTCCACGGATTGAAGCCATCAAGCGCTCCGTCTGCATTGAAGGTGTCCGTCGGGCCCTTGCCCGTGCTAAAGTGATCTGGGGCAAGCTGGATGCAGAGAAGCTTGTGACGGACAGGCCACCGAAGGGCAAGGAGCATCGTACGACCGAAATGTACTATGAGGGCCTCCTGAAGGGTGCCCGCCGAATAGCGGATGAGTGCTCCAAAGATGTAATTTTGAATAGACTCACATGTGTTATCTTGTCTGCTGAAAACTTGTTCATATGCGCTAAGCAACGCTTGTTAATTTAAAATATTACCTTACGTGCGGCCGTTTATCAAATCGAGAGATGGCAAGTCGTTGGCTTGACCCCCCATGCCACGAGTCTTTGGGGTGTTCGGGATAAACTTGAGCGCTCTTGTTCCCATTCTTGGGTCCATCGAGGAGGCGTTCAACGCAACGAACAAGGCAACCGGACTTATAATGCTTGAACACTCTCACTTAGCCATAGAATTCTATAATTTTAAATTTCGTGAAGCCCCTAGTATTTGGAAGACCGAGTTCGGGCGCTATCCACGCCTTGGCGGACAATTCCGGTTCCTCGCTCTAAGCGGCATAAGTATTTAGGGACCGAAAAAACCTCTCGAACAGCGACGGCTCTCGCCTCTATCATGACGGTCAGTTTTAGCTTTCTCCACTGAGGTGCTCAACCCAGCTCAACTGGGGCACAATCGCAGTGGTTCTCCCGGTGCTACCTTAGTCGATATAACGGAACGTAAGGTACCAAAACACGGGAGTCGGGAAAATCCAACTATTGACCCAAGACATGATTCAGAGCCGATGCATATAATGCTATAAGTTCGGGGTGCCGCACTTGTGAAAGTGTTCGGACTTATCACACCATAATTTTGGGGTACTTAAGCCCCTGGTGTATTGGCCGTACCAAAGTGTACGGGTGCAACATGTCATGAAATGAACATATAAAATAGGAAAGAATGCAACAATAGGCAAGAGCTACATATTGGTTATTCAAAAAGGTACTGCAATGAAAGCAGAACGATACAAATAGTGCGATAAGCAAGGGATGGGACTATCTAACATGTCCCCTCGAGGGTAAGCTGCAGGATGGTATGTAAAACAGGTATAATGCTCGTAATAGAGACCACCTGAACACTCGACGTAGCTCTCTGCTTCCCTGGCTGTTGCATCGTGAGTTCGGCGATTCTAGTGCCGGACAGGACTTCTGGAAAACGGAGTCCTGAAAGTAAGAAAAAGGAAGAAAAAAGAAAAAGGAAAAGAATGACACAATCGGGAGCACCTGGTGCGGTTGAGCCGCATTCCGGGCGTGCCGTGGTCGTGCCCCTCCCCTTATGCCCATGTTATCTCAGAGCGTAGTAATGGCTTCGCAGTTTCGCGAGGGCTGGGGTTGGGGCCGGATTGCTACGCGTGCTTGAATCGTGCCAGGCGGTCTTGTTGTAGGTTACTCCGGGCGCGCTTGGTAGTGTCCGGACGCTTAGTGGCTTGACTCGAGAATTGCTGTGAGAGGCTGCTTTGCACCTCCGCCGCGAGGGCCGCCGTGTGCTCCTCCGTTCGGAGAGAGCGTTCGGTGTTTCCATTGACCGTGATTGCTCCTCGAGGGCCTGGCATCTTGAGCTTGAGGTATGGTAGTGCGGCACCACATTGAACTTTGCAAATGCGGTTCGTCCGAGCAGTGCATGATAGCCGCTGCGGAACGGGACGATGTCGAAGATTAACTCTTCGCTTCGGAAGTTATCCGGGGATCCGAAGACCACTTCGAGTGTAACTGAGCCTGTACAATTGGCCTCTACACCGGTATGACGCCTTTAAAGGTCCTCTTTGTAGGTTTAATCCTTGAGGGTCTATGCCCATTTTATGACTGTATCCTGATAAAGCAGGTTCAAGCTGCTACCGCCGTCCATCAGGACTCTGGTGAGGTGAAATCCGTCAATAATTGGGTCAAGAACCAATGCGGCGAAACCGCCGTGACGGGTGCTAGTGGGGTGGTCCCGTCGATCGAAGGTGATCGGGCAGGAAGACCATGGGTTGAACTTCGGGCGTGGCTCCATCGCATATCGTCCCTTAGTGCATGCTTCCGCTCCCTTTTGGGTATATGGGTTGCGTATATCATGTTCACCGTCCGCACTTGTGTGGGAAAACCCTTCATCCTCTATTGTTCGGGCGATCGGGCTCTTCCTCGTCGCCGCTATGCAGCCCTTGTCATTGAGTTCGGCACTTAACTTGCTCGCTTGCTTGAACACCCAACAATCCTGTTGGTGTGATTGGCTGGTTTTTCGGGGTGCCATGTATCCGCACAAGCGATCGAGTATTCGGTCCAAGTTGGACGGGCCTGGGTATTTCTTTTGAATGGCTTCTTCCGCTGACGGGTTTAGAGCCTCTAATCCGGCATTGACCGCCGTATCTTCATCATTGTCGCCGTTAACGCGGCGCTTTGTTCTTGTTGCGACGCGACCTGCCATTGCTGTCCTTGGTATCCGAACTACCAGGGTTGTTGGTCAAGTTGTTGCTTCGAGCTAGCCAGCTGTCCTCTTCCGCACAAAAGCGGGTCATGAGTGTTGTGAGGGCTGCCATGGATTTCGACTTTTCCTGTCCTAGGTGCCGGGCAAGCCACTCGTCGCGGATGTTATGTTTGAAGGCTGCAAGGGCCTCTGCATCCGGACAATCAACGATTTGATTTTTGTTTGTTAGGAACCGTGTCCAGAATTGTCTGGCCGATTCTTCTGGCTGCTGAATTATATGGCTAAGGTCATCGGCATCTGGTGGTCGCACATATGTGCCCTGGAAGTTATCAAGGAATGCGGCTTCCAGGTCCTCCCAACAACCAATTGATTCTGGCGGCAAGCTGTTGAGCCAATGCCGAGCTGGTCCTTTAAGCTTGAGTGGGAGGTATTTGATGGCATGTAGATCATCACCGCGGGCCATGTGGATATGGAGGAGATAGTCCTCGATCCGGACCGCAGGATCTGTGGTACCATCGTATGATTCGATGTTTACGGGTTTGAAGCCCTCGGGATTTGATGATCCATTACTTCATCCGTGAAGCATAGTGGGTGTCTTGGCGCCTTTGTATTGGGCTATATCACGGCGTAGCTCATATGAGCTTTGTCTCATCGTGTTCGCCCGGCCGGGTTTCTTGTATCCGCGCGACGGTAATCGCCCCGAAGTCGTTACGCCCACGCGATCCGTGGATCGATCTTGTATGTTTTGCCTTATCCTCCAATATATCTCGCAAGTCCGGCGGGTTTCCCGTGCCTTTGTACTTTTTGAGCGGCGTCGGGGTGTGGCTTGAGCGGAGGGCCGAGAGGCTTCTCTATCGCAGCCACGGGGTGGCCGGTCTGCCATGTCATGCGCTGATGACTTGGGTGGTTCCTCCTCTGATCGAGGCAACAACCTACGTTTGGGGTAGCTTTTGGAGGGGCGTTCGAGTTCATACTCTTCGGCTGCAAGGACTTAGTCCATCTGTCAACTAACAGGTCTTGGTCAGCTCTAAGCTGTTGCTGCTTTTTTTTGAGGCTGCTTGCCGTGGCCATAAGCCTGCATTTGAAACGCTCCTGTTCGGCGGGATCCTTAGGCACGACAAATTCGTCGTCGTCGAGGCTTGCCTCATCTTCGGAGGGAGGCGCATAATTATCGTCCTCTACTTCTCTTTCTGCCGCAGTGTCGTGCGGACTTGCTTCTTCCTCCTCCTGCGCTGAGTCCTGCTGGAGGGGGTTGTCTTCGGCACTGTCCGGGGTGTTATTATTTCCCATGCCGGAATCACTGTTTTTGCTGTGGCGGGATTTAGAGCGGCGCCACTAACGTCGACGCTTCGGTTGCTTCTTGGAGGGGTCATCCTCCGTTGTTCCATTGTCGTTCCCATCTTTTGAGATGTCCACCATGTATATGTCGTATGACGAGGTGGCCTTCCAGTGCCCTGTAGGCGCTGGGTCTTGGTCGTCTCCGGCATCGTCGTCCAAACCGTCGATGTCTTCAGAGTCGAAGTCGAGCATGTCGGTTAAATCATCGACAGTGGCTACAAAGTGGGTGGTGGGTGGGCGTTGAATTTCTTCGTCGTCCGTATCCCAAACTTTCTGTCCGTAGTCCGGCCAGGGCTCTCCGGATAAAGAGAGAGACTTTAGTGAATTCAGGATGTCACCAAAGGCGAGTCTTTGAAAGATGTCATGGCGATGAACTCCGTGACCGGCGCCCAATCAGATTCGATTGGCAGGGGCGCGGAGGGTTCGGAGTCCGGAGTGGAGTCTGGCACCCTGGAGTCGAGGTCTTCGCAAAGGACAGGGATTGTGTTCGGCTCAATCGACGTAGAGATCGTAGCCCCCGAGGCGGTGTCCAACCAC
Source organism: Aegilops bicornis (assembly GCA_021605145.1). Taxonomy (NCBI): domain Eukaryota; kingdom Viridiplantae; phylum Streptophyta; class Magnoliopsida; order Poales; family Poaceae; genus Aegilops; species Aegilops bicornis. The sequence goes on from CM038675.1 coordinate 574,348,812, forward strand.
TCATCCTCGATCGGGGAATCCGGCTCCGGATTAAGGGTCGGAGCGGATGCTGGTGCGGGCTCCAGGGCACTGTTCGGCGGCGGAGCTAGATCATACCCATCGAGACAAAGGCGGCACGCTCAGTGGCTCGAATCCGTCGAAGATCAAGTCTCCACGAACATCGGGCCGCATAGTTCAAACTTCCAAATCTGACACGATGGCCAGGGGCATAGCTTTCGATCTGCTCCGGATGGCTGCGAATTAATTGGCCCGATGCAAAGCCGCCGAATATGAAGATCTGTCCGGGAGAAAAGTCTCACCACTGGACCGCGTCGTTGTTGATGATCGAAGGAGCCATCGGGCCTATCGGTGGCGACTACGGAGGAACTCTCAATGAAAGCACCAAGGTCGGTGTCAAAACCGGCGGATCTCGGGTAGGGGTCCCGAACTGTGCGTCTAGGCGGATGGTAACAGGAGACAAGGGACACGATGTTTTTACCCAGGTTCGGGCCCTCTCGATGGAGGTAATACCCTACTCCTGCTTGATTAATATTGATGATATGGGTAGTACAAGAGTAGATCTACCACGAGATCAAGGAGGCTAAACCCTAGAAGCTAGCCTATGGTATGATTGTTGTCCGTCCCTCGGACTAAAACCCTCCGGTTTATATAGACACCGGATAGGTTAGGGTTACACAGTCGGTTACATTGGTAGGAGATCTACATAAACTAATCGACAAGCTTGCCTTCCACGCCAAGGAAAGTCCCATCCGGACACGGGACGAAGTCTTCAATCTTGTATCTTCATAGTCTTGGAGTCCGGCCGTGATGATAGTTCGGCTATCCGGACACCCCCTAGTCCAGGACTCCCTCACAGAGGAACTCTCAATGAAAGCACCAATGTCGGTGTCAAAACTGGCGGATCTCGGGTAGGGGGTCCCGATCTGTGCGTCAAGGCTGATGGTAACAGGAAGCAAGGGACACAGATGTTTACCTGTGTTCGAGCCCTCTCGATGGAGGTAAAACCCTACTTCCTGCTTGATTAATATTGATGATATGGGTAGTACAAGAGTAGATCTACCACGAGATCATAGAGGCTAAACCCTAAGAGCTAGCCTATGATGGTATGATTGTAATTGTGATCGGCCTACTAAGGACCAACCTCTCCGGTTTATATAGACACCGGAGAGGGCTAGGTTTTACATGGAGTCGGTTACAAGGAAGGAAATATAATATCCGGATCGCCAAGCTTGCCTTCCACGCCAAGGAAAGTCCCATCCGGACACGGGCCGAAATCTTGAGTCTTGTATCTTCACGCTTCAATAGTCCGGACGTTGTACACAGTTCGGCTGTCTGGATACCCCCTAATCCAGGACTCCCTCAGGCCCCCTGATGCTCCACCGACCTCAACTCCAACTCTATATATTCACGTTCGGGGAGAAAAAAATCAGAGAGAGGGATTCATCGCGTTTTACTATATGGAGCCGCCGCCAAGCCCTAATCTCTCTCGGGAAGGCTGATCTGGAGTCCGATCGGGGCTCCAGAGAGGGGAATCCGTCGCCGTCGTCATCATCAACCATCCTCCATCACCAATTTCATGATGCTCACCGCCATGCATGAGTAATTCCATCGTAGGCTTGCTGGACGGTGATGGGTTGGATGAGATTTATCATGTAATCGAGTTAGTTTTGTTAGGGTTTGATCCCTAGTATCCACTATGTTACGAGATTGATGTTGCTATGACTTTGCTATGCTTAATGCTTGTCACTAGGGCCCGAGTGCCATGATTTCAGATCTGAACCTATTATGTTTTCATGAATATATGTGAGTTCTTGATCCTATCTTGCAAGTTTATAGTCTCCTACTATGTGTTATGATCCGCAACCCGAAGTGATAATAATCGGGACCACTCCGGTGATGACCGTAGTTTGAGGAGTTCATGTATTCACTATGTGTTAATGCTTTGGTCCGGTACTCTATTAAAAGGAGGCCTTAATATCCCTTAATTTCCACTAGGACCCCGCTGCCACGGGAGGGTAGGACAAAAGATGTCATGCAAGTTCTTTTCCATAAGCACGTATGACTATATTCGGAATACATGCCTACATTACATTGATGAACTGGAGCTAGTTCTGTGTCAACCTATGTATAACTATTGCATGAATAATCGCATCTGGCATAATTCTCCATCACCGATCCAATGCTTACGAGTTTTTCACATATTGTTCTTCGCTTATTTACTTTTCCGCTGCTACTGTTACAATCACTACAAAACCCAAAAATATTATTTTTCTACCGTTATCACTACTATCATACTACTTTTCTACTAAATACTTTGCTGCAGATATTAAGTTATCCAGGTGTGGTTGAATTGACAACTCAACTGCTAATACTTGAGAATATTCTTTGGCTCCCCTTGTGTCGAATCAATAAATTTGGGTTGAATACTCTACCTCGAAAACTGTTGCGATCCCCTATACTTGTGGGTTATCATGGCTATTTCAAGTGAACTCGGTGGCGCCGGATAGATCAAATAGGTGGGGCCGAGTTTGACTTTAGGTTTAGGACATATGTGGAATGAGGTGGTTGAGTGTTGGGGAACGTAGTATTTCAAAAAATTTGCCTACGATCACGCAAGATCTATCTAGGAGAAGCATAGCAACGAGCGGGGAGAGTGTGTCCACGTACCCTCGTAGACCGAAAGCGGAAGCGTTTAGTAACGCGGTTGATGTAGTCGAACGTCTTCGCGATCCAATCGATCCAAGTACCGAACGCACGGCACCTCCGCGATCAGCACATGTTTAGCTCGGTGACGTCCCTCGAACTCTTGATCCAGTTGAGGCCGAGGGAGAGTTCCGTCGACAAGATGACTTGGTAGGCAGTGATGATGAAGTTACCGGTGCAGGGCTTCGCCTAAGCACTATGACGATATGACCGAGGTGTGTAACTGTGGAGGGGGGCACCACACACGGCTAAGACAAATCTTGGAGTGCCTTTGGGGTGCTCCCCTCCCCCATATATAAAGGAGAGAGGGAGTAGGCGGCCGTCCTAGGGGCGCGCCAAGCACAGGGAGTCCTACTAGGACTCCCAAGTCCTAGTAGGATTCCCTTTCCTATTAAGAGTAGGAGAGAAGGAAAGAGAGGGAGAGGAAGAAGGAAAGGGGGGGGGGGCTGCGCCCCCACCCCTTGTCCAATTCGGTTTGGGCAGGGGGGAGGCGTGCACCACCTCTTGGCCCTTCTCCCCTCTCTCAATTAAAGCCCAATGAGGCCCATTACTTGTCCCGGTGAATTCCCATAACTCCTCAGTACTCCGAAAAATACCCGAATCACTCGGAACCTTTCCGATGTCCGAATATAGCCTTCCAATATATGAATCTTTACCTCTTGACCATTTCGAAACTCCTCGTCATGTCCGTGATCTCATCCGGGACTGCGAAAAAACTTCGGTACATCAAATCACATAACTCATAATATAAATCGTCATCGAACGTTAAGCGCGCGGACCCTATGTGTTGGGGATATAACTACTGAGTGTAAACCGCCCAGGAGGGGCCGGTTCACCCTCAACTATATTGAAGCCCACAAGACTCAGAAGATGGCGTTTTACTATGAAGCTTAGAGGCCCGGAGCCCAAAGGCGGATTAGGGCCCGTAGTGGTAAACCGCCATAGTCATGTAACTTGTATTGTAAGATAAGGAAAGGAGAGACCGAGCCGAAAACTTGTATGAGTCGGCCTCGGGACTTTGTAGACAGGCCGAGCGTCAACCCATGTATATAAGGGGACGACCCGGCGGCGGTTCAGGGACAACAAAACAACAACTCGAGACTCAGGCAAGCGTATTTCGCTCCCTGGTCATCGAAACCCAATCAATCCCATCACAAATAGACATAGGCTTTTACCTTCATCGAAAGGGCCAAACTAGTATAATCTCCCGTGTCCCTTGTCCAGTTTAACCCCTTCAAGCTAACCCGTTGCGATGGCTCCACGACTAAGTCCTTTCATGAGGACATCTGACGTGTTAATTCCACGACAGTTGGCGCCCACCGTGGGGCTATCGCACGATGGTGTCGAGTTCTTGAAAGGGCTGCTCTGAAGGACTTAAGGGGTACGTGATCGGCCGAATGACCAAAAGTCATCACGGCAAGCTCTACATCGACGACAAAGGATGGGGCCCCGAGGCCGGCTCGATCGAGTACGGGTACCACGTCCCCTTCGGCGGAATTCATGTCTTCATCGGCAAGATTGGCGAGCCGGGCCCTGAGCCGGACATCTGCACCAACCTCGTCGAGACGGCTCAGCGTGCGAGTCCAGCCCGGGTTAAGCCAGCCATGAAGCGTGCGTCAGAGGATGTGTCCATGGGATAAATTCTGAACCGGTGTACGAAGGTGAGACGGCCGTATACTCGACGGCGAATCATCCACCGCAAAACTGAGTCCTTGTACCAGGTTCATAGCGGTGTGTTCGAAGGATATTCCGATGGCAACAGTATTCCGGACCTTCTTGAACCGCCAAGTCGGGTTGCTGTTTACATGGCCGGAACACAGCCCACGTTGCAGTCTTCATCCACCGCAGCGACGAACACCGGATCAGCAGCCGCGGCAGGAGTCCCGGCGCGCCGTCCGGCGCAAGTCCTCTCCGGTTTAATGGACACCTAGGCGACCTTATTGACCGCAACAGTAACCCCGGAGACGTGGGATTAGCACAATGCGGACGTTGCGAAGCTGAAGGACCAAATAGCACAGGCTAAGGAGGACCTGGCAGCTGAGGATGTTAGGATGGCTGAAGAGCGGGCCGCTTTGGATGCTCAATCACAGCGGATCTGAGCCGCGTAATTACCAGCTCATGCTGGATCGGACCGCATCAGAGGATGTAATGCAAAGGAATTACCGGTGACGTCTGCCGCCGGTTTACAAAGGGTTAAATCTCTTTCAGACGCCAGGCGCTGGGCCGAGCAATCCGGTAGCTGCAAACTGGACGGAGGCGCCTAGGACAGTTCCGGATCAACTACGGATAACGGAGCCACCCCGACGTACAGATAACCCGCTGCAATACGTGTCTACACCACCGGGTCACTTCTCGAGCCCTCTGGATAACATGATTGCCGCAGCTTCACGTCTGGCGGCCATTCTGATGGAAGGTGATTCAATAGCAGCAGTTGAGACGCGGCGGGCGAGAGATCTTCTCCAAACCGCCGTGGAACAACAACAAGCTTATTCATATAGTCGGGATAGAATTCATTCAACCCCTCGTCCGAGCCCAAGTTATAGCAGGCGTATGGATGAACCGGAGGTGTCTAGCAGCGCGCGGCATTGCAATGCTCAAGATGTGGTGGATCATGGCAGGGCACGAAGGGATGCCGCTTTGGGTCATTATCAACCCGCCCAGGTTCAGCTAGCAGCGTCAGTTGAACGAGGCACCGGGCTTGCCTTCAGTTCCTGGGGAGTGCCGTGCCTTATTCCGGCTCTCCGTAATGTGCGTTTGCCCAAAGATTTCAAGGGTCCATGCAAAGTGCCTAACTACACGGCGGATCAGCCACCTGAGGCGTGGGTCGAGAGTTATGAGATGGCAATGGAGATGCTAGATGTAGATGAAGCAGCTTGTGCAAAGTACTTCACGATGATGTTGGAGGGAACAGCCCGTACTTGGTTGAAAAATCTGCCAGCTAATTCCATCGAGTCTTGGGATCAGTTGAAAGCCCGGTTTATAGCCAATTTCAAAGACACGTGCAAGCAGCCCATGTCCATTGTGGATCTGGATGCTTGTGTTCAAGGACAGAACGAGTCCACAACTCATTGGGTGCGCCGGGTTTCAGACGTTTTACACTCGTCCGGCCGGATTAACGCTGGTCAAGCGATTATCACACTGGAGCGCAATTACCGGTTTAAGTCACTGAAGATGAAATTGGTATGGCTCAAGTGCCACTGCAGCGACATGGGAACCCTCATGGCAGCCTTGGTAAAGTATGCCAATTCTGATAATACCAAGGATCCAGATTCTGATAATGAGAAACCGGAGAAGGGAAAGAAGAATGGCGGTGCGAAGGGACAGCAGCACAACCAAGGTGGCCATGGGAATAATGGTAAGCGTAAAGCGGATTCAGATTTTGTGGCTAACGCAAATGTGCAGCGCCGAAAAGGTAAACCGCCCAGTAGCGATGGGGCGATGAATCTGGGCGTTTGTTGAATCAGCCTGTCCAAGCATGGGACCAAGGAGGCTCCTCGCAACGCATCTCTGGAAGGATGGTCATACCCTGAAGGAGGTCAAGAACACTGATCTCTTTCGGTATGATCAGGGTCCGACGCGCGGTACAGGTCCAGGTTTTCCTGCTGGCGGCGCGTCAAACTCTGGGTTCCAGAGTAATTATGGCCACCGTAACAACCAAGGTGGTAATAACCAGCAGAATAATCAAGGAATCAGCAGCAGTCGGGTTACCAGAGTCACCCAAAGCAGTTGAATGGTGGGCAGTATCATGTGTTCACCACTAGTCTGTGCAAGCGTGATCAGAAGCTTCACAAGAGGGCAGTCCATGCTGTTGAACCGGCAGTTCCAAGTTATCTGCAGTGGTCGGAACAACCTATTGTGTGGAGTAGGGAGGATCATACGCCCCGGGTTGACAATCCGGGTCAACTAGCTCTGGTGGTGGCACCTCAGGTGGGAGGTTATAAGTTCACCAAAGTACTCATGGATGGAGGAAGCAGTATCAATATTCTGTATTATGAGACATTCCGTCACATGGGGTTGACAGATAAGAATCTTAAACCGTCCAACACTGTTTTTCATGGTGTGGTACCAGGTAAATCGGCGTATCCAACAGGTAAGATCACTTTGGAAGTTGTGTTTGGTGATGAGCATGACTCTAGGTCTGAGACATTGACCTTTGAGGTAGTAAGAATCCAGAGCCTGTATCATGCGCTGTTTGGGCGGCCGGCTTATGCAAAATTCATGGCAAGGCCTTGTTATATTTATTTGCAGCTCAAGATGCCGGGTCATAAAGGGACTATCACGGTTCATGGAAGTCAAAAAATTGCGTTGGATTGTGAGGAGGGTGACGCGGCTTATGCTGAGGCGGTTTGTGCTACAGAAGAGCTAAAGTTTTATAAGGAGAATGTTGATCCGGCAGATATGACCCCTCTGAATAAGCCCACCACTGAGCATGACCCAACCCTGCATTTCAAACTGGCTGACAAGACTAAACTTGTTGACTTGCATTACCCGATTCGTCCCAAGCAGTTCACAAGACGCGACTAATCTGGATCCAAAATAGGAAAGCGGCGCTCATCGAGTTCATCCGTGAGAACCGGACATTTTGCATGGAAGCCTTCTGACATGCCAGGTGTATCGAGGGAACTCGCTGAGCACACTCTTAATATTGATCCAAAGTTTAAACCAGTCAAGCAATTTCTTCGTCGCTTTAATGAAGAAAGACGCAAGGCAATTTGTGAAGAGGTAGCCCGGCTGTTGGCTGCTGGTTTTATCGTCAAAGTTTTTCATCCTGAATGGTTGGCTAATCCAGTGCTGGTTCTTAAGAAGAAAAACGGCACTTGGCGTATGCGTGTGGATTACACGGACTTGAATAAGGCTTGCCCGACTGATCCCTTTGCTCTCCCACGTATTGATCAGATCATTGATGCGACGACGGGTTGTGAGCACCTGAGTTTTTTGGATGCTTATTCAGGATATCATCAGATCAAGATGTCAGTTAAGGACCAGGAGAAGACAACCTTCATCACTCCTTTTGGAGCCTTCTGCTATGTTTCTATGCCATTTGGGCTCAAGAGTGCTCAGGCAACTTATCAGTGTTGTGTGCAAAATTGTCTTCACACGCAGATTGGGCGTAATGTTCATGCTTATGTGGATGACATTGTGGTAAAATCCAGGAAGAAGGAAACACTGATCGATGACCTCAAGGAGATGTTTGACAATCTTCAAATTTACAAGATGATGCTTAATTCGGATAAATGTGTTTTTGGTGTTCCGGCAGGCAAGCTTCTCGGGTTTTTGGTATCCAACAGGGGCATTGAGGCCAACCCAGAAAAAATTAAGGCAATCACATCCTGGCTAAACCGAAGTGTATCAATGATGTTCGGCGTCTCGCAGGTCGGATTGCAGCCCTTAGCCGGTTTATCGGCCGTTTGGGAGAGAAGGCAATTCCTTTGTATCGAGATGTTGAAAAAGGCGGATGATTTAAATGCGGAGTAGCGCCAATCACGGCCTTTGAGGAGCTAAAGCGGCAGTTGGTTGAACCGCCGGTTCTTGCAGCCCCAGTTGATCATGAGCCTTTACTTTTATACATGGCTGCCAATGCCCGAGCAGTCAGTGTGGCAATTGTGGTTGAGTGTAAAGAAGCTGGGAAGGAATATCCGGTTCAACGACCTGTATACTACATCAGCGAAGTCCTGATCGAGTCAGAACAACGCTATCCGCATTGGCAGAAGTTGGTGTACGGGGTTTTTATGGCGGTCGAAAACTCAAGCAATAATTTCAAGGCCATCCGATCCACGATGGTTAGTTCTGCTCCTTTGGGCGATATAATTCAAAACAGGGAAGCCACTGGCCGGGTTGCAAAGTGGGCAATCGAGCTTGGGCCATACTGTTTAAAGTATGTACCTCGAACAGCCATCAAGTCTCAGGCTCTTGTGGATTTTATCAATGACTGGACCAAGCTGCAAGCACCGGAAGATAAACCGGATAATACGTATTGGACCATTCATTTTGAAGGATCCAGGCAGTTGGAAGGCTCGGGGGCTGGAGTTGTCCTTACTTCCCCTCGAGGGGATAAAGTTTCCTATGCCCTCCGCTTGATGTTTCCTTGTACTAACAATGCAGCTGAGTACGAAGCTTTACTCCATGGTCTCCGCGTGGCCAAAGAGATGAACTTAAGTCGAAGTTCGTTGTTTGGAGATTACGATCTGGTGGCTCGACAAGTTTCTGGTACTTGGGATTCTAAGGATCCACTCATGGCAGCTTACAGGCGTGAGGTGGATATTGTGGCGGGACATTTCAGAGGGTATCAGGTTGAGCATATCGATCGGCGCAAAAACGAAGCAGTAGACGCTTTGAGCCGGCTTGGATCTCAGCGTAAACCGGTACCTCCAAACACCTTTTTAGATATCTTTCATAACCCGTCTGTTAAGGTGCCTACAAAAGTAGATTTGGCTGTCCCGGATCGGAGGCTCGGTTGGTGGCCGCTTTACACGTTATACCAGATTGGACGGTTCCATATCTGGCGTATATGAGCCGGGGCGAGTTACCAAATGATAAAGTCCTGGCTCGGCAGATAGTCTGGCGGTCCAAGTCAATGGTTATTCACAATGGCGAGTTAATTCGCTGTAGCATTTCGGGCGTATTTCAGCGTTGTGTTTCTCCGGAAGAAGGCCAAGAGATCCTATGGGAAATTCATGAAGGGGATTGTGGTCATCATGCCGGTTCAAAGTCCCTGGTTGCAAAAGCTTTTCGTCATGGGTTTTTCTGGTTGACAGCTCATCGCGTCACGGAGGATATGGTAAAGCGATGTGATGCTTGCCAAACTTTTTCACGCAGAGCTCATATTCTGGCGCAGGAACGACGGATGATTCCCATTACTTGGCCTTTTTCTACTTGGGGGCTTGATATGGTGGGACCCTTTAAACGTTCCTGTCAGTGTCAAAACCGGCGGAAATCGAGTTGGGGGTCCCGAACTGTGCGTCTAGGCGGATGGTAACAGGAGACAAGGGACACGATGTTTTTACCCAGGTTCGGGCCCTCTCGATGGAGGTAATACCCTACTCCTGCTTGATTAATATTGATGATATGGGTAGTACAAGAGTAGATCTACCACGAGATCAAGGAGGCTAAACCCTAGAAGCTAGCCTATGGTATGATTGTTGTTCGTCCTACGGACTAAAACCCTCCGGTTTATATAGACACCGGATAGGGTTAGGGTTACACAGAGTCGGTTACAATGGTAGGAGATCTACATATCCGTATCGCTAAGCTTGCCATCCACGCCCAGGAAAGTCCTTGGGACACGGGACGAAGTCTTCAATCTTGTATCTTCATAGTCCAGAGTCCGCCAACGGTGATAGTTCGGCTATCCGGACACCCCTAATTCGGGACTCCGCAGTAGCCCCGAACCAGGCTTCAATGACGATGAGTCCGGCGTTGATTGTCTTCGCATTGCGAGGCGGGTTCTTCTCCAAATTCCATATACTTGTCGAATAGTGTCCGGCTTCTGATAAATGCTGCGCTCCTTGGCTTCTACGCCCAATAGTGGCCACCTTCCACGTGTTTGAATGAATGCGAAAAGCCAGGGTACTTTTACACTTACCCCCTAGCTGCGCAAATGAGCCGCCTATAAAAGGGGCGAGGATCTAGATCTGAGTCACTCCATCCCCCCTCCACGAGCTTTCATCGGAGCACCTCCAAAAACCCATTCCATCATGGACAGTCGAAGCGGCTCCTCCTCTCGCGCTCCCAGCCCTCGGCCTGGAAATTGGGAGAGATGCTCAGTCCCGCATAGCGAGCTAGTTATACTCCAAACCAAGGGATTTCTTCCCCCGGCCTTTATGGTTCCGGTTCGAGCCGGACTTGCCACCTACAAGGGCGCAAAGCAAGCGGAGAGTGTCCCCGATCCCTCTAAAGGAGAGCGGGTGTGCTTTATCTCTTATCTAGTAAGTGGACTCGGATTTCCAATCCATCCGTTTCTCCAGGGGCTCTTGGAGTTCTACGGCCTCCAGTTGTACGACCTTACGCCTGCCTCCATTTTGCACATCGCGGGCTTCGTGGCCCTGTGCGAACTGTTCTTGGGCATCGAGGCTCATTTTGCACTGTGGAAGAGATTATTCTAGCTTGGACCCCGTTCTCATGAGGGGTCAATATATCAAGTGGGCGGAGCCGAACTATGGCGCATCGCCGGGACCGGATATCTATCTGGAACCCCGAAGAAGGCGTCCGAAGACTGGCCTTCGGAATGGTTTTACATGGAGGGCGTCCCCCGGATCCTGTTCGGATCGGCCTTCCGGAGTTTAGCAACGCTCCTCTGAAGAAGCGCCTAAGCCGGGCGCTCATGAGCCCCCAGAGGGAAAAGGACCGAGACGTCCTTTACTTGATGAGCCGAATAAGATTACTGGCTCATGCCGGATTGACCATGATTGGAGTCATGGCAATCTGCATTATGAGGGGAGTGCAGCCGGTCCAATATAGGGGCCACCCCATGTGGGACTTCAACGGGGAGGACGACGCCACCCGCCATGGCCGCCAAGGGCCGGGATCGGTTACCGAACTGGTGAAGACCTTGTCCGCCATGTACAAAGGGGAAGAGGAGGATTTTCTCCGCCTCAATCCACTGAGCGGGTTTTCTTCGAATAATCCTCGAAGTTGGGTAAGCAAATATCTTTGTGGCCTATCCGATCCATGTTCCCGTGGTTAAATATCTCATTTTATGGTTTCTACGCAGGAACTGCGCCGGGCCGTGGGGAAGATACACAACCCACCTCCACAACCCGAGGATCCAGAACGGTCCCTCGATCCGGCCTCCGAAGAGGATCCGGATATAAAGGTGGAGCTGATCGACGGGGTGTTCCACCAACTTAGCATCGACAATGCTTTGGTTGCCATTACGGCCGACTACCCCGGATTATTTCCTGCCTCTCAGGTAACCGTCACCGAAGTCCGGATACCATGCCCCACCGTGCTTTACTTCTGATCACCACGTATTTGATGGTGTTTCGCAGGGGGTGCCTTCGAGGCAGGAGGCCGAGCCCGCAGCGGCTAGCCAACAAGGCGAGACGCTCAAGAATTTGAAAAGAAGTGCGGTCCGGATCGAAACTCCGCCGCAACGGTATGGCGTGTCACCATATTCCCAGGATTGATTCCTGGAAGGCGTACTAACGCTAGTGCTCTTTTCAGGAAAAAGAGTGCTCACCGGACTGAGTCCGGAGAGGTTGCCAATCGAACCTCCGTCGGCCAGGCTCCAAAGCCGGGTCCAGAAGCGGAGGCGAGCACGAGGCGTGCGTCAGATGCTCCTCCGACAGAGGATGCCGACAGATTGTCCGCCACCAACTCCGAGGTGGAGAGCGCCATGAATCACAGGCGCCACGGGACAGTTCTTCGTGGACGACATGTTTCTCCCAAGAGGCCTTAAATGCCTTCAATTAGGGAGATGCGCACCTCCGTGCCGCTCAAGATGGTCTAGCCAGAGCCACGGAGCAGTATGTAAAGGACATACTGGTGAGGAAATTTGACAGTTATATATGCCAGTAGCCCCCGAGACTTAAAATAGTTAGAATAACTGATTTAAGGATCATTTGTTATGCAGGATCTTACAAAAAAGAATAACCGACTGTCCCAGGAGCTTGACGAATGTAAGGCCCAACTTGAGGCCGCACTAGCCGCTACAGGGGAGCCACAGAGACCCCCTCTGGTAATATATGCCTCACAAGATAAATAGTTTATGAAGTGCGGCGTGTGTGTAAATCTGACAATAATATTGCAGATGGCGCCGGACTAGATCCGGACAAGCAACAGTTCTTGCGCCAGCTAAAGGCCGGCGAGAGCGTGCTTACGAGGGTGCGGAAGGAGAAAAATAACCTCCAAGATGCCAACACCCAACTGGGTGAGGAACTAAAAGATGTTCGTGCCCAGTTGTCTGACTCCGTAAAGGAGAATCGACGGCTTCGTCGCGGCATTTTCAGTAAGTGCTTGAGCGAACTTTGAAAGAGTTCGGCGAGGAAGGCGACTAACATAAACATGTATGTAGGTTTGCTCACAGGTCATCCTGAGGAGGAGATGCCCAGTTCTTCGGGTGATCTTCTTCCCGAACTGCGTCAGCTGCATGAACAAGTTCGGCAGGTGATGAAAGGCGTCGGCCAGGCCTTGTGGCCATCTATATCCGTGCCCGAAGGCATTGGGGAGCTGGCAGAGCGGCTTCAAGGAGCACGGCGGCGCTTCCGACTATGGAAGATATCGGCTGCCGTCAAAGGCGCCAGGAGGCTGGGCCATGGTAAAGACGCAGTACACGGTTGTCGACCCAAACCACATGGCCGAGGTCGGACCTGTGGGGCCCGATGGGAAGGAGATCCTGTAAGCTTAGTGTACGGCCAAGTAGAATTGGCCGCCAAGTATTCCCAGCAAGATTGTAAATTAGATAGCCTATTAGATGGCATTGAGGAGGAATACAATGAGTCGAGTTGACTATGTAATTGAAAATGACATGAGAAATGTCTTCTAGCCGGATTGTAGATCGTTTGTCATAGCAGACCATTTCGCTTCGACCTCGGGACCCAACAGTCCGGAGTGTGTCCGAATACCCTCGCGGTTATATAAGAACCGGGGCATGCATGGAGACAAGGCGTAGGGGTCATTATTGCTGTATCAGACAAGTGCCCAACTAGTTATGTTATATTACATGGGTAGTAAGAAACATCTTCGGGGAGAATAGTTCCGTTAAGGGTTCCTTTCCTTTGGGAGGCATGCCCTAGAGTGCATGTCAAAACTGCTAAGAAAGCAGAAAATCATCCGGGCAGATGGATAAATAGTTAAAAATCATCTTTCAGTTCACCGACCGAATATTCCCTTAACAACGCTTAGCTTTCGGCTTCACCCAGTCGAGGTACACATCCGGTGACCAGCGGCAAGAATAATCGCACAGTGTGCTCTCTTTACCACCTAGCCGAACAATCGGGAACGAGGGGTATGCACAGAGCCGAGCAACCCAGCTTGGCCAAAACTTAAGTCATATCGATGCATATAATGGTGAATAAAAGGTACATGCGGAAGTTTGACGCATGTGTTGGGCATGAAGCCCGTATAAATAAGCTTTTGTTAAAGAAGCCCCCAGGTATAATGAGTGCGGACAGCGCGTCAAATATGTGCGAACAAAGCGCAAACGAGCCTCTAAAGGCTTCAAGAAGAAGGAGGAGGAAGGAGAGAAATAAAAGACAACAAAAACAGAAAATGTGGACGGAGGAAGGAGACAAACTTGGAGTCCGGCGCTTAGGCGTAGAATCTTCGTAGACGGGCCGCGTTTGAAAGTGCGTTATATCGACTAGAGGGGGGGTGAATAGGCGATTTTTATGAATTCTTCACTGAGGAATTTGCCGGTGAGGAAATTCCTTAGCGAAGAACTACTTGCAGCGGAATAAGTACTCAAGTAAGCATAACAGATTACAAGCATAGTCATCATGATGAAATGAAGACAATCACAGAGTACGTAAAGCGTAATCATAGGATAACACAGGATGAAGACAAACAGATCAAGAAATTGAGCTGAGGAAATTGAGAAAGTCTTGATCAAAGTCTTCAAACACAGATATGAACAAATACTCAACACGAATGAGGAAATGAAAGGGTTGAGGAAATAGAACCGATTAGGTTGGTGAAGACAATGATTTGGTAGACCAGTTCCAAGCTATTGTCTCGGTTATGCGTCTGGTTGGAGCGGTGAGTATTTAAACTCGAGGACACACAGTCCCGGACACCCGATCCCGAGCACGCAGCTCAGGACACCAAGTCCTCACCGTATTCTCCTTGAACTAAGGTCACACAGACCTCGTCCAATCACTCGTGGTAAGTCTTGAGCGACTTCCAAACCTTCACAGAATTGGTCATTCGGCGATCCACAATTCCTCTTGGATGCTCTAGACCATGATGCCTAACCGTATGGAAGAAGCACAGTCTTCAAAGGTAACAAGCGTCGGATCCACGAGGATCAATTTCTTGATGATGCTCAATCACTTTGGGTTTGTTGGGGTTTGGTTTTTGGGTTTTCCTCACTTTTGGGTTTTTCCTCACTTGATGATTTTCTCTCAAAGTCCTCGAGAGGATGGGTTGCTCTCAAATGACAAGTGTCAAGTTCTCTCGGAGCAGCCAACCAGCTAGTGGTTGTAGGCGGCTATTTATAGCCTAGGGAGCAGCCCGACATGATAAGACATAAATGCCCTTCAATGATATGACCGTTAGGTGGATAAGATATTTTGGGATAGTGGCGCAAGAACACAGAACGGTCGGAAATTTGACTCTCAAATTCCTCGGGGCTATCATGTTCCTCCTTTGTGTAGGCAATTCGCACTGGCGAATTCCTAACTCCTCAGTCAGAACAAATTCCTCAGCGACCATAAGAGCTTCGTCTCTGTCACTGAAGAAATTGACTGAACTGTATGAGATTTCCAAAAGCTTCACTCGAAGGGATTGGTAGGTGTAGGATTTTGAGTTGAGCATCAAATGGAAATTTTTCCTTAGTATTTCCTCGACCCCTTTAACAAAGACGGTGTTTCCTATGACTCAAGAAAGAGAAAATGAAACTACGAAAACAAAAGTCTTCACGCTTCATGTTCCTCAAATGAATACCAAGTCTTCAAGGTCACACCAATTTCTTCACTTTCAAAGTCTTCAGAAAGTCTTCAGAATATCAAAGTCTTCAGATGAAGAACTTCATTTTAGGGGTCGACTTTCTCCGTAAATATCAAACTCCTCATAGACTTATAGACCTGTGTACACTCACAACGCATTAGTTACTTAACCTATAAGTCTTCAATACACCAAAATCACTAAGGGCACTAGATGCACTTACAATCTCCCCTTTTTGGTGATTGATGACAATATGGGTTAAGTTTTCAACGAGGATAAACATATGAATTGTAAATCGATAATGAGGAATTTGATTGCAAGATATAGAAGAACTCCCCACGAAGATGTGCATAGTGAGGAATTTGCTTTTGAGGCAATGCACATTTGAAGAATTGAATCATGGATATCTCCCCTATATCTTGTAATTCATACACATTTAACATATAATATGAAGAATTTGAAATGCATGATGAAATATGGTGCTTGATGTTATGCAAAGTAACGCATCAAGAATATCGAGCTCAAATCGATTTGCTATGAAGATTTTCAAGGAGCTCACGAGAATCGTAACATAGAGCAAGAGCATAATGCATCAAAAGTATCAAAGCACCATCGGGTTTAAGATTACAACTCGATCCAATAAAAGGTTTCAGAAGAACGAGAGTTGTAACTTAATAAAATACGGTATAGAGACAAAAACTAGACCCACTTGAAGACTAACTCAAATTTCTCCCCCTTTGTCATCGAATGACCAAAAGGATCGAAACTGAGGACTAACGCTCTTGAAGAATTTCAAGTTGAAGACGGAGCGCCAGCATTGTCGGGGTTGTTTGTTGAAGTAGGACCAGCCGCAGTGTCTTCCAAGTCTTCATTTTCATCAGTGTCGCGAGATGAAGAATAGGAGCTGGCCACCAAGGAAGGAACTTTGACCTTCTTGAATTTCTTCGAAGGAGGTGCAGACCAGTCAAATTCTTCCTTGAGACCCATTGAAGTCAGTTCTTCTTCATTATAGACATGTGAAAGAACAGCCCAAAAGCGCTTGAAGGTTTCATGAAGGTAGTAGTGGTTTTCTTCACCGCATTGTGTGTTGAGGTCATGTTGTAAAGAAGAGTACCAAATTGACGCTTGACCCACTTATGATTACGATCAACCTTCCGATGAAGACCGAGGAGTAACTCACGATCGATCATCACCACAGGTGCGATAGCTTGAGGGTTTTGCTTGACCGAGGTATTTGGCTGAGTCATGTGTGGCGTAGTCATCATTGGTGGAGTAGGATGCTGCTTTAAACTGTCCATCCAATGGACGAATACCTTCATCGATCACAAAGTGGACTTGCCCTTGTCATCACCGAGGTAATTGTCCGCTTGAGGACTTCAATCGGGGCAAGTAGCTGCAGTGGTTCAAAGTATCAGCTTTGTAATTGAGTGAAGACCTTGTCTGATGAATCTCATAATCCAAGGCGCATAAGGCTTCAGCTCAAATGGTGACATAGCAATGTTTGCGAGTCCTCATGAAGAAATCATGGAAGTTGACGGAACGCCATGGATGATGTTGAAAAGCATATTCTTCATGATGCCAACGACTTCTTCATCATTCGAAGTCGTGACCTTTGATTGGACTCATTGTCTTCGCCGAATACGATAGACCGTCCGAGGCACATATAATAATTCCTTGACGAGGAATTTGGTTCTTGGGGCCTGCCTTGGCTTCAAAGGCTTCATCAAGACTTGCATATAGTGATTTGTAAGTTACGGTTCGTCATAGATACGACGTGCACCATCAAGTGGAGGATCGAGTGGTAGGGCACGAAGCAATTCGATTCTTTGGTGCCTTGTAGTGAGTATTTTCGGTCATCCAATCTAAGACCCATGAGTTCACGTCTTCGCCTCCGGTGATGTGCGGTGTTGCATAAAACTGAAGAATTAGCTCTTCATTCGATCCATGAGATATCGCTATGGAAATTTAGAAGTCTGCGTCGTGAAGAACACCGAGGACCGGCTCAAAGCTGGCAAAGGACTCCATATCCACATGAGGAATATGAGCATGATCGAAGATTTTATCCTTGTTGAAGAGCACGAGGAATAGAAGTTGGCTTGGCCGGCAGTCCGTAAGCGCCTCTTCCTAATGCGAGCGTAATCATAAGGATTATATTCGATGAAGAATACGTGCTCGGCAAAGAAATCTTCACCTTGAACTTTTGCTTGGTTGAGAACGGATTCTTTTGGTTGGGCGAGGGGTGTCGGTGAGTTGCATCACCACCTCAGAATCGTAAGTTCAGGTTCTTCAGTCGAGGAATTTCTTGTTCCTCAACAGTACCGAGGATTAGCAAAGAAGTTAGCTTCATCAGCACTAGTGGCTGGAATTTCTTCATGCACGTAACCAGTGGGTTGACTTTCTTGAGTCGATTCAGACTGTTTGTGCAGGGACCGAGGAATCTGTTGGAGCGGAGTGAAGAGAGGAGTATTGGGATCTTGACTTTCCCAAAAGTCATCATTGATCACCGGTGTGGTGCATCCAATATCCACATCTTCATCTTCAATTTCCTCAAAGACCACCGAGGAATTTCATAGTCCGATGAGGGAATAATCGGGTTGAAGGGATGGCATCCACTTCAATTTCTTCATCAAGCTGCTCGACGGGCAAAGATCGATGTTCTTCATTGGATCCGATTGGGATCTCATAGTCTTCTCCAAAAGGAACAACTTCCTTTGATGGTATGGAGGAAATTGGAACAACATCAATTGGATTTTCGAATGAGCTGGTCATTGGCTTCATTTTCTTCACAGTACCAAGAATCGACGCGGTGATGCTTTCCTTTTCTTCACAAAGCACTGCTCGTAGCCTTTGGTTTTCTTCACATCGAAGCGGATGGAAGAATTGGAGTTGGAGTTGGCGCAGGAGGAGCCGAGGAATTTGTTCGGTTTCTTCAGAGCAACCGATGCAGTTCCCTGTCTTGAGCAATTTCTTTAGGCGCACCACTAGTGGGTGCCCCGGCAATTTCTTCTTGGCTGGAATGGGATCATCAGCCCTGGAATCAACGCTTTCATCAGGTTGAACGTCATCGCCGGTGATCTGGCATTTTCTTCAAGAGGGTCGAGTGAGGCTCCACTGAGGAATTTCATGTTGCATTGGGACAGCAACATCTGTGAGTTTCTTCGTCGAGTTGATTTAATCTGACCTTGACTCCTTGCCAATCAGCATAGTATGAATCAAGTTTTTGCCGAGGTTTTGAATTTCAGTCTGGACTGGAGAAGCTCCTCGGTGTCATCTTGACAACGCTTTTTCTTCGTGAACTTCTCCTTCTGTATTGAGCCTTTTTGATTTCCCTCGCCTTTTCATACTTCCATTTTTCTTCAGCTATGAAGTGAGTCAACATATGACTTTGTCCAGTGTCAAATGAAGGTCGTGCGGAGGGGTATTGGGATCATTGTGCGAGATCAATAAAGTCGAGGACTTTCTTCGGTCCAATAGCAAAGCGGCACAGATGTACCTTTGGCTCTAGCGGCCCTTACTTGACGGTCTCTCGATGATTCCATGAAGTTCTTCATCAGATGCCTCATCATCGATGGCACATGGAATGCAACCATTTTCTTCTTTGGGCTAGGCCGAGGACCTCGGCCCAAATTGTTGCTTTGGTCTTCACTGAGTCGGACGATTGAAGAAATGGGAGCTGCCGAGGAACTTGCGAGACGCTCGAGGCAATTGAAAAGCCAGCAGTCCTTTGACATGTAGCTAGGTGCACAGGAACTGAAGGTTTTGACGGAGCTGTTGAGGACTTTGGTGGAGCAGCAGCAGTTTGAGGAATTTTCTTGGAAGGTGCTGCTGAGGAACTTGGCCGTGAGGGCGCAGATGATGAAGCACTTGGCTTATGAGCAGGCTTCTTTTGCATTGATTTCCTCGGTTTGACCGAGACCTCTGTGGCGATAGAGTGGCGAGAATCCTCATTGAATTTCTTCTTTGCCTCCTTTGCTTGCTTTGCCAATTTTGCTTGGCGTTTAGCCCATTCATCGTGAAAGTCCTCACCTCGTTTGATGCTTGTGGGATCAGCTATTTGGCCAGTGCCAAAGGAGCTCTTGGGCATGGAGGATTAAGGCGAATTTCTTCATGTACTTAGGAGTTACATATCTATATTCCCTCCATTCCCATGCCCATCTCTGTTCAATCTTACGAATACGCACCTTGGCGTTGATTTTTGCTTTCTTCATCCGGTGTGCGATGAGTCGGCATATATTTCCTCGTGGATTTCAAACGCAGTCATAACCTCGGTTTCTTTCCTCCCATACGTGGCTTCTTACCATCCGCCATTTTCTTGATTGAGGAAATTGAACAATTGAGTTCTCACGAAGAAGTGTGCAGTTTTTCTTCGAGGAACGCTGCAAATGAGTTAAGTTGATGAGAACCTAGGGATTCAGCAGCAGACATTTGTACCTGTGAACAAAGTATAGGTGCGAGGAATTTGGAGAGGTCATATGCGTTCTCAGAAGGTTTTTCAAAAAGAACAAGTTTTGAGGATTTGACCAGATGAGCCTTGAAGAATTTTACTAATCGTTCTTTGTCTTAGGTTCGAGTTGTATAGATCGAGGATCCACACAATTGAGGAATCTTGAAGAAAATCATAGCTTAGAGAAACGAGTCAAGAGATTTGAGGTGTTCATATGTGTGAAGATTTGAGGAATAAACACCTTTGAAGAATTTGAAGAAAATTTGAGAATCAAAGCGAGTAATAAAAGTAACTTTTAATTACGAAGTGAAGAACACGCATTTAACCGAGAAGAATAGTTGGGAAGTTCGTCTGCTCAGATCTTCCACGCCCTAACTTGGCGGAGGAAGACAACTACGGCTGACGGCGGAGTGAAGATTTCCGATGTCGGCGCGAGTACGTCGGGCGACGAGGTCAAGGCAAAGGAAGCTTTTCCTCACCGGGCGATTTATGGAGAAGCGGGCGGCGCTTAGGGTTTGAGGAGCTCGAGCGGGAGAGAGAGGTCGAAAGCAAGAGTAAAAAGAGTGAGGAAGGGAGAGGGATATTTATAGACGCGGTGAAAAGCGGGTCGCCCAAGATTTAGGGACGAACATGCCCTGACCATTTCCCTTCTCACGACATGTGTCACCCACGTCTTGTGTAGTGGAGATCGTGGTACGATCGTGGGTGAATAAAGTAATGCATCGTGGGATGCGGAACGGTTTGAGCGGCAAAAGCGAAGGTTTGGATAAGATTCAGAAAGTTCCGTTCGCAATTTCTTCTTGTCAAGGACACAAGAAAGATTTTGAACGAGTTTCAAAGTAGAACGCACATGAAGAATTTGTGAATGGATTGGGTTGAGTATAGCATAGAGGGGGAAGGGTCCGATCACATTCACTTAGCATAAAAAGCGACTTGAGGAAATAGCCATAAGTGAATGTAGAGGACATAAACCCATATATATATATATAGCCAATGAAGAAAGACGACGGAAATAGTGAAGATTTTGCAAAGTTGAAGAATTTGAAAAATCAAGAATTTCAAAAGCGAGGAAAAACTCAAATTGAAGATTTCAACTTTGGTGGTGGCGTGACCCACCGTATAAGAATGATGATTTCGGACACCGCATACAATTGTCGTAGGGTTCTGAGAATCAATTTCTTCATTAATTTCTTCACAATTAGAGTGTTATTCTTCATTGATTGAAGAAAACGCTTTCTTCATGTGTTGCACATCTAAGTCATCAATTTTGCATAAGTGTTAGGATGTGTGTCCTTTTCAAAGAACATTCAAGATTCTAAGATATTTAGCTCACACCGCAACTTGCTAAATTCTTCTCATCCAAGGGCTTAGTGAAGATATCAGCTAGCTGTTCTTGATCTTCACGTGCTTTCGATGGAGATGTCGCCCTTCAACACATGATCACGAAGAAAATGATGACGAATTTGAATGTGCTTTGTCTTCGAAAGTGCTGAACTGGGTTGTGAGCAATCTTGATGGCACTCTCATTGTCACAATAGAGAGGCACATTCTTCACGTTGATGCCGTAGTCCTTGAGGGTTTGCTTTATCCATAGCAATTGAGCACAACACGAGCCAGCAGCAATGTATTCAGCTTCGAAGTGGACGGTGATACGCAGTTCGCTTTCTTTGAGGACCAACGGACCAAAGATCGTCCGAGGAAATGACAAGTACCAGATGTTGACTTGCGGTCCACACGATCACCAAAGATAGTCGAGTCGTAATATCCAATGAGATCAAAAGTAGAGCCCTTGGGGTACCATAATCCTAGTGTTGGTGTGTGAGCTAGATATCGAAGAATATGCTTCACAGCTTTATGGTGTGATTCCTTCGGTGTAGCTTGAAATCGGGCACACATGCAAACACTAAGCATTACATCTGGCCTAGATGCACATAAGTACAATAAGGAACCAATCATGGAGCGGTATACCTTGTGATCAAGTCAATACCATTTTCATCGGTGCATAGATGGCCATTTGTGGGCATAGGAATTTTGACACCTTTGCAGTCTTGCATGCGAATTTCTTCAGGACATCTTTGAGGTATTTCTCTGAGATATGAATATGCCATTGTGTTGTTGACGAATTTGAAGACCTAAGAAGAATTTCAACTCTCCCATCATAGACATTTGATATTCTTCACTCATCATGTAGGCAAATTCATCACTATAGCGTTGGTCAAGACAAACCAAAGATAATATCATCAACATATATTTGGCACATAAAAAGTTCACCATCATAAGATTTAGTAAAGAGAGTATGAACTAGTGAACCAGGTGTGAAGCCATTCTTCACGAAGAATTCCTTCAATGTATCATACCACTCCCGAGGGGCTTGCTTGAGGCCATAGAGGGCCTTATTGAGTCTCAAGACTTTGTCGATTCTTTGGATCTTCAAAACACGGGGTTGAGCAACATATACTTCTTCCTCAAGCTTACCATTGAGGAATGCACTTTTCACATCCATTTGATATAAAGTGATATTGTGATGGTTAGCATAGGCGAGTAATATGCGAATAGACTCAAGTCTAGCGACATGTGCAAAAGTTTCATCAAGTCAATTCCTTCAACCTGCGTGTAGCCTTGAGCTACTAGTCGTGCCTTTATTCCTCACCACAAGACCATTTTCATCTTGCTTGTTGCGATAGATCCACTTTGTGCCAATGATATTATGCTTGCGAGGATCCGGACGTTTGACCAGTTCCCAGACATTGTTGAGCTCGAATCGATGTAATTCTTCTTGCATGGCCTGAATCCACTCGGCTCCGTAAATGCTTCATCTACCTTAGAGGGCTCTGTGATAGAGACAAAAGCATAGTGCCCACAAAAGTTAGATAAATGTGAAGCTTTTGAGCGTGTGAGAGGACTCCGCGCTTCAATGTCATCGATGATCTTGTCAACTTGCACTTCTTTTGCAACGCGAGGATGAGCTGGTTGTCGCCGAGGAATTTGATCATTTTCCTCGGCACCATTTTCTTCAAAGATTATCTTCGTGTGCATCACTCGATGTTCTTCATGTACAGGAATGAATTCTTCAGCAGTTTCTTCAGTAGGAATGACATCCTCAGTTGCCTTGAACCTAATAGAATCCTCAGGTGCTGGTTCGTCTAACACAGAAGGTAGGTGCTCTCTTTGCGAGCCATTAGTTTCATCGAACCGCACATCTACAGTGTCAACAATCTTGTGAAGAGCGATGTTGAAGACTCTGTAGGTGTGCGAGTCCTTTCAGTAACCAAGCAAAAAACCTTCATGTGCTTTCGGTGCAAATATATAATTGTGATGAGGATCTCTAATCCGCATTTAGCAATCAAGACTTTGAAATAACTTACATTAGGTTTCTTGTCGGTGAGGAGTTCATAGGCAGTCTTCTTGAAGAATTTGTGAAGATATACTCTGTTGATGATGTGGCACGCAGTGTCAATTGCTTCAATCCGTAAACGACTAGGCGTTTTGTATTAAATCAAGCATAGTGCGAGCCATCTCAACAAGAGTTCGTTCTTGCGCTCCATGATGCCATTTCTTTGAGGAGTATAAGGAGCAGATAACTCATGAGTGATACCAAGTTCATCAAGATAGTCATCAAGACCGGAATTCTTGAACTTCGGTTCCATTGACACTCTGATGTGCTTGATCTTCACACCAAAGTTAGTTGAAGCCCTCGAGGAAAATCGTTTGAAGACTTCCTGCACTTGATTTTTGTAAGTAACAATGTGTACCCATGTGTAACGAGAGTAATCATCAACAATAACAAAGCCATATAGTGATGCTTCATTAACGATACCTGAATAATGATTGGGACCAAAGAGGTCCATGTGAAGCAATTCAAGGGTCGAGTAGTGGTCATGATAGTCTTCATTTGGATGCTTGGCCTTGGTCATTTTTCCAGCTTCACAGTTCAAGATAGGTGATCCTTGAGGAATTTGACATTCTCAATGCCAATGACATGCTTCTTCTTCGCAAGCGTGTGCAAATTCCTCATGCTCGCGTGACCAAGTCGTCGATGCCATAGCCAGCCTTCGAAGCTTTTGCAAGTAGGCACACGGCTGGTTGTGGTCCCAGAGAGAAGTCAACAATATACAAGTTTCCTCTCCTAAAGCCTTCAAGACTTTGGAATTGTCGCCTTCCATAATCACAACACAACGATACTTGCCAAAGATAACAACCATATCAAGATCACAAAGCATTGAGACCGACATGAGGTTATATCCTAAAGACTCAACAAGCATGACTTTGTCCATGTGCATGTCCTTAGAGATAGCAACCTTACCAAGTCCCAATACCGACTTTTGCCTTTGTCAAAGAAAGATGATATGCTTCAGATGTGACGGTGATAAGGTAGCATCCATCAATAGATTCTTGTCACCAGTCATGTGATTTGTACATCCACTATCGAGAACCCACTCAGTGGCTTTGGGTTGATCATCCTGCAGATGAATTAGTACAACTTACGATCTCATATACTTCATCGGTGAAGAATATGATATCAAGTTCATCGAGATGAATTTCATTAGTCAAGATTCAGATAAGCAAGAGGAGGACGTGTGAAATGAAAGTTCATTTCATCATGATTAGCCTGCGTCCTTTCGTGCATTTTGTCAAGCCCCAAAGAAATTCTTCAGACGTTTAGGCACGTGCGGAGACCTGACCCTCGCAGAAGAGATTAGTTCTTTTTCTTCACCACCCACATCTCAAGGGGTGGCAAAGAGTTCATCATTCTCATGAGCACCATACGAGAATGGTGGCATAGAGGCCAAACCATTTCGCTTTCACATAAGAGGGGTTAGGGTAAGCATATGAATAAGCAGAGAAATTCTTCGAGGACTTATGAACATATTGGTTTGAATAATAATGCACATATTCATAGCCCTTAGCTCTACCTCATGAACCGTAGTTGTTAGCACGATGATAATCATATGAGGACTTTGATCCTTTTGAGGAATTTGATCCACGTGAGGAATTTGGTCCGTATGAGGACTTGGATTCATATGAAGAATTTGGTCCATATGAAGAATTTGATCTGGGGTTCCTATTCTTCACTTTGGTGGTGTCATGAGGACATTCACCGAAGACTTTCAAGGCACTTCTTGGGAACCCAGATTTTCTTCATAGGGGAACCGTTCCCAGCTTAGTGCCAACATATCTAGCAAATACTTCACCATTCTGATTTTTGAACAGTTTATAGTTGGAGTCAAATGACTCATCAGCTGAATGAGGAAATTCGCACGTAAAACCAGATAAGGTAGATGGATCAACTGGAGGTCCCTTCGCAGCAACCCATGAGGTATTGGGATACTGCTCAGGCTTCCAATACGTTCCATCAGCATTGAGTTTCTTCTCAAAGGCAATGCCCTCTTTCCTAGGGTTCCTATTGAGGATCTGCTTTTTAAGCACATCACAAAGAGTCTGATGCCCTTTGAGGCTTTTTGTACATGCCTGTCATGTACAATTCCTTCGATCTGCATCGTCGGTGATACTAGCAATGTCCTCGAGATGAGGAATTAGTGATAGCAGAGGCAGGTGAACAATTTGTAACAGTTGAAGCATTTGAACATTCAGGTGAAGAATTAGCAGCTTAATGCTCAATGCACTTTAAGCATGGAGGAACAAATTTTCCTGAGCAGCGCTGATTTGTTGAGTAAGTTATGAATCGCGCTCCTTCTGAAGATCTTCATAACTCACTCTTAGCTTCTCAAGATCTTGCTTTCTTTTAAGAAATTCATAAGAAAGTTTCTCATTATCAGATAAGAGAGTGTTATTATGACCTTGAAGGTTGTCAATCCTAGACTGAAGTCTCAAGATTTTCAATGTGGCTTGAGTGCGATCCATTTCTTCACCTAACATATCATCACTCTTATCTAGCATGTTTTGAACCTTCTCAAAAGCCCTTTGTTGTTTTATAGCAATCTTAGCAAGTTTAGAGTAGGCTGGGCTTGAGATCCTCATCGATTCATTTTCACTGGATACAGAGGAGGAGAAATTGAGAACATAGTCACCTTTTGCCATGAAGCAATAGGTGCGAGCGTAGTCATCATCATCCTCATCGGGCTTGTCGGCGGAGTCGGCTTTCTTGATGTTGAAGATGGACTTGCTAACAAAAGCGAGTAAGAGCCGGACTAGCCACACCAGATTCGGATTCTTGAGACTCCTCCTCTTCCTCATCTTCCTCAGATTCAGCTTTAGAGTCCATTTCCTTGCCAATGAATGCCCGAGCCTTTTTGGAGCTGCTCTTCTTGTGAGAAGAAGGTTTTGAGGATTTTGATGATGAAGATTTTGATGATTTCTTTTTCTTCTTCACATCATCGTAACTGTAATCCTTGTGTTTCTTCTTTCTTAATTCCTTTTCCCAATCGAGGACAATCTTGGATATAGTGACCAGGTTTCTTGCATTTGTGACAAAGTCTTCTCTTATAGTCACTAGATGAGGAATCACCGCTTCTTGAGGATTTTCCAAAGCGACCACGCCTTGAGAATTTCTGGAATTTCTTCACGAAAGCTAGCTCCTCGCCAAATTCTTCAGGATCTCCTAGGCTACTACCAGAGTCTTCACTCTCGATTCGGACACGACCTTGGCCTTCGTGGCACGTGTTTTTCCATAGCCGTAACCATAGAGATCTCTCTTTCAAAGAAGCTGGAACTTCGTGAGTATTTAGCCTTCGAGGATATCACAGGATCAAGAGACTTGTAGTCAGCTTCGTTCTTGTATCATCGATTGCGAGAGTATCAAATGAGGAATCAAGCGATCTTAGTAATTTCTTCACCACCTCATGGTCGGTGATGTCGATGGCACCCAAAGTGCTTGAAGCTCATTTGAGATGTCGGAGGCGATCGAAGGTTTGTTGAACATTTTCGTTGTCGAGTCTTTTGAAGCGGTTGAAGAGATTAGAAGAACATCAACTCGAGAGTCACGCTGAGTTGAAACACCTTCATTTACTTTGGACAGCTTTGTCCCGGATGAGTTTGGCAGATTCCAAAGCACTCACTCTTCCATATTGACCTTTGCTCGATGGCCACATATGATATTCTTCGCTTGAGAATCGAGTTGCTTGAATCTCTTCACATCAGCATCATTCGTGAGAAGGTGTGGTGAGGAAACACCTTTTGTCACAACATACCGTAGATCGTTGTCAATTGCTTCAAGATGCATTCGCATTTTGTTCTTCCAAGAGGGGTAGTCCGTCCCATCGAAGGTAGGACACCCTGCCGAGACCTTGATCATACCTGCGGTCGACATACCTAAAACTCCGTGTGGTTAAACCAAAATCACACGTAACAAGGGAGTACCTTGCTCGATACCAATAGAAAGTGTGTTATATCGACTAGAGGGGGGTGAATAGGCGATTTTTATGAATTCTTCAACGAGGAATTTGCGGTGAGGAAATTCCTTAGCGAAGAACTACTTGCAGCGGAATAAGTACTCGAAGTAAGCATAACAGATTACAAGCATAGTCATCATGATGAAATGAAGACAATCACAGAGTACGAAAAGCGTAATCACAGGATAACACAGATGAAGACAAACAGATCAAGAAATTGAGCCGAGGAAATTGAGAAAGTCTTGATCAAAGTCTTCAAACACAGATATGAACAAATACTCAACACAAAGAATGAGGAAATGAAAGGGTTGAGGAAATAAAACCAGTTAGGTTGGTGAAGACAATGATTTGGTAGACCAGTTCCAACCGCTGTCTCGGTTGTACGTCTGGTTGGAGCGGCCGAGTATTTAAACTCGAGGACACACAGTCCGGACACCCAACATCGAAAGCACGCAGCTCAGGACACCAAGTCCTCACCGTATTCTCCTTGAACTAAGGTCACAGACCTCGTCCAATCACTCGTGGTAAGTCTTCAGCGACTTCCAAACCTTCACAGACTTGGTCACTCGGCGATCCACAATTCCTCTTGGATGCTCTAGACCATGACGCCTAACCGTCTGGAAGAAGCACAGTCTTCAAAGGTAATAAGCGTCGGATCCATGCAGGATCAATTTCTTGATGATGCTCAATCACTTTGGGTTTGTTGGGGTTTGGTTTTTGGGTTTTCCTCACTTTTGGGTTTTTCCTCACTTGATGATTTTCTCTCAAAGTCCTCGGAGGATGGGTTGCTCTCAAATGACAAGTGTCAAGTTCTCTCGAGCAGCCAACCAGCTAGTGGTTGTAGGGCGGCTATTTATAGCCTAGGGAGCAGCCCGACATGATAAGACATAAATGCCCTTCAATGATATGACCGTTAGGTGGATAAGATATTTTGGGACAGTCAAGGCGCAAGAAGACAAAGAATTCGGAAATTTGACTCTCAAATTCCTCGGGGCTATCATGTTCCTCATTGTAGGCAATTCACCTTTGGCGAATTCCTAACTCCTCGGTCGTAACAAATTCCTTAGCGACTGTAAGAGCTTCGTCTCACATCAAGAAATTGACTGAATCTGTATGAGATTTCCAAAAGCTTCACTCAAGGGATTGGTAGGTGTAGGATTTTGAGTTGAGCATCAAATGGAAATTTTTCCTTAGTATTTCCTCGACCCCCTTTAACAAAGACGGTGTTTCCTATGACTCAAGAAAGAGAAAATGAAACTACGAAAACAAAAGTCTTCACGCTTCATGTTCCTCAAATGAATACCAAGTCTTCAAGGTCACACCAATTTCTTCACTTTCAAAGTCTTGAAAGTCTTCGAATATCAAAGTCTTGATGAAGAACTTCATTTTTAGGGGTCGACTTTCTCTGTAAATATCAAACTCCTCATAGACTTATAGACCTGTGTACACTCACAAACGCATTAGTTACTTAACCTATAAGTCTTCAATACACCAAAATCACTAAGGGGCACTAGATGCACTTACAGCGTTCCATGGGTTTGGCTCGAGTCGGTTATTCGATGCGTTTCACAGACGGTATGCGCCGCCGGTCAGGACCTGGTCGATGATGAAGGGACCTTCCCATTTGGGCTTAAGTTTGTCCTTTTTCTTGTTCGGCAGGCGTAGAACTAGTTCGCCAACGTTATAAGCCTTGGCCTGTACTTCCCTGCTTTGATATCTTCGAGCCTGCTGTTGATAAAATGCGGAACGAGCTTTTGCCACGTCGCGCTCCTCCTCCAATGCGTCCAA
The DNA here is from genome assembly GCA_021605145.1 of Aegilops bicornis. NCBI lineage: Eukaryota > Viridiplantae > Streptophyta > Magnoliopsida > Poales > Poaceae > Aegilops > Aegilops bicornis. The sequence continues at coordinate 574,377,696 of CM038675.1, forward strand.
ACTGTCCTGCCGATCGAGTTCGGCTTCTCTTTCTTCATACATGCGCACGCGAGGTGAGTCATGAATTATGTCGTAGGGCAAGACTGCCTCTGCACTATACACCATAAAAAATGGTGTGAATCCGGTAGTGCGATTCGGCGTGGTCTGCAGCCCCCAGAGTACGGAGTCGAGCTCCTAAACCCAGTGCGTGTTAGATTCCTTGAGGGACCGCACTAGTCTGGGTTTAATGCCGCTCATTATTAGACTGTTTGCTCGCTCGACTTGGCCGTTGGTTTGAGGGTGATAGACTGAGGCGTAATCGAGCTTGATGCCCATGTTTTTGCACCATAATTTGACCTCATCGACCGTGAAGTTGGTGCCGTTATCAGTGACGATACCGTGGGGGACACCGTAACAGTGCACTACCCCTGATATGAAGTCTATCACCGGTCCGGATTCGGCCGTTTTAACGGGCTTGGCCTCTATCCATTTGGTGAATTTATCCACCATGACCAATAGGTATTTTTGCTTGTGGGTTCCTCCCTTAAGGGGTCCAACCATGTCAAGCCCCCAGACCGCAAACGGCCAGGTGATGGGTATAGTTTTGAGGGCGGTGGGTGGCTTGTGGCTTTGGTTAGCAAAAAGCTGGCAACCGACGCATCGTTGGACTAAATCCTGTGCATCTGCCCGGGCCGTCGGCCAATAAAATCCTGTACGGAAGGCCTTCCCTACAAGGGCCCGGGCTGCAGCGTGGTGCCCACCCAGTCCGGCATGAATTTCAGCCAGGAGGTTTCGCCCTTCCTCTTCGGAGATACACCTTTGAAGGACTCCTATTGTGCTTTTCTTATAGAGCTCTCCCTCATGGACTTTGTAGACTTTAGATCGCCGTACTATGCAGCGAGCCTCATTTTGGTCTACGGGGAGTTCCTGCCTAGTTAGGTAGGCTAGGAATGGTTCCGTCCACGGGGCGATAACCGCCATTATTTCGTGAGCGGAGGGTGTTATCTCGGTGGCAGAGCCTCTGATTGTGTCAGAGTGTTCGGTGTCAGGAAGTGCAGTTGGGTCCGGATTGTTATTTCTGGACTCCCCTTCCCATAGTACGGATGGCTTGAACAGCCGTTCTAGGAAGATGTTGGGCGGGACGGCATTGCGTTTTGCACCGATGCGTGCCAATATGTCCGCCGCCTGGTTGTTATCCCGGGCTATATGATGAAATTCAAGCCCTTCGAACCGTGCTGACATTTTTAGGACCGCATTACGGTACGCTGCCATTTTTAGCCTTATTAAGGTCTTCGAAATCAACACATAGGCGCTAGGACTTATCCTTCTTTGGTACCATCACCAGGTTTGCTAGCCAGTCCGGATGTTCTATATCTCTGATGAATCCGGCTTCTAGAAGTTTGGCTAGCTCCTCTCCCATGGCCTGTCTATTGGGTTCGGAAAGCGCCAAGAGCCTGTTTGGTGGCTTGAATCCTTTTAGGATATTTAGGCTGTGCTCGGCCAGCCGACGTGGGATTCTGGCATGTCCGAAGGGTGCTGCAAAATGTCCCAGTTTTCTCGTAGAAATTCTCGTAGTACGACGTCTACATTAGGGTTTAATTGTGCCCCAATGGAGGCCGTCTTTGCAGGGTCCGTTGGGTGGACTTGGAATTTGACTATTTCATCTGCTGGTTTAAAAGAGGTGGAATTGGATCTTTTATCGAGTATCACATCATCCCTGTTCACCGTGGAGCGCATCGCAGTGAGTTCTTTGGCCGCTAGGGCTTCGGATAGTGCTTCGAGGGCTAGTGTGGCTGTCTTGTTTTCGGCGCAGAGTGCTATGTTCGGATCACTAGCGAGAGTGATGATTCCGTTAGGTCCGGGCATTTTAAGCTTCATGTACCCATAATGGGGTATAGCTTGAAAAATTGTGAATGCCTCTCGCCCTAATAAAGCATGATATCCACTACTGAACGGGGCCACTTGAAATGTGACCTCCTCGGACCTGTAATTGTCCCATGAGCGAACACTACGTCGCAGTGTGATTTTTCCTGCAGCATGCTTCCGGCTAGGGATTATTCCTCTAAAGGTTGTGCTGCTTCGCTCAATGCGGTTCCGATCTATTTCCATTTTTCGGAGGGTTTCCTCAGAGATGAGGTTTAGTCCGCTGCCGCCATCCATGAATACCTTAGTAAGGCGAAGCCGCCCACTATTGGACCGAGGACCAATGCGGCCGGTGCTCGGGCTGTTCGAATTTGGGTTAAATCCGGCATTAAAGGTAATAGCCGTGTCCTCCATGGATTTATTGTTGCTACTTGGTAGACTTGACAAGGTTGCGGAGTGTTCGCTTCCGCATGTTATTTGATGCGAAAGTCCGGAAGACTGTTAATACCGCATCTTGGTGTTCTGGGCTGGGATTACGAGGCTAGAAGCTCTTCGCCACTTTTGGCCACCTGCCGTAGTATCCAACATGCTCGAAGGCTATGAGTTGGAGTGGCACCCTCTGTGCTATGAATTTTGCAGGGTCCGTTTAGCCAACCCTCCAGTACGGTTCCGTGCCTTTTAGGGGTTTTTTGTTTTTTGGTGTATAACCCAGGTGCTTGGTGATGATGCACCCTTTTATTCCGGACTAGGGCTGTATTCAGGGCCGGATTATCCCAAAATTTACTTTCGATTTTCCAAGCACTCTCCATCGCACAGTACTTTTGTACTATGGTTGCCAAGTCAGCAAAGCGTGTAATTTCGCGACGACTTAAGGCGTTTAAGATTCCCTTGTCCGTGCAATTATTGCAGAAAAGTGAGATTGCATCCTCCTCTCGGCAGTCCTTTATTCTGTCCATAACCAGGAGGAATCTGGCCCAGTAATGATGTACTGTTTCAGAGGGCTCTTGCCGAATTCGGGATAGATCGCTAAAGTTTGGGTGGGCGGGTGGAATTAAATCCGGAACCCCGTCCAATTTAAGACTCAGGGGGCGAGAAGTTTCCGAACTTGGAAGTTTGGATTTTTGAATGCTATCCAATGAATCCAACCCACCGCCCGACTTTAAGTTCAGGACTTGATCGACATCCGTCCCTCTGCGGCAATCCGGCATGGAGGGATCGGGAATCCGGACGTAGCTAGTCCTTAAGATAGAGGAAGAATCGCCGTATTGCTCCTCTATCACTGCAACATGATGGGTAGCCTGGGGAGAGTTGATCTCTCTCAGATCGGTTTTAGGCCCGATCCGGTCGTAGTCTGTGGCGACTCCTGTGGCGGCGGCGCGATCCAAGAGCTCGTTCTGAAGGAGAGCTCGATCGGATCTAATCGCTCGGCAAGTTCGAGTTAACGTGAAGATTGGTTTCAATGATCCGAGAAGTCATTGTCGGCGCGGTATTTAACTGGCGATCATAAGAAAACCACCTAGCGAAGAGTCGACCAAAGGGCCAAGGCTCCTTTGGCGATAGTATCGCCTTTAAAGACGAGATGAGGCATCCTTCCCGACGGTGACGGCACGCAGGAACTCTCAATGAAAGCACCAATGTCGGTGTCAAAACCGGCGGATCTCGTTACGGGGTCCCGAATCGTGCGTCTAGGCGGATGGTAACAGGAGACAAGGGACACGATGTTTTTACCCAGGTTCGGGCCCTCTCGATGGAGGTAATACCCTACTCCTGCTTGATTAATATTGATGATATGGGTAGTACAAGAGTAGATCTACCACGAGATCAAGGAGGCTAAACCCTAGAAGCTAGCCTATGGTATGATTGTTGTTCGTCCCACGGACTAAAACCCTCCGGTTTATATAGACACCGGATAGGGTTAGGGTTACATGAGTCGGTTACAATGGTAGGAGATCTACATATCCGTAGACGCCAAGCTTGCCTTCCACGCCAAGGAAAGTCCATCCGGACACGGGACGAAGTCTTCAATCTTGTATCTTCATAGTCCAGGAGTCCAGCCAACGGTGATAGTTCGGCTATCCAGACACCCCCTAATCCAGGACTCCCTCAGTTCCAGGACAAGAAGACCCACCTGTTGGTGGCAGTTGATAAATTCACCAAGTGGGTTAAAGCGGAGCCTGTTAGCAAGTGTGATGCAGCTACGGCGTTCAATTCCTCAAAAGATTATCTTCCGCTTTGGCTTTCCACACGGTATCATCACGGATAATGGTACCAACCTTTCCAAAGGTGAGATGGAGGATTTACATCGGAGAGAGCACATCCGGCTTGACCTAGCATCCGTGGCACACCCTCAATCCAACGGTCAAGCGGAGCGAGCTAATCAAGAAATTTTAAAGGGTCTTAAACCCCGGCTCATGATTCCCTTGCAGCGGACGCCGGGTTGTTGGGTGGAAGAATTACCTTCTATGTTGTGGAGTATCAACACCACCCTCAATCGATCAACAGGTTACACGCCTTTCTTTATGATATACGGGGCAGAGGCGGTTCTCCCAAGTGATATACGTCATGACAAGCCCCGGGTTGCTAATTATGTTGAAACGGACAACGAGCAAGCTCGTCAAGAGGCACTGAACCTGTTAGATGAAAAATGGGATATGGCTCTGGCTTGATCGGCGGTTTATCAACAAGATCTACGGTGTTATCACAGCCGTCGGGTTAGGACAAGAACCTTTCAAGAAGGTGACTTGGTGCTCCGGCTCATCCAGGATCAGACCGACATGCACAAGTTATCCCCGCCTTGGGAAGGACCCTTTGTGGTCAGCAAGAATCTTCACAACGGATCATACTCCCTCATTGACGTTCGAGACAACTCACGCAACTCTGAGGAGGAGACCCGGCGGCCATGGAACATAGCTCTCCTCCAGCCTTATTACACTTGAGCCATAGGCTCCTCTTAGCATCCTTGCTCTAAGCGGGGCTTCTGCTATTTTTTCTCAAATATCCTTTGAGTTACATGGGGGCTTCAGCTGACAAAGCGGAGTACTACCTGTTAAACCGGCTATCAAGCCACAAAGCTTGGGAGCTTCACACCCAAGGGGCCAAAGAGAGTCGGGATGCTATGCACAACTCAAACATAGGCACCCAATGAGCACAGACTCATCATGTTACTTGGGGGCTTCTTGTGTCAAATACCAAGGAGTTTGAATCGACCCTTGTAGTCGGGTATCGACCCACGGCTTCAAGCCCGGGTATATTCACCTAAAACCCTGTGTTAAACCGCCTTCATCAAGTAAGACACTCCTATCCAGGTCATCCTCGACACGACTAACGTTTGATGATTACTCTCATTGAGACCCTGCACTTGCCAAAGTTAAAACGGTGATTGGTTAGTTGGAGGTCCATCTTAAAAGGCTTTGTTAAATGGTTCAACTCAGAGGCCTGGCAGCCCACAAAAAGCCTCGAATTTGGGCCTGGCAGCCCTCAAAAAGCCTTGACTACGCGGTTTTATTTGCGTGTTGCTGAATTTTATGTTAAACCGATTTTCTTGGCCTGGTCAGTCATTTTATTAGCCCGGTATTCTTTAAACAGGCTTGGTTTGCAACTACACGTTGACATACCTTATTCTTAAACCGGAGTTTGTTAACCCGGCCTGGCGTTGACTACCAGTCACCGACTTTGATCATCTGGTGTGTATCATCACCCGGTATGACTTACTATACAACATCAGTACATGATAGGGTTGTACAAAGAATTTCAGATTCGGGTTTTCACCCTTACTACAATCAAAGTTAACCAGCCAACTAAACAGGGATATTGCATCACAGGTATGAATCATTTCATATTTTTACGATTTGATTATCAATCAACCCTTTTCTTGGGCATTATGATTCATTCCGGCGGTAAACCGCCAGGACCCTGTTTTCTTTTTATGCACACACAGGAGTTGCATATTATGATGGCAGCATATCTGAACCAAACTTGGCGTTGACATGGCGGATCACATAAAGTATATCCTTCTGCACGATGGCAGCAGATCAAAATAGTTTTTACTACCCTATTACAAGGCATTAAGAGGCCCAAAATATGGAAATGTTTCACAACGGACAGTTTCTGATGTATCAACCGACTTGATGGATTAAGCTTCATCGCCGGGTTGATGTGAAGTAGATGGGTCATCTGGCGTCGGTTCAGCCTCCTCTTCCCCATCCAATGGCTGGAAATCATTGGTGGTCCAGTCAATCTGGGTTAAAGCCTGAAAGACAGCCTCTTCATTTATAAGCTCAGCCGGATCAACGTCAGGGGCGTAAGTGTGCTTACGGATTGGTGGAACCAAGTTCTGCACTTCAGGAATAACAGCTTCAACCCGTTTTTTGTTTGCGTCGTAGAAAGATCGGTGAACCGTTAGGTTAGCCTCTTCTGCCAACTGACTCGCCAGAGGACGCATCTCCCTTGTTACCTGTTTGAGGGCGTCGTTGTCAAATACTTCGCCGTTTTCCTGTGCACTGGGGAAGCCCTTGGCTATATCAGCCGGATCAAGATCAGCTATCCATGACTTGGCTCGAGTCAGTGCTAGTAAAGCGCCAACCCGGGCAGCGGATCGCTTGAACTCTTCTATCTGTGCTGGCGTCATAGATAGCCGGTCCAGCGTGTCCTTGATCAGTGTTGGAGCCGCATTGTCATAATGGCGGCGTAGATAACCCGTTGTACGCCGGTATATAAGCTGTTCAATCGGTGTATACGCGGCCTTGAGTTTCTTCCGTATATCGTAACCGGATGAGCAATGTGCCTGCCTATAGCGGTTCAAGAAGTTCATGTTAAACCGGAGAAAATTTCAAAGCGGAATATTCGTAAAGCCTTGGTAAACAGTGCTTACCAAATATTGCAGATGTCATGGCATGGACTTGGCACTTTAATCCAGTAAGCTCTTCCGTCACCGGTTTAAGAGCTGATTCAGCGTCTTCCGCCCGCTTCAGCAATCCAGCCTTTTCAGCATCCCAGTTGGCCTGTTCAGACTTGTACCATTCCTTGAGCTGCTCCATGGTAGTTAAGGCGGTTTTCAATTCATCCTTGGCCTTGGTGGTTTCTGCTTGTTGGGATTTCAGATTTTCTTGAAGGTGAGCAATTTGTGAGACTTGTTGGCTTATCTCACTCTGCAACAGTAAGAGAGCATGTTAATATCTTTGTTAAAGTCCCAAGCATCTAACCAGTTATACACTTGGCACTTGGGGGCTAATGCGGATCATTTTTATGCTGATTATTGAAGTCCCAAGGATTAATACAAGTTTTAATCATGGGACTTGGGGGCTAATGTGTGTTTGATCAGTAATACAAAAGGAAATCTCATAAAGTACAATATGGAATATACAAAGTCCCGGTTTGACTTCCTAAAGACAAACCGGCCCTTGGGGGCTAGAATGCAATGAAGGTATAGAGCAAAGAGCAAAACTGTTTACCTCATAGCGCCCCTTCATCAGATTTACTAAACCGGCTTCATAATCACGGCTTGTGTAAAGCCGGTTCAAGAAGCCGGAGTGAAGCTCTTGAGCGTAAAGATCGACATAAGTGACCAATCAGTTTTCTCCTTCCCTTGCTCATAGCAGCAAATTCATCCTTGGCGGTGTGCTTTGATAGAACAACCGGATTACGAGGCGGTATATGCGATCAAGAATAACAACGTCATCATCTTTGGCCGGACTGGATGAATTGACATTTTTAACAGGGCTTGGCGCTTTGGTAGCAGGGCTTGGCGGATCAGCAGTTGAGCCCCGCTGTTCCACTATTGGACTTGGAGGAACAGGAGGATGTGAAGTATCAACCTCTACATTCGGTTCAACCTCTGGCGGGTTAGCATCAGCATCTTGATCTTTCCCAGCAGAGCTGTCTATAGCAACTTTAGGGTCTTTGCCATGATGCTCTGGAGTCTTCTCTGGATCAACATCAACAATAGGGTCGCTGGTCTTGGCTTTCTTACTTAATCGAGCCTTGGCACTACAACATAAAAGGTTAGAACATGGTAAACCGACAAATAAAAGAAACAAATTGAGGAGTAATATACTTACCCAGTGACGAGTTTGAGAGGAGGCAGCTGAGTGGTTGATGAACCGCCAGACGAGTTGGAAGAAGCCTGGTAATTCGGGTCAGACGGATTGAGAGGGCATCGGAAGAAACCTTTCAAAGGATAACGCTTTTCATAAGAACAAGTCACCTCTGGACGACGTTTCCGGGTTGGCGTATCAGCTAAACCAGATGATGTGATTTGTTGACCGCTATGCCGGGTTGTGCGACGTTCTTCAACTTGCTTTGTCTCCAAAGAAAATTTTGGATCCAAATGAGCAAGGGGGTGATATTGTTTTACTTTCTGGACTGTGCTGCGAATTCTTTAAACAGGTACAAGATCTGAATCGGAAGAAAGAAGGATTACCTCAACATGTTCTGCACGGCTGGCCTCAGCATCATCCTGGGAATAGTAATTGTCAATAAGATGGATGAAAAAGGAACCAAGTGAGTCAAGTTCTACCTCAGCATCGGATTCTTCCTTTCCTGGCGGATCAGAAGATTCGGTGGTTTTCTTCTTGCTAGCTTTCTTGGTGGCCTTGGTCTTTGCACGAGGAGCCCGGGCCGGTTTAGTCCGTTTCCAAAAGGAGCTGTTAGCCTGAAATTAAGACAAGGAAAGGTTAGTAAACAGTCAATACGGAAGCAAATCAAGAAAGTATTTAGATGAACTTTATCATGGCAGTTTATTGGAGACGCAAAATGGAGCCAGCCCGGTTTGGCTACATGCAGAGATCGGTTCATCAAGCATTTTCTTCACCGATTCAGTAACTTCAAGCTCGGTTATTACTATTTCATGATATCGTTGAGGGTCTTTGACATCACCAGTATATTCATGCATCAATCCAGGGCGGCGGCTTAAAGGTAAAATGGCCCAAGAAACCCAGCAGCGGACAAGATCAATGCTAGTTAAACCGTTGGCCATCAGAGCCCGGAGCTTGGTGAGTTGAGGTGCAAAATTCTTCCGTTCTGCGGCGGTCAAGCGTAAAGGTAATGGGTGGCCGTTGCTAAGCCGGTGAGGGCGATAACCCGGCAAAGGATTTTCTCCATCAGGGGCAGTGTTTCGGCAGTAAAACCAGGTTTGATTCCAATCTTTGGGATGGCTGTGATGTTTTGCATGACGGAAGTCAACTTCTTTTCTTTTCTGAACTGAAACGCCACCAAGCTCTGTGTTGGGACCATCTGAGAATTCCGTACGGCGGTTCAAATTAAAGAAGTCCCGAAATAGCTCCATGGTTGGCTCTTCTTGAAGATAGACTTCGCAGAAAACTTGAAAGTTGCATATATTGGACATAGAATTCGGACCAATATCTTGCGGATGGAGTTGGAAGCTTGCGAGGACATCCCGGAATTTTTTTGATCCGGGCAGACTGAATCCCCGGTCTAAGTGTTGCATAAAAACAATCACCTCTCCTTCTTGAGGTTCAGGTGGACATTCCGATTCCGGAACTCGCCAGTGGAGAACACTTTTTGAGGCTAAAACACCAGTGGTGACATAACCATTGATTTGTGTTTCTGTGATCCGGGACGGAACCCAATTGCAAGCATAGAATTGTTTCGCCATTAGGAAGGGGGAACTGAAAGGAAAAACAAGTGCCAGTTTAAGAATTTACGGTTTAAGGTGTACAATTCAGTGTTAAACCGGAGAAAAATGCTATGTAAGGTTCAATTGGCGGTTTAAGAGAGGGCTAATGATATATGGCGGATTGGCTATCAAAAGTTAAACCGCCCAGAGGCAGAAGGGCTAAGATTCAAAATTTCTGCTAAGTGTTGCAAAAACAAGTTTCACAACATGACAGTGTAATTTCAGATCTACCGAGGATAACTGAAGAAAATGTTTCTGAGCCCTACAATGGCGCTAAAGAGGAATAGAGACGAACCAGGCAGAGTTTATTCAGAAGCAGTAAGATGCTATAGTACGGTGAACTAACGGAATAGATCTAGCTGCAGTTCAAACCTATCAGGCACAACTGTATACCCTTAGTACAAAGACTAGAAGGAGGAAAACAGAAGAACTGATGAACAGCGGCGGACATGGATGAACTCGAAAAACTTTAATGAAGATCTAGGGTTACGAGACGTGAACTTACCAGGGCCACTCGGCGACGGAGGAGCGCGGCAAGGTCTCTGGAGCAAACAGGTTGATGCAGCGGCCTTGGTCGGTGCAGATCCGAAGAGCGACGATGGCGGCGGTGCGGAGGTCCTTTGGGTCGCGAGGAGGAAGATGAGAAGAAACGGGAGAAAAATGAAAAGGCCCGTCAGGCTTATTTATAATAAGGCAGAGGATAAGTGATAGGCACGAGAATCAAGGAGTCAAAAGTGGCAAGTGGCGTAGCCGTCGCCTCGATTTCCGGGATGACATTAAATGAAGGGAATCTTTTTATTCGTTTTTTTACAGAGATGACGTCATGATGATCCGTTGCTGTGTCCTGAGGATGACGTCACGGCGGTTTAACAAGATTTATAAAGGGAAGATATCATGGCGGTTTATGAGAAGTGAAGGAAGATATTTACAGGCTTTTTCTAAGTGTTGAAGATTGACATGAACAGGTTCAAATCAATCTGGGGCCTAATGTTGGGGATATAACTACTGAGTGTAAACCGCCCAGGAGGGGCCGGTTCACCCTCAACTATATTGAAGCCCACAAGACTCAGAAGATGGTGTTTTACTATGAAGCTTAGAGGCCCGGAGCCCAAAGGCGGATTAGGGCCCGTAGTGGTAAACCGCCATAATCATGTAACTTGTATTGTAAGATAAGGAAAGGAGAGACCGAGCCGAACACTTGTATGAGTCGGCCTCGGGACTCTGTAGACCGGACGGGCGTCAACCCATGTATACAAGGGGACGACCCGGCGGCGGTTCAGGGACAACAAAACAACAACTCGAGACTCAGGCAAGCGTATTTTTCTCCCTGGTCATCGAAACCCAATCAATCCCATCACAACTAGACGTAGGCTTTTACCTTCATCAAAGGGGCTGAACTAGTATAAACTCCCGTGTCCCTTGTCCGGTTTAACCCCTTCAAGCTAACCCTTGCGATGGCTCCACGACTAAGTCCTTTCATGAGGACATCTGACGTGTTAATTCCACGACACTATGGGTTCGAGAACTATGTACACATGATGGAGACACATCTCCGGTCAATAACCAATAGTGGAACTTGGTGCTCATATTTGCTCCTACATATTCTATGAATATCTTTATCGGTCAAACCGCAAAACAACATACGTTGTTCCCTTTGTCATCGGTATGTTACTTGCCCGAGATTCGATCATCGTTATCATCATACCTAGTTCAATCTCATTACCAGCAAGTCTCTTTACTCGTTCCGTAATGCATCATCCTGCAACTAACTTATTAGTCACATTGCTCGCAAGGCTTATAGTGATGTGCACTACCGAGAGGGCCCAGAGATACCTCTCCGATACACGGAGTGACAAATCCTAATCTCGATCTATGCCAACTCAACAAACATCATCGGAGACACCTGTAGAGCATCTTTATAATCACCCAGTAACATTGTGACGTTTGGTAGCACACAAGGTGTTCCTCTGGTATTCGGGAGTTGCATAATCTCATAGTCTGAGGAACATGTATAAGTCATGAAGAAAGCAATAGCAATAAAACTAAACGATCATTAATGCTAAGCTAACGGATGGGTCTTGTCCATCACATCATTCTCCTAATGATGTGATCTCGTTTATCAAATGATAACACATGTCTATGGTTAGGAAACTTAACCATCTGTGGTTAACGAGCTAGTATAGTAGAGGCTTACTAGCGACACGGTGTCTTGTCTATGTATCCACACATGTATCAAGTTTCTGGTTAATACAATTTTAGCATGAATAATAAACATTTATCATGATATAAGGAAATATAAAATACCAACTTTATTATTGCCTCTAAGGCATATTTCCTTCAGTCTCCCACTTGCACTAGAGTCAATAATCTAGTTCACATCGCCATGTGATTTAACACCAATAGTTCATATCACCATGTGATTAACACCCATAGTTCACATCGCCATGTGACCAACACCCAAAGGGTTTACTAGAGTCAATAATCTAGTTCACATTGCCATGTGATTAACACCCAAAGAGTACTAATGTGTGATCATGTTTTTCTTGTGAGAGAAGCTTAGTCAACGGGTCTGCCACATTCAAATCCGTATGTATTTCGCAAATTTCTATGTCTACAATGCTCTGCATGGAGCTACTCTAGCTAATTGCTCCCACTTTCAATATGTATCCATATTGAGACTTAGAGTCATCCAGATCGGTGTTAAAGCTTGCATCGTCATAACTCTTTACGATAAACTCTTTATCACCTCCATAACCGAGAAATATTTTCTTAGTCCTCTAAGGATAATTTTGACCGCTGTCCAGTGATCTACTCCTGGATCTCTATTGTACCATTTTGCCAAACACATGAAAAGGTACAAAATAGGTCTGGTATACAGCATGACATACTTTATAGAACCTATGGCTGAGGCATAGGGAATGACTTTCATTCTCACTCTATCTTCTGCCGTGGTCAGGTTTTGAGTCTTACTCAACTTCATACCTTACAACTCAGGCAAGAACCCCTTCTTTGACTGATCCATTCAAAACCAAGGTATGTACTCACTGAAAGTCTTATCAAGCGTCTTGATCTATCTTTATAGATCTTGATGCCCAATATGTAAGTAGCTTCACTGAGGCGTTTCTTTGAAAAACTCCTTTCAAACACTCCTTTATGCTTTCATGAAAATTCTACATCATTTCTGATCAACAATATGTCATTCACATATACTTATCAGAAAGGCTGTAGTGCTCCCACTCACTTTTTTGTAAATACAGGCTTCACCAAAAGTCTCTATAAAACCATATGCTTTTATCACCTTATCAAAGCGTATATTCCAACTCCGAGATGCTTGCACCAGTCCATAGATGGATCGCTGGAGCTTGTACACTTTGTTAGCACCTTTAGGATTGAAAAAACCTTCGTGTTGCATCATATACAACTCTTCTTTAAGAAATCCATTAAGGAATGTAGTTTTGACATCCATTTGCCAGATTTCATAAAATATGGCAATTGCTGACATGATTCGGATAGACTTAAGCATAGCTACGAGTGAGAAAATCTTATCGTTGTCAACACCTTGAAGTTGTCAAAAACCTTTTTGCGACAATTCGAGCTTTATAGATAGTAACACTACTATCAACGTCCGTCTTCATCTTGAAGATCCATTTATTCTCAATGGCTTGCCGATCATCGGGCAAGTCAATCAAAGTCCATACTTTGTTCTCATACATGGATCCCATCTCAGATTTCATGGCCTCAAGCCATTTCGCAGAATCTGGGCTCATCATCGCTTCCTCATAGTTCGTAGGATCGTCATGGTCTAGTAACATGACTTCCAGAACAAGATTACCATACCACTCTGATGTGGACCGTACTCTGGTTGACCTACGAGGTAGTAACTTGATCTGAAATTTCATGATCATCATCATTAGCTTCCTCACTAATTGGTGTAGGAATCACTGGAACTGATTTCTGTGATGTACTACTTTACAATTCGGGAGAAGGTATAATTACCTCATCAAGTTCTACTTTCCTCCCACTCACTTCTTTCGAGACAAACTCCTTCTCTAGAAAGTATCCTATTTTTAGCAACGATTATCTTGTCTTCGGATCTATGATAGAAGGTGTACCCAACAGTTTCCTTTGGGTATCCTATGAAGACACATTTCTCCGATTTGGGTTCGAGCTTATCAGGTTGAAACTTTTTCACATAAGCATTGCCGCCCCAAACTTTAAGAAACAACAGCTTAGGTTTCTTGCCAAACCACAATTCATATGGTGTTGTCTCAACGGATTTAGATGGTGCCCTATTTAACGTGAATGCAGCTGTCTCTAATGCATAACCTTAAAATGATAGTGGTAATCGGTAAGAGACATCATAGATCACACCATCTCTATTCCTAATGTGTCAGTTGTTAGTCTCCGTCGGTTATTTTTCGTCCCACCTTTCCTGGGGTTTTTTCGTCCTCGCCGGCCTCCCCCAATCCGATCTGTGGTAAAAAAACGGACAACGATGACTAGTGATTCCCTTCGCATGAACAAAAAATCGGACGACGCCCTAGCCTCCATCACTACAACCGCCTTGCCCCTCTCTCTTGCTACAGCAGATGAGAGTCGGTAAGAGGGGAGGCACAGAGGATCTAAAGAAGGTGAAGAACAGAGGGTGAGGGATGGAATTTGAAGGAGGAGGAGATCCCCGCGGCATGCAGTGCCAAATCTCGTGCTCGCCGTCCCCATCGCTGCATGCTGTGCTCACAGTCCTCTGCTCCCATCAATGGCTCGCCATTGTTGACCGCACCTACAGTTGGCTCTTTGTCCCGGCCATGGTCTTCATCGCCTCCCTCCATACCTCAGCACTGCAACACCCTCAACGCTGCCAGGCGATGAGTGCAGAGACGAATCTCACATATCCATCAAAGCTTTCAGGTTGTCCCCTTCCTTTCCCCTTCCCCACTTTTTTGTTTTACCAGTGCATGAACTTACCCACCCACACCTTTTGTTTGCTAAAATGCTTCATAGAGCTATATAACTTTTTAACCTCATTGACATTTGCTTGTTACAATGCTTTATGGGAATAAAATTGTCAGACATCATATTGGTTCTGGTTTTACCAAAGATGTATGCTTTATGAGCAGGAGGACTTTATGACTCGACAAGTTCCTCTGCATCATACGGGTGTGGAAACTCCCCACTTGGTGAGGATCTTATTGCTGAGTAGTCAACGACGTCACCTGCATCAACCCCTCCCTGGTTGCCATCCATGCGCGACCAACCATCCAATTTACGTTCATCTGGGAGTATGTGCAACCAACCATCCAACTTATTTTCACGTGGGAGTACATTCTATCGACGCCCTTTTAATTTACAAGTAAGTTTTAGATTCATGTTCATCTACACTCTTGTCACTATATATTCATGCAACAAGTTACAACTTGCTATCAATTGTAGGGAATGGCTGAGAAGCACGGATTTATTTTCATGGGCACAAAAATAATAATCAAGACCTTAGCAGACTGCAGGTACCTTGATGAGAGTGTGCTTTCAGGTCATATTCTCACTTTTAGGCATTATATATATAAATATAAAATCATTTTTACTTGTTATGCTCAATACTCCAAATTCTATTCAAAAATAATGCACCGAATTTCATAGCTATATGCTCAGTACTCATTGTTAAGCACCAATATTTGAGAGGTTGGTCATTTCTTTGTTAAATGAGTCCAGAGAACAGTAGAGTATACAAACATATCAATGTGCTTATGAATGTTCTCAAGAGGTCTGCGTATCTAGCTTCTCCCGGTCCTACGTAACAGATCCTCGATCACAGTGGTGTCTGGGTCGTCAACCCT
Organism: Aegilops bicornis; assembly: GCA_021605145.1. Classification (NCBI taxonomy): domain Eukaryota; kingdom Viridiplantae; phylum Streptophyta; class Magnoliopsida; order Poales; family Poaceae; genus Aegilops; species Aegilops bicornis. The sequence continues at coordinate 574,393,002 of CM038675.1, forward strand.
ATTTTGGTGCGGCCGTTGGGCTGGAGATACCTCCTTTGTTTCATTCACGGTATATTTTCAGTGATGTGCTGCTTCAGATATTTTATTTGAGTTGTGTGTTGCTTCAGATTTTGGCATATATGATAGATTGATCTATGTGGGCTATCTATTTTGGCATAGATGATATATTAAATCATGTTTCACATACCTGAGTTTGCCACGGTTTATAAACTGGATAATACTGAAGACAAATCAAGCTTGTTCACAGAGTTTAAATAATGATGTAACATGATCAATATAGCTTTCTTGTCAGAACTTTGTAGTGGATTCATCTTTGGTTTCCCCCCTACATTTGGGATGAAGGGAGGCACTGAAACATTGTGCCTCCTCTAGCCATGTTGTACTTGAACAAGATGCATTTTCTCACTTCTGTTTATGCTTGTCTTCCTCTGGTGATCTGTAATCATGGTGGTTTTGTTGTATGTAACTTTTATTGATCCTTGACAACTTCATGATATTTCCTCCGCAAGGACCTTGGTATCTTTCACACTAGCAGAAAAGTTTCTCTCCTGTAGGCAGCAGGCTTATATCCGATGAATGGTATGCATTATTTGTTATATATATACAGTTTCTCTCCTGGACATTTTTTTAATTTTGTTATCATGCTCGTGCTTACACTAACCTTAGGTGGCGGCGAAGATTTCACTTCATAGTATAGACTATCACATTGTGTCTTTTTATGACTTACCTATGCGCTAAATAAAGGCATTTTCTTACCATTCATATATAGACTTCGTTGCAGATTAAAGCTGTAGGTTAGAAGTTAGGCCTTCAATAAAAAAATAGATTGTAGCGGATCTCTTGTTTGATCCATTAGGGGAATAGGGATTAGAATCACTTGATCTTAATGTATGAGAATACCCTTTTTAAGTAACTTTAACATTCGTGCAAACATTTTTAGCGGGGGGGGGGGGGGGGCGAAGCAAAGCACATATTAACAAATTATGCTTTTTAAGACAAATAGCTCAAACCGTTTGTTAATTTCTACCAGGCCTCTATATGTGCATCAGTTATGTAATTTACAACTTTGACTCCTTCCATTATCAACTTTTTATGGCCTTCTCGTCATTGTCAGGGTATCCGCACCTGAGCCGAGCTATGGTCCGACTAGAGGAAGAGCGGACGAAAGGCGGCTGGGGGTGATGTTGTGGAGCTTGAAAGAGGTGACCATCATCTTTGAGACGAGCAGAGGCGACATCTCCCTCACAGCCGCACCGTCTGCACCTCCCTGCTTTTGAGTTGATTATTTTTTTTCTTACGTTGTTTGCTTCTTTTATCAATGGCACATCTTTGGCATCCTTGAAAAAATGGGCACATCGATCAATTTGTTTCCTGGTTTAGGCTCTTCTTGCTTTATAGCCTATTTTATGATGTTGGATAATTGTTTACATATTGTACCTTAGTTTCGGTTTTATTTTGCAGACGCCTTTTCTTGGGCCCAACAAGAAGGAAGCATAACATGTGTGGCTTTCATTACAGGCACAAGACTGTTTATTTAAAATATTGGTGCTTCCCCTTGTGTTCTCAAGGAATGGTCAGATTATGTAACTTTTTTCTTGTAAAATATTGGGTGGTGCTTAAAATGCAGAGGTGAAAACCAAGAAGCGTAAAACCGCCTCTGAAGAGAAGTTCACCAAGCCTTCGAATGTCACCTGCTTAGTTGAACTGAAGTTTAATGCATATGTGGGCTGAGTGCATTACAAAACATGGTTGTTAGCTTGTTGAATCTATTTTTTCAGCTTGTGTTCTTCTTTCTTTCAGTTGTGCTCTTGTTATTCTGTTTGCAGGTAAGCAAGACTGAATTTTTTGTACTAACACAAGTCATGGTAGTAGGCTGCTGTGACACAAAACTGGGAGCCGCTAGGAGAACAAAATTAAAAAAGGTCCCTTTCCCCTATCCATGCTTATCTTAAACACTTGTATTTTTGTCTTACCTTTATCCGTCCAAAGTTACTTTTCCAGCCATGCTTTACCTACTTCAATGGTATAAAGGCTCACATGGGTCACCACCAAATGCTCCTTTTTTGAAATTCTTGCTCTTAGGTTCAGAGAGAGCGTTAGGGTTGCTATGGTTTGAGGTTTACTTTTTAGTATGTCACTTAGGTTTAAAGATGTAGCTTACTAGCTTTCTGCCTTTTTGTAGAAGTTCTATCTGGTTCAACTCATTTAGCTTGACTATAACTAAACATCGATTTGCCAAAATACACAATGCTTATCTTACTAGCGATCATAGCTAAGACAAGAGCACTATCATTTTTTGTCATGAAGCAAACTGATATTTCATCGTTGGGTAGCCAAGTTCAGCTTCAGGCGTTGAAAACATTCTTATAACTTCAAAGCGGCAAGGTATGCACCATTGTCTTTTTGCTTAACCATTGGTATAGGCGAAAAAATGTTACTTTGTAGGTTCACGATTCTGAAGGAACGGCTAGAAACATGTGATGTATGCATTGTTTGATCAATGTTTTTCGTACAAAACATGCATTAGAATTCCCTCACCTCCTCCTGTATCTACTATTGGTTTCCTGAAAATCAACCGAAAGCAAGGGTATCGTTCATTGCACATCTTCTGAAAAGATAAGGGCTCGGTAATTTGGTGACTATATATTGGTATGTTTAGTTGGGCGGCGGCAGTTTTCCAGTTTTTTTTTCTGTTCAAATCCTCTTGTCAAGAGTATTTTTCTATGTGTTCAAGCAGGCGTCTAATGTTGAAAACATGGGGCATGTAGATATGAAGGGAATACATCCTCTTCATCGATGGATTTGACTACAGGTCAATGGGATAACATGATTAAAAAGTGATTGTTCCTGGCTATGTATGATTTGAAATTGTTCGTTCCTCGCTAGAGTACTACTACCAATGGACTTTTCGGTCCATGTAATTTGTTCTCCAGATGTTATTTTCATTATCCTCTGTGGCTTTGTTCTATTGCAGAAGATGATCAAACTATTGTGAACTATGGCGTGTCATGATATATATGTGACTTTCTTGCCCAAGTATAGACAGGAGGCTGAGAGAATGGGAATGGATCAGGTGTCAGGACCCCGATTCCAAGTCGGTAACACCTCATATCACTTTGCGGCCTCACGCACGGTATTCCCACGGGTGTCGCCTTACCATGGCCCAGGATTGTTTGCGCCTTTTGGCTCACGTATATGATAGTGCCGCTAGCATCCATATGACAGAGAACCCGGGCCGACATGGCAAGTCGTGAACCCAAAGCAGCACTAACCCATGGGGACAGGCATACATGAATCACATCGAGCATGTCGGTCAGCAGCGTGTGAATCCAGGCTGTAGCACTAGGCTAACAGGACTCCGGGAACCCGAGATGTAGCAGGCTAGGCAGGACTCCGGATGTCACCGCGTGACATTTCCCGAAGAAGAACCACGAGGCAAGAGAAGTGAAACACATGCCGGCCCGATCAAGTGTCTGGCGGTAGTGCTTTGGGTTAGCGAGGACTCCGGTGAACCGGTCAGAAGCGGACTACTATGGCTCAAGGAAGCACTAGACTACATTTCCCCATAAGAGAGGCTCCCAAGGATAAACAACTAGATTGTTGGATCCCACACATACCAAGCATTTCAAACATACACACAATATGCTGGATATGTGTAAATACAACATGGCATCACAACATAACTCTAGGACTCAAGTATTTATTCATTAGGCTCCGAGGAGCCAAGATATTACAACCATGGGTCTCTCGACCCAGCATTCAGAGCATACAAGTCAAACACATGCGGAAGCTTAACATGTCTGAGTACAGACAACTATAAATGAAAAAGGCTGAGAAGCCTGACTATCTACCAGATCTGCCGAGGGCACAAGATCGAAATGAGGTAACAAGCTAAATGTCGAAGTCCAAGCGGAACTACTAAGCGAGACCGACGTCTCTCTGCAAAACATAAAATAAGCAAACGTGAGTACAAATGTACTCAGCAAGACTTACATCGGAACTAACTACATATGCATCATTATAAACAAAGGGGGTGGATTTTGACTGCAGCAAGCCAGCTTTGACTCGGTGGCTATCCTGAACTACGACTGCAAGTAACTCTTTTGAGGTGGCGCACACGAGTCCACATATTCACCATATCAATACACCACTATGGATCCGCTTCCGTCTCCCTACGATAGCGCCATCCATAGCACTCACACTTATCTTGCGTGTTTTAGAGTATCCAATTTCACTTGTCTATGAACTGTACAGGCAACCCAGAAGTCCTTTTTCGCGGACACGGCTATTCGAATAGATCATATTAACCCTGCAGGGGTGTACTTCTTCACACACGCTCTCGCCACTTACCACCATGTACACGTCATGTATCTCGGCAACCTTCAAGCGGAAGCCTGGCGAGGGAGTCGGCCACGACATGACTAACCACACAAGTCTCTGGTCTAGGTTTATCGCCTATTCGGGTTCCATCCGCAAGGAGATCCGGCCGGGGTGTCGCTCACGGCCCCAAAAGATGTGTGCAGGGTTCCCGAGACACCAAACGGGCGCTCGGTACACCGTTCCATGGTGTATCTACTGCATCATAGCCCACCCCTAGGGTCAGCGCTACGCACGGCCTCCAACACATATCCTACAAACACCAGAAACTAGTTGCAACTCCTGGACAGAGATCAGGTTGATTAATAAGTCGAGAGGGGCACTTAAGCATTCCAATGCGTGGTAGTAACTGTTCAGGGATCACAAACAAAGAACTCAGTTCACGAGGGCGGTTTCAATGAGACAACCCACCATGTACTCCTACATGGCCTCTCACCGCTACCTTTACCAAATCGTGTTCAAACGCTTAGCTCGCATACGATGGGACATGTTTACACACCTCCGATTCATCCTCGATGAATCATACGACTCAACTCTAAGCGATGGCAGGCATGACAAACAAGCATGAATGAGTAGGAACAACAGGCTCAAACAACTCCTACTCATGCTAGTGGGTTTCATCTATTTACTGTGGAATGACAGGTCATGCAGAGGATAAAGGGGTTCAGCTACCGCAGCAAGTAACAGATGAATCGTTGTTGTCCTAATGCAGTAAAAGAGAGCAGGAGCGAGAGGGTGGGATTGTATCGGAATGAACAAGGGGGTTTTGCTTGCCTGGAACTTCTGAAGATAGCATTGAGTCTTCATTAGTGTCAACGATCACAACGTCGGTACAACGTCTATCGAGGGGGAACAACACCGACAAATAAAGAAGAAACACGATCAATGCAATCCACAATGTGATGCATGCTATGACATGGCAATATGAATGTGTTTTGGGCTAATGCAAGCTAGAACATGTTAAATGGAGTTGGTTTGAATCCAAGATTCAAATTCAAACTCCATATATGACATTTCAAATGCCATTAATTCAAATTGTCTTACACAGCAACTTTAAGTTGCTCAAACATGCATGAAAATGGTACAGATGGATAGATTGGATTTTTCTGATCATTTTTCATATATAATTTATCTTATTTGAAGTTACGGTTGAATTTCTATGATTTTTAGAAGTTAGCACTATTTTCTGGAATTTCCTGAATTATTTTAAATCCAGAAAACAAATACTGCGTCAGCATTGCGTCATGCTGACCTCAGCAGGTCAATAGACCCGGTCCAGGTCAAACCTGGCGTGGGGCCCGCCGGTCGATGAGCAGTCTTGCCTCACGGTCACGAGCAGTGGGCACAGTCAACGGCCACGTCAGCGTAGTCAACACTGACGCGTGGGCCCACTGGGGTTAGTTAAAACTAAGCAGCAAATGTAATCTATGTTAATTAGGGCATGGGGGCCCATGAGTCAGTGGCCTAGGGGGTTGGTTAGTGTGGGGAGGTTAGCCGCTGACGACGGCCACGTCGGATTCGCCGGCGGTTAGATGACGACGACGACCCAGAGCGGCGGTGGCTTCACGGAGTGGCGCGAGGGCCGATTGGGTGTTGAGGGCACCTGGAGGGAGCCCATGCTCCCGCGCATCCAGCGGAGGCAGCAGCAGGTCACGGGGTGGTCGGAGCTCGCCGGAAGTGAGCTCGCGGCGGCGCCGGAGTTCGGGCGATGATGCAACCGTCGCTATGGTGCACAGCAAGAGCAACGGGTGGCCTCTACGTGCTACTGGAGCTTTGCTGGGCACGGAAACACGCTCAACTTCAAGCCCGAGCGGCTACGACGACGGCAGTGACATGGCCGGCGGCAGAGGCTTTCGGGTCCGAGGAAAACCACGGCTAGGGAACGCGTTCGGCAGGGAGAAGAGAGGGGAAAGATGGCAGGGCTCACGTAGATCACGAGGCGATGCTCGGGGTAGCCGGGGGCGTGCTGAGGATGACAAATCGTTGAGGTCGATCGCCGGCGACCGAAGCTTGAAGAAGGAGTCGAGGCGGTCCTCGTGGGGCGCCCAGCGCCTGGGCTCGCTCCAGGCGGCGTAACGGATGGTGTCAGAGCTTGCAGAAGACACGGGGAGGCGAGGGGAGCACGGTGGGCGTGGCTACGGCGAGCGGCGGCGACGAGCTCCGCTCGGTGGTTCATGGGAGGAGCTAGAGAGGAGTGGAGAGGCTCGGGAGAGAGGGAGAGGAGAGAGGGGGGCATGTGGTGTCCCCGTGGCATCGCTAGAAGGGTCGGGGAGGGGAAAGCAGGCAGGGAGGAGGCCACGGCGACGATAGCGCTCGCCAGCGAGCTGCTTTGGGGCGAGGGGAGGAAGACGACAGGAAGGGGGGTGGCCTGGTGGGCTGGGCCGCCAGCTGGGCCGCCAAGTGGGCTGCACAGGAGGTAAGCCCAGGTAAGATTCTCTCTTTCTCTCTTATTTGTTTCTGTTTTCTAATTTTTCTTCCTCTGTTTTGATTTAGTTTAGCAACTAAATCATTTTAATAAATTCCGCAGGTTATTATATGGCTTGCTAAAATATATACAAGTCCACTCACAAACTCCCATAATTATTGGAGTCATATTTAATATATATTAAATATAAATCCAAAGCAAATAGTTATTGGATTAATTCAAATGGCCAAAATAAATATTTCTGTGACTCCAAAAGTATTGGTTTGAATTTTACCTCTTACCAATATTTCTATGGAATAACAGGAACATTTTCTTGGACTCATTTGAGAAGATTTTAAGGTTGGTTATTTTTTAACCGATTTCTCAGGGTTTCACATGTCCCCATTTCAAGTTCATTGAAATATAAACATGATGACATGGATGAAGATGCAACTAATTACAAACAAAGATCTAGGGCTGTGACAACTCACCCCCACTAAACAAGAATCTCATCCCGAGATTCAAGACATGAGGTAAGAAGACAGAGGGGGCACAAGACAACACAATCCTCACGATCCAGGTTGCACCTCATAAGATTATTGATTCATTGCATACATTGATCTTGACATCCTCGCTTTTGAGATCTTCATCCACGCGATGAAGACGGAAAGGAACTCTACTAGGATTGATCTTCTCAAAGATCAAACTATACAATCTCAACTCACGGAATGAGATGTTGAAACATCTTGAGTTGAGACACAAAACACATCGAGAGGAATGGAATAACAAACGACGGGGTTGATTTGGTGGGAAAAAATTCCACGCTTAGAAAGATGGTGGATGGTGTCAAGGTGGCGAGGAAATAATTGCCATGATCCCGTAACGGGGCACCTTGGAAAAAAAGGTGACTCGTTGAACTGCTCCCTTAAGTGGCAAAAAGAATTACTTTTGATCCATAGATCATTGAGACTCTTCATACCAGCTTAAGCCAATTTACAATTGATCGTTTGGAAGAGCTCGAAGGAATGGCATACTCGGCCTAGGATGGATGATGTGGACTTCCTTGTTGAAGGCAACGCAATGGATGACTTTTGCTTATCACCGGAAATGGATGGGACCCATGGTAGGACCACCTCTGAAGATGACCCTAAACAACAATTTCTGAGAAGGGCAATCCAAGGGAGATTGGCACAAGGCGGTGCAAGCTGGGAACAAAATGCAAATTTCGGAAATGTTCCAACCATCATATCTGCCTGAGATTCCGATCTGGTTGGTGTCAGGACATTCCAGACTCATCAAGTCCAGAAAGAAAAATGAAAGTTTGCAACACAAATCGGTGAGATGACATTGCGAGATTCTCGGGATATGAACTACGATAGCAAGCTCCAAAACATGAGCCGGTTCTGCTACATACATGTGAGCATGTTGTCCAAGATAAGAATGACCACATAGTAGTCTTATAATAAAATACTGTCGAATTCTGGTTGGGAACCATCGTCGAGGATATCAAAGTCCTTGCATGAGGCATGCTCTTAAGAAGGAACTTCTTATCCTTGAACAATTCAATCAGTGGCTTGGTGTGCTAGGAATACATATAGAATGAAGGTTGCAAGTCTCCAGACATAGAATACTTTGCACATATGCATGACTAAATTGGGATGATTCCAGAGGAAGCAAAACAAACCTTTCTCAAATTCACGGCGGCAACTTGCACCTGATGCACATGAACTTGAGAAAGTCACTTCTTTCATCCAAACATATACTTCATAAACGGGACATGAAGATAATTCTTACAAAAGTTTCCAATGCTAGCTTTAATGTTCCACATGGATCATGGGGGAGACAAGATGTTGCTGATGGGGTTCAACAACAACTCATCGGAATTTCCATATCACTGGACTTCCACCATCATGTGAACACGGTGATAGCATTGGTCAGACCGAAAGATGTAATGGTGTATGCTCGAGGGATCAACCACGAGTAAGACAACATTATGAACATCGTTAGTTACGATTTGACTTGATGATGGCCCATACTCAAGTCAAAGTTTTGACAAGGCAATAGATCCAACAACTGATCACGAGGACCAACCGATGGAGATATCATCTTTCTTCAACACACACACACACACACACACACACACAAAGGTATCCCTTAGAATGAACTAAGTCGGCAAGCTTTTATCTTCCAACTCTCCAAGTTGTTGTTTGGCTCAACCAACTAGCTCAGGGGTATCCAACACAGATTCTTGGAGAATGGGTGGTTTAGAGGAAAACCAATATGATCACGAACTCAACATAGCGGTCAGGTGACAACCTGGTAACACTTTCGAGAAGATTTTTGGAACATCACGAACCACCGGTATGTTACTAAGCTCGAGAACAACCTTGCTTTTCAGGGCAAGATGATATGATCAAAAGAGTGAGGGATTGACACAATCCTAACTCATTGATCAAAGAGTGCACCGAAGATAAGGACTAGGTAGCACGATCAATCTTAGGATGATGATTCAATAACCAACACGCTAAGAATGAGAATATTGTCCATTTACTACCAAGCAACGAGGTTGCTAGGAGTATCGATTTCACACACCACAATTCACTTGTCGGCATTCCGGTTGCGACAACACGGAACCGAGGAATGAATAATGAGGGCGAGAAGTATCACTGTATCAAGAGTTCATAGGGTGGTGTGCAATTCCATGATATTCTTGATATAAAGATAGTAATACTCCAAGGTAGAACAGAACAAGAGCTAGATTAGCACTTTGATCTACGGAACACAACTGCTTTGAACCAATCCTGGATATGGATGAGGTACTGGAGTTTGTTTCTCCTAGTCATTCCGGAATAGAATGGCTTGACGGACCACATGAGTAATAGGCATCGATGAACACGAATGCACAATTACTCCTGACTATCAATTGATAGACGAAGGTCGGACTACAACTGAAGAGGGACAACTCAAAGGAACATATAACTTTTGAGTTGTGGAGGCATGGATTAGTATGTCGAGCAAAGTTCAACATTTCTTCCGGATAACCCATGCGGAGGAGGTAGAACTGGCAGAGTCACAATATAGAATGGGGAACGCATCGAGAGCACTCTTGTTGTGACCTTTTGGTTCAAAGGAACTCCTGCCAAGGATGGTTCATGGTATTTGGAAGAATGAGATACCACGGACCTCGAGGACTGTCGCAAGGTTACTAATATCCTAAAGGAACTAGCAAATACTAACAACATGAAGTAGGGTGAATCTCGGGTTCAAGAACCCAGGAATAGAATACCTACTACTAAATGGCATCACATGATGCTTTCGAGAATAATGGCCAGAATCATCACACGGGGAACACAAAACATGGCTAGTTTACTAGGTGACTCCCTAAAACACCTAGGTTCATAATAATAACTCCAACATATATGTCGAGGTAGCGGAGTACCTCAACATACTAATTTGTGTGATTAATCTGGCCCAAATGAACATTAGAAATGGAGAGAAGGGATTTGCAAATGCATCATACTATTTAGAAACCTGGGATGACTCGGACAGCATAACGGCTGTAAATGCTCAAAATGATTTGAGACATCCTGCAAAATAGTGGCATAACCACTCAGAAGCACAAAATCAAGGTTCCAAGACCAATTATGAACACACGGAAGTAGTAGAAACTGAACTGGGCTTAAAACCAACAATCTTAAAAGTCTATGGATTAGTAACACGTCATCCTAATAGATAGATGAGAAGCCTAGTTCTTAAACCCCGTAGAAGAGAAGAGGATGACTCAGATCAGAAGGCCATGAGGTATAAGGAGTAAAAAGAGCCTTACGTTCCTTCCACAATCAATTCCCTTACATAACTAAAGCATTTCTAGACTCAACTTGACCGGTTTGGCTTGGTAATCCTCTGATGATCGGGGCTCGATACCAAAGCTGTCAGGACCCCGATTCCATGTCACATCGATCTAGCCGGTAACACCTCACATCACTTTGCAGACTCACTCACGGTATTCCCATGGGTATCGCCTTACCATGGCCCAGGACCGTTTGCGCCTTTTGGCTCACGTATAATAGTGTCGCTAGCATCCATATGACAGAGAACCCGGGCCGACATGGCTAGTCGTGAACCCAAAGCGGCACTAACCCATGGGGACAGGCATACATGAATCACATCGAGCATGTTGGTCGTGGCGTGTGAATCCGGGCTGTAGCTGGGCTAACAGGACTCAGGAACCCGGGCTGTAGCGAGCTAGGCAGGACTCGGATGTCACCGTGACATTTCCCGAAGGACGGACACATGAACGAAGTGAAACACATGTCGGCCAGTCAAGTGTCCTAAGCAGTAGAGCTGGGCTAGCAGGACTCCGGTGAACCGGGCTGTAGCAGACTACTATGGCTCAAGGAAGCACTAGACTACATTTCCCCATAAGAGAGGCTCCCAAGGATAAACAACTAGATTGTCGGATCCCACACATACCAAGCATTTCAAACATACACACAATATGCTGGATATGTGTAAATACAACATGGCATCACAACATAACTCTACGACTCAAGTATTTATTTATTAGGCTCCGAGGAGCCAAGATATTACAACCATGGGTCTCTCGACCCAGCATTCAGAGCATACAAGTCAAACACATGCGGAAGCTTAACATGTCTGAGTACAGACAACTATAAATGAAAAAGGCTGGAGAAGCCTGACTATCTACCAGATCCTGCAGAGGGCACAAGATCGTAGCTGAGGTAACAAGCTAAACGTCGAAGTCCAAGCGGAACTACTAGCGAGGCCAGCGTCTCTCGCAAAATATAAAATGAGCAAACGTGAGTACAAATGTACTCAGCAAGACTTACATCGAACTAACTACATATGCATCATTATCAATAAAGGGGTGGTGGAGTTTGACCGCAAGCCAGCTTTGACTCGGTGGCTATCCTAAACTCATTTGCAAGTAACTCTTTTGAGGTGGGCGCTACGAGTCCACATATTCACCATATCAATACACCACTATGGATCCGCTTCCGTCTCCCTACGAGAGCGCCGTCCATAGCACTCACACTTATCTTGCGCGTTTTAGAGTATCCACTTTCACTTGTCTATGAACTGTACAGGCAACCCAGAAGTCCTTTTCCGTGGACACGGCTATTCGAATAGATCGTATTAACCCTGCAGGGGTGTACTTCTTCACACACGCTCTCGCCACTTACCACCATGTACACGTCGTGTATCTCGGCAACCTTCAAGCGGAAGCTTTGGCGAGGAGTCGGCCACGACGACTAACCACACAAGTCTCTAGTCCGGGTTTATCGCCTATTCGGGTTCCATCCGCAAGGAGATCTGGCGGGTGTCGCTCCACGGCCCCAAACGATGTGTGCGGGGTTCCCGAGACACCATCTGGCCTTTCGACACGGGCCATGGTGTATCTACCGCATCATAGCCCACCCCTAGGGTCGGCCACGCACGACCTCCAACACATATACTACAAACACCGTAAACTAGTTGCAACTCACGGACGGAGATCAGGTTGATTAATAAGTCGAGAGGTGCACTTAAGCATTCCAATGCGTGGTAGTAACTGTTCATGGATCACAAACACAGAACTCAGTTCCTGAGGACGGTTTCAATGAGACAACCCACCATGTACTCCTACATGGCCTCTAACCGCTACCTTTACCAAATCGTGTTCAAACGCTTAGCTCACACACAGTAGGACATGTTTACACACCTCTGATTCATCCCCGATGAATCAGACCTGACCCAACTCTAAGCAGTAGCAGGCATGACAAACAAGCATGAATGAGTAGGCACTGTGGGCTCAAACAACTCCTACTCACTCTAGTGGGTTTCATCTATTCTTGTGGAATGACAGGTCATGCGAGAGGATAAAGGGGTTCAGCTACCGCAGCAAGTGAGATGAATCGTTGTTGTCCTAATGCGGTAAAGAGAGCAGGAGGCGAGAGAGTGGGATTGTATCGGAATGAACAAGGGGTTTTGCTTGCACGGCACTTCGAGGATAGCATTGAGTCTTCATCAGTGTCACCGATCACAACGTCGGTACAACGTCTATCGAGGGGGAACAACACCGGCAAACAGAGAAGAAACACGATCAAAGCAATGCACAATATGATGCATGCTATGACATGGAAATATGAATGTGTTTTGGGCTAATGCAAGCTAGAACATGTTAAATGGAGTTGGTTTGAATCCAAGATTCAAATTCAAACTCCATATATGACATTTCAAATGCCATTAATTCAAATTGTCTTATACAGAAACTTTAAGTTGTTCAAACATGCATGAAAATGGTACAGATGGATATATTGGATTTTTCTGATCATTTTTCATATATAATTTATCTTCTTTGGAGTTACGGTTGAATTTCTATGATTTTTAGAAGTTAGCACTATTTTCTGGAATTTCCTGAATTATTTTAAATCCAAGAAACAAATATTGCGTCAGCATTGCGTCATGCTGACCTCAGCAGGTCAACAGACCCGGTCCAGGTCAAACCTGACGCGTGGGGCCCGCCGGTCAGTGAGCCAGTGCTGCCTACGGTCACAGACAGGTGGGCCTGGTCAACGGCCACGTCAGCGTAGTCAACACTGACGCGTGGGCCCACTGTGGTTAGTTAAAACTAAGCAGAAAATGTAATCTATGTTAATTAGGGCATGGGGGCCCATGAGTCAGTCGCCTAGGGGTTGGTTAGTGTGGGGAGGTTAGCCGCTAACAACGGCCACGTCGGATTCGCCGGCGGTTAGATGACGGCGACGACCCAGAGCGGCGGTGGCTCGCCGGAGTGGCGCAGGGGCCGCAGTTGGGTGCGCTGAGGGCACCTGGAGGTAGCCCACGCTCCCGCGCATCCAGGAGGCAACGGCAGGTCACGGGGTGTTCGGAGCTCGCCGGAAGTGAGCTCGCGGCGGCGCCGGAGTTCGGGCGATGATGCAACCGTCGCTATGGTGCACGGCAGAAGCAACGGGTGGCCTCTACGTGCTCCTGGAGCTTTGCTGGGCACGGAAATGCGCTCAGCTTCGAGCCCGAGCGGCTACAGCGACGACAGTGACATGGCCGGCGGCAGAGGCTTTCGGGTCCGAGGAAAACCACGGCTAGGGAACGTGTTCGGCAGCGAGAAGAGAGGGGAAATATGGCAGGGCTCGCGTAGATCATGAGGCGATGCTCGGGGTAGCCGGGGGTGTGCTGAGGATGACGAATCGTCGAGGTCGATTACCGGCGACCGAAGCTTGAAACGGAGTCGAGGCGGTCGTCTTGGGGCGTCCAGGCGCTCAGGGCTCGCTCTAGGCGGCGTAACGGATGGTGTCAGAGCTTGCAAAAGACACGGGGAGGCAAGGGGAGCACGATGGGCGTGGCTACGGCGAGCGGCGGCGACGAGCTCCACTCTGTGGTGCAGGGGAGGAGCTAGAGAGGAGTGGAGAGGCTCGGGAGAGAGGGAGAGGAGAGAGGGGGCATGGGGCGTCCCCGTGGCATCGCTAGAAGGGTCGAGGAGGGGAAAGCAGGCAGGGAGGAGGCCACGGCGAGGACAGCGCTCGCCAGCGAGCTACTTTGGGGCGAGGGGAGGAAGACGACAGGAAGGGGGGGGGTGGCCTGGTGGGCTGGGCCGCCAAGTGGGTTGCACAGGAGGTAATCCCAGGTAAGATTCTCTCTCTCTCTCTCTTATTTGTTTCTGTTTTCTAATTTTTCTTCCTCCGTTTTGATTTAGTTTAGTAACTAAATCATTTTAATAAATTCTGCAGGTTATTATATGGCTTGCTAAAATATATACAAGGCCACTCACAAACTCCCAGAATTATTGGAGTCATATTTAATATATATTGAATATAAATCCAAAGCAAATAGTTATTGGATTAATCCAAATGGCCAAAATAAATATTTCTGTGACTCCAAAAATATTGGTTTGAATTTTACCTCTTACAAATATTTCTATGGAATAACAGGAACATTTTCTTGGACTCATTTGAGAAGATTTTAAGGTTGGTTATTTTTGAACCGATTTCTCAGGGTTTCACATGTCCCCATTTCAAGTTCATTGAAATATAAACATGATGGCATGGATGAAGATGCAACTAATTACAAACAAAGATCTAGGGCTGTGACATCAGGCCATAAGGGGATGTGGAGCAGGAGCGAGGGGAACAGTAAAGAGTGATTGGAGTACCAATTGATATTTTGAATCGAAATAACATCTAGATTTGTATTATTTTCATGTCAGTTGAATTTATAAAATACATTAGTTTGGATCTTTTTCAAATAACACCTAAATTAATGTCTTTTTTTCAGGTGGATACCTAAGTTTACTAAATGTTCATAAATCATAACCTACTTCGTTGCCCGTAGCAATGCATGGACCTGCTAACTAGGTGTTTGCCTCAATTTTTTGTTTTTTTGGCAATACAATTTATGCTCATAAACTGGTTCTATTGTGTGTTTGAGTCTGTTGTTATGCAGCACATACCTGATGGTTGTTAAAATACTGAAAGACAGCATCATTAGTAAAGAGACTGCTTCATTAGTTGTACTAAACTCATCTCCCAATGGTTACTTAAAATAAAAACAATGAGTAATATCTCTTATTCATATATCTCAACAACGGATGAGCATTTAGCAAAATGAAAAAAAATTGTTTGCTCCTATCTAGAATGTGTAAAGATAAAGAAGAAGAAAAACACTTTTATATTTCTTTAGTGAGTGAGCATTATACGGTGTAAAGATAAAGAAGAAGAAAAATATTATTATTAGTGAGATTATATGTTGTGTAGATGATTTTGCTTTGGCTCTATCTAGAACGTGCATTAAGGATCGGTATACATTAAATGTATCTTCTGCAATGTTGTCACTACTTAACTTTCTACATAGAATTTATTTCTCACATTGCACGTTACATGGGCTTTAAAAAATATGACATTGTGGTGTGGAGATGAGATGCGGCGACACCTATTGGCTGGCTGAATGGGTGAGAGGAGTGGCTCCTTTTCTTCCATCAAGAAAAGGAGAAATGAGCAGGTCGGTACAGCGGTGCAGGACCCCCTAGGAGTCCCCCCCCCCCCCCCGTGGATGTGGGCTGCCACGGTGTGGTGGTGGCTCATGGTGGTGGTTTGGGTCGTTCACGGCGGTGGCTGGACATCTCCGGCCTCGGCCCATCGGTGTACGTCCTGCGTCGACATTCAATCCTTCTCGGCCGTCCGTCCGCTATCTTCGTTGATGGTTGGCCCTCCCCCAGCTGTGGTCCATCACTCGTCTCGCACCCGGCAGCAGAACCGAGCTCGTCTCGCGCCCTGCAGTAGGACTGACCTTGTCTCGCGCCCGGCAGCAGGACCGAGCTCGTCTCGCGCCCGACAGCAAGACCATGCTCGTCTCACGCCCGACAGCAGGACCGAGCTCATATTGCGCCTGGTGCCGCAGGACGGGGCGATGGAGGCTAGTTTTGGCCTGCCTATTGGGTCTCGACACTAGGGGCAGCCCAGGGGTGTGAAAGGTGGGTCCTTTCCACTCGTGTCTTTGGTTGGGGTAGCGGCGGATCTCGGGTAAGGTGGTGTCAAGGTCTTGGATGCCGTGGTGGCGGCCCTGGTGGTGGGTCCGCAAGGCTCATGGGCAGAGCTCGTGGCTTGGTGCTGCCCGGTTTCCACGGCCGTGTGACCCGCGTGTACTCGGGGTGTGGCGTTCGGTAGCAGTGAATGGTGGCCGGGGTGAAAACATGCTCTATCTTCGGACAGACCGGCGGTGGTGAAGCTCGTTCCCTTCTTGAAGGCGCCATCGTGGCTCTCATTGCCCGTCGTGTTGCTCCAAGGGAAACTCTGATCCTAGGATTGGGCGATGGCGG
The DNA here is from genome assembly GCA_021605145.1 of Aegilops bicornis. Taxonomy (NCBI): domain Eukaryota; kingdom Viridiplantae; phylum Streptophyta; class Magnoliopsida; order Poales; family Poaceae; genus Aegilops; species Aegilops bicornis. The sequence continues at coordinate 574,409,612 of CM038675.1, forward strand.
CGCTTCGATGTCGTCCCCTTCCTGAAGGCGCCGCCTTGGAGCCCATGGTTCGTTATATGCGGCTCACCGCTTCGCGTAGTGCTAGGGATGGTGTTGCCGCGCTCAGCGCCTATGTATCCTATCTTGGGTGTGTGTGCGTGCCTGTTGTGGGGGTGTGTGTTTGTACCGGGTGCTGTTGATCATTGCTTTATATATAAAGCGGGACGAAAGCCTTTTTGGGTAATGTCACATAGTTAACAATTCATTTTTTAGAGAGAAAAATACCAACTAAGTGATCTATTAGTAGCCTACAATTTATAGCTCACTAAAATCGGGATGTGACTCACATTGTACCATGCAAATGAAGTTTAAGACAATATTTCTCGCACTATATGGAAACATCTTACACGCATCAAGTAGATCTTAGTTTGTAACAAATAAGTATTTGGATAATTGGTATCTATGTACACATCGGTATATTAGTTTTTTTATCAACTTACATCGCATGTGAAGTGGATTCCAATTACTTCTCCATTGTCACGAGCTATCATTTCTATACACGTGAAATTTAACATGCATTATCCATATTTATATATGCATCCGGCGAAAAAAATATTCACGGCCCGTGGCAATGCTCGGGCATTCAACTAGATTTTGCTTCCTTGGAATAGGAATAGATTGAAAAGAAGGTGACGTTTGATTTTGTACTGTTTCGAGACAACAAAACAGTTACATGGAAGCTACATGCGAAGTTAAGGGGGCAACAGATTGAGAGGATGAATGATGTATGGACAGAAAAGATGATGGACAACAAGTTCAACGGGAAAGAGCGGCTAGAGGGGAACATGGTGTTTGTAAGAAAAAAGAAAGAGAAGAAGATGCTTTCATTTGTGTTGTGGATTAATATTGCATATGTGCTCGGTTTGTGGGGAGGAAAATGAGTATTGTTTATAAATTTATTTATTGGCCCGTGGAAACGCACGGGGAGTCTACTAGTATCTAATAAAGTACGGTTATGATGTTCGGACACAACATTACGCTGTGGTGTTACAGGTGGCGTGAGTTGCGAAACTATTCCACATTGTCCCAAATGAAGACCAAACTCGTAACTCAAATATTCACCTCCACGATCATATCATAGAAACATTATTTTCTTATTACGATGATTTTCTACTTCACTCTGAAATTCCTGAACTTTTCAAATGTTTCAGACTTATGTTTCATCAAGCAGTTATACCCATATCTGCTCAAATCATCTGTGAAGGTCAGACAATAATGATACCCGCCGCAAGCCTCAACACTCATCGGACCGCATACATCAGTATGTATTATTTTCAGTAAGTCAGTTGCTTGCTCCATTGTTCCAGAGAACGGAGTCTTAGTCATCTTGCCCATGAGGCATAGTTCGCAAGCATCAAGTGATTCATAATCAAGTGATTCCAAAAGTCCATCAGCATGGAGTTTCTTCATGCGCTTTACACCAATATGACCTAAACGGCGATTGCCACATCTAAGTTGCACTATCATTATTAACTTTGCATCTTTTGGCTTCAATATTATGAATATGTGTATCACTATGATCGAGATTCAATAAACCATTTATATTGAGTGTATGACCATAGAAGGTTTTATTCATGTAAATAGAACAACAATTATTATTTGACTTAAATGAATAATCGTATTGCAATAAACATGATCCAATCATATTTATGCTCAACGCAAACACAAATAACATTTATTTTAGGTTCAACACTAATCCCGAAGGTAAAGGGAGTGTGCGATGCTGATCTTATCAACCTTGGAATCACTTCCAACTCACATCATCACCTCGTCCTTAACTAGTCTTTGTTTATTTTGCAACTCCCGTTTCGAGTTACTACTCTTAGCAACTGAACCAGTATCAAATACTGAGGGGTTGCTATAAACAGTAGTAAAGTACACATCAATAACATGCATATCAAATATAATTTTGTTCACTTTGCCATCCTTCTTATCCGCCAAGTATCTAGGGCAGTTCCACTTCCAGTGACCATTTCCTTTGCAGTAGAAGAACTCAGTTCCAGGCTTGGGTCTAGCTTTGGGCTTCTTCATGGGAGCAGCAACTTGCTTGCTATTCTTCTTTGAAGTTCCTCTTTCTTTCCCTTTGCCCTTTTCTTGAAACTAGTGGCCTTGTTAACCATCAACACTTGATGCTATTTCTTGATTTCTAGCTTCGCCGATTTCAGCATCGCGAAGAGCTTGGGAATTACTTTCGTCATCCCTTGCATATTATAGTTCATCACGAAGTTCCAGTAACTTGGTGATAGTGACTAGAGAACTCTGTCAATCACTATCTTATCTGGAAGATTAACTCCCACTTGATCCAAGCGATTGTAGTACTCAGACATTCTGAGCACATGCTCACTGGTTGAGCTATTCTCCTCCATCTTGTAGGCAAAGTACTTGTCGGATGTCTCATACCTCTCGACTCGGGCATGAGTATGAAATACCAATTTCAGCTCTTGGAACATCTTATATGCTCAGTGGCGTTCAAAACGTTTTTGAAGTCCCGGTTCTAAGCCGTAAAGCATGGCACACTAAACTATCAAGTAGTCATCATACCGAGCTTGCCAAACATTCATAACGTATGCATCTGCTCCTGCAATAGGTCTGTCACCTAGCGGTGCATCAAGGACATAATTCTTCTGTGTAGAAATGAGGATAATCCTCAGATCACGGATCTAGTCCGCATCATTGCACTATCATCTTTCAACATAGTTCTTCTCTAGGAACGTATCAAAAATAAACGGGGAGCTACATCGTGAGCTATTGATCTACAACATAGTTATGCAAATACTATTAGGTACTAAGCTCATGATAAATTAAAGTTCAATTAATCATATTACTTAAGAACTCGCACTTAGATAGACATCCCTCTTATCATCTAAGTGATCACGTGATCCATATCAACTAAACCATGCCCGATCATCACGTGAGATGGAGTAGTTTTCAAAGGTGAACATCACTATGTTGATCATATCTACTATACGATTCACGCTCGACCTTTCGGTCTCAGTGTTCCGAGGCCATATCTGCATATGCTAGGCTCGTCAAGTTTAACCCGAGTATTCTGCGTCTGCAAAACTGGCTTGCACCCGTTGTATGTGAACGTAGAGCTTACCACACCCGATCATCACGTGGTGCCTCAGCACGAAGAACTGTAGCAACGGTGCATACTCAGGGAGAACACTTATACCTTGAAATTTAGTGAGAGATTGCTACCTCTTGAGCATGCGTTGGTTTTCCCTTGAAGAGGAAAGGGTGATGCAGCAAAGTAGCGTAAGTATTTCCCTCAGTTTTTGAGAACCAAGGTATCAATCCAGTAGGAGGATACACGCAAATCGCTTCATACCTACACACAAAAAATAAGAACCTTGCAACCAACGCGATAAAGGGGTTGTCAATCCCTTCACGGCCACTTGCAAAAGTGAGATCTGATAAAGATAATAAGATAATTTTTTTTGGTATTTTTATGATATAGATTGGAAAGTAAAGATTGCAAAATAAAATATATCGGAAACTTATATGATGGAAAATAGACCCGGGGGCCATAGGTTTCACTAGGGCTTCTCTCAAGATAGCATAATCTACAGTGGGTGAACAAATTACTGTCGAGCAATTGATAGAAAAGCGCATAGTTATGAGAATATCTAGGCATGATCATGTATATAGGCATCACGTCCGTGTCAAGTAGACTGAAACGATTCTGCATCTACTACTATTACTCCACACATCGACCGATATCCAGCATGCATCTAGAGTATTAAGTTCATAAGAACGGAGTAACGCATTAGGCAAGATGACATGATGTAGAGCGATGAACTCAAGCAATATGATATAAACCCCATCTTTTTATCCTTGATGGCAACAATACAATACGTGCCTTGCTGCCCTAGCATCCTTTGGGAAAGGAGACCGCAAGATTGAACCCAAAGCTAAGCACTTCTCACATTGCAAGAAAGATCAATCTAGTAGGCCAAACCAAAATGATAATTCGAAGAGACTTTTTTTTTGACCTGAGACTGTAGGGCTTAGGCCCCACAGCAATTTTATTACTCCCAAACAAAATACATATGTGCAGTAATTACAAGGTCAGGGAGACCCTAAAAGAGAAAAGGCAAGGTGAAAAAGCTAACCTCAAGGAGGCAAAAAAGAGATCCATCTAATCAGATCATCTTTGAATTTAGGTTTAATCCTATGAACTAAAAGAGAAACGTCCAAAATAAATGAAGCTCTCCACCAAGCGAAAAGATGGTTTGATATTCACGAAAACCTGTCATTTCTAACATTCCAGATATTCCGACAAGCTAGAAAAACAACTTGAGAGAAGAAAGGCCTTGCAAAATCCCTTCTAGCTTGATAAGCAATGGCGATCATGTCATCTCCAGCAGGCCAGCTGATTTGAAGGTAGTTCCAGACCCTGCAACTAAAGTTACACTGGAAGAAAAGATGATCCCTGTCCTCCTTGGTGTGCGTGGGACACAAAACACACAAATTTGAGTCAGAAACATTCCAGTGCCTTCTCTCCAGCATATCTTGTGTATTCAGCCGATCCATGATCAACATCCAAGCAAAGAACTTGATCCTCAAGGTGCAACAACTAGCCCAAATCCAGGACAATATTGGGTTTGACACAATATGCTTATGGAAGAAGGTATAATATTTCTTGGCAGAGTAATCCTTTCCATCCTCTTTCCAAACCCAAACATCATTCAACTGGTGATTAAGATTTGAATTTCCAAGCAAGGATTGCAATGACTGCAACTCACCAAAAGCTCTCTCAGAGAGTGGTAAATGAAATAAAGGAGTGAGCTCAGACATGTCAAAAACCTCAGCAGTAGAAATAAGAGGGTCAATGACAAAGGAGAATAGTCTTGCAAATCTTTGATCAAGTGGTACCTTTGGAATCTCCCAAAGACCAAGAATCGAGACCAAAAGCAGAACTGTCACCCCTATGAACATGCACAGCACAGACCATCCTGAACTTATCCATTAACTTGCAAATATCCCTCCACCAGAAGGAACCACAAATGGTTGTGGCATGAGGGACTCTACCATGATAGTAAGTATTCCAAATCAAATGCACCGAGGAACATCAACTTTATTGTAGAACTTACTAACATGTTTGAAGAGAAGGGCTTCATTCTGCAGCCCCAAATTCAAAATACCCAGCCCACCTTTACTCTTTGGTCTGCAGACCAAGCTCCAAGCAGCCAAAGACTGACCAGACTCATGTCCATACCTTCTCCAAAGGCACTGCCTCTGAATTCTCTCCAGTTGCTTTAAAATACCGTGGAGGCAGGTCCAAACTGCAGAGGAAAAAAATAGGAGCAGAGAGAGAGCAGAGATCAAATCTGTAGCCTTCCTCCATGAGCAAGGAAGGAGGAGCTTCTGAAAGTTGCCTCTCCATACTATCCACCAAAGGCATTAAGTCTAGAATCTTGGGTTTGTTGATTCCCACAGGTAGCCCAAGATAGGTAAAAGGCAAAGAGCCAACCACACAACCAAAGACTGAAGCCAGCCTAGCTATCTCCACTAGATCAACATTAATAGGAAGCATATAAGACTTATGATAGTTGACATGCAACCCAGTGGACTTGGAAAACTGAAGTAACATCTTCTTCAAAGCAACCAATTGAGGTTCCTAAGACGGCAATATAATTAGGGTGTCATCAGCATACTGAATAATGGGGTAGTCCTTGTCATGACAGGGAATGGGAAGCTCCAAAAGTCCCTTATGAAACATATCATTCACAACTGATTGCAACAAATCAGCAGCAATTGCAAACAGGAGTGGAGAGATAGGGTCACCCTGCCTAACACCTTTCATGCAGGTAAATTGCTTACCAGGTACTCCATTAAGCAAAACAAAAGAAGTACCAAAGGCAAGAAACTGATTAATTCGAAGAGACTTGCAAAGATATCAAATCATACATATAAGAATTCAGAGAAGAACCAAATATTGTTCATAGATAATCTTGATCATAAACCCACAATTCATCGGATCTCGACAAACACACCGCAAAAAGAATTACATCGAATAGATCTCCAAGAGAATCGAGGAGAACTTTATATTGAGATCCAAAGAGAGAGAAGAAGTCATCTAGCTAATATCTATGGACCCGAAGGTCTGTGGTAAACTACTCACACATCATCGGAGAGGCTATGGTGTTGATGTAGAAGCCCTCCGTGATCGATTCCCTCTCCGGGGAGCGCCGGAAAAGGCCCCAAGATGGGATCTCACGGGTACAGAAGGTTGCGGCGGTGGAAATAGGGTTCCATGGTGCTCTTGGATGTTTTCGGGGTATATGAGTATATATAGGTGAAAGAAGTCGGCCGGGGGAGCCACGAGGGGCCCACGAGGGTGGGAGGCGCGCCTACCCCCTGGGCTTGCCTCCCTGCCTCGTGGTCGCCTTGTTGCTTCCTTGACGTCCACTACAAGTCTCCTGGATCACATTTGTTCCAAAAAAAACTCTCCTGAAGGTTTCATTCCATTTGGATTCCGTTTGATATTCCTTTTCTGCGAAACACTGAAATAGGCAAAAAAACAGCAATTTGCTCTGGGCCTTTGGTTAGTAGGTTAGTCCCAAAAATAATATAGAAGTGTATAATAAAGCCCATTAAACATCCAAAACAGATAATATAATAGCGTGGAACAATAAAAAATTATAGATACGTTGGAGACGTATCAAGCATCCCCAAGCTTAATTCCTGCTCGTCCTCGAGTAGGTAAATGATAAAAACAGAATTTTTGATGTGGAATGCTTCCTATGTGGAATGCTTCCTACATAATCTTCAATGTAATTTTATTTATTGTGGCATGAATGTTCAGATCCGAAAGATTCAAGATAAAAGTTTAATATAAAAATGATAATACTTCAAGCATACTAACTAAGCAATTATGTCTTCTCGAAATAACATGGCCAAAGAAAGTTCATCCCTACAAAATCATATAGTTTGGTCATGCCCCATTTTCGTCACACGAGAATCCTCTCATCATGCACAACCCCGATGACAAGCCAAGCAGTTGTTTCATACTTTAGTAATCTCAAACTTTTTCAACCTTCACGCAATACATGAGAGTGAGCCATGGATAGAGCACTATGGGTGGAATAGAATATAATGATGGGGGTTATGTGGAGAAGACAAAAAAGGAGAAAGTCTCACATTGACGCGGCTAATCAACGGGCTAGGGAGATGCCCATCAATTGATGTCAATGCAAGGAGTAGGGATTGCCATGCAACGGATGCACTAGAGCTATAAATATATGAAAGCTCAACAAAACAAACTAAGTGGATGTGCATCCAACTTGCTTTCTCACGAAGACCTAGGGCATTTGAGGAAGCCCATCGTTGGAATATACAAGCCAAGTTCTTATAATGAAAAATTCCCACTAGTATATGAAAGTGACAAAATAAGAGACTCTCTATCATGAAGATCATGGTGCTACTTTGAAGCACAAGTGTGGAAAAGGATAGTAACATTGTCCCTTTTATTTATTTATTTATTTTTATTTTTTGGGCCTTCCTTTTTTTATTTGGCCTTTCTCCTTTTTTTGGGGACAATGCTCTAATAGTGATGATCATCACACTTCTATTTATTTACAACTCAAAGATTACAACTCGATATTTAGAACAAAATATGACTCTACATGGATGCCTCCGGTGGTGTACTGGGATGGGCAATGAATCAAGAGTGGCATGTATGATGAATTATGCATGGTGGCTTTGCCACAAATACGATGTCAACTACATGATCATGCAAGGCAATATGAAAATGATGAAGCGTGTCATAATAGATGAAATGGTGGAAAATTGCATGGCAATATATCTCGGAATGGCTATGGAAATGCCATAATAGGTAGGTATGGTGGTTGTTTCGAGGAAGATATAAGGAGGTTTATGTGTGATAGAGCGTATCATATTGATACTTCTCCAACGTATCTATAATTTTTTAATGTTCCATGCTATTATATATTCTGTTTTGGACGTTTAATGGGCTTTATTATACACTTTTATATTGTTTTTGGGACAAACCTATTAACCGGAGGCCCAACCCAAATTGCTGTTTTTTTGCCTATTTTAGTGTTTCGAAGGAAAAGGTTATCAAACGAAATCCAAACGGAATGAAACCTTCGGGAACGTGATTTTCGGAACAAACATGATCCAGAGGACTTGGAGTGGATGTCAAGAAATCAATGAGGAGGTCACGAGGCAGGGGGCGCGCCTACCCCCTGGGTGCGCCCTCCACCCTCATGGGCCCCTCGTAGCTCCACTGACCTACTTCTTCCTCCTATATATACCTATGTACCCTGGAAACATCATATACGGAGCCAAAACCCTATTTCCACCACCGCAACCTTCTGTACCCGTGAGATCCCATCTTGGGCCTTTTCCGGCGCTCCGCCGGAGTGGGCATCGATCACGGAGGGCTTCTACATCAACACCATAGCCTCTCCGATGATGTGTGAGTAGTTTACCTCAGACCTTCGGGTCCATAGTTATTAGCTAGATGGCTTCTTCTCTCTCTTTGGATCTCAATACAAAGTTCTCCTTGATTCTCTTGGAGATCTATTCGATGTAATCTTCTTTTGTAGTGTGTTTGTCGAGATCCGATGAACTGTGGGTTTATGATCAAGATTATCTATGAACAATATTTGAATCTCCTCTGAATTCTTTTATGTATGATTGGTTATCTTTGCAAGTCTCTTTGAATTATCAGTTTAGTTTGGCCTACTAGATTGATCTTTCTTGCAATGGGAGAAGTGCTTAGCTTTGGGTTCAATCTTGCGGTGCTCGATCCCAGTGAAAGTAGGGGAAACGACACGTATTGTATTGTTATCATCGAGGATAAAAAGATGGGGTTTATGTCATATTGCATGAGTTTATCCCTCTACATCATGTCATCTTGCTTAAAGCGTTACTCCGTTCTTATGAACTTAATACTCTCGATGCATGCTGGATAGCGGTCGATGTGTGGAGTAATAGTAGTAGATGCAGGCAGGAGTCGGTCTACTTGTCACGGACGTGATGCCTATATACATGATCATACCTAGATATTCTCATAACTATGCTCAATTCTATCAATTGCTCGACAGTAATTTGTTTACCCACCGTAATACTTATGCTATCTTGAGAGAAGCCACTAGTGAAACCTATGGCCCCCAGGTCTATTTTCCATCATATTAATCTCCCGTCAACAAGCTATTTCTATTACCGCTTATTTTGCTTTCTTTACTTTTAATTTTTATCATAAAAATACCAAAAATATTATCTTATCATCTCTATCAGATCTCACTTTTACAAGTGGTCGTGAAGGGATTGGCAACCCCTTTATTGCGTTGGTTGCAAGGTTCTTATTTGTTTCTGTAGGTGCGTGGTACTTGAGCGTGGTCTCCTACTGGATTGATACCTTGGTTCTCAAAAACTGAGGGAAATACTTACGCTACTTTACTGCATCACCCTTTCCTCTTCAAGGGAAAACCAACGCATTGCCCAAGAGGTAGCAAGAAGGATTTCTAGCGCCGTTGCCGGGGAGTCTACGCACAAGTCAAGACATAGCAAGTACCCATCACAAACTCTTATCCCTCGCATTACATTATTTGCTATTTATCACAAACTTTTATCCGCCCTCTTTTCCCTTCACCTTTTTCTTGCTTGTTCGTTAAGATATTTGCTGTCATTATGTCTGAAACTGGGGAGGTTATCGCTGATAATAACTTGGGAAACTTTGATGCTTTTGATGATCCTCCTGAGGAACTTACTATCGTGCATACTAAAAGGTTTCGAGTTGGTAGTGGTAATATTATTGGGAAAGGAGTTATTCAAGATTTCTTTACTTGTGCCGGTGCTTTGCCCATCATGGGTGGCTCTTTTCTTCATAGAACTAGTAGCCTTGTAGATGCAATATCTTTGCTCGTAGTTGAACTTGAAAGACAATTTCTTCATATGCATCCTTGCATACAAAGAATTTTCCTAGAATTATCTAATATCGAACACTCTTCTGTTAAGCATGCCGCTACTATCTTTTTGGCTCATGAGTTCAGATTTATAATGAAAGAGGCTAAAGAAATTTTTGCGCATTATAGGGTTGATGCTGGTCATCCTCCCATAGAAGCTATCCTTTTTAACGAAGAAGACATAATGCGTTTACAATCTTTAGATCATGTTGCTTATAATGAAAATCTTAGCAAAAAGGTTCCTGCCGATGTTCTAGTTGATAGAATTTCTGAACTTAATGATGACTTTGCTATTCAGAATAATGGCTTAGGTTTTTCTCTCGAGCAAAGGCTTGTGACCTTTTGTCAAAAGAACGCTTGTAATGATGAATTGGTTGGGCAATATAAGGGGCCAAAGGAGGAACCCGTACCTCCCGAGCTTGATCTTGAGGACTTTTGTCCCATTAAATTTAGCCCTTTTGATTATTTTTGCTTGCCACAAAGAAAACTTGCTGCTGAACGTAGAGAGCATGAGAGAAGTTTTCATGACTTGCCTTACCATTACTATGGCAATACTTATATCTATCCTTGCTTTTATGCCTAGCTAGGGGCGTTAAACGATAGCGCTTGTTGGGAGGCAACCCAATTTTTTTTCTTGCTTTTGGTTATGTTTAGTAATAAATCTTTGATCTAGCCTCTGGTTAGATTTGTTTTTATGTTTTAATTAGTGTTTGTGCCAAGTGAAACCTATAGGATCTTCTTGGATGATAGTTATTTGCACTACAAAAAAAAAGACACATCCGTGACATTTTGGGCCGAACGATTTTTTTCCTGTCATACATATGACACTTCTATGACGATAATTGTGACAAAACCCGGTATCATCATAGATGTGGTGGGCTCCTACTTCTATGACAAAAAATCATGACAGAAAATGGGCTTTTCGTCCTGGGCAGGCCGGAGATGCAGCTGCATGACATTCTTTGGGCTGTCCATGACGGAAAAAACCGTGGTAGAAGCGAGGGGGAGGAAAATTTCGGGGAGTTTCCGGTTACGGTGGGAGGTCGTGGGCCGAGCGATGCGCGTTTCTCTTGTACACATGCGAGGCGTTGGCTCTAACTGAACCCGAGCGAGGCGTTGGGCTCTAACTGAACCCGGCGATTACCTTTGCGAGGCTACGTTACTGAACCCGAGCGATCGATCGATGGCTGTTAACTGAACCCGATGGAGCGATTCCTTCGCTACTGCTACTAACTGAAGCCGATCGATTGGATGAACAGTGAGCGTTGCGGGGGGAGGGGGGGGTTGGATGAACAGTGAGCGGTGGCGTTGCCTCTAGATGAACAGGACCCCGTGGTGTGGAGGGCTGGATGAGCGATGAAGCGGTGGAGGGGTGGCCGTGGAGGGGTGGTTGAACAGGACCCCGTGGTTTGGAGGGCTGGATGAGCGATAGATGGTGGAGGGCTGGATGAACAGAAGACGGTGGAAGGGTGGTTGAACAAGAATCGTGGAGAAGCGGCGGTGGAGGCTGGATGAACAGGAGTCCGTGGAGGCTGGAGGAGGTCGACGGTAGCCCGTGGAGGCTGGAGGAGGTCGACGGTGGAGATGAACAGTATCCAATGGAGACCCGTTTTGCGGTACGCCACACCCCTCCCGATGAACAGGACCCCCGTTTCGACCATAGCGCTCCAACACAAGTCAGTTTCGTCCGTTTTGTGGTACGCCACACCCCTCCCTATGAACAGGACCCCCGTTTCGACCGTAGCGCTCCAATACAAGTTCGTTTCGTCCGTTTTGCGGTACCCCACACCCCTCTCGATCAACAGGACCCCCGTTTCGATCGTAGGAGGTCCGTTTCATCCACTTTGCGGTACGCCACACCCTCCCGATCAACAGGACCCCCGTTTCGACCGTAGGAGGTCAGTTTCCTTTGTTTTGCGGTACACCACACCCCTCCCGATCAACAGGACCCCGTTCCGAACGTAGGAGGTCCGTTTCCTCCGTTGTGCAGTACGCCAGGCCTCGTTTCCATCGCCTGTTCCCTCCAAGCCCTCCCGATGAACACGACCACGCATTCCGTTCCGACCCAGCCGGTTGGCTCCCCATGAACACGACGACAATGCTATTTCTCTGTTCCGACCCAGCCATGTACGTATGCGCGAGTAGGCGTTCGAGACCCTGCCCGTGTGTATGTACATGGCCATATTTTCTTTCTTGCACCCTCGCTGCTGTACGACACGTGCCTCTACTATGACACGTGCGCACCTCTACTACGACACGTGCGTGCCTCTACATCGACCAGTATGTACGTACACTTTCGCGACCAGAATGACAACGCTACGTACGCTTTGACCAGGTGGGTCCCGACTGTCAGGCACTTCCTTGCCTGCGAAGATGTAGCTGGTGGGTCCCAGCAGTCAGGGGGCGAATCATTTTGGGTTATTTTTGCCCGGGCGCACTTCCTTGCGTGCAAAGGTGTATCTGGTGGGTCCCAACAGTCAGGAGGGAAACGTTTTTTTCGTGAAATACGGTGGCCCGTCCGGTGGGTCCCTACTGTTAGGTGGAGGAATCATTATTTTCCACGTAATAAGGAGGCATTTCCTTGCTGCTGCCATGGACCCAACTGTCAGCCTCTCGACGTATAGTCCACGTCCGATGGAAGTCGTTCCTTGACCATGTTGACCACGCCGCGCCGAGAGCACCAGGGCGGTGGACGACGGCGAGGCCTAGGAAGGGGACGACGCGGAGCCGGTGAAGACGCGGCAGTGGATGCCCACGCGGAGAGGAGTATGAGTATTCACTCGTTCGGCTGCGGTGTGAGGCTGCCGTCGCCGCAGGGCCTGGCCTAAGGTGGGAATAGTAGGGGGCGGTGAGGCCTCCGCGACAGCACAGCCGGCCACGGGAGGCAGGAGCAGGCGGCACGACCGGCACTGCTTTGGGCGGCTGGAGCAAGAAGACCAGTGGTTGAAGAAGCACTACGGCCGTTGGATGGACATCGTACGGTCCTTTGGAGCTAGAATCGTTCATATTGACTAAGTTGACAAAGCCCTCCGTCCCGTCAACTTAGTAGGCCCACAAGTCAGCTTCCCACCAAGGTGAGTCCCAGCTAGCAGGGGGAGTATTCATTTTTTTGTGCGTAATAAAGAGGCACTTCCGGTGGGTCCGAGCTGACAGCGGGGGGAACGTTTTTTCGTGAAATACGGTGGCCCGTCCGGTGGGTCCCAGCAGTCAGGGGGTAAATGTTTTTTTCGCGAAATAAGGTGGCCCGTCTGGTGGGTCCCTGCTGTCAGGTGGAGGAATAATTATTTTGCGCGTAATAAGGAGGCACTTCCTTGCGGCCGCCGTGGACCCAGCTGTCAGCCTCTCCACGTACAGTACTCTTCCGATGGAAGTCGGTCGTTGACCACGCCGCGCCAAGAGCACCAGGGCGGTGGACGACGACGACGCCTAGGAAAGGGACGACGCGGAGCCGGGGAAGACGCAACAGTGTAAGCCCGCGCGGAGAGGAGTACGAGGGTTCACTGGTTCGGCTGCGGTGTGAGGCTGTCGTCGCCGCAGAATAACAGGGGGTGTGGGTGAGTGGAGGGATGGCCTGGCCAGCGGTGGGAGTAGTATGGGGCGGTGAGGCCTTCGCGGAAGCACAGCCGTCCACGGGAGGCAGGAGCAGGCGGCACGACCGGCGCTGCTTTGGGCGGCTGGACCAAGAAGACCAGAGGTTGAAGAAGCACTACGGCTGTTGGATGGACATCGTACGGTCACTGAAGCTAGAATCGTTTATATTGACTAAGTTGACAAAGCCCTTGGTACGCTCCAACTTAGTAGGCTCACAGGTCAGCCTCCGAAGCAGTGCGCCCCGGATGTCGGGGAGGAATCATTTTTGGGTGGCGAAGCTAAGAATATCCGAGATTGAAGAAGAAGCCACGACATCCGTTGGATAGACATCCAACGGCCACTGCTGCTAGAACCGTGTGTTGACTATAATAAGTTGACAAAGCCTTGCATACGCGTCAACATGTTTTTTTAGGGGACGCGTCACTTAGTAGGCCCACAAGTGTGTGGCAGAGAACTTATATCCCATTTGCGTTTCGTAAGAATGTACAACCCATTTTTGAATTCTAATGGAATTTACAACAGCCCATTTACAATTTGTTAAAAGTACAGCCCATTTTCTAGCTAGGACAACGATTAATAATTTCAGCCAACCATTGAAGACAGAATTCAATAAAATTTCCCACATTTTGATGGGATCCGAAATATTTTTATCCTGAAATTTCTAGTCAGATTAAATATAAATTAGTATTACGTAAAAATCCAACGAAACATTGCGCGTGCAACAATGAAAATTTAAGATTTTCAAAATCCATAAATAATATTTAATAAACTAATTTCCTGTTTGGTGCATTTTTTTATAGTTACTGCCTAGTTTTTATAATTACATCCCATTTATTATTTTTAAAGCCCATTTTCCTGTTAAGCCTAATGCATCCCTCCTAGGAAAGATTTGCAGCCCAGCGGGGCGGAGAATAACAAGTTGACCTTGCTTGGGGGGTATTCCTCAAAAGACGTATAGCTGGGCTAGCCATTTTCATCTTGAAAAAGTAGTATCTGGGCTGGATATCCGGCACGGGCTAGACGGTCCACCTGCCCAGATTAATACCCTGCTCTCCTCACGAACAACAACGAAATCATTGCCAAGAAAAACTCTGCGGTGCTCACGCCTCAAAAACACAAATACTTGCTCGAGCTGCTTGGTTCCGGTATCGGCCGCACCTTGTGCAATTCTCTCGTTTATATTGACTACATAGGTTGACAATGGTGTGGGACCGTGATGTCTGGAAACCAGGAGAAAGCAAAAAAAAATATAGTTGTACATAATAAGGAGGCACTTGCGTACGTACGGCTATGGCCCTAGTGGGTCCCTAGTGTCATCCAGTCAAAATAAAGTCATCTCCTGAATCCTCATGTTCGTTGACCATGTTAACAATGCTCGGCGCCACGGCGAGCGCAACAACTTGAAGGACAACGGAGAGGGCCTCGCGGGCCCTATGGAGGTTTGATACAGCGCCCACTGCTCATTCAGGAAGCCAGGATCATCGGACACCTATGAGCACCTTCGAGAAACTGAGACGGCATGAAACGGTAAGGCCACGCTTGGGAGCTCTGGTTTATTTCAAACATGTATTAACATACAAGTGTAATTTACTCATCATTGGAAGGCCCGAGGTCTGTAAGTAAAACCGGCGGGTTACGCGTGTAATTTGAGAGTCCAGTGTATATTTTACGAGCACTGCTATATGGACGACATTACCAGACGATACATGCACGACGTGCGTATCATGCCATCCATGGGCAAGGCTGAAACAGCAGCTAACGACTGGATTAGCAATCGTCCGAGTGTCGTTCAGCGTTTTTATCGTGTGTGAAGTACTTCCGATATTTTACTAGTCAAAATCGACCAACCAAGCGCCTTCGCCCGAGACCATCTGCTTTAATTTACAAGCGTCAGTTTTACAAGCGGTTTTGGTTGGAAAACGATGATCCAATCACGGCCTAATATCATGAGTTGGTCGGAAGATCATATGGTTTCACGTCTAACCTACCCGATATGTCGTATAGGCTATGAATGAAACATCAGACGATGAACTTCTTACGCACGGAAACAACAAAAGAGGATGATCTTCTTAACAAGCAAATCACTGGCATTAGATCGACATGCAAAACAATACGAAGCATCATTCTCAGGAGGCACGGTGAACAGCTCATGATGCCGCATGCCACAACATTCCAAGCTCAACTTTGCAATCAAACACAAGGCCTGGCATTACATTGACAATATTCAGAACAAACTCTTAACACAGGAATATCTCAGCAGTGTAACTATTTACTTCTAAACTGAACAGAGGAATAGGAAAAAACACTCGACGCTGCTCACAGCAAGGGCGTCCCACTCAAAAATATCAAATGCATGTCTTCTGGCTAACATTAATGAGCAAATTTTGACAAGGTTTTCCAATTCCAATATATTAAACTAACGTCTTCTTGCTAACATCAATGATTAAACTTTGACAAGCTTTTCCCATTCAAAATATGTAATGCATATGATCGTGTCCTGTCGTAGCTTCTTGTACTTGTTTGGGCACTTTTTGCCCAGGGCACTGCACGTGTTGTTAAATTGCCAATGGTCTCTGCAGAGTAGTCATGTCACCGGTGTCTAATAATACTCTGTAAAGCTTCTCGGTCATTCCTTCTGTAATGTACCGCAACCAGTGACTGCTTCTTTCTGCAAAGTGGAACGACCAACTGGACCCAGTAACACATCAGTTTGCCTTGGACACATTGGCTCCTTTTGTGCAGTTCAACTAAAATCGAAGTCGGAATAAAACCGAGCTTTAATTTTGATATCCTCGTAAGCAACAATAGGTATAAGGGAAACAATTACTTGAGAAATAACGGTTGATGACTTGTCTTAACGGAAACAAAGCGGAGAGTAGCAATTCTCCATCGGTGTGATTCATTCATATTGACCGAGACATTATCTTAACAATGCCTTGGTTCAACATGTATAAAGAACGACAAAGCAGAAAAGTCCATTCCTAAAACAATGCAACTGATTCATTTTAAAGAGACATTATCTTAACAATACCTTGGTTAAACATGTAGAAAGAACTACAAAGCGAGGATAGTACCATTCCTAACAAGTGTTGCAGTTTTGAACTAAGATTCAGAGTTAATTAATTACGAGAGTGGCATTGCGTAATTTTACCAAATGACATTAAATTAATGAAAAGCATAAACAGTTCTAGGGGAGAGTGGCGCAACAACAATATGTGCTTCCATCTACTTATAAAGGGGTGATGCGAGTTTGTTGTAACAAAGCAACAAGCATCATGTCTGGGTTGGTCCCATTTTTGTTCACTACTTAATGGGAAAAGACAGCAATACAATAGCATTCAATTCAACATTTATTTAAAACAATACCAATACAGGTAGCACAACATCTCAAAGCACACTGCACAATCATGTGGATGAAGGCATGTACTGACCTTTCATGAGAACACCAGGATAAAATACGAATCTGCTAACACGAATAGGAAATCCAATTCATTTTGTGCAGTTACCTTTGAAATCAAGCAAAGTGTTTCGTGGCGAAAGCAAAATGTCGCAATAGCAACAAGTTGAATAGATATCATGTGGTTGAGCCCAAGATTTGAAACAACTCGACAGGAACACTGGAAACAAATCTCGGTCTCCTTTTGTGCAGTTCACCAAAATTAAGCAAAGTCACTGGTGTGACATTCAAGTTGAACTGCACAAAACACTCTTAAAACATAAGTGTTTCGAGTAGCGAAGCAAAATGTCGCAATAGCAACAAGTTGAATCGATACCCCTGTTTTAACAGAGGCAAAAAAGGAAACAATTACTTGCCGTAAAGGAGATGAAACAAACGGTGACAGAAAGAAGCATCTAACTTATCTTGGATGTAAAACAAAGTAGGACAGTAGCATTTCTAAAACGGTTGCATTGATTCATATTAAAAGAGACACTCTCTTGAAACAACATTCGTTAAAAAATGTAATTTACTTTTAACAGTGGCATTGCTTCAATTTTCCGGCGGCATTCTTAGATTAACAACAGCAAAATAGCTGTATGGGACATGCTAGCACCATGGCCCACACGTATAAATGGGTGATGCGAGTATGTAGCCAAGCAGCATATCTGTGTTGGTCCCATATTTGTTCTCTTTGAACTTTTTTCCTATGTAAGGGCAGCAAATCTAGTCCTGCACAAACTACCCGACCCCCACCCCCCAGTTTCTTTCCCTTGTCAACAAAGAGATCGGTTCCTTACAGATGTGTGTACTGGGTTACCCCCTTTTTCCCTTTTCGACCAACAAAGCGGCTGGATAGCCAGTCTATACTACTTTTCCTCCCTCCTTTCCTCATTGAACCACGTCCTAGATTCATGCTCCACCCCACCGCACCTTTCTTTCCTCTTTGAACCAAGACCTAGATTCGACTACAGATCGAAAAAGATCCACATGCAGCTAGAGCAACGAAGGTTTCAAAGAAACTTATACCTTAGGGTCGTCGAGATGTGGCAAGGCGTGCAATGGAGGCCGGATCTGCCCACACTACGACGGCAGCGAGGAAGAAGGGGTCGGTGGCCCTCCAAGACAAAGCGCTGGGTGAAAGAGAACAGCAGCCGGTAGTGGATTGCCTCCCTCATTGAAGGTGATAGAGTTAACGCTGCACCTCCTCCCCTTCCCGGTGCGACGGGATACGGACGCCTCCTTCACCAGCTGTGAGGGGGGAGAGAGAGACAAGAGGCCAACACAGTCTTGTTTAGATCTGATGAAGAGAGGGTGAGAGACTGTGAATATAGCAAACCCTAGCAAATGAACGCTGAGCCTCCAGCGTGTAACATATATGTATTGTGGCGAGCGTGTGGAGAGTGCAAACCTTAGCGAACGAGTGCTGAGGCTCCCGCTTATATATATACTAATGTAGTATGGACTGAGCTCCGGTGCCTTCACTCCATCTGCTTTTGGCTGTATGACAGGTGAGCCAGCCACATTTTGGGCCCACCTGTCATAAACCCAAAGGCAGGTGCACTAAGTCAATGAAGCTGCGTCCATATAGTACTCTCGTGTTTATACGACTAATATATAGTGGAGTGGTTTTCTTATTCTCTCCATAACAACCGTTTTAAATTGTGTAAGTACGAAACGAAACTCTTTATTTAATGTACAGTGAAGAAAACTAGTACTACTTCCGATGAACTAACGATCCACGCCCACGCGTCACGGCCGCATGATTCTGTCCTTCATGTGTGGTACACTACCCTCCCTTAAGTGAACAACCACACATGCGCCAAATTATCGGAAACGTGTGAGAGTGTGTACAAATAAAGAATTTTAATTTCAATTATCGGAAAGGTTTGAGAGTATTACAAAGTTTGACTTCAGTCAAATCAAATATGCGGAGTAAATAAAAATGGAGGGCTACTACGTCCATCTGGGTTTTTAGTCCACACCATTTTTTAAATCAAAGTTAATAGCTGGACAGATAAAATTACAAGGGAGCTGGAGATAAAGTTGTGAGAAGGCTTAGAAATCAATACAAACTTATGCTCTTAGTACCAACGTCGATCCTTCTTCGAGGAAACATTTGGTTCATAGCCAATTGTGTGATAAAATTGCACCAACGTGAAAGACGACTGCGTCTCCAACACAACCAAGGTGAACTGACGAAGGATATCATCTTTGTGCGTAACAAGCAAAGAGCACTGATGGAAGACAACTTGTTTTTCATTGAAAATCGATCAGCTTCACCAGCCGACGCAACCATGAGGCGCAACCATGAGCATCGATAGGTCATCGTGGTGATGCATCATCCATTTGGCATCAAGTTTGGGTGAGGCACCTATGAAGTTCGACAAATCCTCACCGTGGTCTGTTTCTTCTCAGTAATCAAGCTCGAGGAAGGAAGAACCACATGGCAGAGGACAGTGAGGCAGAACAACAATGGCCATCCAATTTTGTGTAGTTCCACTAAAATTGAGGAAGACATGCCCGGGTATGGAGACACGCATCGCTGTTTCCAAAAATATAAAAAAGGGTTAATGAAAAGTACACCAACAAACAGAAGCATCATAATTATATCTTGATGGGAACTAAACCAGGATACCCGAGAAAAAAAGCATTTCTTCATTTAACCAGTGATTGTACTACCACCATATGGACAATGACCGCACAACCACCATGTACTTTTTCTCGAAACAACATGTATACCTCCACCAAGGCATAAATCAGGACAACTTTTCGAGTGGCATTTCCTCTATAATAGTACTAGTAGGTGATGTTGGACCAGCCGACGAACCCTAGCTACTATGCATGGGGAGCTGGGAGTAGTCGCATAGAAGAAAATCCGCACGCAGCGACCTGGGGAGCTGGACCAGTACAAGAAGTTATACCTCAGGTGGGCGAGGTGTCGTTTAGGCGGGCGGGCGGGATTTGCCCACACGACGGCAGCGAACAAGGGCGTGGAGGATTTTCGTCCGTGCCAGCGCCGTCTCCGAGAGGATGGTGCGCATCGGCTCCCTCCGTCGCCGACGGTGACAACGTCAACGCTGCACCTCCTCACCTCTTGCAGCGGACGGGATTCGGCCGGATCTATGACCACCGGTGAGGAGAGAGATAGAGTGGACACTGTCATCTTGTTTTGATATGGAGATGGTGAGAGAGCGAGACGCGAGAAACTCTATCAAACAAGAGGCTATAATGGAGTAAAAAAAATCTCTCCATAGCAGTGGTTTTAAATAGAATACGCGCGTTCCCGAAAAAAAGAAACAAAAACTGGCGGACAATTTTTTAAGGGTCTGTCTAGGACACATCTAGATGTCTAAGTTGATGTCCACTCTGTTTGTGGTCTATTTTTTTTGTCCTTGTTTTGTTTTGTTTCTTGTTGCTACATTATATACTTGTGGGAGCTTAGATGTGATATCCTTAAATAACATCTAGATGTGAATTAGACAAACTGATTTTCTAACGTACCAAGAAAGAAAACTCGATCAAAAACACGCCCGCTTCTGTGTCGCGAGAGTCGTCACACACACACATAGACATAGACATGCATATCCGTGTTTACGTAAAATTCCATTTCCATCTCCATCTCCAATCATATTTGTCCAAGCGGCACATTATTTATGTTGTTAATTATATATGCAGCAATATTAATGTACAACATCTCTTGTTCTTGCGTCCGGGACCGCTGCCACGGCCGGTCTTGACCAACCCGAACCCTCTTCATCACCCAGCGTGCTTCCCGCTGAAAGCGGTCGATTGCCGCATTCATGCCCGCCAGAGCGAAGCGACCTCTCACTGGCGCCCGGCATTGAAGCGGCGCTGCCGAGAGAGCGTCGCCGCGCGCCGCTTCCGGTGTGCAGCTGCTCCGTGTTCAAAGGTCGCAATAGCCGGCTACAACATGCATGTAAAAAGTTCTTGGGAGTCCGTGCTACAGCTAGCTGTCCTCCCCCAACTCGTCAATCTCTTCCAGTAGTGCTAGTAGTACTCCATGGCGTGATCCATCGACAAGCGGTAGGAAAGTTATCGTATACTCGGTTTGCGGTGAGTGGCATGCCGAGCGACCGTGTGGGGTCGAGCCGTGGAGGAGGGTGAGACACGAACACGACAGACGTGATTTAAACGTTGGTTTTGCTCTATGGCACGATCCAACGAAGCGAAATGTTGGTTTCTCTCCGTTTCCATTTTTTCTCCGGAAAAACGGAAACTTTCCACTCCATTTTCATTCCTATTCCAAGGTTGCCCCGTTACAACATTCCATCAAATACAAAGGAAAAATAACACGCATGCTGATGCATCTCAATGATTCACAGATCATAGCCAATATTTACTTCACAACTAAAGAAAAAAGTTGTGAGAGCGTGTACGAAAGAAAAACTACTGATAATAAGAGTGAAAAACATATAGATCAAAGCTTCGACAAATGATAATAAGAGTGAAAACATTGTCGATTTGAGAAGTATGTGAAATGTAAGAGCTCCCCCTAAATGTGTGCATAGTTTAAGATTTGCTTTGGACTGCAAATGCACAATGAGATAGGATCATGAGTTACTCTTCCATGTCACATACATCTTGGTGGAGCGCTCAAAATGATAATAATTAAATACATGCACTCATCACCAAGCAATGTGAATGATCATATAGAGATAAAAGGATAATTTCATCCAACAAGCATTAAGGTAGCATATGATCAAACACATGATTTAATTCCCTGGCCAGGAAGAACCTGTCGAAGGAAAGACGGCTGGCACACCCTCGGATCATACGATGCTTTTGTGCAGTTCCACTAAAATCGACCTGAGCATCCCTGATGGCAAAGATATTGAAGAAGTGTGATTAGAATAATAGTAATCGGCACTAGTTCATGAGACATAAACTCATCACAAGTAGAAGCCGGTAGAAGTAGAGAAGGATCGACATGGAGATGGAGCTACGGCAGTGGAGCAAGCCGGCTCCAAAAGGAAGATGGACTACCTGGGACGTCGGGTTGTACCTAGAAGGGAGGTTGGGACGCGGCATCGGCCCATACCGCGGTGACCCCCGATTGGGACGCCCCGACTATGGGTTTTCTCCTCACGATGTCGATCAAGGCGTCTCACGCAGAACATTGTTCCCTTCCCTAGCTGTGGGATCAGGCCCGTCGTTCTATGCTTGTGAAGAGAGCAACCTTAGCAAGGTGCTTGTAGCTTAGGCTCCTGCTAGTGAATATATAGTGGTTTTGTTTTTCTCTCCATATCAACCATTTTATATTGCGTACGTATCATTCAAGAGTGAAATGATGGTTGCTTCTTCTGACTAACTTACTGTGTGATTTGACTGCTCCTTAGTGGCCCCTACACGTACTCCCCCTACGTGTATGCAACAGTCACACGTACACATGGACGCAAAACACGCGCGATGCCCTAATGCATGCATGTCCGAGCACACGACGGAACACACACGGTCACGCTAAGTGCTCAACCTACACTTGCATGCACACACATACTCAGTCAGGGTGAGCTAGTGACCGTATAAACACCGGAAAATATATATATTGAGCGCAATGAGCGTATTATGAAGTCCTTGACCGTATTTTTACAAATATAAAGTGATGAGACAGTATTTATCTCGTTTGAAATTATTCCATATTAACCGGAGAGGAGGCGGTATGGACTAGCATTACTTATGCGGTGGCTCATGAGACAAGGAGAAACTTTTGACTAATGCAAGCTCTCCCTCGCCCAGGCGGTGGACGTGCAACAGTTAATTCGTTGTCAGATTGCCAGAAGCATACACTATACTACTAGTGCTACTATTGTTTGACTTCCCGAATAGGCGAACAGCCAAGCGCAAAGTTTACTAGTACTAGTACTACTAATATAGTCTATAAAGTGCGTACTATATACTAGTACTAGGAACCGGATGGAGGAGCGTCTGCACTCTTATTATAATTTTAAAATGTGATAAAGCAATCTTCAACACATTTGGTTCTCTTGAGGGTTCTCGCATGTGATAATGGAAGTTGATTGCATGGAACACTCGCCACAATTCTCGCTTAATTCTGGCTCATATCCTGTTACAAATAGTAGCGCTCGGTAATATTTCCTTTTTTTTGTTATTCAGCATGTAAACAAGTCAGCAAACCTTGCGGCGCATCTTCGTGCGAACCGTGCTTGCTGCACTTTGGATGTGGCCGAGAGCTGGCTTGTTGAAACACCTCGCTTCCTACTTCTTTTTTTGTAGGGTACATCGCTTCCTAGTGACCAGCGTCTTGGCTGATCGTCCTAAGAATGCTTATATATGAATAAAGCTCTCTCATTTACCCGCAAAAAAGATTAAGCCACATTAACCGGAAAGGAGGGAGTATGGACTAGCACTACTTTTTGGTGTGTCCCATCAACTTCATGAGCGAGGAGAAGCTTGCAGGACAAGGTGAAGCTCGCTTACGCCTTTTGACTAATGCAACCTACCCTCGGTGGACAAGCATCAGTCCATTCGGTGTCAGATTGTCAGAGGCATACACTATAGTACCCAACATGCGGAGTACCATCATTGTTCAACTTCACAAAGGGGCGAAGAGCCAAGCGCATTAGTACGAGTAGTACTACTACTAGAACCGCATGGTGGAGCGTCTGTACTCTTATTTTTTATATCTCTGATAAAGTACATGTTTATTCCGGAGAAGGGTGGAAAACGGCAGCCCAACATGTAATGAATGATATCGATCAACCAACCATGCTCGAATATATCTTGGCCTCCATGTGAACCGTGCATGTGTTCTCGCCTCGTCTCTCTCAAGGAACGGCGGGTTGGCTCTTTGCCGTCAATTGAGATCGGTTTGCTCACACTCCTGTCCCACATGTCGTTGATATGCCAAGAGGAGGTGTGTTGATCGGCCAGACCATCTCTGGCATTACTTGGTTTTGAACCTTCATACTACCTCCCTCCGTCCACAGCTTCTGGTAGCGCTTCATTATGATGCATTTCTCTCAATGCATTTCCACCACCAGAGAGACTTTAGATGCGTTTGGTTTAATGCTCAATTAATTAGGGCGTGGTAACCACAATCAAGTCCACAATTTTCTCTCCATGTACTGCAGACGTACTACGGAGTGGAGTAAGTGCATGCACGTGTGTACCCGGGGTGGAAGCACTGCATGCATGTGTGTACGCATTATTCCCTCTAGTAATAGACGCCGTGCTATAAGTACCAATGCTAATTTTCAGGCCAATCGCTAGTCGCCTTGGTCCCACAGATCTTTTTTCTTTTTTCTGAAGCGCGCTGTATAAACAGTGACGGATGGAGTAGTATGAGCGGATTCAAAGAAGAGCGTATTGATGGTTGCTTCTTCAGAGCAACTTATAGTGGGAAAGGTGGGGCTTACGATTTGACTGCTCATTACTCACTATTAATGCGGCGCAACGACCAGGCTGAGTCTCCCATGCGGTTGTGCACTACCCCCTCGGTTCTTAAATATACTCCGGAGTATATTTGTCTTTCTAGAGATTTCAACGAGTGACTACTCAAATATTTGTCTTTTTAGAGATTTCAAATGGACTGGCACATACAGATGTATATACATATTTTAGAGTGTAGATTCTCTCATTTTGCTCCGTATGTAGTCACTTGTTAAAATCTCTAGAAAGACGAATAGAATATTTAGGAACGGAGGGAGTACACATACGAAGCAAAATGAGTGAATCTACACTCTAAAATATGCCCGTTTGAAATTTGTAAGAAGATAAATATTTAGGAATGAAGGAGTATAATTTTGTGCATGGCACATGGACCCGGATGATGAAGAGGCTTCTGGCAATGCTATCAAGCTTCCATCATTTGTTTACATAATTGACGTACTATACAAATAATTTTCCAGCGAGACATGAAATTGTACAATGGTGTGAGCTTTCAGCTTCTGTTTCGCGTGTCTTGCCATCGATGCTCTTTCGAAAACAATAGAAAACTAACTTCCTTGCTAATACATGTCAATTATTAGCAGATCAAAGCTAATAATTACATCACAACTGAAGACAGAGTTGTGAGAAGGTGTTAAATTAAAATTGATCCATGCTTTCATTGGCAGCAACGTCCCCCCATCTCTGTCTAAATCAAGAAGGCATGTTGGGGAAAAAAGTAGTTGTCTGGAGCATGCAACATTCCGATCATTTTGTGCAGTTCCACTAAAATAGAGCTGAGCATCCCTGTTCCAAAGATATTAAGTGTGATTACGATAATAGAGGACTGTTGATGAAACAATAAACACATAAATAGAAGCCGGTCACCTTTGCAGTCTCTCTTAAGACTAACTAGTTGGAGAAGATTAGGCTCGGAGTTGGATGAGGAGGATAGAGCAAAACCAATCTCCCTTTGTGTAGTCGCCTTTGAAATGTAGAGACGTTGCCCATGTGACATTTTAGTACAACTGGACAAAACACTCTTAAGAAAAAAGTGATTTGTGCAGTTCACCAAAAGGTCGCAATAGCAGTGAGGTGAAATGGATAGCCCAGTTTGCAAAAAAGAGGTAGAAAGGAAACAATTACTGGCCAATAACTATTGATGACACATGCGACAACAAAAAAGAAGCATATTCCTTGCCCTAAGGGAAGATAACAACACGGTTGTGTTTGTCTAAAATGGCGTGAGGACGAAAATGCAATATGGAAAGTACGCTGGACGAGCTACGTTTTGGGCAAAGAACTACGGAAGATCCACATGCAGCGACGTGGGAAGACGGGCAATGGAGCAAGGCCGGAGGGGATACCTGGAGGTCGTCGGGATGTAACTAGGTGAGCGGCGGCGGGCGAAATCTGCGAGCAGGTGGCGTAGGCCCTGCCGTGCCGGAGCTTGGTCAGAGAGAACGGCGTGTACCGCAGATCGGGACGTGCTGCCTCGGCGCCGTCGAACGGAGAAACGATGCACTTCCTCCCTTTCCCCCGGTGGACGGGATGCGGCCGGATCAGTGACCAACGGTGAGAGAGAGAGGCCACCACACTCCCTTTCCCCCGACGGACGGGATGTGGCCGGATCAGTGACCAACGGTGAGAGAGAGAGAGGCCACCGTAGCCTTGTGTGAGATACTCTGAAGAGCGACAAACCAGGCACGCAAGGCTAAATTGTATATAGTGAGCGGACTACCTTTTTCTCCATAAAATCGCTTTTATATTACGTATGCGTGCCATTCAGCGCTATAACTTTATTTAAAAATAACACGGCAACACGTCAAGTCGAACTTTGTTTCGATGTGTGTGGTACCACGACCTCCCTAGGTAAACAACCGCTTCTGAGCGTTCAAATTAGCACGTGGGCTGCCATTTCGTAAAGAAATGAGCTCCACCGTGTACCCGTGCGGGTGTGGCTGGGCACGAAGCGTGAGTACGTGCACGGTGCACCTATTCTCTTCTTGTATACGTACACCACCTACGTGGGGTTGTGTGAGAGAGATACAAACCTAGAGAGATATAGTGTGTGGGTTCTTGAGAGTTTTTTTTAGGGGGGGGTTCAATCAAAATATGTAACATATGCAATGTGTGTGAAATAGAGTCCTGGATATAACATATATATAGAGGGGGCGATCCACGAGAAGAGAGTGGAGGTATCATCGGCTTGAGGTGTCCATAGAATCGAAAAGAGAGATGATGTGTGTGTGTGCGTGCGCGCACGATCGATAAAAGAGTGCCATCGAATTTGTGTGTGCCCACGTCA
Source organism: Aegilops bicornis (assembly GCA_021605145.1). Taxonomy (NCBI): domain Eukaryota; kingdom Viridiplantae; phylum Streptophyta; class Magnoliopsida; order Poales; family Poaceae; genus Aegilops; species Aegilops bicornis. The sequence continues at coordinate 574,436,331 of CM038675.1, forward strand.
AAGATATAGAGTGGCTGGCCTACTGGAACGTGAGAGGGGACATGTGCAGTTTGTCTCTGTGGCATGGATACGTGCACTGGCCTTCATTGTCGGTGTGTGGTGGGGGAAGAGGGAGGCCCAATTAACTATAGAGGTACAATGGCTGGTATATGTGTGGAGGAGGAGAGGCCTACCTCATGTATTAAGGAGATCGATCTGCCTCATGTATTAAGGGAGATTGATCAGCATCCATGCATGTGTGCAGGAGAGGAATAAGGTTGGGAGAGAGACAGAGCTAGAGTGTTGGAGGGGGTGGTAGTGGAGTTGCTTCTAACAAATGGTGGGATAGGCTTGCTAGACAAATGGAGGGCACGCCCAATAATATCAATAAGAGAGGAGATGGCTGCTTGTTGTGCATGCACGTGTGTGTGAGAGGCAGGTCGGGAGGCATGCACGAATGATGAGGGGGGACGATGTGGCTGTGGTAGCGGACATAACTACATAGGAAGATCAATCTCCCTTTCTTAGAGAAAGGAGAGACATAACTTGTGAGGTACGTCGATCGTTGGGGGGGTAGTTAAAAGTCGATCCGGTATATGTTGGGAGATCGATCGGTATACATGCATGTGTGTGTTAGAAGCAAAGCGAGGCACGAGGAGAAGGATAGAGATAGAGGGATGCATGTAGGAGGTGGTACGAGAGGCATAATATATCGGCGGGGAGGAGTGTGCGAGTCACGAGAACGATGAAAAGAGTGGTGGGAGTGAGGCATGGGCGGTGACAAGAGAAGAGGGAAGCTTGTGTTTGTGCTAGGCACACCTGGCTAGAGAGGCATATCGATCGATGTGTGCCGTAAAGAAGGAGCTGGGGGGCCTACACACACCGTGGGTGAACGACCTAAAGTGAAAAGACGAATTTGCGCGATGTAGCTAGAGAATGCTGAGAGAGGGATGCGGGCGTGTGCATGCACAAGAGAAAGTTAGCGCTAGCTACAAAGATAAGAGGGTTCTGTGGGTGTAAAAGACGAATAGAGATCATATATACTTCATTATAAGAAGCGAATTCGGATATTTGAAGAATTTATCATAGTGTTTTAAACCGACGCATGTGTGAATATATATAACGGTGATACACATGGTGTGTTTATGAACATGTTATAATACATTTAATATATTTTATCTCTACTCTTATAAAAAAATGGAGTTGTTGATGATGGTGTGCCTGCCATCCTGTATTATAGGCCGTCCGATTTATATCTGGCGGATAGCAAGGAAACTATGATGGTTGAAGTTGGCAACAATCATGATTGTAGATTCTTATTGAAATAGAGAAACAAATTCAAATTTAGTTCGAATTGCAGCGGTAGTATAGACATTTGGAATGCACTAAAATGTTGGTATGAGTAGGTTACATGCATTATACTGCAAGCGAAAAAATTTAATCGGACATAACATGGATTCATACTCCCTCCTTCCATCTATATAGGGCGTAATGAGATTTTTAAGACCGCCTTTGACTATTGACAAGATTAATAGTACATGACATGCACAATGTGAAAATTATATCATTGAAAGAACCTTTCACAGACGAAGTTAACTGTGTGCTTTGTGTAAGTTGCATGTCATATATCATTGCTCTAATATTTGGTCAAAGTTAGCATTGAAAAATGCATTAGGCCCTATATAGATGGAAGGAGGGAGTAGCTTTGAATAGCATTTGTATAGTAAAACGGGGCAAGACTCTCTCTTTGTGTGGTGTGAATAGTTTTATTTTTTCGTTTTCTTTTTGGTTGTGGAAGTGCGAATTGGTTTGGTGCATTACAAGTACAATATTACTACACGTTAGGCTTGTCCCTAAAATTCAACCCGCGTCTTGTTATATCCGAAAATTCAGATATCGTGCTCCCAAAACTGGCGCCTTCACAACCCGCGCCTTGCTATCCCGAAATTACAACGCGCGCGAAAACTCCCTCCAGCTGCCATATCCCGACACGCGAAATCCCCTTCTAACCACGAGCCGAAGGGCCGCTAGTTTAAATCGGTGGGGGGTACTTTTGTAACACACCCTACATTTTGGACAAGCGCGTCCCTAAGTCATGCTTCACCCCCTTTTCGCCATTCGAAATCCCAGGCCGCCATAACCTCTCCGCTCCAGCCGCGAAACCCCACCCTCCTCCGTCCGCCACGTCACCGCTACCCAGCCGGAGCCTCTTCCCCGACGACGTCGTCCACCGCAACAGCTCGACGTCCCTCGTCCACCTCCCCGGATGAGGATCCGTCATCCATCTCGCCGTCCCGCCGGTTCAGCCGCCCCGTCCTCCACCTCCAAGGAGCTGCTCCGACGATCGCCTCGTCTATCGCGGCTGCTCCATCCCCACAGCACCGCCTTAACCCGCTCCACCGGAACCGCAGCATCCTCACCGACTCCTCGGACGAAGCCGGGGCCTACTCGGCGCCACCAAAGAGGTTGTACACTCATCGCATCGCACCTTCTTCTTAACTCGACTTCCCGGCGCCGACGCTGCTCCATCCCCCACCCCCATGGAGCGGCTACCTTGAAGCCGGCTCCGCGGGCGACATCTCCACGGCGGCTCTCCCCCAGTGCGAGGCCCCTTCAGCGGTGGCGTCCATACCAGCCGGATCTGCTGCTGCTGCTCAGGCTCTCGCTCGCTTCCTTCGCCGCCTAACTGCTGTTGCTCTCCCCTCGCCGTGTTGCTGCTCTACTCTGATTAAGCCACACTTGATCGTGAATCGACTTTTGGGTCAGTCGATTTTCAGGGGTTGGGGGGCTCGCCGGAGTTAAGGAAGAACCACCAGCAGCAGGGACGGGGGCTCGCCGAAGAGGTACCCCACTATCTATCTTAGGGTTTAGGGTGGGGGCGGGGGGCCTAGAGGGCTGGCCGGGACGGCGGTGGCGAGTTGTTTCGGGGCGGCGAGGCGGCGCTTGGGCCGGCGGTTCGGCCGGTGGTGGCAAGCGGCTCAGGGGTGTGCAGGTTGAAGATGAACTGCAGGACCTCCCTAAACTACATGTCAAGTGCCTCTCTGCTATCATTGCGTTCAGTTTCGACAGTAGCATTCAGATTCCACAGTAAATTTCAGTTTTGACAGTTAAGTTCAGAGTCAACAGTTTTTACCTCATCTGTTGTAGTCGTGGTTTTTGGTGATGTTAATTTTACATCCATTTTTCATCATCTATTGGAGATGCTATTAGAATCCCACTTGAGATTGATGATGTACATCTTGTCTCGCTTCAGCCTTGACGTCTTACGTCTCACCGGAGCTGCTCCAACGACGAGCGATCCATCACTGAGCAAAGGCCCTAGACGCCATCTCTGATTCCTCAGATCTTCCTCCACACCTCCGGCGACCACCTCTGCCTCAATCGCTTGGCGACCAACCCAATGATGCTGAGGTCGACACGGCTACGGCAAAGAGGTTGTACACTTCTTGCATCACTTATTACTATACATTCACGTCGATCCATTAGGGCTATTTTGGTTCAGCAGAAAAATGTCGATCCACTGGTTGTTACCATCACTCTAAATTTCTGCATGCTCTCCTTACATAATCTCACCATATTTTTTTCGTATGCATGTCGATATATTGTACACGATCATGCTGAACATGTAGAGAAAAAGAGAAGAGTTTTGCGCGACAATACAATGTCATGCATACATCGCTCCATGGTGGGTTCAATGGCAAACCCTCCCCACCCCTCTCCAGATTGTAAACCAGAGGAAGATATCTGTTCTGAGGCGTATTAGGGCCACGACCGCTCCTATTTACCCCCCAAGGTGTTTGCTCTACCTTGGCATGATGATGTTAGTCATATCATGCATATGTTGCCTTGCCGTGCCTACTTTTGACATCATATATGTCATCTGATTAGTTTAGACATGTTCTGTAATGCCACCTGTTTAGTTTCTATATCATATATGGGAATTTTGCAGTCTCATGTCTTTTAGCTAGCCATAATATACGTGAAATGTGCAATGCCATCCTGTTTAACCAGGCATCATATATTTGAATGATATCTTGCGCATCCTTTTCTTGATTACATTTCCATTTGTCGACAATGTTTGTACATTAAACTACTCTTCCTGTGAATCAGCCATTTGGGTGGGAGATGGAAAAATCTGGAGTGAAAACAAGGCCTTCAGAGCAGATAGTGCTACCGTCAAGCAGATCTCTTGTTGGGTCCCGATAGCTCCTCGAGAGATGGATTCGTAGATAGATGACCAGTCCTATTCCCCCACTTAGGTGTATGCTCTAACTTGGCAGGTTATCTTGCTCATATCATGCATACGGTGTCTTGCATTGCATAGTTTAGACATCATATACACAATATTCAACACCATGTTCTTAGTCCAGACATCATATCGAATGCCCTCTGTTTAGCATATAAATCACATATGTAAATTAAATGATGCGATCTTGATTACTTAGATAACATGTAGGTGAATTATGTCATGCGATCCTGTTTAGTTATTCATTATATCTTTGAATTATGTTATGCTATGTTATCCAGTTTAGATAGACATCATATATGTGAAATTATGTCATGATATTCGTTTTAGTTAAACAATATACATGTCAACTATTTCATGCCCTCTTTTTTCCACACTATCTATTGCATACATCTCTCATACAATGTACGTACATTCAACTATGTTTCCTGTTTATCAGCCATTTGAATTGGAGCGGGTGATGCCGATATCTAAGCGGAATAAAAACACGGTCTTCAAATAAAACAGTGCTACCTCTTGGTGGAGATAGCACCCCGGTTGTACATGCACAAGAACCAGCCCTACCACACACACTACAAAAAAAATACACTTCTGTGATGATACGTGTTTGTCACAGTAGGTCGCGTCTTTTGTCATGCATGTACATCCATGAAAAATTTATGACAGAATCAAGATAGTCATACTGTCTTTGTCAGAGAAGTGTTCCATGACATTACCAAAATTATCATCACGGAAGTGTCCACTTCCATGACGATAAATCGCGCGTCACAGAAGTGCTTTCGTCAAGGGTGACCGACACGTGGCATCCACCATAACGGAACGCCGTTAAGCTATCGGGTCGGATTTTGGATCCGATAACCCATTAACAGCCACGACCAATACCGACTTTCCACGTGTAAAATTCTCATTGGCCTTTAGCTGGGCCGACCCATTATGGTCTGCAGAATCTTGTGGGCCTTTAGCTGGACCGGCCCAAAAGTGGCCCACAAAGTTTAAATGGGCCAGCCCGACCGAAGGCCATAAGATTTAGCGGGCCATAATGGGCCGGCCCAGCTAAAGGCCCACAAAATTTAGCGGACCATAATGGGCTGGCCCAGCTAAAGGCCCACAAGATTTTGCGGACCACAATGGGCCGGCCCTGCTAAAGGCCCACAAGATTCTGCAGACCATAATGGGCCGGCCCAGCTAAAGGCCCAACATTCTCTGCCAAATCGTCCTGTCAACGGCCTGGTCTAAACTTGTCATTAATGCGGCTCATGGTCACTTCTGGCCCATTAACAGTATGCTAAGTAATTGGGTCGAATTACGACCCGGTGTATTTCCGGCCTGTTAAAGGTCCGGCTTCATTTGGGCCCATTTACAGGCCATCAAAACTTTCGGCCCATAAACGTCCGTGAAGGATTTGGGTCATATTCGGCCATGTCTTTCATTCGGGCCGTTATCTGCCCAAGAAACATTTGGGCCACTTTCGGCCTGTTGTCATTTTCGGCCTGTTAACGCCGAACGTAAACCATGGGCCATATGTGGCCCAACATCATATCGGGCCCATTAACGGCCCATATAAAAATGACGATAATATAGCCCGACCAAGTTCCTACTGTTAAAGGCCCGTGTATTAGGTAGGCGCATTCTGACCCGTCCAATTTTGGCACATCAAATATCCGCATCGTAAATGGGCCACCATTTTGGCCTACTATGTCCAGTGGGTTATTTGGCACAATCAGGGCCCAATATCACTTTCGGTCTATTAAAGGCCCATGTTTTTATGGGCTCGAGATATTTACACCTGTAAACGGCCTATTTTTACTGAGGGCCCAAATTTTGTTTAGGCACATTAAAGGCCCACTATGGGCACAGAGCCTACCAGAAAATTTTGAAAGCTTATGCTGATTTAGGCCCATATATTTTTAGTGGGCTACATGCAAATTTCTGCCCGTAATCGATTTTAGCCCAATTGGAATGGGCCCGACGAATGTTGGCATGTTGGGCTCCTACGAAGCTTTCGGCCAAATACATTACTAAGATAAACCTACACTATACAAAAATAGCGTTGTAATTACTGCAGCATGGCAGCATCATAAATGTTGTATCACAACAAAATAAATTCCAATCATACAACAAAAGGCCTGTTGGCATAAAGTTTACTGTCCTTCCAGATAAAAGCACCATCAGATGTATAGAAGCACATATCATTTGACCTGAGTGCTAATGTTTCAGGCTGTAGAATCTGATGGAGCAGCACGATCTCCACCTTTTTTCCGCCATTGCTCTTCAACAACGAAGCGAATGTATGATAGTCTGGTTTCAAAACCATTCATATCTTGACAAAATTTCTCAACCACTATTCTTGTTTCCGAAAGAATGTCCATTAGGGATTGGACTTGTGTCTAGAGCACAGATATATCACTCTGTCTAGCAAAAAGATTTTGTTCAGTAGGCGATTTGGACGAGGTTACCTTGACAACCAACCCAGAATTACGCAGCAAGGTGCTTTTTGCACTGTTAGTGGAGAGATACTGACGCACTGCAGCAAGAGGTGACATTGTGCCTGTAGTAGCCTCATCACCTTCAGGTGGTTGTGGCTGTTCAATCATTTGTTCCATAGCTTCCTGAAAGTTTGAACTTGTAGATTAGTGTACCGGATAAGTTACTAATGAGATAAAAACAAACAAAGTAGGTTAAATGTTTATACATAACTTATTTTGGTGAACTGTTGTAATACATTAGCATGTATTGTAGTGCCAACTACATAATAAAATCACTTTCGGAACATATGCCCATGTAGCATGCCTAATGTATTGTCTATTTCCTCACATTCATTGACATCTAAGGATAAAGAGACATGGTTTAAAGTAGGATGAACATAGTATGACATCATTCATATCATGGGCAAACATATATAAAACAAACATGCTATTTTATCATTGTGTGCGCACGTGAACATAACAACTAGATTACAGATCAAGACCAAAAGAATATCCTTCATCTCTTTTAAACCATGTAAGGTGAAATGATACGTTAAGACAATTATGTATAAAAGTGAACAGAGTAACTGACATTGGCTGCAAACCAAGTAGTTAAATGAACACATCACAGTACCAATCAGTTCAAGGCAGGAGGAGTAAGGACTTGCAACAGCGGCTTGAACTGGTGTGCTCATGCCCTTCATCTTGCTTTGGTGTGGCAATCCTTGAAGATTTACCGCATTCGGTTCGGAGTTCTTTTTGGTTCACACGGGCTTTCCTCTGTATTTGGAACAAGTCAATATAGATACGATAATATGGCACAAAAAAGAAGGAAGTAGCAGCTATTTACATAAGCCTTGCGATTGTGCAATATAGCTACGAGATCTCGTTGTCTGTTGGAATTTCACTTTAGAACGGTTGGTTTTGTTCTTCAAACAGTTAGCCTAGAAGAAGATACACTTGTAAGGCACATACATAAATACAAGTTCAATATGTGGTGCGATCAAATACATATAGCCTACCCGATACTTTGGATCGGACAGTGTTTAACGAGGGCTGTCCGGTCTTCATCTGTAATATATTCCTTTGGAGATGTTTGGGCGATTTCATTGTTAGCCTTGCCTTCAAAGTGAGATTTTCTAAGGTGGTACCGATCTTTGTCAGCAGAGCGGTGAAAAACATGAGTGCATGCTTGTTTAGTTGCATCATCTTTCGGATCCAACTTGAACCTCATCTGTTGAAAAAAGAATGTGAGTCTTATTAGGAGGAAGCTAGAAAGTATGGGACAGAGCAAGACAATATTACTAATTGCGATGAATAACATTACTTACGGATAAATGGTCAAGGAAGGTGTTAAACTGGGTATTGTCTTTCTCATTCCTGTCCTGGATCCATGTTGGGAGGATACGCGCGTGACACCTAACGGCAACGGCTGCCTCTGATACTAATTTGGCTGACTCTGTAGCATCACGTGGCCTTTTTAAACCTGCCTTAAAATGGATCTCCATTCTTCCTCCTTTAGATTTTGTTAATATGTCAAGCATTATCCCTGATGTCTATTCCCGCTTGCGCCGTGGTGCTAGTTCAACAACGAATATGGAAAGTGTTAGTGTACATCAAACTGTGAGAGTACATATAAAGGAGCATGCAACTGCAACTTGACTCGGTCACATACCGTCTTGGTGTTGATGCTCATGAGGTTCATCTGATCTTGCCAAGTCTGTTGTGTCGTGAGTGCTTGAAGTAGTGTTAGGTGTGAAGGCAGCTTGGGAATGGCCAGTTCGGAGCAAGCGAACGAGTAACTGGTTGAGATCTTGGAAATGCAGTTGAAGCGGATGCTGCTGGTGGAAGCAGGTGATCTTGTGTTTGTAGATTTAGCCGGTGGACTTGGACCTTCTCTTGCACTATAAGTACCAGCAGAATCTCGTGATGAACCTTTTCTGTTTCACCCGACGCAGTATGACACTCCCTACTGTATTATTTTCCTTGCTCTTTTTGACTTTGCCATGTCAAGCTGTACCCACAACACAAAATAATAAAATCACTCTTGAGAACTCATTGATGCATGATCTGAGACAAGCAATACTTTGATGTAAGACAACCGTATGAGGATGGAATATGTAAGAAAAACAGGACGGCATGACATATTCACAACTACGATGTGGAAACTAAGCAGAAGGATTTTCAAGAAAATAGAAGTAATGCAAGCTAGACACCATATGAAAGATGCAACCGATATTACTCTGCCAAGTTAAAAGTGTTTTGTCATAAGTGGCAATTCGAAAAATTAGAAGCAGTACAACATAGAAATCAATGCAAGATGCATCCACTATCTAACTGCCATGTTTAAAGCGTCCAACCATGAGATTCTTGATGCGGGATACACAACAAAGATACTTTGATGTAAGAACATGGTATGATAGATAGATGCGATGTATTCTAGACACAGAAAGCCATGTCATATGCACATGTATAACATATAAACTCAGCAGGTGCAATTTAATCAAAATAGAAGAAATACATGCTAGACAACATATGCAACATGAAACCAATTATCACACTGTCAACTTAGAGCAAGCACTGCGATGGTGGAGTGCGGAGATGAACTCATCATGTAGACTTGGGACTTCAACTTCATTAGCGATAGCGATGGCAAATCTAGAGAGTCTCTGTTGTGTCGGTGCGGAGTACCACCAACATCCCTAACTTACTCTTTTCCTTCCTATTTTACGATATTGCCTTATGAAGTCAAAACCACAATAAGATGAATAAAATTAGCTCTGCATAACTGGTTGATGCATGATACAGACGAACACTACTTTGATGTAAGGCCAGCGCAGGATAGGAGGATGGAATATATACAAAAAAGACAGCGTTTCATATTCACACGTACGATAGGAGGATGGAATATGTATGAAAAAACAGTAAGCGGGAGGCATTTCAACAAAATTAGAAGAAATGAAAGCTAGGCACCATATGAACATGCAACCAATATCACTCTATTAGGTAAAAAGTGTCTCGTCGTAAGTGCCATTCAAGAAATTAGAAGCAGTACAAGCTAGAAGACAATGCAAGATGCAACCTACATCACAGTCCCAAGTTAAATGTGTCTTATGGGTAAGTGATCGTTGTAGGTATAAGTTGTAAGCTACACAGATGCAATTCTACATAATCAGAAGCAATACAAACTAGACATCATACGGAAAACGCAACCACATATAACAGTTCCAAGTAAGAGCAAGCACATGTGATGGTGGAGTAGGGGAGATGTGCTCATCATGTATACGTATGTTCTAGAAACAGGAACACGTGTCATATTCACAGGCATTATGTGTAAAGTAAGCAGATGCAATTCAAGTTAGAAGCAATACAAGCTAGACATCATACTCAACATGCAACCACATATAAAATTGTCAAGATAGAGCAAGCACTGTGATGGTGGAGTAGGGAGATGTGCTCATCATCTACACAGCTACGTTGACTGTCCAGCCTTGTGTTGTCTTGCGAATCTTGTTGGGAGGATGGCGGAGTAGAATCTGTAGAGACCCCCTGTTTGAGTTGCTCCAAAGGACCACCATCATCCACTGCTGGACTAATTTCCTTCAGTTGTAATGATTTTGCATTGTGAAGTCAAACCAATAAGAAAAAGGAATAAACTCATTCATGCATGATACTGACGAACACTACTCGGATGAAAGGCAAACACATGATGCGAGGATGGAATATGTATGAAAAATAGGATGGTGTGACATATTCACACCTATGATGTGGTAACTAAGCAGAAGGCATTTCAACAAATTAGAAACACTGCAAGCTAGACACCATATGAAAGATGCAACCAATATCACTCTGCCAAGTTCAAACTGTATGGCGTTTCAACAAATTAGAAGCAGTATATGCTAGAAATCATATGCAAGACACAACCAATATCACAGTGGCGACTTAAAGGTGCCTTATCATAAGTGACTGATGCGGGATATGCAAGAATAGTAGTCTGATGTAGAAACAGGAAGACATGTCATATTCACAGGCATTATGTGTAAAGTAAGCAGATGCAATTCAACAAAGTTAGAAGCAATACAAGCTAGACATCATACGCAACATGCAACCACATATAATAGTGCCAAGTTAGAGCAAGCACCTGTGATGGTGGATTAGGGAGATGTGCTCATCATCTACACAGCTATGTTGACTGTCTAGCCTTGCGTTGTCTTGCGAATCTTGTTGGGAGGATGGCGGAGTAGAATCTGTAGAGAACCTCCGTTTCTGTTGCTCGGAAGGACCACCATCATCCAATGCCTTGCCAATTTCCTTCAGCTTTATTGATTTTGCATTGTGAGGTCATACCGACAAGAAAAAGGAATATCATTCGCTCTTCAGAACTCATTCATGCATGATACTGACGAACACTACTTTGATGAAAGGCAAAGTCATGATAAGAGGATGGAATATGTACGAAAAAATGGACAACTTGACATATTCACACCTATGATGTGGTAACTAAGAAGAAGGCACTTCAACAAATTAGAAACACTGCAAGACACCATATGGAAGGTGCAATCAATATCACTCTGCCAAGTTAAAATTGTCTCGTCATAGGTAGCGTTCATCAAACTAGAAGCAATACATGCTAGAAATCATATTCAAGACGCAAACCAATATCACACTGCCAACTTAAAGGTGTCCAATCATAAGTGAATGATGCAGGATACACAAGAAGAGTAATTTCATGTAAGAACATGGTGTGATAGACAGATATAGTATGTACCAAAAACAGGAAAGCGTGTCATATTCACATGTATCATGTGTAAGCTAAGCAGATGCAGTTTACACTAATTAAGAGAAATACGAGCTAGACACCATATGCAACATGCAACCAGATATCACACCGCCAAGTTAGAGCAAGCACCTTGGATGGTGGAGTAGGGAGGCGGAGACTTGGACCATGTAATGCACTATGAGTACAAGGAGAATCGGTACAGATGCTCCGTTTACGTTGCTGTAGAGGACCACCATCATCGCCTTCCTTACTCTTTTCCTTCCTCTTTCTTGATTTTGCCTTGTCAAGTCAAACCCACAAGAAAAAGGAATAAAATTTGCTCTTCAGAACTTATTGATGCATGATCTTGTGAACACTACTTTCATGTAAGGCAGCCGCATGATAGGAGGATGGAATATGTATGAAAAATAGGACGGTGTGACATATTGACATGTATGATGTATAAAGTGTAAACTAAGCACAAGGTGCTTGAACTTGTTAGAATCGATGCAAGCTAGAAACCATATGAAAGATGAATCCAATATCACTCTGACAAATTAAAAGGGTGCCGTAACAAATGTATTTGACCAAATTAGAAGCAATACATGGCATCAGGCTAGAAATAATATGCAATATGCAGCGAATAAAGGTGACTCATCGTAAGTGATTGATGCAGGATACGTAAGAGAGGTAGTTTCATGTAAGAACAAGGTTAACACATAGATGTAGTGTGTACCAAAAATAGGAAGGCATGTCATATTCACGGTATAGTGTGTAAACTAAGCTGATGCTATTTACCCTAATTAGAAGCATTACAAGCTAGACACCGTATGCAACATGCAACCACATATCACACTGCGAAGTTGGAGCAACCACCTGTGATGGTGGTGTAGGGGAAGTGTTGTCTTCAGGTACAGAGCAACGTTCAATATCTTCATTTAGGCTTGTTGTTTCTTGAGAATCATGTGGAGAGGATGAAATTGCATTCTTTATAAGAGTATTGCGTCTCATATTAACCCACGCGCGTGACTGTCTCATCATAAGCGATAGACGCAGGATACACAAGAACAGTAGTTTGATGTAAGAACATGGTGTGATAGGCAAATGTAGTATGTACCAAAAACAGGAAGGCGTGTCATATTCACATGTATAATGTGTAAGCTAAGGAGATGCAATTTAACAAATTAGGAGCATTGATGAGGGATACACAAGAAAAGTAGTTTGATGTAAGAACATGGTTAATAGAAACACGTAGTATGTACCAAAAACAGGAAGGCGTGTCATATTCACATGTATAATGTGTTAACTAAGCAGATGCAATTTACCCTAATTAGAAGCATTACAAGGTAGACACCATATGCAACATGCAACCACATATCACACTGCCAAGTAAGAGCAAGCACCTGCGATGGTGGTGTGGGGGAATTGCGGTGATCAACTAGAGAGCTACGTTGGCTATCTTCATTTAGCCTTGTTGTTTCTTGAGAATCATGTGGGGAGGATGACACTGCACTCTTTAAACGAGTAGGGCGTCTCACAGTAACCCACCCGGGTGACTGTCTCATCATAAGTGATTGACAAGGGATACAAAAGAGCATTAGTTTGATGTACGAACATGGTTAATACACATATGTAGTATGTATCAAAAACAGGAAGGCATGTCATTATCAAAGATATAATGTGTAAAGTAAGTAGATGCAATTTAACCAAATTGGAAGCAATACAAGCTAGACACCATATGCAACATGCAACCACATTTGACAGCGCAAAGTTAAAGCAAGCACCTGGGATGGTTGTGTGTGGCAATTGAGATCATCAACTGCAGAGCTACGTTTACTGTCTCCAACTGCTGACACTGCACCCATTATAGCGCTGAAACACTTATTGCTTTCTTCGAATTACACTGGAGCGACTTCTGTCTTTTGTTTTCTGCATTCATCAACACTGCGTCAGAGTCTGAAATACCCATGCATAAAAAAACAATAGTGTGAGTATGGGTAAAGTGTGTGCACAATTAGTACAGTGTAAAGGTAGCAGATAGCAGGTCGGTGAGAAATAAATGACGGGAGACATATGATAGCTCTACAACATGCATGGCACACTCAATTACTACAAGATTCTATGAAAATAACAGTCGACTGAAAGCAAATAGGTCAGTCCATTTTTTCTGCACCATCCGATGTCCAAAGAACGGCCAGATCGCCTTCATCTACCTCCAGCTAGTCAGTGTTTACGATCTTCCTCGAAACACCAGCGACCACCGGCCCAGTATTCCTCCCCTGACTGCGCCCTACCCTCGACCTCACCGCACCGCCGTGCTTGGCACCGCCCCCCCGGCCATCCATTCAAGCCCCGCCGACCTCCAGATCGGGTGCAAGTAGCTCCTGCACCCCACACCCCTATGATAGACACAGATGCGCCGCTTCCCCGGGGAACAGGCGGACTAGGTTTTCCGCGTGCCTAAGCGGGTGCTGCTTCTTTTAATTGCGGTTCGACTGACCCTGAATTGAAATCCAGGCGGGCTACTGACCTCTAGCAATGGTGAAATAGTAAAAGGGAGGAAACCTTGTGCATTTAGTATCACGAAGAAGATGCGATGAAAGCGCTCAACTAGTTTCTTTCGTGGGATGAATACGGTGTGAGCGGAGACGTAAGATTTGCACGAATAAGGGAAGAGGAGTACCTCTTTCTGCTGGTAGTGCTGTGTCCTCCTTTTTTTCCGACGATCTTGTTGTTCGCTGGAAACCAGAAGTTGTGGAGGACGGTGCAGCCTTGGACGAACCCATGGCCAAGTTGTTGAGTGTGGTGCGGTGGCCGTCTGTCAGCGGCGGGGAAGCAGATCCGAGGCGGGGAACGACGGCGTAGCGGGAACAGCTCCGGTGTGGTGGACGGTTGCGACAGTGGAGCCGCAGTGATGGCGCAGGACGGCGTGGTCGGAGTGGTTACGATGCAGCGGCGCCGTCAGCCTCGGCTTCAGTTGCTAAGTCCTTGAGGGCGTTGCGGTTGCAGTTGCATTGGACGATGACGTCAGGGTACCGGCTCCGGCGTGATGGAGGAGGGCGGCGGTGGATTGGCCGCTATGGGGTGGAGGACGGAGGAGGCTGGGGTTTCGCGGCTGGTGGAGAGGGCATTTTCGCGCCCACGGAGTATGAATGGGGAAAGCGGAGGAGGCGGGGAACTAAGGGGAACAATGTTTCGGTTTGAGGCAGCGCTTGTTTGAAATTTGGGGAAAGTTACAAACTTTGCCCCCATCTAAAATTTCAGACATATTGCGGGTTGGGGTAGGACAGTCATGTCAGTGTCCCAAATGTGGGCGGGATATATTTGACGGCGCATGGGTGTTTAGGCGCCCACGGCGTATGAATGCTTCTCGGAGGCGGTTGAGACTGGCGTCTTGGTGAAGTTACAAACCTACCCCGGTTTAGACCTTCGGACATCGGGCCGATAGGCTACACAGGCCAGAGTTAGGACAATAATTTCCTACAACCAAAACATTAGTCTCGCGCGGTTTCGGGTGACCAGGGGCCTATTTGGCGCTTCGGTTAATATTTGGGAGCAGAAGCATTAACGTTTTCGGTTCTCTTGAATTGAACTTTCAGGATTTGTCAAACTTCACAAATCTTTACTTTTGAAAATCCTAAAGCTACGATTATTTTGGAATGGAGGGGTTACATTTGAATATACATTGTACACGAGTATATATTAAAAAAATATGCAACTTACCTCAGTTCATGCATGGTTCCAGGTATAATCTCCTTGGTTGCAAAAAAAAGTTAGACATGCGTATGAATATATATAGCATGTTCAAACTCACAACAAAGATTGATGCCCCCTTTTACATCTGATTTACAAATGCCATTATCTCGGGTTCAAATAGATGAATGCACTTCCTATGAATTCGAATCTTCGAAACCCCCTTTATGTTGAATTCAACATGTATTTTATTTCGTAGCTAGCAATTTGGAATGTATCCATGCAAGTGACAAATGTATAAAGTGCTTCACACTAACAACATGGAGTGCACTAATTAATGTTTATATATGAATTGCAAAACTATCCATTGCCTATATTTCAAACCGCTCTCACTCTATGGATCAATAATATGAAATAAACACATGCACATGCTAGAATTTAATAGAGTATGGGTGTCTGATAGACCGATTTTCGTCCATACGCAATTTTGCAAAATTCATGATCTCATCCAAAAATAATAATGCCATTTATATTTTAATTTAATGCGTAGAACCACCTTTTACACGTAGATGCACTATGCCTCGCCCCGTTCTCACAAACGCGTTATATATCTCTCTATCTAACGCATAAGTGCACACACTTTATATGCCTCGGCATTTCTCTTTCACACATGCTCACAATCTCTCTCAGGGTGTCGGGGTGTCTCACGCACATGTTCTCTCTGTTTCTCTCTCTCTCTCTCTCTCTCTCTTTCTGACTACTATGTACCACACTTTTCACTAATCTCAGTTGGAAAACTCTATTTCTCTCACATGCATATATACACATGCACGGTCTCTACTAGCCCTCTATACGCACATATATGTGCCTACGTGTCTCCCGCACGCACATTATCTTTAGGCCTCTCTCGCACACATTGCCCCCCCCCCTGACACACCTCTCTAATAGTAGTTGGCAGATATGATTTCATCATATCATTCGGTAGGATATCCCTGGCTGGTAGGCTGGATGGTAATACGAGGCCAAGTTTTACCCTAGTTCGGATCGGACCCATGCAGTTGAAGAAAGAGCCTACTCCTAGTCTTGTATATTAGTGATAGGGGTGTGTACAAAGTACACGTGAATACGAGGCATTGTGCGTGTGTGTATACTATCGACGAACTAGCCCCAAGCTTGTATAACATACTAAGGGCCTAGGGTTACAAATCATATATAGTCGGCTTATCACCGGTGGGGATAGAGTCCTCCATGACTCTGGTAACTTCGTGTTATGCCGGAGTCCTCCACAAGGGTCTCCGTATAACACGTCTCGGTCCAACCTATATGTGGCGCAGGATGGAACCGACCCATGAGTCTTCATGTTGACCCACCACAACTAGAAATGATGTGCCCACCACACCACACCACACGCGCAATCGGCCACTAAGAAAATAAGCATATACAATAGTACAACGGTAGCTAGCTCACGGTACGTCTCCATATTTTGTTGATGACGCTGATGGACTTTGCATTTGATGCGTGCTCCGTATTTTGTTGACGACACTTACGGTCATTGTATTTGAAGCGAAAGCACGATATCATCACTGGACATCAGAAAAAGCTCATCACGGTCACCACATACATTTTGTCGTGCTAACCAACATGTGGTTGGATGGTTAGAGGACAGTGGTTTCTCGAGTCCACCAAGGTTAAAGTCCCGGTGCTCGCATTTATCTTTTGTTAATTTAAGTATTTTCCGGCGATGTATGTTCAGTGGGAGGAGACGTTCCACTCGACTATGAGGCACCTATGGTGACTTCGTCAGATCTCAAGATCATGTAGATGAAAAAGTCAGTCGACTGACGTGTAGCCTCACCCCGCACGTACACATGCACGCACGCAAGACACACACGCATGTACGCGTGCAACACTGACACGTACACATAATGTACACACACATGCGTGCTGGCGTGCAACACTGACACGTACACATGCACTCATGAACACACGCACGTACGCACCCATGCATGTAACACTGAAATGCACCCTTGCATGCACGCAACACTCGCACGCCTGCATGCACACAACACACGACGCAAGACACACGCTCAACCTATACGTGCATGCACCCTTTGTTAAGGACATGGATTGTTACGGGTATTAATCAATCTTATCTGTGATAAGCAGAACATTGATGTTTGCATCGGTCTTTATGAATCACAACGTATCGAACGTGCTATCAACATATTAGGCTTAACTACATGAAAAAGATGACGTCACACTCAATGAACAATCATCGGTTTATGAAATGCCCGCTTCTGACCACCCTGGCCCACCAAAGGTTCCTCCGCTATGCGCTGCCTGCGTTGGGTCACTGACATGCAGGCCATGCACCCAAAGAGCCCACACGTCAGTGGAAGAATGGCACGGTGTCCTAGGTCAGAGTCAAGGGCGCCACTCGTGGCACGCCCGGCTGAACACGCCTCCGTGCCGCATTCAAACGCCTGCATGAAACCCGCCCGTGTGGAAGCCGAGAAACCCACTCTGGACACACGTCCGTTCATGACCGGGCCGGCGTTAAACGCAACGCCGGCCGAGCTCCTCCCGTCCTCCATATATTTAATCTCCTATTTAAACGAGGCCAAACGCCGGCCAAGAATCGCACACCTCCGCCGCTCCCTTATCTCCTCCACCATTTTGTCCACTCTTACAATGGCTTACGAAGAGTAGTTATTCCGCATCCAAGTCGGCTGAGTAGCCCGCCGGATATGAGCTATGCAACTCGCTGATCCACCTCCCTCCCCTCGACCGACAGAGCCAGTTGCCGCCCCAAGCCGGTGCGCGGTTCAGCAACTCGCCGCTCCAGGCCAGCTCGACGAGGAGCGGCGCACGGGCTTCGTTGCTGTCGTCCACGCTACTGCCTCGTACCGCGTCTCCCGTATCTGTGGCCAAGACTCCCATGCCGGCGGCCGCGCCATGCAAGCAGTGACAGAAGCCGGGTGCGCGGAGAGTGACGAGTCGGTGGCCAACGCCTCCACGTCCGCCGCCATCATCGAGGAGAAGTAGAACACGGGAGGCTGCCGCCGCTTGGGTCCCATGAAGGCCACCGCGGAGGCGACGCCGGCGTACACAACATGTGTCTTGCTGGATCCTTTTGTTGCGAGGACCTTCGTCGACCCCGCATGGGCTCCACGGAAGAGGTCAATGTTAGTATGAACTCGAGCCGGTGCCGGCCATGGCGAAGTAGTGGCCGGTGATGAACTCGAACCGGTGCCGGCCACCATCATCTTCGGCACCAGCCAATGATATCAGTTGGGCAGTGGGGAAGCGAGCCGTCCTTTGTGCTGAAGCATATACCTCCGGGGCTCCCGGCAGTCCGGTGATCGTGCTGCCGGACATGAGGAACACAAATCGATCGGCGGGCGACCATTTAGGCCAGGTAATATATACATGTTCATTTGAATGTAATGAAATCCGTCATGTTTGTGTGAAAATCCGGTATTTTATATGATTTCCGTCGTTGTTTATATGAAATATCAGTTTTTCTACGTGTTTGCGTGAATTTCGTCCGGTTGGTTGAGTTGCTGTCATAATGTGTGCGGCTACGGTTGGATGGCGTAATTTGCGGGTCACCGGTCAGTCCGCGGGCGGCTCGGGCGGCGTTGTGGTACAAAAAAACATAGCACGTGCGAGCTCGTCTCCAACGTGCGCGCTGGAGGATGCATGATAGCATGAGCACCCGAGCCATTCCTCATTCATCGGTGGCAAAGGCACCGGTGGACAAAAGGGTCGCCAATATTTTGGCTACCCTGGGCAAGATCCAAACAGCCCCTCCCAACAGATTCAAATCCCTCGTTCGCCGTGGAATTTTGCCATGTGTTGTTTTCATGGACTAGCAAGATGCCCGTGCATTGCACGGAACATCAAGATGCATTTTTTACAAACTCCCGCATGCATGCAAGGGATAATTAATGTCCTCCTTTGCTAGTACCACGAGGCAAACACCATTAATATTGCATCGATTAGTGTTAGTGGCCTTGTATATCTGCAAATTGTAATTTTGATAGTGGCCCCTTGTATATAAAAATGGAGGGAGAAATATGAGAGATAAGGTGAGTTGGAGTGGGGCGTGGTGCCGTGGTGGTGACTGGTGGTCGGACTAGGCGGAGGCATGGGGATGGACGTCACATTATGTCTAGGTTTGTATCTCTCTCACACACACCCACGTAGGTGGGGGCGTGCCTGAAGAGAAGAGGTGCACGCCTGCGCACGATACTCCCGTCTCTTTCCCAACCACACCCGCGCGGGTACACGGTGGAGCTCATTTCTGTACGAAAAAGGCAGCCCACGTGGTAATTTGGCACGTGTATTGGTTGTCCACTTGGTGGAGGGAGGATCGTCTACCACGGGTGAACAAACAAATTGCGACTTGACGCGTTATGTTAAACTAAAAAAAGAGGAAAACCATGTGGGGCCTACCTTAGAGGCAAGGCTCTATACACTGGAGTACTTTCAATGTGTCCCGTCAACTTCATGAGCGAGGAGAAACTTGCTTAATCGCCGTCTCCCCCACCAGGCGCGGTGGCTCGCAGGATGAGGTGAAGCTTACTACTCATGCGCCTTTACGCCCGCTCGCCCATCGCCAAGCACGGTGGCTCGCAAAGACGAGGAGAAAATTTTACTACTCCCTCCGTTTACTCCTCGTCCCTACTACGTACTTTGGTTAGTACTCCCTCCATTTACTTATACAAGGCCACTATAAAAAAATACATTTTGCATCCATACAAGGCCACAAATAGTAATCGAGACAAAAGTTACTACTCCCTCCTTTCCAGTTTATGGCTCAATTTTAAAATCTCTCCAACCAAGGTAGACGGTGAGTGGTCGAATTAATTTCGTAGTTTGCACAGTACGCTCGTTTTTCTCAAGAAGTTATGTTTACCGAAGCATTAATTAGAACGAATGCATGAATGACCACTAAATTTCCATGAACTTGTACATGCATTGGTTAGTTTCCTCTTGACACTGCTTGCGTCGGGTGATCTAATGCACCTCGAAATCCAACATATAATGGTACTACTACTAGTATAGTAGAATTGAGACTTATCAAACAGAAAAACGAATGTTTGTTAGATGAGCCCTATAAACCCTAGTGGGTACGTCCTCCGTAAAAACAGATTTTTCCAAAACTAAGTCGCTCCCTTTCATGAATTATGTAGTATACTCCTCCGTCGACGCTCCCTTTCATGAATTCTGTACTTCCTGTCGCCGACATGTGGGACATATAGCAACTGGTCGACGTGTCAAGCACCAAATAACTTGATGCAGAACAGCGAGGGGGCGCACCCCACTCGTACCGGCCCAAGAGTAGTAATGAGCAATGAGGCGTCAAATCACAATCTTGCACCTTCCCGGATGGACGAAGCAACCATTATTTCACACTTCGGTTCGACATCATCTCAAACCACGTACTAGTATTGCTTACGCCTCAAGAGGGACACGTGCATCGCCTTGGTACATCATGACACGTGGGACCGCATGACAGGCCATGCTCCCCCGCCGATCGCTCGGTAAAATCACCTCATTTTTACTATACTTCCTCGTTTACTACATGGCATGCACGTCGTTCTAGGTTGAGAATTTAACTGGCTATATATATATATATGTGTGATGAACAGTATGCTAGCCTTTTAAAACATGTATACTTTTGTACAGTAGTACTCCACTATCGATGGATTGCGCCATGGAGCAGAAATTGAAATTTTAAAAAGGTGGTACATATAGAGAGCGCCGTAAGCCAAATTATGCATATAGTACTATTAAAAAGCTAGTACTTCCTTAATTGGGGTGCTAAATTCTATTAAAGAAATACTAGTACTAGTATGTACATCTTGAAGAGTTAAAGAACGAGAAGAAACATAACATAGTTCTCTTGGGGCTCAAAGACAACACACACCTCAAATTAAACTAAGCACACCTGAAATTAAACTATGCAACTAATCCGGTAGACACAACATTAGAAGTTTAGAACCGCCATGAGCGACGACACTGCCACCTTACTCGGAGTCCTCGTCCACGTCCTCGACTTTGTCCGTGTCCCTCTTCCTCTTGGTCGATACTTCTTTGCTTGAACCGCCAACTTGGCTATTGCTCTTCATCCAACCCTTGTAGATATTGAAACAAAGGTAGCCATCCATTGCAGCATAGTGGATATGGTCTATATCTAGTACATTCCGCTGCCATGCATGATGATGAAACGTGTAATTTGGTTTCTCCAGTTTGCGGTACGAAGGATGAACCATGGCTCCTGCCAGGGTCAGCATTGAGGACTGACGAGAGGGCACCAGCCGATTCTTCTGGAGGTCGAAGGGGTTTCCTACAACGAGGCCTATCCGACGTAGGACTTCTTTGTCGTTCTTAAAGTCTACAGTAACGAATTTGAATATTTTGTCCTCTAGGAAGTTCTTAAAATCCTGGCACTCAACATCGGCATGGCATATGTGGTAGACCAAGCAAACGTTATGTACGCAAACCTGGATCACGGCGGGCTTCTTCCTCTCTTCGTCCTTTAGATCCTTCTCTCGTCCCACGGCGTGGTGTACTCAACATCTAGCCCAGCGACCCACTCATCATGTAAGTTTTGAACATGCGTGCGAGGCGAAAGGCATCCTTTCACCATCGTGGAAATGCGGGTGTAGATGACGTCGAACTCATCGCCGATGATGGTTCTAACCTTGTACTCACCGCCCGATCGGGGAGATTTGGGACGCCATGGATTTGGGAGGAGGTTAGGATTAGTGGAACTGCCGTAATGTGAATGGGCGGGACGACTAGGAAGCGAACCGCCGTAGTATTAAAGGGCGTGCGGGGGCCAGTAGAGGCGAACTGCCGGCGTCGCGAGCAGCGGGGTAGGTAGGCTTTCCATTCTCCCATGGTACGGGCTTCCGAGAGCCCTTGGATCTGAGATCGAACGGTTGCATGGCGTGATTCGAGACCTATGGGTGAATATCCTATCCTGGAGGGTTATTCTGCAAATTTTCAGCAACTTAGCATGCGACCGTTTGATCTCAGATCATTGGGCTGCCAGCAGCCCGTATCATGGTTGCGCCTACCACGACCGTCGTGTCGCTCGCGCGGTCGCGCCCTTGGAGATTTAACACGGCGCGTTAGGCTATCAGATGTTGGCATGTCATACATAGTCATCACTTAGTCACTCATACTACAACAAGGTTGGCTATAAGGTTGGCTATAAGTGTATTTTTTACTCCTCTCTATCTCTTTCTTACGTACTCCCTGTCCCATAATATAAGAACGGTTTTGACACTAGTGTAGTGTCAAAAACGTTCTTATATAGTCAGTTCTGAGAATACTAGTATTTATTGCATTTGCCAAGGAGTGACCTCTTCCAATGAAATGGTGTTGCCAAGTTTGCTTCATTTAATTAGCTATAGACTCAAAATTGTCTTTTCACCTAGGTACACGCGCTTAGCACCGTTTCTTCCTTGGGTCACCAAACTAGTCTCTCTCTTTTTGATTAACTTGCCACATCAGACTTTATGCCTATGTGGCAAGCTTAAGCACCTGTAGGAGCAAGTATGTACAATAGTGCGCTTTACATGGCATTTTTGCATATGTGGAGGAAAGAGAGGCAAGGATAAAGTGGAGAAGTGGGCTCTCATGCAAGAGCCAACCTCTACTACTACATGGTGTAGCATTGGGAGACGCACCTGTATGGAGGTGGTCAGGAATCAGGAGACTCACGTCGATTAAATGGCGCCCATGATTAAAATGATAATGACAAGTCAAATCACGGGGCCCCACCTGTCCGGTAGTAACTTCATTTGTCAAATCACACAGCCCTACGTTTGCAGCAGCCTACTCCCTCGTCTTCTCGCATCTCTGTCGAACCGACTGGGCGGAACTGCCCCGCCTACCATGCAGGAAAAGCCCCGCCCTCGACTTTTAAATACAACTACTCCCTCCGTCTAGGTGAGTAAGTCATCTTACGAAAACCAAATAATCCCAAAATACTAAGGCGCGATGCATTAACTTCTACCTCGTTTCTTGTTTCTTCACATATCAACCAATAAGAATCCAATGATATACTTTTTGTGACATAGTAACTCATATTTAGTTAGTCAAATGGATGACCTAGAACTACGTGCAGGCCGTATAAACCGAGACGCCTACAAATAAAAAACCGAGACGGAGAGGGTAGTTTAGCACGTATCTTTTTAGATCAATATAGTCGGGATTCACCAAGGAGCAAAACCAAGTGGTAGGCTGCTCCTGTCGTGTTGGCGTAGCAACTCAAGCAGGCGATCCGCTGCGGAATGGCGACACACTTAACAGACCCCTTTGGCGGACATGTGGCTCATCCACCGTCTTGTTCCACGTGTGATGCACCAAATCACAGTTGAGCAGCGCTTGGAATTGGAGGCACCCGGTCGTGGCGCGCATGATAGTAGAAAATGAGCGATGAGGGGTCAAATCACAAAGCCCCACCTTTCCGCATTAAGACGATGACGAAGCAACCATCATTTCACTCTAGCGCGCAAGAGCATAAAGAAAAGATAAAACAATGATGCGTGCGGCAACTACCTAGGGCACCCTAGGGTAGGGGTCTCCACT
Source organism: Aegilops bicornis (assembly GCA_021605145.1). Taxonomy (NCBI): domain Eukaryota; kingdom Viridiplantae; phylum Streptophyta; class Magnoliopsida; order Poales; family Poaceae; genus Aegilops; species Aegilops bicornis. Next base: position 574,460,083 of record CM038675.1, read on the forward strand.
ACAGATCCCTTTTTTTGAAAGCGCCTCCACTACAAATCGGCTTCTCCCTCGTCTTCTTGAAGAAAACCGATGATGAGTGCGGCGGTAGGGTTTGTAGGAGTACTACAGCATGCGGGGCCACGTCATAGTAAATGGGTTCGAGTCGACGCACTTAAATATGTGTGGGCCGCTTGGTTTTACGGGAACGAGGCAGCATTTTGGGTTCGGGGACCAGTGGAGATATAGCACGTACAAAAATTGTGGGCGAGGGTTCGATCGAAGGCAATGATGCATGGGCCCTGCATTTTGATATACCGGGGCGCGTGAAATTTGCTACTCTACTCAAAACTAGTAAGGTAGACATGTATTGAGCATGAGATTTGAAACCAAATTATGAATAAATACACACTATAGCATGTAAAGTTTTGAGTCATATATGCATGATGTAGATGTTCATTTAGTTCTTATAGTTCATCTCATTCAAAATCAATTAGTTTTATAAAAATGTTAAGATTCATGGGGTTGTGCATTGTAAATCATAAAGTAATAAACAAATAATGGCAATTCATTTAGAAAAAATAATCAATTATGATCTGAAGATTCTAGAACAAAGGAGAAGTGCTTGTGTTTTGAGGTTTGTGCATTATGCTTAAGTTCAACCATGGAGTCTTCTAAATTGTACATGTGGCAGATCTGGTGGAATGTTGATGATATCCAACGGCCAGTAGTGCTCGGATTTGCCCATCTCTTCACTGTCGGGTTAGCTTCATCCAGCGACCATCTTTTTAAGTTATTGGCACACTATATAGTTCTTGTGCCATAGTTGCATGTTTTGGAAAAAAAGCTACTAGTGGGTTGTACTATCTATTTAGGAATAGAAGATGTATACATGGAAGTTTTAGGGAAAGAGATGACATGGAGGATCTCAATTCCTATGAGTAGGGATTGGAAAAGAGATGTCATTTGGTTCACATCATAGGAACTTTTCTATTGAATCTAGAGATGACATGTATCTCAAGTCCTATGAGGAGGGATTAGTAAAGAGATGTAATTTGGTTCATATCATAGGAACTTTTCTATTGAATATACACTAATGTTTATTTTCCTTTGAAATTAAGGGAGTATAGGAATCCATTCATATGAACCAAGTGGCTCTAAAGCTATAGAAATGATATCATGTTTATTTCCTTTGAAATGTAGAGTATATGAATCTATTCCTATGAACCAATTGGCTCTAAAGGAAAAAAAATCCTATAAAAATCATATCATATAGAGTTCCTATGATATTCCTCGACACTAAAGGATGGTTGAAATTGCTGCGGGTGATACGATGGTCTTTCTTTGTAGAATACTCACCCATCTTTATAGTTACCTCTCGAAGATGAATGAAATGATATATACAGGGTATTCTACATGTGATATTTGGTACACGAAAACTCGGTAAAAGTTTGCGAGGTTCTAATTTTCAATAAAGCTATATGCACTGCATTTCGGAACGGAGGGAGCATACGGCAGTTGCTAACACTCACGTGGAAGATTTGTGTGTAGGAGGAGTGGCTGTTCTGTTAAATGACATGGCAAAACTGACACTGTCGGATGCCGATCTAACGGTTCTTACGGCGTTCTTCAGGAAAAGGCTTGTGGCGAACGTTTGTCGGATAATGATTTACGGACACATGCATTGCATTGATACGTGCCCCCTCTCTCTCATGCACACGCACCCTCACGAGTCAAAACTCTCCCGAGTCCTCTCGCAGACTTCATACGTAGCACCCATCGTCTATCTCTGCAGGTAGACATCACGCACATATGCTCTTCACACCCTACCCTCAGAACTTCTAAAAACAAAAAGGCAGGCGCGCACATTTTATTTTAGCTCACACATCACACACTTATATTATTATTCTTGCGGCGAACGTTCTTTGGGCATAGTATATATTGTACTCTCACGAAGAGAAGCGGTGCACGCACGCACTAGTTCTCTCACACCCACTCACGGGTACACATAGGAGCGCATTTTTTTGAAGCCGATACAACAAAATCACTCCACTATATATAAAAGCAGGAGCCTTAGCGCTTGCTTTACTAGGGTTCCTCCCGTTCACTCTCTCATGCTCCCTAGATCTAAGCAAGACATAGGTGGCCACACTCTCTCTCTCTCTCAGCTCACGGCTGGTCACATATCCAGCCAGACAACCTCGACCGGGGCAGGGGGTGTAGGTGCATCGTTCACGTTGTCGTCGGCGGCGAGGGAGGAGACCAACGGCTGCCCGCACGTCCCGATCGGCGGCCGAGCCGTTCTCTCCGAGAGAGCACCGGCTCGGGAGGTCCTCCGACCCCTTCTTCCTCCCTGCGGTATTGTGGCCAAGAAGCGGCCTCCCGAAGCCGTCTTTGCCACATGCCGACGACCCTCAGGTATATATTCCTTCGAAACCTGCCTTGCTCTACTGCCTCCGCTCTTCCCCCTTCGTGTGGATCCTTTTCTACTCCCGTCCGCTGTTCCAAAGCCACCTAGACTTCTACTATTATTAGAAGTAAAGCTAGTTCATCTGATCAACTCAAAGCGTTGGTTCAAACAGGGAAGAAAGTGGGAAAAGCTGTAGCATGAATCTAGGACTTGGTTCTAAGAGGAAATGGGGAAAGTAGTAATATCTCATCCTTGTTTAAATAACCATATTTTGTATTTGCGCAAACAGGGATGTACATCTCCATATCGTTTCGGGATGTCTGTCTCCGTATCGTTTCTATCTGCGCAATCAAAAGCGCACACCTCAGTTTTAGTACAACTGCGCAAAATGAGATGGCTATCCCTCGTTGCCGTCGTCTAACCTCCCGTCTTCAAGGTATCCCTTCATTGGTAGTAACTAAGGTAGAATGACCAGCATAATCTAAACGAAGCTGATTAAATGCGTTTTACTTCCTGATTGTAGTGTGGACGAGCAAAAACAACCGCATCCTAGTCCGGAATGCACTTTCTACCAGTTCATCCATGGACCGAGGACTAGGCAGCACGGTACTGCGGCGGTTTTTTGACAGTCTTGGCGGACAAGAGGCATTGTGGTCTGCTTATTTCTACAAATAGCGGTGCTTAAATTTAGTGGAATGCACAAGAATTTCACTGGTCAAGACCTTTGCATGGTTCGATTCAGCATTCGGTGAGACCACAATTATAATTGGTTATTACGGAATGAGAGAACCTAACCACGGATGGTGGCAACAAGAAAAACCAGAGTGAACTCCAGGAAATTTAAGCTGTAGGAATCTTTTGCTCGAGAGAAGCCTTGCTTGTTTTTTCCTGATTTGTAAACCTTCTCACAACTTTGTCTTTTGTTGTGAACTAGTATATGTTTGTTATGTTCTATGAATCATTGAGATGTATAAAACTGCTTAACTTATGCTTTTCAAGATTTTTATGAAGACGAGTTTAATGTGAGTGTTCCACATAAGCGCTGGACTAGCGTTGAACGTTTGGAATTTATTACATTGTGGCCTCAATTAATCGCACGAACCACTTTGTAACAAGATACATAGTTGCTTATATGATTCACGGGCACACAAAAGTAGCAGCAGTTCCCATAGACGGATTCAAGCAGTACTAGCCGGAGGGGTCGATAACAGGCAAGGTTCGGATAATTAGACACTATCCAAACTACTATTAAACACTAGCTGGGGCAACTATTTCATGCCTCAATCTAATTTGGGCTGGACACAAGACGGACCTTGCCATGAACATCATCGAGGACGTCCCGCAGCAGCTCAATCCTGTGAACCTTCATGAAGACAACCTTGTGGCCTTACCACTGATAAACTTGTTTGTGGAGGCATGCCACGTCATCTTCCTGCGTAAGCTTGACAAGAACAGTATGCCTCACAAACGAAGGAGTAGCTTTGAACTTCTTGTGCTTCAGTACATCCTGGACAACACGCCTGACAACAGAGGCTGGAATACACCTCTTCATTGGTATAACCGCAAATGGCTTCCAGGATCCAACAGCCTAAGAACTCTGTTTTCCCAATGCGTATATTCAGGTCATCCGCCTCATAGCGAGTGACATGCACAACCACACAATCCTTATGCGCATCAGGGCTCTAATTGAAGCGAAACAAATTCTGAATTACTTTTCAAAGATAAGAAACACAAGTTATTTAAACCACTATGTATAGCATGGCATCGAAGCTAATAAAATTTTGCATTATTAATCACCACATACTTCCTTTTCTAAAAAAATAACCATATACTTAGATGAAAAACCACAATCGAGACCGGCAAAGAAGGAAATCACCTTGGGCAGCTCAGCGGGGGGGGGGGGGGACACATCCTCGAAGGAGAAAACTGCTCCTGCAGTGCCACGAGGGCTGTAACCTCAAACGGGGCGTTGACCATCTCATTAGTGGCCGTGAGCGTGTCAGGGGTCGGCTCGGTGGCTGCCTCCATCTTCTTGGAGCTCTCTGTCTCGTGGGGATCAGCCTCCCGCTGTAGGACCTTGAGAAGAGGTGTCTAGAGGGGGGGTGATTAGACACTAAGTACCAAAGTTGCAGTTTTTAAGTTTCTTTAAAGTTTGAGTGGAGATTAGGCACAAGTTTAACATTCACAACATATAGCAAGCAAGCATGCAAAGAGTATATGAGCAGCGGAAAATAAAGCATGCAACTTGCAAGAATGTAAAGGGAAGGGATTTGGAGGATTCAAACACAATTTGGAGACACGGATGTTTTTGGCGTGGTTCCGATAGGTGGTGCTATCGTACATCCACGTTGATGGAGACTTCAACCCACGAAGGGTAACGGTTGCTTGTGAGTCCACGGAGGGCTCCACCCACGAAGGGTCCACGAAGAAGCAACCTTGTCTATCCCACCATGGTCGTCGCCCACGAAGTACTTGCCTCACTAGCGGTAGATCTTCACGAAGTAGGCGACCTCCTTGCCCGTACAAAGTCCTTGGTTCAACTCCACAATCTTGTCGGAGGCTCCCAAGCGACACCTAGCCAATCTAGGAGACACCACTCTCCAAGAAGTAACAAATGGTGCGTTGATGATGAACTCCTTGCTCTTGTGCTTCAAATGATAGTCTCCCCAACACTCAACTCTCTCTCATAGGATTTGGATCTGGTGGAAAGAAGATTTGAGTGGAAAGCAACCTGGGAAGGCTAGAGATCAAGATTCATATGGTAGGAATGGAATATCTTGGCCTCAACACATGAGTAGGTAGTTCTCTCTAAATAGGATCTTTGGAAGTGTAGGTTCGGTCGATGGCTCTCTCCATGAATGAAGAGGAGGTGGAGGGGTATATATAGCCTCCACACAAAATCTAACCGTTACACACAATCTACCAAACTCGGTGGGACCGAATCGTTAAACTCGGTCAGACCGATTTAGCAAATAATGTGACCGTTAGGGTTTTCGGTGGGACCGGAATGCAATTCGGTGGGAACGATTCGGTTAGGGTTAGGGCATAACGTAATCTCGGTAAGACCGATTACACAAACTTGGTGGGACCAATTTTGATAATAAGCTTTCCAGAGAGTTGGTCAGGCAAACTTGGTTTGACCGATTATCAAACTCGGTGGGACCGATTTTGATAATAAGTTAACCAGAGAGTTTGCATTGTAATCTCGGTAGTACCGATTGCTCAAACTCGGTGAGACCGATTTTGATAATGGACATACGGAGAGATTACAATCCCATCTCGGTGAGACCGAGATCCCTATCGGTGAGACCAATTTGCCTAGGGTTTGTGGCGGTGTTGAGACATCCAAACTCGGTGGCGCGGATAGGAAGAATCGGTGGGGCCGAGTTTGACTTTAGGTTTAGGACAAATGTGTGGAAGTGGGAAAGTAGTTGAGGGTATTTGGAGCATATCACTAAGCACTTTGAAGCAAGAGGCTCATTAAGCAACACCTCATCCCTCCTTGATAGTATTGGCTTTTCCTATAGACTCAATGTGATCTTGGATCACTAAAATGTAAAATGAAGAGTCTTGAGCTTGAAGCTTTAGCCAATCCTTTGTCCTTAGCATCTTGAAGGAGTTCCCACATCCTTTAGTCCATACCACTCCATTTTTGAACTTATCTAAAACATACTAGATAAAAGTGTTAGTCCAACAAGAGATATGTTGTCATTAATTACCAAAACCACCTAGGGAGCACTTGTGCTTTCAATCTCCCCCTTTTTGGTAATTGATGGCAACATACATCAAAGCTTTAGATAAAGATATAAAGAATAGCAAGTAAAGCTTTGGAAAGACATGTAACAAGCATAGGCTCCCCCTACATGTACGCAATCATGTGAATATGAAATATAGAAGCATGTGATAGCATAACCATGATAAAGCAGGCAATGTGTTACATGTATCTTGGCTATATGCATCAGAGCAAAAAGTATTAAAGAGAATACCTTCATGCCCATGAGTCCTTCTTGCAAACAGTATGTACATCAGCAAGAATTCCTCATACACATGATTGTGATGCATATACTTACCTTGTGGTCTTGAGTTGGCTTAGGATGGAATGAACCTGAGTAAACAAGGTTAGATAACACAGATGCATCTACTAGCCAGAGCAAACGGAAGAAACCACAAGAATACCAAGACTGGGATGACATGTAGAGAGTGAGTACTAAGTACCACATAGGATTAGACATGTCCCCAAGAGTAAAGATATGCAATTAATTTGAATGATTTATTTACCTTAGATGTCTTGCTCCCCCTGAATCTAGCATGGGATATTGGGAGAAGATAGGGAACAGAAAATCAGAGCTGAAGGATATAAATGAACAGAGCTAATGCAAGCTAATGCAAATAAGCACATATGAACATGTCTTTCCCCTCAAGAAGACATGTGGCATCTCTCCTCTTGAACACCAAGCATCTGGGATCCTTGAGAAATACTTTCTACTACTTTCTACTAGTATTCTCTCCCCCTGGAGATCTCTCTCTCCCCCTGAAGGATCTCTCTCTCCTTCTCTGATGTGATCTCTCTCTCTAAATGATAAGCTTTGATGTGATCTCTCTCTCCCCCTTTGACATCAATTTCCAAGAAGGGCTTGATAAAGATGTAATCTCTCTCTCCCCCTCTGGAATTTGTCGTGAATGGGTTTGATCCTTGAGTCACAACATAAAGCAATGATAAAAATGTGATGCTTGTAGAGGACAAGATTCATTGAGTGGAGCTGGAACAGACGAAACACAGAATAAGTGGCAAACTGTTTTTCCTGTGGTGAAATCGGTGGCACCGAGTTGTAGGCTTCGGTTGCACCGAAAGGAGTTGGTTGGACCGAAAACAACAAAGCGGTTGAACCGAGTTCATCACAGAGAAAACACTTGTCACCTCAGCTCACTAGACTAGTAAGATCTCACAAAGATTTGCAAGGAATTTACTGAAAGATGTGCAAGGAATTGGAATGCAGAAATGCAGAGAAAACAGAAAGAAATCTAGATGAAGTTTTTTTTGAAAGGGGAAACACAAATGCATGAGACAAATGCAAAAACTCAGAAAAGAACACAGGAGAACTTCATCTAGAGATGGTCGGCGACAAAGTCACCTATGTTAGAGTATATTGACTTAGGAGTCAAGTGAGATCACTTGATCATAGGCCATACTCATCGTTTAAGCTCAAAATGGGGTTGGCATTTTTTGTTTAAGCATCTTCATGTATTCACATCTTGTCGAGTTGCTTTAACTCATGACTCGGAGTAAAGCTTCTCTAAGATGGAATAACATACCTTGGTTGGTGGTGTTGTCCATGTAGTTGAACTTGCGTGGGTTGCTCAAGGTTGATGTAGCTCATCTAGAATTTGGAGCACCACTTTGAATTTGAGTCCATCTACCTACATGGGTTAGTTCTTGCAAGGAAGAGCACTTGTATATCCAAAAATGACAATCATGAAACTCAACATAGAATTTGTCAAAGGATATGTTTGAATGGTTTCGTGCTTCCTTGTCTTCAACCACCTTGTGTAGAGACTTGGTGATGTAGAGATTGCTCAAGATATGAGTAGGTTTCAACCTCATGGAATTTGATCCAACCAAGTACCTACATGGGTTAGATAACATGCAAGATACAAATATATCCAAGCCATAAGTTTTTCATCATAAGAGGAATATCAAGGATTAGTCATAAGCTCATGTCTTGCATGTACCCAATGGAGTTTCTACTCCAAGTTTGAAGCATCAATGATGTTCAATTCTCCTCTTAACCTGCAAAACACTTTCTCATCAAGAGGTTCAGTGAATATATCCGCTAATTGCTTTTCGGTGCGAACATGCTTAATATCAATGTCACCCTTAGCAACATGATCTCGAATGAAATGATGACGAACTTCAATATGCTTAGTTCGAGAATGTTGCACAGGATTATGACCAATTTTGATAGCACTTTCATTGTCACAAAGCAATGGAACATGTCTCACATATATCCCATAATCTTTAAGAGTTTGGGTCATCCAAAGTAACTGAGCACAACATGAACCAGCGGTAATATATTCAGCTTCGGCGGTGGATAAGGATACCGAGTTTTGTTTCTTGGAGGACCAAGACACAAGAGATCTACCAAGAAAATTGACAAGTACCCGAAGTGGACTTTCTATCAACCTTGTCTCCGGCATAGTCCGAGTCGGAATAGCCAACAAGATCGAAAGAGGCCCTCTTAGGATACCAAATGCCAAAATTTGGTGTATGGATTAAGTATCTCACTATCCTTTTCACGGCCTTAAGATGACATTCTTTAGGGGCAGCTTGATATCGTGCACACATGCACACACTTAGCATAATATCGGGACGTGAAGCACATAGATATAACAATGAACCAATCATAGAGCGATAAACCTTTTGATCAACCGGTTCACCATCTTTGGTTAAGTCAAGATGTCCACTAGTAGGCATGGGTGTAGTCATATCTTTGCATTCTTGCATATTGAACTTCTTGAATAAGTCCTTGGTGTACTTTGTTTGTGAGACAAAAGTACCTTCCTTAGTTTGCTTGATTTGCAAACCAAGAAAGAATTTGAGTTCACTCATCATAGACATCTCAAACTTCTCCGACGTTAGCTTCCCAAACTTTTCACTAAAATGAGGGTTAGTTGAACCAAATATAATATCATCAACATAAATTTGGCACACAAAGAGTTCACCATTAACCCTTTTAGTAAAAAGAGTAGAATCAATTTTCCCAATTTCAAAGCCTTTTTCAATAAGGAACTTGGTCAAGCATTTATACCATGCTCTAGGAGCTTGTTTATGTACATAAAGAGCTTTGTGAAGTTTGTAAACATGATTGGGTTTCTTAGGATTGACAAAGCCGGGAGGTTGTTTAACATAAACTTCCTCCTCTATTTCACCATTTAGAAAAGCACTTTTAATGTCCATTTGGTACAAGATGATATCATGGTGATTAGCATATGCAAGTAAGATGCGAATGGACTCAAGTCTAGCAGCAGGCGTAAGTCTCACCATAGTCCATACATTCGACTTGTGTGTAGCCTTGGGCAACGAGGGCGTGCTTTGTTGCGAACTACTTGTCCATCTTCATCTTGCTTGTTGCGAAACACCCATTTGGTCTTGATGATGTTGTGGTTATTGTCGGGGTTCTCAACCAATGTCCAAACTTGGTTCCTCTCAAAGTTGTGTAGCTCTTCATGCATAGCATTTATCCAATCCGGATCTTCCAATGCTTCTTCGACCTTCATAGGTTCAATGCTACCGATGAAAGAATAGTTTTCACAAAAGTTAGCTAAACAAGTTTTAGAGCGAGTGATTCTCCCGGTTTGAATATCATTGTAGATTTGCTCGACGGGATGGTCTTTAGCAATTCTTGCTCGAACTCGTGAAAGCTTTTACTTGGGTCTTCATTGAACATCTTCTTCATCTTGTTCTTCTTCTTGGCCTTCTTCATTGTTGGCATTGTCATTCTCTTGTCGTGGTGGAGAAGGAGGTTGTTGACGTTCATCTTGATGCACTTCCTCGTTTTCTTCATCTTGGTGTGTCCCACTTGTGGATGCTTCCGTATCAACTCTTGGTTCACCTTGTCGTGAAGTAGAAGCTTCCACTTGGACGGATGAGGTACTCTCCTTCACCTCTGCTGGACAGACCTTGCCAATAGACAAGTCTTGGATTGCTTCCAAAGGATCTTTGTCTCCTACATCAATTGGCAATTGCTCTACTTGCGAGCCGTTAGATTCATCAAACTTCACATCTACCGTCTCTTCAACATTTCAGGTGAAATTGTTGTAGACACGGTAAGTGTGAGAGTTTGAGCCATAACCTAGTAGGAAACCTTCATGAGACTTAGGAGCAAATTTAGAGCGACGATGCTTATCAAGAATGTAGCACTTTGAGCCGAATACTCGAAAGTATCCAACTTGGGGTTTGTTACGGTGAGTAGCTTCGTATCTTGAGTCTTGCCGAGTAACTTGTGAAGATACAAGCGATTTGTTGCATGACAAGATGTCTCAACCGCTTCTGCCCAAAAGTGCTTCGTTGTCTTGTACTCATCAAGCATCGTTCTCGCCATTTCGATGAGCGTTCGGTTCTTCCTCTCAACAACTCCATTTTGTTGAGGTGCGTACGTAGCCGAGAACTCATGTGAAATCCCTTCTTCGTCAAGAAAGGTGTCCACATTTGCGTTCTTGAACTCCGTTCCGTTGTCGCTGCGAACCTTCTTGATCTTCACTTCAAATTGGTTTTGGGCCTTCCTAGCGAAGTTTTTGAAGATCTTTTGGACCTGTGATTTATCATCGAGAAAGAACACCCACGTAAATCTGGAAAAATCATCAACTATAACTAGACCAAAAGAATTTCCACCGAGACTCTTGTAAGAGTTGGGACCAAAGAGATCCATGTGAAGTAGCTCGAGTGGCCTCTTCGTGGTCATGATGTTCTTCACGAGATGCCTTCCTCCAACCTGTTTACCTGCTTGACAAGCACTGCAAATTCTATCCTTATCAAATATGAGATCATTAACTCCAAGGATATGATTCCCCTTAATAAGCTTGTCAAGGTTTCGCATACCAACATGACCTAATCGTCTATGCCATAACCAGCCTTTTGAGGATTTAGCAATGAAGCAAGTTTTAGGTTGAGTCTTTTTAGTGAAATCAACAATGTAAAGATCACCTCACGCACACCAAGTAAAAGACCATTTTATGATTATCTCGACGTAACTCTTGGCTATCTACTTTTGTAAATAGAACATTGATACCGAAATCTGCAAGTCTAGATTCTGAAAGTAAGTTGTAACCAAGAGATTCAACGAGCATAACATTTTGTATGGAGCTATCATGTGATATGGCCACCTTAACGAGGCCAACCACCTTACCCTTTGAGTTGTCACCGAAAGTGACATACTTTCGAGGACTATCATTATCAACAAGCTCACGAAACATGTCTTTATCTCCGGTCATGTGATCGGTACATCCACTATCAAGAACCCATTCCTTTCCTCGACATATATCCCCGAAGATTTGCCATAAGACCAAAATGTCTCATTGCATCATCAAGATCGAAGTCACTATCATCATCCTCATCATAGTATCCATGTTCAACATTGTCATGTGGTGGATCAAATCCTAGAGAGGGTGATTCATTAGAATGAGTTTGACAATAATCTTGTCTATGAATTCTTATAGCATCGGAAATAATGTCACTAATAATACCAACATTTCCTTTGGCACGCATAAGGTTTGTAAGCTCAAATAGACGATCACCAAATGTAGGATCACTAGTATTCATCTTACTCAAAGCAATAGACTTATAGAGAATTTCATCTAGATTTTTCAAGGAATAATCTGGAAAGCGTTCCTCAAGAAATTTCCATATGGTGTGGGCACACTTAAAAGTAGGCAAACATCCAATCAAGTTTCTAGGCAATCCTCTAATGATAAGTTCGGCAGTTCTAAGATTCCAAACCATGTCAATTGACTCGTCATGGGTTGGATGCATAGGATCAACATAAGGTGCACAAGGGCTAGCAATGTACTTGTTAAAATGATATTGATTAAAACTAACAAGCATCTCATTTTTCCACTCACGAAAATACTCTCCATCAAGAATAGGCACTCTATGTCTAAGACTCCCCAAAGTAGACTCATCCATCTTCCTCCAATGGTGATTAAACCAAGGCAATGGAGACCAATGCTCTGATACCACTTGTAGGACCTTGAGAAGAGGTGTCTAGAGGGGGGTGATTAGACACTAAGTACCAAAGTTGCAGTTTTTAAGTTTCTTTAAAGTTTGAGTGGAGTTTAGGCACAAGTTTAACATTCACAACATATAGCAAGCAAGCATGCAAAGAGTATATGAGAAGAGGAAAATAAAGCATGCAACTTGCAAGAATGTAAAGGGAAGGGATTTGGAGGATTCAAACACAATTTGGAGACACGGATGTTTTTGGCGTGGTTCAGATAGGTGGTGCTATCGTACATCCACGTTGATGGAGACTTCAACCCACGAAGGAGTAGCAGTTCTTGTGAGTCCACGGAGGGCTCCACCCACGAAGGGTCCACGAAGAAGCAACCTTGTCTATCCCACCATGGCCGTCGCCCACGAAGGACTTGCCTCACTAGCGATAGGTCTTCACGAAGTAGGCGATCTCCTTGCCCGTACAAACTCCTTGGTTCAACTCCACAATCTTGTCAGGCTCCCAAGTGACAACTAGCCAATCTAGGAGACACCACTCTCCAAGAAGTAAAAAATGGTGCGTTGATGATGAACTCCTTGCTCTTGTGCTTCAAATGATAGTCTCCCCAACACTCAACTCTCTCTCATAGGATTTGGATCTGGTGGAAAGAAGATTTGAGTGGAAAGAAACTTGGGAAGGCTAGAGATCAAGATTCATATGGTAGGAATGGAATATCTTGGCCTCAACACATGAGTAGGTAGTTCTCTCTCGAGAAATAGGATCTTTGGAAGTGTAGGTTCAGTCGATGGCTCTCTCCACGAATGAAGAGGAGGTGGAGGGGTATATATAGCCTCCACACAAAATCTAACCGTTACACACAATCTACCAAACTCGGTGGGACCGAATCGTTAAACTCGGTCAGACCGATTTAGCAAATAATGTGACCGTTAGGGTTTTCGGTGGGACCGGAATGCAACTCGGTGGGATCGATTCAGTTAGGGTTAGGGCATAACGTAATCTCGGTAAGACCGATTACACAAACTTGGTGGGACCGATTTTGATAATAAGATTTCCAGAGAGTTGGTCAGGCAAACTCGGTTTGACCGATTATCAAACTTGGTGGGACTGATTTTGATAATAAGTTAACCAGAGAGTTTGCATTGTAATCTCGGTAGTACCGATTGATCAAACTCGGTGAGACCGATTTTGATAATGGACATACGGAGAGATTACAATCCCATCTCGGTGAGACCGAGATCCCTATCGGTGAGACCGATTTGCCTAGGGTTTGTGGCGATGGTGAGACATCCAAACTCGGTGGCGCCGGATAGGAAGAATCAGTGGGGCCGAGTTTGACTTTAGGTTTAGGACAAATGTGTGGAAGTGGGAAAGTAGTTGAGGGTATTTGGAGCATATCACTAAGCACTTTGAAGCAAGAGGCTCATTAAGCAACACATCATCCCTCCTTGATAGTATTGTCTTTTCCTATAGACTCAATGTGATCTTGGATCACTAAAATGTAAAATGAAGATTCTTGAGCTTGAAGCTTTAGCCAATCCTTTGTCCTTAGCATCTTGAAGGAGTTCCCACATCCTTTAGTCCATGCCACTCCATTGTTGAACTTATCTGAAACATACTAGATAAAAGTGTTAGTCCAACAAGAGATATGTTGTCATTAATTACCAAAACCACCTAGGGAGCACTTGTGCTTTCACCCGCGTCTGCTCCAATATCGGCAGATCTTTGCCTGGTTCTCCTTGGTCCATCATGAAACTGACGAATACTAGGAGACCACTAAAAGGAAAACACAATCGCAATGACAATGAAACAAAAAAGAGAGTGAGGATCGGTTATTGCTTTGCAGAAGTTCTTTTTTTTCTCTGAACAAAAATATACCAACATCACAGATCCGCTTACCTTCCCTTCGTTGGGAGAGAAGAACGTTGGCGGAATCTGAGTGTTGCCTTTCTTGAAAGGCGGTGAGGGAGAAGGGGATTCAGCGAAGAGTGAAATGATGGTTGCTTCGTCCGTCAAACTTAGACTGCTTGGAGGTGGGGTTTTGTGATACGACGGCTCGTTACTGCCGCGCTACGACCGGGGTGACTCTCCGTCTGCATACTGCCTTCTAATTTGGTGGATGGCATTTGGGCCCGCGTGCTGCATGGCCCGCATGTCGGTGAACAAAAGTATAACGGCATTCAGTAGATGGAGACGTTTCAATGATCTAGGAGGAGCCAGAAGCGGTAGAGTGTCTCCACTGTACTAGTAGTAATTGTTTTACGGGTAGGCTGTAGAGTGTCTCCACATGTACTAGTAGTAATTGTTTCTCTGGGCCCAAGACAAAATAGCCAATCCACACTAGTAAATAGTAAAATCAATTCAAAAGGCGCTACCCACACCCAAAGACACCCCCCAAAAACTCCTGGGTGCTCTTCTTCCTCCTCGCTCCCACCCACCTCATGTCATTTCGCTCCACGTACCCCCATATTCCTCACCTCACTCCTCTGAAAACCCCAGCTCCCTTCTTCCTCACTCCTCTGAAAACCCCCACCTCCCCTTCTTCTTCGCTGCTTTTCTAACTAGGCTCGTCATTCGTTACTCTGCTCAAATCCGTGGCCTTGACGTGACGCCCTCGAGAAAATGGAGTCGGTTGACCCGGCGCCAAGAAGATGAGGCTCCTTGGGCGATGCTGTTGTAGATCCTGCACCCGGCGGCCTTGAGGAGAAGCAGTGACCCGCCCCATCGGATCCCAGGAACCCGTAGAATCTCGGGTGGACCGCATCAGCGATCTCGGACGCCATCCTTGGGGAGATCATCTCGCTTCTCCCCACCAAGGATTCTTTGCCGCGCAAGTCCTCTCAATTCGGTGGCGCCCTCTATGGCACGCCGTGCCCCTTAATCTCGACTATAAATCGACTATCTCTCTTCAATGATTTTGAAATCCCAGAGCCATCATCTCCTCCCACTAGGGCTCCGTTCAAAGCCTCTGCGTCCCGTCATGCTACGAGCAAGCATACCATGCCTGCACGGTGGGCCTTTGGCTGAAATCCCCTGAATTCACAGAACTACAGCTGCTTGAGTTCTACTATTCCCCTGGAAATCACATACCACATACCGAACGCCATGAACTTGTGCCCTCAGCACCGATGTCCATCTCGCGGTTTTCCTCCTCTCTCTCCACACCTCCACCTTTGCGCTGTGCTACCTACCAGACAATCTGGTACTAAACGTTCGACTCCCATTTCTCAAGAAACTTTCACTTGTGCGGGTTCGTTTATCGGAGGCCTCATTGCACAGCATCATCCACTCTAGTTGCCCTGCGCTGGAGTGCTTGGTGCTTGTTTTCACAGTTAGAATCGGTTGTCTCCAAATAAAGTCGCCTAACCTTGTAAGAATTGGAATTTGTTTTGTGGAAGGCAGCTCATCATCCAAGATGCCCCTTCACTTCAAAGGTTGATCCTTGATTCTAGTTATTCACCGTTGCAAATAACCGTCCTCTCTGCGCCTAAACTGGAGACCTTGGGTGTAATATATGATCTCTGTGCTCATTTCAATATGGTGTTTGGCTCCACGATTCTTCGGGTACTTTATATTATCATCTGCACTTGTAACCATAAGCTGCATTTTAAATTTCTTCACATAATTTATATATCATCTTGGAGTACACATTTTGTACTAATATTATGTTCTATGCTCAATGAAGAGTTTCTCCATGGATGGCCTATCAATGGTGCTGGATTCTGTCAAGATCTTATATATCCAAATGAATAGTTTTGATCTGAACAAGATTATTGGCTTGCTTTGCAATGCTTTCCATGTCCGGAGAAGTTGTATATAAAGGTGATAATTTCACGCACATTGGAAGCCCGCATATAGTGTACTAGAATTAACCGTTCAGCTGCTGCTCTTTCGACACTCTTCTTTTAGACCTTAATTGTTTTCAATCTTCATGTCTATTTAGGCAACAAGACAGGGTAAGAAAGTTATAACCAATCGGTGGATCCGTAAGCATCGGGATTTTCTCACTTCTCATGAGATTCGATTGAAGACAATAACGCTAGAACGATATGTAGCCAACCGTGCAAACACAAGATTTGTCACATTCTTCCTGCTTTGAATGCGAGGTTACTATTGTCCATCGGACTTAAGTTTATCAACAAGCATGGTTTTGACGGATGGGTATGTAGAAGAGCAAAAAAGGAGTTTCGGTGGGCAAAAGATCTTACGAGCGTGTCGGGCTTCTATTTACAACATATTGTGGTCATAATCCGATAAATTTTACGACCGGGATGTTCATTCTATGGACTTGACCGATCCATTTATTTGCGGACTGCCAAAAACAGTGCTGGAGTTAGATGTTGTTGCCCTTTTCAATCTGGGTTTTTTTGTAAACCTGATCAACAATCAACCCTCATGCTTTTGTACAGTTTGTAAGCTGGAGTTAGATGTTCTTGCCCTTTTCAACTCGGCTGTGACTGTCATATTTTCTTTGAAACAAGGAAAATGGCTTGCCATTCGTTTAATTTAGAGTGAAATATTGTAACAAATCACAACCAAGGGAAATAACATCACTCACGTCGGCTGCTTGAGCTCACTATGCATTACAGAAGCCAAGTGATTAGCCCCCACCAACACCCACAAACTTATTTCGAACTAGCACATCAAATGGGTTGTAAATTTTCATACGAAAATTTGCATGACCGTGTGATTTGGATTCGACATTTGGGACCCATGAGGAAATAGACTATCAAAGGTGGTGTCGATTTACTAGCCTGTCAACAAACGATTCTACCTACCAGTCGTTGGATTGACATCCAACATCTATCGTGTATCTTCTATCTCTTGTCTTCTTCTTTCTCCAGCCGCCCAAACCAAACGACCCCATCGGCTCCACCTGCTCCCGCCTCCCATGGCTGGCTGCGCCTCCGCCGCCCTACCGTACGTACCCTCCAATGTTGGACAGTCCCTCCCTCTATTCCCCCACACGTCCTGTTATTCTCCGTGACGTCATTTAACACGCACCCGTGGCCGAACCAGTCAACCCTCGTACTCCCCTCCGCCTGCGACTGGACCGGCGCATCTTCAACGGCTCCTATTCGTTCCGTCCGAGGCCTCGCCGTCGTCCTCCGCCTTGCGGCCGCCCTTTTGGGTTGTCAACGTCGTCAACAACCGAGAGGAACAAGGAGATGACTGTACGTGGAGAGGATGACAGTAGGGACCCACCAGCGTCATGGCAGTACGCAAGCAAGTGCCTCTATAGTACAAGCCCAAAAATATGGTTCATCCTAATGGTTGGACATCTGGGGCTCACGCCATCGTCAACATAGTCAATAAATGAGAGAATTACACTACGAGCGGCTGACACCAGGGACCCAGCAAGTCGCACAGTTTTGTTTTTGACGAACAAGCAGCTGTTATTTATACTAGTTTTAGCGACGGATCAGGGTAACAACGGCTGTCTTGAAGTGGGCCCGTCTAGCCAGGGTTTTATTTATGTTTACCACATCATGAGCCCAGTTGTGTTTTTTCTTGCTGAAAATGGCTAGCCCAGTTCTATTTTTTAAAGAAATACCCAAACAAGGCCTACTTGCTTTATCGGCCTATTTGGCTGCAAATCTTTCAAGGCGATGAGAGTTTCATTCGGTTTGCCCGAAATGGCCTGTACATTTTTAAAACACATCAATCCGGGAATTAGTTTCAATTTTTTCATTACAAGATCTTAAATTCCATTGATTTTTATGCGTGAACAATTGTTTGGATTTTATATTTATATAAATTATTTTTCAAAATAGTTTGAATGTGAATCGATATTTCTGGATTAAAAACAGTTGACCGCACCGACATATGCAAAATTTCGTATACTTTTTAACAGTGGCCACAATATGGGGCGTAATGCTAACAAAAAGAAGATGGGCTCCAAAAAAACCTTAAGAATTAGCAAATGGGCTGTACATTATTAGAAATAATGGCGAGATGGGTTGTATCTTGTTTTCCCACAGATTTGAGGCTGACTTGTGCGCCTACTACGAGGTTGACGCGTATGCTTTCATAAAAAAGGTTGGCCTTTGCATACGCCCTGTCAACTTAGTCAACACAAGAGAGAAGTGACTGTTGGATGTCCATCGAACGACTGTCGTGCTTCTTCAATCTCTGCTCTTCAAGCTCCAGCCGCTCAAACAAGTGTCGGCGGGACTGCCTGCTCCCTCCTCCCATGATCGGCTATCTTTGTCGCAAGAGCCTCCTGACCCCACCGTACTCCCATCGCTAGCCTAGCCATCCCTCTACTCACCCACACATGCTGTTATTCTCCGTGACGGCGGCAGAACCAAGAAACCCTCGTACTCCTCCGTGTGGGAAACAAGCGCCGAGTATTCCACAGCTCCGTGTCGTTCCCTTCCTAGGCCTCGTCGTCCCACCGCCATGGTGCTCTCGGCGGCCTGGTCAACATGGTCAATGAACGACATCCATCGGAAGTGGACTGCGTGGAGAGGTGACAATTTGGGTCCACTACTGCACGCAAGGAAATGCCTCCTTATTACGCGCAAAATAATGATTCCTCCACCTGACAGCTAGGACCCACGGGAAGGGCTTCTGTATTTCATGAAAAAAATGTTCCCCCCGCTGACAGGTCGGACCCACCAGCTATATCTTCGCACGCAAGGAAGTGCCTCCTTATTACGCACAAAAAATGAATACCCCCTACTAGCTGGGACCCACCATATTGTTGGGCTGACTTGTGGGCCTACTAAGTTGGCCAGGGGACGGAGGGCTTTGTCAACTTAGTCAATACTCCAGTGACCATATGATGTCCATCCAACGGCCATAGTGCTTCTTCAACCTCTGGTCTTCTTGCTCTAGCCGCCCAAAGCAGCGCCGGTCGTGCCGCCTGCTCCTGCCTCCCATGGACGGCTGTGCTACCGCCTGCTCCTGCCTCCCATGGCCCGGCTCCACGTCGTCCCCTTCCTAGGCCTCGCCGTCGTCCACCGCCGTGGTGCTCTCGGCGCGGCGTTGTCAATGTGGTCAATGACCGACTTCCATCGGAAGAGTACTGTACGTGGAGAGGCTGACAACTGGGTCCATGGCAGCCGCAAGGAAGTGCCTCCTTATTACGCGGAAAATAACTATTCCTCCACCTTACAGCGGGGACCCACCGGATGGGCCAACAGTATTTTGTGAAAAAATCGTTTCCCCCTGACTGCTGGGACCGACCGGACGGGCCATCGTATTTTGAAAAAAAACGTTCCCCCCGCTGTCAGCCCAGACCCACCAGAAGTGCCTCCTTATTATGCACAAAAAAATGAATACTCCCCCGGCTAGCTGGGACCCACCTTGGTGGGAGGCTGTCTTGTGGGCCTACTAAGTTGACGGGGACGAAGGGCTTTCTCAACTTAGTCAATATGAACGATTCTAGCTCTAGTGACCGTACGATGTCCATCTAACGGCCGTAGTGCTTCTTCAACCTCTGGTCTTCTTGCTCCAGCCGCCCAAAGCAGCGCCGGTCGTGCCGCATGCTCCTGCCTCCCGTGGCCGGCTGTGCTGCCGCGGAGGCCTCACCGCCCCCTACTATTCCCACCGCTGGCCAGGCCCTACGGCGACGGCAGCCTCACACCGCAGCCGAACCAGTGAACCCTCGTACTCCTCTCCGCGCGGGCTTCCACTGCCGCGTCTTCCCTTTCCTAGGCCTCGTCGTCGTCCACCGCCGTGGTGCTCTCCAGCGGTGTGGTCAGCGTGGTCAAGGCGACTTCCATCGGAAGAAATCTTACGTGGAGAGGCGGACAATTTGGGTCCACAGCCTGACCAGTTTTTGTGATTTGCCAAGTAAGTCGCTTTGTCGGGCTGTTGGGCTGCAAATCTTTCAAGACGAGGAGAGCTTTCATTAATTTGGCGAGAAAATGGCCCATCGATAATGAGAAATGGGTTGTACATTTTTAAAACACATCAAACCGGCAATTAGTTTCAAATATATTTTTTTCATTTCAAGATTTTAAATTACATTAATTTTTATGCATGGAGAATTTGTCTGATTTTATATTGATATATATTTATTTTTAAAATTAGTTTGAATGTGAGTCGAAATTTCGGGATTAAAAACAGTTTGGACCGCTTTTGAAATATGCAAAATTTCGTATAATTTTTAACCGTGGCCACAATATGGGCTGTAATGCTAACAAAAAGAATATGGGCTCCAAAAAACCTTAAGAATTAGCAAATGGGCTGTAAATTATTAGAAATAATGGCAGATGGGTTGTATCTTGTTTTCCACATATTTGAGGCTTTCCTAAAAAAGGTTGGCCTTTAAGCGGTTGGCGGTTGGATGTCCATCCAACGGCTGTCGTCTTCTTCAATCTCTGCTCTTCTGCTCGGCCGCTCAAACAAGCGCAGGAGTGCACTCCCTCCTCCTCAAGGCCGGCTGTCTTGCCAAGACAGGCCTCACCGCCCCACCGTACTCCCATTGCTGGCGTAGCCCTCCCTCTACTCACCCACACCTGTTGTTATTCTCCGTGACGGCAGATGAACGATAAACCCTCAGACGGTCGTACTCCCCTCCGCATGGGAAACAAGCTGTCGAGTCTTCCACCGCCGTGTCGTCCCCTCCCTAGGCCTCGCCATCGTCCACCGCCGTAGTGCTCTCGGCGCGGCGTGGTCAATGTGGTCAACGACCGACTTCCATCGGAAGAAATCTTGTGCGTGGAGAGGTCGACAGTGGGTCCACGGCCACAGCCCGATTTTTTGTGATTTACCAAGTAAGTCGCTTTGTCGGGCCTGTTGGGCTGCAAATCTTTCAAGACGAGGAGAGCTTTCATTAATTTGGCGAGAAAATGGCCCATCAAGAATGAGAAATGGGCTGTACATTTTTAAAACACATCAAACCGGCAATTAGTTTCAAATATATTTTTTTCATTTCAAGATTTTAAATTACATTAATTTTTGTGCATGGAGAATTTGTCTGATTTTATATTGATATATATTTATTTTTAAAATTAGTTTGAATGTGAGTCGAAATTTCGGGATTAAAAACAGTTTGGACCGCTTTTGAAATATGCAAAATTTCAGTATAATTTTTTAACCGTGGCCACAATATGGGCTGTAATGCTAACAAAAGAATATGGGCTCCAAAAAACCTTAAGAATTAGCAAATGGGCTGTAAATTATTAGAAATAATGGCAGATGGGCTGTATCTGTTTTCCACATATTTGAGGCTTTCCTAAAAAGGTTGGCGACAAGCGGTGGCGGTTGGATGTCCATCCAACGGTGTCGTCTTCTTCAATCTCTGCTCTTCCTGCTCGGCCGCTCAAACAAGCGCCCGGCAGAGTGCTGCTCCCTTCCTCCCAAGGTGTCTTTGCCCAAGACAGCCTCACCGCCCACCGTACTCCCATTGCTGGCCTAGCCATCCCTCTACTCACCCACACCTGCTGTTATTCTCCGGCGACGGCAGATGAACCAGTAAACCCTCGTACAGTCGTACTCCCCTCCGCATGGGAAACAACTGTCGAGTCTTCCCTGCCTTCGTGTCGTCCCCTCCCTAGGCCTCGCCATCGTCCACCGCCGTAGTGCTCTCGGCGCGGCGTGGTCAATGTGGTCAACGACCGACTTCCATCGGAAGAGTACTGTGCGTGGAGAGGCTGACAGCTGGGTCCACGGCCACAGCCCAGTTTTTTTGTGATTTACCAAGTAAGTCGCTTTGTCAGGCCTGTTGGGCTGCAAATCTTTCAAGACGAGGAGAGCTTTCATTGGTGGCGAGAAAATGGCCCATCAGTAATGAGAAATGGGCTGTACATTTTTAAAACACATCAAAACGGCAATTAGTTTCAAATATTTTTTTTTCATTTCAAGATTTTAAATTACATTAATTTTTATGCGTGGAGAATTTGTTGGATTTTATATTGATATACATTTATTTTTAAAATCAGTTTGAATGTGAGTCGAAATTTCGGGATTAAAAACAGTTCGGACCGCTTTTGAAATATGCAAAATTTCATATAATTTTTAACTGTGGCCACAATATGGGCTGTAATGTAACAAAAAGAATATGGGCTCCAAAAAAACCTTAAGAATTAGCAAATGGGCTGTAAATTATTAGAAATAATGGCAGATGGGTTGTATGCTGTTTTCCAAAGATTTGAGGCTTTCCTAAAAAAAAGGTTGACGCACAAGTAGTGACGGTTGGATGTCCATCCAACGGTCGTCGTGCTTCTTCAATCTCTGCTATTCCTGCTCCGCCGCTCAAACAAGCGCCAAGGGACACTGCTCCCTCCTCCTCAGCGGCCGGCTGTCCGCCTGACAGCCTCACCGCCCCATCGTACTCCCATCGTTGGCCTAGCCATCCCTCTACTCACCCACACCTGTTGTTATTCTCCGGCGACGACAGACGAACCAGTAAACCCTCGTACAGTCGTACTCCCTTCCGTGTGGGAAACAACTGCAGAGTCTTCCCTGCCTCCGTGTCGTCCCCTTCCTAGGCCTCGCCGTCGTCCACCGCCGTGGTGCTCTCGCGCGGCGTGGTCAATGTGGTCAATTACCGACTTCCATCGGAAGAGTACTGTGCATGGAGAGGCTGACAGCTGGGTCCACGGCCGCAGCAAGGAAGTGCCTCCTTATTATGCACAAAATAATTATTCCTCCACCTGACAGCGGGGACCCACCGGACGGGCCACCGTATTTCGTGAAAAAAAACGTTTCCCCCCCACCGACTGCTGGGACCCACCAGCTACACCTTCGCACGCAAGGAAGTGCGTCCGAGCAAATAAAACGATTCGCCCCCCTGACTGCTGGGACCCACCAGCTACATCGTCGCACGCAAGGAAGTGCGTCCCGCAAAAAAAGCGATTCGCCCCGACATTGCTGGGACCCACCAGCTACATCTTCGCAGCAAGGAAGTGCCTAACGATCGGGACCCACACGGTGAAGTGTAAGTGGCGTTGTCATTCGATTCGCGAATGTATGCGTACATATATCTTGGTGGATGTAGAGGCGCGACGTGTCGTAGTAGAGGCGCGCGACGTAGCATGTACACGCACGCATGCGCCGGGTGCAAGAAAGAAAATACGGCCACGTATGTGTACATACGGGCGGGGTCTCGAATGCCTACTCGCGCATACGTACGGCGAGGGCTCGTGTATATGACTGGGTCGGAACGGAGAAACAACGTCGCCGTCGTGTTCATGGGGAGGCAACGGAATGCGTCGTGTTCATGGGGAGGCAACAGAATGTGTCGTGTTCATCTGGAGCCAACGAAACGCGTGGGAGCCAACTGGCTGGGTCGGAACGGAATGCGTTGTCGTGTTCATCGGGAGGGCTTGGACGGAACAGGCGATGGAAATGAGGCCTGGCGTACCGCAGAACGGAGGAAATGAACCTCCTACGTCCGGAACAGGGTCCTGTTGATCGGGAGGGGTGTGGCGTACCGCAAAACGGAGGAAACAGACCTCCTACGGTCGAAACGGGGGTCCTCTTGATCGAGAGGGGTGTGGCGTACCGCAAAACGGAGGAAACGGACCTCCTACGGTCGAAACGGGGGTCTTGTTGATCGGGAGGGGTGTGGCGTGCCGCAAAACGGAGGAAACGGACCTCCTACGGTCCAAAACGGGGTCTGTTCGCCGGGAGGCGTGGCGCACATAAGCAGGACTCCACGGGATATTGTTCATCTCCACCGTCGACCTCCTCCAGCCTCCACGGGCTCACCGTCGACCTCCTCCGGCCTCCACGGGCTCCTGTTCATCCAGCCTCCACCGCGCGCTACCCAGCCTCTTTGTTCAACCACCCCTCCACGGGCACCCCTCCACCGTCTCCATTCATCCTGCCCTCCACAGCATGGGGTTCTGTTCAACCACCCCTCCACGGCCACCCCTCCACCGTCTACTGTTCATCCAGCCCTCCACACCACGGGTTCCTGTTCATCCAGAGGCAACGCCACCGCTCCCTGTTCCTCCAACCCCCGCAACGCTCCTTTGTTCATCCCAGGCAGCATCGATCGGCTTGATTAGCAGCGATGGCGAAGAATCGCTCCATCGGGTTCGATTAACGACCATCGATCGATCGCCGGGTTCGATGTAGCGTAGCCCTCTGATCTGTCGCTCGGGTTGATTAGAGCCCAACGCCTCGCTTCGGGTTGATTAGAGCCAACGCCTCGCACTGCAGCAGCGTCGTCACGAGAGAAAGCAGCGCATCGCTCGGGCCCCGACCTCCCACCATAACCGGCAACTCCCTGAAATTTTCCTCCCCCTCGCTTCTACCACGGTTTTTTCCGTCATGGACGGCCCAAAGAATGTCATGCAGCTGCGTCTCCGGCCCGCCCAAGACGAAAAACCCATTTTCTGTCATGATTTTATGTCATAGAAGTAGGAGCCCACCACATCTATGATGATACCGGGTTTTGTCACAATAATCGTCATAGAAGTGTCATATGTATGACAAAAAAAATCCGTTCGGCCGAAAATGTCACGGATGTGTCTTTTTTTGTAGTGACGTAACCCAAACTCTCGCAGATTGTACCCCTACTGCGATGGACAGAGAACCAGCTTCACCCAATCTAACCCCAACCCCAACCGATAGTAACCCAGTTCTTGTTGACACAGCACCATCTCCACCACAGAGGTCCCAAACAAGAGCAGTTAGTAAGGCATCTCCAGTGCCCAAAGGGCCAATACTATCACGGCGAACCCCAACTCCACCAGTTAGTACGCCTATTCCTGTGGAGGAAGCACAACCAGCCAGTCGTAGTTTAGCACCTATCGCATTTGATGTTGTTAAATCGTATGAGTGTATCTTCCCATCTTGGAAATATTATCTGAAGATGAAGGAAAATGCCGATTCACGGTGTTTGTCCGGGAGTTATGTGTAAGTAATGTTATTCATGGCAATTACTTTGCTTCGTCCCATACATCCTACCTCCATGATGGTTATAATACAGCAAATTTCCCCATTTTTCTCTATAGAGAAGGACCGATTTGGAAACTCGGGATGAGGTAACCTGTGCTAATACCTCTGCTATCTTCAAGAATGCTTGGTGGCGATGTCGGAATTACACGAAGAAAGCGTACTTCACCGGCAAAGAAACTCATCAAATTCCCTTACGTTCTCTGAGACACATTCTTGGACAATGATCGGGAACGCCTTGTTCATCTTGGTCCCGAACCAAGAATGTGGTAAGGTCTATGAGCTCATTTTCTATTTTTAAGTATTTTATTCTTGCGTCTTGCTGTACTCTGTTCATGTAGAACAAGTGCCTAAACCTAAAGAACAATTGTTCTAATTTAAGATTCCATTGCTATCATAGTTCAAAAAAGCGCTAGGCGTTAATTGTGCGTTTTGCCACCGCCTTGCGCTTTACTGACCAAAGCGCATGCTTATGCGTGATTATGCCTGATTATGCGTAGTTATGCGCAATGCGTTTTGCCAACGCCTAGAGCCTAGGCGCGCTTAAGCACTCGCTTAGGCGCGCCTTTTTTAACTATGATTGCTTTGCTCTTGTATCACTATATTTACTCATATAAACTTATTAAATTGAAGGATCCAATCGGAACTCCAATGGCACAGCAGGTATGTTCACGCATGTTTCTTTAGCAGGTTTGTTCTTATCAATAGCTCTGTTGATTTCAATATCAATTGTGTATATAGTTGACTTTCATATCATGCACATTACTAGCATCACATGAGCCAATCGTGTTGTTGTTCATGTAGACCCGTGGTACCCATCTGAAATCTTGTTGTGCCGTGTAGTTTCCCACGCTTTGTATTCTTTCACTGCTTCTTTGTCTTGAACTGATATGATTTGAACCGTGTCTCTATTTTGATTTGGCAAGACAATGCAGTGACCATAGGACATAGATATATGTTTATTTGATGCTTTTATTATGTACTAGTACTTGGCAATAGAAGACTTGGTAGTTTAATCATGTCCACCTTACTAGTGAACTGGTTCACCAAAATGAGTTTCATATACTAGTACATGCTAAACTTGTTATGTGTCTGCTTGTTTCTTCTTTTAGAATCTTGTGAGAATATTGGGGAAGAGTGCCTTATTAAGCAATGGTAAAGGAATTAATGCAGATAAGGTTCAGGATAGTGACACATCCTTGTTGGTCTCCAACAAAGCTGATAAAACAGCTAAGGAAGACTATCTTGAAGACAGCGAGGCAACCCCAAAGTCCTGTCTTGGTTTAGTGTTCGAGTTACTGGCCATTACCGCATGCACAAGCTATTCAAATTCACTGCCTGAATCAGTTCGGTTTCTTGAGTCTCAACTATAAGCTGAAAGACATTGATCAGTTGTGCTGCGACAAGAAGCGGAAGGACTGCGGAAGTCCCTAGAGCATTCAGATGCATACTTTCTGGTGCAACAGCAAGCGTTGGAGGATTTTAGCACCAAACAGGACAAGCTAATCAGCTTGCTAAGCTTATTGCCAGCATGGTGGATACCCAGGATAACATTTCTTGAGCTCTTTTGAAGTTGTTTCATTTACGCTCTTGTTTTGCTGCCGCGCTTATTTGCATTGGTGGCCAATTTTGACGGCCAGTGTATGTAATATGCTGCTTTGTTCCCTATATTTGCACTGGTGGCAAACTTTGATGCCCAATGAATGTAATATGGGTAATAGCGGTAATAGGCTAGCCTTAATTGTTTGCTTATTTATTTCCTTATTGTCTTGTTTAGTTGTTTGCTTGTAGTCACTGCAGTTCTTTTTCTGTGTTTTTCTAGTGGCCACAATAGCCTATTTTTGGTAACTAGGCCAAAATAATCATGGCAACACGCAATTTGTTGTAACCATGGGCCTCCTGCAGTCGTATGATCCATGGGCCTTCGTCCGTTGTAGGATCCATTGGCCTTCTATACGGGCCGTAGGATCCATCGGCCTTCTATACGGGCCTTAGGGTCCATGGGCCTTCTACGGGCCGTAGGGTCCATGGGTCTTCTACGGGCCGTACGATCCATGGGCCTTCTACGGGCCGTACTATCCATGGGCCTCATACAGGCCGTAGGATCCATGGGCCTTCTACGGGGCGTATCATCATTTCGCCAATCATGGTCGTACTATTCGTGGACCATAACGGGCCGTTAATAGGCCATATTTGATAACTCTATGAAAACAGTCCAACGGTTTTTTTACATGAAAACGGCCCAACGTATTAACGGTCCGCAAACGGGCCGACTGTAACGACGGGCTGAATTTGGCCCACAAGCGTAAAATAGCGGTAATGGGCTGTATGTAACCGAATCTTGCAAATGAGCCCAAGAATCAATGGGCCCCGAGAAGGCCGAAGATAACTTAGTGAACGCCCAATGGAATAACGGGCCGTTAATGGGTATAAAGTGATACACTGTTCATTACGGGTCAGTTTCACCACAGGCCGTTAATGGGCCAAGAGTTACAAAGGTCCTCATATGGGCCGAAAGAAGTCATGGGCCACACATGGGTCGGAAGTTAAAACGGGCCTAATTCGGATAGGGCGTAACGGGCCCTGGGTTAGCGGGTTGTAAATGGGCTATATGCGAACATGCCGCTAACAGGCTTTCCGTGGGCCGGGCCGCCACCTTTTGACCAAGTCAAACAGGCCGGCCTTTTCACAGGAATGGGCCTCTGTTGGGCCGTGCCACGTGTCGCTGTATCATAGGCGACTTCGGTCCAATGAACGGATGACATCTGTCCCAACGGTGAGCCGACACGTGTTTCCTCCAGCCAATGATGATTTTACACGTGGAAAATCCCCATTGGTCGGGGCTGTTAACGGGTTATCGGAGCCAAAACCCGACCCGATAGCTTAACGGCGTTCCATTACGGTGTATGCCACGTGTCGGTCACCCTTGACGAAAGCACTTACGTGACGCGCGATTTATCGTCATGGAAGTGGACACTTCCGTGATGATAATTTTGGTAATGTCTTGGAACACTTCTACGACAAAGACGGTATGACTATCTTGATTCTGTCATAAAATCGTCATGGATGTACATACATGACAAAAAACGCTACCTACTGTGACAAACACGTATCATCACGGAAGTGTATTTTTTTGTAGTGTTGATCTTGCTGAAAATTGCAGAAACTTTCTGTTCACGAAGACAATTCTTTAAAATTACCAGAACGTGATAAAATACGGATTCCAATTGCAGTAGATCAATAAGAAAATTATCTAGGTCGTCCTATTTTGGTAGATTTTTCTGAGTTACAGAAATTTGCGTTAGATACAGATTACTACAGACTGTTCTGTTTTTGACAGATTATGTTTTTCGCGTGTTGTTTGCTTATTTTGATGAATCTATGGCTAGTAAAAGAGTTTATAAACCATAGAGAAGTTGGAATACAGTAGGTTTAACACCAATATAAATACAGAATGAGTTCATTACAGTACCTTGAAGTGGTGTTTTGTTTTCTTTCGCTAACGGAGCTCACGAGATTTTCTGTTAAGTTTTGTGTTGTGAAGTTTTCAAGTTTTGGGTAAAGATTTGATGAATTATGGAACAAGTATTGGCAAGAGCCTAAGCTTGGGGATTCCCAAGGCACCCCAAGGTAAAATTCAAGGACAACCAAAATCCTAAGCTTGGGGATGCCCCGGAAGGCATCCCCTCTTTCGTCTTCGTCTATCGGTAACTTGACTTGATGCTATTTTTTTATTCACCACATGATATGTGTTTTTCTTGGAGCGCCTTGTATGATTTGAGTCTTTGCTTTTTAGTTTACCACAATCATCCTCGCTATACACACTTTTGAGGGAGACACACATGATTCAGAATTTGTTAGAATACTCTATGTGCTTCACTTATATCTTTTGAGCTATATAGTTTTTGCTCTAGTGTTTCACTTATATCTTTTAGAGCACGGTGGTGGTTTTATTTTATAGAAATTATTGTTATCTCATGGTTCACTTTATATTATTTTGAGAGTCCTACAAAACAGCATGGTAATTTGCTTAAATTGTGAAATTAGTCCTAATATGATAGGCATCCAAGATTAGTAAAAACTTTCTTATAAGTGCGTTGAAAACTAAGAGAAGTTTGATGATTGATGATTGTTTGAGATATGGAGGTAGTGATATTAAAGTTGTGCTAGTTGAGTAGTTGTGAATTTGAGAAATACTTGTGTTGAAGTTTGCAAGTCTTGTAGCATGCACATATGGTAAACGTTGTGTAACAAATTTGAAACATGAGGTGTTCTTTGATTGTCCTCTTTATGAGTGGCGGTCGGGGACGAGCAATGGTCTTTTCCTACCAATCTATCCCCCTAGGAGCATGTTGATAACCCACAAGTGTAGGGGATCGCAACAGCTTTTGAGGGTAGAGTATTCAACCCAAATTTATTGATTCGACACAAGGGGAGCCAAAGAATATTCTCAAGTATTAGCAGTTGAGTTGTCAATTCAACCACACCTGGATAACTTAATATCTGCAGCAAAGTATTTAGCAGCAAAGTAATATGATAGTAATGGTAACAGTAACAAAAATAGTAATGAAAGCAAAAGTAATATTTTTGGTGTTTTGTAGTGATTGTAACAGTAGCAACGGGAAAGTAAATAAGCGAGAACCAGTATATGGAAAACTCGTAGGCATTGGATCGGTGATGGATAATTATGCCGGATGCGGTTCATCATGTAACAATCATAACATAGGGTGAGACAGAACTAGCTCCAATTCATCAATGTAATGTAGGCATGTATTCCGAATATAGTCATACGTGCTTATGGAAAAGAACTTGCATGACATCTTTTGTCCTACCCTCCCATGGCAGCGGGGTCCTAACGGAAACTAAGGGATATTAAGGCCTCCTTTTAATAGAGAACCGGAACAAAGCATTATCACTTAGTGAATACATGAACTCCTCAAACTATGGTCATCACCGTGAGTGGTCTCGATTATTGTCACTTTGGGGTTGCCGGATCATAACACATAGTAGGTGACTATAGACTTGCAAGATAGGATCAAGAACTCACATATATTCATGAAAACATAATAGGTTCAGATCTGAAATCATGGCACTTGGGCCCTAGTGACAAGCATTAAGCATAGCAAAGTCATAGCAACATCAATCTTAGAACATAATGGATACTAGGGATCAAACCCTAACAAAACTAACTCGATTACATGATAGATCTCATCCAACCCATCACCGTCCAGCAAGCCTACGATGGAATTACTCACGCACGGCGGTGAGCATCATGAAATTGGTGATGGAGGATGGTTGATGATGACGACGGCGACGAATCCCCCTCTCCGGAGTCCCGAACGGACTCCAGATCAGCCCTCCCGAGAGGTTTTAGGGGTTGGCGGTGGCTCCATATCGTAAAACGCGATGATTTCTTCTCCTTGATTTTTTTCTCCGCGAAAGCAAATATATAGAGTTGGACTTGGCGTCGGAGGAGCTCCAGGGGGCCCACGAGGTAGGGAGCGCGCCCTAGGGGGCAGGCACGCCCCCACCCTCGTGGACAAGTGGTGGGCCCCCTGGCCTTCATCTTTTCCAAGGATTTTTTATTATTTCTGAAAAGTTGTTCCGTGAAGTTTCAGGTCATTCCAAGAACTTTTGTTTCTGCACATAAATAACATCATGGCAATTCTGCTGAAAACGTCGGTCAAGTTAGTTCCACTCAAATCATGCAAGTTAGAGTCCAAAACAAGGGCAAAAGTGTTTCGAAAAGTAGATACGACGGAGACGTATCAACTCCCCCAATCTTAAACCTTTGCTTGTCCTCAAGCAATTCAGTTGATAAACATAAAGTGATAAAGAAAAACTTTTACAAACTCTGTTTGCTCTTGTTGTTGTAAATATGCAAAGCCAGCATTCAAGTTTTCAGCAAAGATTATGACTAACCACATTTGCAATAACTCTCGTGTCTCATGTTTACTCATATCAATGATATAATCAACTAGCGAGCGATAATAATAAATCTAGGATGACAACACTTTCTCAAAACAATCATAATATGATATAACAAGATGGTATCTCGCTAGCCCTTTTTGAGACCGCAAAACATAAATGCAGAGCACCTTTAAAGATCAAGGACTGACTAGACATTGTAATTCATGGTAAAGGAGATCCAATCATAGTCATACCCAATATAAATTAATAGTAATGAATGCAAATGACAGCTGTGCTCTCCAGCTAGTGCTTTTTAATAAGAGGGTGATGACTCAACATAAAAGTAAATAGATAGGCCCTTCGCAGAGGGAAGCAGGGATTTGTAGAGGTGCCAGAGCTTAGTTTTGAAATAGAGATAAATAGTATTTCGAGCGGCATACTTTCATTGTCAACATAACAACCAAGAGATGGCGATATCTTCCATGCTACACACATTATAGGCGGTTCCCAAACAGAATGGTAAAGTTTATACTCCCCTCCACCAACAAGCATCAATCCATGACTTGCTCGAAACAACGAGTGTCTCCAACTAGCAACAGTCCTGTGGGGAGTTTTGTTTGCAATTATTTTGATTTAGTTTGCATAAAGCATGGGACTGGACATCCCGGAGACCAGCCATTTTCTCGTGAATGAGGAGCGGAGTCCACTCCTCTTGAGAATAACCGGCCTAACATGGAATATAAGGGCAGCCCTAGTTGATACATGAGCTATTCTAGCATACAAAACAGAATGTTTATTTGAAGGTTTAGAGTTTGGCACATACAAATTTACTTGGAACAGCGGTGTAGATACCGCATATAGGAAGGTATGGTGGACTCATATGGAATAACTTTGGGGTTTAAGGGATTGGATGCACAAGCGGTATTCCCGCTTAGTATGTGAAGGCTAGCAAAAGACTGGGAAGCGACCAACTAGAGAGCGACAACAGTCATGAACATGCATTAAAATTAATAAACATTGGATGCAAGCAGGAGTAGGATATAATCCACCATGAACATAAATATCGCGAAGGCTATGTTGATTTGTTTCAAATACATGTGTGAACATGTGCCAAGTCAAGTCACTTAAATCATTCAAAGGAGGATACCACCCCATCATACCACATCACAACCATTTTAATAGCATGTTGGCACGCAAGGTAAATCACTATAACTCATAGCTAATCAAGCATGACACAAGCAACTATGATCTCTAATTGTCATAGCAAACATGTTTATTCATAATAGGCTGAATCAGGAACGATGAACTCATCATATTTACAAAAACAAAAGAGGTCGAGTTCATACCAGCTTTTCTCATCTCAGTCAGTCCATCATATATCATCATTATTGCCTTTCACTTGCACGTCCGAACGATGTGAACAATAATAAGAGTGCACGTGCATTGGACTAAGCTGGAATCTGCGAGCATTTAATAAACAGGAGAAGACAAGGCAATATGGGCTCTTGGTTAAATCAAGAATAATGCATATAAGAGCCACTTCAACAATTTAATCATGGTCTTCTCCTATCGACCCCCAGAGAAAAGAAAAGAAATAAAACTATTTACATGGGAAAGCTCCCAACAAGCAAAAGAAGAACGGGAAATCTTTTTGGGTTTTCTTTTTAATTACTACTACTACAACAAGAAAAGTAAACTACTACTAATTTTTTTTCTTAAAGTTTAACAAACACACAAGAAGAAAGTAAGAAAAAGAAATAAACTAGCATGGATATTACAGTGAAAGAGTATGAGCACCGACATCTAGCAATGAGTGTGTGTAAACATAAATGTAATGTCGGTGGGAAATACGTACTCCCCCAAGCTTAGGCTTTTGGCCTAAGTTGGTTCATTACCAGGGATGGCCTGGCGGATACCCGTAGGTGTAGCTGGGGTCGTACTGAGATGCAGCGGCTATCGCCTCCTGAGTTGCAGCGTGGCGTCGAGCTGCCCCCGCTCTCCTCTCATACTCATCTGCCTCCTCTCTGGTAATAACATATCTTCCTTTTGCCTGATAATCAAAGAAGGCAGGAGGCGAGGAGAGTAATGTCTGGACAACACGCCGTTTATCAAAGATTAGTCGATACTGGAGAGGTGATTCATTCCTCTCAACAAACTGGTGGTGGACCATAGAATTAAAGTCTAAATAAGTAGGAGGCAACTCCATATCATCCTCATGAATGTCCACATCAAGAAAATCAACTAAGCGGGTTGCATAAATTCCTCCAAAGAAATCTCCATTAAATCTATTATGATGCAACCTACGTGCAACAATGGCTCCCATATTATAAGATTGGTCCCCTAACACAGCACTCCTAAGAATACTAAGGTCGGGCACACACATATGACATGCTTCATAGCATTTATGCACCTACCTATGAAGAGAGCAAAATAATGTATAACAGGAAAGTGAATGCTCCCTATGGTAGCTTGTGCTATATCTCTAGATTCCTCTACGTTATACCGGCAAGAAAGTTTCTAAATTCAGATTTACGGGGATCACTAACACTACCCCATTGTGGAAGTTTGCAAGCAGAAGTAAAATCCTCTAAGTCCATGGTATAAGATTTCTCATAAAGATCAAACATGACAGTTGGAGAATTACGTGAATATGAAAATTCAAACCTCCTCACAAATGAGCTAGTGACTTGATGGTACTGGGGGCATTTGTTTGCCTCAAAGCTCATAAGATCGGTGTTACGCAAATATGCGTTAAATTCTTCTTTGATCCCCGCTCGATCCATAAAATTTTCTGAAGGCCATTCACAAGGCCGCACTGGGCGTCTCTTGGTGGTTCCTCGTCAGCATCACGTATTGCAAGCCTGGGTCCTTGCTTTCTTGAAGAACCACCTTGGAACATTTTCCTAAGCATATTTCTTCCTCTGAAAAATTTCTGAAATTTTTAGTAACTTCAAACAAAAGTAAACCAAGCTCAACAAAATTGATAGCAACTACTCCTACAAGTGCCTAGAGCCTATATCAAGCATTAGAACTACTTGGAACCATATAAATTTGACATGCAAGCTCAAGAACATGGTCACCTAGGCAGCACCAATTTGCAATGAATAAAGTACTAGAACAAAAACTAATTGGACCAATGGAGGAGTCACATACCAAGGAACAATCTCCCCAAGCAGTTTTGTGACAGGTGCTTTAAGCAAGGAGATCAAAAATCGCAGCAAAGTGAGCTAGAACTCGTGCTTGAGCTAGATATTCGTGTTTGTGGGAGGAAGAAGAACTGTATGAGTGCATGAATAAGTGGAGGAGGGCCACCATGGGCCCACGAGGCAGGGGCGCGCCCTGGGGGGTAGGGCGCGCCCTCCACCCTCGTGCCCAGGTGGTTGACCCCCCTTGTGTGTTCTCAGTTCCATAAATCCTCAAATATTCTAGAAAAAATCATATTAAATTGGCATGGCATTTGGAGGACTTTTATTTTTGGGGTATTTTTATATTGCATGGATAAATCGAGAAAAGCATGTAAAAAAATACTATTTTTACTTTATTTCAACTAAATAACAGAAAGTATAAAGAGGGTACAGAAGGTTGTGCTTCTAGTTTCATCCATCTCTTGCTCATCAAAAGGAATCTACTAACAAGGTTGATCAGGTCTTGTTAACAAACTCATTCCGAATAGCATGAAACTGGAGAAATTTCGAATAACACTATGTTACCTCAACGGGGATATGCACATCCCCAATAATAAGAATATCATATTTCTTCTTGACAGTAGGAAGAGGAAATTCAAAACCTCCAAACTATGAACTTGAGGTTGTTTCCTCGGAAAGTGTACCGTAAGCTCATTACCATTAACATGAAAAGTGATATTGCCTTTGTTGCAATCAATAACAGCACCTGCAGTATTTATAAAAGGCCTTCCAAGAATAATAGACATACTATCGTCCTCGGGAATATCAAGAATAACAAAGTCCGTTAAAATAGTAATGTTTGCAACCACAACAGGCACATCCTCACATATACCGACAGGTATAGCAGTTGATTTATCAGCCATTTGCAAAGATATTTCAGTAGGTGTCAACTTATTCAAATCAAGTCTACGATATAAAGAGGGAGGCATAACACTAACACCAGCTCCAAGATCACATAAAGCAATTTTAACATAATTTCTTTTAATGGAGCAAGGTATAGTACGTACTCCTGTATCTCCAAGTTTCTTTGGTATTCCACCCTTAAAAGTATAATTAGCAAGCATGGTGGAAATTTCAGATTCTGGTATCTTTCTCTTATTTGTAACAATATCTTTCATATACTTAGCATAAGGATTCATTTTGAGCATATCAGTTAATCGCATACATAAAAGATAGGTCTAATCATTTCAAAGAAAGAGCTCAAAATCCTCATCATCCTTTTTCTTGGATGGTTTGGGAGGAAAAGGCATGGGTTTTTGAACCCATGGTTCTCTTTCTTTACCATGTTTCCTAGCAACAAAGTCTCTCTTATAATAATGTTGATTCTTTGATTGTGGGTCATCAAGATCAACAGCAGGTTCAGTTTCTACATCATTATCATTACTAGGTTGAGCATCATCATGAACATCATCATTAACATTTTCACTAGGTTCATGTTCATTATCAGATTGTGTTTTAGCATCAGAAATAGGTATATCAATTGGATTCTCAGGTGGTTTAGCAATAGTGTGACACCCGGATAATTAGGCTACAGTAATCCCACGTTAATGTCGCCACGTCACCTTGGTTACTATTGCTAATCTCGCGCTAAATCAAAACCGATCCAAAATTCAAATTCAAAGTTTGGTAAATAATAAAAGTTTTCAAACATTAAAATAAAAATGTTCTTTGTACTAAAAATTGCATATGTAAATATGGTGTAATAAACACATTTTTATAAAATGCCTAAATAATTTAAATTGAAATAAAACAGAATAGAAAATAAATAAAAGAAAGAAAATACAAAAGAGAAAACAAACAAAAAAAGAGAAAAGAAAGACCCCCGGGCCAACCAACCAACATGCCTGCCCAGTCAGCCACCAGGCCAGCCCACCCCGTCACCTTATCCCCGCAACCCCCGTGACCTAAAGCCACGTCCCCCACTCCCCCTCCCGCTCTCTCTCTCGCTCGTTCCCCTACCCGCCCGTGATCCAGATCGGGATCGACCCGATCTGGCCACCCGACGCGGCCCGGTGCCCCCCCCCCCCCGCCGTTTGCCGGACCTCCACGCCGGACTGCCTCCCCATCGCTGTCGTCCCCGCCGACCTCCTCGACACCCGCTGCCCCGTGCCCTACACTATCGCCGTGAGCCCCAACCTCTCCTCTCCTTCTCTGTCGCATGCCCTCCGCCGCGGCTCTCCACTCCCGCGCCATAGCTCGCAACCGCTGTCGTGGCCGTGCTCCTCAAGCCCCCGCCCCGCACCCGCCGTTCACGCGCGCAGCCCATCGTGCACCCGCTCCTTCGCTGCTGCTTGCGCGCGCCCACGCTGCTCACAGACGCATGCCACTGCGTCGCGCCATGGCGCGCTTGCGCGACGCCTCTTAAGCATCGCCCTCCCGGCCTCGCGCTTTGCCTCATCGTGCGAGCACGCGCCGCCCGCAACCCGCTGCCGTTCTGCTCCCGTTGACCGCCACACCGCGCTGTGGCCTCGCGCTCACCGCCGCGCCCTCCCCCGCTTGCACTGCCTAATGGTGCCGCTTCGCCCGCGCCCGGTCGCGCCTACCGTCGCCCATTACCGTGGCCCCTGCTACCTCCACCGCTTGCTCACGCTGTTGCCGCTCCACCGTGCTCGCCCACTGCGCCGTCCGCCGTCCCGCTGCTCCCCTGTCCTCTGCCCCGGCCGCACCCTCCTCCGCCCCGACCGACGCCCGAGGCCAGTCAGGCTATACCCGCTCCAGGCGCCTGCGCCCGTTTTCCCTCTGCATCCGGCGCCCGTTATCCCCATTGGCCCAATGACAGGTGGGGCCGTCCCCTAGAACGTTTTAGAATAAAAATAATTAAATAAATATGTTAATTAATTAACTTAATTAATTGTGATTAATTAACCTAATAGCTAATTAAACTAATTAACTGCTATTATTTAACTTAACTAATTTTTTAACTAAACTAATTAACCTGGTTAGTTAGTTAACAGTCAATGACATGCGGGACCCACCGTCGAGTTGACCCGATCAGCGCCTCTGTTGGCTGCGGCGTCATCTTGGCGTCGGCATACCTTTGTTATGGATAATGTTGAATTAAATTAATTAAATAAATTTTAAAAACGATTTAAAACTTTAGAAAATCATATAAAATAAACCGTAGCTGAGATGAAAATACTTTCTACATGAAAGTTGCTCAGAACGACGAGACGAATCCGGATACGCAGCCCATTCATCCGCCACACATCCCTAACCTATCGAACTCGCAACTTTCCCGCTCCGGTTCATCTGTCCGAAAACACGAAACACCGGGAATCCTTTCCCGGATGTTTCCCCCCCTTTGCCGGTATCACCTAGTACTGCGTTAGGTCACCTCTAGACCGCGTATTGCCATGTTACGCTTTGTGATGCTTTGATTGCTCTTTTATTTATTGTGTTCCCCCTCCATTACTTCTTTCTGGTAGACACTGAGACTGCCGGCGACCCCCAGTTCGACTACGGTGTTGACGATCCCTCCTTGCGAGAGCAACCAGGAAGCCCCCCCCCCCTGATCACCAGATATCGCATATTCTTCTCTCTACTACTTGCATTAGACTAGTGTAGCATGTTACTACTTTCGGTAAATCCTATTCTGATGCATAGCCTGTCATTGTTGCTACAGTTGTTACCCTTACCTGCTATCCTACTGCTTATTATAGGATGCTAGTGTTCCATCAGTGGCCCTACATTCTTGTCCGTCTGCCATGCTATACTATCGGGCCGTGAACACTAGGGAGGTGATCACGGGTATA
Source organism: Aegilops bicornis (assembly GCA_021605145.1). NCBI lineage: Eukaryota > Viridiplantae > Streptophyta > Magnoliopsida > Poales > Poaceae > Aegilops > Aegilops bicornis. The sequence goes on from CM038675.1 coordinate 574,497,896, forward strand.
GACTATATACTTTATATACATGACACATGTGGTGACTAAAGTTGGGTCAGCTCGTTGAGTACCCGCAAGTGATTCTGATGAGGGGGCTGAAAGGACAGGTGGCTCCATCCCGGTAGAGGTGGGCCTGGTTCCTGACGGGCCCCGACTGTTACTTTGTGGCGGAGCGACAGGGCAGGTTGAGACCACCTAGGAGAGAGGTGGGCCTGGCCCTGGTCGGCGTCCGCGGATACTTAAAAATAACACGCTTAACGAGTTCTTGGTATTTGATCTGAGTCTGGCCATTTGGTCTATACGCACTAACCAACTACGCGGGAACAGTTATGGGCACTCGACGTCGTGGTAATGGCGAAGCCTTCGTGGACGTCGGCGGCCGACGGCGGCGCTTGGCCGGATTGGAACGTAAGCCTGCTCTTGTATTAAGGGGGCTAGTTACGCTTTCGGGGCGTCATTAGCGTGCAGGTGTGCTAAGGGCGATGGGCCCAGACCCCTGTGCGCTTAGGTTTAGACCGGCGTGCTGACCTCTCTGTTGGCCTAGTTGGGGCTGCGACGTGTTGATCTTCCGAGGCCGGGCATGGCCCAGAAAAGTGTGTCCGGCCAAATGGGATCAAGCGTGTTGGGTTATGTGGTGCACCCACAGGAAGTTTATCTATTTGAATAGCCGTGATCTTCGGTAACAGGACGACTTGGAGTTGTACCTTGACCTTATGACAACTAGAACTGGATACTTAATAAAACACACCCTTCCAAGTGCCAGATATAACCCGGTGATCGCTCTCTAACAGGGCAACGAGGAGGGGATCGTCGGGTAGGTTTATGCTATGCGATGCTACTTGGTGAACTTACCATCTACTCTCTTCTACATGTTGCAAGATGGAGGTGTCCTGAAGCGTAGTCTTCAACAGGATTAGCTATCCCCCTCTTATTCTGGCATTCTGCAGTTCAGTCCACCGGTATGGCCCTTTACACATATACCCATGCATATGTAGTGTAGCTCCTTGCTTGCGAGTACTTTGGATGAGTACTCACGGTTGCTTTTCTCCCCCTTTTTCCCCTTCCCTTCTACCTGGTTGTCACAGCCAGATGCCGGAGCCCAGGAGCCAGACGCCACCGTCGACGATGACTCCTACTACACTGGAGGTGCCTACTACTACGTGCAGGCCGCTGACGACGACCAGGAGTAGTTTAGGAGGATCCCAGGCAGGAGGCCTGCGCCTCTTTCGATCTGTATCCCAGTTTGTGCTAGCCATCTTATGGCATCTTGTTTAAACTTATGTCTGTACTCAGATATTGTTGCTTCCACTGACTCGTCTATGATCGAGCACTTGTATTCGAGCCCTCGAGGCCCCTGGCTTGTATTATGATGCTTGTATGACTTATTTATGTTTCAGAGTTGTGTTGTGATATCTTCCCGTGAGTCCCTAATCTTGATCGTACACGTTTGTGTGCATGATTAGTGTACGATTGAATCGGGGGCGTCACAAATAGGTTCACAGAAGTTTTCAAAGTCCTAACATTTTTCCTTTTCTTCCTTTTAGAAGAACTAGGTGCATCAATATTGTTTCTCTGAGAATCTTGCTCAATTATCTTAGGTTGGTGTCGGTGTCAAAACCGGAGGATCTTGGGTAGGGAGTCCCGAACTGTGCGTCTAGGCAGATGGTAACAGGAGACAAGGGACACGATGTTTTTACCCAGGTACGGGCCCTCTCGATGGAGGTAATACCCTACTCCTGCTTGATTAATATTGATGATATGGGTAGTACAAGAGTGGATCTACCACGAGATCAAGGAGGCTAAACCCTAGAAGCTAGCCTATGGTGTGATTGTTGTTAGATCCCCACGAACTAAAACCCTCCGGTTTATATAGACACCGGATAGGGTTAGGGTTACACAGAGTCGGTTACAATGGTAGGAGATCTACATATCCGTATCGCCAAGCTTGCCTTCCATGCCAAGGAAAGTCCCATCCGGACACGGGACGAAGTCTTCAATCTTGTATCTTCATAGTCTTGGAGTCCGGCCGCGATGATAGTTCAGCTATCCGGACCTTCGACGATGTCCGGCTTCGACCAGCTCGGCCGATGGATGTCTTCCTCCGTCACAGAAGAAGATGTGCTAAAGCTACGAGGCGCCAGGTATCTAATCGGCGAGATTTCGCATAGGCTGCCTGCTCCAGGGCAGGTCATTCCCACTGCCGAGCCCGGCGAGACCGTGGTGTTCGTGTCTCACTTCCTTCGGGGTTTAGGCTTCCCGACGGGTCCCTTTGTGCGGGGGCTCATGTTTTATTATGGGCTGGATTTCCATGACTTGAATCCGGAGTCCATCCTCCATATCTCGTCATTCATTGTCGTATGTGAGGCCTTCCTCCATATTACCCCTCACTTTGGATTGTGGCTCAAGACCTTCAAGGTGGAGCCAAAGATGATCGAGGGCAACAAGCGAAAAGCGGAGGGGCGGTCATAAGCAAGTGTGTTGATGCTCCGTGGCCCGAGGGCTCTTTTCAAGAGGAGCTTGGTTTGTGGCAACGGGAGTGGTTTTATATCACTGCTCCGGGGGCACCAAATGGGTGGCGCTTCCGCCTATACGCTCAGGTCCACCACAACGGTCAAGCGCGTCATGGGTCAACAAGGGGCTCGACTGGGGCCGTCCAAGGACGTTCCTACATTGCGAGGCCGTATTCGAGACCTCCAAGAAAGAGAGATCAATCTGGTCGCGATGGCGCGAGGTTATGTTGATTCGGCGTATACGCCTGCAAACGTCGCCCCCTCCGTCTGTGGGAATTTAATCCGGAGGGACCACGAGCTCTCCAACATTTTATGGGTACGACGCCCGTGGAGATGTATAAATTGTTCTTCGGATCACAAGAGAAATGTCCGGACCTGACTGAGGACGCAGGACTAAGCTGCAATCACCCAGATACTCAAGTAATAGTCCTGCATCTTTGGGGCTGTCCGTTCATTTATCGTAAACTTGCCCTTAAAGGAGTTGTTTCTTGAACAGGAGTGGATAGCGAAGGCAAAGTTGATAAGGTGTCCGGCTCCCCTCCCAGAGACCACGCCGGATCCCATGCTGACCAAGATGTTGAAGGCCGCGCCTTTTAAAGAAGGCGAAGGGGGAGCAGGGAAGCAACTGCCTCCACGAAGGAGGCTTTCGAGGAAGGAGGGATCAAAAGTCCCACCCTCCAAGGAGAGAAGAGGACCGCTTCGGAAGATCCGGAGGTCAAGGCCTCAAAGAGGGGAAAGAAATCTTCGTCAGAGAGTCCGGCGCTGGAAAGTATCCCAGCCGCACTATTTCCCCAAGGGGATCAGCCCTCCAGCGAGCCGTAAGTAAAAAAGAAGGGGTCTCGTAAGTAAGGAACATCCCTGTATTTATTTCTGAACATAACCGAAATTGTACCTTGTAGTTCGGATCTCAGCCCTTCTCAGCAGAGCTCGTCTTCGGGGGATCTTCATCCGGAGATGATGGAGAGCGAAACGCCTCCACTTGCCGCACCCTCATGCGAGGCGGACGACCCTGAGGTGTCATCGCGGGGGGTTTCCCCAAGTCCGGCGGGGCCGGAAGGTCCGGCGCCAAGTGGTGCACGGTCGGAGGAGCTGAAGGATTCGCCGGGCGGCGGCTATCTCGTAAGATCACCGTGCGCTAATGGGTATGGTGATTGAAAGGATTGCATCCGCGGAGAGCGGATTGCATGAAGCCATCGAAGCTTCTTGACGGGGTTCGAGGTACGCAAAATGATGTACCTTCCGACGCTTATGCATATAGAATGCGCCTGTATGGATAGTAGCCCACGAGACTCGGTATGTTGTCAAAATTGACAGCGTGCGAGGATCATAATCTCGATATAACATATCGCCGCTCCTAAATAGGTGGCGGGCGCATGGCCAGCCGGACTGATCAATATGCCGAACTAAAGCGGCAACTTGACGAGGCGGATGCGAACATCGCGCTGGTCAATAAACAGTTTGACGAGTCACAAGGTATGCGACTTATACGCGGACACCTGGTAAGGGAGCTTGACGCCCATGCCTTACTACTTGTGTGCTTATTGCAGGTGGTGCCGCTGCTGTGGAGGAGCTGCGGGCGGAACTCGCCCGAGCGAAAGAGCAAGCAAGAAATAGTAATGCGGCCGCTTTAAGGGCGGCCGAAGAGCTAAAAGCCGAACGGGCTGCTCACTGTCGAAGCAAAGAGGAAATGGCCGATATGGCCAGAAAGTTAAAGAATACTACCGACCGCTGCGAGGTTCTTGAAAAAGAACGTCAAGCAGAGCAAGAGGGCTTGAAAAAGGCCACCACCGAATCCAAGGATGCCCGTTCCGCTTTGAGAGCTGCCAAGGAGGAGCTGAGTCAGGCCGGGGCTATTGCGGCTGGAAAACCATTTCTGCTGCGAAGGAAATATACGGATCCAAAGTATGCTCAGTTGGACAAGTTGTGGAGTTTGGAGGATGCTTATCTGGACTTAGCGGCGAGCGCTGCGGACGCGATTGAGCACTTCCGAGGCCAGAAGGGGCACAGAAGGGAAGAGCTATATTGGTCGCAATTCCATAGTCCGGAGCGTCCTCTTACGTTGACCGATCGGTTGGCCGAATGGGCCGAGCTGAATCAATTATCTGGACTTGCCATGAAGCATGTCATGACTCATTTGTGGCCAGGCGGACCCCAGCCGAAGAGTTATTTTGGCTTAGTGTAGCAGTTCCTTGGTGCGGTACCGCGCATCGACGCAATGAAGCGGTCAGCGTGTATTGAGGGAGCGCGGATGGCTCTTGCCCGTGTCAAGACATCTTGGGCGGAGATGAAGGCCACCGACGCGTTGCATCCCAAGATTCGGACGAAGCAGTACCGCCGAGCACTATTTTGAGGAAGTCACTACAACAGAACCCCTTGACAGCATAGCGATGCGTTGTCGTTGGTCCTTATAAGCGTTGCTAAGGTCTACACCAACGGATTTGTATGCGTTGTCGTTGGTGGCGTTGCAAGGGTCTATAACAACGATATATGGATCCGTTGGTAACTGAAATAATGTGTTGCAAGGCAACAACGAATTCATCTGGCAGCTTCTATGCGTTGGTGCTTGCAAAATAGAATACCTCCATATAATCATTTATAACATCGTTGTTCTATGCCTTGGTGCTTGCAAAATAGAATAACCTCCATGTAGTTCGAATGGCAGTACAAGGCACAACTTTAGTAAAGTTAGATAGAGTAGAAATGAAAGTGATATATTGATTCAATGGAACAATCTGTTACATTACAATGCAAGTATCATCATTTAGGAGTACATCACTTCCTTATAAAAAAATATATAATACAAAATACAAAATTTCTAAACATTCAGAGAACTGTCTTGTTTCTCTCCAAGTACCATTAATCATCATACATTCTCCAAGATCCATGTAATCATCCACTATTGAAATTCTCGACCTACAAAAAAATATAATACTATTTAGGCATAATTTCGAAATGAAGTTTAAAAACATACATAGTATACACAATACCTAAAAGGATCCACATCAAATTACGGATGTGCAAGAAAAGATTGTTGGGGAGGGGGCATAAGCTTATGTATGTCTAGCAAATAATTTAGTTGGAGTACATTTTAAAACTCTGATTATCTTTGACCAATCGGATGTGCCTGTTCACCGTGAATAACCATCGGCATGTATTCGCTACTAACAATTGTCCAAAGATTATATTATATCAAGAGTGAGATAAATTCAGTAACAAACTAAATGATGAGTAGGTAAGCAATAATATCGACTATACAAATTGGATATTTCTGTTTTCCAAAGGTCTTGGCATTAAATGGTTTTGTGTCACCAGTACTCACGTCTTGCCCATGCTTCGTATGATGTATTAGGAGCAAAAAGCTCGATGGCAACAGCTAAAAATCATTAACTAATCTATATCACACAAAACTAGTGGCGTTACATTTTCTAGAAAAGGTAGGATCCAAGATGTTTACAGGAAATAAAAATCATTTAATGTGGCTCTATTTAATTCTTCAAGACCAACCTAGCACGAAAGACTAATACATATTTATGAAAATGCATCAGGGGTGACCTATGTAATGGCTAAACAATCTGAAACAAAGCAAACCTAAGTAATGGATGAACAATTGTATATCAATACTTACCCAGTTTTAAGAAATGCTACCCATTTGCCTTTCTTGATGATGTGGCATATCATATAACCAAGGGAATTTGATCTTTGTCACAACTCAGCTCCATCATGTACCATTTCCATGTCATCACATAACTGAATATGAATACCTATATGAATAACATATGGGCCTGGACAAAAGTTAAGACCAGAAAAATAGACAATATATTGGCACACTTAACTAACGGAGACTCGTTGGACAAGTCGGTGTAAAAATTAAGGACATGGAATAAATAAGAATGGTATGTCATGAGGAGAAGATAAGGAAATGGACACCTTAGTAAGCGAATGGGTTTCCCCACTTTCTGCGATGATGTTATAAGCTCTACATTTCCATTTTCCCCTGAAGCTGCATGCCATTAAAGCAAGTTAATCCCTTATGCAATCATCCAAGGCAAGTTAAAGATTTTAACACAATCTTATCTATTTGCGCATCTATTGTCAACAGTTCGAAACCTGACTTGTAGGACAGTTTCATACGAACATCACGATTCGCAAATGTTTAGAGACTAACAGATTGTTAGCTTGCACAAAAAATGCAAGGGAAATAAACACATGATGAGATACAGGAGGAATAAATAATACTAACAATTGAAGGAAAAGGGACCATGGAATCAGTAAGGAGCTAAAAGGTTCCATGATTATTATTGTACGCATTGTAAAACATACAGATGTTCTATATTTTTTATTTGGGAATGCATATTATCTTCTATATTTTTTATTTGGGCATGCATATTATCTTCTATCTACTGTATATATATAGGTACTATATAAGGGCGACAAATTCAGCAGAAGAATGACAATATCTGTCAAAGACAATAGCAACCAGCGGTAGCAAACAATTAGCGTCGTGACAATCATCTTCTATCTAATGTATAGGTACTAAGGAGCAGCAAAATAAGTAGCGGCGGCAATAGCATGTAGCTGCAGTAGCAAACAATCAGTATCACCAAGAGCTGTACTTTCCATGAGCCAAGCACGCACGCACGCATGCAGATGAGCCAAGCACGCACGCATCGAAAGTAAACGCACGCAGTGCTACCCGTAATTATGGATCCGCCGCTTACGGCCATCCGGGGTTCATAGCGATTACATGCTAGAACACCACGGTGACATAACTTCTACTAGAAAGATATACCACAATTATGTATGGTGGAAGAAGAAATTCAGGCAGCACTCCTCAACAAAAGTAACACTTCTCTGAGTAATATTTGGTTTATTAGGATCATCATCGTGATGGACAGCAAGGAATCGGCCATGGCACAATGGCCATGCCACACAAACCAAAGAGAGGCGAGGGAGTGACTTACGTAATCGTCGGTCGGGTCGAGGTAACCGAGGCGAGCAGCACCGTTGAGCCCGAGTTGGCAGCCATGGGTGCTTAGACGCGAGGTAGTTGGCATATAAACCGGAGGCGAGGGAGCGCCCGGCCACCGTGGCGACTAGGGTTGCTTCTTGGGGCGGGACGTCGTTCGGCGGTGGAAAAATACGAGAAGAACCGTGAGGGGAGGAGGCCGGTGACCAGCGGCGCAGAATGCGCCGAACTGCCCGGATTCGGGGGCGGCGGCAACGTTGTGGCGACGGAGCTCGCGTGAGAAAGGGGAATCGGGGGAGAGATGTGGCAGCGAAAAATAATTGTTTATTTATCCTTAGCTGCGTGATATAAGGAGGAAGCAGGTACATAGGTAGAGGTGGGGGTACGGGCAGGTTCGTGGGGAGGTGGGAGGTTGAACGCAACACATGTCATCATCGTTGCTACACATACGTTGCTATAAGGGGGTTCTTTTTATAGTGAGTCCTGCAGGGCGCTCGTTTAATAGAGACGCGGTGCTCTAAGGATATCATGTTTAAATGACATGTATGATTTGTGAAAACAGTGTTTCAATATAATATAAGAGCTTTTTATACTTGTGCGTTCAAGTAGTAAACTACTCCCTGTGCGGCCGTTGATGTATATGTATATATAACTTGAAAGATGGCAGTCCTTGGCTTCAGCCCCCACGCACATAGTGCGGGGGTGTTTGCAAAGAAGGCGCTTTTTCACACTTAATCCAACGTCTTGGTCCTGTGAAGGAGGTGATAGCGTAGCAAACTAGGCAACCGGACTATAATGCTTTATCACTTTCACTTAGCCATAGGAGTTCGAGGGTGGGGCTACTATATAGCCCCTGGGGCACCGCACTCTCCCGAATTCGAGGTGCATATGTGCCTGACTGAAAAACGGTCCTTCGTTAATGCGGACGAATTCTAAACATTCTGGTGAGTCATCGAGTGGTTGACCAGTCTCTCGCTATATCATGACAGTCAGTTTTCGGCTTTCTCTACTGAGGTGCTCGCCCGGCCGAACCGGGGCACAATCGCAGTAGTTCTCCGGTGCCGCGTTAGCCGATAAAACGGAACGTAAGGCAGCAAAACACGTGAGCCGGGCAAACCCAACATTTGACCAAAGACATGATTCGAGCTGATGCATATAAGGCCTAACTCGAGGGCGGAACACTCCCTAAGGTATTCGGTCTTTATAAAAGCAGGCGAGAATAATGCCCTAAGCCCCGTGTCCAGTGCGTGCAAAAATTCTGGTGCGGCCGATGCCAAAACACCAGCCTCCTCCTTGGTTATAGCTAGGAACCAGGGGATGTGTATCAACAAGAGACAATAAAAAAGGTTTACGCAGGGTCTTAATCTGAAAAGAATCCTTGCAACGGGTCCCTCTTGCGTCTGCGCTTTGTGTCTCCGTTGTGTCGTATCCTGGACGGGTGTAGCACGTTGTTCATCTGTAAAAAAGAGGAACTTAGTTGAAAAGAGAAAAAGATCATGCGAAAAATGTACTTTATATTAAATAAGCAGAGTATGATTCGAAAAGTGAATAAATTTGAGCTTTATTGTCTCTTGTTGTACATGCGTGCAGCCCCTTGTATGGGGGCATGCTGCTAGTAGGCGCCGGACTCGTCTAGCCGTGTCCGGGGTTTGAATGACCTATTCAGGTGCTTTGATTAGCGGAGCCGGATAGGTGTGGGGCTGTCAAGGCAGTCTCACGTTCTTCCGTACTCAAGTAACCCTTAACACTCCCTTTTAATGAGATGATGCCGCGTGGACCGGGCATTTTAAGTGTAAGAGATGCATAATGCGGTATTGCGTTAAAGCGGGCGAAAGCTTCACGCCCCAGTAGTGCTTGATAGCTACTTTCGAATGGGGCGATGTGGAAGGTTAACTTTTCGTGGTGGAAGTTGTCGGATGAGCCGAACACAACTTCTAGCAGTAAGGAGCCCGTACAATGGGCATATGGGCCTGGCATTACCCCTTTCAAGGAGGTGTTGCTATGGCGAATTTTGGTTGGGTCTATCCCCATCATGCGGATTGTGTCCTGATGTATCAGGTTTATGTCACTGCTGCCATCCATGAGGACTTGTGTAAATTGGAATCCGTTGATTATCGGATCCAATATCAAGGCAGTCCATCCTACGTTCCGGATACTTTCGGAGTAGTCCCGATGGTCTAAGGTGATTGGTTTTGACAACCAGTGTTGGTACTCCGCTGGGGTAGATTGTGCGGCGCGTAATTCAATGGGTGCCGCTCTGTTTTCCCCTTTTGTCACTTGAAGAAAGTTTACTGTTTTGACTTCTTGTGGGAAATTCTTTTTTTTCGGGGCTCTGCTTGTGGTGCTCGTCATCATCTTCACTTGGTGTGTCGAGCCCCTTGTGTTCGGCGTTGAGTCTGCCGGACTGTTTGAAGACCCAACAATCTCTGTGGGTATGGTTTGCAGGCCTCCCGGGAGTACTGTGGATTTGGCATATCTTGTCCAAGATTTTGTTTAAGTTGGATAGCTCATCGCTATTGTCCTTAAGGCGGTTTTTTATTGTTACGCCGTGAGCTTTTGAATCCGGCGTTGATCGCCGCGCTCTTTGGACCGTTCCCTTAATCCGGCGCTGGTCCTTGTTGCGTCGTGGTTTCCCATTTCCATCCCCGACCTCGGATGTACTTGGGTCATTTGGTGCTGCATCTTGCTAGCCAGCTATCCTCTCTAGCATAAAAGCGGGTCATGAGGCTTGTTAATGCGGCCTTGGTTCTTGGCTTCTCTGGCCGAGGTGTGCAGTGAGCCATTCGTCTCGGACGTTGTGTTTGAAAGCTGCTAAGGCTTGGCGTCCGGACAATCGACTATTTGGTTCTTTTGGTGAGGAACCTGTTCCAGAATTCTTGGGCTGACTCTCCGGGTTGTTGAGTTATACGACTTAAATCGTCTGCATCCGAAGGACGGACATAAGTCCCTTGAAAATTTGCCCGAGAAGCATCCTCGAGCTCTTCCCAACTTCCAATGGTATTTTCAGGGAGGCTTTTAAGCCAATGTCGGGCTGGCCCTTTGAGCTTGAGGGGTAAGTATTTTATGACGTGGAGATCATCTCCTCTAGCCATGTGTATGTGGAGGATATAGTCCTCAATCCAGACTCCAGGGTCTGTTGTTCCGTCGTATGCCTCTATGTTTACGGGCTTGAATCCCGCTGGAAATTCATGATCCAGCACCTCATCGGTGAAACATAGGGGGTGTGCGGTGCCCCTGTATTTGGGTGTGCCGTGATGTTCGGATATTTTACGTGTTGTATTGCTTTGAAGAGCTTGCTTTCTCGGCCCATAGATGGACCTGACTGGGCCATCCTTTTGATGTGAATCCTTATGCGAATCGCGTACCGGCTTGTGTGCGGCACCATTTGCCGCTCTCTGTTTGCCATGGGGCCGTCCATCCGACCGGGTGGCTTTCTTGCTTTTTGATTGTGGGGGCTCTACGGCCTCCTCATCAAATTCGGGCAGTAGTTTTCTCTTTGGGTAGCTCTTTGTTCGTATCGCCGCCATATTTTTCTGCGGTGTTGAATACTTTGCTCCATCTGATTCTCGAGTGCATCTTCCGCTGTTTTGAGCTTCCGCTTCGCTTTTTCGTGGTACGCAGCGATGGCGGCGAGCCTTTTGTGGAGGTTCTTCTGCTCCAACAATTTGTCCGCGTGAGATCGTCCGGACTGTTATCTTCGCCGGGGACGGATTGTTTATCCGAGTTGTCCTGTTCGGACGGTTGCTCGATAGCATGTTCGTCGTCCACCGGTTCGCCCTGCTCTGTGGCTGGGTCTTTGTCGAGGCGGGACTTTGTGCGGCGTTTACGTTGCTGTTTTGACTACTTTTCGAGGGATTTACCCTTTGTAGCGTCCCGTTGTTCCTCGTCGTCACTTCCTTTAGGTGTATCCACCATGTATACATCATGGAATGAGGTGGTTGTCCAGCATCCTATAGGTGCTGGTTCATGGTTGTCTCCTACATCGTCGTCCATGCCGTCGATGTCTTCGGAGTCGAAGTCGAGCACGTCGTGTAAGCTTTCGACAGTGGCTACAAAGTGGGTGGTGGGTGGGCGTTGAATTTCTTCGTTGTCCGCATCCCAACCATCCTGACCGTAGTCCGACCAGGGCTCTCCTGATAAAGAGAGAGACTTTAGTGAATTCAGGATGCCGCCAAAGGGCGAGTGCTGAAAGATGTCATGGCGATGAACTCCATGACCGGCGCCCAATCGGATTCGATTGGCCGGGGCGCGGAGGGTTCGGAGTCCGGAGAGGAGTTCGGCACCTTGGAGTCACAGTCTTCGCAAAGGACAGGGATGGAGTTCGGCTCAACCGCCGTTGAGATCCTAGCCCCTAAGGCGGTGTCCAACCACTCGTCCTCGATCGGGGAATCCGGCTCCGGATTAAGGGTCGGAGCAGAATCTTTGGTGCGGCCTCGAGCCTTTGCGGCGAGCTGGATCATACCCATCGAGACAGTGCGGCACGCTCGGCTGTGGCTCGAATCCGTCGAAGATCAAGTCTCTGCGGACATCGGTCGTATAGTTCAAACTTCCAAATCTGACTTGATGGCCAGGGGCGTAGCTTTCGATCTGCTCCAGATGGCCTAGCGAATTGGCCCTCAGTGCAAAGCCGCCGAATACGAAGATCTGTCCAGGGAGAAAAGTCTCACCCTGGACCGCGTCGTTGTTGATGATCGAAGGAGCCATCGGGCCTATAGGTGACGACACAAAGGAACTCTCAATGAAAGCACCAATGTCGGTGTCAAAACCGGCGGATCTCGGGTAGGGGGTCCCGAACTGTGCGTCTAGGCGGATGGTAACAGGAGACAAGGGACACGATGTTTTACCTGTGTTCGGGCCCTCTCGATGGAGGTAATACCCTACTCCTGCTTGATTAATATTGATGATATGGGTAGTACAAGAGTGGATCTACCACGAGATCAAGGAGGCTAAACCCTAGAAGCTAGCCTATGGTATGATTGTTGTTCGTCCCCACGGACTAAAACCCTCCGGTTTATATAGACACTGCGGATAGGGTTAGGGTTACATGTAGTCGGTTACAATGGTAGGAGATCTACATATCCGTATCACCAAGCTTGCCTTCCACGCCAAGGAAAGTCCCATCCGGACACGGGACGAAGTCTTCAATCTTGTATCTTCATAGTCTTGGAGTCCGGCCACGATGATAGTTCGGCTATCCGGACACCCCCTAGTCCAGGACTCCCTCAGGTGGCCTTCAGGATACAAAGGTTCCTGAGTCATTCTACCAGTTCTAGTAGCCACTCTAACAGCATAATCATTTTTCTTAATATTCATTTCATTGAGCAAATCATTTTGACCTTTAAGTACTTGTTCTACTTGAGTGGTAACCATAGAAGCATGTTTGCTAACAAGTTTAAGTTCACCTCTAACATTAGCCATATAATCACCCAAGTGTTTAATCATATAAGTATTTTGTTTAATTGTCTACCAAAATAAGCATTAAATCTTCTTGCTTAACCATAAACTTATCAAACTCATCCAAGCACTGGCTAGCAATTTTAGTAGGAGGGACTTCAGCTTTATCATATCTATAGAGAGAATTTACCTTTACTACCTGTGTCGGGTTATCAAGACCTCGAGGTTCTTCAATAGGTAATGGATTAAGATCATATGTTTCTTCAACAGGCGGTAAATTAAGACCATGTATTTCTTCAATAGGAGGTAAATTCTTAACATCTTCAGCTTGAATACCTTTTTCTTTCATAGATTTCTTTGCCTCTTGCATATCTTCAGGACTGAGAAATAGAACATCTCTCTTCTTCGGAGTTGGTTCAGGGATAGGCTCAGTAATTGGCTCAGGGGCTGGCTCAGGAAGTGCCCAATTATTTTCATTTGTGAACATATTATTCAATAGAATTTCAGCTTCATCCGGTGCTCTTTCCCTGAAAACAGAACCAGCACAACTATCCAGGTAATCTCTGGAAGCATTGGTTAGTCCATTATAAAATAAATCAAGTATTTCATTTTTCTTAAGAGGATGATCAGGCAAAGCATTAAGTAACTTGAGAAGCCTCCCCAAGCTTGTGGGAGACTCTCTTCTTCAATTTGCACAAAGTTATATATTTCCCTCAAAGCAGCTTGTTTCTTATGAGCAGGAAATATTTAGCGTAGAAGTAATAAATCATATCCCGGGGACTACGCACAAAACCGGGATCAAGAGAATTAAACCATATCTTAGCATCACCCGTTAATGAGAACGGAAATATTTTAAGGATATAAAAGTAGCAAGATCTCTCATCATTAGTGAACAGGGTGGCTATATCATTTAATTTAGTAAGATGTGCCACAACAGTTTCAGATTCATAGCCATGAAAAGGATCAGATTCAACCAAAGTAATTATATCAGGATCAACAGAGAATTCATAATCCTTATCGGCAACACAGATAGGTGAAGTAGCAAAAGCAGGGTCAGGTTTCATTCTATCTCTAAGAGATTCCTTACTCCATTTAACTAATAGTCTCTTGAGCTTAGATCTACCTTTGCAGGCCAAAATAGTTGCAGAAGCTTCCATATCAAAAACATAACCCTCAGGAATAACATGCATATCTTCATCATCAATATAATCAGTTTCAATAATTTCTTTCTCTCTAGCCCTAGCAATTTGTTCATCAAGAAATTCACTAAGGGGCACAGTAGTATCAAGCATAGAAGTAGTTTCATCATAAGTATCATGCATAGCATAAGTGGCATCATCAATAACATGCGACATATCGAGCGAATAGCGTAAGAAGGTTTAGGTGTCGCAAGCTTACTCAAAACAGAAGGTGAATCAAGTGCAGAGCTAGATGGCAGTTCCTTACCTCCCCTCGTAGTTGAGGGATAAATTGTTGTCTTAGCGTCTTTCAAGTTCTTCATAGTGGCCAGCAGATATAAATCCCAAGTAACTCAATGAATAGAGCTATGCTCCCGACATGGCGCCAGAAATTAGTCTTGATAACCCACAAGTGTAGGGGATCGCAACAGCTTTCAAGGGTAGAGTATTCAACCCAAATTTATTGATTCGACACAAGGGGAGCCAAAGAATATTCTCAAGTATTAGCAGTTGAGTTGTCAATTCAACCACACCTGGATAACTTAATATCTGCAGCAAAGTATTTAGTAGAAAAGTAATATGATAGTAGTGGTAACGGTAACAAAACGAGTAATGAAAGCAAAAGTAATATTTTTGGTGTTTTGTAGTGATTGTAACTTGATAGCAGGGAAAGTAAATAAGCGAGAACGGTATATGGAAAACTTCGTAGGCATTGGATCGGTGATGTATAATTATCTTGGGATGCGGTTCATCATGTATGATCATAACATAGGGTGACACAGAACTAGCTCCAATTCATCAATGTAATGTAGGCATGTATTAGAATATAGTCATGCGTGCTTATGGAAAAGAACTTGCATGACATCTTTTGTCCTACCCTCCCGTGGCAGCGGGTCCTAACGAAACTAAGGGATATTAAGGCCTCCTTTTAATAGAGAACCGGAACAAAGCATTAGCACTTAGTGAATACATGAACTCCTCAAACTACGGTCATCACCGGAGTGGTCCCGATTATTGTCACTTGGGGTTGCGGATCATAACACATAGTAGGTGACTATAGACTTGAAAGATAGGATCAAGAACTCACATATATTCATGAAAACATAATAGGTTCAGATCTGAAATCATGGCACTCGGGCCCTAGTGACAAGCATTAAGCATAGCAAAGTCATAGCAACATCAATCTCAGAACATAATGGATACTAGGGATCAAACCCTAACAAAACTAACTCGATTACATGATAGATCTCATCCAACCCATCACCATCCAGCAAGCATATGATGGAATTACTCACGCACGGCGGTGAGCATCATGAAACTGGTGATGGAGGATGGTTGATGATGACGACGGCGACGAACCCCCCTCTCCGGAGCCCCTAACGGACTCCAGATCAGCCCTCCTGAGAGGTTTTAGGGCTTCGCGGCGGCTCCGTATCGTAAAACGCGATGATTTCTTCTCCTTGATTTTTTTCTCCCCGAAAGCAAATATATAGAGTTGGACTTGGCGTCGGAGGAGCTCCAGGGGGCCCACGAGGTAGGGGGCGCGCCCTAGGGGGGCAGGCACGCCACCCACCCTCGTGGACAGGTGGTGGGCCCCCTGGCCTTCATCTTTTGCAAGGATTTTTTATTATTTCCGAAAAGTTGTTCCGTGAAGTTTCAGGTCATTCCGAGAACTTTTGTTTCTGCACATAAATAACATCATGGCAATTCTGCTGAAAACAACGTCAGTCCGGGTTAGTTCCACTCAAATCATGCAAGTTAGAGTCGAAAACAAGGGCAAAAGTGTTCGGAAAAGTAGATACGACGGAGACGTATCACATGTGTGTAGTTCTTGGTTTTTGATGAGTTGTAGATTTTTGCAATAAGTATGTGAGTTCTTTATGACTAATGTTGAGTCCATGGATTATACGCACTCTCACCCTTCCTTCATTGCTAGCCTCTTCGGTACCGTGCATTGCCCTTTCTCACCTTGAGAGTTGGTGCAAACTTCGCCGGTGCATCCAAACCCCGTGATACGATACGCTCTATCACACATAAACCTCCTTATATCTTCCTCAAAACAGCCACCATATCTACCTATTATGGCATTTCCATAGCCATTCCGAGATATATTGCCATGCAACTTTCCACCGTTCCGTTTATCATGACACGCTTCATCATTGTCATATTGCCTTGCATGATCATGTAGTTGACATCGTATTTGTGGCAAAGCCACCATGCATATTATTTCATATACGTCACTCTTGATTCGTTGCCCATCCCGGTACACCGCCGGAGGCATTCATATAGAGTCATACTTTTTTCTAGTATCGAGTTGTAATCATTGAGTTGTAAATAAATAGAAGTGTGATGATCATCATTCATAGAGCATTGTCCCAAAAAAAGAGAAAAAAATAAAAAGAAAAGAAAATAGAAAGGGGCAATGCTACTATCCTTTTTCCACACTTGTGCTTCAAAGTAGCACCATGATCTTTATAATAGAGAGTCTTTTGTTTTGTCACTTTCATATACTAGTGGGAATTTTTCATTATAGAACTTGGCTTGTATATTCCAACAATGGGCTTCCTCAAATGCCCTAGGTCTTCGTGAGCAAGGAAGTTGGATGCACACCCACTTAGTTTCTTTTGTTGAGCTTTCATACATTTATAGCTCTAGTGCATCCGTTGCATGGCAATCCCTACTCCTTGCATTGATATCAATTGATGGGCATCTCCCTAGCCCGTTGGTTAGCCGCATCAACGTGAGACTTTCTCCTTTTTTGTCTTCTCCACATAACCCCCATCATCATATTCTATTCCATCCATAGTGCTATATCCATGGCTCACGCTCATATATTGCGTGAAAGTTGAAAAAGTTTGAGATTACTAAAGTATGAAACAATTGCTTGGCTTGTCATCGGGGTTGTGCATGATGAGAGCATTCCTGTGTGACGAAAATGGAGCATGACCAAACTATATGATTTTGTAGGGATGAACTTTCTTTGGCCATGTTATTTTGAGAAGACATAATTGCTTAGTTAGTATGCTTGAAGTATTATTACTTTTATGCCAATATTAAACTTTTATCTTGAATCTTTCGGATCTGAATATTCATGCCACATTTGAGAGAATTACATAGAAAATTATGCTAAGTAGCATTTCACATCAAAAATTCTGTTTTTATCATTTACCTACTCGAGGACAAGCATGAATTAAGCTTGGGGATGCTTGATACGTCTCCAACGTATCTATAGTTTTTGATTGTTCCATGCTATTATATATTCTGTTTTTGACGTTTAATGGGCTTTATTATACACTTTTATATTATTTTTGGGACTAACCTATTAACCGGAGGCCCAGCCCAAATTGTTGTTTTTTTGCCTATTTCAGTGTTTCGAAGGAAAAGGATATCAAATGGAGTCCAAACGGAATGAAACCTTCGGGAACGTGATTTTCGGAACAAACGTGATCGAGAGGACTTGGAGTGGACGTCAAGCAATCAACAAGGAGGCCACGAGGCAGGGGGTGCGCCTACCCCCTGGGCGCGCCTTCCACCCTCACGGGCCCCTCGTAGCTCCACCGACCTACTTCTTCCTCCTATATATACCTACGTACCCTAGAAACATCATATATGGAGCCAAAACCCTATTTCCACCGCCTCAACCTTCTGTACCCGTGAGATCCCATCTTGGGGTCTTTTCCGGCGCTCCGCTGGAGGGGGCATCGATCACGGAGGGCTTCTACATCAAAACCACAGCCTCTCTGATGATGTGTGAGTAGTTTACCTCAGACCTTCGGGTCCATAGTTATTAGCTAGATGGCTTCTTCTCTTTCTTTGGATCTCAATACAAAGTTCTCCTCGATTCTCTTGGAGATCTATTCGATGTAATCTTCTTTTGCGGTGTGTTTGTCGAGAACCGATGAATTGTGGGTTTATGATCAAGATTATCTATGAACAATATGTGAATCTCCTCTGAATTCTTTTATGTATGATTGGTTATCTTTGCAAGTCTCTTCGAATTATCAGTTTAGTTTGGCCTACTAGATTGATCTTTCTTGCAATGGGAGAAGTGCTTAGCTTTGGGTTCAATCTTGCGGTGCTCGATCCCAGTGATGATGAGGGAAATGACACGTATTGTATTGTTGCCATCAAGGATAAAAAGATGGGGTTTATATCATATTGCATGACTTTATCCCTCTACATCATGTCATCTTGCTTAAAGCGTTACTCCATTCTTATGAACTTAATACTCTAGATGCATCTTTGGATAGCGGTCGATGTGTGGAGTAATAGTAGTAGATGCGAGGCAGAGTCGGTCTACTTGTCATGGACGTGATGCCTATATACATGACAATACCTAGATATTCTCATAACTATGCTCAATTCTATCAATTGCTCGACAGTAATTTGTTTACCCACCGTAATACTTATACTATCTTGAGAGAAGCCACTAGTGAAACCTATGGCCCCCGGGTCTATTTTCCATCATATTAATCTCCCGTCAACAAGCTATTTCTATTACCGTTTATTTTGCTTTCTTTACTTTTAGTCTTTATCATAAAAATACCAAAAATATTATCTTATCATCTCTATCAGATCTCACTTTTGTAAGTGGCCGTGAAGGGATTGACAACCCCTTTATCGCTTTGGTTGCAAGGTTCTTATTTGCTAGTGTAGGTGTGTGGGACTTGAGCGTGTTCTCCTACTGGATTGATACCTTGGTTCTCAAAAACTGAGGGAAATACTTACGCTACTTTACTGCATCACCATTTCCTCTTCAAGGGAAAACCAACGTAGTGCTCAAGAGGTAGCACATACCACAGGGGTTGGATGCACCGGCAAAGTTTGCACCAACTCTCAAGGTGAGAAATGGCAATGCACGGTACCGAAGAGGCTAGCAATGATGGAAAGGTGAGAGTGTGTATGATCCATGGACTCAACATTAGTCATAAAGAACTCACATACTTATTGCAAAAATCTACAAGTCATCAAAAACCAAGCACTGCGTGCATGCTCCTAGGGGGATAGATTGGTAGTAAAAGACCATCGCTCGTCCCCGACCGCCACTCATAAGGATGACAATCAAAGAACACCTCATGTTTCAAATTTGTTACTAGCGATTACCATACGTGCATGCTACGGGACTTGCAAACTTCAACACAAGTATTTCTCAAATTCACAATTACTCAACTAGCACAACTTTAATATCACCACCTTCATATCTCAAAACAATCATCAAGTATCAAACTTCTCATAGTATTCAATGCACTTTATATGAAAGTTTTTATTATACCCATCTTGGATGCCTATCATATTAGGACTAATTTTGTAGCCAAAGAAAATTACCATGCTGTTCTAAGGAACTCTCAAAATAATATAAGTGAAGCATGAAAGATCAACAATTTCTATAAAATAGAACCACCACCGTGCTCTAAAAAGATATAAGTGAAGCACTAGAGAAAAATTATCTAGCTCGAAAGATATAAGTGAAGCACATAGATTATTCTAATAAATTCTGATTCATGTGTGTCTCTCCCAAAAGGTGTGTACAGCAAGGATGATTGTGGTAAACTAAGAAGCAAAGACTCAAATCATACAAGACGCTCCAAGCAAAACACATATCATGTGGTGAATAAAAATATAGCATCAAGTAAAGTTACCGATGGACGAAGACGAAAGAGGGGATGCCTTCCGGGGCATCCCCAAGATTAGGCTTTTGGTTGTCCTTGAATTTAACCTTGGGGTGCCTTGGGCATCCCCAAGCTTAGGCTCTTGCCACTCCTTATTCCGTAATCCATCAAATCTTTATCAAAAACTTGAAAACTTCACAACACAAAACTCAACAGAAAATCTCATTAGCCCCGTTAGCGAAATAAAACAAACCACCACTTTAAGGTACTATAATGAACTCATTCTTTATTTATATTGGTGTTAAACCTACTGTATTCAAACTTCTCTATGGTTCATTCCCCCCCCCCCCCGGATACTAGCCATAGATTCATCAAAATAAGCAAACAACACACGAAAAAACAGAATCTATCAAAAACTGAACAGTCTGTAGTAATCTGTATCAGACGCAAACTTTATGTAACTCAAAATTTCTACCAAAATAGGAAGATCTAAATAATTTGTTTATTGATCTACTGCAATTGGAATCAGTATTTTATCATGTTCTGGTGATTTTTAACAATTGTTTTCGTGAGCAGGAAGTTTCTGAATTTTTCAGCAAGATTAAATAACTATCATCCAAGAAGATCCTATAGGTTTTACTTGGCACAAACACTAATTAAAACATAAAACCACATCTAACCAGAGGCTAGATCAATTATTTATTACTAAACAGAAATAAAAAGCAAGAAACAAAAATAAAATTGGGTTGCCTCCCAACAAGCGCTATTGTTTAACGCCCCTAGCTAGGCATAAAGGCAAGAATAGATCTAGGTATTATCATCTTTGGTATGCAATCCATAAGTGGCTCTCATAAGAGATTCATAAGGTAATTTAATTTTCTTCCTAGGAAAGTGTTCCATGCATTTCCTTAATGGAAACTAGAATCTAATATTCCCTTCCTTCATATCAATAATTGCACCAATCGTTCTAAGGAAAGGTCTACCAAGAATAATAGGACATGTAGGATTGCAATCTATATCAAGAACAATGAAATCTACGGGCACATAATTCCTATTTGCAACAATAAGAACATCATTAATCCTTCCCATAGGTTTCTTAATGGTGGAATCCGCAAGATGCAAATTTAGAGAACAATCATCAAATTCGCGGAAACCTAATACATCACACAAAGTTTTTGGAATCATGGAAACACCAGCACCCAAATCACACAAAGCATACCATTCATGATCTTTAATTTTAATTTTAATAGTAGGTTCCCACTCATCATTAAGTTTCCTAGGGATATAAACTTCTAATTCGAGTTTTTCTTCATAAGATTGCATTAAAGCATCAATGATATGTTTAGTAAAAGCTTTATTTTGACTATAAGCATGAGGAGAATTTAGCATGGATTGCTACAAGGAAATACAATCTATCAAAGAGCAATTTGAAGGAAATATGCCCTAGAGGCAATAATAAAGTTATTATTTATTTCCTTATATCATGATAAATGTTTATTATTCATGCTAGAATTGTATTAACCGGAAACATAATACATGTGTGGATACATAGACAAGCAGTGTCACTTGTATGCCTCTACTTGACTAGCTCGTTGATCAAAGATGGTTATGTTTCCTAGCCATTGACATGAGTTGTCATTTGATTAACGGGATCACATCATTAGGAGAATGATGTGATTCACTTGACCCATTCTGTTAGCTTCGCACTCGATTGTTTAGTATGTTGCTATTGCTTTCTTCATGACTTATACATGTTCCTATGACTATGAGATTATGCAACTCCCGTTTACCGGAGGAACACTTTGTGTGCTACTAAATGTCACAACGTAACTGGGTGATTATAAAGGTGCTCTACAAGTGTCTCCGAAGATACTTGTTGGGTTGGCATACTTCGAGATTAGGATTTTTCACTCCGATTGTTGTGGTTTTGATGCGTAGGTAAGAACGGTTCTTGCTAAGCCTGTAGCAGCCACGTAAAATTTGCAACAACAAAGTAGAGGACATCTAACTTGTTTTTGCAGGGCATGTTGTGATGTGATATGGTCAAGACGTGATGCTATATTTTATTGTATGAGATGATCATGTTTTGTAACCGAGTTATCGGCAACTGGCAGGAGCCATATGGTTGTCGCTTTATTGTATGCAATGCAATAGCCCTGTAATGCTTTACTTTATCACTAAGCGGTAGCGATAGTCGTAGAAGCATAAGATTGGCGAGACGACAACGATGCTACGATGGAGATCAAGGTGTCGTGCCGGTGATGATGGTGATCATGACGATGCTCCGGAGATGGAGATCACAAGCACAAGATGATGCTTTGATTGGCGGTAGCATTATAAGGTGATCCCTCACTAAATTATCAAAGTATAAGTGTTCTCCCTGAGTATGCACCATTGCGAAAGTTCTTCGTGCTGAGACACCACGTGATGATCAGGTGTGATAAGCTCTACGTTCAAATACAACGGGTGCAAAACAGTTGCACACGTGGAATACTCAGGTTAAACTTGACGAGCCTAGCATATAACAGATATGGCCTCGAAACATGGAGACCGAAAGGTCGAGCATGAACCATATAGTAGATATGATCAACATAGCGATGTTCACCGTTGAAACTACTCCATCTCACGTGATGATCGGACATGGTTTAGTTGATATGGATCACATGATCACTTAGAGGATTAGAGGGATGTCTATCTAAGTGGGAGTTGTTAAGTATATGATTAATTGAACTTAAATTTATCATGAACTTAGTACCTGATAGTATCTTGCTTGTCTATGTTGATTGTAGATAGATGGCCCGTGCTGTTGTTCCGTTGAATTTTTATGCGTTCCTTGAGAAAGCAAAGTTGAAAGATGATGGTAGCAATTACACGGACTGGGTCCGTAACTTGAGGATTATTCTCATTGCTGCATAGAAGATTTACGTCCTGGAAGCACCGCTAGGTGTACCACCTACGCCAACAACTGCAGACATTATGAATGCCTGACAGTCACGTGTTGATGACTACTCGATAGTTCAGTGTGCCATGCTTTACGGCTTAGAACCGGGACTTCAACGATGTTTTGAACATCATGGAGCATATGAGATGTTCCAGGAATTGAAGTTAATATTTTAAAAGAATGCCCAGATTGAGAGATATGAAGTCTCCAATAAATTCTACAGCTGCAAGATGGAGGAGAATAGTTCTGTCAGTGAGCATATACTCAAGATGTCTGGGTACTGCAATCACTTGATTCAACTGGGAGTTAATCTTAGGATGATAAGCGTCATTGATGTAATTCTTCAATCACTGCCACCAAGCTACAAGAGCTTCGTGATGAACTATAACATGCAAGGGATGGATAAAATGATTCCCGAGCTCTTCGCAATGTTAAAGGCTGCGGAGGTAGAAATCAAGAAGGAGCATCAAGTGTTGAAGGTCAATAAGACCACCAGTTTCAAGAAAAAAGGGCAAAGGAAAGAAGAAGGGGAACTTCAAGAAGAACAGCAAGCAAGTTGCTGCTCAGGAGAAGAAACCCAAGTCAGGACCTAAGCGTGAGACTGAGTGCTTCTACTGCAAGCTTATACGTCTCCAACGTATCTATAATTTTTGATTGCTCCATGCTACTTTATCTATTGTTTTGGACTATAATGGGCTTTATTTTCCACTTTTATATTACTTTTGGGACTAACCTATTAACCGGAGGCCCAGCCCAGAATTGTTGTTTTTTGCCTATTTCAGTGTTTCGAAGAAATAGAATATCAAACGGAGTCCAAACGGAATGAAACCTTCGGGAACGTGATCTTCTCGCCGAAAGTGATCCAGGAGACTTGGACCCTACTCCAAGAAGTACCAGAGGAGGTCACGAGGGTGGAGGGCGCCCCCCTGGGCGCACCTCCCTGCCTCGTGGCCCCCCTGACGCTCCACCGACGTACTCCTTCCTCCTATATATACCTACGTATCCCCAAACGATCAAAAGAGGATCCAAAAACCTAATTCCACCGCCGTACCTTCCTGTATCCACGAGATCCCATCTTGGGGCCTGTTCCGGAGCTCCGCCAGAGGGGGCATCCACCACGGAGGGCTTCTACATCAACACCATAGCCCCTCCGATGAAGTGTGAGTAGTTTACTTCAGACCTTCGGGTCCATAGCTAGTAGCTAGATGGCTTCTTCTCTCTTTTTGGATCTCAATACAATGTTCTCCCCCTCTCTCGTGGAGATCTATTCGATGTAATCTTTCTTTTTGCGGTGTGTTTGTTGAGACCGATGAATTGTGGGTTTATGATCCAGCTTATCTATGGAAAATATTTGAATCTTCTCTGTATTCTTTTATGTATGATTGAGTTATCTTTGCAAGTCTCTTCAAATTATCTGTTTGGTTTGGCCAACTAGATTGGTAGTTCTTGCAATGGGAGAAGTGCTTAGCTTTGGGTTCAATCTTGCGGTGTCCTTACCAAAGGATGTGAAGGGGGTGCAAGGCACGTATTGTATTGTTGCCATCGAGGATAACAAGATGGGGTATTTATCATATTGCATGAATTTATTCCTCTACATCATGTCATCTTGCTTAAGGCGTTACTCTGTTTTAACTTAATACTCTAGATGCATGCTTTGGATAGCGGTCGATGAGTGGAGTAATAGTAGTAGATGAGAATCGTTTCGATCTACTTGTCACGCAGGCGTGATGCCTATATACATGATCATTGCCTAGCTATACTCATAACTATGCTCAATTCATCAATTGCTCAACAGTAATTTGTTCACCCAAGTAGAATATCTATGCTCTTGAGAGAAGCCACTAGTGAAACCTATGGCCCAGGGTCTATTCTCATCATATCAATTTCCATCACTTTATTTACTTGCTTTGCTTTTACTTTTTACTTTGCATCTTTATACCAAAAATACGAAAAATATTATCTCTATCAGATCTTACTCTCGTAAGTGACCGTGAAGGGATTGACAACCCCTAATCGTGTTGGTTGCGAGTAGGTATCGTTTTGTGCAGGTACGAGGGACTTGCACGTGGCCTCCTACTGGATTGATACCTTGGTTCTCAAAAACTGAGGGAAATACTTACGCTACTGTGTTGCATCATCCTCTCCTCTTCGGGGAAAACCAACGGAAGCTCAAGACGTAGCAAGAAGGATTTCTGGCGCCGTTGCCGGGGAAGTCTACGCAAAAGTCAACATACCAAGTACCCATCACAATCCCTATCTCTCGCATTACATTATTTTCCATTTGCCTCTCATTTTCCTCTTCCCCACTTCACCTTGCCGTTTTATTTGCCCTCTCTTTCCCAATCTCCTCCTCTTTTTCCCTTTTTCCCTCGTCCGCTTGTTTGCTCGTGTGTTAGTTTGTTTGCTTGCCGTCATGACTAGTCTCATATCTTCTCCGTTATCTCCCGAGAATGAAGTTCTAAATTTTAAGCAAAGGGAGGGAGAAAATCTAAAAGATGCTTGGTATAGAATTTGCAATGCTCAAAATAGATCTACCAGGAAGCAATCTACTTCAGTTCTTCTTCGTAATTTTTATGTAGGTGCTAATCCTTGGTATAGATATATCCTTGATACCATTACCGGAGGGAATTTCTTGGGTAGCCATACTTTTGATTCTTATAATACTTTAATAGATTTATTTGGCTCACCTCCTCTTTTGGTTAATGGAACTATGTTAACTTTGGAGCATGTTATGCAAAGGCTTAAAATTATTGAAAACAAAGTTGCTACCATTGAATACATTGAAAATCTAGATAAAAAGATTCATAATCAAATTACTCAATATGGATCTAAGGTAGGAATGACTTTGAAAAATATTAAGGAGAAGGAACCCATGGTTAATGAAAAAATAAATCTAGACTCTACTTGAATCGATAAACTTGAGGGTATCATTACCAACTTGGGAACCGTTTTTTCTTCCGTAAAGAATACTCCTAGTCCTCCCACTAAAATTGCCAAGCTTATGTATGTTCCTAAAAATAAGGGTGAATCATCTAGTATGGAAATTGCGGATCTTAAATCTGTAAGTATTCATCCCGATCTTTTTACTATCATTAAGGAACCATTTGCTACGAATGAATTTTTTGATCTTGTGCCTAAAAATTTGATAATTACTAGACAGAAAGAAAATTCTAAAGGAGGTAGATGCCTCATTGAAGAATTGCCTACCAAAGATGGCAATACCTAGATCTATCCTTGCTTTTATGCCTAGCTAGGGGCGTTAAACGATAGCGCTTGTTGGGAGGCAACCCAATTTTATTGTGTGTTTTTTGTTTTTGCTTCTGTTTAGGAATAAATAATCCATCTATCCTCTGTTTATATGTGGTTTTATCTTTTAATTAGTGTTTGTGCCAAGTTGAACCTATTGGATCTTCTTGGATGATAGTTATTTGATCTTGCTGTAATTTCCAGAATCTTTGTGCTCAGTGCCCGAATTGTTGATAATCACCAGAACGTGATAAAATACTGATTCCAATTTCTTCTGATCAATAAACAAATTTTCCAGGTCGTCTAATTTTGGTAGAATTTTTTGGGTTCCAGAAGCTTGCGTTAGTTACAGATTACTACAGACTGTTCTGTTTTTGACAGATTCTGTTTTGCGTGTGTTGTTTGCTTATTTTGATGAATCTATGGTTAGTAAAATAGTTTATAATCCATAGAGAAGTTGGAATACAGTAGGTTTAGCACCAATATAAATAAAGAATGAGTTCATTACAGTACCTTAAAGTAGTCTTTTGTTTTCTTTCTCTAACGGAGCTCACGAGATTTCTATTGAGTTTTGTGTTGTGAAGTTTTCAAGTTTTGGGTGAATTCTTTTGATGGATTATGGAACAAGGAGTGGCAAGAGCCTAAGCTTGGGGATTCCCATGGCACCCCAAAGATAATCCAAGGACACCAAAAATTCAAAGCTTGGGGATGCCCCGGAAGGCATCCCTCTTTAAATCCACTTCCATCGGTAATTTACTTGGAGCTATATTTTTATTCACCACATGATAAGTGTTTTGCTTGGAGCGTCTTGTATTATTTGAGTCTTTGCTTGTTAGTTTACCACAATCATCCTTGCTGTAAACATATTTTGAGAGAGCCACACATGAATTGAAATTTGATAGAATACTCTATGTGCTTCACTTATATCTTTTGAGCTTGATAGTTTTGCTCTATGTGCTTCACTTATATCTTTTTGAGCGTGATAATTTTTGCTCTAGTACTTCACTTAGATCTTTTAGAGCACGGCGGTGGATTTGTTTTAAAGAAACTTGAACTCTCATGCTTCACTTAGATTATTTTGAGAGTCGTTAATAGCATGGTAATTTGCTTAATGTTAATATACTTGGTATTCAAGGTATGTGAAACTTTCTTTTGAGTGCGTTGAATACTAAGATAAGTTTGATGCTTGATAACTGTTTTGAGATATGGAGGTGATAATATCAAAGTCATGCTAGTTGAGTAGTTGTGAATTTGAGAAATGCTTGTGTTGAAGTTAGCAAATTCTGTAGCATGCACGTATGGTTAAAGTTATGTAACAAATTTGAAACATGAAGTGTACCTGGCTTGTGCATCCTTATGAGTGGCGGTCGGGGACGAGCGATGGTCTTTTCCTACGAATCTATCCCCCTAGGATCATGCACGTAGTACTTGATTTTTGATGACTTCTAAATTTTTTCAATAAATATATGAGTTCTTTTGACTAATGTTGAGTCCATGTATTATACGCACTTTTACCTTTCCTCCTTTGCTAGCCTCTTCGGTACCGTGCATTGCCCTTTCTCACCTCGAGAGTTGGTGCAAACTTTGCCGGTGCATCCAAACCCCGTGATATGATACGCTCTATCGCACATAAACCTCCTTATATCTTCCTTAAAACAGCCACCATACCTACCTATTATGGCATTTCCATAGCCATTCCGAGATATATTGCCATGCAACTTTCCACCGTTCCGTTCATCATCATCATGACATACTTTACTTTTGTCATATTTCCATTGCATGATCATGTAGTTGACATCATATTTGTGGCAAAGCCACCATGCATTATTTTTCATACATGTCACTCTTGATTCATTGCACCATCCCGGTACACCCCCGGAGGCATTCATATAGAGTCATATCTTGTTCTAGGTTTCGAGTTGTAATCCTTATGTTGTAATCAATAGAAGTGTGATGATCATCATTATCAGAGCATTGCCCAAACAAACAAAAAGAGAAAGGCCAAAATAAAAAAAAAAGGCCCAAAAAAAAGAAAAGAAAAGGGCAATGCTACTATCTCTTTTTCCACACTTGTGCTTCAAAATAGCACCTTGTTCTTCATGTAGTGAGTCTCATATATTGTGCTTCAAAGTAGCACCATGTTTTTCATGTAGTGAGTCTCATATATTGTGCTTCAAAGTAGCACCATGTTTTTCATATAGTGAGTCTCATAAGTTGTCGTTTTCATACTAGTGGGAATTTTTCATTATAGAACTTGGCTTGTATATTCCTAAGATGGGCTTCCTCAAATGCCCTAGGTCTTCATGAGCAAGCAAGTTGGATGCACATCCACTAGTTTTCTTTGTTGAGCATTCATAGCTCTAGTGCATCTGTTGCATGGCAATCCCTACTCCTCATGTTGACATCAATTGATGGGCATATCCATAACCCGTTGATTATCCTCGTCAATGTGAGACTTTCTCTTTTTTTTTGTCTTCTCCACACACTCCCCATCATCATATTCTATTCCACCCATAGTGCTATATCCATGGCTCACGCTCATGTATTGCGTGAAGGTTAAAAAAGTTTGAGATTATTTAAGTATGAAACAATTGCTTGGCTTGTCATCTTGGGTATAGAAGTTGGGAACATCTTTGTGTGACGAAAATGAAGCATAGCCTAACTATATGATTTTGTAGGGATGAACTTTCTTTGGCCATGTTATTTTGAGAAGACATGATTACTTTGATTAGTATGCTTGAAGTATTATTATTTTTATGTCAATATGAACTTTTGTCTTGAATCTTTCGGATCTGAATATTCATACCACAATTAAGAAGATTTACATTGAAATTATGCCAAAGTATCACTCCACATCAAAAATTCTCTTTTATCATTTACCTACTCGAGGACGAGCAGGAATTAAGCTTGGGATGCCTCGACACGTCTCCAACCTATCTATAATTTTGATTGCTCCATGCTACTTTATCTATTGTTTTGGACTATAATGGGCTTTATTTTCCACTTTTATATTACTTTTGGGACTAACCTATTAACCGGAGGCCCAGCCCAGAATTGTTGTTTTTTGCCTATTTCAGTGTTTCGAAGAAATGGAATATCAAACGGAGTCCAAATGGAATGAAACCTTCGGGAACGTGATCTTCTTGCTGAACGTGATCCAGGAGACTTGGACCCTACTCCAAGAAGTGCCAGAGGCGGTCATGAGGGTGGAGGGCGCGCCCCCCTGCCTCGTGGGCCCCCTGACGCTCCACCGACGTACTCCTTCCTCCTATATATACCTACGTATCCCCAAACGATCAGAAGAGGAGCCAAAAACCTAATTCCACCGCCGTACCTTCCTGTATCCATGAGATCCCATCTTGGGGCCTGTTCCGGAGCTCCGCCGGAGGGGGCATCCACCATGGAGGGCTTCTACATCAACACCATAGCCCCTCCGATGAAGTGTGAGTAGTTTACTTGGACCTTGGGTCCATAGCTAGTAGCTACATGGCTTCTTCTCTCTTTTGGATCTCAATACAATGTTCTCCCCTCTCTTGTGGAGATCTATTCGATGTAATCTTCTTTTTTGTGTGTGTTTGTTGAGACCGATGAATTGTGGGTTTATGATCCAGCTTATCTGTGGAAAATATTTGAATCTTCTCTGAATTCTTTTATGTATGATTGAGTTATCTTTGCAAGTCTCTTCGAATTATCCGTTTGGTTTGGCCAACTAGATTGGTAGTTCTTGCAATGGGAGAAGTGCTTAGCTTTGGGTTCAATCTTGCGGTGTCCTTACCCAAAGGATGAAGGGGTTGCAAGGCACGTATTGTATTGTTGCCATCGAGGATAACAAGATGGGGTATTTATCATATTGCATGAATTTATTCCTCTACATCATGTCATCTTGCTTAAGGCGTTACTCATTTTTAACTTAATACTCTAGATGCATCTTTGGATAGCGGTTGATGAGTGGAGTAATAGTAGTAGATGCGTAATCGTTCGATCTACTTGTCACGGACGTGATGCCTATATACATGATCATTGCCTAGATATACTCATAACTATGCTCGATTACGTCAATTGCTCAACAATAATTTGTTCACCCACCGTAGAATATCTATGCTCTTGAGAGAAGCCACTAGTGAAACCTATGGCCCTGTGGTCTATTCTCATCATATCAATCTCCATCACTTTATTTACTTGCTTTGCTTTTTACTTTTTACTTTGCATCTTTATACCAAAAATACCAAAAATATTATCTCTATCAGATCTCACTCTAAGTAAGTGACCGTGAAGGGATTGACAACCCCTAATCGCGTTGGTTGCGAGTAGCTATCGTTTTGTGCAGTACGAGGGACTTGGCGTGGACTCCTCTTGGATTGATACCTTGGTTCTCAAAACTGAGAGAAATACTTACACTCTTGTCTTTGCGTCATCCTCTCCTCTTGGGAAAACCAACGCATAAGCTCAAGGCGTAGCACAAGCGGTAGTCCTTTGAAGCGGAACTGCCCCAAGTATTTGGCGGATAAGAAGGATGGCAAGGTGAACAAAGGTATATGTGATATACATGTTATTGATGTATACCTTACTAATGCTCGCAGATAGCACCTCGGTATCGATCTTTGGTTCTATTGCTAATATTTGCAACTCGAAACAGGGGCTACGGATTAAGCGAAGATTGGCTAAGGACGAGGTGACGATGCGCGTGGGAAATGGTTCCAAAGTCGATGTGATCGCGCTCGGCACGCTACCTCTACATCTACCTTTGGAATTAGTTTTAGACCTAAATAATTGTTATTTGGTGCCAGCGTTGAGCATGAACATTATATCTGGATCTTGTTTGATGTGAGACGGTTATTCATTTAAATCAAGGAATAATGGTTGTTCTATTTATATGAGTAATATCTTTTATGGTCATGCACCCTTGAAGAGTGGTCTATTTTTGATGAATCTCGATAGTAGTGACACACATATTCATAATGTTGAAGCCAAAAGATGCAAAGTTGATAATGATAGTGCAACTTATTTGTGGCACTGCCGTTTAGGTCATATCGGTGTAAAGCGCATGAAGAAACTCCATACTGATGGACTTTTGGAACCACTTGATTATGAATCACTTGGTACTTGCGAACCGTGCCTCATGGGCAAGATGACTAAAACGCCGTTCTCCGGTACTATGGAGAGACAACAGATTTGTTGGAAATCATACATACAAATGTATGTGGTCCAATGAATGTTGAAGCTCGTGGCGGATATCGTTATTTTCTCACCTTCACAGATGATTTAAGCAGATATGGGTATATCTACTTAATGAAACATAAGTCTGAAACATTTAAAAAGTTCAAAGAATTTCAGAGTGAAGTTGAAAATCATCATAACAAGAAAATAAAGTTTCTATGATCTGATCGTGGAGGAGAATATTTGAGTTACGAGTTTGGTCTACATTTGAAACAATGCAGAATAGTTTCACAACTCACGCCACCCGGAACACCACAGCGTAATGGTGTGTCCGAACGTCGTAATCGTATTTTACTTGATATATGGTGCGATCTAGGATGTCTCTTACTGATTTACCGCTATCGTTTTGGGGTTATGCTTTAGAGACGGCCACATTCACGTTAAATAGGGCGCCATCAAAATCCGTTGAGACGACGCCTTATGAACTGTGGTTTGGCAAGAAACCAAAGTTGTCGTTTCTTAAAGTTTGGGGCTGCGATGCTTATGTGAAAAAGCTTCAACCTAATAAGCTCGAACCTAAATCGGAGAAATGTGTCTTCATAGGATACCCAAAGGAGACTGTTGGGTACATCTTCTATCACAGATCCGAAGGCAAGACTTTTGTTGCTAAATTTGGAATCTTTCTGGAGAAGGAGTTTGTCTCGAAAGAAGTGAGTGGGAGGAAAGTAGAACTTGATGAGGTAACTGTACCTGCTCCCTTATTGGAAATTAGTTCATCACAGAAACTGGTTTCTGTGACACCTACACCAATTAGTGAGGAAGTTAATGATAATGATCATGAAACTTTAGATCAAGTTGTTACTGAACCTCATAGATCAACCAGAGTAAGATCCGCACCAGAGTGGTACAGTAATCCTGTTCTGGAAGTCATGTTACTAGATCATGATGAACCTACGAGCTATGAAGAAGCGATGGTGAGCCCAGATTCATAAAATGGCTTGAGGCCATGAAATCTGAGATGGGATCCATGTATGAGAACAAAGTGTGGACTTTGGTTGACTTGCCCGATGATCGGCAAGCAATTGAGAATAAATGGATCTTCAAGAAGAAGACTGACGCTGACGGTAATGTTACTGTCTATAAAGCTCGACTTGTTGCAAAAGGTTTTCGACAAGTTCAAGGGATTGACTACGATGAGACCTTCTCACCTGTAGCGATGCTTAAGTCTGTCCGAATCATGTTAGCAATTGCCGCATTTTATGATTATGAAATTTGGCAAATGGATGTCAAAACTGCATTCCTGAATGGATTTCTGGAAGAAGAGTTGCATATGATGCAACCAGAAGGTTTCGTCGATCCAAAGGGAGCTAACAGAGTGTGCAAGCTCCAGCGATCCATTTATGGACTGGTGCAAGCCTCTCGGAGTTGGAATAAACACTTTGATAGTGTGATCGAAGCATTTGGTTTTGTACAGACTTTTGGAGAAGCCTGTATTTACAAGAAAGTGAGTGGGAGCTCTGTAGCATTTCTGATATTATATGTGGATGACATATTGCTAATTGGAAATGATATAGAATTTCTGGATAGCATAAAGGGATACTTGAATAAGAGTTTTTCAATGAAAGACCTCGGTGAAGCTGCTTATATATTGGGCATCAAGATTTATAGAGATAGATCTAGACGCTTAATTGGACTTTCACAAGGCACATACCTTGACAAAGTTTTGAAGAAGTTCAAAATGGATCAAACAAAGAAAGGGTTCTTGCCTGTGTTACAAGGTGTGAAGTTGAGTAAGACTCAATGCCCGACCAACGCAGAAGATAGAGAGAAAATGAAAGATGTTCCCTATGCTTCAGCCATAGGCTCTATCATGTATGCAATCTTGTGTACTGCACTGATGTGTGCCTTGCTATAAGTCTAGCAGGGAGGTACCAAAGTAATCCAGGAGTGGATCACTTGACAGCGGTCAAGAACATCTTGAAATACCTGAAAAGGACTAAGGATATGTTTCTCATTTATGGAGGCGACAAAGAGCTCATCGTAAATGGTTACGTTGATGCAAGCTTTGACACTGATCCGGACGATTCTAAATCGCAAACCGGATACGTGTTTAAATTGAGCAGTGGAGCTGTCGGTTAGTGCGATTTGTAATCAAAGCGTCGTGGCGGGATCTACGTGCGAAGAGGAGTACATAGCTACTTCGGAAGCAGCAAATGAAGGAGTCCGGATGAAGGAGTTCATATCCGATCTAGGTGTCATACCTAGTGCATCGGGTCCAATGAAAATCTTTTGTGACAATACTGGTGCAATTGCCTTGGCGAAGGAATCCAGATTTCACAAGAGAACAAAGCACATCAAGAGACGCTTCAATTCCATCCGGGATTTAGTCCAGGTGGGAGACATGGAAATTTGCAAGATACATACGGATCTGAATGTTGCAGACCCATTGACTAAGCCTCTTCCACGAGCAAAACATGATCAGCTCCAAGGCTCCATGGGTGTTACAATCATTACTGTGTAATCTAGATTATTGACTCTAGTGCAAGTGGGAGACTGATGGAAATATGCCCTAGAGTCAATAATAAAGTTATTGTTTATTTCCTTATATCATGATAAATTTTTATTATTCATGCTAGAATTGTATTAACCGGAAACATAATACATGTGTGGATACATAGACAAACATAGTGTAACTAGTATGCCTCTACTTGACTAGCTCATTGATCAAAGATGGTTATGTTTCCTAGCCATTGACATGAGTTGTCATTTGATTAACGGGATCACACCATTAGGAGAATGATGTCATTGACTTGACCCATTCCGTTAGCTTAGCACTCGATCGTTTAGTATGTTGCTATTGCTTTCTTCATGACTTATACATGTTCCTATGACTATGAGATTATGCAACTCCCATTTATCGGAGGAACACTCTGTGTGCTACCAAATGTCACAACGTAACTGGGTGATTATAAAGGTGCTCTACAGGTGTCTCCGAAGGTACTTGTTGGGTTGGCGTATTTCGAGATTAGGATTTGTCACTCCGATTGTTGGAGAGGTATCTCTGGGCCCTCTCGGTAATGCACATCACTTAAGCCTTGCAAGCATTGCAACTAATGAGTTAGTTGCGGGATGATGTATTAGAGAACGAGTAAAGAGACTTGCCGGTAACGAGATTGAACTAGGTATTGAGATACCGACGATCGAATCTCGGGCAAGTAACATACCGATGACAAAGGGAACAACGTATGTTCTTATGCGGTCTGGCCGATAAAGATCTTCCTAGAATATGTGGGAGCCAATATGAGCATCCAAGTTCCACTATTGGTTATTGACCGGAGACGTGTCTCGGTCATGTCTACATAGTTCTCGAACCCGTAGGGTCCGCACGCTTAACGTTTCGATGACAATTATATTATGAGTTTATATGTATTGATGTACTGAAGGTTGTTCGGAGTCCCGGATGTGATCACGGACATGACGAGGAGTCTCGAAATGGTCGAGACATGAAGATTGATATATTTGAAGCCTATGTTTGGATACCGGAAGTGTTCCGGGTGAAATCGGGATTTTACCCGAGTACCGGGAGGTTCGGAACCCCGGAGCTTAATGGGCCATAGTGGGCCTTGTGGAGAAGAGGAGAGGCGGCAGGGGGCCGCCGCCTCCCCCTAGTCCGAATAGGACAAGGAGAGGGGGCGCCCCCCTTTCCTTCCTCTCTCCTCCTCTTTCCCCTCCACTCCTAGTCCAACAAGTAAAAGGGAGGAGTCCTACTCCCGATGGGTGTAGGACTCCTCTGGCGCGCCCCTCTAGGCCGGCCGCACCCCCTTGCTCCTTTATATACGGGGGCAGGGGGCACCCTAGAGACACAACAATTTATCATTTGATCTTTTAGCCGTGTGCGGTGCCTCCCTCCACCATCCACCTCAATAATACTGTAGCGGTGCTTAGGCGAAGCCCTGCGTCAGTAGAACATCATCATCGTCACCACGCCGTCGTGCTGACGAAACTCTCCCTCAACACTCGGCTGGATCGGAGTTCGAGGGACGTCATTGGGCTGAACGTGTGCTGAACTCGGAGGTGCCGTGCGTTCGGTACTTGATCGGTCGGATCGTGAAGACGTACGACTACATCAACCCGTTGTGCTAACGCTTCGGCTTTCGGTTTACGAGGGTAGGTGGACAACACTCTCCCCTCTTGTTGCTATGCATCGCCATGATCTTGCGTGTGCATAGGAATTTTTTTGAAATTACTACGTTCCTCAACACAATTATCATAATTAAATTCCTTGAAATCCAAAATAGTGGGTTCATTGCTATGTAAAGTTTTGACCTCTTCAATCCCACTTTTACCAATTTTTGCATCAAACTCTAAAAACTCCGAATCATTGGGACGCCTTTTAACTAAAGTTGACTCATCTCTAGTCCCATCATTATCAAGATTCATATTGGAAAAGAAAGATTTAATAGGAGACATATCAATCACTTTTAGATCTTCATCCTTATTATCATGAAAACTAGAAGAACACGCTTTCATAAAGCAATCTTTTCTTGCACGAATCCTAGCGGTTCTTTCTTTGCACTCATCAATGGAAATTCTCATAGATTTGAGAGACTCATTTATATCATGCTTAGGTGGAATGGATCTAAGTTTCAAAGAATCAACATCAAGAGAAATTCTATCCACGTTCCAATTCATCAATCTTAGGCATTTTTTCTTCAAGCAAAGCATTGAAATTCTTTTGCGAAATCATAAATTCTTTAACACTAGTCTCAAAATCAGAGGGCATCTTATTAAAATTTACATAAGAGTTGTTGTAGGAATTACCATAATTATTAGAGGAATTACTAGGAAAGGGCCTAGGATTAAAGTTTCCTCTATATGCGTTGTTACCAAAATTGTTCCTACCAACAAAATTCACATCCATAGATTCATTATTATTCTCAATCAAAGTAGACAAAGGCATATCATTAGGATCAGAAGAAACACTCTTATTAGCAAACAACTTCATAAGTTCATCCATCTTTCCACTCAAAACATTTATCTCTTCTATCGCATGAACCTTTTTACTAGTAGGTCTCTCGGTGTGCCATTGAGAATAATTAACCATAATATTATCTAGGAGTTTAGTAGGTTCTCCTAAGGTGATTTCCATAAAAGTGCCTCCCGCTGCCGAATCTAAAAGATTTCTAGAAGCAAAATTCAATCCAGCATATTTTTTTGTATAATCATCCATAAATTCAAACCATGCGTAGGGAAATTACGTATCATTAATTTCATCCTCTCCCAAGCTTGTGCAACATGCTCATGATCAAGTTTCTTAAAATTCATAATATCGTTTCTAAGAGAGATGATCTTAGCGGGAGGAAAGTACTTAGTGATAAAATCATCTTTGCACTTATTCCAAGAACCAATACTATTTTTGGGCAAAGACAAAGACCAAGTTTTAGCACGATCTCTAAGCGAAAACGGAAATATCTTCAATTTAACAATATCATTATGCACGTCTTTCTTCTTTTGCATATCACACAAATCAACAAAGTTGTTTAGATGGATAGCGGCATCTTCACTAGGAAGGCCAGAGAATTTATCTTTCATGACAAGATTCAGCAAAGCAACATTAATTTCACAAGATTCAGCATCAGTAATAGGAGCAATCGGAGTGCTAAGAAAATCATTGTTGTTGGTATTGGAAAAATCACACAATTTAGTATTGTCTTGAGCCATTGTGACAAACAATCCAACACACAAGCACACAAGAGGCAAAAGAAAAGAGGCGAATGGAAAAGAGGGCGAATAAAACGGCAAAGGTGAAGTTGGGGAGAGGAAAACGAGAGGCAAATGGCAAATAATGTAATGTGAGGGATAAGAGTCTGTGATGGGTGCTTGGTATGTCTCGACTTTGGTGTAAACCTCCCCGGCAATGGCGCCAGAAATCCTTCTTGCTACCTCTTGAGCATGCATTGGTTTTCCCTTGAAGAGGAAAGAGTGATGCAGCAAAGTAGCGTAAGTATTTCCCTCAGTTTTTGAGAACCAAGGCATCAATCCAGTAGGAGGATACACGCAAATTGCCTCGTACCTACACAAACAAATAAGAACCTTGCAACCAATGCGATAAAGGGGTTGTCAATCCCTTCATGGCCACTTGCAAAAGTGAGATCTGATAAAGATAATAGGATAAATATTTTTGGTATTTTTATGATATAGATTGGAAAGTAAAGATTGCAAAAATAAAATAAATCGGAAACTTATATGATGGAAAATAGACCCGGGGGCCATAGGTTTCACTAGTGGTTTCTCTCAAGATAGCATAATCTATGGTGGGTGAACAAATTACTGTCGGGCAATTGATAGAAAAGCGCATAGTTATGAGAATATCTAGGCATGATCATGTATATAGGCATCACGTTCGTGTCAAGTAGACTGAAATGATTCTACATCTACTACTATTACTCCACACATCGACCGCTATCCAGCATGCATCTATAGTATTAAGTTCATAACAATGGAGTAACGCATTAGGCAAGATGACATGATGTAGAGGGATAAACTCAAGCAATATGATATAAACCCCAGCTTTTTATCCTCGATAGCAACAATATAATACGTGCCTTGTTGCCCTAACATCCACCGGAAAGGACACCGCAAGATTGAACCCAAAGCTAAGCACTTCTCCAATTGCAAGAAAGATCAATCTAGTAGGCCAAACCAAACTGATAATTCGAAGAGACTTGCAAAGATATCAAATCATACATATAAGAATTCAGAGAAGAACCAAATATTGTTCATAGATAATCTTGATCATAAACCCACAAATCATCAGATCTCGACAAACACACTGCAAAAAGAATTACATCGAATAGATATCCAAGAGAATCGAGGAGAACTTTGTATTGAGATCCAAAGAGAGAGAAGAAGCCATCTAGCTAATAACTATTGACCCGAAGGTCTGTGGTAAACTACTCACACATCATCGGAGAGGCTATGGTGTTGATGTAGAAGCCCTCCGTGATCGATTCCCCCTCCGGCAGAGCGCCGGAAAAGGCCTCAAGATGGGATCTCACGGGTACAGAAGGTTGCAGCAGTGGAAATTTGGTTTCGTGGTGCTCTCGGATGTTTTCGGGGTATATGAGTATATATAGGCGAAAGATGTCGGTCGGGGGAGCCACGAGGGGCCCATGAGGGTGGGGGCGCGCCTACCCCCTGGTCGCGCCTCCCTGCCTCGTGGCTGCCTTGTTGCTTCCTTGATGTCCACTCCAAGTCTCCTGGATCACGTTTGTTTCAAGAATAACTCTCGCGAAGGTTTCATTCTGTTTGGATTCAGTTTGATATTCCTTTTCTGCGAAACACTGAAATAGGCAAAAAACAACAGTTTGCACTCGGCCTTTGGTTAGTAGGTTAGTCCCGAAAATAATATAAAAGTATATAATAAAGCCCATTAAACATCCAAAACAGATAATATAATAGCATGGAACAATAAAAAATTATAGATACGTTGGAGACGTATCAGAGATCATCTTATAGTGCTACCGCCGTACTAAGCAAAATAAGATGCATAAAGGAAAAACATCACATGCAATCAATATAAGTGATATGATATGGCCATCATCATCTTGTGCCTTTGATCTCCATCTCCAAAGCACCGTCATGAGCACCATCGTCACCGGCTTGGCACCTT
Organism: Aegilops bicornis; assembly: GCA_021605145.1. Lineage (NCBI taxonomy): Eukaryota > Viridiplantae > Streptophyta > Magnoliopsida > Poales > Poaceae > Aegilops > Aegilops bicornis. The sequence goes on from CM038675.1 coordinate 574,536,560, forward strand.
GATCTCCATCAAAGCATCGTTGTCGTCTCGCCAACTATTGCTTCTACGACTATCACTATCGCTTAGTGATAAAGTAAAGCAATTACATGGCGATTGCATTTCATACAATAAAGCGACAACCATATGGCTCGTGCCAGTTGCCGATAACTGTTACAAAACATGATCATCTCATATAACAATTTATATATCATCACGTCTTGACCATATCATATCACAGCAAGCCCTGCAAAAACAAGTCAGACGTCCTCTACTTTGTTGTTGCAAGGTTTACGTGGCTGCTACGGGCTTAGAAAGAACCGTTCTTACCTACGCATCAAAACCACAATGATTTTTTGTCAAGTGTGCTATTTTAACCTTCAATAAGGACCGGACGTAGTCACACTCGATTCAACTAAAGTTGGAGAAACAAACACCCACTAGCCACCTGTGTGGAAAGCACAGCGGTAGAACCAGTCTCATGAACGCGGTCATGTAATGTCGGTCTGGGCCGCTTCATCCATCAATACCGCCGAATCAAAGTATGATAGGCTGGTAAGCAGTATGACTATTATCGCCCACAACTCTTTTGTTCTACTCGTGCATATAACATCTACGCATAGACCTGGCTCGGATGCCACTGTTGGGGAACGTAGTATTTCAAAAAATTTGCCTACGATCTCGCAAGATCTATCTAGGAGAAGCATAGAAACGAGCGGGGAGAGTGTGTCCACGTACCCTCATAGAGAAAGCGGAAGCTTTTAGTGACGTGGTTGATGTAGTCGAACGTCTTCACGATCCAATCGATCCAAGTGCCGAACGCACGGCACCTCCGCGATCAGCACACATTTAGCTCGGTGACGTCCCTCGAACTATTGATCCAGTTGAGGCCATGGGAGAGTTCTGTCAGCACGACGGCATGGTGATGGTAATGATGAAGTTACCGGCACAGGGCTTCACCTAAGCACTATGACGATATGACCGAGGTGTGTAACTGTGGAGGGGGCCACCACACACGGCTAATACAAATCTTGGAGTGCATTTGGGGTGCTCCCCTCCCCCGTATATAAAGGAGGGAGGGAGGAGGCAGCCGGCCTAGGGGGTGCGCCAAGCATAGGGAGTCCTACTAGGACTCCCAAGTCCTAGTAGGATTCCCTTTCCTATTCGGAGTAGGAGAGAAGGAAAGAGAGGGAGAGGGAGAAGGAAAGGAGGGGGGGGGGGCTGCGCCCCCACCCCTTTTGTCCAATTCGGTTTGGGCAGGGGGAGGCGTGTGCCACCTCTTGGCCCTTCTCCCCTCTCTCGACTAAAGCCCAATAAGGCCCATTACTTCTCCCGGAGAATTCCTGTAACTCCCCGGTACTCCGAAAAATACCCGAATCACTCGGAACCTTTCCGATGTCCGAATATAGCCTTCCAATATATGAATCTTTACCTCTCGACCATTTTGAGACTCCTCGTCATGTTCGTGATCTCATCCGGGACTCCGAACAAACTTCGGTACATCAAATCACATAACTCATAATACAAATCGTCATCGAACGTTAAGCGTGCGGAACCTACGGGTTCGAGAACTATGTAGACATGATCGAGACACATCTTCGGTCAACAACCAATAGCGGAACTTGGATGCTCATATTGGCTCCTACATATACTATGAAGATCTTTATCGATCAAACCGCATAACAATATACATTGTTCCCTTTGTCATCGGTATGTTACTTGCCCGAGATTCGATCGTACGTATTATCATACCTAGTTCAATCTCGTTACCGACAAGTCTCTTTACTCGTTCCGTAATGCATCATCCCGCAACTAACTCATTAGTCACATTGCTTGCAAGGCTTATAGTGATGTGCATTACCGAGAGGGCACAGAGATACCTCTCCGGTACACGGAGTGACAAATCCTAATCTCGATCTATGCCAACTCAACAAACATCATCGGAGACAGCTATAGAGCATCTTTATAATCACCCAGTTACGTTGTGACATTTGGTAGCACACAAGGTGTTCCTCCGATATTCGGGAGTTGCATAATCTCATAGTCTGAGGAACATGTATAAGTCATGAAGAAAGCAATAGCAATAAAACTAAATGATCATTAATGCTAAGCTAACGGATGGGTCTTGTCCATCACATCATTCTCCTAATGATGTGATCCCGTTCATCAAATGACAACACAGGTCTATGGTTAGGAAACTTAACCATCTTTGGTTAACGAGCTAGTCTTGTAGAGGCTTACTAGGGACACGGTGTTTTGTCTATGTATCCACACATGTATCAAGTTTCCGGTTAATACAATTCTAGCATTAATAATAAACATTTATCATGATATAAGGAAATATAAAATAAAAACTTTATTATTGCCTCTAAGGCATATTTATGTCATTAAGGGATTTGTAGCATATCATTAAGCACTTTGAGCAAGCAAGCCATTAAGCAACACCTCATTCCCTTTTAATAGTATTTGTTTTTGAAAGGATCGACAAGAGGTGTCTAGAGGGGGGGTGATTAGACACTAAGTACCAAAAGTTGCAGTTTTTAACTTCCTTAAGTTCGAGTGGAGTTTTGGCACAAGTTTAACACTCACAATACATATCAAGCAAGTATGCAAAGAGTATATGAGCAGCGGAAAGTAAAGCATGCAACTTGCAAGAATGTAAAGAGAAGGGTTTGGAGGATTCAAACGCAATTGGAGACACGGATGTTTTTGTCGTGGTTTCGATAGGTGGTGCTATCGTACATCCACGTTGATGGAGACTTCAACCCACGAAGGGTAGCGGTTGTCTTGAGAGTCCATGCAGGGCTCCACCCACGAAGGGTCCACGAAGAAGCAACCTTGTCTATCCCACCATGGTCGCCGCCCACGAAGGACTTGCCTCACTAGCGGTAGATCTTCACGAAGTAGGCGATCTCCTTGCCCTTACAAACTCCTTGGTTCAACTCCACAATCTTGTCGGAGGCTCCCAAGTGACACCTAGCCAATCTAGGAGACACCACTCTCCAAGAATTAACAAATGGTGTGTTGATGATGAACTCCTTGCTCTTGTGCTTCAAATGATAGTCTCCCCAACAATCAACTCTCTCTCTCACAAGATTTGGATTTTGTGGAAAGAAGATTTGAGTGGAAAGCAACTTGGGGAAGGCTAGAGATCAAGATTCATATGGTAGGAATGGAATATCTTGGCCTCAATACAAGGGTAGGTGGTTCTCTCTCAGAAAATGTGAATTGGAAGTGTAGGTTTGTTCTGATGGCTCTCTCCACGAATGAAGAGTGGGTGGAGGGGTATATATAGCCTCCACACAAAATCTAACCGTTACACACAACTTACCAAACTCGATGGGACCGAATTGATAAACTCGGTCGGACCGATTCAGCAAATCTAGTGACCGTTAGGATTTTCGGTGGGACCAACATGCAACTCGGTAGGACCGATATGGTTAGGGTTAGGGCATAACGTAATCTCGGTGAGACCGATTACACAAACTCGGTGGGACCGATTTTGGTAATAAGCTAACCAGAGAGTTGGTGAGGCAAACTCGGTGAGACCGATTACACAAACTCGGTGGGACCGATTTTGGTAATAAGCTAACCAGAGAGTTTGCATTGTAATCTCGGTAGTACCGATTGCTCAAACTCGGTGAGACCAATTTCGGTAATGTACATACACAGAGAGATTACAATCCCATCTCGGTGAGACCGAGATCCCTATTGGTGAGACCGATTTGCCTAGGGTTTGTGGCAGTGGCTATGAAATCTGAACTCGGTGGCGTCGGATAGAAAGAATCGGTGGGGCCGAGTTTGACTTTTGGTTTAGGACATATGTGGATGTGGGAAAGTAGTTGAGGGTTTTGGAGCATATCACTAAGCACTTTGAGCAAGCAATCCATTAAGCAACACCTCATCCCCTCTTGATAGTATTGGCTTTTCCTATAGACTCAATGTGATCTTGGATCACTAAAATATAAAATGTAGAGCCTTGTGCTTGAAGCTTGATCCAATCCTTTGTCCTTAGCATCTTGAAGGGGTTCCACATCCTTTAGTCCATACCACTTCATTTGTTGAAATTGTCTGAAACATACTAGGTAAAAGTGTTAGTCCAACAAGAGATATGTTGACATTAATTACCAAAGTCACCCAGGGAGCACTTGTGCTTTCAATCTCCCCCTTTTTGGTAATTGATGGCAACATACATCAAAGCTTTAGATAAAGATATAGAGAATAGCAAGTTAAGCTTTGGAAAGACATGTAACATGCATAGGCTCCCCCTACATGTATGCAATCATGTGAATATGGAATATAGAAGCATGTGAGAGCATAACCATGACAGAGTAGGCAATGTGTTACATGTATCTTGGCTATATGCATCAGAGCAAAAGATGTGAATATGGGAAATGTACCTTCATGCTCATGAGTCCTTCTTGCAAACAATATGTACATCAGCAAGAATTCCTCATAGACATGATTGTGATGCATATACTTACCTTGTGGTCTTGAGTTGGCTTAGGATGGAATGAACCTGTGAAAATAAGGTTAGATAACACAGATGCACCTACTAGCCAGAGCAAACAAAAGAAACCACAAGAGTACCAAGACTGGGATGACATGTAGAGAGTGAGTATTGAGTACCACAATAGATATTGACATGTCCCCAAAGGTAAAGATGTGCAATGAATTTAAGAAATTTCTTTCCCTTAGATGTCTTGCTCCCCCTGAATCTAGCATGGGATACTGGGAGAAGATAGGGAACAGAAAATCAGAGCTCAAAGAAACAAATGAACTGAGCTAATGCAAATAAGCACATATGAACATGTCTTTCCCCTCAAGAAGACATGTGGCATCTCTCCTCTTGAACACCAAGCATCTGGGATCCTTGAAGATTACTCTTTCCTTGAGTATTCCCTCCCCCTAGAGATCTTTCCCCCGAGAGATATGATTAAGCTTTGATGTGAGCTCTCCCCCTTTGACATCAATTTCCAAGAAGGGTCTTCTGGAATTTGTCGTGAATGGGTTTGGTCCTTGAGTCACAGCACAAAGCTCTAAGGTAAATGTGATGCTTGTAGAGGACAAGATTCATTGAGTGGAGCTGGATCAAGAGTAATCCAGGAATAAATGGAAAAATGTTTTTCCTGTAGTGAAATCGGTGGCACCGAGTTGTATGCTTCGGTTGCACCGAAAAACTTCGGTTAGACCGAGAACAAGAAACAGGTGGGACCGAGTTCATCACAGAGAAAAGCACTTGTCACCTTAGCTCACTAGACAAGTAAGATCCCACAAGGATTTGCAAGGAATTAACAAGATTTGCAATGAATTGGATGCAGGGAATGCAGAACAAAAAGAAAAGAAAAGAAAGGAAATCTAGATGAAGTTTTTTTTGAAAGGGGAAACAAATATGCATGAGACAAATGCAAAAGGAAACACAAGAGAACTTCATCTAGAATTGGGCAGTGACAAAGTCACCTATGTTAGAGTATATTGACTTAGGAGTCAAGTGAGATCACTTGATCATAGGTCATACTCATTGTTTAAGCGCAAAATGGGGTTGCCATTTTTCGTTTAAGCATCTTGATGTATTCACATCTTGTCGAGTTGCTTTGACTCATGACTTAGAGTAAAGCTTCTCTAAGATGGAATAACATACCTTGGGTGGTGGTGTTGATCGTGATCATGTAGTTGAACTTGTGTGGGTTGCTCAAGGTTGATGTAGCTCATCAAGAGTTGGGAGCACCACTTGGAATTTGAGTTCATCTACCTACATGGGTTAGTTTTACATGAGGAAGAGCACTTGTGTATCCAAAATGACAATCATGAAACTCAACATGGAATTTGTCAAAGGATATGTTTGAATGGTTTTGTACTTCCTTGTCTTCAACCACCATTGTGTAGAGACTTGGTGATGTTGAGATTGCTCAAGATGTGAGTGAGTTGCAATCTCATAGATTTAGACTCATCGAAGTACCTACAAGGGTTAGATAACATGCAAGATGCAAATATATCCAAGACATAAGATAGTCATCATAAGAGAAATATCAAGGATTAGTCATAAGCTCAAGTCTTGCATGTATCCATTGGAGTTCCTACTCCAAGTTTGAAGCATCAATGATGTTCAATTCACCTCTTAACCTGCAAAACACTTTCTCATCAAGTGGTTTAGTGAATATATCTACTAACTGCTTGTTGGTGCGAACATGCTTAAGATTAATGTCACCCTTAGCAACATGATCTCGAATGAAATGATGACGAACTTCTATGTGCTTAGTTTGAGAGTGTTGCACGGGATTGTGAGCAATCTTGATAGCACTTTCATTGTCACAAAGTAATGGAACATGTTTCACATATATCCCATAATCTTTAAGAGTTTGGGTCATCCAAAGTAATTGAGCACAACATGAACCAGCGACAATGTATTCCGCTTGGCGGTGGATAAGGATACCGAGTTTTGTTTCTTGGAAGACCAAGACACAAGAGATCTACCAAGAAATTGACAAGTACCCGAAGTGGACTTTCTATCAACCTTGTCACCGGCATAGTCCGAGTCGGTGTAGCCAACAAGATCGAAAGAAGACCTCTTAGGATACCAAATGCCAAAATTTGGTGTATGTATTAAGTATCTCACTGTCCTTTTCACGGCCTTAAGATGACATTCCTTAGGAGCAGCTTGATATCGTGCACACATGCACACCCTTAGCATGATATCGGGACGTGAAGCACATAGGTATAACAATGAACCAATCATAGAGCGGTAAACCTTTTGATCAAACGGTTCACCATCTTTGGTCAAATCAAGATGTCCATTAGTAGGCATGGGTGTAGTCATACCTTTGCATTCTTGCATATTGAACTTCTTGAATAAGTCCTTGGTGTACTTCGTTTGAGAGACAAAGGTACCTTCCTTAGTTTGCTTGATTTGCAAACCAATAAAGAATTTGAGTTCACTCATCATAGACATCCCAAACTTCTCCGACATTAGCTTCCCAAACTTTTCACTAAAATGAGGGTTAGTAGAACCAAATATAATATCATCGACATAAATTTGGCATACAAATAGTTCCCCATTAACACTTTTTGTAAAAAGAGTAGAATCAATTTTACCAATTTCAAAGCCTTTTTCAATAAGGAACTTGGTCAAGCATTTATACCATGCTCTAGGAGCTTGTTTAATACCATAAAGGGCTTTGTGTGAAGTTTGTAGACATGATCAGGTTTCTTAGGATTGACAAAGCCGGGAGGTTGCTTAACATAAACTTCCTCCTCAATTTCACCATTTAGAAAAGCACTTTTAATGTCCATTTGGTACAAGGTGATATCATGGTGATTAGCATAAGCAAGTAAGATGCGAATGGACTCAAGTCTAGCAACGGGAGCATAAGTCTCACCATAGTCCATACCTTCGACTTGTGTGTAGCCTTGGGCGATGAGACGTGCTTTGTTGCGGACTACTTGTACATCTTCATCTTGCTTGTTGCGAAACACCCATTTGGTACCGATGATGTTGTGGTTGTTGTCGCGCTTCTCAACCAATGTCCACACTTGATTTCTCTCAAAGTTGTGTAGCTCTTCATGCATAGCATTTATCCAGTCCGGATCTTCCAATGCTTCTTCAACCTTCATAGGTTCAATGCTAGAGATGAATGAATAGTGTTCATAAAATTTAGCTAAACGATTTTTAGAGCGAGTGATTCTCCCGGTTTGGATATCCTTGTAGATTTGCTCGACGGGGTGGTCTTTAGCAATTCTTGCTCGAACTCGCAAAAGCTTTTGCTTGGGTCTTGGTTGAACATCTTCTTCATCTTGTTCTTCTTCTTGGCCTTCTCCATTCTTGGCGTTGTCATTCTCTTGTCGTGGTGGAGAAGGAGGTTGTTGGCGTTCGTCTTGGTGCACTTCCTCATTTTCTTCATCTTGGTGTGTCCCACTTGTGGATGCTTCCGTAGCAACTCTTGGTCCACCTTGTCATGAGGTAGAAGCTTCCACTTGGACGGACGAGGTACTCTCCTTCACCTCCGTTGGACGAATCTTTCCAATAGACAAGTCTTGGATTGCTTCCGAGGGATCTTTGTCTCCTACATCAATTGGCAATTGCTCTACTTGCGAGCCGTTAGATTCATCAAACTTCACATCTACCGTTTCTTCAACCTTTCGGGTGAAATTGTTGTAGACACGGTATGTGCGAGAGTTTGAGCCATAACCAAGTAGGAAACCTTCATGAGACTTAGGAGCAAATTTAGAATGATGATGCTTATCAAGAATGTAGCACTTTGAGCCGAATACTCGAAAGTATCCAACTTGGGGTTTGTTACCGATGAGGAGCTCGTATGCCGTCTTGCCGAGTAGCTTGTGAAGATACAAGCGATTGTTGCATGACAAGCTGTCTCAACCGCTTCCGCCCAAAAGTGCTTTGGCGTCTTGTACTCATCAAGCATCGTTCTTGCCATTTCAATGAGCGTCCGGTTCTTCCTCTCAACAACTCCATTTTGTTGAGGTGTGTATGTAGCCGAGAACTCGTGTGAAATACCTTCTTCGTCAAGAAAGGTATCCACATTTGCATTCTTGAACTCCGTCCCGTTGTCGCTTCGAACCTTCTTGATCTTCACGTCAAATTGATTTTGGGCCTTCCTAGCGAAGTTTGAAGATCTTTTGGACCTGCGATTTACCATCGAGAAAGAATACCCACGTAAATCTTGAAAAATCATCAACTATAACTAGACCAAAAGAATTTCCACCAAGACTTTTGTAAGCGTTAGGACCAAAAAGATCCATGTGAAGTAGCTCGAGTGGCCTCCTTGTGGTCATGATGTTCTTCACGGGATGCCTTCCTCCAACCTGTTTACCAGCTTGACAAGCGCTGCAAAGTCTATCCTTATCAAATATGACATCGTTAACGCCAAGGTTATGATTTCCTTTAATAAGCTTGTCAAGGTTTCGCATGCCAACATGACCTAGTCTTCTATGCCACAACCAACCTTTAAAAAATTTAGCAATAAAGCAAGTTCTAGGTTGAGCCTTTTTAGTGAAATCAACAATGTAGAGATCACCTCTACGTATACCGGTAAAGACCATTTTATGATTATCTCTTCGAAACACTTGGCAATCTACTTGATAGAATAGGACATTGAAACCGAAATCAGCAAGTCTAGATACTGAAAGTAAGTTGTAGCCAAGAGATTCACCGAGCATGACATTTTGTATGGAGCTATCATGTGAGATGGCCACCTTACCAAGGCCAGCCACCTTACCCTTTGAATTATCACCAAAAGTGACATATTTTCGGGGGCCGTCGTTTTCAGCAAGCTCACGGAACATGTCTTTATCTCTGGTCATATGATCAGTACATCCACTGTCAAGGACCCATTCCTTTCCTCCAGCCATGTAGCCGCCAAGGTTTGCCATAAGACCAAAGTGTCTCATTGCATCATCAAGATCATATTCACTATCATCATCCTCATCATAGTATCCATGTTCAACATCATCTTGTGATTGATCAATTCCTAGAGAGGGTAATTCATTAGACAGATGATCATTTCTATGATTGTCTTTATGGATTCTAATAGCTTCGGAAATAATATTGCTAATGATTCCAACATCTCCTATGGCACGCATGAGATTTGTAAGCTCAAATAGAAAATCACCAAAGCTAGGATCACTAGAATTCATCTTACTCAAGGCAATAGACTTATGGAGAATTTCATCTAAATTTTTCAAGGAATAACTGAAATCGTTCCTCAAGAAATTTCCATATAGTATAGGTACAATCAAGAGTAGGCAAACTAGCAATCAAATTTTGGGCAATCCTCTTATGATAAGATTGATAGTTCTAAGATTGCGAATCATGTCAAGATCCTCTTCGGGTGTGGGATGCAAGGGATCAATATGAGGTGCACAAGGGCTAGAAATGTACTTGTTCAAATGATCTTCATTGAAAATCTCGAGCATTTCATTTTTCCACTCATGAAAATATCCTCCATCAAGAATAGGCACTCTATGTCTAAGACTCCCTAAAGTAGACACATCCATCTTCCTCCAAAGGTGTTTAAACCAAGGCAATGGAGACCAAAGCTCTGATACCAATTGAAAGGATCGAGAAGAGGTGTCTAGAGGGGGGGGTGATTAGACACTAAGTACCAAAAGTTGTAGTTTTTAACTTCCTTAAGTTCGGGTGGAGTTTTGGCACAAGTTTAACACTCACAATACATATCAAGCAAGTATTCAAAGAGTATATGAGCAGCGGAAAGTACAGCATGCAACTTGAAAGAATGTAAAGAGAAGGGTTTGGAGGATTCAAACGCAATTGAAGACACAAATGTTTTTGTCGTGGTTCCGATAGGTGTTGCTATCATACATCCACGTTGATGGAGACTTCAACCCACGAAGGGTAACGATTGCGCGAGTCCACGGAGGGCTCCACCCACGAAGGGTCCATGAAGAAACAACCTTGTCTATCCCACCATGGTCGTCGCCCACGAAGGACTTGCCTCACTAGCGGTAGATCTTCACGAAGTAGGCGATCTCCTTGCCCTTACAAACTCCTTGGTTCAACTCCACAATCTTGTCGGGGGCTCCCAAGTGACACCTAACCAATCTAGGAGACACCACTCTCCAAGAAGTAACAAATGGTGTGTTGATGATGAGCTCCTTGCTCTTGTGCTTCAAATGATAGTCTCCCCAACACTCAACTCTCTCTCACAGGATTTGGATTTGATGCAAAGAGGATTTGAGTGGAAAGCAACTTGGGGAAGGCTAGAGATCAAGATTCATATGGTAGGAATGGAATATCTTGGCCTCAACACAAGGGTAGGTGGTTCTCTCTCAGAAAATGTGAATTGGAAGTGTAGGTTTGTTTTGATGGCTCTCTCCATGAATGAAGAGTGGGTGGAGGGGTATATATAGCCTCCACACATAATCTAACCGTTACACACAACTTACCAAACTCGGTGGGACCGAATTGATAAACTCGGTCGGACCGATTCAGCAAATCTAGTGACCGTTAGGATTTTCGGTGGGACCGACATGCAACTCGGTAGGACCGATATGGTTAGGGTTAGGGCATAACGTAATCTCGGTGAGACTGATTACACAAACTCGGTGGGACCGATTTTAGTAATAAGCTAACCAGAGAGTTGGTCGTGCAAACTCGGTGAGACCGATTACACAAACTCGGTGGGACCGATTTTGGTAATAAGCTAACCAGGGAGTTTGCATTGTAATCTCGGTAGTACCGATTGCTCAAACTCGGTGAGACCGATTTTGGTAATGGACATACACAGAGAGATTACGATCTCATCTCGGTGATACTGAGATCCCTATCGGTGAGACCGATTTGCCTAGGGTTTGTGGCAGTGGCTATGACATCTGAACTCGGTGGCGCCGGATAGAGAGAATCGGTGGGGCTGAGTTTTACTTTTGTTTTAGGACATATGTGGATGTGGGAAAGTAGTTGAGGGTTTTGGAGCATATCACTAAGCACTTTGAGCAAGCAAGCCATTAAGCAACACCTCATCCCCTCTTGATAGTATTGGCTTTTCCTATAGACTCAATGTGATCTTGGATCACTAAAATATAAAATGTGGAGTCATGTGCTTGAAGCTTGAGCCAATCCTTTGTCCTTAGCATCTTGAAGGGGTTCCACATCCTTTAGTCCATGCCACTTCATTTCTTGAACTTGTCTGAAACATACTAGGTAAAAGTGTTAGTCCAACAATAGATATGTTGACATTAATTACCAAAATCACCCAGGGAGCACTTGTGCTTTCACATTTTCCTATGGACTCAATGTGATCTTGGACCACTAAAATGAAAATGAAGAGTCTTGAGATTTTGCCAATCTTTGTCCTTAGCATCTTGAAGGGGCTCCACATCCTCTTGTCCATGCCACGCCTTTGTTGAACTCTCTGAAATATACGAGATGAGAACATTAGTCCAACAAAAGATATGTTGACATTAATTACCAAAATCACCCAGGGAGCACTTGTGCTTTCAATCTCCCCTTTTTGGTAATTGATGACAACATACATCAAAGGTTTAGATAAAAGATATGAAGAATGACAGGTAAAGCTTTGGAAGGACATGTAACATGCATAGGCTCCCCCTACATGTATGCAATCATGTGAAGATAGATTATAAGAGCATGTGAATGCATAGACATGTCAGATCAAGCAATGAGTTACATGTGTCTTGGCTATATGCATCAGAGCAAATGATGTAGATACAGGAAATATACCTTCATGTTCATGAGTCCTTCTTGCAAACAGTATGTACATCAGCAAGAGATCATCATGCACATGAGTGCGATGCATATACTTACCTTGTGGTCTTGAGCTGGCTTTGGAATAGGTGAACCTGAGTAAACAAGGTTAGATAACGCACGAACACCTACTGGACAAAGCAATTTGAGAAACCACAAGAGTACCAAGATTGGGATGACATGTAGTGAGTGAGTACTAGGTACTCTATCGGATATAGACATGTCCCCAAAAAGTAAAGATATGTAATGAATTCGAAGATTTCCTTCCCTTAGATGTCTTTGTCCCCCTGAATCTGATATTGGATAATGGGAGAAGGTAGGGCAAAAGAAAATCAGAGCAAAAACAATCATAACAAACATACTAACATGTCTTTCCCCTCTTGAAGACATGTGAGTTCTCTCCTCTATGGATAATAAGCATCTAGAGAAGCTTAAGGTGTGCATTCTGCATCTAGAGAAGCTTAAGGTGTGCATTCTCTCTTATGTGATAAGCTTTGATGTGCTCTCTCTCCCCCTTTGACATCAATTTCTAAGAAGGGATCTTCTGGAGCATGAGTCAAGTAGGTTTGGTCCTTGAGTCACATTACAAAGCAACATGCACTATAAGATGCTGGTAGAGGACAAGAATCATCAAGTAGAGTTGGAACAAATGTGCAGGATGCAAATGGCAAAGTTTTTTCTCAGCATTGAAATCGGTAACACCGAGTCTTTTGCTTCGGTGGCACCGAGTTGTTTCGGTTTAGCCGAAAGAAACAAACCGGTGAGGCCGAATTCAACACAAAAAGAAAACAATTGTCTAGAATTGGTCGGCGACAAAGTCACCTATGTTAGAGTATATTGACTGAGGAGTCTAGTGAGATCACTTGATCGTAGGTCATACTCATCGTTTAAGCTCAAAATGGGGTTGCCATTTTTCGTTTAAGCATTTTGATGTATTCAGATCTTGTTGAGCTGCTTTGACCCATGACTTGGGGTAAAGCTTCTCTAAGATGGAATGACATACCTTGGGTGGTGGTGTTGAACTTGATCATGTAGTTGAACTTGTGTGGGATGCTCAAGGTTGATGTAGCTCATCAATAGTTGGGAGCACCGCTTGTAGTTTGAGTTCATCTACCTACATAGGTTAGTCTTGCAAGGAGGAGCACTTGTGTATCCAAAGTGACAATCATGAAATTTGATACCAAATGAAATTCGATATAAAGAATTTGTCAAAGGATATATTGAAAGGATTCATGCTTCCTTGTCTTCAACCACCATATTGTAGAGAATTTTTGATGCAGAGATTGATCAAGATGTGAGAGAGTTGCAATATCATAGATTTAGGTTCATGCAACTACCTACAAGGGTTAGATAGCATGAAAGGGTACAAGTATAGATCCAAGACATATGATCATCATCATAAGAGAAATATCAAGGATTAGTCAAAGACTCATGGCTTGCATGTATGCAAATGGAGTGTCTACTCCAAGTTTGAGGCATTAATAATGTTCAATTCACCTCTCAAATGGAAAAATACTTTCTCAACAAGCAGTTTGGTGAATATATCCGCCAATTGCTTATCGGTACGAACATTCTTAAGATCAATGTCTCCTTTAGCAACATGATCTTGAATGAAATGATGATGAACTTCAATATGCTTAGTTCAAGAATGTTGCACAGGATTGTGAGAAATCTTAATAGCACTTTCATTATCTCAAAGCAATGGAACATGTTTCACATAGATCCCATAATCTTTAAGAGTTTGGGTCATCCAAAGTAATTGAGCACAACATGAACCGGCGGTAATGTATTCCACTTCGGCGGTGGATAAGGATACCGAGTATTGTTTCTTGGAGGATCAAGACACAAGAGATCTACCAAGAAATTGACAAGTACCCGAAGTGGATTTTCTATCAACCTTGTCACCGGCATAGTCCGAATCGGAGTAGCCAACAAGATCAAAAGAAGACCTCTTAGGCTACCAAATGCCAAAATTTGGTGTGTGAATTAAGTATCTCACTATCCTTTTCACAGCCTTAAGATGCCATTCTTTGGGGGTCGCTTGATACCGTGCACACATGCACACACTTAGCATAATATCGGGACGAGAGGCACATAAATATAACAATAAACCAATCATAGAGCGATAAACCTTTTCGTCAACCGGTTTGCCACCCTTAGTCAAGTCAAGATGTTCACTAGTAGGCATGGGAGTTTTCATACCTTTGCTTTCTTGCATGTTGAACTTCTTGAATAAGTCCTTGGTATACTTTGTTTGAGAGACAAAGGTACCTTCCTTAGTTTGCTTGATTTGCAAACCAAGAAAGAAATTGAGTGCACACATCATAGACATCTCAAACTTCTTCGACATTAGCTTTCCAAACTTTTCACTAAAATGAGGGTTAGTCGAACCAGATATGATATCATCAACATAAATTTGGCACACAAATAATTCACCATTAAACCTTTTAGTAAAAAGAGTAGAATCAATTTTTCCAATCTCAAAGCCTTTTTCAATATGGAACTTGGTCAAACATTTATACCACACTCTAGCAGCTTGTTTAAGACCATAAAGAGCTTTGTGAAATTTGTAAACATTGTCGGGTTTCTTAGGATTAATAAAGCCGGGAGGTTGTCTAACATAAACTTCCTCCTCAATTTCACCATTTAGAAAATCACTTTTGATATCCATTTGGTACAAGGTAATATCATGATGATTGGCATAAGCAAGTAAGATGCGTATGGACTCAAGTCTAGCAACGGGGGCATATGTCTCACCATAGTCCATACCTTCGACTTGAGTGTAGCCTTGAGCGACGAGACGGGCCTTGTTGCGTACAACTTGTCCATCTTCATCTTGCTTGTTCCGAAACACCCATTTGGTACCAATGATGTTGTGGTTGTTGTCCGTCTTCTCAACCAATGTCCACACTTGGTTCCTCTCAAAATTGTGTAGCTCTTCGTGCATGGCATTTATCCAATCCAGATCTTCCAATGCTTCTTCAACCTTCATAGGTTCAATGCTAGAGATGAATGAATAATGTTCACAAAGATTAGCCAAACGAGTTTTAGAGCGAGTAATTTCTCCCGGTTTGGATATCGTCAAAGATTTGTTCAACGGGATGGTCTCTTGAGACTCTTGCTCTAACTCGTGAGAGATTTTGTTTGGGTTGGGGTGGAACATATTCTTCATCATCTTGTTCTTCCTCTTGGCCTTCTTTGTTGTTGGTGTTATTGTTATCTTGTGGAGGTGGAGAAGGAGGTTGATGAGGTCCTTCTTGGTGTACTTCCTCGTTTTCTTCATCTTGGCATGTCCCACTTGTGGATGCCTGCGAGTCAACTCTTGGTTCACCTTGTCATGAGGTAGATGCTTCCACTTGGACGGACAAGGTACTCTCCTTCACCTCCGTTGGACGAATCTTGCCAATAGACAAGTATTGGATTGCTTCCGAAGGGTCTTTGTCTCCTACATCAATTGGCAATTGCTCTACTTGCGAGCCGTTAGATTCATCAAACTTCACATCTATCGTCTCTTCAACCTTTCGGATGAAATTGTTGTAGACACGGTAAGTGTGAGAGTTTGAGCCATAACCGGGTAGGAAACCCTCATGAGATTAAGGAGAAAATTTAGAACGATGATGCTTATCAAGAATATAGCACTTTGAGCCGAATACTCGAAAGTATCCAACTTGGGCTTTGTTACCGGTGAGAAGCTCGTATGCTGTCTTGCCGAGTAGCATGTGAAGATATAGATGATTTGTTGCATGACAGGCTGTCTCAACCGCTTCCGCCCAAAAGTGTTTTGGCGTCTTGTACTCATCAAGCATCGTTCTCGCCATCTCAATAAGAGTCCAGTTCTTCCTCTTAACAACTCTATTTTGTTGAGGCGTGTACGTAGCCGAGAACTCATGTCAAATCCCTTCTTCGTCAAGAAAGGTGTCCACATTTGCGTTCTTGAACTCCGTTCCGTTGTCACTGCAAACCTTATTAATCTTCAATTCAAATTGATTTTGGGCCTTCCTAGCGAAGTTCTTGAAGATCTTTTGGACCTGCAGTTTATCATCAAGAAAGAACACCCATGTAAATCTTGAAAAATCATCGACTATGACTAAACCAAATGAGTTTCCACCGAGACTTTTATAGGCATTTGGACCGAAGAGATCCATATGAAGAAGCTTGAGCGGTATTCTTGTGGTCATGATGTTCTTCACGGGGTGGCTTCCTCCAACCTATTTTCCTGCTTGACAAGCATTGCACAATCTATCCTTGTCAAATATAACGTCTTTTACTCCAAGGATATGATCACCTTTAATAAGCTTATCAAGATTTCGCATGCCCACATGACCTAACCTTCTATGCCACAACCAACCTTTCAAAGATTTAGCAATTAAGCAAGTTCTAGGTTGAGCCTTTTTAGTGAATCAACAATGTATAGATCACCTCTACGTATACCGGTGAAGACCA
The DNA here is from genome assembly GCA_021605145.1 of Aegilops bicornis. NCBI lineage: Eukaryota > Viridiplantae > Streptophyta > Magnoliopsida > Poales > Poaceae > Aegilops > Aegilops bicornis. The sequence goes on from CM038675.1 coordinate 574,553,217, forward strand.
TATTATGATTATCTCTTCGAAACACTTGGCAATCTACTTCAGTAAATAGGACACTGAATCCAAAGTCAGCTAGTCTAGATACGGAAAGTAAATTATAGCCAAGAGATTCAATGAGCATAACATTTTGGATGGATCTATCATGTGAGATGGCCACCTTACCAAGGCCAACCACCTTACCCTTTGAGTTATCACCAAAAGTGACATATTTTCGAGGGCCGTCATTTTCAGCAAGCTCACGAAACATATCATTATCTCTGGTCATGTGATCGGTACATCCACTATAAAGAACCCATTCCTTTCCTCCAGCCATGTAGCCGCGAAGATTAGCCATAAGACCAAAGTGTCTCATAGACTCATCGAGATCGAAGTCACTATCATCATCCTCATCATAGTATCCATGTTCCACATCGTCTTGTGATTGATCATTTCCTAGAGAGAGTGATTCATTAGATAAGTGATCATCACAATGTTCATCTTTATGAATTATAATGACTCCATATATGATATTACTAATGATTCCAACATCTACTTTGGCTCGCATAAGGTCACGAAGCTCAAACAAACAATCACCAAACTTAGGATCTTTAGGATTCATCTTGCTTAAGGCAATTGACTTATGAAGAACCACATCTAAATTTAGCAAGGAATAGTTTGGAAATCGTCCCTCAAGAAATCTCTATATGGTGTAAGCACAATCAAGAGTAGGCAAGCAAACAGTCAAGTTTCTAGGCAAACCTCTAGTAATAAGATTGACAGTTCTAAGGTTGCGGATCATGTCAAGAGACTCATCGGGAGTAGGATCCAAAGGATCAACAAGGGGTGCACAAGGGCTAGTAATGTACTTGTTCAAGTGATATTCATTGAAAATCTCAAGCATCTCATTTTTCCAAGCATGAAAGAACTCTCCATCAAGTATAGGCACTCTATGTCTAAAACTCCCCAACGTAGACTCATCCCTCTTCCTCCAATGGTGATTAAACCAAAGCAATTCAGACCAATGCTCTGATACCAATTAAGAAGATTGAGAAGAGGTGTCTAGAGGGGGGTGATTAGACCCTCAATAGAGGAAAGTACTCGTTTTTAAGTTCTTCAAGTTAAGGTGGAGTTTTAGCACAAGTTTAAACATTCACAATATGTTTCAAGCAAGCATGGCAAGAGTATATGAGCAGCGGAAAGTAAAACATGCAAGTTGCAAGAAAGTAAAGGGATGGGATTGGAGTATGCAAACGCAATTGAAGACACAGAGATTTTTGGCGTGGTTCCGATAGATGGTGCTATCGTACATACACGTTGGTGGAGACTTCAACCCACGAAGGTTAACGATTGCGCGAGTCCACGGAGGGCTCCACCCACGAAGGGTCCACGGAGAAGCAACCTTGTCTATCCCACCATGGCCATCGCCCACGAAGGACTTGCCTCACTCGGGTAGATCTTCACGAAGTAGGTGATCTCCTTGCCCGTACAAACTCCTTGGATCAACTCCACAATCTTGATGGAGGCTCCCAAGTGACACCTAACCAATCTAGGAGACACCACTCTCCAAAAGGTAATAGATGGTGTGTTGATGATGAACTCCTTGCTCTTGTGCTTCAAATGATAGTCTCCCCAACACTCAACTCTCTCTCTCACAGATTTGGATATGGTGGAAAGATGATTTGAGTGGAAAGCAACTTGGGGAAGGCTAGAGATCAAGATTCTTGTGGTTGGATTGGAATGTCTTGGTCTCAACACATGAGTAGGTGGTTCTCTCTCAGAAAATGAATACTGGAAGTGTGGGCACGTTCTTATGGCTCTCTCCAAGAATGGAGGATGGGTGGATGGGTATATATAGCCTCCACACAAAATCTAACCGTTACACACAATTTACCAAACTCGGTGGGACCGAATAGTGAAACTCGGTCAGACCGATTCAGTTCAAAATGTGAACGTTAGGATTTTCGTGGGACCGACATGATCAACTTGGTGGGACCGATGTGTTAGGGTGAGGGTAAAACCTCAACTCAGTTTGACCGATTACACAAACTCGGTGAGAACAATTTTGATAATAAGCAAACAGAGAGTTGGTCAAGCAAACTTGCAAGGACCCGATTGCATATCTCGGTGGGACCAAAATAATTACAACAGGTAATCAGAGAGTTTGCAAGCCCATCTTGGTGAGACCGAGATCCCATCGGTGAGGCAGAACTGATTAGGGTTTCTGGTAGTGGCTATGTCAAGTGAACTCAGTGGCGCTGGATAGATCAAATCGGTGGGGCCGAGTTTGACTTTAGGTTTAGGACATATGTGGAAATGAGAAAGTGGTTGAGGGCTTTGGAGCATATCACTAAGCACTTTGAGCAAGCAAGCCATTAAGCAACACCTCATCCCCTTTTAATAGTATTGGCTTTTCCTATGGACTCAATGTGATCTTGGACCACTAAAATGAAGAGTCTTGATCTTTTGCCAATCTTTGTCCTTAGCATCTTGAAGGGGTTCCACATCCTCTTGTCCATACCACGCCTTTGTTGAAGTCTCTCAAATATACTAGATGAAAACATTAGTCCAACAAAAGATATGTTGACATTAATTACCAAAATCACCCAGGGAGCACTTGTGCTTTCACAAGCCAGGGGGTGCGCCCTCCACACTTGTTGCTTCCTCATGAAGCTTCTGGTCCAACTCTTGTGCTTTGGGGTTCTCTTTTAATCCATAAAAATCGCCATAAATTTTCTGCCCATTCCAAGAACTTTTATTTCTGCACAAAAAACGACTCCACGGTAGTTCTCCTGAAAACATTGTCAGTACGGGTTAGTTCTAATCAAATCATACCAAAACCATATAAAACTGTTGTAAACATGGCATGAATACTTCATAAATTATAGATAAGTATCAGTGTTGTCTTCACCAAGCAAAATCGTCAGCAACCAAGAGTAATTGTGGTTCGCGAAGCAAATCTGTCGAAGTTTTGGAGATCGTTGATAAGCATCTACTACGAGTGAAATCAACTGGAGTTTGATCAGCTCCTAGTTGAAGTAGTATAGGATGGAGAGAGGTTTGCTCATATGTTCAATCACAAGTCCCTCCAACCAGACGTAGTCCTTTGGCAGAAGGACGAACTGTTCTACCAAATACATTTGTCGCCATCGAGCACCACTAGTCCTTTGTACTCACCCTGCATTTCACTCAGGAGTTATCTTCATGCTCGGCAATGATTATGTAATTTCCTATGATCTAATCTATTATCCTTCATTTGTAAACTACTACATATCTCTCTTACCTTTTGTGCAGTACCCTAGTGCAATCTCATCTGACTACATTTACTTTGCTGTCAGCATTTAGTTTTCATTCATGCTTTTGCAATTGCTACTGAGTTGCATTACCATTGTGATAGTTAAACCTGTCATCTAGTATGCTCGAGCAATCATTGCTTCGTATCTCGAAGATTTTGTTCCTCAATAGGATACCTACTTAAGTTTCATTTCTTTCTGGCTTATTCCGTTGCTGTGTCTGGGACATATTCAAAATGTCAGAAAGAATTTTGGAATCTCCCATTCACCCCCCTCTGGTCGATATACTCCCGGTCCCTACAATTGGTATCAGAGTTGGTACTCTCCGTCTCTGCTTATTAAAGGTCTAACAAGCTTGGAGTTTTGAGTACGTCTTTTGCAGGAAGACCCTCGCACTCGGATAGGTTTCCTATCTTCGACGGAAATGACTATATTTATTGGCAAGGAAGAATGAGGATAAGGCTCCAAGCTATCAGCACTGAGCTATGGCAGATTGTGGAGAATGGTACACTATTCAACATCCTGAAACACCCACTACCAAAGATGAAGCTAACATCCGTCTGAATGCACAAGCAAAGGATATCATATGCGACAGCCTGTCAAGAGGAATGTTCATTCAGTTCAGAGACATTAAAACTGCAAAGCAACTTTGGCATGGCTTAAAGAATGTCCATAACGGAATAATTCTCTGAACAGAATCCCACACCGATATGCTTTGTGCTATGTTTGCCAACTTCAAAAGCCTTCAAAAAGAAAGTGACATGGAACTCACGATCGACTGACAAACATTGTTGAAAGGCTTCATCAAATAGGAGTTAGAGATATCACCGATAGAGATGTTGTCGACAAGTTGCTTAGCACTCTTGATGCCTCCTTTAACCCAATCGTTGCTGAAATCAAACAACAAACGGACTTTGAAGATCTTCACTATGTTGATATCATGATGTTATTAGCAATTCACGAAGAAAATATGGAATTGAAAATGGTAATCTATATACTTCTTCAGAAAGTGAAGGAGAAATTCTCTCACATTATGGTAGCTCCCAAGACGAATAAGAAGATGTTGAGAATCAACACTCGGTCACAAGGGAACTTGAAATGCTCACAGAAAGACTGAATAACTTACGAAGTAAGAATCTAACTCTATCAAATTCAGATGAAGGAGAATCATCCAAGTCCACTAAGAGACTGCCTCCAAAGGAAATGAAGTGCTTCAAGTGCAAGCAATATGATCACTTTATAGCCGACTGCCCTAGTTGGGATATGAGTCAAAAACCAAGCTGGCTTTCTCTGCATTGTTCAGGATTCACTCGTATGAACCGTCACACTAAGCTTCAGAAGAATGGATAATCGTCTTCCTCATATTCCAGAAGACCAGTTACTAACACACGAAGAGGAATCAATGAATCAAACATGAAGAGAATGTCACAACTGGCTAGCACCTGTGCCAGAATGATTATGGACTCCGAAGATGGATCATCACTGTCTGAATCAGATAAATAAATATTCAACAAAGCTTTGAATGGGGAAAATGCTTTCATCGCTACGGAACCCTCCGAATATTATTCTGATATAGATACTGATGATGATGCATGCTACTTCTTGAGCTTGCATTGGTTTTTTCCTTGAAGAGGAAAGGGTGATGCAGCAAAGTAGAGTAAGTATTTCCCTCAGTTTTAGAATCAAGGTATCAATCCAGTAGGAGACAACGAATAAGTCATTGAATACCTGCACAAACAATCAAACAACTTGCACCCAACGTGATAAAGGGGTTGTCAATCCCTTCATGGTTACTTGCAAAAGTGAGATCTGATAGAGATAGATAAATGGTAAAGTAAATATTTTTGGTATTTTTGGTTTATAGAACGGAAAGTAAAATATTGCAAAGGAAGTAAATTGGAAACTAAAATTGTAGATTGACTTATATGATGGAAAATAGACCCGGGGCCATATGTTTCACTAGAGGCTTCTCTCAAGATAAAAAATATTACGGTGGGTGAACAAATTACTGCCGAGCAATTGATAGAAAAGCGCAAAGTTATGACGATATCTAAGGCAATGATCATGAATATAGGCATCACGTCTGTGTCAAGTAGACTGACTCCTGCCTGCATCTACTATTATTACTCCACATATCGACCGACTCCTGCCTGCATATGGAGTATTAAGTTAATGAAGAACAGAGTAACGCATTAAGTAAGATGACATGATGTAGAGTAATAAACTCAAGCAATATGATGTAAACCCCATCTTTTTATCCTCGATGGCAACAATACAAGACGTGCCTAGCAGCCCCTACTGTCACTGGGAAAGGACACCGCAAGATTGAACCCAAAGCTAAGCACTTCTCCCATTGCAAGAAAAACCAATCTAGTTGGGCAAACCAAATCGATAGTTCGAAGAGACTTGCAAAGATATCAAATCATGCATATAAGATTTCAGAGAAGATTCAAATAATATTCATAGATAAGCTGATCATAAATCCACAATTCATCGGGTCTCAACAAAAACACCGCAAAAAGGTATTACATCGAATAGATCTCCAAGAACATCAAGGAGGATGTGGTATTGGGAAACAAAGAGAGAGAAGAAGCCATCTAGCTACTAGCTATGGACCCGTAGGTCTGTGGTAAACTACTAACGCTTCATCGTAAGGGCAATGGTGTTGATGTAGAAGCCCTCCGTGATCGAATCCCCCTCCGGCAGGACACCGAAAAAGCCCCCTAGATGGGATCTCATGGGCACAGAAAGTTGCGGTGGTGGAAAAGTGTTTTCTTGGCTCCCTCAGTTGGTTTTGGGATATATGATAATATATAGCCGAAGAAACTAGGTCGGTGGAGTCACGAGGGGCCCACAAGGGTGGGGGTGGGCCCTATCCCCTTGGCGCGCAAATGGCATCCATCGCGACCTCATCCGTGTGTGCGGATGCGATTTGCTTCACCACTGCCAAATGCTCCTTGAGCTCCTGGCTATACTGCGTGCACCATGGCTTGGGGCGGCGCTTATTTGGGGGAGGGGTCAGTGATTTGGGTGGAAGGTGTCCCTGAGGGAGTCCTGGATTAAGGGGTCCTCGGGCGTCCGGCCTATGTGACATGGGCCAGACTGATGGGCCATGAAGATACAAGATAGAACACTTCCTCCCGTGTCCGGATGGGACTCTCCTTTGCATGGAAGGCAAGCTTGGCATTCAGATATGTAGATTCATTCCTCTGTAAACCGACTCTGTGCAACCCTAGGCCCCTCCGCTGTCTATATAAACCGGAGGGTTTAGTCCGTAGGGCACAATTACAATCATATAGGCTAGACTTCTAGGGTTTAGCCATTACGATCTCGTGGTAGATCAACTCTTGTAATCCTCATATTAATCAAGATCAATCAAGCAGGAAGTAGGGTATTACCTCCATCAAGAGGGCCCGAACTTGGGTAAACATCGTGTCCCTCGTCTCCTGTTACCATCAACCTTAGACGCACAGTTCGGGACCCCCTACCTGAGATCCGCCGGTTTTGACACCGACATTGGTGCTTTCATTGAGAGTTCCACTGTGACGTCGAAGACAGGATTGATGGCGCGCCTTGTCATCAAGGACAATATCATCTCCGGAGGAGCCCTGGCCCCAGGCCAAACCCTCCGGCTGGGCGGCTTTACCATGACCGCCCGTTCGGCCGTCAAGCCGACGATGACTTCTTAGGTCATTGAAAATTGTCTCCGCATTGACCCCGAATACTCCAAACGGATGGATCCGACGGAGTTGTCGTCTTTAAATGAACTCCTGGATCGCATCGCCGCCATGGGGGTCGCTACTGACTACGATCAGATTGGGCATAAACCCGATCAGAGAGAAATCAAATCTCCGCCGATCACCCATCAGATAGCGGTTGTAGAGGAGCAAAACAACAACTCTTCCCCCGTGTTGAGGATGAGCTATGTTCAGATTTCCGAGCTCGAAGAGCCGGATACCTGTTTGTAGGACAACACTCCTGGTCCTCCGAACCTAGAATCAGGCGTCGAGCCCGGAAAATCATTTGACATCCCGGAGCCCGAACTAATAAGCTCGGAAGTTCTTCAAACTCCAGACTCCAAATTGGGTCAGGGATCGGATTTAAAGCCACCCACCCACCACAATCAATATTCGCCAAGTAAGTCCGGCCCTCAGGGCATACGCGACCTCATGTACGTATGACAGCAGTCTCAGGAAACAGTCCATCATTTTTGGGCCAGATTCCTCCTTGTCAAAGACAAGATTAAAGATTGCCGCGACGAGGACGCGATTTTAGTATTCTGCAATAATTGCATGGACAAAGGAATATTAAAGATTGCCGTCGCGTATTACACTTTGCTGACTTGGCAACCATAGTACAGAAGTATTGTGCAATGGAAAGCGCCTGGAAAACTCAGACATCTCCCTGGGAACCACCGATCTCCACTCAACCCCTCTGGCGAGCAAAAAGGATGCGCCATCGCGGGGCACCCGAACCCATAGTGAAGAAAACCAAGCCCATTACGGGACGCGGAACCATTCTTGAGGGATGGCTCGGTAGGCCTTGCAAAATACACATGACACCGGATACCGTACCAACCCACAACCTTAGAGCATATTGGATACTCCGGCAAGTGGCCAAGAGCGGCGAGGATATCCTCACCAAAAACACCTCGGAGCAACGACCCCCGGAAGACGACGACCTGAGAGTACTAATGGTCTTTGAGACTTTCGCTTCAAACAATCGGTGCAAGAGGGCACTCCGCGACCTCGCCGAAGTCTGCCAAGTCACAACGATAAACCCCTGGAATGACACGGCCATAACTTTCAATGCCAGTGACTAACCAAAATTCTGGCCAGTCTGGGCACCAGCCGCATTGGTCCTCAATCCAATTGTGGATGGCTTTCGGCTCACTAAACTGCTCATGGACGGAGGCAGCGGACTAAACCTCATCTACAAGGACACACTCAATAAAACGGAAATAGACAGGAGCCGCATCGAGCAAAGTAATACGACCTTCCGAGGAATCATTCCCAGCCGGGAGGCGCGTTGCGCGGGGAAAATTACACTCGACGTGGTATTCGGCACGCCGGAGAACTATCGGTCCGAAGAGATTACCTTCCAGGTGGCCCCTTTCAACAGTGGATATCATGCCCTATTGGGGCGAGATGCATTCACACGCTTTCAAGCTATACCTCATTACGGGTATATGAAGCTCAAGATGCCCGGGCCCAAAGGTATTATCACTCTTGCCAGTGATCCGAACGTAGCCCTCCTCACCGAAAACAAAACCACATCCCTGGCCCTCGAGGCACTGTCCGAGGCCCTCGCGGCCGAAGAGTTAACCGCACTACGCTCCACGGTGGATAGGAACGACATAATCCTTGATAAGTGGCCCAAATCTACCTCCTTCAAACCAGCAGACGAAATAGTCAAAATTCAAGTCCACCCGACGGACCCCAAGAAGACAGCTTCCATCGGGGCATAGCTGGACCCAACGGTCGATGTCGCACTACGAGCGTTCGTGCGCGAGAAATGGGACATATTCGCCTGGCACCCTTCTGATATGCCAGGAATCCCAAGCAGGTTGGCTGAACACAGTCTCAATATATTGAAGGGATATAAGCCAGTCAAGCAAACACTCCGGCGCTTTTCTGAACCCAAACGACAAGCTATGGGGGAGGAGCTAGCCAAGTTAATTAAGGCCGGATTCATCAGAGAAATAAAACACCCGGACTGGCTAGCAAACTTGGTGACAGTGCCAAAGAAGAATAAATCCTGGCGCCTGCGTGTTGATTTCAAAGACCTCAACAAGGCCTGCCCTAAGGATCCCTTCCCCCTCCCCCGCATGGATCAGATTATTGATGCTACTACAGGACACGACTCACTGTGTTTCCTCGACGCATACTCCGGATACCATCAAATCAAATGAAGGAGTCCGATCAAGCCTCAACGACATTCATTACCCCATATGGGCCTTTCTGCTTCAACACTAAGCCCTTTGGGCTTAAAAACACCGGCGCCACCTACCAACGCATGATTCAAACATGCCTGGAGAAGCAAATCGGCAAGACAATTGAAGCATATGTAGATGATGTCGTCATCAAGACTAGGCACGTCGAGTCATTAATAGATGACTTACGTCTCACATTCGACAACCTCCGTACATATGACATCAAGCTCAATCCAGAAAAGTGTGTTTTCGGCGTTCCCGCTGGAAAACTGTTGGGCTTCATCATTTCCAATAGAGGAATTGAGGCAAATCCAGCCAAAATCCGAGCTTTGTCATAATTGGCTACACCAACAAACCTTAAACAGGTCAAAAAATTATCCAGATGCGTGGCAGCTTTAAGCCGCTTTATCTCCAAATTAGGAGAAAAAGCATTGCCACTTTATCGCCCTCTCCGACGCACCGATAACTTCGAGTGGACGGATGCGGCAATGGCCGGACTGGAAGAAATAAAGGCTCTTTTAGCAAGCAACCCAATCTTGGCCACACCAAACGTCGGCGAAACGATGTTATTATACATCTCCACAACACACCAGGTGGTGAGCGCAGTGCTCGTCATTGAGAGAGAGGAGGACGGACACAAACTCCCACTTCAGAAACCGGTATACTACGTATCCACTGTCCTCACACCATGCAAATCCCGGTACCCTTATTACCAAAAGATATCATATGCGGTCTTCATGGCATCCCAGAAGCTACGGCACTACTTCCAAGAGTGCTCGATCACGGTGGCTTTCGAAGTACCACTCAATGACATAATAAACAACCGCGATGCTACGGGCCGGATTGCCAAGTGGGCCATTGAGCTCCTGCCATTCGACATAACATACAAACCACGCCGAGCCATTAAATCCCAAGTATTGGCCGACTTCGTCGCCGAATGGACAGAGGCCAAACTCCCTATAGAGTACGGTACATATTCCAACTGGGTCATGCACTTTGATGGCTCTAAAATGCTGGCCGGCTTAGGAGCGGGTGTTGTCTTAACGTCCCCCACCGGAGACACAGTACAATACGTACTCCAAATATTATACTCAGACTCCAACAATGCAGCCGAATACGAGGCCTTATTGCACGGTCTTCGGATGGCTGCCTCCATGGGCATACAACGCCTGGAGGTGCGCGGGGATTCAAATTTCGCAATATCCCAAATAAATGGAGACTTCGACGCCAAAGATCCGAAGATGGCGGCCTATCGTAATGCTATACTCAAAATATCTGCTCGGTTCGAGGGACTCGAGTTTCATCATGTGGCTCGAGAAAGTAATCAAGCGGCGGATATCCTTGCTCGCATTGGCGCTAAGCGTGACCCCGTCCCGCCTAACATCTTTCTGGAAAGGCTCTTCAAGCCATCCGTGGTGTGGCAGGGCGAGATCAGCAACACCAGTCCGGATCCGATTACACCCCCAGATTCCGAACACAATACCGATATCATCGGGGGCTCCGCCACCGAAATAACACCATCGGCCCATCTAATAATGGCAATAATTGTCCCATGGACCGAACCCTTCTTGGCCTACCTTAATAGGCGAGAGGTCCCCGAGGATCAGAATAAGGCTCGCTGCATTGTTCGACGCTCGAAAGCCTACAAGGTCCATGACGGAGAGCTCTAGAAGAAAAGCGCTACCGGAGTCCTTCAAAGATGTATCTCCGAAGAAGAGGGACGGCAGCTCCTGGCCGAAATCCAAGCTGGTCTCGGCGGTCACCACGTCGCGACTCGGGCCCTTGTAAGTAAAGCCTTCCGTACATGTTTCTTTTGGCCGACGGCCCAAGCAGACGCACAAGACCTTGTCCAACATTGTGTCGGATGCCAGCTTTTCGCCAGTCAAAGCCATATGCCACCTACCACTCTACAAACAATCCCCATTACTTGGCCTTTTGCGGTCTGGGGGCTGGATATGGTCGGACCCCTTAAAGGAGGAAGCCATAAGAAAAAATATCTGCTGGTCATGGTAGATAAATTCACCAAATGGATAGAGGCCAAACTAGTTAAAACGGCTGAAGCCGGACCAGTGATAGAATTTATATCTGGTGTTGTGCACCATTATGGTGTCCCACATAGCATCATCACCGATAAAGGCTCCAGTTTTACAGCCGATGAAGTGAAAACCTGGTGTGCTAACCTAGGGATTAAGATGGATTACGCCTCCGTCTATCACCCACAAACAAATGGTCAAGTCGAACAAGCTAATGGTCTTATCATGAGCGTCATTAAGCCTAGACTAGTGCGGTCTTTGAAAGAATCAGACAAGCACTGGGTTGAGGAGCTCGACTCTGTACTCTGGGGGCTGCGGACCACACCCAATCGCACTATCGGATACACACCATTTTTCATGGTGTACGGCGCAGAGGCAGTTTTGCCCTGCAACATCATTCATGACTCACCTCGAGTGCGCATGTACGAAGAGAGAGAGAGACCGAGCTTGATCGGCAGGACAGTCTAGATGCCCTGGAGGAGGAGCGTGATGTTGCAAAGGCCCGTTCTGCATTCTATCAACAACAGGCTCACAGATACCAAAGTAGAGAAGTGCAGGCCAAGACTTATAATGTTGGTGAACTCGTTCTACGCTTGCCAGAAAAGAAAAAGGACAAACTCAAGCCCAAGTGGGAGGGTTCCTTTATCATAGATGAAGTTCTCACAGGAGGAGCGTACCGCTTGCGTGACGCATCGGACAATCACTTAGAGCCGAAACCGTGGAATGTTGCCAGACTTCAAAGATTCTACGCCTAGATCCGTACTCTTTGTTCGTCTTCTTCTCCCTTTATTTCGTTTTTCTCTCTTTAATTTTTTCTAGCTCTATAGCTCTTGTGTGGCCAAACCGCACACCATTGACATACACATCCTTAAATGTATACGTTCATTATACGTGGGGGCTTCTTTTATAGAAGCTTATTATTATTTTCCGAGCATCAAGCTCACCACATATGTGTCCTTTTCTCATATGTACCTTTTCTTCACCATTATATGCACCGTTATGACTTAAGTTTGGGCCAAGATGGGTTGCCTGGCTCCTGTGCTTATGCCCTATGTTCTCGTTTGTTCGGCTAGGGCATAAAGGGAGCACCTCTGCGATTGTTACAGCCGGGTCATCCGGACTTGTACCTCAGACTGGGTGAAGCCGAAAGCTAGCGTTCTTAAGGGAATATTCGGTCGGTGGACTACCCTAATTACACTGTGAACCCCCAGATGTTACGTATACTGTGATTTTTCAATCATAGTTCAGGCATGCATACTAACGCATGTTCACCCAGGGAAAGGAACCCTTAACGGAACTATTCTCCCTGGAAGATGTTTCTTACAATCAACATGTAATATAACATAGCTAGCCGGATACAACTTGTCTGTTCAAGCAACTATGACCCCTACGCCTGGTTTACACGCATACCCCGGTCTATATTGCCGCATAGGTATTCGGAAACACTCCGCACCTTTGGGTCCAGAGGATGAAGCGAAAACGTCTGCCATGACAACCGTTTCACAATCCGGCCAGGGAAAAATTTGTCAATTGAAGTACATAGTCACTTGGACTCAAAAACTTCTTCCTCTATGCCGTCCAACAGGTTGTCTACCTTACAATCCTGTTGGGAAAACTTGGCGGCTATCTTTACTTGGGCATATACCAAACTAACTGGAATTTCTTATCCATCTAACCCCCGAGGTCCGACCCGGGCCATATGATTCGGATCAAGCTTGGTGTACCGTGTTTTTACCATGGCCCAGGCCTCTCTCGCACCTTCTCGGCAGGCCGATATCTTTCATAATCGAAAGCGCCGCCGAGCTCCTTGGAATAGCTTCATAAGCTCCTCCATACTTCCTGGAGGGGAGGCGGATGGCCACAAAGCCTTGGCAATGCTCCCCATTGCTTGCCGAGCTCGCTCGTGCACTTGGGACAGCTCTTGGAGCAGATCGCCTTGGGATCCAGACATTTCCACTTCGGGACGGCCAGTCAGCATACCTGCAGACATAAATCTGTCAGCTCATTTTTTTGCTGAATTACACGGAGGTAAGTTTAAAGGCATATTGAATATGCCGCCTCGTAGCCTCCTATTTTCCTTTACAGCGTCAGCTAGCTGGGCTCGTACATCTTTTAGCTCTTCGCCCAACAGGATGTTGGAATCATGTAGCTTGTTTTTCTCATCCCACACTCGTGTCAGCACACGTTCGCCTGCGGCTAGTTGCCTTTTGGCCCCTTGTTCACCCACCCACGCGATTTTCAGTTCCTCTTTTAGTTGATCTGTTGATCCTATCATCGGAAAGCAACAATATTAACATTACTGGGACATGATTATAATTTTTTTGGATGGAGGGGAACATTACCAGGCGGTGCCTCCTTGGACTTCTCCAGTTCGGCGGTAACAACAGTTAGCTGAGTCCGGCACTTTTCCAACTCATGAGACAACATGTTGTTCTTCTCTATGAGTGCCTGATTATACAATGATCCTTAAATCAGTTGTCTCAACTGTTTCAAGCCTCGGGGGCTACTGGTACATGATTACTTACCCGCGTATCTTCAAATACTGGTTAGTGGCTCTGGTAAGCCCATCCTGAGCAGCTCGGATGTACGCATCAGCCGAGCTGAAGGCGTCGAATGCCTCTTTAGCAAAGCCGGGGTCACAGAGCAGCCCTCCGGCGTCAATGATCATGGCACTCTCTACTTCAGAATTCGTGATGGATACATTATCTGAATCCTCTGAAGGAGGACGATCCTGTGTTACTCCTGTGTCTGCTCCCGCCCTAGAATCAGGGTCTGGAACCTGATTGGTGGGGGCGCAACTGACAAGCTCCTCGGACACGATCTGGTGAACGCTCTTCCTGATAAAACATAGTGGACAATGTCACGATTCGATGTGACTGCTAGAGGGCGTATTTAGAGCCATACCTCTTTGATGAAGGCTCGACCGTGTTGTCATTTGCCTTCCTCTTCGAAGATCCGCCCGGCATGGGCATCACTCTCCTATGAGACGCCTCTGGTGTGGCATGACGTGCCGAGCGCCTCCCCTTTGGAGCACTGTAACATCCCAAAATTCTAAATTTTGGAATGTTATAAACAAATAGATAGATTTAATTGATTGCTTGATTGATTGACTGAAAGTGAGTGAATTCGAAACTTATGAAAGTTAAATGAGAGGGAATAAAAGGACTTTCCCAAACTTTCATTTTTGCTTTTATGAACTTGAATTCAAATTCTTTTCATCACAAAACCACGGAGAGAAGATGACATGACTTCTTCCATTTATTTAAATGAAAAGGGTGTTGAAAATATTTGAATTTCATTTGGAAAATATTTTCCAATTACGAAACTTTATGCAACTCAATGATTTTCACGAGCGAAGATAAAATGACTTCTTCAAATTATCTGAAATATGAGTTGGGAGTTTTCAAAGAATTAAAATTCAAAGTTCTTTTGAATTTATTTTTCAATTGGAGTTATTTGAGTTTTATTCAAATTATTTTTCTCCAAAAACAAAATATATGGAAAATAGGGTAACATGATTCCCTACCTTAGAAAATTGGAGAGAAATTAATTTGAAGTCATTTTGGTATTTTCAAAATGATTTTTATTGGATTTTATTAGAGCTGAAACACTCTTTGTTTTATTTGGATTTGTGTGTATTTTATTTGAAGCTAAAATAATGTTCATGTTGTAGAAAATGTTTTTCTTAAAATTTTGATATATTATATGCCTTTATATTATTTTTATTTATTTTTCTTTTTCTTTTTTTGTTTTTCCGGAAAAAAAATTATGTTAAAGAAAAAAAATTCCAGCGCCCGGGCCAAGGCCCCAGCCCGGCCAGGCCTTGCCCGCCTCCCTCCTCTCCCTCACAAGACGCCTTGCATGTGAAACCCCGCCGCCGTCGCCCGCCGCCCGAGTCCGCCGACCCGCCGCCTGGCCCCTTCCCAAGCTGGCCAACCCCCTCTTAAATACCGGCGCCCCCTCTCTCTCACCGCGCCACCGCGCTAACCCGAGCAGCCGGAGCCCCGCGCCGAGGCGGCCGCCCGTTCCCGCAAGCGGAACCCGCCGCCCCTCGCCGCCCCTCTTGCCCCCGCCGCCCCTCGCCGCCCCGGAGCCCCGCCGGAGCACCACCGGTGAAGACCACCGGAGGTAGCCGCCGCCCCGACCAGATCCGGTTTTGCTTTAAAAAAAACCGATCCGGATTTTTTTGAAGATGTTCGGTTTTTTTTTCTTTTTCAACCTAGACGGTTTTAATTTTCGGTTTTCTTAATTAACGAACGTTCACCGAACCGTTCGTTTCAATGAATGTGTTCGTTGGATTAGTTCTGTTAACGAACGTCCGTTATTTAACCCGTTCGTCGTTTTCTTTTAATCGGATTTAATCCGTTATTTTTCTGATTCGATTTCCGATCCGATTTTCAAATCTGTTTTATTTCTTGCTCGTTTATCGGAATCAGGTGATTCAAGCGCCTGGAGTTTCGTTACGAAACCGCCGTTCCGATTAACCTACTTACACAGAGTTTTGCTACTGTAAAATTTTGACCTAGTTTCAGATTGCTAAACAGAGTCGTTCTCTCTCGAGTTCCGACTTTCGATGCTTTATTTGATTCGATTATTTTTCAACTGTGGTTCTTAAGTTGAACTATCTGGTTAGATCTTTTATTTGAGATTTCCCCGTGCATTAGATGAGTGCTTATTGTATGCTTGTTGTTTGTCTGCGTTAGATCACCTGGAGTGCGCCGCTTGTTACTTCGAATCTCTAGGTCTCGCGGATCATCAGCAATGCAAGTAACACTTTGATCATACCTTTTCTACTACCCAGTTTTATGCATTAGATCAACCCTCAAACACTTGCATGTTTAGGATCTAATTAAATTGTGGGATGGGAAGTAGATTGAGGTAGTACCTATTACCTGTTTTACTTATGAAACCTTGGGAGTTACTTCTCGTTTGCTTAATTATGCCATGCTATGCTAGTAGACGTGGATTGGGTGAGTGAATATCCATGACAGATGTGAGATTGTTATTTAATGGTTTATTTAAGGTGGCAACCTAAACACACATCTGGGTGGATTGAGGCACCTGGTTTCTATTAGGACTTGCCTGTATTTCTTCGGACCGCCACCCAGGCTCAAAGGGATCATAAGATTATTCAAACTAGAAACTTCCGTGTGCAGCCACAAGCCATTATGGGCTCTGGCATAGTTGACTAAGTTGTGCGAACTCTTACGGGTAGACTAGCAGATGTAGGGGAAAGTAGGTGTACGGTCTACCCACAAGTAAGGTGCTAAGCGCTTACGAAAGACTGTGTCTCGGTCATCCGTCTCTCAAACACCATGTAGTCACGAGAACCAAACGGAGGCGATCGAGTCTTGTGGGGAAAAGTGCGCAAACCTCTGCAGAGTGTAAAAACTAATCATGATTAGCCGTGTCCCCGGTTATGGACCTCTTGAGTATCTAGTACTTGAATATCATGTGAATCTCAACATGTTACGTCTAATAATAAATGTTATTGGGTTTTTAATGAGTACTTTTTAATTGGGATTGAGGATGCTGTCAACCATTCTCAATGTTCAACAACCACCATGATAGTTAAATAAATTTATTCCTTTGAAGTAGGGGAAAATTGGCTTTTCGCAAAACTGTAACCATAGAGCTTTCCACCAGCCATATATGCATGTAGTATAGCCTATTCTTTCATTACTCTCTATGTGTTACATCGCCAAAGATATTCCATGTCTGAACCGTTACTGGCTGCAACTTTTCATGTTGCAGACTTTTCAGACGACGAGTAAGTGATACGTTAGGGTTACAATTTCCTATACTCAACTTTGCCGTTGGTGTTGATGGGAATCCACAACCTTGTTGCTTCCGCTATATTTGGATTGAGGTAATAGTATTTACGTTACTTTATACATGTGATTTACCTCATTATAAATCCTTCGAGTAATCGTGTGTGTCAAAGATACCGATCCGTGGATGACACGAAGCACGAGACTTGATCCATTCGGTCGGGTCGCTACAAGATGGTATCAGAGCACATGTTGACTGTAGGACGTGACCCTAGAAAATGGCAAGCCCATAGGAAAGATTTTTCTCTACAACTTTCTTTTTCAAAAAGATCTTTTACCTCTCTCCTCTTCTGAGCTTATTCAAATATTCCTTTTAGTGAGACCATATCCCTTTTCCCTTTTGACCGCTCGAAGATTTGGTGATGAGACCACTCCAAGGAGACAAGATATCGGACAACTAAGACCATTTGGAATGAAGAGGATTTTACCGTGTAAATGGAAACTACAACTGTTGAAGACTCCGAAGACTAGGAAAATTTGAAGGCTTTGAAGAATTTCTGGATTTGTATGACCTAGGAAGGTTACGCTTATGGAATTGACAGACTATGGAAGTTGTCAATACCAGAGATCAATGTGTATTGGAGTAAGACCGGAACATGAAGCATTAGAACTCAAAGTTTTGTCAAGGAAACCCCAATGCAGGAGATATCAACTATGGAAGGATTGGATGGTAGAAAGCTGATGGAGCATCTATCTGCAAACGTTGGAGTGTTAACCTTAGCTGGTGTATTCACCAGGATCTGGAGTGTTACATCAGGAAGTTAAGATGGACCTACAAGAAGCAATATTTGACAATAAGGCAATTGGTGAAGAACTCAGGACCCAGAAGCTGAAAGTAGACAAGATGAAGGAGCAAAACATCGAGATACGGAGATTTGACAGTAACTGAAGTACAGTAGGATCATGGATCATGTCAAGGATGTTGAAACCGCGGTTGGAATGTAACTCGAAATATTGAAGGACGTCGCGAGAGACTTGGCGTCAACAGAGATGATCCGCAAAAGAACTTGAGAAGGACAAGCATGATCGGAAGGAGCCATCGGAGACATGATCAAGATTGGAAGAGTTTGACGACTTTGAAGATTTATTGACCGTTAGAAGACCAAACCCTGTTACATACCTACGTTAGATGGCGATTGTGAGCTGTCATTTGTTTGATGTTTTTCCGACAGCCACAATAAAATCTGTCTTTTCAAAACCATTGTTTGTATTGTGTGCATCCCTCTCGATCTCTCTTATCCCACCCCAAACCCATGGACCCGTTAGAGGAAGAATGGAGATGAGCTTGTATTCTCTGGACCAATGAGTCAATTGGAGACAGACCGATTGATTCAGAACATGGAGGATCACTTGGAGAATAACCCTATAGCCGGAAAGTATATGACCCAGCATGCTCTTCAGTGCTTTGAAAGAGGTGCTGCTATCTAGTGGAGGATGTACCAAACCATCAATGTGGCGGGAGTAACCACAGGAAGAAAATAAGTTGACATTGCTAAAGTCTCGGTTTGTGACCCAGAAGTTGAAGCCTTATGGAAAGGATATGAAGAAACCTTGTGCATACAAGCTTTGTGGAGAAATAGGACACAACCATAAAGAAAATAAGGACGAATACCCTCATAATCGGAGGATTATCAAAGGAGTTAGCCGAGGATTTTCAGGGAACTTCGATTGGAGATTGTTCCCAAAGGTTTTGTTGCAGCAATGGAAGTTCAGTCTACATGGTTGGGAAAGATCCGTGAAGCTTAGAAGGATGACAAACAGATTGCTGAGGTAAAAGAGAGGATGAGCAAAGGAAAAGCCAAAGGTTTTCGTAAGGATGAGCATGACACCTTATGGTTTGAGGACAGTGTACATGTACCCAATAATGCAAAGATCAGGAAGTTAAAACTTCAGGAGGCTCATGACTCACCATACTCGATTCGCCCTGGAAACATCAAGATGTATTTGGATTTGAAGGAGTGTTTCTGGTGAACTGGTATGAAGAAGGATATTGCGGAGTATGTATTCGTAAGTGATTTATGTCAGAGAAAGTAAAAGCAGAGCATCAGAAGCCAGCAGGATTACTACAGCCTATGCCGATACCCGAATGGAAGAGGGATAAGCTTGGCATGTATTTCATTACCGGATTTTCCAGAACCTGATTGGGATATGATTCTATCTGGGTAGTAGTTGATTCGCTTGACCAAAGTGGCTCGCTTTTATTCGATTGAAAACCACCTATACAAGTGTGAAGTTGGCCAAGATATATTTGACAAGGATCGTATATGCGCATGGAGTTCCGAGGACCATCGTGAGAGGAACACGGTTTACCTCAAAGTTTTGGAATCAATTGCACGGACTTTGGGTACTAGGCTAGAGTTCAAGATACAGCCTTTCATCCATGATGGATGGATAAATCAAGAGAGTAAATCATATTTTGGAGGACATGTTGAGAGTGTGTGCGCTAGATTATGGATCTAGTAGTGATGATAATCTACCTTACACAGATTTCTCATACAACAACAGTTACCTAGCCAGTTTGAAGATGGCCCCTTTTAAAGCTTTGTATGGAGAAGGAGCCAGACACCGTTGATGTGGGATGAAGTTGGAGACCGTCAGTTGTTTGGACCAAATGTGATCAAGGAGTGAGAAGAGAATGTTAAGTTGCTTCGAGATAGACTGAAGGTAGCTCAGTCCAGGCAGAAGAGTTATGCAGACTCAAAAACGCAAGGAGGTAGTCTATTAAATTGGAGGCAGAGCATATCTTTGTGTGCCAGCTCTGCGAGGAGTTAAACGATTTGGAGTTAAGGGAAAGTTAGCCCCGAGATTTGTAGGACCATACCGAGTTTTGGAGCGTATGGGAGAAGTTACCAACGAGTTGGAGTCACCCGAAGGACTATCAGGAGTTCATGATGTGTTTCACGTTTTCCAGTTGAAGAAGTGCCATGCAGAGATGGCCAATATTTCCTTGTAAGGACGCTTAACCCTGGAAAGGATAATGAGGTTCCACGAAGTGGAGTATGGATTTCATAAGTATAAGTTTTATCACGGTATGTGGGACATCCCACGAGGATGAAGAGATGAATTACTATTGGATATAAAGGAGGTATGATGTTGGAAATATGGATCAATGGAAATTCCATGATGGGTCTGAGTAATCACGTCTTAGTTTGGTGCAAACATAAGGAAAAGAGACAGTACAATTGGATGGAATTAAGTATGCCAGGAAGTTGGATGTTGGGATAACGATCAGTTGCCCCGAGGATGTGTTCAAGGATTGCAAGTGATGAGATGGGCCATAACCCACAGGCCCCAGGACCTGCCAAGAAGCAAGCACACTCTTCCTGAAGGAGAAACCTGGAAGAGTTACGATTTTATCGATGCATTTATTTTATAGGAGTAGCATAAAACACGAGAGTTGTTAAGGAGCGATAGATGTTTGTTTGGCTTGCGAGAATCAATGGATTTTCGAACTTGGTTCGTCGACAAGAGAAATTCTGCAATGCTTGTGAGGATGACCGAGTGTTAGAATGCGAGATTCGCTAAACCATGTACAAGGAAATGATTTGGGTGCGGGATGGATTGATCACCATACCGACTTACTCTTATTATTCACTTTGCTATATGGGATGGTAAATCTGAGTGACTTACCTATAGTAGAGA
This sequence comes from Aegilops bicornis, assembly GCA_021605145.1. Taxonomy (NCBI): domain Eukaryota; kingdom Viridiplantae; phylum Streptophyta; class Magnoliopsida; order Poales; family Poaceae; genus Aegilops; species Aegilops bicornis. The sequence continues at coordinate 574,573,921 of CM038675.1, forward strand.
GACGACGATCGAAACCTTGTTTGAACCTTAGAATGGTATAAGTATTTCCCTTGTACAAGGCAGTTGATGCCAACCGTAGGTCATACGGTGAGGTTCAACCCAGACCCGTTTTCCGCAGGAGAAACCATAAATTGTTGACCACCATGAGATATCGATAGTTGTTTAGAATTGGCGCCCGGACACATCGACTATGAAGACCCAGTTTCGGGATAACCTTACCAAGATGAAAGGACAAAGGAATTGAGGAAAAGGTTATGCCACTACCGGAAGAGCCCAGAGAAGGAATTTTCCTTACAATCTGAGAAGACCGACACTGTCAACGATAAGGATGGAGTATATGAGTTTTGATGGAACCGTAACAGTGTTTCTAAGGGTGGTAGCACCCGAGACCCCGGAGATGATCAATGGACTTTGAGAAGACCCCCAAACCCTAACCTATTTCTTGCTAGCCTCTCCGAATCTCGAGGACGAGATTCAGTTTAAGGTGGTAGTTTGTAACATCCCAAAATTCTAAATTTTGGAATGTTATAAACAAATAGATAGATTTGATTGATTGCTTGATTGATTGGTGAAAGTGAGTGAATTCGAAACTTTTGAAAGTTAAATGAGAGGGAATAAAGGACTTTCCCAAACTTTCATTTTGCTTTTATGAACTTGGGAATTCAAATTCTTTTCATCACAAAACCACGGAGAGAAGATGACATGACTTCTTCCATTTATTTAAATGACAAGGGTGTTGAAAATATTTGAATTTCATTTGGAAAATATTTTCCAATTCTGAAACTTTATGCAACTCAATGATTTTCACGGCGAAGATAAAATGACTTCTTCAAATTATACTGAAATATGAGTTGGGAGTTTTCAAAGAATTAAAATTCAAAGTTCTTTTGAATTTATTTTTCAATTTGGAGTTATTTGAGTTTTATTCAAATTATTTTTCTCCAAAAACAAAATATATGGAAAATAGGGTAACATGATTCCCTACCTTAGAAAATTGGAGAGAAATTAATTTGAAGTCATTTTGGTATTTTCAAAATGATTTTATTGGATTTTATTAGAGCTGAAACACTCTTTGTTTTATTTGGATTTGTGTGTATTTTATTTGAAGCTAAAATAATGTTCATGTTGTAGAAAATGTTTTTCTGAAAATTTTGATATATTATATGCCTATATATTATTTTTATTTATTTTGCTTTTTCTTATTTTGTTTTCTGGAAAAAATTATGTTAAAGAAAAAAAATTCGCCCCCACAGGCCAAGGCCAGCCCGGCCCACCACGCGCCCGGCCCAGGCCTTGCCCGCCTCCCTCCTCTCCTCACAAGACGCCCATGTGAAACCCCGCCGAGTCCGCCTCAAACCGCCGCCTGGCCCCTTCCCAAGCCAACCCCCCCTCTTAAATACCCGGCGCCCCCCCTCTCTCTCACCGCCGCCACCAGCGCCCCAACCCGAGCCGACTGAGCCCCTTGCCCGCCGAGGACGCCGCCGCCGTTCCCGCCGACGCTGAACCCGCCGCCCCTCGCCGCCCGGGCCGGAGCACCACGGTGAAGACCACGGAGGTAGCCGCCCGACCAGATCCGGTTTTGCTTTTAAAAAACGATCCGGATTTTTTTGAAGATGTTCGGTTTTTTTTTCTTTTTCAACCTAGACGGTTTTAATTTTCGGTTTTCTTAATTAACGAACGTTCACCGAACCGTTCGGTTCAATGAATGTGTTCGTTGGATTAGTTCTGTTAACGAACGTCCGTTATTTAACCCGTTCGTCGTTTTCTTTTAATCGGGTTTAATCCGTTATTTTTCAGATTCGATTTCCGATCCGATTTTCAAATCTGTTTTATTTCTTGCTCGTTTATCTAATCGGGTGATTCAAGCGCTGAGTTTGGATTCTGAAACCGCCGTTCCGATTAACCTACTTACACAGAGTTTTGCTACTGTAAAATTTTGACCTAGTTTCAGATTGCTAAACAGAGTCGTTCTCTCTCGAGTTCCGACTTTCGATGCTTTATTTGATTCGATTCTTTTGCAACCAGGGTTCTTAAGTTGAACTATCTGGTTAGATCTTTTATTCGAGATTTCCCCGTGCATTAGATGAGTGCTTATTGTATGCTTGTTGTTTGTCTGCGTTAGATCACCGGAGTGCGCCGCTTGTTACTTCGAATCTCTAGGTCTCGCGGATCATCGACAAGGCAAGTAACACTTTGATCATACCTTTTCTACTACCCAGTTTTATGCATTAGATCAACCCTCAAACACTTGCATGTTTAGGATCTAATTAAATTGTGGGATGGGAAGTAGATTGAGGTAGTACCTATTACTGCTTTTACTTATGAAACCTTGGGAGTTACTTCTACGTTTGCTTAATTATGCCATGCTATGCTAGTAGGCGTGGATTGGGTGAGTGAATATCCATGACGGATGTGAGATTGTTATTTAATGGTTTATTTAAGGTGGCAACCTAAACACACATCTGGGTGGATTGAGGCACCTGGTTTCTATCGAGGACTTGCTGTATTTCTTGGACCGCCACCCGGGCTCAAAGGGATCATAAGATTATTCAAACTAGAAACTTCCGTGTGCAGCCACAAGCCATTATGGGCTCTGGCATAGTTGACTAAGTTGTGCGAACTCTTACGGGTAGACTAGCGAGATGTAGGGGAAAGTAGGTGTGCGGTCTACCCACAAGTAAGGTGCTAAGCGCTTACGAAAGACTGTGTCTCGGTCATCCGTCTCTCAAACACCATGTAGTCACGAGAACCAAGCGGAGGCGATCGAGTCTTGTGGCGAAAAGTGCGCATAAACCTCTGCAGAGTGTAAAACTAATCATGATTAGCCGTGTCCCGGTTATGGACCTCTTGAGTATCTAGTACTTGAATATCATGTGAATCTCAACATGTTACGTCTAATAATAAATGTTATTGGGTTTTTAATGAGTACTTTTTAATTGGGATTGAGGATGCTGTCAACCATTCTCAATGTTCAACAACCACCATGATAGTTAAATAAATTTATTCCTTTGAAGTAGGGGAAAATTGGCTTTTCATGAAAACTGTAACCATAGAGCTTTCCACCAGCCATATATGCATGTAGTATAGCCTATTCTTTCATTACTCTCTATTTGTTACAGTGCCCGCATATTCCATGTGCTGACCCGTTTCGGGCTGCAACTTTTCATGTTGCAGACTTTTCAGACGACGAGTAAGTGATACGTTAGGGTTACGATTTCCTATACTCAACTTTGCCGTTGGTGTTGATGGGAATCCACAACCTTGTTGCTTCCGCTATATTTGGATTGAGGTAATAGTATTTACGTTACTTTATACATGTGATTTACCTCTGTTATAAATCCTTCGAGTACTGTGTGTGTCAGCATACCGATCCAGGGATGACACGAAAGCACAGAGACTTGATCCATTTGGGTCGGGTCGCTACAAGCACGAGACAGTGCGGTGGGTGAGGCATAATGAGGAAGCTCTTTCGGAGGAGATGACTCCTGGCTACTTACATGTGAGGCCGGAAGGAGGCCAGGATAATCGGCCACGATGGCCACTTTGGTGCCATCATAGCTCGCCCGGTAGAAGACTCCCTCTTAGAGCTCTACAAATATGTCCGGATCCTCTTCGAATCCGGGATGGAGGTCCCGGTTATGGTCCTCTGGCTGTGGAGCGGGGCTATAAACCCCCGCGATAGCCTTCCGCCATTCCTATTACAAATGGACGGGTAAAATGTCAATTAAACATGACTCGGGGAAAGAATTGAGCAAGGAGGTGGGACTAAAACTCACCCAGCTAGGAGGATTGTACATGGAAAATCCCTCTCGGCGTGTAAGACGGGAGAACTCCTCTTTCTCCCCTTTATACAGATCAGCCAATATTTTGGCCAAGGGGGTGAGGGAATCCGGACCCTTTCATCCACAGCGTGAGGCGTCTTCTTCTCCATTGTAGTGCCACATAGGGAGCCCCCTGAATTGGAGCGGCTGAACAACTCATGCTATGGAAGTTGCCATTTACCTCGACTATTGATAATCCGGACTGGGCGAATGTCCTTATCTTGGCCATTAATTGTTTGACTTCTGCGCTGTCTTCCTCCTCAAGGCTCCGAGGATGCCATCTGTGGCGTTTCCTCAACGGGGCGCTGGAAATTCGGGGAGGCCCATCCGGACTGGATCGGGCAGAGCGACATCTTCAATATAAAACCACTCCGAGGGCCACTCTTCGGATGCCTTCTTCGGCGTGCCGGACAAGTATCTGGTCCTGGCTATGCACCATATCTCGGTGCCGCCCACCTCAAATACGGATCCCTTTTGGGTACAAGGGACGAGGCAGAAAAGTTTCCTCCATAGATCAAAGTGGGCCTCGCAGCCCAGGAACAGCTCGCAAAGAGCGAAAAAACCCGCGATATGCAGGATGGAGGCTGGAGTGAGGTTGTGTAGTTGGAGAACGTAGTACTCCAGGAGACCTCGGAGGAAAGGGTGGATTGGAAACCCGACACCTCTTATCAAGAAGGATATGAAGCACACTCGCTCCCCCCTGGTTGGATTAGGGAAATTTTCCGCCAGGGCTTCGCCCGTGAAAGTGGTTAATCCTACTCGGACGGGGACTAGATCCGCGGGGGGGGGGGGGGGGGGGGAGGAATCCCTGCATTTGAAGCTTACTCAACTGGTCATGGGATACTGAACATTTCTCCCAATCACCTTTTTCGGAGCCGTGGGGGCGGGACGAAGAACTGGGAACGCTAGCATGTTGGAATGGTTTCTCCTAGCGAACTCTAAGGATTTTCCGCCTGGTGTGAGATGGCATCTGAGATCCAATCCACTTAAGTATACGCCTTTCTTACACGGCTAGGGTGTTATGTGCAAAAATACTCTGACCTTTCGTGTTTGTTTGATACGTGGAAGCCGAAACAATGGAGGCACATAAGCCAAGGGGCACGACATTAAATGGAAAGCTGAGTACAACTCTTCGGATCAGACGCTTTGGAGTATTCGGAGGAGGAACCCGCCTTGCAATGCCGAAGACAATCTGCGCGCCGAACACATCATCATTGAAGCCTGGTTCGGGGGTTACTGAGGGAGCCCTGGATTAAGGGGTCCTTGGGCGTCCGGCCTATGTGACGTGGGCCGGACTGATGGGCCATGAAGATACAAGATAGAAGACTTCCTCCCATGTCCGGATGGGATTCTCCTTTGCGTGGAAGGCAAGCTTGGCGTTCGGATATGTAGATTCCTTCCTCTGTAAACCGACTCTGTACAACCCTAGGCCCCTCCAGTGTCTATATAAAATCGGAGGGTTTAGTCCGTAGGGCACAATTACAATCATACAGGCTAGACTTCTAGGGTTTAGCCATTATGATCTCGTGGTAGATCAAATCTTGTAATCCTCATATTCATCAAGATCAATCAATCAGGAAGTAGGGTATTACCTCCATCAAGAGGGCCCGAACCTAGGTAAACATCGTGTCCCCTGTCTCTTGTTACCATCAACCTTAGACGCACAGTTTGGGACCCCCTACCCGAGATCCACCGGTTTTGACACTGATAGTCGCGGCGGCAGTCGGGGCATGTGGGATGTGTAAGGAGGAGGAAGATGGGGGTCGGGTGTGGATTATCTGCCTGGATCGATGATATGTCTCCAACGTATCTACTTTTCCAAACACGTTTGCCCTTGTTTTGGACTGTAACTTGCATGATTTGAATGGAACTAACCCGGACTGACACTGTTTTCAGCAGAACTGCCATGGTGTTATGTTTGTGCAGAAATAAAAGTTCTCGGAATGACCTGAAAATCCATGGAGATACGTTTTGGAATTAATAAAAAATACTGGCGAAAAAATCAGCATCAGGGGGCCCACACCCTGTCCACGAGGGTGCAGGGCACCCCCCCGGGCGTGCTACCTCTTGAGGACTGCGTTGGTTTTCCCTTGAAGAGGAAAGGGTGATGCAGCAAAGTAGCGTAAGTATTTCCCTCAGTTTTTGAGAACCAAGGAATCAATCCAATAGGAGGCCACGCACGAGTCCCTCGCACCTACACAAACAAATAAATCCTCGCAACCAACACAATAAAGGGATTGTCAATCCCTTCACGGTCACTTACGAGAGTGAGATTTGATAGATATGATAAGGTAATATTTTTGGTATTTTTATGATAAAGATGCAAAGCAAAGAATACAAAATAAAGACGGCGCCAGAAATAGCTTGTTATTGGGAGATTAATATGATGGAAAATAGACCCAGGGGCCATAGGTTTCACTAGTGGCTTCTCTCGAGAGCATAAGTATTATGGTGGGTGAACAAATTACTGTTGAGCAATTAACAGAATTGAGCATAGTTATGAGAATATCCAGGTATGATCATGTATATAGGCATCACGTCCGAGACAAGTAGACCGACTCCTACCTGCATCTACTACTATTACTCCACACATCGACCGCTATCCAGCATGCATCTAGAGTATTAAGTTCATAAGAACAGAGTAACTCTTTAAGCAAGATGACATGATGTAGAGGGATAAACTCATGCAACATGATATAAACCCCATCTTGTTATCCTTGATGGCAACAATAAATTACGTGACTTGCTGCCCCTACTGTCATTGGGAAAGGACACCGCAAGATTGAACCCAAAGCTAAGCACTTCTCCCATTGCAAGAAAGATCAATCTAGTAGGCCAAACCAAACTGATAATTCGAAGAGACTTGCAAAGATAACCAATCACACATAAAAGAATTCAGAGAAGATACAAATATTGTTCATAGATAAACTTGATCATAAACCCACAATTCATCGGTCTCAACAAACACACCGCAAAAGAAGATTACATCGAATATCCACAAGAGAGGGGGAGAACATTGTATTGAGATCCAAAAAGAGAGAAGAAGCCATCTAGCTAATAACTATGGACCCGAAGGTGCGAGGTAAACTACTCACACATCATCGGAGAGGCTATGGTGTTGATGTAGAAGCCCTCCATGATCGATGCCCCTCCGTGGAGCTCAGGAAAAGGCCCCAATATGGGATCTCACGGCATGAAGGTTGCTTGGCGGAATTAGGTTTTTGGCTCCGTGTCTGGTAGTTTGGGGGTACGTAGGTATATATAGGAGGAAGAAGTACGTCGGTGGAGCAACATGGGGCCCACGTGGGTGGAGGGCGCGCCCAGGGGGTAGGTGCGCCCCCTACCTCGTGCCCTACTGGTTGATGTCTTGACATAGGGTCCAAGTCCTCTGGATCACGTTCGTTCCGAAAATCACGTTCCCGAAGGTTTCATTCCGTTCGGACTCCGTTTGATATTCTTTTTCTACGAAACTCTGAAATAGGCAAAAAACAACAATTTTGGGCTGGGCCTCCGGTTAATAGGTTAGTCCCAAAAATAATATAAAAGTGTATAATAAAGCCCAATAATGTCCAAAACAAAATATAATATAGCATGGAACAATAAAAAGTATAGATACGTTGGAGACGTATCAGGACGCGCCCCCTGCCTCGTGGGCCCCCTGGGACTCCACCGACCTCAACTCCAACTCCATATATTCACGTTCGGGGAGAAAAAAAATCAGAGAGAAGGATTCATCGCGTTTTACGATACAGAGCCGCCTCCAAGCCCTAATCTTCCTTGGGAGGGCTGATCTGGAGTCCGTTCGGGGCTCCGGAGAGGGGAATCCGTCGCCGTCGTCATCATCAACCATCCTCCATCACCAATTTCATGATGCTCACTGCCATGCGTGAGTAATCCCATCGTGGGTTTGCTGGACAGTGATGGGTTGGATGAGATTTACCATGTAATCGAGTTAGTTTTGTTAGGGTTTGATCCGTAGTATCCATTATGTTCTAAGATTAGTGTTGCTATGATTTTTCTATGCTTAATGCTTGTCACTAGGGCCCGAGTGCCATGATTTCAGATCTGAACCCATTATGTTTTCATGAATATATGTGAGTTCTTGATCCTATCTTGCAAGTCAATAGTCACCTACTATGTGTTATGATCCGGTAACCCCGAAGTGACAATAATCGGGACCACTCCGGTGGTGACCGTAGTTTGAGGAGTTCGTGTATTCACTAAGTGTTAATGCTTTGGTCCGGTACTCTATTAAAAGGAGGCCTTAATATCCCTTAGTTTTCAATAGGACCACGCTGCCACGGGAGGGTATGACAAAAGATGTCATGCAAGTTCTTTTCCATAAGCACGTATGACTATATTCGGAATACATGCCTACATTACATTGATGAACTGGAGCTATTTCTGTGTCATCCTATGTTATAACTGTTGCTTGAGGAATCGCATCTGACATAATTATCCATCATTGATCCATTGCCTACGAGATTTTTACATATTGATCTTTGCTTAGTTACTTTTCCATTGCCACTGTTACAATTGCTACAAAAAGCTGAATCTTTATTACTTTTGCCACCGTTACCGTTACTTCCATACTACTTTGCTACTAAATATTTTGCTGCAGATATTAAGTCTATCAGGTGTGGTTGAATTGAAAACTCACCTGCTAATACTTGAGAATATTCTTTGGCTCCCCTTGTGTCGAATCAATAAATTTGGGTTGAATACTCTACCCTCGAAAACTATTGCGACCCCCTATACTTGTGGGTTATCAATCGACGAGGCTGGGCAGCATGAAGGAGGGTCACCGGCGAGGAGGCGGCGTTTCAAGCAAGGAGTGAAGGTTTCAACTTGGAAAGGAAGGCAGAAACAGGGGAAATGTGAGTTTGGGTAAGGGGGAGGGGCGAGGAGGTAGATATTTCCGCGGAAGCCAAAAAATTTGGATCGGTGCAGCAAAAAAAACTAGCGCGCAAAGTGTCATCAGACACGGTCCCTTATTCAGCATTGTGTATGATATGTGAACATCAAAAACAATTCATATGGCTTAACCTGTGTGTGATGAGTTTGAATGTGCAAATTTTGGTTCGAATTTCCCTGGTTACAGTGGTCATCTACGTCATTGCATAATTTGGGTACATAAAGGAGACTACAGCACACTCACACTTCTTAATCGAGCAAGTTCAACAATTAAACAGAGCTAGCTGACCTAAACATTACTCTAACAAATTAAAGACCGGCGCTCTTAATTAAACAAAACAAAGAGTACTACTACGGCTGGTGCTCGTCGATCTCCGCCGCCTCCTCAATGTCCAGCTCGCGCCAGACGATCTCCTCGGGAAGGGGCTCCATGGCATCCATCGCACCATACTCGGCAAGCATCTCGCCATCCGTGCCCGCCATCTCTTTGGAAAAGGCTGCCACGAGCTGGGTGTGGGCGGCTGCGATCTGAGCTTGGACGGGTTCCGTCATGGCAAGGTATGCCGCGGAGGAACGGACGGTTGCTCAAACGCTCTTGGCGATTGCCAACTCTTCGGTCGTGGGTTGCCGACCGTTGTCGGAGAAGCTTTGTTCGATTTCTGCGGTGACCACCACGAGCTGGGCATGGGCAGCCTCCATCAGGGCTAAGGCCACCACTTCAGAATAGACAGCCGTTGTGCCGCTCTCACTAGTTGCTATCCCCGAGGCAGATGTTGTTGCTGCCACCTGAGAAGCAACAGCGGCCGTTTGGGTTGCCTTGGCCGCCCGGTCGCAGATTGCGGCCGTGCTCATGGAGCTTGTTAGCACGCGCAAGGCGGCTGCGGCCGCGCTCTTGCCGGAGTGGGCCGCCGAAGTTGCCATCACGACGTGGGTCCATGATACGTCTCCAACGTATCTATAATTTATGAAGTATTCATGCTGTTATTTTATCATTTTTGGATGCTTTACAATCATTTTATAGCAGCTTTATATCATTTTTATGACTAACCTATTGACCCAGTTGTCGGTGTCAAAACCGGCAGATCTCAGGTAGGGAGTCCCGAACTGTGCGTCTAAGGTCGATGGTAACAGGAGACGGGGGACACGATGTTTACCCAGGTTCGGGCCCTCTTGATGGAGGTAATACCTACTTCATGCTTGATTGATCTTGATGAATATGAGGATTACAAGAGTTGATCTACCATGAGATCATAATGGCTAAACCCTAGATGTCTAGCATGTATGATTGTGATTCTACTCTATGAACTAGACCCTCCGGTTTATATAGACACTGGAGGGGCCTAGGGCTATAAATAGTCGTTTTACAGAGGAAGGAATCTTCAGATCCGAACGCCAAGCTTGCCACCCACGCAAAGGAGAGTCCCATCCGGACACGGGAGGAAGTATTCTATCTTGTACTTCATGGCCCATCAGTCCGGCCCACGTCACACAGGCCGGATGCTCGAGGACCCCTTAATCCAGGTGAGGGAGTCCTGGATTAGGGGGTGTCTGGATGGCCGGATTATAACCTTTGGCCGGACTCTTGGACTATGAAGATACAATATTGAAGACTTCGTCCCGTGTCCGGATGGGACTTTCCTTGGCATGGAAGGCAAGCTTGGCGATACGGATATGTAGATCTCCTCCCATTTGTAACCGACTCTATGTAACCCTAACCCTCCTCGGTGTCTATATAAACCGGAGGGTTTTAGTCCGTGGGACGAACAACAATCATACCATAGGCTAGCCTCTAGTGTTTAGCCTCTACGATCTCGTGGTAGATCTACTCTTGTACTACCCATATCATCAATATTAATCAAGCGGAGTAGGGTTTTACCTTCATCGAGAGGGCCCGAACCTGGGTAAAAACATCGTGTCCCTTGTCTCCTGTTACCATCCGCCTAGACGCCTGATCGGGACCCCTACCCGAGATCCGCCGGTTTTGACAATCGACATTGGTGCTTTCATTGAGAGTTCCTCTGTGTCGTCATCTTTAGGCCCGATGGCTCCTCCGATCATCAACAATGATGCGGTCCAGGGTGAGACTTTTCTCCCCAGACAGATCTTCGTATTCGGCGGCTTTGCACTGCGGGCCAATTCGCTTGGTCATCTGGAGTAGATTGAAAGCTACGCCCCTGGCTATCAAGTCAGATTTGGAAGTTTAAACTACCCGGTTGACGTCGACGGAGACTTGATCTTCGACGGATCCGAGCCACACTTGTGCGAGCCGCACTGTTACGATGGGCATGATCTAGCTCTGCCGCCGAACAGTGCCCTGGAGGCCGCACCCGTGTCCGCTCCGACCCTTAGCTCGGAGCCGACTGCGCCAATCGAGGATGGGTGGTTGGACACCGCCTCGGGGGCTGCAATCTCTACGGTGATCGAGCCGAACACCAGCTTTGTCCTTTGCGAAGCTTGTGACTCCAAGGTGTCGGACTCCCCTCTGGACTCCAAACCTTCCGCCCGCTAATCGAATCCGATTGGGCGCCCGATCATGGAGTTCACCGCCGTGGACATCTTTTCAAAGACTCGCCCTTCGGCGACATTCTGAATTCACTAAAGTCTCTCTTTATCGGAGAGCCCTGGCGGACTATGGCAGCAAGGTTAGGATGCGGATGGCGAATAAATTCAAAGCCCACCCACCACCCACTTCGTAGCTATCGCCGATGATTTAACCGACATGCTCGACTTCGACTCCGATGACATTGACGGTATGGGCGCCAATGCAGGAGGCGACGAAGAACCAACGCCTCTGAGACCTTTGGAAGGCCACCTCGTCATATGACATATACATGGTGGACACCCCAAAAGAAGGAACGGCGATGGAACAACGGAGGATGACCCCTCCAAGAAGCGACCCTAAGCGGCCGGCGTCGTGGCGCCGCTCTAAATCCCGCCAAAGCAAAAGCGGTGATTACAGCACGGGAGACAATAACACCCAGACGGTGCGAAGACAACCCCTCCGGCAGGATTCGACCACGGAGGATGGAGAAGCCAGCCCTCATGAGAGAGCGGCAGACAGAGAGGTAGAGGACGATAATTACATGCCTCCCTCCGAAGACGAGGCAAGCCTCGACGACGATGAATTTGTCGTGCCTGAGGATCCCGTCGAACAAGAGCATTTCAAACGCAGGCTTATGGCCACGGCGAGCAGCCTCAAGAAAAAACAGCAACAGCTTAGAGCTGATCAAGACTTGCTAGCCGACAGATGGACTGAAGTCCTTGCGGCCGAAGAGTACGAACTCGAACGCCCCTCCAAGAGCTACCCAAAACGCAGGCTCCTACCCCGATTAGAGGAGGAAGCACCTAGACCTATATCACCAGCGCATGATGCGGCCGACCGGCCACCTCGTGGCCGCGACAGAGAGGCCTCTCTGCCCTCCACTCAAGCCGCACCCCGGCGTCGCTCAAAGAATACCAAGGCACGGGGAAATGCGCCAGACCTGCGAGATATATTGGAGGACAAGGCAAGGAAACAAGATCGATCTATGGATCGTGTGGGTGCCCCACGACACGTGACGATAACCGTCATGCCGGATATGGTAAATCCAGACGGGCCGAACAAAGTAGACAAAGCTCGTTTGAGCTACGTCGTGATATAGCCCGATCTGAGGCGCCGACACCCACTATGCTTCATGATGACGTAATGGATCATCAAATCCCCGAGGGTTTCAAACCCGTAAACATCGAATCATACGATGGCACAACAGATCTTGCGGTATGGATCGAGGATTATCTCCTTCATATCCACATGGCCCGCAGTGATGATCTACACGCCATCAAATACCTCCCACTCAAGCTTAAAGGACCAGCTCGGCATTGGCTTAACAGCTTGCCAGCAGAATCAATTGGTTGTTGGGAGGACACGGAAGCCGCATTCCTCGACAATTTCTGTGGCACCTATGTGCGACCACCAGACGTCGATGACCTAAGCCACATAATTCAGCAGCCAGAGGAATCGGCGGACAATTACGACACGGTTCCTAACCAAGAAAAATCAAATAGTCGACTGTCCGGACGCAGAGGCCCTCGCAGCCTTCAAGCATAACATCCGTGACGAGTGGCTTGCCCAGCACCTAGGACAGCAAAAGCCGAAATCCATGGCAGCCCTCACAACACTCATGACCCGCTTTTGCGCGGGAGAAGACAGCTGGCTAGCTCATAGTAATAATATGACCAAGAGCCCTGGTAATTCGGATACCAAGGACAGAGATGGCAGGTCGCGTCGCAACAAGCAAAAGCGCCGCATTAACGGCGACAAAGCGGAGGATACGACAGTTAATGCCGGGTTCAGAGGCTCTAAACCCGGTCAGCGGAAAAAGCCATTTAAAAGAAATACTCCGGGCCCGTCCAGTTTGGACCGAATACTCGATCGCTCGTGCCAGATACACGGCACCCCCAAAAAACCAGCCAATCACACCAACAGGGATTGTTGGGTGTTCAAGCAGGCAGGCAAGTTAAGTGCCGAAAACAGAGACAAGGGGCTGCATAGCGATGACGAGGAGGAGCCCCGGCCACCGAACAATAGGGGACAGAAGGGCTTCCCCCCACAAGTGCGGACGGTGAACATGATATACGCAACCCACATCCCCAAAAGGGAGCGGAAGCGTGCACTCAGGGACGTATATGTGTTGGAGCCAGCCGCCCCAAAGTTCAACCCATGGTCCTCCTGCCCGATCACTTTTGATTGAAGGGACCATCCCAGTAGCATCCGCCATGGCGGATTTGCCGCATTGGTTCTAGACCCAATCATTGACGGATTTCACCTCACTAGAGTCCTTATGGACGGCGGTAGCAGCGTGAACCTGCTTTATCAGGATCTGATCACGAAAAATGGGCATAGATCCTCAAGGATTAAACCCACAAAGACGACCTTTAAAGGCGTCATACCAGGTGTAGAGGCCAACTGTATGACAGGCTCGGTTACACTTGAGGTGGTCTTCGGATCCCGGATAATTTACAAGCGAGGAGTTAATCTTGACATAGTCCCGTTCATGATGGCTATCACGCCTCGCCGGACGAACCGCATTTGCAAAGTTCAATGCGGTGCCGCACTACGCATACCTCAAGCTCAAGATGCCAGGCCCTCAAGGAATCATTACGGTCAATGGAAACACTGAACGCTCTCTCTGAACGGAGGAGCATACGGCGGCCCTCGCAGGGGAAGTACAAAGTAGCCTCTCAAGGCAATTCTCCAGTTCGGCTATTAAACGTCCGGACACCGTCAAGCGCGCCCGGAGTAACCTACAACAAGACCGCTTGGCACGTTCCGAGCAAGCGTAGCAATGTGGCCCCAACCCCAGCCCTCGCGAAATTGTGAAACTAGTACTACGCGTACATAACTACACTCTGGAAATACCATGGGCATAGGGGAGGGGCACGACCACGGTATGCCCAAAATGCGGCTCAACCGCACTAGGGGCTCCCGATTTTGTCATTCTTTTTCTTACTTTCAGGACTCCACTCTACGGAAGGCCTGTCCGGCAGTACAATCGCCGAACACACGATGCAACAGCCAGGGAGGCAGAAAGCTACGTAATGTCAAGGTGGTCTCTATAACGAGCTAAATACATGTCTTACATACCATCCCGCAGCTCGCCCCTGGAGGGGGACATGTCAAATAGTCCCATCTCTTGCTTATCGCACTATTTGTATCGTTCTGGTTTTACCGCAGCCTTTTTGAATAAACAATATATAGATTTCGTCTATTATTGCATTCCTTTTTTATAAAAATATGTTCAGTTATGACATTGTGCAACCGTACACTTCTGTACGGCCAATACACCAGGGGCTTACGTACCCCAGAATATGGTGTGAAAAGTCCGAACACTCTCATGAGTGCGGCACCTCGAACTTATAGCATTATATGCATCGGCTCTGAATCATGTCTTGGGTCAATAGTTGGGTTTGCCCGGCTCCCATGTTTTGGTACCTTACGTTCCGTTATATCGGCTAAGGTAGAAGGCTGGGAGAACCACTGCTATTGTGACCCGGTTGAGCTGGGCTAAGCACCTCAGTGGAGAAAGCTAAAACTGACCGTCATGATAGGGCGAGAGCTGGTCGCTGTTCGAGAGGTTTTCGAGTCCCTAAAGACTTATGCCGCTTAGAGCGAGGAGTCGGCTTTGTCCGGCCTAGGCGTGGATAGCGCCCGAACTCGGTCTTCCGAATACTAGGGGCTTCGCCGAAATTTAAAATTATAGAATTCTATGGCTAAGTGAGAGTGTTCAAGCATTATAGTCCGATTGCCTTGTTCTTGTGTTGAGCGCCTCCCTCGAAGGAACCAAGAATGGGAAAAAGAGCGCTCAAGTTTATCCCTAACACCCCAGCACTCGCGGCATGGGGGCAGAAGCCGACGACTCGCCATCTCTCAATTTTAATAAACGGTCGCTTAGAAGGTAATATTTTAAATTCAAAAGCGTTGCTTAGCGCATATGAACAAGTTTTCAGCAGACAGGATCACAATGCGAGTTTACTCAAAATTACATCTTTTGAGCACTCATCCGCTATAAGGCGGGCACCCTTCAGGACGCCCTCATAATACATCTTGGGCTTGCGATGCTCCTTGCCCGGCGGTGGTCCGTCTGTCACAAGCTTCTCAGCGTCCATCTTGCCCCAGTGCACTTTAGCACGGGCAAGGGCCCCACGGGCACCTTCGATGCATATGGAGCGCTTGACGACTTCAAGCCATGGACAGGCATCCACCAGTCGTCTCACCAGCCCGAAGTAGCTCCCAGGCATGGTTTCCTCACGCCACAGCCGGACTATGAGACCCTTCATGAACTGTTCGGCCACCTTATGGAGCTCGACCAGCTGCTTCAGCTGGTCGCTCAAGGGCACCGGGTGTCCGGCCTCGGCATACTGAGACCAGAACACCTTCTCTGTCGAGCTCTCCTCTTAGGCTCGGTAGAATGCGGCCGCGTCGGACACACTCCGGGGAAGATCTGCGAATGCTCCTAGAGAGCTCCGGACTCGGGTAAGTAACAAGTAATTCACTTTCACGTGCTTGCTTTGCATAAAGAATGCCTTACCCGCCGCTATCTTCTTCATCGCCTCAATTTCTGGAGGGCTTTTTGGGCTTCGCCTTGGCAGATTTAGGCGCTCTCAAGGGCCGAGGCGAGCCAGACTCTCGAGTCTTTGAGTCAAGCTCCAAACTCTCGTGTTTTTCACGAGAGCCTGGAGCTCTTGCTGCACCTCCGCCACCCGCCTCCTGCCTCTCTCGCTCAGTGCGCTCCACGGCCGCCTTTGTCTTGCCTTGGACAGGCGCTTCCTTGAGGTCGCCACCTCGGTTGTGGCCCCTGTAATACTCACGTTGGTCCCGCTACTTTTGCAACCACATCTCTTTATATACTTACATAAGGTATTACTTACCTTCCTTGTCTTCGAGCTGCTTCTTGGCAAGGCCGAGCTCGTTCTCGGACCGCTCGAGACTCTGCTTCAATGCATCGACCTCTGCAGTCAAGGCAGAGGTCAAGAAATACAGCCCTGCATTCCCATATTGACATACTTATGTTAGACTCCTCACAGATATCTTTTGATCCTCGCCCGGCTTTTCTTTCCGAACACCAAACTGAGCATCGTGGGCTACTGTCTATGCGGTAATATTTTTACATATCTTAAATACATACCTCAAAGCCTGTTAGAAGGCTGGCACGAAGCTGGTCAGCCCGCTCTTGGCGGATCGAACCTTCCGGATCACCACACTCATAATAGTGCGGTGCTCCTCGTTGATGGAGGCGCCGTTAAGCACCTCCAAGAGATTATCCGGTGCCTCGGTTGGGCCGGAGGTCACCGCGCCGTAGGCTTGCCCTTCTTACTAGGGGCCGCTGCGGAATCCGGAACCATTGAAGGTTCTGGTGCGGTGTCCGGCCCAGGGCCGGACTTGCAGCCCTTGGGGGTTTTATCCCCTTTGCGCTGGAGTCCGGGAGGTCGCCTTGCAGCGCCTCCAGGACCACCTTCTCCTGGCTTGGACCCTTTTCGGACTCCACCTCGGCATCGTCCGTAGGACGAGGGGAGGTAACAGTCGGAAGTGAAAGGCTATTCACATCCGAAAAATCCAGGGATCCGCTCGACGAAGCGTCGAGCTGGGCCGCGGGCGGACTGCATGATTATATTCGGCGTCAGAAGATACTGTGCAATAAAGGAACACCATGAGTTATTCTGGTATCCGGATACTTACCATTTTGCCAGGGGCTTGGACCTGGATGGCCACTCCTCTTAGATGTCGTCGGCGTTGGTGGAGTAGTCCGGAGGAAGGGTCCTTCCCTTCTTGGACCCCCCCCCCCCCAGTTGGGGTGGCCTTCCTTTTCTGTCCTCCCCCCACTGGAGGGGGAGAGGCCCCTTCTTCCTCCTCCTCGTCTTCGTGGGAGGAGTGCGCCTCAGAGTCATCGGACGATGAGTCCGACACCACCGAGCGCCGGGAACTCTTTCGAGTTCCCGTGGCCTTTTTCTTGGCCTTCTTCTCCGGCACCACATAAGGTGCCGGAACCAGCAGCCCCGTCAAGTGGGCGTCCGCTGGATCTTCGGGCAAAGGAGCCAAACAGTCAATCTGTCGGGTCTTCTTCTGCCATTCCTGTCAAAGGAACGGGAGCTTAGATCCCGCATAGAGTCAAACTATGAAAAACAAGTATCCCGTAAAGGGTAAAATAAGCTTACTATGCTGGCTTGGCGCTTCACGCGGAATCCGTGATCCTCGGTGATGGGAGGGGGAACCTCGGCGCCCTTGAATAGCACCTTCCAGGCATCCTCGTGTGTTGTGTCAAAGAGCCTGGTCAGAGTTTGGTGCTGGGACGGGTTGAACTCCCACAAGTTAAGAGCCCGTCGTTGACACGGGAGGATCCGGCGGATGAGCATGACCTGGACTATGTCGACGAGTTTAACCTTTTTGTCCACCAGGTCTTGGACGCAGGTTTGGTGTCCGGTCCGCTCTTCCGAATTACCCCATGACAGGCCCTTCTCTTTCCAGGAGGTGAGCCGTGTGGGGATGCCAGATCAGAATTTGGGGGTCGCTGCCCATTCAGGGTCACGCGGCTCGGTGATGTAGAACCACCCCGATTGCCACCCCTTTATGGTCTCCACGAAGGAGCCCTCGCGCCATGTAACGTTGGGCATCTTGCCCACCATGGCGCCTCCACACTCCGCTTGCTGGCCGCCCACTACCTTCGGCTTGACATTGAAGGTCTTCAGCCATAAGCCGAAGTGGGGCTTGATGCGGAGGAAGGCCTCGCACACGATAATAAACGCCGAGATGTTGAGGACGAAGTTCGGGGCCAGATCGTGAAAATCCAGGACGTAGTAGAACATGAGCCCCTGGACAAATGAGTGAAGTGGGAAACCTAGTCCGCGGAGGAAATGGGTGAGGAACACCACCCTCTCATGGGGCCTGGGGGTGGGGATGAGCTTCCCCTTGTCTGGGAGCCGGTGCGCGATGTCGTTAGAAAAGTATCCGGCCTCCCTCAGCTTCTTGACATGTCCCTCCGTGAAGGAGGAGACCATCCACTTGCCTCCCGCTTCAGACATTGCTGGAGAGGGTTGAGGTGGGATGCGCGGACTTGGGCGCTGGAGCTCGAGTGCGCAAAAATGGATAAGCAAAGGAGGAAGAAGGCGTGGATGGAAAAGGTGGATCCTTATCCCCTTATATGGGCGGACGAAATTATGTGCCCCCACCAGCCTGGTAAAACTCGCTTATCTCCCAAGCGCCGTAAATTAATGGCACGGTTGGGTTACCCACGCCCGTATTGATGAGAACCCCGGAATAAGGGGACACGATCTACTGCTCGACAAGACGTGCCAAGGAAACCGCCTCGCTAAGTGCTTGAGGTGGGACAAGAATACGTCAACAGATTGGATTTGTGTAAATATTATTCTCTCTACGGTGGTATGTGGAACTTATTTTGCGAGCCGGACACTATCCTTGTGTTCAAAATCTTCTATGAAGTATTCGAGGAGAAACCCGCCTTGCAATGCCAAAGACAATCTGCGCCGGACTCGTCGTCATTGAAGCCTGGTTCAGGGCTCTTGAGGGAGGCCCGGATTAGGGGTGTCCGGATGGCGGACTATAACCTTTGGCCGGACTCCTGGACTATGAAGATACAATATTGAAGACTTCGTCCCGTGTCCGGATGGGACTTTCCTTGGCGTGGAAGGCAAGCTTGGCGATACGGATATGTAGATATCCTCCCATTTGTAACCGACTCTATGTAACCCTAACCCCCTCCGGTGTCTATATAAACCGGAGGGTTTTAGTCCATAGGACGAACAACAATAATACCATAGGCTAGCCTCTAGGGTTTAGCCTCTCTGATCTCGTGGTAGATCTACTCTTGTACTACCCATATCATCAATATTAATCAAGCAGGAGTAGGGTTTTACCTCCATCGAGAGGGCCCGAACCTGGGTAAAAACATCGTGTCCCTTGTCTCCTGTTACCATCCGCCTAGATGCACAGTTCGGGACCCCCTACCCGAGATCCGCCGGTTTTGACACCGACACCAGGACTCCCTCAGTAGCCCCCGAACCAGGCTTCAACGACGGTGTGTCCGGCGCGCATATTGTCTTCGACATTGCAAGGCGGATTCCTCCTACGAATACTCCAAAGCATCTGATCCGAAGAGTTGTACTCGGCTTTCCATTTAATGTCGTACCCCTTGGCTTCTGCGCCTCCATTTCTTCGGCTTCCACGTGTCGAGCGAACATGAAAGGTCAAAGTATTTTTGCACATAACACCCTGGCCATGTAAGAAAGGCATATATTTAAGTGTATTGGATCTCAGATGCCATCTCACACCAGGCAGAAAATCCTCAGAGCTTGCTAGGAGTAACCATTCCAACATGGCTAGCGTTCCCAGTTCTTCCTCCCGCCCCCACGGCTCCAAAAAAGGTGACTGGGAGAAATGTTTAGTATGCCATGACCAGCTGAGTAAGCTTCAAACGCAGGGATTCCTTCCCCCTGCGGATCTAGTCCCCGTCCAGGCAGGATTAACCACTTTCACGGGCGAAGCCCTGGCAGAAAATTTCCCCTAACCCAATCAGGGGGGAGCGAGTGTGCTTCATATCCTTCTTAATAAGAGGTGTCGGGTTTCCAATCCACCCTTTCCTCCGAGGTCTCCTGGAGCACTACGGCCTCCAACTGCACAACCTCATTCCGGCCTCCATCCTGCATATCGCGGGTTTTGTCGCTCTTTGCGAGCTATTCCTGGGCCGCGAGGCCCACTTTTATCTATGGAGGAAACTTTTTTGCCTCGTCCCTCGTACCCAAAAGGGATACGTATTCAAGGTGGGCGGCGCCGAGATATGGCGCATAGCCAGGACCGGATACTTGTCCGGCACGCCGAAGAAGGCATCCAAAGAGTGGCCCTCGGAGTGGTTTTATATTGAAGATGTCGCTCTCCCCGACCCAGTCCGGATGGGCCTCCCCAAATTTTCCAGTGCTCCGTTGAGGAAACGCCACAGCTGGCGTCCTCCGAGCCTCGAGGAGGAAGACAACGCAGAAGTCCAACAATTAATGGGTAAGATAAGGACACTCGCCCAGTTCGGATTATCAATAATCGAGGTAATGGCAACTTCCATAGCGGGAGGTGTTCAACCGCTCCAATGCAGGGGGCTCCCTATGTGGCACTACAATGGGAAAGATGACGCCTCATGCTGCGGATGAAAGGGTCTGGATTCCCTCACCGCCCTGGCCGCAATATTGGCCGATCCGTATAAAGGGGAGAAAGAAGAGTTCTCTCGTCTTACGCGCTGAGAGGGATTTTCCACGTGCAATCCTCCTAGCTAGGTGAGTTTTAATCCCACCTCCTAGCTCAACCCTTTCCCCAAGTCATGTTTAATTGACATTTACCCGTCCATTTTTAATAGGAATGGCGGAAGGCTATCCCGGGGGTTTATAGCCCCGCTCCACAGCCGGAGGACCATAACTGGGACCTCGATCCCGGATTCAAAGAGGATTCGGACATATTTGTAGAGCTCAAAGAGGGAGTCTTCTACCAGGCGAGCTATGATGGCACCGAAGTGGCCATCATGGCCGATTCTCCTGGCCTCCTTCCTGCCTCACATGTAAGTAGCCAGGAGACATCTCCTCCGAAAGAGCTTCCTCATTATGCCTCACCCACCGCACTATCTCGTGCTCCAAGGGTAGGCACTCGCCGCATCATGCCGCACCAGAGGCGTCTCATAGGAGAGCGATGCCTACACCGAGCGGGTCTTCGAAGAGGAAGGCAAATGACAACATGGCTGAGCCTTCATCAAAGAGGTATGGCTTGAAATACGCCCCCTGGTAGTCACATCGAATCGTGACATTGTCCATTGTGTTTTATCAGGAAGAGCGTTCGCCGGATCGTGTCCGAGGAGCCTGTCGGTCGCGCCCCCACCAATCAGGTTCCAGACCCTGCTTCTAGGGCGGGGCAGACACGGGAGTAACGCCGGATTGTCCTCCTTCAGAGGATTCGGATAATGTATCTGTCATGAATTTTGAAGTAGAGAGTGCCATGAATCATTGGTGCCAGAGGGCCGCTCTTCGCGACCCCGACTTTGCTAAAGAGGCATTCGACGCCTTCAGCTCGGCTGATGCGTACATCCGAGCTGCTCGGGATGGGCTTTCAAGAGCCACTGGCCAGTATTTGAAAGATATGCGGGTAAGTAATCATGTACCACTAGCCTCCGAGACTTGAAACAGTTGAGACAACTGATTTAAGGATCATTTTATAATCATGCACTCACAGCGAAGAACAACATGTTGTCTCATGAGTTGGAAAAGTGTTGGACTTAGCTAACTATTGTTACCGCCGAACTGGAGAAGTCCAAGGAGGCATCGCCTGATAATGTTCCCCTCCATCCGGAAAAAGCATAATTGTGTACCAGTAATGTTAATATTGTTGCATTTCTGATGATAGGATCAGCAGATCAACTGAAAGAGGAACTAAAAGTCGCGCAGGCGGGTGAACAAGAGGCCAAAAGACAACTAGACGCAGGCGAACGTGTGCTGACACGGGTCAGGGATGATAAGAACAAGCTGCAGGATTCCAACATCCTGTTGGGCGAAGAGCTAAAAGATATATGAGCCCAGCTAGCTGACGCCATAAAGGAAAATAGGAGGCTATGAGGCGGCATATTCAGTATGCTTTTGAACTTACCTGCATGTAATTCAGCGAAAAAATGAGCTGACAGATTTATGTCTGCAGGTATGCTGACTGGCTGTCCCGAAGAGGAAATGTCCAGATCCCAAGGCGATCTGCTGCAAGAGCTGTCCCAAGTGCACGAGCGAGCTCGGCGAGCAATGCGGAGGGTTGTCAAGGTTTGTGGCCGTCCGCCTCCCCTCCAGGAAGTATGGAGGAGCTTGTGAAGCTATTCCAAGGATCTCGGCGGCGCTTTCGATTATGGAAGACATCGGCCTGCCGAGAAGGTGCGCGAGAGGCCTGGGCCATGGTAAAAACACGGTACACCAAGCTTGATCCGAATCATATGGCCCGGTTCGGACCTCGGGGGTCAGATGGACAAGAAGTTCCAGTTAGTTTGGTATATAACCAAGTAAAGATAGCCGCCAAGTTTTCCCAACAGGTTTGTAAGCTAGATAGCCTGTTGAACGACATAGAGGAAGAAGTTTTTGAGTCCAAGTGACTATGTACTTCAAATGACAAATTTTTCCCTAGTCGAATTGTAAAACAATTGTCATGGCAGACATTTTCGCTTCGACCTCTAGACCCAAAGGTGCAAAGTGTTTTTTATACCGGATCGGAAATATAGACCGGGGTATGCGTGGAAACCAGGAGTAGGGGTCATAGTTGCTTGAACAGACAAGTTGTTCCGGCTAGCTATGTTATATTACATGTTGGTTGTAAGAAACATCTTCCAGGGAGAATTGTTCCGTTAAGGATTGCTTTCCCTGGGTGAACATGGGTTAGTATGCATGCCCGAACTGTGATTAAAAAATCACATTATACTTAACATCTAGGCGTTCACAGTGTAATTAGGGTATGACGTCTTTAGTCCGCCGACCGAATATTCCCTTAAGAACGCTAGCTTTCGGCTTCACCTAGTCTGAGGTACAAATCCGGATGACCCGGCTATAACAATCGAAGAGGTGCTCCCTTTATGCCCTAGCCGAACAAACGGGGACGTAGGGCATAAGCACAGGAGCCAGGCAACCCAGCTTGGCAAAAACTTAAGTCATAATGGTGCATATAATGGCGAAGAAAAGGTACATATGAGGAAAGGACACATATGTGGTGAGCTTGATGCTCGAAAAATAATAATAATAAGCTTATGTAGAAGAAACCCCCAGGTATTATGAGCGCATACATTTAAGGATGTGTACGTCATAGGTGAGCGGTTTGGCCGCACAAGAGCTATAGAGCTAGAAAGAAAAAAATTAAAGAGAGAAAAAATGGAAACAAAGGGAGAAGGAGACGAACAAAGAGTACGGCTCTAGGCGTAGAATCTTCGGAGTCTGGCAGCATTCCACGGGTTTGGCTCTAAGCGATTATCCGATGCATCATGCAGGCGGTATGCTCGTCCAGTGAGAACTTCATCTATGATGAAGGGACCCTCCCACTTGGGCTTGAGTTTGTCCTTTTTCTTTTCCGGCAAGCGTAGAACGAGTTCACCAACATTATAAGTCTTGGCTCGCACTTCTCTGCTTTGGTATCTGCAAGCCTGTTGTTGGTAGAATGCAGAACGGGCTTTTGCAACGTTGCGCTCCTCCTCGAGGGCATCTAGACTGTCCTGCCGATCAAGCTCGGCCTCTCTCTCTCTCTCTCTCTCTCTCTCTCTCTCTTTGTACATGCGGACTCGAGGTGAGTCATGAATGATGTCGTAGGGCAAAACTACCTCTGCGCCGTACACCATGAAGAATGGTGTGTATCCGGTAGTACGATTGGGTGTGGTCTGCAGCCCCCAGAGTACGGAGTCGAGCTCCTCAACCCAGTGCTTGTCTGATTCTTTCAAAGACCGCACTAGTCTAGGTTTAATGCCGCTCATGATAATACCATTAGCTCGTTCGACTTGACCGTTTGTTTGTGGGTGATAGACGGAGGCGTAATCGAGCTTAATGCCCAGGTTAGCACACCAGGTTTTCACTTCATCGGCTGTGAAACTGGAGCCATTATCGGTGATGATGCTGTGTGGGACACCATAACGGTGCACCACACCGGATATAAAGTCTATCACTGGTCCGGGTTCGGCCGTTTTAACTGGTTTGGCCTCTGTCCACTTGGTGAAATTATCTACCATGACCAGCAGATATGTTTTTCTTATGGCTTCCTCCTTTAAGGGGTCCGACCATATCAAGCCCCCAGACCGCGAAAGTCCAAGTAATGGGGATTGTTTGTAGAGCGGCAGGCGGCATATGGCTTTGATTGGCGAAAAGCTGGCATCCGACACAACATTGGAGAAGGTCCTGTGCATCTGCTTGGGTCGTCGGCCAAAAGAAAAATGTACGGAAGGCTTTACTTACAAGGGCCCGAGCCGCAGTGTGGTAACCACTGAGACCAGCATGGATTTCGTCCAGGAGCTGCCGTCCCTCTTCTTCGGAGATACATCTTTGAAGGACTCTGGTAGTGCTTTTCTTGTAGAGCTCTCCGTCATGGACCTTGTAGGCTTTCAAGTGCCGAACAATGCAGCGGGCCTCATTTTGATCCTCAGGGAGCTCTCGCCTATTAAGGTAGGCCAAGAAGGGTTCAGTCCATGGGCAAATTACGGCCATTATTAGATGGGCCGATGGTGTTATTTCGGTGGCTGAGCCCTCGATGATATCGGTATTGAGTTTGGAATCTGGGGCTATAATCGGATCCGGACTGGTGTGGCTGCTCTCACCATGCCACACCACGGATGGCTTGAAGAGCCTTTTGCAGAAAGATGTTAGGCGGGAGGGGGTCACGCTTGGCGCCAATGCAAGCAAGGACATCCGCCGCTTGATTACTTTCCCGAGCCACATGATGGAACTCGACTCCCTCGAACCGAGCTGATATTTTGAGTATAGCGTTATGATAGGCCGCCATCTTCTGATCTTTGGCGTCAAAGTCTCCATTTATTTGGGATATTGCGAGATTTGAATCCCCGCGCACCTCCAGGCGTTGTATGCCCATGGAGGCAGCCATCCGAAGACCATGCAATAAGGCCTCGTATTCGGGTTGCGTTGTTGGAGTCTGTGTATAATATTTGGAGTACGTACTGGACTGTGTCTCCGGTGGGGGACGTTAAGACAACACCCGCTCCTAAGCCGGCTAGCATTTTAGAGCCATCGAAGTGCATGACCCAGTTGGAATATGTACCGTACTCTTTAGGAAGTTTGGCCTCTATCCATTCGGCGACGAAGTCGGCCAATACTTGGAATTTAATGGCTTGGCGTGGTTTGTATGTTATGTCGAATGGCAGGAGCTCAATGGCCCACTTGGCAATCCGGCCCGTAGCGTCGCGGTTGTTTATTATGTCATTGAGTGGTACTTCGGAAGCCACCATGATTGAGCACTCTTGGAAGTAGTGTCGTAGCTTCCGGGATGCCATGAAGACCGCATATGCTATCTTTTAGAAATGAAGGTACTGGGATTTGCATGGTGTGAGGACAGTGGATACGTAGTATACCAGTTTCTGAAGTGGGAATTTGTGCCCGTCCTCCTCTCGCTCAACGACGAGCACCGCGCTCACCACCTGGTGTGTTTCGGAGATGTATAATAACATTGGTTCGCCGATGTTTGGCGCGGCCAGGAATGGGTTGCTCGCTAAAACAGCCTTTATTTCTTCCAGTCCGGCCGTTGCCGCATCCATCCACTTGAAGTGGTCGGTGCGTTGGATAAGGTGATAAAGTGGTAATGCTTTTTCTCCTAATCTGGAGATAAAGTGGCTTAAAGCTGCCACGCATCCGGCTAATTTTTGCACCTGTTTAAGGTCTGTTGGTGTAGCCAATTGTGACAAAGCTCGGATTTTGGCTGGATTTGCCTCAATTCCTCTATTGGAAACAATGAAGCGCAGCAGTTTTCCAGCGGGAACGCCGAAAACACACTTTTCCGGATTAAGCTTGATGTCACATGTATGGAGGTTGTCGAATGTGAGACGCAAGTCGTCCTTTAATGACTCGACGTGCCTAGTCTTGATGATGACATCATCCACATATACTTCAACTGTCTTGCCGATTTGCTTCTCCAGGCATATTTGAATCATGCGTTGGTAGGTGGCGCCAACGTTTTTAAGACCAAAGGGCATAGCGTTGAAGTAGAAAGGCCCGTATGGGGATGAATGTCGTTGCGGCTTGATCGGACTCCTTCATTTTGATTTGATGGTATCCGAAGTATGCGTCGAGGAAACACAATGAGCCATGTCCTGTAGTAGCATCAATAATCTGATCGATGCGGGGGAGGGGGAACGGATCCTTAGGGCAGGCCTTGTTGAGGTCTTTGAAATCAACACACAGGCGCCAGGATTTATCCTTCTTTGGCACCATCACCAGGTTTGCTAGCCAGTCCGGGTGTTTTATTCTCTGATGAATCCGGCCTCGATTAACTTGGCTAGCTCCTCCCACATAGCTTGTCGTTTGGGTTCGGAAAAGCGCCGGAGTGTTTGCTTGACCGACTTATATCCCTTCAATATATTGAGACTGTGTTTGGCCAACCTGTGTGGGATTCCTCGCATATCAGAAGGGTGACAGGAGAATAAGTCCCAGTTCTCGCGCAGGAACGCTCGTAGTGCAGCGTTGACCGTTGGGTCTAGCTGTGCCCTGATGGAAGCTGTCTTCTTGGGGTCCGTCGGGTGGACTTGAAATTTGACTATTTCGTCTGCTAGTTTGAAGTAGGTAGATTTGGGCCACTTATCAAGGATTACGTCATCCCTATCCACCGTGGAGCGTAGTGCGGTTACCTCTTCAGCCGCGAGGGCCTTGGACAGTGCCTCGAGGGCCAGGGATGCGGTTTTGTTTTCGGCGCGGAGGGCTATGTCCTGATCACTGGCGAGAGTGATAATACCGTTGGGCCCGGGCATCTTGAGCTTCATATACCCGTAATGAGGTATAGCTTGAAAGTGTGTGAATGCATCTCGCCCCAACAGGGTGTGATATCCACTGTTGAAAGGGGCCACTTGGAAGGTTATCTCTTCGGACCGATAGTTCTCTGGTGTGCCGAATACCACGTCTAGTGTAATTTTCCCCACGCACCGCGCCTCCCGGCTGGGAGTGATTCCTCGGAAGTTCGTATTACTTTGCTCGATGCGGCTCCTGTCTATTTCCATTTTATTGAGTGTGTCCTCGTAGATGAGGTTTGGTCCGCTACCGCCGTCCATGCGCACTTTAGTGAGCCGAAAGCCATCCACAATTGGATTGAGGACCAAGGCGGCTGGTGCCTGGACTGACCAGAATTTTGGTTCGTCACTGGCGTTGAAAGTTATGGCCGTGTTGTTCCAGGGGTTTATTGTTGCGACTTGGCGGACTTCGGCGAGGTCGCGGAGTGCCGTCTTGCGCCGATTGTTTGAAGCGAAAGTCTCGAGACCGTCAATACTCTGAGGTCGCCGTCTTCCGGCGGTCGTTGCTCCAAGGTGTTTATGGTGAGGATATCCTCGCCACTCTTGGCCACTTGCCAGAGTATCCAGCATGCTCTAAGGCTGTGAGTTGGTACGGTATCCGTGTCGTGTGTATTTTGAATGGCCTATCGAGCTATCCCTCGAGAACGGTTCTGCGTCCCATAATGTGCTTAGTTTTCTTCACTATGGGGTCGGGTGCCCCGCGAGGGTGCATCCTTTTTGCTCGCCAGAGGGGTTGAGTGGAGACCGGTGGTTCCCAGCAAGCTGTCTGAGTTTTCCAGGCTCTTTCCATTATGCAGTACTTCTGTACTATGGTTGCCAAGTCAGCGAAGTGTAATATGCGACAGCGGATGATGGCGTTAAGGATTCCTTCGTCCGTGCAATTATTGCAGAATACTAAAATTGCGTCCTCATCGCGGCAATCTTTAATCTTGTCTTTGACAAGGAGGAATCTGGCCCAAAAATGATGGACTGTTTCCTGAGACTGTTGTCGTACGTACATGAGGTCGCATATATCTGGAGGGCCGGACTTGCTTGGCGAATATTGCTTGTGGTGGGTGGGTGGCTTTAAATCCGATCCCTGACCCAATTTAGAGTCTGGAGTTTGAAGAACTTCCGAGCTTATTAGTTCGAGCTCCGGGATGTCAAATGATTTTCCAGGCTCGACGCCCGATTCTAGGTTCGGAGGACCAGGAGTGTCGTCCCGCAGACAGGTATCCGACTCTTCGAGCTCGGAAATCCGAACATAGCTCGTCCTCAACACAGTGGAAGAGTGATCGGCGGAGATTTGATTTCTCTCTGATCGGGTTTAAGCCCAATCTGATCGTAGTCAGTAGCGACCCCCACGGCGGCGATGCGATCCAGGAGTTCGTTTAAAGATGACAACTCCGTCGGATCCATCCGTTTGGAGTATTCGGAGTCAACGCGGAGACGATTTTCGATGACCAGAGAAGTCATCGTCGGCTTGACAGCCGAATGGGCGGGCATGGTAAAGCCGCCCAGCCGGAGGGTTTGGCCTGAGGCTAGGGCTCCTCCGGAGGTGATACTGTCCTTGATGACAAGGCGTGCCATAAATCCTGTCTTCGACGTCACAGCGGAACTCTCAATGAAACCACCAATGTCGGTGTCAAAACCGGCGGATCTCGGGTAGGGGGTCCCGAATTGTGCGTCTAAGGTCGATGGTAACAGGAGACGGGGGACACGATGCTTACCCATGTTCGGGCCCTCTTGATGGAGGTAATACCCTACTTCCTGCTTGATTGATCTTGATGAATATGAGGATTACAAGAGTTTATCTACCACGAGATCGTAATGGCTAAACCATACATGTCTAGCCTGTATGATTGTGATTCTGCTCTACGGACTAGACCCTCCGGTTTATATAGACAACGGAGGGGCCTAGGGCTATAAATAGTCGGTTTACAGACGAAGGAATCTTATATCCAAATGCCAAGCTTGCCACCCACCCAAGGAGAGTCCCATCCGGACACGGGAGGAAGTCTTCTATCTTGTATCTTCATGGCCCATCAGTCTGGCCCACGTCACACAGGCTGGATGCCCGAGGACCCCTTAATCCAGGACTCCCTCACTAGTCCCCAGTGCTAGTTGTTGTTTTTTGCTTGTTTTTTACATTGCAGGAAATCAATATCAAACGAAATCCAAACACCGCGAAACTTGCTTGAGATTTTTTATGGACCGGAGCACCCAGGATGGGCTAGAGTAGCACCTGGGGGGTGCCCCAAGGGGGCCACAACCCACCAGGGCACGCCTGGGGGCCCAGGCGCGCCCAGGTGGGTTGTGCCCACCTCGGTGGCCTCCCGCACCCCCTCTTTACCCAATAAATTCACAAATATTCCAAAACCCTTCGGGGTTAACCTAGATAAGAAGTTCTGCTGCCACAAGGCTCTGTAGACACCGAAAACCAATCTATAACCGTTTCGGCACCCTGCCGGAGGGGGGAATCATCACCGGTGGCCATCTTCATCATCCCGACGGCCACCACGATGAGGAGGGAGTATTCCACCCTCGAGGCTGAGGGTTTGTACCAGTAGCTATGTGTTTAATCTCTCTCTCTCTTTTGTGTTCTTGAGATGTCACGACCTTGATGTATCGCGGGCTTTGTTAATATAGTCGGATCATATGGTGTTTCCCCCTCTCTATCTTGTGATGAATTGAGTTTTCCCTTTGAGATTTCGTTTATCGGATTGAATACTTTTATGGATTTGAGAGCACTTGATATACGGCTTGCAAATGAATACTCGTGGTGACAATGGGGCATCATATTGATTCACTTGATATATGTTTTGGCACTCATCTCGCGGATTCCCGAGGTGACATTGGGGTAATCTATGCATAGGGGTTGATGAAAGTTCTTGTCTTTGTTTTTCCGTTAGAAATCTTGGGGCACTCTTTGAAATTCTTTGTGTTGGGTTGAGTATTATGAATATGAATCTTCTTTGGTATTATTTTAGTATGAACTCTAGGATAGATCAAACGGAAAGAATAGCTTTATGTTAATTTAGTACGAACTCTTGAATAGATCGAACGGAAAGAATAGCTTTGAGGTGGTTTCGTACCCTACAAACAATTTATTCTTATGTTCTTTGCTAGATAGGAACTTTGGAGTGATTCTTCATCGCACTTTGAGGGATGGTTATATGATCCAATTATATTAGCATTGTTGAGAGGTTGCACTAGCGAAAGTACGGACCCTAGGCCTCATTTTCAAGAATTGCAATACCGTTTTTGTGCCCGTTTACAATTTGCTACCTTGCTGTTTTTATTTATTAAGATTATAAAAATATATTTCTACCATCGATATTACACTTTTATCACCATTTCTTCGCCGAACGAGTGCACCTATACAATTTGCCATTGTATTGGGTGTGTTGGCGACACAAGATATTTCTTGTATTTGATTGCAGGGTCGTTTGAGAGAGACTATCTTCATCCTACGCCTCCCGCAGATTGATAAACCTTAGGTCATCCACTTGAGGGAAAATTGCTACTGTCCTACAAAACTCTACGCTTGGAGGCCCAACACGTGTCTACAAGAATAAAGTTGCATAGTAGACATCAAGCTCTTTTCTAGCGCCGTTGCCGGGGAGGTGAGTGCTTGAAGGTATATCTTTAGATCTTGCAATTGAATTTTTTAGTTTCTTTTTTATCACTAGTTTGGCCTATAAAAGAAAACTACAAAAAATGGAATTGAGGTTGCATCATATTATTGATCATCTTTATAATATCTTTCTTGAAAATGATGGTCTGGAAAATTCTGCTCAATTGTTAGAAGAAGAAGTCAATAAAATGCTTGGCACAAAATATCTGAATGATGAGCATGATTGCAATGTTGTTTGTGTGAATTCTTTGAATATCCAAAATGCTAATGATGATTGCACAAGTCATGACAAAATGTTTCTTATAAGCATGTCACTTTTTGTGGAGTGAATTGGAAGTGCAATTGCACACCAAAAAGGGAACATAGATTTTGTAAGAAGCATAAATATTTAGAAACAAAAAAGTTGCAAGAGAGGCTAGATGATTGTGCTGAAAGATGTAAAAAATTTCGCCATCCTTGTGAACTTTGCATTGAACGTGGTCATTTAAATCTCCAATGCAAATTATTTCATGATCAAATCGTGTCCAAAAATGGTGATAACTTGATTACCCTTGAGCATCATAAAGAGCTTAGTCTTCTTTTGGGGTATGAAGAAATGAAACGTATAACTAAGGGTTTTCCAAATCCCGAGAGATTTCTTGATTTTGATCTAGAATAAATTTATATGTTTTGTGCGGTAAATTGCATTGAGAATCCTTATATTGCCAACTACCTAAAGACAAGAAAACAAATGGAATATGAAGAGAGTACTAATGAAAGGGAAAATGTTTCCCAATACCCTCCTAGTTTTATTATGATGACTCAGGTAATGAGGAGGAGCTTCCTATCCAATCAATCTCTTCAACAAGAAGCTTGAAAAAATTAATTAAACCCACACATGATGTGGTGAATAAGAAGAAAAGAAGAAAGAATAATGGTAAAAAGGTATCTCTCCCAAATAATGTTGCTCCTAGAACCATTGTGCCTCATGAAAGTGAATCAAACATGATGATGGATGATGATGATATTGAGTATGATTATGATTGGGAAGACAACGTTATCCCTTATAATCTTGAAAATATTTTTAGCACTTTCTTGGAATAATATGATAATAATGTTCTCTATACTATTGGTGCCATTCATGATATTGATAAGAATGATTGTGATGATATGCAAAACCACAAGCTTGGGGATGCTATGTTTAATGAGTATGACATGTTTGAAGATTTATTTTATGGAAATGATGCTTGTCCTAAGCTTGGGGATGCTTTGCTTAATGAATATGATCCTTTGATTCCTTCTACTTTCGATAAGAAAATTTATTATGATGATAGCATGCCTCCTATTTATGATGATTACATTGATAAAAGTGGGTTTGGAAGAGTGTCAACTCTAGGTAGTAGTGATCCCACTATTTTGGAGGGTGTTTAATCTTATTACAATATTGATGAAAGTGGATTTGGAGAGGTCATGACTTTATTTAGTGATACATCCACTATTTTGGAAGAGGTTTCAATTGATTATGATAATGAAGTTGCTATCTATGATGATTATTATGATGACATGTATGCCATAAAGAGTGATAAATCTTCTATGCTTGTGCATCATGAAAAGAGTGATGTATATGATGGTTATATTGTTGAATCCATTCAAGATGTTTCTGAAAATTATTATGAGGAAGGAACTTATGCTCTTACATATCTCAATAGTATCAAGTTTCTTCTCTATGTGTTGATTGTTTTAAAGTTGCACTTGTTTTGCCTTCCTATGCTAGTTGATTCTTGCTCCCATAAGTTGTTTTCTCATGAAATCCCTATGCATAGGAAGTGGGTTAGACCTAAATGTGTTAGTCATATGCTTCATGATGCTCTCTTTATGTTTCAATTCTTATCTTTTATGCGAGCATCATTGAAATCAGCATGCCTAGCCTAAAAGGCATTAAAGAAAAGCGCTTGTCGGGAGACAACCCAACACTTTTACCTACTGTTTTTATGTTGTTAACATGATTAAGCTACTGTAGTAATCATGTGTTATTGCTTTTGTTTCAATAAAGTGCCAAGTAAAGCCTTTGGGATCATGTTGGGTGATAGTTGATTTGACCCTGCTGAAAAACAGAAAATTTTGCGCTCACAAAAATAAGTCTCATTTTTAACAGAAGAGTGCTTTTGAGTTTATTCTTTTTGCAGAAGTTTAATATACAAATTTCTCACATGGTCCTAATTTTTCCATAATTGTTTGAGTAGCATAAGTATGGTTTGAGTACATATTACTACAGACTGTTCTGTTTCTGACAGATTCTGTTTTCAATGCATAGTTAGCTTGTTTTCTAGTTTCTATGGCTTATATTGCTCAATATAAATTGTGGAGATGATATGCTACAGTAGGAATTGTGTGTAAACAATTATGAATCATGTCTTTGACAGTACCAAAGTGAAATGGTTTGCTCTTTATCATACTAACCTATCTCACGAAGTTCCGTTAAGTTTTGTGTGACTGAAGTTTTCAAGTTTTGGGTGAGATATCGAAATGAGGAGAATAATGTGTGACAAGACCCTAAGATTGGGGATGCCCAAGGCACCCCAAGTTAATATCCAAGTAATATCCAAGCAACTAAGCTTGGGGATGCCCCGGAAGGCTTCCCCTCTTTCGTCTCCAACATTATCGGTAACCTTACTTGGAGCTATATTTTTATTCGTCACATGATTTGAGTTTTATTTGGAACATCAATTTATTTTATTAAGAATTTTCTTCCTGTTATTTAGAATAATGTTTCGCATCTTTTATTTCAATAAAAGTGGCATTGATAGCCTTCGCCATGCTTATCTTGCAAGTATACATGTTGCTGTTTGAAAACAAAAAGTTTTTCGACGTTGCAAAAATTCCCGAGGAAAGTCAGAATGTGATAAAATGTAATTTTTTTTTTGCATAATAAGCTCTGATAAATTTTCTATAGTGTGTTAGAATTTCATAATGTTTGGAGTTGAATAAGTATTGATACTCTTGCATTCTTCACATGTTGTACTGTTTTTGCAGATTGCTGTTATGTTTGCATATGCTTGCTTGTTTAATGAATCTATTTGAGGATAGGAGTATTAAATATGAAGAGGCATTTAGTATGCAATGTTGAATAATACTTTTAGTGATTTGATACAGTAGAAAATGATAAAGCTTTTGCATTGGTTCATACTAACTTATCTCACGAGTTCTTTTTTTTAGTTTTGTGTGAACGAAGCTTTTGAGATTTAGGAAAACCATGATATGAGAGGAAATAAGGAGACACAAAAGCTCAAGCTTGGGGATGCCCAAGGCATCCCATGATAATATTTCAAGTAGTCTCAAGCATCTAAGCTTGGGGATGCCCCGGTAGGCATCCCACCTTTTTCCTTCAACAATTATCGGTTAGTATCGGTTGAGCCAAGTTTTTGCTTCTTCACATGATGTGTGCTATCCTTGGAATGTCATTTTATTTTGTTTTGCTTTCTGTTTTAATAAAGTACTTAGATATGAAAGTTTTTAAATAAATTAGAGTCCTCAAATAGTTGCCAAGGAGGCTAAGTAAGCAGCATTCACATCCCGTCAACAAAGCTCTTTTCTTTGGAATTGCTCTTGTGCTTCACTTATTTCCTATGAGCAAATTGTTGAATAAATTGAATGTCATGAAGTTGATATCATATCATGCCTAGTGGTAGCTTCACATTGGGTTTAGAAAGTGAAATCTTTTGAGGCTTGACAATCACAATTTTGGTCATACAAGCAATTCACGAATAATTAGTATAAGGAAGAGAACTTCCACATGCAAATACACTATCCTGGAAATCTTTTGTGATTGTGAGCCCCCATCAAAATATTATATGCCAAAATTGTTGACGTTGGACAAGGAAGACAACGTAATGATTTATGTTTGTTCATATTCACATAGAAGTTATATTGTCATAGATCCTTCAACATGTGGTGCTTGCCCCCCATCTTTGCTAGCCAAAAATTCCGCACCAAGTAGATATACTACTTATGCATCCAAAAACCCTTAAACCCAAACTTACTTTCAAAAGTCCACCATACCTACCTAGTGATTGAATAAGATCCTTCAAGTAAGTTGTCATCGGTGCAAAAAGGCAATAAAAATTGCTTCTAAAAGTGTTAGATCATTTAGTGTAAGAGAAAATTGAGCGTTGTACGAACTTGTGATGGCAAAGAATAAAAGCGACAGACTGCATAATAAAGGTTGCTATCATAAGGGGCAATATAACGTGATGTTCTTTTGCACTAAGGGGTTGAGCATACAAACAAATAAGCGCATGTCAACCTCTGCTTCCCTCAGCGAAGGGCCTATCTTTTACTTTTCAGTATTTACTTTTATGCAAAGAGTCAAAGTTTTTCTCTCTATTCCTTTTTATTTTTATCTTTTGGCAAGCATCATGTGGCAAGGAAAGATCAAGTCACATATGTCCAGTTGAATATGGGTAGCATGAGTTATTATTGTTGACATCACCCTTGAGGTGAATACGTTGGAAGGCAAAACAATAAGCCCCTATCTTTCTATGTGTCCGGTTTAAGCGTTTTGCTCATGTGTATGTGGTGAGTGTTAGCAATCATAGAAGACTATATGATGGTTGAGTATGTGGAGCTCTTACTTAAACTCTGTTGAATAAGTTGAATTGCAATTGCTTGGTGACTAAGAACATAGGTTGTTGAGTTTTAGAGAGTTCATTGTTTGAACCTTAACATGTGAATTGGTTGCTACTATAACATGAGAAGTTTTATAAGAAAGAATTGCTGT
Organism: Aegilops bicornis; assembly: GCA_021605145.1. Taxonomy (NCBI): domain Eukaryota; kingdom Viridiplantae; phylum Streptophyta; class Magnoliopsida; order Poales; family Poaceae; genus Aegilops; species Aegilops bicornis. Next base: position 574,609,063 of record CM038675.1, read on the forward strand.
TATGATGCTAGGAAAAGTGATTGAAATTGTCATAGATCAAACTTGTGCACTTTGCTAGCATTCACACTTCATAAATTATTTCTTTTATCATTTACCTACTCGAGGACGAGTAGGAATTAAGCTTGGGGATGCTGATACGTCTCTCGTATCTATAATTTATGACGTATTCATGCTGTTATTTTATCATTCTTGGATGTTTTACAATCATTTTATAGCAACTTTATATCATTTTTTGGGACTAACCTATTGACCCAGTGCGCAGTGTTAGTTGCTGTTTTTTTGCTTGTTTCTTTACATCACAGGAAATCAATATCAAACGGAGTCCAAACACCGCAAAACTTGCTGGAGATTTTTTATGGACCAGAACACCCAAGATGGTCCAGATCAGCACCTGGGTGGTGCCCTGAGGGTGGCACAACCCACCAGGGCGCGCCTGGGGGCCCAGGCGTGCCCAGGTGGGTTGTGCCCACCTCGGTGGCCTCCTGCACCCCCTCTTTACCCTATAAATTCACAAATATTCCAAAACCCTTAGGGGAAGAAGTTCCACCACCGCAAGGCTCTATAGCCACCGAAAACCAATCTAGACCCGTTCCAGCACCTTGCCGGAGGGGGGAATCATCACCGGTGGCCATCTTCATCATCCCGGCGGCCACCACGATGAGGAGGGAGTAGTCCACCCTCGGGGCTGAGGGTTTGTACCAGTAGCTATGTGTTTAATCTCTCTCTCTCTCTCTCTCTCTCTCTCTCGTGTTCTTGAGATGTCACGATCTTGATGTATCACGGGCTTTGTTAATATAGTCGGATCATATGGTGTTTTCCCCTCTCTATCTTGTGATGAATTGAGTTTTTACTTTTATGGATTTGAGAGAACTTGATATATGTCTTGCAAATGAATACTCATGGTGACAATGGGGTATCGTATTGATTTACTTGATATATGTTTTGGCACTCAACTCGCGGATTCCCGAGGTGACATTGGGGTAATCTATGCATAGGGGTTGATGCACGTTCTTGTCTTTGTTTCTCCCATAGAAATCTTGGGGCACTCTTTGAATTTCTTTGTGTTGGATTGAGTATTATGAATATGAATTTGCTTTGGTGTTATTTTAGTACGAAATCTAGGATAGATCGAATGGAAAGAATAGCTTTATGTTTTTTTAGTACGAACTCTTGAATAGATCGAACGGAAAGAATAGCTTTGAGGTGGTTTAGTACCCTACAAACAATTTATTCTTATGTTCTCCGCTAGATAGGAACTTTGGAGTGATTCTTCATCGCACTTTGAGGGATGGTTATATAATCCAATTATATTAGCATTGTTGAGAGGTTGCACTAGCGAAAATACGGACCCTAGGCCTCATTTTCAAACATTGCAATACCGTTTTTGTGCCCGTTTACTATTTGCTACCTTGCAGTTTTTATTTACTCGGATTATAAAAATATATTTCTACCACCGATATTACACTTTTATCACCATCTCTTCACCGAACTAGTGCACCTATACACTTTGCCATTGTATTGGGTGTGTTGGGGACACAAGAGATTTCTTGTATTTGATTGCAGGGTCGTTTGTGAGAGACTATCTTCATCCTACGCCTCCCTCAGATTGATAAACCTTAGGTCATCCACTTGAGGGAAAATTGCTACTGTCCTACAAAACTTTGCGCTTGGAGGCCCAACACGTGTCTACAAGAATAAAGTTGCGTAGTAGACATCAGTCCACGTCCCCATCTTTCATCAGCGACGATTGAACAGTGAAATGATATTTGGGGAGCGAGCTAGTGTGGTTGACACACCGGCTGTGGACTGTAGCCGACGCACCTTCTCGCGTAAACCATAGGCGTACTATACTCTGATGGTGGTCCAAGATATTTTGTACTGCATCTCACACGGTTGGTGATAATAAACTGTGCCCGGTCTACTTGATTTTTCGTCTTGATTTGAATTACATAGTGGGGTCACAGTGGCAAAGGAGGGTGTTTGAATTGCTAGAACTTTTAACTGCGGTGAACATGCAACTATAGGTGTGTCATCAAAAAAATTGGAATTATTCAGGGTTCGTTTGGACATTCTTATACATTAGCTTGGTTTTCTAGGCATTCCATGTGCACAATTCAAAATTAAACTACATGCACATGCTCCGGTGTACCAAAATGGGTTGTAAAATCGTATATGTGTCCATGGGTTGATGCTTATGTCTCATGTAAGAAATGGGGATGAATTTCAAAGACCACGACACCATGGCTCTCGGGCAAACATTGAGGTACTTGCTTTTGTAATTCTAGTAAATCCAAAACTCGTCTGAAATTCATGAAATTTGGCATGCTATCATGGAATGGCATCAACATGCTGGGGTAAAAAATATTGTCCCATTTGGGGCAGGTTATGGTATAAGCTTCTCACAAACTAGAGCTTCTCACAAGAAGCCTCATGGTTCCAGGAGGGAAACGTGTCACCTTTCTAGACAAAATGATATTCATCACCTCTTCTTGCTTTCAATTTTTTTCTGGTGTCAACATAGAACAACAGGAGTGTCATGTTAAATTTTGGAATTTTTTTGGGTTTTGTTTGGACATTTTTATATGTTAACTGAGTTTTATAGGCATCTATGTGCAGAACAAAAAATTGAACTACATGCACATGCTCTAGTGCATAAAATGTTGGAGATATGCCCTAGAGGCAATCATGTGATGATGACATTTCCAAATGTATTCATGAGTCCTTTGTATTGTTCTTGAACATCATCACTGATATGTATCAATAAGTATGTGACTTGTTTGTGGAACTATGTATCGTATGATGATTGTTCTAATGGTCCCTAGTTGATAAGGTTATGCGGACACATATCCTTGACTAGTATACGAGTCGGTTGATGACTATGTTTCACAAGTCATGTGCATGGAGATGCTAAATCGATAGTATTGGCTCGGGGATGGAGATCACCGAGCCGGATAGACCCACTTTGAGACACAGCGAGATATAGTCATCTGTTAGTCTCAAATACAATGTCTATGCCATGTCCTAGACCTGAGGTCCTCACATGTTCTTGGGATGAGGATCGACTCACTTAGGGCCTATCAAACGCTACTCCGTAACTCGGTAATTATAAAGGTAGCTTTCGGGTGAGTCGTGAGACATGCCGTGAGACATGGTTGACCAAGATGGAATTTGCCTGTCCTATTTGGAGAGATATTCTCTGGGCCCTCTCGAGTGATCAGATTTGGAAAGCATGGCCATGTGACTTGGGTTAAGTGTTAACCCAGTTCAGGAATCTGTATCACGGTTTCGAGAAGAGAGGTCGAGCTACCATAAGGGTGACAAGTAATCGCCTTGAACTCGACAACAAATATCGTGAGGCAAAAGGAATGTTGCATATGACACATTGTCGAGGTTCGTCAAACGACTTTATGCACACATGGGAGTTGGCACGTTCTGCTAGGAGCCGCTACCAACTATTGACTCTGGTCGTGTCCATGTGTATGTGAACCTATAGGGTCGCACACTTCAGGGGCTGCAGCCCATTCAGATTGGATCCGAGTGGAAAATGGATGTGGACTCCTAGTGGGCTCAAGTGTTGAGCCCACCTCGGAGGTCTATATAAAGGGGAGTGGGTGCACCACCTAGGGTTGATGTTTTTCTCACCCTGGTTAGCCGCTGCCACTCCCCACGCCTATGCCGCGAGACCGGACCTAGCAGACCGCCGCTCTAGCTGCTCCCCGTACATGTGGATACCTTGTAGGCATCACATCTGTGGTGCTTGGACGAACCGTTCGAGGGAACCGCGAGGTGCCGTTCGCGGGAGATCACCGTTCGTGGGTCTTCGCTGTTCACGGGAGATCGGCAACACGAGAAGAAGATGGGCCAAGAGATCGACTACACACATCACCAACTCTACTTTCGCTGCGGTGAGTGCGCGTCTAGTGGTAAACCAGATCCCGTGATCTATTTCCGGCAGCATGATCTTGGGTGCACGGTAGAAAATTTTATTTGGCGCTAGCGTAGCGTACCGCGTGTTCTAACATAAAAACGGGTTGAAAAAACAAATGTGTGTCCTTTGTTGCAAGCTTAGGTCACATGCAAGAAATGAGAATGAATGTCAAACACCTTGACACAGTCGCTTGGCCGCTAACATTGAGATACATGGTTTTCAAATTCTAGTAAATTGAAAACTCGTCTGAAATTCATGAAACTGGACATGATATCATGGAATGGCATCAACATGCCATGGTAAAAATATTGTCCCATTTGGGGCAGGTTTGCGTATAAGCTTCTCGCAAACCAGAGTTTCTCACAATAAGCCTGATAGTTTCGGTAGGGAACGTGCCACCTTTGTCGACGAAACGATATCTGTTGCCTCTTCTTGCTTTCAAAATTTTTCTAGTGTCAACATAGAACAATAGGAGTGTTGTGTCAATTTCTAGGATTTTTTGGGGTTCGCTTGGACATTTTTATACATTAACTGAGTTTTCTATGCATTTATGTGCATAGTTCAAATTTGAACTACATGCACATGCTCTAGTGCATATAAATGGGTTCAAAATTCAAATGTGTGTCCTTGGTTGCATGCTTAAGTCTCATGAAATAAATGGGAATGAATGTCAAACACCTTGCCATCGTCGCTTGGCCGCTAACATTGAGATACATGGTTTTCAAATTCTAGTAAATCCAAAATGCATCTGAAATTTATGAAACTTGGCATGCTATCATGGAACGACATCAATATGCCATGGTAAAAATATTATCCCATTTGGATTAGGTTGGGGTATAAGCTTCTCACAAACCAACAAGCCTCATGGTTAAGGTAGGGAACGTTTCACCTTTCTGGCTGAAACGATATTCGTTGCCTCTTCTTGATTTCAATTTTTTTCTAGTGTCAACATAGAACAACAGGAGTGTTGTGTTAAATTTTGGAATTTTTCAGGCTTGTTTTGGACATTTTTATACATTGACTGCGTTTTCTATGCATTTATGTGCATAATTCAAATTTGAATTACAGGCACATGCTCCAGTGCAGATAAATTGGTTCAAAAAACAAATCTATGTCTGATGTGTACTATGCAACTTCATTATTGTAGACACGTGTTGGGCCTCCAAGCGCAGAGTTTTGTAGGAGAGTAGAAATTTTCCCTCAAGTGGATGACCTAAGGTTTATCAATCCGTGGGAGGCGTAGGATGAAGATAGTCTCTCTCAAACAACCCTGCAACCAAATAATAAAAAGTCTCTTGTGTCCCCAACACACCAAATACAATGGTAATTTGTATAGGTGCACTAGTTCGGCGAAGAGATGGTGATACAAGTGTAATATGGATAGTAGATATTGGTTTTTGTAATAAGAACAATAAAACAGCACGGTAGCAATTCATAAAACGGAGCACAAACGGTATTGCAATGCTTGAAAATGAGGCCTTGGGTTCGTACTTTCGCTAGTGCTATCTCTCAACAATGCTAATATAATTGAATCATATAACTATCCCTCAAAGTGCGATAAAGAATCACTCCAAAGTTCTTATCTAGCGGAGAACATAAGAATATATTGTTTGTAGCTATTCTTTCTGATCGATCTATCAAGAGTTCGTAGTAAAATAACACCAAAGCAAATTCAGATTCATAATACTCAATCCAAAACAAAGAACCTCAAGGAGTGCCCCAAGATTTCTACCGGAGAAACAAAAGACGAGAACGTGCATCAACCCCTATGCATAGGTTACCCCAATGTCACCTCGAGAATCTGCGAGTTGAGTGCCAAAACACATATCAAGTGAAACAATATGATACCCCATTGTCACCACAGGTATTCATAGCAAGACATACATCAAGTGCTCTCAAATCCATAAAAGTATTCAATCCAATAAAACGAAATCTCAAAGCGAAAACTCAGTTCACAACAAGATAGAGAGGGGAAAACACCATATGATCCGACTATATTAACAAAGCTCGCGATCCATCAAGATCGTGACATCTCAAGAACACGAGAGAGAGAGAGATAGATTAAACACATAGCTACTGGTACAAACCCTCAGCCCCGAGGGTGGACTACTCTCGCTCCCTGGTGGGTTGTGCTCCCCTCGGAGCTCCCTTCTGGTACTTCTTTGGCCCATCGGGTGTTTTCTGGTCCAGAAAAAATCTCCAAAAAGTTTCGCTGCGTTTGGACTCCGTTTGGTATTGATTTTCTGCGATGTAAAACACAAGCAAAAAACAGCAACTGGCACTGGGCATTATGTCAATATGTTAGTCCCAAAAAAATGATATAAATTTGGTATAAAATGATTGTAAAACATCCAAGAATTATAATATAGCAGCATGAATACTTCATAAATTATAGATACGTTGGAGACGTATCAGCATCCCCAAGCTTAATTCCTACTCGTCCTCAAGTAGGTAAATGATAAAAGAAATAATTTTATGAAGTGTGAATGCTAGCAAAGTGCATAAGTTTGAGCAATGATAATTTCAATCACTATTCCTAGCATCATAATAACAATTCTTTCTTATAAAACTTATCATGTTAAAGTAGCAACCAATTCACATGTTAAGGTTCAAACAATGAATTCTCTTGAAACTCAACAACCTATATTCTTAGTCACCAAACAATTGTAATTCAGCTAATTCAACAGAGTCTAAGTAAGAGCTCCACATACTCAATAATCATATAGTCTTCCATGATTGCTAGTACTCAAAGCATATTCTTAGAACAAATGGCATCCATCAAACACAGAGAAAGATAGGGGCTTAATATTTTGCCTCCCAACTCATTTATCATAGAGATAATTGTCAACAATAATAAATCATCATCAAATATATCTGACTGGTCATATGTGCCTAGATATTTCCCCACCACATGATGCTTGCCAACTAGAGAAAATTGAGGTTGAGATGAGAATTTATACAATTGACTCTTTGCATAAAAGTAAATACTAAAAGGTAAAAGATAGGCCCTTCGCAGAGGGAAGCAGAGGTTGTCATGCACTTTTTATTTGGATGCCCAAACTCTTATTGCAAAGGAACGTCACGTTATATTTCCCCTTATGATAGCAACCTTTATTATGCAGTCTGTCGCTTTTATTACTTTGCCATCACAAGTTCATACAACACTCAATTTTCCCTTACAATAAAATATTAAACATATTTAGGAGCAATATTTATTGCTTTATGCACTAATGACAACTTACTTGAGGGATCTTATTCAATCCATAGGTAGGTATAGTGGACACTCATGGCAGGAAACTGGGTTTAAGGGTTTTTGGATGCACAAGTAGTATCTCTACTTAGTACGAATTTTTGGCTAGCAAAAGATCCTAAGTAAACACCACATGTTGGAGGATCCATGACAATATAACTTCTATGCAAATATACCCAAACATAACTCATTACGTTGTCTTCCTTGTCCAACTTTAACTAATTTGCTCATGTTTGAAAATAATTCATGGGTATTTGATAACCCACATGTATAGGGGGTCGCAACAGTTTTTGAGGGTAGAGTATTCAACCCAAATTTATAGATTCGACACAAGGGGAGCCAAAGAATATTTGAAGGTATTAGCTGCTGAGTTGTCAATACAACCACACCTGGAGATTAATTATCTGCAACAAAGTGATCAGTAGCAAAGTAGTATGATAGTTTTGATAATAGTGACAGCAGCAATAGTAACGGTAATAGTGATAGCAGTAATATATTAGCAAGTGCAACAGTAACGATAGCAGTAGTAACTTAGCAGAAACAATATAAGATAAATTCGTAGGCATTGGATCGGTAATTTGTTGGATGATATTCATCATGTGACATTCATAACCTAGGGCGATACGGCACTAGCTCCAATTCATAAATATAATGTAGGCATGTATTTCGTAAATAGTCATACGTGCTTATGGAAAGAACTTGCATGACATCTTTTTTCCTACCCTCCCGTGGAAGTGGGGTCCAATTGGAAACTAAGGGATATTAAGGCCTCCTTTTAATAGAGAAAGGGAACAAAGCATTAACACACGGTGAATACATGAACTCCTCAAACTACGGTCATCACCGGGAGTGGTCCCGACTATTGTCACTCCGGGGTTGCTGGATCATAACATGTAGTAGGTGACTATAACTTGCAAGATCGGGTCTAGAACATGGATATAATGGTGATAACATAAGCGGTTCAGATCTGAATTCATGGCACCCGGGCCCAAAGTGACAAGCATTAAGCATGGCAAAGTCATAGCAACATCAATCTCAGAACATAGTGGATACTAGGGATCAAGCCCTAACAAAACTAACTTGATTACATGATGAATCTCACCCAACTCCTCATCGACCAGCGAGCCTATGAAGGAATTACTCACTCCCGGTGGAGAGCATCATGGAATTGGCAATGGAGAAGGGTTGGTGATGACGAAGAATGAAGATCCCCCTCTCCGGAGCCCCAAACGGACTCCAGATCTGGCCACCCGATGAAGAACAGGAGATGACAGCGGCTCTGTCTCGTGGATCGCGATAATTCTTTCTCTCTTGTTTTTTTTGGAAAAATAGGATTTTATAGCGTAGGTTTCAGGTCTGCGGGGCCACCAGGTGGGGACAACCCACCTGGGCGTGCCTGGGAGGGCAGGCGCACCCTAGTGGGTTGTGCCCACCCAGGTGCCCCCCTCCAGTGGCTCTTGGCTCCAGAAATTCTATTTTATTGTATAAAAAATCATTGCAAAGTTTCGTTCCATTCCGAGAACTTTTATTTCTGCACAAAAACAACACCATGGTAGTTCTGCTGAAAATAGCGTTAGTCCGGGGTTAGTCTCATTCAAATCATGCAAATTAGAGTCCAAAACAAGAGGAAAAACGTTAGGAAAAGTAGATACATTGAAGACGTATCGGTATTCACAATCATAGAAGATGTCTAAGATAATATAATTGCATGCGAAAGTTCTCTTCCTTATTCTAATCATTCATGAATTGCTTGTATGACCAATATTGTGATCGTCAAGCTTCAAAAGATTTCACTTTCTAAACCCAATGTGAAGCTACCACTAGGCATGATATGATCATATAATTTCAACTTCATTACATTCAATTTATTCAACAATTTACTCATGGGATATAAGTGAAGCACGAGAGTAAATGACAAACTACTCCAAAAAGATAAAGTGAAGATCATGCGAGTAGTTAATAAATAGGTAGCTATGTGAGGACTCTCTCTTCTTTAAAAACTTTCTGATCTAAGTATTTTATTAAAACAGCAAGAGAAAAAAAATGACATTCCAACAATAGCACACATCATGTGAAGAAGAAAAAACATAGGATCAACCGATACTAACCGATAATTGTTGATGAAGAAAGGTGGGATGCCTACCGGGGCATCCCCAAGCTTAGATGCTTTAGATTTCTTGACATATTATCTTGGGATGCCTTGGGCATCCCCAATCTTGAGCTTTTGTGTCTCCTTAATTCCTTTTATATCACGGTTTCCCTAAATCTTAAAAACTTCATCCACACAAAACTCAACAAGAACTCGTGAGATAAGTTAGTATAAATGAATGCAAAACCTTATCATTCTCCACTATAGCAAATCACTAAAATTATTATTCAACATTGTATACTAAATGTATTTGCATATTTAATACTCCTATCCTCAAATAGAATCATTAAACAAGCAAACATATGCAAACAATGCAAACATAACAGCAATCTACCAAAACAGTACAGTCTGTAAAGAATGCAAGAGTATCAATACTTCTTTAACTCCAAAAATTGTGAAAATTTACCACACTGTAGAAAATTTATTGGAGATTATTATGCAAAAATTTCAGCATTTATCACATTCTGAATTTTCTAGGGAATTTTTGCAACAGCGACAAACTTTCTGTTTTGAAACAGCAACTCATATACTTGCAAAATAAGCATGGTAAAGGCTATCCTTGCCACTTTTATTGAAATAAAAGATACAAAACATTATTCCAAATAATAGCAAGCAAATCCTAAATAAAATGATGCTCCAAGCAAAACACATATCATGTGACGAATGAAAATATAGCTCCAAGTGAGGTTACCGATAATGTTGGAGACGAAAGACGGGATGCCTTCCGGGGCATCCCCAAGCTTAGTTGCTTGGATCTTCCTTGAATATTAACTTGGGTGCCTTGGGCATTCACAAGCTTAGGGTATTGTCACTCCTTATTCTCCTCATATTGATATCTCACCCAAAGCTTGAAAACTTCAATCACACAAAACTTAGCGAAACTTCGTGAGATAGGTTAGTATGATAAAGAGCAAACCATTCACGTTGGTACTGTCAAAGACAAGATTCACAATTGTTTCCACATAATTCCTACTGTACTCTATCATTTCCACAATTTATATTGAGCAACATAAGACATAGCAACTAGAAAACAAGCAAACTATGCATCGAAAACACAATCTATCAAAAACAGAACATTCTGTAATGATCTAGAAAACCACCATACTTCTATTACTCCAAAAGTTCTGAAAAATTAGGACAACATAGACAATTTGTATATAAATCATATGTAAAAAAATTAGAATTTTATCGCATTCCAGTGAATTTTCTCGGCACAAAAGTTTCTATTTTTGCACAGAATCAAGTCAACTATCATCCACACTATCCCAAAGGCTTTACTTGACACTTTATTGAAACAAAAAGCTATAAAACATGATTAGTACAGTAGCCTAATCATGTGAATACACAAAAATAGTAGGTAAAAGTGTTGGGTTGTCTCCCAACAAGCGCTTTTCTTTAATGCCTTTTAGCTAGGCGTCATGAATCATAAGTTCCTTTCTCATAATAATTTTCAGTAGCATCATGAATAGATTCATCAATATAACCATCACATAAAGCATTCTTTTCATGATCCACAAGCATAGAAATTTTATTACTCTCCATATAAGCAATTTTATTCTCATTCACAATAGTGGGAGTATCATAAGAAACTCGAATACTAAAAATTGTCTCCACATTAAAAGAGTAATGTTCGGTAAAAGGATATTGAAAATTATGACAATAATTATCACTACTTTTTAGAACATAAGTATCATCACAATAACCATCATAAGTAGCAACTTTGTCCTCATCGTAGATAGGATGCATGAAAACATCATAACAAATTTGATCATTCAAAGTAGGGGGACTAAAAAGATCATCTTCATTAAGCATAGCATCCCCAATCTTGGGACAAACATTAATTGCAACAAATAAATTCTCAAACATGTCATTCTCATCAAACATAGCATCTCCAAGCTTGTGGCTTGGCATATCATAAGCATAATCACTCTCATCATTAATAGTATGAATAGCACCAATAGTGTAACAATTATTATCATCAAAATTTTCCAAGTTGGTGCCAAAAAGATTTTCAAGATTATAAGAAGTAACATTATCTTCCCAATCATAATCATCACAACAAGCAATGGGCATAACAAAATCATCATCCATAGTGCTCTAGCACATTGTGCCATAAGACATAGAAGCAATATCATCATCAAGTGCATCATCTTCCGCAATTATTTTTGATTCATTTTCATGAGGCAGATCAATAATAGGAGTAACATTATTTAGGACATATACCTTTTTACCTTATTCTTTCTTCTTTTCTTATTCTTCACCACATTATGTGTCGGTTTAATTAATTTTTTCAAGCTTCTTATTGATTAGATTGGTTGAATAGGGAGCTCCTCCTCGTCACCTATTTCATCATGAGAGACAATAGGAGGGAAAGTGGAAATCTTTAACCTTTAATTAGTATTTATTTTATATTTTATTGGTTTCCCATCTTTCTATAGTTGGCAATATAAGCATTCTCATTGCAATTTACCATGCAAAACATATAGATATTTTTTAGATTAGTTTCGATATCGTCCTTGAGAATGAATACTTCAAACCAACTATTTTTATGTGTCAATTCTTCACTCCCCAAAAATAGACAAAGCTCATTATAAAGTTCAAGGGCGATCAAATCATTACAATATTTGGCCATGATATGGTCATGAAAAATTTTGCATTGGAAATTAAGATGACCATCCTTATTGCAAAGTTCACAAGTAATAGGAAAAAAAGAGCATAATTTTGTAGCAAATTCATCTATCACTTTGAGCAAAAAAATTGTTCTATCATGTTTATGCTTCTTACAAAATCTATCTTCCCTAGCAACGGCGCCAGAAAAGAGCTTGATGTCTACTATGCAACTTCATTCTTGTAGACACGTGTTGGGCCTCCAAGCGCAGAGTTTTGTAGGATAGTACCAATTTTCCCTCAAGTGGATGACCTAAGGTTTGTCAATCCATGGGAGGCGTAGGATGAAGATAGTCTATCTCAAACAACCCTGCAACCAAATAATAAAAATTCTCTTGTGTCCCCAACACACCAAATACAATGGTAATTTGTATAGGTGCACTAGTTCAGCGAAGAGATGGTGATACAAGTGTAATATGGATAGTAGATATTGATTTTTGTAATAAGAACAATAAAAACAGCAAGGTAGGAATTAATAAAACAGAGCACACACGGTATTGCAATGCTTGAAAATGAGGCCTAGGGTCTGTACTTTCGCTAGTGCTATCTCTCAACAATGCTAATCTAATTGGATCATATAACTATCCCTCAAAGTGCGATGAAGAATCACTCCAAAGTTCTTATCTAGCGGAGAATATAAGAAGAAATTGTATGTAGCTATTCTTTCCTATCGATCTATCAAGAGTTCGTACTAAAATAACACCAAAGCAAATTCAGATTCATAATACTCAATCCAACACAAAGAACCTCAAGGAGTGCTCCAAGATTTCTACCAGAGAAACAAAAGACGAGAACGTGCATTAACCCCTATGCATAAATTACCCCAATGTCACCTTGGGAATCCGTGAGTTGAGTGCCAAAACACATATCAAGTGAATCAATATGATACCCCACTGTCACCACGGGTATTCATAGCAAGACATACATCATGTGCTCTCAAATCCATAAAAGTATTCAATCCGATAAAATGAAATCTCAAAGGGAAAACTCAATTCACAACAAGATAGAGAGGGGAAAACACCATATGATCCGACTATATTAACAAAGCCCGCGATACATCAAGATTGTTACATCTCAAGAACACCAGAGAGAGAGAGAGATTAAACACATAGCTACTGGTACAAACTCTCAACCCCGAGGGTGAACTACTCCCTCCTCATCATGGTGGTTGAGGGAGTCCTGGACTAAGGGGTCCTCGGGCGTCCGGCCTGTTAGCCATGGGCCGGACTGATGGGCTGTGAGGATATGAAGACCGAAGACCCTCAACGTGTCCAGATGGGACTCTCCTTTGCGTGGAAGGCAAGCTTGGCAATCAAAGATGAAGATTCCTTTCTCTGTAACCGACTTTGTGTAACCCTAGATCCCTCCGGTGTCTATATAAACCGGAGGGTTAGGTCTATAGGACCGAAGACACTCATTACCATAGTCATACAGGCTAGACTTTTAGGGTTTAGCCATTACGATCTCGTGGTAGATCAACTCTTGTAATACTCATATTCATCAAGATCAATCAAGCAGGAAGTAGGGTATTACCTCCATAGAGAGAGCCCGAACCTGGGTAAACATCGTGTCCCCTGTATCCTATTACCATCGACCTTAGACGCACAGTTCGGGACCCCCTACCCGAGATCCGCCGGTTTTGACACCGACAGTGGCCGCCGAGATGATGGAGATGACCACCGGTGATGATTTCCCCCTCCGGCGGAGAGCCGGGACAGGGTCTAGATTGGTTTCTCGTGGCTACAGAGGCTTGCGGATGCGGAACTTCTGATCTAGGGCTATCCCGGGGGTTTTTGGAATATTTGGGAATTTATAGGGCGAAGAGGCGGTGCGGGAGGCCACCGAGGTGGGCACAACCCACCTGGGCACGCCTGGCCCCCCAGGCACGCCTGGTGGGTTGTGCTCCCCTCAGAGCTTCCCTCTGGTACTTCTTTGGCCCACCGGGAGTCTTCTGGTCCAGAAAAAATCTCCAAAAAAGTTTAGCTGTGTTTGGACTCCGTTTGGTATTGATTTTCTGCGATGTAAGAAACAAGCAAAAAATAGCAACTGGCGCTGGGCACTATGTTAATAAGTTAGTCCCAAAAAATGATGTAAAGCTGCTATAAAATGATTGTAAAACATCCAAGAATGATAATATAGCAGCATGAATACTTCATAAATTATAGATACGTTGGAGACGTATCAGTGTCCTTGGTTGCATGCTTAGGTCCCATGCAAGAAATGGGAATGAATGTCAAACACCTTGCCACTGTCGCTTGGCCACAAACATTGAGATACATGGTTTTCAGGTTCTAGTAAATCCAAAACTCGTCTAAAATTCAGAAACTTGGCATGCTATCATGGAACGGCATCAACATGTCATGGTAAAAAATTTGTCCCATTTGGGTCAGGTTGGGGTATAAGCTTCTCACAAAACCAGAGATTCTCATAACAAGCCTCATGGTTACGGTAGGCAACATTTCACCTTTCTGGACGAAACGACACCTGTTGCCTCTTCTTGATTTCAAATTTATTTCTAGTGTCAACATAGAACAACATGAGTGTTGTGTTAAATTTTGGAATTTTTCGAGGTTCGTTTGGACATTTTATACATTAACTGAGTTTTCTATGCATTTATGTGCATAATTCAAATTTGAATTACATGCACATGCTCCAGTGCATATAAATTGGTTTTAAAATCAAATGTGTGTCTTTGGTTGCATGCTTAGGTCCATGCAAGAAATTGGAATGAATGTCAAACACCTTGCCATCGTCGCTCGTCCGCAAACATTAAGATACATGGTTTTCAAATTCTAGTAAATCCAAAACTCACATGAAATTCATGAAACTTGGCATGCTATCATGGAATGACATCAACATGTTCTGGTAAACATTTATACCATTCGGGGCGGGTTTGGGTATAAGCTTCTCACATACCAGAGCTTCTGACAACAAGCCTCATGGTTCTGGTAGGGAATGTGCCTCCTTGGTGGATGAAACGATATTCGTTGCCTCTTCCTGTTTTGAAATATTTTCCTAGTGGCAACATAGAGCAATAGAAGTTTCGTGTTAAAATTTGCAATTTCGGGGTTCATTTGGACATTTTTATACATTAACTGAGTTTTCTGGGCATTTTATGTGCACAATTCAAATTTGAACTACATGCACATGCTCTAGTGTAGAAAAATGGGTTGACATATCAAATGTGTGTCCTTGGGTGCATGCTTAGGTCCCATGGAAGAAATGGAAATGAATTTCAAACACCATGGCATTGTTGATTGTCGGCAAAACAGTGAGATATTTTGTTTTCAAATTCTAGTAAATCCAAAAATTCGTCTGAAATTCATGAAACTTGGCATGCTATCATGGAATGGCACCCGACATGTTGTGGTATTTTTCGTGTCCATTTTGAGAGAAGGCACACTCGAATAACAGCCAACAAAGGCATTTTGAAACAAAAAGCTGCCACTTTAACATCTCAAATGTTTTGTATAATTTAAATCGTGTGGTTTTTGTTAACCATTCACGTGATGCCACGCGTCACTCTTTTAATGGCTAGTAGGTTTCGTGCGGACAGCTGCTTGACTGAATGGGAGGCGTGCGAGCGCAGACTGACCGAGAGGCATGCAAGCTGTCCTCCAATGCAGAAGCTCACCGGGAAGCGTGTGAGTTGTACGCCGCGCAGGCTCACCGGGAAGCGAGCCCTTTGACTTCCATGGCCACCCGTCTTGCTCGCATCCTCTCCATTAATGGCGCCCAAGCTGCAGTTTAATACGGGAGGCCTTACCATTCGCCTCCCATTCCCCTCCCGCAGACCTCCACCAACGCCATGGTGCAGAAGGATCATCTGCCACTAGTCTTCCAGTTTGGTGAAGTCGACTCCGAGCTGGAGGAGATAGAAAATAAGGAGGAATGGGGCCTCATGGACATGGCCCTGAACGAGGTGGCCACGGCGGTTGCTGCCCCCGCACCCACCCCAACTCCCATCCCCGCGCCCACGCCAACGACCATCCCCATGGCACTGACGGGGTGGTCGCCGAGCACTATCACAGAGCTGGAAGCCGCGGGCGTCAGTGAGGTCTCTGCGGACCCGCGCGAGCTCGTGTACATGCCAGCGCCCCTGCCCATGCCCATGTGCGCCCCTCCTCCCACCATGGGGTTGATCCCCATGCGTTTGCTTGCACTCGCCGTGCCCGCGCCGCCCCCCCCCCCCCCCTCAGCAGCATAGGACGCCACCGTCGACTGCTACCTCACAGCGCCGCGAGTTGCCGTCCTCCCACGACCCGCCCGTCGATTGCGTGACGACATTATGTTTGATTTCCAAGTGAAGAACATTATGTGCTGCCTTGAAGACTTCAACAATGGCATCCCGGAGGACGTCAACAACAACGCCAGCGTGGCACGCCGCCTCCGCCGTGGTCGGAATTAGTTTTTTTTGGTTTAATATTGTACCTTGATCATATGAATATAAATTCGCAGTGTGACTGAATGAAAGACATGGTTTGAATGAAATTGCATTTTTGTCTCTGAATGTACAAACTTATCAGACGATTTTTCTTAAAAAAAAGGTCAATGATTTTTAAATATAAAACACTCATTGCAAATGTTTTTGTTAGAACACCCGTATGCAAACCGACAGCTTCCCCGGGAAGTCAAGGGAAAATGTGCCGAGCAGGATTTGCACAGATCTTCATCGCAAATGTTTTAGATAGAACACCCGTATGCAGAATGAAGAAGTGAGAGAAATGGTCTTCCCCAGTAAGCCAAAGGAAAATTCGCCATGTAGGATTTGTGCATCTCTTCAACGCAAACGGTTCAAATTGAATACGGTATGCAAAGCGAGACTTCGGCGCTACGCCAAGAGAAAATCTGGCACGCAGGATTGGTACATCCCTTCAATGCAAAGGGTTTTTCGAATGACCTGTGTGCAACCACGTGCCATTTGTCGAAATATGCACCTAAAAATCACTGGCACTATCTAATTTTTGCAACTAAAATTCAGTAATTAAGCATAGATTCCATTCATAGATTAAGTAGTCATTCTTTATACAAACAGTTCAAATCGACAGCTGAACCGACCAAACTTTTTCCCAATTGTTCCCAACCACGTACTGAAATAGCTAGTTCAACTATATATACTAGATAATTTAAGTACGTTGTATAGTTCCACCACATCTATAGTCAGACGAACTGAACAAAATAGCCCCTAAATACTACTACTACGGAGGGGCTTTGTACTACTTTCGGCAGCCTCTCCTCTACCGAGCACGCTCAGTAAGAGTCAGAGGAGGAGGAGCCTACCGACGAGCTGGACAACTGCAATACGGTGCCTACTGCTGCCACGGCTACACCTTCAGTGACGCTCACCTCGAACACCCTCTGCCGCTCCAGATGACCCCTCTCGAAGCGGCGGGACTCCTCGTAGATCTCCTGATTCCTTGCCTCTGCATCGGTGTGTGTTACAACCACGGCGGCGATAAGGCTCTTTGCATGCTCGACAAGGCGCTCCTCCTCCTCCCGCAGGAACTCGATGTAGCGTGCAAGGTCGCTGATGCACGTCCGGGCCTCCACCTTCGCCTCCCGCCTTCGGCGGCAGTAGAGGAGTGGCTCATGACCCCGGCGGTCGACGGTGGGCTGGTGGCCACGGCGGCCGACGATCGGGTGGCGGCCACGACCACCACCTCCCGCCTTCAAGCTATGGTGGCAGAGCGGGTGATGGCCATGGTGGCCAACAGTGGGGTGGCACCCACGACGGTCACCTCCCGCCTTCGGGCCGCGGCGGTGGAGCGGTCGATGGCCCTGGCTTTCGATGGTGGTGTGGCGTCCATGGCGTCAGGCGGTGGGGTGGCGGCAACAGCTGCCGATGGGCAGCAGCGGTGGAGCATATGGTGGGTGTTTCGTGCACACCCAACAGGGATGCCACGCACACTACAGTATGCCCGGGACTGAGCCACCGCCACGGTGTAGCCTCCCAGCTGGAGCTATCCTCTGATGATGAAGGAGTGGCTGAGCGACGACGACGGACCGGTGCCATTGCCGATTATGGGAGAAGCAGACGAGATAAGCTACAGGGAGGGAGGGGAAAATGTGACGCGGGACTCGCCAGTCGTGAGGGTTTACATAGCAGGGTGGTAAGCATTGGGATTTTGGGGGATTTCACCGAGTCATGCGGGAAGCTTGCGCAGGAACCTGCGCGGTTGTGCGGGAATGGGTTCACCGTCGTTTAGCCAAAAGAACGCCCCTGCGCATTGCTCAAGCTTGCGCTCGAAGCCGTCGGTGGCAGCGGGGTGACAAGACATGCGAGAGGAGGACGAAAGGACACGTAAACATATGGTTAATAAAAAAACGTTTGCGATTTAATTACCTACTACCCGCGTCCTAGTTTATAAGTCGTCTATGTATTTTTGTGCCAAGATTTTAATAGATATTTAACTAATAATCTACAAATGCATGTCACCAAAGATTATATCGTTGGATTCGTATTTGAACATAAACTCCAATTATATAATTTTTATAACATGCATTAACATTTTGTTGGTTAAATTTAAGGTCAAAATAAGGCATGGAATATAAAGGGGGATAATAGACCAAGACGGAGGTAGTAGCTGATGTCTACTATGCAACCTTCTTCTTGTAGACTCGTGTTGGGCCTCCAAGCACAGAGTTTTGTAGGACAGTAGCAAATTTCCCTCAAGTGGATGACCTAAGGTCTATCAATCCATGGGAGGCATAGGATGAATATGGTCTCTCTCAAACAACCCTGCAACCAAATAACAAAGAGTCTCTTGTGTCCCCAACACACAAAATACAATGGTAAATTGTATAGGTGCACTAGTTCGGCGAAGAGATGGTGATACAAGTGTAATATAGATGGTAGATATAGGTTTTTGTAATCTGAAAATATAAAAACAGCAAGTTAACTAGTAACAAAAGTGAGCAAAAACGGTATTGCAATGCTTGGAAACAAGGCCTAGGGTTCATACTTTCACTAGTGCAAGTTCTCTCAACAATGATAACATAATTAGATCATATGGCAATCCCTCAACATGCGAGAAGAATCACTCCAAAGTTCCTATCACGGAGAAAATAAGATGAAATTGCTTGTAGGGTACGAAACCACCTCGAAGTTATTTTTCAGATCAATCCATTGAGCTATTCCTATAAGTGTCACAAACAGCCCTAGAGTTCATAGTAGAATAACACCATATGACACACATCAATCAACCCTAATGTCACTAGATACTCCAATGTCACCACAAGTATCCACGGGTCAATTATACGATATGCATCAAACAACTCCAGATTCATAATATTCAATCCAACACAAAGAACCTCAAAGAGCGCCCCAAGATTTCTACCGGAGAATCAAGGACGAAAACGAGCATCAACCCCTATGCATAGATTACCCCAATGTCACCTAGGGAATCCGCGAGTTGAGTGCCAAAATATACATCAAGCAAATCAATAGAACACCCCATTGTCACCATGGGTATCCCACGCAAGACATACATCAAGTGTTCTCAAATCCATAATAGTATTCAACCCGATAATAGTGAAACCTCAAAGGTAAAACTCAATTCATCACAAGGAGGTAGAGGGGAAGAAACACCATATGATTCAACTATAATAACAAAGCTCGCGGTACATCAGGATCATGCCAAATCAAGAACATGAGAGAGAGAGAGAGATCAAACACATAGCTACTCGTACATACCCTCAGCCCTGAGGGTGAACTATTCCCTCCTTGTCATGGAGACTGTCGGGATGATGAATATGGCCACCGGTGATGGTTTCCCCCTTCGCAAGGGTGCCGGAACAGGCTCCCAATTGATTTTTCGTGGCTACAGAGGCTTGCTACGGCGGAACTCCCGATCTAGGTTTCTTTCTGGGGGTTTCATGATTTATAGGAATTTTTGGTGTCGGTTTCACATCAGGGGGGGTCCACGAGGCAGCGGCAAGACAGGGGGCGTGCCCTAGGGGGTGGGAACGCCCTCCACCCTTGTCGTTGCCTCGGGACTCTTCTGGCCCAACTCTTGTGCTTTGGGGGCTTCTTCTGGTCCATAAAAAATCACCGTACATTTTCAGCTCGTTTCGACTCCGATTGATATTCCTTTTCTGCAAAACTAAAAAATAAGGAAAAACAGAAACTGGCACTGGGCTCTAGGTTAATAGGTTAGTCCCAAAATAACATAAAATAGCATATTAATGCATATAAAACATCCAAAATAGATAATATAATAGCATGGAACAATAAAAAATTATAGATACGTTGGAGACGTATCAAGCATCCCCAAGCTTAATTCCTGCTCGTCCTCTAGTAGGTAAATGATAAAAACAAAAATTTTGATGTGGAATGCTACCTAACATATTTATCCATGTAATCTTCTTTACTGTGGCATGAATATTAAAATCCATAAGATTCAAAACAAAAGTTCAATAATGACATAAAAACAATAATACTTCAAGCATACTAATAAAGCAATCATGTCCTCTCAAAATAACATGGCCAAAGAAAGTTTATAGTCTGGCTATTCTCCATATTCATCACACAAAGTATTAAATCATGCACAACCCCGATGACAAGTCAAGCAATTGTTTCATACTTTTGATGTTCTCAAACTTTTTTTCGACTTCCACGCAATACATGAGAGTGAGCCATGGATATAGCACTATGGGTGGAATAGAATATGGTGGTTGTGGAGAAGACAAAAAGAAGGAGATAGTCTCACATCAACTAGGCGTATCAATGGGCTATGGAGATGCCCATCAATAGATATCAATGTGAGTGAGTAGGGATTGCCATGCAACGGATGCACTAGAGCTATAAGTGTATGAAAGCTCAAAAAGAAACTAAGTCGGTGTGCATCCAACTCACTTGCTCATGAAGACCTAGGGCAATTTGAGGAAGCCCATCATTGGAATATACAAGCCAAGTTCTATAATGAAATTTCCCACTACTATATGAAAATGATAAAGTAGGAGACTCTCTATCATGAAGAACATGGTGCTACTTTGAAGCACAAGTGTGGTAAAAGGATAGTAACATTGCCCCTTCTCTATTTTCTCTCATCATTTTTTTTATTTTGGGCTCTTTGGCCTCTTTTTTTTTCTTTTCTCTTTTTTTCGTCCGGAGTCTCATCCCGACTTGTGAGGGAATCATAGTCTCCATCATCATTTCCTCACATGGGACAATGCTCAAATAATGATGATCATCACACTTTTATTTACTTTACAACTCAAGAGTTATAACTCGATACTAGAAAAAAGATATGACTCTATGTGAATGCCTCCGGCGGTGTACCGGGATGTGCAATGACTCAAGAGTGACATGTATAAAAATTATGAATGGTGGCTTTGGCACAAATACTATGTCAACTACATGATCATGCAAAGCAATATGACAATAATGAAGCGTGTCATGGTAAAACGAAACGATGGAAGTTGCATGGAAATATATCTCGGAATGGCTATGGAAATGCCATAATAGGTAGGTATGGTGGTTGTTTTGAGGAAGGTAAAAGGTGGGTGTAAGGCACCGGCGAAAGTTGCGTGGTACTAGAGAGGCTAGCAATGGTGGAAGGGTGAGAGTGCGTATAATCCATGGACCCTCATTAGTCATAAAGAACTGACATACTTATTTTAAAAGTCTCTTAGCTATCGAAACAAAGTACTTGTTCATGCTCCTAGGTGGATAGATTGGTAGGAAAAGACCATCGCTCGCCACCGACCGCCACTCATAAGGAAGACAATCAATAAATATCTAATGTCCAACTTCGTCACATAACGGTTCACCATACGTGCATCCTACGGGAAGCACAAACTTGAACACAAGTATTTCTACCATACATAATTACTCACTAGCATGACTCTAATATCACCATCTTTATATCTCAAAACAATTATAAGGAATCAAACTTCACATAGTATTCGATGCACTTTGTACGAAATTTTTTATTATATCCCTCTTGGATGCCCATCATATTAGGACTAAATTCATAACCAAAGCAAATTACCATGCTGTTTAGAGACTCTCAAAATAATATAAGTGAAGCATGAGAGTTCATCAATTTCTTCAAAATAAAACCACGGCTGCGCTCTAAAAAGATATAAGTGAAGCACTAGAGCAGATGACAAACTACTCCAAAAGATATAAGTGAAGCACAATGAGTAGTTGAATAATTATTTAACTATGTAAAGACTCCTCATAAATAAAATCTCAGATCTTAAGTACTCTATTCAAACATCAAGCAAAACAAAATAAAATGACACTGCAAGGATAGAACATATCATGTGAAGAAGCAAAAACTCAGGCTCAACCAAAACTGACCAATAGTTGTTGAAGAAGAAAGGTGGGATGCCTACCAGGGCATCCCCAAGCTTAGATGCTTGAGATTTCTTGGAATATTAACTAGGGATGCCTTGGGCATCCCCAAGCTTGAGCTTTTGTGTCTCCTTAATTCCTCTCATATCACGGTTTTCCTAATTATTAAAAACTTCATCCACACAAAACTCAACATGAACTCGTGAGATAAGTTAGTATAAATCCATGCTAAACCTTATCATTCTCTACTGTAGAAAATCACTAAAATTATAATTTGACATTGCATACTAAATTCCTCTGCATATTTAACACTCCTATCCTCAAATAGAACCGTTAAACAAGCAAACATATGCAAAAAATGCAATCATAACAGCAATCTGTCTAAACAAGATAGTCTGTAAAGAATGCAAGAGGAATCATACTTCTTTAACTCCAAAAATTCTGAAAAATTTACCACATTGTAGATAATTTGTTGATACTCACTGTGTAAAAATTTCAAGATTTTATCATGTTTTGACTATTCACCAATATTCAAAATATAACAGCAGACTTTCTGTTTTCAAACAGCAACGTATAGACTTGCAAAATAAGCATCGTAAAGGCTATACTTGACCTTTTTATTGAAATAAAAGATAAAAAACATTACTCTAAATAACAGAAAGCAAATCCTAATAAAATAAAATGACACTCCAAGCAAACTTCATATCATGTGGTGAATAAAAATATAGCCTCAAGTAAATTTACCGATAAATGAAGACAAAAGAGGGGGTGCCATCCGGGGCATCCCCAAGCTTAGGCTCTTGGTTGTCCTTGAATATTACCTTGGGGTGCCTTGGGCATCCCCAAGCTTAGGCTCTTGCGAATCCTTATTCCATAGTCCATCGAATCTTTACCCAAAACTTGAAAACTTCACAACACAAAGCTTAACAGAGAACTCGTAAGCTCCGTTAGTATAATAAAGCAAATCACCACAGGTACTATTGTGAACTCATTCTAAATTTATATTGGTGTTATATCTACTATATTCAAACTTGTCCATGGTTCATACCCTCCGATACTACTCATAGATTCACCGAAATAAGCAAACAACACATAGAAAATATAATCTATCAAAAACAGAACAGTCTGTAGTAATCTGGAAACTTCGTATACTTCTGTAAGTTCAAAAATTCGGAAAAATTAGGACAATCTAGGAAATTTGTATATCAATTGTGTGCAAAAAGAACCAGTATTTTATCATGCTTCTGTAATAAATGAAAATTATTTTACTGGGCGCAAAAGTTTCTGTTTTTCAGCAAGATCAAATCAACTATCACCATAGATCATCCCAAAGGTCTTACTTGGCACTTTATTAAAACAAAAGCTATAAAACATGATTAATAAAGTAGAATAATCATGTGAACACACAAAAATAGTAGGTATAAATGTTGGGTTGTCTCCCAACAAGCGCTTTTCTTTAATGCCTTTCTAGCTAGGCATGATAATTTCAATGATGCTCACAAAGAAGTAAAGAATTGAAACACAAATAGAGCATCGTGAATCACATGGCAAGCACATTTAAGTCTAACCCACTTTCTATGCATAGGGATTTTGTGATCAAACAATTTATGGGAGCAAGAATCAACTAGCATAGGAAGGTAAAACTAGCAAAACTTCAAGATTTTCAACACATAGAGAGGAAACTTGATATTATTGAGATATGTAAAATCATATGTTCCTCTCTCATAATAATTTTCAGTGGCATCATGAAGGAATTCAACAATATAACTATCACATAAAGCATTCTTTTCATGATCCACAAGCATAGAAATTTTGTTACTCTCCACATAAGCAAATTTATTCTCATGAATAGTAGTGGGAGCAAACTCAAAAAAATAACTATCATGTGAGGCATAATCCAATTGAAAACTAAAATCATGATGATAAGTTTCACGGTTATCATTATTCTTTATAGCATACATGTCATCACAATAATCATCATAGATAGCAAATTTGTTCTCATGATCAATTGGAACCTCTTCCAAAATAGTGGATTCATCACTAAATAAAGTCATGACCTCTCCAAATCCACTTTTATCAATATTATGAAAATATTCAACACCCTCCAAAATAGTGGGATCATTAGTACCTAGAGTTGACACTCTTCCAAACCCACTTTCATCAATATAATCATCATAAATAGGAGGCATGCTATCATCATCATAAATTTGCTCATCAAAACTTGGGGGACTAAAAATATCATCTTCATCAAACATAGCATCCCCAAGCTTATGGCTTTGCATATCATTAGCATCATGGATATTCAAGGAATTCATACTAACAACATTACAATCATGCTCATCATTCAAAGATTTTACGGAAAACATTTTATTGAGTTCTTCTTCTAACACTTGAGCACAATTTACCTTTCCATCCTTTTCACGAAAGACATTAAAAAATGAAGCATATGAGGTAACTCAATTCCCTTTTTTTGTAGTTTTCTTTTATAGACTAAACTAGTGATAAAACAAGAAACTAAAAGATTCAATTGCAAGATCTAAAGATATACCTTGAAGCACTCACCTCCCCGGCAACGGCGCTAGAAAAGAGCTTGATGTCTACTACGCAACCTTCTTCTTGTAGACTCGTGTTGGGCCTCCAAGCACAGAGTTTTCTAGGACAGTAGCAAATTTTCCTCAAGTGGATGACCTAAGGTTTATCAATCTGTGGGAGGAGTAGGATGAAGATGGTCTCTCTCAAACAACCCTGCAACCAAATTACAAAGAGTCTCTTGTGTCCCCAACACACCCAATACAATGGTAAATTGTATAGGTGCACTAGTTCGGCGAAGAGATGGCGATACAAGTGTAATATGGATTGTAGATATAGGTTTTTGTAATCTGAAAATATAAAAATGGCAAGGTAACTAGTAACAAAGGTGCGCAAAAACGGTATTGCAATGCTTGGAAACAAGGCCTAGGGTTCATACTTTCACTAGTGCAAGTTCTCTCAACAATGATAACAAAATTAGAACATATGGCAATCCCTCAACGTGCGACAAAAGTCACTCCAAAGTTCCTATCACGGAGAACATAAGATGAAATTGCTTGTAGGGTACGAAACCACCTCAAAGTTATTCTTTTCAATCAATCAATTGAGCTATTCCTATAAGTGTCACAAACAGCCCTAGAGCTATTAGTAAAATAACACCATCTAACACACATCAATCAACCCTGATGTCACCTAGATACTCCAATGTCACCACAAGTATCCGTGTGTCAATTATACGATATGCATCAAACAACTAAAGATTCATAATATTCAATCCAACACAAAGAACCTCAAAGAGTGCCCCAAGATTTCTATCGGAGAAACAAGGACGAAAATGTGCATCAACCCCTATGCATAGATTACCCCAATGTCACCTCGGGAATCCACGAGTTGAGTGCCAAAACATGCATCAAGTGAATCAATAGAACACCTCATTGTCACCACGGGTATCCCATGCAATACATACATCAAGTGTTCTCAAATACATAATAGTATTCAATCCGATAATAGTGAAACCTCACAGGTAAATCTCAATTCATCTCAAGGAGGTAGAGGGGAAGAAACACCATATGATTCAACTATAATAACAAAGCTCGCGGTACATCAAGATCATGCCAAATCAAGAACACGAGAGAAAGATCAAACACATAGCTACTGGTACATACCCTTGGCCCCGAGGGTGAACTACTCCCTCCTTGTCATGGAGACCGCCGGGATGATGAAGATAACTAGCGGTGATGGTTTCCCCCTCCGGCTGGGTGCCGGAACGGGCTCCCAATTGGATTTTCGTGGCTACAGAGGCTTGCGGCGGCGGAACTCCTGATGTGTGATGCCCCCTATTCAATCATACACTAATCATACATGCAAACGTGTACAATCAAGATCAGGGACTCATGGGAAGATATCACAACACAACTCTAAAAATTAAATAAGTCACACAAGCATCATAATACAAGCCAGGGGCCTCGAGGGCTCGAATACAAGGGCTCGATCATAGACGAGACAGCGGAAGCAACAATATCTGAGTACAGACATAAGTAAACAAGTTGCCATAAGTTGGCTAGCACAAACTGGGATACAGATCGAAAGAGGTGCATGCCTCCTGCCTGGGATCCTCCTAAACTACTCCTTGTCGTCGTCGGCGGCCTGCACGTAGTAGTGTAGTAGGGGTCATCGTCGACGGTGGCGTCTGGCTCCTGGGCTCCAGCATCTGGTTGCGACAACCGAGAAGAATGGAAAGGGGGAAAAGAGGGAGAAAAGCAACCGTGAGTACTCATCCAAAGTACTCGCAAGCAAGGAACTACACTACATATGCATGAGTATCTATGTAAAGGGGCAGTATTGGTGGGCTGAACTGCAGAATGCCAGAATAAGAGGGGGATAGCTAGTCCTGTCGTAGATTACGCTTCTGGCAGCCTCCATCTTGCAGCATGTAGAAGTGAGTAGACGGTAAGTTCACCAACTATCATCGCATACCATAATCCTACCCGGCGATCCTCCCCTCGTCGCCCTGTGTGAGAGCAATCACCGGGTTATATCTGGCACTTGGAAGGGTGTGTTTTATTCAGTATCCGGTTCTAGTTGTCATAAGGTCAAGGTACAACTCCGGGTCGTCCTGTTACCGAGGATCACAGCTATTCGAATAGATAAACTTCCCTGCAGGGGTGCACCACATAACCCAACACACTCGATCCCCTTTGGCCGGACACACTTTCCTGGGTCATGCCCGGCCTTGGAAGATCAACACGTCGCAGCCCCACCTAGGCACAATAGAGAGGTCAGCACGCCGGTCTAAATCCTATGGCGTGGGGGTCTGGGCCCATCGCCCGTTGCACACATGCACGTTGTGTGGGCGGCCGGAAGCAGACATAGCTTCCCTAATACAAGAGCAGGCGTTCGGTCCAATCTCACAGACGCCGCCTCGATCGGCCCGGCGTCAAGAAGGCTTCGGCTGATACCACGACGTCGAGTGCCCATAACTGTTCCCATGTAGTTGGTTAGTGCGTATAGGCCAGTGGCCAGATTCAGATCAAATACCAAGATCTCGTTAAGCATGTTAATTGAAGTAACCGCGGACGCCGACCAGGGCCAGGCCCACCTCTCTCCTAGGTGGTCTCAACCTTCCCTGTCGCTCCGCCAGAAAGGTCCACTCAGAGGGCCGTCGGGAAAGTATGTCCTTTCAGCCCCCAATCCGTGAATCAACCGCGGTACTCAACGAGCCGACCCGACTTTAGTCACCACATGTATCATATATTATGTATATAAGTATATACCTGTGATCACCTCCCGAGTGATCACGGCCCGATAGTATAGCATGGCAGACGGACAAGAAAGGGCCACTGATGGAATACTAGCATCCTATACTAAGCATTTAGGATTGCAGGTAAAGGTAACAACAGTAGTAGCAAAGACAGGCTATGCATCAGAATAGGATTAACGGAAAGCAGTAACATGCTACACTACTCTAATGCAAGCAGTAGAGAGAAGGAATAGGCGATATCTGATGATCAAGGGGGGGCTTGCCTGGTTGCTCTGGCATGGAGGGGTCGTCAACAACGTAGTTGATCGGGGCACCAGCAACGGCGTCAGTATCGTAGTCTACCAGAGAGAAGAGGGGGAAGAAACAATGAATACAATGCAAAGAGATGCATATCGACGCATGACATGACAGGTAACGGTGTCAAGTGTGCCCTAACGCAGTAGGAGGTGATACCGGCGAAGGAGGAAAACATCCGGGAAAGTATCCTCAGAGTTTTCACGTTTACGGACAGATGAACCGGAGGGGAAAAGTTGCGTGTTTGCTATGCTAGGGATGTGTAGCGGACGAACGGGCTGTGTAACCGGATTAGCCTCGTCGTTATGAGAAACTTTCATGTACAAAGTATTTTCATCCGAGTTACGGATTATTTTATATGATTTTCTAAAGTTTTAATTATTTTTAGAATTTATTAATTATTTTAGATCAACATTATCCAAAATAATGTATGCTGGTGTCATCATGATGTCAGCATGACATCAGCAGTCAACGGGGTGTTGACTGGGTCAAACTGACATGTGGGTCCCAGCTGTCATACTCCGTTTATTCTAATTAGGGTTTAACTAATCTAATTACTGTTTAATTAAACTAACTAATTAATTAGATCAACTAAACAGAGTTAATTAACTTAATTAATTCACTAATTAATTAATTAATTAATTTCATTTTTTTCATTTTTTAAACGTTCTAAGGGCATGGGCCCCATCTATCATTGTCACACGGGTTAAGCAAGCGCCGGGTGTAGCGAAACAAGCAGTGCGGGCGCTGGTGTGGCGCAGCCAGTAGGGACGAGGATGGAAGGCCGGGCGCCGCGCTGGCAATGACGAGCTGCAAGCGGGGCAGACCGGCAGGAGGCAGCAGGGGAGGTGGAGTTGCCTGAGTAAAGGAGGGGGACGCTTGCGGGGAAGCAGGGGCGACAGAGGCGAGGGGGGCCGGCAGCGGGGCGAGCGGCGCGGGTTGATACGTCTCCAACGTATCTATAATTTTTTATTGCTCCATGCTATATTATCTATTGTTTTGGACTATATTGGGCTTTATTTTCCACTTTTATATTACTTTTTGGGACTAACCTATTAACCGGAGGCCCAGCCCAGAATTGTTGTTTTTTTGCCTATTTCAGTGTTTCGAAGAAACGGAATATCAAACGGAGTCCAAACGGAATGAAATCTTCCGGAACGTGATTTTCTCATCGGATAAGACCCAGGAGACTTGGACCCTCCGCCAAGTCTGCTCCGAGGAGGTCACAAGGGTGGAGGGCGCCCCCCCTCCCTAGGGCACGCCCCCCTACCTCATGGGCCCCTCGAGGATCCACCGACGTAATTCTTCCTCCTATATATACCTACGTACCCCCATCAGATCAGATACGGAGCCAAAAACCTAATTCCACCGCCGCAACTTTCTGTATCCACGAGATCCCATCTTGGGGCCTGTTAGGAGCTCCATGGGAAGGATTCCACCACGGAGGGCTTCTACATCAACATCATAGCCTCTCCGATGAAGTGTGAGTAGTTTACCTCAGACCTTCTGGTCCATAGTTAGTAGCTAGATGGCTTCTTATTCAATGTAATCTTCTTTTTGCGGTGTGTTTGTTGAGACCGATGAATTGTGGGTTTATGATCAAGATTATCTATGAGCAATATTTTAATCTTTTCTGAATTCTTTTATGTATGATTGAGTTATCTTTACAAGTCTCTTCGAATTATCCGTTTGGTTTGGCCAACTAGATTGGTAGTTCTTGCAATGGGAGAAGTGTTTAGCTTTGGGTTCAACCTTGCGGTGTCCTTTCCCGATGTGATGGGGCAGCAAGGCACGTATTGTATTGTTGCCATCGAGGATAACAAGATGGGGTATTTATCATATTGCATGAATTTATTCCTCTACATCATGTCATCTTCCTTAAGGCGTTACTCTGTTTTCATTAACTTAATACTCTAGATGCATGCTGGATAGCGGTCGATGAGTGGAGTAATAGTAGTAGATGCAGGCAGGAGTCGGTCTACTTGTCTCTGACGTGATGCCTATATACATGATCATACCTAGATACTCTCATAACTATGCTCAATATTGTCATTTGCTCAACAGTAATTCGTTCACCCGCCGTAAAATACCTATGCTCTTGAGAGAAGCCACTAGTGAAATCTATGGCCCCCGGGTCCATTTTTATCATATTAATCTTCCTACTCTTTATTATTGTTTTGCTCTTTACTTTGCCTTTTATTTTACTTTGCATCTTTATACCAAAAATACCAAAAATATTATCTATCATCTCTATCAGATCTCACTCTCGTAAGTGACCGTGAAGGGATTGACAACCCCTATTCGCGTTGGTTGCGAGGAGCTATTTGTTTTGTGTAGGTACGAGGGACTCGCGCGTGGCCTCCTACTGGATTGATACCTTGGTTCTCAAAAACTGAGGGAAATACTTACGCTACTCTGCTGCATCGTCCTCTCCTCTTCGGGGAAAACTAACACAAGCTCAAGACGTAGCAAGAAGGATTTCTGGCGCCGTTGCCGGGGAGTCTACGCACAAGTCAACATACCAAGTACCCATCACAATCCCTTATCTCTCGCATTACATTATTTTCCATTTGCCTCACGTTTTGCTCTACCCCACCTCACCCTTGCCGTTTTATTCGCCCTCTCTTTCCCAATCTCCTCCTCTCTTTTCGCTTGCCTTTTTCTGTTTGCTCGTGTGTTGGATTGCTTGCTTGTCACTATGGCTCTACCTAGATCTGGTGATCTCCACCTTAAAAGGTTGGAAGAGATCGAAAGCAACGTCAGGAGTTTTATGGTTTTGCAATTTGAGCATAATAATTTCTTGTAAACGAGCTTAAGGAACAAAAAGTTTTATGAATTATTTGAATAAAGAGCTTGATGATATGTCTAAAGAATTTGAAGGTTTAAGATCCCAAATTTCTCGTCTTGAGAAATTGACTATTGAAATATCTGATAAGCAAGCTACCTTGGTCAATAAGATGGCTGCTAAACCTGATTCCCACGAAAATCAAGATGAAGATTTAAAAGTTATTGATGTGTCTCCCATTAAATCTTTGTTTTGTAATATGAATCTTGATAATGATGAGATTGAATATGAGTCACCTTTACCTAGAAGGCGTTCTAAAAATTTGGAGCTTTTAGAGTATGATGCCAAAATTGATAAAAGTGGGATTGAAGAAAGTAAAACCTTAGATGTTGCTAAACCCACTATTTTGGATTTCAAGGAATTTAATTATGAAAGTTTCTCTTTAATTGATTGTATTTCCTTGTTACAATCCGTCCTAAATTCTCCACATTCTTATAGCCAAAATAAAGCGTTTACTAAACATATCGTTGATGCCTTGATGCAATCTTATGAGGAAAAACTTGATTTGGAAGTATCCATCCCTAGAAAGCTTAATGTGAGGCGGAACCAACTATTAAAATTAAGATTAAGGATCATGAATTTTATGCTTTATGTGATTTGGGTGCTAGTGTTTCCACTATTCGCAGAACTTTGTGTGATTTGCTAGATTTCCGTGATTTTGATGAATGCTCTCTAAACTTGCACCTTGCGGATTCCACTATTAAGAAACCTATGGTAAGAATTAATGATTTTCTTATTGTTGCAAATAGGAATTATGTGCCCGTAGACTTTATCGTTCTTGATATAGATTGCAATCCTTCATGTCCTATTATTCTTGGTAAACCTTTCCTTAGAACGATTGGTGCAATTATTGATGTGAAGGAAGGGAATATTAGATTCCAATTTCCATTAAAGAAAGGCATGGAACACTTTCTTAGAAAGAAAATAAAATTACCATATGAATCTATTATGAGAGCCACTTATGGATTGCCTACCAAAGATGGCAATACCTAGATCTATCCTTGCTTTTATGCCTAGCTAGGGGTGTTAAACGATAGCGCTTGTTGGGAGGCAACCCAATTTTATTTTTAGTTTTTTTTGTTTCTGTTTAGGAATAAATAATCCATATACCTTGTTTTTGGATGTGGTTTTATGTTTTAATTAGTGCTTGTGCCAAGTTAAACCTATAGGATCTTCTTGGATAATAGTTATTTAATCTTGCTGTAATTTCCAGAAACTTTCGGTCCACAAAAACAATTGTTAAAAATCACCAGAACGTGATAAAATAGTGATTCAAATTGATTCTTATCAATAAACAAATTTCCTATGTCGTTCTATTTTGGCTGAATTTTTGGAGTTCCATAAGTTTGCGTTAGTTACAGATTACTACAGACTGTTCTGTTTTTGACAGATTCTGTTTTTCGTGTGTTGTTTGCTTATTTTGATGAATCTATGGCTAGTAAAATAGTTTATGATCCATAGGGAAGTTGGAATACAGTAGGTTTAACACCAATATACAATAGGAATGAGTTCATTACAGTACCTTGAAGTGGTCTTTTGTTTTCTTTCGCTAACGGAGCTCACGAGATTTCTGTTGAGTTTTGTGTTGTGAAGTTTTCAAGTTTTGGGTGAAATTTTTTGATGGATTATGAAACAAGGAGTGGCAAGGGCCTAAGCTTGGGGATGCCCATGGCACCCCCATGATAATCCAAGGACACCAAAAAGTCAAAGCTTGGGTATGCCCCTGAAGGCATCCCCTCTTTCGTCCACTTCCATCGGTAACTTTACTTGGAGATATATTTTTATTCACCACATGATATGTGTTTTGCTTGGAGCGTCTTGTATTATTTGCATATTTGCTTGTTAGTTTACCACAATCATCCTTGCTGGACACACCTTTTGAGAGAGCCATACATGAATTGGAATTTGTTAGAATACTCTATGTGCTTCACTTATATCTTTTGAGCTTGATAGTTTTGCTCTATGTGCTTCACTTATATCTTTTGAGCTTGGTAGTTTTTGCTCTATGTGCTTCACTTATATCTTTTGAGCTTGATAGTTTTTCTCTATGTGCTTCACTTATATCTTTTGAGCTTGATAGTTTTGCTCTAGTACTTCACTTATATCTTTTAGAGCACAGTGGTGGATTTGTTTTAAAGAAACTATTGATCTCTCATGCTTCACTTAGATTATTTTGAGAGTCTTAAATAGCATGGTAATTTGCTTAGTAATAATATGCTAGGTATAATAAAAACTTTCTTACGAGTGTGTTGAATACTAAGAAAAGATTGATGCTTGATAATTGTTTTGAGATATGGAGGTGATAATATCAAAGTCGTGCTAGTTGAGTAGTTGTGAATTTGAGAAATGCTTGTGTTGAAGTTTGCAAGTCCCGTAGCATGCACGTATGGTAAATGTTATGTAACAAATTTGAAACATGAGGTGCTCTTTGCTTGTCCTCCTTATGAGTGGCGGTCGGGGACGAGTGATGGTCTTTTCCTACCAATCTATCCCCCTAGGAGCATGCGCGTAGTGCTTTAGTTTTTGATGGCTTGTAGATTTTTGCAATAAGTATGTGAGTTCTTTATGACTAATGTTGAGTCCATGGATTATACGCACTCTCACCATTCCATCATTGCTAAACTCTTGATGCCGTGCATTGCCCTTTCTCACATTGAGAGTTGGTGCAAACTTAGCGGTGCATCCAAACCCCGTGATATGATACGCTCTTTCACACATAAACCTCCTTATATCTTCCTCAAAACAGCCACCATACCTACCTATTATGGCATTTCCATAGCCATTCCGAGATATTTTGCCATGCAACTTTCCACCATACTGTTCTTCATGAGACATTCATCATTGTCATATTGCTTAGCATGATCATGTAGTTGACATAGTATTTGTGGCAAAGCCACCGTTCATAATTCTTTCATACATGTCACTCTTGGTTCATTGCATATCCGGTACACCTTGAGGCATTCATATAGAGTCATACTTTTCTCTAGGATCGAGTTGTAATCATTGAGTTGTAAATAAATAGAAGTGTGATGATCATCATTAATTAGAACATTGTCCCATGTGAGGTTAAATAAAAAAAGAGGGCAAAGAGCCCACCAAAAAAAAAGAGGCCAAAGAGCCCACCAAAAAAATGAGAGAAAAAGAGAGAAGGGACAATGTTACTATCCTTTTACCACACTTGTGCTTCAAAGTAGCACCATGATTTTCATATAGAGAGTTTCATATTTTGTCACTTTCATATACTAGTGGGAATTTTTCATTATAGCACTTGGCTTGTATATTCCAACAATGGGCTTCCTCAAAAGCCCTAGGTCTTCGTGAGCAAGCAAGTTGGATGCACACCCACTTAGCTTCTTTTGTTGAGCTTTCATACATTTATAGCTCTAGTGCATCCGTTGCATGGCAATCCCTACTCCTTGCATTAACATCAATTGATGGGCATCTCCATAGCCTGTTGATTAGCCTCGTTGATGTGAGACCTTCTCCTTTTTGTCTTCTCCACACAACCCCCATCATTATATTCTATTCCACCCATAGTGCTATGTCCATGGCTCGGCTCATATATTGCGTGAAAGTTTATAGGTTTGAGATTACTAAAGTATGAAACAATTGCTTGGCTTGTCATCGGGGTTGTGCATGATGAGAGCATTCTTGTGTGACGAAAATGGAGCATGACTAAACTATATGAATTTGTAGGGATGAACTTTCTCTGGCCATGTTATTTTGAGAGGACATAATTGCTTAGTTAGTATGCTTGAAGTATTATTATTTTTATGTCAATATGAAATTTTCTCTTGAATCTTTCGGATCTGAATATTCATACCACAATTAACAAGAATTACATTTAAATTATGCCAAGTAGCACTCCGCATAAAAAATTCTCTTTTTATCATTTACCTACTCGAGGACGAGCAGGAATTAAGCTTGGGGATGCCTGATACGTCTCCAACTTATCTATATTTTTTGATTGCTCCATGCTATATTATCTATTGTTCTGGACTATATTGGGCTTTATTTTCCACTTTTATATTACTTTTGGGACTAACCTATTAACCGGAGGCCCAGCCCAGAATTGCTGTTTTTTGCCTATTTCGTGTTTGAAGAAAGCAGAATATCAAACGGAGTCCAAGCGGAATGAAATCTTGAGGAACGTGATTTTCTCATCGGATAAGACCAGGAGACTTGGACCCTCCGTCAAGAAAGCTCCGAGGCGGTCACGAGGGTGGAGGCGCCCCCCCCTAGGGCGCGCCCCTACCTCGTGGGCCCCTCGAGGCTCCACCGACGTACTTCTTCCTCCTATATATACCTACGTACCCCGTAGAGATCGAATCTGGGCCAAAAACCTAATTCCACCGCCGCAACTTTCTATATCCACGAGATCCCATCTTGGGGCCTGTTAGGAGCTCCATGGGAAGGATTCCACCACGGAGGGTTTCTACATCAACATCATAGCCTCTCCGATGAAGTGTGAGTAGTTTACCTCAGACCTTGAGGTCCATAGTTAGTAGCTAGATGGCTTCTTCTCTCTTTTGGATATCAATACAATGTTCTCCCCTCTCTCGTGGAGATCTATTCGATGTAATCTTCTTTTTGCGGTGTGTTTGTTGAGACCGATGAATTGTGGGTTTATGATCAAGATTATCTATGAGCAATATTTGAATCTTTTCTGAATTCTTTTATGTATGATTCAGTTATCTTTACAAGTCTCTTTGAATTATCCGTTTGGTTTGGCCAACTAGATTGGTAGTTCTTGCAATTAGAGAAGTGTTTTGCTTTGGGTTCAATCTTGCGGTGTCCTTTCCCAGTGACAGTAGGGGCAACAAGGCACGGATTGTATTGTTGCCATCGAGGATAACAAGACGGGGTATTTATCATATTGCATGAATTTATTCCTCTACATCATGTCATCTTGCTTAAGGCGTTACTCTGTTTTCATTAACTTAATACTCTAGATGCATCTTTGGATAGCGGTCGATGAGTGGAGTAATAGTAGTAGATCCAGGTGAGTCGGTCTACTTGTCTCGGACGTGATGCCTATATACATGATCATACCTAGATACTCTCATAACTATGCTCGATTACATCAATTGCTCAATGAATTCGTTCACCCGCCGTAAAATACCTATGCTCTTGAGAGAAGCCACTAGTGAAATCTATGGCCCCCGGGTCTATTTTCATCATATTAATCTTCCTACGCTTTATTATTGTTTTGCTCTTTACTTTGCCTTTTATTTTACTTTGCATCTTTATACCAAAAATACCAAAAATATTATCTATCATCTCTATCAGATCTCACTCTCGTAAGTGACCGTGAAGGGATTGACAACCCCTATTCGTGTTGGTTGCGAAGAGCTATTTGTTTTGTGTAGGTACGAGGGACTCGCGCGTGGCCTCCTACTGGATTGATACCTTGGTTCTCAAAAAACATGAGGGAAATACTTACGCTACTCTGCCGCATCATCCTCTCCTCTTCGGGGAAAACCAACGCAAGCTCAAGACGTAGCACGGGTGTGTGTGTGAGGCCGCCGGGCGCGGCCGAGGCGGCCGGCGAGCGTGCGGGCGCCGATGAGGGGCGGCGACTAGGTGAAGGCCGCGGCGTAGAGGCGGAGGCGGCGGCTCCAGAGGTGGGCACGGGAGCAGCGAGCGGCACGTGACAGCGGCGATGACAGCGTCTTGGAGCAGAGGCGTCATGGTGCTTAGCAGTGGCGAAAAGGGGCAGGGGTGGAGTTGAGCATGGGCGGGCCTTGGACGAGCTGCGGGAAGGCGGGGCCCACGTCTGGCCTTGAGCGTCTTGTGGCGAAGCGTGTGGGGCGAGTGTAACATCCCAAAATTCTAAATTTTGGAATGTTATAAACAAATAGATGGATTTGATCGATTGCTTGATTGATTGACTGAAAGTGAGTGAATTCGAAACTTTTTGAAAGTTAGATGAGAGGGAATAAAAGGACTTTCCCAAACTTTCATTTTGCTTTTATGATCATAGGGAATTCAAATACTCTTCATCACAAAACCACGGAGAGAAGATGACATGACTTCTTCCATTTATTTAAATGACAAGGGGTGTTGAAAATATTTGAATTTCATTTGAGAATAGTTCCAATTCTGAAACTTTATGCAACTCAATGATTTTCACGAGCGAAGATAAAATGACTTCTTCAAAACATATGAAATATGAGTTGGGAGTTTCAAAAAATTAAGTTCAAAGTTCTTTTGAATTTATTTTTCAATTTGGAGTTATTGGAGTTTTATTCAAATTATTTTTCTCCAAAAATAAAATATATGGAAAATAGGGTAACATGATTCCCTACATCGAGAAAATTGGAGAGAAATTAATTTGAAGTCATTTTGGTATTTTAAAAATGATTTTTGTTGGAATTTATTGGACTAGAAGCACTCTTTGCTTTATTTAAATTTGTGTGTATTTTATTTAATGCTAGAATAAAGTTCATCATATAGGAAATCTTTTTCTGAAAATTTTGATATATTATATGCCTATATAATATATTTATTTATTTTGTTTTATCATTTTTCTTTCGTCTGGAAACAATTAAAAAAAAAGGGAGCGCAGCGCCTTGGGCCAAAGGCCCAAGCTGCCACACAAGCCACCGGCCGGCCACAAGGCCATCCCACATAGCACGCACCTAGGGGAGCCAGGAGCCCCAAGTTTCCCATTCTTTTACGATTTCTAGTAGGATTTGATCCCGTTTTTGTTATTCCGTTTTTTTTATTCCTAGGATTCCTAATCCTAATCTATTTCTTGTCCCCTACCCCAAGCAAATCCCTCCCCTCCCCAATATAAATACCCAAGCACCCCCCCTCCAACACATCAAATCAACTCTCCTCTCCTCTCCTCCTCATGACAGCAGTGTGCCGCCGCCCGCCATAGTCAGCCTTGTTGCCACACCGCCGCCCTTGCCACCGCCGCCCGCTTGCCGCCACCCCTCACCTGCGCCGCCGCCGCCAAGTGCCGCCGCCGCCGCCCTACGCCGCCGCCGCCGGAGCCCCTCGCCTCTTCGAGGTACTAGCCCCGCGCCGCGTCACGTTTTCTAGATCCGTTTTCTAGATCGGTTTTCTAGATCGATTCCCGTTCCGTTTTCTAGATCGGTTTTCTATATCGATTCCCGTTCCGTTTTCTAGATCGGTTTTCTAGATCGATTTCTGTTTCGTTTTCTAGATCGGTTTTCTAGATCGATTTCCGTTCCGTTTTCTAGATCGGTTTTTCGTTTCGGTTTTCTTTCCGAAACCTAGATTGGTTTTCTCGCCGGTTTTTCTTTCCGGTTTTGTTTAGCGAGCGTTCGCTCGATAGATTTTTCTTTTTAATTTTCGTCATGGACCTATCCGTAGTCCCTAATCTTCAAACGTTCATAACTTTTTACTCGTAAGTCGGAATCCATGAAACCAACGCCCACTTCTTCGTTATGATCTCCTCTATCCGATAATACAACTCAAACATGTTTTTGAAAGTTTTAAAATTTGATTTCAAACAGATTTGTATTTGAACTTCGTTTGATCATAACTTGAGTTTCGTAACTCCGATTTAGTTGATTCTTTTTGCAAATCGAAGCTCTTGACCTAAACTTTCTGATAAAGCCAAATACACATAGTTTTGGTACAGTTAGAAATTGTTTTATGCTGCAAGAGTTATTAGATTTGGTTTTGACGTTTTCGAATTGTTTCTTGATCCTTCCGATCTTTTGGTGATTGCTTATGTGTGGTTACTATTGCTTGATTACGATAGATTGACCGGAGTGTGACGAGTAGATCTATCAAGAGTTTTGAGTGCGAATCATCTTCATCAACTTTGCAGGCAAGTAACACTTTGATCATACTCTTCTCATACCAAGTTTTTATGCATTAGATCTATTCCTCAAACACTTGCATGGTTAGGATCTAATTAAATTGTGGGATGGGAAGTAGATTGAGGTAGTACCTATTACCTGTTTTACTTATGAACCTTTGGGAGTTACTTCTACGTTTGCTTATTACGCCATGCTATGCTCGTGAGCGTGGATTGGGTTTGAGTGAATATCCATGACAGATGTGAGATTGATAATTAATGGTTTATCTAAGGTGGCAACTTAAACACACATACGGGTGGATTGAGGCACTGGCTATTCGAGGACTTGCTGTCAAGGCACTGGTGACAGGATTTGCTGTATTTCTTGGACCGCCACCCAGGCCCAAAGGGATCATGAGATTATTCAAACTAGAAACTTCCGTGTGCAGCCACAAGCCATTATGGGCTCTGGCGTAGTTGACTAAGTTGTGCGAACTCTTACGGGTAGACTAGCAGATGTAGGGGATGTAGGTTGGTACGGTCTACCCACATGTAAGGTGCTAAGCGCTTACGAAAGACTATGTCTCGGTCATCCGTTTCTCAAACACCATGTAGTGCGAGAAACCAAGCGGAGGCGATCGAGTCTTGTGGGGAAAAGTGCGCAAACCTCTGCGAGTGTATAAACTAATCATGATTAGCCGTGTCCCCGGTTATGGACAATTTTGAGTATCTAGTACTGGATATCCTGTTGATCTCAACACGTTACTTAATATAATTTGTTTGGGTTTAATGAGTACTTTTAATTGGGATTGAGGATGTCATCAACCATTCTCAATGTTCAACAACCACCATGATAGTTAAATAAATTTATTCCTTTGCGATAGGAAAAAATTGGCTTTTCGCAAAACCTTATAACCATAGAGCTTTTCCACCAGCCGTATATGCATGTAGTATAGGCTTATTCTTTCATTATTCTCTATGTGTTACATTGCGGCATATTCCATGTCTGACCCGTTTCGGGCTGCAACTTTTCATGTTGCGAGACTTCTCGAACGACAGTAAGTGATACGTTAGGGTTACGATTTCCTATACTCAACCTTGCCGTTGGTGTTGATGGGAATCCACAACCTTGTTGCTTCCGCTATATTTTGGATTGAGGTAATAGTATTTACGTTACTTTATACATGTGATTTACCTCTGTTATAAATCCTTGAGTCTTGTGTGTGTCGACATACCGATCCGAGGATGACACGAAGCACAGAGACTTGATCCATTGGTCGAATCGCTACAAGATGGTATCGAGCACATGTTGTTGTAGGGCGTGACCCTAGAAGCTGACAAGCCCATAGAAAAGATTTTTCTCTACAACTTCATTTTCAAAAGATCTTTTACCTCTCTTCTCTTACGAGCTTATTCAAATATTCCTTTTAGTGAGACCATACCCTTTTCCTTTTGACCACTCGAAGATTTGGTGATGAGACCACTCCAAGGAGACAAGATATCGGACAACTAAGACCATTTGGAATGAAGATGATTTTACCGTGTAAACGGAAACTACAACAGTGAAGACTCCGAAGACTAGGAGATTTGAAGGCTCCAAATAAATTCCGGATTTGTATGACCTAGGAAGGTTACGCTTATGGAACTTGGCAGACTATGGAAGTAATCAATACCCGAGAGTAAGGTGTATTGGAGTAAGACCAGGATCTGGAGTAGTACATCAAGGATTTTAAGATGGACTTGCAGGAAGCTATATTCGACAAAGAAGTACTTCATGAAGAAACTCATGACCCGAAGCTGAAAGTAGTCAAGCTGGAGGAGCAGAACCTTGAAACATCAAAGATTAAATCGGAGAATTTGAAGAGACAGTAGGATCATGGTTCATGTCAAGGATGTTGAAACCCAGAAGTTTGGAATGCAACTCCAGAAATATTAAAGGATGTCGCGAGAGACTTCGCGTCAACAGAGATGATCTGGCAAAAGAACTTGAGCAGGACAAGCACGATTGGAAGAAGCCATCGGAGACATGAACAAGACTTGAAGAGTGTGATGACTTTGAGATCTATTGACCTTTAGAAGACCAAACCCCTGTTATACCCTTACGTTAGATGCGACGATTGTGAGCTGTCATTTGTTTGATGTTTTTCCGACAGCCACAATAAAATCTGTCTTTTCAAAACCATTGTTTGTATTGTGTGCATCCCTCCCGATCTCTCTTATCCCACCCCAAACCCATGGACCCATTAGAAGATGAATGGAGAAGAGCTTATATTTTCTGGACCGATGAGTCAATTGGAGATGGACCGATGGATTCAGAACATGGAGGATCATATGGAGAACAACCCTATAGTCAGAAAAGATATGACCCAAAGCATGCTCTTGATTGCTTTGAAAGAGGTGCTGCTACTTGGTGGAGGATGTACCAAACCATCAATGGATTGCAAGGAGTAACCACTTGGAAAGAATTTAAGTTGACTTTGCCAAAGTCTCGTCTTGTGTCCTAGAAATTGAAGCTGATGGAAGTGATATGAAGAAACCATGCGCATGCAAGATTTGTGGAGAAATAGGACACACCCATAAGGAACACAAGGGCGAATACCCTCATAATCGGAGGATTATCAAAGGAGTTAGCCGAGGATTTTCAAGGGAACTTCGATTGGAGATTGTTCCCAAAGGTTTTGTTGCAGCAATGGAAGTTCAGTCTACATTGTTGGGAAAGATACGTGAAGCTCAGAAGGATGACAAAGATATTGTTGAGGTAAAACAGAGGATGAGTAAAGGAAAGGCCAATGGTTTTCGTAAGGATGAGCACGACACCTTATGGTTTGAGGACAGTGTACATATACCCAATAATGCAAAGATCGGAAGTTAATACTTGGGAGGCTCATGACTCACCATACTTGATTCACGGAAACACCAAGATGTATTCGGATTTGAAGGAGTGTTTACGGTGGGTGGTATGAAGAAGGATATTGCGAGTATGTAGTCGTAGGTGGCGTATGTCGAGAGTGAAGGCGAGCATCGAAGCTAGTCAGTACTATAGCCTATGCTAATACCTGAATGGAAGCGAGGATAATCTTGGCATGGATTTCATTACGGGTTTCCCGAACCCGAGCGGGATATGATTCTATCTGGGTAGTAGTTGATTCGCTTGATCAAAGTGGCTCACTTTATCGGTGAAAACCACCTATACAAGTGTGAAGTTGGCCAAGAAATATATTTGAGAAAGGATCGTGTATTATGCGCATGGAGTTCCGAGGACCATCGTGAAGGAACACGATTTACCTCAAAGTTTTGGAATCGGCTGCACGGACTTTGGGTACTAGGCTAGAGTTGAAGACAGACCTTTCATCCGCAGATAGATGGATATATCGAGAGAGTCAATCATATTCTGGAGGACATGTTGAGAACATATGCGCTAGATTATGGATCTAGTAGTGATGAAAATCTACCTTACGCGGAGTTCTCATACAACAACAGTTACCAAGCCAGTTTGAAGATGGCCCCTTTTGAAGCTTTGTATGGGAGAAGGATCCAGACACCGTTGATATGGGATGAAGTTTGAGACCGTCAGTTGTTTGGACCAAATGTGATCAAGGAGTCAGAAGAGAATGTTAAGTTGATTCGAGATAGACTGAAGGTAGCTCGATCCGAGGCAGAATAGTTATGCATACTCAAAACGCAAGGAGGTAGTCTATGAAATCGGAGACAGAGCATATCTTTGTGTGCCACCTCTGTGAGGAGATAAATGATTTGGAGTTAAGGAAAAGTTAGCCCGAGATTTGTAGGACCATATCGAGTTTGGAGCGATATGGGAGAAGTGGCTAACAAGTTGGAGTCACCGAAGAACTGTCGGGAGTTCATGATGAGTTTCACGTTTTCGAGTTGAAGAAGTGCCATGCGAGAGATGGCCAATATTCCCCTGTGGGGACGCTTGACCTGGAAAGGATAATGATGTTCCAC
This sequence comes from Aegilops bicornis, assembly GCA_021605145.1. Taxonomy (NCBI): domain Eukaryota; kingdom Viridiplantae; phylum Streptophyta; class Magnoliopsida; order Poales; family Poaceae; genus Aegilops; species Aegilops bicornis. Next base: position 574,651,526 of record CM038675.1, read on the forward strand.
GAAGTGAGTATGGACTTCATAAGTATAAGTTTTATCTCGGTATGTGGGATATCCCACGAGGATGAAGAGATAAATTACTATTGGACGTAAATGAGGTATGATGTTGGAAATATGGGTCAATGGAAATTCCATGATGAGTCTGAGTAATCACGTCTTAGTTGGTGCAAATATAAGGAAAAGAGACAGTACAATTGGATGGATTTAAGTATGCCAGGGAGTTGGATGTTGGGATAACGATCAGTTGCCCGAGGATGTGTTCAAGGATTGCAAGTGATGAGATGGGCCATAACCCACAGGCCCCGGGACCTGCCAAGAAGCAAGCACACTCTTGCTGAAGGAAAAAACACTGGAAGAAGTTACGATTCTATCAACAAGCGATTCTATAGGAGTTTACATAAAACACGAGAGTTGTTAAGGAGCGATAGATGTTTTGTTTGGCTTGCAGAATCAATGGATTTTCAGAACTTGGTTCATCGACAAGAGAAATTCTGCAATGCTTGTGAGGATGACCGAGTGTTAGAATGCGAGATTCGCTAAACCATGTACAAGGTAATGATTTGGGTGCGGGATGGATTGATCACCATACCGACTTACTCTTATTATTCGCTTTGCTATATGGGATGGTAAATCTGAGTGACTTACCTATAGTAGAGAGACGATCAAAACCCTGTTCAAAACCTTAGAATGGTTTAGGTATTTTTCCCTTGTACCACGACAGTTGTTGCCAACCGTAGGTTATACGGTGAGGTTCAACAGGACCCATTTCATGCAGGACAAACCATAAATGGTTGACCACCGGAGATATCGATAGTTGTTTAGAATTGGCGCCCGGACCGTCGACTATGAAGACCAGTTTGGGATAACCTTACCAAGATGAAAGGACAAAAGAATTAAGGAAAAGGTTATGCCACTACGGAAAAGCCAGAGAAGGAATTATCCTTAAGATCTGAGAAGACCGACCTTTGTCGAGAATAAGGATGGAGTATATGAGTTTTGTTGGAACCTTAACAATGCTTCTAAGGGTGGTAGCACCGAGACCCGGAGACGAAGCGATGGATTTTGAGAAGACCCCAAACCCTAACCTATTTCTTGCTAGCCTCTCCGAATCTCGAGGGCCGAGATTCATTTTAAAGGTGGTAGTTTGTAACATCCCAAAATTCTAAATTTTGGAATGTTATAAACAAATAGATGGATTTGATTGATTGCTTGATTGATTGGTGAAAGTGAGTGAATTGAAACTTTTGAAAGTTAGATGAGAGGGAATAAAAGGACTTTCCCAAACTTTCATTTTGCTTTTATGATCATAGGGAATTCAAATACTCTTCATCACAAAACCCTGGAGAGAAGATGACATGACTTCTTCCATTTATTTAAATGACAAGGGGTGTTGAAACTATTTGAATTTCATTTGAGAATAGTTCCAATTCTGAAACTTTATGCAACTCAATGATTTTCACGAGCGAAGATAAAATGACTTCTTCAAAACATATGAAATATGAGTCGGGAGTTTCAAAAAATTAAGTTCAAAGTTCTTTTGAATTTATTTTTCAATTTGGAGTTATTGGAGTTTTATTCAAATTATTTTTCTCCAAAAATAAAATATATGGAAAATAGGGTAACATAATTCCCTACATCAGAAAATTGGAGAGAAATTAATTTGAAGTCATTTTGGTATTTTAAAAATGATTTTTGTTGGAATTTATTGGACTAGAAGCACTCTTTGCTTTATTTAAATTTGTGCGTATTTTATTTAATGCTAGAATAAAGTTCATCATATAGGAAATCTTTTTCTGAAAATTTTGATATATTATATGCCTATATAATATATTTATTTATTTTGTTTTATCATTTTTCTTTCGTTTGGAAAAAATTTAAAAAAAAAGGGAGCGCAGGCCCAAGGCGCCACACAAGCCACCGGCCGGCCACAAGGCCATCGCACATAGCACGCACCTAGGGGAGCCACGAGCCCCAAGTTTCCTATTCTTTTACGATTTCTAGTAGGATTTGATCCCGTTTTTGTTATTCCGTTTTTTTTATTCCTAGGATTCCTAATCCTAATCTATTTCTTGTCCTCTACCCCAAGAAAATCCCTCCCCTCCCCACTATACATACCCAAGCACCCCCCCTCCAACACCTCACATCAACTCTCCTCTCCTCTCCTCCTTGGCAGCAGAAGCAGTGCCGCCGCCGCCCGCCATAGCAGCCGCCGCCCCACCGCGCGCCGCCTTGCCACCGCCGCCGCTTGCCGCCGCCACCTCACCAGCGCCGCCCGCCAAGTGCCGCCGCCGCCGCCCTACACCGCCGCCGGAGCCCTCGCCTCTTGAGGTACTAGCCTTGTGGCGTCACGTTTTCTAGATCCGTTTTCTAGATCGGTTTTCTAGATCGATTCCCGTTCCGTTTTCTAGATCGGTTTTCTAGATCGATTCCCGTTCCGTTTTCTAGATCGGTTTTCTAGATCGATTTCTGTTCCGTTTTCTAGATCGGTTTTCTAGATCGATTTCCGTTCCGTTTTCTAGATCGGTTTTTCGTTTTGGTTTTCTTTCCGAAACCTAGATCGGTTTTCTCGCCGGTTTTTCTTTCCGGTTTTGTTTAGCGAGCATTCGCTCGATAGATTTTTCTTTTTAATTTTCGTCATGGACCTATCCGTAGTCCCTAATCTTCAAACGTTCATAACTTTTTACTCGTAAGTCGGAATCCAACGAAACCAACGCCCACTTCTTCGTTATGATCTCCTCTATCCAGTAATACAACTCAAACATGTTTTTGAAAGTTTTAAAATTTGATTTCAAACAGATTTGTATTTGAACTTCGTTTGATCATAACTTGAGTTTCAGTAACTCCGATTTAGTTGATTCTTTTTGCAAATCGAAGCTCTTGACCTAAACTTTCTGATAAGGCCAAATACACATAGTTTTGGTACTGTTAGAAATTGTTTTATGCTGCAAGAGTTATTAGATTTGGTTTTGACGTTTTCCGAATTGTTTCCGATCTTTTGAGTGATTGCTTATGTGTGGTTACTATTGCTTGATTACGATAGATTGACGGAGTGTGACGAGTAGATCTATCAAGAGTTTTGAGTGCGAATCATCTTCATCAACTTTGCAGGCAAGTAACACTTTGATCATACTCTTCTCATACCAAGTTTTTATGCATTAGATCTATTCCTCAAACACTTGCATGGTTAGGATCTAATTAAATTGTGGGATGGGAAGTAGATTGAGGTAGTACCTATTACCTGTTTTACTTATGAACCTTTGGGAGTTACTTCTACGTTTGCTTATTACGCCATGCTATGCTCGTAGGCGTGGATTGGGTTTGAGTGAATATCCATGACAGATGTGAGATTGATAATTAATGGTTTATCTAAGGTGGCAACTTAAACACACATACGGGTGGATTGAGGCACTGGCTATTCCAGGACTTGCTGTCAAGGCACACAGGTAGACAGGATTTGCCTGTATTTCTTCGGACCGCCACCCAGGCCTAAAGGGATCATGAGATTATTCAAACTAGAAACTTCCGTGTGCTGCCACAAGCCATTATGGGCTCTGGCGTAGTTGACTAACTTGTGCGAACTCTTACGGGTAGACTAGCAGATGTAGGGGATGTAGGTTGGTACGGTCTACCCACATGTAAGGTGCTAACGCTTCTGAAAGACTATGTCTCGGCCATCCGTTTCTCAAACACCATGTAGTGCGAGAAAACAAGCGGAGGCGATCGAGTCTTGTGGGGAAAAGTGCGCAAACCTCTGCAGAGTGTATAAACTAATCATGATTAGCCGTGTCCCCGGTTATGGACAATTTTGAGTATCTAGTACCTGGATATCCTATTGATCTCATCACGTTACTTAATATAATTTGTTTGGGTTTAATGAGTACTTTTAATTGGGATTGAGGATGCTGTCAACCATTCTCAATGTTCAACAACCACCATGATAGTTAAATAAATTTATTCCTTTGCAGTAGGAAAAAAATTGGCTTTTCGCAAAACCTTATAACCATAGAGCTTTTCCACCAGCCGTATATGCATGTAGTATAGGCTTATTCTTTCATTATTCTCTATGTGTTACATTGCCAGCATATTCCATGTGCTGACCCGTTTTCGGGCTGCAACTTTTCATGTTGCAGACTTCTCAGACGACGAGTAAGTGATACGTTAGGGTTACGATTTCCTATACTCAACCTTGCCGTTGGTGTTGATGGGAATCCACAACCTTGTTAAGCTTCCGCTATATTTTGGATTGAGGTAATAGTATTTACGTTACTTTATACATGTGATTTACCTCTGTTATAAATCCTTCGAGTACTGTGTGTGTCAGCATACCGATCCAGGGATGACACGAAAGCACAGAGACTTGATCCATTCGGGTCGGGTCGCTACAGCGAGCGCGTGAGCGGCGGCGACCGCGGGGAAAGGAGGAATGGGGGCCTCATGGGGTGGTGTAGGGGTTCGGGCAGCGGGGGTTGAGGAGGAGGTCGGAGACGTCGTTCCGGCGGGGAGGCAGGCCGTCGTTTTGGCTCCGAGCGGCGGCGGGGTCCGGTGACGGCGTCGGGAGGCGGCGTCCGGGACGTCAAGCGGCGATGGGGTCGCAGCCCCGATCCATATCGGATCGTGAGGGGGGGGGGGGGGCGAGAGGAAGAGGGGTGGTTGGGCTAGGGTTCCAGGTGGAGTGGGGGGGGGGGTTGTCGGTTGGGCCGGCCTGGTGGGCCGAAGCCCAGTGGGGGGTTCCCCTTTTCTCTTTTTTTGTATCTGTTTTGTTTTTTGTTTTTATTCTTTTTCTTATTTTTCTTTCTGTTTTATTTATTTTAGTTAACAAACCATTTTACAAAAGTATAACCCCAGCTCCTAAATTAGCAAATTAACATAGGTCACTTCCTCAACAAACTTGGTGACCAAATGAATTAGTTTAATATTTGTTTAGTATTTAAAAGCTTTTAAATAATTGTTTGGCCACGGTTTTATCTACTATCGTGCATTTAAATATTTTATTTAAATATGGGTTCTTCACCATAACTACCTATGCAATATTTGTCATGACCCGAACATTTTAGTTTTAATATTTGAAAACTTTTGTTGTTTGCCTTGAGTTTGAATTTGAATTTGAATCGGTTTCGAATCAACGCGAGTTTAACAATAGTAACTGAGGTGACATGACATCATTACGAGGGGGTTACTATAGCTTAATTACCCGGATGTCACAATTCTCCTCCACTACAAGAAATCTCGTCCCGAGATTTAAGAGGCGTAGGGGGGGATTCTGGTTAAGAAATTCTAGCGAGTGTTCTCATTGCTAGTTGCTCTTCTCAAAGAGGTCGATCCATTACGTTGATGTCTTCATTTCTTTGCTTCAGGTCATCATGATGAAGTCGGCATCCTTTCTTCGGGAACTCCATCGTACGTACGACAAGGGGTAACTTCGGAAAAATGGACCGCTACAACGTTGCTTATCTAGTAGAGAACAGCAGGAAAGGTGGTGAAAAGTAACTCTCAAACTGAAACTTAAGAAATCATCGAGAGCAAAGTAAGAAGGTGCAAAATGGTAGTTTCGAGCGGGCAGGCTATAGTTCGATGCCTGAAACAGGGCATGAAAGGGGTTCAAAGCAATGGGAACAAGTATTGTGTTTGATACCAGAATTGATGATCTCTCAGATGTGGCTCGTGAATTTACATACGAGGCCACGCACAAGGAACAACCTTGGGATCATGGGGTGTACAGAAGAGTCAAGTTTCGATCATGTGGAACTGTGGGTTATGGGCCCACCATGTGGTTAAAAGTAGGAAAAGCGTTGATATCTTGCACGGTCATGATAGCAAGACATGTCAGAGGGTAGCCTATCAGTTATGTTGGCAGCAATGTCGATACCAAGGGCGAGGGACGAAGAGAACCATTTTCCTGCTTGTTGAACGAGGCGGGCCATTAGGCAAAGTTCTCGCCCATCGGTGGCTACCGATATGTCATCAATTATAGTAATAGGGTCTTACTAGCAGAGTTGTACCACGAGGTGCTTACCTAAGCAGGGAATTACCACTACTCAGTTAAGTAGATTACAAGAAAGTTTGAACAAAAGAACGGAAAGGAAAATGTGTTTAAACACATATATCAGGGGTATATCCTTCCCAAAGTCAAGCAGAGGATGATATCCAAGACAGGATATAAAGTAGAAAACCCTTTAGATAAGAGGAGAGAAATTTCATGACATTACCCATACAACGGTGTTTGGGTAATTTCAACAAGAAACATTTAGCATGGTGCTTCAAATGTTCTTATTGAAAATCGGAGTACCATAGACATCCTTCGAGATAGCACTGACATGGTCTTCAAGCAAAGGTCAGACCTTGGATACACAAAGGATCCATCAGGATCAACTTATAGAATAAGTCTTACGATTCCCTCATGGAAGAATGAGTAACCTTGCTAAAAAGGAAACTTATAATAATAGGTCCTCCGGCCAGGTGTGCTCGGCATGACATCACCTTACCGGGTCATATGAAGACCAATGTGATAACTCCTGGAACTATGTACTAACCATCAGATCTGACCGAGATTCAGATCCGATTGGTGTTAGGGTACCTCAGACTCAGGATGCCTGAGAAGAAAAGGCGCGACACAAATTGACAACATGACATCGAAGATTCTCGGTAAATGAACTATGGAAGCGAGTTCCGAAACAAGAGTTCATCAGAAAACCAATGAGAGGATGAGGAGGTGGCTGATGGAATCAGCGACAATTCGTCGAGGTTTCCAAAAAGATGGATTTCCACAATTATGTGAATAAGGAGATAATATTGGACATATCGAAGTAGATAACGAAGTATGTTCGAGGAAAACATCCACGAGTAAACATTGATCAAAACGTGCACCTGGAAGGACGGACTAAGTAGTCCGATCAATGTTAGAATGGTGATTCAATAACCAATAGATTAAGAATCAAGCCATCAACCATTAACTTCAAGCAATAGGGTTGCTAGAAGTTTTTAATTTACACATCAAAGTTAAATGGCTTGTATCCCGGTTAGAAACAACACGGAGACCAAGAAATGAACACAAATGGCGAGAGGTATTACTATATCAAGAATTCTTAAGAGGTGGAGCAATTCTCACAACATTATTGACATAACAGATGGTAATACTCCAAGGTAGATCATAACACCAGCTGGATAGAAAGGAACTCAACGTACTACACGAGACATGAACAAGTTTGTGTTGGAGGGAAGGAAATAAAGTTGTCGATGATAACACAAATCATCAAGGGGCAAGGAGGGTATTTCTCATCAAGAATTCGATAGAGATCTCGGAAGAACCCAGAATGTTGATGATGATCACGACACCTTTGTTGAGAGATTTCATGAAGATGTACTCGATCGGCGATGACATCAAGTCAAAGGAATGATGAAGCGAAAGGTTATTGGATCCAAGGGTACGACACAAACTCCAAACCAAGCTTGTTGTTCAAAGAAAAATTATATGATGAGGAAGATCGAGTAAGCTTAGCTCATCGTAAAAAAATATGCTTCGGGAAGGACCAAGTAACACAGTTAAAATTTAGCATGATAATGATATAGCTGATCAGGCGTGGGATGACTTAAAGGTTTGTTAAACTTGTAAGCAACAAAAATTAATTAGAGTTATTGAATCGGAGTGCGGACTCGATTCACTATTCGGCGTTCTCGGTTGACGACAACCCAGAACCTAGGAAAACTGGAGTCGGTGAGAAATAACAGTTGATGAAGAACCCATAAGAAGCTATGAAGTTCCATGATATTCTTGAGATACCAGAGTGTAATACTCGACGGTAGATCAAAGTAAAGGTTGGACTGGGGTATTGATCCGCAGAAGACAAATGCTTAAACTTGCCCGAGAAATGGGAACAAAGAAGAACAATATGGTCGGAGCCATATCTGCAAGGGATTCAACTTAATGACACCAGAAGAACTGCCCAAATGATTAAATATTTTGCAAGAAGCTTCCATGATAAGTTCCACATTGGGTCCATGGGCATCAACACAAAGTTCAAGGTCGACTCCCACTTCTTCAATGCATAACCTTTCATTCACTGCTCTAGATAAAAATGATTGCACTGTCAAAACCTACCTGGTGAATCACACAGATTAAGGAAGGCATAGGTTCAACCCATCGGGGCTTCTTAGAACATATACCAAGAACTTCAGGAGAAAATAACACAAGCTCAAAAGTAGAGCATGGTTGACAAAAGTAGAGGATACAATTTACCAAAGGCATTATGTATCAGGTAAAGAACTCACAAGAATTTTGGTTGTGAAGGACACTGTCTGATAATAACCCGGCAATGGGTATGGCGGTCCACAACGGGGCCGATGTGAGTATCGGTACTCAATCAGAGGAAGAAGGAATACCAAGGCATCAGATTATAGAAACAACTAACTAATTCGAAGCTTAATGAAAGAAATTTTATGATTTCCAAATCAAGGGATCAGAAGCTATCGTTCTAATCGAAAATGAATAAGTTCAATAGACTTAGAAGCACAACTGATCAAGGCATTGATTGGTCAAGAACTAGCTCATATCCAAATGATGTCTGAGCCGGACGGATAATCCTAGGATTCGACTGATGATTGTGAACATGCACAACTTATTGAATCAATGGACTCAAAAATGATAGTGACAAAGGATGCCAATAAGATTATTATACTTATGGGATTAACCATAATACAAGCAAGCAAGAATTTCAAGAGCAATAAGCTGCTAAGAATTTTCGTAAGATCAAATATTATTTCGAAAACTTAGTGAAACACACAAACAAATAGGGATGGGCAGATACTCGGTAAGTGCAAGGAATTATCCGTAGGGGTGTTTATGTGGATAATGAACTACAAGGAAGTAGGCGCAAAGTATTCTCGGAACAATAGAGAGAATTTCGGGGTATCTTGCAATAACAAAATCAATGGGGAATGATTGTATGAATGGCAAGTGTATGTAGTTATCCATAGGGATTTATCAGTGGTAGGGAATTTGAAAAGGTGGTGGGCACAATGGTCTCGGGAAAACATCGAAGAGTATCTTAGAATCTTCTGGTGAAGTAGGCGATCATCCGGAATGAGGGGCTCTCCAGGAGGAAGTATTTACAAGAACCTAATGTTAGAGTTTGCAAAATCATTTAACCCGAATAGAAGAGAGATCAGAGTCCCAGAGTATAGACAAGGAATAAAAGATCCTAATACCACCCAATGACGACATGGGCCCATAACACACACAACCATGTTAGTAAAAGTTTTGTAATGTCTAGACTCGACTTCGGCCAAGGAGTGTGGAAGGGGGATTCCTACACGCAGTCGACTCTGATACCAACTTGTGACGGCCCCGATTCAATCGTACACTAATCATACACGCAAACGTGTACGATCAAGATCAGGGACTCACGGGAAGATATCACAACACAACTCTAAAAATAAAATAAGTCATACAAGCATCATAATACAAGCCAGGGGCCTCGAGGGCTCGAATACAAGTGCTCGATCATAGACAAGTCAGTGGAAGCAACAATATCTGAGTACAGACATAAGTAAACAAGTTTCCATAAGATGGCTAACACAAGCGGGATCTGAGATCGAAAGAGGCGCAGCCTCCTGCACAGTTCCTCCTAAACTACTCACAGTGGTCGTGGCGGCTTTGCATGTAGTAGTAGGCACCCTCGGTGTAGTAGGGGTGTAGGACCTTGAAGTATGTCTAGAGGGGGGTGATTAGACTACTTGACCGATTAAAAACTTAACCTTTTCCCAATTTTATACTTTGGCAGGTTTTAGCTATCTTTGCACAAGTCAATCAATCTTCACGCAATTCAAGCAAGCATGCAAAGAGTATATAGGCAGCGGAAATTAAAGCATGCAACTTGCAAGAATGTAAAGCGAAGGGTTTGGAGGATTCAAACGCAATTGGAGACACGGATGTTTTTGTCGTGGTTCCGATAGGTGGTGCTATCGTACATCCACGTTGATGGAGACTTCAACCCACGAAGGGTAACGATTCTTGTGAGTCCACGGAGGGCTCCACCCACGAAGGGTCCATGAAGAAGCAACCTTGTCTATCCCACCATGGCCGTCGCCCACGAAGGACTTGCCTCACTAGCGGTAGATCTTCACGAAGTAGGCGATCTCCTTGCCCTTACAAACTCCTTGGTTCAACTCCACAATCTTGTCGGAGGCTCCCAAGTGACACCTAGCCAATCTAGGAGACACCACTCTCCAAGAAGTAACAAATGGTGTGTTGATGATGAACTCCTTGCTCTTGTGCTTCAAATGATAGTCTCCCCAACACTCAACTCTCTCTCATGGGATTTGGATCTGGTGGAAAGAATATTTGAGTGGAAAGCAACTTGGGAAGGCTAGAGATCAATATTCGTATGGTAGGAATGGAATATCTTGGCCTCAACACATGAGTAGGTGGTTCTCTCTCAGAACTGGTAAGTTGGAAGTGTACGTATGTTCTGATGGCTCTCTATACGAATGAAGAGGAGGTGGAGGGGTATATATAGCCTCCACACAAAATCTAACCGTTACACATAATTTACCAAACTCGGTGGGACCGAATCAACAAACTCGGTCGGACCGATTCAGTAAACCTAGTGACCGTTAGGGTTTGATTGGGACTGACATGCAACTCGCTAGGACCGATATGGTTAGGGTTAGGGCATAACGTAATCTTGGTGAGACCGATTACACAAACTCGGTGAGACCGATTTTGGTAATTAGCTAACCAGAGAGTTGTACAGGTAAACTCGGTGGGACCAATTCGCTCTTTCGGTGAGACCGAAATTTTACAAAAGGGAAACAGAGAGTTTACATTGCAATCTCGGTGGGACCGATCACTCACTTTGGTTAGACCAAAACGTTATGAAGGGAAACAGAGAGATTACAATCCCATCTCGGTGAGACCGAGATCCCTATCGGTGAAACCGATTTGCCTAGGGTTTGTGGCAGTGGCTATGACATTTGAACTTCGGTGGCGCGGATAGAAAGAATCGGTGGGGCCGAGTTTGACTTTGGGTTTAGGTCATATGTGGATGTGAGAAAGTAGTTGAGGGTTTTGGAGCATATCACTAAGCACTTGAAGCAAGAGGCTCATTAAGCAACACCTCATCCCTCCTTGATAGTATTGGCTTTTCTATAGACTCAATGTGATCTTGGATCACTAAAATGTAAAATGTAGAGTCTTGAGCTTTTGAGCTTGAGCCAATCCTTTGTCCTTAGTATTTTGAGGGATCCACTTTCATCATCCATGCCATGCCATTCATTGAGCTTTCCTGAAATATTTGACTTGGAATAGCATTAGCTCAATGAGCTATATGTTGTTATGAATTACCAAAACCACCTAGGAATAGTTGCACTTTCAATCTCCCCCTTTTTGGTAATTGATGACAAAATATAGATCAAAGCTTCGACAAATGATAATAAGATTGAAAAACATCGTAAGCTTTGAGAAGTATGTGATAAGAAAGAGCTCCCCCTAAATTTGTGCATATATTAAGATTTGCTTTGGACTGCAAATGCACAAGGAATTAGGCTCATGGGTTACTCTTCCATGTCACATACATCTTGGTGGAGCGCTCAAAATAATAAAGATTGAATACATGCACTCATCACCAAGCAAAGTGAATGATCATATAAGGGTAAGTAAGATAATATCATCTAACAAGCATAAGTGTAGCTTATGATCAAACACATGATCATCAATGTCTCACGAGGTAATAGCATAGTATCTCAAGCAATCAAAAGCAAACAAAGTTCAACCAAGAAGACAAGAGAGAACAAAAGCAAACTCTCTCTCGAAGCCCTATGATCTATACATTTTTCTCCCCCTTTGGCAACAAGTTACCAAAAAGTTCCTAGAAAATGCATAGGACTATATCATCTATCAGGCTTGGTCTTCAGCTGATGGCGTAGAGATGACTCCTTGGACAAAGACTTCAGTTGATGTGGAAGGAGCTGAAGGAGTTGGTGCTGGAGCTGGTTGCGCTGGAGCTGTAGCCGGAGCAGATGAAGTGACTCTGGTGTGCATCGGCTCTGCGGCTGATCTCGACCTCGAGGCACTCTAGCAAATGCATCAGTTGCTGTCCTGCCCTTCCTCTCCTGCATATCATCCTGTAGCAGCTCCACAATGGTGAATCTCGATTACTTTGACATCAAGATCATAGAATTTTTGTTCCATGATTCTTTCCAGGCTCTCCTGGTTTTGAGTTCGAGTGGCCAACCCCTTCTCAATCCGCAGAGTTGATGCTATCAAGTAACCAAGCTTGTCCTGCTTGCTCTTCAAAAAGTACTCAGATGCCTCTGCTAGAGTTGGCATCTTGGCAGCCTTCTCTTTCCTTGCTTTCTCCTTCTTTTCTTGAGCTTGTACTGATGATGGTTCATTCTCAGTCATGACAACCTGATTGTCCTCAAAGTCAGGATAGAGAACAAAGTGTTCCTTATCCAACAGATACTTCCCTGTGCCCATCTTTGAGTAAATCAACTCCTGAATTTGTGGGGCATATCCACAACTTCTCTTCTGGTCTGCTGCTGTCCTCTTGATAGTTTCAACTATGAGGCTCATGACCTTGAACTTCTGGGGCACATCAAATATGTCGGATTTCAGGTTCCGGCAGACCCTCTAGGTTCGAACTCTGGGGTGCACGCGGAGATCTCACCCCTACCTACCTGCACCTCGTCGCTTCGCAAAGATCTAAACTACACAAAGAGCAACACAAGGGACACAATGTTTATACTGGTTCGGGCCACCATTGTGGTGTAATACCCTACTCCAGTGTGTGGTGTGGTGGATTGCCTTAGGGGCTGATGAGGAACAATACAAGGAAGAACAGCCTTGCGAGGGTCTATTCTTGGCCGGTGCGATGAACTGCTAGGGGGAGTTCGATCGCTCTCTCTCTCTCTCTCTCTCTCTCTCTCTCTCTCTCTCTTTCTCTCTCTGGATCCAAGGTGGATCTCTAGCTCTCTTCCCGATTTTGGATCTTAGATGCCTCTACCCTGTGGGAGGCTAGCCCTATTTATAGGAAAAAGCCCTGGACCTCTTCCCAAATATTGAGCGGGGAGGGCGCCAACAATTGGCCATTTTGAAGGGGAACATCTAGTACACTTATCCTGACTAAAGTTGGTCCTCGCCTGCCAAAGGCTCTGACGATGACGCCGGCTTGGGCTCCACGATGACCTCCTTTCTGCCATTGTGTTGGTCTTGGTCTTGTTGCACCGAAATGGCTGCCTTTGCTTGATGCTCTTGCCTGCGCTTGCCTCCTTTGCACCAAAGAGGAAATGAGGACCTTCTGCGGTGGCGCTGCCTGGAGCCCTTGGTCGTCATGGCTTGCGTCATGGGCACCTTGTGAGGTACCCCGCCTTGATCTCTCGGCCTCCTCGTGAGCCAGCGTGACGAGGCCGTGCCTGAGGAGGCTTCCTGTCGTCCGCCCCGCGAGGCTTGGCCCCTCGTGAGGGTCTTGAGCTAGTGCTGATGAAGATGGGCCATGCTGGGCCACCCCTTGAGCCACGCCGCAGGCCGCAGGAAGGCAAGTCTGGGTACCCCCGTTCCCAGAACGTTGACAGTAGCCCCCGGGCCCAAGGCGCGCTTGGACTTGGCTGAGCAAAGAAGCGAAGGGGCAAGTCTGGCGCCATGAGCCCTAACAACTGCGGACCTTGGGCGCCGCGTGGCGGTTGATTGGACGGGCGCCCGCTTCCCACGACGCCTTGGCGATCGCACGAATTGACAAGTCCCTGCATGCAAAGCGGGTCATGATTACTGTGATCGTGGAGGTCGTCGGTTGGCCTTCCCCGGTTATAAGTACGGAACGGCGCGTGCCCTTCCGGTCCATCTCTTCTTGCTTCTCCTTCTTCTCCATCCCTTGCTCCACCTTGCGGCAATGGCTCCGATCCGCCGGTTCTCCGCGGAAGAGAAAGGAAAGGCTCCCCGGGAGGGTCCCGACCCGCTTCCGCCGAAGAAACGGCTAGCCCTCTGCCGTCGAGATGAGGGCACCCGGCAGGAGGTGTCGAGGCCATGGTACAAGCGGCCGCCGCCAGGGTTCCCGCTGCCCTTGTACGCCCGCATTGAGGGCCCTGAAGGAGTTGATGCCGAGCGCCATGGACGACGCCGCCGTCGGTGCCGGCGGGTCACGGCGGTGCGCGTTGTTCCCCCTGGAGTCCACGCCGAGGGCTCCTCCCGAGAGTTTGTGCTCCACGCCGCCATGCCTCCTCAGTTTTGGATTCGCCTTCCTCCCTCCTTCACCTTCGCGATTCCGCAGAGGGGACCTCTGGAGCTTTGGTTGCAGCACGCCGGCTGCAGCACCCTTGCGACCGAAGCGGGGGTCACGGTCGTCGCTCCGGGCAAGGTCTTCATGACTCGAGGCTGGGGCGAGATCGCCCGGGTCTGCAGGGGCGGCGCCTCGCGATCCACAGGTATGATGGCGCTTCCGTGATGCTCTTCAAGGTCTTCGACGCGGAAGGACGCCGGCTGGAGTGTTGCCCTGAGAGGGGTGGTCGGGGCCCTGCCGCGGCGAGGACTAGGCTCGCCGACCGCTCCCCCGGCAGCTCCTCAGGCGGCGGAGGCGTCGGAGGATCCAGCGACTCCGCCGAGCTCTTCGCGACTCCGGAGACGAGCGACGACAGCTACGAGCCCCCGAGCTTGCGTCGCTCTCGGAGCAGGGCGGGCTCGTCAGGCCGCCGCCGCCTCTGATCTGGATGGGGTTGGCGCCGGTGCCTGACGACCCACTGTTGATGATGGCGTCTCTTGCGGAGGCGCGTGTAGTTAGCGTTCTTTAGGATCTGCTCCCTTTGTTCCCTGCGAGAAATCGAAAAACGCGCCCCATGGGGGCTTGTAAGGTGCCTGTGGTTCTGTTTGTTAATATGATCCTTGGCGTGAAGTAGTGCGAGATGCTCATCCTGTCTTAGCTTAGTCCTTCCTTTCGAACCTCACGAGGGCTTGATGCTCTGCGCCGACAGGTCCCGGTCCCAAGGCGAGCTTCAGCCGTCGCTGGTATGCCAGGTCGCGATGCCGTGGTCAAGGCCAGGAGGTGAGCAGCCCGGGGTCCGGTAAGAGCCCCTGAGTCACGATGCTCAGGAGGTCCCCTTTAGCGCTCAATCAGCCATCGTTCGGTGAGAAAGGAGAGCAACGTTGCTAACACGGGATTGCCTTAGGTGCGAGGTCGGTGCTGTGATGGCTAGTGTTTCCGGAGGATGACTTATCTTGGGAGTCAGAAACCGCTTCCTGGTGCGGCGTTAGGTCCGCGCATCGGCAGGCGAGGAGTTGCCTGGCGAGGTCCCCGTGTGCCTCTTCCCTCTCGCCTTTACTCCCCTTTCTGCTCTACATCCTCGGGTCCCGGCCCTCGTGCGGGGCTCAGCCGTTGCTGGTATGCCAGGTCGCGATGCCATGGTCAAGGCCAGAGGGTGAGGGCTGGATAGCCAGTAGGAGCCCATGAGTCGTGATGCTCAGGTACCCCCCTTTTAACGTGCAAGCGGTTCGCGCGGACGAGAGTGAAGAAGACGCCGTGAGGGCCTCGCCTGGTGCTGCTCCTTGAAGAGATCCTGCAAGGTCATCACAAAGGGAACAAGAGTTCGCCATGACAATGACAGTCAACCGTTGGTTGCTCTGGAGGGGTGACGAGGCACTGAAGGCTTGGCGAGGTGGCGCCATGCGGGGCTGCTGCGGCCAGAGCTCAGCCATTCAGGTTTGTCGGCGTTGCAGGGACGGACCCATGCGCAAGCGTCGTGCCATTGGGGAGCAGCTCCATCAGTTGGTGTCAATCGAGCGGGCGACTAGGTCAAACACATTAATCACGAAGGAGCAAGTTCATTTAGATAGGTGCAGGGAAGGCAGACATCGCTGGGTCTGGCCTGAGCGACTTGGGGATGATGCAACCCGAGGGGCACCCCCAATAAAGTAAGCTAGGAACATGAAGCAAAAGGGATACACGCCGCGGGGACGGACCCACGCGGCCTGGGAATGATGCAGCCCTGGGGGGCGCTCCCAGCTGAAAATGAAACTCGAAGGATGTCACATGGTAACGCTGAAGACGAAGGGATGCTGAAGTAGCGGACGTCGTGTGTTGCGGAAGCCGATCTTCACGAGCCCCCTGGCCCAGGAGCCTCGGGAGGCTCCGGAGGCGCCGGTGGCTCCTCGCGGACCATCTCCATCTCCGCCAGGACTGCGGAACGCCTAGCCTCTTGAGCCTCCAGGATGCTCCTCATGAGGCGCTGGTGCATGGCGGCCATGTTCAGCAAACCGTAAGGCATGCGAACGTAGCTGTGGGGTGGACCTTCACAATGCCCCGCGCGCGAGGGCCAGAGGCGCCCCGAGAGGCGGTTCGGTTGAGCCTCGGTATGTCGATGCAGACGCGCAGCCCACCATCTTCGCTGGATGGGGAGCTATGGCGGAGTGGCGGTGGCTGCCACTCATGACTCTTGACTCCTGCAGCTCTGAATGATCTGGCTGACGAACTCGAGGGTTTGGCCCTCCTTGCCTCGCTCCTTCTGAGGGAAGCGTGCTTTGAAACACGCCTCCAAGTGGTGCCCAAGCGCCTCCCTCGTGATCTTAGCAAAGTCGGTGGCCCTCCAGGAGAGAGCCCCCGAGCCTTGCTCGAGGAGGGCGTCGAGCACGTCTTCCTATGCGACAGAAGGAGGTGCCCCCTGAACAGGCGCGGACCCTGAGGGGCCTGCCTCCCGAGGGGTCGAGCCAGGCGACGTCTTCTTCTTCTTGGGAGGAGCCCCGGGGAGCCTCCCGCTCCTGTGATCTGGGTCTTCAAGTGATGCGGCTTGAAAAGCATGCTCCAGGGAACACACTGCGTCTCTCTCTTCACAAGGCACCGTGATGACTCCATCGCTTCCTGGCATCTTGAGGACATTGTAGCCGTGATGGGTCACGGCCATGAACTTGGCCAGAGCTCGGTACCCGAGGATGGCGTTGTACGGCAGGCGAATGTGGGCGTCGAAGTCGATGAGCTCGGTCTTGAAGTTGTCGCGCGCCTCGAAGGTGACAGGGAGGCGGACCTGCCCAATCGGAATTGTGGAGCCATCGGTGACTCCGGAGAAGGGCTTGGTTGGCTGAAGCTGATTGTAAGGCACTTGGAGATTGTTGAATGTCTCTACGGACAGGACATTGAGCCCTGCTCCGCCATCAATGAGGGTCTGGTGACTTGCACGTTCTCGATGATTGGGGAGCAAAGCATCGGGAGGACTCCGGCTGTGACTGCGCACTTGAGCTGATCCGCTGAGCTGAACGTGATGGCGCACGCTGACCACCTGAGAGGGCGCATGGCTTCGAGCTTGGGGAGGACTACATTCATTTCACAGGCGAACTGCTTGAAGATGTGCTGAGAGGCTGGGGCTTGAGCTCCGCCCAGGATGCAAGCGATCGGCAGCTCACAGAAGCCCCAGCCCCTCGTCCCCGATGGTGGTCTTCATTTCTCCTTGGCTGCGGTGGCAGTGGAGGGAGGCCTGCGTTGCCTTGCGGGCGATCCTTGCGAGGCTGATATCTCCAGCCTCCCTCGCGAGGCGGGTCCCTCCAACCTCCCTCGCGAGGCTGATCCTGCTAGCGGTCCTCGCGAGGTCGGTCACGCCACCCTTGGCGTGGGCCATGGTCTTCCCAGCGTCCCGTGTTTCTTCCTCCTCCTCTTCCATAGCCTCGATCATTGCGGTCGGGGCGTCGATCGATTCGCCCTTCTCGCACGGCTCTGAGCTCTTGACATTCGTTGGTGTTGTGGGTGTGGAGGTCGTGGTACACACAGTACCGGCTGCCCTTGGAAGACTCGGGCTGATCTCTGCCCCGCTTGGTGTCCGGTTCTGCCGCGAGCACGGCAGCCCCCTTGCGCTTCACGTCCTTGACCTTGGGCTTCTTCTCTTCTGGATCAGCAGGCGACAGCTCGAGGAGGGAAAGGCGTCCTTCCTCTGCCCTGGCGCACTTGGTTGCCAAGTTGAGCAGCTCCAGGGATGTGCATAGGTCTTCATGCATCGCCAGCTCCTCCTTCATCTTGACGTCACGCACACCGTCGAAGAAGGCTGAGATGATGGCCTCCTCGGTCACCTTGGGAATCTTGAGGCGTGAGTTGTTGAAGCGCTGGATGTACTTCTGCAAGGTTTCTCCTGGCTGCTGCTTGATGCGGCGCATGTCGCTCACGGCAGGAGGCCGGTCGCGAGTGCCTTGGAAGTTGGCGATGAAGCGAGTGCGCATCTCGTCCCAGGAGGAGATCGTGCCAGGAGCCAGGTGCGGGCACCGTCTTTGAGCGCCATGGGAAACCAGTTCGCCATGACCTTCTCGTCCCCGTTGGGGGCTTCGATGCCCAGCTCGTAAAGCTGGAGGAACTCCGCAGGGTCGGCCGTGCCATCATAGCGAGGAGGCAGATCTGGCTTGAACTTGCCAGGCCACGCGAAGCTGCGTAGCTCGGCGGTGAAGGCGTGGCAGCCTGCAGTGGCCATGAGAGGCCTTTGGTGACGAAGGGCCTGGTCTTGCGGGTCCCCGTGCGCTGCCGCTGGGAGCAGCGCGGGGTCTTGGCGTGCCGGAACAGGAGCGCGGTCGTGACGGGCTGGTGCAGGGAGCACTCGGGCAGCTTCTTGGGGGCGAGGAACCTCTTGACAGCTCTGCTCTTGCTGCACTAGCGCCGGGCGGAGTGGGTTCCGCCCAGGGGCCACCCGCCTTGGGGCCAAGGCGCCTCCTTGAGGGGGAGGCGGCTGAGGCGCCCCCGGAGCTTCATCGCCTGCGCAAGGCGAGGCGCAGTGCAGTGAGAAGGACGACACGGGGGAGCCCCCTGCGGCGCGGACGAGCTCGGCGACGCGGTCGAGCCACTCCTCGTAGACATCGTCGAAGGAGCGGTAGCACATGAGCTCATTTGCCGCGATGAGCGCGGCTCGAGCCTCCATGGGCGCGCGGAGCGCGCGAGATGAAGAACCAGCTGGAGCGAGCGAAGGAGTAGCGGTACAGCCGTCTCGCCTCATGGATGGATGCTGGGACGACGCTTCCTGCTCGTTGCCCGCCGGGCCGGTGGCGGCGTTGACGGCAGGCAACGGGGAACGGCGAGGGCGGCCGCCGACGGGAGCCATCTGGGCGACGCGAGTGGCGAGAGCGGCCCGGTGCTTGGTGCGGGCCCGACGAGCGTCTGACATGGATGCGGTGGGCAGTGAAGAACAAGGCGGCGGAAGACGGATTCCGGTGCACCCCTACCTGGCGTGCCAAATGTCAGATTTCGGGTTCCGGCAGACCCTCTAGGTTCGAACTCTGGGGTGCACGCGGAGATCTCACCCCCTACCTACCTGCACCTCGTCGCCTCGCAAAGATCTAAACTACACAAAGAGCAACACAAGGGACACAATGTTTATACTGGTTCGGGCCACCATTGTGGTGTAATACCCTACTCCAGTGTGTGGTGTGGTGGATTGCCTTAGGGGCTGATGAGGAACAATACAAGGAAGAATAGCCTCGCGAGGGTCTATACTTGGCCGGTGCGATGAACTGCTAGGGGGAGTTCGATCGCTCTCTCTCTCTCTCTCTTTCTCTCTCTGGATCCAAGGTGGATCTCTAGCTCTCTTCCCGATTTCGGATCTCAGATGCCTCTACCCTGTGGGAGGCTAGCCCTATTTATAGGCAAAGGCCCTGGGCCTCTTCCCAAATATTGAGCGGGAACGGCGCCAACAATTGGCCATTTTGAAGGGGAACATCTAGTACACTTATCCTGACTAAAGTTGGTCCTCGCCTGCCAAAGGCTCTGACGATGACGCCGGCTTGGGCTCCACGATGACCTCCTTCCTGCCGTTGTGTTGGTCTTGGTCTTGTTGCACCGAAATGGCTGCCTTTGCTTGATGCTCTCGCCTGCGCTTGCCTCCTTTGCACCAAAGAGGAAATGAGTACACTGCGTGGGCTTGCGCCCGCCTAGCGCCCTTGGTCGTCATGGCTTGCGTCATGGGCACCTCGTGAGGTACCCTGCCTTGATCTCTCCGCCTCCTCGCGAGCCGGCCTGACGAGGCCGTGCCTGAGGAGGCTTCCTGTCGTCCGCCCAGCGAGGCTTGGCCCCTCGCGAGGGTCTTGAGCTAGTGCTGATGAAGATGGGCCGTATTGGGCCACCCCTTGAGCCACGCCGCAGGCCGCAGGCAGGCAAGTCTGGGTACCCCCGTTCCCATAACGCCGACAAAATATGTGTAGAAAATTAATTGCATGCCCTCTGATCATGTTGTGGTCACCTGATTTGGGCAACAGAGTGTGCCTTAGGATCCAGTTGATCGTTGGCAGCCCTGACAGAAGAAAATGAACTGACCCAAACTTGAAAGTCTCAAGTGCCTCATCTGGGATCTCCTTGTACATCTGTGACATAGAGTTGTGATCCATCTTCTTCTTGGCATAAACGTCCAAGTCATCTTCACTCTCCTTTGGGGCATTGATCAGATTGGCCCATTCCTCAATGGTTGATTGGCATCTCATTCCTTCAGACATCCAAACTATCCTGCCATCTGGATAGAAATGTGTTGTGGAGTAGAATTGCATAATGAGCTCATCATTCCAGTTTGTGAGCTTTTGCCCAACAAAGTCTGCAACTCCACACGCACTGAAGCTGTCATACACTCCAGGATAGTGTTCTTCATTTTCCTGTATGTAGGTCCAGTCGACCCACCTCATATCACACACTATGGGCTTCTTGTCCAACAAGATTGTCTCATAGAAGTCCTGCTGCTCCTTTGTGTGGAACCTGTAATCAACAGCAGTCCTTCTCCTGGTGGCATATGGATCTGACTCTCTCCATAGCCTCAACCCCGAATCTCTCCTGATCTTCATGTTTTCAACCACATGATGAGCATCATTGTGGTCTGGAATCTTGGGTTTGAGCTTCCTTAGGACTTGCCTTCATCATCTTCCTCAAGAAGACAACATCGTGCCTTTGGGGCCTTGTTCTTTTCAAAGACCGGTATACTCCTGGTATTCCTCTTAGGTGCACTCTTGGGCTTGGAGGCAGCTTTGGGTGCTTCTTTGGGCTTTGAAGTTGCAGCCCCTGACCTTATAGCATCACCCATCAGCTTTTGTGCCTTGGGTGCTGTTGCAGCAACCTCTTCTTCCATCATGGAAGGCTTTCCAGAGAGTTGGTAATTAGCTAACCAGAGAGTTGGTCAGGTAAACTCGGTGGGACCGATTCGCTCTTTCGGTGAGACCGAAAAGTTACGAAAGGGAAACAGAGAGTTTACATTGCAATCTCGGCGGGACCGATCGCTCACTTCGGTTAGACCGAAACGTTACGAAGGGAAACAGAGAGATTACAATCCCATCTCGGTGAGACCGAGATCCCTATCGGTGAAACTGATTTGCCTAGGGTTTGTGGCAGTGGCTATGACATTTGAACTCGGTGGCACCGGATAGAAAGAATCGGTGGGGCCGAGTTTGACTTTGGCTTTAGATCATATGTGGATGTGAGAAAGTAGTTGAGGGTTTTGGAGCATATCACTAAGCACTTGTAGAAAGAGGCTCATTAAGCAACACCTCATCCCTCCTTGATAGTATTGGCTTTTCCTATAGACTCAATGTGATCTTGGATCACTAAAATGTAAAATGTAGAGTCTTGAGCTTTTGAGCTTGAGCGAATCCTTTGTCCTTAGTATTTTGAGGATCCACTTTCATCATCCATGCCATGCCATTCATTGAGCTTTCCTGAAATATTTGTCTTGGAATAGCATTAGCTCAATGAGCTATATGTTGTTATGAATTACCAAAACCACCTAGGGATAGTTGCACTTTCAAGGGGTCATCATCGACGGTGGCATCTGGCTCCTGGGTTCCAGCATCTGGTTGCGATAAAGGGGAAAAAGGGAGAAAAGCAACCGTGAGTACTCATCAAAAGTACTCGCAAGCAAGGAACTACACTACATATGCATGGGTATCTGTGTAAAGGGGCAATATCGGTGGACTGAACTGCAGAATGCCAGAATAAGAGGGGGATAGCTAGTCCTGTCATAGATTACGCTTCTGGCAGCCTCCATCTTGCAGCATGTAGAAGAGAGTAGATGGTAAGTTCACCAAGTATCATTGCATAGCATAATCCTACCCGGCGATCCTCCCCTCGTCGCCCTGTGTGAGAGCGATCACCGGGTTATATCTGGCACTTGGAAGGGTGTTTTTATTCAGTATCCGGTTCTAGTTGTCATAAGGTCAAGGTACAACTCCGGGTCGTCCTGTTACCAAGGATCACAGCTATTCAAATAGATAAACTTCCCTGCAGGGGTGCACCACATAACCCAACACGCTTGGTCCCCTTTGGCCAGACACACTTTCCTGGGTCATGCCCGGCCTTGGAAGATCAACACGTCGCAGCCCCACCTAGGCACAACAGAGAGGTCAGCACGCCGGTCTAAATCCTATGGCGCAGGGGTCTGGGCCCATCGCCCATTACACACCTACATGTTGCGTGGGCGGCCGGAAGCAGAACTAGCCTCCCTAATACAAGAGCAGGCGTTTCAGTCCAATCCGGCGCACGCCGCTTAGTCGCTGACGTCAAGAAGGCTTCTGCTAATACCACGACGTCAAGTGCACATAACTCCCACGTAGTTGGTTAGTGCATATACGCCAGTGGCCAGACTTAGATCAAATACCAAGATCTCGTTAAGCGTGTTAATTGAAATAACCGCGGACGCCGACCAGGGCCAGGCCCACCTCTCTCCTAGGTGGTCTCAACCTGCCCTGTCGCTCCGCCACAAAGGTCCACTCAGAGGGCCGTCGGGAAAGTATGTCCTTTCAGCCCCCAATCCATGAATCAACCGCGGGTACTCAACGAGCCGACCCGACTTTAGTCACCACATGTATCATGTATTATGTATATAAGTATATACCCGCGATCACCTCCCGAGTGATCACGGCCCGATAGTATAGCATGGCAGACGGACAAGAATGTAGGGCCACTGATGGAATACTAGCATCCTATACTAAGCATTTAGGATTGCAGGTAAAGGTAACAATGGTAGTAGCAAAGACAGGCTATGCATCAGAATAGGATTAACGGAAAGCAGTAACATGCTACACTACTCTAATGCAAGCAGTAGAGAGAAGGAATAGGCGATATCTGGTGATCAAGGGGGGGGGGGCTTGCCTAGTTGCTCTGGCAAGGAGGGGTCGTCAACAACGTAGTTGATCGGGGCACCAGTAGCGGCGTCAGTCTCATAGTTTACCGGAGAGAAGAGGGGGAAGAAACAATGAATACAATGCAAACAGATGCATATTGATGCATGACATGACAAGTAACGGTGCCAGATGTCCCCTAACGCAGTAGGAGTTGATACCGGCGAAGGGGGAAAACATCCGGGAAAGTATCCCCGGAGTTTTCGCGTTTTTAGACAGATGAACTAGAGGGGAAAAGTTGCGTGTTCGCTGTGCTAGGGATGTGTGGCGGACGAACGGGCTGTGTAACCGGATTCGCCTCGTCGTTCTGAGCAACTTTCATGTACAAAGTATTTTCGTCCGAGTTACAGATTATTTTATATAATTTTCTAAAGTTTATTTATTTTTAGAATTTATTAATTATTTTAAATCAACATTATCCAGAATAGTGTATGCTGATGTCATCATGATGTCAGCATGACGTCAGCAGTCAACAGGGCGTTAAGTGGGTCAAACTGACATGTGGGTCCCATCTGTCATACTCTGTTTATTCTAATGAGGGTTTAACTAATCTAATTACTGTTTAATTAAACTAACTAATTAATTAGATCAACTAAACAGAGTTAATTTACTTAATTAATTGATTTCATTTTTTAAACGTTCTAAGGGCGTGGGCCCCATCTGTCATTATCCACGAGGGGTTAGCGGGCGGGGTGTAGCCAAGCAAGCAGTGGCGGCGCTGGTGTGGGCATAACCAGTGAGACGGAGGATGGAAGGGCACCGGGGCACGATAGCGGCTCTGGCCAGGCGAGACCATGAGGGGCGATGGGGAGGTGGAGTAGCCCGAGTAGAGGAGGGGGACGTTTGCGGGGAAGCAGGGGCGACGGCGTAGGGGCGCCAGAAGGGCGAAGCGGCGGCGGGCGCCTGGCGAGGGGCAGCGACTAGGTGAAGGCTGCGGCGCAGAGGGGCGGAGGGTGGCGGCTCCAGAGGTGAGCGCGGGAGCGGCGACGCAGAATGTTATGAGCGGCGACGGCGTGCGCGGCGGGAGCAGAGGGGCGTCGGGGCGGTGCGCATGCATGCGGTGGCCGAAGCTGCCCGGCTGCGACGAGCGCGCGGCTGGGGGGTGGGTTGAGCACGGGCCGAAGGCGCGGACGCGCTGCGGCAAGGCGAGGCCATGCGCGAGCGCGAGTGTGCGCAAGCGAGAAGCGTGCGGGGCGAGCGCGCGCATGAGCGGCGGTGACCGCGGGGACGGATGACGGGGGGCCTCACGGGGTGGTGTCGGGGTTCGGGCAGCGGGGGTTGAGGAGGAGGTCGGAGACGTTGTTCCGGCAGGGAGGCAGGCTGTCATGGTGGCTCCGGGTGGCGGCGGGGTCCGGTGACAGCATCGGGCGGCGGCGTCCGGGACGTCGAACGGCGACGGGGTCGCAGCCCCGATCCAGATCGGATTGGGAGGGGGGAGCGAGAGGGAGTGGGGGGAAGTGGGGTGGTTGGGCTAGGGTTCCGGGTGGAGTGGGCGGTTATGGGGAGTGGGGGGGGGGGTGGTTGGTTGGGCCGGCCTGGTGGGCCGAAGCCCAGTGGGGGGTTCCCCTTTTCTCTTTTTTTTGTATCTGTTTTTATTCTTTTTCTTATTTTTCTTTCTGTTTTATTTATTTTAGTTAACAAACCATTTTACAAAAGTATAACCCCACCTCCTAAATTAGCAAATTAACATAGGTCACTTCCTCAACAAACTTGGTGACCAAATGAATTGGTTTAATATTTGTTTAGTATTTAAAAGCATTTAAATAATTGTTTGGCCGAGATTTTATCTACTATCGTGCATTTAAATATTTTATTTAAATATGGGTTCTTCACCATAACTACCTACGCAATATTTGTCACGACCCGAACATTTTAGTTTTAATATTTGAGAACTTTTGTTGTTTGCTTTGATTTTGAATTTGAATTTGAATCGGTTTCGAATCAACGCGAGTTTAACAATAGTAACTGAGGTGACATGGCATCATTACGAGGGGGTTACTATAGCTTAATTACCCGGGCGTCACACGATGTAGGTTTCTTTCTGGGGGGTTTCGTGATTTATAGGAATTTTTTGCGTCGGTTTCACGTCAGGAAGGTCCACGAGGCAGTGGCAAGACAGGGGGGCACGCCCTCGACCCTTGTCTTTACCTTAGGACTATTCTGGCCCAACTCTTGTGCTTCGGGGGCTTCTTATGGTCCATAAAAAATCATCGTAAATTTTCAGCTCGTTTGGACTCCGTTTGATATTCCTTTTCTGCAAAACTCAAAAACAATGAAAAAACAGAAACTGGCACTAGGCTCTAGGTTAATATGTTAGTCCCGAAAATAGTATGAAATAGCATATTAATGCATATAAAACATCTAAATTAGATAATATAATAGGATGGAACAATCCAAAATTATGGATACGCTGGAGACGTATCAGTAGCACACGGCCGCTCTCTATGCAGCTACGCAACTGTCGGGCGGCTTGTAGACGATCATTCCCTGCGTGTTCAACTGCTCTATGTGTTTGGTTGCTCGCGGTTGAGGCGGTCGGGGCGCGCTCTGCCCGAGTCTCGCCATGCGTGCTTTGCTCTTGCATCCCTCTGGGCGCCCTGCCCTCGTCCCTCCACGCGCGCTGCCAGTGTTTGGGGTCGGCGCACGATCACGTACATTCGTGTTGTCATTATGCATGCGGTTGCACCGGGTGCGACGCCACGATGCAGTTACCCGCTGCAAAAACTGCCATGCGGACACGCCGAGAATCCAGGCCGCCCGGACTGCATTTATTCCTGCGGCCATTTACCTTCATCTCTTGTGTCACACGACACAATAAGCACACCCACGATGACACATACAGAGAGGACATCCAGTGGCTCCAATGGCGCTCCCCGTGGCTCCAATGGTGCTCCCAGCGGCCGATAACAACAGGGGTAGTTCAGCACACGTCACGTAGTGGACACCCACGTGAGGGAGAAGGCCCTCT
Source organism: Aegilops bicornis (assembly GCA_021605145.1). NCBI lineage: Eukaryota > Viridiplantae > Streptophyta > Magnoliopsida > Poales > Poaceae > Aegilops > Aegilops bicornis. The sequence goes on from CM038675.1 coordinate 574,677,583, forward strand.
CGGTGGGGTACACGAACGAGCCGGTGTCAGCGGAGAGCTCCATCCAAACTATGGAGCAATTGCTTGCTGAGGACAAGTACCAAGTGGTCGGCTTCGACCTCGAGTTCACCAGAAGTCGTGTCGGGTGCGATCAGAAGGTTGTCGTCGCCCAGTTGTGCGTGCGACATGACGTCCTCGTCTACCACTACCACCTTGGCACAAGGCCTTGCGAGCGTTTCTCCAGGTTTATCAACAGCTCCGACTATAGTTTCGCTACGGTGGACACCACCAACGATCTAAAAGCGCTCAAGATTTCGGGCTTGAAATGCCAGAATCTTGTCAACATCCAGGACCACTACAAGGTATGCGGCAGCGACAACAACAAACAAAACTCCCTGGTTGACCTTGCCTCGGCCATCATCGACCCCTAATACATGAAGATGAAGGATGAGAGCAAGAAGGACAAGAACGCCTGGCACAGTGTCTGGCATCAGAGACTGGATGAACAACACGTCAAGTACGCGGCCAAGGACGCGTACACAATCTACGAGATGCATAGGCGGATCATTGACATGAGGAAGTGTCTTCTTCCTATCCCAGATGAGGGATCGAGCCACATAGCAGTGGCGGGAGCGTGACTAGACGGTCGTTTCTCCTAGTTTAAAATGCATGCAATTGTTTATTGAGGTGCGTGCGAATGATCTGTGTAGTCACTTATGTAATTGGATGTTTATTTCAGTTATATATCTTTTTTTGCGGGAAAGTTATATATACATATATATATATATATATATATATGTTATTCTTCTGTAGACAGAGCAAATCACACGGCTCATTAGCAGCAATCGTCTGTGTTATTGTTGGTCATCGCACACATTTCTGATTACGGACCTGTTTGCCGCGTATCACACACATCTTGTTCAGTTTAACTGTTTCTGTTGTCTTGTCACATCGCAAATAGTTCATCCGAGTGAACTGTATGCCCTCCATCGCACACACCTTGATATGGCTGACCATTTCTATTGTGCTGCCTAATCACACATAGTTCATCCTAGTGAACTGTATGCCGTATATCGTACACACCCCCATCTGGATGCCCGTTTCTGTTATTCTGCCTCATCGCAAATAGTTCTGCCGGATTAACTGTTTGCCATGCATCGCACATGCAACTCTAATCTGAACCGTGTTTGATGTCACCGCCATTGCAAAAGTTTTGTATCTTTTCTGACGGTTTTATTACATGACCGTTTGTGATTAATGCATCACACACAGTTTCATCGAAGGGTCTCTGATTGGACTGTCGCGTTAGGACCATCCTACAGTAGTGATTATTGCAGGCAAAGTAACAAATATTGCTTCGAAAGTGAGTGATAAGCTTATTTCTATGAAAATGAGATATCCACTGAATCAAGTTGTGTTACTCTCTTCTCCTGCATTATTATATACCTTTTTATCTAACAATGCAGGACAAGAACTTTGTCTTCAGGCTGAATCTATTCGATTCTCGAATTTTATATCACCTCAGTCATTCCGATGTGATGTATTTTCTTTTGCTAACTGATATATTACACTTGTCGAAGGAAAACTCCATCATGAGCTCATTCACTTCGAATTGAGGTGTCTTTCATTTTTTTTCTCTTGTATCTCTTGTTGAATTCACATCCCACTTCATTTCAGTTCATCTATCTTTCGTTGTATTCTACTTTTTCAACAGTCGTCCAAAAAGGGAGATGTTGTTGGTTCAATTCTTGCCCTCTTGTGTTTCGGGGATTGTTGACGGAAATAGGCGTGTACGAATTTGTTTGATAGTGCACAATGAGAGAAATAGTCCATGCAAAATCGAAGAAGAATGCCACCTTTGGTGTCAAGTTCGAGGAACTTCACCGAAGGATATCTGAAATACAAAGAAGACGGGTCATATCTTTCGAGGCCGCTTTGAGAAGATTGATGTGAAGAAGTTGACCCCTTAAAATCTATTGCTATTGTGAAGCAATTGGTTCAGAGATTGTCCATAGAAAATTGACTGAGAAAATCGAAGGCAAAGCGAAGACGTAGAATTCAGTTCGTTGCTCTTCTTCTCGTTCTTGAGTCTTAGGACCAAGTACTATTAAGAGGGGTATATGTTCTCGGAGCTTAGATCCGTTGTGATGCTTATCCCAAACCTATGCAAGTATGAGAGAAATCTCTGTATGCTCTAAATGATTACCTGTCAGCAGTAGACGTAGTTCTTCGGTGCTGCAAGAGATTTCTTGCTCCACAAGGAATGTTACCGTTGTGCTCAATTTCTGACCATTGGACTCATGTCATTTGGCCATTGGTTTACGCACATGTCCATTTTGGCCATTTCCCATCAAGAAGGTTGCAGCTATAAATAGCCACCCGGCTCCAACATTGTCCGTTGGCTGCACCGCTTAAGATTTCTGAGAAGATTGATTGAGCATCCCCTCTCCGAGTGATTTGAGTTCAAAATCCACCAAGAGAAAACCAAGAACCAAAACTTAGACAGTGGTTGAGCATCACAGTAGTTCCGAGTTAGAGTTCTTGTACCTATTACTCTTGAGAGTTGCACACTCTCTAGACAGATAAGTGTCAGCTCGGTGTTGAAGAGTTGTTGTCTTCACCGAGCAAGTTCTTCAGCAACCAAGAGTAATTGTGTTTTGCGAAGGTTTGTAAGTCGTTGATAGGCATCTACCGCAAGTGAAATCAACTGCAGTCTGATCAGCTCCTAGTTGAAGGAGAACTGGACGGAGAGAGGTTTGCTCATGTGTTCAATCACAAGTCCCTCCAACCAGACGTAGTCATTTGGAAGAAGGACAAACTGGTCTACCAAATACATTTATCGCCATTGAGCACCACTGGTCCTTTCTACTCACCTTGTATTTCACTCAGGAGTTATCTTTCGTGCTTGGCAACGATTATGTATTTTCCTACGATCTGATCTGTTGTCCTTCTTTTGTAATGTACTACATATCTCTCTTACCTTTTGTGCAGTACACTAGTGCAACCTCATCTGACTACATTTACCTCACTGTCAGCATTTAGTTTTCATTCATGCTTCTGCAATTGCTAGTGGGTTGCATTACCATCATGATAGTTAAACCTGTCATCTACTATGCTCAACCAATCATTGCTTTGTATCTCAAAGATTTTGTTCCTCAATAGGATACCTGCTTAAGTTTCATTTCTTTCTAGCTTATTCCGCTACTATGTCTGGGACAGATTCAAAACGTCAGGAAGAATATTTGAATCACCCATCCATCCCCCTCTGGTTGATATACTCTCGGTCCCTACACACATCATATGCAAACCTGTAAAACCAAGTTAGACGTCCTCTAATCAGTTTGGCAAATTTTAATTACGTGCCTTATAGGGTTTTCAGATAAGACTAGCTACCTACATACACAATCAAGGAGATAATTCTTGTTGCTAGATTAACTTTTGAGGTGTGTGAGCGAAGAGACTTAATTAAAATTCTCTAGCCCCACACTAAACTTCTTCAAATACGCATGACCCCCTAGAAGATCGTTCATCTTCATCAACCTCTTCTGTTTGCATCGGTTCACTATTCTTGACTATGATGAAGCCCAAAGAACTGTTAGCAGATCGTCGATAGCCAGAGCCGATCGATTGTTAGAACTTTGTACAAAGCTACATCATATCTTCAATGAACTGAACCAAATTAACACTCGAGGGAAGCATAGCAAGAACATCAAACCCTCACATCCACATGTGATCTAGATCGAAACATGCATCTACTCATAGAACCGCTCCTGATGCCACTGTTGGGAAACATAGTAGAAAACAAAAAAAATCGCCCTACGATCATGATCATTACCGACTCTGAGTAGCAACAAAAATGGATGAGTCGTTGTATATCGTACTTGGATTCCCTCAAATCATAGATGAACGATCCCGCTAACCGCCCACGAATGATCCCTTGAACTAAAGACTTGTAGCACGACCTCTCTACTTAGTTGCAAGCATATTGTCTTCATAATTTGGCAGCGCTTTTCCATCCAGAGCTAATCATCGCCAGAGAATTAGAGGGAGGATTAGAACCACACTGGGCTTATAATTATGAGGATTATAGGATCTATATCAAGCTCTAATTGATCAACTAGGACCAAGTACAACTATAACTAGAGAACTAGAGTAGGCTCCGAAACTTGTGTCATCAATAGTGCAAAATCCTCTAGTATATATAGGTTGGAGGGAGAGGGAGGGGCGCCACACAAGGGGGGAGGGCTTCCCTCCTTGGTGCGTCGGCCTAGGGGGAGGGAAAACCCTCCCCTGGTCCAATTCGGCCTCCCCTCCAAGGAAAGGGGGCGCCTTCCCTTATTGGGCCATGGTGGCGTAATTCTCCTTCCACCACTTGGCCTTTTAAGGCCCGTTGACATTAAACTAAGTATAAAAGCCCCATAACAATTACTAGAGCCTTTCTATTAATTTAACATTACCGAAAAGATTTTGCACCTATATATTATTTATTGGGAATACCAGGTATTTCCTGATAAACTCCGAAACCCTTTCGGTGACCCCGAAACGGTTATGGTTCCTCTCGAAACTATCTCGAATATTAGTGAAACAATTCCACAAATAAATCCTTGATACTCTCGTCCTACTACCACTCATCAGACCATGATTACCTTAAGCTTGTAATCCCTTAGGTTCGGTAAAACATAGACATGAACGAAAATCCTTCATTCAATGACCGCTAGCAGAACCGTGGACGTCCATATCGATCCCTATGATTACACGAATGACATTCGAGTGAACCTTTGGTTATCATGTGATCTTACCTTTGCTCGCTATACTTTACAACACCCAAGGAGTGTCGGTGCCCTCCTGAGTCATACACATCTTCATTATACCGTTATCCTCGTTATCGATTTTGTTCTTCTTTCTCATTGAAGTGTTCCGGCATCCCCGTGACATAGTCACTTGTGTCTGTCTAGACGATGATTGATGTCATCACACCGAGAGTACCTTAAGAATATCTCTCCATCATCGGAGGAGCAAATCCCACTCGAGCTATCAGTTCCTTGTCAAACTTTTTGATGAAACTGTAAGTTGTCGTTATGATCACCGTGCTACAGATGATGTTTGAGAAACCCCAAAGTCCACCGTACGGTAAGAAGTGACTACAATACTCTCATGGTCTAAGGAACTAAAAACACATGTTAACACTCCGTGTTATAACAATTGGTCTCGGACGATATTATCTCAAAGTATAACAAAAAAATTGGGTCGATTCAACATGATCATTCTTCTAAGGTTATACTCTCAATATTGCTTTAGGACTATCCACTACTGCAAGTTGCTGTTAATGCGAGACTACGATCAGAGACCCTTGACGAAACTGTGTGCGATGCATTAATCAGAAATGGTGGTGTAAAAAACCGTCAAAAAAGGTCCAAACGTTTGCGATGACGGATGCATCAAACACGGTTCAGATTTTAGTTGTGTGTGCGATGCAAGGCATACGGTTCAGTTCAATTAACTGTTTGCGATGTAGCAGAACAAAAGAAACGGGAAGCCAGATGAAGGCGTGTGCGGTATATAGCTTATGGTTCACTCGGATGAACTGTTTGTGATTAGGCAACACAACAGAAACGGTCAGCCAGATCAAGGTGTGTGCGATATACGGCATACGTCACTCGGATGAACTGTTTTTGATTAGGCAATGCAACAAAAACGGTTCAACCAGATCAAGGTGTGTGCAATGGAGGGCATAATGTTTGTGTTGAGCCAAGAGAACAGAAACGTTTCACATAAACAATATGTGTGTAATACGCAGCAAACATCCAATTACATAGGTGGCTAGTACACACATGACATTTCCACACACCAAAGTAAACTATTACATGCATAATTAACTAGGATAAACGATCATTTGATCATCATCTACTTCTTGTGCTAGCTCGATGTTCCTTCTATTCTAAGTTTCCATTAATTGATGGCATTTTATGAACACGCCGCCGTTTCCCGCCATTTCCTCACCGGTTTCCCGCCACCTAGCAATATTGCGCATAAACCTAGGCAGCGCGTGACGTACAAAGGCAACAAGCACAGCCTGTAGCACATCCGCCTTTTCCAAGCATGCCAACCCACCAAAGCGCCGCCTCTGCCATCAACCTCATCGACGAGGAAAATGAGCAGGCGCCACGGCCTGTCAAGGCCGAGGCGCTCCCCGACAATGCGATGGACGATGCCACGATGCGCGTCATCGCCAGGGTTGAGCAAACCCTTGGCGCATGGCGCTTCAGCGCTACGGATCAAGATAGGCATGTCAGCGCTGAGAGGCTGCAGCTCGCCGCACAACATGATCGATGGTGCGCCGCAGAGCAAGCTAGGCGCGTCCATGCTGATAGGCTGCGGCTCGCCGCATGGCAAGACCGTTGGAGTGCCACAGAGCGAGAGGCGTGGCGTGCCGCACGGCAAGAGCGGATCCATCGGTGTCTGCCTGCTGTCGACGGGGCGTCGCAGCTGGGTACATGTCCCGTCAGCACCCCCATTCCTCACTAGGAGTGGGCAGAGGCCCTCTGTGTCGTACTTGTACCAGAGGCCGGCCGCACCATACTTGCACCAGACGACCGCCTCATCGTTCGCATGGGTCGTGCCATTTGCCTTGACCGCGGCCCGCTCGATGCCAACGCGTTGGTCGATAGCTCGATTGCCTCCTTGGCCCAGGTGTCCACCTAGGCGTAGTAGAGGAACATGGCTGCCGCATCCTTCAGCTGGTGATCTCCGATGAAATAGCCAACTTAGAGCTCGAGATCGCGCTCCAGATATACCGCGAGCGTGTCGACCGCTTGGAAGAACGCCTGCACGAGTTCAGGCAGAGCCAAGAGCTACCGTAGGCAAGGGCTGTTGGTCATGGTCTCATGGACGCGTTTTATTTTGTTGAGTCGTTTCGACGTGGATAGCTATGTATTCACAATAATCATAGTATTGCTCTGTTTATTGCTCTGTTTCAATGTTTGTACTCTGTTTTCCGTTCTTATATGTTCTGTTTTAATGTGTGTATATACGCTTTCCATTCTGTATATGTGGATCATAACAGCTAGATTCAAATTAGTATACAAAAATAGATAGAAAATGGAATTCATAATATATATACATATATATATATATATTAATTGTTCATTAGGTCATCATAGAATATATATAATATCATCACATATACGTGATGATACTTAACTACTAGGTACAATGCATAAAATTGAAAATGAACAATATAAAACTAATAATCTCTCTTGGGGCCAGTATTCCAGCAGCCCCTCGCCAAAGAGCCTCGGGTGCGCGGCGTCTTCCCAAAGGCGGAGGCAAGATTCGCTTTCTCCGCCTCGCAGCGCTTGATGTACCAATCTGCCTCTTGTTGGCAGACGAGCGCGAACAATCTTGCCATTTCGTTGGGCGCCCATCGGAGCTCCTCGTCGGTGGCACGCTGGAGCTTATCGGCCCACCTCCACGCAGCGATAAGGCGCCCAGCGCCTTTGACCATCCTCATGAAGTACAATCTTCGTACACCTCCTCCGCACGACGACGTGCCTGCCCTCAAAGCTCCGCTGCCTCCTTTTTCCAGGAGGCATCACGGGCTTCATAGGCCGCCTGGTACCTGGCTTCCTCCTCCTCCATCTCCTTCTTGAACGCCACTTGCCTGGCTTTCTCAGCCGACAGCAGCGACTTCCTGCATAAAGATTGTAATCGCCCCAAAACCAATCCGGGTTGGGGGTCCGGCGCAACCTCGTCTGGCGGGCGTAGGGGTCCTCGCCGCTGCTATTCGAGTGAGCGTCCTCGGGGCGGCGACTGCCTTGGTGCGTAAGGCATCGCGTGGCGCCATGGCAGAGATTTGAGAGAGAGAGAGAGAGAGAGAGAGAGAGAGAGAGAGAGGGCGAGCGAGGGGATCATGTAGATGAGAATGCAGGCGGGACGATGTGAGCAAGGTAGTATTTATTGGCGGCCAGAATCTAGATCGACAGGAACAGAACACACGCCGGTCGTCAGAATTTATGAGTACTGTAGTTTGAATTACACATGATTCCCGCAGCAAAATCCGTGTGTGAACATAATAGCTGATGGTTTCTAATACAGAACCGTGTCTGATTAATGACCCCCGCCACTCACCTACCAAACCTCGAGCCGCGAAATAGAGTGCCAATCGTGTGGGGGGCCGGTTGTCTTACCAGATCTTTACATTTTCTATTTTGAACACCAGATATTTACATCGTCTGACAATTTTTTAACTCACACACAAGTACACAAAAATATGATTTTTCAAAACGTTATGGTTAGCCGTTGCATGTAGATGTAGTTAAAATTTGAATTACGGTCATCAAATAGCTACAAAATCAGTTAAATGTCTTTAAAAGGTCAAATGACCCCTAGAATTTTCCAAATTTTCACATGACAGTTTTAATAGTGCACATTAAACGTAGAAAACATTTGAAGGCCGTAAGAGGAAGCTATCTCCCGTTCGTCATCAAACATGCATTGTTCCCTCTCGGAACCACGAGCCTTCTAGTGAGTTGCTTCAGTTTGTAAGGGGTGTGTGTCCAAACTTTCGTCAAACGGGCCAAATTTTTTACCACATCATCTTGGTGGCATGACATTACATCAAGCAAGATTTCATGTTTTTCTGATCATTTAAAAAAATGGATTAAAATGCCATGGAAATCCATGCATGTGTCCATGCCGTGAGACCAATATGTTTGAAAATTCCATCTAACTTACTACACATGGAATTAATTCGCACAAAAGTACACAAATATGATTTTCCAAACCGTTATGGTTAGCCGTTGCATGTAGATGTAGTTCAAATTTGAATTATGGTCATTAAATGGCTAGAAAATCACTTAAATGTCTTTAAAAGGTCAAATGACCCCTGAAATTTTCCAAATTTTCATATGACAGTTGTACTAGTGCACGTTAAACGTAGTAAAAAAATTGAAGGCCGTAAGAGGAAGTTATCTCTCGTTCGTCATCAAACATGCCTTGTTCCCTCTCGAAACCACGAGCCTTCTAGTGAGTTGCTCAGGTTTGTGAGGGGTGTGTCCAAACTTTCATCAAACAGACCAATTTTTTTACCACATCATCTTGGTGGCATGAAATTACATCAAGCAAGGTTTCATGTTTTTCTGATCATTTTTTTTATTTTTTGGAATTTAAATGCCATGGCACTCCATGCATGTGTCCATACCGTGAGACCAATATGTTTGAAAATTCCTTCTAATTTACTGCAGATGGAATTAACTCGCACATAAATACACAAATATGATTTTTCAAACCGTTATGGTTAGCTGTTGCATGTATATGTAGTTCAAATTTAAATTACAGTCATTAAATGGCTAAAAAAATCACTTAAATATCTTTAAAAGGTCAAATGACCCCTGAAATTTTCCAAATTTTCACATGACAGTTGTATTAGTGCACCTTAAATGTAGAAAAAAATTGAAGGCCGTAAGGGGAAGCTATATCCCGTCGTCATCAAACATGCATTGTTCCCTCTCGGAAACATGAGCCTTCCAGTGAGTTGCTTCGGTTTGTGAGGGGTGTGTGTCCAAACTTTCGTCAAACATGCCAATTTTTTTATCACATCATCTTGGTGGCATGACATTACATCAAGCAAGGTTTAATGTGTTTCTGATCATTTTTTTAATTTTTTGGAAGCCATGGCACTCCATGCATGTGTCCATGCCTTGAGACGAATATGTTTGAAAATTCCTTCTAATTTACTACACAAGGAATTAACACACACACAAGTACACAAATATGATTTTTCAAACCGTTATGGTTAGCTGTTGCATGTAGATGTAGTACAAATTTGAATTACAGTCATTAAATGGCTAGAAAATCACTTAAATGTCTTTAAAAGGTCAAATGACCCCTGAATTTTTCCAAATTCTCACATGACAGTTGTATTAGTGCACGTTAAACGTAGAAAAAATTTGAACGCCGTAAGAGGAAGTTATCTCCCATTCGTCATCAAACATGCATTGTTCCCTCTCGGAACCATGAGCCTTCTAGTGAGTTGCTCTGGTTTGTGAGGGGTGTGTGTCCAAACTTTCGTCAAACAAGTCAATTTTTTACCACACCATCTTGGTGGCATGACATTATATCAAGCAAGGTTTCATGTTTTTCTGATCATTTTTTAATTTTTTGGAATTTAAATGCCAAGGCACTCCATGCATGTATCCATGTCGTGAGACCAATATGTTTGAAAATTCCTTCTAATTTACCGGACATGGAATTAACTCACACACAAGTACACAAATATGATTTTTCAAACCGTTATGGTTAGTTGTTGCATGTACATGTAGTTCAAATTTGAATTACGGTCATTAAATGGCTAGAAAATCACTTAAATGTCTTTAAAAGGTCAAATGACCCCTGAAATTTTCTAAATTTTCACATGACAGTTGTATTAGTGCACGTTAAATGTAGAAAAAAAATTGAAGGCCGTAAGGGGAAGCTATCTCCCGTTCGTCATCAAACATGCATTGTTCCCTCTCGGAAACACGAACCTTCTAGTGAGTTGCTTCGGTTTGTGAGGGGTGTGTGTCCAAACTTTCGTCAAACATGCCAAATTTTTTACAACATCATCTTGGTGGCATGACATTACATCAAGCAAGGTTTCATGTGTTTCTGATCTTTTTTTATTTTTCTGGAATTTAAATGCCATGCCACTCCATGCTTAATTGTGTCATAGCCGTTAGACCAATATGTTTGAAAATTCCTTCCAATTTACTGCACATGGGATTAAATCACACACAAGTACACAAAATACGACATTTCAAACCGTTATGGTTAGCTGTTGCATGTACATGTAGTTCAAATTTGAATTATGGTCATTAAATGGCTAGAAAATCACTTAAATGTCTTAAAAGGTCAAATGACCCGTGAAATTTTCCAAAATTTGACATGATAGTTGTATTTGTACTACAAATTTTCTCATACATTTAAAACACTATCCGTTGCCACTTTACTCCAAATTCGTTCACAGCTAATAAAAAATATCCACAACATCACACATATTTTTTTGTAGGAACCGTTTGTAATAAAAATTTCTGGGTCTATTTAAGTCTTCCTCCTTAAGCTTCGCCTGCTCGTCTTCTCCAGTGCCGGCAACCCCTGAATCCACGAATCCCGATCCCCATTCCCGCACCCCCTTCTTGCAAAGATGACGCCATGGAAACGCTTCGTGAAGGCCCGTATAATGGCCGCGTCCTCCCCGAGCGCCGCCGCCTGCGCCGAGAGCGTCACCGCCTATGCCGAGAGTGCCGCCGCATCCGCATTGAGCGTGGCCGCATCCGCCGAGAGGGCGTCTGTGGCAGCCGACAAGGCAGCTGCAGCACCCGAGATGGCTGCAGCTGCTGCTCCGGCGGCGGCTGCAAACGCCGAGAGCGCTCGAGCTGCCGTCCGTGTTGCTAATGTCACCCTGGCCCGGGTCGAGGCCATCCACGTCAAGATCGAGGACGCACACGCCAAGATATTTCAGGCCTCCTCGGAATCCAACATGCAACCCACGTACGAAAAGGCGGCGGTGGCCATGGAGCACTTGCTTCCTCATGAGATCACCGAGCGGGAGCTCGAGATGCAGGAGGCCGCGGAGTTCGAGGAGTGCCGGGAGGAGGAGTAGTGCATGGTCGAGGTCGAGGTAGAGAAGAGTATGTCCATCGAGGAATCGGCGGTGGAGTACCAACGCGAGCTCTGGCGCAGCCACTATTACGAGTACTACAACCTTGAGGACGGCGCCGAGGACGAGGACGAGGACAAGGACGCAGTCGACTTCAGTAGGGGGACACGGAGTCTACCAACGGCGGCATTTCGCCAGGACAAGTCATCAATGTCTCACCTGACACCGGCGATGCATAGGCTGGCGCGGTGGCGGATTTGTTAAAATTATGCGTACTTAGGCTTTGTTTTTAATGCTGGTCTTTTTCTGGAGCAATGTTTAGGTCAATTGGCCCTGTTTAATTACTAAAATTGCTCAATTCTGTAATGTGGTTTGTGTGTTGTACGCTCTTTTGTGTGCCCAAATTCGCAGGCGGTGTTAAATTATGCAATGACGTACCCGGGGAAATTTCCACCAAAATTTGAATTATCAAACTCATCCCATGTGCGTAAAACAAAAGAATCGTTTGCGATGAACACAATCGTTCAAAGTGAATGGTGTCCGGCGGCACCACGCGCAAAGTTTCCCTCCACATTTCCAATTTTTTGGCCTACTGCCAAAATATCTACCCCCGCCCCCCTCCCCCTTCCCCACCCCCTTTTCTCCCCAACCACAAGTCACGTTTCCCTTATTTCCTCCTTCCTTCCTTCCTTTCTAAGCTATAGACGCTTCCTCGCTTGATTCCTCACTCTCGCCATCTCGCATCCTACCGCCGGGGTCGCCATGGTATTCTTCAATGACCTCTCCAGCGGTTCCTCCTCCGACGATGACTCCTTCACCACCCGGGTATGGTTCTCTTCTCTCTCTCGGGCTATGACTTGGAATGAAGGATTTTAACTCGGCGGTCGATTTTGAGTCATTTCTTCCTCTTGTAGCTCCCTAGGACCATCAGTTGCAACGAATGGAGTGCGGTGGCTGAAGATCTGTCTCCTAGTTGTCACCATCAATCTCCATGCGTGAAGCTAGTTGCGTTTGAATCTGTGGACAGTGGGAGGAAGTTTCTGGCATGGGCAGAGAAGGTTAGACCCTCTTTCATTGTTACAAATCATATGTTAGATGTGATTCAGACACTGTCACGGTCCCAACCCATTCATACCACACTTTCAACCAAACGCATCATAAGACAGTGTCACACTTTGTACCTAGTATCTAAAAATGTTGCCATCTCATCAGCGGTGCCATTAGAAAAGTATTTGGCACCGCTTCAGCAATTTGTGCAGCCAACTTTGGTCCACACATCCGAGCAGCCAAGCATTAAAATACTAAATCTTTATGGCACGAATGAACTGGGCATCGGAGCAACTAGGTGCTCCGGAGTCTGGGTCCCTCATTTTTTTCCGCTGCATCGGCTCGCCAGTGCAGGGCACCGGTGCGAGATGTAGCAACAGTTGTCTTTACACTGGTTTTGGCGTACATAGTGGACAACCTTAGTGCTATTAGTTCTATGTTACTAAATTTGTGCATGCACACACCTATTAGTATCAATTTGTTGTCATCCAAACATTGTCGCTATGTTGTTGCAGTTATATTTACCTTCCTCATAAAATGTTCAATTTGTTATTTATAGTACATGAGTAAGAACTTGTAGCGTTGTTGTAGTTAATTATAGCTTCTGATGTTTCAGAATTTGGTTATTGTCTCAGTAGGAATTAATTCATTTGCACATTGATCTTTTTGAGAAGATATGTCATAATTAACCTATTTCTTCAGTTTTTCAAAATAAGTATTGGTGATTTTTATGTTGCTATAAACCCATTTCTCCTACAATTTTTACTGATCTAGTTTTAAATATTATAGGATGAACGGAAGTGTTCTTACTTGAAGTGGGTTGATCAAGAGTGGCCAGGGTCTTTGAAGATGTGCCTAGCAAAGCTTTGGAGCATGTATGAGGAAGAGAATGGAGATAGGCTTAGATAAAGTGTTGTCAACACTAAAGAATATTTGAAGATGCGGGATAAAAAGAGGAAAGTGGAGAATGAGCTCAGATTTTTTAAATCAGACTTTGCTAAGATGGTGCTGGCGAAGGAGGAGGCACTTTTCCAGTTGGACACTGCAAAATAGGTTCTTACTGAACTGAAAGCAGAGGTGGATAAGACGTGCCTGTATGATCTCGATTAGGGAAATGTATATATTGTTCTAATATTGTTCTTATGAAGTTGAACTAGCTATATGTTGTATCGTGCTGTTTTCAGGTAGCTATCGTACTGTGATGTTAAAATATATTTATGTGCCTGATATGAAATTGGCAAACAGATGTTCGATATGAAATGTGAATTTGCGTAATACTGAAATTATTAATTGTAAACTAATAAACCTGCTAAATGGGTCACGGAACTTTGCAAACGGTTCTAGCAGTAAAAGCGCTTGTGATGGATAGCCCAATGCCACACAATTTTCTTCATCAAATCGTGTGTGACGTAGTTGATAAAAGCAAACGGTTAGTCAAGGCAGAGCGTGTGTGATAGTTACACCTTTCACACATGATCCTATACATAAAACTGTGTGGGATGTACATACGAACGGAAATATTTTCCCTGGATTGTCTGTGTGGGATGTACATAAGAACGGAAACGTATTCCTTGGATTGACTGTGTGTGATATACATACGAACAGAAATGTTTTTTTGGGATCCATCGTGTGGGATGTACATATGAATGGAAATGATTGGGTTTCGATGCCTAGCCCGATCGCATACAAGCTCATTTTGCCCCAGCCTTTGTGCCAGGAGGGCCTATCCCCGACGGTTTCTGGGTCGTGTGGGAAGGACCCCCCAAACTCACTTAGCAACGGTTCCAAATACCGTCGCGGAAAGGGGTTAAAAACTGTTTGTATAGCACCGACACACACCAGTGATCATTACATTTAAAGATATTCTAAGATCCGGAAAACATGATCACCAACAACACTTGATCCAATCTTAGAGGCAAGACTAGGAACCTGTTCTTTACCGTTTATCATTCCACACGTGCATATGAGTTTTCCACTGAATCACATATTCGAGGATCATAGAAGTTATAACATGAAATATAAACTCATAATTATGAAAATGAAAATATAATAATACAATATTATGCCTCTAGGCCATATTTCCAACACACGTAGGGGTCCTCAGCCATCAGCCCTCCAACACGGAGCTGACAGGCTCTTCCCGTTTTAGATCCGGGGACTTGATGTCCTTGACGCATGTATGCCAGTCCTGCAAATTGGATGCACGTAGGGGTCCTCGGCCATCAGCCCCTCCAACACGAAGCAGACGCTCTTCGCATTGCAGATCCGGGGAACTGATGTCCTTGACGCGCGTACGCTACTCCTGCAAATTGGATGCATGAAGCAAATCATTAAAATTACGAGAGAAATTTGAACGATAAATCAAAGTACTCCCTCCGGTCCTTTTTAATCTGCATATAAGTATTGTCTGAAGTCAAAGTTTCTCTACTTTGACCAAACTTATAGGAAAAGTATCAACATTCACAATGCCAAATCAATATTGTTAGATTAATTATGAAATGTAGTTTCATATTACATATATTCGTTATTGTAGATGTTTATTTTTTTAATACAAATTTGGTCAAACTTTAGTTTGACTTACACAAATCTAATAAGCTGAGTAAAAAGGACTAGAGGGAGTACGAAGGGAAAAAACATACCCTAGTGGCGAGACGTGCTCGGCAGAAGCCGAGGTCATCCCCTCGGTCCGGAACTTGCTCTCCTTGTCCGAGGGCTTGAAGAGGACCTTCAGCATCCCACTGAGGTCCTTTCCTCGAAAGAAGATGCGGATCACCGAAGCCTCGCTCCCCGGTGCATATCGCCACATTGGCACAGCTTGGGCTTGGAGAGGTTGGATCCAGCGATGGAGCATCACGTGGACCACATCCACCAGGGTGACGCCCCCATCGATGATGGCCTTCACTTGGTGCTGGAGTTCTGCCACCTCCATCTGGTTCCCCAGTCGAGGTTTTTGGCAGTCCAAGAATGGAGACCCTTCAAGGGCGCAACCGAGAAGGCAAGGGCCCCCTCCCGATCTCCCGACGATACATCAGCCATATAGAATCACCCCTCCTTCCACTTTTTTATTGTCTCGATAAACTTGCCCTTCAACCAGTGGACGTTGTTAAGCTTGCTGATCATGGCTCCCCCGCACTCCGTGAGATCGGAGCCATTGCTGTGCGGTTTGGCGTAGAACAACTTTAGCCAGAGCCCTAAGTGGGGATCTATGTTGAGGAAGGCCTCACAGAATGTGATGTAGGTGGCGATATGGAGGATTGAGTTCGGGGCGAGGTGGTGGAACTGGAGCCCGTAGAAGAATAATACGCCCCAAAGAAATGGATAGAGGGGAAGCCCAAACCTCGAATGAGGTGGGACACGAACACGACCAGCTCGCCCTCCCGAGGAGTTGGGATCCGGGAGGCTGAGCATATCTCATCCCCAGCAAGGGGGGTGTGGCTTTTGGTCACCCCCTGGGGTGGGAGATAGCCATCTACTTGCAGCTCGGTGATGACACCTGTGGTGATGCAGGAATGCATCCACTGACTCTCTCGCTTGCGGTCATCTCCTCGGTCGTCTATGCGGCGATGCTCTTCCCCTTGTCGGCCATCTTCTTGAAGGATGGAGGGAGTGGTTTGAGGGTGAGATGTAGTGCAGGGCTCTAGGTGCTGGAGCTCGAGAAGTGTTGGGCGCTGGTGAACACAGGGAAGCGTGAGATAAATTAGATTCATGCCTCCCTTTTTATAGCCTAGTAATAATACCAAGGGGCACCACACTGCATAGTGAATCTGCATGTTCCCAATGGGATGTGCATTATATGAATGCGTGTTTCAAGGGATTTCATTGATTATGTTGTTAAAATCCGGAGCACGATCCATTTATCGATGGGACGTGCCAGTAGAAACGGCCTCGAGCCACGGTAAATTCAGCTTAATGGCTATTAATGGGACCTCTTGGTTCCATAATAAGTGGTGGTGGTTCAGTTTTTCGGAAAAAGCTGTCAGAATATGACCCAATTGGCCCACTACTCCCACATGACAATCCTTCGCCGTTAAGTTAAGGGGGTCTTCGGATCCAATAAAAATACACTATTTTCATAAGGGGCCTTGTTAAAAGACGCCACAATTATCTAGAGTATATCTTTGCTCCTGTTTACACATGGCTACAGTAAAAGAGAAGGTCGGACATAAAAGGTTAATAAGGAGTTCGGGTCCCGAGGAGTACACGGATATGGAACCAATTTGCAAGATCGAACTCGTCTACAAAGCCGAAGACCATAAGAAGAAGATGACCCGAGGAGTGATTCAGGGTCCTCGGCTTGAAGACTAGTTCAGGGGCTACTGATGGTATCTTGGATTAGCGGGTACTCACCACGTCGGCCTATCATTCATGGGCTGAGCCGAGGACCACCGACAACCAAAAAATGGGCCGCATAAGCTATGTCCCTCGGTGTACTCAAGATGGAATCCTCCGAAGACTTGGCATATACTTTAAGGCATATTCAAATATTCGGGATGTTTACCTCTAAATGCAACCGACCATGTGTAACCCTAGGTACCCCTCGGTCCCTATATAAACCGAGGGTTTTATTCCATAGAGACATGTTAGATTCATTCATACGATCTCGAGGTAGATCATCCTATACTTTGTACCCCATCCACAATCAATACAATACAAGCAGCACGTGGGGTTTTACCTCTTCGAGAGGGCACAAACCTGGGTAAACATTGTCTCTCTCTACTTCATGTTACCATCAAGACAAGATCACCAGCTCGGGACCCCCTACCCGAGATCCGCCGAATTTAGCTCCGACACCCACCACCGCTAACTTTTGGAAGTCTTAAAAAAAGTTGGCGCGGGTCACCGAAATATTGTTGTGGCAGGCAAATGTTTTTCCTGCCGCTAGTGCATCACAAACCAGTGGCAGGCAGCGGCCTGTCACCCGCCACTGCTGCTTTTATCCCACGCCTAAATTTGAAGAAAAAAACTTACAACTGGGGTGGTCAGTTTCGCCCTCCACTGTTGCCATATAGCAGCGGCAGGCGAAATTTGGTACCTGTGGCGGATTCCCGCCGACATTCACCACCAATTTGAGCCCAACTATAAGCCTTTTTCAAGTAGTAGGTGTGGCTCATAGGAGCCGCACCAGAGCGAGACCGAATTAACAACAAAACTGTTTAAAAAATTAATAGCAAAAAGAAGGGAAAACATTGAATGTTGTACGATCATCAAGTTCCAATTCAAAGATCAACAACGGAAAATCAACTTTTGATATCTGGCCACATAAGCCGTAGTGGAGATAACCCACTGTGCCAGGGTGGGCCGACAATGGGAACTGTTCATATAATTATTATTTATTCAATTTTCATTTCAAGGTGGGCCCTGGCACCCGGGCACCCCTAGCTCTGCCACTGCGCGTAAGCCTCTGAAGACCAAGTTTAACGCCATTAAAATTTCGTTTGCACAACACAAATTGTGGGTTTCCAAGGTGGGTTTGACTTCATATATGAATATTTTCTGCGAGGAGCCTTAGTGACATACTTTGTCACAAATAATAAAATTATACAATTATTAAATGCAATAAATGTCCCACTTCTAAGGGACACATTCCTTGGAGGGGATACAAGTAAAATGTTACTGATCTCCCAAAATTTGCCAAATACAACATAAGCAAAAAATAACAACATAAGCATTTCATTCGGAAGTGTCGTCGGCGGTGCTCATAAATCCACCCAAGAAGCCAGCGCCATTGCAGCTCCCACATAGAATTTCACGCTTTCCTCTGCCATGTTTTAAATGAACCGACAGAAAACATTGGAAACTTAGATAATTTAATCCTAATAGAGTATTGTCAGTTAGAGCAAGACTTATTTTACCTGCAAAGCCAGCATAATCCTCCAGCTTTGAATCGGCCGCCAAAATGGTCTTCCAAATTCTCCCCACCTCCCTTGCATTGGGTGCATGCGATTGCGCCTGCCATTTGCCATAAGATTGTTACAACCGATTGGAATGAGCTCCTGTGGCATCGATCCACAGAAAATTGATCACGAGAAAAACTCCACCAAAATGCAATGAAGACTCAGATCCACTTGAAACATTGTTACACATTGATCGATACGGCATTCAATTTGCACCAAGACCGAATTAATATTGCATAGCTGAGCTTTTAACATGCTAAAAGTGCAGGGAGACATAAATTGCTTTAGAATAGATACATTTTTCCAAGAAGTGGTGTACTGAAGTAAAATCCACATTATTGCATTTCCAAGGTTTAACAAGTCGGTTCAGAGAATGATCAAATCATCAAACAACTCACACCTATATACTGTATGCATTTGTTGGTAAAATATAGTCCCTCTGTAAAGAAATATAAGACCTTTTAGATCACTAGAATTAAGCCATGGTAGTACATAGCTACAATAAGTACTCGGGTAAAATATGATACTACAAAATTCTCGCTTCAGAAGCATGGAACTGGGTCAGAGAGCACAAAGATTGCTAATGCTAACCACAGTTCACATATCCATTTGGTAAAAGAGTTTAATTTTGTGAGGAAAACAGATTAAAGAGTGATAATAAAAGATTTCCAAGTGTCGTGAGAACACCGTATATCAAACACATGATCACCCTTTATAAAACAACGGAGGAAAACCCAACAGTGAAAGGGTCCAAACCCTACTACTTCGGTTTCAGCACTCACTTGTGGAACAAGGAGCTTCATGGAGTTGTTGTTTTTTTGAGCCAAACCTGTGAGAATTTCTTCTCACAGCATATTCTTATAGATTTTGTGGTTTACGCAAAAAGTACAACAAAACGAAACAGAAGAAAGCAAAGAAAAATACAGCAGTGTCAAGAGGCACAAGGAGTACCCATTGCCGTCTAGTGTGTATACTATCTAAAGGCTTGAGCCGAGTCAGTGAACTGGCTATATTTTTCCTTCTTTGCCCTGTGAACCACCCAATTCAGCTCCTCTTTGAATTTCTTCCCGCAAGAATACAGGATTGGCTCAAGCCCTGTGAAGATGAAGTGATTCCTGGTGTTCCAAATGGCCCAGGAGATCAGAATAACAATCTCTAAGAAAAAAAAAAGGCACCTAAAGATGATTTTTAAGCTGACTGAGCTGCTCTTGGATGGTGCCAGCCATGCACCGGCATCCAAGTTGGGCATAAGTGTCTCCAGCAAACTTGTGCAACATGGCAGTGGAAGAACAGGTGATCTCTAGTTTCAAGCACCCTTGTACCAGACATGACACGAGTGTAATTAGGGACGAAGAAATGTTTTTCTCTGAAGTAATTGTCTGGTGTTCAACCTATTGTGTATGAGAAGCCAGTAAAAGTTTTTGTGTCTGAGTGGGCAACAAGTACTCCAAAGCCGCTTACTTAATAGCACGAATAACCTGCACATCTTCCAAAATGAACTGGTACGCCTTAGAGACCTTGTATGACAGAGCACCAGGTGGAAACTGCCACACATCCTACGCATTGAGCTATTTGGGTGAGTACTCAACACTAGAGATCTTGTACCCTATGCATCCACATTTCGACATAAGCTACCCACCTAATCGAAATTAGTAGTTTAGTGCTACTAATCTTATCACCATTTCAAATATTTCTTACCATACATACTGATTGTTCCAGATTGCTTTATATGATAGTTATGGGTTGGGTACCTTGTAGTTTAAACTTTAAACAGAAGAAGACGGCTGGCTTACCGTTCCCTTCACAGGCAGTGCAAACAAGACTGTATGCCTTCTTTTTGGAAGCTTCGGGCTTCTTTTCGTCCTGGTCCTTTGCTGCTGCCTGTGTGGATGGAAAGATTTCAGAATTGAGGTACAATGTTACCATGGAGTAAATTACTGATTCTTTGCATGGTATACAGCTCTACAGACTATGCGTGTTAATCATAGCGTAAACTACAACGTAGCTGCAAGAGACAACAGAGCACCGCACCACAACTCTAGGTGGAACTCATGGCTATGCACCCACAGTTCAACGGACAGAAAAGTAATTCAAGAATACTGGTAGCAGCATAGGGAGGGAGGAGAGACGGGAAAGGCGGTGCTGCAGACCTTGGCCTTGAGGGAATGGAGCCTGGAGCAGCGAGAGATGGGGCGGAGGAAGAGAACGGGAGGAGGCGAGGTTCTAAGGGCGGCCGGAGGGGAGGTGACGGTGGCCGTGAGGCCGGAGGTGGCCGCCATTCGAGAACGGCGTGTGCGAGGGAGGTAGCTGAGAGTTTGGAGAGTCGAGATGGGCGGCCAACAAGATAGAGGAGTGGAGGCCAATCCACCGCGATAAGGGAGGTGCAGGAGCGAACGGATGGTCGCTGATGGGCACTTTTGGAGTGAAGCTTTGCAGGGGCGACCAAGCAAGCCCCAAGGGAAGGGATTGGCGAGAGATATTTGTTGTCCAAGTAAACAGCGAGTAACACCGGGCGTGTCGATGGATTTTAGCTGGATTTTACGGGAAAACGCCACTGTAAACTGAAAAGCTTTCGCAACTCATTTGTTAGTGTCAGGTCAAAAAAAAATCATTTGCTAGTGTAAATTTTCTGTTCATGGACGGTCGCGGACATGCGGGTGCTGTCCCCACTTGCATCTCCCGCCGGACGGTAGGCGAAGACATTGAAGGTTGGGAGTGGCTTTGCCCGTTTAATACATCGTCATGCAACTTCGACGTATGATCTAAACACGTGCATATTTGTGAAAACTAATACGGTTCAGATTTGAAATCGTATTACTCGAATCTTAGTGATAAGGTTTAAGCATAATAAAGTCATAGCAATGTCAATCTCAAAACGTAGGTGACATTAGGCATCAAGACCTAACAAATCTGATAGTTATTAGATAATGGATTTTATCCAATTCTCATCCATCTACTTGGTTGGTGGGCATGATAATTTCTCAAGAAAGCTACACTCTCAAAATTGCTACAATATAAGGCGGTCTCGAATTTTAAGCCTAACTTTGACCATTCAATTTTTAAGACCTTGTTTGGAACTTCATATTAAGTTTGATACCAAGGAATTGGAATTGTGTGTGATCAATACCAACCATTTGGATGGCGACGGAACTGAAAATCAATCATGGGCTCAATTTCATGGACAATTAGGAGCACCCCAACCTAATAAAGAGACTCATGCATATGAATCCCTTGGAATCACCCTCCTCGTGTTTTTCCTCACTAGACGTCCAGAAGGCCGCTTCTACTGACCACCTTGCTACTCACATCCATCGACCATGCTGCTTTCCGTTCTACCCATCACCTTGCTGCAACTTCCCTGTTGCCAACGCCACCATAACTTCACCACGCTAACACCATCCTCTGTCGGCGTTCTGGGAACGGTGGTCCCCAGACTTGCCTGCCTGCGGCCTGCGACGTGGCTCAAGTGGTGGCCCAGTACGGCCCATCTTCATCAACCCAAGACTCAAGACCCTCGCGAGGGGCCAAGCCTCACGGGCCGGACGACGCAAGGCTTCCTCAGGGACGGCCTCGCCAGGTAGGCTCGCGAGGAGGCGGAGAGATCAAGGCAGGGTACCTCGCAAGGTGCTCGTGACGCAAGCCATGATGATCGAGGCCAGGCGGGCGTCAGGCAGGCGCCGGGCTGCGCAGTGTCCTTGTTTCCTCTTTGGTGCAAAGGGGGCAAGCACAGACGCGGAGTACCGAGGCATCAGGCAAAGGTTGCCATTTCGGTGCAACGAGACCAAGACCAGCGGAGCGGCAGGACGGAGGTCATCGTGGAGCCCAAGACGGCGTCATCACCAGTGCTTTTGGCAGCCGAAGACCAACTTTAGTCAGGATAACTTGTACTAGATGTTCCCCTTCGAAATGGTCGTTGTTGGCGCCCTTCCCGCTCAATATTTGGGAAGAGGCCCAGGGCCTCTATAAATAGGACTAGCCACCACGGTAGATGGGATCGAGACTTTGGAAGCCTAGCCAGAGAGAGAGAGAGAGAGAGAGAGAGAGAGAGAGAGAGAGAGGCGATCGAACTCACCCAAGCAGTTCATCGCACCAGCCCAAGAACACCTCTCGCGAGGTTGTTCTCCCCTTGTACTGTTCATCATCAGCCCTTGAGGCAGTCCACCACACCACACATTGGAGTAGGGTATTACACCACAACGGTGGCCCGAACCAGTATAGATCTCGTGTCCCTTGTGTTGTTCATCGTTTTCCAGCTTAGATCTCACGAGGCGATCGGGCATAGATCGGTAGGGGAGAGATCTTCGTGCGCACCCCAGTGTTCGAACCTTAAGGGTCTGCCAAAACCCAACATCCAACATTTGGCGCGCTGGGTAGGGGTGCGCCGGAATCTTTCTTTCGCCGTGCGCGTTCAATCTTCCGTTGCGTCCATGGCTGACGCTCGCCGGGCTCGCGCCGAGCGTCGGGCTGCTCTCGCCGCCCGCGTCGCCCAGACGGTGCTCGACGGCGGGCGCCCCCATCGTTCCCCATCAGCACCACGTTACGCCCTCATGGCGTAACGCGCCACCCGCCCGATCGCCGACGCCTCGCTGAAACCGGGGGCTCGAGCTCGCCCCCGCCTTGCGACAGGTGCAGTGGCCGCGCAAGTTCAAGCCGGACATGCCACCGCGCTACGACGGCACGGCCGACCCGCAGGCCTTCCTGCTGGCATATGAAGAAGCCGTCCTCAAGGCCGGAGGCGACGACAAGGTCATGGCGAACTGGCTGCCCATGGCCCTCACCGGCGTCCCGCGCATGTGGCTGCTCCACCTGCCAGCGGCTTCTGTGGCCTCTTGGGAGGAGTTGCGCAACCTCTTCCTCACCCACCATGCTACGCCGGCACCCCCGGTCGTCGCGGCCATCCTGGGCGGATCACAGGGGCCACCTTCGAGCCGCCATGTCAAGCCGTTCATCCCCCAGATCGGCGCCGCCCTCAAGCGCCGAGAAACTCCCCCGGGCTGGGTGGCACCCAAGGCCGATTTGACCTTCAGCTCGGACGATCACCCCTCCAACACCGCCTGCGCGGGCGCGCTCCCGATGCTGTGCACCCCCACCATCTGCCAAGTGGCCGTCACCAAGACCCTCATCGACGGTGGTGCCGGCCTCAACATGCTCTCGGTGGAGGCCTTCAGCCTCCTTCACGTGCCGCTAGAGCGGCTTCAACCCAGCAAGCCCTTCTTGGGCGTCGGAGGCGGTTCCGCCGGCTCCCTGGGGCAGATCCGCCTCCCGGTGACCTTCGGCACCCACGACAACTTCCGCACTGAGCTGATCGACTTCGACATCGCCCCCATCGGCCTCCCGTACAACACCATCCTCGACTACCCAGCCTTGGCCCAGTTCATGGCAGCGACTCACCCGGCATACAACCTCATGAAGATGCCCGGGAGCAGCGGCCCCATCGTGTCCCGGAGACACAAGGGATGCGCTTCTGAGCACTCAAGCTTGCCCTCAAAGGCGGCAGCGGTGGCGCAGGCGCACCGGTAGCGGATGTCCTCGAGCCTGCTGGGGCTGCGCCCGGCTAAGAAGAAGCAGCTATTCAGCCAAGACAAGGCGGAGACCAAGCGGTACCGGTCGACAAGGATGGATCCACAGCGCCAACCTTGAGCTCGGCAGGAGGAGGCCCCGGTCAGTTCCTGGCACAAGCAAACAAGAAGGTGTTTGCATGGGAGCCTAATCAGCTGGCGGGGGTCCCAAGAGATGTAATTGAACATCATCTCAACGTGTGCCCCAACGTGTGCCCCGTGAAGCAGAAGGCAAGGCGGCAGTCCACTGAAAAGCAGGCCTTCATCGTCCAAGAAACCCGCAAGTTAGAGGCAGCAGGAGTCATTCGCGAGGTCCGCTACCCTGATTGGCTGGCCAACCCTGTTGTCGTGCCAAAAAAGGGAGGAAAGGAACGCATGTGTGTCGACTTCACCAACCTCAGCAAGGCCTGCCCACAGGATCCGTTCCCGCTCCCCCGCATCGACCAGATCATCGACTCTACCGCTGAGTGTGACCTATTGTGCTTCCTGGATGCCTTCTCGGGCTATCACCAGATCAAGATGGCGGTAGAAGACGTGGAGAAAACGGCCTTCCTGACCCCGTGTGGAGTATACTGCTATACATGCATGCCATTTGGGTTGCGCAACGCAGGCGCGACCTTTCAGCGGCTGATGCACATCACCTTGGGCCGGCATCTCGGGAGGAATGCTGGAGCTTACGTCGATGACATTGTGGTGAAGTCTCGGGAGGCAAAAACCCTGATACAGGACCTGGAAGAAACCTTCGCAAGCCTCAATGAAGTGGACCTGCGGCTCAACCCGGAGAAGTGCGTGTTCGGAGTCCCCTCGGGCAAGCTCCTGGGCTTCCTCGTGTCCCACAGGGGCATCGAGGCTAACCCAGAGAAGGTCAAGGCGGTCGAAGACATGAGCCCGCCGAAGACCCTCAGAGAAATGCAGAAGCTCACCGGGCGAGTAACCGCGTTAGGGCGTTTCATCTCCAAGCTGGGAGAGCGAGCACTGCCCTTCTTCAAGCTGATGAAGAAGAAAGGCCCCTTCGAATGGACTGAAGTGGCCGGCAAGGCGTTCCAAGATCTCAAGAAGTACCTTACCAGCCCTCCGGTGATGGTAGCTCCGCGCCCTCGGGAGCCCTTGGTGCTCTACCTTGCGGCCACCCCCTATTCCGCCAGCGCAGCCCTGGTGGCGGTTAGAGAGGAGCGCCGGACCAAGGCCGCAGCTGCCGTCCCAGCCGGGGCAGAGCAGAGCCTGGAAGGCCTCGCGAAGACCACAACCGCAGCAGAAAAGGATCAGCCCCAGCAGGGGAGTGCACCCAGAGCAGAGGAGGCCTCTCCAGGCGACCAAGCGTTGGGGCCTCCGTTGCCTCAGGAGGCGCCTCAACCTCCGAAGGACGCAGGCTGCGCTAGTACCCTCAACCTCGTCGAGCACCCTGTCTACTTCGGCCAAGACGGTGCTACGGGGCCTTGAGCGTGGTACCCCATGCCCCAAAAACTCCTCCTCAAGATCTTGTTGGTGGCCTCATGGCTGCGGCACTACTTTCAAGGCCATCCCATCAAGGTCGTCTCATCATACCCCTTGGAAAGGGTACTCAGGAGCCCCAACTCAGCTGGGAGAGTCGCTGAATGGAACATCAAACTGCAAGCGTTTCAGCTGGAGTTCAAGACGACTGTGGTCATCAAGGGCGCCAGACTTGCAGATTTCGTGGCGAGAATGGGCAGAGGCACCGGGCTCAAAGCGGGCGAGGACCGGTCGCTTTCCCAGTGAAGTGAAGCCGGACGGCTGGGTCATGTACTTGACGGAGCGTTCTTGACAGTAGCGAGGAGCTGGCGCGGTGCTCATATCCCCACTCGGGACAAGCTCTACTACGCCATGCAACTCTGCTTTCGGCATGGAGAGAAGGTCTCCAACAACATAACAGTATGAGGGCCTGATAGCGGGCTTGAAAGCTGCAGTCGCCTTGGGGGTGAAGCGCCTCATCATCAAGGGCGATTCACAACTCCTCGTCAACTTCTCCAACAAGGTATATGAGCCGAAGGATGAGCACATGGAAGCGTGTATCTCACGGAAGTCCGCAGGATGGAGAAACAGTTTTGGGGGCTGGAGTTGCAACATGTGCCTCGCGGCACCAATCAAGAAGCTGATGACATCGCAAAGAGGGCGTCCAGGCGGCTGCCTCAGAGCCCGGGCGTCTTCGAGGAGCGACTCTTCAAACCCTCGGCAGGCCATCACTATCAAGCACAAGACCGCCTTAGGAGGAGCTCCCTCAACCGCCGCCTCGGAGCCCGGCCAGGCCCAACCTCGGGGGCACGCTTGCTCCTGGCGCTGGAGCCTCAGGAGGGGTGTTGGACTGCGGAGTTCAAGGATTACTTGATGCAAGGGACCTTGCCGGAGAAGGAGGAGGACGCGGAGCGCGTGGCGTGGCAGGCCACGGCCTACTTCATCCAAGACAGAGAGCTCTACCTAAAGCGCCCAAATGACGTTACTCTACGTTGCATCTCCAGGGAGCGGGGAAAAGAGCTGCTGGAAGACATTCACGGTGGAGACTGCGGGCACCACTCGTCTTCGCGCACACTCGTCGGCAAGGCGTTTCGCAGCAGTTTCTATTAGCCAACAGCACTCAACGACGCAATCGAGCTGGTGAAGGCTTGTGAAGCCTACCAGTTCCACGCCAAGCAGATTCACCAGCCAGCTCAGGGCCTTCAGACCATTCCCCTCTTGTGGCCGTTCGCTGTGTGGGGACTGGACATCCTTGGCCCATTTCCTCGGGCGCCAGGGGGCTATCGCTACCTTTACGTCGCCATTGACAAATTCACTAAGTGGGCCGAAGTGGAAGTTGTCCGCACCATCCCGGCCGGCTCAGCAGTCAAGTCCATCAGGGGCCTCGTGAGCCGGTTTGGGGTACCCAATTGCATCATCACCGACAACGGTTCGCAGTTCACCAGCAATCTCTTCAAAACATATTGTGCTAACCTTGGAACACAGATATGCTACGCTTCGGTGGCGCACCCGTGGAGCAACGGCCAAGCTGAGCGCGCAAACGCAGAGGTCCTGAAGGGCCTCAAAACCCGAACCTTCAAGAAGCTGGAGGCCTGCGGCAGGGGCTGGCACGACGAGCTCCAGCCCGTGCTATGGTCCATCTGTACTGCCGCTACCAAGTCGACCGGCAAAACCCCGTTCTTCCTCGTCTACGGTGCTGAGGCGGTCCTTCCTCACGAGGTCAGGCATCGCTCCGCGCGGGTCCTGGCTTTCGATGAAGCGCAGCAGGACGCCATGCGGGGGATGGACCTTGTGCTTGGGGAGGAACGTCGTCTGGAGGCTGCGCTTCGGGCTATGAGATACCAACAAGCACTGCGACGGTACCACTGCCGCAGCATCTGCCCCAGGACCCTCGAGGTAGGTGACCTCGTGCTCAGACGGGTACTCTCCAGGGAGGGGTTGCACAAGCTCTCGCCCATGTGGGAGGGCCCGCTCAAGGTTGTTCATGTCTCTAGGCCCGGCGCTGCACGCTTGGAGACTCAGGAGGGGGTGCCCATCCCGAACGCGTGGAACATCCAGCATCTCCGGAAGTTCTACCCTTGAAGAAAGGCCCGGAGCCTGTGAAGAAGGCCAACGCCTGTGAAGCTCATTTCCCCGAGAAAGGCCCGGAGCCTGTGAAGAAGGCCAACGCCTGTGAAGCTCATTTCCCCGAGAAAGGCCCAGAGCCTGTGAAGAAGGCCAACGCCTGTGAAGCTCATTTCCCCGAGAAAGGCCCGGAGCCTGTGAAGAAGGCCAACGCCTGTGAAGCTCATTTCCCCGAGAAAGGCCCGGAGCCTGTGAAGAAGGCCAATGCTTGTGAAGCTCATCGCCCGTGACACTCTCACGTAATAATGAGTTGGGGCTGTACACGCCCCGGAGTCTCCGGAGAGCCGCCCTCGGGCCTCGAGGGCTCCCGCCCACGCCCAGTGGCAGCACTTAGCTCCGCGCTGGTGAGAAGACGTCAAAGACTAGATTAGGTGCTGGACGCGGCTTTTTCATTTGCTTTCTGCAGTTGGCTTGTTCGTCCCTATTTGAAGTTTTATTGAAGTTGTTGTCGTCCTTAGCTTGTGACTCTTTGTCTTTTTCGCTCACTTGCCTCGTTTTCTCTCGCGCAAGTCTCGCGGGGGAGCTACGCGGGCACCCTTGCGAGTGTTTTCTGCCCCTGTCGTTTGAAGCTTTCCTATCCAAGTCCACTACGGGAGCACCCCTCCCAGTCCGTGCCCCACGGGCATCGCGACGTGAACACAGGACCTGGGTCGGTCGCCCCCACAATCGAGACCGGCAGCTACCCCTCCTGACTAACCCTTGCAGGACATGAAAAGCGCGGCAAGGCCTCGGCCTCGGGAAGCGAAGACCGCGACAAGTCCCCCGAGCTAAGTAATTCCTGCACGCGGGCATGCGGCACAAAAACACAGCACAGAAATAGCGGAAACAACATGATAATTAACAAAGAATAGCTTAGCACGCCCCACGGGCCCTACACTACTTTCTCTTTGCGCAGGAAGGAGAAAAACAAAATAGGCACGACTTGATCGGCATCAACTCGCTGGCGAGGGCTCAGATCGCCCGAGCTCGGGCCAGACTCCTCCTCGCGCTTCACCGAGGCGCGGCGGCGGACTGACCCACTACCTCCCTCCAGGCAGGTGCGACGGTGCGGAGGCTGCTCACGGCCACCGCTGAAGGAGCTGCTGTCCGAAGGAGAGTCGCCAAAGCTCGACGAGCCCCGAGCGCCGCCGACCACGCGCCTGCCGTCATCTTCATCCCGATCACCGCCGGGGCTGGGTACACGGCCGCAGTCATCGTCTTCGGGGCAGCACCCAGCACGGCGACCGTCTTCTCCGAACACCCTCACGTAGAGGGTGGCATCGCCGTCGAACTTGAAGTGCAGGGTACACTGCCGACTCAGGCCACCCGCGCGGGCAAACGTTTGCCAGCCTGATACGTCACCTTCGTATCTACTTTTCCAAACACTTTTGCCCTTGTTTTGGACTCTAACTTGTATGATTTGAATGGAACTAACCCAGACTGACGCTGTTTTCAGCAGAATTGCAATGATGTTGTTTTATGTGCGTAAAACAAAAGTTCTCGGAATGACCAAACTCCACGGGATGTCTTATAAAAATAATAATAAATCCTCGCCAAAGATGAGGACCAGGGGGCCCACACTGTCCACGAGGGTGGGGCGCCTCCCTGGGCGCGCCCCCCTACCTCGTGGGCCCCCTGGAGACCCTCCGACGCCAACTCCAACTCCATATATTGGCTTTCAGGGAGAGAAAAATCAAAGAAAGTTTCATCACGTTTTACGATACGGAGCCGCCGCCAAGCCCTAATCTCTCTCGGGAAGGCTGATCTGGAGTCCGTTCGGGGCTCCGGAGAGGGGGATTCGTCGCCGTCGTCATCATCAACCATCCTCCATCACCAATTTCATGATGCTCACCGCCGTGCATGAGTAATTCCATCGTAGGCTTGCGGGACGGTGATGGGTTGGATGAGATTTATCATGTAATCGAGTTAATTTTGTCAGGGTTTGATCCCTAGTATCCACAATGTTCTAAGATTGATGTTGCTATGACTTTGCTATGCTTAATGCTTGTCACTAGGGCCCGAGTGCCATGAATTCAGATATGAACCTATTATGTTTTCATGAATATATATGTGTTCTTGATCCTATCTTGCAAGTCTATATTCACCTATTATGTGTTATGATCCGACAACCCCGAAGTGACAATAATCGGGATACTTCTCGGTGATGACCATAGTTTGAGGAGTTCATGTATTCACTATGTGCTAATGCTTTGTTCCGGTTCTCTATTAAAAGGAGGCCTTAATATCCCTTAGTTTCCAATAGGACCCCGCTGCCATGGGAGGGTAGGACAAAAGATGTCATGCAAGTTCTTTTCCATAAGCACGGATGACTATTTAC
The DNA here is from genome assembly GCA_021605145.1 of Aegilops bicornis. NCBI lineage: Eukaryota > Viridiplantae > Streptophyta > Magnoliopsida > Poales > Poaceae > Aegilops > Aegilops bicornis. The sequence goes on from CM038675.1 coordinate 574,707,607, forward strand.
GGAATACATGCCTACATTACATTGATGAATTGGAGCTAGTTCTGTGTCACCCTATGTTATGACTGTTACATGACGAACCACATCCGGCATAATTATCCATCATTGATCCGGTGCCTACGATCTTTCCATATAGTGGTTTACGCTTATTTACTTTTCCGCTACTCGTTACAATCACTACAAAAATACCAAAAACATTACTTTTGTTGTCTTTACTTTTGTTACCGTTACCACCACTATCATATTACTTTGCTACTAAACACTTTGCTGCAAATATTAAGTTTCCAGGTGTGGCTGAATTGACAACTCAGTTGCTAATACTTGAGAATATTCTTTGGCTCCCCTTGTGTCGAATCAATAAATTTGGGTTGAATACTCCACCCTCGAAAACTGTTGCGATCCCCTATACTTGTGGGTTATCAAGACCTTTTTCTGGCGCCGTTGTCGGGAGCATAGCTCTATTCTTTGAGTCACTTGCGATTTATATCTGCTGGACACTATGAAGAACTTGAAAGACGCTAAGACAACAATTTATCCCTCAACTACGAGGGGAGGTAAGGAACTGCCATCTAGCTCTACACTTGATTCACCTTCTTTTATGAGTAAGCTAGCGACACATAAACCTGCTTCTGCTATTCGTTCCGATATGTCGCATGTTATTGATGATGCCACTTCTGCTATGCATGATACTTATGATGAAACTACTTCTATGCTTGATACTACTGTGCCCCTTGGTGAATTTCTAGATGAACAAATATCTAGGTCTAGAGAAAGAGAAATTATTGAAACTGAATACAATGATGAAAGTGATGATGAAAATATGCCTACTTTTCTTGAGGGTTATCTTTTTGATGCGGAATCTTCTGCAGCTATTTTTGCTTGTAAGGATAGATATGAACTTAAGAGGCTGCTAGTTAAATGGAGTAAAGAATCTCTTAGAGATAGGATGAGACCGACCTCGCTTTTGCTACTTCACCTATATGTGTTCTCGATAAGGGTTATGAATTCTCTGTTGATCCCGATATAATTACTTTGGTTGACTCTGATCCTTTTTATGGCTATGAATCAAACTGTTGTGGCACATCTTACTAAGTTAAATGATATAGCTGCCCTGTTTACTAATGATGAGAGATCGCGCTACTTTTATATACTCAAAATATTTCCGTTCTCATTAAAGGGTGATGCTAAGATATGGTTTAATTCTCTTGATCCTGGTTGTGTGCGTAGTCCCTGTGGATATGATTTATTACTTCTCTGCTAAATATTTCCCTGCTCATAAGAAACAAGCTGCTTTGAGGGAAATATATAATTTTGTGCAAATTGAAGAAGAGAGTCTCCCACAAGCTTGGGGGAGGCTTCTCAAGTTACTTAATGCTTTGCATGATCATCCTCTTAAGAAACCTGAAATACTTGATATCTTTTATAATGGACTAACCGATGCTTCCAGAGATTACCTGGATAGTTGTGCTGGTTCTCTTTCGTGGAAAGAACACCGGATGAAGCAGAAATTTTATTGAATAATATGTTGACAAAAGAAAATAATTGGGCACCTCTGAGCCAACTCCCGAGCCAGCTCCCCGAGCCACCATCGAGCCTATTCCTAAACCAACTCAAGAAGAGAGGTGTTCTATTTCTCGATCCTGAAGATATGCAAGAGGCAAAGAAATCTATGAAAGAAAAAGGTATTAAAGCTGAAGATGTTAAGAAATTACCTCCTATTGAAGAAATACATGGTCTTAATCTACACTTTGTTGAAGAAGTCTATGATCTCAATTCTTTATTCACTGAAGAACCTCCTGATCCCAATATCCCGACACAGGTAGTAAAGGTAAATTCTCTCTATAGATTTGATGAAGGTGATATTCCTCATTACAAGTCTGCTAGGCAATGCTTTGATGAGTTTGATAATTTTATTGTCAAACAAGAAAACTTTCATGCTTATTTTGGTAGACAATTGAAATATGATTCCAATATGATTAAACACTTGGGTGATTATATGGCTAATATTAGAGGTGAACTTAAACTTGTTAGCAAACATGCTTCTATGGTTACCACTCAAGTAGAGCAAGTACTTAAAGCTCAGAAAGAAGTGCTTGATGAAATGAGTAGTAAGAAAAATGATTATGTTGTTAGAGTGGCTACTAGAACTGGTAGAATGACTCAGGAACCTTTGTATCCTGAAGGCCACCCTAAGAGAATCGAGCAAGATTCTCAGAGAAATAATATTGATATGCCTAGTTCTTCTAAAAGGAAGAAAAAGAAGAATGATATGACTTTGCAAACTTCTAGTGAACCTATTGCTAAACCACCTGATAATCCAAATGATATCTCTATGTCTGATGCTGAAACACAATCTGTTAATGAACATGAACCTAGTGAAAATGTTAATGATGATGTTCATGATGATGCTCAACCTAGTAATGATAATGATGTAGAAGTTGAACCTGTTGTTGATCTTGATAACCCACAATCAAAGAATCAACGTTATGATAAAAGAGACTTCGTTGCTAGGAAACACGTCAAAGAAAGAGAACCATGGGTTCATAAACCCATGCCTTTTCCTCCCAAACCATCCAAGAAAAAGGATGATGAGGATTTTGAGCGCTTTGCTGAAATGATTAGACCCATCTTTTTGCGTATGCGATTGATTGATATGCTCAAAATGAATCCTTATGCTGAATATATGAAAGGTATTGTTACAAATAAAAGAAAGATACCGGAAGCTGAAATTTCCACCATGCTTGCTAATTATACTTTTAAGGGTGGAATACCAAAGAAACTTGGATATCCAGGGGTACCTACTGTACCATTCTCCATTAAAAGAAACTATGTTAAAACTGCTTTATGTGATCTTGGAGCCGGTGTTAGTGTTATGCCTCTCTCTTTATACCGTAGACTTGACTTGAATAAGTTGACACCTACTGAAATATCTTTGCAAATGGCTGATAAATCAACTGCTATACCTGTCGGTATTTGTGAGGATGTGCCTGTTGTGGTTGCAAACGTTACTATTTTAACGGACTTTGTTATTCTTGATATTCCCGAGGATGATAGTATGTCTATTATTCTTGGAAGACCTTTCCTTAATACTGCAGGGGTTGTTATTGATTGCAACAAAGGCAATGTCACTTTTCATATTAATGGTAATGAGCATACGATACACTTTCCGAGGAAACAACCTCAAGTTCATAGTATCAACTCTATTGGAAAAATTCCATCGATTATATTTGGAGGTTTTGAATTTCCTCTCCCTACTGTCAAGAAGAAATATGATATACTTATTATTGGGGATGTCCATATCCCGGTTGAGGTAACATAGTGTTATTCGAAATTTCTCCGGTTCCATGATTATCGGAATGAGTTTGTTAACAAGACTTGATCAACCTTGTTAGTGGATTCCTTTTGATGAGCATGAGATGGATGAAACTAGAAGCACAACCTTCTGTACCCTCTTTATATTTTCTGTTCTTTAGTTGAAATAAAGTAAAATAGTATTTTTCTGCCTGTTTCCTGATTTATCTGTGCAATATAAAAATACCCCGAAAATAAAAGTCCTCAGAATGCCATGCCAATTTAATATGATTTTTTCTGCAATATTTGAGGATTTATAGTGCAAAAATTACATGGGAGCTGCCACCTGGCCACGAGGGTGGAGGGCGCGCCCTACCCCCCTGGGCGCGCCCCCTGCCTCGTAGGCCCATGGTGGCCCTCCTCCACTTATCCCTGCACCCATCTTCTTCCTCCGCCTCACACAAACCCGAAAAACCAACTCAAGCTCGTGTGTTCCAAATGCCACTTTTTGCTATGATTTTCGATCTCCTTGCTCAAAGCAACTCTAGCAAAACTGCTTGGGGAGATTGTTCCTTGGTATGTGACTCCTCCATTGGTCCAATTAGTTTTTGTTCTAGTGCTTTATTCTTTGCAAATTTGTGCTGCATAGGTGACCATGTTCTTGAGCTTGCATGTCAAATTTATATGGTTCCAAGTAGTTCTAATGCTTGATTTATGCTCTAGGCACTTGTATGAGTAGTTGCTATCAGTTTTATTGAAGTTGGTTCACTTTTGTTTGAAGTTACTAAAAATTTCAGAATTATTTTTCAGAGAAAACAATATGTTTAGGAAGATGTTCCAAGGTGGTTCTTCAAGGAAGCAAGGTCCTGTGCTTGCAATGCGTGATGTCGACGAGGAACCACCAAGAGACGCTCTTGTGAGGCCTTGTGAATGGCCTTCGGAAAATTTTATGGATCAAGCGGAATCAAAGAAGAATTTAACGCATATTTGCATCGCCGGTCTTGAGGACTTTGAAGTCGACAAATACCCCAAAGATCGTGACCTCACAAGTTCATTTGTGGGGAGGTTTGAGTTTTCATCTTCGCGTAATTCTCCTTCAGTCATGTTTGACCTTTATGACAAATCTTATACCATGGACTTAGAGGATTTCACTTTTGCATGCAAACTTCCATCTTGGGGTAGTGTCAGGGATCCCCCTAAATCTGAATATAGAGACTTTCTTGCTAGAATAACTGTGGGGGAATCTAGAGATATAACACAAGCCACTATAGGGAGCATTCACTTTCCTGCTATACATTATTTTGCTCTCTTCATAGGTAGATGCATAAATGCTAAGGATGAAGCATGTCACATGTGTGCCCCTGATCTCAGCATTCTCAGAAGTGATGTGTTAGGAGACCAATCTTATCATATGGGAGCCATTATAGCTCATAGGTTGCATCATAATAGACATAACGGAGATTTCTTTGGAGGAATTTATGCAACCCGCTTAGCTAATTTTCTTGAGATAGACATTCGTGAGGGTGACATGGAGTTACCCCCTACTTATTTAGATTTTGATTCTATGGTTTCCCACCAGTTTGTTGAGAGGACTGAACCACCTCTCCAGTATCGACTAATCTTTAACAAACGACATGTTGTCCACGTTACTCTTCCTGCTCCTGCCTTCTTTGATTTTCAGACGAGAGGAAGATATATTATTACCAGAGAGGAGGTAGATGAGTACAAGAGGAGAGCGGAGGCGGCTCGACGCCACGCTGCAGCTCAGGAGGCGATAGCAGCTGCATCGCAGTACGACCCCAGCTACACCTACGGGTATCAGCCAGGCTATCCCTCGCAATAGACCAACTTAGGCCAAAAGCCTAAGCTTGGGGGAGAACGTATTTCTCACCGACATTTCATTTATGTTCACACACTCATTGCTAGATGTCGATGCTCATACTCTTTCACTGTAATATCCATGCTAGTTCATTTTCTTTTTCCTGCTTTCTTCTTGTGTGTTTAATAAACCTTAAGAAAAACCAAAAAGTTAGTAGTAGTTTATTTTTCCTGTTGTAGTAGTAATAATTAAAAAGAAAACCCAAAAATATTTCCCGTTCTTCTTTTTCTTGTTGGGAGCTTTCCCGTGTAAATATTTTTTATTTTCTTTCTTTTCCTTGGGGTCAGTAGGAGAAGACCATGATTAAATTGTTGAAGTGGCTCTTATATGCATTATTGTTGATTTAACCAAGAGCCTATATTGCCTTGTCTTCTCCTGCTTATTGAATGCTCGCAGATTCCAGCTTAGTCCAATGCACGTGCACTCTTATTATTATTAACATCGTTCGGTCGTGCAAGTGAAAGGCAATTATGATGACATATATGATGGACTGACTGAGATGGGAAAAGCTGGTATGAACTCAACCTCTTTTGTTTTTGTAAATATGATGAGTCCATCGTTCTTGATTCAGCTGATTATGAATAAACATGTTTGCAATGACAATTAGAGATCATAGTTGCTTGTGCCATGCTTGATTAGCTATGAGTTATAATGGTTTACCTCGCGTGCCAACATGCTATTAAAATGGTTATGATGTGGTATGATAGGGTGGTATCCACCTTTGAATGATTTAAGTGACTTGACTTGGCACATGTTCACGCGTGTAGTTGAAACAAATCAACATAGCCTTCACGATATTTATATTCATGGTAGATTATATCCTACTCATGCTTGTATTCAATGTTTATTAATTTTAATGCATGTTCATGACTGTTGTCGCTCTCTAGTTGGTCGCTTCCCAGTCTTTTGCTAGCTTTCATTTGTACTAAGCGGGAATACTGCTTGTGCATCCTATCCCTTAAACCCCAAAGTTATTCCATATGAGTCCACTATACCTTCCTATATGTTGTATCTACCTGCCGTTCCAAGTAAATTTGTATGTGCCAAACTCTAAACCTTCAAATAAACATTCTGTTTTGCATGCTCGAATAGCTCATATATCAACTAGTGCTGCCCTTATCTTCCGTGTTAGGCGGGTTATTCTCAAGAGGAGTGGACTCCGCTCCTCACTCACGAGAAAATGGCTGGTCACCGGGATGCCCAGTCCCATGCTTTATGCAAACTAAATCAAAATAATTGCAAACAAAACTCCCCACAGGACCCGTTGAATGTTGGAGGCACTTCGTTGTTTGACCGAGCCATGGATTGATGCTTGTGGAGGAGGGGGGGTATAAACTTTACCATTCTGTTTGGGAACCGCCTATAATTTGTTTAGCATGGAAGATATCGTCATCTCTTAGTTGTTATGTTGACAATGAAAGTATGCCGCTCAAAATATAATTTATCTCTATTTCAAAATCGAGCTCTGGCACCTCTACAAATCCCTGCTTCCCTCTGCGAAGGGCCTATCTATTTACTTTCATGTTGAGTCATCACCCTCTTATCAAAGGCACTAGATGGAGAGCACAGCTGTCATTTGCATTCATTACTGTTAATTTATATCGGGTATGACTATGATTGGATCTCTTTTACCATGAATTATAATGTCTAGTCAGTCCTTGATATTTGAAGGTGCTCTGCATTTATGTTTTGCGGTCTCAGAAAGGGCTAGCGAGATACCATCTTGTTATATCATATTATGATTGTTTTGAGAAAGTGTTGTCATCCGAGATTTATTATTATGACTTGCTAGTTGATTATGTTATTGATATGAGTAAACATGAGACCTGAGAATTATTGCAAATATGGTTAGTTATGATCTTTCTTTGAAAACACGAATCTGGATTGACATAGGTACAACAACAAGAGCAAACAGAGTTTGTAAAGTTTTCTTTTTCTCTTTCGGTTTGTCAACTGAATTGCTTGAGGACAAGCAAGGGTTTAAGCTTGGGGAGTTGATACGTCTCCGTCAGATCTACTTTTCCAAACACTTTTGCCCTTGTTTTGGACTCTAGCTTGTATGATTTGAATGGAACTAACCCTGACCGACGCTTATTTTTAGCAGAATTGCCATGATGTTGTTTTATGTGCGTAAAACAAAAGTTCTCGGAATGACCTGAAACTCCATGGGATGTCTTATAAAAATAATAAAAATCCTCGCTAAAGATGAAGACCAGGGGCCCACACTGTCCCACGAGAGTGGGGCGCCCCACCTCCTGGGCGCGCCCCTACCTCGTGGGCCCTCGAGACCCTCCGACGCAAACTCCAACTCCATATATTGGCTTTCGGGAGAGAAAATCAGAGAAAGTTTCATCGCTTTTACGATCACGGAGCCGCCGCCAAGCCCTAATCTCTCTCGGGAGGGTTGATCTGAGTCCGTTCGGGGCTCCGGAGAGGGGGATTCGTCGTCGTTGTCATCATCAACCATCCTCCATCACCAATTTCATGATGCTCACCGCCGTGCGTGAGTAATTCCATCGTAGGCTTGCTGGAAGGTGATGGGTTGGATGAGATTTATCATGTAATCGAGTTAGTTTTGTTAGGGTTTGATCCCTAGTATCCACAATGTTCTGAGATTGATGTTGCTATGACTTTGCTATGCTTAATGCTTGTCACTAGGGCCCGAGTGCCATGAATTCAGATATGAACCTATTATTTTTTCATGAATATATGTGTGTTCTTGATCCTATATTGCAAGTCTATAGTCACCTATTATGTGTTATGATCCGACAACCCAAGTGACAATAATCGGGATACTTCGGTGATGACCATAGTTTGAGGAGTCCATGTATTCACTATGTGCTAATGCTTTGTTCCGGTTCTCTATTAAAAGGAGGCCTTAATATCCCTTAGTTTCCAATAGGACCCGCTGCCACGGGAGGGTAGGACAAAAGATGTCATGCAAGTTCTTTTCCATAAGCACGTATGACTATTTACGAATACATGCCTACATTACATTGATGAATTGGAGCTAGTTCTGTGTCACCCTATGTTATGACTGTTACATGACGAACCACATCCGCATAATTATCCATCACCGATCCGGTGCTCACGAGCTTTCCATATATTGGTTTACGCTTATTTACTTTACGTTGCTATCAAGTTATAATCACTACAAAAATACCAAAAACATTACTTTTGCTGTCTTTACTTTTGTTACCGTTACCACCACTATCATATTACTTTGCTACTAAACACTTTGCTGCAGATATTAAATTTCCAGGTGTGGCTGAATTGACAACTCAGTTGCTAATACTTGAGAATATTCTTTGGCTCCCCTTGTGTCGAATCAATAAATTTGGGTTGAATACTCTACCCTCGAAAACTGTTGAGATCCCCTATACTTGTTGGTTATCACAGCCGCGGGTCAGGGCCGCATTCCCGGCGACATAGACCTCTAGCGAAGCCCAGGAGGCCCTACTGCAACAACCGTCCGCCTGAAGCCAGAGGCCGCCCGGAGCGCCGGCCGGAAGTTCACCTACAAAGAAGCGGGGAAGCTGGAGCCAGGTGTTGGTCGGGTCCGCCGACCACACGCTGAACTCCGACAACACCTCCGCCGAGTGGAAGCGCGGCCTAGGGGGTCGTGCAGTCACGGCGCGCCCCCCATCGACAACCTGGCGCCCATCGCCGCGCAAGGGATCGCCTTCACGACCGCGGGAAGCCACTACGGGAGCCACAGGATGCTTGCAGGGACGGCCTCGGCCGCGCTTGGCCGGGGGAGAGTCAGGCCCTTCGCGATGAGCCTTTCCCTTCTCCACGGCCGAAAACCTCTTCGGCGGCGCCATGGGGGATGGCGAGTAGCTGGGTAGAGAGAGAAGGAAGCAAGGAGGGAGATGCAGTGAGGCCTCGCGACTCCTGCATTTATAACCGGAAGGAAGCCAACCGTCGGCCTCCACGCTCGCAGGTAATCATGACCTGTTTCTTCATGCAGGGATTGTCAAGCCGAGCGGTTGCCGAGACAGTGTGGGGAAGCGAAGACGCCCATGTACAATCAACAGCCACGCGGCGCCCAAGGCCGCAGGCTGATGGGGCCCGCGGCGCTCCGCACTTGTCCCTTCGCTTCTCCGCTAAGCCAAGTCCGAGCGCGCCTTGGGCCTGGGGGCTACTGTCGGTGTTCTGGGAATGGGGGTCCCCAGACTTGCCGGCCTGTGGCCTGCGGCGTGGCTCAAGTGGTGGCCCAGTATGGCCCATCTTCATCAACACAAGACTCAAGACCCTCGCGAGGCCAAGCCTCATGAGGCGGACGACGCAAGGCTTCCTCAGGGACGGCCTCGCCAGGTAGGCTCGCGAGGAGGCGGAGAGATCAAGGCAGGGTACCTTGCGAGGTGCTCGTGACGCAAGCCATGACGATCAAGGCCAGGCGGGCGCCAGGCGGGTGCCAGGCGGGCGTCGGGCCGCACAGTGTCCTTGTTTCCTCTTTGGTGCAAAGGGGGCAAGCACAGACGCGGAGTACCGAGGCATCAGGCAAAGGTTGCCATTTCGGTGCAACGAGACCAAGACCAGCGGAGCGTGCAAGATGGAGGTCACCGTGGAGCCCAAGACGGCGTCATCACCAGTGCTTTTGGCAGCCGAAGACCAACTTTAGTCAGGATAACTTGTACTAGATGTTCCCCTTCGAAATGGCCGTTGTTGGCGCCCTTCCCGCTCAATATTTGGGAAGAGGCCCAGGGCCTCTATAAATAGGACTAGCCACCACGGTAGATGGGATCGAGACTTTGCAAGCCTAGCCAGAGAGAGAGAGGCGATCGAACTCACCCAAGCAGTTCATCGCACCAGCCCAAGAACACCTCTCGCGAGGCTGTTCTCCCCTTGTACTGTTCATCATCAGCCCCTAAGGCAATCCACCACACCACACACTGGAGTAGGGTATTACACCACAATGGTGGCCCGAACCAATATAGATCTCGTGTCCCTTGTGTTGTTCATCGTTTTCCAGCTTAGATCTCACGAGGCGATCGGGCGTAGATCGATAGGGGAGAGATCTTCGTGCGCACCCCAGTGTTCAAACCTTAAGGGTCTGCCGAAACCCAACATCCGACACCCTCTTCGAGGCACCGCCTCTTCATCTTTCTGTTGTCGCCACCATCTCCTCGTCTACTCGTCGAATCCTCTTCCCATCAGCAGCACCATCATGCTGGTTGGCCACTATCGAAAAAATAAGAGTAAAATACATTGGAGGTCCTAAAAGCATTCCAAGTGTGTCAAGTAGGTCCTAAAAATTTAAAATCGTTCACCGTGAGTCCTAAATGTGTGTAAATCGTTTATCGCGGTCCTAAAAGAATTCCAAGTGTATCAAGTAGGTCCTAAAAGTCGCGCGTCAAATACACATGTAAGACCCGCGGTGGACGATTTCAAACTTTTAGGACCTACTTGACACACTTGGGATAGTTTTAGGACCTCTGATGTATTTAAGTTGACCATCCAATAAACACTAATATGGAACTTTTTATCTTTCCTCGCTCTTGTTGTTCGTTGTTGCGTGTCATATTCTGATGTTTAGGAACAAGAGGTGTCAGGTTCTCTTTCGGATAGGCCCTATTAGGAGAAGAAAGGTTGAGGTTACCTTTTTTTCTCCAAATGGCTCACATGTTGCATTTGCTCTCAACCGGTAACCTCCTTCGAATCCTTCGTTCACACCCTCTCTGTTGGCATTGGCATTGGTTCTAGAGCAAGGACCTTATTGGCTCAAAGGAGATGAAAGGACTATTCTATTACTAATTGATGACATCAGGGGCTTACTCATCTTCTCCACTACAAATATTGAATGGCATGTTGGTAGGATAGCGGTGGAGGAGGAAAAAGAAGTAGAGTTAGGTTTTGTTGTGTGTAAGCTCTTGATCGAATGTGTGCTCATTCACAACGTATCTTTCTTATCCAATTGCTTCTTCTGAAAATGTGGCGTCGACTAAACTTTTGTATTCTTCCTTCATGGCTCCTCATGTTGCTACAAATAGAAATTCTTTGGGCCTTGCTCATACAATCCTTCGGGACTAATATTGTACATTCTAACATGGTTTCGCGAACACGTCCAGTCTTACCTTACTACTTGGCAATTCAAAGTCTAAATCCAATCATTAAGACACATCTGGATCCTAGTGGAGATGGTTGAATCGCTAACAAAGACAAGGGGGTTGCGGGCAGGAGGTGAAGGCCAAAATAAGAAGTGTGTCTACCCAGTAAGGAAGCGGATAAAAAGGTGTTGTCATCTATCTTGACTATACCTGGCCATAGGAAACCCGACCCGACCTGACCCAGCCCAAAAAAGCCCGGCCTGACTCGGCCCGGTCTTGCCCACGTGTTGGGGTTGGTCCTAAGATCTAGGGTCGATGGTTGGTCTGGGTCGGGCTTGGGCATGTCATATTTGTGATTTAGGGAAAGGGCCCAGCCCAAGGCCCGACGGGCTTTTCCATTGATGGGTCGGCTTGGGCCTGAAATGTAGGCCCGACGGTCGGGCCAGGCCCGGGCCTAGGTTTTCTACTATGGGCTTTGTTAGGCCTGGACCGAAGCCCGGCCTAGCCCAACATATGGCCAGGTATAATCTTGACTTCCAAGGCGTTGGAAATGAAGACCGAAGTTGGGACTCTTGGGAGCATATAATGTAGTCCTAGGAGTAGACTGGATGAGGAAATCCCCTATTATTTCAACAAGTCTCTAATATGGAACATTGTTTTTCCAAGTAAAAATCCCTACTAGGCCTTTTTGTTTGGGCAGTACTACGCGCCGGTGCGCTGGTGCAAATTTGGGCCGGTCCGCACGCAGCCGTGCGATCCAGCACACAGCAGCCGTCTGATATTATGCCCCACATCATCATATTCTTCCCACATTCTCCTATCGCTAAAGCATACAACAGGCGTATAGCGCGGGCATCGCCCACCCGTCGTAGCTCGTCACAGAAATCAAAAGAAGGCGTCGTTCATGGCGCCCCCGCTCACGACGGTTGGGCCGCCTTGAAGGAAATATGCCCTAGAGGCAATAATAAAGTTGTTGTTTATATTTCCTTATATCATGATAAATGTTTATTATTCATGCTAGAATTGTATTAACCGAAAACTTAGTACATGTGTGAATATATAGACAAACAGAGTGTCACTAGTATGCCTCTACTTGACTAGCCCGTTAATCAAAGATGGTTAAGTTTCCTAGCCATGGACAAAGAGTTGTCATTTGATAAACGGGATCACATCATTAGAGATTGATGTGATTGACTTGACCCATCCGTTAGCTTAGCACTATGATCGTTTAGTTTGTTGATATTGCTTTCTTCATAACTTATACATGTTCCTATGACTATGAGATCATGCAACTCCCGAATACCGGAGGAACACTTAGTGTGCTATCAAACGTCACAACGTAATCGGGTGACTATAAAGATGCTCTCTGGTGTCTCCGATGGTGTTTGTTGAGTTGGCATAGATCGAGATTAGGATTTGTCACTCCGAGTATCGGAGAGGTATCTCTGGGCCCTCTCGGTAATGCACATCACTATAAGCCTTGCAAACATTGTGACTAATGAGTTAGTTACGGAATGATGCATTACGAAACGAGTAAAGAGACTTGCCGGTAACGAGATTGAACTAGGTATGATGATACCGACGATCGAATCTCGAGCAAGTAACATACCGATGACAAAGGGAACAACGTATGTTGTTATGCGGTTTGACCGATAAAGATCTTCATAGAATATGTAGGAGCCAATATGAGCATCCAGGTTCCGCTGTTGGTTATTGACCGGAGATGAGTCTCGGCCATGTATACATAGTTCTCGAACCCGTAGGGTCCGCACGCTTAACGTTCGGTGACGATCGGCATTATGAGTTTATGTGTTTTGATGTACCTATGGTTGTTCGGAGTCCCGGATGAGATCAGGGACATGATGAGGAGTCTCGAAATGTTCGAGATGTAAAGATTGATATATTGGAAGGCTATATTCGGACATCGGAAATGTTCTGAGTGGTTCAGGTATTTATCGGAGTACCGGAGAGTTACGGGAATTCGCCGGGGAGTATATGGGCCTTATTGGGCTTTAGGGGGGAGAGAGAGAGAGGGGCTGCCTAGGGCAAGCCCCCCCCCCCCCTGAAAGATCGTGGATGTCGCCCAGAGGGGGGGTGAATAGGCGCTTTAAAATAATTATGGTTTAGGCTTGAACAAATGCGGAATAAACCTAGCGGTTAATTTTACAAGCACAAAACCTACAACAACTAGGCTCGCCTATGTGCACCAACAACTTATGTTAAGCAAGATAAACAACTAAGTGATAGCAAGATGTATGACAAGAAACAATATGGCTATCACAAAGTAAAGTGCATAAGTAAAGGGCTCGGGTAAGAGATAACCGAGGCACGCAGAGACACAATGGAACTCTCAATGAAAGCACCAATGTCGGTGTCAAAACCGGCCGATCTCTGGTAGGGGGTCCCGAACTGCGCCTGAGGATCGAAGGTAACATGAGACAAAGGGGAGACGATGCTTACCCAGGTTCGGGCCCTTTTAATGGAGGTAAAACCCTACTTCCTGCTTGATTGTCTTTGATGAGTATAGGGGCTACAAGAGTTGATCTACCTCGAGATCGTAATGGCTAAACCCTAGATGTCTAGCCTATATGAATTCTGATAGCCTCTATGGACTAAACTCTCCGGTTTATATAGACACCGGAGGGGCCTAGGGTTGTACAGAGTCGGCTTGCAGAAGAAGGAAATTACATATCCGAACGCCAATCTTGCCATCCACACATAGGAGAGTCCTATCCGGACATGGCGGAAGGCCTTCTACCTTGTATCTTCACGGCTCATCAGTCCGGCCCATATCACACAGCCCGTACACACGAGGACCCCCTAATCTAGGACTCCCTCTATGGGGGAGAGGAAAACGAGAGGCGAATGGCGAATAATGTAATGCAAGAGATGAGAATTTATGATGGGTACTTGGTACGTCTTGACTTGGCATAGATCTCCCCGGCAACGGCGCCAGGAATTCTTCCTGCTACTTCTTGAGCTTGCGTTGGTTTTTCCCTTGAAGAGGAAAGAGTGATGCAGCAAAGTAGAGTAAGTATTTCCCTCATTTTGAGAACCAAGGTATCAATCCAGCGGAGAAAATGAACAAGTCGCCGAATACAAGGTAGAAGGCCTTCCGCCATGTCCGGATAGGACTCTCCTATGTGTGGATGGCAAGATTGGCGTTCGGATATGTAATTTCCTTCTTCTGCAAGCCGACTCTGTACAACCCTAGGCCCCTCCGGTGTCTATATAAACCGGAGAGTTTAGTCCATAGAGGCTATCAGAATTCATATAGGCTAGACATCTAGGGTTTAGCCATTACGATCTCGAGGTAGATCAACTCTTGTAGCCCCTATACTCATCAAAGACAATCAAGCAGGAAGTAGGGTTTTACCTCCATTAAAAGGGCCCGAACCTGGGTAAGCATCGTCTCCCCTTTGTCTCCTGTTACCTTCGATCCTCAGACGCAGTTCCGGACCCCCTACCAGAGATCGGCCGGTTTTGACACCGACATTGGTGCTTTCATTGAGAGTTCACACCCTTGCGGATGCTAATATCCCTTTGGAGCGGTGTGGAGGCACAATGCTCCCCAAGAAACCACTAGGGCCACCGTAATCTCCTCACGCCCTCGCACAATGCAAGATGCCGTGATTCCACTAAGGGACCCTTGAGGGCGATCACCGAACCCGTACAAATGGCAACCCTTGGGGGCGGTCACCGGTACCCGTCAGATTGCTCGGGGCGATCTCCACAACCTAATTGGAGACCCCGACGCTTGCCCGGATCTTCACACCACAATGATTGAGCTCCGAACACCACCAACCGTCTAGGGCACCCAAGCACCCAAGAGGAACAAGCTCAAGGGTACCAAGCACCCAAGAGTAATAAGCTTCTCAACTTGTAACTTCCACGTATCACCGTGGAAAACTCAAACCGACGCACCAAATGCAATGGCAAGGGCACACGGAGTGCCCAAGTCCTTCTCTATCAAATCCCACCGAAGCAACTAATGCTAGGGTGGAAAATGAGAGGAAGAACAAGAAAGAGAACACAAAGAACTCCAAGATCTAGATCCAAGGGGTTCCCCTCACATAGAGGAGAAAGTGATTGGTGGAAATGTGGATCTAGATCTCCTCTCTCTTTTCCCTCAAAAACTAGCAAGAATCCATGGAGGGATTGAGAGTTAGCAAGCTCGGACAAGGTCAACAATGGGGAAGAACACGAGCTCAAAGGATAAGGTTCATTGGGGAAGAAGACCCCCTTTTATAAGAGGGGGGAAATCCAACCGTTATGTGCTTAGCCGGCACATGAGCGGTACTACCGCTCCACGAGAGGTACTACCGCTCGGGCGGAAGAAGCAGGGAAAAGGAGCAACAAAACATGAACCTTGGGGAGGTAGTACTGCATATAAGCGGTACTACCGCTCACGCCAGCGGTACTACCGCTGGAGGAGCAGAACACGGGATCAAAAGAGGCAAGGCAGGCAGTGCAGTGGCGGTGATGCGAGCGGTACTACCGCCTGACTAGAGCGGAACTACCGCTTAGGCGGTACTACCATGCCTTACGGCCGTGCAACTACTGCTAAACCCGACACGAAAAGAGCAGGACCCAAAATCGAGGCGGTAGTAGAGCGGTACTGGAGCGGTACTACCGCTTGACGCCATAAGCGGTACTACCGCTGATGACCACGGTACTACCGTAGGGAGAAAACCAGAACTGCCATAACTTCTTCATAAGAACTCCGAATTGAGCAAACTCAAGCTTGTTGGATATAAGAGGCAGGGGAGGTAAGCCTAACAAATAGAGGAGTGAAACCTCCAACAGAGAAGAACGGGCATAACCTCCAACATCGAAAACATCATAGAAGATGCATGTGAACTCTGTTTTCGATGAACTCGAGCTTGTCATCAAGATGACCATAAGCTCCAAAACTCACAAAGAGAACCAAACAAGAACCAAGAAACATGATGCAAGGATGCAATGGTTTGAGCTCTCTACAAACGATACGATCAAGCTACTCATCGAGAGCCCCCCTTGATAGTACGGCAATCGATCCTATAACCCGGTCTCCCACAACTACCATGAGACCGGTAAAATAGAAAACCTATCAAGGGCAAACCTTTGTCTTGCACAAAGTCCACTTGAGCTAGACGTAGACGATCTTGACTTCCTCAAGTTGGACCACCTTTCCTGATTGCGTTGGCTCGGTGAAGACTAGTTGATTGCTCCCCCATACTCCACTATGGGTGAGCCACCCTTCCGCACATCTTCACAAGTCCATTGTCACCAAAATGGATGGCAAGCTTCAAGCATTTGATCTCTTCATGATGCTTCACTTGAACTTGCCCGCTTCACTTGAACTTGCACAACGCAACCTAACCCCACAAATAACTCTCACGTAGACCATGGGTTAGTACACAAAGCGTAATTGACAATGCTTACCATACCATAGGATCGCTTGATCCCTCTCGGTACATCTTCTATGCTTTGTGTGTTGATCAACTTGATTCACTCTTTGACTTAGTCTTGATCAACCTTGAATCTTTCCAACTCTCTTCATTTGGATGATGTAAGACCAATATTTGGATAATTCCTTAATAGCACCTTGGTCATCACAAACTCTCCTTGAAACCAACAAATGGACTCCAAGAAAAGCCTATGGACAAACCCTTCAAATATAACTCAAGGCAACCATTAGTCCATAGAGATTGTCATCAATTACCAAAACCAAATATGGGGGCACCGCATGTTCTTTCACCCCCCCCCCCCCCCAAGGCCTAGTCCGAATTGGACTATGGGGAGGGGCGGCGCCCCCTCCTTCCTTCTCTTCTCTCTTCCCCTTCCTTCTCTCCTACTCCTACTACTTGGAAGGGAGGAATCCTACTCCTGGTGGGAGTAGGACTCCTCAAGGCGCGCCATAGTAGAGGGCCGACCCTCCCCCTCCTCCACTCCTTTATATACGGGGGAGGGGGCAGCCCATAGACACACAAGTTGATCATTGATCTCTTAACCGTGTGCGGTGCCCCCCTCCACCATAATCCACCTCGGTCATATCATCGTAGTGCTTAGGCGAAGCCCTGCGCCGGTAGCTTCATCATCACCGTCATCACGCCGTCGGCTGAGAAGCTCTCCCTCGACACTCTACTGGATCGTGAGTTCGTGAGACGTCACCGAGCTGAAGGTGTGCAGATCGCGGAGGTGTCGTATGTTCGGTACTAGGATCGGTCGATCGTGAAGACGTACGACTACATCAACCACGTTGTCATAACGCTTCCGCTTTCATTCTACGAGGGTACGTGGACAACACTCTCCCCTCTCGTGGCTATGCATCACCATGATCTTGCGTGTGCGTAGGAATTTTTTTGAAATTACTACGTTCCCAACAGTGGCATCCGAGCCAGGTTTATGCGTAGATGTTATATGCACGAGTAGAACACAAGTGAGTTGTGGGCGACAATAGTCATACTGCTTACCAGCATGTCATACTTTGGTTCGGCGGTATTGTTGGATGAAGCGGCCCGGACCGACATTACGCGTACGCTTACGCGAGACTGGTTCTACCGACGTGCTTAGCCGCTGCAATTGGTGGCGGGTGTCAGTTTCTCCAACTTTAGTTGAATTGAGTGTGGCTACGCCCGGTCCTTGTTGAAGGTTAAAACAACACATATTTGATGAAAAATCGTTGTGGTTTTGATGCATATGTAAGAACGGTTCTTGCTCAGCCCGTAGCAGCCACGTCAAACTTGCAACAACAAAGTAGAGAACGTCTAACTTGTTTTTACAGGGCATGTTGTGATGTGATATGGTTAAGACATGATGCTAAATTTTATTGTATGAGATGATCATGTTTTGTAACCGAGTTATCGGCAACTGGCAGGAGCCATATGGTTGTCGTTTTATTGTATGAAATGCAATCGCCATGTAATTGATTTACTTTATCATTAAGTGGTAGTGATAGTCGTAGAAGCAATAGTTGGTGAGACGACAACGATGCTAGGATGGAGATCAAGGTGTCGTGCCGGTGACGATGGTGATCATGACGGTGCTTTGGAGATGGAGATCAAAGGCACAAGATGATGATGGCCATATCATATCACTTATATTGATTGCATGTGATGTTTATCCTTTATGCATCTGATACGTCTCCAACGTATCCATAATTTTTTATTGCTCCATGCTATATTATCTTCTGTTTTGGACATTATTGGGCTTTATTATTCACTTTTATATTATTTTTGGGACTAACCTATTAACCGGAGGCCCAGCCCAGAATTGCTGTTTTTTTGCCTATTTCAGAGTTTCGCAGAAAAAGAATATCAAACGGAGTCCAAACGGAATGAAACCTTCGAGAACGAGATTTTCGGAACGAACATGATCCAGAGGACTTGGACCCTACGTCAAGAAATCAAGAAGGAAGCCACGAGGTAGGGGGCGAGCTTACCCCCTAGCGCCTCCACCTCGTAATGGGCACGTTGCTCCACCGACGTACTCCTTCCTCCTATATATATCTACATACCCCCAAACAATCAGGTACGGAGCCAAACACCTAATTCCACCGCTGCAACCTTCTGTACCCACGAGATCCCATCTTGGGGCCTGTTCTGGAGCTCCGCCGGAGGGGGCATCGATCATGGAGTGCTTCTACATCAACACCATAGCCTCTCCGATGAAGTGTTAGTAGTTTACCTCAGACCTTCGGGTCCATAGTTATTAGCTAGATGGCTTCTTGTCTCTTTTTGGATCTCAATACAATGTTCTCCCCCTCTCTTGTGGAGATCTATTAGATGTAATCTTTTTTTGCGGTGTGTTTGTTGAGATCGATAAATTGTGGGTTTACGATCAAGTTTATCTATGAACAATATTTGAATCTTCTGAATTCTTTTATGTATTATTGGTTATCTTTGCAAGTCTCTTCGAATTATCAGTTTGGTTTGGCCTACTAGATTGATCTTTCTTGCAATGGGAGAAGTGCTTAGCTTTGGGTTCAATCTTGCGGTGTCCTTTCCCGGTGATGAGGGGCAGCAAGGCACGTATTGTATTGTTGCCATCGAGGATAACAAGATGGGATTTTATCATATTGCATGAATTTATCCTCTACATCATGTTATCTTGCTTAAGGCGTTACTCTGTTCTTATGAACTTAATACTCTAGATGCATTACGGATAGCGGTCGATGTGTGGAGTAATAGTAGTAGATGCACGAGGTGAGTCGGTCTACTTGTATCGGATGTGATACCTATATACATGATCATACCTAGATATTCTCATAACTATGCTCAATTCTGTCAATTGCTCAACAGTAATTTGTTCACCCACCGTAAAATATTTATGCTCTTGAGAGAAGCCGCTAGTGAAACCTATGGCCCTCGGGTCTATCTTCCATCATATTAATTTTCCAACACTTAGTTATTTCCGCTGCTTTTATTTTACTTTGCATCTTTATCACAAAAATACCAAAAATATTATCCTATCATATCTATCAGATCTCACTCTCGTAAGTGACCGTGTAGGGATTGACAACCCCTTATCGCGTTGGTTGCGAGGATTTATTTGTTTGTGTAGGTGCGAGGGACTTGCGTGTAGCCTCCTACTGGATTGATACCTTGGTTCTCAAAAACTGAGGGAAATACTTATGCTACTTTGCTGCATCACCCTTTCCTCTTCAAGGGAAAACCAACGCAGTGCTCAAGAGGTAGCAAGAAGGATTTCTGGCGCTGTTGGGAGGTCTACGCAAAAGTCAACATACCAAGTACCCATCACAAACCCTTATCTCCGCGTTACATTATTTGCCATTTGCCTCTCGCTTTTCCTCCCCCACTTCACCCTTGCCGTTTTATTCGCCCTCTCTTTTCCGTTTGCCTCTTTTCCGTTTGCTTGTTGTTATGGCTAGTCACTTATCTACTCCGTTGTCCCCTGAGTTTGAAGTCTTTCACTTCAAACAAAGACAAGGGGAAAACTTAAAAGATGCCTGGTTGAGAATAATGGAGTCTTACCGTAATTGTACCTTTGAAGTGAACCTGAGAATTTTGCTTCGCAATTTTTATGTTGGATTAAATATGTCTCATAGACAACTCTTGGATTGCGTTGCCAAAGGTAATTTTATTGAAATTGATCCCCATATTGCGCATGAAGTTATAGAAGGTATAGTGGGAACACTACCTCAACTAAAGGGACCTCATCATACCCAGGAAGAGACACAAGTTTTTGAAAAAAAATTGTGAAGTAACTAAGATTTTACAGAAGTCTCTTGAACCTCTTAAGAACGTTAGCGGAAATATTCACCGCATGAATATGTTGATTACTCTTTGCAATAAGCGGTTGGATTCTTTAGATCTAAAAATTTCAGAATATGAAGGGAAACATAAAGAACCTCCCGGATTCGAGCTTGATTCCGCTAAAAAGTTGAAAACCAAATATGGCAATACCTAGATCTACCCTTACTTTTATGCCTAGCTAGGGGCGTTAAACGATAGCGCTTGTTGGGAGGCAACCCAATTTTATTTTTAGTTTTTTTGCTTTTTGATTCTGTTTAGGAATAAATATTTGATCTAGCCTCTGGTTAGATGTGTTTTTATGTTTTAGTTAGTGTTTGTGCCAAGTTAAGCCTATAGGATCTTCTTGGATGATAGTTATTTGATCTTGCAGAAAATTCCAGAAACTTTCTGTTCACGAAAATAATTGTTAAAAATCACCATTACGTGATAAAATATTGATTCCAATTGCTGCTGATCAATAAAGAAATTGTCTAGGATTTCCTATTTTGGCTGATTTTTTTGGAGTTCCAGAAGTTTGCGTTAGTTACAGATTAGTACAGACTGTTCTGTTTTTGACAGATTCTGTTTTCCGTGTGTTGTTTGCTTATTTTGATGAATCTATGGCTAGTAAAATAGTTTACAAACCATATAGAAGTTGGAATACAGTAGGTTTAACACCAATATAAATAAAGAATGAGTTCATTACAGTACCTTGAAGTGGTCTTTTGTTTTCTTTCGCTAACGTAGCTCACGAGATTTTCTGCTAAGTTTTGTGTTGTGAAGTTTTCAAGTTTTGGGTGAAAGATTTGATGGATTATGGAACAAGGAGTGGCAAGAGCCTAATCTTGGGGATGCCCATGGCACCCCAAGATAATCTAAGGACACCAAAAAGCCAAAGCTTGGGGATGCCCCGGAAGGCATCCCCTCTTTCGTCTACTTCCATCGGTAACTTTAATTGGAGCTATATTTTTATTCACCACATGATATGTGTTTTGCTTGGAGCGTCTTGTATGATTTGAGTCTTTGCTTTTTAAGTTTACCACAATCATCTTTGCTGTACACACCTTTTAAGAGAGACACGCATGATTCGGAAATTATTAGAATACTCTATGTGCTTCACTTATATCTTTTGAGTTATATTGTTTTTGCTCTAGTACTTCACTTATATCTTTTAGAGCACGGTGATGGATTTGTTTTATAGAAACTATTGATCTCTCATGCTTCACTTAGATTATTTTGAGAGTCTTAAATAGCATGGTAATTTGCTTAAAAATCCTAATATGCTAGGTATTCAAGAATAGTAAAAACTTTCTTATGAGTGTGTTGAATACTAAGAGAAATTTGATGCTTGATGATTGTTTTGAGACATGGAGGTAGTGATATCAAAGTTGTGCTAATGGAGTAGTTGTGAATTTGAGAAATACTTGTGTTGAAGTTTGCAAGTCCCGTAGCATGCACGTATGGTAAACGTTATGTAACAAATTTGAAACATGAGGTGTTCTTTGATTGTCCTCCTTATGAGTGGCGGTCGGGGACGAGCGATGGTCTTTTCCTACCAATCTATCCCCCTAGGAGCATGCACGTAGTGCTTGGTTTTTGATGACTTGTAGATTTTTGCAATAAGTATGTGAGTTCTTTATGACTAATGTTGAGACCATGGATTATACGCACTCTCACCTTTCCACCATTGCTAGCCTCTTCGATACCGTGCATTGCCCTTTCTCACATTGAGAGTTGGTGCAAACTTCACCGGTGCATCCAAACCCCGTGATACGATACGCTCTTTCACACATAAACCTCCTTATATCTTCCTCAAAACAGCCACCATACCTACCTATTATGGCATTTCCATAGTCATTCCGAGATATATTGCCATGCAACTTTCCACCATTCCGTTTATCATGACACATTCATCATTGTCATATTGCTTTGCATGATCACGTAGTTGACAGAGTATTTGTGGCAAACCCACCATTCATAATTCTTTCATACATGTCACTCTTGGTTCATTGCATATCCCGGTACACCGCCAGAGACATTCATATAGAGTCATACTTTATTCTAGTATCGAGTTGTAAATAAATAGAAGTGTGATGATCATCATTTTCTAGAGCATTGTCCCAAGTGAGGAATAAAAAAAGAGAGAGAAAGGCCATAAAAAAGAAGGCCCAAAAAAATGAGAGAAAAAGAGAGAAGGGACAATGTTACTATCCTTTTACCACACTTGTGCTTTAAAGTAGCACCATAATCTTCATGATAGAGAGTCTCTTGTTTTGTCACTTTCATATACTAGTGGGAATTTTTCATTATAGAACTTGGCTTGTATATTCCAACGATGGGCCTCCTCAAGTGCCCTAGGTCTTCGTGAGCAAGCAAGTTGGATGCACACCCACTTAGTTTCTTTTGTTGAGCTTTCATATATATATAGCTCTAGTGCATCTGTTGCATGGCAATCCCTACTCCTCGCATTAACATCAATCGATGGGCATCTCCATAGCTCATTGATTAGCCTCGTTGATGTGAGACTTTCTCCTTTTTTGTCTTCTCCACATAACCCCCATCATCATATTCTATTCCACCCATAGTGCTATGTCCATGGCTCACGCTCATGTATTGCGTGAAGGTTGAAAAGGTTTGAGATTACTAAAGTATGAAACAATTGCTTGGCTTGTCATCGGGTTGTGCATGATGAGAGCATTCTTGTGTGACGAAAATGGAGCATGACTAAACTATATGATTTTGTAGGGATGAACTTTCTTTGGCCATGTTATTTTGAGAGGACATAATTGCTTAGTTAGTATGCTTGAAGTATTATTATTTTTATGTCAATATGAACTTTTATCTTGAATCTTCCGGATCTGAATATTCATACCACTATTAAGAAGAATTACATTGAAATTATGCCAAGTAGCATTCCGCATTAAAAATTATGTTTTTATCATTTACCTACTCGAGGACGAGCAGGAATTAAGCTTGGGGATACTTGATACGTCTCCAACGTATCTATAATTTTTGATTGCTCCATGCTATATTATCTTCTGTTTTGGACATTATTGGGCTTTATTATTCACTTTAATATTATTTTTGGGACTAACCTATTAACCGGAGGCCCAGCCCAGAATTGCTGTTTTTTTGCCTATTTCAGAGTTTCGCAGAAAAAGAATATCAAACGGAGTCCAAACGGAATGAAACCTTCGGGAACGTGATTTTCGGAATGAACATGATCCAGAGGAGCCCTACGTCAAGAAATCAAGCAGGAAGCCACGAGGTAGAGGCGCACCTACACCCCCCAGGCGCGCCCTCCACCCTCGTGGGCCCCACGTTGCTCCACCGACGTACTCCTTCCTCCTATATATACCTACGTACCCCCAAACGATCAGAAACGGAGCCAAAAACCTAATTCCACCACCGCAACCTTCTGTACCCACGAGATCCCATCTTGGGGCCTGTTCCGGAGCTCCGTCGGAGGGGGCATCGATCACGGAGGGCTTCTACATCAACACCATAGCCTCTCCGATGAAGTGTGAGTAGTTTACCTCAGACCTTCGGGTCCATAGTTATTAGCTAGATGGCTTCTTCTCTCTTTTTGGATCTCAATACAATGTTATACCCCTCTCTTGTGGAGAACAATTCGATGTAATCTTCTTTATGCGGTGAGTTTGTTGAGAACGATGAATTGTGGGTTTATGATCAAGTTTATCTATGAACAATATTTGAATCTTCTGAATTCTTTTATGTATGATTGGTTATCTTTGCAAGTCTCTTGAATTATCAGTTTGGTTTGGCCTACTAGATTGATCTTTCTTGCAATGGGAGAAGTGCTTAGCTTTGGGTTCAATCTTGCGGTGTCCTTTCCCAAAGTGATGAGGGGCAGCAAGGCACGTATTGTATTGTTGCCATCGAGGATAACAAGATGGGGTTTTTATCATATTGCATGAATTTATCCCTCTACATCATGTCATCTTGCTTAAGGCATTACTATGTTCTTATGAACTTAATACTCTAGATGCATGATGGATAGCGGTCGATGTGTGGAGTAATAGTAGTAGATGCAGTGTGAGTCGGTCTACTTGTCTCGGACGTGATGCCTATATACATGATCATACCTTGATATTCTCATAACTATGCTCAATTCTCACAATTGCTCAACAGAATTTGTTCACCCACCGTAAAATACTTATGCTCTTGAGAGAAGCCACTAGTGAAACCTATGGCCCCCGGGTCTATCTTCCATCATATTAATCTTCCAACACTTAGTTATTTCCGTTGCTTTTATTGTACTTTGCATCTTTATCACAAAAATACCAAAAATATTATCCTATCATATCTATCAGATCTCACTCTCGTAAGTGACCGTGTAGGGATTGACAACCCCTTATCGCGTTGGTTGCGAGGACTTATTTGGTTGTGTAGGTGCGAGGGACTTGCGTGTAGCCTCCTACTGGATTGATACATTGGTTCTCAAAAACTGAGGGAAATACTTACGCTACTTTGCTGCATCACCCTTTCCTCTTCAAGGGAAAACCAACGCAGTGCTCAAGAGGTAGCAGCATCTTATTTTGTTTAGTTCGACAGTAGCATTATAAGATGATCTCTCACTAAATTTCAAGGTACAAGTGTTCTCCCTGAGTATGCATCGTTGCGACAGTTCTTCGTGCTGAGACACCACATGTTGATCGGGTGTGATAAGCTCTACATTCACACACAAAGGGTGCATGTCAGTTTTGCACACGCAGAATACTCGGGTTAAACTTGACGAGCCTAGCATATGCAGATGTGGCCTCGGAACACTGGAGAGCGAGAGGTCGAGCGTGAATCATATAGAAGATATGATCAACATAGTGATGTTCACCATTGAAAACTACTCCATCTCACGTGATGATCGGACATGGTTTAGTTGATATGGATCACGTGATCACTTAGATGATTAGAGGGATGTCTATCTAAGTGGAAATTCTTAAGTAATATGATTAATTCAACTTTAATTTATCATGAACTTAGTCCTGGTAGTATTAGCATATCTGTGTTGTAGATCAATAGCTCGCGTTTAGCTCCCCTGTTTTATTTTTGATATGTTCCTAGAGAAAACTAAGTTGAAAGATGTTAGTAGCAATGATGCAGATTGGATCCGTGATCTGAGGATTATCCTCATTGCTTGCACGTAAGAATTATGTCCTTGATGCATCGCTAGGTGACGTAATCGATTGCGTATGTATGCGCACGTTATGAACATTTGGCAAGCTCGATATGATGACTACTTGATAGTTTAGTGCACCATGCTTTACGGCTTATAATCAGGGCTTCAAAGACGTTTTTGAACGCCGTGGAGCATATGAGATGTTCCAAGAGTTGCAATTAGTATTTCAGACTCATGCCCATGTCGAAAGGTATGAGACCTTTGACAAGTACTTTGCCTATAAGATGGAGGAGAATAGCTCAGCTAGTGAGCATGTGCTCAGAATGTCTGAGGTACTACAATCACTTGAATCAAGTGGGAGTTAATCTTCCAGATAAGATAGTGATTGACAGAGTTCTCGAGTCACTATCACCAAGTTACTAGAACTTTGTGATGAACTATAATATGCAAGGGATAATGGAAACGATTCCCAAGCTCTTCGTGATGCTGAAATTGACGAAGGTAGAAATCAAGAAAAGCATCAAGTGTTGATGGTTGACAAGACCACTAGTTTCAAGAAAAGGGCAAAGGGAAGAAGGGGAACTTCAAAAAGAATGGCAAGCAAGTTGCTGCTCAAGTGAAGAAGCCCAAGTATGGACCTAAGCCTGAGACTAAGTGCTTCTATTGCAAAGGGACTGGTCACTGGAAGCGGAACTGCCCCAAGTATTTGGCGGATAAGAAGGATGGCAAAGTGAACAAAGGTATATTTGATATACTTCTTATTGATGTGTACTTTACTAGTGTTTATAGCAACCCCTCAGTATTTGATACTAGTTCAGTTGCTAAGATTAGTAACTCGAACGGAGTTGCGTAATGAACAGAGACTAGTTAAGAGTGAAGTGACGATGTGTGTTGGAAGTGGTTCCAAGATTGATATGATCATCATCGCACACTCCCTATACTTTCGGGATTAGTGTTGAACCTAAATATATGTTATTTGGTGTTTGCATTGAGCATGAATATGATTTGATCGTGTTTGTCGCAATACAGTTATTAATTTAAAGTCAGAGAATAATTGTTGTTCTGTTTACATGAATAAAACCTTCGATGGTCATACACCCAATGAAAATAGTTTGTTGGATCTCGATCGTAGTGATACACATATTCATAATATCGAAGCCAAAAGATGCAAAGTTAATAATGATAGTGCAACTTATTTGTGACACTGCCGTTTAGGTCATATTGGTGTAAAGCGCATGAAGAAACTCCATGCTGATGGGCTTTTGGAATCACTTGATTATGAATCACTTGATGCTTGCGAATCATGCCTCACGGCAAGATGACTAAGACTCCGTTCTCAGGAACAATGGAGTGAGCAACTGACTTATTGGAAATAATACATACTGATGTATGCGGTCCGATGAGTGTTGAGGCTCGCGGGGCAGGTATCATTATTTTCTGACCTTCACAGATGATTTGAGCAGATACGGGTATATCTACTTGATGAAACATAAGTATGAAACATTTGAAAAGTTCAAAGAATTTCAGAGTGAAGTGGAAAATCATCATAACAAGAAAATAAAGTTTCTACGATATGATCGCAGAGACGAATATGTTACGAGTTTGGTCTTCAATTAAAACAATGTGGAATAGTTTCACAAATTCATGCCACCTAGAACACCACAGCATAATGGTGTGTCCGAATGTCATAACCGTACTTTATTGGATATAGTGCAATCTATGATGTCTCTTACCGATTTACCACTATCGCTTTTGGGGTTATGCATTAGAGACACTGCATTCACGTTAAATAGGGCACCATCTAAATCCGTTGAGACGACACCATATGAACTGTGGTTTGGCAAGAAACCTAAGTCGTCGCTTTCTTAAAGTTTGGGGTTGCGATGCTTATGTGAAATAGTTTCAACACGATAAGCTCGAACCCAAATCGAGAAATGCGTCTTCATAGGATACCCAAAGGAAACTGTTGGGTACACCTTCTATCACAGATCCGAAGGCAAGATATTCGTTGCTAAGAATGGATCCTTTCTAGAGAAGAAGTTTCTCTCGAAAGAAGTGAGTGGGAGGAACGTAGAACTTGATAAGGTAATTGTACCTTCTCCCAAATTGGTAGTTCATCACAGAAATCAGTTACAGTGATGCCTACACCAATTAGTGAGGAAGTTAATGATGATGATCATGAAACTTCAAATCAAGTTACTACCGAATCTCGTAGGTTAAACAGGATATGTTCCGCACCAGAGTGGTATGGTAATCCTATTCTGGGAGTCATGTTACTAGACCATGACGAACCTATGAACTATGAGGAAGCGATGATGAGCCCAGATTCCGCGAAATGGCTTGAGGCCATGAAATCTGAGATGGGATCCATGTACAAAGTATGGACTTTGATTGACTTGCCCGATGATCAGCGAGCCATTGAGAATAAATGGATCTTTAAGAGGAAGACGGACACTCATAGTAGTGTTACTATATACAAAGCTCGAATTGTTACAAAAGGTTTTCGACAAGTTCAAGGTGTTAACTACGATGAGAATTTCTCACTCGTATCGATGCTTAAAGTCTGTCCGAATCATGTTAGCAATTGCCGCATTTTATGAAATCTGGCAAATGGATGTCAAAACTATATTCCTTAATGGATTCATTAAAGAAGAGTTGTATATGATGCAACAAGAAGGTTTTGTCAATCCTAAAGGTGCTAACAAATTGTGCAAGCTCCAGCGATCCATCTATGAACTGGTGCAAGCATCTCGGAGTTGGAATATACACTTTGATAAGGTGATCAAAACATATGGTTTTATACAGACTTGCGGAGAATTCTGTATTTACAAGAAAGTGAGTGGGAGCACTACAACATTTCTGATAAGTATATGTGAATGACATATTGTTGATCGGAAATAATGTAGAATTATTCTGCAAAGCATAAAGGAGCGTTTGAAAGGAGTTTTTCAAAGAAAGACCTCAGTGAAGCTGCTTACATATTGAGCATCAAAATCTATAGAGATAGATCAAAGACGCTTGATAAGTTTTTCAGTAAGTACATACCTTGACAAGATTTTGAAATAGTTCAAAATGGAACAGTCAAGGAAGGAGTTCTTGCCTGTGTTGCAAGGTGTAAAGTTGAGTAAGACTCAAAACCGACCACAGCAGAAAATAGAAAGAGAATGAAAGTCATTCCCTATGCTTCAGTCATTGGTTCTGTATGCCATGTTGTGTACCAGACCTATTGTGAACCTCACCATGAGTTTGGCAAGAGGGTACAATAGTGATCCAGGAGTGGATCACTGGACAGCGGTCAAAATTATCCTTAGTGGAATAAGGACATGTTTCTTGGTTATGGAAGTGGCAAAAAGTTCATCGTAAAGAGTTACGTCGATGCAAGCTTTTACACTGATCCAGATGACTCTAAGTCTCAATCTGGATACATATTGAAAGTGGGAGTGATTAGCTAGAGTAGCTCCGTGCAGAGCATTGTAGACATAGAATATTTGCAAAATACATACGGCTCTGAATGTGGCAGACCCGTTGACTAAACTTCTCTCACAAGCAAAACATGATCACTCTTTGGGTGTTAATCACATAGCGATGTGAACTAGATTATTGACTCTAGTAAACCTTTTGGGTGTTAGTGTAACGCCCCGGATTCGTTGCGCCAGGTGTCCGTCAGTTATTTGTCGTCCTTGTCATGTCATGTGCTTGCGTGTTGCACTTTGCCATGTCATCATCTGCATTTCATATCATGTCATCATGTGCATCGCATTTGCATACGTGTTCGTCTCATGCATCCGAGAATTTTCCCCGTTGTCCGTTTTGCAATCCGGCACTCCTATGTCTCCCCGCCTTTTACCTCTTTTCGTGTGCGGGTGTTAAACGGTCTCGGAATGGACCGAGGTTTGTCAAGCGGCCTTGGTATAGCACCAGTAGACCGCCTGTCAAGTTTCGTGCCATTTGGAGGTCGATTGATACTCCAACGGTTAACCGGGTAACCGTAAAGCCCTCTTTTGTTGCAGCCCAACACCCCTTCTGAAGTGGCCCAAAACCCAGCAAACTCCTCTCCATGCTCTCGGTCGTTCGATCACGATCGTGTGGGCGAAAACCGCACCCCATTTGGACTCTCCTAGCTCCCTCTATCTATAAATATGCCCATCCCCCCGAAATTCGTGGTCTAATCCCCCCAAACCCTAGCCTCGTCTTCCTCCACGCGCCGGACACGTCCGCCCGCGCCGGACGAAGTCAGCGCCGTCGCCCGCGCCCAATCGTGGCCTGCCACGTGGCCTCCTCACGCCGCCCGCCATGCCCGGGCTGGCCCAAAGGGCTGCCCGCCTGCCCGGGTTCGCCGCCGCCTCCTCATGGGCTCCCCAGACTCATGGAGCCTCGCGCTGCTCACACAAGACGCCAGCCTCCGCCTCAGGGAGCTCGCTGAGCCCGAGCTCCTCCCGCCTCAAGGCCTCCGCCAGCGCAGCGCCGAGGCGCCCCGCCGCTGCCACGGGCTGCCGCTTAGGCCGGAGCTCCGCTCAGCCCGCCTCACACCCGCTGCCGTCTCGGCCACCACTCACGGCTGCCTCCTAGAGTCAAGACTGGCCAGATCCGGACGGGTGGGATAAGATCCACCCGTCCCCCGATCCAAACACGCCGTCCTCGTCCCAGATCCCTCCGTCCCGGAACGCCTCCGTCCCGGGTTGACTTTTCCCGGAGGTAAAATTCCACCAAGTCCCCGAAGTTTTTGACATTATCATGTCATGTTCATCGCATCTTATCTCTCCATCCCTAGCTCCGTTTCGTGCGTTTAATATGTCAAATTGTTCGCCTCGACGAGTACTTCGTTACATCTCATTGCATCATTTTCATTTGAGTTCATCTGGATGCTTCAATCTTTGTTGCAACAGTGCTATATGATGTTAACCTGCTGAAACTGTTATAACTTGATGATTTGTCATTTTTGCCATGATTGATGTGTGCATCCTATGAGGTTGATGTCTACATGAGTTTTGTTCTATGCCATGCCATATTTACAGGGGTGTATACCATGTATTTTTGTGATCTCTGTGGTGACTAGCACAAGCATGCAAACTAGACTTCATGATGTTGCTGATTTCAGCCCCTGTTCTGCTGATATTTTTATGCCATGTAAACTTGATGCTACCGAGAGATCCATGCTTATTTTGAGATACTTCAGTAAGTATGTTTTGAACATATGGTTATTATCTATCCATCCATGCCCTTGTTTGCAATTATGGAGTGCCATATCTTGAGTCAATCGAGCTCTGCTTTTGCTATAAAATGTTTCCTGGCAGATTGTTTACATGTTATTCAATTTTTCCAAGGTTGTTGTAGTTGATCCTTGCATGCTATGATGTTGTTCTTGACATTTATATATTCTATGCCATGTCTTCTTACTGTGAGTTGCATTTCCATGCGATGTATTGCTCTGTGGTGAGTGGTTCAAGCTCACCAACATGCCTACTTATTGTTGTTCCTGCCATGTATGAATCTGTAATATAACTTGCCATGTTTACATGGGAGCCATCATATTTTCTGATCCTTTTTGGCTCATGGTCAGTAAGAGACTTTTGTTCTATGCATTTAGTAGATTCATGTCATGCCTTTGTTTGCCATGTTAAGTTCCTGTAGAATGTTGTTTGATAGCTCTAAACATTGCAACCTGATGTTATTTCCTGATAAGTCTGAAACTGTTATTATTTGCAATCTTGTCATGTCATTTTGAGCATGTTCTAGTGATTTCTGGAGTTAGCTCAGTGTTCATGTTTTGTTATTCTTTACCTGTACATCATGCCCATGCCTTTTGTTTTCACGTTGAGATGCTGTAGCATATTGTTTTGATGCTTGCAATATGCCTAGTTGCTGTTTTGGACAGATTGTTGCTATAACTTGTTTCATGTGTATGTGTTGCACCGTTGCTCCGTTTTGAGTGTGCTCTATATGAAACTTGTTTGATTTTGCATGTAGTTTCATATTATCATGTTGCATCCTTGTTTTGAGAGTGTTTGTTTGATGTTTGTATGCATTTTGCATCAATGCCATGTTTATCTTGTTTTGCTCATATCTTCTAGGCCGTAGCTCCGAATCTAATGAACTTTATATGTAACTTGACTAGAATTTCGTGTAGATCATCGTGGTGCATCTTAACTTGTTGTTTAACAACTTGAACATAAGCTTTATTCAGATCTGGAACAATTTCGAAATTTGCATATGAGGACTTACCGGAATTGTTATATGTTGTTCCCGGCCTCATTTAAACTTGCCTTGATGTGTTGCTCTTGTTTGCATCATCTCTTGCCATGAGTAGCTTCATGTAGATTTGTCATGCATCATGCTTGTTTGTGCATCATGCCTTGTTCATGTGTGGTGTGTTTACTATGTTGTGTGCTTCTTCTTGTTAGTTCCTCGCTTGCTATGATCGTGAGGATTCGTTCGCTCACGCTTGGTTCGGCTTCATCCGCTCGTCTTCTTCATGGACTCATTCTTCTTCCTTGCGGGATTTCAGGCAAGATGACCGCTACCCTGGATCTCACTACTATCATTGCTATGCTAGTTGCTTCGTTTCTATCGCTTTGTCGCGCTATCTATTACCCGCTTTATCAAGCCATCCCAAATTGCCATGTCACCTCTAACCTTTTGCACCCTTCCTAGCAAACCGTTGTTTGGCTATGTTACCGCTTTGCTCAGCCCCTCTTATAGCGTTGTTAGTTGCAGGTGAAGATGAAGTTTGTTCCTTGTTGGAACATGGAGATGTTGTTCCTTGTCGAACATGTTTACTTGTTGGGATATCACAATATATCTTATGTTTTTAATGCATCTATATACTTGGTAAAGGGTGGAAGGCTCGGCCTTATGCCCGGTGTTTTGTTCCACTCTTGCCGCCTAGTTTCCGTCATATCGGTATTATGTTCCCGGATTTTGCGTCCCTAACGCGGTCGGGTGATTTATGGGACCCCTTGACGATTCGCTTTGAATAAGACTCCTCCAAAGAAGGCCCAACATTGGTTTTACCATTTGCCTCACCACCACCTACATTTCCCTTGGGAGTAATTAACCCAAGGGTCATCTTTATTCAGCCCCGGCCAATGCTTGTCTAAGTGTTGGTCCAAACTAGAGTGCTTTTGGCGCCTCAAGGAAACTTGAGGTTTGGTTTTAGTTGTACGGACTGCTCATCCGGTCGTGGCTCGAGACGAGATACGCTGGCGGCTACTATCGTGGTGTCGACGGAGGTCTTGCTGGTCTAGTTTTATTGCTGTCGAAATGTCTTATAGCCGGGATTCCGAGACTGATCGGGTCTTCCCGGGGAGAAGGAATATCCTTCGTTGATCGCGAGAGCTTATCATGGGCTAAGTTGGGACACCCCCTGCAGGGTTTAAACTTTCGAGAGCCGTGCGCGCGGTTATGTGGCAGATGGGAATTTGTTAATATCCGGTTGTAGTAAACTTGAAGCAAACTCTTCTAAAATACACCAACCGTGTGCGTAATCGTGATGGTCTCTTTTCGGGGTTGATCGAGAGGAGAACACGGTTTCTGGGTTATGTCTGACGTAAGTAGGAGTTCAGGATCACTTCTTGATCATTACTAGTTGACGACCGTTCCTTTGTTTCTCTTCTCGCTCTCATTTGCGTATGTTAGCCACCATATATTGCTTAGCCGCTGCTGCAACCTCACCACTTTATCCCTTCCTTTCCCATTAAGCTTTGCTAGTCTTGATACCCATGGTAATGGGATTGCTGAGTCCTCGTGGCTCATAGATTACTACACCACCAGTTGCAGGTACAGGTTGTGCGATGCTCATGACGCGAGAGCGATGTTTGTTTGTTTTGGAGTTCTTCTTCTGCTTCTTCGATCAGGGGATAGGTTCCAGGTCGGCAGCCCTGGGCTAAAGGTGGTGGATGTCGTTTGAGCTTCATTTATGTTTCATCCATGATGGATGTTGATCTTGTATATGATGTTGATGTATTCTTGTGGCATTCGTGCCTTATGTATGTATCCCCATCTATTATGTAATGTTGATGTAAGGATATCCACCTTGCAAAAGTGTTTCAATATGCGGGTCTATCCTTGGTGGGACCGTCGAGTTCCTTTTGGATAGGGTCGCATATTGGGCGTGACAAGTTGGTATCAGAGCCTCGACCGACCCTAGGAGCCCCCTTGATTGATCGTGGTAGTTTGGCCGTTGTTGAGTCTAGAAGAAAACTGATTTACGAGTCTAGTTATATCGAGAGTAGGAATTGCTTACTCCTCAGCCCCTTCGCCGCCTCCGGGTGAGGAATCTTGGCGTAGGTGTTTTGAACTACTCTTCTTCCCCTTCAAATTTTTCTTTAGGATCACGTGGTTAGTTTTTCGTTCGTTGGGCCTCAGCTCTTTTTATCTGGTGCATTTCTCGTCAAGCTAATTCGACCCTCTTTGGCTTTGGGAGATCAATCCTCAATTCTTTTTAATCGATGTTGTTTTCCTGTCCGAAGTTGTCCTTGTTTTTTTTCCCCACCCGCCACCCCTTCTTCTTATCGAATCCAGAGTCTGTAATCGAGTATCCATCCCACTCGTGCGAAGTCTTTGCTTTCTTTCCTCAATGATTGCAACCGGTGTTTCCTCTTGAAGTCATTCGTCGGTTTCCCCTCCCGAGTTGCCTTTGTTTTTCCCGCCCACCCACCCTTTTTCTTCCCGGAGCCCGAGTCTCTTTCGAGCATCAATTTCATTAAATGACGGAGCCTCTTCGCCTTCCCTCAATCATTTCAACCGGTGAATTCTCGTCTCGCTCGTCATTCTTCATCCCTTTCTTTTTCCGTGCACTCAATTCAAGTTTTTCGGTGGATCTTATTCTTTCTCTCGGCTCAAGTGTTTTCCTTGCTCGTTCGCCTCTCGCTTTTTATCCTTCCGGAGTGTTCAAGACATCTCAGGAGATTTGTCTGTGTTTGAATTAATTCGAGGTTGTCACCTCATTCAAATATTTCAATTATTCCGGTGCATCATCTATCTCTTCAACAATCCTTTCCAACGGTGTTTTCTTTTAGTGGGCCCTAACCCACAGGTCTTTTCCCAGGATCTTACCTGACTCTTCTAATTTCCCCGGGGTTATTCTCAGTTCTTTTCAGAGTTTGACGTAAGCATAAATTTCATCGGTCACATGCTTTTTCCAAGATCGATTTCAAATTCTTATCATTGTTGGCTCAACCTCTTCGCTTTTTCGTTCCCCCGGAGTGCATTAGCAATTTTGGTGGTGTTTATCGTCGTCCTTGAAAACCGAAGTAGAGTTTCTCTTAAATCTTGTCCGTTCCTCCAGAGATTCATGGTGCTAGCTCGATGTTATCCCATCTAATTGTTTCTAGTCATGCAAATTCTTTTCATCCATCCGGAGCATTTCAGGAGTTGCTTTCTCTCTCGATTATCCGGAGGCCATCTTTTCAAAAGATTTCTTCATTCTAAGTTTTCAGATTCATTCCCCAATTATTCTATATCCGTGCCCCTTCGTTCATCTCAATATTCTTCCGGTGCTAATCACATAAAGATGTGAACTATTGGTGTTAAATCACATGACGATGTGAACTAGATTATTGACTCTAGTGCAGGTGGGAGACTAAAGGAAATATACCCTAGAGGCAATAATAAAGTTGTTATTTATATTTCCTTATATCATGATAACCGGAAACTTAGTACATGTGTGAATATATAGACAAACAGAGTGTCACTAGTATGCCTCTACTTGACTAGCTCATTAATCAAAGATGGTTAAGTTTCCTAGCCATGGACAAAGAGTTGTCATTTGATAAACGGGATCACATCGTTAGAGAATGATGTGATTGACTTGACCCATCTGTTAGCTTAGCACGATGATCAATTAGTTTGTTGATATTGCTTTCTTCATAACTTATACATGTTCCTATGACTATGAGACCATGCAACTCCCGGATACCGGAGGAACACTTAGTGTGCTATCAAACATCACAACGTAACTGGGTGACTATAAAGATGCTCTATAGGTGTCTCCGATGGTGTTTGTTGAGTTGGCATAGATCGAGATTAGGATTTGTCACTCCGAGTATCGGAGAGGTATCTCTGGGCCCTCTCGGTAATGCACATCACTATAAGCCTTGCAAGCATTGTGACTAATGAGTTAATTACGGAACGATGCATTACGGAGCGAGTAAAGAGACTTGCCGGTAACGAGATTGAACTAGGTATGATGATACCGACGATCGAATCTCGAGCAAGTAACATACCAATGACAAAGGGAACAACGTATGTTGTTATGCGGTTTGACCGATAAAGATCTTCGTAGAATATGTAGGAGCCAATATAAGCATACAGGTTCCGTTGTTGGTTATTGACCGGAGATGAGTCTCGGTCATGTCTACATAGTTCTCGAACCCGTAGGGTCCGCACGATTAACGTTCGGTAACGATCGGTATTATGAGTTTATGTGTTTTGATGTACCGAAGGTTGTTCAGAGTCCCGGATGAGATCAGGGACATGACGAGGAGTCTCGAAATGTTCAGGCGTAAAGATCGATATATTGGAAGGCTATATTCGGACATCGGAAAGGTTCTGAGTGGTTCTGGTATTTATTGAAATACCGGAGAGTTACGAGAATTCGCCGGGGAGTATATGGGCCTTATTGGGCTTTAGGGGAGAGAGAGGGGGGGCTGCCTAGGGGAGGGGCGGCGCCCTCTCCTTCCTTCTCTTCTCTCTTCCCCTTCCTTCTCTCCTACTCCTACTACTTGGAAGGGGGGATCCTACTCCCGGTGGGAGTAGGACTCCCATGCCGCCATAGTAGAGGGCGGCCCTCCCTCCTCCACTCCTTTATATACGGGGGAGGGGGCACCCCATAGACACACAAGTTGATCATTAATCTCTTAGCCGTGTGCGGTGCCCCCCTCCACCATAATCCACCTCGGTCATATCGTCATAGTGCTTAGACGAAGCCCTGCGCCGGTAGCTTCATCATCACGGAGGTGTCGTACGTTCGGTACTAGGATCGGTCGATCGTGAAGGCGTACGACTACATCAACCATGTTGTCATAACGCTTCCGTTTTCGGTCTACGAGGGTACGTGGACAACACTCTCCCCTCTCGTTGCTATGCATCACCATGATCTTGCGTGTGCGTAGGAAATTTTTTGAAATTACTACGTTCCCAACACGCCTGTCGTCTCCGACGACAGAGCTCGTTGTCAATTTCAAATGGAGATCCCGTCGACGACCCCCCGTTCGAAACTTCCCCCTCGACCGGTTGCAACTCTGGCCATTGATGCTCCATGGTTGCAGCCCTACGGTGCGCCGCCAGCCGGCCCTCGTCGTCGACGCGTGAGTTTCCGCCAACGACGACACTGTCACGCCGTGAATGGGATGTAGCAAAAAAAACATCGGTCATAGCAAAAATCAAAGGTGATTGCAGGAAAAATCATCATCGTCGTTGTCTCATCCACAGCTCTGCCGTGAATGAATGTAGAAAATCATCCCGCCGGTCGTAACAAAAAAAGACTATGATTGTAGCAAAATTATCATCGCCCCGTTGTCGTAGGTCACAGCTATGTCGTGAACGGCCATAGCAAAAAAATGCTGGACGTAGCAAAAACTGAGGACGGTTGCAGCAAAAAATTGGATGGATGGATGTAGCTTAGGCATGGATGGATGTAGCAAGAACCCTGGCCGGCTGTAGCAAACAGATTTCTCTGGGGTTTGGTTGAAGCTTTTTTCATCTAGCATTGGAGCATTTTGTGTCAATCGGTTGAAGCTTTCCCCGATTAACAGTGCCGGTTGAAGCTCTTTTCTATCTAGGGTTTGAAGCTATTTTTGTCAGTGGTTGCAGCAAAAAAAGGATACGACGGTTCCAACATTGCCTTCGCCTATCGTGCATCAATGCTCACGGTCGTTACACCCCCGTCGATCGCCATTGCAACATGCATCTCGGTCACCAATGCACCTCATGTGTGCCCATAGGTGGGGGTGCCGTTGGCTATGGTCATCTTCTCTGCCCGTGGTGACTCCTCTAGCAACAGGCAAATTGGTCTCCAGCAACAGGCGATGGCGGTTGGTCTCCAGCAGGAGCCCCGGGTTTCATGAAGGTCAGGGGAAGATGGGGGGCAATGAAAAAATGGGAATGGATAAGAGGAAGAAAGGTGGAAGAAGATAAAGCAGAGAGAAAAAATAGAGCATGCGATGGGAGAGCGAGTCGCGGGGCGTACGATGTGGAGGAATTGAACACTGCACGTGCAACCACCCGATAACTTCAGCCGGCGCGCCGTCTACAAGTGTTTTCCTTTTTGTTTCCCCCCTCTGGCTGCCGTAGCCGCCTTCCTTAACAAGCCCTCAAGCCTACTTTGTGCCACCATCCTCATATAAGCTTATGGGTTGACCCCAAAGGCCGAATTCAATGGTACAAAAGGCTTTAATAAGGCTCATCGGTTGTCAACGCAGCCACCCATTCTTCTCCATCGCCCGTACTCATCCTTGAAGTTTATATATAGTAGGACCCTTCCCAAGTCTTGTACCAAGCAGGGAGAGGTAGTGTATAGTACCCGAGAACACGACTAAGATTAATTTCTTGGAAGCTAAGATAATCATATAAAGATGATGATTATCTCAACGGTTAGAGGCTCTAGGTCTTGATTTGACTAATGGATGCGGTGGTAAAAGGCACACTCAAGCATTATGGCGGCGGGGTCTTCCCCTTCCTCTCCCTCTCGTCTGACGGCGGCAGGTGGCGGTGGCGGATCTGGAGCCCCTGCAACGGCGGCTTCCCCTGGCGGTGGCTCGAGCTGGCGGTGCGGCGCGCGATTGCTGCACGCCGTCGGCGTGGCCGTGCCTTGCGGTGTGGTTGGAGCCCAGCGACCGCAGCGCCCTTCTCCCCATCCTTCGATGTGACTCCGGCCACATCTGATGGCGGAGGGCTGTCTTGGCAAGCATGAGGGTGCGGCTTCCCGGCGACTTCTCTGTCTGCCGGCCATCTCGCAGCGAGGCCCGGAGCAAGGTCTCCCATCTGGTCAGGCCCTCCCTTGCCTCTAGATCTGGTTGTGTGGGCTCCGGACCGATGGGCCTGGTCAGGCTCCTTTGGTGGTGATGTCGTCGGCGGTGGTGGGCTGTGGGTGCCGGGGCGGCGGCCCCGGGTTTGGTGGTGGCGGCTTCGACCAGGGGACGGAGCGCTTCTGGACGCGGCGGATCGAGGGGTCCCGCGGCTAGATTGGAGTCGGCCTCGGCAGGGGTGGTGGTTCGTGGGCGGCGGTCGGTGGTGGCACGTGGCCGACACATCTCCAGGAGAAATCCTTGCTCCGGTCTTCACCGGAGCCGGCGACGGCGGCGCCCGCGGGTGCCGTGGTCTTTCTTGGAAGCGTCGTCGTGGAGGTGATCCACCTTCTTCCCACGGCTTGGGCTCCGGAAGGAAACCTCAGATCCGCTGGATCGGGCGATGAAGGCGTCTTCGCGTCTTTCTCCTCCTTGGGGGCATCGTCTCGGAGCCGGCTAGGACTGAGAGTCTGGAGGATGATGGCATCTTCGCCGTCGATGGCGGCATCTTCGCCGCATGGTTTGCTGAGGCTGAGGCGGGGCGCTGGTTTCTGTTTGGCAACGATGATGGCGTTGAGAGGAGCTTGGATCGCGGCGTGGTCTTCGGTAGTCGGTTCTTCCCGGCGTGTCCGAGGTGCTCTTCCGTGGTTGCTGGGTTGCTTCGAAGTCGGAGTTTGCGCTGGAGCGTGTCCAATGGTGACGATGACAGGCATTCGGTGGCCGTTTGCGGTGGGCATGGTCGGCGCAAGTCCTGCATATTTTCCATTGTGTTGCTCGTCGTCAAAGTCGAAGTTGTCGGTTGCTTGCGTGTGTGGCCATCCGTTGGCATGTGCCGTCATGTCTTTTTCCATGTCGGTGGCCAGGTTGGCCAGTGGTGCCCATATCATGTGGGTTGTGATGTATCGGTTTTAGCCCGGTTTTTCATCAATCAATCGGGCAATTCTCTTCTTCTTAATCAATGAAAATGGCAAGTCTTTTGTCTCGTTTCAAAAAAAAAAAAAAACTACCATGCAAGACAAATGAAGTATATGTGAACACTTTGCTTACAATTGGTCCTATGTGCAAAATGATTTATTTTATTTTTGTGAATTATATGTGCAAAATGAATTGATACACCTGGTGTAACCAGCACAAGATATACACATTCATAACACGCGACCTATCTCCCGTTCCCAGTACAACTCCTAAATAGGCCTTGGTGAAACATGAGCAGAACTTGTGTTTCTTCCAGCTCTGCCAATGATGACTTTTTCATTGATGTTTCGGGCCATCGTGCAATGTAGTGGGTTCCACTGAAAGCTCATATTGTCGTGATGGCGGAACCCTCTGGTTATACCCACAACTCCTGGACCGCAAGGGCCGGCCAATGCATGTGACCAACAGCTGCCGAGCAACCTGAAATCCTTATGTTGGCATATACTCCACCCGACCAGGCTTGAGGGTATAACCCAACCGAGAAGCAACCCAAAGAACCAAATAATCAGATCAGCTTTGACATAACAACCCAGCTGCTCACTGAACCAAAATAATGCCACCATCCAATGTATAGTGGACTTGTTCATTTCAGAACATTGCAAATGTCATCACAGTTGAGGAAACAGTACGGGTAGTTTAATATTACAGGCTTCACCTGCACCGTCTTAACTAGATTTTTCTTTCCAGAGCATCAGTTCCAAGGATGAACTAGTACCGTCCATCATCCCTACCATGAAGAGCAGCGCGCCGATCATCTCGACCCTCGCCAGGGTATGGATCACCTCCTGGCCTGTAAACAGGGCCACGCCCACGTCCACGCCCGCGCCCAGC
Source organism: Aegilops bicornis (assembly GCA_021605145.1). Lineage (NCBI taxonomy): Eukaryota > Viridiplantae > Streptophyta > Magnoliopsida > Poales > Poaceae > Aegilops > Aegilops bicornis. Next base: position 574,748,007 of record CM038675.1, read on the forward strand.
ATCCAACCGCCCCCGGCCTACATATGAACCACCATACTCCAGGTCTGGCCGACCTCTGCCCAAGAAAGCACCCTTCATTGGTCTGTTACCTGCAGGAGATCTGCTTCTGTCCCGCATATCGCTCCCCCAGCTCCCCTGAGGAGATCGGCTCCTGTCAAGATACAACCCACCATGTGGACGCTCCCTCTGCTTGTACTCCGCAGCAGACCACTCAAACTTCACAGGGTCACGCAACTCACGTTCACCACGGAAACCCCTTTCCCTCTGCAACGGATCTGGAAATCGTCCTACACGATCTGGAGGCGATCTAGCTGGATAACTTCTAGGAACACCCACACCCCAATCACGGGGTGCTGGCTTGTACCTGGCCATTTCTCTTGGAGGGGCACGATCACTTGGTGGACCAAGCGGCCTTGCAGGCACTCGTGGAGGAGAGTCAAAGTAACCCCTGTGAGGACTGCGACTAGACTCATAGCGGTGTTTGTTGCAGTTGTTACAGTGGCTTCTTCGAGCAAAGTTGAGGTTTCCACAGCTGAAATAAAAAAGCAATGAAAACATTTAAGTTAAGGCAAGCAAGATTAAGTGCAGCAATTACGATAAGCTGAAAAACATTATGTTAAGGCAAGCAAGATTAAGTGCAGTAATTTCGATAAGCTGAAAAACAATATACCTCGGATTCTGGCATATCCAATCACCTTCTCTTGGTGAAAGATTTGGATCATTCCTGTGAACATATTCTCCATCAATTAGAATGAACTCCTTTCCAGGACCATTATAGCCCCCCCTCCCGTGCGACCTGCCTCCTCTTCCATATGGTGGAGAAACATCTCGGAACCTTGCACCTCCTCTACCACCCCCTTCATATCCCCTACCACCCACTTCATATCCCCTACCGCCCCTTGCATATCCTCTACCATTCCCTTCATAGCCATGGGTGTAACGTGGACCAATAGCGTCATCAAAGTTGCTGCTTTCTAATCTGCGTTGGCGCGGAGGTGATGGTCCAGCATGCATGCCATATCCTGCAAAGAAAGTAACAGCAATTCCAAATAAACATTAGAAGACACGAAACATTAATATTCAGCAAAGAAGTGCTTACTCCAGCCACATGGGGTTTAAACAGGCAAACCCCATCTGGAGAACCACTTCCAACAAAATTACTCTCCACATACCAAATGAGGTAGTAATTGCAAAGGCCAACATTTCTTAAGAAAGCTCTGAGAAGGAAATACCGTTGAAGCTGCTGCTCAACCCAAAACACAACTATCTGTTCATGACTAAACATTCAGATATTGTAATCAGATTCTGCTAAGAAAAGCTTATCTCCATGTGAGCCAGTAACAGCCCCATAACTTCACGCAAAGTCAGGAACTCTCAACCATTCATCATGCCAATGCATATGTGCCAAGCAGTACAGCGCAGCAGTTCGCCAATCGTATCTTGGAGAGTAAAGTATGCAGTCGGCCTAAAACACAGGGGTTTCTCTTCCAAGACCCTCCATATAAGGCTAGCTTATTGGGCATTATTAGGCTAATCCTCCATTTAAAGTTAAAGAGAAGTTCCTACATGAAGAAGGCATAAGCAACAGGCAGCAGGAATCCTATGTTACTTCCTACCATATGTTGTCTTCCTGCAAAGGCTACCAAGTTGTCTGTCTGCTTCAATCTTCTCTTTACCATCAAACAAACTCGCAATCTTACTAGCACATAGGGTCTTGGACAATGAAATCTCAGTTGTCCATATCAAAAAGTAGACAATTCAGTATCCAAGCATCATGCAGATGCCTAATGCCGAAGTCCCTGTACCGATTGATGATATCAACTGCTGCACTCGCTGATGGACTCTATGCTGGTATCCGCAGTGCATTTTCCTTGACCGAATCTCCAACAACTTGTTGGGAAAACGGTCAAAAGAACATCATGATGCTACTTCCAAAATGTATCCCACGACTTAATTCATTGTAAAGTTATCAGAACTACCAAATACTCAAAATGGAGTAGGTCAGGTTGTATTGATGCAACAAGACGCAACTCAGATTCATGTGAACTCCAAAAACTCAGGCAGCGCCAAAACACTGGCCACGGCTTCCTCGACACTACCTCAAGTTCAACACGACTATTCTTATCTCAAGAGCTCAAATGGAGCAGTTGATCAGGTCCAACAATTGATCTTGGCAAGATGTGACTCCTCATATTCATAACAATGGATGATCCCTAATGCTGAAGTCCCTGTACCAATTGATGGTATCAACTGCTGCACTTGCTGATGTACTTTATTCCGGAATCTGCAGCGTGTTTTTCTCAACCAAATCTCCATCAACTTTTTGAAAAGATGGTCAGACGAACGCCATGATGCTAATTCCAAAATGTAGCTCATGACTTAACTCATTGTGAAGTTATCAGAATTGCCAAATAATCAAAATGGAGGAGTTGGTCAGGTTGTATTGATGCAACAAGACACAACTCAGATTCATATTAAAGGAATTCCTAAATATCCACGTGTCAAGTTAATTTCAACAAGACTTGTAGCTCTCGGACAAGTATGTAACCACAGCTGCATCAATACAATTCAGGTCCTCAGCCCTTGTTTTGCCGATTATCACAACTCCAACCTTGTCAGGGTTCACCAATTGCACAGCAACTGAGTTGTTATGTCATCCACATTAAATACCAAAAAGGCTAAACCAACAAGCAGACATTGCCATAAGAAGCGTCAATACTAAGATCCTGTCTCCTATGCAGCCAAGTTGAAAACTGTTACAGTAGAACAGCCAATTCCATACTTCATTTGATACTTAGAGGGGGTTGCAGTGCTTGGCCATAATACTGAATATCCAAGCCAGTAAAGAATTAGAAAATATCTACAAACTACAATCGCTTGAAAGTCAAAATAAATCAGGAGATTTTGCAGTTCGTCGTGCATTATGTTCCTACATATAGTGGTTTAATGCTGAAACTAAATATTCCTACATCGTATATAGGAATTTGAACTAGTCGCGTCAAAAGAGAAGGCAGAGTTGAAATTGACAAGTTACTAAAAATCAATCTTGCCATAGAACATCAGACATGGTAAAGAAAAAATGGATAGAATCACATACAAAATTATGGTTAATCATAGAAATTATATATTGCCATGAATAAGAACAAAAGCCAGAGCAAATGCTGGCAACAAAGAGAATAAACCTCTTAACATATTTGACCAAACTTCCTAAAAATTACTCTCTCAACTTTAGCATGGTGAAAATTTCATGTAATCAAAAGACCAAATGTTCAAATCTGAAGCCCATTAATGCAATTATATACTTATGTAAGTCTGACAAGAGAAGCAGATCAAACCATAACTTAAGGGCTTAAGGAATCAAGGCATCCATTAAGAGAAATCAAGTAAGGCAACATTAAATAAAAGCAAACCAAACAGTATGTATAGGGGTTCTCAAGATAAGGAACACATGGCACCCAACTCACTCAAGAAAGGAATCATAACTGATGTGAAGAACACAATTTACCATGCAAAAATGCCTGCACCAAGCTCAAGATGAAACATTTATGGAGAATGAGATCATATTCATAGCTATCATGTTAGCTGTTTCACTCAGATGACCTTTTACAAATAGATATATACATCATTTACAAATGTTCTCTAGGTGTAGATCCTCTGATAGGTAAATTCTGATTTAACATTAGCAAGAAAGGGACCACAGCAGTAGCGTACATGTCAGATATAGCACCAATCACAGATTTTGCCAAGAGAACTTACGTCAGAAATTTGTGATTATGCAAACTATGCATAGAAAAAACTACTCCCTCCGTCTCATATTAGTTGACGCTGAAATGGATGTACCTAGACATATTTCAGTGCTAGATACATCCATTTGAGCGACAACTAATATGGGACTGAGGGAGTACAATCTACATCAACTTTGACTGCAAATAATTAAGCGAAGCGTATCTAACCAGCACATAAAACTGGTTATGATTATGCAGATGCAGATTTGGCATAACCTGAGGCGTATGTCAACAGAAGTTATTCGCTTTACCAAGATTCTTGCCCAAACATGTTCAAAGCCTTGATCAACCTTTCAATCAAAACAACCCATACAGATAAACAAGGCAAATACCTCACATATATCGCCATATATACAATCGAAGGATTACCAATTATCAGCTGAAGACAAGGAATCGTCAATTCATGATGTACACCTTGAATTATCTAACGACCAAACTGATAAACAAGGCAGACAGACTGCATCTTGGATCATCTAACGACCGAACGGAACATACAACATCGAAGAATAACATAGCAGCTTAAGGGGCCAGAAGAATCCAAAAGAGACAGATCTAAAGAAAGTTGGGTGATTCGAGGATTTTCAACCGACCTTGCGGCTCGTCGTAGAATCGTGGGGGGCGAGGCTGGTAACCAGGTGGACTGAAGCGGCGACGCTGGGGGGGTGGCGGGCTGCCAGGGCGGCGCCTCGCAGGGGGCGGCGGTGACCGGCGCCTCTCCCTGATCCGGGGGTCCGGCGGCGAGAACTCGCGACGGCGACGCGGGAGCGAGGACCCGCGGCGGCGACCCTGGGCGTCGCCGACGGGGGAGGGGGACGAACGGGCAGGGGACGGGGAGGAGGCGCCGTTATCCTGCGGCGGCGGCGGCGAAGGCCTGACGACTAGGCTGCTGAGGGGCGCGCGCGCGGGCTGCGGCGGCGGCGGCGCGGGCTCTTCGGGCTCGGCATCCGACCCCGGGGCGCTCCGCTGCGGGGAGGACTCGTAGTCCTCGTCGTCGTCAGGGTCGTCTCCTCTGCCGCGCGGCCGCATCTCGCTCGACGTGTCGTTGCGGTGTGCGGCGCCTCTAGGGTTTGGAGTTCGGAGGGGGAGGGGGAGGGGGAGGGGAGAGGTTGCGGGGACAACAAGTTTGCGACGACCGTAGGAGAGGGGTCAAGCCGTCAAGGACTCGAGGGGGGTGGTGTGCGAGCGGACTGGAGATCTCGTCCAATGTGGTTTTCAATGGCTGACCACGTCCACCGTTGGATTAGGGGGGTTGGTAGGGTCTTCACGACACGGTTGATTCTGGCCGTTGATATGTGTGTAAGCTTGTCTCAAAGGTGCTAGCAAATCGCCTCAAAGGAATCCTGGTGGAGATAATATTGGACAACTAGAGTGCGTTCCTACTAGGGAGGTTGATAATTGATAATATGTTGATTGCGTATGAGTTATTTCATTATCTTGTGCACAAAAGAGGGAGGGGTGAAGGTTCTGCAACGATCAAAGTGGACATGAGTGGGACTTTCTCGAAAAGATGATGAGGAAATTGGGCTTCTGTAGGGGATGGATCGACCCCTGAAGCGCGTGTGTACAATCACACATACCAGATTAAGGTGAATGATACATTAAATCGAGCAGTTAAATCTGTGAAGGGGCTCGCTATGACCCTCCATCACCATACTTTTTCGTGTTGTGTGATGAGGGGTCATGCTTTATATTGCATAATGTCTTTGGTAAATAAAAAGCTAAGTGGGCTAAGGATTTGTCGGGCAGCTCCTCCTGTCACGCGTCTATTCTTTATAGATGATTAGGCCCTCATGATCAAGGCAAAGGCAGATGAGGCAGTGGCTTTAAAAAGAACTTGGCATTGTACGAAAGTTGTTTCGGAGTTGTGTATTAACATGGAGAACTTGGCAATTATGTTCAGCAGGAAATCAAGTCGGCAAGCAAGAAATCTGGAAAAGTACTCACTAGAGATACACAAGCAAACATGGAACAGGGAGTACCTTAGTTTGTCGATTTACGATTACTAGGTTTTGATGGAGTCAGTAGGATAAAACAAAAAGTCATTGGATCGGGTGGCCGAAGTTGGTTGAGTCCAAATCAATGGGGGTCTTGGCTTCCGTGACATACATATTTTCAATGTGGACATGCTTTCAAGACATGTTTTGTAGACTTCGGGTCGGGAGCTATGGGAGTGTAACTCGACGACTCATATGGAGCGTTTGTCGCGGTTGTAAGTGCATCTAGTGCCACCCCTAGTTTGGTTTTGGAGTATTGACGACAAACGTGGTTGAGGGACTAATGTGTTTGTGAGAATTCAGGATAACACAGCTGTAGTCCCTCCTTGATTCGATTTACCTACCAAAGATGACCCCTAAAAATGTATGAAGACATTGAAGACAATGGTGGTACGTGAAGATATTCACATTGAAGACTATGACAGAAGAAGACATTGAGTGAAGACTATGGAGCGCGAAGACTTAGTAGTTTCGTTGTTTCTTTTCTTCTTTATTGAGTCATAGGAACCACCGCACTGTTAAGTGGGGTCCAAGTGAACAAAGTCAGAGTGACTGAAGTGATGCTCAACCAAAATCCTATGTCTTCGAGCGAAGACAATGAGAGCACATCTTATCCAGTCGGATAAGTCGGCCATTACTTATAGCCCAAGTCAAGTTGTCGCGTGTGTTTAAAATCGTAGTTGTGACACGTGTCAGTTCCTTAGTGACTCGGGGTCATTTCGGACAAATCAGGTCGGGTTGCCCAGTGGCTATAAATAGTCCACCCCCTACACCATAAATTGGTGGCTGCTCAGAGTTAGTGCACGGCTTTTGTCGTAGAGAGCAACCCACCTCCGGAGAGTTTGAGAGAGAAATCCTTGTGAGGAAAAAGCCCAATACACCCAGAGCCCAAAGAGTGTTTGGCATCACTAAAGTCTTTCTGTCCGCGTGATCTGAAGACTTGTTACACTTGAGGACTGTGAATCCTCCAGCCGGTTAGGCGTCGCGTTCTGAGCATCCAAGAGTAATTGTGGATTGCCGGTGAACGAAGTCTGTGAAGGTTTGAAAGTCTCCCTTGAAGACTTACCAGAGTGATTGGGCGAGGACTGTGTGTCCTTAGCTCAAGGGGAATAAGATGAAGACACGGTCTTTTGAGTTCAATCTCAGCCTCCCTAACTGCACGCATAGCTTGTCACAAAGAATCGAACCGGGTCGAACAAATCCTTGTCTTCACAACACACTGGTTCTATCTCTTACTCTCCCTTACTTATAGTTTATCCTTGTGAAGTCATTACCTGAATACTATGCATGTTTAACTTCACTGTGTGACTACTTGGTCTAATTGGCTTCATACTATCTTCCATCCTGATCCTACTACCTAGCTGCTATCTGTCATCATGCTTTAGTTACATACTTGTCTGACTATGGCTTGTCTAGTGTAGTTTATCTTCCATTGACGTTTATAGGTCCAGTTTTCATATGCATCTTGAAACTTTCATGTTTTGAAGACTTTCATAAAAATCGCCTATTCACCCCCCTCTAGTCTATAACTAGCACTTTCAATTGGTATCAGAGCAAGGTACTCCCTTGTTCTGTCTGATTCGGTTTAACCACCTGGGTTTAGCTATGTCAACTGCAGGGATAATCAAAGTCTTCGATGCGTGCCCTGTCTTCGATGGCACTGAATATCCCTACTGGAAGAATAAGATGTGTATGCATCTTGAAGCCATTGATGTCGATCTGTGGTATGTTGTCAAAAACGGCGTTCCCAAGATCGGGTGAAGGCGCCACCGCTGGCGATGTCAAGAAGTTCATTCAACTCGATTCTACTGCGAAGAACATCATCAGTGGTCATCTAACCAAAGGGCAGTATGGCCGTGTGAGTGCTTTGGAAACGTCGAAGCTAGTCTGGGACTGGCTATCCAAAGTCAATGAAGGTGTCTCAACTCAGAGAGATCAAAGAATCAGTGTCCTACACAACCTCTTCAACCGCTTCAAGAGAAATGACAATGAAAATGTCCAGCTCACGTTCGATCGTCTCGCGACATCACAAACGAGCTTCGTGCTCTCGGCGCCACTAAGATCACCAAGCATGAAATCGCCAAGACGCTTACGAGATCTCTTGATGACTCATTTGACACTCTAGCTCTTATGATTCAAGAACGCATACGACTTCAAGACACTCGATCCATCGACATACTTGAGAGGCTTAACACACATGAGTTCCAGCTATCTGAGAAAAGAGATATCTATGGTCCCAACTATGGCCGAACTCGCGCTTTGAAGGCAAAGGTTGTTTCCTCATCTAAAGAAGAATCTGACTGCAGTCTGGTGAAGCTGAAGACCTTGGAAAGGAGCTTGCTATGCTTGTGAAGAAGTTCCAGAAGTTCACTAAGAAGAAAGGCTTCAGAAAGTCTTCACGATCCAGTTCAACAAATGATGAAGCTTCTTCCAATGACCACAAGAAGAGAACACATCACAAGTGCAAGAAACCCGGTCACTACATCTCCGAGTGTCCACAGTGGGACAATGAGAAGAAAAGAAGAAGAGCAAGGAATATGATTACGATGACAAGAAGAAGAAGAAATACTCAAAATCTTCTTCCAAGTCAATCTCCAAGTCTTCATCACACAAGAAAAGTTAAATGCAGCAAGGCTCGTGCTTTTGTTGGCAAGGAAATGGATTCAGAGGAGGAGTCTGCTTACGAGGAGGCGAAGTGGTGGAATCTGAGGAGGAGTCTGACTCTGGTGTTGCAAGTCTGGCTTTAGCTTCAGCCTACGTTGCCAAATCCATCTTCAACACTGAAGACAATGCTTGCATCACCAATGTTGATGCCAGCGACAAGGATGACTCCGCTCCCACTTACTACTTCATGGCACGTGGTGCCAAGGTAAACTCACGCGATGCTTACTTTCAAACATCAAGTGAAGATGACTCTGATTGTGAATCCAAACCTAGCTACAAAAACTTGCTAAAATTGCAACCGAACAATGTAAAGCTATGGAACATATTCAAAACTGTTAGACAAATGCGATGACCTGTTGGACGCGGAAATGACTAAGACTCAGTCCTTAATTGAAGACATAAAAAATCTTCATGTTAAGTACCAGGAACTTGAAGGTCGTCATGAAACCCTCTCAACATCTCATGAAAAGCTTTCCTACGATTATCTTCAAAGGAAGCAGGAACTTGAGAAATTGAGATCGGATCATGAAGATCTTAAAAAGGTGAACGAGTCACTTCAAGGCCAATGCATCGGGCCCGCTTCCTAAGGATTTGAACCACCATGTTTAAAATGCATTGAGCGTGATAACGTTGTTTCTGTTGCTGGGTGTTCTACTGCTCCTGTTGCAATATCTTCAACTGAAACCCTAGAGGATACCACTACTATTGCTGATGACGTAGGGCTGAAGGAACTGTACATGACAGGCATGTACAAAAGCCTCAAAGGGCATCAGACATTATGTGATGTCCTCAAAAAGCAGATTCTGAACCGAAACCCTAGAAAAGAGGGTATTGGGTTCGAGAGGAAAATGAATGTTGATGGATCTTACTGGAAGCCTGAGCAGTACCCCAAAACCACATAGGTTGCTGCAAAGGAATCTTCAGTAGATCCATCCACCTTATCTGGTTTCACTTGTGCTAACCCTATTATCATTGATGAATCCTTTGATGCAAACTATAAACTGTTTAAGAATCGAATGGTGAAGTGTTTGCCGTGTATGTTGGTACTAATCGCAGGAATGGACCACCTATGAAGAAGATCCGGGTACCTAAACAGTTTATTGAGAATATTCCTGTGAATGTCGTCCTGACACCACCAAGGAAGAAGACAAACCCCAGACCTATGGCTTCATATGGCCCAAAGGCTTCTACATGACACAGGACTCACCTGAGTCACCCTAACGCCAATGTTTTGCAGGGAAACCATACTCAGACTCATGAATATGAGTGTGTGTCTTCAAATCTCTATGTTCATAGAACTAAGAACTTTTCTGCTTATTCATATGAGTATCGTTCCTCTCATGCAAGGCTATTTGCTAGGGCTCCAAAGCCGAAGTTCTCAGATGCTGCACTTAGACTCATTGCTTCTAAGCCGCCCCTAAAGATGTGGGTGGTTAAGAAAAATTAACTTTCTTCTGCAGGGAAAGGTCTCCAGCCGGAAATCAAAGGCGTCCGATGCTATCGCTGGGGACCTAAAACACATTATGGGACGCAAGATAAAATGCCCAAATGGTCTTACTATGTATTTCGTTCTGAATCACTTGCTACCATACTATCGGTCCTAACCTTGATCCGAGCTTTAATAATCCTCTTGCGTCAAATGTTTATGCTTCACAATACTCTTTGTGAAGCCTATCCTCCTAATCACCTTTGAGGGTACGACACCTCGTGCTTCAAAATGGATTATGGACAGCGGATGCACTAACCACATGACTGGTGATCGAAGTCTTCTCATGGACTCAACCTTACGTCCATGTGATAAAAGTCACATCACATTCGCTGACACTGGTAAAAGCAAGGTATTTGTCCTAGGTAGAGTTGCCATCTCAAGGGATCAAAGACATGGACAAAGTGATGCTTGTTGAATCCCTTGGTTTCAACTTAATGTACATCTCAATGCTTTGTGACTTAAACATGATTGTGCTATTTGTAAAATATCGTTGCCTTGTACTAATGGAATCTGACAAGTCTCTAGTCTTCGAAGGGTACAGGAAAGATGATCTGTACATGGTAGATTTCTCAGCAGGACCACAGATGGTTGTATGTCTTCTAGCAAAATCTTCAGTCTTGGCTCACGGCATCGGAGGCTAGGGCATCTTGGCATGAGGAACCTTCACACTCTCGCCAAGAAGAAGCACGTCATAGGCATCGAAGATGTCAAGTTCAAGAAAGATCATCTATGTGGTGCTTGTGAAGCTGGGAAGATGACAAGGGCCAAGCATCCCTCGAAGACAATCATGACTACATCATGACCTTTTGAGTTGCTTCACATGGACTTGTTTGGTCCCACTCACTACTCTACTCTCACTGCTACTGCTTGTCTCTATGGTTTCGTTATTGTTGATGATTATTCAAGATACACTTGGGTGCACATAATTCTCTTCAAGACTGAATTGCAGGATGTCTTCAGACGCTTCGCCAACCGCGCCATGAACAACTATGGCATCAAGATCAAGCACATTAGGAGTGACAACGGCACAGAATTCAAGAACACAGGCCTCGACCTTTATCTTGACACCTTAGGCATCACTCATGAGTTTTCTGCTCCTTACACACCTCAACAAAATGGCATCGTGGAGCGCAAGAATAGAACCCTTATTGAGATGGCTCGGATGATGCTTGATGAATACAAGACTCCAAGAAAATTCTGGCCTGAAGCCATTGATACTGCATGTCATGTCATCAACCATGTCTATCTTCACAAGCTTCTGAAGAAAACATCCTATGATCTCCTAACTGGTAACAAGCCAAACGTAAGCTACTTCAGGGTATTTGGTGCTAGGTGCTGGATCAAGGATCCACATCACACTTCAAAATTTGCACCGAAAGCACATGAGGGTTTTATGCTTGGTTATGGAAAGGACTCGCACTCCTACAGAGTATTCAACCTCTTTCACTACAAAGTGGTTGAAACTGTGTATGTGCGGTTCTATGAAACTAACGGCTCGCAAAGAGAGCACCTGCCAAATGTGCTAGATGGTGTACCTGCCAGTGAATCAATCAAGCTAATGGGAACAGGAGAGATCATACCATCAGAGGCCCACTGAAGAGGAACTTATCATTTAAGCACCGATCAATCAAGACATTGCTCACTCAAGAAAATCCTCCAAATAATGACAATGATCGCCAGGAGCAAAATCTTCGCCCGATTCATCCTCGTGTTTCAAATGAAGTACAAATTGAAAAGATAATTGATAGCATCAATGCACCTGGTCCACTCACTGCTCAAGAGCAACACAGCCTAGCAAATTTCTGTTGGCACTTTGCATTTGTCTCAATCTACGAACCCAAGAAAGTTCTTTGAAGCCTTCATGGAACTGAATGGATTCAAGCCATGCAAGAGGAGCTTCAACAGTTTGAACCGAACAATGTATGGGAACTTGTCAAGCGTCTGATCCTCGCAAGCACAACATAATAGGCACAAAATGGATATATCGCAACAAACAAGACGAGCATGGTCAAGTAATCAGGAACAAGGCTCGACTCGTTGCTCAAGGATACACACAAGTTGAAGGAGTTGACTTCAAAGAAACATTTGCTCCAGTGGCTAGGCTTGAAGCCATTCACATACTGCTAGCTTACGCAAATCACCATAACATCCTTCTGTACCAAATGGATGTGAAGAGTGCCTTTCTCAATGGAAAGATTGAAGAGGAAGTATATGTTGCGCAACCACCCGGCTTTGAAGACCCAAAACATCCTGATATGGTATACAAGCTCAACAAGGCACTGTATGGACTCAACCAAGCCCCTCGTGCTTGGTATGACACACTCAAAGACTTTTTGAAGAGCAAAGGCTTCAAACCTGGTTCTCTAGATCCCACTCTCTTCACGAAGACATATGATGGTGAACTGTTTGTGTGCCAAATCTATGTGGATGACATTATCTTCGGTTGCACCAACAAGAAATACAGCGATGAATTTGCTCACATGATGCAAGAACAATATCAAATGTCCATGATGGGAGAGCTGAAGTTCTTTCTCGGTCTTCAAATCCGTCAGCAACACAACGGAATATTCATATCTCAAGAAAAATATCTCAAAGATTGCCTGAAGAAGTTTGGAATGCAAGACTGCAAAGGATACACGACGCCAATGCCATCCAAAAGTCATCTAAGTCCCGACGCCAATGGTAAAGATTTCGATCAACAGGTATACCGCTCCATGATTGGCTCTTTACTTTACTTATGTGCATCTAGGCCAGATATTATGCTTAGTGTTTGCATGTGTGCCCGATACCAAGCGGCACCAAAGGAGTCGCATCACTTAGCAGTGAAGCGAATTCTTCGATATTTGGCTTACACCCCAACACTAGGATTATGGTATCCAAAGGGCTCAGAATTTGATCTGGTTGGTTTTTCGGATGCTGACTATGCTGGTGACAAGGTGGATCGCAAGTCAACATCAGGCACATGTCACTTTCTGGGTCGATCTCTTGTCTGTTGGTCTTCAAAGAAGCGTAAGCGTATCACTCTCAACCGCTGAATTTGAATACATTGTTCTTTGGATCTTCTTTGCTTTCGGCTACGTGGATGAAGCAAACTCTTAAGGACTATGGCATCAATCAAGCATGTGCCACTCTCATCGCGATAATGAAAACGCTATCAAGATTGCCAATAACCCAGTTCAGCACTTGAAGACAAAGCACATTGAAATTCGTCATCACTTCCTCAGAGATCATGTTATGAAAGAAGATATTGATATCATTCATGCCAAGACAGAAGAGCAGTTGGCTGATATCTTCACTAAGACCTTGGATGAGAAAAAGTTTTGCAAGTTGCGGTGTGAGCTAAATATCTTGGAATCCTCGAATGTCCTGTGATTAGGCGCTCATCCTAACACTTATGCATGTTGATGACTTAGATGTGCAACACACGAAGTAATGTATATCTTCAATCAATGAAGACATACACTCTAAGTGTGAATACATTAACGTGGAAATTGACTTCAGAGCGCCACGATAATTGTGCGCCGTGTCTGGGTCTAATACTTCCTATACGGTGGGTAACGCGACCACCAAACTCTTATGAAGTGTTTCCTAATGGTGTCATATTTGCAAAGTATTCGCATTTGATTTAACTTCAACTTTAATTTGACTTCGTGATTACTGATTTGAGGTTTACTCTGTTATATATATATCAGATTACATCCTCCACAAAGATTCACTTATAGCTACGTCTTCTTATTTGAATCTTTTGAACTAAGTGAATGTGATCGGACCCTAACCTCTCTATGCTTTCTATCTCAAGCTCTATCTATCCAAATCATATGCATTCTGTTCAAACTGTTGAATGTCTTCTCTGCGTCCATGTTAGCAGAAGATACAGAGACAAACATTTATATCTAGTTTTAATGTCATATCCTTTTGCCCGAAACCCGGAGAATTCGGAACGACCACCCCGACAATTCAGGCGCGCGTGGGAACATGGAACATCTCGCAATGTGTTGCATGTTCGCCACGTGTCCATCAGATGTGAACTGCCAGGGGCACCTGCGTAATTGCGCTGTGTTGTCTCTATCCTTATAAATGCATGTCCCGTCTTGGTCAAAATCCTTCTTCCTCCTTCTCCATCTCTCTCAAACCCTAGCGCCTATGCTAGCTCTCGACGACGCTGACGACGGAGCGCTTAGCTGCCGCAACTTCATCGACGCCGTCCTCACGCCGGCCGCGGACCTCGTCTTCTCCGCCATTGCCGTAGGTGTCTTCCGTCGCCAAGTTAGGGCACGGAAGATCGAACTGCTTGGCATCCATCTTCGCCTGCCTAGCGCTTCATCGTGTGGTAATAAAAGTTTAATTTTTACCATCCTTTTGATCCGATAGATTCATCCCTTCTTACCTAAAGTGGTTTCTAGATCTTCGAACATGGATCTATCTCTTTCTGCATCTCATGATCTTGCCTAGTATATTCACTTATGCTTCTTCGCAAGTTCCTCACTTGTACTTATTCTTGGATTTGTACAACTCTGGAACCAACTCTCATCGTATAAGTGAATGTCTTCGCGTTATGAGGTCAATGTCTTCAAACTGATTTATCTTCAAAATCTTCTGAGAATGCATATGACCTCGTCCCCTTACCTCGCACCTTTAATCTTTATTATGTGTACACGTCCGTGGGAGAATCCTTTGGTTCTCATAGTGCGCATTCATTTGCAGAGTTCTTGCGTAATCACATCAACTCACCGAAGCCGCCTGTCGATCCACCGTTTGAAGCCTTTGAAGGTACTAAAGCCTCTCAGTTTACACTTCATGGCAACTGAAAAATCAGCAAGAACGGGAGGCAGACAATGTAGTGGTGACACCTCCAAGGACCTACGTCCAGATTTGCATGAGATGTACAAAACTGATCTAGAAGAAACCTACACTGAACGCAAGAATCGAATCCAATGGATTTGAAGATATTGGGCAGAAGAGTGGTTCAGATACCGCTTCATCACCAAGGAATATGCAGAGAAGAATGCCATCAAGGCACCCTGGAGTGATATTCTGTACATAAATTTCCACCCAGGAATCAGGCTGAAGCCATTGAGCAAGGCTTCTATCCTTGCATGGTGGCGGACCACAGCCTGAGAATGCTGACCCGTCTTCACTACTCTGGTGTCGTGAAGACAATTTGTTCAAACGCAACTACCAGTTCGCCAAAGACTCAGCGAAAAAGAAAAAGAAGGATCTGGGTCTTGACTTCAACCCTGGCCCCTCCGCACCTCGGGACAATGGCACTCGTGAAGCCAATGAAAACAGGATTGGCCCTTTCTACAATCTTGCTGGCCTCATCACTCACATTACCGTTAGTGGTGCCAAAGTGGATCATTCTGATGATGATGATGTCGACATCGACGAAGCTCCAGCCTCCTCCTCCTAAGCCTAAGAAGCAAAAGAAAACTAAAGCTTCAAAACCATCTGCAGCCTCCAAAAGCTTCAAGAGTGAAGCCTTTGGCAATCGCCTTATTCGCTCTAAGAAATAACTCTGAAGATCTATCTCGCATCTCCAAGAGGCGTGAGAAGCCACAGAAGCCACCTGTTCAGAAACTGAGTCAAGCACTGACGCCTGCTGCCATTCTAAGAAATGAATCTGAACCCATTGATTGTCTTCCGATGAAGAATTTGGTGAAGATGCTCGAACACCGATCAAGAGAAAGCAAGAGGCGAGATCTTCAATGATCTGCGCCTCTTTGACGTCAACATCCTGAAGAATTTCATTGATGAGTGGTTTGATAATCAGGAGCTCAGCTTTGATGACCTTCAGCTTCCCATTGGAGTCAGCGTTGCTTTCCAAGGCGCCATTGCTCCTGAACTTGCTCTAGCTCAGCGCATCATCAAACTGAAGCGAAAGATCGACTTCGAGAAGGAACAGTTCAAGAAGCATGTCGCCAGGCTGAATGTGGCTGATGTGCAAAAGTTCAAAGTGATGCTGAATGACCTCAAAGAGTCATTTCGGAAGAAACGCGAGGAAGCTAAAGGCTCAAGAGAGCGCATGAAAGCACTCGCTGACAAATGCGTTCAAGCCTACAATGAAGCTGAAAAGTGCAAGGCACTCGGCCGCCCCGGCATTGAACCCTCAATGGGTGCCAAGAAAAAGAAGTCATCTGAAGCCCATACTGAAGCACCACGGCAGGAAGAACCACACATTGTCTTCCCCGCCAAAGATGCGCTGACTCGAAGCCCAAGGCTCCTTCAAAGGGCTTCGTAATGTAAGAAAACCAAGACAGCTGAAGCCGATGCCAGGAAGCGCAAAACCAAGAGCACCACTGATGAAGCACCACCCCCCAAGAAGAGAAAAACTAAGAAAAGAGATCGGGCTGCTCCCACAGAGCCCCTCGTTGGTGAACCCCTTGCATTTGTTCCCCCTCCGTCTGCAAACCAAGAGCGTCGCATGATTGTTCATGAGCCTGCTTCCATAGAGGCTCCTGAAGCTCAAGAAGTTCCAGTCGTCGACCCCATCGCGACTGAAGATTTTGCTCAAGATGATGCAGTACTTCCTCAGATCGAGCGCCCATCGGTATCATCGCCTGTTCGAACGAACAGTGAGCTTATCAGCATTGGCCGTCCTTTGACGCCAATATCACAAGATGCATCGTGGGCTGATCGCCCCTAGCAAGTTACCCCACAAGACTCACCAAGTACACCCCCAGCCGTCAAGTGTGCCCGTCATCAGCCCCATGTCAAATGATGACAACTACATGGAGACATCACCATCACCAAAGGCGTCGCCCATATTCCAACGGCCAAGAAAGGCACGAGGCCATCCGTCTCCATGACCACCATCAGAAGAGGGCTCAAACTTGTCAAGTTTAGTGGCACGTCAAGTGTTTCCTCAAGACAATCCTTCACATTACGGTGCTCGTGGTTCGAAGCCATTATGCTTTGAAGACACTCCGCCGCATCACCGGAGCAACACAAGAAGAAGAGCGTGTCGCTACTCCCCCGCAACTCAAGAAGAAGGTCATGAAGAGAATCAATTGCGGTACCTCCAGCTACTCAAGTGGAGGGTGAGAATCCTGAAGCTGCCACAAATTACATCCCTGAAGCCAATGACGTTGTCATGGCTGAAGCTAATGTGGAGCCTTCTGCACTAGTGACCAATGAAGCCCATCAAACAGATGAAGTCAATGCCGCACATGTCGTCAATCTGCAGTCTGAAGTAAATGCCACTGCTACTATTCCGCCACCAAGGCCACACACTATCGAGCAAGCATACAACTATGGTCATCTTGTAACTGTCAGATGGCATATTCTGATTCCTCCTCCTGCCGCCGGTCCTCAATTTGATTACCATGTCGAGCATGTGCCTCGTGTTCAAGCCAAAGCCAAGATCGCCTAAATTTCCGTGTCTTGCCACTTCGCCAGGATCTTTCAATGTAAACGGCTTCATTGCACACAACACCTTCTTCGATAGCGACAAGAACCCTTACAGCAAACCCAAGATTTCATCTTATCGATTCTGGAGCTATCAGCATCGCAGTTACTATTCATGCATTCTGTACAATCAAGGCCGCATATTTCCTCATATGCGCCTTGATATTGAAGCCATTGCTGGTCTGCCCTTCTTAGAAGAAGCTCTTGATTGCTTCAGAGAGGCTGGCTTATTGCAATTAGTCACTGACAAGGAGCACTGGAATGAAGGGTTGCTGCTCCAATTCTACGCCCCTCTGCATATCAGAGGCTACAACAGGGATCCGAAGACTTGGGCCTTGAGTGGATGATAGGAAATGTCCATCATGAAGCCAAAGCATTTGATATCATTGAGCTTACTGGCCTGCCCACTCCAGGTAATCTTTATGAGCTCGGTTGTCGACTTCACACAAGAACTGTGGAAAGCATCTTTCACAAGCCGTAACCCGACATGAGCCAGATGCTGAGCATGATGAAGCCATTGCCTCCAGATGCAGAATATCCTAAGGAGTTCTTTGTTGAAGACCTTGAGTATCTGCCACGCACGATCTACCACATCATAAGGCGAACTCTCTGGCCTATCAAAGGACATTCTCCACAGGCTAAGCTAGAAGGTGCAATGAAGACCTTGGTCTTCCATATTCTTCATGGCAAAAGCTTCAATGCACAGGATTTCTTCATCCGCCAACTTGCAAAGATCTCGGATCTCGACATTTTTGGCACGAAGTTCTATGCTCCATGGATCATGCGGTCGATCAAGCTTCACATCGCTTTCAACTATCAGCCATCTGCACGCAATCACATTGTCTTCTTGCCAGATGTCGATATGTCTATTGAAGCCATCTATCCAGAGCCTGACAAGCAGCCAATTTATCTTCATAATGCTGATCGTCAGAGCTTTACTCAGCCCATTGAAGGTGTGCTGGCTGCCACTCGTGTCTATCCGTTGGCTGGTACTACACGTGCACCTCACCGTGCCCCAACTAAAGCCACTAACAACACAATTGCTCAACGACCTCGAAGGCAATCTCGTGTTCTCAATGACCGAGAGCTTCTCGTTGGTCTGCATCAAAAACAGGATAGGCATCATGATTGGCTCAAGCGCCAGATGCAGAGCATCATGTCTGACGTTAATCGCATTCGCAACCTTGCAACCAAGAATGCCTTTGTCACGCATGAAACCTGTCGACGCACATGGAAAGGGCTGACGCTTATGTGTGCCGAGGAAGATCTTCAGGACGATGGCTTCTCAGAAAGATTCAAGTTTGATTCCACTCCGCCCAGAAATGCTGTTCTGCGGCGCACTCTATCTCTAGAAGATTCAGAATACTCCTCTTCTACTGCAAATGTGAATGCTCGTGTGATCGATGATCAAGATGATGCTACTTCGCCTCCTCCAACGCTGTCGTGGAATTGTCACGGCAGATGTCCTTAGTGTCAGGACTTAGTCGTGAGGCCAACACATCTATGTGGTAGCTTGAGAGGGGTTGAGCAGAATCGAGAGACGCAACACAAGACAGGGATTTAGACAGCTTCGGCCCCCGGGAAACATCATCCGGTAATAGCCCTACATGCTGTTTGTGGCTAGGTCTCATTATGATCATGAGGGAGTCGCCGCATAAACCGGCTCCCCTCTTGATGTGTCTAGCCCTAGAGATTATTGCTTCTTATTGCCTGTCCCCCTTTGGGGAGCCCTGCCCCCTCCTTATATAAGTTGGAGGGGCGAGTTACATATGGAGTCCTAGTAGGACTAGGTCTAGTCTATCTTTTCTTACAAGTTGAATACAAGTCCGGGTCTTGCTTCCGCGTAAAGGAAATATTCGTCATCCCTTTCCTCTTAAGCCGGCCCACCATAACATGAGCCGGCCTTCTGGGACTTGGGCCTAGTCTTCTATCTCGACCCGCCGTCGGGTCATCCGTGAGTCGTCGAGCTCGTGAGTCGTCTCGACAGTGAGCCGCTGCACTGTGGAGTCGCCAGATCCTCCGTGGTCACGGTGAAGCGCCAAGTCCGGCCGGGTCATACTTCCGGCCGGGTCATACCGCGGGGTATATCCCCGACATTAGCCCCCAGTTTAATTTGGATTTATCCATGTTAAACTAATCTGCAATATAAACACAAGAACAAATTTGACAGGTTGTGTTCCGGGTTAAATATTCTTTGTAAGCCGACACTTGATCATCCTTAAGTCCTTGTCATCTCCTTCTTGATATGTATCCATAATCTCATAGCAAATCTCTTTAGCAGATATGTTCAAATTTTGCCAATGCAAAAAAAAAATCCAGATACTTCCTTTGAAAAATCCGGGTCAATGTGCGCCTTCAGAGTCAATTTGCTGACATTGATCTCTTGTTGAGAAATATTGTAAGAGATAATCCACTTGAGTCGGCTTTCAATGCTCTGACTTGACAAAAATATTGGTCTTCAAATATTCAACTTATATTCAGCCGTCTTGAAGATATAAAACTTGCCGATTTATGATTACCAAAATTGTCAGGTTATAAATAGATGATGCCGAGTCATAATTGTCGCTGACGCCGGTTTATGATTTTTGCGCATACACCGTCAATCTGATTTACTCAAAACTGAGAATTTGAAGATATTTCTCCCTTATATCCATATTACCTGTAGCCCCCAAGGGCCGGTTTAATCATCATGAATAAGCCGGGACTTATCACCATGGCTTTAAATAAAATCCAGTTGTGTAGCCCCCATGAGTCGGCTATAGTCATATAGTGTAGCCGGGTCATCCTAGAATTGTCATCAGCAAAGAGCAATATGCATTAGCCCCCAAGTGTCGGGTCATTATGTAATAATGAGTAGGGACTTTGTAAATGTGATGATGTAAATTTGAGCAAGAATGCAGTAGCCGCCAAGGGCGGCTTAGTAAGATAATATCGAAATGGGACTTTTCATTGGAAATAATATCATATGATGTAACCCCCATCCTCGGGCTTGAACCCACTTCCACAAGGTTAAGAGCTTTGTGCTTTACCAACTGAAAGCAAAGGATCCTTCAATATAATGGAATAAGGCTTGTGTATCTTGAATTTTAACAGAGCAATTGGTAGCCCCCAAGGGCGGCTCATTACAATGGGATGAGTCGGGTCTTCAATAAGGCCAATAAAATGACTTTATGTTAGCCCCCAAGTGTCATGGTGCATGCTTGCAAAGTGACATGAGACTTGCATATTTGATGTAACCTCAACTTGAATAATGTAGCCCCCAAGTGCCATGTCGTAAGCCCGCAAATGACTCGACTATTTCCTCCATTGTAAAATAAATCATGCCCATTGATAAAGATAATAGCCGCTATGCTTAAAGCGACTTTGAAAACCTCAATCATAATAATCGGGTTATTGATAATCATAATAGAAATCCAGCCATGTTGGCTATTCAAGATTTGAATAATATAATCCGGTATAAAAACCTTAATCATTCAATATCATCATGAAAATCCAGCCAGTTTTGGCTATTAAAGATTTGAATACCTCATCGGTTGACAAGTAAATCCGGAGTTTAAATACCTGGCGTTTCTTGGCCGATGACGACTTAATGCGCATTCATTGTAAGTCGTAATTTTTGTAACCCGTGGCCTATAGCCCTTGAGAAAATCAATAATTGATAACCCTTTTGAGACACCAATTTCAGTGATAAGCTTGGACCAAGCATTTATATAAGTCATAGTTAACGCAAATCCTCGCATGTAGTTTAAACAACATATGCCCCGGCGACTTAACGTCAAGAGCCGTATGGTAACCACACAAATATAGTCTTACCCTGCACACAAGTAGATCACAAGAACCTTTGGCGGTTTTGCAGTATGGTCATAATACCTCACATATAACCACCGTGATATTGAATTTGTCTTGCCGGTTTACATGACTCGTGCAATAAGGGTGATAACCCAATCCTTAGAAGCCAATGCTTCCACATAGATGATGATTTGTCATAAGTTTGGCGACTTATAGTCAAAAGTCAAGCCGGGTTAAGCATAAAACACTTATATACATTTGAGATATAATCCAAAAAGGTCTCAAGTCAAACCCAAAATTGTTCGCAAAAAGGACTTAAAAATTTAAGGCTTCGATTCAGATACGATCGTAAAACCGTTCCAAAGGGGTTGAGCTAAGATTCGAATACGATCATATAGCCCCCAGTGGCTTTGGCGTTGCCGATCAAGAGGGTACCGACAGCTATGTTCTCTTTGGTTCGAATACGACTTATGTTTGAACAGGAAGCCCCGAAATGACCTTGAGAGTTCTTTAACGATGCTGATTTGAATACGATCCACGTCGGACACAAAAGAGGTTAATCTATGATTCGGATACGATCAAGAAGCCCCCTAGTGAGTTTGGCAGTGTGCCGATCAAAAGGGTTTCGACAGCTATGTTCTCTTTGGTTCGAATACGACCTATGTTTGAACAGAAGCCCCAAGTGACCATATATTAGCATTGCACCGATCAAGAGGGTACAATGACTATGCTCGATGAGCGTGGAAGCCCCTGGTGACCATAATAAGATAAGCCGTAAGGTAGGATACCTATGTTTGAATCGCGCATCATGGCAGCAAGTTCTTTTGGCAACCTTCAATTTTTCTTAGAACTTCGAACTTGTAGAGATTAATTCTTTTGAACCGGAACTTTAAACCGGATATGAAAGCTTCAAAAATTTGTGAGGGACAAATTTACCTTGAGCCGGATTTTGAACCGGATTTGAGAGCTTCAAAAATTTGTGAGTGACAAATTTACCTTGGGCCGGATTTTGAACCGGATTTGAGAGCTTTATTGCTTTGTGGGAGAAAGATGTCTCTTGAACCGGATTTTAAACCAGAGTCCTTATTTTGAGCCGGAAATCTTCTGACGGCTTTTAAATTTTCATCGATCTAGCAGTAATTCCCCGGACCTGGGTTATTTTTCCCTTCAATGACCCGGAGTTCTTGAATTTATTGAAACCGGCTAGTTTTGCCGAGTCATACCATTGTAGCCCCCGAGTCTCAAGGCGACTCGAGGAGTTGGCTTGAGATTCTCCTTTTTTTACCATAGCAGGAGGTGTATATCATTGGCGGTGATAGCGCGATGTGAACCTACAGAAGGTTGAGGTGACTGTGCCGGGTTATAAATGATCCCGTATGAGCCGTGTCAGCTACTCGACCAATGGCTCCTTCCAACTGGCTGTTTGAAGTTAACCAAACTGTAGTGGCGGCGACTTGTGCGCCTGCCCATTGAACCATCCAGTGCAGACGGCGGCTGATAATATATGATAATTTGCCTCCAATTTGTTGGAAGAGAAACCGGGCTTCCCAAGTAGTGACTTGCTCATACTCAATGAACAGCTCACGCAGACAGGCGCGGCCCGGTGTGTTGATGTAGACCAGGCCGCGAGAGACGGACGATAAAGACAACCGTAGCATCGGAGGCGGTACGGACAGATGAGTCGGTCACGGTGTTGTAAGCCGGCGCGGACGGGCGAGTTAATCATAGGCACGGTAAGCCGTGCGGAGAGGCGAGCCAACCACGTCGTGTTGATGTAGTGAACAATTGTCCTGCATCAAAAACATCGCAAGCCAGAGTAATTGTTCTTTAACAAAAAGCAATATATGCTAAATAAAATAAACTTAAACGGATAGATATCACCTGATTTGTTCGAATGACGGATGACCGTTCAACGCGACAGAGGCGGCTCATGCAGACCGACGACTCAATATACTCCTGATGGCTCAACACGACATAGGCGGCTCCGGCAGCCCCGGCTGCTCAACATAGCAGTGAAATGGAGGCATCACCATGGCGGCGGCTTAGAATGGACTGTCCGAGTCATGTTTTTTTTTTCAAACATTTGACCACTTTGACTTTTCTTTTTTTATCCAGATAAGCAAATAGCCACAATAGCTGAGCAACATCAGCCGGCAAGGCACAGGGGGCCCTCACGGGTCAAGTACAATATCCGTGATAATTTCTGTCAGAGTCACATCCATAAGTCTCCAAGTTCGTGCGCCATGGCCCTTCTAAAATTCTGGATGTGTCACGGCAGCCTGATGAGGTAGTACAATGAGTGCCTCATGACGAAACGCTGGACTGGTATCCTTGCCCCATGGTCTTGTCGTGATTGGACATGCCACCGGTGCATAGAACTAATCAATTCCTGAAGCTTGTACGTGGAAAATCGGATTAACCTAGTGGCGTTTTGCGGCTGAGGCGGGCGGCTCAAGGTCAGGCTGCGACTTTTGAAGTGCAGAGCGGCGGCTTGGCACACACCGCTTGGCGGCTCAAACAGCATTGTGGCCGTGATATCTGCTCAGGGCCGACTAGGCGCGAGGCCGCAGCGGCTCAGCCAAGGTACAACCGAAGTGGTCGCGGGTCGTAGCAACAGCTCGGAGGCAGAGACGAGCCGTGGGCGAGCCGGCTTTGCGGTACAGCAGCCAGCGCGCACCGGCGGGTCGAAACCAAGGCGAATCGGTCGGGTGCCGCCGCAGCTACCACAGAGGCAGAGACCGTGGAGGTGTCAGAATCTTTGCTGCTCTTTGCCCGTGACCGTATTAGCGTTGACTCGATTCAGTCAGGTATTGGTGTCCTTGCCCAACATGCATGTTCACGTAAGGCAAACAATGCTACTTTTTGTCTTTTAGCAATGACGGGCTTTTGCTTTTTTTAATCCTTGAACGTTGCCAAACCGAGTTGTTCTTTGAGTTGGACGTGCCCCATACAGAAGTAGGTCCATGTAATCGATTGACTCGGCTGGCGGAGAAAATATCTGGTAAGTCCGGTGTAGAACAACTGGAATCCTGAGATGGCTGGAAAGCCGCCGTGTTTGTTGATGAAGATTAGATCCGTCAAAACCTGATCTGCTCAACTACGAAGATCGATCCGCATTTAACGCTTATGCGATGGATTCGACGCCGTCAAAGCTCTCTGACCCGATCTATGCCGTTTTTTGAAATCTTTTTCTTGCGGGATGTTTTTTGAAATCTTAACTGATGAACTCCTCCCAGCTGTCTTTTCTTTCATCCGGTGAATCACGAGCTTCTCGATCCCTTGGAAAGATCCCACCAAGAACTCAACACCACTGTGCGCAGGCCCCACGGTGGGTGCCAACTGTCGTGGAATTGTCACGGCAGATGTCCTTAGTGTCAGGACTTAGTCGCGAGGCCAACACATCTATGTGGTAGCTTGAGAGGGGTTGAGCGGAATCGAGAGACGCAACACAAGACAAGGATTTAGACAGCTTCGGGCCCCGGGAAACGTCATCCGATAGTAGCCCTACATGCTGTTTGTGGCTAGGTCTCATTATGATCATGAGGGAGTCGCCGCATAAACCGGCTCTCCTCTTGATGTGTCTAGCCCTAGAGATTATTGCTTCTTGTTGCTTGTCCCCCTTTGGGGAGCCCTGCCCCCTCCTTATATAAGTTGGAGGGGCGGGTTACATATGGAGTCCTAGTAGGACTAGGGCTAGTCTATCTTTTCTTACAAGCTGAACACAAGTCCGGGTCTTGCTTCCGCGTAAAGGAAATATTCGTCATCCCTTTCCTCTTAAGCCGGCCCACCATAACATGAGCTGGACTTCTGGGCCTTGGGCCTAGTCTTCTATCTGACCCGCCGTCGGGTCATCCGTGAGTCGTCGGGCTCGTGAGTCGTCGACCATGAGCCGCTGCACCGTGAGTCGCCAGATCCTCCATGGTCACGGTGAAGCGCCAAGTCCGGCCGGGTCATACCGCGGGGTATATCCCCGACAAACGCGCATCGACACTGCCCAAAGTTCGTTTGCACCGCCAAACCACAACACCAACCCTGTGTCCTCTCCTACTCCTTCTGAAAACGAGTAGAAACTCAATGTTTTCAACCCTTTTTGGTCCTTACTGACAAAAGGGGGAGAAGCTATGAGTTGATAGTCTTCAAACGGGTTCATATGGGCGGGTGCACTATATTTTTCCTAGTGTTTACAACTCTTACTTTTGATACATTTGGTTCTTTGAGTTGTAACACTTAAACTCGATGGTCGTCTGCTATTTATTTGCCATTTTGTGATGCGATGATAAATTCCGCAAGTGCGACGATAACTTCCGCACTTAAATCATTCTGCAGACGTCCATTTTTTATGCATGCCATTATCTTCGTTACATCAGATCATGCATGATGAATTGTCTTCATAAGTTGAAGTGGATCTGCACAAGTAGAACCTGCCATGTGCATTTGCATTCCAAAAGCAAATTACTTATATGCACATCTTCAGGGGGAGCCTTTTGGTACTTACGAAGACAATACCTCATCCTTTACAATTTCACATAATTTTATTCCCGTTGAAAACTTCAACCAGTTTGTCATCAATCACCAAAAAGGGGGAGATTGTAAGTGCATCTAGTGCCACCCCTAGTTTGGTTTTGGAGTATTGACGACAAACGTGGTTGAGGGACTAATGTGTTTGTGAGAATTGCAGGATAACACAGGTAGTAGTCCCTCCTTGATTCGGTTTACCTACCAGAGATGACCCCTAAAAATGTATGAAGACATTGAAGACAATGGTGGTACGTGAAGATATTCACACTGAATATTATGACAGAAGAAGACATTGAGTGAAGACTATGGAGCGCGAAGACTTAGTAGTTTCGTTGTTTCTTTTCTTCTTTGTTGAGTCATAGGAACCACCGCACTGTTAAGTGGGGTCCAAGTGAACAAAGTCAGAGTGACTGAAGTGATGCTCAACCAAAATCCTATGTCTTCAAGCAAAGACAATGAGAGCAAATCTTATCCAGAGTCGAATAAGTCAGCGTTACTTGTAGCCCAAGTCAAGCTGTCGCATGTGTTTGAAATCTGACCGTTGTGACACGTGTCAGTTCCTTAGTGACCCAAGGTCATTTTGGACAAATCAGGTCGGGTTGCCCAGTGGCTATAAATAGCCCACCCCTACACCATAAATTGGTGGCTGCTCAGAGTTAGTGCACGGCTTTTGTCGTAGAGAGCAACCCACCTCCGAAGAGTTTGAGAGAGAAATCCTTGTGAGGAAAAAGCCCAATACACCCAGAGCCCAAAGAGTGTTTGGCATCACTAAAGTCTTTACGTCGCGTGATCTCAAGACTTGTTACACTTGAGGACTGTGAATCCTCCAGCCGGTTAGGCGTCGCGTTCTGAGCATCCAAGAGTAATTGTGGATTGCCGGTGAACAAAGTCTGTGAAGGTTTGGAAGTCTCCCTTGAAGACTTACCAGAGTGATTGGGCGAGGACTGATTGTCCTTAGCTCAAGGGGAATAAGGTGAAGACACGGTCTTCTGGGTTCTATCTCAGCCTCCCTAACCATACGTACATTTGTCACAACAACTGGAACTGGTCGAACAAATCCTTGTCTTCACAACACACTGGTCCTATCTCTTACTCTCCCTTACTTACAGTTTATCCTTGTGAAGTCATTGCCTGAATACTATGCCTGTTTAACTTCACTGTGTGACTACTTGGTCCGATTGGCTTCATACTATCTTCCATCCTGATCCTACTACCTAGCTGCTATCTGTCATCATGCTTTAGTTACATACTTGTCTGACTATGGCTTGTCTAGTGTAGTTTATCTTCCGTTGCACGTTTATAGGTCCAGTTTTCATGTATGTCTTCGAAACTTTCATGTTTTGAAGACTTTCATAAAAATCGCCTATTCACCCCCCTAGTCGATAACTAGCACTTTCAGCGGTGTCTTGCTCCTTCGAGGAGCACACCATGGAACTGAGGCTAGGAGATGAATTGGGGATCTCATAGACAATTGAGTTTGATTTTGTTGAGATTATGTAGGCTGTGGTGAATCTGCAAAGTACTGAGCATCGGGCGTGGTAGCTATCAGCGACTGTGAACAATTGATAAGTAAGTTTGGTCAGATGACAATAGAGCATCTTGCTCGAGAAGGTAACGTGAATGCACACATGCTTGCTCGAGTTAGTTACACGAAGAAACTGTAGGAGGAATGGCATGGGGGATCCTCGTGATTTCCTTATACCCTTTTTAGTAAAAGAGATGGTTATTGTTTATATGATGTAGCTAGAGCTTAAAAGAAAAAATGAGAGTATTGCTCTGGTGACAAAAGTTTCTTCGCGTGCTCTCTCCTTAGCCGTGTTTAGGTTTTTTTAGGGGACTAAGTCGTGTTCAGAAAGAAGATGAGCACATTATTTCAGTTGTTGGACTATGTCTGGGTCACGAACGCGTATAGTTTGAGATCATTGAAAGTGAGACAGGCCCAATGAGATGAAAGCCTTTCCAAGACCTTTCTTGCTAGGCCTTAATTTGGCTGAAAATGATGAATACTTATTCGGTGCTTAAGGTAGGAAATAGCTCCTTAATCGTACACTACTAGGTAAAGGGCTATAGGTAGATGCTTAGTAGTACCATGAGGTGAGAACCCAACGCTACTGTTAAGTAGCAATATCGAGTGGTTAGAACGAGCGCTACAGGTACCATGTAACAGTAGCGCGGGGTGCCACGACAAGCGTTGCTGCTAAGTGGGCTACACAATGTCCCCCCCCGGCTTGCCTTAGTAGGAGCGATGGGTCTCCGGGCAGCACTACTGCTAAGCCCGTTAGCAGTAGCGCGGATCTTCGACCTCCACTACTACTATCGCCAGCCCGGGCCCTGCTCCCCGGCCCACTTAGTAGCAGCATGGGCTTTGGCCCCACGCTACTGCTAAGCTACCCCTGTCTTCTTTCTCTGCGGCCTGCTCCACTACCTCCGCCTCACACTCTCTCGCTCGCTCTCTCTGCCATCGTCGTTGCCCATCGTTGCCCCCGAGGTATCTCCCTCCCTTCTCCCTCCTTCCTCCTCTCATCGCCCACCGTCCACGCCCTCCTCCCTCCTCCTCATCGTCTGTCTATTGGGGACGTAGTAATTTCAAAAATTCCTACGCACACGCAAGATCATGATGATGCATAGCAACGAGAGGGGAGAATGTCATCTACGTACACTCGTAGACCTTAAGAGGAAGCGTTATGACAACGGGGTTGATGTAGTCGTACGTCTTCATGATCGACCAATCCTAGTACCGAACGTACGACACCTCTGCGATCTGCACACGTTCAGCTCGGTGACGTCCCACAAACTCACGATCCAGTAGAGCTTCGAGGGAGAGTTTGAAAGTGCTAGTTATCGACTAGAGGGGGGGGGGGTGAATAGGCGATTTTTATGGAAGTCTTCAAAACATGAAAGTTTCGAAGACAAACACGAAAACTGGACCTATAAACGTGCAGCGGAAGATGAACGACACTAGACAAGCCATAGTCAAACAAGTATGAAGCTAAAGCATGATTACTGATAGCAGCTAGGTAGTGGGATCAGGATGGAAGATAGTATGAAGCCAATCAGAACAAGTAGTCACACAGTGAAGTCAAACAGGCAGAGCAATCAGGCAATGACTTCACAAAGACGAACTGTAAGTAAGGAGAGTAAGAGATAGAACCAGTGTGTTGTGAAGACAAGGATTTATTCGACCAGCCCAGCTTGCCGTGACAACCGTGACGCCCTGGGTTAGGGAGGCCGAGATTGAACTCAAGACCATGTCTTCACCTTATTCCCTTGGGCTAAGGACACACAGTCCCCGCCCAATCACTCTGGTAAGTCTTCAAGGTAGACTTCCAAACCTTCACAGACTTCGTTCATCGGCGATCCACAATTACTCTTGGATGCTCAGAACGCGATGCCTAACCGGCTGGAGGATTCACAGTCCTCAAGTGTAACAAGTCTTCAGATCATGCGGACAGAAAGACTTCAGTGATGCCTAACACTCTTTGGCTCTGGGTGTTTGGGCTTTGTCCTCACAAGGATTTCTCTCTCTCAAAAAGCTTTGGAGGTGGGTTGCTCTCAAACGACAAAAGCCGTGCACTAACTCTGAGCAGCCACCAATTTATGGTGTAGGGGGTGGGCTATTTATAGCCACTAGGCAACCCGACCTGATTTGTCCGAAATGACCCTGGGTCACTAAGGAACCGACACGTGTTACAACGGTCGATTTCAAACACACGCGACAGCTTGATTTGGGCTACAAGTAAAGTCGACTTATATCCGACTCTGGATAAGATTTGCTCTCATTGTCTTCGTCGAAGACATAGGATTTTGGTTGAGCATCACAACCACTCGACTTTGTTCACTTGGACCCCACTTAACAAAGGCGGTGGTTCCTATGACTCAACAAAGAAGAAAAGAAACAACGAAACTACTAAGTCTTCGTGGCCGCATAGTCTTCACTCAATGTCTTCTTCGTCATAGTCTTCAATGTGAATATCTTCACGCACTCACCATTATCTTCAAAGGTCTTCATACATTTTTAGGGGTCATCTCCGTAGGTAAACCGAATCAAGGAGGGACTACTACCGTGTTATCCTGCAATTCTCACAAACACATTAGTCCCTCAACCACGCTTGTCGTCAATACTCCAAAACCAAACTAGGGGTGGCACTAGATGCACTTACAATCTCCCCTTTTGGTGATTGATGACAAACTGGTTGAAGTTTTCAACGGGATATAAATATGTGAAATTGTAAAGGATGAGGTATTGTCTTCATAAGTAGCAAAAGGCTCCTCAAGATGTGCATATAAGTAATTTGCTTTTGGAATGCAAATGCACATGGCAGGTTCTACTTGTGGAGATCGTCTTCAACTTATGAAGACAATTCATCATGCATGATTCGATGTAACAAAGATAATGACATGCATAATGAAAAATGGACGTCTGCAAAATGATTTAAGTGCGGAAGTTATCATCGCACATGCGGAATTTATCATCGCATCACAAAATAGCAAATAAGTAGCAGACGACCATCGAGTTTAAGTGTTACAACTCAGAGAACCAAATGTATCAAGAGCAAGAGTTGTAAATACTAGGCAAAATATAAAGCAACCGCCCATATGAACCCGCTTGAAGACTATCAACTCATAGCTTCTCCCCCTTTTGTTAGTAAGGACCAAAAAGGGTTGAAGACAATGAGCCTCTACTCGTTCCCAGAAGGAGTAGGAGAAGATGTAGGGTTGTTGTCGAGGTTTGGCGGTGCAGACGAACTTGGAGCAGTGTCAATACGAGTTGGAGGTGGCGAAGTAGCATCATCTTGATTTTTGATCACACG
This sequence comes from Aegilops bicornis, assembly GCA_021605145.1. NCBI lineage: Eukaryota > Viridiplantae > Streptophyta > Magnoliopsida > Poales > Poaceae > Aegilops > Aegilops bicornis. Next base: position 574,778,461 of record CM038675.1, read on the forward strand.
AGCATTCACAGTTGCAGCAGAGGAGGAGTACTATGAGTCTTCAAGAGATGGAGTGCGCCGCAGAACAACATTTCTGGGCGGAGTGGAATCAAACTTGAATCGCTCTAAGAAGCCATCGTCCTGAAGATCTTCCTCAGCACACATAAGCGTCATCCCTTTCCATGTGGCCGACAGTGTTTCATGCGCGCGACAAAGGCATTCTTGGTTGCAAGGTTGCGAATGCGATTGACGTCAGTCATGATGCTTTGCATCTGGCGCCTGAGCCAATCATGATGCCTATCCTATTTCTGATGCAGGCCAACGAGAATCTCTCGGTTATTGAGAACACGAGATCACTTTCGAGGCCGTTGAGCAATTGTGCTGTCAGTGGCTTCGGTTTGGGCACGGTGAGGTGCACGTGTAGTACCAGCCAACGGATAGACTCGAGTGGCAGTCAACACACCTTCAATGGGATGAGTGAAGCTCTGACGATTAGAATTATGAAGATAAAGTGGCTCCTTGTCAGGCTCTGGATAGATGGCTTCAACAGACATATCAACATCTGGCAAGAAGACAATGTGGTTGCGTGCAGATGGCTGATAGTTGAAAGCAGTGTGAAGCTTGATCAGGCGCATGATCCATGGAGCATAGAACTTCAAGCCAAAAATGTGAGATCCTGATGCAGCAAGTTGGCGGATGAAGAAATCTTGTGCATTGAAGCATTTGCCATGAAGAATATGGAAGACCAATGTCTTCATTGCACCTTCTAGCTTAGCCTTTGGAGAATGTCCTTTGATGGGCCAGAGAGTTCGCCTTATGATGTGATAGATTGTGCGTGGCAGATACTCAAGGTCTTCAACAAAGAACTCCGTAGGATATTCTGCATCCGGAGGCAATGGCTTCATCATGCTTAGCATCTGGCTCATGTCGGGTTACGGCTTGTGAAAGATGCTTTCCAAAGCTGCAGCAGAAGTGAAGTCGACAACTGTGCTCATAGAGATCACCGGAGTGGGCAGGCCAAGAAGCTCAATGACATCAAATGCTTTGGCTTCATGATGTACATTTCTGTCATCCACTCAAGGACCCAAGTCTTAGGATCCTGTTGTAGCCTCCGATATGAAGAGTGGCGAGAATTGAAGCAACAACTCTTCATTCCAAAGGTTCCTTATCGGTGACAAAATGCAGTAAGCGACCTCTCTAAAGCAATCGAGAGCTTCTTCTAAGCGAGCGGGCCAGCTATGGTTTTAGTATCAAGGCGCATATGCGGAAATATGCGGCCTTGGTTGTACCGTAATGCATGAATAATAGCTGCGTTGTCGATAACTCCGTAACCGGCGAAATCTTGGGCCCGTGTAGGGGTTCTTGTCGCTATCGAAGAAGGTGTTGTGTGCAATGAAGCCGTTGACATTGAAAGATCTGGCGAAGTGGCGATTACACGGAAATCGAGGCAGTCTTGGCTTTGGCTTCTGAACCTGAGGCATGTGCTCGACATGGTAATCAAATTGAGGACCTGCAGCAGGTGGAGGAATCAGAATAGGCCATCGGACAGTGACAAGCTGGCCATAGTTGTATGCTTGCTCGATAGTATGTGGCCTTGGAGGCGGAACAAGAGCAGTGGCATTGACTTCAGACTGCAGATTTGTGTCAGGTGCGGCATTAACTTCATCTGCTTCATGGTCTTCATTGGCTTCATTGGTCACTGGTGCATTGGCCACTGTAGGCTCCACATTGGCTTTGGCCATGACAACGTCATTGGCTTCAGGAATGTCATTTGTGGCAGCCTCAGGATTCTCACCCTCCACTTGAGTAGCTGGAGGTTCTGGCATAGACTGGTTCTCTTCATGAAATTCTTCTTGAGTTGTAGGGGGAGTAGCGACATGCTCTTCTTCTTGTGTTGCTCGGTGATGCGGTAGAAGGGTCTTCAAGAAAGATTGGCTTCAGACATAGGGACCGGCTACGGAAGGATTGTCTTGAGGGAACATTTGACGTAAGCATCGAATCCTGACAAAGTTGGAGCCCTCTTATGTGATGGTGGTCATGGAGACGGATGGCCTCAGGCCTTTGCGAAGCTGTTGGAATACATGCAATGCCTTTGGTGACGGTGATGTCTCCGTGTAGTTGTCATCATTGGGCATGGGGCTGATGACGGGCACAAATGACTGTTGGGGTGTACTTGGTGAGTCTTGATGTGGGGTAGCTTGCTGGGGGCGATCAGCCCACGATGCATCTTGTGAGATTGGCGTCAAAGGACGACCAGTACTGATAAGCTCACTGTTCGTGTGAACAGGCGATGATACCGTTGGGCGCTCGATCTGAGGAAGAACTACATCATCTTGAGCAATATCTTCAGTCGCGATGGGGTCGACGACTGGGGCTTCTTGAGCTTCAGGAGCCTCTGTGGAAGCAGGCTCATGAAGAATCATTCAACACTCTTGGTTTGCAGACGGAGGGGGAACAAAGGTAAGGGGTTCAACAACAAGGGGCTCTGTGGGAGCAGCCCAATCTCTCTTCTTGGTTTTTCTTTTCTTAGGGGGTGGTGCTTCATCAGTGGTGCGCTTGGTTTTCCGCTTCCTGGCTTCGCTTCAAATTTGCCTTGGTTTTCTTCTATTGAAGCCTTGAAGGAGCCTTGGGCTTGCTGCGCATCTTGGCGGGGATGACAATGTGTGGTTCTTCTGCCGTGGTGCTTGATGTTGGCTTCAGATGACTTATTTTTCTTGGCAGCCATTGAGGGTCAATTGATGCAGGCGGCCAAGTGCCGTGCGCTTTTCAGCTTCATTGTAGGCTTGAACGCATTTGTCGGCGAGTGCTTTCATGCGCTCTCGTGAGCCTGTGGCTTCCTCGCATTTCTTCCGAAACAACTCATTGAGGTCTTTAAGCATCACCTTGAACTTTTGCACATCAGCCACATTCAGCTTGGCTACATGCTTCTTGAACTGCTCCTTCTCGAAGTCTATCTTTCGCTTCAGTTCAACTACGCGATGAGCCAGAGCAAGCTCAGGAGCAATGGTGCCTTGGAAAGCAACACTGACGCCAATGGGAAGCTGAAGGTCATCAAAGATGAGATCTTGATTATCGAACCACTCATCAATGAAGTTCTTCAGAATGTTTACATCAAAGAGGGGCAGATCGTTGAAGATCTCCGCCTCTTGCTTGCTCTTGATCAGCTGCTCCAGAGCATCTTCACCAAATTCTTCATCTAAAGACAAGTCAATGGTTTCAGATTCATTCCTCAGAATGGCAGCTGGCGTCAGTGCATGACTCAGTTGCTGAACTGGTGTCTTCTGTGGCTTCTCACACCTCATGGAGATGCGAGAGAGATCTTCAGAGTTATCGGGAGCGTATAAGGCGGTTGCCAATGGCTTCACTCTCGAAGCTTTTGGAGCAGCAGAGGACTTTGAAGCTTTAGTCTTCTTTTGCTTCTGCGGCTTTGGGATAGGAGCTGGAGCTTCGTCGGTGTCGGCATCATCATCAGAATGATCCACTTTGGCACCTTGAACAGTAATGTGAGTAATGAGGCCAACAAGGTTGTAGAAGGGGCCGATCCTGTTTTCATTGGCTTCACGGGTGCCATTGTCCCGAGGTGAGGAAGGACTAGGGTTGAAGTCAAGCCCTAGATCCTTCTTGTTCTTTTGCAAATGAAGTCTTTGGCGTCCGGTAGTTGCGCTTGAATGCATCGTCCTTCACGACACCGTAGTAGTGAAGAAGGGTTGACGATTCGCAGTCGGTGGGTCCGCGCACCATGCAAGGATAGAAGCCTTGCTCAATAGCTTCAGCCTGAGTCCTGGGTGGAAGATTCTTGTACAAAATATCACCCCAGAGTGCCTTGATGGCATTCTTCTCTGCATATTCTTTAGTGATGAAGCGATATCTAAACCATTCTTCTGCCCAATATCTTCCAATCCATTGGATTCGATTCTCATGCTCAAGATAGGTTTCTTCCGGTCAGTTTTGTACATCTCATGCAAATCGAGGTAAGTCCTTGGAAGTGTTACCACGACGCTGTCGCCTCCCTTCCTTGCTGACTTTTCGGTTGCCATGAAGTGTAAACCGAAAGGCTTCAAAGACGCAATGGCTTCAAACGGCCGGATCGACAGAACTCGCTTGGTGAGTTGATGTGACTCGCAAGAATTCTGCAAGCGAATGCGGACTATGAGAACCAAGGGATTCTCCCACGGACATGTACCTTTGACAGCATTAAAGGTGCGAGGGAAGGGAAGAGGTCATATGCATTCTCGAGAAGATTTTGAAGATAAATCGGTTTGAAGACATTGACCTCATAACGCGAAGACATTCATTTATATGATGAGAGTTGGTTCCAGAGTTGTACAAATCCAAGAATAAGTACAAGTGAGGAATCTAACTTGTGAAGAAGCATAAGTGAATATACTAGGCAGAATATGAGATGCAGAAAGAGATAGATTCATGTTTGAGGATCTAGAAACCACTTTTGGTAAGAAAGGATGAATCTATCAGATCAAAAAGACGGTAAAAAGTAAACTTTTATTACCACACGAAGAACTGCTAGATGAAGCGAAGATGGACGCCGAGCAATTCGATCTCCCGTGCCCTAACTTGGCGACGGAAGACACCTACGGCGATGGCGGAGAAGACGAGGTCCGCGGCCGGCCTGAGGACGGCGTCAATGAAGTTGCGGCAGCTAAGCGCTTCGCCGTCGGCATCGTCGAGAGCTAGCGGAGACGCTAGGGTTTGCAAGAGATGGCGAAGGAGGAAGAAGGATTTTTGACCGAGATGAGACAGGTATTTATAAGGACAGAGACAACACAGCGCAATTACGCAGGTGCCCCTAGCGGTTCACATCTGAAGGACACATGGCGAACATGCAACACATTGAGAGATGTTCCACGTTCCCACGCGCGCCTGGATTGTCGGGGTGGTCGTTCCGAATTCTCCGGGTTTCAGGCAAAAGGATATGTCATTAAAACTAGATATAAATGTTTGTCTCTGTGTCTTCTGCTGACAAGGACGCAGAGAAGACATTCGACAGTTTCAACAGAATGCATATGATTTGGATAGATAGAGCTTGAGGTAGAAAGCATGGAGAGGTTAGTGTCCGATCACATTCACTTAGTTCAAAAGATTCAAACAAGAAGACATAGCCATAAGTGAATGTTGTAGAGGACAGAACATAGTATATATATAACAGAGTAAAGCCAAATCAATAATCACGAAGTCAAATACATGTTGAAGTTAAATCAATTGCGAAGACTTTGCAAATATGGCGCCATGAGGAAACACTTCATAAGAGTTTGGTGGTGGCGTTACCCACCGTATAGGAAGTATTAGGCCCAGACACGGCGCACAATTATCGTGGGCGCTCAAGTCAATTTCCACATTAATGTATTCACACTTAGAGTGTATGTCTTCATTGATTGAAGATAGACATTACTTCGTGTGTTGCACATCTAAGTCATCAAAATGCATAAGTGTTAGGATGTGTGCCTAATCACAGGACATTCGAGGATTCCAAGATATTTAGCTCACACCACAACTTGCAAAACCTTTTCTCATCCAAGGGCTTAGTGAAGAAATCAGCCAACTGCTTCTTCCGTCTTGACGTGAATGATATCAATATCTTCTTTCATAACATGATCTCCGAGGAAGTGATGACAAATTTCTGGTGCTTTGTCTTCGAAAGTCTTTGGGCTGGGTTATTGGCAATCTTGATAGCGCTTTCATTATCGCAAGAGAGTGGCACATGCTTGGATGGATGCCATAGTCCTTAAGAGTTTGCTTCATCCACGTAAGCTAAAGCGCAAAGAAGATCCAACATCAATATATTCAGATTCAGCGGTTGAGAGTGATACGCAGTTACGCTTCTTTGAAGACCAACAGACAAGAGATCGACCCAGAAAGTGACATGTGCCTGATGTAGACTTGCGATCCACCTTGTCACCAGGATAATCAGCATCCGAAAATCCAACCAGATCAAACTCTGAGCCCTTTGGATACCATAATCCTAGTGTTGGGGTGTAAGCCAAATATAGAAGAATTCACTTCACAGCTAAGTGATGCGACTCCTTTGGTGCCGCTTGGAATCGGGCACACATGCAAACACTAAGCATGATATCTGGCCTAGATGCACATAAGTAAAGTAAAGAGCCAATCATGGAGCGGTATACCTTTTGGTGAAATCTTTACCATTGGCGTCGGGGCTTAGATGACTTTTGGTTGGCATTGGCGTCGTGTATCCTTTGCAGTCTTGCATTCCAAACTTCTTCAGGCAATCTTTGAGATATTTTTCTTGAGATATGAAGATGTCGTTGCGTTGCTGAAGGATTTGAAGATCGAGAAAGAACTTCAGCTCTCCCATCATGGACATTTGATATTGTTCTTGCATAATGTGACCAAATTCATCACTGTATTTCTTGTTGGTGCAGCCGAAGATAATTTCATCCACATAGATTTGGCACACAAACAGTTCACCATCATATGTCTTCGTGAAGAGAGTGGGATCTAGAGAACCAGGTTTGAAGCCTTTGCTCTTCAGGAAGTCTTTGAGTGTGTCATACCAAGCACGAGGGGCTTGTTTGAGGCCATCTGATGCCTTGTTGAGCTTGTATACCATATCAGGATGTTTTGGGTCTTCAAAGCCAGGCGGTTGTGCAACATACACTTCTTCTTCAATCTTTCCATTGAGAAAGGAACTCTTCACATCCATTTGATACAGAAGGATGTTATGATGATTTGCGTAGGCTAGTAGTATGCGAATGGCTTCAAGCCTAGCCACTGGAGCAAATGTTTCATCGAAGTCAATTCCTTCAACTTGTGTGTATCCTTGAGCAACGAGCCGTGCTTTGTTTCTGACTACTTGACCATGCTCGTCTTGTTTGTTGCAATATATCCATTTTGTGCCTATTATGTTGTGCTTGCGAGGATCAGGACGCTTGACTAATTCCCACACATTGTTCAGCTCAAACTGTTGAAGCTCATCTTGCATAGCTTAAATCCATTCAGGTTCCACGAAGGCTTCAGCAACTTTCTTGGGTTCAGAGATTGAGACAAATGCAAAGTGCCCACAGAATTTGCTAGCTGTGTTGCTCTTGAACGAGTGAGTGGACCTGGTGCATTGATGCTATCGATTATCTTCTCAATTTGTACTTCATTTGCAACACGAGGATGAACTGGACGAAGATTTTGCTCCTGCTGATCATTCTCATCATTTGGAGGATTGTCTTCAGTCTGAGCAATGTCTTCAGGTTGATCAGGTGCAGAAATGATAAGTTCCTCTTCAGGTTGGGCCTCTGATGGTATGATCTCTCTTGTTCCCATTAGCTTGATTGATTCACTGGCAGGTACTCCATCTAACACATTTGGCAGGTACTCTCTTTGCGTGCCGTTAGTCTCATCGAACCGCACATCCACAGTTTCAACCACTTTATAGTGAAAGAGGATGAAGACTCTGTAGGAGTGCGAGTCCTTTCCATAACCAAGCATAAAACCCTCATGTGCTTTCGGTGCGAATTTTGACGTGTGATGTGGATCCTTGATCCAGCACCTAGCACCAAATACTCTGAAGTTGCTTATGTTTGGCTTCTTACCAGTTAGAAGCTCATAGGATGTTTTCTTCAGAAGCTTGTGAAGATAAACACGGTTGATGACATGGCATGCAGTATCAATGGCTTCAGGCCAGAATTTTCTTGGAGTCTTGTATTCGTCAAGCATCGTCCGTGCCATCTCAATAAGGGTTCTGTTCTTGCGCTCCACGATGCCATTCTGCTGAGGTGTGTAAGGAGCAGAGAACTCATGAGTGATGCCTAAGGTGTCAAGATAAAGGTCCCTGTGTTCTTGAATTCTGTGTCGTTGTCACTCCTAATGTTCTTTATCTTGATGCCATAGTTGTTCATGGCGCGGTTGGCGAAGCGTCTAAAGTCATCCTGCACTTTAGTCTTGAAGAGAATTATGTGCACCCAAGTGTATCTTGAATAATCATCAACAATAACGAAACCATAGAGACAAGCAGTAGCAGTGAGAGTAGAGTAGTGAGTGGGACCGAACAAGTCCATGTGGAGCAACTCAAAAGGTTGAGATGTAGTCATGATTGTCTTCGAGGGATGCTTGGCCCTTGTCATCTTCCCGGCTTCACAAGCACCACATAGATGATCTTTCTTGAACTTGACGCCTTTGATGCCTATGGCGTGCTTCTTCTTGGCGAGAGGGTGTAGGTTCCTCATGCCGGCATGCCCTAGTCACGATGCCAGAGCCGGCACTCTGAAGCCTTTGCTAGAAGACATACGGCCATCTGTGGTCCTCACGAGAAGTCTACCATGTACAGATCATCTTTCCTGTATCCTTCAAGACTAGAGACTTGTCGATTCCATTAGTACAAGGCAACGATATTTTCCAAATAGCACAATCATGTTTAAGTCACAAAGCATTGAGACAGGACATTAAGTTGAAACCAAGGGATTCAACAAGCATCGCTTTGTCCATGTCTCGATCCCTTGAGATTGCAACTCTACCTAGGCCCAATACCTTGCTTTTACCAAGGTGTCGTGAATGTGATGTGACTTTTATCACATGGACGTAAGGTTGAGTCCATGAGAAGACTTCGATCACCAGTCATGTGGTTAGTGCATCCGCTGTCCATAATCCATTTTGAAGCACGAGGTATCGTAACCTACAGTGCAGTTAGGAGGATAGGCTTCACAAAGAGTATTGTGAAGCATAAACATTTGACGCACAAGAGGATTATCAAAGCTCAGGTCAAGGTTAGGACTGATAGTATGACTGGCAAGCGATTCAGAAACGAAATACATAGTAAGACCATTTGGGCATTTTATCTTGCATCCCATAATGTGTTTTAGGTCCCCAGCAATAGCATCGGACGCCTTTGATTTCCGGCTGGAGACCTTTCCCTGCAAAAGAGAGTTAAGTGTTCTTAACCACCCACATTTTCAGGGGTGGCTTCGAAGCAATGAGTCTAAGTGCAGCATCTGAGAACTTCGGCTTTGAAGCCCTAGCAAATAGCCTTGCAGGAGGTTAATAATACTCATGTGAATAGGCAGAAAAATTCTTAGTTTTGTGAACATAGTGGTTTGAAGATACACGCTCATATTCATTCATCTGAGTATATTTTTCCTGCAAAACATTGGCGTTAGGGCGACTCTCATGAGTCCTCAGATTCTGTATGAAGCCTTTGGGCCATATGAAGTCATAGGTCTGGGATTTGTCTTCTTCCTTGGTGGTGTCATGACGACATTCACGGGAAGATTCTCAATACACTGTTTAGGTACCCAGATCTTCTTCATAGGTGGTCCATTCCTGCGATTAGTACCAATATACCGCAAACACTTCACCATTACGATTCTTAAGCAGTTTATAGTTTGCATCAAAGGATTCATCAATAATAACTGGGTTATCACAAGTAAATCCAGATAAGGTGGATGGATCCATTGAAGGTTCCTTTGCAGCAACCCATGTGGTTTTGGGGTACTGCTCAGGCTTCCAGTAAGAACCATCAACATTCATTTTCCTCTCGAAGCCAACCACCTCTTTCCTAGGGTTTCGGTTCAAGATCTGCTTTTTGAGAACATCACATAGTGTCTGATGCCCCTTGAGACTTTTGTACATTCCTATTTCAAGCAATGTCTTCAATCTAGCATTTTCATTAGCAACAGCAGTGGCATCCTCCGCAGAGGGGTTAGTTACCACATCGATGGTTGAAGATATTGAAACAAAGAGCCAGCAGAGAATACTTAGCAACAGAATTAGCGTTATCACGCTCAAGACATTTTAGACATGGTGGTTCAAATCCTTCCTGAGCAGGACTGATCTGTTGAGCGCGAAGTGACTCGTTTTATTTTTGAAGATTTTCATGAGCCGCTCTCAACTTCTCAAGATCTTGCTTCCTTTGAAGATAATCATAGGAAACCTTTTCATGGGTTGTTGAGAGTGATTCATGACGACCTTCAAGCTCTTGGTACCTAACATGATGATTTTTTATATCTTCAATTAAGGACTGAGATCGGGTCATTTCAGCGTCCAACAGATCATCACTTTTGTCTAACAGTTTTTGAATATGTTCCATAGCTTTACATTGTTCAGGTTGCAATTTTAGCCGATGTTTTGTAGCTGGGTTTCGATTCACAATCAGAGTCATCTTCACTTGATGTTTGAAAGTAAGCATCGCGTGAGTTTACCTTGGCACCGCGTGCCATGAAGCGATAAGTGGGGCGGAGTCGTCCTTGTCACCGCATCGGTGTTGGTGATGGATACATTGTCTTCAGCGTTGAAGATGGACTTGGCAACGTGAAATTTGAAGCTAAAGCCGGACTTGCAACGCCGTAGTCGAGACTCCTCCTTAGACTCCACCACTTCGCCTCCTCGAAGCAGACTCCTCCTCTGAATCCATTTCCTTGCCAACAAAAGCACGAGCCTTGCTGCATTTAACTTTTCTTGTGTGATGAAGACTTGGAAGTTGACTTGGAAGAAGATTTTGAGTATTTCTTCTTCTTCTTGTCATCAGAATCATATTCCTTGCTATTCTTCTTTTTCTTCTCATTGTCCCACTATGGACACTCAGAGATGTAGTGACCAGGTTTCTTGCACTTGTGATAGGTTCTCTTCTTGTGGTCATTGGAAGAAGCTTCATCATTTCTTGAACTGGACCGTGAAGACTTTCTGAAGCCTTTCTTCTTAGTGAACTTCTGGAACTTCTTCACAAGCATAGAAAGCTCCTTTCCAAGGTCTTGACTTCACCGAACTGCAATGATTCTTCTTCAGATGAGGAAATAACCTTTGCCTTCAAAGCGCGAGTTCGGCCATAGTTGGGACCATAGATATCTCTTTTCTCAGATAGCTGGAACTCATGTGTGTTGAGCCTCTCAAGTATGTCAGACGGTTCGAGAGTCTTGAAGTCGTATGCGTTCTTGAATCATAAGAGCTAGAGTGTCAAATGAGCTGTCAAGAGATCTCAGAAGCGTTTTGACGATTTCATGCTTGGTGATCTCAGTGGCGCCGAGAGCCTGAAGCTCGTTTGTGATGTCAGTGAGACGATCAAACATGACCTGGACATTTTCATTGTCATTTCTCTTGAAGCGGTTGAAGAGGTTGCGTAGGACACTAATTCATTGATCTCTCTGAGTTGAAACACCTTCATTGACCTTGGAGAGCCAGTCCCAGACTAGCTTCGACGTTTCTAAAGCACTCACACTGCCATACTGCCCCTTGGTCACATGACCACAGATGATGTTCTTCACAGTAGAGTCGAGTTGAATGAACTTCTTGACATCAGTAGGGGTGACACCTTCACCAGTCTTGGGAACGCCGTTCTTGACGACATACCACAGCTCGACATCAATGGCTTCAAGATGCATACGCATCTTATTCTTCCAGTACGAATATTCAGTGCCATCGAAGATAGGGCACGCAGCGGAGACCTTGATTATCCCTGAAGTTGACATAGCTAAAACTCCAGGTGGTTAAACCAAATCACACAGAATAAGGGAGTAACTTGCTCTGATACCAATTGAAAGTGCTAGTTATCGACTAGAGGGGGGTGTGAATAGGCGATTTTTATGAAAGTCTTCAAGACATGAAAGTTTCAAAGACAAACACGAAAACTGGACCTATAAACATGCAGCGAAGATGAACTACACTAGAAAAGCCATAGTCAAACAAGTATGAAGCTAAAGCATGATGACTGATAGCAGCTAGGTAGTGGGATCAGGATGGAAGATAGTATGAAGCCAATCAGAACAAGTAGTCACACAGTGAAGTCAAACAGGCGAGCAATCGTGCAATGACTTCACAAAGACGAACTGTAAGTAAGGAGAGTAAGAGATAGAACCCGGTGTGTTGTGAAGACAAGGATTTGTTCGACCAGTTCAGTTGTAGTGACAATCAGACGCCCGTTAGGGAGGCTGAGATTGAACTCAGAAGACCGTGTCTTCACCTTACTCCCCTTGAGCTAAGGACACATAGTCCCTGCCCAATCACTCTGGTAAGTCTTCAAGGTAGACTTCCAAACCTTCACAGACTTCGTTCACCGGCGATCCACAATGACTCTTGGATGCTCAGAACGCGACGCCTAACCGGCTGGAGGATTCACGGTCCTCAAGTGTAACAAGTCTTTAGTCACACGGATGAAAGACTTGATGATGCCTAACACTCTTTGGCTCTGGGTGTTTGGGCTTTGTCCTCGCAAGGATTTCTCTCTCTCAAAAGCTTGGAGGTGGGTTGCTCTCAAGCGACAAAAGCCGTGCACTAACTCGAGAAGCCACCGATTTATGGTGTAGGGGTGGGCTATTTATAGCCACTAGGCAACCCGACCTGATTTGTCCGAAATGACCACAGGTCACTCAGGAACTGACACATGTTCCAACGGTCGATTTCAAACACACGATAGCTTGACTTGGGCTACAAGTAAAGGCGACTCATCCAACTCTGGATAAGATTTGCTCTCATTGTCTTATTTCGAAGACATAGGATTTGGTTGAGCATCACTTGATCACTCGACTTTGTTCATCGGGACCCCACTTAACAAAGACAAAGTGGTCCCTATGACTCAACAAAGAAGAAAAGGAAACAACAAAACAACTAAGTTTTCGCGCTCCATAGTCTTCACACGATGTCTTCTCTTGTCATAGTCTTCAATGTGAATATCTTCACATACCACCATTGTCTTCAATGTCTTCATACATTTTTAGGGGTCATCTCCGGTAGGTAAACTGAATCAATGAGGGACTACTACCTGTGTTATCCTGCAATTCTCACAAACACATTAGTCCCTCAACCAGGTTTGTCGTCAATACTCCAAAACCAACTAGGGGTGGCACTAGATGCACTTACAATCTCCCCCTTTTTGGTGATTGATGACAAACTGGTTGAAGTTTTCAACGGGGGAAAAAGTATGTGAAATTGTAAAGGATTAAGATATTGTCTTCATAAGTAGCAACAGGCTCCCCCTGAAGATGTGCATATAAGTAATTTGCTTTTGGAATGCAAATGCACATGGCAGGTTGTACTTGTGGAGATCCTCTTCAACTTGTGAAGACAATTCATCATGCATGATTTGATATAACAAGGATAATGAAATGCATAATGAAAAATGGACGTCTGCAATATGACTTCGTGCGGGATTTATCATCGCACATGCGGAATTTATCATCGCATCACAGAATAGCAAACAAGTAGCAGACGACCATCAAGTTTAAGTGTTTCAACTCAAAGAACCAAATGTATCAAAAGCAAGAGTTGTAAACACTAGGCAAAATATAACGCAACCGCCCATATGGACCCGCTTGAAGACTATCAACTCAATATGCTTCTCCCCCTTTTGTCAGTAAGGACCAAAAAGGTTTGAAGACATATAGCCTCTACTCATTCCCAAAAGGAGTAGGTGAAGCTGCAGGGTCGGCGTCGGGGTTTGGCGGTGCAGAAGAACTTGGTGCAGTGTCAACACACGCTGAGGTTGGAGTTGGTGAAGTAGCATCATCTTGGTCATCAATGACTCTGGCATTCACCGTTGGAGCTGAGGAGGAATAGTCAGAGTCTTCAAGAGAGGGAGTCCGACGCAAGACATCATTCCTTGGTGGAGTGGAGCATCGTCTTGAAGATCAGCTTCAGCACTGAGCAAAGTTAAACTCTTCCAAGACCTCCGACAGGTTTCATGTGTGACAAATGCATTTTTGGTGGCAAGATTGCGAATACGGTTGACATCCACCAAGAGGCTTTGTATCTGCCGCTTCAGCCCATAGCGATGCTTATCTTGTTTCTGATGCAGGGCGACGAGAAGCTCTCGGCCGTTGAGCAATAGTGCTTTCAGTGGCTTCAGTGTTGGCACGGTGAGGGCCACGTGTATTGCCAGACAAAGGATAAACACGAGTGACGGCCTGAACTCCTTCAATAGGCTGTGTGAAGCTTTGGTGATCAGCATTTTGAAGACAAACAGGCTCCTTGGCAGGTTCTGGGTATATGGCTTCAACTGACATATCAACCTCTGGCAGAAATATGAGATGGTTGCGAGCAGAAGGCTGATAGTTGACAGTTGAATGAAGCTTGATAAGGCGCATAACCCATGGAGCGTAGAACTTCAGACCAAAGAGGTCAGAGCTAGATGCAGCTAATTGCCTGATGAAGAAGTCTTGAGCATTGAAGCTGATGCCATTGAAGATATAAAAGACCAATGTCTTCATCGCTCCTTCAAGCTTCGCTGCAGAAGAATGTCCCTTGATGGGCCATAGAGTTCGCCTTATGATATGATAGATCGTGCGGGCCAGATGCTCTAGGTATTCAACAAAGAATTCTCTTGGATATTCAGCATCGCGTGGCAGAGGCTTAATCATGCTCAACATTTGGCTCATGTTGGGCTCTGGCTTCTGAAAGATGCTCTCTAATGCATTGCGGTGAAGCTGACAGCCAGGCTCATATAATTCACCTGGAGTGGGCAGACCAGTGAGCTCAATAATGTCAAGAGCTTTGGCTTCGTGATGAGTATTGCCTGTCATCCACTCAAGGACCCAAGTCTTCGGATCCCTGTTGTAGCCGCGAATGTGGAGGGTAGCATAAAATTGTAGCAGAAGCTCTTCATTCCAATGCTCCTTATCAGTCACAAAGTTCAGAAGACCAGCATCACGAAAGCAGTCAAGGGCTAGGCAGGGTAGTCCAGTAATGGCTTCAGAGTCGAGATGCATATGTGGAAAGATACGCCCTTGGTCATAGGGAACATAGGAATAGTAGCTGCGTTGCTGATAGCTCCAGACTGATCTGATGAAATCCTTGGCTTGGAATAGGGGTTCTTGGCACTATCAAAGAAAGTGTTGTGCACAATGAAGCCATTTGCATTGAATGACCCCGTGAAGTGGCGATGCACAGAGCACAGGCAACCTTGGCTTAGGCTTCTGGACCTAAGGCCTGTGCTCGACATGATAGTCAAATTGAGGACCAACAACAGGTGGAGGAACCAGAATGGGCCATCTGACAGTGACCAGCTGACCATGATCAAATGCTTGCTCGATGGTGTGTGGCCTTGGAGGCGGTACATGAGCAGTGGCAGTGGCAATGACTTCAGGCTGCAGATTTGCATCAGGTGCAGCATTGGCTTTAGGTGCGATCACTTATGGCACCACATTAACTTCAGGCGCCACAGTAGCTTTAGTCATGACAACGTCATTGGCTTCAGTATTAGTGTTGGTGATCGCCTCAATGTTATCAACCTCCACTTGAGTAGCTGGAGGGTCGGACACGTTCTCCTCGAGAACAACTTCAGGGTTGGTTGGGGGTGTAGCAACACGTTCTTCTTCATCTCTTGGTTCTTCTTGTTCATCGGCTGATGTAGCCGGAATATCTTCAGCCGCTTTCGCTTTAGAGTTGGAGTTGTTCACAGTTGGAGAGGCTTCAGGAAATACTTGGCGAGATACTGATTGGTGCTCTTCTCCTTCTGGAACACTCGAAAGAGTGACTTGTGGCCTTGGTCCTTTACGAAGCCTGCGAAACGCTGGCGACGCTTGTGGAGATGGAGTAGGTTGGGCCTCAAAGTCATCATCTTCAAGCACCGGAGTGGTGACTTGAGTTGGGGGAGTAGTTGGTGATTCTTCTTCACGGGGGGAGACTTGAGGGTGATCAACCCATGAATCATCCTGAGCAATTGGCGTTAAAGGACGACCAATGCTGATGAGTTCGCTGCTCATGAGAATAGGCGATGATACCACATTTTGCTCGATCTGAGGAAGGACTTCATCATCTTCTACATTGTCATGTTGACCAATGTCTTCAGCTGCGGTGGGTGTCGTGGTTCTAAGTCTGACAGTAGAATGGGGGGGGGGGGTAGGTATGGAGAGGCAAGATCCTAGCTATGGAGTAGTTGTATACGCAAGGGATTTACGAGTTCAGGCCCTTCTCGGAGGAAGTAACAGCCCTACGTCTCGGAGCCCGGAGGCGGTCGATTGGATTATCTGCGTATGTGTTCTGAAGTGCGAACCCTTCTACCGTGGACGGGGTGGCTTATATAGAGTGCGCCAGGGACCCCAGCCCAATTACGTAGTAGAGGGTTTAAGGTGCGTTAAAGCTAGGCATTACTTGGTAACGCCTTACATAAAGTGTCATTAAGGTCATAAAGACTATTTAACTACTGACCGTTTGGACTCCGAGTGGCTCTTGGACTCTTGGTGGTCTAGTGGGTCTTCATAGTCGAGTGTCTTTGAATCTGTCGAGTGGAAGCCTACGGTCATTTGGAAGGCTTCTTCTCTTGTGAATGTCCTTGTGGAGGGTACCTTTGGGAAGGTCTATGACCCTACCCCAGGTACATGACTTCATCATCAGCCCCTGAATGGATCGAGGTTTGAGTGAGGAAGGAGTTGATAATCTTTCCGACTGTTCTTCGTGGTTGTGAGTGCGTCTTACTCTGGATCAACGACCTTTAGTGATGGCATCAACTTCTCTTTCGATCGCTTTGATCCATTCTTCACGTTTGTCGAGTGAACTTTGTGAACTGAGGATTTCGAGCTGACGGATCCGAGGAAATCTGTTATCGGACGAGTTGCTTTCTGCGGTTAGCGGATTTCGCGGGATCCGAATTTTGGGAAGCGCTTGAAGCGAGTAAACCGCGGCACTCGGATGGGATAAGACGATGACGCCTCGATCCTCGCGCCGCCTTTTTCGCCACGTATCGTGCGCGCGCCTGTTGCGGGATTGTGACGGTTTTGCCTGGGCCTACCGGTCAGCCACTCGGAAGCGACCCCATATAAAGCGTCGGACCGAGCATTTTGAACAGTGCGTCCTCGGACTTCTCCTCTCTCCGCCTCCAAAACTTTCTCGCCACGCTCTCCGTACATCGGCCTTGAAGCTCGGTACTTTTCTCGCCGGCGACCATGGTGAAGGACAAGACTGCCGCCCTAGAACGGGTGAAGAAGACGGCGGCGAAGGCCAAGGGGAGAGCGCCCAGTCGGGGCGGTTCCTCTTCGCGGTCCAAGCTGCCGCAGGGCTGGGTCCAAGGAGACTGGATCCGGTCGACCATCACCGAGAAAGATCTCATCGATCGGGTTAACGGCGACTGACCCCCATGGGTCGGCCGAGGCTTCCGCACGGAGTGGCAACCGCAACTGAAGAGGGTGAGTCGTCCTCCACGGCCAACGTAGATATGGGGTTTTCTCTGCCGCCAAATCCTTTTTCGGGGTTTCGAACTTTTTGGAGCGCAACTCCACCATTTCACTCCAAACTCCATTGTGTATCTTCTTTGCTTTCGTTGGCTCTGCGAAATTTCTTGGGTTGTTGACCGCATTGGGGTCTTTTCAAGCACATATTCACTGTCGCTCTCGGACGGTGAAGAAAACGAGCCGAATGACGAGAGGACCCAAGTAATCCAAATGTGTGGGGGACTCGGGGTCGAGATGAGGGGAAGAGCGCCTTTCCGGCTATGACTCTCCCGACTCGGTTAGAGGGTGGCGATCGACCTGGTTTCTTGCCAAGACTAGCCAATCTTGGGTCGGTCATTGGGCTCCCTCCTTTATCCATGAGTCGAGTGAACAAGCCATCTTCCACGAAGGTGTTACCAGAGGAGAAGGCCCAAGTAAAGGCTGGCGATGGAGCGTGTAGTCCAGCTTATTCGCGATGGGGTGACCGGCATGGATCTCCTGGAGGTTTTTCTCCGACGGCGATTCAGCCACTCCAATACCGAGGTCATCCGATGTGGATGTACTGCAGTACGGATGATACCACTCGGGTCCATCCGGAAGAGGTTGATGACGCCATACTGGAGAAGTGGATGACTGCCATCACAGGAAATAAAGACAACCCTCGCGGAGCTAGGAGGATTCCACCACTCGAACAGAGTTACCAACTGCACAAGGTATCACCGCTTATCTCCGATTGTGATTCTCGCTACATTCATTCTGTTTTGATGTCAATTTCAATCGACTTTCACCTTGTTTTGTTGTCTTCTAGGTCACCACTAAGATGTACTCGATGCCCAACGGAAGCGCAGGAAACAGTGAAGAAGAAGAAGGAAGTGGAGGTGAGAGTCGGGAGGAATGGGAGTCCAACGGCAAGGAGGATGAGGAGGATGATGGCTCGATGATGAGGAGGAGGAGGAAGAAGAGGAGGAAGGCGTCGACCCTCCTCGCTCGGAGGAAGGTCCAAGTTGGCGACGACCCGGCGGGCAGCTGATAAAGCTGTTGTGCCCACCGGTCGGTCGGCAAGCGACCTAGGACAACTTCTCCAGCGTCCGAGAAGCCGCCAAGCAACCTCGGCGGCGTCGTCAAAGCCGGGCGAAGGCCCCGCCCAAGATGCGAATGGTCATCCCACCATCTCCGGGTAACCAATGAACCTTGTATTTCCTTTTTCAACATGAGTGAACTTTTGGTCGACTTGATGGTGATCGGCCGACTCTTGAAATCTCTGACGCCGCTACCTCGAGACTTGACCAAGCACGATGATCAGGAAATGGAGGATGCGGCCACTTCCAATCTTGGTAAGATCTCCGAGGTTTCACTTTTAGCCGACTAGAGCTTTTTAGTCGATTGGGCTTCCATGTTTACTTCTGGATCTCTCTTGTAGTTTCGCCTCACGTCACTAATCTCCCCGATGATGACGAGGAAGCGCCATTGAGGAAGAGGAGGAACAAGAAAGTGCCTGCTGGCAAGGCTGCTCAAGTCGCGACGACTCCTGAGACGCTGATTTCCGAGGGAGGCAACCCCACTCGGACTTCTGTATCTTTTTGTCACGTGACAAGTGCCCGACCCACTTCGTCATCGCTGATCCACCATCTCTCTTTGCTACACACCACGTCCGAAAAGACCAAGTAAGTCTTTGCTAAGGAGGCCATACGCCAGCAGGGATCATGATGGAGCAGGTGAAAGCGGCTCGAGAGGCAAGTCAGTGACCTATGATGCCGATTCAGCTCTCCGCAGCAATGTCCAAGTAAGTCGGTCATCGCTTGCTTTGTTAGGATATACTATCTGAAACTTCTTTCTTACGGAGATTTCCATATCTGTACACCCACCGGGTGTGTATGTCGTTGAACTTTTGTGGGGCACGCCGAGTGCACCCACCGGGTGTAGTCCCCGAGACTATGGTCGACTGCGTGCAGTCGGCTATGGTCTTTATGATGTGATCTTCTTCACTCGACCTGGACGGACCAAGTCGAATGGAACTGTAAAACCAGTGGGGGCACGCTAAGTGCACCCACTGGGTGTAGTCCCCGAGACTACGGTCGATTGCGTCTGATTGACGATAGGATAAAGAACTGTTTTTCTGCGGTGACGGCGACAATTAGCCATGTTTTTAGAATCATAACCTTTTTGCCTCTTTTGGTCAATTGATCGAACCAAATTGGTAAACCGGTGGGGGAACACGCTGAGTGCACCGGCGGAGTGTAGTCCCCGAGACTACTGTAGAATGTTTTTATTCGACCGTAGTCTTAGAAATGCTACTATTTTTGCTTAGTCACTCGGAAGTGATCTGTCTTTGATGTCTTTTGTTGGTTGACTCTTTGTAGAAATCTTGCGAGCCTGTGGCTCGCTATCTGAGATTAGAGAAAAAGCAGATTCAGCTCAACCTCGATTTGAAGCTTGCTCGGGAGAATTTGCGAAGGCAAAGGATGAAGCAAAAGGTATGGCTGGTGAGAATTTTTGACGATCGCCTCTATTTTTCTGCTCATTCTCAACTCTATTCTCATTGTTGCTTTGCGAGATAAAGCTGGAAGAGACTTTGAAGAAGAAGGACCTTGACCTTGCAGAGAGCACGTATAGGCGGCTTTGGAGAAAACAAAGCTCGCTGAAGAGAAGCTTGCCTCGGTCGACAAACTTGAAGATGAAAATGCCAAGCTGAAAGCCTCTCTTGTGACGCTAACAAGGAAGTCGGTCGGTGAAGAACGACAAGAATGTTACATCGACAAGGTTGGCCAAATTTGGCGAGGAAGCGAAACGACACGGAGATTTATCTTGAAGGGTTCGCCAAGAAGGCATTTCTCATGCTTGAAGGTAATCTCTTTTATCCAACTGTCTTGCTCTCACGGCTCATCACATGATCTTCATTTTGAGTCCGAGTTGTGTTTTCAGTCTGCCAAAACTTTGAAGAAGAAACCGGTCAAGTGGAAACCAGCTTGGACCCCATCAACTCTCTGTGAAGGACGAAGCTGCTATGAATGTGCTCCATTTGGAGTCTCGTGTTGCTAAGCGTAGTGGATTATCTTGCTTTCGTGAAAGTTGCGATGTCGCAGATCGACTCGACTCTCTGGCGAGCAGGCTCTCGTAATGATCTTGAATCCACGATGACTCGGTGAATGAGATTCCAAGTCGAGTGCAAGAATGGAAAAAGTCATCTGCGGTGTGGTCTTGATGTTGTTCTATCTACGGTTCGTGTCCTTTGCAAAGAAGCACGGAGGACAAGCTGGTGTCTCTCAAGGTTGCCAATACCAGAAGCACGACTTCAAATCTTTCATGGAGACTTTCATCGCTGCTGCTACCCGTATTCTTGACGGAATCGACCTCGACCAGCTTTGTTGCACCTTCAGGTCCTCACGGAGGAGTAAAAACTTCTAAGTCCCACTTTAAATTTGCCTCGGAATGCCGAGTGGTTTACAGAATCGATAAACTTTAATGGGCTTAACGCTTTGGCGCCTTTGGATCCATAGGACATTTATCCGAACTTGGTTTTTCCTTTAACATGCTTTGCTTGCATTCGAGAGAACTTTATTCCTCATTCGGAAGATATTACATTGAAATTCCAATCGACTTGTGCTTCATCTATCCTGCGGTAGAGGTGAAACACAGATCATGATGACCTTGTCGTCCTTATGGATCGGGACGAACCGCACGTTGTGCTTGTGGTGAAGCTCCGAAGGAGGAGGTTGCAGTCGACCTGCACCTCGTTGTCCTTGTGGATTGGGATGGACCGCACGTTGTACTTGTGGCGAAGCTCCGAAGGAGGAGGTAGCAGTCGACCTACACCTCGTCGTCCTTGCGGATTGGGATGAATTCCTTACTTAGGCGAGCACTGGGCTGCAGCTAAGCCTCCGAGTGGGAGGTTTGCTCTCCACTTGGTAGGATTTTTATTACTTAGGCGAGCACTAGGCTGCAGCTAAGCCCCCGAGTGGGAGGTTTGCTCTCCACTCGGTAGGATTTTTATTACTTAGGCGAGCACTTGGCTGCAGCTAAGCCCCCGAGTGGGAGGTTTGCTCTCCACTCGCACGATTTTTATTACTTAGGTGAGCACTGGCTGCAGCTAAGCCCCGAGTGGGAGGTTTGCTCTCCACTCGGTGGGATTTTTATTACTTAGGCGAGCACTGGGCTGCAGCTAAGCCTCCCGAGTGGGAGGTTTGCTCTCCACTCGGTGGGATTTTTATTACTTAGGCGAGCACTGGGCTGCAGCTAAGCCCCGAGTGGGAGGTTTGCTCTCCACTCGGTAGGATTTTTATTACTTAGGCGAGCACTGGCTGCAGCTAAGCCCCAGTGGGAGGTTTGCTCTCCACCGGTAGGCTTTTTATTACTTAGGTGAGCACTGGGCTGCGGCTAAGCCCCGAGTGGGAGGTTTGCTCTCCACTCGGTGGGATTTTATTACTTAGGCGCAGCACGGGGCTGCAGCTAAGCCTCCGAGTGGGAGGTTTGCTCTCCACTCGGTAGGATTTTTATTACTTAGGCGATCACTGGGCTGCATCTAAGCCCCCGAGTGGGAGGTTTGCTCTCCACTCGGTAGGATTTCTATTACTTAGGCGAGCACTGGGCTGCAGCTAAGCCCCCGAGTAGGAGGTTTGCTCTCCACTCGGTAGGATTTTTATCATTTTGGATGTTTAAGGCGAATCCTTGGGCTGTTATAAGCCCCAGTGGGAGGCTGGCTCACCACTCGGCGGGGTTTGAATACTTAGGCGAGTACTTGGACTGCAGCTAAGCCTCAGGAGTGGGAGGCTGGCTCGCCACTCGGTGGGAATTTGGATACTTAGGCGAGTACTTGGACTGCAGCTAAGCCTCCGAGTGGGAGGCTGGCTTGCCACTCGGTGAGGATTTGAATACTTAGGCGAGTACTTGGACTGCAGCTAAGCCTCAGGGTGGGAGGCTGGCTCGCCACTCGGTGGGATTTTGGATACTTAGGCAGTGCTTGGACTGCGGCTAAGCCTCCGGGTGGGAGGCTGGCTCGCCACTCGGTAGGATTTTGGATACTTAGGCGAGTACTTGGACTCTGACTAAGCCTCCGAGTGGGAGGCTGGCTCGCCACTCGGTAGGAATTTGTATACTTAGGCGAAGCGGATTCAGACTAAGCCCCGAGTGAGAGACTGGCTCGCACTTTCGGAAGGATATTTTACAAACTTAGGCGAATCGGATTCGCGACTAAGCCACCCAATCGGGGAAATTTCAACAAAAAGCAATAACAATTCTTGGGAAAATTATAACATTCTTGTCTTGGATAAACAAACTTCAAAAGCACTTTTATTACATCTCAACCGAGTGAGTTTTTAAGTGTAAAAGGGGCGGAGCAGCTCCGCATTCCAAGCTCGAGGCTCGTCGATCTGGCGATCAACGTTGTAGAGATGATATGCTTCGTTGTGGAGGACTCTTGTGACGATGAAGGGACCTTCCCAAGTGGGAGAAAGCTTGTGTGGTTTCTGTTGATCCACTCGGAGGACCAAATCTCCCTCTTGGAAGGCTCGACTCTTCACATTTACGGCATGGAATCGGCCTTGAAGTCTTGGCGATAGATAGTCGGCGGATCAAGGCCATCTCTCTCTCCTCTTCCAAGAGGTCGATTGCATCTTCTTAGGGCTTGTTCCGCTTCTTCTTGAGTATAGCTCGACTCGAGGCGCATTGTGAAGCAGGTCACTCGGCGAACTGCTTGACTCCATAGACCAGGAAGAATGGAGTTCTCCCGATCGACCGATTAGGAGGGTCCTCAATCCCAGAGAACTGATGGAAGTTCGTCGACCCAAGCTCTGCTGCGTGTTTGAGATCACGCAATGTACCGAGGTTTTAGCCCTTTGAGAATGAGGCCGTTTGCACGTTACGCTTGTCCATTCGACCGAGGATGAGCCACTAAAGCATAGTCGACCCACGTGCCTTGAGAAGCGCGAAGGCTTTGAACTTGTCATTATCGAAGTTTGACCCTTGTCGGTGATGATGCTATGCGGAACTCCATATCTGAATATCAACTCTCTGATGAAACCGATAGCGGTGCATGCATCGAGGTTCTTGATGGGCTTGCCCGATCCACTTGGTGAACTTGTCGATTGCTACTAGCAAATGGGTGAAACCGCTTCGCGATTCTCAACGGTCCAATCATGTCCGATCCCCAAACAGCGAAGGACCAAGCAGGTGGAATGGTCTTCAAGGTTGAGGCTGGCTTGTGCGACATGTTGGAATAGAACCGACATCCTTCACACTTGTCGACTATTTCTTTTGCCATTTCATTTGCTTTCGGCGGTAAAATCCCGCTCGGTATGCTTTAGCCACAATGGTCCGAGAGGACGCATGATGGCCACGAGGTTCCCGAGTGGATATCCTCAAGAATTATCGACCTTCTTACGGCGTGATACACTTACGGCCGACTCGGTCGTGCTTTCTCTGTACAATTGTCCCTTGATCCTTTGTAAAGGCCTTGGATCGACGGACGATCTGTCGAGCCTCTTCTTCATTCTCTGGGAGCTCTTTCCTTAGGATATATGCGATGTACGACCTTTGTCGATCGGGAGTGATGACCACAACTTCCATAATCAGGTCGACCACGGCTGGGTCCTCAACTTCAGTCGGATCATTGGCACTCTTTTGCTGCGGGGCTTCTTACGTGAAAGGATCCTCCTGTCTTGATGGAGCATGAATGTGTTCAAAAATACATTACGGGAATGGCTTCCCTCTTGGACCCTATCTTCGCCAAATCATCCATGACTTGATTTTTCGGTCGAGGTATATGATGAAGCTCTAACCCTCGAATTTCTTCTCGACTTTCTCCTTTGCATTACAATAACTTTGTCATATTTGGGCTTGTGACATCCCACTCCTTCATCACTTGATTAACAACGATTCGAGTCGCCATAGACCATAAGGCGGCGGACGCCGAAAGTGAAATGGCCATGCGCAACCCATACAGAGTGCTTCATATTCTCGCTCGTTGTTGGAAGAATCAAAGTGAATCTGGAGAACATACTTGAGCCTATCTCCTCGGGGAAACCAATACAACCCCCGCACTGAACCGTTCAAAGCATCTTGGAACCATCGAAAAACATAGTCCAATGTTCCGAGTGAACTTGGGTCGAGTTCTTTATTCGATCCACTCGGCGAGGAAATCTGCTATTGCTTGGGACTTGATGGCTTTCTTTGCCTCGAATTTGATATCAAGGGAAGGAGTTCAATCGCCCATTTTGCCACTCGACCGATTGCATCTCTGTTATGAAGAATTTCCGACAAAGGCGTCGTGATTGTAATGGAATGATTAGAGAAATAATGAGCAACCTTCTTCGTGGTCATATAGATCCCATAAACAAGCTTCTGATAGTGAGGGTATCTTTGCTTTGATGGGTTAGTACTTCAGAAAGATAATAAACTGGGCGTTGAACTTTGAAGGTTTTTCCTTCTTCTTCCCGCTCGACCATAAGTACGGTACTGACGACTTGTCCAGTGGCTGCAATGTAAAGCAGCAAAGGCTCCTTGCTGATTGGAGCAGCAAGCACCGGCTGGGTGGAGAGCAGAGCTTTGAGCTCTGCAAACGCTGCATCGACTTCTAGAGTCCACTCGAACTTGTCGACTTCTTCATCGATCGGTAAAGAGGCAATGCCTTTTCACCGAGGCGAGAGATGAATCGACTTAAAGCGGCCAAGCATCCAAAGAAGTTTCTTCGGACATCGTGCACACGCAGGCGCTTCATTCGAGTATGGTGCCAACCTTTTGCAGGTTAGCATCGATTCCTCGCTCGGAAATGAGAAAACCGAGTAACTTTCCACGGGAACTCCAAATGTACACTTTGATGGATTAAGCTTGATATCATAGCTCACGAGATTGGCAAATGTTTCAGCAAGGTCGATCAGCGGTGGAACCCTTTCGTAACTTGACCCTTTGTATCATCCTTGTATGCTTCCACATTCAGTGATTTGAGTGAGCAAACACTTACGAATCATCCTCATGAATGTGGCTCCGGCATTCTTGAGACCGAATGGCATGGTGACATAACGAAGCACCCGAATGGAGTGATGAGCGCTGTTTTAATCTCATCGGGTCCATCTGAGCGGACTGATGGTACCCGGAATAGGCGTCCAAAAAGACAACCTCTCGCATCCCGCAGATTGAGTCGACTATTTGGTCGATGCGAGGAAGAGGAAATGATCTTTCGGGCAGGCCGATTGATATGCTTGAAATCGATGCACATGCGCAACCACTTGTCCTTCTTGGGGACCATGACAACGTTGGCGAGCCACTCGAGTGGTAGATCTCTCGGATGAACTCTGCTGCTAAGAGCCGAGCCACCTCCTCGCCAATGGCCTTTCTCTTACAGACGACGGACGCCGAAGATACTCTTTAACTGGTTTGAATTTTGGGTCGACTTCAGTGGCGATGCTCAGCCAGCCCACAGGAACACCGGCATGTCGTGAGGCTTCCATGCAAAGATGTCCCAGTTCTCACGGAGGAAGCTGGATGGCGCTTCTTCCTATTTTGAGTCGAGTGTTGTTGAGATGTTGGTCGGAGCAGCATCGGGATCGGTCGGGTGAATGTGAACCTGTTTACGTCTCGCGATCATTTGGAATCTTGACTCGTGGCGGGCTTCTTAGCTCGCAACAAATCACTTTCGGATCTGCAGTTTTACGATACTCTTGTAGCTCTACCATCGCCAAGCGAGCATCGGCGATCTTAGAGCCTTCTGGAAGCACTCTTACGCCTTCTTCCGATTGCCGTGGCGGTGATCACGCCCTTGGGACCAGGCATCTTCAGTTTAAGATACACGTAACATGGTCGGGCCATGAAACATGCATAAGCTAGTCTCCCCAGAATAGCATGATAAGCGCTCTGGAAATCCACGACCTCAAAGGTCAACTTTTCTTTCCGGAAATGCTTTGAATCACCAAAAACTACTTCAAGAGAAATTTGGCCGAGTGACTTAGCCTTCTTTCCAGGAATGACTCCGTGGAAGCTCATGTGACTGGTACTGAGTCTGGACATCGGAATGCCCATCCCCTTCAACGTCTCCGCGTATAATATATTCAAACCACTACCACCATCCATCAGGACTTTGGTCAGTCGAGTGCCTTCTACAACTGGGTCGACCACCAATGCTTGCCTCCCAGGGGTGGCAATGTGCGTCGGGTGATCATCTTTGGTCGAATGTGATGGCGGTGCAGGACCATTTCGGATAATTGGGAGTCGCGGAGCAACCAAGTTTACTTCCGATTGATAACCTTCAATCGACTTTTGCTTTCGACGTCGGCCAAAAATCATCGTGGTGGAATTGACACGGGATATCCACCATCACTATCATCTCTATCCTCAACTTTGTCATCTCTTTATCCTTATCCTTGGGCTGTTTCCCTTGAACCGCTGAATCAAGAGCCGACACTGTCGAGTGGTATGTTTCGGGTAAATGAGTTTACCCTCTTTGTCTTTCTTTGTATGAATATGACATGGTAAATCCAACACGTCGTTCCCATCCTGGTCTTTCACCTTCTTAGGGTTCCAAGGACCCTTTGGTTTCCCCTTGAACTTTCACAGGGGTCCTTTGCCAAGGCCTCTCGGAGAGCCGGGCTCGGCTGCGCTTCGCTTCCGGAATTTCCTCAAATCGGTCTCATTGGCCGATTTATATTTACCACTCCGGAGCCGATCCTCTTCTTCACCATTTGCATATTTGGTGGCAATCTCCATCATCCAACTCAGGGGTCATATCTCCGGTTCGACCAAATTTCAAACTCAATTCTCTGTTCTTGACACCTTCCTTGAAGGCACTGGTACTTTGGTGATCGGATACATTCTCATTTGTGTGGTGCAAAGTGATCCACCTCTGGATGTAATCTCTCAAGGTTTCACTCGACTTTTGCACGCACGATCGCAACTCGACAAACCTCGCTGGTGGTTTGCAAGTTCCTTCAAATGTCACGACAAACACTCGGGCAAGATCTTCCCAAGTGTAAATACTGCTTTGGGTGCTAATCGATTCAACCACATACGGGTGAACCCTCCAACATAAGAGGTAAATGCTTCATGGCTACCTCATCATTGCCACCGCCGATCTGAACCGCCACTTGGTAATCTTTCAAGCCAAGTGTCGGGCTTGGATTCTCCAGTGAACTTGTCGACTCCGATAGCCAACTTTGAAGTTGGGAGGAATCACTGCGGCCACGATGGCTCTGTTTGAAACACTCTGGTCCCGAGACATGAACTCTACTCTTTGGAAGGAACATCTCTATCATGGCCGTCTCGGTGAGCTCTGTTCTGTCGACCAAACCTTGAGCGATAATGGATCTCGCATCAAAGCCTTGGTTCCACAGGGTCGATTGGAACTCTTCACCCAAAGACCTTTGTTTTGGCGTCTGCCGTCCTGCTGCCGAGGAGCGTATGATCCACCCCTTGGGGAGGAGTGGGCACTTTCGGCGTCGATCGTTGCGATCGAATCGGTGCTCATCTTGCTCATGACCCTTGTATTGATCATCACGGCGGCCCCCACGTTCCTCACGCCTCGGGGCGATCTTGGACTATGGGCATTGGAATGAATTCACAATGACGGGTTCATTTGTGAACCATTCATGACGGGATACAACTGAGTTTTGATCTCTGCCGCCGGAGCAAATCACGATTTCTTGCAAACCTCTACCTGCCTCCATTGGGAAGGCTGAATTGATTATGCTATCTGAGGCGGCTTGCTAAATTCTGAATCGGAGTTCGATATACAGGTTGGCGGTTGAAAGATTCAAGGCGTCGATTGGATTCGGAACCCTCGATCGCGTCGCTTTCGTCAGTACTCGCTGAAGATTCTCCGATTGAGTGCCTTTGAGCCAGGTTATTGGCCAGCGCATCCTCCAAGGCGCTTGAGCCTCAGGGGTTTCTCCAATGATAGGAGTGTGAAGTGCATCCATGTTCCGACGACGAAGCTCCTCCCTCTGGAGCGAAGTGAGGGGCTCGGGCAAGTACTCTTCGTGGGCTTGCACCGGATCGCCTCCACCGCCACCTTCGTTGGTGCGGGTGAATCCAGGGGGACTGCATGGTCCTTCGACCATCTGAACCTCTGCCGCTGGGTCACTGCTATCGCATTCGGACGCGGTCTCTATGGAGCCAGTCGATAGGTCGAACAGGCCGTAGAGAGATTCGTCGGGCTCGATCCCCGTGACTTGGGGGATGGCCGACTGGCGGGCCACCGCATGCCTCACCCATCACTGAAGCCTCGACCGACCGGAACGCTTGCGCCGGTGGGAGACTGGGAGTGAAGACAGCGCGAGGCCGACCCATCTTTGGGTCGACGGTTGCCGCAGGAGGACGCCATGGACACCTGCAGCGAAAGTGCGTCGCCCATGGATGGGGAGCGTCCACATCGAGTGGAGCCTCTGAAGCGAAGCGGAGTCGTCGGCTGACGAGCGTGGCGCCGGAGGCGGATCTCGTGGCCGTCGACCGAACTCCACGAAACCATGATGCAGGAGATCGATAGAATCCCAACTTCTCCAACAATTCGCTAGAACACACCTGCCCCAAGGTGGGCGCCAAGCTGTCGTGGTTCTAAGTCGGCGGTAGAATGGGGGGTAGGTATGGAGAGGCAAGATCCTAGCTATGGAGTAGTTGTATACGCAAGGGATTCTGAGTTCGGGCCCTTCTCGGAGGAAGTAACAGCCCTACGTCTCGGAGCCGGAGGTGGTCATGGATTATCTGCGTATGTGTTACGAGTGCGAACCCTTCTACTGTGGAGGGGTGGCTTATATAGAGTGCGCCGGGACCCCAGCCAGCCCGTAGTAGAGGGTTTAAGGTGCGTTAAAGCTAGGCGTTACTGGTAACGCCTTACATAAAGTGTCATTAAGGTCATAAAGACTATTCAACTACATACCGTTTGGACACCGAGTGGCTCTTGGACTCTTGGTGGTCGAGTGGGTCTTCATAGTCGAGTGTCTTTGAATCTGTCGAGTGGAAGCCTACGGTCATTTGGAAGCTGCTTCTCTTGTGAATGTCCTTGTGGAGGGTACCTTTGGGCAGGTCTATGACCCTACCCAGGTATGACTTCATCGATGGGGTCAGCAGTGGAATGTCTTGACTTGAGGAGCCTCTGGGAAGCAGGCTCATGAACTATCATCTGACGCTCTTGAAGTGTAGGCAGCGGGGCGAACAGAAATCGGCTCGATGACTAGGGGCTCTGTGGGAGCAGCCCGATCTTTCTTCTTGGTTTTTCGCTTCTTGGCAGGTGGAGCCTTGTCAGTGGTGTTCTTGGTCTTGCGCTTTCTGGCTTCAGCTTCAGCTGCCCTTGTTTTCTTGAGCTCTGAAGCCACTGTGGGGACCTTAGGCTTCATGCCTGTCATACTGGCGGGGAAGACAATGCGAGGTTCTTCCCGCCTGGATGCTTCAGCTGGGGCCATAGTTGGCTTCTTTTTCTTAGTAGCCATCTTGGGGTCAATGCCAGGACGCCCAAGTGCCTTGCGCTTCTCAGCTTCATTGTAGGCTTGAACACATCTGGCAGCCAAGAGCTTCATGCGCTCTCGAGAACCTTTGGCTTCGTCATGTTTCTTGTGAAACGCCTCCTTGAGCTCATGCATCATTGTCTTGAAGTTTTGAACATCTGTCACACCGAAATTTGGGCCATATGCTTCTTAGGCTGAGCCTTCTCAGTCAATTTTGTGCTTCAGTTCAACGATTTTCTGAGCAAGAGCCAGCTCAGGAGCAATGGCTCCATGGAAGGAGAGGCTGAGGCCAATCGGAAGTTGAAGATCATCAAAGCTGAGATTTGGGGTGTCAAACCACTCATCAATGAAGTTGTTCAACACTTCCATGTCAAAGAGAGGCAAATCATTGTAGACTTCCGCCTCTTGCTTGCTCTTTATCAGCAGCTCAAGAGCATCATCGGCAAGATCGTCGTCACTCGACAAATCAATGGCGTCGTTCTCATTCCTCAGAACGGCAGCAGGGGTCAGAGCTGGACTAGGAGTGTGCATGGGCTTCTTCTTCTTCTTCTCAGACTTGGAGATGCGAGATAGATCTTTAGAATGCACACTTGGTGCAGGAGGAGCAGTGGCCAAAGGCTTCGCTCACGAAGCACTTGGTGCAGTGGAAGGCTTCGAAGCCTTGGGTTTCTTCAGCTTCTTGAAGCCCGGTGGTGCAGGCGCACTTCGTCCGGAATCAAGCGTCATCTGCGGAGTGATCCACGGCTGTCCCTTGAACCATAATGTGAGTGATGAGACCTGATAGGTTGTAGAAGGGCCCAACAAGATTGGGTTCAGCTTCGCGTGTGCCATCGGCACGAGGAGCAGAGGGACCGGGGTTGAAGTCTAATCCCCACGATTTCATGTTCTCTTTGGCGAAGTTCTTGGCAAACTGAAAGTGGCGTTTGAACAGATTGTCGTCAAGACACCATAGTAATGAAGATGGGTCGGTATCAGCAGGTTGTGGTCCACAGACCATGCAAGGGTAGAAGCCTTGATCAATGGCTTCAACTCTGGACCTGGGTGGAAGATTTTTGTACAAGATGTCTCCCCAGGGTCGCTTGAAAGCATTCTTTTCAGCATATTCCTAGGTCACGAACCTGTACTTGTACCATTGTTCTGCTCAATATCTTCGAATCCATTGGATTCGAGTTTTGCGCCGATTGTAATCCTCCTCTGGATCTGTCTTGTATAGCTCATAGAGATCAGGTGGCAAATCTCTTGATGTTCCCCCACGGCACTGTCTGCCTCCCTTCCTCGCTGACTTATCTGTGGCCATGTAGTTCAGACTGAATGGCTTCAACACTGTCAAAGGCTTCCGTCTGCTGGTCAGACAGGAACTGGCTTCGGGAGAGTTGATATGATGCTGTAAGAATCCTGCAAATGAATGCAGACTATGAGAACCAAGGGATTCTCCCACGGACATGTACTGTGATAATGACATTAGAGATGCGAGGGAAGGGGAAGAGGTCATATGCATTCTCAGAAGATTTTGAAGATAAATCAGTTTAGAAGACATTGACCTCATAGCGCGAAGACATTCACTTATATGTTGAGAGTTGGTTCCAGATTTGTACGAATCTAACTACGTGTGAAGCATAAGTGAATATACTAGGCATCATATGAGATGCAAAAAGGATAGATCCAAATTTGTGGAGGCAGAAACCACTTTTGGTAGAAAGGATGAATCTATCGGATCAAAAAGACAGTAAAAAGAGAGTTTTAATTTACCACACGATGAACTGCTAGACGGAGTAGAAGATGAGGCCGAGCAGTTCGATCTTCCGTGCCCTAACTTGGCGACGGAGGACACCTACAGCGGCGATGGAGAAGACGATGTCTGCGGCCAGCGTGAAGACGGCGTCGGTGAGGTCGCGGCAGCTAAGCGCTTCGTAGTCAGCGTCGTCGAGAGCTAGCGGTGGTGCTAGGGTTTGTAGAGGTGGAGAGGTGGAAGAAGTATTTTGACGGTGATGTGATGTGTATTTATAAGGAGAGGGACGGCACAACACAATTACGCAGGTGCCCCTGGCGGATCACATCTGAGGGACACGTGGCGAACATGCAACACATTGGAAGTTGTTCCATGTTCCCCACGCGCTGAAATTTGTCGGGTGGTCGTTCCGGCTTCTCCGGGTTTCAGGCAATAAGGATTGAGCATTTAAAACAGATTTAATGTTTGTCTTTGTACCTTCTGCTGACAAGGACGCAGAGAAGACATTCGACGGTTTCAATAGAATGCATATGATTTGGATAGATAGATTCGAGAAGAAAGCATAGAGAGGTTAGGGTCCAATCACATTCTCTTAGTCCAAAAGATTCAAATGAGAAGACATAGCTATAAGTGAATGTTGTAGAGGACAGAACACTAATATAAGTATATATCAGAATAAGACCAAATCAACATTGTGAAGATAAACATGAAAACATGTCAATATTGAAGACAAACTAAATGCGAGGACTTTGCAAATGTAACACCAAGTGAAACACGTAAAACAAGATTTTGGTGGTGGCGTTACTCACCGTATAGGAAGTATTGGACCCAGACACGGCGCACAATTATCGTTGCTCTCCGAAGTCAAATTCCGCATTAATGTATTCACACTCAGAGTGTAAGTCTTCATTGATTGAAGATACACATTACTTTGTGTGTTGCACATTTAAGTCATCAACATGCATAAGTGTTAGGATGTGTGCCTGATCACAGGACATTCGAGGATTCCAAGATATTTAGCTCACACCGCAACTTGCAAAACCTTTTCTCATCCAAGGGCTTTGTGAAGATATCTGCCAATTGCTCTTCAGTGTTGACGTGAATGATATCAATATCTTCCTTCATAACATGATCTGTGAGAAAGTGATGACGAATTTCAATGTGATTTGTCTTTGAGAGCTGAACTGGGTTGTTGGCAATCTTGATGGCGCTTTCATTGTCACAGTAGAGTGGTACTTGCTTCAGATGGATGCCATAGTCCTTGAGTGTTTGCTTCATCCATAGAAGCTAAGCACAACAAGATCCAGCAGCAATGTATTCAGATTCAGCAGTGGAGAGAGATACACAGTTCTCCTTCTTTGAAGACCAACAGACAAGTGATCGTCCCAGAAAGTGACATGTGCCTGATGTAGACTTGCAATCCACCTTGTCACCAGCATAATCAGCATACGAGAATCCAACTAGATCAAACTCTGAGTCCTTTGGATACCATAATCCTAATGTTGGGGTGTAAGTCAAATATCAAAGAATTCACTTCACGGCTAAGTGATGCGATTCCTTTGGTGCCGCTTGGAATCAAGCACACATGCAAACACTAAGCATGATATCTGTCCTGGATTCACATAAATAAAGTAAAGAACCAATCATGGAGCGATATACCTTTTGATCAAACTCTTTACCATTGGCGTCAGGACCCAGATGATTCTTGGTTGGCATTGGCGTCATGTAACCTTTGCAGTATTGCATTCCAAACTTCTTCAGGCAATCTTTGAGATATTTCTCTTGAGATATGAAGATGCCATTGCTCTGCTGACGTATTTGAAGACCAAGGAAGAACTTCAGCTCACCAATCATGGACATCTGATATTGCTCTTGCATCATGTGTCCAAACTCATCCTTGTATTTACGGTTGGTGCGGTAGAAGATAATGTCATCCACATATATTTGGCACACAAACAGTTCACCATCATATGTCTTCGTGAAGAGTGTAGGATCTAGGGACCTAGGTTTGAAGCCTTTGCTCTTTAGGAAGTCTTTGAGTGTGTCATACCAAGCCTTGAGGGGCTTGTTTGAGGCCATCTGATTGCCTTGTTAAGCTTGTATACCATGTCAGGATGTTTTGGATCTTAAAAGCCAGGAGGTTGTGCAACATACACTTCCTCTTCAATCTTGCCGTTGAGAAAAGCACTCTTCACATCCATTTGATACAGAAGGATGTTGTGATGATTTGCGTAGGATAGTAGTATGCGAATGGCTGCGAGCCTAGCCACGTGAGCAAATGTTTCATCGAAGTCAATCCCTTCAACTTGAGTGTATCCTTGAGCAACAAGACGGGCCTTGTTTCTGACGAATTGGCCATGCTCATCTTGCTTGTTGCGATATATCCATTTTGTGCCTATTATGTTGTGCTTGCGAGGATCAGGACACTTGACAAGTTCCCAGACATTGTTCAACTTGAACTGATGAAGCTCTTCTTGCATAGCTTGAATCCATTCAGGTTCCATGAAGGCTTCAACAACTTTCTTGGGTTCAGATATTGAGACAAATGCAAAGTGCCCACAGAAATTTGCTAGTTGTGTTGCTCTTGAACGAGTGAGTGGACCAGGCGCATTGATGCTGTCAATTATCTTCTCAATTTGTACTTCATTTGCAACACGAGGATGAACTGGACGAAGATTTTGTTCATGCTGATCATTGTTATCGTCAGGCAGGCTGAGCGTTATCTTCAGGTTGGTTAGGTGCAGAAATGATAAGTTCCTCTTCAGGCTGTGCTTTAGACAGTATGATTTCTCCAGTTCCCATAAGCTTGATGGGTTCACTAGGTGGAACTTCATCTAGCACATTTGGCAGGTGCTCTCTTTGCGAGCCATTAGCCTCATCGAACCGCACATCTACAGTTTCAAACACTTTATAGTGAAAGAGGTTGAAGACTCTGTAGGAGTGCGAATCCTTTCCGTAACCAAGCATAAAACCTTCATGTGCTTTCGGTGCAAATTTTAAAGTGTGATGAGGATCCTTGATCCAGCACCTAGCACCAAATACTCTGAAATGGCGACATTTGGCTTCTTACGGTTGAGGAGTTCATAGGATGTCTTCTTCAGAAGCTTGTGAAGATAAACACGGTTGATGACGTGGCATGCAGTATCAATGGCTTCAGGCCAGAACTTTCTTGGAGTCTTGTATTCATCGAGCATCGTCCGAGCCATCTCAATGAGTGTTCTGTTTTTGCGCTCCATGATGCCATTCTGCTGAGGTGTGTACGGAGCAGAGAACTCATGGGTGATGCCTAACGTATCCAGGTAAAGGTCGAGGCCGGTGTTCTTGAACATTGTGCCGTTGTCACTTCAGATGTGCTTGATCTTGACACCATAGTTGTTCATGGCACGGTTGGCGAAGCGTCTGAATACATCCTACACTTCAGTCTTGTAAGGATTATGTGCACCCAAGTATATCTTGAATAATCATCAACAATGACGAAGCCAGAGAGACATGCAGTAGTAGTGAGAGTAGAGTAGTGAGTAGGGCCAAATAAGTCCATGTGTAGCAGCTCGAAGGGCTGAGATGTCGTCATGATTGTCTTCGAGGGATGCTTGGCCCTTGTCATCTTTCCAGCTTCGCAGGCACCGCACAAGTGATCCTTCTTGAACTTGACACCCTCAATGCCTGTGTGATGCGGAGCATCCCACGTTCATCCCCATGTACACTCCGACTACTCTCCAAACCCCAAGTGGACATATGAAGAGACCTCGAACATACGCCATTGGACACAAGGTGAACTCGCTCCTCTCCGAACCATCACGTTCTACATGTGAGATATGGCTACTACCTCCAAGCGTGTGTTCTATGCATGATCGGTACTTGGAGGAAAGCCACGAAGCCACCACATCCAGCGGAACAGCTAGCGAGGACGCCAAGTACAAGGACCAAGAGAAGAAGCTGCTGGCTTACAGCCACCGGACGACCGCCCAGCCGGACGTCCGGCCCTGAACCAGGCGAATCTCTGGACGGCCGAGCCACGGACGTCAAGCGACTCAACACCGGACGACCGCGGACACGGACGTCCGACACTCTCCAGCGCCCGAACGACCAACGCCAACCGGACGTCCGACACCACCTGTCCAGAGCCAAAATGCCAGACGTCCGACATGCTCCGGACGACCGGACCCTCGCAAGCCACCGGACGTCTGGTACCTGTCGCACGTCCGACGCCTGTGCGCCCGCTCGTGTGTTGGGCCGAAACCACTTACCCTTTCATTCGCCTAGACTATATATACTCCTCCACCTCCTCCTAGTTAGGGTTAGCGTTGATTTAGCTCATTGTTAGATAGAGCTTCGCTCATCCATATCGGATCTACTCCACGAGAGAGACCGCGGCCCCTCTTTGGAGAAGATCCACCTTGGATTCAAGCCCTCCTTTGCGGAGAAGACCATTGAGGGAGTCCCGGACTAGGGGGTGTCCGGATAGCCGGACTATCGTCACGGCCGGACTCCAAGACTATGAAGATACAAGATTGAAGACTTCGTCCCGTGTCCGGATGGGACTTTCCTTGGCGTGGAAGGCAAGCTTGGCGTCTGGATATGTAGATCTCCTACCATTGTAACCAACTCTGTGTAACCCTAACCTATAAGGTGTCTATATAAACCAGAGGGTTTTAGTCCGTAGGACGAACAACAATCATACCATAGGCTAGCTTCTAGGGTTTAGCCTCCTTGATCTCATGTTAGATCTACTCTTGTACTACCCATATCATCAATATTAATCAAGCGGGAGTAGGGTATTACCTCCATTGAGAGGGCCCGAACACAGGTAAAAACACCGTGTCCCTTGTCTCCTGTTAGCATACGCCTAGGCGCCTGATTCGGGACCCCCTACCGAGATCCGCGGTTTTGACACCGACATTGGTGCTTTCATTGAGAGTTCCTGCGTGTCGTCACCGATAGGCCCGATGGCTCCTCCGATCATCAACAACGACGCGGTCCAGGTGAGACTTTTCTCCCGGACAGATCTTCGTATTCGGCGGCTTTGCTGCGGGCCAATTAAGCTTGGCCATCTGGAGCAGATCGAAAGCTACGCCCAGCCATCAGGTCGATTTGGAAGTTTGAACTATCGGACCGATATCCGCGGAGACTTGATCTTGACGGATTCGAGCCGCAACCAAGCATGCCGCCTTTGTCTCGATGGGCATGATCTAGCTCTGCTGACGAGCGATTGCCACTGGAGGCCGCACCAGCCTTCCGCTCCGACCCTTAATCCGGGCGGATTCCCGATCGAGGGCGAGTGGTTGGACACCGCCTCGGGGCTACCATCTCTGACGATTGAGCGAACTCCATCCCTGTCCTTTGCGAAGACCTTGACTCCGGTGCGGACTCCTCTCCGGACTCCGAACCCTCCGCGCCCCCGCCAATCGAATCCGATTGGGCGCCGGTCATGGAGTTCACTGCCGCGGACATATTTCAGGACTCGCCCTTTGGCGACATCCTAAACTCACTAAAGTCTCTCTCTTTATCCGGAGAGCCCTGGCCGGACTACGGACAGGAAGGTTGGGATGCGGACGACGAAGATATTCAATGCCCACCCACCACCCACTTTGTAGCCACTGTCGATGATTTAACCGACATGCTCGACTTCGACTCCGAAGACATCGACGGTATGGACGACGATGCGGAGGCGACCAAGACCCAGCGCCTACGAGGCTGGAAGGCCACCTCGTCATCGACATATACATGGTGGATATACCAAAAGATGGGAACGGCGATGGAACAACGGAGGATGACCCTCCAAAAAACAGCAAGCACCGATGTCGTGGCGCCGCTCTAAATCCCGCCACAGCAAAAGCGGTGATTCCAAAGACGGGAGATAATAACACCGGACGGTACCAAAGACAACCCCTCCGGCGGGACTCGGTAGCGGGAGGAGGGAGAAGCAGAATCCGCACGGCGGTCTGCAGAAAGAGGTCGATGGCGATAATTACGTGCCTCCCTCCGAAGATGAGGCAAGCCTTGACGATTTATTTAATTTGTCGTGCACCGAGGATCCCGCCGAACAGGAGGCGTTTCAAGCGCGGGCTTATAGCCATGGCAAGCAGCCTCAAGAAAAGCAGCAACGACTTAGAGCTGGCGGGACCTTCTAGGCGGCGGATGGACTGAAGTCCTTGCAGCCGAAGAGTATGAACTCGACGCCCCTCCAAAAGCTACCCCAAAGCGCGGGCCGTTGCCTCGATCGAGGAGGAAGCACCCAAGTCACCAGCGCCGCGACATGGCAGACCGGCCACCCGTGGCGCTGACGGAGAAGCCTCTCGGCCCTCCGCTCAAGCCACACCACAGCGCGCTAAAAAAGTACCAAGGCACGGGAAAAGCGCGCCGGACTTGCGAGATATATTGGAGGATAAGGCAAAACATACAAGATCGATCTACGGATCGGCGTGGGCGTAACGACGGGATGATTACCGTCGCGCGGATACTGAAAACCCGGCGGGCGGAACACGATGAGACAAAGCTCATATGAGCTACGCCGTGATATAGCCCAATCTGAGGCGCCGCACACCCACTATGCTTCACGGATGAAGTAATGGATCATCAAATCCCGAGGGCTTCAAACCCGTAAACATCGAATCATACGATGGCACCACAGATCCTGCGGTGCGGATCGAGGACTATCTCCTCCATATCCACATGGCCCGCGGTGATGATCTACATGCCATCAAATACCTCCCACTCAAGCTTAAAGGACCAGCTCGGCATTGGCTCAACGACTTGCGGTGAGAATCAATTGGTTGTTGGGAGGACACGGAAGCCGCATTCCTTGATAATTTCCGGGGCACATATGTGCGACCACCGACGCCGATGACCTTAGCCACATAATTCAGCAGCCGAAGAAGCGGCGGACAATTCTGGACACGGTTCCTAACCAAGAAAAATCAAATCATTGACTGTCCGGCTGTAGAGGCCCTTGCAGCCTTCAAACATAACATCCGCGACGAGTGGCTTGTCCGGCACCTAGGACAGGAAAAGCCAAAATCCATGGCAGCCCTCACAACGCTCATGACCCGCTTTTGCGCGGGAGAGGACAGTAGCTAGCTTCGAAGCAACAACTTGGCCAAACATCACGATAGTTCGGATACCAAGGACAACAATGGCGGTCGGCGTCGCAACAAGAACAAGCGCGCGTGCGCGGCAATAATCTTGAAGATACGGCCGTCAATGCGGATTGAGAGGCTCTAAACCGGTCAACGGAAGAAGCCATTCAAAAGAAATACCCAGGGCCCGTCCAACTTGGACCAAATACTCGATCGCCTGTGCCAGATACATGGCACCCCCAAAAAACCAGCCAATCACACCAACATGGACTGTTGGGTGTTCAAGCAAGCAGGCAAGTTAAGTGCCGGGCTCAATGACAAGGGGCTGCATAGCGATGACGAGGAAGAGCCTCGGTCGCCGAACAATACAGGGCAGAAGGGTTTTCCTACACAAGTGCGGACGGTGAACATGATATACGCAACCCACATACCCAAAAGGGAGCGGAAGCATGCACTAAGGGACGTATATGCGATGGAGCCAGTTACCCCAAAGTTCAACCCATGGTCTTCCTGCCCGATCACCTTCGATCGAAGGACCACCCACTAGCATTCGTCCACGGCGGTTTCGCGCATTGGTTCTTGACCCAATTATTGACGGATTTCACCTAACGAGTCACGATGGGCGGCGGCAGCTGAACCTCGCTTTATCGGGACACGGTCGCCAAATGGGCACAGAACCCTCAAGGATTAAACCTACAAAGACGACCTTTAAAGGTATCATACCGGGTGTAGAGGCGGTTATGCGGGCTCGATTACACTCGAAGTGGTCTTCGGATCCCGGATAACTTCGAAGTGAAGAGTTAATCTTGACATCGTCCCATTCCACAATGGCTATCATGCACTGCTCGGACGAACCGCATTTGCAAAGTTCAATGCGGTGCGCACTACGCATACCTCAAGCTCAAGATGCCAGGCCCTCGAGGAGTAATCACGGTCAATGGAAACACCGAACGCTCTCTCCGAACGGAGGAGCACACGGCGGCCCTCGCGGCGGAGGTACAAAGCAACCTCTCACAGCAATTCTCGAGTCCGGCCACTAAGCGTCCGGACACTGTCAAGCGCGCCCGGAGTAACCTACAACAAGACCGCCTGGCACAATTCAAGCACGCGTAGCAATCCGGCTAACCCCATCCCTCGTGAAATTGCGAAGCGGTGTTACAGCGTACATAATTACGCTCTGGAGATACCATGGGCATATGGGGAGGGCAAGACCACGGCACGCCAAGAATGCGGCTCGACCGCACTGGGGCCTCGATTGTGTCATTCTTTTCTTTTTCCTTTTTCTTCCTTTTTCTTACTTTCGTGAGTGCATCTTTTCGAAGTCCTGTCCGGCACTAGAATCGTCGAACTCACGATGCAACAGCCGGGAAGCGATAAGCCACGTCGAGTGTTCGGTGGTCTCTATTACGAGCATTATACATTTTACATACCATCCATGACTTACCCTCGGAGGGGACATGTTAGATAGTCCCATCCCTTGCTTATCGCACTATTTGTATCGTCCTGCTTTCATCGCAGTACCTTTTTGAATAAACAATACATAGCTTTTCCTTATTATTGCTCTACTTCCTTTATCTATACATATGTTCATTTCATGACATGTTGCAACCGTACACTTTGGTACGGCCAATACACCTGAGGGCTTAAGTATCCCAAAATTATGGTGTGATAAGTCCGAACACTTTCACAAGTGCGGCACCCCGAACTTATAGCATTATATGAATCGACTCCGAATCATGTCTTGGGTCATAGTTGGGTTTGCCCGGCTCCCGTGTTTTGGTACCTTACGTTCCGTCATATCGGCTAAGGTAGCACCGGGAGAACCACTGCGATTGTGCCCCAGTTGAGCTGGGTCGAGCACCTCAGTGGAAAGCTAAAACTGACCGTCATGATAGGGCGAGAGCGGTCGCTGTTCGAGAGGTTTTTTCGGGTCCCTAAAGACTTATGCCGCTTAGAGCGAGGAACCGGAATTGTTCGGCCAAGGCGTGGATAGCGCCCCGAACTCGGTCTTCCGAATACTAGGGGCTTCACCGAAATTTAAAATTATAGAAATCTATGGCTAAGTGAGAGTGTTCAAGCATTATAAGTCCGGTTGCCTTGTTCGTTGTGTTGAGCGCCTCCCTAGATGGACCCAAGAATGGGAACAAGAGTGCTCAAGTTTATCCGAACACCCCAAAGACTGCGTGGCATGAAATTTGAAGCCAACGACTTGCCATCTCTCAAATTTGATAAACGACCGCACGAGAAGGTAATATTTTAAATTAACAAGCGTTGCTTAGCGCATATGAACAAGTTTTCAGCGTCAGGGATAACAAATGCGAGTCTATTCAAAAATTACATCTTTGGAGCACTCATCCGCTATTGGCGGGCACCCTTTAGGAGGCCCTCATAGTACATTTCGGGCGATGCGATGCTCCTTGCCCTTCGGTGGCCCATCCGTCACAAGCTTCTTCGCATCTAGCTTGCCCAGTGCACTTTAGCACGGGCAAGGGCCCGACGGACACCTTCAATGCAGACGGAGCGCTTGATGACTTCAATCCGTGGACAGGCGTCCACCAGCCGCTGCACTAAGCCGAAGTAGCTCCCAGGCATGGCTTCCAATGGCCATAGCCGCGCTATAAGGCCCTTCATGGCCTGTTCGGCGACCTTGTGGAGCTCGACCAGTACGCTTCAATTTGGTCGCTTCAGGCACCGGATGTCGGGCCTCGACATCTTGAGACAGAACACCTTTTCCGTCGAGCTCCCTCCTTGGCGGCGGTAGAATGCGGCGACATCGGACACACCACGGGCAAATCTGCGAATGCTCTGGAGAGCTCGAATCCGGGTAAGTAATAGGTAATTTACTTTCACATGCTTGCTTTGCATAAAGAATGCCTTACCCGCCGCTATCTTGTTTAACGACTCAATTTCTTGGAGGGCTTTTTGGGCCTCGGCCTTAGCAGCTTTGGCACTCTCAAGAGCCGAGGCAAGCTCAGACTCTCGAGTCTTCGAGTCACGCTCCAGACTCTCGTGTTTTTCCACGAGAGCTTGGAGCTCTTGCCGTACCTTGGCCAGCTGCGCCGCCCCTTCTCTCGCCGGTGTGTTCCATGGCCGCTTTGTTTTAGCCACGGACACCGCTTCCTTCGTGGTCGCCACCTCGTTCGTGGCCCTGCAGTACCCATGTTATACCTGTTATTTTAAGCAACAGAAACCTTTCTATAAGGTATTTCTTTAATAAGGTACTACTTACCATCCTAGTCCTCGACCTGCTTCTTGGCTTGTCCGAGCTCGTTCTCGGACCGATCGAGGCTCTGCTTCAATGCATTGACCTCCATGATCGATCTTGGCAGAGGTCGGCAGCGCAACCTGCATTCCCATATTGACATACTTATGTTAGACTCCTGCGTATATCTTTTTAGATCCTTAGTCCGGCTTTTCTTTCCAAACACCGAACTAAGCATCAGGGGCTACTGTCTATGCGGTAATATTTTTACATATTCTAAACTTACCTCAAAGCCTGTTAGAAGGCTGCTACATGCTTCGGTCAGCCCGCTCTTGGCAGACTGAACTGTCCGGATCACCGCACTCATAACAGTCCTGTAAGCTATCCGGTGCCTCTGGTTGGATGGAGGACACCGACTTATTACCCTTCTTGCGAAGGGACCGCTTGCAGGACTCCGGAACCACTGAAGGTTCCGGCATGGAGTCCGGACAAGGGTCAGGCTTAGAGCCCCTGGGGGTCTTGCCCCCCACGCGCCTGGAGTCCGGGAGGTTGCCTTGTGCCACCTCCTGCGCCACCTCCTCTTGACAAAGCCCCCCTTGGGGCCCCACCACAGCGTCGTCCGCAGCGTGAGGCGAGGAGGCGGTCGGAAGCGAAGTACTCTCCATTTCCGACGAGCCCAGGGACCCGCTCGATGAATCGGCGAACTCGCCCTTAGGCGGGCTGCACGATTGTTCGA
Source organism: Aegilops bicornis (assembly GCA_021605145.1). Lineage (NCBI taxonomy): Eukaryota > Viridiplantae > Streptophyta > Magnoliopsida > Poales > Poaceae > Aegilops > Aegilops bicornis. The sequence continues at coordinate 574,820,698 of CM038675.1, forward strand.
CATTAGAGAACACTCTGCAATAATAAAAAGCCATGGGTATCCGGACACTTACGATCTCGCCAGGGGCTTGGCCCTTGTAGGCCAATCCTCCTCCTCGTCGTCGGCGTTGGTGGAGAAGTCCGGAGGAAGGGTTCTTCCTTCTTGGACCCTCCGGCCTCCCTAGTTGGGGCGGCCTTCCTTTTCCTCTCCTCCCCACTGGGAGAAGCTTCTTTCCTCCTCCTCGTCCTCGGGAGAAGATTCGCTCAGACCGACAAAGCACTGGGCGCCGGGAGCTCCTTCGAGTTCCCGTGGCCTCCTTCTTGGCCTTCTTCTCCGGCACCACATGGGGCGCCGGAGCCAGCAGCCCCGTCAATTGGGCGTCCTCCGGGTCTTCCGGCAAAGGATCCGGACTGCTAATCTGTTCGGACGTCTTCAGCCAGTCCTGTCAAAGATTAGGGAGTTTTAGATCCCACATAGAGTCAATCTATGAAAAAAGAGTCCCGTAAAGGGTAAAATAACTTACCTCGCCGGCTTGACGCCACGAGTTGTATCCGCGATCTTTTTTAGCGGATGCTGGGGCTTCAGCGCCCTTGAACAACACCTTCCAGGCATCTTCGTACGTAGTGTCGAAGAGCCGGCTCAAGGTTCAGTCTTTGTGCGGATCGAACTCCCACAAATTAAAGGCCCGTCGTTGGCATGGGAGAATCTGGCGGATGAGCATCACTGGATTACGTCGACAAGCCTCGATTCTTGTCCACCAGGTTTCGGACGCATGTTTGGAGTCCGGATAGCTCGTCCGAATTCCCCACGTCCAGCCCGTCTCTTTCCATGACGAGAGCCGTGTGGGGAAGCCAGATCTGAATTCAGGGGCCGCCAACCATTCGGGTCGCGTGGCTCGGTGATGTAGAACCACCCCGATTGCCACCCCTTTATTGTCTCCACAAAGGCGCCCTCGAGCCATAGGACCTTGGCCATCTTGCCAACCATGGCGCCTCCGCACTCCGGCTGACGGCCGCCCACTACCTTCTGACGACATCGAAGATCTTCAGCCATAGCCGAAGTGGGGCTGGATGCAGAGGAAGGCCTCGCACACGACGATAAACGCTGAGATGTTGAGGATAAAATTCGGGGCCAGGTCGTGGAAGTCTAGGCCGTAGTAGAACATGAGCCCCCGGAAAAATGGGTGAAGTGGAAAACCTAGTCCGCGGAGGAAGTGGGGGAGAAACACCACCCTCTCATGGGGCCTGGGGGTTGGAATGAGCTGCCCCGCGTCGGGCAGCTTTGTCTTGTGATGTCGCGGATAAATATCCGCCTCCCGCAGATCTTGTGATGTGCCCTCCATGACGGAGGAGGCCATCCACCCGCCTCCCGCCTCGACATGGTTGGAGAAGGTTGAGGTGGGAGGTGCGGACTTGGCGCTGGAGCTCGAGTCTTGTGAAATGGATGAGCAAAGGAGGAAGAAGGCGTGGGTGAAAAGGTGGATCCTTATTCCTTATATGGAAGACGGAAGTTATGCGTCCCCCACCAGCTGGTAAAACTCGCTTATCTCCCAAGCGCCGTAATGAATGGCGCGGATGGGTTACCCACGTCCGTATTGATGAGAATCCGGAATAAGGGGGCACGATCTATGCTTTGATAAGGCGTGCCAAGGAAACCGCCTCGCTAAACGCAGCGCTAAGGTGGAACGGTAAAAGCGATTCATATAAAGGCCTGGCCGTGGTGTGATGTCATCTTTGCGGAATACGTCGGCAGATCGTACAAAAGTTATTCTCTCTACGGTGGTATGTGGAACTTGTTTTGCAGAGCTGGACACTATCCTTGTGTTCAAAACCTTCTATGAAGTATTCGGAGGAGGAACCCGCCTCGCAATGTCAAGACAATCAACGCGCGGACTCGTCGTCATTGAAGCCTGGTTCGGGGCTACCGAGGAGTCCCGGACTAGGGGTGTCCGGATAAGCGGGACTATTGTCACGGCCGGACTCCAAGACTATGAAGATACAAGATTGAAGACTTCGTCCCGTGTCCGGATGGGACTTTCCTTGGCGTGGAAGGCAAGCTTGGCGATACGGATATGTAGATCTCCTACCATTGTAACCGACTGTGTAACCCTAACCTATCCGGTGTCTATATAAACCGGAGGGTTTTAGTCCGTAGGACAAACAACAATCATACCATAGGCTAGCTTCTAGGGTTTAGCCTCCTTGATCTCGTGGTAGATCTACTCTTGTACTACCCATATCATCAATATTAATCAAGCAGGAGTAGGGTATTACCTCCATCGAGAGGGCCCGAACCTGGGTAAAAACACCGTGTCCCTTGTCTCCTGTTACCATCTGCCTAGACGCACAGTTCGGGACCCCCTACCCGAGATCCGCCGGTTTTGACACCGACAACCATCATCAAGACCTCCTCACGGAGAAGAACGGCTACCGTTTGTATCGTCCTTTGTTGACTTTGGATCATGTATCTCCCTTTGTGTTCATCGATCTAGCACATGTGTGATTGATCTTGTTGGTTTTAGTGATTCTCTTGTGTTTTCCCCGTGATTTCCCTCGTGCTCTTCCGCTCGTTCTTTGTGTTCCTCGTGGGGATCCTCTGCAAACGTGAAAGATCGTCCACATAGGGTTCCGCCCTACATCATCTTGGAATCATGAGCCACGTTGGTCACGTTTTTGGAGCCCCTAACCCTCTTTTTCTAGCTTGATTTTGTGTGTTCTTGCCTAAATTTTGAAAATCCACACCAAAAATAGCCCCAATTTTTTTTTGTGATTTGTTGGTTTTGATGATGTTTTGTTGATTTTGATCCATGGATTTGCTTGGTTTCGAGTGGATCTAGCATTTCTCCAAGTTTCCCCATCTTTCATCCACGAAATCCCGCGAATTTTGACCCCGAAATCTCCATTTTCCGCTCAAAATCGCGCCCCCGAACTCGCATCTCGCGTTGACCCCGACCCACCGGACGACCGGCGTTTTATGGACGTCCGGAGCCCGAGGAACGACCGGACGTCCTACCTTTCCGGACGACCGGAACCCCTAACCCGAACCAAATTTGCGGATTTCCGACTTTCCCGGACTTCCGACGCCCCGGACATCCGACCTTTACGGACGTCCGTAACCTGTAGTTTTAGACTTCGGTTGATTTTTGTTTTGTCCATAATTAATTCATCCGAACTCCGATTTTGACGTTCTTTAGCTCGTTTTGGAGCTATTGACATCCCACTTCCAACAAAAATACCACCAACACCATTTGACTTCATCAAATTTTCTAAAATTTGGCAAGTTTGCCTAGGCCCTCCACCATATCATCCGCATAGCCACCACCGACTTCCGCAACCTAACCCATTTTGCTTGCCATAGCATTAGTGGTTGCTTGAGTAGTGATTCGAGTCTCCTAAGGTGTTTCGGCTACTTAGGGACGATTGCTTCTTCTTCAACCACCACCGCCACTTCCGCATAGGCTTGACCAACATACACTTCCACCTCAACTTAACCCAATTTTGTTTGTGTTGTGAGTTGTGTCTCCTAAGGTGTTTCGGCTACTTAGGGACCGTGCTTCCAACACCGACACCGTGTATAGTCCACCATCTTACCCTCCACTTCCGCATTGCGTACTCCATAACCCATCATTGCATTCCGCTACAACCATTTGACATTTGTCATTTGAGATTTTGAGTTCGCGGTTTTTCCGTTTCCTAAGGTGTTTCGGCTACTTAGGGACGAGTCTCCATCATCTTGGTATCTACATCAAGAACACCGCCACTCATCATCGCCAAGGACGGTAACCTCGACGACACCATTGTATATTCACCTTGCAATTGCATTGTTAACCCCTAGCCCATTTTGCGTTACTTGCCTATCGAGACTAGCCATTTGAGTATTGCCGGCAATGTTACTTGTGCACATTAGTGATCATTGACCTACACCATCCATTACATACATACCATATCATATTGCTATCATATCTTTTGTCACAAGTTTGTTCCCGCATATATACAATTGCTATCTTGGTTTGTGCATTGTGCAAAGTGGCCATACAAAAAACAAAAACAAATAAAGCTTTTAAGCAAAAGAGAAAGAGCAAGGAAGCTTGTAAGCAAGTGCCATAGCATCATACCACATTGCATATAAGATTGTCATATCCGATCATCTTGAGAGGAACACCGGGAACCATACATACATAGCATACTTGGGATAGACAGTTCATCCATTTTGCATCTTATAGGTTGTGCACAAGTGTTGTATCTGCCTGTTGAGCAATCATGCTAGCGTCTCTCTTGAGTTGTGCAACACGAGCGTTTTGGTGGATTCCACATTTTGAGCTCATTCCTTGGTTGCACGGCCCCATTTATCTATCCGTGTGTGCGTTTCCGTGTGCCATTCATTGCTATTGGTCTACTTGTTTCACTTGCAAATTTGTGAATCTCTTTCAACATTATTGACTCTTGCTAACATTTTGCATCAAATTTTTGTGCCACTATCCTCACCGAGCTCCACCATAAGCCTTACTTGTGTAGGTGTGAGAACCGACAAGAATTGGTACCAATTGTGCTATTTCCTTGTTACACATTTGAGTGATCATTGATCAATCTTCAACATCGGTCAAGGTACATTTGGTATAAGTTCTTCTCTTTCTCCCACTCATATTTGCTCGAGTCTTGTGATGGATAGGCAAGGCATTTCATCTCCGGTCCTCGACAACAACGACGGCGTGAACAACTACATCACCAAAGCGTCTATCTTCGATCTACAACAACAAGTGCAAGGCACACAATCAAGATTGCGAGAGCGCATCGAGATCATCTCCATCGACATTCGTCACTCCGAAGCAAGGAGAAGGGACTACATCGACAAGAAGCTTGCCGCACATAAAGAGGACCAAGATGCAAGAATGGAGGAGATTCGGACCTTGCTCAAGTCTACTTCCCCTTCATCATCTTCACGACGGCGACATTCAAGACACAAGTCTTCGGAGCGCGAAAAAGATGCAAGTGCAAATCGTCCTCGTCCACATCTACATGGCGACCACCATCACGTTCGTGATCCACATCGTCATGAAGGGCAAGTCACCTCCAAGCATCATGTGCACGCATTTACTGACGAACAACATCTACTACGAGCTCAAGCACGACAACGACATCATCATCAGGAAGATGCTCCACAAGCGCAAATGCACAAGGCCCAACAAGCCCTACTTCACGCCAAGTCCAAGCTTCAAGAGCACAAAAGAAGACCGCGAGATGACCACCACCAAGACGGTGCTACGACTACAACAACCACTTCAGCATCTTCGCCAAGTGCTATCAAGGCATCTTCGCCTTTGGACGTACGACATCTTAGCCTACTTCCCACGAGTACGCCTATTACGACTTCATCAAGTCCAAGGCAACTACCGACGAGCGAGGGTGACACTTCCATCTTCGGAAGCCCCTCAAGGAAGATGGCCGAGCATGGGAAACTCCCTTCGGTCATGGAGACGAGCTACGAGGTGCCACATCATATGGGCCTCCCACACCAAGACGGTGACAAGACGGTCGAGCAAGGGCCATCCCCTTCGACTACGGCGACGAGCGCGAACCTCTTCAACAACATGAAGACGGCGCCCACATTGGACTCATACTCCGAGTCAAGCTACGCGACCGCGCATGGAGACATTTGCACCAACATCTCTCCGACACCCACATATGTTGAGATGCCCCAAGTTCCATGTGAGGCAAGCCACCACCACATGAGTGAAATGAGTGACTCCACCATACGTGACATTGAGAGCATTTCCTATGAGAGGATGAGTGTGACCACCACTAGCCCCAGACATGCGAGCATGTCACACATCCTATGTGAGGTTGAGCCCCATTTGAGTGACTCCACCAACCATATGAGTGAGAGCATCCTTGAGGGAGTGAGTGAACCACAACACTTAGAGAGTGAGGTAGTTGACACGGCATGTGAGGCCACCATGATTTCTAACGACTTAACCTATACTCCTAGTGTGTTTTCTTCTTTGGTGCTAGGTCTCCTACATGACGACATGCCTATCCTCGACGAGTCCATACCTCCAATGAAGACGACGATGGCCATGGTGGACGATGATGCACCCCCCACATGGTTCCATCAAGATGAAGATGACAACGAGTGGATCTTCAACACCTCACCTACAACACATGAGCGACGCTCCAAAGGTAACATAGGTGATGGTGCTTCTCTTGTCCCACTAGTGGACTCTCTTGACATCGATTGCTCCCATGATGTTGACCCACCTATTACCATGCTTCATGCTAGTGAAACTTCTTCATGCCTTGACTTACCTATTTATGATGAATATGATGATGAGTATGTTGAGTTGCCTAGTTGTGATGCTATGCTCCATAGGACATCTTGTGAAAATTCTTTTGGTCACATCATGTTTGACAATCCATTGAACTTGTCATATGCTATGAGTGAGATCTCCCATATTGCATCATTACAATCTCAACATAGTAACTATGCATGCCCCATTACAATCAATCCTATTTGCACTTATGGCGTAGATGACGAGATGATGGTCATTGGCTTTTGTTTCTCTTGTGATGATATTGCCATGCTTCCTTTACATGATTTGCGCAATTCATCTACTATGCCATGCCATGATCACATTGTTCCGAATATGCATTGTTTTGGATGTTGTCAATATTCTCCATGTGATGTTTCTACTCTTGCTCATGAGGAGACCCCCATAGTTTCCTCATACATATTAGGAGATCTTGATGCATTCCACACTTTCCATGATTCCCATGATAGTGTAGACCATATGCATAACATGAATAACAATGCTCTCGATATTTCTCATGATGCATTACATCCTTTGAGTCTCCATTATGCCATACATAATAACAAACCTCTCATGATGGACGACATGCTTCTATATCATGCATCTCATTTATTTGAGCATTGGCTATTTTGTGCTAACCGACACATGCACGTGCGCATCATGATGGATGATGTGTACATATACCATGCACACACAATTTTTCCTTTGTCTTTGTTTTGTGTAGGTACTCACGTATACTCGTCAACTTCTCAATCCCATGAGTTGACGAAACGAGCTCTTGAGAGCAATGATGACTTGGGATCCCGTGAACTTTCATTCCCACCATTCCTTTTGCGCAAGGACTACACGCATCTCTTTTACTTGTCTCTCACACGGCTATGGGCTATTTACCACTTGTCACCTTATGGCCATACTATCGTGTTCACTTTGCATGTTATTTTTGCTCCTATGCCTTTGCCATGCAATTGTGACCCTTGCTTGCATCTACCCATGATTCACCATTATGATATTCCTATGTGTATTTGCATGCTTGGTGGATATCCTTGTTGCTATTGCCATGTTTTTCATGTGCCCCATGCTATTGATGCTATTTTGCTCATATCTTGCTTTCATGTTTGTGCTATGTCATGTGATTTACTCATGCCCACTATTTGCACACATGACATGCTTGCCATGATTCCTTCTAGTACGTTGCATCTTCGCACTACTAGCTTGCTTGACTTGATCGCTATGATTGCTTGCTATGTTGCATCACCCATGTTCCACTATCACTTGCTTTCTTGGGTTGATGACATATATGTTCATGCCTCTCACTTGATTTGCCATGATCATTTTCTCTTGTCTCCATTAGTTGCATCTCTTATATCACCTTGTATTGAGTGCAACCATACTATGCTTATTGCTCTTGGAGACTTTGACAAATTGCTTGTGATGCATGCTTGTTTACTTCAGCCTATTGTATTTGGTTGTTCTCACATCATATGCCTCCATACTATGAAATGCTCCCTTGTACTTTCTTATGATGAGCATGATGCATACACTTGTTGGGTATCTTACCACACGAATGATAGGTTTTGCACTTCCGCTAACCTCATTTGTTTTTCCGAGTGTTTGTCATGTTCTTTCATTTTGAAGGATTCACAAGGCGGTAACATCACGAGAGAACTTGGTTATGTGAAGGCATACAAGATGCACAACTCCATCATCCTTGAGAACCTCCTAAAGGTGACCTCCTTCCCTTTGAGCCATCTTCAAATATGCATATTGGATGGGCCATACTTTCATTGTTGTTTCCTTCTTCTTGTCTACATGATACATATATTGGATGGAGGAACGACATTGGCGATTGGCTCTATGGACCTTCACATTGAGGAGCGCTCTCACTTCTTGGATGCACCTTCGGAACTTCACTCATGCCTCGACATCGAGTTTTGGTACACCAACACCTCCATATTTGTTGATTGTGCTCATACATGTCATGCTCGATGGACTTATCATACTCACCACAAGTTTGCACCCTATGCATGGATTTACTCACATTATGCTTGTCTTGTTGCATCTATTCCCATGTCATCCAGGATATATGAGCTTGTGCACTTCCTTAGCAAATTTGTTGTGATCTACCTTGATGGCATATTCATACATCATGATCATATTACCTACCATCAATTGCATGATAACATAATCATATTGAGCATCCATTGCCATATTCATGCTATTGATAAACCGTCTCACTATGACATCATTTTGCACCGTGGTTGCATTGATCTTATTTACAACACATTTGTGTGCACAATGATAGCATTTCCTCCCATGAATGCTTTGCATCTCATTCTAGATCATCTTGATAAGCTTCATGCGCTTTGTCACGACCAATCTTGCCGCACTGACTCATCCTTACATGATGGACACTTTGTGTGCGCTAACCTTTGTATTTCCGAGTGTTGCTTGTTTTTGGTCTTTTTGCATGTCTATCACTCCGGCGACACCTTGGACTACTTGGATTGCGCCATGTCTTCAACTTCGTCCAACTACAAGTCCGTCTACGACAACCGTTCCCATGGTGATGAGGATCACGATCCGAGGTCGGATCTTTCCCCAGGGGGGGAGATGATGCGGAGCATCCCACGTTCATCCCCATGTACACTCCGACTACTCTCCAAACCCCAAGTGGACATATGACGAGACCTCGAACATATGGCATTGGACACAAGGTGAACTCGCTCCTCTCCGAACCATCACTTTCTACATGTGAGATATGGCTACTACCTCCAAACGTGTGTTCTATGCATGATCAGGTACTTGGAGGAAAGCCACGAAGCCACCACATCCAACGGAACAGCTAGCGAGGACGCCAAGTACAAGGACCAAGAGAAGAAGCTGCGCGAAGCTACAGCCACCGGACGACCGGCCCAGCCCGGACGTCCGGCCCCTGAGGACCCGAGCCGAATCTACGGACGACCGGAGCCACCGGACGTCCAACGACTCCCAGCGCCCGGACGACCGCCAGACACCGGACGCCCGACACTCTCCAGCGCCCGGACGACCGACGCCGACCGGACGTCCGACACCACCTGTCCAGAGCCAAAACACCGGACGTCCGACATGCTCCGGACGACTGGACCCTCGCGAGCCACCAGACGTCCGGTACCTGTCGGACGTCCGACGCCTGTGCGCCCGCCCGTGTGTTGGGCCGAAGCCACTTACCCTTTCATTCACCTAGACTATATATACTCCTCCACCTCCTCCTAGTTAGGGTCAGCGTTGATTTAGCTCATTTTTAGATAGAGCTTCGCTCATCCATATCGGATCTACTCCACGAGAGAGACCGCGACCCCTCTTCGAAGAAGATCCACCTTGGATTCAAGACCTCCTTTGCGGAGAAGACCATCATCAAGACCTCCTCACGGAGAAGAACGGCTACCGTTTGTATCGTCCTTTGTTGACTTTGGATCATGTATCTCCCTTTGTGTTCATCGATCTAGCACATGTGTGATTGATCTTGTTGGTTTGAGTGATTCTCTTGTGTTTTCCCCGTGATTTCCCACGTGCTCTTCCGCTCGTTCTTCGTGTTCCCTGTAGGGATCCTCTGCAAACGTGAAAGATCGTCCACATATGGTTCCGCCCTACATCATCTTGGTATCATGAGCCACGTTGATCACGTTTTTGGAGCCCCTACCCCTCTTTTTCTAGCTTGATTTTGTGTGTTCTTGCCTAAATTTCAAAAATCCCCACCAAAAATAGCCCCAATTTTTTTTGTGATTTGTTGGTTTTGATGATGTTTTGTTGATTTTGATCCATGGATTTGCTTGGTTTCGAGTGGATCTAGCATTTCTCCAAGTTTCCCCATCTTTCATCCACGAAATCCCGTGAATTTTGACCCCAAAATCTCCATTTTCCGCTCAAAATCGCGCCCCCGAACTCGCAGCTCGCCTTGACCCCGACCCACCGGACGACCGGCGTTTTACGGACGTCCGGAGCCCCAGGAACGACCGGACGTACGACCTTTCCGGATGACCGGAACCCCTAACCCGAACCTTTTCGGATGAGCCGCTCTCAATTTCTCAAGATCTTGCTTCCTTTGAAGATAATCATAAGAAAGCTTTTCATGAGTGGTTGAGAGCGTTTCATGAAGACTTTCAAGTTTCTGGTACTTAACGTGAAGATTTTTTATGTCTTCAATTAAGGACTGAGATCGGGTCATTTTCGCGCCCAACAGGTCATCGCTTTTGTCTAACAGCTTTTGAGTATGTTCCATAGCTTTTTGTTGTTCAGTTGCAATTTTAGCAAGTGTTTTGTAGCTGGGTTTGGATTCACAATCAGAGTCATCTTCACTTGATGTTTGAAAGTAAGCATCGCGTCATTTTTCCTTAGCACCACGTGCCATGAAGCAGTAGGTGGGAGCAGCGGCGTTCTTTTCATTAGCATCAGCGTTGGTGGCGGGGCCATTGTCTTCAGTGTGGAAGATGGACTTGGCAACATAGGCTGTAGCTAGAGCCAGAGTTGCAACGCCAGAGTCGGACTCCTCCTCAGACTCCACCTCCGCCTCCTCAGAGGCAGACTCCTCCTCTGAATCCATCTCCTTGCCAACAAAAGCACGAGCCTTGCCAGATAAGCTCTTCTTGTGTGATGAAGACTTGGACGAAGACTTGGAAGAAGACTTTGAGGATTTCTTCTTCTTCTTGTCATCAGAATCATATTCCTTGCTCTTCTTCTTGTTGTTGTTCTCCTTTTCCCACTGTGGACATTCAGAGATGTAGTGTCCAGGTTTCTTGCACTTGTGACATGTTCTCTTTTTGTAATCATGAGTGGAAGCTTCATCATTTCTTGAGCTGGATCGTGAAGACTTTCTAAAGCCCTTCTTCTTTGTTAACTTCCGGAACTTCTTCACAATCATAGCAAGCTCCTTTCCAATGTCTTCAGGATCACCAGAACTGCAGTCAGATTCTTCTTCAGATGAGGAAACAACTTTTGCCTTCAAAGCGCGAGTTCGGCCATAGTTTGGACCATAGATATCTCTTTCCTCAGATTGCTGGAACTCATGTGTGTTGAGCCTCTCAAGTATGTCAGTCGGATCGAGTGTCTTGAAGTCAGGGCGTTCTTGTATCATCAGGGCAAGGGTGTCGAATGAGCTATCAAGTGATCTCAGGAGTGTCTTGACGATTTCATGCTTGGTGATCTCAGTGGCGCCAAGAGCACAGAGCTCATTTGTGATGTCAGTGAGGCGATCAAACGTGAGCTGGACATTCTCATTGTCGTTTCTCTTGAAGCGGTTGAAGAGGTTGCGAAGAACACTGATCCTTTGATCTCTCTGGGTTGAGACGCCTTCGTTGACCTTGGAGAGCGGGCCCAGACTAGCTTCGACGTTTCCAGAGCACTCACACGGCCATACTGTCCTTTGGTCAGATGACCACAGATGATGTTCTTGGCACTAGAATCCAGTTGAATGAACTTCTTGACATCAGCAGGGGTGACACCTTCACCAGTCTTGGGAACACCGTTCTTGACGACATACCAGAGGTCGACATCAATGGTTTTAAGATGCATGCGTATCTTATTCTTCCAGTAGGGATATTCAGTTCCATCGAAGACGGGGCATGCAGCGGAGACTTTGATTATCCATGCAGTCGACATAGCTAAAACTCCAGGTGGTTAAACCGAATTACACAGAACAAGGGAGTACCTTGCTCTGATACCAATTGAAAGTGCTAGTTATTGACTAGAGGGGGGGGGGTGAATAGGCGATTTTTATGAACGTCTTCAAAACATGGGAGTTTCGAAGACAAACAATAGAAATGAACCTATTGACATGCAGCGGAAGGTAGACTACACTAGGCAAGCCATAGTCAAGTATTCAGTGAAGTGAAAGCACAAAGACTAATAGCAGCTAGGTAGTGATGATCAGTGTCGGTGTCAAAACCGGCGGATCTCGGGTAGGGGGTCCCGAACTGTGCGTCTAGGCGGATGGTAACAGGAGACAAGGGACACAATGTTTTTACCCAGGTTCGTGCCCTCTCGATGGAGGTAATACCCTACTCCTGCTTGGTTAATATTGATGATATGGGTAGTACAAGAGTAGATCTACCACGAGATCAAGGAGGCTAAACCTTAGAAGCTAGCCTATGGTATGATTGTTGTTCGTCCTATGGACTAAAACCCTCCGGTTTATATAGACACCGGATAGGTTAGGGTTACATAGAGTCGGTTACAATGGTAGGAGATCTACATATCCATATCGCCAAGCTTGCCTTCCACGCCAAGGAAAGTCCCATCCGGACACGGGACGAAGTCTTCAATCTTGTATCTTCATAGTCTTGGAGTCTGCCGTGGCGATAGTCCGGCTATCCGGACACCCTAGTCCGGGACTTCCTCGGTAGCCTGAACCAGGCTTCAATGACGACGAGTCCGGTAGCGTTGATTGTCTTCTGCATTCTTGTGGCGGGTTCCTCCTCCGAATGCTTCATAGAAGGTTTTGAACACAAGGACAGTGTCCGGCTCTGCAAAACAAGTTCCACATAACACCGTAGAGAGAATAATTTTGCACAGATCTGCTGACGTATTCCGCGGCGTGACATCACACCACGGCCAGGCCTTTTTATGAATCGTTTTTTACCGTTCCGCCTTAGCGCGTTTAGCAAGGCAGTTTCCTTGGCACGTCTTATCAAAGCATAGATCGTGCCCCCTTATTCCGGGATTCTCATCAATACGGACGTGGGTAACCCAACCGTGCCCATTGGCACGCCTCCTCTATCAAAGGCGAGTCCTAATCGACCACGGGGTGGGCTCTTGGTATTCAACCTCTTTATAATGAGACCAAGGCCCTCTTCTTTTTACACCCTCCATCGAGTTCGCCTCACGCTTCGAGTTCCAACACCCAAAGCTTCAGATTTAGGCGCTTCGGACCTTCGACGATGTCCGGCTCCGACCAACACGGCCGATGGATGTCTTCCTCCGTCACAGAAGAAGATGTGCTAAAGCTGCGAGACGCCAGGTATGCTCCAGGGCAGATCATTCCCACTCCTGAGCCCGGCGAGAACGTGGTGTTCGTGTCTCACTTCCTTCGGGGTTTAGGCTTCCCGACGGATCCCTTTGTGCGGGGGCTCATGTTTTATTATGGGCTGGATTTCCATGACTTGAATCCGGAGTCCATCCTCCATATCTCGTCATTCATTGTCGTATTTGAGGCCTTCCTCCATATTACCCCCCACTTTGGATTGTGGCTCAAGACCTTCAAGGTGGAGCCAAGGATGATCGGGGGGCAATAAGCAGAGTGTGGAGGGGCAGTCATAAGCAAATGTGCTGATGCTCCATGGCCCGAGGGCTCTTTTCAAGAGGAGCTTGGTTTGTGGCAACAGGAGTGGTTTTATATCACCGCTCCCCGAGGCACCAAATGGGCGGCGCTCCCTGCCTTCCGCTCAGGTCCACCACAGCGGTTGGCGTCATGGGTCAACAAGGGGCTCGACTGGGGCCGTCCAAGGGCGTTCCCTTGCTGCGGGGCCGTATTCGAGACCTCCAAGAGAGGGAGATCAATCTGATTGCGATGGCACGAGTTATGTTGATCCGACGCCTTCAGCCTGCAACGCCGCCTCCTCACTGTGGGAATTCAATCCGGAGGGACCACGAGCTCTCCAAAATTTTATGGGCACGACGCCCGTGGAGATGTATAAACTGTTCTTCGGATCACAAGAGAAGGGTCCGGGCCTGACTGAGGACGCAGGACTAAGCTGCAATCGCCCAGATACTCAAGTAAGTAGTCCTGTAACCGGACAAGCTGTTCATTCATTTATCTTATATATATATGCCTTTTAAAGGAGCCGTTTCTTTGAACAGGAGTGGATAACCAAGGCAAAGTTAATAAGGTGTCCGACTCCCCTCCCAGAGACCACGCCGGATCCCATGCTGACCAAGATGTTGAAGGTCGCGCCTTTTGAAGAAGGCGAATGGGGGAGCGGGAAGCAACCGCCTCTCTGAAGGAGGCTATCAAGGAAGGAGGGATTAAAAGTCCCGTCTTTCGAGGAGAGAAGAGGACTGCTTCGGAAGATTCGGAGGTCAAGGCCTCAAAGAGGGGAAGGGAATCTTCGTCGAAGAGTCCGGCACCGGGAAGTAACCCAGCCGCACTATTTCTCCAAGGGGATCAGCCCTCCAGCGAGCCGTAAGTAAAAAGAAGGGGTCTTGTAAATAAGGAACATCCCTATATTTATTTATGAAGAAAACTGAAATTGTACCTTGCAGTTCGGACCTCAGCCCTTCTCGTGAGCTTCGTCTTCGGGGATCTTCTTCCGGAGATGATGGAGAGCAAACGCCTCCACCTGCCGCACCCTCATGTGAAGCGGACGACCCGGAGGTCTCGTCGCGGAGGGTTCCCAAGTCCGTGGTAGGAAGGTCCGGCGCCAAGTGGTGTGCGGTCGGAGGAGCTGAAGGATCTGCTCGGGCGAGCGGCTATCTCAGAAGAACAACGTGCTCTAATGGGTACGGTGATTGAAAGAATTGCATCCGCAGAGAGCGGATTGCATGAAGCCGTCAGAAGCTTACTGACGGGGTTTGAGGTACGCAAAAATGATGTACCTCCTGGCAGTTATGCATATAAAATGCGCCCTGTATAGATAGTAGCCCCTGAGACTCGGTATGTTGTCAAAATTGACAACCTGCCGAGGATCAAATTCTCAGTTATAACATATCGCCGCTCCTAAACAGGTGGCGGGGCGTCCGATGGCCGGCCGGACTGATGAATATGCCGAACTAAACCGGCAACTTGACGAGGCGTATGCGGACATCGCTACCGGTCAATAAACGGTTTGACGAGTCACAAGGTATGCGACTTCTATGCGGACACACGGCAAGGGAGCTTGACGCCCATGTATCACTATTTATATGCTTAATGCAGATGGTGCCGCTCTTGTGGAGGAGCTGCGGCGGAGCTTCGCCCGGCGAAAGAGCAAGCGAAATAGTAATGTGGCGCTTTAAAGGCGGCCAGAGAGCTAGAAGCCAAACGGGCTGCTCACCGAAGCAAAGAGGAAATGGCCGATATGGCGGAAAGTTGAGGAATACTACCGATCGCTGCGAGGTTCTTGAAAAAGAACGTCAAGCGGAACAAGATGGCCCAAAAAGGGCTGCCGCCGAATCCAAGAATGCCCAATCGGCTTTGAGAGCTGCCAAGGAGGAGCTGAGTCAGGCCGGGGCAATTGCGGCTGGAAAACCGTTTCTGCTGTGGAGGAAATATACGGATCCAAAGTATGCTCAGTTGGATAAGTTGTAGAGTTTGGAGGATGCTTATCTAACTTGGCGGCGAGCGCTGCGGACGCGGTTGAGCACTTCCGGGGCCAGAAGGGGCACAGAAGGGAAGAGCTATATTGGTCGCAATTTCATAGTCCGGACCGTCCTCTGCCGCTGACCGATCGGTTGGCCGAATGAGCCGAGCTGAATCGATTGTCCAGATTTGCCATGAAGCATGTCTTGACTCACTTGTGGCCGGGCGGACCCCAGCCAAAGAGCTATTTTGGTTTAGTGCAGCAGTTCCTTGGTGCGGTACCGCGTATCGACGCAATGAAGCGATCGGCGTGTATTGAGGGAGCGGATGGCTCGCCCGTGTCAAGACATACTAGGCAGAGATGAAGGCCACCGACGTTGCATCCCAAGATTCGGATGAAGCCGAGTACTGCCGAGCACTACTTTGAAGAAGTCTGCCGGGCGCTTGTTTAATAGAGACGCAGTGCTCGAAGGATATTATGTTTAAATGACATGTATGATTTGTGAAAACAATGTTTCAATATAATATAAGAGCTTTTTATACTTGTGCGTTCAAGTAGTAAACTACTCCCTGTGCGGCCGTTTATGTATATGTGTATATAACCTGAAAGATGGCAGTCCTTCGCTTCAGCCCCCATGCACATAGTGCGGGGGTGTTTGCAAAGAAAGCGCTTTTTCACACTGAATCCAACGTCTTGGTCCTGTTAAGGAGGTGATAGCGTAGCAAACCAGGCAACCGGACTATAATGCTTTATCGCTTTCACTTAGCCATAGGAGTTCGAGGGTGGGGCTACTATATAGCCCCTGGGGGCACCGCACTCTCCCGAATTCGGGGTGCGTATGTGCCTGACCAAAAACCAGTCCTTCGTTAATGCGGAGGAATCCTAAACATTCCAGTGGGTCATCGAGTGGTTGACCAGTCTCTTGCTATATCATGACAGTCAGTTTTCAGCTTTCTCTACTGAGGTGCTCGCCCGGCCGAACCGGGCACAATCGCGATAGTTCTCCTGGTGTCGCGTTAGCCGTGAAAACGGAACGTAAGGCAGCAAAACACAGGAGCCGGGCAACCCAACATTTGACCAAAGACATGATTCGGAGATGATGCATATAAGGCCTAACTCGAGACGCCAAATACTCCCTAAGGTATTCGGTCTTTTTTTTATGAAAATGGGCGAGAATAATGCCCTAAGCCCACAGTGTCCGTGCACGCGCAAAAATTCTGGTGCCGCCAATGCCAAAATGCCAGCCTCCTCCTCTGTTATAGTAAGGAACCGGGGGATGTATATCAACAAGAGACAGTAAAAAAGGTTTACGCAAGGTCTTAATCTGAAAAGAATCCTTGCAACGGGTCCCTCTTGCACGCGTCTACGCTGTGTCTCCGTTGTGCCGTATCACGGGCCGGGTGTAGCACGCGTCGTTAAATGCGTAAAAGAGAGGAACTTAGTTTTAAAAGAAAAAGGATCGTGCAAAAGATGTATT
Organism: Aegilops bicornis; assembly: GCA_021605145.1. Classification (NCBI taxonomy): domain Eukaryota; kingdom Viridiplantae; phylum Streptophyta; class Magnoliopsida; order Poales; family Poaceae; genus Aegilops; species Aegilops bicornis. Next base: position 574,837,706 of record CM038675.1, read on the forward strand.
GTACATTAAATAAACAGAGTACGATTCGAAGAAGTGAATAAAATTGAGCTTTAGTGTCTCTAATGATATATGCGTGCAGCCCCTTGTATGGGGTATGCCGCTAGTAGGCGCCGGACTCGTCTAACCGTGTCCGGGGTTTGAATGACCAATTCAGGTTGCCTAGCGGAGCCGGATAGGTGTGGGGTTGTCAAGGCAGTCTCCCGTTCTTCCGTGCTCGAGTAACACTTAATACTTCCTTTTAATGAGATGATGCCGCGTGGACCGGGCATTTTAAGTGTTAGAGATGCGTAATGCGGTATTGCGTTGAAGCGGGCGAAAACTTCGCGTCCCAATAGTGCTTGATGGCTACTTTTAAACGGGGCGACATGGAAGATTAACCTTTCGTGACGGAAGTTGTCGGATGAACCGAACACAACTTCTAGCAGTATGGAGCCCGTACAATGGGCATATGGGCCTGGCATTACTCCTTTAATGGAGGTGTTGCTACGCCGAATTTTGGTTGGGTCTATCCCCATCCTGCGGATTGTGTCCTGATATATCAGGTTTATGTCACTGCCGCCATCCATGAGGACTTGTGTAAATTGGAATCCGTCAATTATAGGATCCAATATCAAGGCAGTCCATCCTGCGTTCCGGATACTTTTGGAGTAGTCCTGATGGTCGAATGTGATTGGTTTTGACAACCAGTGTGCGGTGCGCATTTTAGTGGGCGCCGCTCTGTTTTTCCCTTTGATCACGTGAAGTGAGTTTACTGTTTTAACCTCTTGTGGGAAATTCTTTTGTTTTCCGGGGCTCGCTTGTGGTGCTCATCGTCATCTTCACTTGGTGTGTCGAGCCCTTGTGTTCGGCATTCACCAAGGGACTGTTTGAAGACCCAACAATTTACGTGGGTATGGTTAGCGTGCCTCCTGTGAGTACTGTGGATTTGACATATCTTGTCCAAGATTTTGTTGAAGTTGGATAGCTCATCGCTATTGTCCTTAAGGGGCAGTTTTTTGTTGTTCTGCCGTGAGCTTTTGAATCCGGCGTTGACCGCCGCGCTTTTTGGACTGTTCCCTTTAATCCAGCGTTGGTCCTTGTTGCGCCTTGGTTTCCCGTTTCCATCCCTGACTTCGGATGTACTTGGGTCGCTGGTGCTGCATCTTGCTAGCCAGCTGTCCTCTCCCGCGCAAAAGCGGGTCATGAGGCTTGTTAATGCGGCCATTGTTCTTGGTTTTTCTTGGCGAGGTGTTCAGCGAGCCATTCGTCTCGGACGTTATGTTTGAAAGCTGCTAAGGCTTGGCGTCCAGGACGATCGACTATTTGGTTCTTTTTAGTAAGGAACATGTTCCAGAATTTCGGGCTGACTCTCGGGCTGTTGAGTTATGTAGCGTAGATCGTGCGCATCCGGAGGGCGGACATAGGTCCCCCAAAATTTGCCCAAACGCATCCTCGAGCTCCCCTCGGCTTCCAATGGTATTTTCGGGAGGCTTTTAAGCCAATCTTGAGCTGGCCCTTTGAGTTTAAGGGTAAGTATTTTATGGCGTGGAGATCATCTCCTCTAGCCATGTGTATGTGGAGGATGTAATCCTCGATCCGAACTCAGTGGTCTGTTGTTCCGTCAGATGCCTCTATGTTTGCTGAGTTTGAATCACCGAAATTCATGATCCGGCACCTCATCGGTGAAACATAGGGGTGTGCGGCGCCCTATATTTGGGTGTGCCGTGATCTTGAATTTTGGCGTGTTGCATTGCTTTGACGAGCACGCTTTCTTGGCCCATAGATGGACCTAAGCTGGGCCATCCTTTTGATGTGAATCCTTATGCGGATCGCATATTGGCTTGAGTCTTGGCGCCATTCGCGCTCTCTTTTGCCGTGGGGTCGTCCATCTGACCGGGTGGCCTTCTTACTTTTTAATTGTGGGGCTCTAAGGCCCCTCGTCAATTCGGGCGGTAGCTTTCTTTTCGGGTAGCTCTTTGTTCGGCGACTATCGCCCGTACTTGTCTGTGATCTGAATACTTTGCTCCATCTGATCCTGAGTGCATCTTCCGCTGTTTTGAGCTTCCGCTTCTGCTTTTTCAGGCTACGCGCAGTGGCGACGAGCCTTTTCTGGAGGTCATTTTGCTCCAATAGTTTGTCCGGCGTCAGATCATCCGGACTGTTGTCTTCGCCGGGGACAGATTGTTTATCCAAGTTGTCTTGTTCGGACGATTGCTCGATAGCTTGTTCATTGTCCACCGGTTCGCCCTGCTCTATGGCTGGGTCTTTGTGAGGCGGGACTTTGTTCGGCGTTTACGTTGCCGTTTTGACTGCTTTTCGAGGGATTTATCCTTCGTAGTGTCTCGTTGTTCCTCGTCTTCATTTCCTTTAGGTGTATCCACCATGTATATATCATGGGATGAGGTGGTTGTCCAACATCCTATAGGTGCTGGTTCATTGTTGTCTCCTACATCGTCGTCCATACCGTTGATGTCTTCGGAGTCGAAATCGAGCACGTCGTGTAAACTTTCGGCGATTAGCTCTGAAGTGGGTGGTGGGTGGGCGTCGAATTTCTTCGTCGTCCGCATCCCAACCTTCGACCGTAGTCCCGGCCAGGCTCTCCGGATAAAGAGAGAGACTTTAGTGAATTCAGGATGTCGCCAAAGGGCGAGTGCTGAAAGGTGTCCATGACATTGAACTCCATAACGCGCCCAATCGGATTCGATTGGTAGGGCGCTGGAGGGTACGGAGTCCGGAGAGGAGTCCGGCACCACAGGTCGAAGTTTTGCGCAAAGGGCGAGGATGGAGTTCGCTCAATCGCCAGAGATTGTAGCCCCGAGTGGTGTCCAACCACTGCGTCCTCGATCGGGGAATCCGGCTCCGGATAAAGGGTCGGAGCGGATCTTTGATGCGGCCTCGAGGCACGGCCGGCTGCGAGCTAGATCATGCCCATCGAGACAGTCTGTGCGCTTGGCTGCGGCTCGAGTTCGTCGAAGATCAAGTCTCCGCGGATATCGGTCGTATAGTTCAAACTTCCAAATCTGACCTGATGGCCAGGGGCGTAGCTTTCGATCTGCTCCAGATGGCCAAGCGAATTGGCCCGCAGTGCAAAGCCGCCGAATACGAAGATCTATCCGGGGAGAAAAGTCTCACCCTGGACCGTGTCGTTGTTGATGATCGAAGGAGCCAACGGGCCTATCAGTGAAGACACAGAGGAACTCTCAATGAAAGCACCAATGTCGGTGTCAAAACCGGCGGATCTCGTGTAGGGGGTCCCGAACTGTGCGTCTAGGCGGATGGTAACAGGAGACAAGGGACACGATGTTTTACCCAGTGTTCAGGCCCTCTCGATGGAGGTAATACCCTACTCCTTCTTGATTAATATTGATGATATGGGTAGTACAAGAGTAGATCTACCACGAGATCAAGGAGGCTAAACCCTAGAAGCTAGCCTATGGTATGATTGTTGTTCGTCCTCACGGACTAAAACCCTCCGGTTTATATAGACACCGGATAGGTTAGGGTTACACAGTCGGTTACAATGGTAGGAGATCTACATATCCGTATCGCCAAGCTTGCCTTCCACGCCAAGGAAAGTCCCATCCGGACACGGGACGAAGTCTTCAATCTTGTATCTTCATAGTCTTGGAGTCCGGCCGTGACGATAGTCCGGCTATCCGGACACCCCCTAGTCCGGGACTCCCTCAATCAGGATGGAAGATAGTATGAAGCCAAACAACAATAGAGGTCACACAGTGAAGTCAAATAGGTAACACAAGCAGGCAATGACTTCACGAAGACAAACTGTAAATAAGGAGAGGGAGAAAATAGAACCGGTCACTTGATGAGGACAAGGATTTGTTGGACCAGTTCTAGTTGCTGTGACAACTGTACGTCTGGTTAGGGAGGCTGAAATTTAACTCATAAGACCGTGTCTTCACTTTATTCCCCTTGAGCTAAGGACACCCAGTCCTCGCCCAATCACTGTGGTAAGTCTTCAAGGTAGACTTCCAAACTTTCACAGACTTCCTTCACCGGCGATCCACAATGACTCTTGGATGCTCAGAATGCGACGCCTAACCGGCTGGAGGATTCACAGTACTCAAGTGTAACAAGTATTCAGGTCACGCGGACAGAAAGACTTCAGTGATGCCTAACACTGAAGATTTGCTGACTTGGGCTACAAGTAAAGCTGACTCATCCAACTCTGGATAAGATGTGTTCTCATTGTCTTCGCTCGAAGACATAGGATTTGGTTGAGCATCACTTCAGTCACTCTGACTTTGTTCACTGGGACCCCACTTAATAGTACGGTGGTTCCTATGACTCAACAAAGAAGAAAAGGAAACAACAAAACAACTAAGTCTTCGTACTCCATAGTCTTCACACGATGTCTTCTCTTGTCATAGTCTTCAATGTGAATATCTTCACATACCACCATTGTCTTCAATGTCTTCATACATTTTTAGGGGTCATCTCCGATAGGTAAACCGAATCAATGAGGGACTACTACCTGTGTTATCCTGCAATTCTCACAAACACATTAGTCCCTCAACCAGGTTTGTCGTCAATACTCGAAAACCGACTAGGGGTGGCACTAGACGCACTTACAATTCTAACACCCATGGACTCTTGGTGCTGATCATGTTTTGCTCGTGAGAGAGGCTTAGTCAACGGGTCTGCAACATTCAGATCCGTATGTATCTTGCAAATCTCTGTGTCTCCCTCCTTGACTTGATCGCGGATGGAATTGAAGCGTCTCTTGATGTGCTTGGTTCTCTTGTGAAATCTGGATTCTTTTGCCAAGGCAATTGCACGATATTGTCACAAAAGATTTTCATTGGACCCGATGCACTAGGTATGACACCTAGATCGGATATGAACTCCTTCATCCAGACTCCTTCATTTGCTGCTTCCGAAGCAGCTATGTACTCCGCTTCACACGTAGATCCCGCCATGATGCTTTGCTTATAACTGCACCAACTAATAGCTCCACCGTTCAATATAAACACGTATCTGGTTTGTGACTTAGAGTCATCTGGATCAGTGTCAAAGCTTGCATCGACATAACCATTTACGACGAGCTCTTTGTCATCTCCATAAACGAGAAACATATCCTTAGTCCTTTTCAGGTATTTTAGGATGTTCTTGACCGCTGTCCGATGATCCACTCTGGATTACTTTGGTACCTCCTGCTAAACTAATAGCAAGGCACACATCAGTGCAGTACACAACATTGCATACATGATAGAGCCTATGGCTGAAGCATAGGGAACACCTTTCATTTTCTCTCTATCTTACGAAGTGGTGGGGCATTGAGTCTGACTCAACTTCACACCTTGTAACACAGGCAAGAACCCTTTCTTTGCTTGATCCATTTTGAACTTCTTCAAAACTTTATCAAGGTATGTGCTTTGTGAAAGTCCAATTAAGCGTCTTGATCTATCGCTATATATCTTGATGCGCAATATATAAGCAGCTTCACCGAGGTCTTTCATTGAAAAACTCTTATTCAAGTATCCTTTTATGCTATCCAGAAATTCTATATAATTTCCAGTCAACAATATGTCATCCACATATAATATTAGAAATGCTACAGAGCTCCCACTCACTTTCTTGTAAATACAGGCTTCTCCAAAAGTGCATATAAAACCATATGCTTTGATCACACTATCAAAAGTTTATTCCAACTCCGAGATGCTTGCACCAGTCCATAGATGGATCATTGGAGCTTGCACACTTTGTTAGCATCCTTTGGATCGATAAAACCTTCAGGTTGCATCATATACAACTCTTCTTCCGTAAATCCATTCAGGAATGCAGTCTTTACATCCATTTGCCAAATTTCATAATCATAAAATGCGGCAATTGCTAACATGATTCAGACGGACTTAAGCATAGCTACGGGTGAGAAAGTCTCATCGTAGTCAACTCCTTGAACTTGTCGAAAACCTTTCGCAACAAGTCGAGCTTTGTAGACAGTAACATTACCATCAGCGCCAGTCTTCTTCTTGAAGATCCATTTATTCTCGATGGCTTGTCGATCATCAGGCAAGTCAACCAAAGTCCACACTTTGTTCTCATACATGGATCCCATCTTAGATTTCATGGCCTCAAGCCATTTCGTGGAATATGGGCTCATCACCGCTTCCTCATAGTTCGTAGGTTCATCATGGTCAAGTAGCATGACCTCCAGAACAGGATTACCGTACCACTCTGGTGCGGATCTTACTCTGGTTGACCTACGAGGTTCGGTAGTAACTTGATCTGAAGTTACATGATCATCATCATTAGCTTCCTCACTAATTGGTGTAGGAGTCATAGGAACAGATTTCTGTGATGAACTACTTTCCAATAAGGGAGCAGGTACAGTTACCTCATCAAGTTCTACTTTCCTCCCACTCACTTCTTTCGAGAGAAACTCCTTCTCTAGAAAGGATCCATTCTTAGCAACGAATGTCTTGACTTCGGATCTGTGATAGAAGGTGTACCCAACAGTCTCCTTTGGGTATCCTATGAAGACACATTTCTCCGATTTGGGTTCGAGCTTATCAGGTTGAAGCTTTTTCACATAAGCATCGCAACCCCAAACTTTAAGAAACGACAACTTTGGTTTCTTGCCAAACCATAGTTGATAAGGCGTAGTCTCAACGGATTTAGATGGTGCCCTATTTAACGTGAACGCAGCCGTCTCTAAAGCATAACCCCAAAATGATAGCGATAAATCATTAAGAGACATCATAGATCGCACCATATCTAGTAAAGTACGATTACGACGTTCGGACACACCATTACGCTATGGTGTTTCGGGTGGCGTGAGTTGCGAAACTATTCCGCATTGTTTCAAATGAAGACCAAACTCGTAACTCAAATATTCTCCTCCACAATCAGATCGTAGAAACTTTATTTTCTTGGTACGATGATTTTCCACTTCACTCTGAAATTCTTTGAGCTTTTCAAATGTTTCAGTCTTATGTTTCATCAAGTAGATATATCCATATCTGCTCAAATCATCTGTGAAGGTGAGAAAATAACGATACCCGTCGCGAGCCTCAACACTCATCGGACCACATACATCAGTATGTATGATTTCCAACAAATCTGTTGCTCGCTCCATTGTTCCGGAGAACGGCGTTTTAGTCATCTTGCCCATGAGGCATGGTTCGCAAGTACCAAGTGATTCATAATCAAGTGATTCCAAAAGTCCATCAGAATGGAGTTTCTTCATGCACTTTACACCAATATGACCTAAACGGCAGTGCCAGAAATAAGTTGCACTATCATTATCAACTTTGCATCTTTTGGCTTCAATGTTATGAATAGTGTATCACTACTATCGAGATTCATCAAAAATAGACCACTCTTCAAGGGTGCATGACCATAAAAGATAGTACTCATATAAATAGAACAACCATTATTCTTTGATTTAAATGAATAACCGTCTCGCATCAAACAAGATCCAAATATAATGTTCATGCTCAACGCTGGCACCAAATAACAATTATTCAGGTCTAAAACTAATCCCGAAGGTAGATGTAGAGGTAGCATGCCGACGGCGATCACATCGACCTTGGAACCATTCCCGACGCGCATCGTCACCTCGTCCTTAGCCAATCTTCATTTAATCTGTAGCCCCTATTTCGAGTTGCAAATATGAGCAACAGAACCAATATCAAATACCCAGGCACTACTACGAGCATTAGTAAGGTACACATCAATAACATGTATATCAAATATACCTTTGTTCACCTTGCCATCCTTCTTATCCGCCAAATACTTGGGGCAGTTCCGCTTCCAGTGACCAGTCCCTTTGCAGTAGAAGCACTCAGTCTCAGGCTTAGGTCCAGACTTGGGCTTCTTCACTTGAGCAAAAACCTGCTTGCCATTCTTCTTGAAGTTCCCCTTCTTCCCTTTACCTTTTTTCTTGAAACTGGTGGTCTTGTTGACCATCAACACTTGATGCTCCTTCTTGATTTCTACCTCTGCAGCCTTTAGCGTCGCGAAGAGCTTGGGAATTGTCTTATCCATCCCTTGCATATTATAGTTCATCACGAAGCTCTTGTAGCTTGGTGGCAGTGATTGAAGAATTCTGTCAATGACACTATCATCCGGAAGATTAAATCCTAGTTGAATCAAGTGATTGTTATACCCAGACATTTTGAGTACATGCTCACTGACAGAACTATTCTCCTCCATCTTGCAGCTGTAGAACTTATTGGAGACTTCATATCTCTCAATCCGGGCATTTGCTTGAAATATTAACTTCAACTCCTAGAACATCATATGCTCCATGACGTTCAAAATGTCGTTGAAGTCCCGGTTCTAAGCCGTAAAGCATGGCACACTGAACTATCGAGTAGTCATCAGCTTTGCTCTGCCAGACGTTCATAACATCTGGCGTTGCTCCTGGAGCGGGTTTGGCACCTAGCGGTGCTTCCAGGACGTAATTCTTCTGTGCAGCAATGAGGATAATCCTCAAGCTATGGACGCAGTCCGTGTAGTCGCTACCATCATCTTTCAACTTAGCTTTCTCTAGGAACGCATTAAAATTCAATGGAACAACAACACGAGCCATCTATCTACAACAACATAGCATGCAAAATACTATCAGGTACTAAGTTCATGATAAATTAAAGTTCAATTAATAAAATTGCTTAAGAACTCCCACTTATATAGACATCCCTCTAGTCATATAAGTGATCACATGATCCAAATCAACTAAACCATGTCCGATCATCATGTGAGATGGTGTAGTTTTCAATGGTGAACATCACTATGTTGATCATATCTATTATATGATTCACGCTCGACCTTTCGGTCTCAGTGTTCCGAGGCCATATCTGCATATTCTACGCTCGCCAAGTTTAACCCGAGCATTCTGCGCGTGCAAAACTGGCTTGCACCCGTTGTATGTGAACATAGAGCTTATCACACCCGATCATCACGTGGTGTCTCGACACGATGAACTTTTGCAACGGTGCATACTCAGGGAGAACACTTGTACCTTGAAATTTAGTGAGAGATCATCTTATAATGCTACCGTCGAACTAAGCAAAATAAGATGCATAAAGGATAAACATCACATGCAATCAATATAAGTGATATGATATGGCCATCATCATCTTGTGCCTTTGATCTCCATCTCCAAAGCACCATCATGATCACCATCGTCACCGGCATGACACCTTGATCTTCATCGAAGCATCATTGTCGTCTCGCCAACTATTGCTTCTACGACTATCGCTACCGCTTAGTGATAAAGTAAAGCAATCACGTGGCGATTGCATTTCATACAATAAAGCGACAACCATATGGCACCTGCCAGTTGCCGGTAAATCCGTTACAAAACATGCTCATCTCATACAATAAAATTTAGCATCATGTCTTGACCATATCACATCACAACATGCCCTGCAAAAACAAGTTAGACGTCCCCTACTTTGTTGTTGCAAGTTTTACGTGGCTGCTACGGGCTGAGCAAGAACCGTTCTTACCTATGCATCAAAACCACACCGATTTTTCGTCAAGTATGTGCTGTTTTAACCTTCAACAAGGACCGGGCGTAGCCACACTCGATTCAAGTAAAGTTGGAGCCGACACTGCTAGCCAATGTAATGCGAAGCACGTCGGTAGAACCAGTCTCGCGTACGCGTACGCGTAATGTTGGTCCAGGCCGCTTCATCCAACAATAATGCCGAATCAAAGTATGACATGCTGGTAAGCAGTATGACTATTATCGCCCACAACTCACTTTTGTTCTACTCGTGCATATAACATCTACGCATAGACACGGCTCGGATGCCCTTTGTTGGGGAACGTAGTAATTTCAAAAAAATTCCTACGCACACACAAGATCATGGTGATGCATAGCAACGAGAGGGGAGAGTGTAGTGCACGTACCCTCATAGACCGTTAGCGGAAGCATTATGACAATGCGGTTGATGTAGTCGTACGTCTTCACGATCGAATGATCCTAGTACCGAAAGTACGGCACCTCCGGGATCTGCACATGTTCGGCTCGGTGACGTCCCACGAACTCTCGATCTAGCTGAGTGTCGAGGGAAATCTTCGTTAGCACGATGGCGTGATGACGGTGATGATGAAGCTACCGGTGCAGGGCTTCGCCTAAGCACTGCAACGATATGACCGAGGTGGATTATGGTGGAGGGGGGCACCACACACGGCTAAGAGATCAATGATCAACTTGTGTGTTGTAGGGTGCCCCCTACCCCCGTATATAAAGGAGCAAGGGGGGAGGCCGGCCGGCCATTGGGGTGCACCAAGGAGGGGAGGAGTCATCCTCCTAGTAGGAGTAGGACCCCCTTTCCTAGACCAACTAGGAGGAGGAAGGGGGAAGGAAGGAGAGGGAGAGAGGGAGGGAAAGAGGCGGCGTCGCCCCCCTTGTCCAATTCGGACTCCTCAAGGGGGGGGGGGCACGCGGCCAGCCCTATGGCCCCCTCCACTCTCTCTAACAAGGCCCATGTAGGCTCATTAGTCCCCCCGGGGGTTCCGATGACCCCCCCGGCACTCCGATAATTATCCGGTGACCCCCGGAACTCATCCGGTGTCCGAATATAGTCATCCAATATATCAATATTTATGTCTCAACCATTTCGAGACTCCTCGTCATGTCCGTTATCATATCCGAGACTCCGAACTACCTTCGGTACATCAAAACACATAAACTCATAATACCGATCGTCACCGAACGTTAAGCGTGCGAACCCTACAGGTTCGAGAACTATGTAGACATGACAAAGACACATCTCCAGTCAATAACCAATAGCGGAACCTGGATGCTCATGTTGGCTCCCACATATTCTACGGAGATTGTTATCGGTCAAACCACATAACAATATATGTTGTTCCCTTTGTCATCGGTATGTTACTTGCCCGAGATTCGATCGTCGGTATCTCAATAACTAGTTCAATCTCGTTACCTGCAAGTCTCTTTACTCGTTCCGTAATGCATCATCCCGCAACTAACACATTAGTCACATTGCTTGCAAGGCTTATAGTGATGTGCATTACCGAGAGGGCCCAGAGATACCTCTCCGACAATCGGAGTGACAAATCCTAATCTCGATCTATGCCAACTCAACAAGTACCATCGGAGACACACCAGAGAGCACCTTTATAATCACCCGATTCACGTTGTGACATTTGGTAGCACACAAAGTGTTCCTCCGGTATTCGGGAGCTGCATAATCTCATAGTCATAGTAACATGTATAAGTTATGAAGAAAGCAATAGCAACATACTAAACGATCAAGTGCTAAGCTAACGGAATGGGTCAAGTCAATCACATCATACTCTAATGATGTGATCCCGTTAATCAAATGACAACTCATATCTATGTCTAGGAAACTTAACCATCTTTGATTCAACGAGCTAGTCAAGTAGAGGCATTACTAGTGACATTCTGTTTGTCTATGTATTCACACATGTACTAAGTTTCTGGTTAATACATTTCAAGCATGAATAATATACATTTATCATGATATAAGGAAATATAAATAACAACTTTATTATTGCCTCTAGGGCATATTACCTTCATTGTTAACGATCTTTCGGTATGAACTTGGCATTTGCTTCCAACCATCATGCCGAGGGTCGACGTGGATATAAAGTTGAATCATTTGTTTCGAAACGAATTTTCAGGCACCTGATTTTTATTTGATGGGTAGCATAAGCACCTACCGTTCGAATTCCCAGTTCTCGCATTTTTTTGAAACAAGTGCATGCAATTATTATCACGATGAAAAAAAATATACCTGATACATCCCAGTTATTAGTTTGTACTTGCAGAATTCTCTCATTTATTGAGCAGGTATATTGTTTTTCCAGGTCGAGCAAGATTCAACTGGGCTGTAGACTGCCCAGGCTTGGTTTTGTTTTTAACAGGCCCAGCCCATGACGACAACGGGGCACAAAGATCCATCAGGTATCTATTGTCCTCTGGCCCGCCAGCGTTAGTTATATTTTGTCTTACAACACTCGCAGGCAGTTTTTTTACTGAATCAAACACACAGCCCAGTTCTCCTCTTGAAACTCCATGTCCTACTTACGTTTTCTAATCTCTACTTATAGTTTTACTAGTTCATATACACGTATCATTATATTGAAAATACATAAAGTTCACTTTTCATATTTACATCCTTATTTTTGTTGTTGTTTTCCTCCCAAAGACTGATTTTTTACCACTGGTTTTCCCTTAAACCAACTCAATTGTCCCACGTCTTGTTTGCTTACAAAAACAAAACAATTTTTTTGGCAAATCAATTAGTTCTTAAAAAATGTTTATCATTTCGGGATTACAACAGTTCAGACTCCACCGAAATATGCAAAATAAGGCTGAACTTTTTGACCATGGTCCTGGGTAGAAAGTGGGTTGTAATAAATTACTTAAGAATTAGCAAATGGGCTGCAAATTATTAAAAAAATAGCAAATGGGCTCTATGTTGTCTGCCACAGATTTGGAGGCTAACTTGTGGGCCTACTAAGTTCATGCGTACACATGGTTTCTCAAAAAAAGAAACTTAGTCAACAATCGACTCTACCAGCGTCAGACCATTAGATGTCAATCTAACGGCAATCGTGCTTCTTCAGTCTCTGATCTTCCTGCTCCAGCCGCCCAAACCAGCGCCGGCGGAACCGCCTGCTCCCGCCTCCCGTGGCCGGCTGTGCTGCCGGGAAGGCGTCACGGCCCCCACCATACTCGCATCCCTGGCCTGGCTATCCCTCTACTCACCCACACCTCGTGTTATTTTCTGGCGATGGCAGCCGAACAAGTCAAACCTTGCACTCCCCACCGCGTGGGCAGCCACTACCCTGTCTTCCCCGGCTCCATGTCGTTCCCTTCATAGGCCTCGCCGTCGTCCAACGCCCTGGTGCTCTCGGTGCGGCGTGGTCAACGTGGTCAACGAACGACATCCATCGGAAGTGGACTGTACGTGGAGAGGCTGACAGCCGAGTCCACGGCCTCACATAAGGAAATGCCTCCTTATTACGCGCAAAATAATGATTCCTCCACCTGACATCTGGGACCAACCGAAAGGGCCTTTGTATTTCGCGAAAAAAACGTTCCCGCCGCTGACAGCTTGGACCCACCAGCTATATCTTCGCACGCAAGGAAGTGCTTCCTTATTACGCACAAAAAAAAGAATACTCCCCCTGCTAGCTGGGACCCACCATATGGGAGGCTTACTTCTGGGCCTACTAAGTTGACGCGGATGGAGGGCTTTGTCAACTTAGTCCATATGAACGATTCTAGCTCCAGTGACCGTGCAATGTCCATCGAATGGCCGTAGTGCTTCTTCAACCTCTGGTCTCCTTGCTACCATCATATTTCAACATTGCTTTCTCAAGGAACGCATTAAAATCAACGGAACAACAGCACTGGCCATCTATCTACAACAACATAGACATAAAAAATACTATCAGGTACTAAGTTCATGATAAATTAAAGTTCAATTAATCAAATTACTTAAGAACTCCCACTTAGACAGACATCCCTCTAATCATCTAAGTGATCACGTGATCCATATCAACTAAACCATGTCCGATCATCACGTGAGATGGAGTAGTTTTCAATGGTGAACATCACTATGTTGACCATATCTACTATATGATTCATGCTCGACCTTTCAGTCTTAGTGTTCCGAGGCCATATCTGCATATGCTAGGCTCGTCAAGTTTAACCCGAGTATTCTGCGTGTGCAAAACTGGCTTGCACCCGTTGTATGTGAACGTTGAGCTTATCACACCCGATCATCACGTGGTGTCTCGGCACGATGAACTTTCGCAACGATGCATACTCAAGGAGAACACTTATACCTTGAAATTTAGTGAGGGATCATCTTATAATGCTACCGTCGATCTAAGAAAAATAAGATGCATAAAAGATAAACATCACATGCAATCAATATAAGTGATATGATATGGCCATCATCATCTTGTGCCTTTGATCTCCATCTCCAAAGCACCGTCATGATCACCATCGTCACCGGTGCGACACCTTGATCTCCATCGTAGCATCGTTCTCTCTCGCCAACTATTGCTTCTACGACTATCGCTACCGCTTAGTGATAAAGTCCGCACGCTTAACTTTCGATGACGATTTAGTATTATATGAGTTATGTGATTTGGTGACCGAATGTTGTTCGGAGTCCCGGATGAGATCACAGACATGACGAGGAGTCTTGAAATGGTCGAGAGGTAAAGATTGATATATAGGATGATAGTATTCGGACACCAGAAGTGTTCCAGATAGTATCGGGTATTTATCAGAGTACCGGGGGGTTACAGTAACCCCCGGGGAAAAGATATGGGCCATAAGAGGGGAGTACACCAGCTCACAAGGGGTGGCGCCCCCCCCAAGAAAGGAGGCCGAGTGGGAGAAGGGAAAGAGGCCCTCCCCCCCTTCCTTCTCTCCTTCCTCTTCCCTTTTCCCCCTCCGGCAAATATGGAAGGGGGAGGCCGAATTGGGGAGGACCCCAAGTAGGATTCCTCCTACTTGGGGCGCGCCCTTGCTGATCCCCTCCTCCTCCCACCTATATATACGTGGGGAGGGGGCGCCTAGTGTTGGGGAACTTAGCATGTAATTTCAAAAAAAAAAACGTACGATCACGCAAGATCTATCTAGGAGATGCATAACAACAAGAGGGGGAGAGTGTGTCCACGTACCCTCGTAGACCGAAAGCGGAAGTGTTAGGTTAACGCGGTTGATGTAGTCGAACGTCTTCGTGATCCAACCGATCTAGTACCAAACATACGACACCTCCGAGTTCAGCACACGTTCAACTCGATGACGTCCCTCGAACTCTTGATCCAGCAAAGTGTCAAGGGTGAGTTTCATCAGCACGACGGCGTGGTGACGGTGATGGTGATGTGATCCACGAGGGCTCCGCCTAAGCACTACGACGCTATGACCGAAGGAGTAGACTATGGAGAGAGACGCCGCACACGGCTTGGAACAATTGGTGTCTCTCCAAGGGGTGCCCTGCCCATGTATATAAAGGAGGGAGAGGGAGGAGGCCGGCCCTAGGGGGCGCGCCATAAGGAAGGAGTCCTACTAGGACTCCTAGTCCTAGTAGGATTCACCCCCCTCTTATTCCTTCTCATAGAGGGGGAAAAGGGGGAAGGGAGAGGGAAGAGGAGAAGGAAAGGGGGGCGCGCCCCCTCCCCTAGTCCAATTCAGACTCCCTATGGGAGGGGGTGCGGCCACCCCTTGTGGGCTGCCTCCCCTCTCCCCTATGGCCCATATAGGCCCAATACTTCCCCAGGGGGTTCCGGTAACCCCTCGGTACCCCGATAAATATCTGAAACGTGCCAAAACCATTCTAATGTCTGAATACCTTCGTCCAATATATCAATCTTTACCTCTCGACCATTTCGAGACTCCTTGTCATGTCCGTGATCTCATACGGGACTCCGAACAATCTTCGGTCACCAAAACACATAACTCATAATACAAATCGTCATCGAACGTTAAGCGTGCGGACCCTACGGGTTCGAGAACTATGTAGACATGACCGAGACACATCTCCGGTCAATAACCAATAGCGGAACCTGGATGCTCATATTGGTTCCTACATATTCTATGAAGATCTTTATCGGTCAAACCGTAATGACAACATACGTAATTCCCTTTGTCAACGGTATGCTACTTGCCCGAGATTCGATCGTCGGCATCCTCATACCTAGTTCAATCTCGTTACCGGCAAGTCTCTTTACTCGTTCCGTAATGCATCATCCCGTAACTAACTCATTAGTCACATTACTTGCAAGGCTTATCATGATGTGCATTACCGAGAAGGCCCAGAGATACCTCTCCGATACTCGGAGTGACAAATCCTAATCTCGATCTATGCCAACCCAACAAACACCTTCGGAGACACTTGTAGAGCATCTTTATAATCAACCAGTTACGTTGTGACGTTTGATAGCACAAAAGATGTTCCTCTGGTATTCGGGAGTTTGCATAATATCTTAGTCAAAGGAATATGTATAAGTCATGAAGAAAGCAATAGCAATAAAACTTAACAATCATTATCCTAAGCTAATGGATGGGTATTGTCCATCACATCATTCTCCTAATGACGTGATCCCGTTCATCAAATGACAACACATGTCTATGGTTTGGAAACTTAACCATCTTTGATTAACGAGCTAGTCTAGTAGAGGCTTACTAGGGATATAGCGTTTGTCTATGTATCCACACATGTATCAAGTTTCCGGTTAATACAATTCTAGCATGAATAATAAACATTTATCATGATATAAGGAAATATAAAATAACAACTTTATTATTGCCTCTAGGGCATATTTCCTTCAGTCTCCCACTTGCACTAGAGTCAATAATCTAGTTCACATTGCCATGTGATTTAACACTAATAGTTCACATCTTTATGTGATTAACGCCCGTAGTTCACATCTCCATGTGACCAACACTCAAAGGGTTTACTAGAGTCAATAATCTAGTTCACATCGCTATGTGATTAACACCCAAAGAGTACTAAGGTATGATCATGTTTTGCTTGTGAGAGAAGTTTTAGTCAACGGGTCTCCCACATTAAGATCCGTATGTATTTTGCAAATTTCTATGTCTACAATGCTCTACATGGAGCTACTCTAGCTAATTGCTCCCATGTTCAATACGTATCTAGATTGAGACTTAGACTCATCCAGACGAGTGTCAAAGCTTGCATCGACGTAACTCTTTACGACAAACTCTTTATCACCTCCATAACCGATAAACATTTCCTTAATCCTCTTAGGTAACTAAGGATAATTTTAACCGTTGTTCAGTGATCTACTGTTGGATCACTATTGCACCCCCTTACCAAACTCTTGGTAAGGTACACAATATGTCTGGTACACAGCATGGCATACTTTATAGAACCTATGGCTGAGGCATAGGGAATGACTTTCATTCTCTCTCTATCTTCTGTCTTGTTCGGGCTTTGAGTCTTACTCAACTTCACACCTTGCAACATAGGCAAGAACACTTTCTTTAACTAATTCATTTTGAACTTCTTCAAAATCTTGTCAAGGTATGTGCTTTTGAAAGTCCTATTCAGCGTCTCAATCTATCTCTATAGATCTTGATGCCAAAATATAAGTAGCTTCGCCTAGGTTTTTTTTATTAAAAACCGTTATTCAAGTATCCTTTTATGCTATCCAGAAATTCTACATCATTTCCAATCAACAATATGTCATCCACATATAATATTAGAAATGCTACAGAGCTCCCACCACTACTGGAAACAGGGAATTTGCCATCAGCCAGCTCTTTGCCATCTGCCAGCTGATGGCAAAGAACGTCTTTGCCATCTGCTTATAAAAAACAGATGGCAAAGAACTGACAGACGGCAAAGAACATGGTTGCCATCAGCCAATTCTTTGCCATCTGCTAGTGGATGGCAAATAATTTTTGCCATCCGCCGGTGATGGCAAAGAGGTTGGCAAATCTTGTGCCCGTCAAAAATGTAACGGCGTACCGGCCCCACCTCTTTGCCATCTGCTGGCAGATGGCAAAGTGATGGGACTATCTCCTTCCTTCCTAAAAAAAGCAAAGAGTGAAAAATTAAAGAAAAGAAAACCCCCACAGCCTCCCTAAAAAACCCCAGCCACCCCGAATCAGTCCCACTCCCGTGCGTCTTTGGATAGCTAGGGTTCCCGCCACCCTCACGATGCCGCCGCCCTCACCGGTTGCCGCCCGCCCTCACCGGTCGCCGTCGCCGCCCTCACCGGTCGCCGCCGCCGCCCTCTGATCCCGCCCATGAGCGAGGAGACCGACGATTCGCCTCCCGCGGTCGCCGCCCGCCACCCCAAGGATCAAGGCCGGCCCGTGCCCGTCGATCATTGCTCGGATCCGAGCCGCCCACCGCCCGCCCCATCGGCTATGGTGAGCCCCTGCGCCACCGCCCTCTCTCCTCTCCTCCCTACTCCCTCACCCATCTCTCTCCCCATGAGACATACCCCACCTTGAGAAGGCCGGGAGGCCGCCATGGAGGCCCGTCCCAGCTCGCCTTGCTTCTCCTCCGTGACCCTCGTTGCGCCTGGATCCATATTTACTTTGGAATTGATTTTTTACTTTGGATATACATTCTATTTTCACTATTAGAGAATGGGGATGCCATATGTACACTTGTTTGGTCTTCATGATCGCACCTTTCTAATTTAATTCTGCTTGCCATAGTTTAGGAACAACAACAACAAATCATTCAGATGGTTTAGGAAGTAAGTAGATGGCAACAATGTTCATTTTGAATATCAACAAAGTATAGTTAAACCTGAATAAGGCACTCGTTCATTTTTTTTTCATGTTGACCAAGTTATTTTTAGATTCTCTGTTTTGACATGTGTTGAAAATAAGGTGAGATCCACCTTTTAATTTATTGAAAGGAAAGTGAATGGCCTCTGATTGATTAGTTCCCCCTTGTAGATAACAAAGGAGTATAAGTCAAAACATCCTTGAAGGAGCTAGCGAGGTGAGTAGTGGCCATAACATGGCAAAAATGTGTCCTAGTTAGACTGAAGACAAACAATCAATGGCCTATAAGACCCTATGATCTCTCGGCTCACCATGTATGCAAAAGGAAAATTAATCCATTAGGTTCATGACATTTCAGCTCATATTTTTTCTTATAAGAGGATTATACTGTTTAATACCCTATGATCTCCCAAATTTCGGCATGTATGCAAAAATAAAATTAATCCATAAGTTTCATGCCATTTACGCTCATATAGTTTTTCATATAAGAGAGATTACGGAGTTTAGTAGAACACGGCGTGCATAATTATGAGTTTCCTGTTTTTTGGTACTATTTATTTTGATTTTCTTGTACATGAGAGTATTTTAGCAGCCAGACGATTAAACAGCGGCGGAGCGGCCGTGAAGAACGGGCTGGCCGGTCTTTATCTTGAAGGTGCGATACTCTCTCCGGAAGGAGTTTAGATAGCTACCGATTATATATGGATTATACTTTTCATTTCATTGTCCAATGATTCATTGGACTAGATTGGTTGGTTAGTTAGTTGGGTTTTTCAGTTCCCTATTATTCCCGGTGATAGAAAGTGAGTCATTGAAAGAAAAGAAAGAGAAACCTCAAATAGAATTCGTATATCGATTAAAGGTGTAGCATACTGAATTGGAACTGGAACTTTACGGTAACCTATTTTCAGAAATTATTCTCTTTGGAGCTGAGATCTGCTTCTCTGAGTTCTCCAGGCTGGGAGGCTTCAGGAGGAAGGAAAGACATAACAGGCTGGGAAAGACTTTGGTTAGGGTGTACAACTGTTTTATTCTACTGTTCTCTGGACTCCCTTTCTGTAGTTTGTTCTGTACTTGTACTTTGCAATCATGATGATATTTTCCATCATATTTTGTCAATACACCATGTCAATATCATAACTAGCTAGAAGAAACGGCCTAACATGCTCCCATTTGATTCTTGTGTGCAAGCCCATAATATGAAATGATACAATCATGTTAGATTCAGGGAAGTTGCTGGTCCGATTCATATTACAGATTTCATGCTCTTTGCCATCAGCCAGCAGATGGCAAAGAAGCCTTTACCGGCAGGGTTTCGACCTGTTGTTATCTCACGGCCGATGGCAAAGCCTTTGCCATCCGCCGAACAAGCCTTTGCCATTTGCCATGGCAGATGGCAAAGTGCCAGATTCCAGTAGTGCACTCACTTTCTTGTAAATACAGGCTTCACCATAAGTTTGTATAAAACCATATGCTTTGATCACCACATCAAAGTGTATATTCCAACTCCAAGATGCTTGCACCAGTCCATAGATGGATCGCTGGAGTTTGCACACTTTGTTAGCACCTTTAGGATCTACAAAACCTTCTGGTTGCATCATATACAACTCTTCTTTGAGATATCCCTTAAGGAATGCAGTTTTGACATCCATTTGCCAGATTTCATAAAATGCGGCAATTGCTAGCATGATTCGGACAGACTTTAAGCATCGCTACGGGTGAGAAAGTCTCATCATTGTCAACCCCTTGAACTTGTAGAAAAACCTTTTTGCAAAAAGTCGAGCTTTGTAGATAGTAACCCTACCATCAGCGTCCTCTTTCTCTTGAAGATCCATTTATTCTCAATGGCTTCCCGATCATCGGGCAAGTCCACCAAAGTCCACACTTTGTTCTCATACATGGATCCTATCTCAGATTTCATGGCCTCAAGCCACTTATCGGAATCTGGGCTCATCATCGCTTCTTCGTAGTTCATAGGTTTGTCATGGTCTAGTAACATGACTTCCAGAATAGGATTACTGTACCACTCTGGCGCGGAATGTGCTCTGGTTGACCTACGAGATTCGGTAGTAACTTGATCTGAATTTTTCATGATCATTATCATTAGCTTCCTCTCTAGTTGGTGTAGGCATCATTGGAACTGATTTCTGTGATGAACTACTTTCCAATTTGAGAGAAGGTACAATTACCTCATCAAGTTCTACTTTCCTCCCACTCACTTCTTTCAAGAGAAACTCCTTCTCTAGAAAGGATCCATTCTTAGCAACAAAGATCTTGCCTTCGGATATGTGATAGAAGGTATACCTAACAGTTTCTTTTGGGTATCCTATGAAGATGCACTTCTCCGATTTGGGTTCGAGCTTATCTGGCTAAAGCTTGTTCACATAAGCATCACAACCCCAAACTTTAAGAAGTGACAGCTTAGGTTTCTTTCCAAACCATGGTTCATACGGTGTCATCTCAACAATTTAGATGGTGCCCTCTTTAACGTGAATGCAGCTTTATCTAATGCATAACCCCAAAACGATAGTGGTAAATCGGTAAGAGACATCATAGATCGCACCATATCTAATAAAGTACGGTTGCAACGTTCGGACACACCATTACGATGTGGTGTTCCAGGTGGCGTGAGTTGTGAAACTATTCCACATTGTTTTAAATGAAGGCCAAACTCGTAACTCAAATATTCGCCTCTGCGATCAGATCGTAGAAACTTTATTTTCTTGTTACGATGATTCTCCACTTCACTCTGAAATTCTTTGAACTTTTTCAAACGTTTCAGACTTGTGTTTCATTAAGTAGATATACCCATATCTGCTCAAATCATCTGTGAAGGTTAGAAAATAACGATACCCACCGCGAGCGTCAACACTTATCGGACCACATACATCGGTATGTATTATTTCCAATAAGTCAGTGGCTCGCTCCATTGTTCCGGAGAACGGAGTTTTAGTCATCTTGCCAATGAGGCATGGTTCGCAAGCATCAAATGATTTATAATCAAGTGATTCCAAAAGTCCATCCGCATGGAGTTTCTTCATGCGCTTTACACCGACCGAAACAGTAGTGCCACAAGTATGTTGCAGTATCATTATCAACTTTGCATCTTTTGGCATCAATATTATGAATATGTGTATGACTATGATCGAGATTCAGTAAACCATTTATATTAAGTATATGATTGATAACCCAAAAGTATAGGGAATCAGTTGTAGCCTCTTTCGATAAGTAAGAGTGTCGAACCCAATGAGGAGCTAAAGGTAGAACAAATATTCCGTCAAGTTCTATCGACCACCGATACAACTCTACACACGCTTAATGTCCGCTTTACCTAGAACAAGTATGAAACCAGAATTACTTTGTAGGTGTTGTTGGATAGGTTTGCAAGATAATAAAGAGCGCGTAAATAAAAAGCAGGGGCTGTTTAGATGAAGACACAACTAAGTTTGTTTTAGTAGAGATATTTTTGTCACACAAGAAAGTTATTTGTCCCTAGACAATTGATAACTAGACCGATAATCACTATTGAAATTTTATATGAGGGAGAGGCATAAGCTAACATACTTTCTCTCCTTGGATCATATGCACTTATGATTGGAACTCTAGCAAGCATCCGCAGCTACTAAAGATCATTAAGGTAAAACCCAACCATAGCATTAAAGTATCAAGTCCTCTTTATTCCCATACGCAAACAACCTACTTACTCGGGGATGTGCTTCTGTCACTCATGGCACCCACCATAAGCAAATCATGAACATATTGCAAACCCTACAGCGGGGATCCCTCACGCTTGCTCGACAAGGAGAGCACCATAGGACAATACCAATAATAAAACATGCAACTCAAACCAATCACGATCAGCAATGAACCCAAAGGACAAAACGGATCTACTCAAACATCATAGGATAGCCATACATCATTGGGAAATAATATATAGCGTTGAGCACCATGTTTAAGTAGATATTATAGCGGGTAAAAGAGGGGTTACACTGCTGCATAGTGGGGGAAGAGTTGGTGATGACGGCGCTGAAGTTCTTGGTGTAGATCGTTGTCACGATGATGGCCCCAGCGGCATTCCGGCGCCACCGGGAGAGAGGGGGAGAGAGGCCCCCTTCTTCTTCTTCTTCTTCTTCCTTGACCTTCCCCCTAGATGGGAGAAGGGTTTCCCCTCTGGTCCTTGGCTTCCATGGCGGTGGAGGGGTGGGAGCCCCTTCCGAGATTGAATCTCTCTCTCTCTCTCTCTCTCTCTCTCTCTCTCTCTCTCTCTCTTTGTTTCCTTCTGTTTCTGTGCTCCCTGATTCTGCCTTTTCACCGTTTCTTCAATTCCCGGAGATCCATGAGGGAGTCCTGGACTAAGGGGTCCTCAGGCGTCCGGCCTGTTGGACATGGGCCGGACTGATGGGCTGTGAAGATACAAGACCAAAGACTCTCACTCATGTCCGGATGGAACTCTCCTTGGCATGGATGGCAAGCTTGGCGTTCGGATATGAAGATTCCTTTCTCTGTAACCGACTTTGTACAACCCTAGTCCCCTCTGGTGTCTATATAAACTAGAGGGTTTAGTCCATAGGGACAATCATAATCATACAGGCTAGACTTCTAGGGTTTTAGCCATTGCAATCTTGTGGTAGATCAACTCTTGTAATACTCATAT
Organism: Aegilops bicornis; assembly: GCA_021605145.1. Classification (NCBI taxonomy): domain Eukaryota; kingdom Viridiplantae; phylum Streptophyta; class Magnoliopsida; order Poales; family Poaceae; genus Aegilops; species Aegilops bicornis. Next base: position 574,860,595 of record CM038675.1, read on the forward strand.
TCATCAAGATCAATCAAGCAGGAAGTAGGGTATTACCTCCATAGAGAGGGCCCGAACCTGGGTAACATCGTGTTCCCTGTCTCATGTTACCATCGACCTTAGACGCACAGTTCGAGACCACCTACCCGAGATCCGCTAGTTTTGACACCGAAATTGGCGCTCTCATTGAGAGTTCTGCTGCGTCGTCTTCAAGAGGTTTGATGGCTCCATCAATCATCTACAACAACGCTGTCCAGGGGAAGTTTTTCTCGCTGGCCAGATCTTTGTGTTCGGCGGCTTCACACTACGGGCCAACTCGCTTGGCCATCTAGAGTAGATCGACAGCTACGCCCCAGGTCACCGGATTAGTTTTGGAAACCTGGACTATGTCGTTGACGTCCAGAGAGACTTGATCTTCCAAGGGTTCGCGACTCCAACTCCCGCTCTGGCCTTAGATCCGGAATGCGTTGCTATGTCCAAAGACGGACTTCACGAGCCCGCTGGACTGTCTGCGGCCACCAAACCCAGTATGGGTGAGTCGGTTGAAGTGGCGTTGCTGGCAACCATCACGAGGCCAGACCCTTCTTCAGGCACTGGCTCCGAACCCTCGGAGTCAGCACCGTGTGAGTCCGGTCGGGGAGTATCCCCCCAACCGTACTCCATGGATTTTCCTCTCTCCGAACAAACCTTGCCTTTAAGCGAGGCTCTGGACTTAATGCGACCCCTTGTCATTACAGAGGAGCAACGTCCGAACTATGCCCAGCCTGGACTAGGGGCTGAGAGCAGGGAATTTTTTCTCCCACCCACCACCCACCTTATAGCCACTGTCGAGGATTTAACTGACATGCTTGATTACAACTCCGAAGACATCGACAGTGTGGATGACGATGCCGGAGAGGAGCTGGCCCAAGGGTCACCGCATACCGGATGCTGGGCGGCCACCTCCACGTATGATATGTATATGGTGGATACATCCAAAGACGATGGCGAGGACGGCGGTAGGGATCCGTTTAAGGATAATAACGCTGATAAACCACCGAAGCGGTGGCATCAGCGACGACGTTCAAAATCATGCCATGACAAAGAAAGCAATACTGGCACCGGAGAAAATAATACTCTGGAGAATGCCAAAGACCCAAACGCCCTCATTGAACTAGCTTTCGAACAGGAAGGTAGGGAGGAAGGGCAGAGTAACCCCGACGAGCCAGTTGGGAACGACGACTCGAAGGACAGCAGCTATATGCCACCTTCCGAAGACGAAATAAGTCTCGACAACGAAGACTCCATCGTGCCAGAAGAACCCCTCGAGCAAGAACGCTTTAAGCAACAGCTCATCGCAACCGCGTTGAGCCTGAAAAGGAAGCAGCAACGACTTCAAGCCGAATAGGATACACTCAATGACAAATGGACTCAGGTCCTAGCAGGCGAGGAATACGGCCTCGAGCGCCCGACCAAAAGTTATCCGAAGTGCAAATTGTTACCTCAATTGGATGACGAGGCGTTGGAGCCTGTACCGTTAGCGCGTAATGCAGCTGATCGACCACCACATGGCCGGGACAAAGCGGCAACTCAAGCCGAACACCAGCCCGCACTACCTCACCGTAAAGGCACAGATAAAACAACTCGGGGACATACATACGACCTACGGCAAGACCTAGACAGTAGAGCAGGTTAGACCAGATCGATCTATGGATCGCAGGGGCGCACACCGACGCGCGATGACGACCATCTAGCTGGACGCGACAAACATAACCACGCCCGAGACGAAAACCGCAGACAAACTCCATCCGAGCTACGTCGCGGCTTGGCCCGATATAGAGGCGCCGCACACCCCCTTTGCTTCACCGATGAAGTAATGGAACACGAATTCCCAGAAGGGTTTAAACCCATGAATATCGAATCATACGATGGAACAACAAATCCCGCGGTATGGATTGAGGATTTTCTTCTCCATATCCACGTGGCCCGCGGTGATGATCTCCATGCCGTCAAATACCTCCCTCTAAAACTAAAGAGACCAGCGTGGCACTGGCTAAACAGCCTTCCAGAGAACTCCATTGGAAGCTGGGAGGACCTGGAAGACGCCTTCCGCGATAACTTCCAAGGTACATATGTCCGGCCTCCGAATGCCGCCGACCTAAGTCACATCATCCAGCAGCCCGGGGAGTCAGCCAGGAAGCTCTGGACTAGGTTCCTAATTAAAAAGAACCAAATTGTCGATTGTTCGGACGCCGAAGCCCTCGTGGCCTTCAAACACAGCATCCGGGATGAGTGGCTCACCCTCCACCTAGGTCAAGAAAAACCAAAATCCATGGCAGCCCTTACCGCTCTGATGACCCGCTTTTGCATGGGAGAAGACAACTGGCTTGCTCGTAGAAGCAACAACGCCAGCAATCCGGGCACTTCCAAAGTCCGAGACGGCAACGACAAGCCACGACGCAATAAACACAAGCGTCACAATAATAATGAAGGAACACAAGACACGTCGGTCAACACCGGATTCATCGGCTCCAAACCCGCTCAACGGAAAAAGCCATTCAAGGCAAACAGAGACGGAACATCCAATTTAGACAAGATACTGGATCGGTCCTGCCAGATTCATGGCACCCCCGATAAACCAGCCAATCATACCAACAGAAGCTGTTGGGTCTTCAAACAAGCCGGCAAGATTAATGCCGAACACAAGGGGAATGGGCCGCCCAGTGACAACGATGACGAAGAGACTCGCCAACCAAACACCGGGGGTCAGAAGCAATTTCCCCCTGATGTAAAAATAGTAAACATGGTATACGTGACGCACACCCCTATAGGGGAGCGCAAGCGCACACTACGGGACGCCTACGCCATAGAGTTGTTCGCCCCAAAATTTAATCAATGGGCGGTGCTACGTCTTGAGCTTGCGTTGGTTTTCCTCGAAGAGGAGAGGATGATGCAGCAGAGTAGCGTAAGTATTTCCCTCAGTTTTTGAGAACCAAGGTATCAATCCAGTAGGAGGCCACGCCAAGTCCTCGTACCTACACAAAGCAAATAACTCCTCGCAACCAACGCGATAAGGGGTTGTCAATCCCTTCACGTTCACTTACGAGAGTGAGATCTGATAGAGATGATAGATAATATTTTTGGTATTTTTGGTATAAAGATTCAAAGTAAAATAAAAGGCAAAGTAAAAAAGCAAAGCAATAATTAAGCGTAGGAAGATTAATATGATGAGAATAGACCCGGGGGCCATAGATTTCACTAGTGGCTTTTCTCAAGAGCATAAGTATTTTACGGTGGGTGAACAAATTACTGTTGAGCAATTGACAGAATTGAGCATAGTTATGAGAGTATCTAGGTATGATCATGTATATAGGCATCACACCCGAGACAAGTAGACCGACTCACCTGCATCTACTACTATTACTCCACTCATCGACCGCTATCCAAAGCATGCATCTAGAGTATTAAGTTAATGAAAAGCGAGTAACGCCTTAAGCAAGATGACATGATGTAGAGGGATAAATTCATTCAATATGATACAAACCCCATCTTGTTATCCTCGATGGCAACAATACAATACGTGCCTTGCTGCCCCTCATCCTTTGGGAAAGGACACCACAAGATTGAACCCAAAGCTAAGCACTTCTCCCATTGCAAGAACTACCAATCTAGTTGGCCAAACCAAGCGGATAATTCAAGAGACTTGCAAAGACAACCAATCATAAATAAAAGAATTCAGAGAAGATTCAAATATTGCTCATAGATAATCTTGATCATAAACCCACAATTCATCGGTCTCAACAAACACACCGCAAAAAGAAGATTACATCAAATAGATCTCCATGAGAGAGGGGAGAACATTGTATTGAGATCCAAAAGAGAGAAGAAGCCATCTAGCTACTAACTATGGACCCGAAGGTCTGAAGTAAACTACTCACACTTCATCGAGAGGCTATGATGATGATGTAGAAGCCCTCCATGGTGGATTCCCCTTCCAGAGCTCCTAACAGGCCCCAAGATGGGATCTCGTGGATATAGAAAGTTGCAGCGGTGGAATTAGGTTTTGGCTCCGTGTCGATCTGTTGAAGTGCGTAGGTATATATAGGAGGAAGGAATGCGTCGGTGGAGCTTTGGGGGCCCACGAGGCGGGGGGCACGCCCTAGGGGGCGCCCTCCACCCTCGTGGTTGCCTCCCTCCTTTCTTGTTGAGGTCCAAGTCTCCTAGATCTTATCGATGAGAAAATCACGTTCGAAGATTTCATTCTGTTTGGACTCCGTTTGATATTCCGTTTCTTGAAACGAAATAGGCAAAAACAAATGCAGAAATTTGGGCCTCCGGTTAATAGGTTAGTCCCAAAAATAATATAAAAGTGGAAAATAAAGCCCAATATAGTCCAAAACAATAGATAATATAGCATGGAGCAATCAAAAATTATAGATACATTGGAGACGTATCAAGAGGCTGCCGCTGGCACAGCAGGGCCCGGCAGACTAGCATTACTTGGATTACGTTGATGAGATCGGTGTCCTTCTCAAGGAGACTCCGGATGCGGCTCTGTAGTGTCTGCACTTCGTCAATTGATCCCCAGTCCAACCCCTTATTGATCCATGATGCGAGCTGTATTGGAGGGCCAGATCGGAACACAGGTGTAGCTGCCCACTTGGTACCACGGGGTTCAGTGATGTAAAACTCTCCCGCTGCCATAAGTTGGAGGATTCCGTGAAAGAGCCTTTTAGCCAAAGAGCGTTGGTAAGCTTGCTCACCGTGGCACCACCACACTCCACTTGCTTCCCCTCGATCACCTTGGGCTTCACATTAAAGGTCTTGAGCCATAAGCCGAAGTGTGGGGGAATACAGAGAAAGGCCTTGCACATGACGATGAACGCCGTGATGAGAAGAAAAGAGTCCGGGGCCAGATCGTGAAAATCTAGCCCGTAATAGAACATGAGCCCACGGACAAAGGGATGGAGAGCAAACCCTAGCCCCCGGAGGAAGTGGGAGATGAATACGACCCTCTTGCTGGATCTGGGGGTAGGGATAACCTGACCTTTAGCATGGAGCCTGTGGAGGATTTCCGCAGTCAGGTATCTTGCCGCTCGGAGCTTCGCAATATCCTCCTCTGTGACAGAAGAGGCCACCCACCGGCCTTGAAGGCTGGATCCGGACATGACTGAGAGGCTCATAGCAATTAAAACCTGGGTACTGGAACTCGAGGTTGGAAAGGTTGAGGAAGAGGCAGGCGTAGAGGAGAAAGACGGGTCTGTGCCTCTTTATAAAGGCGGTGAATATGAAACGCCTCCTCATGGGCCTTAAAACTTGCCTATTCCCAAGGAATCATGCTGATGGGACGGTTGGATTACCCACGCCCGTATTGATGAGAATCCCACAATAAGGGGACACGATCTCTGCTTTGACAAGACGTGCCAATGGAACCGCATCTCAAAACATGGAGTGGCAGGCCGAAAAACGGTTCGAAATAATGACCGGGTGGTGATGTGGCATCACGCTACAAAAAGTTGTCAGTAGATTGGACTCGTGAAATATTATACTCTCTGCGGTTGTGTGTGGTACTTGTTTTGCAGACCCGGACACTTTCTTTGTGTTCAAAGGCTGTTTTGGATTATTCGGAGGAGGAACCCGCCTTGCAATGTCGAAGACAATCTGCGCGCCAGACACCTTGTCATTGAAGCCTGGTTCAGGGGCTACTGAGGGAGTCCTGGACTAAGGGGTCCTAGGGCGTCCGACCTGTTGGAGATGGGCCGCCCCGATGGGGTGTGAAGATACAAGACCGAAGACTCTCACTCATGTCCGGATGGGACTCTCCTTGGCGTGGATGGCAAGCTTGGCGTTCGGATATGAAGATTCCTTTCTCTGTAACTGACTTTGTACAACCCTAGTCCCCTTCGGTGTCTATATAAACCGGAATTTTAGTCCATAGGGACAATCATAATCATACAAGCTAGACTTCTAAGGTTTTTGCCATTGCGATCTCGTGGTAGATCAACTCTTGTAATACTCATATTCATCAGGATCAATCAAGCAGGAAGTAGGGTATTACCTCCATAGTGAGGGCCCAAACCTGGGTAAACATCGTGTCCACTGTCTCCTGTTACCATCGACCTTAGACGCACAGTTCGGGACCCCCTATCCGAGATCCGCCTGTTTTGACACCGACAATCCGTAACTCCGATTGGGCTGAAATTTGGACACCGTTTTTATCTGGATATTGGCTTTCTTGCAGCGAAAGAAGGGCACCAACCGCCTTACGGAGTGGCCACGAGGGCCCAAGGCGCGCCCCTCACCCTCATGGGCCCCTCGGGCATCGTCTCGCGTTGATTCCACTTCCCAAAATTCACTTTTATTCCCAAAAAAATCTCTGTAAGTTTTTATCTCGTTTGGACTCCGTTTGATATGGATTTTCTGCACAAAAAAAACATGCAACAAACAGGAACTGGCACTGGGCACTAGATCAATACGTTAGTCCCAAAAATAGTATAAAAAGTTGCCAAAAGTATGTAAAAGTTGTAGAATATTGGCATGGAACAATAAAAAATTATAGATACGACGGAGACGTAACAGCATCCCCAAGCTTAATTCCTGCTCGTCCTCGAGTAGGTAAATGATAAAAAAGATAATTTTCGATGTGGAATGCTACCTAGCATAATCTTGATCATGTAATCTAATCATGGCATGAATTTTAAGACACAAGTGATTCAAAGCAATAGTCTATCATTTGACATTAAGACAATAATACTTCAAGCATACTAATAAAGCAATCATGTCTTTTCAAAATAACATGGCCAAAGAAAGTTATCCCTACAAAATCATATGGTCTGGCTATGTTCCATCTTCACCACACAAAATATTCAAATCATGCACAACCCCAATGACAAGCTAAGCAATTGTTTCATACTCTTGATGTTCTCAAACCTTTTCAACTTTCACGCAATACATGAGCGTGAGCCATGTATACAACACTATAGATGGAATAGAATATGATGGTGGAGGTTGTGTGGAGAAGACAAAAAGGAAGAAAGTGCCACATCGACGCGGCTAATCAATGGGCTATGGAGATGCCCATCAATTGATGTCAACGCGAGGAGTAGGGATTGCCATCAACAGATGCACTAGAGCTATAAGTGTATGAAAGCTCAAATTGAAACTAAGTGGGTGTGCATCCAACTTGCTTGCTCATGAAGACCTAGGGCATTTGAGGAAGCCCGTCGTTGGAATATACAAGCCACGTTCTATAATGAAAATTCCCACTAGTATATGAAAGTGATAACTCAAGAGACTCTCTATATGAAGATCATGGTGCTAATGTGAAGACAAGTTTGGTAAAAGGATAGGGACATTGTCCCTTCTCTCTTTTCTCTCATTTTTTCTCTTTTTTTATCTCTTTTTTATAGGCTTCTTTGGCCTCTTTTTTTATTAGGGCTTCTTTGGCCACTTTTATTTTGATAACCTCACATGGGACAATGTTCTAATAATGATGATCATCACACTTTTATTTACTTACAACTCAATATTACAACTCGAAATCTAGAACAAAGTATGACTCTATATGAATGCCTCCGGCGGTGTACCAGGATGTGCAATGATCTAGCGTAGCAATGACATCGAAACACGGACAAGCCATGAAAACACCATGCTAGCTATATTACGATCATCCAAAGCAATATGACAATAAATGCTCAAGTCATGTATATGAAGGAAATATGCCCTAGAGGCAATAATAAAGTTATTATTTATTTCCTTATATCATGATAAATGTTTATTATTCATGCTAGAATTGTATTAACCGGAAACATAATACATGTGTGAATACATAGACAAACAGTGTCACTAGTATGCCTCTACTTGACTAGCTCGTTAATCAAAGATGGTTATGTTTCCTAACCATAGACATGAGTTATCATTTGATTAACGGGATCACATCATTAGGAGAATGATCTGATTGACATGACCCATTCCGTTAGCCTAGCACTTGATCGCTTTAGTATATTGCTATTGCTTTCTTCATGACTTATACATGTTCCTGTAACTATGAGATTATGCAACTCCCGTTTACGGAGGAACACTTTGGGTACTACCAAACGTCACAACGTAATCGGGTGATCATAAAGGAGTACTACAGGTGTCTCCAAAGGTACTTGTTGGGTTGGCGTATTTCGAGATTAGGTTTTGTCACTCCGATTGTCGGAGAGGTATCTCTGGGCCTTCTCGGTAATACACATCACATAAGCCTTGCAAGCATTACAACTAATGTGTTAGTTGTGAGATGATGTATTACGGAACGAGTAAAGAGACTTACCGAATCTTGAGATTGAACTAGGTATTGGATCTTGACGATCGAATCTCGGGTAAGTAACATACCGATGACAAAGGGAACAACGTATGTTGTTATGCGGTTTGACCGATAAAGATCTTCGTAGAATATGTAGGAGCCAATATGGGCATCCAGGTCCCGCTATTGGTTATTGACCGAGAATAGTTCTAGGTCATGTCTACATAGTTCTCGAACCCGTAGGGTCCGCACGCATAAGGTTTCGATGACAATTATATTATGAGTTTATGAGTTTTGATGTACCGAAGGAGTTCGGAGTCCCAGATGAGATCGGGGACATGACGAGGAGTCTCGAAATGGTCGAGACGTAAAGATCGATATATTGGACGACTATATTCGGAGTTCGGAAAGGTTCCGAGTCATTCGGGTATTTTTCGATGTACCGGAGAGTTACGGGAATTCGCCGGGGAGTATATGGGCCTTATTGGGCCATACGGCAATAGAGAAGAGAGGCCAAAGGAAAGAGGCCTCGCCCCTTTCTGGTCCGAATTGGACAAGGAGCAGCCCCTTTCCTTCTCCCTCTCCTCCTCTTTCCTTCTCTCCTACTCCAACAAGGAAAGGAGGAGTCCTACTCCCGTGGGAGTAGGACTCCCCCCTTGGTGCGCCCCCTCCTAGGCCGGCCACCTCCTCCCTTGCTCCTTTATATACGGGGGCAGGGGGCACCCCATGACACACAAGTTGATCTACGGATCGTTCCTTAGCCGTGTGCGGTGCCCGCCTCCACCATATTCCACTTCACCATATCGTCATGGAGCTTAGGCTGAAGCCTGCGCCGGAGAAGTCATATCGTCATGGAGCTTAGGCGAAGCCCCGCGTCCGGTGGAGCATCATCATCGCTACCACGCCCGTCGTCTTGTGGAACTCATCCCCGACGCTTTGCTAGATCGTAGCCCGGGATCGCCATCGAGCTGAGCGATGTGCTGAACACGGAGGTGCCGTGACGTTCGGTACTTGGATCGGTCGGATCGTGAAGACGTGCGACTACATCAACCGCAGCGTTGTTATAACGCGCTTCCGCTTTCGGTCTCACGAGTGCGTGGGCAGACACTGTCCCCTCTCGTTGCTATGCCATCACCATGGTCATGTGTGTGCGTAGGAATTTTTTTGAAATTACTACGTTCCCCAACAGTGGCATCCGAGCCTGGTTTTATGCGTTGATGTCATATGCACGAGTAGAACACAAGTGAGTTGTGGGCGATATAAGTCATCCGCTTACCAGCATGTCATACTTTGGTTCAGCGGTATTGTGAGATGAAGCGGCCCGGACCGACATTACGCCAGACGCTTACGCGAGACTGGTTTCACCGCTCCGAGCACTCGTTGCTTAAAGGTGACCGGCGGGTGTCTGTATCTCTCACTTTAGTTGAACCGAGTGTGGCTACGCCCGGTCCTTGCGAAGGTTAAAACAGCACCAACTTGACAAACTATCGTTGTGGTTTTGATGCGTAGGTAAGAACGGTTCTTGCTCAGCCCGTAGCAGCCACGTAAAACTTGCAACAACAAAGTAGAGGACGTCTAACTTGTTTTTGCAGGGCATGTTGTGATGTGATGTGGTCAAGGCGTGATGCTATATTTTATTGTATGAGATGATCATGTTTTGTAACCGAAGTTATCGGCAATGGCAGGAGCCATATGGTTGTCGCTTTATTGTATGAAATGCAAGCGCCATGTAATTGCTTTACTTTATCACAAAGCGGTAGCGATAGTCGTAGAAGCAATAGTTGGCGAAGCGACAAAGATGCTACGATGGAGATCAAGGTGTCGGCCGGTGACGATGGTGATCATGACGGTGCTTCTGATGGAGATCACAAGCACAAGATGATGATGACCATATCATATCACTTATATTGATTGCATGTGATGTTTATCCTTTATGCATCTTATCTTGCTTTGATTGACGGTAGCATTATAAGATAATCTCTCACTAAAATTATCAAGAAGTGTTCTCCCGAGTATGCACCGCTATGAAAGTTCTTCGTCTTTGAGACACCACGTGATGATCGGGTGTGATAGGCTCTACGTTCAAATACAACGGGTGCAAAACAGTTGCGCCTTGAGAATACTCGAGTTAAACTCGACGAGCCTAGCATATAACAGATATGGCCTCGGAACACGGAGACCGAAAGGTCGAACGTGAATCATATAGTAGATATGATCAACATAGTGATGTTCACCATTGAAACTACTCCATCTCACGTGATGATCGGACATGGTTTAGTTGATTTGGATCACGTAATCACTTAGATGACTAGAGAGATGTCTATCTAAGTGGGAGTTCTTAAGTAATATGAGTAATTGAACTTTAACTTATCATGAACTTAGTCCGGGTAGTATTTTGCAAATTATGTTGTAGATCAATAGCTCGCGTTGTTGCTTCCCTATGCTTTTATATGGTTGTTATGATATGTTCCTAGAGAAAATTGTATTGAAAAATGTTAGTAGCAATGATGCGGATTGGATCCGTGATCTGAGGTTTATCCTCATTGCTGCCTGAAGAATTATGTCCTTAATGCACCACTAGGTGACGGACCTATTGCAGGAGCAAATGCGCACGTTATGAGCGTTTGGCTAGCTCAATATGATGACTACTTGATAGTTTAGTGCACCATACTTAACAGCTTAGAATCGGGACTTCAAAGGCGTTTTGAGCGTCATGGACCATATGAGATGTTCCAGAATTGAAGTTAATATTTCAAGCAAATACCCGAGTTGAGAGATATGAAGTCTCCAACAAGTTCTATAGCTAAAAGATGGAAGAGAATCGCTCAACTAGTGAGCATGTTCTCAGATTGTGCAGGTACTTCAATCGCTTGAATCAAGTGGGAGTTAATCTTCCAGATAAGGCGGTGATTGACGAAATTCTCTAGTCACCATCACTAAGTTACTAGAACTTCGTGATGAACTATAGTATGCAAGGGATGACGAAAAGCGATTCCCGAGCTCTTCGTGATGTTGAAATCGACGAAGGTAGAAATCAAGAAAGAGCATCAAGTGTTGATGATTGACAAGACCACTAGTCTCAAGGAAAAGGGCAAAGGGAAGAAGGGGAACTTCAAGAAGAGCGGCAAGCAAGTTGCTGCCGAGTGAAGAAGCCCAAGTCTGGACCTAAGCACGAGACTAAGTGCTTTTTTGCAATGGAACTGGTCACTGGAAGCGGAACTACCCCAAGTATTTGGCGGATAAGAAGGATGGCAAAGTGAACAAAGGTATATTTGATATATAGATTATTGATGTGTATTTTACTAGTGTTCGTAGCAACCCCTCGGTATTTGATACTGGTTCAATTGCTAAGAGTAGTAACTTGAAGCGGGAGTTGCAGAATGAGCGAAACTAGTTGAAGGGGAAGTGACGATGAGTGTTGGAAGTAGTTCCAAGATTGATATGATCATCATCGCACACTCCCTATACTTTCGGGATTAGTGTGGAACCTAAATAAGTGTTATTTGGTGTTGAGCATAAATATGATTTGATCATGTTTATTGCAATACTGATTATTCATTTAAGTAAGAGAATAAATTGTTGTTACATTTACATGAATAAAACCTTATAAGGTTACACACCAAATGAAAAAGGTGCAATGGATCTCGATCATAGTGATACACATATTCATAATATTGAAACCAAAAGATGCAAAGTAAATAATCATAGAGCAACATAATAGAGGCACTACCGTTTAGGTCATATTGGTGTAAAAGCGCATGAAGAAAACTCCATCTCGATGGACTTTTGGAATCACTTGATTATGAATCATTTGATGCTTGCGAACCGTGCCTTTTGGGCAAGATGATTAAAACTCCGTTCTCGGAACAATGGAACAAGCTCTTGACTTATTGGAAATAATACATACCGATGTATGCGATTCAATGAGTGTTGATGCTCGTGGCAAGTATCATTATTTTCGACCTTCACAGATGATTTGAGCAGATATGCATATATCTTCTTGATGAAACATAAGTCTGAAATAGTTGAAAAGTTCAAAGAATTTCAGAGTGAAGTAGAAAATCATCGTAACAAGAAAATAAAGTTTCGCGATCTGATCGTGGAGATGAATATTTGAGTTACGAGTTTGGTCTTCAATTAAAACAAAGTGGAATAGTTTCACAGCTCACGCCACGGAACACCACAACGTTATGGTGTGTCCGAACGTCGTAACCGCATTTCTTTATTTTGATATGGTGCGATCAATGATGCCTCTTACCGATTTACCAATATCGCTTTTAGGGTTATGCATAAGAGATAGCTGCATTCACATTTAATAGGGCACCATCTAAATCCGTTGAGGCGACACCATATGAACTATGGTTTAACAAAGAAACCTAAGTCGTCGTTTCTTAAAAGTTTGGAGTTGTGATACTTATGTGAAAAAGTTTTCACCGATAAGCTCGAACCCAAATCGGAGAAGCGGCGTCTTCATAGAATACCCCAAGGTAACTATTGGGTACACCTTCTATCACAGATCCGAAGGCAAGTTTTTCGTTGCTAAGATGGATCCTTTCTAGAGAAGAAGTTTCTCTCGAAAGAAGTGAGTGGGAGGAAAGTAGAACTTGATGAGGTAATTGTACCTTCTCCCTTATTGGAAAGTAGTTCATCACGTAAATCAGTTCCGATGATTCCTACACCAATTAGTGAGGAAGTTAATGATGATGATCATGAAACTTCAGATCAAGTTGCTACCAAACCTCGTAGGTCTTCCAGAGTAAGATCCGCACTTGAGTAGTATGGTAATCATGTTCGGAAGTCATGTTACTAGACCATGATGAACCTACGAACTATGAGGAAGCGATGATGAGCCCAGATTCATGAAATGGCTTGAGGCCATAAAATGCGAGATATGATCCATGTATGAGAACAAAAGTATGGACTTTGATTGACTTGCTCGATGATCAGCAAGCCATGTTAAATAAATGGATCTTCAAGAGGAAGACGGACAACGATAGTAGTGTTACTATCTACAAAGCTCGACTTGTCACAAAAGGTTTTCGACAAGTTCAAGGTGTTGACTACAATGAGATTTTCTCAAGCTGTAGCGATGCTTAAGTCTGTCCGAATCATGTTAGCAATTGCCACATTTTATGAAATTTGGCAAATGGATGTCAAAACTACATTCTTTAATGGATTTATTAAAGAAGAGTTGTATATGATGCAACGAAGGTTTTGTCAATCCTAAAGGAGCTAACAAAATGTGCAAGTTCCAAATGATCCATCAATGGATTTGGTGCAAGCATCTCGGAGTTGGAATATACGCTTTGATGTGTTGATCAAAGCATATGATTTTATCTGAGACTTTTGGAAAGGCACGTATTTACAAGAAAGTGAGTGGGAGCACTACAGCCTTTACGATAAAGTATATGTGAATGACATATTGTTGATCGGAAATAATGTAGAATTATTCCGCAAAGCATAAAGGAGTGTTTGAAAGGAGTTTTTTCAAAGAAAGACCTCGGTGAAGCTGCTTAAATATTGAGCATCAAGATCTATAGAGATAGATCAAGGCGCTTGATAAGTTTTTTCAATGAATACATACCTTGACAAGATTTTGAAGTAGTTCAAAATGGAGCAGTCAAAGAAAGAGTTCTTACCTGTGTTACAAGGTGTGAGATTGAGTAAGACTCAAAACCCGACCACGGCAGAAGATAGAAAGAGAATGAAAGTCATTCCCTATGCATCAGCCATAGGTTCTATAAAGTATGTCATCTTGTGTACGGATCTATTGCATACCCTACCACTAAGCTTGGCAAGGAGTGCAATAGTGATCTAGGAGTAGATCAATGGACAGCGGTCAAAATTATCCTTAGTAGAATAAGGATGTGTTTCTCGATTATGGAAGTGAAAAAGGTTAGTACGTAAAGGGTTACGTCGATGCAAGTTTTAAACACTAATCTAGATGACTCGAGTCTCAATCTGGATACATATTGAAAGTGGGAGCAATTAGCTAGAGTAGCTCCGTGCAAAGCATTGTAGACATAGAAATTTGCAAAATACATACGGATCTCGAATGTGGCGGACCGTTGACTAAACTTCTCTCACAAACAAAACATGATCGCACCTTAGTACTCTTTGGGTGTTAATCACATAGCGATGTGAGCTAGATTACTGACTCTAGTAAACCCTTTGGGTGTTGGTCACATGTCGATGTGAACTATGGGTGTTAACCACATATAGATGTGAACTATTGATGTTAAATCACATGGCGATGTGAACTAGATTATTGACTCTAGTACTCTAGTGCAAGTGGGAGACTGAAGGAAATATGCCCTAGAGGCAATAATAAAGTTATTATTTATTTCCTTATATCATGATAAATGTTTATTATTCATGCTAGAATTGTATTAACCGGAAACATAATACATGTGTGAATACATAGACAAGCAGTGTCACTAGTATGCCTCTACTTGACTAGCTCGTTAATCAAAGATGGTTATGTTTCCTAACCATAGACATGAGTTGTCATTTGATTAACGGGATCACATCATTAGGAGAATGATCTGATTGACATGACCCATTCCGTTAGCCTAGCACTTGATCGTTTAGTATATTGCTATTGCTTTCTTCATGACTTATACATGTTCTGTAACTATGAGATTATGCAACTCCCGTTTGGGAGGAACACTTTGGGTACTACCAAAGCGTCCTGGCGTAACTCGGTGATCATAAAGGAGTACTACAGGTGTCTCCAAAGGTACTTGTTGGGTTGGCGTATTTCGAGATTAGGTTTTGTCACTCCGATTATGGGAGAGGTATCTCTGGGCCTTCTCGGTAATACACATCACATAAGCCTTGCAAGCATTACAACTAATGAGTTAGTTGTGAGATGATGTATTACGAACGAGTAAAGAGACTTACCGATGCTAGATTGAACTAGGTATTGGATACCGACGATCGAATCTCGGGTAAGTAACATACCGATGACAAAGGGAACAACGTATGTTGTTATGTGGTTTGACCGATAAAGATCTTCGTAGAATATGTAGGAGCCAATATGGGCATCCAGGTCCCGCTATTGGTTATTGACCGAGAATAGTTCTAGGTCATGTCTACATAGTTCTCGAACCCGTAGGGTCCGCACGCTTAAGGTTTCGATGACAATTATATTATGAGTTTATGAGTTTTGATGTACCGAAGGAGTTCGGAGTCCCAGATGAGATCGGGGACATGACGAGGAGTCTCGAAATGGTCGAGGCGTAAAGATCGATATATTGGACGACTATATTCGGAGTTCGGAAAGGTTCCAGTCATTCGGGTATTTTTCGAGTACCGGAGAGTTACGGAATTCGCCGGGGAGTATATGGGCCTTATTGGGCCATACGGGAATAGAGAAGAGAGGCCAAAGGAAAGAGGCCTGCGCCCCTTCTGGTCCGGGTGGACAAGGGGAGCAGCCCCCTTTTCCTTCTCCCTCTCCTCCTCTTTCCTTCTCTCCTACTCCAACAAGGAAAGGAGGAGTCCTACTCCCGGTGGGAGTAGGACTGCCCCCTTGGTGCGCCCCTCCTAGGCCGGCCACCTCCTCCCTTGCTCCTTTATATCACAGGGCAGGGGGCACCCCATGACACACAAGTTGATCTACGGATCGTTCCTTAGCCGTGTGCGGTGCCCCCTTCCACCATATTCCACTTGATCATATCGTCGCGGAGCTTAGGCGAAGCCTGCGCGGAGAAGTCATATCGTCGCGGAGCTTAGGCGAAGCCCTGCGTCGGTGGAGCATCATCATCGCCACCACGCCCGTCGTCTTGTGGAACTCATCCCCGACGCTTTGCTGGATCGGAGCCGGGGATCGTCATCGAGCTGAGCGTGTGCTGAACACGGAGGTGCCGTCGTTCGGTACTTGGATCGGTCGGATCGTGAAGACGCACGACTACATCAACAGCGTTGTTATAACGCTTCCGCTTTCGGTCTACGAGGGTACGTGGACAGACACTCTCCCCTCTCGTTGCTATGCCATCACCATGGTCATGTGTGTGCGTAGGAAATTTTTTGAAATTACTACGTTCCCCAACAGTATATGATGATGATGGAAGTTGCATGGCAATATATCTCAGAATGGCTATGGGAATGCCATGATAGGTAGGTATGGTGGCTGTTTTGAGGAAGATATAAGGAGATTATGTGTGACAGAGCGTATCATATCACGGGGTTTGGATGCACCGGCGAAGTTTGCACCGACTCTCGAGGTGAGAAAGGCAATGCACTGTACCGAAGAGGCTAGAAATGATGGAAGGGTGAGAGTGCGTATACTCCATGGACTCAACATTAGTCATAAAGAACTCACATACTTATTGCAAAAGTCTATTAGCTATCGAAACAAAGTACTACGCGCATGCTCCTAGGGGGATAGATTGGTAGGAAAAGACCATCGCTCGTCCCCGACCGCCACTCATAAGGAAGACAATCAATAAATAAATCATGCTCTGACTTCGTTACATAACGGTTCACCATACGTGCATGCTCACGGGAATCACAAACTTCAACACAAGTATTTCTACAATCCACAATTACCCACTAGCATGACTCTAATATCACCATCTTTATATCGCATAAAACTATTGCAAGGAATCAAACATATCATATTCAGTGATCTACAAGTTTTATGTAGGATTTTATGACTAACCATGTGAATGACCAATTCCTGTCAACTCTCTAAATAGATATAAGTGAAGCAGGAGAGTTTAATTATTTCTACAAAAGATATGCCCACGCTTTAACAAATATAAGTGAAGCAAAATAGCATTCTACAAATGGCGGTTTTCTATGTGTAGGGAAACAGGCAATCCAAACTTCAAAAGATATAAGTGAAGCACATGAAGCATTCTATGAAACCATACTCAAAAGATATAAGTGAAATGCGAAGAGCATTCTATAAATCAACCAAGGACTATCTCATACCAGCATGGTGAATTTACTAAAAGAAAAGTAAAAAGCACACAACGCTCCAAGATTTACGTATATCATGTGATGAATAAAAATATAGCTCCAAGTAAAATAACCAATGATCGTTAGAAGAAAGAGGGGATGCCTTCCGGGGCATCCCCAAGCTTAGTTGCTTGGGAATCCTTGAATATTACCTTGGGGGTGCCTCGGGCATCCGCAAGCTTAGGCTCTTGCCACTCCTTATTCCTTCATCCTTCGTGATCTCACCCAAAACTTGAAAACTTCAATCACACAAAACTTAACAAAACCCTCGTGAGATCCGTTAGTATAATAAAGCAAATCACCACTTTAAGTACTGTTGCAAACTCATTCATATTTTATTTTTGCATTGTAGCTACTGTAATATAACTTTTCCATGGCTTATACCACCGATACAATCGATAGTTTCATCAAAACAAGCAAGCAATGCATCAAAAATAGAATCTGTCTTAAATAGGACAGTTTGTAGTAATCTAGACATTAACCATACTTCTGGTACTCCAAAAATTCTGAAAAATTTAGGAAAAATAAACAATGTGTATATAAAGACAGTGCAAAAAGTTTAAGAACCATTTGACGTTCCAGTAAAAAAATGTAAAATCACGCACTACAGCCAAAGTTTCTGTTTTGCACCGCACAAACCAACAAGAAATGTAAAAATCCTAAAGGCAAATCTTGGCACATTATTTTTATAATACAATGGAATTGTACAAGGGGATAATTATTTTCGTTGAAAAGTTTCTGTAATCAACATTCACAAAGTTTCCGTGAGCATGAACAAAGTTCAAGGAGCTCCCTCACTTCAACAATGCTTGTGTCTCTCACTTTCACTTTCCTTTATGAAAATTTTTGGGTTCCCCTCTTTATTTTTTTGTTCTTAAACTCCATAAAAGCATTCAACAGAAATAAATGACTCTGTAAAACTTCCGAGTTGTCTCCCTGGCAGCACTTTCTTTAAAGCCATTAAGCTAGGCATAAGGTGCTCAAGTAATGAATCCACCCGGATCCCAAGGTATATCAAAGCCAATTTGAATCAACAATGATTTAGAATTTAGTAGTGAGCACAAAGCAGCATATATCAAGCAATGACGAAGTCTAACTCTCTTCATATGCATGGGCATGTCATACAAGAACAATTCATGAACATCAAGTAAAGGCCAATACATAACATAAGAAGTTTCTTGCAATTTTATCGTGTTGGAAACATGGAGAGGCGGAGATGTAGTTCCTCTCTCATAATAATTGCAAGTAGGAGCAGCAAGCACGTGCATATTATATTCATCAAAATTACCATGTGCAACGGTAAAAATCCACCCATCAATATAATCCTTGATAAGTGCAAACTTCTCCGATATAGTGTAGTTTGGAGAATTCAAAAAGATAATAGGACAATCATGTGTGGGTGCAATACCAACAATTTCATGTTTAACATAAGGAACAATAGCAAGTTCATCTCCATAAGCATAATTCATATTAGCATCTTGTCCACAAGAATAGCAAGCATCAAGTTCAGCAAAAAGGGATATTTCAAACGAATCAACGGGATCATAGCAATTATCATGGCATTCATCCTTCGATAGGAACGAAGGGACATTAAATAACGTATGAGTTGGAGAGTTACTCTCATTAGAAGGTGGGAACGGGTAGCTAATCCGATCTTCCTCCTTTTGTTCTTCGCTCTCCTCATCATCTTTTCATCCAATGAGCTCACGGTTTCATCAATTTCTTCTTCCATAGACTCCTGAAAAATATTAATCTCTTCTCGAACAGCGGAGACTTTCTCAATATTTTCATCAATATCATAATTGTATTTATAATTCTCATAGCAATATTTAAGGATAGCTAAATTTTCAGGCCTATAAACTGAATCATCAAAATCTTCAAACTCTTTAAACAAAGATTCAATTTCACACGCACCCTTAAAAGCAAGAAATTCTTCTATTCATTCCACATCATAGTAATCATATATACCATTAGCATAAGAAGCTAAGGTTTCATTATCATTAAATTTGCATGAAAAGGGAAGGTGTGGAGCCTTCATCCTAGAGCAACAAGTATAATCATATCTCAAGCATAGTTGCCGAGCATACCAATGCAACATACAAATTTGATCCCATAATAGTTTCCCTTTTTGAGTCAAGCGATAATCCCTAAAGTATTCACGTTGATACAACGTGTCTCCCATTACATAATTGAATGGGGTTTTCTCAGTATTATTAAAGTAGTGCATAATATCTTTCACATAATGAGCATCGAGGGTTTTAGGAGGTTCCCCATCTCCATGAGTAGCAAGTAAACCTATTTTTTTGGTATTTCATGTTCCATATCCATAACTAAAGATAGATAACAACTTAGAACAGAAAATAAAAATTACTTAGTGATAAAGCAAACAAGCACACACGAGAATATTCACCCCACGCTATTGCTCCCCGACGACGGCGCCAGAAAAAGGTCTTGATAACCCACAAGTATAGGGGATCAGTTGTGGCCTCTTTCGATAAGTAAGAGTGTCGAACCCAATGAGGAGCTAAAGGTAGAACAAATATTACCTCAAGTTCTATCGACCACTGATACAACTCTATGCATGCTTAAGGTTTGCTTTACCTAGAACAAGTATGAAACTAGAAGTACTTTGTAGGTGTTGTTGGACAGGTTTGCAAGATATTTAAGAGCGCGTAAATAAAAAGTAGGGGCTGTTTAGATGAAGACACAACTAAGTTAGTTTTAGTAGAGAGCTTTTTGTCACACAAGCAAGTTATTTGTCCCTAGGCAATCGATAACTAGACCGGTAGTCACTATTGCAATTTTATATGAGGGAGAGGCATAAGCTAACATACTTTCTCTCCTTGGATCATATGCACTTATGATTGGAACTCTAGCAAGCATCCGAAACTACTAAAGATCATTAAGGTAAAACCCATTCATAGCATTAAAGTATCAAGTCCTCTTTATTCACATACGCAAACAACCTACTTACTCGGGTATGTGCTTCTGTCACTCACGCCACCCACCATAAGCAAATCATGAGCATATTGCAAATCCTACAGCGGGGATCCCTCACGCTTGCGTGACACGGAGAGCACCATAGGACAACACCAATAATAAAACATGCAACTCAAACCAATCACGATCATCAATGAACCCATAGGACAAAACGGATCTACTCAAACATCATAGGATAGCCATAAATCATTGGGAAATAATATATAGCGTTGAGCACCATGTTTAAGTAGAGATTACATCGGGTAAAAGAGGGGTTACACTGCTGCATAGAGGGGGGAAGAGTTGGTGATGATGGCGGTGAAGTTGTTGGTGTAGATCATTGTCGCGATGATGGCCCGACGGCGTTCCGGCGCCACCGGGAGAGAGGGGGAGAGAGCCCCCCTTCTTATTCTTCTTCCTTGACCTTCCCCCTAGATGGGATAAGGGTTTCCTCTCTGGTCCTTGGCTTCCAAGGCGAAAGAGGGGCGGGAGCCCCTCCGAGATTGGATCTCTCTCTCTCTCTCTCTCTCTCTCTCTCTCTCTCTCTGTTTCCTTCTGTTTCTGCGCTCCCTGATTCTGCCTTTTCACCGTTTCTTAAATTCCCGGAGATCCGTAACTCCGGTTAGGCTGAAAATTGGACATGATTTTTATCTGGATATTGGCTTTCTTGCGGCGAAAGATGGGCACCAACCGCCTTACGAAGTGTCCATGAGGGCCCAGGGCGCGTCCTACCCCCTAGGGCACGCCCCTCATCCTCGTGGGCCCCTCAGGCATCGTCTCGCGTTGATTCCACTTCCGAAAATTCACCATTATTCCAAAAAAATCTCCGTAAGTTGTTATCCCATTTGGACTTCGTTTGATATGGGTTTTCTGTGAAACAAAAAACATGCAAGATACAGGAACTGGCACTGGGCATTGGATCAATATGTTAGTCCCAAAATAGTATAAAAAGTTGCCAAAAGTATGTAAAAGTTGTAGAATATTGGCATGGAACAATAAAAAATTATAGATAATGACCATAGAAGGTTCTATTCATGTAAACAGAACAACAATTATTCTTTGACTTAAATGAATAACCGTATTGTAATAAACATGATCCAATCATATTCATGCTAAACGCAAACATCAAATAACATTTATTTTAGGTTCAAAACTAATCCCGAAGGTAAAAGGAGTGTCGATGGTGATCTTATCAACCTTGGAATCATTTCCAACACACATCGTCACCTTGCCCTTAACTAGTCTCTGTTCATTTTGCAACTCCTGTTTCGAGTTACTAATCTTAGCAACTGAACCTGTCGGGGATATACCCCGCTGTGTAACCCGCCGGATGTATGACCCGACTGGAAGTGTGGCGATTCACTAGTGCCCCGCCCGGATCTTGGCGGTTCACAGTTAACCCACCTGATCTTGGCGACTCACTAGTAACCCGGCGGGCGGATCAGATGGACGACAAGACCCAAGGCCCAACAGGCCAGCTTATACTCTGGTGGGCCGGTTTAAGAGGAAAGCGTAAGGAATATTCTCTTATAAAAGAAGAAGAAGAAACAATCTCTAAGGTTAGACACAACTAAAGGGGAGCCGGCTTACGCGGCGACTCCCACATGATCATAATGAGACCTAGCCTCAAACAGCATGTAGGGTTATTACCGGATGATGTTTCCTGGGGCCCGAAGCTGTCTAAATCCTTGTCTTATGTTGCGTCTCTCGATTCCGCCCAACCCCTCTCAAGCTACTACATAGATGTGTTGGCCTCGCGACTAAGTCCTCACACTAAGGACATCTGCCATGAAAATTCCACGGCAGTTGGCGCCCACTGTGGGGCTCGCGCACGGTGGTGTTGAGTTCTTGGAGGGATCTCTCTCAGGGATTGAGGAGTTTGCAATTATCTGGTTGAAGAAGAGCCGGTCTGGAAAGATCTGCATCAGCATCAGGTTCATCGACTTAGATTTGTGATTGGTGAAAATTAGGGTTCTAATTTGTTGTGTTGCCTCAAATCACCGATATTAACAGAGACACCGCAAGTCGCCGAGGAACCAATCACGGACCAGTTATCATTTTTTCCACGCAAAGACTGTGGTCAAACCATCGGGGATCTTGCGGATCTACTACCTTGAGACCGTTCTGCCTTGCGAGCGACCGCGCCTGTAAGCCGCCGTCGACGACCGCCGTTCATCTACATAAGCAATCTAAGGTATATAACACTCGAGGACGGTTCTGAAACCGAACAATTTGGCCAGCCATGATCAAACAAAGAAGCGAACAAAGACAAGAGTATATCACGAGGTGTCATACACCAACAAGAGTATATACGAACATGGATGGTCAAACCAATCTTGACCCGAAAGAAGGACTGGAACCGTGCTGCGGCACCCTGAGTTGCCGACGCCGATTCGTTTCCATCGCCGACTCATGCCCTGACTCGGACTCCGAGTGCCCTCCGCTCTGATCCACTCCAACTCGGCTTTGTCCTGGCCTGACCGTGCCTGTTGCTTCCACAAGCCGCCGCTGGCCAGGGCCTCAGCCGAGGTGTCACGATCGCCGTTCTGACCACGACTCGAAAGTGGAGAGGCACGCAGGCTCTGCGGCTGCAGCCGCGTTTCACGGGCGCCTTCCCGTCGGCCGCCTCCATCTCCGTCAACCGTCTCCGCTGTGGCCGCCTTGACCCGCCCCCGCGTTGAGCCGGCCTTGCCTCTGCCGCGAGTCGCCTGCTGCTCCCGCCCATCACTGACGCATCTGCCATGTGTGGCCGCGGCCGGCTCTGCCCTCTCCGCGTGACCCGCACATGCCGGTTCTGCTGTGCCTCGTTCCATTGCCGAGCCGCCACAACCGCGTTTGAGCCGCCGCAGTTGCAACCCGCCCTGTTCCGACGGTGCCGGTGTGCTACTACCGTTCCGGTTGGCTGCTTAAGCAGAGTGCTACTCCTAATACGTTCAGATTACTATATCCCGTTTGCAATCCAAAACTGGCCAGGAAGTACACTCATGGGGGGCAACTAAGGGGAATCTGAAGTTGGAAAAAGTACACGCATACAAGGGCAAATCAATCAGCCCATACTCCGTGAAAAAAAGATTGAAGAAAAACAGTTGCTCAAAACCTGATGCGACTATGAAAAAAGGGGTCCAGGCCATGGTCCCGCTGGCGACCTCAAGTCATTTGCATCCACATCATTGTGGTCTCGCCTGACCAACGCCTCTCCACCGCGGTTCACAGCACCGCTCCTACAGCTGCTGTTGTAGTTCACATCCACCGTCGCGGTTACGCGCCAGGCTGGCTTGGTAGATGCGGGAATGGAGAGTTGAGGTGGGGTATACTGGTAGTAGTAGTACTCTGGTCATCCCGGCCAGAGGAGGAGTCGGAGTTTTTTCCTCCAAGTTCAGTGCCAGCGCACGCATTGGAGACTATGAGCATTACAATCTGAAACAAACGGAATATTAAGTTCTCTCAAGGAGTTAAAGAGATCACGTGATGGAGATATCAACACTACTGATTCATCTGGTATCAGACCAGACTAGCACATTTACGCTGCTGTTGAACCTCAGTATATCCCAGTTAAACTCCGGACCACGTAAAGATCATCCGTCGTCCGAACAAACCAGGTGATATTCATCTAAGTTTATTTTATTAAACATATTGTTTTCATCAAAGAACAATTACTTTGGTCTATATATTTTTATGTGCAGCAAAGGTGGTGCCATGCTGTGCCTATGAAGTGTATGTCAGCACCATCACGCACCGGCATCTGCACCCGCTTACTGATGGAACAGGTGTGCGCAAGTCGCCGCCCGTGCAGCTTAATCTACATCAACCCGCCGGAGCCGCGTTGAGCCGCCCTTGCCGCTTTGAGCCGCCGGGGTTATATTAAGTCACCGGTCTGCCTGAGCCACCGGAACTATATTGAGTCGCTGCTCTGCCTGAGCCACCTCTGTCACGATAAACGGATCATACGTCGTCCAAACAAATCAGGTGATATCCATCCAAGTTTGTTTTATTAGCACATGTTGTTTTTGTCAAAGAACAAGTTTATCTTTGCCTTGGTCTGCAATATTGTTTATGAAGGGCAGTTATTTATGACAAAAAGTGATATTATACCACGGAGATGGAGTCACGCCAACATCTTTTGGCACAGGTGGTTGTCGTTACTCAACGGACTCCTGCACCGGCTTACGACGTCGTGGCCGTCTCTCGCGACCGCGCCGGCTTACGACGTCGTGGCCGTCTCTCCCGACCATGCCGGCTTACAACAAGGAGGACAACTTGCCTGTCCGCACCGCCTTACAACGCCACGACCGGTTCATCTGGCCGTGCTGCCTCAGATGTTGCGGTCGTATTTACTGTCCGTCTCTCGCGGCCTGGTCTACATCAACACATCGGGCCGTACCTGTCTGCATGAGCTGTTTATTGAGTATGAGCAAGTCACTGCTTGGGAAGCCCGGTTTTTTCCAACAAATTGGAGGCAAATTATCATGTATTATTAGCCGCCGTCTGCACTGGATGGCTCAATGGGCAGGCGCGCAAGTCACTGTCACTAAAGTTTGGTTAAACTTCAAACAACCAGTTGGAAGGAACCATTGGCCGAGTTGCTGACATGGCTCATACGAGATCATTTATAAACCCGCTGCAGTCACCTCAACCTTCTGTGGATTCACATCGCACTTTCAACGCCAATGATATACACCTTCTGCTATGGTCAAATATGGAGAATCTCAAGCCAACACCTCGAGTCATCTTGAGACTCGGGGGCTACAATGGTATGACTTGGCAGAATTGGCCGGTTTCAATGCATTCAAAAACTCCGGGTCATTGGAGGGAAAAATAACCCAGCCCCGGAGATTACCGCTATATTGGTGAAAAATTTAAAGGCCGTCAGAATATTTCCGGCTTAAAAAAAGGATTCCGGTATAAAATCCGGTTCAAGAGACATCTCTCTCCCACAAAGCACTGAAGCTCTTAATATCCAGTTTAAAAACCGGTTCAAGGGAAATTTATTTACCACAAAGCTTTGAAGCTCTCATATCCGGTTCAAATCCGGCTCAAGGTAAATTTATCTCTCACAAAGTTTTGAAGCTTTCAAATCCGGTTTAAACTTCTGGTTCAAAAAGAATTAATCTCTCGCAAGTTCGAGTTCTCAGAAAGATTAAAGGGTGCCAAAAAGAGCTCGCTACCATGATGCGCAGTTCAAACATGGGTATCCTGCCTTACGGCTTATCTTATTATGGTCAATTGGGGGCTTCCTGTTCATGAGCATAGCTGTCGGTACCCTCTTGATCGGTGCGATGCCAAAAATTTATATAGTCACTTGGGGGCTTCCTGTTCAAACATAGGTCGTATTCGAACCAAAGAGAACATAGTTGTCGGTACCCTTTTGATTGGCACACTGCCAAACCCACTAGGGGGCTTCTTGATCATATCCGAATCTTAGCTCAACCCCTTTGGGTCCGACGTGGATCGTATTCGAATCAACGTCGTTAAACAACTCTCAAGGTCATTTGGGGGCTTCCTGTTCAAACATAGGTCGTATTCGAACCAAAGAAAACATAGCTGTCGATACCCTCTTGATCGGCAACGCCAAAGCCACTAGGGTCTATATGATCGTATTCGAATCTTAGCTTAACCCCTTTGGAACGGTTTTCTGATCGTATTCGAATCAGAAGCCTCAAAATTTTTTAAGTCTCTTTTTGTGAACATTTTTTTGGATTTTACTTGAGGCTTTTTTTATCATATCTAAAGTATATAAGTGTGGTTTAAATTTAACCCGGCTTGGCTTTGGACGATAAGTCGCCAGCATGTGATAATCATCATATATTTGGAAGTATTGGCTTCTAAGGATTGGGTTATCACCCTTACTGCATAGGTCATGTAAACCGGCAGTACAAATTCAATATCACAATGGTTATATGTGGGATATTATGACCCACCCTGCGGTAAACCGCCAAGGGATCTTGTGATCTACTTGTGTGCAGGATAAGCCTACATTTGGGTGGTTACCCGCCCTGGCTTTTGATGTTAAGTCGCCAGAGCATATGTTGTTTAAACTCTGTGCAGGATTTGCAGAATTATGACTTATATAAATGCTTAAGTTCAAGCTCATCATCAAAATTGATACTTCAAAAGGGTTATCCATTTTGGATTTTCTCAAAGGCTGTAAGCCGCCGGGTTACAGAAATTCCGGCTTATAATGAATGTGCATTAAGTCGCCATCAGCCAAGAGCCGCTGAGTATTTAAACTCCGAATTTACTTGTCAACTGATAAGGTGTTTACATTTTTAATAGACAACATGGCCGGATTTTTATTATGGTTATCAATAGCCAATATTATTATGGAGGTCTTCAAAGTTGCTTCAGCGCAATGGTTGTTATTTTATTAATGGACATGATTTATTTCTACAATAGATGGAATAGTCCCGAGTCGCTGCAGGCTTACGACTCGGCACTTGGGGGCTACATTATTCAAGTTGAGATTAAATCAAATATGCAAGTCTCATGTCGCTGCAAGCATGCACCATGACACTTGGGGGCTAATGCAAAGTCATTTTTTGCTCACCTTATTGAAGACCCGACTCCTCACATTGTAATGAGCCGGCCCTTGGGGGCTACCAATTGCTCCTGTAAAAAATTCAAGGTACACAAGCATTAATCCATTATATTGAACGGTCCAGTATTCAGTTGGTAGAGTACAAAGCTCTTAACCTTGTGGACGTGGGTTCAAGCCCCATGGTGAAGATTATATTATATGCCAGTATTATCAATAAATTATATACAAAGTCCCAACTCAGTATTATCTTACTAAGCCGGCCCTTGGGGGCTACACTGCTTGAAGTTTTTGTGAGCATAAGGCAATTACATGTCCCAGGTTGCTGCAAGCATGACAACCCGGCACTTGGGGGCTACATATGTGGAATAGTCAGTTTTGACTAGTGACTGAGATGAAAAATCTGGATTTCTTTAAGGTTGCAGCATTTATATTGAAACAAGTCTTAAGCTATCACTATGTTTCTCCTCTTAAGACTTGGGGGCTACAGGTAATATGCATATAAAGGAGGAACATCTTCAGATTCTCAGTTTTTGAGCAAATCAGGAAGATTACTTGAGTGACCCGATGTTGGCAATAATCATGACCCGGTGTGTATAACAGTCATAACCCGGAATCATCAGTCTTTATAACCCGACAATTTTGGCAATAATAAACCGGCAAGTTCTATATCTTCAATCCGGCTGAATATCAGATGAGTATTTCAAAAACCAATATTTTTTAAACCGACACTTTGGAAGCCGACTCAAGTGGATTATTTCTTACAATATTTCTCTACAAGAGACCAATGTCAGCAAATTGATTCTGAAGCTGGCCTGTTGACCCGGATTTTCCAAAAGAAGTATCTGGATTTTTTGCATTGACAAAGTTGAAACATATCTGTATATATCAAGAAGGAGATGTCAAGGACTTAAGGATGATCAAGTTCCGGCTTACAAAGAATTTTTAACCCGGAGCACAGCCTGGTCAAATTTGTTCTTGAGTTATTTTGCAGGATCAGTTTAACATGGATAAATCCAAATTAAACTTGGGGCTAATGTCGGGGATATACCCCGCGGTGTAACCCGCCGGATGTATGACCCGGCTGGAAGTGTAGCGATTCACTGGTGCCCCGCCCGGATCTTGGCGATTCACAGTTAACCCGCCCGATCTTGGCGACTCACTAGTAACCCGGCGGGCGGATCAGATGGACGACAAGACCCAAGGCCCAACAGGCCGACTTATACTCTGGTGGGCCGGTTTAAGAGGAAAGCGTAAGGAATATTCTCTTATAAAAGAAGCAAGAATACACAATCTCTAAGGTTAGACACAACTAAAGGGGAGCCGGCTTATGCGGCGACTCCCACATGATCATAATGAGACCTAGCCTCAAACAGCATGTAGGGTTATTACCGGATGATGTTTCCCGGGGCCCGAAGCTGTCTAAATCCTTGTCTTATGTTGCGTCTCTCGATTCCTCCCAACCCTCTCAAGCTACTACATAGATGCGTTGGCCTCGCGACTAAGTCCTCACATTAAGGACATCTGCCGTGAAAATTCCACGACAGAACCGGTTTCAAATACCCTGGGGTTACTATGAACACTAGTAAAGTACACATCAATAACATGTGTATCAATTATACTTTTGTTCACTTTGCCATCCTTCTTATCCGCCAAGTATTTGGGGTAGTTCCGCTTCCAGTGACCATTCCCTTCGCAGTAGAAGCACTCAGTTTCAGGCTTAGGTGTAGCTTTGGGCTTCTTAACAGGAGTGGAAACTTGCTTGCCATTCTTCTTGAAGTTCCATTTCTTTCCCTTTCCCTTTTAGTTGAAACTAGTGGTCTTGTCAACCATCAACACTTGATGCTTTTTCTTGATTTCTACCTTTGCCGATTTTAGCATCGCGAAGAGCTTGGGAATCGTTTCCGTTATCCCTTGCATATTATAGTTCATCATGAAGTTCTAGTAACTTGGTGACAGTGACTAGAGAACTCTGGCACTCAATATCTTATCTGGAAGATTAACTCTCACTTGATTCAAGTGATTGTAGTACTCCGACATTCTGAGCACATGCTCACTAGCTGAGCTATTCTCCTCCATCTTGTAGGCAACGTACTTGCCAGAGGTCTCATACCTCTTAACACGGGCATGAGTCTAAAATATCAATTTCAGCTCTTGGAACATCTCATATGCTCCGTGGTGTTTTCAAAATATTTTTGAAGTCCCGTTCTAAGCCGTAAAGTAGGGCGCACTAAACTATCAAGTAGTCATCATACCGAGCTTGTCAAATGTTCATAATGTCAGCATCAGCTCCTGCAACAGGTGTGTCACCTAGCAGTGCATCAAGGAGATAATTCTTCTGTGCATCAATGAGGATAATCCTCAGATCACGGACCCAGTCCGCATCATTGCTACTATCATCTTTCAACTTAGTTTTCTCTAGGAACATATCAAAAATAAAACAGGGGAGCTATACGCGAGCTATTGATCTACAACATAGATATGCAAATACTATCAGGACTAAGTTCATGATAAATTAAGTTCAGTTAATCATATTACTTAAGAACTCCCACTTAGATAGACATCCCTCTAGTCATCTAAATGATCACGTGATCCATATCAACTAAACCATGTCCGATCATCACGTGAGATGGAGTAGTGTTCAACGGTGAACATCTCTATGTTGATCATATCTACTATATGATTCACGTTCGACCTTTCGGTCTCAGTGTTCCGAGGCCATGTCTATATATGCTAGGCTCGCAAGTTTAACTTGAGTATTCTGCATGTGCAAAACTATCTTACACCCGTTGTATGTGAACGTAGAGCTTATCACACCCGATCATCACGTGGTGTCTCGACACACGACGAGTAACAACGGTGCATACTCAGGGAGAACACTTTTACCTCGAAATTTAGTGAGGGATCATCTTATAATGCTACCGCCGTAATAAGCAAACTAAGATGCATAAAAGATAAACATCACATGCAATCAAAATACGTGACATGATATGGCCATCATCATCTTGTGCCTTTGATCTCCATCTCCAAAGCACCGTCATGATCTCTATCATCATCGGCTTGACACCTTGATCTCCATCGTAGCGTCATTGTCGTCAACTATTATTGCTCTACTTGTGAGCCGTTAGATTCATCAAACTTCACATCTACCGTCTCTTCAACCTTTCGGGTGAAATTGTTGTAGACACGGTAAGTGTGAGAGTTTGAGCCATAACCTAGTAGGAAACCTTCATGAGACTTAGGAGCAAATTTAGAACGACGATGCTTATCAAGAATGTAGCACTTTGAGCCAAATACTCGAAAGTATCCAACTTGGGGTTTGTTACCGATGAGGAGCTCGTATGCCGTCTTGCCGAGTAGCTTGTGAAGATACAAGCGATTTGTTGCATGACAAGCTATCTCAACCGCTTCTGCCCAAAAGTGCTTCGGCGTCTTGTACTCATCAAGCATCGTTCTCGCCATTTTGATGAGCGTCCGGTTCTTCCTCTCAACAACTCCATTTTGTTGAGGTGTGTACGTAGCCGAGAACTCGTGTGAAATCCCTTCTTCGTCAAGAAAGGTGTCCACGTTTGCGTTCTTGAACTCCGTTCCGTTGACGCTGCGAACCTTCTTGATCTTCACTTCAAACTGATTTTGAGCCTTCCTGGCGAAGTTTTTTAAGATCTTTGGACCTGCGATTTATCATCGAGAAAGAACACCCACGTAAATCTTGAAAAATCATCAACTATAACTAGACCAAAAGAATTTCCACCGAGACTCTTGTAAGCGTTGGGACAAAAAGATCCATGTGAAGTAGCTCAAGTGGCCTCCTTGTGGTCATGATGTTCTTCACGGGATGCCTTCCTCCAACCTGTTTACCTGCTTGACAAGCACTGCAAAGTCTGTCCTTATCAAATATGACATTGTTAACACCAAGGATATGATTCCCTTTGATAAGCTTGTCAAGGTTTCTCATGCCAACGTGACCTAGTCGTCTATGCCATAACCAACCTTTTGAGGATTTAGCAATGAAGCAAGTTTTAGGTTGAGCCTTTTTAGAGAAATCAACAATGTAAAGATCACCTCTACGTATACCGGTAAAGACCATTTTATGATTGTCTCGACGAAACACTTGGCAATCTACTTTAGTAAATAGGACATTGAAACCGAAATCAGCAAGTCTAGATACTGAAAGTAAGTTGTATCCAAGAGATTCAACGAGCATAACATTCTGAATGGAGCTATCATGTGAGATGGCCACCTTACCGAGGCCAACCACCTTACCCTTTTATTTGTCACTGAAAGTGTCATACTTTCGAGGACTATCATTTTCAGCAAGCTCACGAAACATGTCTTTATCTCCGGTCATGTGATCGGTACATCCACTGTCAAGAACCCATTCCTTTCCTCCTGGCATATATCCCCGAAGATTTGCCATAAGACCAAAATGTCTCATTGCATCGTCAAGATCGAAGTCACTATCATCATCCTCATCATAGTATCCATGTTCAACATCGTCATGTGGCGGATCAAGTCCTAGAGAGGGTAATTCGTTAGAGTGAGTTTGACAATGATCTTGCTTATGAATTCTTATAGCTTCGAAATAATATCACCAATAATTCCAACATCTCCTTTGGCACGCATAAGGTTTGTAAGTTCAAATAGACGATCACCAAACATATGATCACTAGTATTCATCTTACTCAAGGCAATAGACTTATGGAGAATCTCATCTAGATTTTTCAAGGAATAATTCGAAAAGCGTTCCTCAAGAAATTTCCATATAGTGTAGGCACACTCAAGAGTAGGCAAGTTTCTAATTAAGTTTCTAGGCAAGCCTCTAGTGATAAGATTAACAGTTCTAAGATTCCTAATCATGTCAATTGATTCATCAAGGGTAGGATGCATAGGATCAACATGAGGTGCACAAGGGCTAGCAATGTACTTGTTCAAATGATATTGATTGAAAATTACAAGCATCTCATTTTTCCACTCATGAAAATACTCTCCATCAAGTATAGGCACTCTATGTCTAAGACTCCCCAAAGTAGACTCATCCATATTCCTCCAATGGTGATTAAACCAAGGAAATGGAGACCAATGCTCTGATACCACTTGTAGGACCTTGAGAAGAGGTGTCTAGAGGGGGCGTGATTAGACACTAAGTACCAAAGTTGTAGTTTTTAACTTCTTTAGGTTTAAGTGGAGTTTAGGGACAAGTTTAACATTCACAATACATAACAAGCAAGCACGCAAAGAGTATATGAGCAGCGGAAAGTAAAGCATGCAACTTGCAAGAATGTAAAGGGAAGGGTTTTGGAGGATTCAAACGCAATTGGAGACACGGATGTTTTTGTCGTGGTTCCGATAGGTGGTGCTATCGTACATCCACGTTGATGGAGACTTCAACCCACGAAGGGTAACGGTTGTGCGAGTCCACGGAGGGCTCCACCCACGAAGGGTCCACGAAGAAGCAACCTTGTCTATCGCACCATGGCCATCTCCCACGAAGGACTTGCCTCACTAGCGGTAGATCTTCACGAAGTAGGCGATCTCCTTGCCCTTACAAACTCCTTGGTTCAACTCCACAATCTTGCTCGGAGGCTCCCAAGTGACACCTAGCCAATCTAGGAGACACCACTCTCCAAGAAGTAACAAATGGTGTGTTGATGATGAACTCCTTGCTCTTGTGCTTCAAATGATAGTCTCCCCAACACTCAACTCTCTCTCATAGGATTTGGATCTGGTGGAAAGAAGATTTGAGTGGAAAGAAACTTGGGGAAGGCTAGAGATCAAGATTCATATGGTAGGAATGGAATATCTTGGCCTCAACACATGAGTAGGTGGTTCTCTCTCAGAACTGGTAAGTTGGAAGTGTAGGTTTGTTCTGATGGCTCTCTCCACAAATGAAGAGGAGGTGGAGGGGTATATATAGCCTCCACACAAAATCTAACCGTTACACACAATTTACCAAACTCGGTAGGACCGAATCAACAAACTCGGTCAGACCGATTCAGTAAACCTAGAGAACGTTAGTGATTTCGGTGGGACCGACATGCAACTCGGTAGGACCGATATGGTTAGGGTTAGGGCATAACGTAATCTCGGTGAGACCGATTACACAAACTCGGTGAGACCGATTTTGGTAATAACTTCACCAGAGAGCTGGTCAGCCAAACTCGGTGGGACCGATTACTCAAACTCGGTGGGACCAATTTTGGTAAGAAGTTAACCAGAGAGTTTGCATTGTAATCTTGGTAGTACTGTCGGGGATATACCCCGTGGTATAAACCGCCGGATGTATGACCTGGCTAGAGTTTGGCGATTCACCGGCGACCCACTTGGACCTGGCGGTTTAAGATTCATTGGTAATCCGGCAGGTGGGTCAGAGGAGCGACAAGACCCGGTGGCCCAACGGGCGGTTTATGGAAGGCCGAATCATGCTATGGTGGGCTGGTTTATGAGGAAAGCGTAAGGACTATTCTCCCACAAAGGAAGCAAGACTAGGACTCCACTTGTAATAGAGTAATCCTAATCCTACTAGGACTAGTCATGTAACCCGCCCCTTCAACATATATAAGGAGGGGCAGGGCTCCCCAAAGAGGGAGAAGCGAGAAGCAAGAAACAATCTCTAGGACTAGACACAACTAGAGGAGAGCCGGTTTACGGCGACTCCCTCGTGATGATAATGAGATCTAGCCTCAAACAGCATGTAGGGCTATTACCGGATGATGTTTCCCGGGGCCCGAAGCTGTCTAAATCTTTGCTTGCGTGTTGCGTCTCTCGATTCCGCTCAACCCCTCTCAAGCTACCACATAGATGTGTTGGCCTCACGACTAAGTCCTCACACTAAGGACATCTGCCGTGACAATTCCACGACAGTTGGCGCAAACCGTGGGGCCCATCGTGGGGCTAGCGCACGGTGGTGTTGAGTTCTTGAAGGGATCTCTTTTAAGGATCGAGAAGATATGACTCGCCGGATCAACAAGAGCCGGCATGAAAGATTGATGACTCGGCGTCCCCAAACCGCCTGACTCGGCGTCCACGGCCTCGAGTTGCCCCCTCGGCCAGCTTTTCTCCGGGTCGCCTCGGCCATGCCTCCGGGTCATGGACTCCGTGCGACGGTGGCTCGTGTCACCTCTACCTCGAGCGGAGCTGTTTCTGTTGGTCTTAACCCGCGGCTGCTCTCCTTTGCCATGGCAGTCTTCGCGCCAGGACGGATGGACAATCAGAAGCAACGCTGCTGAAAGCACACACATCAAATCCATCAGAATCATCAACCCGTCCGCATGGAGACAGAGCTAGTCAGATAGCCCATACCAAATTATCAAGTACTGGTAACTCATCATGTCAAGCTACAGAGTTTGATCCCCGTTTCCTATGGGCGTACAAACAAAGCTATCAAGTATTGCTAGTACGAGTCGGATCTGAGAAACAATCAAGTCAAAAAAAAAGAGAGTCAAACCAACCACGACAGGAAGGAGGACACGGACAAGAGTCGATTAAGCCGGCCACGACACGAAAAGCAGACGTGGATTCGATCCTCCGCCAGAGTCGCCGCAGCGCCTCCACGCCTGTTTATTGAGCCGCGATGGGAGTTGATTTCTTGTGACCTGAGTCGAACCGTCGCCGCGGCTCGCTCCGCTAGCCGTCTCCGTGGGATGCGCCGCTCTGCTGGCCCTAAGTCGCCGCCGCTGAACCAGGCGCCTCCCTCGTTCCAACCTCGTCGAAGCCGGCCGTGCCATCGCTTTTGCCAACCTGCCACGACCTCCCATCACCTCTAGGCCGGTCGCCACCACTGCGCCCTCGTCGTTCGAACTGCCGGTCGCCGAGCCACTGAGCCACCCCGGCGTGAGCAGCCCGTCGCCTGCTTAAGCACGCGCGGCCTCACCGGCCATCGCCGCCTCACCATCGCCACGGTCTTCCCTGTTGCATCGAGCCGCTGTGGATGGCGTGCCTCTGGGTCACTCCGCCGCCGTGAGCCGTTATGCGCGCCAGCGGCGTAGCCATGGCGGCTTCCCTGCTGCGGCAACCACATGATGCTAAGCGCGCTTCGTTTTAAGCTGCGGCGGTGAATCGCCGCCTTTGCCGCGCTGCCAAGTCACCGTTGCCGTCGCGTACTTCTTGCCTTGAGCCGTCAGGGACTCGTTCTTGCCTTGCCCGAGCTTCAAGTCGCCGCCGCCCAGGCCGTCCTCTGCTATAGCACGCTGAGCCGGATCCGGTTTCCACCTTGAGATGCCCTGCGCGGCCGCTCCTGTTGTTTCTTCTGCCAAGACTCGTCTCCGCGTTGCCAAGGCACCCCTGCTATGGGAAAATATTACTATTATGTTTACAACAGGTTGATGGCGGTCAAAATGCTGGATTAAATCCCAAAGACCAAAAGCAAAGTACACTGGTAGATCAATTACGTCAAGACCTTTTGATTAACTATTGGTGGACTGCTACCACGTGGAGGCACGGTACAATACTACAAGTGCTATGACATTCGCAGAGCAGAATTTCATCTATTATTTGTCCATGCTGCACATTATCAAAGTCTGCGCTCATCCAAAAAACATCAGGTGCTATTTTTCTAAGTATTTTATCAGTACGTATTTTATTTCAAAACAGTTACTCTGGTCTGTGGTATTTTTTCACAGGACCATTATTCCTTACAAAAAGGTGCGCAAAAGGGGCGTGAGCAAACATTATTTTGGCACTAGCGCTCGTCCTGGGCAAGTTGCCACCTCCGCTACATCAACACACGAGACTGACTCATTGTCCATGCCCGTGATCGACTTGCCTGCGTCCGTGCTAATTCCAACGCCGTTGCCGACTCTCTCTCGCGGCCGGTTCACGCGACTGCGCTGGCTTACAACAAGGAGGATGACTTGCGCGTTTGCGCCGGCTTACAATGCCACGGCCGACTCATCCGTCTGCTCCTACGGGCGACTCATCCGTTATTGGTTTTTAATTTTCGACCTAACATATCAGGTGAAATCCATCCAGTATATTCTTATTACATATTAATCTCATAAAAAGGGCAATTACTTTGGCTTGTGATATTTTTTGATGCAGGACAAGTACTTACTGTAAGAGTGATGGTCTTGACATGGATATCATGAGTCAGCATCTGACCCGCCATAATGCTCAACAAAAATATGTGCAACCCGCCGCCTCTGCGGCCCAGTCTACATCAACACGACGAGGTTGACCTGTCCGTCCGCGCGGTTTTACCGCGCCTGCGGTTGACTCGCCCGTCCGCGCCGGCTTACAACGCCATGGCCGGTTCATCTGTGTGTGCCGCCTCAGATGTTGCGGTCGTCTTTACCGTCCGTCTCTCGCGGCCTGGTCTACATCAACACACCGGGCCGCACCAGTCTGCATAAGCTGTTTATTGAGTATGAGCAAGTCACTGCTTGGGAAGCCCGGTTTTCTTCCAACAAATTGGAGGTAAATTATCATGTACTATCAGCCGCCGTCTGCACTGGATGGCTCAATGGGTATGCGCACAAGTCGCCGCCACTACAGCTTGGTTAACTTCAAACAACCAGTTGGAAGGAACCATTGGCCGAGTTGCTGACACGGCTCATACATGATCATTTATAACCCGCCGCAGTCACCTCAACCTTCTGTGGATTCACATCACATTATCAACGCCAACAATACACCTCTTATGTTGTGGTCAAGCATGGAGAGTCTCAAGCCAACTCCTCGAGTAGTCTTGAGACTAGGGGGCTACAATGGCATGACTCGGCAGAATTGGCCGGTTTCAATGCATTCAAGAACTACGGGTCATTGGAGGGAAAAGTAACCCGGCCCCGGAGATTACTGCTCTATCGATGAAAATTTAAAAGGCTGTCAGAAATATTCCAGCTCACAATGATGCTTCCACACAGCGCTGAAGCCCTTAGTGTTTGGTTTATATCCGGTTTAAGAGGAAACTATCTCTTGCAAAGCTATGAAGCTCTCAAATCCAGTATAAAAATGTCCGGTTCAAAAAGGAATTAACTTCTCGCAAGTTCGAGTTTAAAGGCCGTCAGAAAATTTCCGGCTGAAATTGAAGATTTCGGATAAAAATCCGGTTCAAGGGAAAGATGTCTCCCATAAAGCTTTGAAGCTCTCAATATCCGGTTTAACGTCCGGTTCAAGAAGGATTTATCTCTTGCAAAAAGTTAAAGGGTGCCAAAGAGGACCTGCTGGCATGATGCGCGGTTCAAACATGGGTATCATGCCTTATTGGCTTATCATATTATTGATCACTTGGGGGCTTGGTTGTAGCGACCCGACCCGAATGGATCAAGTCTCTGTGCTTAAGTGTCATCCCTGGATAGGTATGCTGACACACACAATACTCGAGGATTTATAACGGAGGTAAACCACATGTATAAAATAACGTAAATACTATTACCTCAATCCAAATAGCGGAAGTACCAAGGTTGTGGATTCCCATCAACACCAACGGCAAAGTTGAGTGTAGAAATCGTAACCCTAACGTATCACTTACTCGTCGTAAGATCCTGCAACATAAGACGTTGCAGCCACAAAGGGTCAGTACGTTGAATGTACTGTCAAATTTACACCATAGAGCAATGATGAATAATGGCTATCTCTACATGCATATTTGGCTGGTGGAGGCTCTATGGTTACAATGTTTTTGCGAAAAGCCAATTTTTCCCTACTACAAAGGAATAAATTTATTTAACTATCATGGTGGTGGTTAAACATTGAGAATGATTGACAGCATTCTCAATCCCAATTAAAAATATCATCATTAACCCAACAAAATTATTTAAAGTAACATGATGAGATTCACACGAAAATCCAAGTACTAGATACTCAAGATGTCCATAAGCGGGGACACGGCAAATCATGATTAGTTTATACACTCTGCAGAGGTTGCGCACTTTTCCCCACATGACTCGATCTCCTCCGTTGGTTTTCTCGCACTACATGGTGTTTGAGAAACGAATGACCGAGACATAGTCTTTTAGAAGCGCTAGCACCTTACGATGGGTAGACCGGTACACCTACTTTCCCCTACATCTGCTAGTCTACCACTGTAAGAGTTCACACGACTTAATCAACTATGCTAGAGCCCATAATAGCATGTGGCTGCACACGGAAGTTTCTAGCATGAATAATCTTATGATCCCTTTGAGCCTGGGTGGCGGTCCATAAAAAAACAGGCAACCCTGGTCTACCTAGGTTCCTAGATAGGCAATCCTGGAATACCCAGGTGCCTCAATCCACCCAGATGTGTGTTTAAGTTGCCACCTTAAGTAAACCATTAATTAATAATCTCACAACTGTCATGAATACTCTCAAAACCCAATCCACGTCTACGAGCATAGCATAGCAATATAAGAACGTAATAGTAACTCCCAAGGTTTGAATGCAGGTCAATATGTTCATACCTCATCAACTACTTCCCGATACCCACATGTTATCAATCCTACTCATGCAATGTTTGAGGGTTGAAACTAATGCATAAAAACTGGGTATGAAAAGGGATATGATCAAAGTGTGAACTTGCCTGCAATGTTGATGAAGATGATTCGCACTCAAAACTCTTGATAGGTCTACTCGTCACACTCCGGTCAATCTATCGTAAGCAATCAATAGTAACCACACATAAGCAATCACTCAAAAGATCAGAAAGAACGAAGAAGACGATTAGGAAAACACCAAACCAAACAAATAAATCTTGCAACATAAAACAATTTCTAACAGTACCAAAATTATGTGAATTTGGCCTTATCAGAAAGTGTAGGTCAAGAGCTTCGATTTGCAAAAAGAATCAACTCAAACGGAGTTATAAAACTCAAGTTACGATCAAACGAAGTTCAAATTCAAATCTGGTCTAATTCAAATTTTAAACTTTCAAAAACATGTTTGAGTTGGATTACTGGATAGAGGAGATCGTAACGAAGAAGTGGGCGTTGGTTTCGTTGGATTTGGACTAACGAGTAAAAATTAATGATCGTTTGAAAAACAAGGACTATTCTGTAAATAAACTAATCACAAAAGGGTCCGTGGCCGAAAATAACAGAAAAAGAAAATAACTAAGAAGCGAACGTTCGCTAAGAAATTCTAACGAATGAACCGTTCGCTTGATTAAAAAAACGGACGGATCTAATCCGTTGGATCTGAATCCAACAGACGAGAGGCGTAAGAGGGTGTGGCAAAGCGACGTTCTGGGCGAGGAACACGGCGGCGTCAAGGCTCATGAGCGGGGAGGCAGCTCTGGTGGCTCTCTGGTGGCGGCGAGGGCGTCGGGGAGGAGAGGAACGAGGCCCGGGGCCTCGAGTTTTAAAGGAGGGGGCGAGGGGTGGCATGGGCAAGGGCTAGGCGGCGGGGAGAGTCCGGTGGCACGGACCGAGGCGGCGGGCGGTTGTCGTGGCGGGCGTGACTCTGGAGAGACAACCTTGGGCTGGGCATTGCTAGGCTGGGCCGGCTGGCCTGGCGCGGAGAGAGAGAGAGAGAGAGAGAGAGAGAGAGAGAGAGAGAGAGAGAGAGAGAGCAGTGCTGGGCTTGGCACTGTTCGAAGAGTTTTTTTTAAACAAATTTTCAGAGAACAAAAATAATAAAAACAAAATAATTAAAACTTTTATATAGGCATATAATATATCAAAATTTTCAGAAAAAGATTTCCTACAAGATGAACATTATTCTAGCTTCAAATAAAATCTACAAAAATTCAAATAATTCAAACAATGCTACTGCTCTATTAAAATCCACTGAAAAATCATTAAAAAAACCCAAATGATTTCAAATTTATTTCTCTCCATTTTTCTATTGTAGGGAATCATTTTACCCTAATTTCCATATATTTTATTTTATGAGAAAAATAATTTGAATAAAATCCAAATAACTCCAAACTTAAAATGATTTCCAAAAGGACTTTAAATTTGATCCTTTTAAACTCCCAACTCATATTTCATATGTTTTGAAGAAGTCATTTTATCTTCTCTCTTGAAAATCATTGAGTTGCATGAAGTTTATGAATTGGAAAATATTTCCGAATGAAATGCAAATGTTTTCAAAACCCTTTTTCATTTAAATAAATGGAAGAAGTCATGTCATCTTCTCTCTAGGGTTTTGTGGTGAAAAGAATTTAAATTCATGGAGATCACGAATGAAAAAATGAAAGTTTGGGAAAGTCCTTTTATTCCCTCTCATTTCAAAAGTTTCGAATTTCACTCAATCAATCACACCACAATCAAACAATCAATCAAATCTATCTATTTATTATAACATTCCAAAATTTAGAATTTTGGGATGTTACAAACCTACCACCCTTAAAATGAATCTCGTCCTCGAGATTCGGAGAGGCTAGAAAGAAATAGGTTAGGTTTGGGGTCTTCTCAAAAATCCATCGATCGTCTCCGGGGTCTCGGGTGCTACAACCCTTAAAAGCATGGTTTCGGTTCCATCAAAACTCATATACTCCATCCTTATTGTTGACAGTGTCGGTCTTCTCAGATCGTAAGGATAATTACTTCTCTGGGCTTTTTCTTTGTTGGTAGCATAACTTTTACCGCAATTCTTCTGTCCTTTCATCTTGGTACGGTTATTCTGAGACTGGGTCTTCTTAGCCGACGGGTCTGGCGCCAATACTAATCAGCTATCGATATCTCATGGTGGTTAACAATTTATGGTTTCTCCTGCAGAAAGCAGTGCAGGTTGAACCTCACCGTATATCCTACGATTGGCAACAACTGCCGTGTACAAGGGAAAATACTTATACCATTCTAAGGTTCAAACAAGGTTTTGATCGTCGTCTCTGTACTATAGGTAAGTCACTCAGATTTACCATCCCATATAGCAAGGCGAATAATAAGAGTAAGTCGGTATGGTGATCAATCCATCCCGCACCCAAATCATTACCTTGTACAGGGTTTAGCGAATCTCGCATTCTAACACTCGGTCATCCTCACAAGCATTGCAGAATTTATCTTGTTGACGAACCAAGTTCGGATAAATCCATCTATTCTGCAAGCCAAACAAACATCTATCATTCCTTAACAACTCTCAGGTTTTGCGTAAACTCCTATAGAATCGTCGGATGATAAAATCGTAACTTCTTCCATGTTTTTTTCCTTCAGCAAGAGTGTGCTTGCTTCTTGGCAGGTCCTGGGGCCTATGGGTTATGGCCCATCTCATCACTTGTAGTCCTTGAACTTATCCTCGGGCTTCTGATCATTATTCCAACTTCCAACTTCCTAGTATTCTTAAATCCATCCAATTGTACTGTCTTCCTTCCTTCTATTGGCACCAAACTAGGACATGATTACTCAGACTCATCATGGAATTTCCATTGATCCATATTTCCAACACCATACCTCCTTTATATCCAAAAGTAATTCATCTCTTCATCCTCGTGGGATATCCCACATACCGAGATAAAAACTTATACTTATGAAGTCCATACTCCACTTCGTGGAACATCATTATCCTTTCCAGGGTCAAGCGTCCTTACAGGGGGAATATTGGCCATCTCTGCATGGCACTTCTTCAACTGGGAAATGTGAAACACATCATGAACTCCTAAAGTCCTTCGGGTGACTCCAATTTGTTGGCCACTTCTCCCATACGCTCCAAAACTCGGTATGGTCCTAAAAATCTCGGGGCTAACTTTCCCTTAACTCCAAATCATTTAACTCCTCGCAGAGGGGACACACGTAGTCATGCTCTGTCTCCAATTTCATAGACTAACTCCTTGCATTTTTTGAGTGCATAATTCTTACACTGGTGAGCTACCTTGATCTATCTCGAATCAACTTAACATTCTCTTCTGACTCCTTGATCACATTTGGTCCAAACAACTGACGGTATCCAACTTCATCCCACATCAACGGTGTCTGGCTCCTTCTCCCATACAAAGCTTAAAAGGGGCCATCTTCAAACTGACTTGGTAGCTGTTGTTGTATGAGAACTCCACGTAAGGTAGATTATCATCACTTCTAGATCCATAATCTAGCGCACATGCTCTCAACATGTCCTCCAGAATCTGATTGACTTTTTTGGTCTATCCATCGGTCTGCGGATGAAAGGTTGTACTGAACTCTAGCCTAGTACCCAAAATGCAGTGCGGTGATTCCAAAACTTTGAGGTAAACTGTGTTCCTCTATCTGATACAATGTTCCTCGGAACTCCATGCAGACATATGATCCTGGTCAAATATATCTTGGCCAACTTCTCACTTGTATAGGTGGTTTTCACTGGGATAAAGTGAGCCACTTTGATCAGGCGAATCAACTAATACCCAGATAGAATCATGTCCAGTTCGGGTTCTGGGAAATCCGGTAATGAGATCCATGCCAAGCTTATCCCACTTCCATTCAGGTATCGGCATAGGCTGTAGTAATCCTGCCGCTTCGATGCTCTGCTTTTACTCTCTCGGCATACATCACCTACGGCTACATACTCCGCAATATCCTTCTTCATACCGGTCCACCAAAACACTCCTTCAAATCCAAATACATCTTGGTGTTTCGAGGCGAATCGAGTATGGTGAGTCATGAGCCTCTGAAGTATTAACTTCCCCGATCTCTGCATTATTGGGTACACGTACACTATCCTCAAACCATAAGGTGTCGTGCTCATCCTTACGAAAACCTTTGGCCTTTCCTTTGCTCATCCTCTCTTTTACCTCAGCAATCTCTTTGTCATCCTTCTGAGCTTCACGGATCTTTCCCAGCAATGTAGACTGGACTTCCATTGCTGCAACAAAACCTTTGGGAACAATCTCCAACCGAAGTTCCCTGAGATCCTCGGCTAACTCCTTTGGTAATCCCCCACTTATGAGGGTATTCATCCTGGTGTTCTTTATGGTTGTGTCCTATTTCTCCACAAAGCTTGCATGCACTTTCTCCATATCATTTCCATAACGCTTCAACTTCTGGGACACAAGCCGAGACTTTAGCAGAGTCAACTTAAATTCTTCCCAAGTGGTTACTCTTTGCCATCCATTGATGGTTTGGTACATCCTCCACCAAGTAGTGGCACCTCTTTCAAAGAACGGAAGAGCATGTTGGGCCATATCCTTTCTGACTATAGGGTTATTCTTCATCGGATCCTCCATGTTCTGAATCCATAGGTCCGTCTCCAAATGACTCATCGATCCAGAAAATATAAGCTCATCTCCATTCATCCTCTATTGGGTCCATGGGTTTGGGGGGGGGGGGGGATAAGAGAGATAGAGAAGGGATACACACAATACAAACAACAATTTTGAAAAGGGCATTTTATTTGTGGCTGTCGGAAAAACATCAAACAAATGACAGCTCACAAACGTCGGATCTAACGTAGGTATATAACAGGGGTTTGGGCTTCTAATGGTCAATAAATCTTCAAGGTCATCAAACTCTTCAAGTCGTGTTCATGTCTCCGATGGCTTCTTCCGATCGTGCTTGTATTTCTCAAGTCCTTTTTGCCAGCTCATCTCTGTTGTCGCAAAGTCTCTCGTGACGTCTTTTAATATTTCTAGAGTTGCGTTCCAAACTTCTGAGTTTCATCAACCTCGACATGAACCATGATCCTACTGTCCTTCAGTTCCTGACGAATCTTTGATGTCTCAAGGTTTGGCTCCTCTAGCTTGGCTACTTTCAGCTTCTGGGTCCTGAGTTCTTCACGAAACGATTCCTTATCAAATACTGCTTCTTGTAGGTCCATCTTAACTTCTTGATGTAACACTCCAGATCCTGGTGATGCACCAGCTATGGTTAAAACTTCATCCTTTGCCAACGGATGCTCCATCAGCCTTCTACCATCCAATCCTTCCATGCATATGCATGCTTAACTCAGCATGATGACAATAGCACAAACAGGCGATAACATCATGGATAGCCGTTTTTCTGCTCTTGACATTTCCATGAGCTATCTCTCCATAGTTGGTATCTCCTGCATTGGGGTTTCCATGACAAAACTTTGAGTTCTGATGCTCCATGTCCCGGTCTTTCTCCGATACACCTTGATCTCGGGTATTGACAGCTTCCATAATCTGCCAGGTTCCATAAAGGTAGCCTTCCTAGGTAATACCAAATCTGGAAATTCTTCATATTCTCCTAGTCTTCGAAGTCTTTATCTGCCGTAGTTTCCATCATTACAATGCTCGGTAAAATCCTCTTCATTCCGAAGTGGTCTTAGTTGTCCGATATCTTGTACTTCTTGGAGTGGTCTCATCAGCCGACTCTTCGTGGTCAAAAGGGAAAGGGGTATGGTCTCACTAAAAGGGAATATTTGAATAAGCTCAGAAGAGAA
This sequence comes from Aegilops bicornis, assembly GCA_021605145.1. Lineage (NCBI taxonomy): Eukaryota > Viridiplantae > Streptophyta > Magnoliopsida > Poales > Poaceae > Aegilops > Aegilops bicornis. The sequence goes on from CM038675.1 coordinate 574,904,538, forward strand.
GGGAGGTAAAAGATCTTCTGAAAATGAAGTAGTAGAGAAAATCTTTCCTATGGGCTTGCCAGTTTTTAGGGTCACGTCCTACAGTCAACATGTGCTCTAATACCATCTTGTAGCGACCCGACCGAATGGATCAAGTCTCGTGGCTTAAGTGTCATCCTGGATCGGTATCTTTGACACACACAATACTCGAGGATTTATAACAGAGGTAAACCACATGTATAAAATAACATAAATACTATTACCTCAATCCAAATAGCAGAAGTACCAAGGTTGTGTATTCCCATCAACACCAACGACAAAGTTGAGTGTAGAAATCGTAACCCTAACGTATCACTTACTCGTCGTAAGATCCTGCAACATGAGACATTGCAGCCACAAAGGGTCAGTACATTGAATGTACTGGCAAATTCACACCATAGAGCAATGATGAATAATGGCTATCTCTACATGCACATTTGGCTGGTGGAGGCTCTATGGTTACAATGTTTTTGCGAAAAGCCAATTTTTCCCTACTGCAAAGGAATAAATTTATTTAACTATCATGGTGGTGGTTAAACATTGAGAATGGTTGACAACATTCTCAATCCCAATTAAAAATATCATCATTAACCCAACAAAATTATTTAAAGTAACATGATGAGATTCACACGAAAATCCAAGTACTAGATACTCAAGATGTCCATAACCGGGGACACGGCTAATCATGATTAGTTTATACACTCTGCAGAGGTTGCGCACTTTTCCCCACATGGCTCGATCTCCTCCGTTGGTTTTCTCGCACTACATGGTGTTTGAGAAACGAATGACCGAGACATAGTCTTTCAAAAGCGCTAGCACCTTACGATGGGTAGACCGGTACACCTACTTTCCCCTACATGCGCTAGTCTACCACTATAAGAGTTCGCGACGACTTAGTCAACTATGCTAGAGCCCATAATAGCATGTGGCTGCACACGGAAGTTTCTAGCATGAATAATCTTATGATCCCTTTGAGCCTGGGTGGCGGTCCATAAAAAAACAGGCAATCCTGGTCTACCCAGGTGCCTAGACAGGCAATCCTGGAATACCCAGGTGCCTCAATCCACCCAGATGTGTGTTTAAGTTTCCACCTTAAGTAAACCATTAATTAATAATCTCACAACTGTCATGGATACTCTCAAAACCCAATCCACATCTATGAGCATAGCATAGCAATATAAGCAACGTAATAGTAACTCCCAAGGTTGGAATGCAGGGCAATAGGTTCCTACCTCATCAACTACTTCCCGATACCCACATGTTATCAATCCTACTCATGCAATGTTTGAGGGTTGAAACTAATGCATAAAAACTGGGTATGAAAGGGATATGATCAAAGTGCGAACTTGCCTGCAATGTTGATGAAGATGATTCACACTCAAAACTCTTGATAGGTCTACTCGTCACACTCCGGTCAATCTATCGTAAGCAATCAATAGTAACCACACATAAGCAATCACTCAAAAGATCAGAAAGAACAAAGAAGACGATTCGGAAAACACCAAACCAAACAAATAACTCTTGCAACATAAAACAATTTCTAACAGTACCAAAATTATGTGAATTTGGCCTTATCAGAAAGTTTAGGTCAAGAGCTTCGATTTGCAAAAAGAATCAACTCAAACAGAGTTATAAAACTCAAGTTACGATCAAACGAAGTTCAAATTCAAATCTGGTCTAATTCAAATTTTAGACTTTCAAAAACATGTTTGAGTTGGATTACTGGATAGAGGAGATCGTAACAAAGAAGTGGGCGTTGGTTTCGTTGGATTTGGACTAACGAGTAAAAAGTAATGATCGTTTGAAAAACAAGGACTATTCTGTAAATAAACTAATCAAAAACGGGTCCCTGGCCGAAAATAACAGAAAAAGAAAATAACTAAGAAGCGAATGTTCGCTAAGAAATTCTAACGAATGAACCGTTCGCTGGATTAAAAAAACGGACGGATCTAATTCGTTGGATCTGAATCCAACGGACGAGAGGCGAAGAGGGTCTGCATGGCGGCGGCGTCGGCGTCATGAGCGGGAGGCAGCTCCGGTGGAGTCTCGGTGTGGCGAGGGCATCGGGAGGAGAGGAATGGGGCCCGGGGCCTCGGGTTTTAAAGGAGGCGAGGGTGGCGTGGGCAAGGGGCTAGGCGGCGGGGAGAGTCCGGTGGCAGACCGCAGACGTCGAGGCTGCGCTGTCGTGGCGGCCTCAAGGAGAGACTCCTGCAGTGAGGCTGGCCGGGCTGGCTGAGAGAGAGAGAGAGAGAGAGAGAGAGAGAGAGAGAGAGAGAGAGAGAGAGAGGCCGGGCTTGACTGTCACATTGTCAAGAGTTTTTAAACAAATTTTCAGAGAACTAAAATAATAAAAACAAAATAACTAAAACTTTTATATAGGCATATAATATATAAAAAATTTCAGAAAAAGATTTCCTACAATATGAACATTATTCTAGCTTCAAATAAGATCTACAAAAATTCAAATAATTCAAACAGTGCTACTGCTCTATTAAAATGCACTGAAAAATCATTAAAAAAACCAAATGATTTCAAATTTATTTCTCTCCATTTTTCTATTATAGGGAATCATTTTACCCTAATTTCCATATATTTTATTTTATGAGAAAAATAATTTGAATAAAATCCAAATAACTCCAAACTGAAAATGATTTCCAAAAGGACTTTAAATTTGATCCTTTTAAACTCCCAACTCATATTTCATATGTTTTGAAGAAGTCATTTTATCTTCTCTCTTGAAAATCAGTGAGTTGCATGAAGTTTATGAATTGGAAAATATTTCTGAATGAAATTCAAATGTTTTGAAAACCCTTTTTCATTTAAATAAATGGAAGAAGTCATGTCATCTTCTCTCCAGGGTTTTGTGGTGAAAAGAATTTAAATTCACGGAGATCACGAATGAAAAATGAAAGTTTGGGAAAGTCCTTTTATTTCCTCTCATTTAACTTTCAAAAGTTTCGAATTTCACTCAATCAATCACACAACAATGAAACAATTAATCAAATCTATCTATTTATTATAACATTCCAAAATTTAGAATTTTGGGATGTTATATTGGTCATGTCTGAACCATAGTCACACCTCTTGATCGGTGCAATGCCACAATATCACTTGGGGGCTTGGTCGCGTCCGAACCATAGCAACGCCATTTGGTAGGCGAAAAGCCACAACATCACTTGGGGACCTGGTCATGTCTGAACCATAGTCACGCCTCTTGATCGGCCTAGTGCCACAGCATCACTTGGGGGCTTTGGTGAACCTGCATTACCATCGCTACACCTCTTGATCGGCGTAATGCCAACGCATTATTTGGGGACCTGGCTGACTCGAACCATAGCTACGCCTTTTGGGGGCTTGGTCGTGTCCGACCATGGTAATGCCTCTTGATCGGCTTAAAGCCTCATTTGCAAATGATTTTATCTTTGCCTTTGCTTGAATTCTGTTCTTTTTTGCTAAAGACCTTTTACTTCTGCTGCATTTTTAAACCGACATTGTTAAACCGGTTCGACTGTCAATTACAAATTGGCGGAACACGGTCAAATCTTAATCCAGAGACTATCTGCCCGGTTTGATTTTATGTTACCATCTTATTATGGAGTAAACCGGTGTTCATTAACCCGGCTTGACTTTCAATTACATGTTGTCAGTACATGATCAAATCATAATCTGGAGACTATCAGCCCGGTCTGGTTTGACTACGGGTCGTGAGTATTATATATGGTTAAACCGGTGTTTATCACAACCCGATACGGTTTTATCATAAACCGGCACAGTATGAAAGGAGTTATCATTACTCAAGATTGGGGTTATCACCCTTACTACAAAAAGTTGGTAAACCAATGATGTGATTCAATGTCACATGTATGATATATTTCATATTTGATTATTCTTAAGTGCAGCCTTGGTTATAAACCTGGGTTATATGTTGGGTCTTATGACCCGTCCGGCGGTAAACCGCCAGGACACTTTAAACTTGTTGTATGCAGAAACAGGTTGAATACAGCATGATGATAAATTATCCGGTGTTTATGAAACCGGCACGGCTTTAAGGCGATAAGTCGCCAAAGATATGATGAAAAATTATCCGGTGTTTGTTAACCCGGCCCGGCTTTGGACTATAAGTCGCCAAAGACATATTTGGATTGCGCCATTGGAATCATGCGCTTATAAATCATTGGGTTATATTATTCAAATAGCCAAACTTGGCTGAATTTTCATTATGATATTGAATGAATAAGGTTTTTCATACCAGATTATATTATCTTGAATATCCAACATGGCTAGATTTTTATTATGGTTATTAATAACCGGTATTATTGAGGTTTTCAAAGTCGCTTTAGTGCAATGGCTATTATTTTATCAAAGGATATGATTTATTCTACAATGGAAGGAATAGTCCCAAGTCGCTGCAGGTTTACGACCCGACACTTGGGGGCTACATTATTCAAATTGAGATTACATCAAACATGCAAGTCTCATGTCACTGCAAGCATGCACCATGACCCTTGGGGGCTAATGCAAAGTCATTGTTTGCTCACCTTATTAAAGACCAGACTCATCACATCGTAATGACCCGGCCCTTGGGGGCTACACTGGTTGAAGTTTTTATGAGTATAAGACAATTACAAGTCCCAGATTGCTGCAAGCAGGACAACCCAACACTTGGGGGCTACATAATATGGAGTATTCAGTTTTTACTAAGTGACTGGGATGAACAACATGGATCTCTTCTTAAGTGGCAGTATTTATATTGAAGCAAGTCTTAAGCCATCACTTTGTTCTACACAAGACTTGGGGGCTACAGGTATTATATTATTATCAAAGAACTATTTTCAAATTCTCTGTTTTGAGCAAACCGGACTGACCCGGCGTCACCAATCATTACGACCCTGTGTCTGCAACCCGACGTCATCAATAATCATGAACCGGTGTTGGCAACAATCATGAACCGGCGTTGGCAACAATCATGACCCGAAATTATCAGTTTTTATAACCCGACAAAGGTGGTAATCATAAACCGGAAAGTTTTACATCTTCAAGCCGGCTGGATATCAGTTGAATATTTCAGAGATTAATATTTTTGTCAAGTCAGAGCATTGAAGGCCAATTCAAATGGATTCTTTATTTACAAAATATCTTCTGCAAGCAAATCGATTATGAAACTCGACTATTGACTCGGATTTTTTAGGAGGAAGAAATGACAAGGATTTAAGGAAGATCAAGTGCCGGTTTACAAGATATTTAAACCGGAGCACAACCCGACAAATTTGTTCTTGTGTTTATGTTGCAGATCAGTTTAACATGGATGAATCCAAATTAAACTGGGGGCTAATGTCGGGGATATACCCTTGGTATATAAACATGGGATGTATGACCCGGCTAGAGTTTGGCTATTCACCGGCGACCCACTTGGACCTGGCGGTTTAAGATTCATTGGTAATCCGGTAGGTGGGTCAGAGGAGCGACAAGACCCGGTGGCCCAACGGGCGGTTTATGGAAGGCCGGATCACGCTATGGTGGGCCGGTTTATGAGGAAAGCGTAAGGACTATTCTCCTACAAAGGAAGCAAGACTAGGACTCCACTTGTAATAGAGTAATCCTAATCCTACTAGGACTAGTCATGTACCCGCCCCTTCAACATATATAAGGAGGGGCAGGGCTCCCCAAAGAGGGAGAAGCGAGAAGACAGAAACAATCTCTAGGACTAGACACAACTAGAGGAGATCCGGTTTACGGCGACTCCCTCATGATGATAATGAGATCTAGCTTCAAACAGCACTTAGGGCTAATACCGAATGGCGTTTCCCGGGGCCCGAAGCTGTCTAAATCTTTGCTTGCGAGTTGCGTCTCTCGATTCTGCTCAACCCCTCTCAAGCTACCACATAGATGCGTTGGCCTCACGACTAAGTCGTCACACTAAGGACATCTGTCGTGACAATTCCACGACAAGTACCGATTGCACAAACTCTGTGAGACCGATTTTGGTAATGGACATACACAGAGAGATTACAATCCCATCTCGGTGAGACCGATTTGCCTAGGGTTTGTGGCAGTGGCTATGACATCTGAACTCGGTGGCACCGGATAGAAAGAATCGGTGGGGCCGAGTTTGACTTTAGGTTTAGGTCATATGTGTGGAAGTGGGAAAGTAGTTGAGGGTTTTGGAGCATATCACTAAGCACTGTGGAGCAAGAAACTCATTAAGCAACACCTCATCCCTTCTTGATAGTATTGGCTTTTTCTATAGACTCAATGTGATCTTGGATCACTAAAATATAAAATTAAGAGTCTTGAGCTTGAAGCTTGACCAATCCTTTGTCCTTAGCATCTTGAAGGAGTTCCCACATCCTTTAGTCCATGCCACTCCATTGTTGAACTTATCTGAAACATACTAAATAAAAGTGTTGGTCCAACAAGAGATATGTTGACATTAATTACCAAAACCACCTAGGGAGCACTTGTTCTTTTAATCTCCCCCTTTTTGGTAATTGATGACAACATACATCAAAGCTTTAGATAAAGATATAAAGAATAGCAAGTAAAGCTTTGGAAAGACATGTAACAAGCATAGGACCCCCCTACATGTATGCTATCATGTGAATATGGAATATAGAAGCATGTGAGAGCATAACCATGATAGAGTAGGCAATGTGTTACATGTATCTTGGCCATATGCATCAGAGCAAAGAATATTAAATAAAATTCCTTCATGCTCATGAGTCCTTCTTGCAAACAATATGGACATCAGCAAGAATTCCTCATACACATGATTGTGATGCATATACTTACCTTGTAGTCTTGAGTTGGCTTAGGATGGAATGAACCTGCGTAAACAAGGTTAGATAACATGTACATCTACAAGCCAGAGCAAATGTAACAAACCATAAGAATACCAAGACTGGATGACATGTAGAGAGTGAGTACTAAGTACCACATTGGATTAGACATGTCCCCAAGGGTAAAGATATGCAATGAATTTAAATGATTTCTTTCCCTTAGATGTCTTGCTCCCCTGAATCTAGCATGGGATCTTGGGAGAAGATAGGGAATGTAAAATCAGAGTGAAAGATATAAATGAACAGAGCTAATGCAAATAAGCACATATGAACATGTCTTTCCCTTCAAGAAGACATGTGGCATCTCTCCTCTTGAACACCAAGCATCTGGGATCCTTGAGAAATACTTTCTACTTGAGTATTCTCCCCCCTGGAGATCTCTTTCTCCACCTGTGGAAGTAATACTCTCTCCCTTTTGGAAGTGATAAGCTTTGATGTGATCTCTCTCTACCCCTTTGACATCAATTACCAAGAAGGGTTTGATCCTTGAGTCACAACACAAAGCATTTATATAAATGTGATGCTTGTAGAGGACAAGATTCATTGAGTGGAGCTAGATCAGAAGAAACACAGAATAAGTGGCAAACTGTTTTTCCTGTTAGAAATCGGTGGCACCGAGTGGTATGCTTCGGTTGTAAGAAAGGATTCGGTTGGACCGAAAACAACAAATCAGTGAAACCGAGTTCATCGCAGAGAAAACACTTGTCACCTCAGCTCACTAGACTGGTAAGATCTCACAAAGATTTGCAAGGAATTTACTGAATGATATGCAATGAATTGGATGCAGGAAATGCAGAGCAAACAGAAAAGAAAAGAAAGAAATCTAGATGATTTTTTTTAAAGGGGAAACAAATATGCATGAGACAAATGCAAAAGCACAGAAAAGAACACGAGAGAACTTCATCTAGAGATGGTCTGCGACAAAGTCACCTATGTTAGAGTATATTGACTTAGGAGTCAAGTGAGATCACTTGATAATAGGTCATACTCATTGTTTAAGCTCAAAATGGGGTTACCATTTTTCGTTTAAGCATCTTGATGTATTCACATCTTGCCGAGTTGCTTTAGCTCATGACTCGGAGTAAAGCTTCTCTAAGATGGAATAACATACCTTGGTTGGTGGTGTTGATCATGTAGTTGAACTCGTGTGGGTTGCTCAAGGTTGATGTAGCTCATCAAGAGTTGGGAGCACCACTTGGAATTTGAGTCCATCTACCTACATGGGTTAGTTCTTGCAAGGAAGAGCACTTGTTTCCAAAAATGACAATCATGAAGCTCAACATAGAATTTGTCAAAGGATATGTTTGAATGGTTCCATGCTTCCTTGTCTTCAACCACCATTGTGTAGAGACTTGGTGATGTAGAGATTGCTCAAGATGTGAGTAGATTACAATCTCATGGAATTTGATTCAACCAAGTACCTACATGGGTTATATAACATGCAAGATGCAAATATATCAAAGACATAAGATTTTCATCATAAGAGAAATATCAAGGACTAGTCATAAGCTCATGTCTTGCATGTATCCAATGGAGTTTCTACTCCAAGTTTGAAGCATCAATGATGTTCAATTCTCCTCTCAACCTGCAAAACACTTTCTCATCAAGAGGTTCAGTGAATATATCCGCTAATTGCTTTTCGGTGCGAACATGCTTAAGATTAATGTCACCCTTAGCAACATGATCTCGAATGAAATGATGACGAACTTCAATATGCTTAGTTTGAGAATGTTGTACAGGATTATGACCAATTTTGGTAGCACTTTCATTGTCACAAAGCAATGGAACATGTTTCACATATATACCATAATCTTTAAGAGTTTGGGTCATCCAAAGTAATTGAGCACAACATGAACCAGCGGCAATGTAATCCGCTTCGGCGGTAGATAAGGATACCAAGTTTTGTTTCTTGGAGGACCAAGACACAAGAGATCTACCAAGAAATTGACAAGTACCCGAAGTGGACTTTCTATCAACCTTGTCTCCGGCATAGTCCGAGTCGGAGTAGCCAACAAGATCAAAAGAGGCCCTCTTAGGATACCAAATGCCAAAATTTGGTGTATGAATTAAGTATCTCACTATCCTTTTTACGGCCTTAAGATGACATTCTTTAGGAGCAGCTTTATATCTTGCACACATGCACACACTTAGCATAATATCGGGACGTGAAGCACATAGGTATAACAATGAACCAATCATAGAGCGATAAACCTTTTGATCAACCGGTTCTCCATCTTTGGTCAAATCAAGATGTCCACTAGTAGGCATGGGTGTAGACATACCTTTGCACTCTTACATATTGAACTTCTTGAATAAGTCCTTAGTGTACTTCGTTTGAGAAACAAAAGTACCTTCCATAGTTTGCTTGATTTGCAATCCAAGAAAGAATTTGAGTTCACTCATCATTGACATCTCAAACTTCTCCGACATTAGCTTTCCAAACTTCTCACTAAAATGAGGGTTAGTGGGTCCAAATATGATATCATCAACATAAATTTGGCATACAAATAATTCTCCATTATCCATTTTAGTAAAAAGTGTGGAATCAATTTTCCCAATTTCAAATCCCTTTTCAAGAAGAAACTTGGTCAAGCATTTATACCAAGCTCTAGGAGCTTGTTTAAGACCATAAAGAGCTTTGTGAAGTTTGTAAACATGATTGGGTTTCTTAGGATTGATAAAGCCGGAGGTTGTTTAACATAAACTTCCTCCTCTATTTCACCATTTAGAAAAGCACTTTTAATGTCCATTTGGTATAAGGTGATATCATGGTGATTAGCATAGGCAAGTAAGATGCGAATAGATTCAAGTCTAGCAACGGGAGCATAAGTCTCACCATAGTCCATACCTTCGACTTGTGTGTAGCCTTGGGCGATGAGACGATCTTTGTTGCGAACTACTTGTCCATCTTCATCTTGCTTGTTGCGAAACACCCATTTGGTCCCGATGATGTTGTGGTTATTGTCGGGCTTCTCAACCAATGTCCAAACTTGGTAGCATTTATCCAATCTGGATCTTCCAATGCTTCTTCGACCTTCATAGGTTCAATGCTAGAGATGAAAGAATACTTTTCACAAAAGTTAGCTAAACGAGTTTTAGAGCGAGTGATTCTCCCGGTTTGAATATCATTGTAGATTTGCTCTACGGGATGGTCTTTAGCAATTCTTGCTCCAACTCGTGAAATCTTTTGCTTGGGTCTTGGTTGAACATCTTCTTCATCTTGTTCTTATTCTTCTTCTTCTTCTTGATCTTCTTCATTGTTGGTGTTGTCGTTTTCTTGTTGTGGTGGAGAAGGAGGTTGTTGACGTTCTTGATGTACTTCCTCGTTTTCTCCATCTTGGTGTGTTCCACTTGTGGATGCTTCTGTATCAACTCTTGGTTCACCTTGTCGTGAAGTAGAAGCTTCCACTTGGACGGACGAGGTACTTTCCTTCACCTCCGTTGGACGGACCTTGCCAATAGACAAGTCTTGGATTGCTTATGAAGGATCTTTGTCTCCTACATCAATTGGCAATTGCTCTACTTGCGAGCCATTAGATTCATCAAACTTCACATCTACCGTCTCTTCAACCTTTCGGGTGAAATTGTTGTAGACACGGTAAGTGTGAGAGTTTGAGCCATAACCTAGTAGGAAACCTTCATGAGACTTAGGAGCAAATTTAGAACGACGATGCTTATCAAGAACGTAGCACTTTGAGCCGAATACTCAAAAGTATCCAACTTGGGGTTTGTTACCGGTGAGGAGCTCGTATGCCGCCTTGCCGAGTAGCTTGTGAAGATACAATCGATTTGTTGCATGACAAGCTGTCTCAACCGCTTCTGCCCAAAAGTGCTTCGGCGTCTTGTACTCATCAAGCATCATTCTCGCCATTTCGATGAGCGTTCGGTTCTTCCTCTCAACAACTCCATTTTGTTGAGGTGTGTACGTAGCCGAGAACTCGTGTGAAATCCCTTCTTCGTCAAGAAAGGTGTCCACGTTTGCGTTCTTGAACTCTGTTCCGTTGTCGCTGCGAACCTTCTTGATCTTCACTTCAAACTGATTTTGAGCCTTCCTAGCGAAGTTTTTGGAGATCTTTTGGACCTGCGATTTATCATCGAGAAAGAACACCCACGTAAATCTTGAAAAATCATCAACTATAACTAGACCAAAAGAATTTCCACCTAGACTCTTGTAAGCGTTGGGACCAAAAAGATCCAGGTGAAGTAGCTCAAGTGGCCTCCTTGTGGTCATGATGTTCTTCACGGGATGCCTTCCTCCAACCTGTTTACCTACTTGACAAGCATTGCAAAGTATGTCCTTATCAAATATGACATCGTTAACACCAAGGATATGATTCCCTTTGATAAGCTTGTCAAGGTTTCTCATTCCAACATGACCTAGTCGTCTATGCCATAACTAACCTTTTGAGGATTTAGCAATGAAGCAAGCTTTAGGTTGAGCCTTTTTAGAGAAATCAACAATGTAAAGATCACCTCTACGTATACCGGTAAAGACCATTTTATGATTGTCTCGACGAAACACTTGGCAATCTACTTCAGTAAATAGGACATTGAAACCGAAATCAGCAAGTCTAGATACTGAAAGTAAGTTGTATCCAAGAGATTCATAGAGCATAACATTCTGAATGGAGCTATCATGTGAGATGGCCACCTTACCGAGGCCAACCACCTTACCCTTTGAGTTGTCACCGAAAGTGACATACTTTCGAGGACTATCATTTTTAGCAAGCTCACGAAACATGTCTTTATCTCCGGTCATGTGATCGGTACATCCACATCAAGAACCCATTCCTTTCCTCGACATATATCCTCAAGATTTTCCATAAGACCAAAATGTCTCATTGCATCGTCAAGATCAAGTCACTATCATCATCCTCATCATAGTATCCATGTTCAACATCGTCATGTGGTGGATCAAGTCCTAGAGAGGGTAATTCGTTAGAGTGAGTTTGACAATGATCTTGCTTATGAATTCTTATAGCTTCCGAAATAATATCACCAATAATTCCAACATCTCCTTTGGCACGCATAAGGTTTGTAAGTTCAAATATACGATCACCAAACATAGGATCACTAGTATTCATCTTACTCAAGGCAATAGAGTTATGGAGAATTTCATCTAGATTTTTCAAGGAATAATTTGGAAAGCGTTCCTCAAGAAATTTCCATATAGTGTAGGCACACTCAAGAGTAGGCAAGTTTCTAATTAAGTTTCTAGGCAAGCCTCTAGTGATAAGATTAACAGTTCAAAGATTCCTAATCATGTCGACTAATTCATCAAGGGTAGGATGCATAGGATCAACATGAGTTGCATAAGGGCTAGCAATGTACTTGTTCAAATGATATTGATTGAAAATTACAAGCATCTCATTTTTCCACTCATGAAAATACTCTCCATCAAGTATAGGCACTCTATGTCTAAGACTCCCCAAAGTAGACTCATCCGTCTTCCTCCAATGGTGATTAAACCAAGGCAATGGAGACAAATGCTCTGATACCACTTGTAGGACCTTGAGAAGAGGTGTCTAGGGGGGGGGGGTGATTAGACACTAAGTACCAAAGTTGCAGTTTTTAACTTCTTTAGGTTTAAGTGGAGTTTAGGCACAAGTTTAACATTCACAATACATAACAAGCAAGCATGCAAAGAGTATATGAGCAACAGAAAGTAAAGCATGCAACTTGCAACAATGTAAAGGGAAGGGTTTTGGAGGATTCAAACGCAATTGGAGACACGGATGTTTTTGTCGTGGTTCCGATAGGTGGTGCTATCGTACATCCACGTTGATGGAGACTTCAACCCAAAGGGTAACGGTTGCCTTGAGTCCACGGAGGGCTCCACCCACGAAGGGTCCACGAAGAAGCAACCTTGTCTATCCCAACATGGCCGTCGCCCACGAAGGACTTGCCTCACTAGCGGTAGATCTTCACGAAGTAGGCGATCTCCTTGCCCTTACAAACTCCTTGGTTCAACTCCACAATCTTGTCGGAGGCTCCCAAGTGACACCTAGCCAATCTAGGAGACACCACTCTCCAAGAAGTAACAAATGGCGTGTTGATGATGAACTCCTTGCTCTTGTGCTTCAAATGATAGTCTCCCCAACACTCAACTCTCTCTCATAGGATTTGGATCTGGTGGAAAGAAGATTTGAGTGGAAAGCAACTTGGGGAAGGCTAGAGATCAAGATTCATATGGTAGGAATGGAATATCTTGGCCTCAACACATGAGTAGGTGGTTCTCTCTCATAACTGGTAAGTCGGAAGTGTAGGTTTGTTCTGATGGTTCTCTCCACGAATGAAGAGGAGGTGGAGGGGTATATATAGCCTCCACACAAAATCTAACCGTTACACACAATTTACCAAACTCGGTAGGACCGAATCAACAAAATCGCTCGGACCGATTCAGTAAACCTAGTGACCGTTAGTGATTTCGGTGGGACCGACATGCAACTCGGTAGGACCGATATGGTTAGGGTTAGGGCATAACCTAATCTCGGTGAGACCGATTACATAAACTCAGTGAGACCGATTTTGGTAATAACCTCACCAGAGAGTTGGTCAGGCAAACTCGGTGGGACCGATTACTCAAACTCGGTGGGACCGATTTTGGTAATAAGTTAACCAGAGAGTTTGCATTGTAATCTTGGTAGTACCGATTGCACAAACTCGGTGAGACCGATTTTGGTAATGGACATACACAGAGAGATTACAATCCCATCTCGGTGAGACATCTGAACTCGGTGGCGCCAGATAGAAAGAATCGGTGGGGCCGAGTTTGACTTTAGGTTGAGGTCATATGTGTGGAAGTGGGAACGTAGTTGAGGGTTTTGGAGCATATCACTAAGCACTGTGTAGCAAGAAACTCATTAAGCAACACCTCATCCCTTCTTGATAGTATTGGCTTTTCCTATAGACTCAATTTTATCTTGGATCACTAAAATATAAAATGAAGAGTCTTGAGCTTGAAGCTTGAGCTAATCCTTTGTCCTTAGCATCTTGAAGGAGTTCCCACATCCTTTAGTCCATGCCACTCCATTGTTGAACTTATCTGAAACATACTAGATAAAAGTGTTAGTCCAACAAGAGATATGTTGACATTAATTACCAAAACCACCTAGGGAGCACTTGTGATTTTAGGGTGTCTGTTTCTCCAACTTTAGTTGAATCAAGTTTGACTACGGGCGGTCCTTGTTGAAGGTTAAAACAACAAACTTGACGAAACATCGTTGTGGTTTTGATGCATAGGTAAGAATGGTTCTTGCTAGAAGCCCGTAGCAGCCACGTAAAACTTGCAACAACAAAGTAGAGGACGTCTAACTTGTTTTTGCAGGGCATGTTGTGATGTGGTATGGTCAAGACATGATGTGATATACGTTGTTGTATGAGATGATCATGTTTTGTAAAAGTTATCGGCAATTGGTAGGAGCCTTATGGTTGTCTATTTATTGTATGAAATGCAAACACCATGTAATTGATTTACTTTATCACTATGCGTTAGCGGTAGTTGTAGAAGCAATGGTTGGCGAGACGACCACGACACAATGATGGAGATCAAGGTGTCGAGACGGTGAGAACGGAGATCATGACGATGCTTTAAATATGGAGATCAAAAGCACAAGATGATGATGTCCATATCATGTCACATATTTTGATTGCATGTGATGTTTAACTTTTTATGCATCTTATTTTGCTTAGTACGACGGTAGCATTATAAGATGATCCCTTAACTAAATTTCAAGGTAAAAGTGTTCTCCCTGAGTATGCACCATTGCTACAGGTTAAATCGTGTTGAGACACCACGTGATGATCGGGTGTGATGGACTCTACGTTCACATACAACGGGTGCAAGACAGTTTTGCACATGCAGAATACTTGGCTTAAACTTGATGAGCCTAGCATGTACAGACATGGCCTCGAAACACTAGAGACCCAAAGGTTGAACATGAGTCATATAGTAGATATGATTAACATAGAGATGCTCACCATTGATGACTACCCCATCTCAGGTGATGATCGGACATGGGTTAGTTGATTTGGATCATGTATCACTTAGATAACTTGAGGGATGTTAATTTAAGTGGGAGTTCATTAGTAATTTGATTAATTGAACTTAAATTTATCATGAACTTAGTCTTAATAGTTTTTGCATATCTATGTTGTAGATTAATAGCTCGCGTATAGCTCCCTTGTTTTATTTTTGATATGTTCCTAGAGAAAAACTAAGCTGAAAGATGATAGTAGTAATGATGCGAACCGGGTCCGTGATCTGAGGATTATCCTCATTGCTGCACAGAAGAATTATGTCCTTGATGCACCGCTAGGTGACAGACCTGTTGTAGGAGCAGATGCAGATGTTATGAACGTTTGGCAAGCTCGGTATGATGACTACTTAATAATTTAGTGCGCCATGCTTTACAGCTTAGAACCGGGACTTCAAAAACGTTTTGAATGCCATGGAGCATATGAGATGTTCCAGGAGCTGAAATTGGTATTTCAGACTCATGCCCGTCTCGAGAGGTATGAGACCTCTGACAAGTACTTTTCTTACAAGATGGAGGAGAATAGCTCAGCAGTGAGCATGTGCTCAGAATGTCTGGGTGCTACAGTCGGTTGAATCAAGTAGGAGTTAATCTTCCCTATAAGATAGTGATTGACAGAGTTCTCTAGTCACTATCACCAAGCTACTAGAACTTTGTGATGAACTATAATATGCAAGGGATGATGAAACGATTCCTGAGCTCTTCGCGATGCTGAAATCGACGAAGGTAGAAATCAGGAAATAACATCAAGTGTTGGTGGTTAACAAGTCCACTAGTTTCAAGAAAAAGGGCAAGGGAAAGAAAGAGAACTTCAAGAAGAATGGCAAGCAATTTTACACTCTCGTGAAGAAGCCCATAACTGGACCCAAGTCTGAAACTGAGTGCTTCTACTGCAAAGGAAATGGTCACTAGAAGCGGAACTGCCCCAAATACTTGGCGGATAAGAAGGATGGTAAAGTGAACAAAGGTATATTTGATATACATGTTATTGATGTGTACCTTACTAGTGTTCGTCGTAGCCCCTGGGTATTTTATACCGGTTCAGTTGCTAAGATTAGTAACTCGAAACAGGAGTTGCTGTCAGGACCCCGATTCCAAGTCACATAGATCTAGCCGGTAACACCTCGTATCACTTTGCGGCCTCACGCACGGTATTCCCACGGTGTCGCCTTACCATGGCCCGGGACCGTTTGCGCATTTCGGCTCACGTATATGATAGTGTCGCTAGCATCCATATGACAGAGAACCCGGGCCGACATGGCTAGTCGTGAACCCAAAGCGGCACTAACCCATGGGGACAGGCATACATGAATCACATCGAGCATGTCGGTCATCAACGTATGAATCCGGGCTGTAGCACTGGGCTAACAGGACTCCGGTAACCCGGCATGTGAGGCTAGGCAGGACTCGGATATCACCGCGTGACATTTCCCGAAGGGACAGACATAGGAACGAAGTGAAACACATGTCGGCCGATCAAGTGTCCAAAGCAGTAGTCTTTAGCTAGCAGGACTCCGTGAACCGGGTCAGAAGCGGACTACTATCGCCAGAAGCACTAGACTACATTTCCCCATATGAGAGGCTGCCAAGGATAAACAACTAGATTGTCGGATCCCACACATACCAAGCATTTAAAAAATACACACAATATGCTCAATATGTGTAAATACAACATGGCATCACAACATAACTCTACGACTCAAATATTTATTCATTAGGCTCCGAGGAGCGAGATATTACAAACACGGGTCACATGACCCAACACTCAGAGCATACAAGTCAAAGCACAAGCGGAAGCTTAACATGTCTGAGTACAAACATCTACAAATGAAAAGGCTGAGAAGCCTGACTATCTACCAGATCCTGCCGAGGGCACAAGATCGTAGCTGAGGTAACAAGCTAAACGTCGAAGTCCACGCGGAACTACTAGCGACCGACGTCTCTCGCAAAACATAAAATAAGCAAACGTGAGTACAAACGTACTCAGCAAGACTTACATCGTAACTAACTACATATGCATCATTATCAACAAAGGAGGTGGTGGAGTTTGACCGCAGCAAGCTAGCTTTGACTCGGTGGCTATCCCGAACTACATCGCAAGTAACTCTTTTGAGGTGGCTTACACGAGTCCACATATTCACCATATCAATACACCACTATGGACCCGCTCCCGTCTTCCTACGAGAACGCCATCCATAGCACTCATGCTTATCTTGCGCATTTTAGGGTATCCACTTTCACTTGTCTATGAACTGATATAGGCGACCCAGAAGTCCTTTATCGCAGACACGGCTATTCGAATAGATCATATTAACCCTGCAGGGGTGTACTTCTTCACACACGCTCTCATCACTTACCGCCGTTTACACGACATGTACTCGGCAACCTTCAAGCGGAAGCCCAGCGAGGGTGTCGGCCACGACCTACCTAAACAATCAAGTCCCTAGTCCAGGTTTATCGCCTATTCGGGTTCCATCCGCAGGGAGTCCGGCCGAGGTTTCCACTAACGGCCCCGAATGATGTGTGCAGGGTTCGAGACACCAAACGAAGCGAATCGGTACACCGGGCCACGGTGTATCTATCGCATCATAGCCCACCCCTAGGGTCGGCCACACACGGCCTCCAACACATATCCTACAAACACCGTAAACTAGTTGCAACTCCCCGGACAGAGAACAAGGGTGGTTAAGAAGCCGAGAGAGTCAATTAAGGATCCCAATGTGTGGTAGTAGCTGTTCATGGATCACAAACACGTAACTCAGGCCTCGAGGACGGTTTCAATGAGACAACCCACCATGTACTCCTACATGGCCTCTCACCGCTACCTTTACCAAATCATGTTCACACACTTAGCTCACACACGATGGGACATGTTCACACACCATTCCAATTCATTCCCGATGAATCAGACCTGACTCAACTCTAAGCGAGTGCATGACAAACAAGCATGAATGAGTAGGCACAACAGGCTCAAACAACTCCTACTCATGCTAGTGGGTTTCATCTAATTCTTGTGGAATGACAGGTCATGCAGAGGATAAAGGGGTTCAGCTATCACAGCAAGTAACGCATGAGTCGTTGTTGTCCTAATGCAGTAAAATAGAGCAGGAGCGAGAGAGTGGGATTATATCGGAATGAACAAGGGGGTTTTGCTTGCCTGGCACTTTTGAAGATATTATAGCTCTTCATCGGTGTCATCGAACTCATCGTTGGAACCACGTCTATCGGGAGGGGACAAACACCGACAAACAAGAAGAAACACAATCAATGCAATGCACAAACAAATGAATGACATGTCATGTTAAGGAACTGAATTTACCTAATGCAGCAGTAAGCCAAGTTAATTGAAGTGGAATTCAAACAAGGTTAAACTCCAACTCCAAATGCTATTTCATAAATTGCCCTAATCATGATTCATCCTATTCAGTGAGGTTAACTTGTTCAATCATGCATGAAAGTGGTACAGATGGATAGATTGGATTTTTCTGATCATTTTTCATATATAATTTATTTCATTTGGAGTTACGGTTGAATTTATATGAATTTTAGAAGTTTAGGGTATTTTCTGAAAATAATAAATCATTTAAGATTTATTTAAATTCCAGAAAGGAATTAATGCGTCAGCATGACCTCACAGTGCTGTCAGCAGGTCAATGACTCGGTCCAGGTCAAATCTGACGTGTGGGGTCCACACGTTAGTGACACAGTTAACTAACCTAATTTTAATTAGAGCCTGGGCCCGCATGTCAGTGTCCTATCTACTTAACTAAGTTAGTTAACACTAACTTAACTTGGTACTAATTAAACAGGGGGCCTGGGCCCACAAGTCAGTGGGTCAGGGAAAAGTCAAACCCCGGTCAAACGGGCTCAACCCCGCCGGAGTTGACCCGCGGCTTGCCGTCGGTGAGGCCAGGGATGGCGGAGGGCTTCGGGATCGCTCCTCCGGCCACCAAAAGCGCGGCGGAGGGCATCTACGTTGCCGTGCTCGTCGTCTCAAGATCGGCAAAGGTAAGCAAAGAAGTGGCTAGGGCGGCCTGTAGCGACGGCAACGACGACAAATGTGGTGGCTGAGCTCGGTGGTGCACGAGCCAGGCTACGGCTCGCCCTCGAGGGAACCAGTAGCTAGGCCGCATCTAGGGGCCCTAGGAGCACGGTGGACAACACCGGGCGTGGTAAGCTCAGCGGTGAGCAGGAGGTCGGCCATGGCGGACGGCGACCTCGGGAGCTCGTGGGGGCGGTGGCTAGAGGAAGCTAGCGAGAGGGGGAGGTGAGGGGAAAAGCTCAGGGGCTCACGGGGATGTCGTAGGGAGGCTCAGCATGCTCGGGGACGGCTCAGAGGCGACGGAACGGCGATGACGATCTCCGGTGTCTCGAGGTTGAAGACGGGTCGATGGCGACAAACCAGACCCCTCCGGCTCATTTCCTTCGGCGTGGGGATGGGGTGCTCGATTTCGGAGCTGCTGGACATGGTCATGGGACGAGGGGACGGCGGTGGTCGCGCCAACGACGAGCGGCGGCGGTGGTTGCGCTCGGGAGAGAGGAACAGAGGAGGGGGAGGAGCACAGGGAGAGTGAGAGGGGTCGAGCGGTTCGGGACGGCAGCGAGGAGGGGATTCGCGGCGTCGCGCTGTCCTCGGACGCAGGCAGGCAGCCTGGTGGCGTGGCGCTCAAGGCTCCGTCGTTGTCCTGCCTCGCCATCTTGGCAGAGGTGGGAGACGACTGGCAACGGCCAGGTGGGCTGGGCCGTGCTAGGCCGGCTCCTGGGCCGCACAGGTAAGTGGCCCAGATACTATCTCTCTCTCTGTTGTTCCTATTAAATTATGTTTTCTATTATTCCGTAGTTTTAGGGCTTTATTAGAAATACTCAGACACTTTCAAAAATCATGAAACTAATCATGGCTACTGTTTAGAATATATCCAACAATAAACATTTTAGTTTATGATTATTTGAGCATTTCAAATATTTTATAGCATTTAAATGCCCAAATGAAAATACCATATGATTTAATTGAGCCCAAATATGTCATGGAAAAATGTGCATCACCTCTCGCCATCATTTACGATTTACCATAAATGATGAACATTTTTGAAAGCCATTTGGACTTACTGAAAAATATTTTGTGTAAATCTAGTGAATTCCTTTAATGCTAGGGTTTAGGCAATCCCCATTTCAAGTTTCTTAGAAATTTAAACATGATGACATGATGAGCAAGCAAAGTCAAACAAGGGCGATCTGGGGCTGTGACAGCTCACCCCCACTAAACAAGAATCTCGTCCCGAGATTCAAGACGTGAGGTAAAAAGTCAGAGGGGTCACAAGCTAACACGATCTTCACAATCCAACTGTCCTTCTCAAGACGTTGATTCATTGCTTCATATTGATCTTGACGTCTTTGCTTTCGAGAACTTCATCCAACACGACAACGAGAAGAAAAGGGGGAATTTAGAGGAATCGATCTTCTTGAGGTTCAAACAATTTAGGATCATTTTAATGATCCAAGATCAACTCATGGAATGAGACATAAAAAAAACATTTCTGGAGCGAAGAGGTAAGACATGCATCAGTAAGGACGGAGGAAACAATTTTACGAGTGTTTCAAAATAGCGAGGGAAGTTTCCATGATTCCAAAACGGGGCACCTTAGGGGGGGTGACGCAAAGAACTATTCCCTTAAGTGGCAAAAAGAATTACTTTTGATTCAGAGATCATTGAAACTCTTCATTCCAGCCTAAGGCAATCACAATCGATCATTTGGAGGAGTTCGAAAGAATGACATACTCGGACTAGAATGGATGATGTGGACTACCTTGTTGAAGACAACGCAATGGATGATTTGCTTATCATCGAAAATGGATGGGACCCATGGTAAGTCCACTTTTGAGGATGATCCTAGACAGCAACTGCTGGGAAGGATAGCCCATGGAGAATTGGCACGATGGGGTGCAAGCTGCGAACAAAATGCAAATGTTGGAATATTCCAACCATCATATCTGCCTGAGATTCAGATCTGGTTGGTGTTAGGATATTCCAGACTCATCGAGTCTAGAAAGAAAATGAAAGTTTGCAACACAAATCGACGAGAAGATGTTGCGAGATTCTCGGGAGATGGACTATGGTAGTGAGCTCCAAAACATGAGCGGGTTCTGCTACAAACAGGTGAACATGTTGTTCGAGACAAGCATGACCACATAGTAGTCTTACAATAAAATACTATCGAATTCTGGTTGGGAACCATCGTCGAGGATATCAAAGTCCTTGCATAAGGCATGCTCTTAAGAAGGAACTTCTTCTCCTTGAACAATTCAATCAGTGGCTTGGTGTGCTAGGAATACATATGGAATGAAGGTTGCAAGTCTCCAGACCACAGAATACTTCGCACATATGCATGACTGAATTGGGACGATACCAGAGGAAGCAAAACAAACCTTTCTCAAATTCACGGCGGCCACTTGCATCAAATGCACATGAACTAGAGGAAGTCACTTCTTCCATCCAAGCAAAAGCTTCATGAACGGTACACGAAGGCATTGCTTACAAAGTTTCCAACACTAAGTTGATGTTCAACATGAATCATGGGGGAGACAAAATGCTGCTGATGGGCTCAACAACAACTCATCGGAATTTCCATATCACTGGACTTCCACCATCATGTGAACACGGTGATAGTATTGGTCAGACCAAAAGATATAATTGTGTATGCTCGAGGGATCAACCACGAGTAAGACAACATTACGAACATTGTTGGTTCTGATTTGACTTGACGATAGCCCATACTCGAGTCAAAGTTTGGGCAAGACAATAGATTCAACAAATGATCACAAAAACCATTCGATGAAGATATCATCTTTCTTCAACACACACTACACAAGAATATCCCTTTGGAACGAACTAAGTCAGGCAAGCTTTTATCCTCCAACTCTCCAAGTTGTTGTCTAGCTCAACCAACTAGCTCAGGGATATCCAACACAGATTCTTGGAGAAAGGGTGGTTCCCAAGAAACCAACTTGATCACGAGCTCAACATAACCGTCAGGGAACAACCCGGTAACACTTCCAAGAAGATATTTGGAAAGTCACGAACCACCGGTATGCTACTAAGCTCGAGAACAATCTTGCTTTTGAGGGCAAGACGATATGATCAAATGAGTGAGTACTTGACAAGATCCTAACTGATCAATCAAGTGTGCAGAAATAAGGACTAGGTAGCACGATCAATCTTAGGATGATGATTTAATAACCAACACGCTAAGAATGAGGATATTGTCCATTAGCTACCAAGCAACGAGTTGCTCGTAGTATTGATTTCACACATCACAATTCACTTGTCGGCATTCCGGTTACAACAACACGAGGACCGAGGAATGAATAATGATGGCGAGAAGTATCACTGCGTCAAGAATCCATAAGAGAAGGTGCAATTCTCATGACGTTCCTGACATAAAGTGGGTAATACTTCACGATAGAACAGAACAAAAGCTGAATTGGCATTTTGATCCGCGAAATACAATTGCTTTGACCCAATCCTAGATATTGATGAGGTTCTGGAGTTTGTTTCTCCTAGTCATTCTGGAAAAAAAAACGGCTTGATGGGCCACAAGAATAATAGGCATCGATAACACGAATGCACACATACCCTTGACTATCAATTGATAGACGGGGGTCAGAATACAACTAAAGAGGACAACTCAAAGGAACATATAACTTTTCGAGTTGTGGAGGCATGGATTAGTATGTCGGGCAAAGTTCAACATTTCTTCCGGATAACCCATGCGGAGAAGGTAGAACTGGCAGATTCACAATTATGAATGGAGAACTCCTCAAGAGTACTCTTATTGTGATCTTTTAATTCAAAGAACTTCTGCCTTATTGGTTCATGGTATTTGAAAGAAAGAAATACCACGGACCTCGAGGACTATTGCAAGGTTACTAATAACCTAAGGGAACTAGCAAATACTAACAACATAAAGTAGGGTGAATCTTGGGTTCAAGAACCCAGGAATAGAATGCCTACTAACTAATAACATCACGGGATGCTTTCAAGGATAATGGCCAGAATCATCACACTGGGGATACAAAAGCATTGCTAAATTACTAGGTGACTCCCTAAACACCTAGGGTCATAATAATAGCTCCAACAGATATGTCGAGGTACTGGAGTACCTCAACTCAGCAATTAGTGTGCTTATTCTGACCAAAAAGGACATCGGGAACGGAAAGAAAGGATTTGCAAATGCATCGGACTATTTAGAGACACAGGATGACTCGGACAAAGATAACGGCTGTAAATTCTCAAAATGATTTGAGACATCCTGCAAAAATGGTGGCATAACCACTCAACATCACAATATCAAGGTTACGAGATCAACAGCTATCATACGTAAATAGTAGGAACCGAATCGGGCTTAAAACCAACAATCTTAAAGGTCTATGGATTAGTAACACGTCATCACGATAGGTAGATGAGAAGCCTAATTCTTAAACCCGTAGAAGAGAAGAGGATGACTCAGATCGTAAGGCCATGAGGTATAAGGAGTAAAAAGAGCCTTACGTTCCTTCCACAATCAATTCCCTTACATAACTAAAGCATTTCTAGACACAACTTCGACCAGTTTGGCTTGGTAATCCTCTGATGATCGGGCTCGATACCAACGCTGTCAGGACCCGATTCCAAGTCACATCGATCTAGCCGGTAACACCTCATATCACTTTGCGGCCTCACGCACGGTATTCCCACGGGTGTCGCCTTACCATGGCCCGGGACCGTTTGCGTCTTTTGGCTCACGTATATGATAGTGTCGCTAGCATCCATATGACAGAGAACGCGGGCCGACATGGCTAGTCGTGAAACCAAAGCGGCACTAACCCATGGGGACAGGCATACATGAATCACATCGAGCATGTCCGTCATCAACGTATGAATCCGGGCTGTAGCACTGGGCTAACAGGACTCCGGTAACCCGGGCTGTAGCAGGCTAGGCAGGGACTCGGATATCACCGTGTGACATTTCCCCGAAGGGACAAACATAGGAACGAAGTGAACACATGCCGTCCAGTCAAGTGTCCAAAGTAGTAGTGCTGGGCTAGCAGGACTCCGGTGAACCGGGCAGTAGCGGACTACTATCGCTCAGGAAGCACTAGACTACATTTCCCCATATGAGAGGCTGCCAAGGATAAACAACTAGATTGTCGGATCCCACACATACCAAGCATTTCAAACATACACACAATATGCTCAATATGTGTAAATACAACATGGCATCACAACATAACTCTACGACTCAAATATTTATTCATTAGGCTCCGAGGAGCGAGATATTACAAACATGGGTCTCATGACCCAACACTCGAGCATACAAGTCAAAGCACAAGCGGAAGCTTAACATGTCCGAAAGTACAGACATCTACAAATGAAAAGGTGAGAAGCCCGACTATCTACCAGATCCTACCGAGGGCACAAGATCGAAATGAGGTAACAAGCTAAACGTCAAGTCCAAGCGGAACTACTAAGACCGACGCCTCTCTCGCAAAACATAAAATAAGCAAACGTGAGTACAAACGTACTCAAAGAAGACTTACATCGTAACTAACTACATATGCATCATTATCAACAAAGGGGTGGTGGAGTTTGACTGCAGCAAGCTAGCTTTGACTCGATGGCTATCCTGAACTACGATCGCAAGTAACTCTTTTGAGGTGGCACACGCAGTCCACATATTCACCATATCAATACACCACTATGGACCCGCTCCTGCCTTCCTACGAGAACGCCATCCATAGCACTCACGCTTATCTTGCGCATTTTAGGGTATCCACTTTCACTTGTCTATGAACCGATATAGGCAACCCAGAAGTCCTTTACCGCGGACACGGCTATTCGAATAGATCATATTAACCTGCAGGGGTGTACTTCTTCACACACGCTCTCACCACTTACCGCCGTTTACACGACATGTACTCGGCAACCTTCAAGCGGAAGCCCAGCGAGGGTGTCGGCCACGACCTACCTAAACACTCAAGTCCCTAGTCCAGGTTTATCGCCTATTCGGGTTCCATCCGCAGGGAGTCCGCCGAGGTTTCCACTAACGGCCCCGAACGATGTGTGCAGGTTCCCGAGACACCAAGCAGGCGAATCGGTACATCGGGCCATGGTGTATCTACCGCATCATAGCCCACCCCTAAGGTCGGCCCACGCACGGCCTCCAACACATATCCTACAAATACCAGAAACTAGTTGCAACTCCCGGACAGAGAACAAGGGTGGTTAAGAAGCCGAGAGTCAATTAAGGATCCCAATGTGTGGTAGTAGCTGTTCATGGATCACAAACACGTAACTTCAGTTCACGAGGACGGTTTCAATGAGACAACCCACCATGTACTCCTACATGGCCTCTCACCGCTACCTTTACCAAATCGTGTTCACACAGTTAGCTCACACAAGAGGGACATGTTCACACACCATTCCAATTCATTCCCGATGAATCGGACTGACTCAAATCTAAGCAGTAGAAGGCATGACAAACAAGCATGAATGAGTAGGCACAACAGGGCTCAAACAACTCCTACTCATGCTAGTGGGTTTCATCTAATTACTGTGGAATGACAGGTCATGGAGAGGATAAAGGGGTTCAGCTACCGCAGCAAGTAACACATGAGTCGTTGTTGTCCTAATGCAGTAAAATAGAGCAGGAGCGAGAGAGTGGGATTATATCGGAATGAACAAGGGGGTTTTGCTTGCCTGGCACTTTTGAAGATATTATAACTCTTCATCGGTGTCATCGAACTCATCGTTGGAACCACGTCTATCGGGAGGGGACAAACACCGACAAACAAGAAGATACACAATCAATGCAATGCACAAACAAATGAATGACATGTCATGTTAAGGAACTGAATTGACCTAATGCAGCAGTAAGCCAAGTTAATTGAAGTGGAATTCAAACAAGGTTAAACTCCAACTCCAAATGCTATTTCATAAATTGCCCTAATCATGATTCATCCTATTCAGTGAGGTTAACTTGTTCAATCATGCATGAAAGTGGTACAGATGGATAGATTGGATTTTTTTGATCATTTTCATATATAATTTATCTCATTTGGAGTTACGGTTGAATTTTTATGAATTTTAGAAGTTTAGGGTATTTTAGAAAATAATAAATCATTTAAGATTTATTTAAATTCGAGAAAGGAATTAATGCGTCAAGATGACCTCACAAAGGTTGTCAGCAGGTCAATGACTCGGTCCAGGTCAAATCTAACGTGTGGTGTCCACACGTCAGTGACACAGTTAACTAACCTAATTTTAATTAGAGCCTGGGCCCGCATGTCAGTGTCCTATCTACTTAACTAAGTTAGTTAACACTAACTTAACTTGGTACTAATTAAACAGGGGGCCTGGGCCCGCACGTCAGTGGGTCAGGGAAAAGTCAAACCCCGGTCAAACGGGCTCAACCCCGCCGGAGTTGACTCGCGGCTTGCCACCGGTGAGGCCAGGGATGGCGCAGGGCTTCGGGATCGCTCCTCCGGCCACCGAAAGCGCGGCGGAGGGCATCTACGCGTTGCCCGTGCTCGTCCGCATCGAGCAGTGCAAGCAGCAGCGGCTAGGGCGGCCCATAGCGACGGCAACGGTGACAAGTGTGGTGGCCGGAGCTCGGTGGTGCACGAGCGCAGGGCTACGGCTCGCCCTCGAGGGAACCAGGTAGCTAGGCCGCATCTAGGGGGCCCTAGGAGCACGGTGGACAGCACAACTGGGCGTGGTAAGCTCAGCAGTGAGCAGGAGGTCGGCCATGGCGGACGGCAGCCTCGGGAGCTCAGGGGGCGATGGCTAGAGGAAGCTAGCGAGAGGGGAGGTGAGGGAAAAGCCTGGGGGCTCACGGTGATGTCGTAGGGAGGCTCGGTAGCGCTCGGGGGCGGCTCGAGGCGGCAAACGGCGATGACGATCTCTGGTGTCCCGAGGTTGAAGACGGGTCGATGGCGATGAAGCAGAGCCCTCCGGATCATTTCCTTCGGCGTGGGGATGGGGTGCTCGATTTCGGAGCTGCTGGACATGGTCATGGGACGAGGGGACGGCGGTGGTCGGGCCAACAACGAGCGGCGGCGGTGGTTGCGCTCGGGAGAGAGGAACAGAGGAGGGGGAGGAGCACAGGGAGAGTGAGAGGGGTCGAGCGGTTCGGGACGGCAGCAAGGAGGGGATTCGGCGTCAAGGCTGTCCCTGGACGCAGGCAGTAGCACTGGTGGCGTGGCGCTGCGCCTGCAGCGTTGTCCTCGCCTCGCCATCGGGCAGAGGTGGGAGACGACTGGCAACGGCCAGGTGGGCTGGGCCGTGCTAGGCCGGCTCCTGGGCCGCACAGGTAAGTGGCCCAGATACTATCTCTCTCTCTGTTGTTCCTATTAAATTCTGATTTCTATTATTCTGTAGTTTTAGGGCTTTATTAAAAATACTCAGACACTTTCAAAAATCATGAAACTAATCATGGCTACTGTTTAGAATATATCCAACAATAAACATTTTAGTTTATGATTATTTGAGCATTTCAAATATTTTATAGCATTTAAATGCCCAAATGAAAATACCATATGATTTAATTCAGAGCCCAAATATGTCATGGAAAAATGTGCATCACCTCTCGCCATTTTTACGATTTACCATAAATGATGAACATTTTTGAAAGCCATTTGGACTTACTGAAAAATATTTTGGGTAAATCTAGTGAATTCCTTTAATGCTAGGGTTTAGGCAATCCCCATTTCAAGTTTCTTAGAAATTTAAACATGATGACATGATGAGCAAGCAAAGTCAAACAAGGCCGATCTGGGGCTGTGACAGCTGTTGAATGAATAGAGACTAGTTATGGGTGAAGTAACGATGTGTGTTGGAAGTGATTCCAAGGTTGATACGATCACCATCGCACACTCCCTCTACCTTCGGGATTAGTGTTGAACATAAATAAATGTTATTTGGTGTTTGCGTTGAGCATGAATATGATTGGATCATGTTTATTGCAATACGGTTATTCATTTAAGTTAGAGAATAAGTTGTTGTTCTATTTACATGAATAAAGCCTTATATGGTCATACACCCAATGTTAATGGTTTATTGAATCTCGATCATATTGATACACATCCTATATACCTAATTATTTGATCCCCACTATAAGATTTCTCTCAACATGCACACACTCCACCTCATCATATATGCCACATCACCACAATTAGCATTAGCAGTTGCAGTCCTCCTCCTTCTCCTACTTGGCCCACTGCATGCATGCGTCCATGTCAGCAATCCTTTAATCACCGTATACTTTATAACTTTAAGAGGCCATGAATAATCCTCACGACCTCATCCACGTGATGCTTCACCTCCTCCATCAAGTTTGCTTTGCATCCAAAAAAAAGTCTGTAACTGACGAGGAATTCCAAAGGTTTAGCTCATCATCCATCCATTTAATCACCTCTCCTTCGTCCCTCTTCATCTCACCATTCGCACATGTCTTTCTGTCCAAGATCAATGTGCCCAGGCTCAATTTGATGCCTTCTTTCCCAGAATGCCAGTAATGTCTCTTTCCATCTGTCGTGAAGCCAAATGATGATTTTTGTTCTGTTTATGTATTAGGTGATTCATCATTCCTTCTGTTTTTGTGAGATGGTGTGCAACCAAAGCTCCTTCCCCTGCAAAAAAAAGCTCCGTCCTTCTTCCTGAATTTTTTTGCCAATGTTATTCGACAATTCATGTCCACCACCAGCTCTTCCGTACGTATATGTAGATGATCTGGCTGCATACATGTATCTACTGATCCACATGTTATAGGCATCTCCATCCTTCCCTTGATCCATTGATCTACCAAAGATCCATTTTAGATTCTTGAAACAATTTTTCAGGTTAAATAATCTCTCGCCAGATAAAGAAGATTCCACATGGAGTGTAGGGGGCAGCGAATGTTTAAGGTGACAATATTGATAATGTTTTTCTTTTATTTGTTTCATGTGTAATACTAAAATTTCATAACTTCTCTTTAATATTCGTTTCAGGGTCAGAACGAATTGGAGATAGGAAAAATAGAAGTTATTATGCTCGGAAGCTATTTTTCGCATGAGAGGTCTTTCCTCTTATTGTACTTCAGATTTTGCATGAAACCTTCAAGTGGATTTATTTGCCCGCGACATTCAGGTTTTTAGGCCTTTTCATTTTATAAATCCCCCATTTATAATTGGATTATGGGAAAGGCTTGTAACAGTTTAATCTGAAGTTTCATGTTCTGAGTTCAATTTTGGAAGTAATAACTGGTCACTCCGAGGTCTACATAGGTAACTTGCTGTTCAGTTAAGAAATTATTCTTTATGGCCTTTCAGATAACCTTTCACTCACTAAAATATTGCATACAAAAAATTTCACTACATGAGGAAGTGTTAATAATACATATGTCTCCACAAGTCAAATTTCCATGTAGTTAACCTTGCATTTGGTTAGTACTTAATTTTCTTTTCCGGTTACTAACTAACTGTTTTTCAATGCTAAACTATTTGAAATAAAATGTATGTTTACGTGCTACGCTATACATATTTGGCCACAAGTAGGGAGTATAATCCTAACGGTTCCAGGTTCTTCCACAAAGCGACTTTTCCTTCTGAATGCATTTAAGGGATTTCCTATTTAGCATTGTTTTATTTCACATGTATATGTAGTTACATTTTTCTTACTATTTCATATGATTCTTTATCATGAATTGTCCGTTGCAACGCGCGGGGTTTCTTCTAGTATTCATAATATTGATGCCAAAAGATGCAAGGTTGATAATGATAGTGCAACATACTTGTAGCACTGCCACTTTGGTCATATTGGTGTAAAGCGCATGAAGAAACTCCATGCAGATGGACTTTTGGAATCACTTGATTATGAATCATTTGATACTTGTGAACCATGCCTCATGAGCAAGATGACTAAAACTCCGTTCTTCGGAACAATGGAGCGAGCTAATGACTTATTGGAAATAATACATACCGATGGATGCGGTCCGATGAGTGTTGAAGCATGCGATGGGTATCATTATTTTCTGACCTTCACAGATGTTTTGAGTAGGTATGGGTATATCTACTTGATGAAAGACAAGTCTGAAATATTTGAAAAGTTCAAAGAATTTCAGAGTGAAGTAGAAAATCATCGTAACAAGAAAATAAAGTTTCTACGATCTGATCGTGGAGGCGAATATTTGAGTTATGAGTTTCGTCTTCATTTGAAAGAATGTGGAATAGTTTCACAACTCATGCCACCTGGAACACCATAGCGTAATGGTGCGTCCGAACGTCGTAACCGTGCTTTATTGGATATGGTGCGTTCTATGATGTCTCTTACCAATTTACCACTATCGTTTTGGGGTTATGCATTAGAGACAGCCGCATTCACGTTAAATAGGGCACCATCTAAATTCGTTGAGACGATGCCGCATGAACTAGGGTTTGGCAAGAAACCTAAGTTGTCGTTTCTTAAAGTTTGGGGATGCGACGCTTATATCAAAAGGCTTCAGCCAGATAAGCTCAAACCTAAATCGCAGAAGTGCGTCTTCGTAGGATACCCTAAGGAAACAATTGGGTACACCTGATACCACAGATCCGAAGGCAAGATCTTTGTTGCTAAGAATGGGTCCTTTCTAGAGAAGGAGTTTCTCTCGAAAGAAGTGAGTGGGAGGAAAGTAGACCTTGATGAGGTAATTGTACCTTATCTCAATTTAGAAAGTAGCACATCATAGAAATCCGTTCCCGTGATGTCTACACCAACTAGAGAGCAAGCTGATGATGATGATGATCATGAAACTTCAGATCAAGTTACTACTAGACCTCGTAGGTCGAATAGAGCACGCTCTGCACCAGAGTGGTACGGTAGTCCTGTCCTGGAAGTCATGGTACTAGACCGTGGAGAACCTACGAACTATGAAGAAGCTATGATGAGACGAGATTCCAATAAATGGCTTGAGGCCATGAAATCTGAGATAGGATCCATGTATGAGAACAAAGTGTGGACTTTGGTTGACTTGCCCGATGATCAGCAAGCCATTGAGAATAAATCGATCTTCAAGAAGAAGACAGACGCCGATGGTAATGTCACCATCTACAAAGCTCAACTTGTCGTGAAAGGTTTTCAACAAGTTCAAGGGTTTGACTACGATGAGACCTTCTCACCCGTAGCGACGCTTAAGTCAGTCCGAATCATGTTAACAATTGCCGCATTTTATAATTATGAAATCTGGCAAATGGATGTCAAAACCGCATTCCTTAATGGATATCTTAACGAAGAGTTGCATATGATGCAACCAGAATTTTTTGTCGATCCTAAAGATGCTGACAAAGTGTGCAAGCTCCAGCGATCCATCTATGGACTGGTGCAAGGATCTCGGAGTTGGAATATATGCTTTGATGAGGTGATCAAAGCATATGATTTTATACAGAATTTTGGTGAAGCCTGTATTTACAAGAAAGTGAGTGGGAGCTCTGTAGCATTTCTAATATTATATGTGGATGACATATTATTGATTGGAAATAATGTAGAATTTTTGGATAGTGATACGTCTCCAACGTATCTATAATTTTTATTGTTCCATGCTATTTTATTATCAATCTTGGATGTTTTATAATCATTTTATAGTCATTTTATATCATTTTATATCATTTTTGGTACTAACCTATTGGCATAGTGCCAAGTGCCAGTTGCTGTTTTTTCCATGTTTTTTACATCGCAGGAAATCAATATCAGATGAAGTCCAAATGCCATGAATCTCCACGATGGTTTTTTATGGGCCAAAAGGAAGCAGATGGGCCCTGGTTGCACCTGGGGGGAGTCCCGAGGAGGGGAGAACCCACCAGGGCACGCCAGGAGGCCCTGGCGCGCCCTGGTGGGTTGTGCCCACCTCGAGTGCCCCCCGGACCACCTCTTTGCTCTATAAATCCCCAAATATTCCAGAAACCCTAGGGGAGTCGACGAAATATTCATCCAGCCGCCGCAGAGTCTAGAGCCACCAGATCCAATCTAGACACCATCTTGGATGGGGTTCTCCACCTCCATTAGTGCCTCTCTGATGATGCGTGAGTAGTTCTTTGTAGACCTTCGGGTCCGTAGTTAGTAGCTAGATGGCTTTCTCTCTCTCTCGCTGATTCTCAATACAATGGTCTCTTGGAGATCCATATGATGTAACTCTTTATGGCGCGTTTGTTGGGATCGATGAACTTTGAGTTTATGATCAGTCATATCTTTTATATCCATGAAAGTTATTTGAGTTTCTTTGATCTCTTATATGCATGATCTCTTATAGCCTCGTATTTCTTCTCCGATATTTGGGTTTTGTTTGGCCAACTTGATCTATTTATCTTGCAATGGGAAGAGGTGCCCAGTAGTGGGTTCGATCTTACGGTGCTTGATCCCAGTGACAGAAGGGAACCGACAAGTATGTATCGTTGCTACTAAGGATAAAAAGACGAGATCTATATCTACCGCCATATAGATAAACGGATCTTGTCTACATCATGTCATCCTTCTTATTGCATTACTCCATTTTTCCATGAACTTAATACACTAGCTGCATGCTGGATAGCGGTCGATGTGTGGAGTAATAGTAGTAGATGCAGGCAGGAGTCGGTCTACTAATCTTGGACATGATGCCTATGTAATGATCATTGCCTGGATATCATCATAATTATTGAAGTTCTATCAATTGCCCAACAGCAATTTGTTTACCCACCGTTTGCAATTTTTCTCGAGAGAAGCCACTAGTGAAACCTACGGCCCCCGGGTCTTCTTCTTCATATATTTGCCTTGCGATCTACTTTTCCTTTGCATTTTTATTCAGATCTATTAAACCCAAAGATAAAAAAAATATCTTGCTGCACTTTATTTTATTTGTGTTCTATTATTTCAATCTATCACAATTTTCTCTCGTCACGTGCCTTCTGGCGCCATTACCCGAAAGGGATTGACAACCCCTTTAACACGTCTGGTTGCGAGTGGCTGTTATTTGTGTGCAGGAGCTGTTTACGTTTTATTGCTTGGTTCTCCTACTGGTTCGATACCTTGGTTTCATTACTGAGGGAAATACCTACCGTTGCTGTTCTACATCATCCTCTCCTCTTGGGGGAAACACCGACATAGTCTTAGCAAACATCATCAAGGGAATTTCTGGCGCCGTTGCCGGGGAGGATCTTTGATATGTCTCCAACGTATCTATAATTTTTGATTGCTCCATGCTATTATATATTCTGTTTTCGATGTTTAATGGGCTTATTTATACACTTCTATAATATTTTTGGTACTAACCTATTAACCCAAGGCCCAGTGCAAATTGCTATTTTTTGCCTATTTCAGTGTTTCGCAGAAAAGGAATATCAAACGGAGTTCGAATGGAATGAAACCTTTGGGAGAGTTATTTTTGGAACGGAAGCAACCCAGGAGACTTGGAGTAGACGTCAGAGAAGCTTCGAGGAAGCCACGAGGCAGGGAGGCGCGCTCTACCCCCTGGGCGCGCCCCCACCCTCGTGGGCCTCTCGCGGCTCCCATGACTGACTTCTTTAGCCTATATATATCCATATACCCTATAAACATCCGAGAGCACAATAGATCGGGAGTTCCGCCTCCGCAAGCCTCTGTAGCCACCAAAAACCAATCTAGACCTGCTCAAGACTCGCCGAGGAGGGGGGAACCCTCACCGGTGGCCATCTTCATCATCCCGACACTCTCCATGACGAGGAGGGAGTAATTCACCCTCGGGCTGAGGGTATGTACCAGTAGCTATGTGTTTGATCTCTCTGTCTCTCTCTCGTGTTCTTGAGGTGATACGATCTTGATGTATCGCGAGCTTTGCTATTATAGTTGGATCTTATGATGTTTCTCCCCCTCTGCTCTCTAGTAATGTATTGAGTTTTCCCTTTGAAGTTTCTTATCGGAGTGAGTCTTTAAGGATTTGAGAACACTTGATGTATGTCTTGCATGTGCTTATCTGTGGTGACAATGAGATATCACGTGATCTACTTGATGTATGTTTTGGTGATCAACTTGCGGGTTCCGGACCTTGTGAATTTATGCATAGGGGTTGGCACACGTTTTCATCTTGATTCTCCGATAGAAACTTTGGGGCACTCTTTGAAGTACTTTGTGTTGGTTGAATAGATGAATCTGAGATTGTGTGATGCATATCGTCTAATCATACCCACGGATACTTGAGGTGACATTGGAGTATCTAGGTGACATTAGGGTTTTGGTTGATTTGTGTCTTAAGGTGTTATTCTAGTACGAACTCTAGGATAGATTGAGCGGAAAGAATAGCTTCGTGTTATTTTACTACGGACTCTTGAATAGATCGATCAGAAAGGATAACTTTGAGGTGGTTTCGTACCCTACCATAATCTCTTCGTTTGTTCTCTGCTATTAGTGACTTTGGAGTGACTCTTTGTTGCATGTTGAGGGATAGTTATATGATCCATTATGTTATTATTTTGAGAGAACTTGCACTAGTGAAAGTATGAACCCTAGGCCTTGTTTCCTATCATTTCAATACCATTTATGCTCAGTTTTATCATTAGTTACCTTGTTGTTTTTATATTTTTAGATTACAAAAACCTATATCTACCATCCATATTGCACTTGTATCACCATCTCTTCGCCGAACTAGTGCACCTATACAATTTACCATTGTATTGGGTGTGTTGGGGACACAAGAGACTCTTTGTTATTTGGTTGCAGGGTTGCTTGAGAGAGATCATCTTCATCCTACACCTCCCACGGATTTATAAACCTTAGGTCATCCACTTGAGGGAAATTTGCTACTGTCCTACAAACCTCTACACTTGGAGGCCCAACAACGTCTACAAGAAGAAGGTCGTGTAGTAGACATCGAGAAGTTTCTGGCGCCGTTGCCGGGGAGGTGAGTGCTTGAAGGTATATCTTTAGATCTTGCAATCGAATCTTTTAGTTTCTTGTTTTAGCACTAGTTTAGTTTATAAAAGAAAACTACAAAAAATGGAATTAAGGGTACCTCATATGCTTCATCTTTTTAGTATCTTTCATGAGAATAAGGATTCCGATAATTGTGCTCAATTGGTAGAGGAAGAATGCATTAGAATGTTTGGCACTAAATATTTGAATGATGAGCATGATGGCAATGTTGTTAGTATGAATTCTTTGAATATCCATAGTACTAATGATGATTGCACTAGTCATGATGTAAATGTCTCTTATAAGCATGTCAACTTTTGTGGAATACATAGAGCTTGCAACTACACACCAAATAGGGAGGATAGCTTATGCAAGAGGCATAAGCATTTAGAAACTAAATGGTTGCAAGAGAAGCTAGATTCTTGTGCTAAAAATTTAAAATTTCTTTGCCATCCTTGTGAACTTTGCAATGAACGTGATCATTTAAATCCCCAATGCAAATTGTTTCATGATCGTATTATGTCCAAAAATTGTGATGACTTGATTTCCCTTGCACATCATAATGAACTTAGTTTGCTTTTGGTTTATGAAGAAATGAAACGTATAACTAAGGATATGCCAGAATTTGTCCTAGATAAAGTTCTTGATTTTGATCTAGAAGAAATTTTTATGTATTGTGCGGTGAATTGCAGTGAAAATCCTTGTATTGCCAATTACACAAAGACAAGAAAACACTACAAAAAAAGACACATCCGTGACATTTTGGGCCGAACAAATTTTTTTCTGTCATAGTTATGACACTTCTATGACTATAATTGTGACAAACCCGGTATCATCATAGATGTGGTGGGGTCCTACTTCTATGACAAAAAATTATGACAGAAAATGGGCTTTTCGTCCTGGACGGGCCGGAGACGCAGCAGCATGACATTCTTTGGGCCGTCCATGACGGAAAAACCATGGTAGAAGCGAGGGCGCGGAGAATATCGGGGAGTCCCCGGTTACGGTGGGTGGTCGGGGGCCGTGCGATGCGCGTTTCTCTCGTACGTACGCGCGTGTGTGCTAGGCGTTGGGCTCTAACTGAACCCGAGTGAGGCGTTAGGCTCTAACTGAACCTGAGTGATTGCACTGCAGGCTACGCGTTACTGAACCCGAGTGATAGATCGATGGCTGTTAACTGAACCCGATCGAGCGATTCCTTCGCTACTGCTGCTAACTGAAGCCAATCGATGCTGCCTCTGGATGAACAATGAGCATTGCTGGGGGGGGGGTGGATGAATAGTTCCCAGTGGGGGTGGATGAACAGGACCCCATGGCATTGCCTCTGGATGAACAGTGAGCATTGCTGGGGGTTTGGATGAACAGCTCCCGGTGGGGGTGGATGAACAGGACCCCGTGAAGTTGCCTCTGGGATGAACATTGAGCGTTGCTAGGGGGTTTGGATGAACAGTTCCCGATGGGGGTGGATGAACAGGACCCCGATCGTTCGAGCCGGTTGGGGCTGGATGAACAGGACCCCGTGGAGGGAAGGATGAACATGACCACCCTGTGGAGGGCAGGATGAACAGGACCACCCCGTGGAGGGCAGGATGAACAGTAGACGGTGAGGGCTGGATGAACAGTAGCCCGTGGAGGGGTGGTTGAACAGGAGCCCGTGGAGAGGGCTGGTTGAACAAAGAGCCGGTGGAGTAAGCGCGGTGGAGGCTGGATGAACAGGAGCCCGTGGATGAACAAATGAGGTGGAGGCCGGAGGAGGTCGACGGTGGATGAACAAGAGTCCGTGGAGGCCGGAGGGTCGACGGTGGAGATGAACAGGTATCCCGTGGAGTCCTGCTTTTGCGGTACGCCACACCCTCCCGATGAACAGGAGCCCTGCTTTGACCGTGAAGCGCTCCAACACAAGTCTGCTTCTCCGTTTTGCGGTATGCCACACCCCTCCCGATCAACAGGACCCCCGTTTCAACCATAGGAGGTCCCTTTCCTTCGTTTTGCGGTACGCCAGACCCCTCCCGATGAACAGGATCCCGTTTCGAACGTGGTCGGTCAAACACAAGGCAGTTTCCTTCGTTCTGTGGTACGCCAGGCCTCGTTTCCTTCGGCTGTTCCGTCCAAGCCGTCCCGATGAACACGACGATGCATTCCGTTCCGACCCAGCCGGTTGGCTCCCCATGAACACGACGACGATGCAGTTTCTCTGTTCTGACCCAGCCATGTACACGAGCCTTGGCCGTACGTATGCGTGAGTAGGCGTTCGAGACCCTGCCCGTATGTACTTACGTGGCAGTATTTTCTTTCTCGCACACTGGCCGTTGTACGTACGTGTACATGCTACGTGCGCGCCTCTACTACGACACGTGCGCGCCTCTACATCGACCAGTATGTACATACACGTTCGCGACCAGAATGACAACGCTATGTACGCTTCGACCTGGTGGGTCCCGACTGTCAGGCACTTCCTTGCGTGCGAAGATGTAGCTGGTGGGTCCCAGCAGTCAGGGGGCGAATCATTTTCCTGGCAGGACGCACTTCCTTGCATGCGAAGATGTAGCTGGTAGGTCCCAGCAGTCAGGGGGAAATGTTTTTTTGTGAAATACAGTTGCCCGTCCGGTGGGTCCCTGCTGTCAGGTGGAGGAATAATTATTTTCCGCGTAATAAGGAGGCACTTCCTTGCGGCTGCCGTGGACCCAGCTGTCAGCCTCTCCACGACAGTACTCTTCCGATGGAAGTCGTTCCTTGACCATGTTGACCACGCCGCGCCGAGAGCACCAGGGCGGTGGACGACGGCGAGGCCTAGGAAGGGGACGACGCGGAGCCGGGGAAGACGCGGCAGTGGATGCCCACACGGAGAGGAGTACGAGGGTTCACTGGTTCGGCTGCGGTGTGAGGCTGCCGTCACCGCAGAATGACAAGGGGTGTGGGTGAGTAGAGGGATGCCCTGGCCAGCGGTGGGATTAGTAGGGGGCGGTGAGGCCTGCACGGGAGGCGGGAGCAGGCGGTCCCGCCAGCGCTAGATTTGGCGGCTGGAGCAAGAAGATCAGAGATTGAAGAAACACGACGGCCGTTGGATTGACATCCAACGGTTACGTCTGCTAGAATCGTTTGTTGACGTATATAATAACTAAAAAAATCTTTCATACGCGTCAACTTAATAGGCCCATAAGTCAGACCATTCCCTATTTTTTTAATAATTTATATATAGCTCATTGCGACTTCTTATGCAATTTATTGCAGTTTGTTTTTTTGGTTGGCCAGGGCCAATTTCGCAAATTTCTGTGGGTTCCAAACTATTTTTAATACTGAAATGTCGAGCCAGATTTAAAGTACTTTGAAGATATATTTAAATTAGGTTAATGCCCAGTGAAATAGGAATCTGAAAATGTGAAAAATTCAGAAATTATAAAGTAATTGCCAATTTTTCATCTGTTTTATATTTACAACCCATTTCATATTACTTTCAAGATTTGCAGGCGTCTTGAAGGAGTTGCAGCCCATCAGGGCGTAGAAAATTAAGTGGGCTCATTTTCACAAAGAAAAAATAGCTGGGCTGGTCACATGGTGAACATAAAATATAAACCTTGGCTAGACGGGCCACAACCCAGTTCAAACCCTGCTCCGTCTCAACAATAACAAAAAAAATACTGCTCGAGTTGCTACGTCCCAGGTGTGAGTCGATCTTGTGTTGTTCTCTTGTCTATTGACTATATACGCTCACAATGTCGTGGGTCCCAGATATCAGGAAAACACTAGGAGGAAGTATTTTATTTTTCCATACGCTGACATGGTGGGCCCTAATGTCATCCTCTCCACGTACTTCTGCTGATTCCTGTTGTTTGTTGACCATGTTGACAACGCGAGAGGGCGACACCGCGGCGAGCGCACCAAAGCGCAAGGAGGACGACGGTCAGGCCTCGGACGTTGGCGCTAACGACTTAGGAGACGGTGGGGCGGCGATGCATGTGCTGAGGCGTAGCCAGCCGTGGGAGGCGTAAGCAGGCGGCCCCGCCAGCGCTAGTTTGGTTTGGGCGGCTGGAGGAAGACAGGACTGAAGAAACATGACTGACTGTAAAAGCAGTAGGAGTACTTAACAACCTTAACTGAAACCAGCAGGGGCACTTAACAACCATAGCTGAAAGCAGTATGAGTACTTATACAGGTTCAACCATACAAAGCACGCCTCGAACAGTGCTACTTTGCCTACAGTTAACCAAGGGTGAGGCCGCCAAGCCCTAGGACAAGGCCCAGGCGCCACCCTGCGTATCCACAACCTTCTGAAAGCGGCTTCGTCTCGCAATGTGGTCAATAAACAGGATATTCGCTTTAGATCCATGGAAGGAACATAATCTTCTATCCTATTCTCCAAGATGGACTGGCCTTCATTATTTGAGACCACCCACGAATAAGTATCTTTTCACCTCCAAGGGGAATGGAGTAGGTGGACATAAACATCATGTTGTGACCAAGCGCAAGTCTGACCAGACCATGGTCAGGCATCTGTATAGGAACAATAGAACTGGCCAGTTTCTGTTTCAAGAAGATCACAGTTGTAAAACTGTGTATAAGCAATAGTTTATGAACAACATATATAACATAAAATAGCTCGTACCATAAGTTTCTCGACACAGTTGGACCTGTTCAATGAGTGCAACAGTGGCACACATATCCCACATGGCCTTCCACCATTGAAACACCCCACAAGGACCTCAAGACAATCAATAAAGTGTAGGAACTTGTGGATGTCGTCCCAGTCAACTTCAGTGCCATCAGTATCAGCCGAGTTGTTACAGAATAACAAACGAGCAGCCTGCTTAAATCTGAAAAAATCTAGACGTGCCACCAATTATAAGAATATATTAGTTAGAAGTAGCATCTTCGTGAGAGATTAGTTGCTACTTCTAAAGTTAAATTGTGATCAGTTAGACATAATAGGTGGATTAAGAAGTAATCGAGGCGACAAGCAAGAACCAAATACAAAACTAACACGGATGAACAATTGGAACGACGTCGGGGTGGAAGATCGCAGTGAAGATGAGACCAGGTTCTGCTATTTCCATCAACATTCGTGCGCCAACTTTCAGTCTGTAACACTTGAGAAAGTTTATCCAAGTTCGGCCATAAAAAAGCAGCGATCTTCTTCGTTCATGAACCCAACTCGAAACTTATATCCATGGCTTGTCTTCACTGTTACCATTAAATTGGTGTATTCAGTTATGGCAAGGCCGAGCATCTTGAGTACATGTGTTCTGGCAGAGCAAGGAATGCAATCGCAGAAAAATAATATGAGAACACAATGTATTCCCTATATCCAAATCTAGAAATACTTTCCTCCTTCACATCAGTGTTGACCATGTTAATAGTACCTTTTATCCAAATATAGCAACCCAAATTTCCAAATTAGTCGACATCATGTTCAAAAAACCCCATCCTCCCGGATAGAAAAGAGGATTCTAGGAACATACTGTGCGCATTTTAAAATCCTGTGTTAGGATGAGAAGGAACAAGTGTGGCGTCTCGCCGAGGGTGCAGAAACCTATAGGGTCCTCGCACTTTGGGCACTACAAATGAAACACACTAGATTCAAGAGGGAAGAAAAATGCATCAACGGCGGCGGCTGCCATCCTAGGAGTACCCGCGACCAAGGGACTTGGATTTATCGGGGATGGATGAAGAATTCGTACCAGGTTCTCCATGAGAAAACCCTATGCAATCACCGAGCGGGGGTTTTCTCTGAACAAGCAGACAAGGGAGAAGGGATTCAGGCCGAGTGAAATATTGCCGCTTCGTCCATCTAGCTTACTTCTAAAGCTGGAAAGGTGGGGTTCTTGGGATTTGACGGCTCATTGGGCATTAATGCGGCGCTACGACCGGGGTGTGTCTACCGTGCAGTTGTGCACTCTAATTTGGTGCATATGGCATGTGGACCCCATTGCCGGATGTCCCACATATTAGCGCAAGGAAGTAGAAAGACAGGAGTAACTAGTTATTACACACAAATATATTTTTGACAGAGAGATATTCCCTCTGTAAAGAAATATAAAGATCTTTTATATCACAACTTTATACATAAGAAAAATCAAGGGGAATATATATAACATATATAATTATAAAAAACAGAGTTTTTTAACACGGTATAGACGAGTTGGTGATGATGGTGTGCCTGTCATCCTGCAATATAGGCCGTCCGATTTATATATGACGGATAGGAAGGAAACTATCGCAATTTTGCAAAAAGGTACCCACACACCTCTCCACATTTGCAAATAAGGCCTTCCCTCGTTCATCCTTTTCTCTCACAAGATAAAATACTCATACAAATGCATCTTGATGTTACGTGCAACGCACGGACATTGTTGGGGTTCAAATTGAGAAATACTCGCATGTGCTCACGGTTGCTCGACTTTGGGCCATAGGCGGTGGGCCTGCATGTTTGGGGGCCCATGTGTTCTACCTCAGCGCTTTTCATACTGCAAGCGGTCGGTACGGCGCTGGTTTTAGATGCTGCCGCAAGGCGAATACACAAAATTGAATAAATCATAGCAGCTGTTGGAATGAAATCAAACGACAGTTCCTAACCAGCAATCAGAGTTGCAATTCTATCAATGATACTGTCGTACTACTTATACATACAGGACACTTGTTTCACCATGCTAGAGTATTACAACAAGATCTCTCGGCGGATAGATCAGTTCGGCAGTACTGAAGAATTTCAAAGTTGATTTGGACCAGCTCTCCTTGCCGATAAAGTTCGATTTTGACATCATCCCCTACCGCAAGATATGATTTAGATTTGAACCTTGACCATCCTTTAGCAAAAATCATCATGCGACCATCCTTTGTACTTACGGTATATTGAGCAGGTTCATTCACACCAAGGCCGCGCATGGTAAGAGAAACTTGGCCGCTATCGCCCGGATTGTTGAACGACTCCCTCGTTGCTCTAGGAATTCTCTGTTTGCAAACAAGAAGACATACCCAAACAGTTAGATCAACACAGTGAATCATGCGAAACAACATGGAAATAAAAAAGAACGAAACACTTGGGCGGCCAATGCTTACCAAGAAGGTGGACATGTCGGTTTTTGTAAGGACTTTGGTATATGAAGTGCGAACTGCAACCCAGTCTGTTGCCGGTGCAACTGCTTGTTCGGTTGCCTTGCACGGGCCAGAGCAGATGCAAGTGCAAGTGTTGGTGCAGGTGTCGAAGCCGCTGCTGTTGCTGGTGTCGGAGCTGGTGCCGGTGTCGATGCCCGATCCTCCGGTAGATCACCGATCACCGACGCGTGATCGGTGCCCAATCCTTAGCTGGATCGACCGAGTGCATTGTCAGTGCTAGAGCAACTGCCGGTGCTCGATCCGTTGCTGAAGGTGGTACCGATGTGCGAGACAGCGGCGATCGTGTCTGGTCTGGTATGATCAGCTTTCTAACTTGACTAGGCTTCGTGACCGTGATCCAGTTTTTTTCTTCATTTCTTTTAAACGCGAGAAGGACTAATTGTGGCGTTTTTGTTAACCAAACTGCAGTTCATCATAGGGATTCAGCTTGTACTCAGACAACAGACTGATCCAATTTTTTCCAAAGAATGTAAGTGATGGGCCGATTGCCTTCGTTATTGACACGACATAAGAAGTGAAACCTGCAAAAATAGCCATCGTAGAGCAAACCAAACGATTTATTCTGTGATGAATGTCACATGGCAAAACCTGCATTGTAAAATTGTAGGAAAAGAAAGAAAACATGACATTAAATCAATAAGATTTAGACAGTAAATCAATAAGATTTACTTGATGTGACACGAATGAATCCTTACCAGGAAATCACTATATTGAAGTACTAAACTGAAGATTGATCATCCAACTACGGGTGGCATACAGATATTGGAGTGTAACCATAACTGATAAACCGTCCTCACAAAAAAGATGATCTGGATACTTATACAGACTGAATTGAGTGGACAGACATTAACATAGACCGTTCTCAAGACTGACCACACACCAAAAGCGGCAGTACTAATAAACAATACAGGGTTCACAAACACAAATCAAGTACTAAACAATAGTACTTACTACAAACAAGCAAAGATGCACTAATTAAACTCTGCAGACTATTCTTGCCACCGACCTATGGGATGAACCCCGCATAACTGACTAGGCCATGGACTTCGTGAGAGATGTCTACATGCACCATCACCATCTTGTCAACCTTGGAGAACCTAAAAGAGTGGTCTTTCCACTCATAAACATGATCATGAAGACAGGCCGCATCAGATTTGTTGGGAAGCTTTGCAAGAACCACACCATTCGTAATCGAAGGCACAGACAGGAAATTGTTGTGGTCAAGTACAGACTCAAGAACACGCCTGGCAACAATGCTAGAAGAAAACACTAGTTTAGGACACGTGGCGACAAGGACACAACAGCTGGATAGTTTAGCAGTAGAACTCATCCTCAGGTCTTCCTGTTCACACGGCATGACTTTGAGAACTTCATATCCACCGCGGACCTGGTTGTAATTCAAACAGAAACCATATTTTATTACTACCTCCGTTCAGAAATATAAGATGATTTTCGATATTATACTCCATATATGACTACATATACGCACAGAAATGAGTGAACAAAGACACTAGAACATGTCTTCAAAGGCATCGAGAGCGGAGGGATTACTTGCAATATCCATAACACAAGTTACTGAGGCAAATATACCCTCTTCAAAGGTAGCATTGATGTTCATAAAGTACTCCCTCCGTCCCAAAATTATTGTCTTAGATTTGTCTAGATACGGATGCATCAAGTCACATTTTAGTATTAGATACATCCGTATCTAGACAAATCTAAGACAAGAAATTTGGGACAGAGGGAGTAGTTGAAAGTAATCTATAAGAAATCAGTGTCAACCTCTCGCATATTTTGGTCAAAAGAGGAATTTAGAGCCGTCATTTGGCACACAAAAATCACATGCAAGATCACCCATAAAGTTGTACTACTAGTACTAGTACTGCGTGTTAGATGAAAA
This sequence comes from Aegilops bicornis, assembly GCA_021605145.1. NCBI lineage: Eukaryota > Viridiplantae > Streptophyta > Magnoliopsida > Poales > Poaceae > Aegilops > Aegilops bicornis. Next base: position 574,948,344 of record CM038675.1, read on the forward strand.
AACACGATCAAGATCGAGAAAAAAATCGTCAAGAAGAGATATTACCTGGACTTGCTTAATGAGGGATCCCAGAGAGGGGGGGCTTGGACAGGTCGATGGCTTTGAGCTTGTCTGCGGTAGTCTCGGCGGGGTGCTTGCGCTTCTTCGTACCATGAGCCTCGACGGTTTTGGCCAGAGCTATAGACATCACTTCGGCCGGTGCTCCAGCGTCCATCAAGAAACTGTCAAATAGAAATAAAAGAAAAGAAACCATAATCACAAACCCAAAAGAAGAAAAGAGAGGGAGTTATAGGATCAGTCTCGGGGTTGCAAGACCGAGCCTTGGCCAGAATCAACACCATTGATACGCTCACCTTTCCTTCTTTGGGAGCTAAGAACAATGGCAGAAGCAGGTCGGGGTTTTCTTGAAGAAATGAGGAACAAGATGAGGGAGAAGCGAGGGTTGGGTAGAGAGGAAGCTGAGAGAGAAGAGTGAAATGATGGTTGCTTCGTCCGTCCAACTTACTGTTGGAAAGGAGGGGGTTTTGTGATTTGACGGCTCATTGGGCATTACTGCGGCGCTTCGATCGGGGTAGTCTACTGTCACTCTACTAAGGGGTAATTTAGTGCATGGCTGGTGGACCCCGATGCTGGCTGTCCCACACGTCGGCGAAAGTGAGAAATTTAGTGGATGGCCGGAGAAGGATCCACATGGTAGAGCGTGTCCACTGTTTTTCTGAAGAAAAAATGATTACAGCAAGCGTTTCCACTCTTACGACGGAGGAGTGCGAAACACGGCAACCACTTGAACATACGGTGCTCCTACTACTAGGCATGTGCGATGGTTCATCGTCGATTACTACATGATCTTGTTGCTAGTGTAGTAAGATATGACAACGACAAATGATGTTGTGCGAGGTCAACTATATGAACAGTAATGTAGTAACATAGTACCGCTTTCTCGATTTGTCCGGTCGAGAACGAACGATGAGATCAATGTTAATGAACTAGGTCTACAAAGACACGAAGAGTGCGGTGCTCTGATACTCCACGAAACATGAACCATATGAAGCATGAATAGTGTTAGGCAGGGTGTATGAAGGGTGCACGGGATGGGAGCAAAATTTCACTTCTCGACCCACTTTTGGATGTTTGGCAGAGTGCATGAAGGGTGCATGAGCCCACACTAGTAGGTTAACACAAATACACAAAGAGGAAACAACTACTCCGTCTAGGTGTGTAAGTCATCTTACGTTGTGCATTGCGACCAAGGCGGAGAGGAAAACGAGAAAACCTAATGTCTTTTTGCTAATTAATAGCATTGCATGCAATGAACTAACCACTGCATGCCATGTTTATTAGTCTCAAGTCATCGAAAGCATGCACGGCCCACGTCTCTTATTGGTTGATATGTCACAAAACAAGAAACGGGGAGGGAGTTAATGTACCGTGCCTAAGTGTTTTGGGATTATTTGGTTTTCGCAAGGTGACTTACACACTATATTGAGATGAGAATGCAACCAAACACACCCACACGCTTTGTGCTACAAAGGATCGATCTGCACTGGCCTTCGAGTTTTATCCAACGGTCATGTTGCATTGAGACATGTACATGCCCATGCAGAGGGCGCCTAAACACCACCCAAGTCCCTCTGCTTCTCGAGGCGCACGACGTTGGTGATGTAGGTGGCGAAACGGCTGAAAGGTAATGCAATCTACGGGAAGGCGGAGGGAGCCAGCCGAGGAGCGGGGAATCTTTTGGTTTTCACCATGGTAAAACACCAGTCGACGACTTCTCACATCAGGGAGCAGTGGGTTTTATAGGCGGAGTCATCGTGACTAATTGCTGCCGCGCCTACTCCCGTCAATCAAAAAATCAAAAATCCTGTCGCGCCTGCTCCTGTCAATCAAAAAAAAAAATCCTGCCGCACTCAAACACCAGAGAAACACCGTGGTTGATGTTTAAATTTACCTGTCGGCAAGTAGATAAAAAAAGGGGTGAAAAAACAAATGTGGCGGTGGCCTAGCTCATCGTTCGAACTAGCCCAACTAGCCAGCCACCGTGCTTCACTGATGTACTCGGCGGGAAAAGTGGTCTTTCGTGATTTGACGACTCATTTATTTACTTGCTTCTGCGAAAACGCGCGATAGGGCGTCCCATGTCAGGAAGAATATATGCGTGCACCACCTGGGAGGACCCTGAAACTGCGCGGTAGGGTGTGCCATGTCTCGGCACGGAGGAAAAATGTGCATGTAAAAATTTACTGTATCAGACGTAGTACCTATGGTTCGACCTCGGGACCCAGCCAGTCGGTCGAAAACACCCCACTAGTCACACAACTTCATCATGCTAATATGGCACGGAGGATAGGTGTGGTTAGCTCTGTCTCGACCAGCCACAACGTCTCTTGTTCTAGGCGATTCTTCTATTTTCCAAGCTTTTTTTAGTTGTAATAACACCACGGCAAGCTAGCGTTACTCTTCGTGTGTGCCCGTGCGAAGGTTAGACGATCGAGAGAAGAGAGAGATCGCAGACCTGGGACCCATCATTAAGTGAGTTAACAGTCATGCATGTGTAGACGAGGCACACCCTCTACTCTACTCTACGTAATACTGTATAAAATCAAGTTATGGGACAAAGCCAACAACCGTTGTTGTTTCAGGCTATCGACTTACGCTTTGTAGTCCAGGTTGCCAGTTCGAATCTCGTCTTTTAGATTTGTTAGCTTTAGGTCCAAATTTGATTAATGACAAGTGGGACCCCCGTGTGTTATTCCGATATTTCAGTGTAGGATGGTTTTTTTTAACAAACACTTTGCGCGGTTAGACAAGTAACGGCACAAGTTACACGTATTTTGCAAGTTTACAATCAAAAATGACAGCGACACAGAGTATCACATCCACCCCGCAGCTTAGATGCTATGGTGATACGAGTTTTTACACCGTTGGAAGTGAGATCCAATGGCTTGGGAGCAGTCTTTGTAATTATGCGCAATTTCCAAACTCTCCAAAGGTTTTTTTTGCAAATAAAACATTCAAGCCTCGTGTGTGCCGCTGCATCTTGGATCCAACGGCTCCCCGTTGCTCATATTAGGTGCTCCCCGTTGCTTAGTTACCCGCTACGGTGATATGAGCATCTAGGTCGTATGATCAGTTATCAGATGGCACATGCGTCGTACTTGTACTTCCTGCGCAATTCCCAAACTCTCTCAGCCGTATACTACAAAAACATTCAAACCTCCTACTGTGGGCCGTTAGATCTCCGTGAACTCGTATCACCATAGAATCTACGATGTAGGAGCACCTCATATTCCCCCGTGTGAGAAAACATAAGGTGCTCTCGCAGCTTGGATGCTACGGTGATACGAGCTTCGAGGTTGTTTGATCTGAGATCCAATGGCATCTGAGCAGTCTTTGTGCTTGTAAGCAGTGGCCGAACTCTTTGGGGGCTTTTCTGCAAAAAAACGGCTCCGAAGAGCTTGTATCACCAAAGCATCTAAGGTGTGGTAGCACATGATATTCTTACATACATGAGAATATGATGTCCTCCTTCATCTTAGATGCTACGGTGATATGAGCTTCGAGGTCGTTGGATATGGGATCCAAGGGCATCTGAGTAGTTTTTGTACAAATTGTGTGCAATTCTCAAACTCATCAAGGTTTCCTGTAAAAATATTAAGACATCATGTGAGCTGATGTATCTCAGATCTACAAGCTCCAAGCAACCTGTATCGGCATATAGCATCTAAGGTATGGGAGCACATGATATTCTCCCGGGGAGGAGGGGTGGGGGTGCACAACCAATCGGTGGTTGGGAGGGTGGGGACAAATATAATCTAAACAACCCTAAAAAGAGCTTCACAATTTTATCTAAGGTCGAGGGGGTGATCCCCGACAATCATAGCTCCGCGTAATTAAACACAACATTTGCATGTACTGTAGTACTAGACTTTATATTCATGTTTCAGTTTCATGTTCATTTTAAATATTGAATTGAGGACCATGCATGTCTTACATTTTACTCCCTTCGTTCCTAAATATTAGTCTTTTAGAGATTTCAAGTGGATCGGCACATACGGATGTATATAGACATATTTTAGAGTGTAGATTCACTCATTTTGCTCCGTATGTAGTCGCTTATTGCAATCTCTAAAAGACTAATATTTAGGAACAGAAGGAGTATTTTTGAATTCGTGTCATACATGCATGGTTTGGAAAATAGATGACTATACTTATTGGATTGTTGTTGTGTTCGTGTGTCGGTGTCATTTGCATTGGAAAACTTAGCAGGGATACCATGAAATGTGAAATCCACGTTGAGATCACTATATCACAAACTCACTCTAATTCAGCAACTCGTCATAAATCAATTACCACGTTGAGATTAGTATTTGCAAGGAAAATACGGGCATTGTAATACACATAGATTTGTTCGGCAACTTAAAAGGTTCCTTTTGTATTCTCGAATGGTAGGACCCAACGGTGTACCAGCCAGACCTTGGCTCGTGTTGATCCTAAAAATATAAAAAATAAAAAAACCGGGCTCGTGTTCTTCTGGTGGCGTGCGTGGTACGCACATTAGGCAACCCTAACCAGTCGAGCCTCCATGTTTCGAGTCGAAATATCTGGCGGCCAGAATTCCAGCCCTAGGAAATTCCCCTCATGTCCCCGGTCCATAATGACTACCAATGGACAACGGAGGGATGCTTTAGTAACTAGACAACATTGTGTTAAAAAAAAGTAACTAGACAATGTTACCTACCGTGCCGAGCACGGTTCAATTCCCTCGGTCGCCGCTCGCCAAGGTCACCCGTCAACTGCATTGCCTAGTAGTAGTACTACTACTACACCAGGATGAGCACATAATTGAGCCCGTATGTTCGTGCCTAGTACTTGAGTTAATATATCAGGCAATGCACTGGTACGGAGGGATTATCCTTTTGCTCTGCATGTATAACATGTCTGAAGTCTAATTAAGAAAAATGTTTGACTAAATCCTTTCTTAAGAAATACAACAGGACAGATGTATGGCTTGAAAAATTATTACATGATGCAGGTTATGATATTGTTTCGAATCCTGGATTTTAAATTTCAGAAAATCCAAAAGTGACCATAAATTCTTGAAACTGAGCATGGTCACGTGATATGGCACAAATATTACTTCGTAATTTTTTTATTCAATTTGAGACAAGCTGCTTATGACAAGTTGCACAAATGAAGAGTCAAGGTATTTTGGAACAAAGAGTTGTCACGCTAAGGCGAACGCTTTCACTATTGAAACCGTGGGCGTTTACGTGCCACCGCGAGTCCCGCTTCTCATCGGCAGGTGTCGTCCGAGCAAGCGTGTGAGTCGACGGGAGGCATCCGAGAAGACCGCTGCGCCGGCTGACAAGGAGGCGTGCGGCGAAAGCAGATCATGCGAGCTCACCGAGGCGAGCCCTTTGACCAGGCTCCGCCACCCACCTTCGTCCCAACTGCTCCCACTTTTAATGTCGCTGGCACCGTATTTTAAAATCAACCCCGCACTACTCGGTATTGCTACAATCTTCTCTCTTCCTCTACGATTCTCCTGTCGTCTACCTCCAACCAGCCTGACCTAAACGTACGCCATGCCGCATCACGATGGTCTGTCCTTAGTCTTCGGTTTCTGAGGAAGACACCCAGCGAGTCTCAAGAACATAAGGCGCTTTAGGACGAGCTTGAGGCGGCCTTGCGGGAAGGCGCCAGACTGCCCGCTCGCCCTGCTCCAGCTCCCGTCGCCTCGATCAAGCCAGCGCCCATCCTCGTGGCATTGATGGGTTGGGAGCCGCACATTGTCGCCGAGCTTGATGCCACGGGGTTCCCCGAGGTCCCCGTCGACTTTCACGCGCCCGTGCACCTGCCAGCGCATGCGCCTGCGCGTGCAGTGATGCGCACGCCCGTGCCAGTGCCGGTGCACCTGCCAGCACATGCGCCTGCGCGTGCACTGACGTGTGTGCCCGTGCCGGTGCCCGTGCACACGAATGTCTCTGTCGCGCCCTTGACAGCGCCTGTCCCCGCGCGGGTGCCAGTGCCCCCTCAGCGGCATGGATGGCCGTCGTCGACCGCTTCCTTGCACCAACGCCAGTCGCCTCCTCCCGCCAGTTGACTCGCTCCTGGAGACCGAAGTCCAGAACATTGTGGCTTTCCTTGAAGCTAGGGCCAACGTTCATGAGTACGCCAACAACGGTGCAAGACGCCGCCGTCGCCGTCGGTCAGTGGCCCGACGACACACAGAGCACGACAGAGGAGCCGCTTCCCACCGCAAGACGCCCCCGCCGCCGCGTAATCTAAATTTGCCATGAAAAACGTTCGGATTGCCATGTTTAAAATCCAAACGTTTATCATTTCCGTTTATTTTAGATCGATCATCATATAATTTAAAGTTAGAGTCAGACTGAACAAAATATATGGTTTGATCGATTGAATGTTCTGCTAGAGCCGTATCAAATTAAATATAAAACATCATCGAGCCACATGTATTCCTTGTCATCCAATGACCTAGACTGCTTCAATGTCGAGTGCTCAACACGTTTAGCGTGCAGTTAATTTCATGCCAAAAATAGTGCTAATCACATAATAACACGCAAATAATGTCCAACTTAATATCCGCATGCACTTAATATACTTCCAAATTAACATGCATTGCACGTACACCGACTAGTGCTGCTAGCACGTGAAACTGGTGCCGTAACTTATGAATGCGTCGAGATATGGTCAACGGCAACATCGCCATGAAGTTCTTCGTGTATGCCCGCGTCTAAACGCAGAAGGGGAGGAGAGAGAGAGCACACATGGAACCCACCATGAAGTGAAGGCGAATAGTACTAAAAATAATATTACATGTTATCAATTAAATAGGCTGTGGTAATATAAAAACATTATGTGAACAAAGGGAGGTAGAACAAACATTGTTGTTCTACGTATGTTGCCTATTGACGTGCGGCTTGAAGGCCCTGGTCGCATGTTCGATCCTCGTCCTTTATTTTTTAATTTGTATATGGGTCCAAATTTTTTTCATGACATGTGGGCCCCTCAGTGTGTAGTTTGTAGCACTTTAATTTGTAGGTCCAAATTTGTTCCATTCCAAGTGGACTATCGGTGTGTAATTTTGTAGCTTATTTATAGTAATTAAAGAGAACAACAGAGTTGTTTGCAATAATACCATGGTGCGACGTTGAAGCCGAGAAAGGACGTGCGAGAGAGCGATGACCGAGCCCGAGGGAAATCAACTAGGGGAGTTGCGGGGGTTGCAACAGTGTTTCGAGTAGTTGTGGGCCGAATGCTACGGAAATATAATCTAAACCGACCGGAGTAAATGCCTACACAAATTAATCCAAGGTTGGAGTGCCCCTCGCAATGTAAATAGCTTCGGCTTTGCGAGGGATGGAGAGGTAGCTTCAATGTGTGGAAGATACGGCGTGAGAAAGTGAGGTCAATCGAGAGACATATAGATAGAGAGACAAAGTGAGTGTGGTCTGACATTCATGGAACAAATATATATGCTCTGGAGAGATATTGTCCAATTGAGCTTTTGGCAAGGGTGAGGGCTGTAAGATAGAGCTTGAGAGATGATCCAGTCACAGATGTGTAGATATATTTTGTGCGTGGGAGGAAGCAAGGTCGATCGATCACATAGGGTCGTCGTGCGATCGAAAGAGTGAGACGGGTTGGAAAGAGTGACCTAGATAGACAATGTGCATGAGAGAGTATACAATGTGAATAAGTCGAATTGGGCTCAAACATGGTGATATATCGTTTTTGTCCGAGAAAGAGCGAGGTCAATCGAGACATACAAAGAGAGAGAGGGAGAGGGAGAGAGAGAGAGAGCGAGCGTGGCCCGCCACGAGGTCGAAAGAGTGGGGGCGGCTTCGTTGGACTGACCTAGATAGACAATCTGTGTGAGAGAGTATAGAGTGTGTCGATCGAGGTCCGAACAGGGAAATATATCATTTGTGTGTGAAAGAAAACGAGGTTAAACGAGACTCAGATAAAGAGAGCGAGATTGAGCGAGTGTGGCCCGCCATGCAGAAGAAAGAGTGAGACAGTCTCGAGGGAGTGACCTAGATAGACAACGTGCGTGCATGCGCACGAGAGGGTGAGAGGGAGAGGGAGAGGGAGAGAGAGAGAGCTCGGCATGGGGTGCAATGGCGGGTGTGTGAGGTAAATAAATTTCGTAACAGAGTGGAAAAAGGGGGTTGTGTAGTTGAGAGAGTTAGAGATCGAAACATGGAGAGAAAGAATGGATGTGTGTTGGAAACCGATAGCTTCCTAAGGTGGTTAGGAGAGGAAGATTGACTGATACAGGAAGTATGTAGCGTGTGTGCGGGGGGTGGGGGGCCTAAAAACAACATTTGAGTGTAGATAGTACGAGACTTAATATCGATGTTTTAATTCGGTGTACATTGTAAGATTTGAACTGAGGACCATGCATATGGGTAATTATTTCGAATTGTGCCATACTAGGTTTCGAAAAGTCGATATTGACTCGATTTGTTGTGCTATTTTGTAGGTCATATGTTTGAATCCATCCAAAAGTTTTCTCACTACCATGGTGTTCATCATATACATATGAATTTGTATTAAAAAAGTAGCGTGGATACAGTGAAATGCGAAATCCACGTTAGAATTGGAGATCGCTATGTGACACACACTCTAATTCAAATAACTAATTATGTGACACACACTCTAATCCACGTTAGCGTGGATACCGTTTCGATTTTTTTTCAAATAACTCCTCATTAATTAATTTATAGTATCTCATTTCGAATGACTAATTATTGCAAGGAAAACATGGGCATGGTAATACATACACATTCGTTTGCAAATGAAAGAAGATCCGTTTGCATTCTCAAATGTAGGCGCACCGAAATTAGGTCGTGGTGGTGGCGTGTGTGTCGGACGGACGCGTAGCACCCAGCCACCCACCCCGTCCCTCACTCCCCCCCCCCCCAAAAAGGACGACGACAAAATAAGTTCGCACTTCCATGTTTTGGGTTGAAATATCTGGCGGCCCAATTCCAGCCCTGCAAAATCTCCCTTCTCCACCGTCCCCTTCCGCGCCCAGATTGCTCAAATCCCTAATTCGCCGCCAACCCAAGCAAAGTTCGAATCGCCCCTCGTCTCGTCTCTTTCCCCACCTCTGTGTCGTACGACGACGACGAAGACGATGGTAGCGCTTCACCACCGCACCGGGGCTACCTCATCTACGCCCTCGTCCACTGCACCGGGTGGTCCACCGACAACGTGGGCCACCACAACCGACGTGCCTCACAGACACCGACTTCCACCGCATCAGGTGCGCTTCACCAACGCCGTCTCCCAGCTCATCGGGGCTACTTCACCGAGCACATCGTCGCGCCTCCGCCCCCTGAGGCCGCTGGGGCTTCACCAACGGTCTCATCCACCGCATCATAGCGCTCCGCTGCCACTCAAGATCTGCATCCGTGCGCGGCCAGCCAACGCCAGCGCATCACCCTCAGCGGCTCTGAAGTGACCCGTACTCTAGCTAGGCGAGCATGCCCAAACGTCGGCCCGAACTAGGTATCCACACATCACTCCCTTCACTGTTCCGACGATGTTTGGATATCCTTTCACTGCTCTCTTAGCTTACACACCTATCCAACTCTGACTTCAACTCTTATTTCTTCTGGAGATATCATCTGAAACAAGCAAATCCATTTCTTAGCGAAGCATGAAGACGCTACGGGATCTGGTACACATCCTGCACACCCGTATAACCTTGTAAGTATCTATCCTCTGGTACAACAGCAAGGTCGACTCCTCTTATTTGATCAGCCATACGCCATGTCAAAAATGCAGAGGGGGATGTCGTGGTTCTAAGTCTGACAGTAGAATGGGGGTAGGTATGGAGAGGCAAGTTCCTAGCTATAGAGTAGTTGTATACACAAGGGATTTACGAGTTCAGGCCCTTCTCGGAGGAAGTAATAGCCCTACGTCTCGGAGCCCGGAGGCGGTCGACTGGATTATATGCGTATGTGTTACGAAGTGCGAACCCTTCTACTGTGGAGGGGGTGGCTTATATAGAGTGTGCCAGGACCCCAGCCAGCCCAATGAAAGTGAGAGGGTTTAAGGTGCGTTAAAGCTAGGCGTTACTAGTAACGCCTTACATAAAGTGTCATTAAGATCATAAAGACTATTTAACTACAGACCGTTTGGGCACCGAGTGGCTCTTGGACTCCTGGTGGTCTAGTGGGTCTTCATGGTCGAGTGTCTTCGAATCTGTCGAGTGGAAACCTACCAGGTCGACTGGAAAGCCGCTTCTCTTGCGAGTGTCCTTGTGTAGGGTACCTTTGGGCAGGTCTATGACCCTACCCCAGGTACATGACTTCATCATTAGCCCCCGAATGGATCGAGGTTTGAGTGAGGAAGGAGTTGATAATCTTTCCGACCTGTTCTTACGTGTTCTTGGTGTGTCTTGCTCTGGATCAATGACCTTTTAGTGATGGCATCAACTTCTCTTTTAGTCGCCTTGATCCATTCTTCACGTTTTGTCGAGTGAACTCTGTGAACTTGAGGATTTCCGAGCGACGGATCGGAGGAAATCTGCTATCTGATGGGTTGCCCCGCGGTTAGCGGATTTCGCGGGATCTGAATTTTGGGAAGCGCGTGAAGCGGAGAAAACTGCGGCACTCGGATGGGATAAGACGATGATGCCTCGATCTTCATGCCGCCTTTTTCACCACGTATCGTGTGCGCGCCTGTTGCGGGATTTGACGGGATTGCCTGGGGCTACCGGTCAGCCACTCGGAAGCGGCCCCATATAAAGCGTAGGACAGGGTATTTTGAACAGTGCAACCCCAATCTTCTCCTCCCTCCGCCCCCAAACCTTCTCGCTGCGCTCTTAGCCTGTCCAGCGCCGCAGCTCAGTACTTGCTTCGCCGACGACCATGGTGAAGGAGAAGACCGCAGCCCTGGAATGGGTGAAGAAGGCGGCGACGAAGGCTAAGGGGAGAGCGCCCAGTCGGGGCGGATCCTCTTTGCGGTCCAAACTGCCGCAAGGCTGGGTCCAAGGAGATTGGATCCGCTCGACCATCACCGAGAAGGACCTCACCGATCTGGCCAATGAAGGACTGATCCCCCATGGGTCGGCGAGGCTTCCGGGAACGGAGTGGCAACCGTAGCCTGAAGAGGGTGAGTGCGTTCTCCTGGCCACCCACGTAGATCGGGGATTTTCTCTGCCACCGAATCCTTTTTTCCGGGGGTTTCTGAACTTTTTTGGAGCGCAACTCCATCATTTCACTCCCAACTCCATTGTCTATCTTGCTGCTTTCATTTCGTTATCACGAGAACTTCTTGGGTTGTCGACATGACCGGGGTCTCTTCAAGCACATATTCACTGCCGCTCTCGGGACGGTGAAGAAAACGAACCCGAATGACGAGAGAATCCAAGTAATCCAGATGTGTGGGGGACTCGGGGTCGAGATGAGGGGAAGAGCGCCTTTCGGCTATGACTCTCCCCGACTCGGTTAGAGGGTGGCAGTCGACCTAGTTCTACTGCCAAGACCAGCCGACGCCGGGGCAGTCGACTGGGCTCCCTCCTTTCTCCATGAGTCGAGTGAACAAGCCATCTTCCCTGAAGGTGTTACCAGAGGAGAAGGCCCAATAAAATTGCTGATGGAGCGCGTAGTCCAGCTCATTCACGACGGGGTGACCGACATGGATCTCCTGGAGGTTTTCCTTCGACGGCGTATTCAGCCACTCCAATACCGAGGTCATCCGATGTGGATGTACTCTGGTACGGATGATACCACTCGGGTCCATCCAGAGGAGGTCGATGACGCCTGTTGGAGAAGTGGATGACCGCCATCACAGAAACAAAGATAACCCTCGCGGAGCTAGGAGGATTCCACCACTCGACCAGACTTACGAAGTAGACAAGGTACAACCACTTATCTTCGACTGTGATTCGGCTGCATTCACTCTGTTTAGATGCCAACTCGTCGACTGACTTTCGCATTGTTTTGTTGTCTTCTAGGTCACCACTGAGATGTACTCGATGCCCAACGGGGCGCAGGAAACAGTCAAAGAAGAAGAAGGAAGTGGAGGTGAAAGTCAGGAGGAATGGGAGTCCAACGGCGAGGAGGATGAGGAGGATGACAGCTCTGATGAAGAGGAGGAGGAGGAGGAAGACGAGGAAAACGTCGATCCTCCTCGCTCGGAGGGAAGGTCCAAGTTGACGCATGACCCGTGGCCGGGCAGTAAAGCTGTTGTGCCCAGGCGGTCGATGAAGCGACCTAGGACAACTTCCCTGCACCGACCGAGAAACCGCGAAGCAACCTCGAGCAACGTCGTCAAAGCCGGCGAAGGCTCTGCCCAAGATGCGGATGGTCATCCCCATCATCTCCGGGTAACCAACAGAACCTTGTATTTCCTTATTCCACATGAGTGAACTTTTGGTCGAATTGATGACTGATCAGCCGATTCTTGAAATCTACAGTGTCGCTACCTCCGAGACTTCAGCCAAGCACGAAGATCAGGAAATGGAGGATGCTGCCACTTCCAACCTTGGTATGATCTCTGAGGTTTCGCTTTTAGTCGATTGGACTTCCATGTTTTACTTTTGAATCTTTCTTGTAGTTACGCCTCCGTCATTGATCTCCCCGATGATGACGAGGAAGCGCCATTGAGGAAGAGGAAGAACAAGAGAGTGCTCACTGGCAAGGCTGCCCCGATCATGGCGATTCCCGAGACGCTGATTTACGAGGGAGGCAACCCCACTCGAAGCTTCTGTGTCTTTCATTGTACCGACAAGTGCCCGACCCACTTCGTCGACTGCTGATCCACCATCTCTCTTTGCTATACACCACGTCCCGGAAGACCAAGTGAGTGCTGCTAAGGAGGCCATACGCCAGGCTTGGATCATGATGGAGCAAGTGTAAGCGGTCAAAGAGGCTAGCCAGGCGACCTATGATGCTAGTTCAGCTCTCCAGAGCAATGTCCAAGTAAGTCGATCGTTGCTTGCTTAGTTAGGATATGCTACACAAGCGCTTCCTACGGAGATTTCCATATCTGTACACCTTTGGGTGGGTGTGTCAATTGAATTTTGTGGGGCACGCTAAGTGCACCTTTGGGTGTAGTCCTCGAGACTATGGTCGATTGCGTGCGATCGGCTATAGTCTTTATCCGTGATCTTCTTCACTCGACCTCGACAGACCAAGTCTAATGGAACCGTAAAACCGGTGGGGGCACGCTAAGTGCACCCACTGGGTGTAGTCCCCGAGACTATGGTCGACTGCGTGCAGTCGACTATAGTCTAAAGAACTGTGTGTGTTTTTTTTGCCTCTTTTGGTCGACTGGTCGAACCAAATTGGTAAAACCAGTGGGGGCACGCTGAGTGCACCCACTGGGTGTAGTCCCCGAGACTACTGTCGAATGTTTTGATTCGACTGTAGTCTTAGAAATGCTACTATTTTTCCTTAATCACTCGAAAGTGATCTGTCTTTGATGTCTTTCGTTGGTTGACTCTTTGTAGAAATCTTGCAAGCTTGTGGCTCGCTATACTGAGTTAGAGAACAAACAGATCCAGCTCAACCTCGATTTGAAGCTTGCTCAGGAGAATTTCCAGAAGGCAAAGGATGAAGCAAAAGGTATGGCTGGTGAGAACTTTTGACGACTGCCTTTGTTTTTCCTTTCATTCTCAACTCTGTTCTCATTGTTGCTTTGCAGATAAACTGGAAGAGACTTTGAAGAAGAAGGACCTTGACCTTGCAGAGGCACAGAAGGCGGCTTTGGAGAAAATAAAGCTCGCTGAAGAGAAGCTTGCCTCAGTCGAAAAACTTGAAGATGAAAATGCCAAGCTGAAAGCCGCTCTTGACGCGGCTAACAAGGAAGTCAGTGAACGACAAGATTGCTCTGTCTGACAAGGCTGGCCAACTGGCGCGGAAGCGAAATGACCTGGAGATTTATCTTGGGGGGCTCGCCAAGAAGATGTTTCTCATGCTTGAAGGTAATCTCTTTTACCCGACTGTGTTGCTATCACTGGCTCATCACATGATCGTTATTTTGAATCTGAGCTGTGTTTTCAGAATTACATCAAAACTTGAAGAAGAAACCGGTCAGTGGAAACCATCTTCGACCCCATCAACTCTCTGTGAAGGACAAAGCTGCTATGAATGTGCTCATTTGGAGTCTCGCGTTGCTAAGCGTGGTGGATTATCTTGCCGACCGAAAGTTGCTGTGTCGGCGTGGCGACTCGACTCTCTGGCCAGATCGGGCCTTGAATGACCTTGAATCCATGATGACTCGGTGAATGAGATTCCAAGTCGAGTGCAAGAATGGAAAAAGTCTTCTGCCAGGTGTGGTGCTGATGTTGCTCTATCTCTGGTTCGTGTCCACTACAAGGAAGCGCAAGAGGACAAGCTGGTGTCTCTCAAGGTTGCCAACACCAGGAAGCACAACTTCAGATCTTTCATGGAGACTTTCATCGCTGCTGCTACCCGTATTGCCAACGGAATCGACCTCGACCAGTTTGTTGCACCTTCCGGTCCTCCGCCGGAGGAGTAAAAACTTCTAAGTCCCACCTTAAATTTGCCTCGGAATGCCGAGTGGTTTTTGTAACCGATAAACTTTAACGGGCTTAACGCTCGAGCACCTTTGGATCCGTGGGGCGTTTATCCAAACTTGATTTATCCTTTAACATGCTTTGTTTGCCTTCGAGAGAACTTTGTTCCTCATTCGGAAGATATTCCGTTGAAACTCCAGTCGACTTGTGCTTCATCTATCCTGCAGGTAGAGATGGAACACAGACTGCGACTGACCTCGTCATCCTTGCGGATTGGGAAGAACCGCACGTTGTACTTGTGGCGAAGCTCCGAAGGGGGAGGTAGCAGTCGACCTGCACCTCGTCGTCCTTGCGGATTGGGATGGACTGCACGTTGTACTTGTGGCGAAGCTCTGAATGAGAAGGTAACAGTCGACCTGCACCTCGTCGTCCTTGCGGATTGGGATGTATTCCTTACTTAGGCGAGCACTAGACCGCAGCTAAGCCCCCGAGTGGGAGGTTTGCTCTCCACTCGGTAGGATTTTTATTACTTAGGCGAGCACTGGGCTGCAGCTAAGCCTCCGAGTGGGAGGTTTGCTCTCCACTCGGTAGGATTTTTATTACTTAGGCGAGCACTTGGCTGCAGCTAAGCATCCGAGTGGGAGGTTTGCTCTCCACTTGGTAGGATTTGTATTACTTAGGCGAGCACGGGCTGCAGCTAAGCCCCCGAGTGGGAGGTTTGCTCTCCACTCGGTAGGATTTTTATTACTTAGGCGAGCACTAGGCTGCAGCTAAGCCCCCGAGTGGGAGGTTTGCTCACCACTCGGTAGGAGTTTTATGGCGTAGCTTTGAAGGAGAAGGTAGCGATCGACCTGCACCTCGTAGATCCTGCGATTTTCATTATTTTGGATGTTAAGGCGAATCCTTGGGCTGTTGCAAGCCCCCGAGTGGGAGGCTGGCTCACCACTCGGTAGGATTTGAATACTTAGGCGAGTACTTGGACTGCAACTAAGCCTTCGAGTGGGAGGCTGGCTCGCCACTCGGTATGATTTTGAATACTTAGGCGAGTACTTGGACTGTAGCTAAGCCTCCGAGTGGGAGGCCGGCTCACCAATCGGTAGGATTTTGAATACTTAGGCGAGTACTTGGACTGCAGCTAAGCCTCCGAGTGGGAGGCCGGCTCACCACTTGGTAGGATTCTAAATACTTAGGCGAGTACTTGGACTGCAGCTAAGCCTCCGAGTGGGAGGCCAGCTCACCACTCGGTAGGATTTTGAATACTTAGGCGAAGCGGATTCGCAGCTAAGCCCCCGAGTGAGAGACTGGCTCGCCACTCGGAAAGGGTTTTTTTTACAAACTTAGGCGAACCGGATTCAAGAATCTAAGCCACCCAATCGGGGGAATTTCAACAAAAAGTAATAACAATCCTTTGGGAAAATTATAACATTCTTGTCTTAGATAAACAAACTACGAAAGTACTTTTATTACATCTCAACCGAGTGAGTATTAAGTGTAAAAGGGGCGGAGCAGCTCCGCGTTCCAAGCTCGAGGCTCGTCGATCTGGCGATCAACGTTGTAGAGATGATACGCTCCGTTGTGGAGAACTCTTGTGACGATGAAGGACCTTCCCAAGTGGGAGCGAGCTTGTGTGGTTTCTGTTGATCCACTCGGAGGACCAAATCTCCCTCTTGGAAGGCTCGACTCTTCACATTTCTGGCATGGAATCGACGCAAGTCTTGGCGATAGATAGTCAAGCGGATCAGGGCCATTTCTCTCTCCTCTTCAAAGAGGTCGATTGCATCTTGCCGTGCTTATTCTGCTTCTTCTTGAGTATAGTTTGACTCGAGGCGCATTGTGAAGCAGTGTCACTTTCGGCGAGAACTGCTTCAGCTCCATAGACCAGGAAGAATGGAGTTCTCCCAGTTGACCGATTAGGAGTGGTCCTCAATCCCCAGAGAACTGATGGAAGTTCGCCGACCCAAGCTCCTGCTGCATGTTTGAGATCACGCATCAGCCGTTGTTTCAGCCCTTTGAGAACAAGGCCGTTTGCACGTTCTGCTTGTCCATTCGACTGAGGATGAGCCACTGAAGCATAGTCGACCCGCGTGCCTTGTGAGGCGCAGAAGGCTTTGAACTTGTCATTATCAAAGTTTGACCCATTGTCGGTGATGATGCTATGCGGAACTCCATATCTGAATATCAACTCTCGATGAAACCGATAGCGATTGCATGCATCGAGGTTCTTGATTGGCTTGGCTTCGATCCACTTGGTGAACTTGTCATTGCTACTAGCAAATGAGTGAAGCCGCTTCGCGATTCTCAACGGTCCAATCATGTCCAATCCCCAAACAGCGAAGGGCGGGCAGAGTGGAATGGTCTTCAAGGCTGAGGCGGGCTTGTGCGACATGTTGGAATAGAACCGACACCCTTCACACTTGTCGACTATTTCTTTTGCTATTTCATTTGCTTCGGCCGGTAAAATCCCGCTTTCGGTATGCTTTAGCCACAATGGTCCGAGAGGGGCGATGATGGCCACAGGTCCCCGAGTGGATATCCTCAAGAATTATCGACCTTCTCTGGCGTGATACACTTGGCCAACTCGATCACGCTTTCTACGAACAACTGTCCCTTGATCCTTTGTAAAGGCCTTGGATCGTCGGACGATCTGTCGAGCCTCTTCTTCATTCTCTGGGAGCTCTTTCCTTAGGATATATGCGATGTACGGCACCGTCCAGTCAGGAGTGATGACCACAACTTCCATAATTAGGTCGACCACGGCTGGGACCTCAACTTCAGTCGGATCATTGGCACTCTTTTGCTGCGGGGCTTCTTCTGTGAAAGGATCCTCCTGCACTGATGGTGCATGAATGTGCTCCAAAAATACATTACTAGGAATGGCTTCCCTCTTGGATCCTATCTTCGCCAAATCATCCGCAGCTTGATTTTTCAGTCGGGGTATATGATGAAGCTCTAACCCCTCGAATTTCTTCTCCAGCTTTCGCACTCCATTACAATAACCTGTCATAGCTGGGCTTCTGACATCCCACTCCTTCATCACTTGATTAACAACTAGATCCGAGTCGCCGTAGACCATAAGGCGACGGACGCCGAGTGAAATGGCCATGCGCAACCCATACAGGAGTGCTTCATATTCTGCTTCGTTGTTGGAAGAATCAAAGTGAATCTGGAGAACATATTTGAGCCTATCTCCTCGGGGAAACCAATACAACCCTGCACGAGAACCGTTCAGCATCTTGGAACCGTCGAAAAACATAGTCCGGTTGTTCCGAGTGAACTTGAGTCGAAAGTTGCTGTTCGATCCACTCGGCGAGGAAATCTGCTATTGCTTGGGACTTGATGGCTTTCTTTGCCTCGAATTTGATATCAAGGGGAAGGAGTTCAATCGCCCATTTTGCCACTCGACCAGTTGCATCTCTGTTATGAAGATTTTCCGACAATGGGGCGTCACGATTTAATCGTAATGGAATGATCGAGAAATAATGAGCAACCTTCTTTGTGGTCATATAAATCCCATAAACAAGCTTCGATAGTGAGGGTATCTTTGCTTTGATGGGGTCAATTGACACTTCGAAAGATAATAAAGCTGGGCGTTGAACTTTGAAGGCTTTTCCTTCTTCTTCCCGCTCGACCGTAAATGCTGATCGACGACTTGTCCGATGGCTGCAATGTAAAGCAGCAAAGGCTCTTTACTGATTGGGGCAGCAAGCACCGGCTGGGTGGAGAGCAGAGCTTTGAGCTCTGCAAACGCTGTATCAGCTTCTAGAGTCCACTCGAACTTGTCTGACTTCTTCATTAGTCGGTAAAGAGGCTATGCCTTTTCACCGAGGCGAGAGATGAATCGACTTAAAGCGGCCAAGGATCCAGTAAGTTTCTGGACATCATACACACGCACAGGGCGCTTCATTCGGAGTATGGTGCCAACCTTTTCGGGGTTAGCATCGATTCCTCGCTCAGAAACGAGAAAACCGAGTAACTTTCCACCAGGAACTCCAAATGTACACTTTGATGGGTTAAGCTTGATATCATACCTACTGAGACTGGAAAATGTTTCAGCAAGGTCTGTCAACAGGTC
Organism: Aegilops bicornis; assembly: GCA_021605145.1. NCBI lineage: Eukaryota > Viridiplantae > Streptophyta > Magnoliopsida > Poales > Poaceae > Aegilops > Aegilops bicornis. Next base: position 574,966,937 of record CM038675.1, read on the forward strand.
GGAACCCTTTCGTGACTTGACCACTATATCATCCATGTACGCTTCCACATTCCGGCTGATTTGAGTGAGCAAACACTTATGAATCATCCTCATGAATGTGGCTCCGGCATTCTTGAGACCGAGTGGCATGGTGACATAACAGAAGCACCCGAATGGAGTGATGAACATTGTTTTAATCTCATCGGGTCCATACAGACGGATCTGATGGTACCCGGAATAGGCGTCTAAAAAAGACAACCTCTCACCTCCCGTAGTTGAGTCGACTATTTGGTCAATGCGAGGAAGAGGGAAATGATATTTCGGGCAGGCCCGATTGATATGCTTGAAATCGATGCACATGCGCAACGAATTGTCCTTCTTGGGGACCATGACGACATTGGCGAGCCACTCGGAGTGGTAGATCTCTCGGATGAACTCTGCCGCTAAGAGCCGAGCCAATGGCCTTTCTCTTCTGGACGGCGGACCGCCGAAGATATTCTTTAACCGGTTTGAATTTTGGGTCGACTCATAGGCAATGCTCAGCTAGCTCCCTGGGAACACCCGTCATGTCAGCAGGCTTCCATGCAAAGATGTCCCAGTTCTCACGGAGGAACTGGATGAGCGCTTCTTCCTATTTTGAGTCGAGTGTTGTTGAGATGTTGGTCGGAGCAGCATTGGGATCGGTCGGGTGAATGTAAACCTGTTTTGTCTCACCAGTCGACTGAAATGCTGACTCCATAGCAGGCTTCTTAGCTCACACCAAATCACTCGGATCTGCAGTTTTCTGATACTCTTGTAGCTCTACCACTGCCAACTGAGCATCGGCGATCTTAGAGCCTTTCTGGAAGCACTCTTTCGCCTTCTTCCGATTGCCCGTAACAGTGATCACGGCCTTGGGACCAGGCATCTTCAGTTTAAGATACACGTAACATGGTCGGGCCATGAAACGTGCATAAGCTGGCCTTCCCAGAATAGCATGATAAGCGCTCTGGAAATCCACGACCTCAGAGGTCAACTTTTCTTTCCGGAAATGCTTCGAATCACCAAAAACTACATCAAGAGCAATTTGGCCGAGTGACTCAGCCTTCTTTTGTGAGGCCCTCGATTCAATCGTACACTAATCATGCACGCAAATGTGTACGGTCAAGATCAAGGACTCACGGGAAGATATCACAACACAACTCTAGACACAAATTAAAATAATACAAGCTTTATATTACAAGCCATGGGCCTCGAGGGCTCGAATACATAAGCTCGAAAACACAAGAGTCGTGAAGCAACAATATCTGAGTACAGGACATAAGTTAGACAAGTTTGCCTTAAGAAGGCCAGCACAAAAGCATCTACGATCAAAAGGCAAGGCCTCACCTTTTGAGCCTCCTAACTACTCCCCGGTCGTCTGCGGCCTCCATGTAGTAGTAAGCATCGGCGGTGGCATCCGCTCTGAGCTCCGACATCTGGTTGCATCAACCGGAAAAGAAGAACAAAGGGGAAAGGGAAGCAAAGCAACCGTGAGTACTCATCCAAAGTACTAGCTAGCAAGGATCTACACTACATATGCAACATTATCAAAGGAAGGCTTGTATATGTGGATGGCCGCAGAAATGCGAGAATAGAGAGAAGGCCTAGTCCTATCGAAGACTAGCATCTTCTCGAAACCACCATCTTGCAAAGAACCGGAGGAGTAGAGTAGCATAAAGTAAAGTAGCAGTGGTGTTATCAACCTCGTCGGAGATCCTTTCTCGACTCCCTGCGAGAAAGAAATCCCAGAGCCATACTATCGATTATCATCACAATCCATTACTCATCACCATCCAATTCTCATCACAAGTATCCGATTCTAGTTGTATCGGTGGGATACAACTCCAAGTGTCCGTTACGTGGGACAGGCTATCGATAGATGTTTTCTTCCCTAAGGTGCACCAACTTACCCACCACGCCGCTTAACTCCGGCCGGACACACTTTCCTGGGTCATGACCGGCCTCGGCCAAACAATACGCCGCAACCCGACCTAGGCTTAATAGAGAGGCCAGCACGCCGGACTAAACCTATGCCCCCAGGGGTCATGGGCCATCTCCCCGGGAACTTCTGCATGTTGCGAGGGCGGCCGGTGAGCAGACCTAGCTACCTCCCTAAAAAGGTAGGAGCTTACCAGTCCAACCCGGCGCGCGCCGCTCAGTCGCTGACGTCTATTAAGCTTCGACTGATGTATACGACGCAGAACGCCCATACTGTGCCCACGTAAGAGGATTCACCCTCGAGGTCCACACTTGAGCGGTTGCACGACAGAGTCGTATCAGGAGTGGTTAAAGAGGAAATCACCCTCGATGACCACGACCGAATGACTACACTACAGGGTTAACACGGAAGTCTTTGAAGAGGTCTCACCCTCGGTACTCGATAGTAACCCAAAGAGTGTCGAACAACTAAGGGAAAGTGATGTGCGGTTCGGGGCCTGGTCTTGATCCCGTTGATCGGGTCTTCAATGATGAAGCAGGGGCAAGAAGGACAAGGTGGGGGTCATTGATGGGTCACTAACCAACCTATACTAAGCAGTTTAGGATAAGCAGGTAGGTAACAATAGCAGGTTACAATAAACAGGCTATGCAGCAGAATAGGAGCAAACAATAACAGTAGCAAAATCTGATGCAAGCATGAGAGAATGGAATGGGCGATATCGGGATGATCAAAGAGGGGCTTGCCTGGTTGCTCAGACAAGAAGGAGGGTCATCATCGACGTAGTCGATCACAGGGGCATCAGCAGCCGTCTCGGGGTCTACCGGAGAGAAGAGGGGGAAGGAACAGTCAATACACGCAAACATATGTATAACAAGACAACAAGCGGGGCTAGAGGTGTTCGAACGTGGTGCTAGGTGTTACTGGCGAAGGGGGAAAACATCCGGGAAATTTGTCCCGGTTCCGGATGTCTGTCAGACGGATGAACCGGAGGGGAAAGTTTGCAGGTTCGCTATGCTAGAGACGAGTGGCAAACGAACGGACCGCATATCCGGATTCGTCCCGTCGTTCTGAGCAACTTTCATATACAAAGTTTTTCGATCCGAGATACGGTTTAATTTCTATTAATTATTAAAGTTTTAACAATATTCTAAAATTATTATTAAATCTAAAATGGGGTTATTGCATCAGCATGACGTCATCATGACAACAGCGAGGTCAGCAGGTTGACTGAGTCAAACTAGACAGTGGGGCCAATTGTCATTGACTGCTTAATTAATTAATAGTTAATTAGCTAACTAATCAGACTAATTAGGTTAGGTTAATTAACAGGATTACTTAAATTGATTAATTACTAATTAATTAATTACTATCTTTTTTACACAATTTTTTTAGGGGCTGGGCCCCACGTGTAAGTGGCCCAAAGGGCCAACCGGGTGTGCGGGCGTGCGGTTATCGGGTGTGGACGCCCGACGGGCGCAGCGTCGCCCGAACAGGCGCTGGCTGGCGGCTGAGAGGGAGGCGCGGGCAGGCGATTCGAGGGAAGGCGGAAAGCAGGACGAGGGGCGCGCCACGGGTGGCCAAGCGCAGGGTGCGGGCGCGGCTGGCGTGGTGCGGTATTTAACGCGGCCGATGCAGGTAGTGCGCCCGGCATGGTGGCGCTTCGGGACGACGGAGGAGAGGGAGATGGAGGGGGCTCTCACGGTCGTTGTAGAGTAGAGGGTCGGCGAGGCTCGACGGAGCCGATGAGGGAGAAGATGAGGAGGCGAGGCGACGCGAGCGCTCCGGCGGCGTCCGTCGGCGAGGTCGGCGAGGAGGCCCTTCCAGATCCAAGAATGGGGAGGAGGATGGGGCGCGAGGAGGCAGCGACAAAACAGCGCTAGGCGGCGTCAGCGAGGTGACTGGAACGGGGCGGCAGTGCGATGGTCCGACGAGGTGGCCCCGGGCGGCGACGATGGGCAGCGTCGGGCGGGGTTGAGGAGGCGTCCGGCGGGGTCCGGTGAAGGCATGAGGTGGTGGCGACGTCGACGGTGTTGAGCAGGCTTCGGGCCACGAGGGAGAGGAGACGGGGCTGCGGGGAGGAGGCCGGGAGGGGCGGCGCTCGGCGATTGATGGCAGGGGTCGGCGCTGGGAGACGCTTGATCACTGTGGTCGGGCGGCGCCCGATCCAGATCGGGTCGTGGGGTGGGGAGAGGAGCGAGGATCATGGGGAAGTGGGGGTGTGGTGGTGAATCGGGCTAGGGTTCGAGGAGGCGTGGGGGGTTATGCGGGGCGAGGTGGGCCGGCGGGGCTGGGCTGGCCGACCGGGCCGAGGATGGTCTGAGCCAGGGCACCGGGCCTTTTCACACATTTTTTTTCGCTTTCTTTTAAAACTTCTCTGCTTTCTTTTATTTTCAAAAGCAAAACAGTTTTATAATTTATAAAACTTACACTTAGCATAAGAGTATAACTTAGGCTACGCCACATTAAGCTTAACATTATAATACATTAGCTTAGCATTTTTTACTTAAAAAGCATTTAATTTAAATGTTTTAGCCACTTTATTTTAACTAGTTTAGGGCACTTAGACATTTTGGAAAAAGTTAGTTCACTGCCAATATTATCAAAAGAATAATTGCCACATGATGAACACTTTAGATTTCATGTCTGACAAATATGAATTTTTGGACTTTAGATTGGATTCGAATTAGAATTGTGATTTGGATCAAGTGAAGATTAGCAACAGTAACATGATGACATGGCACCATTAACAGGAGATTACTGTAGCATGACACTGGGGGTGTTACATCTTTCCAGGAATGACTCTGTGGAAGCTCATGTTACTGGTACTGAGTCTGGACATCAGAATGCCCATCCCTTTCAACGTCTCCGCGTACAATATGTTCAAGCCACTACCACCATCCATCAGGACTTTGGTCAGTCGAGTGCCCTCAACAACTGGGTCGACCACCAATGCTTGCCTCGAGGGGTGGCAATGTGCGTCGGGTGATCAGACCGGTCGAATGTGATGGCGATGCAGGACCATTTAAGATAATTGGGAGTCATGGAGGCGACCAAGTTCACTTCCGATTGATAACCTTCAATCGACTTTTTGCTTTCACGTCGGCAAAAATCATCAGGTGGAATTGACACAGGGATATCCATCATCACTGTCATCTTTGTCCTCAACTTTGTCTGCTTCCTTATCCTTATCCTTGAGCTGTTTCCCTTGGAACTGCTGAATCAAGAGCCGACACTATCGAGTGGTATGTTTCGGGTAAATGAGTTTACCCTCTTCATATTTCTTTGTATGAATATGACATGGCAATTCCAACACGTCGTTTCCATCCTGGTCTTTCACCTTATTGGGGTTCCAAGGACCCTTGGGTTTCCCCTTGAACTTTCACAGGGTCCTGACCAAGGCCTCTCCGGGAGCGGCTGGCTTGGCTTTGCGCTTCTGCTTCCGACTGGAATTTCCTCCGCCGGCCTCATTGGCGGCCGATTTGTATTTACCACTCCGGAGCCGATCCTCTTCTTCATCATTTGCATACTTGGTGGCAATCTCCATCATCCGACTCTGGGTCATATCTCGGTTCGACCAAATTTCAAACTCAACTCTCTGTTCTTGACACCTTCTTTGAAGGCACAGACCGCTCGGTGATCGGATACATTCTCGATTGTGTGGTGCAAAGTGATCCACCTCTGGATATAATCTCTCAAAGTTTCACTCGACTTTTGCACACACGACTGCAACTCCGTCAATCCTGCTGGTCGTTTGCAAGTTCCTTCAAATGTCCCGACAAACACTCGGGCAAGATCTTCCCAAGTGTAAATACTGCTGGGTGCTAACTGATTCAACCACGCCCTGGCTGAACCCTCCAACATAAGAGGCAAATGTTTCATGGCTACCTCATCGTTGCCACCGCCGATCCGAACAGCCACTCGGTAATATTCAAGCCAAGTGTCGGCTTGGATTCACCAGTGAACTTACTGACTCCAGTCGCCAACCTGAAGTTGGGAGGAATCACCGCGGCTCTGATGGCTCTGCTGAAACACTCTGGTCCCGAGACATGAACTCTGCTGCTGGAGGGAACATCTCTATCATGGCCGTCTCGGTGAGCTCTGTTCCTGTCGACCAAACCTTGAACGATAATAGATCTCGCATCAAAGCCTGGTTCCCTGGGGTCGACTGGAACTCTTCGCCCAACACTGTGCTGGCGTCTGTCTTCCTGCTGCCGAGGAGCGTATGATCCACCCCTTGGGGGAGGAGTGGGCATTTGACGTCGGTCGTTGCGATCGAATCAGTGCTCATACTGCTCGCGGCCATTGTACTGATCATCACGCCGGCCTCCATGTTCCTCACGCCTCGGGGGCGATCTCGGACTATGGGCTGACTGGACTGAATTCACAGCGACGGATCGGCTGTAAATCCTGTTCCGCGACTGTGATACCACTGAGTTTTGATCTCCTGCCGCCCGGAGCAGATCTACGATTTGCAGCAAACCTCTACCCGCCTCCATTGGGAAGGCTGAATTGACTCTGCTATACTGGGACAATCGCTAAATTCTGAATCGGAGTTCGATATACCTGAGTTGGCGGTTGAAAGAGCTAACGTCGATTGGATTCTGGAACCCTTGGTCGCAGCATCGCCGAGTACTCGCTGAAGGTTCTCCAGTCGAGTGCGCTCAGCCAGGTTGGCCAAGTGCGCATCCTCCAAGGCACGAGCCTCGGGGGTTTCTCCAACGATAGGAGTATGAAGTGCATCCATGTTCCAACGGCGAAGCTCCTCTCTCTGGAGCGAAGTGAGGGGCTCGGGCAAGTACTCTTTGTGGGCTTGCTCCAGATCGCCTCCACCGTCACCTCCGTTGGTGCGGGTGAATCCGGGGGGACTGCGTGGTCCATCGACCATCAGAACCTTTGCCGCTGGGTCACAGCTATCGCATTCGGACGTAGTCTCTGCGGAGCCAGTCGACAGGTCGAACAAGCTGTAGAGAGATTCGTCGGGCTCGATCGCCGCGACTTGGGGGGTGGCCGACTGGCGGGCCACCGCATGCCTCACCCTGCCCGAAGCCTCGACCAACCGGGCAGCTTGCGCGGTGGGAGATCGAGAGCGAAGACGGCACAGGAGCCGACCTATCTTGGGTCGACGGTTGCCTTGAGGAGGACGCCGCGGACACGCGCGCGAAAGTGCGTCGCCCCGCGGACGGGGAGCGCGTCCACGTCGAGTGGAGCCTCCTGAAGCCAAGCGGAGTCGTCGGCGACCAACGTGAGCGCACCGAGACGGATCTCATGGCCGTCAACCAGAACCCCACCTGAAACCATGATGTAGGAGATCGAAAGAATCCCAACTTCTCCAACAAATCGCTAGAACACCGGCCCCACGGTGGGTGCCAACTGTCGTGGTTCTGAGTCTGACAGTAGAATGGGGGGTAGGCATGGAGAGGCAAGTTCCTAGCTATGGAGTAGTTGTATACGCAAGGGATTTACGAGTTCAGGCCCTTCTCGGAGGAAGTAATAGCCCTACGTCTCGGAGCCCGGAGGCGGTCGACTGGATTATATGCGTATGTGTTACAGGGTGCGAACCCTTCTACTGTGGAGGGGTGGCTTATATAGAGTGTGCCAGACCCCAGCCAGCCCACGAAAGCAGAGGGTTTAAGGTGCGTTAAAGCTAGGCGTTACTGGTAACGCCTTACATAAAGTGTCATTAAGATCATAAATACTATTTAACTACAGACCGTTTGGGCACCGAGTGGCTCTTGGACTCCTGGTGGTCGAGTGGGTCTTCATGGTCGAGTGTGTCTGTCGAGTGGAAACCTACCAGTCATTTGGAAGGCCGCTTCTCTTGCGAGTGTCCTTGTGGAGGGTACCTTTGGGCAGGTCTATGACCCTACCCCAGGTACATGACTTCATCAGTGGATGCAAGGAGCACAAGGCCTGCACATCCAAGCAAGTGGTAACATGGACTTGTACATGGAACATCCAAGCGCAAGCAGAGCTGCAGTGAGCCTGTACAACGAGCTAGCGTAAGTCCCTGCATTTCATTTAATTCGCACTGGCATTCGTGTATGATTTGTGTGCAGTGGCGGATCCACGAATTCAAGTTACAGTGTGCCTGTACAAAGAACTAGCTTAAGTTCAGTTACCTGCTTCTCGGAATTTTAGTTAGCCACTTATTGCAAAAAAATTCAATTATGTTGCTTGGCTTAATTTAGTTTACTACTGATTACATAATGCCACAGCCTGGTAATCCTATTATAGACTGCACCTATCTATGTGTTTTATACTTACTGTTAAGAATTACCTATTTGCCTGAACTTAAATAGCTACTTGTTTGTGTAACTGCTTTGCTGCTGCAACAACGGGTTATAATGATGTTAATAACTACTTTTCAGCATCGAATTGAAACTCTTTAATTCCTTGTTTGTTTAACTGGTTTGCTGTTATAACTCCCAGTTGAGATGTTTTGCTAACTTCAACTTTTCTGAATCCAATCGGAACTTTAATGGCAAAACAGGTTAGCCCAAGATCAAAGAGCGAGGTCCCCATGGACGTTGTATCATCCCACAGCAATGGCACCGGCCCAATCGTGCATTATGAATTGCCAACTGTTGATGCTCTAGAGGCTAAACTAGTGGTAGAAAGAGATTCGCTTACGCACTTAGAGATGAAGTTGACATGTTGAGGAAGCAAACTGCACAATCAAGAGCGATTACTCAATACAACCATTAAATATTTGGTGGATTTCAAAACGAAGCAAGCTGAGACTGACCACATTGTTAAGGTCCTGAAGGAAAAAAGGAAATTAAATTCCCACTTGGTAAATCATAGGTGAAATGTTCTTTCCATCGTTGAATAACCTTTGTGTTGTTCGTTCATGTAATCAATAAAACCATTTGTTTTAGAGATCATGTAATAATTGTTTTTTGTTTTTTGTTTTTTGGTTTGTAATTTTATTTGAGCACAAGTCTGTATTAATTGATAAGACTCGGAGACATTTCATTTTGATTGTTGTGCCAGACCTGCAAATATGCCAACTGGGCTGAATGTGCATTCAGCAATAATAGTAGTATAGATGGACCATAAGTGGTACGCATTGGAAAGGGCCAAGATGCTGTAGTAGCTTGGCTAAAAAAAGGATGTTGTTGTAGCAAAGAAAAGTACAGCGTCCTGGCTTATGTATGTTAATTGATATTATTGATCCATATACTCTATAAGTGTTTATATGTCTGTTAGTTATGTACGTTCTTGGTTGATTCACTCGGTATTTGAATCTTGATACACCGCTTGTGTACATATCTAATTGGGAGTACACATTATGCTGTGTGTGACATTTGAGTTGGACATGAAGTGTTCCAAATATTCGAATTCACCTTAAACTGGATTCTAGCTTGTGAATTTGAGTATCGGCATTTGTAAACCATATTCATATATGACAGTGGAATACATCTTTGTCGTCCTTTTGAAGATATATAAAAACACATAGAACGATTTATAAAGATTCGTATAGGAATACAAAATGGATTTGAATTTAGTTGCCAGGGTAAACGTCGATGCTTATTGTCCCAAAATTCGAAAGAAGCGGCAAAATGTCCACTCCCACGTCGGCTGCCCAAAGCCAAGTGTTTGGGAGATGGAAATTACTGTCTACCATTACACAGACAATCCATCGGCCCGATTTCCACTGCTCTAAATAGGGGTAGGATAGTAACTTCAATAAGACGTGGAACGACCGCCTCTGAGCCCAACCCGACACGGTGGGCGCCAAACATGGGCGGCAAAACACATTTGATTCAAGCCCGTCCGAAAGACCTCTGTTTCTCCCTCCATTTCCCCATTCATACACGGTGGGCGGCAAAACAAACTCGACTCGGCCGAAATCGATGTAGGCAAATATTTTCAATAGGGGCAGGTTTGTAACTTCACTCAAACGTGACACAACCGCCCTACCTGTCAGCCCCATTCATACACCGTGGTCGCCAACCATGGGTGCCAACCACGCTCTCCTCGCCCGAAATCGCTCTGAGCAAATATTGGCGAGATGCGAGATTACCGTCGTATCCCCAACCGACGAGACGTCCAAATTTTAAACGGGGGCTAAGTTCGTAACTTTCCCATATTTCAGACAGGTGCATCCCAAAAACATGGTTCTCCATACCTCTCCCTCCATTTTCCCGTTCATACACCGTCCGCGCTAGAACACCAGCCCCACACCAGCCTCCGTTCGCCAACCCATCCATCGCCATCGTCCTCCACCACATCCATGGCCACCGTCCTCCACCACATCCATCGCCACCGTCTGATGACCCACAAGTATAGGGGATCTATCATAGTCCTTTCGATAAGTAAGAGTGTCGAACCCAACGAGGAGCAGAAGGAAATGATAAGCGGTTTTCAGTAAGGTTTTCTCTGCAAACCTTTGAAATAGTAGGTGATAGGTAGTTTTGTGATAAGATAAATAGTAACGAGCAAAAAGTAAATAAAGTAAATAAAGTGCAGCAAGGTGGCCCAATCCTTTATGTAGCAAAGGATAAGCCTGGAAAAATTCTAATAATGAAGAAGGAGCTCCCGAGGACACATTGGGAATTATCGTCAAGCTAGTTTTCATCACGTTCATAAGGTTCGCGTTCGGTACTTTGATAATTTGATATGTGGGTGGACCGGTACTTGGGTACTGTCCTAACTTGGACAAGCATCCCACTTATGATTAACCCCTATTGCAAGCATCCGCAACTACAAAAAGGAGTATTAAGGTAAACCTAACAACATCGTTAAACATATGGGTTCATATCAACCCCTAACGAAGCAACGCATAAACTAGGGTTTAAGCTTTTGTCACTCTAGCAACCCATCATCTACTTATTACTTCCCTATGCCTTCCTCTAGGCCCAAATAATGGTGAAGTGTCATGTAGTCGACGCGTTCACATAACACCACTAGAGGAAAGACAACATACATCTCATCAAAATATCGAGCGAATACCAAATTCACATGACTACTAATAGCAAGACGTCACCCATGTCCTCGGGAACAAACGTAACTACTCACAAAGCATATTCATGTTCATAATCAGAGGAGTAATAATATGCATAAAGGATCTGAACATATGATCTTCCACCAAGTAAACCAACTAGCATCAACTACAAGGAGTAATCAACACTACTAGAAACCCACAAGTACCAATTTGTGGTTTTGATACAAGATTGGATACAAGAGATGAACTAGGGTTTTGAGAGGAGATGGTGTTGGTGAAGATGTTGATGGAGATTGATCCCCTCTCGATGAGAGGATCGTTGGTGATGACGTTGGTGATGATTTCCCCCTCCCGGAGGGAAGTGTCCCTGGCAGAACAGCTCCGCCAGAGCCCTAGATTGATTCCACCAAGTTTTCCGCCTCGTGGCGGCGGAGTTTCGTCCCGTAAGCTTGCACACGATTTTTTCCAGGGTAAAAGTGATGATATAGCAGAAGATGGACGCCGGAGGCCCACCAGGGGGCCCAGGAGATAGGGGGCCGCGCCCTACAGGGGGGCGCACCCTCCTGTCTCCTGGACAGGGGTGGGCCCCCTGGCCTATTTCTTTTGCTCATAAATTCTTATAAAATCCAAAAAGTTGTTTTGTGGAGTTTCAGGACTTTTGGAGTTGTGCAGAATAGGTTTCCAACGTTTGCTCCTTTTCGGCCCGAGAATTCCAGCTGTCGGCATTCCCCCTCTTCATGGTAAACCTTGTAAAATAAGATAGAATAGCCATAAGTATTGAGATATAATGTGTAATAACAGCCCATAATGCAATAAATATTGATATAAAAGCATGATGCAAAATGAACGTATCAACTCCCCCAAGCTTAGACCTCGCTTGTCCTCAAGCGGAAGCCGAAATCAAAAAATATGTCCACATGTTTAGAGATAGAGGTGTCGATAAAAATAAAATACGGACATGAGGGCATCGTGATCATTCTAGTAACAGCAACATATATGGATTTTGTCATATGATTTCCTATGCTCAAGTAATAAGCAATTCACAATGTCAAGTATGGTTCAAAAACTTCATTGGGAACTAACAAAATATAATCTCAGTCATTGAAGGAATTGCAATTTATCGTAACATCGGAAAGAGTCAATAATGGAGCTTTTCAGCAAACTCACATACTCAACTATCTCGTAGTCTCCTATAATTGTTAACACTCACGCAATACTTGTGGTTATAGAGTTTCAGCCGGACACTGAGAAAGATAGGGGCTTATTGTGTTGCCTCCCAACATATTCACCTTTAGGTGATGTCAACAATAATAGCCTGTGCCAACTTACATCCAATTGGATATATGTATCATGATCTTTCAAACACGAGGAGCTTGCCAAAGGATAAAATAAAAAGGGAAAGGTGAGCATCACCTTGACTCAAGCATAAAGTAAAACATAAAGTAAAATATAGGCCCTTCGCAGAGGGAAGCGAGAGGTTGTCATGCGCGTTTAGGGTTGATGCATAAAGTCTTAGTGCAAAAGAACGTCACTTTATATTGCCCCTTGTGTGTGGACCTTTATTATGCAGTCCGTCGCTTTTATTACTTCCACAACAAGTTCGTACAAAGTTTATTTTCACTGCACTAATAAGTCATACATATTTAGAGAGCAATTTTTATTGCTTGCACCGATGACAACTTACTTGAAGGATCTTATTCAATCCATAGGTAGGTTTGGTGGCCTCTCATGGCAAAACAGGGTTTAAGGATATTTGGAAGCACAAGTAGTATCTCTACTTGGTGCAAGGAATTTGGCTAGCATGAGGGGGAAAGGCGAGCTCAACATGTTTGGAAGGTCAATGCCAATATACTTTAACTGAGATGTCGGAAAACATAAACCATTGTTGTCTTCCTTGTCCAACGTCAACTCTTTTAGCATGTCATACTTAATGAGTGCTTCACAATCATAAAAGAAGTCCAAGATAATATATTTATATGTGAACCCCTCTTTACTTATCACTTCCTATTAATTGCAACGATGACCAAGGCTACGTTCATCAACTCTCAACAATTTTTATGCCTCATACTTTCTATGTGTGAAGTTATCACTATCCATAAGATCAATATGTACTCTTTTTGTTCTTTCTACCTTCTCAAGATCATAGCAACATAGCAAAGCCCTTGACTCAACACTAATCTTTATTATAGATAGCACACAGACTCGCTTACATAAAGAGATCACGATGCAAAACTCAAAACTACTTGATATCAGAACTTCAAACTACTAGATCAAGATACTACTAAAAGGATCTAACTAAATAAAGCGATAAAGATAGGAGTGTGATGGTGATACGATACCGGGGCACCTCCCCAAAGCTTGGCAGTTGCCAAGGGGAGTGCCCATACCCATGTGATTATTTCTCCTTCTTCATGGTTGGTGTTATGATCTTCTTGGCGATTATGCCCTTCAGGATACGGTTCTCCTCCTCGAGCTTATTGACTTGTTGTTTGAGGTCCATATTTTCTTTACGGAGCTTGCCCGTAACAGACAAGGCTCCTTTTACCCAAGGATGCTGCATAGCTTCTAGAGAACAAGTGAAACTCTTTTTCATATTTTCATAAGAAAGAAATCTAGAGTTGGAAGGAGTGACCGAAGTAGGGACAGCCAGGCTAGGTAGTTCCCCCATAGTGAATTCTGCTTGAAGACGAGAGGTAACTTCTTGATCCTCCTCCATGGCATCTATCCTTTTCAAATCAGCCTCCATCTCATCCTCCGTTGATGGTCCAAAGTGTTAGGCGTCGCTATTTGCTCCTGGACCTGGCATTGGGTGAGACACCTGACTCTCCCCAACTGACTCCTGAGAAGACATCTTGCTTTATTCTGCAACAGGAATAGCTCGAAACAAAAACAGAGGATATTTGCGTGATACGGTGGTCAAAACCTTCGGGAGTATATATAATGAAGTTTTACCGACCAAAATACGTAACATACAAGAAAACCGAGTCCGGGAGGCACACGAGGTGCCCACGAGACAGGGGGGCGCCCTCCTCTCTCGTGGGAGCCTCGTGTCCCTTTCGGGCTACTTCTTTCTTCCTAAAATTCTTAAATAATCCAAAACTGATAAAAATTGCCATTAGAGTTGTTTTGGAGTCGGTTTACGTACCGTACCACGTACCTATACCTTTTCGGAGTCTGGAATGTTCTGGAAAGTGTCTCTTATGTATTCCTCAGGGGTTATAGTTTCAATAATATTAGTTTCAACATTGGTAGGATTACCTGAAATATAATGTTTAATTCTTTGACCGTTTACCACCCTCGGATTTGTGCCTTCGAAGTTGTTGATTTTTATAGCGCCAGAACGATAGACCTCTTCGATAACGTAGGGACCTTCCCATTTTGAGAGAAGTTTTCCTGCAAAAAATCTTAAACGAGAGTTGAACAATAACACATAATCTCCTACGTTAAACTCATGCTTTTGTATCCTCTTATCATGCCAGGGTTTGACTTTTTCTTTGAAAAGCTTGGCATTCTCATATGCTTGGGTTCTCCATTCATCAAGTGAGCTAATATCAAACAACCTCTTCTCACCGGCAAGTTTGAAGTCATAATTGAGCTCTTCAATAGCCCAATATGCTTTATGTTCAAGTTCAAGAGGTAAATGGCATGCTTTTCCATAAACCATCTTATATGGAGACATACCCATAGGATTTTTGTATGCAGTTCTATAGGCCCATAATGCATCATCAAGTTTTTGGACCAATTCTTTCAAGATCTATTCACAGTCTTTTGCAAAATTAATTTGAGCTCTCTATTGCTCAACTCTACTTGACCACTAGATCTGCGGGTGATAAGGAGATGCGATTCTATGATTGACATCATACTTAGCAAGCATCTTCTGAAAGCACCATGAATAAAGTGTGAACCACCATCTGTCATAAGATATCTAGGGACTCCAAACCTCGGAAAAATAACTTCTTTAAGCATTTTAATAGAAGTGTTATGATCAGCACTACTAGTTGGAATAGCTTCTACCCACTTAGTAACGTAATCAACAGCAACTAAAATATGTGTATAACCATTGGAGGTAGGAAAAGGTCCCATATAATCAAAGCCCCAAACATCAAACGGTTCAATAACAAGAGAATAATTCATAGGCATTTCTTGACGTCCACTAATGTTACCTATTCTTTGACATTCATCACAAGATAAGACAAACTTATGAGCATCTTTGAAGAGAGTAAGCTAATAAAAACCAGATTGTAGTACCTTGTGTGCAGTTCTGTCTCCAGCGTGGTGTCCTCCATAGGATTCAGAGTGAAACTTGCGTAGGATTTGTTCCTGTTCATGCTCAGGCACACAACGTCTAATAATACCATCTACTCCTTGTTTATAAAGGTGTGGATCATCCCAGAAGTAATGTCTTAAATCATAAAAGAACTTTTTCTTTTGCTGGTATGTGAAACTAGGCGGTATATATTTAGCAACAATGTAATTAGCATAATCAGCATACCAAGGAGCAAAGACGAGAAGCATTGACAACCGCTAATTGTTCATCAGGAAAACTATCATTAATAGGAAGTGGGTCATCAAGAACATTCTCTAACCTAGACAAGTTGTCTGCAACGGGGTTCTCAGCTCCCTTTCTAACAATAATATGCAAATCAAATTCTTGGAGCAAGAGGACCCATCTAATGAGTCTAGGCTTAGCATCTGTCTTTTCCATAAGATAATTTAATAGCAGCATGATCAGTGTGAATAGTAACTTTGGAATCAACAATATAAGGTCTAAACTTATCACATGCAAACACAACTGCTAAGAACTCTTTTTCAGTAGTAGCATAATTTCTCCGGCAGTATCAAGAGTCTTACTAGCATACTTGGATAACATTCAATTTCTTATCGACTCTTTGCCCTAAAACAACACCTACAGCATAATCACTAGCATCGCACATAATTTCAAAAGGTAAATTCCAATCAGGTGGTTGTACAATAGGTGCAGTGATCAAAGCTTTCTTAAGTGTTTCAAATGCTTCTACACAATCATCATCAAAGACAAAAGGAATATCTTTTTGCAATAAATTAGTCAGAGGCCTGGAGATTTTAGAAAAGTCCTTAATGAACCTCCTATAAAAGCCGGCATGACCAAGGAAACTTCTTATACCTTTTATGTCCTTGGGACATGGCATCTTTTCAATAGCATCAACTTTGGCTTTATCAACTTCAATACCTCTCTCGGAGATCTTGTGCCCCAAGACAATGCCTTCATTAACCATAAAGTGACACTTTTCCCAATTCAGGACGAGACTAGTGTCTTCACATCTCTGCAAAACTTGATCAAGGTTGCTCAAACAATCATCAAAAGAGGATCCATAGACGGAGAAGTCATCCATGAATACCTCACAAATCTTTTCACAAAAATCAGAAAATATAGCCATCATGCATCTTTGAAAGGTAGCACGTGCATTACATAAACCAAAAGGCATACGTCTATAAGCAAATGTACCAAAAGGGCAAGTAAAAGTAGTTTTAGATTGATCCTTCGCGGACACAGGTATTTGAGAGAAGCCAGAATAACCATCTAGAAAGCAAAAATGTGTGTGTTTGGATAGCCTTTCTAGCATTTGATCAATAAAAGGTAAGGGGTAATGATCTTTCTTAGTAGCTTTATTTAACTTAGGAATATCAATTACCATCCTATAACCTGTAATAATTCTTTGCGGGATCAATTCATCTTTATCATTAGGAACAACGGTAATATCTCCCTTTTTAGGGACACAATGGACAGGGCTTACCCATTCACTATCGAACGGGATAAATAATACATGCCTCAAGGAGCTTTAGAATCTCCTTTCTTACCACTTCCTTCATTTTGGGATTTAATCGTCTTTGAGGATCTCTAACTGGTTTGGCATCTTTCTCCACTGAAATTTTGTGTTGACATAATGTGGGACTAATGCCCTTAAGATCGCCCGAGTATATCCAATAGCAGCTCGGTGCTTCTTGAGTTTTCAATAATCTTTCTTCTTCTTTCTCCGAAAGGTTAGCACTAATAATAACAGGATATATTTATTTTTCATCAAGATAAGCATACTTAAGATTATCGTAAAGGTTTGAGTTCAAACACGGGATCACCCTTGGGTGGAGGGATCCCCAAGAATTTCAACGGGAAGGTTATGTTTCAGCATAGGTTCTTGTTTAAGGAACACTTCATCTATTTCTTCCCTTTCCTTCATAAACATATCGTTTTCATGGTCTAGCAAATATTGTTCTAATGGATCAGTTGGAGGAACAGCAATGGAAGTAAGACCAATAATCTCATCCATACTAGGTGGTTCCCTTTCACGAGGTTGTCTACTAAACTTAGCAAAATTGAACTCATGAGACATACCATCTATGCCAACAGTGACTACCTTCCTTTTACAATTAATCTTAGCACTAGCAGTATTCAAGAAAGGTCTACCAAAAATAATGGGACAAAAATCATCTTGTGGGGAAGCAAGAACAAGAAAATTAGCAGGGTATTTAATCTTCCCACACAAGACTTCAACTTCTCTAACAATGCCAATAGGTTTAGTGGTGTCCCTATTAGCAAGCTTAATAGTAAGATCAATGTCTTCTAATTCAACAGGTGCAATATCGTGCATAATTTCTTTATAAAGATCATAAGGTATCGCACTAGCACTAGCACCCATATCACATAAGCCATGATAACAATGATCTCCTATTTTAACATAAATTACAGGCATTCCTACGACAGGTCTACGTGTCTTAGTATCGGGCCTAGCAATATTAGCAGTCTCACCCAAGAAAGAAATAACATGCCCATCTAAGTCCTCATCCAAGAGATCTTTAACCATAGCAATACTAGGTTCAACATTAATTTGCTCAGGAGGTGTATAAGTCCTAGTATTACTCTTACAAACAACAGTCGAAGCTTTAGCATGATCTTTTATCCTAACAGGAAAAGGAGGTTTTTCAACATAAGCAGTAGGAACAATAGGATCACTATAGGTAACAGTCTTTTCTTCGATTGTAATAGGTGCAACTACTTTCAGTTCAACATGAGGATTATATTTAAACCACTTCTCTTTAGGGAGATCAACGTGAGTAGCAAAAGATTCACAAAAAGTAGCTACTATCTCAGAATCAAGCCCATACTTAGCGCTAAATCCACGAAAAGCATCAGTATCCATAAAAGATTTAACACAATCGAACTTAGGTGTCATACCTGACTCCTTACCATCATCGGAACCCCAATCTTCAGAGTTGCGTTTAATTCTTTCCAATAAGTCCCATTTGAAATTAATAGTCTTCAAAGATATAAGAACTAGCACAGAAGTATCGAGCAGGTTGCGATTATCAAGAGAAAGCCGAGCATAAAAATTCTGAATAATCATTTCCCGAGAGAGCTCATGATTGGGACATGAGTATAACATTGACTTAAGCCTCCCCCAAGCTTGAGCGATGCTTTCTCCTTCGCGAGGCCAGAAATTATATATGTAATTACGATCACGATGAACAAGATGCATAGGATAGAGCTTTTGGTGAAATTCCAACTTCAATCGCTTATAACTCCAACATCCCGTATCATCACATAGCCTATACCATGTCAATGCATCTCCCTTCAAAGATAAAGGGAAGACCTTCCTTTTAACAACATCATCAGGAATACATGCAAGCTTAAATAATCCACAAACTTCATCCACAAAGATAAGGTGTAAGTCGGGATGCAATGTTCCGTCTCCTGCAAAAGGATTAGCTAGCAGTTTTTCTATCATACCCGAAGGAATCTCAAAGTGAATATTTTAATAAAGTTCAGTAGGTTGAGGAGAATCTCTTTGCTCTTCTGGTTGGGGCGAAGATACCCCAAACAGGCCCCTCAAAGGATTAGTTTCCATAGTGACAAGTGATGTAAAAATTTCAGCACACTATATAAATGTTTCCTTACCAAGTTCCACTCACCAAAAGCACTACACTCCCGACAACGGCGCTTTAAAAGAGTCTTGATGACCCACAAGTATAGGGGATCTATCGTAGTCCTTTCGATAAGTAAGAGTGTCGAACCCAACAAGGAGCAGAAGGAAATGATAAGCGGTTTTCAGTAAGGTTTTCTCTGCAAGCACTGAAATAGTAGGTGATAGATAGTTTTGTGATAAGATAAATAGTAATGAGAAAAAAGTAAATAAAGTGCAGCAAGGTGGCCCAATCCTTTATGTAGCAAAGGATAAGCTTGGACAAATTCTAATAATGAAGAACGAGCTCCCGGTGACACATTGGAAATTATCGTCAAGCTAGTTTTCATCACGTTCATAAGATTCGCGTTCGGTACTTTGATAATTTGATATGTGGGTGGACCGGTACTTGGGTACTGTCCTAACTTGGACAAGCATCCCAATTATGATTAACCCCTATTGCAAGCATCCGCAACTACAAAAAGGAGTATTAAGGTAAACCTAACCACAACATTAAACATATGGGTTCATATCAACCCCTAACGAAGCAACGCGTAAACTGGGGTTTAAGCTTCTGTCACTCTAGCAACCCATCATCTACTTATTACTTCCCTATGCCTTCCTCTAGGCCCAAATAATGGTGAAGTGTCATGTAGTCGACGTTCACATAACACCACTAGAGGAAATACAACATACATCTCATCAAAATATTGAACGAATACCAAATTCACATGATTACTAATAGCAAGACTTCACCCATGTCCTCGTGGAACAAACGTAACTACTCACAAAGCATATTCATGTTCATAATCAGAGGAGTAATAATATGCATAAAGGATCTGAACATATGATCTTCCACCAAGTAAAACCAACTAGCATCAACTACAAGGAGTAATCAACACTACTAGCAACCCACAGGTACCAATTTGTGGTTTTGATACAAGATTGGATACAAGAGATGAACTAGGGTTTTGAGAGGAGATGGTGCTGGTGAAGATGTTGATGGAGATTGATCCCCTCTCGATTAGAGGGTCGTTGGTGATGACATTGGTGATGATTTCCCCCTCCTGGAGGGAAGTGTCCCCGGCAGAACAGCTCCACCAGAGCCCTAGATTGATTCCACCAAGGTTCCGCCTCGTGGCGGCGGAGTTTCATCCCGTAAGCTTGCCCACGATTTTTTCCAGGGTAAAAGTGATGATATAGCAGAAGATGGACGCCGGAGGCCCACCAGGGGGCCCAGGAGATAGGGGGCGTGCCCTGTGGGGGCGCGCCTCCTGCCTCTCGGACAGGTGTGGGCCCCGGCCTATTTCTTTTGCTCATAAATTCTTATAAAATCCAAAAAGTTGTTTCGTGGAGTTTCAGGACTTTTGGAGTTGTGCAGAATAGGTTTCCAATGTTTGCTCCTTTTCCAGCCAGAATTCAGTGGTCGGCATTCCCCCTCCTCATGGTAAACCTTGTAAAATAAGAGAGAATAGCCATAAGTATTGAGATATAATGTGTAATAACACCCCATAATGCAATAAACATTGATATAAAAGCATGATGCAAAATGGACGTATCACCGTCCTCCACCATGCTGGAGCGCCTACCAAGACCGCGTCGTCCACTGCTAGAAATGGACGTTTCTCATCCATGGCGACGGACCAAGAGCCTTGCATCACGTCCTCTCGCTTCATCGGCGCCGTCGTCCTCTTTGCCGGGGCCGCTCACACGACCTTCTCTTCCACCTCAACGGGACTTATCCCCCGATGCACCTGTCTACCGTCGCAGATATGCTTCGACGCCACCGACAGCCATCGCACCCCCGATGCCTACACGACACCGCAAGAGAGGTGGTATTTCATATCCCCTCAACTTTTTGATCTCAACCAGAAAATAGATCTTAACTTGGTTACTCTACTTTCTTTTCAGCTCTTAGAATTTAGTTCTTAGTTCGAAGCAAACAATGGCTGCTAAATATCATTTCTCCGGTTTCCCCCGTTTATGATCACTATATGATCAGAATACGTGCTTCGTGTCATAATAGCACTGCTCGACACATCAAGCTAAACAAGCTTAGTTGTTCAAATACGAATCTGATATTATTAAAATAGATTCATTTAATTGGTCAGCTAAATGTTACTAAATTAGTTTCGAAAATGCATGTTCGCCGCTCGGGTGTGTATCTCTACAGGGTGCCCACGGTGGGCCGGCCCACCCTGGGATTTTGGGTCGTCCCAGGCCCCGATTCCCCTCTGTTACATTGTGCGCTTCGGTCTCTACTGCCTCACCGCCTGCTTGCCGGGTGACTTGCCGTCCCCCAACAGCATGACTCTAGGAGGAGACGCCGGACTAACATGAGGTCAGGAGCCGCTCGCCCAACAGCGTCACCGCTGCCCGGGTGCGCCTCCATGCCTACCTTGTCAGTCCGTTCAAGGCTAGGGCGTGCAGCACCCACTAAGCCAACCCGATTTATCCTGAGATAAGTACTCAACACTCAGCAGCCACTCCTCATCACCCATTTTCTAATTGATTCATTACTCATTAGGCAGGACTGTCATTGGGGTTTGTTGTGTGCTCAGTGCTACCTATACTTAATGGTTCAGATGTATTTCGGTAATCTTTAGTACCTGTAAAGTTCACAGGGTTTTGAAAATTCCGGCCCTAGGAACAGACACTAGTCATTTTGGATTGTTGATCGTAGTGACATTGACCCGGATTACGACTGCAAGACGGGTTTGTTGAAAATTTTACTTGTCTTTCTTACTCATTCGATATAATATCCAATTATTCACGTCGATTAGTTGCAAACAATAAGTGCTAGACAAACTTCTTGATTCAGATTTTGGATGGTCTCTTACTGCAGTTACAATTCTGCATACTTGTCCTAGTGAGCTCACAAGTAAATGATTGATTCACTACATCTATGCTTGCCTTGTCATATTTGTTATCAATATTCTTTTAGGGTGGACCACCCTGTTTCTACATACTGCAACCGTAGACATGAGTGAATAGTATTTCTCTATGTGATCTCTTCCATCATGTGTGGGCAACGAACACTGCATTGTATAGAAAGAAAGTGCCATTTCCAGCTTTTACATAGGCTTCGATCTTTTACAGGGAATGCAATATGCCTACTTGCTTTGTCTCGCACTACCAACACTCCACCCTTGAAGCTAAACATTATGCCACTCATAATTCCTTAGTTTATTTGTTCAAATATGAATTTCATATAATTCTAATGTTCCTACTTCAGTTTTGAAATGTGTATGCACTGTTATAGAGACATAAGGGGTTTGTATTTACGTGTGTGTGGTGCAAGACGGTTGGGGGTGAACTTTGCATATTCAGGGGTTTATAGGGAGACACTCTTCGAGTTGAATCCGCATTGCATTCCATAGATAATCTGACTACTTTTTATGTTTTCATGAATCTCAGATTATGAACAGCATCATAATGATTATGAGCTTGCGCGCATGAAAATAATAAAGCAGAACAATGCCATGACTGTCAAACTTGGCATTAAGGGACTGAAATCAAGTCTGGATGCAATGCAACACAAACACTCTCCACCTACAGATTCATGCTCAGAATATGATCCTAACAGTGATTCTAAGCTAGAGGGAGACCTAAGTCAATGTAGCTCCCTAGTGGAGGAGTCATAGGAAGATGCCCTATCTTATTCACCCATCAAGGTGCTCGCTCTAACTTTCCAAGGTTATATTTGTCGCACATATCTTGCAACTAATGCTTTGCATTGCTTCTACTTTGTTGAACTGCCATTAGCTTAGTTTACACATCGTGTATGTGAATACTGACACGCCTATCCATTTTCAGTACATATTCCATCTGTCATCATACCGTCTTTATCCATTCAAATGATGTTCTAGTGTATCAGACGTTCAAAAGGAAGAGGGCGATTGCTGATCGTGGAGGAGCACAAGCAAAGTATTTAGAAAAGGTAGTGGCACTTGATAAATCAAATAGCCCATTAGGTGTAGTTGCAATATCACCTGACCCACAAAACACCCCAACTCTAGCAGATTCTAGCCCTACTACACTGGTCATTTCTGATGCCCCAACTCAGCAGACCCCAACTGCAGCAAACATTATGATTATGCCAGTTGATATAGCACCATCTCTACGAGGCAAAACCCCCATTCCAGCAAAGAGTACACCAAATCCAGTTGCCAATCCCTTTTCGAACCAGAGAGAGCCCCAATTGCAGCAAATAGGACCCCTGTTCCATTTCTTCCCAGCTTAGAAGACAACGCTTATATTGTTGTCAGGAACTTTGTGCGCATCTTTCCTTCATGGAAAGATTATACGGCAGACACAGCACAATTTCCAGTCTTCCTCCGCAACTTACGCGTAAGTAATGTACTAATGTTATTCATGGTCATTCACGCATATGTTTCTGTGACGAAGACACAAGATTTCATTCTTTTAAATAGGCGAGGACCAAACTGGATTGTGAAGATGAGCAAGGGTTGGTTGCGCTTTTCAAGCACTCGTTCATGAAGTATCGTTCCTACCTGAGGCAAGCGCACTTCGATGGCAAGCCTCTAAACGAAATTTCTGTAAAGTCTCCGGTGCTACATTTATCCGATGGTGACTGGAATAATATTGTTACACATTGGTCTCGGCTATAGCGTAAGGTACTATCTATGATATCACATCACAATTTGAACTACATTTCTGCATTTGCCTTAACGTCTCACTTGTACGAAAACTGTTAGTAGAAGAACATTCGTTCTCAAGGGACCACAGAATCTCACAACTATACTGCACACTGCATTGCTCTTGTGATTACCTCTTGCAGTGTATGACCATACTTACTTTCATAGTTGTTTGATTATGTAGCATCAATGCACATGTTAGCCTCGTTATCATCCATTTGGTGGACATTATAAGATCCGTATGGACTCTTACATAAATTTAGAATCAACCCAATGCTTTTGAAGAGGTTTAGCTTTGCAGTCCTCTTGTAAGGACTGAACGTCGTCTATGACTATACTTACATTAACAGCTACTCCCTCCGTCCCATAATATAAGAACGTTTTGTATAGTACACCAGTGTTCAACACACTCTTGTATTATGGGAAGAGGGATTGGTTCATTGTGTAGCATTCTGCATCTTATCTCCCTCGCCCACCATTTACTAAAAAAGATCAGATCTATATTTAATCTTACCAAAAAGTAGAATACACGGACAATGCCAGTGCAGAAGTGTAGCCCATTGCTCTTGTTAGTACATTTTGTCCTGTAATGCTTGTACTTACAGGGATTGGTAGTTGATTATGTAGCATCAATCTACATCTTATCTTCATTATCCTCTATCCCTTCCAGTAATATCATATCTATAATTACTCTCTACAAAATGTAGAGTACAGGCAATGCTTATGAAGAAGATTTTGTGGTGAAATTCTTGAGTTATCCTTCCCTTGACATGGAGAAGGGCATTATAAAGCCGGTGTTAACTGTTAATGTAAGTCAGTCCTTCTAAAGCCTTTATCCTCAACTGCTGTTTAATTTGCTCATACTCCCTATCGTTTACTGCTGTTTAGTTTGCTGTTTCTACCAAAATGCATGTTCGCAAGAACCGTAAGTTCTAAGTTTTACTTGTAAAACCAAATTCCTTATTCATACCATGCACATTACTCAATACTCCCTATATGTATGCTTGTTTATGTGGATCTATAATCCAGTGTGTGGTGAAGCAGCCTACATTTTCACCTTGTATCTCCTGTTTTATCTTATTGATGTGGATGATGATATGAACAACATGCCATGCACATTAACCAAAATAGATAAAATGATTTTCTTTGCCCTTCATCTATGCTTGTTATGTTGACATGGTAATCCGGTAGTGTGGTGAAGCTCCCGCCATTATGAACAATTCCAAATTATGCTATTGATATTTTGAACTTACTCTTTATTTTCTAATTTGAAATTGGATGGAATTGACAGCACAATTATCATCTTTGTTTATACACGTGTAAAACCTGTCATCTCTCTGCTTTGTTTCAGGGTGATATGCCTGATGGCATGCACAAGTCTGTTGAAGGCTATGCGACAAACCCAACATATATTGCAGCAAAGAAGGCAAAACATCTTGAAGATAGCGAGACTACCCCAAAGTCTTGTCTTGATGCAGTGTTCAAGTTACTTGAGACTAGCAGTCAGACAAGCTCACAGAATTCGTTGTCTGAGTTAATTCGACTTCTTCAGTCCCAAGTTCTAGCAGAAAGGCATTCTGCAACTCAACTTCGACTTGAAGTCCTATATCTAAGAAAGATTACGGAGAACACCAATGAGAACCTCATCGCTAAACAGCTACACCTGGAAGCTATGACCGAAATGCCAGGCCGGTCTCACAGCCTTGCTCAAGACTTATGCGCAGTTAGCCTCGCACAAGGCTAACCTTTCTTGAACTGTCTTGGAAGTGGTCTCGGTTCAGTATTATTTTTTTTATGCTGCAATGGTGTCCAGTTTTTGTAATCTGCTTCTTCGTTGCGCTTTATGATCACTGGTGGCGAACTTCGATGCCCAGTGGATGTAATATACCATAAATCATTTATTGCATAGTGTAGGTTTATTCTTAGTTACTATGCCGTAATTTCTTTATTATATAGAGTAGGTTTGTTCTTAATTCCTACTAGTTACTGCCATCATTCACTATCTAGAAAAGAAATCAGATGTAGTCGACCGGGCCAAACATTCGCCTCTAACGGGCTTGGTGTTTAGCGGGCCAAAATTGGGCCGGCCTGCATCATTCTTGGGCCCGAATGATTGGGGCCTTCACACTTTGCGCGAGGCCCACAACTTACACTGGCCTATATTTTAGTTGGGCCTTTTGTGGACCCAGCACTTAGTTTGGCCCAGGTAGCGTTGGGCCATTAACAGGCTGAATATTGTACTGGCTTGTTACGGCCCAGATGAAACCATGGGCCTTTAGCAGGCCGAAATGCATATTGGGCCTCAATTTTCACTAGTCGTCGACGGGCCTTCAGCAGGCTGAAATGTAAACCGGGCCTTTTTGGGCCCAGCTATATCGCGGGTGTCGGTGTCAAAACCGGCGGATCTCGGATAGGGGGTCCCGATCTATGCGTCAAGGCTGATGGTAATAGGAAGCAAGGGACACAGATGTTTACCCAGGTTCGGGCCCTCTCGATGGAAGAAAACCCTACTTCCTGCTTGATTAATATTGATGATATGGGTAGTACAAGAGTAGATCTACCACGAGATCGTAGAGGCTAAACCCTAAGAGCTAGCCTATGATGGTATGATTGTAATTGTGATCGGCCTTCTAAGGACCAGCCTCTCCGGTTTATATAGACACCGGAGAGGGCTAGGGTTTACATGGAGCCGGTTACAAGGAAGGAAATATAATATCCGGATCGCCAAGCTTACCTTCCACGCCAAGGAAAGTCCCATCCGGACACGGGCCGAAGTCTTGAGTCTTGTATCTTCACGCTTCAATAGTCCGGACGTTGTACACAGTCCGGCTGTCCGGATACCCCCTAATCCAGGACTCCCTCAGTAGCCCCTGAACCAGGCTTCAATGACGATGAGTCCGGCGCGCAGTATTGTCTTCGGCATTGCAGGGCGGGTTCCTCCTCCGAATACTCCAAGGTAATTATCGAACACTCAAACCGTGTCCGGATCCACAAGATGATCTTCGTATGCCACCGTAGAGAGAATGATGTTTCACAAATGCAATCTGCTGACAACCCCTCTTTTTTTGGCAACGCGACATGTCACTTCGGTCAGGTCATTATTCGAACCGTCTTTCCACAACCAGCCACAACGCATATTGCGAGGCGGTTTCCTTGACACGTCTTGTCAAAGCAGAGATCATGCCCCCTCATTACGAGATTCTCATCAATACGGGTACGGGTAATCCCACCACATCATTAATCGTGGCGCTTGGGAAGCAAGCGATTCCCAATGGGCAAGCGGGGAGGCGCACCGCTTTCGTCGCCTCTATAAAGGGATAAGACTTCCTCATTTTTACCCACGCCTTCTTCCTTCTCTGCCCACTCCTACCTCCTCGAGCTCCAGCGCCCAAGCCCAAGTCTCCTCCGCACAGCTAGACATGTCCGGATCAGGAGGCAAGTGGGTGGCTTCCACCGTCGAGGAGAAGCACATCACAGATCTTCGGGCGGCCAGATACTTGGCCGCAGACATAGCGCACCGGCTACCGGACGCTGGGCAGGTCATTCCGACCCCAGGACCCCATGAGAGAGTCGTGTTCGTCGCCCATTTTGTCCCTGGGCTGGGATTTCCACTCCATCCCTTCGTCCCCGGGCTCATGTTCTACTACGGGCTAGATTTCCATGATCTAGCCCCGAATTTCGTCCTCAACATCTCGGCGTTCATCGTTGTTTGCGAGGCTTTCCTCCGCATCCGGCCTCACTTCGGCCTGTGGCTGCAAATCTTCTGCGTGAAGCCGAAGATCGTGCGCGGCCAACAAGCGGAGTGCGGAGGGGCCATGGTGGGCAAGATGCCTAATGTCACCTGGCTGGACGGCTCCTTTGCGGAGACCGTAAAAGGATGGCAGTCGAAGTGGTTCTACATCACCGAGTCGCGCGGCGTCAACTGGGCGGCGGCCCCCGAGTTCCAATCCGGAATCCCTATGCGGCTCACCTCCTGGGAAAAGAAGGGCCTGTCCCGGGGCGATTCCACGGAGCTGGCCAGACTCAAGACATGCATCAAAAGCATGAAGGACAAGAACATCAAGCTTGTCAATGTGGTCCAGGTCATGCTCGTTCGCCGGATCCTGCCCTGCCAAAGGCGGGCGGTAAACCTGTGGGAGTTCGTCCCAGCCGAACACCAGACGCTCCGGAAGCTCTACGGCATGACACACAAAGGCGCATGGAAAGTGTTGTTCAAGGCCTCCGAAGTACCTCCTCCCACATCTGAGGACCGCGGACTTCATGTAGCGCGGCCCCCGAGTCCGGTGAGTTTTGTGACCACCAGCGGGTTTAGTTTTTTCCAAATACACTCATGGGGTAGTTTTAAGTATTTATATATATTTGCCTCAGGATTATCTGAAGACAGCGGAGCAGATTGACTGTCCGGCTCCATTGCCGGAAGATCAATGGATGCTCTCGACGGAGATGTTAGTCCCGCACTGCATAAGGTGCCGGAGAAGAAGGCCGAGAAGAAGGCCCCGGGGACGAGGAAAGGTCTCCGGCGTAAGGTTGCGTCTGAAGCCTCATCCGAAGACGACGAGGCGGACTCCTCCCACGAAGGGGAGGAGGAAGAAGAAGAAGACGCCCCATCCGAGAATGATGAGGGGCCCGGCAAAGCGGGCCAGGGGGCCGGAAAAGGCCCTCGGCGCAAGGCCATTATTCCTCTGTTGTCCGATGAAGACGAGACACATTCCTCCTGCGGAAGCGGGAGGAATCAAGAAGAAAGTCCACCTCCCCACACTAGGGGGAGAAGAAGAGAAAAGCCGCCCCGGAGGGGAGGCTGGGACGTCCAAGAAGGGGAAGGCAACCCTTCCGGACTATTCCGCCACGGCCGCCATACGAGGAGGGTGGCTGCCCGGGAAGCCCCCGGTGCAATCGTAAGTGTCCACATCCTATCATGGTTTCACTTCATAGTTTTTATACTTATAGTGCCGAACATATGTGCAGTCCGGCCAGGGCTCACCCCGAGGAATCTTCCTTCGGGTCCCTGAGCGATTCGGCGATAAATTTGCTCCGGACGGCCACTACCCCTCCACATGCGGATGACATGGAGGTGTTTTCCCGGAGGCTCTCAGAGCAAGGGGAGGTGACTCTGGAGACGCCCCACGGCGGGATTCCGGATGTCGGGCATGCAGGGTTCAAGATCCCCGCGGATCGCATCGACGCCGCAACAAGGCGGACTCCCGACCGGACTCTGCCCGGGAACCTCCAACGGTTCCGGACTTGGGCAGGTAGCCCCTCGTTAAGGAGGGCGAGCCGCCCGTGCCAAGGACTTCCGTCGCATCAACGACGCTGGATAGTCTGGTGGAAGCGCTTCGAGGCGCTTCCATATAAGAAGAGCACCGTACTCTTATGAGTACGGTGATTCAAAAGGTCCTGTCTACCAAAGGTAGACTAACCGAAGCCTGCACAAGCCTCCTGACGGGCTTTGAGGTAAGTAATAAGAATGTATAAAATTATCACCCGATAGGTAGTAGCCCCTGATACTCTATTTGGTGTTCGGAAAGAAAAGCCAAACGAAGGGTCAATTATAATCCTTAGGAGTCTAATAATAAGTATTGTTGTGAATAAGCAGGTTGTGCTGCTTGCTGCTGCTGCCCGTACTGCCGAGGTTGCCGAACTGAAGCGGCACCTGGAGCAGGCGCAAGGAGAGATCGTCCTCACGAAGAGGCAGCTCGAAGAGAACAAGGGTAAGCAATTCCCGCTCTTCATGCGTTTAAGGATAGGCGGAATTGATGAGTCTGACACCTAAGTGTCGTGACCGTGTAACAGGGGCCACCGCCGAATTGACGTCCCTGAAAAAGGCACTGTCCGAGGCCGAATACAAGGCGGCCTCGGAGTGTAAGGAGCGCAAAAAGCAAAGTGCTAGAGTGGGCGAGGTACAACAGGAGCTCCAGGACCTCGGCTAGAAGTGTGAGTCCGTGGAGCATAATCTGAAGATGAAGGAGGCCGAGCTTGCGAAGGCCCTCATGAATTTGAAAGATGCCAAGGCCGAAGCCGAGAAAGCACGGCAGGAGATCCAGGAGGCCAAGAAGATAGCAGCGGGTAAGAAATTCTTTATGCAAAGCAAACATGTGGAGGAGGTGTTTCTTTCACTTACTCGAATACGGAGCTCTCCAGGGGCATTTGCAGATCTGCCACGCAACATCTCAGACGCTGCAGAGTTCTACCGTGCCCAGGAGGGGAGCTCAACGGAGAAGCTGTTCTGGTCCCAGTATGCTAGGGCCGATCATCCGATGCCTCTGAGCAACCAACTGAAGCAGTTGATCGAACTCCAGAGAGCGGCCGAACTGGCTATGAAGGATTTCATAGTCCGGATGTGGCCTGGTGAGCTCCTGCCCAGTAGCTACTTTGGCCTGATCAAGCATATGGTGGATGCCTGCCCGCGGCTTGAAGTGATCAAGCGATCTGTTTGCATCGAAGGTGCCCGCCGAGCTCTTGCCCGCGTCAAGGTGCATTGGGGCATGCTGGATGCGGAGAAGCTGGTCAAGGACGGGCCGCCGGAGGGTAAAACGAATCGCCATCCCGAAATGTACTACGATGGCGTGATGAAGGGTGCTCGTCTCGTTGCTAATGAGTGTACCAAGGACGCCATATTTGAATGAATTCACTTCTATCATGTTTGTAATTAAAGACGAAGTTACTTGTGCTATGTAGCGCTTTTGTTATTTTAAATATTACCTTCTGTGCGGCTGTTTATAAAATCCTGAAAGTAGGCCAGTCGTCGGCTTCCGCCCCCACGTGACTAGCCTTTGGGGTGTTCGTGGAAAACTTCGGACACTCTTTACCCAAATGTTTGGTCCCTTAAGGAGGTGTACGGCGCAGCGAACAAGGCAATCGGACTATGCGGCTTTATAACTTTCACTTAGCCATAGAAGTCTACAATTTTAAATTTCGGCGAAGTCCCTAGAACCGGAAGGCCGAATTGGGGCGCTATACACGCCTAGATCGGGCTAAGCCGATTTATCACCTAAAGCGGAAAATCTTTAAGGATTTTAAAACCTCTCGAACACCGACCAGCTCTCGCCACATCATGCCGGTCAGTTTCGGCTTTCTCTACTGAGGTGCTCGTCTGGAAAAACCAGGACACAATCGCAGTAGTTCTCCCTACGCTACCTTAGCCGGTATAACGGAACGTAAGGCACCAAAACAAGGGAGCCGGGCTATCCCAACTGTAGACCCAAGACATGATTCGGAGCTGATGCATATAGTGCAATAAGTTTGGGGTGCCGCACTGTTGAAAGTGTTCGGACTTTAGTTGCCATATAACGGGGCACCATAAGGAGCCCCTGGCAAACTGACCGCACCAAGGTGTACGGATGCAATATCAAATAAACATTTATAAGAGAAAAAATGCTCAAATAAGAATAATAAGCTGACGCTATATATAATCTCCCATTGACGAAAAATACGTTTAAGCGTACATTTACAATGGATGCGATAAGCAGAGATAAAATAGGACTATTTGACATGTCCTATCCAGGGGCAGGCTGTGTTCAGATAGATAGAGCAGGTATAGTGATCGTAAATAGAATCCACCTGGGCGTTTCCTTCTGTGCACAACGTCTGTTGCCTCCTTGGATGTCTCTTCCCTATAAGTCCGGCAATTCGGTTCTTTTGAGGATGTTGCGCCAACGGGGTGTCCTGAAAGGTAAGAGGGAAAGAGTATGAAAGTATTTGGCGGTTACCCGCACTATTTGCTGAGTCGTTGATGCGCCTCCGCCTATGCCCATGGTATTTTAAGTGTGTAATTATGTGCACGTGGCACGGATGCTGCTTTGATGGGGCTTAAGCGGAGGCCGGATTGCTAGTCGCGCTCTTGGCGGGCCTGACGATCCTGTTGCGGGGTGCTCCGGACTCGCTTGACTGTGCTCGAAGTTGTTGTTGCCGGATTGGTTTGTTGGAGAAGGCCGCATTGTACTTCCGCCGCAAGGGCTGCAGTATGTTCTTCTGTTCGTAGGGAGCGGTCCATATTTCCGTTCACCGTTATGACCCCGCGTGGTCCTGGCATCTTGAGCTTGAGATATGCGTAGTGTGGTACCGCATTGAATCTGGCGAATGCGGTTCGTCCGAGCAGTGCATGGTAACCACTGCAGAAGGGGACGATATCAAAGATTAACTCTTCGCTTTGGAAGTTATCCGGAGATCCGAAGACCACTTCCAATGTTATAGAGCCCGTATAACGGGCCTCTACTCCAGGAATTACACCTTTAAAGGTGGTTTTAGTGGGCTTGATCCTTGAAGGGTCAATGCCCATTTTGTGCACTGTGTCCTTGTAAAGCAGGTTCAGGCTGCTGCCGCCGTCCATAAGGACGTGCGTGAGGTGGAACCCGTCAATGATTGGTTCTAGGACCAATGCGGCTGAGCCACCGTGACGGATGCTAGTAGGGTGATCCCTACGATCGAAAGTGATCGGACAAGCTGACCATGGGTTGAATTTGGGGCGCCGCTCCATCGCATAGACGTCCCTTAGTGCCCGCTTTCGTTCCCTTTTGGGGATGTGCGTGGCGTAGATCATGTTGACCGTTTTCACCTGGGGGGGGGGGGGATTTCTTCTGTCCCCCCATGTTCGGACGTCGGGGCTCCTCGTCGTCGTCGCTGTGCAGCCCCTTGTCCTTGTCTTCGGCGTTTATCCTGCCGGCCTGTTTGAATACCCAGCAATCTCTATTGGTGTGGTTGGCTGGCTTGTCCGGGGTGCCATGAATTTGGCACGAGCGCTCCAGTATGCGGTCCAGACTAGACGGTCCCTGATTGTTTCTTTTGAACGGCTTCTTCCGCTGACTGGGCATGGATCCACTGAATTCGGCGTTGACTACCGTGTCTTCAGTGCTGTTGTCGTTGTTCCGTCGCTTATGTCTGTTATGCTGTGGCTTGCCGTTATTGTCGCGACCATCCGAATTGCCAGACTATGGCGTAGTGCTGCTATGAGCCAACTAACTGTCCTCGCCCGTGCAAAAGCGGGTCATTAGTGTTATGAGAGCTGCCATGGACTTGGGTTTTTCCTGGCCGAGGTGTCGAGTGAGCCACTCGTCACAGATATTATGCTTGAAAGCTGCTAGGGCTTCGGCGTCCGGACAGTCAACTATTTGGTTCTTTTTAGTGATGAACCGAGTCCAGAATTTCCTGGCTGACTCTCCAGGCTGTTGAGTGATGTGGCTCAAGTCATCGGCGTCAGGTGGTTGCACATATGTGCCTTGGAAGTTGTCGAGGAATGCGTCTTCCAGGTTTTCCCAACTACCAATGGAATTTGCTGGCAGGCTGTTTAGCCAGTGTCGGGCTGGTCCTTTGAGCTTAAGGGGAAGATATTTGATGCCGTGCAGATCATCTCCGCGGGCCACGTGAATCTGGAGAAGAAAATCTTCGATCCATAATGCGGGATCTGTTGTGCCATCGTATGATTCGATGTTTACGGGTTTAAACCCTTCTGGGAATTCATGATCCATTACTTCGTCAGTGAAGCAGAGGGGGTGCGCGGCGCCTCTGTGCCGGGCTATGCGGCTACGCAGGTCAAATTGCTCTGGGTGGTTGTATTCGGCCCGGCCAGACTTGTTCAAGGTGTGTCCGGCGTGATGGTCCTCGTCGTATACCGAGGCGCGCCCCCGCGATCCGTAGATCGATCTTGGCTGTCCCGTTTTGTTGCCCTGGGCCGTAGTATGTTGGCGTGGGGGTGTTGGCTGGTATTCGGACTGGTATGCCGTTTTATCGTGGCCGGTCAGCCGTATGGTGCTCGAGTCCGTATTCCTTGGCTGCCAGGACTTCCGTCCATCTATCTGTGAGCAGATCTTGATCAGCTTGGAGTTGCTGCTGTTTCTTTTTCAGGCTCCTCGCAGTGACTATAAGCTGACGCTTGAAGCGCTCCTGCTCTACGGGATCCTTCCGCACGCCGAACTCGTCATCGCCGAGGCTAATCTCGCCTTCGGAGGGGCATGTAGTTGTCCTCCTCCGGGTATTCGTCCGTCTTTGTTCTTCTGGGGTGACCTGCTCATCCTCCTGTTCGGCCTGCTCAAAGGCGGGCTGATCAGGGTTGTATTCTTCTTCGGCACCATTCGGATTGTTTTCGTCTCCTGGGCCGGTATTGGTGTGGCGGGCCTTGGAGTGGCGCCGACGGCATCCATTCTTTGCTTTTTTCCCCGAGGTTTTATCCTCCGTTGCCTCATCGCCATTTGTTTCCTTTGGGGTGTCCACCATATATATATATATCATAAGAAGAGGTGGTTGTCCACCGCCCAGTGTGTGGTGGTTCATGTTCTTCTCCTGCTTCATCGTCCATACCGTCGATGTCTTCGGATTCGAAGTTCAGTACCTCGGTTAAGTCATCGACCGTGGCAATGAAGTGGGTGGTGGGTGGGCAACGAATTCCTTCGTTGTCTGCCTCCCACTCGAGCCGGACATAGTTCGGCGAAGAGCCTCCTGACAAAGAGAGAGACTTTAATGAGTCCAGCATGTCGCCAAAGGGCGAGTGCTGGAAGATATCCGCAGCGGTGAACTCCATTACTGGAGCCCATCCTGGCCCGACGGGCTCGGGAGTGTGCGGACTGGAACCAACGTCCGGATACGAATCCGGGGGTTCGGAGTCACAGGCCACCGCAGAGGTAAGACCCGTGTTTGGCTCCAACGCCGATGAGGGCGCGACCTGGGGGGCGGGGTCCATCCCTTCGTCCTTAGGCAGTGCAGCCTGCTCCGGATCTAGGTCCGGAGATACTACGGGGATGATACCCCGAGCTTCGTCCGACGGCAGGTCTAAGCCGTGCTCGTCGAGACTGTCCGGTGCTCCTGGCACGGGCCCGAATCCATCGAAGATCAAGTCTCCGCGGATATCCGCCGTGTAGTTCAGGTTTCTGAACCTGACCCGGTGGCCAGGGGCGTAGCTGTCGATCTGCTCCAGATGGCCAAGTGAGTTGGCCCGCAGTGCGAAGCCGCCGAACACGAAATCTGCCCGGGGAGGAAAGTCTCGCCCTGGACAGCATCGTTGATGATGATCGAAGGGGCCATCGAGCCTGACGGCGACGACACAGAGGAACTCTCAATGAAAGCACCAATGTCGATGTCAAAACCGACGGATCTCGGGTAGGGGGTCCCGATCTGTGCGTAAAGGCTGATGGTAACAGGAAGCAAGGGACACATTCGTTTAACCAGGTTTGGGCCCTCTCGATGGAGGTAAAACCCTACTTCCTGCTTGATTAATATTGATGATATGGGTAGTACAAGAGTAGATCTACCACGAGATCGTAGAGGCTAAACCCTAAGAGCTAGCCTATGATGGTATGATTGTAATT
The DNA here is from genome assembly GCA_021605145.1 of Aegilops bicornis. Lineage (NCBI taxonomy): Eukaryota > Viridiplantae > Streptophyta > Magnoliopsida > Poales > Poaceae > Aegilops > Aegilops bicornis. Next base: position 575,001,709 of record CM038675.1, read on the forward strand.
GTGATCGGCCTTCTAAGGACCAACCTCTCCGGTTTATATAGACATCGGAGAGGGCTAGGGTTTACATGGAGCCGGTTACAAGGAAGGAAATATAATATCCGGATCGCCAAGCTTGCCTTCCACGCCAAGGAAAGTCCCATCCGGACACGGGCCGAAGTCTTGAGTCTTGTATCTTCACGCTTCAATAGTCCAGACGTTGTACACAATCCAGCTGTCCGGATACCCCCTAATCCAGGACTCCCTCAGCGGGCATTTACCAGGCCAAAACATATCTCGGGCCTTAGTTGGCCCACTGATATCATGGGCCTTTAAGAGGCCGAAAGCTTAGTACAGACATCAACGGGCCGAATTATGCGACAGGCCTTTAACAGGCCCAAAGTCACATTGGGCTTAACTGTTGCCACCTTTATCACGGGCCGTTAGTGGGCCCGATGTCCCGTCGGACCATATATGGCCCATGGGCAGCACGGGCCATTCCCAGGCCAAAAGTCACACCGGGCTGAAATGGGCACATGTCTACATCGGGCCTCTAACAGGCCGAAAGTCACTGGGCTGTAATTGGGCCCAAATATTTGGCGAACAATTAACTGGCCAGATCTAGCTTCGGGCCGTAAATGGGCCCAAATATTCGGTGAACAATTAATGGGCCAGATCTGGCTTCGGGCCGTAAATGGGCCTTTATTAAGCAGGTCATTATTGGGCTAGCCCACTAGTACCTGAGTAAGTACTACGGGCCTTTGACTGGGCCGGCCTTTTAAACCTATATGGGCCTCTATTGGGCCGTGCCACGTGTCGACGTATCATATGCGGCTTTGGGTCCAATGAGTGGATGACATTTGTCCCAACGGTGAGCCGACACGTGTTTCCTCCAGCCAATGATGATTTTACACATGGAAAATCCCCATTGGTCGGGGCTGTTAACGGGTTATCGGATCCAAAACCGGACCCGATAGCTTAACGGTGTTCCGTTACGGTGGATGCCACATGTCGGTCACCCTTGACGAAAGCACTTCTGTGATGCGTGATTTATCGTCATGGAAGTGGACACTTCTGTGATGATAGTTTTGGTAATGTCATGGAACACTTCTACGACAGCACAGGTATGACTATCTTGATTCTGTCATAAATTTGTCATTGTCATGGATGTACGTGCATGACAGAAAACGTGACCTACTATGACAAACACGTATCATCACGGAAGTGTATTTTTTTGTAGTGAAGCAAATAGAAGATGAAGAGAATATTAATGAAAGGGAAGAGACTTCCCAATATCCTCCTATTATTTCTTATGATGAATCAGGTAACGAGGAGGAGCTTTCTATTCAACCAATCTCATTAATAAGGAGCTCCAAAAGGAGGATTAAACCCACACATAATGTGAAGAAGAAAAAGAAAAGACGGAGAAGCAAAGGTGAAAAGGTATCCCTCCCAAATGATATTGCTCCTATTACTCATTGTGATGATGATCATTGCTATACTATTGGTGTTGTCCATACTATTAATGATGAAAGTGATTATGCTTATGATATGAAAAGGCCCAAGCTTGGCGATGCTATGTTTGATGAGAATGACATGTTTGAGAATATATTTGCTGCAATTAATGTTTGTCCCAATCTTGGGCATGCTATGTTTAATGAAGATGATATTTTTAGCCTCACAAGTTTTGATGAGCAAATTTATTATGATGATAGCATGGCTCCTATTTATGATGGTTATAATGATGAAAGTGGGTTTGGAAGAGTGTCAACTTTAGGAAGTAATGATCCCACTATTTTTGAGGGTGTTGAATCTTATAATACTTATGAAAGTGGATTTGGAGAGGTCATGACTTTACTTAGTGATGAATCCACTATTTCGGAAGAGGTTTCAATTGATTATGATGAGAACAAAGTTGCTACTTATGATGATTATTGTGATGAAACTTATGCTATAAAAAGCAGTGATGATTATATTTATAAAACTTGTCATGATTATGATTATCATTTTTCTGAACATTACTCTTTTAATATGGAAACAATTTATAGTATTCGAGTTTCTTATGGTACTCTCACTATTCCGAATGAGAAGAAAATTGCTTATGTGGAGAGTAATAAAAATTCTATACTTGTAGGCCATGAAAAGAATGCTTTATGTGATGGTTATATTGTTGAATTCATTCATGATGCTACTGAAAATTATTATGAGGGAGGAATATATGCTTGTAGGAATTGCAACAATATCAAGTTTCCTCTCTATGTGCTTAAAGTTTTGAAGTTATGCTTGTTTTATCTTCCTATGCTAGTTAATTATTGTTCACATAAGTTGTTTGATCACAAAATCCATATGCATAGGAATTGGGTTAGACTTAAATGTGCTAGTCATATTCTTCATGATGCTCTTTTTATGTTTCAATTCTTATCTTTTATGTGAGCATCATTGAAATCATCATACCTAGCTAGGGGCGTTAAACGTTAGCGCTTGTTGGGAGGCAACCCAATTTTATTTTTGTTCCTTGATTTTTGTTCCTTTTTAGTGATAAATAATCTATATAGCCTCTGGTTAGATGTGGTTTTATGTTTTAATTAGTGTTTGTGCCAAGTAGAACCTTTGGGAAGACTTGGGTGAAGTCTTTATGATCTTGCTGTAAAAAACAGAAACTTTAGCACTCACAAGATTAGCTACCAGTTTTTACTGGAGAGTGCTTTTAGGTTGATTCTTTTTGCATATGATTAATAGACAAATTCCTCAGGTCCACCAATTTAATTCAGAATTTTTGGAGTTTCATAAGTATACATATGATACAGATTACTACAGACTGTTCTGTTTTTGACAGATTCTGTTTTCTATGTGTTGTTTGCTTATTTTGATGAATCTATGAGTAGTATCGGAGGGTATGAACCATAAATAAGTTGTAATACAGTATATATTACACCAATATTAATTTAGAATGAGTTCACAACAGTACCTAAGTGGTGATTTATTTTCTTATACTAACGGAGCTCACGAGTTTTCTGTTAAGTTTTGTGTTGTGAAGTTTTCAAGTTTTGGGTAAAGATTCGATGGACTATGGAATAAGGAGTGGAAAGAGACTAAGCTTGGGGATGCCCAAGGCACCCCAAGGTAATATTCAATAACAGCCAAGAGCCTAAGCTTGGGGATGCCCCGGAAGGCATCCCCTCTTTCGTATTCGTTCATCGGTAACTTCACTAGAGCTATATTTTTGTTCACCACATGATATGTGTTTTGCTTGGAGCGTCATTTTATTTATTTTGTTTTGCTTGCTGTTTGAATAAAATACCAAGATCTGAAATTCTTAAATGTTAGAGAGTCTTCACATGGTTGCATAATTATTCAACTACTCATTGATCTTCACTTATATCTTCCGGAGTAGTTTGTCATTTGCTCTAGTGCTTCACTTATATCCTTTTAGAGCACAGTGGTGGTTTTATTTTATAGAAATTATTGATCTCTCATGCTTCACTTATATTATTTTTAGAGCCCTAAACAACATGGTAATTTGCTTTGATTATGAAATTATTCCTAATGTGATAGGCATCCAAGAGGGATATAATAAAAACTTTCATATAAAGTGCATTGAATACTAAGAGAAGTTTGATACTTGATAGTTGTTTTGAGATATAAAGGTGGTTATATTGGAGTCGTGCTAGTTGGGTAATTATGAAATTGAGAAATACTTGTGTTGAGGTTGGCAAGTCCCGTAGCATGCACGTATGGTAAACGTTGTGTGACAAATTTGAAGCATGGAGTGTTCTTTGATTGCTTTCCTTATGAGTGGCGGTCGGGGACGAGCGATGGTCTTTTCCTACCAATCTATCCCCCTAGGGGCATGCGTAGTAGTAATTTTCGTCGAGGGCTAATAAACTTTTGCAATAAGTATATGAGTTCTTTATGACTAATGTGAGTCCATGGATATTATGCACTCTCGCCCTTCCATCATTGCTAGCCTCTTCGGTACCGTGCATTGCCCTTTCTCACCTTGAGAGTTAGTGCAAATTTCGCCGGTGCATTCCAACCCCGTAATACTATACGCTCTATCACACATAAACCTCCTTATATCTTCCTCAAAACAGCCACCATACCTACCTATTATGGCATTTCCATAGCCATTCCGAGATATATTGCCATGCAACTTTCCACCGTTTCGTTTATTATGACAGGCATCATCACTGTCATATTGCCTTGCATGATCATGTAGTTGACATCGTATTTGTGGCAAAGCCACCATGCTAATTTTTCATACATGTCACTCTTGATTCATTGCATATCCCGGTACACCGCCGGAGGCATCCACATAGAGTCATATTTTATTCTAAGTGTCGAGTTGTAATTCTTGAATTGTAAGTAAATAAAAGTGTGATTATCATCATTAGAGCATTGTCCCATGTGAGGAAAGGATGAGGGAGACTATGATTCCCCCACAAGTCGGGATGAGACTCCGGACAAAAGAAAAAAAAGAAAAAAAAGAGAGAAGGCCCAAATAAGAAATATTAAAAATGAGAGAAAAAGAGAGAAGGGACAATGTTAGTATCCTTTTTCCACACTTGTGCTTAGAAGTAGCACCATGATCTTCATGATAGAGAGTCTCTTATTTTCTCACTTTCATATACTAGTGGGAATTTTTCATTATAGAACTTGGCTTGTATGTTCCAGTGATGGGCTTCCTAAAAATGCCCTAGGTATTCGTGAGCAAGCAAGTTGGATGCACACCCACTTAGTTTATTTTGATGAGCTTTCATATATTTATAGCTCTAGTGCATCCGTTGCATGGCAATCCCTACTCCTCGCATTGACATCAATTGATGGGCATCTCCATAGCCTGTTGATTAGCCGTGTCAATGTGAGACTTTTTTCCTTTTTGTCCTCTCACATAACCCCTATCATCATACTCTATTCCACCCATAGTGCTATGTCCATGGCTTGCGCTCATGTATTGCATGAGGGTTGAAAAGGCTGAAGCGCGTTAAAAAGTATAAACCAATTGCTCGGCTTGTCATCGGGGTTGTGCATGATGGGAGCATTTTGTGTGACAAAAATGAAGCATGGCCAAACTATATGATTTTGTAGGGATAAGCTTTCTTTGGCTATGTTATTTTGATAAGACATAATTGCTTAGTTAGTATGCTTGAAGTATTATTATTTATATGTCAATATTGAACTTTTTTCTTGAATCTTATGGATCTGAATATTCTTGCCACAATAAAGAGAAATACACTAAAGAATATGCTAAGTAGCATTCCACATCAAAAATTCTCTTTTTATCATTTACCTACTCGAGGACGAGCAGGAATTAAGCTTGGGGATGCTTGATACGTCTCCAATGTATCTATAATTTTTGATTGCTCCATGCTATTATATATTATGTTCTGGATGTTTAATGGGCTTATTTATACACTTTTATATTATTTTTGGGACTAACCTATTAACCCAAAGCCCAGTGCAAATTGCTGTTTTTTTGCCTATTTCAGTGTTTCGCAGAAAAGGAATATCAAACAGAGTCCAAACGGAATGAAACCTTCGGGAGAGTTATTTTTGAAACAGAAGCAACCCAGGAGACTTGGAGTAGATGTCAGAGAAGCTTCGAGGAAGCCACGAGGCAGGGAGGCGCGCCCTACCCCCCTGGGCGCGCCCCCACCCTCGTGGGCCCCTTATGGCTCCCCTGACCGACTTCTTTCGCCTATATATCCATATACCCTAAAAACATCCGAGAGCACAATAGATCGGGAGTTCCGCCACCGCAAGCCTCTGTAGCCACCGAAAGCCAATCTAGACCCATTCCGGCACCCTGCCGGAGGGGGAAACCCTCACCGGTGGCCATCTTCATCAACCCGGCGCTCTCCATGACGAGGAGGGAGTAGTTCACCCTCGGGGCTGAGGGTATGTACTAGTAGCTATGTGTTTGATCTCTCTCTCTCTCGCTCTCGTGTTCTTGAGGTGATACGATCTTGATGTATCGCGAGCTTTGCTATTATAGTTGGATCTTATGGTGTTTCTCCCCCTCTACTCTCTTGTAATGGATTGAGTTTTCCCTTTGAAGTTATCTTATCGGATTGAGTCTTTAAGGATTTGAGAACACTTGGTGTGTGTCTTGCATGTGCTTATCTGTGGTGGCAATGGGATATCACGTGATCTACTTGATGTATGTTTTGGTGATGAACTTGCGGGTTCCGTAACCTTGTGAACTTATGCATAGTGGTTGGCACACGCTTTTGTCTTGACTCTCCGGTAGAAACTTTGGGGCACTCTTTGAAGTACTTTGTGTTGGTTGAATAGATGAATCTGAGATTGTGTGATGCATATCGTATAATCATACCCACGGACACTTGAGGTGACATTGGAGTATCTTGGTGACATTAGGGTTTTGGTTGATTTGTGTCTTAAGGTGTTATTCTAGTATGAACTCTAGGATAGATTGAACGGAAAGAATAGCTTCGTGTTATTTTACTACGGACTCTTGAATAGATCGATCAGAAAGGATAACTTTGAGGTGGTTTCGTACCCTACCATAATCTCTTCGTTTGTTCTCTGCTATTAGTGACTTTGGAGTGACTCTTTGTTGCATGTTGAGGGATAGTTATATGATCCAATTATGTTATTATTGTTGAGAGAACTTGCACTAGTGAAAGTATGAACCCTAGGCCTTGTTTCCTATCATTGCAATACCGTTTACTCACTTTTATCATTAGTTACCTTGCTGTTTTTATATTTTCAGATTACAAAAACCTATATCTACCATCCATATTGCACTTGTATCACCATCTCTTCGCCGAACTAGTGCACCTATACAATTTACCATCGTATTGGGTGTGTTGGGGACACAGGAGACTCTTTGTTATTTGGTTGCAGGGTTGCTTGAGAGAGATCATCTTCATCCTACGCCTCCCACGAATTGATAAACCTTAGGTCATCCACTTGAGGGAAATTTGCTACAGTCCTACCAACCTCTGCACTTGGAGGCCCAACAACGTCTACAAGAAGAAGGTTGTGTAGTAGACATCAATCTTCAACATAACCACGCTCCTAATCACAAATCTCATCTCCTTGCAATTTACATTATTTGCCATTTGCCTCTCGTTTTCCTCTCCCCCACTTCACAAAAATTTGCCGTTTTATTTGCCTCTCTTTTTCCGTTCGCTGTTTTCTCTCCAGATCTATTCTTTGCTTGCAATCATGAGTGATTTCGGTATGTCACCAATAGATTATGGCCTAACTCCTAAGATGGGACGTATAGGCAATCTAGATGCTTAAACTTTTATCTTGGGACAAGGGAACGTTATGGGGAAAGAACGTCTTCAAGAATTTTTCAATTGTGTAGGAAATCTGGGTCTTGATGATGCTCCTATATTTAAAACTACTAGATCTTATGTGGATGCCATTTCAGCACTAGTTCTGAAACTTGAAAGTAAATTTATCCGCACTCATCCTACTTTGCAAAGATTTTCTTTTTGACCTCCCCGAAATAAAGAATCCTAGAGCCGAAAAGTTGGCCACTCTCGTTCTTATGAACGAGTTTGACTACATAATTCGGGAAGCTAGAGATATCTTTGATTTTTATGGTATGAATCGTGAAAAGCCTGTGATAGATGAAATTCTTTACAATAGTGACTATGCACTAAGGCATTTGCTTGGGGATAATAAAATCTTTGATGAAAATCTTAAAAAGGAGGTTCCCGTTTTTGAAGTAATCCAACAAGTTTTTAATAATGTTAATCAACACTATTCTTGGATTGTTGCGGGAAATCAAAGGGGTTATGATGAAAACCAACTAAGGAATGCTAAGGTTTCTATGGATAATATGTTTTACGTTGTGTTTACCAAGCCTCCTGATAAAAATACCCCCAAGAAGATTAAGAAGAACAAAGATGACAAAACTTAAATCCTTGCTTTATGCCTAGCTAAGGGCGTAAAACTATAGCGCTTGTTGGGAGGCAACCCAATGAATACATTTCATTTTTGCTTTTTACTTTCTGTTCTTGAGTGTTAGCATAATTATTCTACTGCTATGATTGTGTTTTTTATGTTTTAATTAGTGTTTGTGCCAAGTAAAGCATATAGGACCTTCTTGGGTGATAGTTGTTTGATCTTGCTGAAAAAGACAGAAACTTTGCGCTCACGAAAATAATTTTCATAAATCACAGAAAAGAGATTTTCTCTGATTCTTTTTTCAGAAGATTAATATACAAATTTCCCTAGTCGTTCTATTTTGGTATAATTTTTGGAGTTCCAGAAGTATGCGTTTAAGTCAGATTACTACAGACTATTCTGTTTTGACAGATTCTGTTTTCTTTGTGTTGTGTGCTTATTTTGATGGCTCTATGGTTTTCTTTGATGAGTTTTTGCCATAGAAAAGTTGGAACACAGTAGATATAATAGAAAAACAAAATAAGAATTGGTTTGATACAGCACTTATAGTAGTGATTTATTTTTCTTACACTAACGGATCTCACGAAGGTTTTGTTGAGTTTTGTGTGATTGAAGTTTTCAAGTTTTGGGTTATCATACGATGGATGAAGGAAGGATGTAAGAGGCTAAGCTTGGGGATGCCCCGGCATCCCAAGCTATTATCCAGGTATGAGCAACCAACTAAGCTTGGTATGCCCCCGAGTGGCATCCCCGCTTTCTTCCAACAACTAACGGTATTTTACTCGAGGCTATATTTTTATTCGTCACATGATATGTGTTTCGCTTGGAGCGTCTTGTATGATATGTGTCTTTGCTTGTTTTATTTTGTGTTTTAAGTCATCAATCCTTGCTGGACACACCTATTTGAGAGAGCCCAAAATTATATCTTGACTTGTTAGAATTGCTCTCTATGCTTCACTTACATCTTTTATGAGCTAGGACTTGCTCTAGTACTTCACTTATATCTTTTTGAGCACGGTGTGCTTTGTTATTTTTGAAGAAATTCTCTCTTGCTTCACTTATATTGTTTGAGCTTATGAAAAGCAACACATAAAAGTTAGTCCCAAAGTGATAGATATCCAAGAAGGATAAAGAAAAAGAAAATGTCATGAAGATCATTGGACAAAATAAACTTGATTCTTAGTAATAGTTTTGAGATATGATGATGTGATATGTGAGTTATGTTGATGAGTAATTGTGCTCTAGTAAGAATATTGGTGTTAAAGTTTGTGATTCCCTATGCATGCACAAAAGTCAATAATCATGCAATGAAAATTATATCCTACTTGTGGTGCATTATTCGGTGTTAATTATGCTTAATGCTTGCTTATGAGATTATTCGTTTCTTGGTTGGTCACTTCCCAATCTTTTTGCTAGCCTTCATTTTGCACCAAGTATGACCTCTACTTGTGCATCCAAAATCCTTTAAACCAGTTTTGCCACATGAGTCCACTATATCTACCTATATGCGGTATTCTTTTGCCGCTCTAAGCAAATTTGCATGTTCCATCTCTAATTTTCAAAATAAACTTCTCTTTTGTGTGTTTTTTCGCTCGCGAAATGGTAACGGGTGGCTAATATTTTCCATACTGGATGTGTTATTCTCAAGATGCGTGTTTATTCACTTGTCATTGCACGAGAGTGAGACAAAGGTTTTAGGGATGCCCAGTCCCGAAATGCAAAAAAAATGAATTTACTTTATGTTTTCAAATAATAAATTCCTTGGAAAGTGTTGGTATGGAGGGCACCCGTGGATACGGTTAGCCATGGAAAGTGAAAGAAATGGTGGAAAAAGGAATAAACTTTATTTTCTATTTGGGAACCGCCTATGGCATATCTAGCATGGAAAGTGTTCGGAACTCTGAGTCGTTTTCGTTGGTGGGATGGATACACCACCCAAAATGTTTTTTATCTCTATTTTTCTGCTTTGAGCTCTGGCACCTCTACAAATCCCTACCTCCCTCCGCGAAGGGCCGTTATTTTACTTTATGCAATTTTTATTTTGAAATTTGAGTCTCCATCTTCTCTTACAAAAGCACCAACTAGGAGGCAATATGATCGTGCTCAAGTATTTGGTGTAGTTAGTATTTGAGTGTGTTTCACGAATGGATCAATGTTTGAGCATGATGGGATAAGGATAACTTGTTTTAGCATTCATATTTTGAAAGACATGGTTGCTTTTTGATATGCTTGAATATCTAAATTATTATGTCAAAACTAGACTATTGCTTTGAATCACTTAAATGTCCAAATGTCCATGCCATAAAGAAAAGAATATGATATGACTTTATGAACATCACTCCACATCAAAAATTATGTCTTTATCACTTACCTACTCGAGGACGAGTAGGAGTTAAGCATGGGGATGCTGATACGTCTCCAACGTATCTATAATTTTTGATTGTTCCATGCTGTTTTATTATCAATCTTGGATGCTTTATAATCATTTTATAGTCATTTTATATCATTTTTTGGTACTAACCTATTGACATAGTGCCAAGTGCCAGTTGTTGTTTTTCCATGTTTTTTACATCGCAGGAAATCAATATCAGATGAAGTCCAAATGCCACAAAACTCCACGATTATTTTTTATGGGCCAAAAGGAAGCAGATGGGCCCTGGTTGCACCTGGGGGGAGTCCCGAGGAGGGGAGAACCCACCAGGGCGCGCCAAGAGACCCTAGCGTGCCCTGGTGGGTTGTGCCCACCTCGGGTGCCCCCGGACCACCTCTTTGCTCTATAAATACCCAAATATTCCAAAAACCCTAGGGGAGTCGACGAAATATTTATCCAGCTGCCGAAGAGTCCAGAACCACCAGATCCAATCTAGACACCATCTCGGATGGGGTTCACCACCTCCATTGGTAACTCTCTGATGATGCGTGAGTAGTTCTTTGTAGACCTTCCGGTCCGTAGTTAGTAGCTAGATGGCTTTCTCTCTCTCTCGCTGATTCTCAATACAATGGTCTCTTGGAGATCCATATGATGTAACTCTTTTGCGGTGTGTTTGTTGGGATCTGATGAACTTTGAGTTTATGATCAGTCATATCTTTTTATATCCTTGAAAGTTATTTGAGTTTCTTTGATCTCTTATAAGTATGATCTCTTATAGCCTCGTATTTCTTCTCTGATATTTGGGTTTTGTTTGGCCAACTTGATCTATTTATCTTGCAATGGGAAGAGGTGCCCGGTAGTGGGTTCGATCTTACGGTGCTTGATCCCAGTGACAGAAGGGGAACCGACACGTATGTATCGTTGCTACTAAGGATAAAAAGACGAGATCTCTATCTACCGCCATATAGATAAATGGATCTTGTCTACATCATGTCATCGTTCTTATTGCATTACTCCGTTTTTCCATGAACTTAATACACTAGATGCATACTAGATAGCGGTCGATGTGTGGAGTAATAGTAGTAGATGCAAAAGGTGAGTCGGTCTACTAATCTTGGACGTGATGCCTATGTAATGATCATTGCCTGGATATCATCATAATTATTTGAAGTTCTATCAATTGCCCAACAGTAATTTGTTTACCCACCGTTTGCAATTTTTCTCGAGAGAAGCCACTAGTGAAACCTACGGCCCCCGGGTCTTCTTCTTCATATATTTTCCTTGTGATCTACTTTTCCTTTGCATTTTTATTCCGATCTATTAGACCCAAAAATACAAAAACATCTTGCTGCACTTTATTTTATTTGTGTTCTATTATTTCAATCTATCACAATTTTCTCTCATCACGTGCCTTCTGACGCCGTTACCCAAAAGGGATTGACCACCCCTTTAACACGTCGGGTTGCGAGTGGCTGTTATTTGTGTGCAGGAGTTGTTTACGTTTTATTGCTTGGTTCTCCTACTGGTTCGATACCTTGGTTTCATTACTGAGGGAAATACCTACCGTTGTTGTGCTACATCATCCTCTCCTCTTGTGGGAAACACTGACGAAGTCTTAGCAAACATCATCAGATAGCATAAAAGGATACTTGAACAAGAGTTTTTCAATGAAAGACCTCGGTGAAGCTGCTTATATATTGGGCATCAAGATCTATAGAGATAGATCAAGACGCTTAATAGGACTTTCACAAAGCACATACCTTGACAAAGTTTCGAAGAAGTTCAAAATGGATCAGTCAAAGAAAGGGTTCTTGCCTTTGTAAAAAGGTGTGAAGTTGAGTTAGACTTAAAACCCGACCACGGCAGAATATATATAGAGAGAATGAAAGTCATTCCCTATGCCTCAGTCATAGGTTCTATAAAGTATGCCATGCTGTGTACCAAAACTATTCTTTTTGCCTTGCCATGGTTTTGGCAAGGAGGGTACAAGAGTGATCCAGGAGTGAATCACTGGACAGCGGTCAAAATTATCCTTAGAGGAATAAGGAAATGTTTATCGGTTATGGAGGTGATAAAGAGTTCGTCGTAAAGGGTTACATCGATACAAGCTTCGACACTAATCCAGATGACTTTGAGTCTCGATCTGGATACATATTGAAAGTGGGAGCAATTATCTAGAGTAGCTCCATGCAGAGTATTGTAGACATATATATTTGCAAAATACATAAGGATCTTAATGTGACAGACCCGTTGACTAAACCTCTCTCACAAGCAGAACATGATCACACCTTAGTACTCTTTGGGTGTTAATCCCATGATTATGTGAGCTAGATTATTGACTCTAGTAAACTCTTTGGGTGTTGGTCACATGGCGATGTGAACTAAGGGTGTTAAATCACATGGTGATGTGAACTAGATTATTGACTCTAGTGCAATTGGGATACTGATGGAAATATGCCCTAGAGGCAATAATAAAATGGTTATTATTATATTTCCTAAATCATGATAAAGGTTTATTATTCATGCTAGAATTGTATTGATCGGAAACTTAAACAAATATCGTGTCCCTAGTGAGCCTCTACTAGACTAGCTCGTTGATCAAACATGGTTAAGGTTTCCTAACGATGGACATGAGTTGTCATTTGATAATGGGATCACATCATTAGGAGAATGATGTGATGGACAAGACCCATCTGCTAGCTTAGCATTATGATCGTTCAGTTTTATTGCTATTGCTTTCTTCATGTCATATACATATTCCTTCGGCTATGAGATTATGCAACTCCTGGATACCGGAGGAATGCCTTATGTGCTATCAAACATCACAATGTAAAGATGCTCTACAGGTATCTCCGAAGGTGTTAATTGAGTTGGCATAGATCGAGATTAGGATTTGTCACTCCTAGTTTCGGAGAGGTATCTCTGGGCCCTCTCGGTAATACACATCATAAGAAGCCTTGCAAGCAAAGTGACTGATGAGTTTGTTGCAGGATGATGTATTACGGAACGAGTAAAAAGACTTGCCGGTAATGAGATTGAACTAGGTATGAAGATACCGATGATCGAACCTTGGGCAAGTAACATACCGATGACAAAGGGAATAACGTATGTTGTCATAACGGTTTGACCGGTAAAGATCTTCGTAGAATATGTAGGAGCCAATATGAGCATCCAGGTTCCGCTATTGGTTATTGACCAGGTGTCTCGGTCATGTCTACATAGTTCTCGAACCTGTAGGGTCCACGCTTAACGTTTGATGACGATTTAGTATTATATGAGTTATGTGATTTGGTGACCGTATGTTGTTCGGAGTCCCGGATGAGATCAGGGACATGACGAGGAGTCTCGAAATGGTCAAGAGGTAAAGATTGATATATAGGATGATAGTATTCAGACACCGGAAGTGTTCCGGATAGTATCGGGTATTTATCGGAGTACCGGGGGGGTTACCGGAACCCCCGGGGGAAATATATGGGCCATATGGGCCATAGGAGGGGATCACATCAGCCCACAAGGGGTGGTGCCCCCCTCCCCCCCCCCCCAAGGAAGGAGGTCGAGTGGGAGAAGGGAAGAAGGGGATTCAGCCCCCCCTTTCCTTCTCTCCTTCCTCTTCCCTTTTCACCCTCCGGCAAATATGGAAGGGGGAGGCCGAATTGGGGAGGACCCCAAGTAGAATTCCTCCTACTTGGGGCGCACCCTTGCTGTTCCCCTCCCCCTCCCACCTATATATACGTGGGGAGGGGGCGCCTAGAACATACAACATCAATTGGTAGCCGTGTGCGGCACCCTCCTCCACAGTTTACGCCTCCGGTCATATCTTCGTAGTGCTTATGCGAAGCCCTGCGAGGATCACTTCACCATCACCATCACCACATCGTCGTGCTAACGAAACTCATCTACTTCCTTGACATCTTGCTAGATCAAGAGGACGAGGGACGTCATCGAGCTGAACGTGTGCAGAACACGGAGGTGTCATACGTTCGGTGCTTGATCGGTCGGAGCTAAAAGAAGTTCGACTACATCAACCGCGTTGTCAAATGCTTCCGCTTTCAGTCTATGAGGGTATGTAGACACACTCTCCCCCTCGTTGCTATGCATCTCCTAGATAGATCTTGCGTGAGCGTAGGAATTTTTTTGAAATTGCATGCTACGTTTCCCAACAGGAGCGACCATCACTAAATGTCGAATATATCAGGGAGAGTGCCCACCATATACACCACGTGAGATGAGAGTTTTCAAGGAAAGACTCGACAGACCGAAAGTCAACCCGTGGTGAATAGTGATCTGTGTGTTGAGTTCCTGGTAATTACCATTGTTTTATAATCTTTGAATTTTGAACATAGGAATTGTATGGCAATGATAGGATCACCAAGTGCGAATATTGTTGTGACGATTGGGGTATGTGCGACAGGGAGCCTCACCTGCAAAATGGTAGGTTCTTAACCATCAAGCTAGAAGAGACCTTCGATGTTTGTATGGTAGAGAATGACGACAAGTATTTCTTCGTAATTAATCATGACTTGTGCTTCTTTGCTTCAACATGTAATTTCCATATTTTTTAATTCGACTAGTACATACCCTGCCATGCAAGACCGTATGTCTTGGAGAAGCTTGGTTTCCAAGAGTTTAAGAATATGGAGACGGGGAGATTTCACCTCAGGACTAAACATGGTTATGCTTTTCGGGTTAAGCTCCATAATGCGCTTAATCACTCACATTTCGGTTGCTCTAATTGGGGAGCTCTCGGCAAGGCCTATGGATTCGAGGATAATGTGCAAATAACCTTCAATATTCATCCTGAAGATGATATTGAAAATAATATCAACACATTTGGGTTGCAAGATGATGATCCTGAGGACAAATTTTAGTGGATATGTGCCACTAGTCCATGAGTTGCAAGATGTTAACTTCATTGCCAAAAATTTAGTATGATTTTATTAATGATGGTAACTTGATTGCATACATTCTTCTTAAGTAAACTACAGTGCTAACTATATATGTTACTATTATGTTGTTCAATATAAGCTCCCGAAGGAGGTTGTGCCTGACATGATGCTTACCGAAGGTCATATATATATGGTTAGCTTACGAATGTTTCTGTCGACAACTTACCAAAGTGCATGCTCTATATATTTGAAAGATGCAGGGCTCAATACCAAAGAATGGAGCAAACTAATGAATGCGCATGCGCAGCCAATTGGAGACAACATGCATGTGTGCAAGCCACAAGTTGGCGATGTGTGGATCTCCATTCTCCATTTTGGAGATGGACCAGATTACGTGTTTTATGCTATTTGACCTAAGAGAGAGGAGTAGGTCATAGGTAGTAAGAGCAAGTAGCTAGTGTTGATTATGACTATGATGATAATGATGAGTTGTTATTATGATGATGATAAGCTATGTGCTACAATGTGTTTGAATGATGAGTTGTTATATGACTCATAGATGATGATGAGGAGGAGTTGTTATGATGATGATTTGTTATATGACTATGATGATGATTATGACGAGTTGTCATTATTATTATGATGATGATGACCATGAGTGGTTATTATGATGATAAATATGTGTTTCTTTCACCCAATGATATAATAACTCATCATCATTATAAAAATGATATGACGAGATTACTATATAAAACTCGTACAAATACAGCGCAAATACATAGAAAAGAAAAAATATAGGAAATTTTAGCAGTAGCGTAGATTAACCAGTAGCAGCAGTGCTGGTTTATTAGCAGCATGGATCAAATAGTACCACTACAGGTAGTTAGCAGTAGCACTGGCATGATCCACGCTTCTGCTAGGTAGGGATAGCAGTAGCGTCGTAACGAGCGCTGCTGCTAAACACTAGATATAGCGTCGTAGCAGTAGCGCGGGCCCCAGCACTACTACTAGGTATTTATCCCTGGCTACTACTAGGGTTTTTCTAGTAGTGGTAGGCAGTGCCCAAGCTTGTTTCCTTTTGGCCGGCCAGTATAAGCTATACATTAGTCCCACTTTTTGAAAGCTTCCCCAAGCTTTTGACTCATTAAACACATTAACGTGCGCTATAAGGGCGATCGCTGGAGGCATCCACCTCATCACTTTTTCACTATGCCGATCGACATTAAGTAGAAAAAATCAAGCTCGGTGGGGCATGCCACGTCGTCACTGTAGACCTACTTTTACTGTGTCAAGGAAAGAAAACGTCGCTGGATAGCACCTCCACAAGATAGTACTGCATGCAAAAAGATTGGAGGAAACTCAATAGGCAACAACCCATAGGTATCGAGCCCCACGCCCACGTCCTCTCCACCTTCCTTTTCTTCCTGATCCCGTTCTTTTCCTCCCATCTGGCCATCTCTTTGCTCGATCTGCGGCGGTGGTGGCTCCTCCACCTCCTCATCTCCTTTCTTGGTGCGGCGCCGCTCCTCCCCATGGCACTGTCGGCAAGACGACGGCAAGAACGAGAAGGCGGGCGGCACCACGAGCTCCCGTACCAAGGAAACAACGGGAGGACGAGGTCGATGCGATTGTCCATGCCTCTTCCACCGTGGGAGCCCATGAGCGAGAGGAAGGAAGCGTCAGCAGCTGCGTGCCCGAGCTCTCCACAGACAGGTCCATCTCTCTCTCTCTCTCTCTCTCTCTCTAAATTTGGGGATGCCGATCAGTTCAAGTCCAGATATTATGGATACAATGAATTTCACATGGAAGCATTTGTTGAGGTTAGCTGCCTATCATATCCAGTGATTGTCTGTTTGTGTCTGATTGAGTTGTGGCGACCCAGCTGTGTGAGATTAGCACTTACAAATTGTCTGTCTAGCATGCTTATTCATATTTTTTAATGATTTAGTTTTTGTTTTTGTGAACATTCTTGGTCTTGTGCAG
This sequence comes from Aegilops bicornis, assembly GCA_021605145.1. Lineage (NCBI taxonomy): Eukaryota > Viridiplantae > Streptophyta > Magnoliopsida > Poales > Poaceae > Aegilops > Aegilops bicornis. Next base: position 575,018,809 of record CM038675.1, read on the forward strand.
ATGCTCCCAGCTGTTGAGATTGTTGAGTTACTTTGAATCATTTGGAAAAAGATCCCCTGAGTGCTTGCGTACAATTACACTAAAGTTAAAACCATATTAACTCAAATTCTTGATATATGTATATGGCACCGAAGATTTTATAGTTATCTCTGATTGTAAATTGATCACTATCTCATGGAGCATTCTCTCTCTTATCTTGTTTGTGGGGTTTGCAGACCCGTAGGAGGATCTTGCTGCTGCTCTTATTCCAAGGGAGTTAGTCTGGATCCGATGGGGGGTTTCTTTGAACATATTTTCTAGGGGGTTTCTTTGAACATATTTTCTTTTACAACTAAATAGTACAGAATATTAAAGCAACTCTTGTGGTTTGGATAATTTCAGGTATGCTTAGTTGTGTACGACTCAACTGTTTCGTCTAGTGCCACTGTTTAATATATGGCAGGACATTACATGGTATGTTCCTCCCCCTATTATTTGTTAAGATTGTTTTTCTCACTCTCCATCTACCAGTAATTCATTATTTAATGTTGTGATTACAGAAACAAGGTGCATTTACCAATGATGGCTCTTGCTCCAGAGAAGAAGGAGCGAACAGTTGATATGGTGTAAGAGTTCGCCCCACTCTGATAATCCTTTTGCAATAATTCATTTATCTAACTAATTTATCTGTGTCCGCATGTATGTAAGCCTTCATATGCTATCTGAGTGATGGTTACAACAACGCATGACTGCGAGAGACTCAGGAGGGCACGGTCGAGCATGGTAGCTAGCGGAGGAGGAGACGGAGGGAGCTACGAGGAGAGGAGAGGAGAGCAGAATGTCGAGACCATGTGCCACAAAGGAAGCCGACACGGTGGCTGGGAGTGATACGGAGAACCATAATATTTCCCCAATAGGTTCAGAGACGAGGATCCAGAGAAATATTATGCTCAGCCATCCTATTGTATCAACCGTAAAGGTGAGATCTCACTTGTCATATAAGCTTTCTCTTATCCTTTTGTTCATTGCAAATATTGCAATTAGGCTCGAGTGGATGTTGGCGATATGGCAATGAGAAGATCCTCTGGTTTGTCTTCCTGCTCAGTCCTCCCAATCCCTCCCACTTGACTTTTCTGGGTCTCGGGGCATATTTGGTTATCATCTTAAAAGAACCCCTTTGCTCTTAGTAATAGGCTAAAGATATTTTTGCTTTGTAGGTTGGGACTTGGCACAAGATACAAGATCAGAAATTATTGCTTTATTGGAAGTTTTGTGTCCTACAGAAGAAGAGATGGAGCATTCCCTAACAATAATAAGTAAGAAATTGGGGCCTAAGATAGATCAAGCATAGTACCATCATCATATGAAGCTTTATACAACACCTTCTTCACGATGGTAAAGTAAGCTTATTCATACATAATACTAGAATAGGAACATGACATATCTCTAGATTATCTTCGCCATACATGTAATGCTTAAGTTATTGTTATGCCATTTCAGAAATGTTGTTTTACATCAGATCTGGATGCTTTTTCTTTTTGGGGCAAGGACATTTTATAGAGATGTTTTCTTAGGTACAACTGTACTGCCGCATGATAACCCAAAAGTATAGGGGATCGCAACAGTTTTCGAGGGTAGAGTATTCAACCCAAATTTATTGATTCTACACAAGGGGAGCCAAAGAATATTCTTAAGTATTAGCAGTTGAGTTTTCAATTCAAGACTTAATATCTGCAGCAAAATATTTAGTAGCAAAGTAGTATGGAAGTAACGGTAATGGTGGCAAAAGTAACAGTAGCAGTTTTGTAGTAATTGTAACAGTGGCAACGGTAAAGTAACTAAGCAAAGATCAATATATGGAAAGCTCGTCGGCATTGGATCAATGATGGATAATTATGTCGGACGCGATTCCTCATGCAACAATTATAACAAGGGTGACACAGAACTAGCTCCAGTTCATCAATGTAGTGTAGGCATGTATTCCGAATATAGTCATACGTGCTTATGGAAAAGAACTTGCATGACATCTTTTGTCCTACCCTCCTGTGGCAGCAGGGTCCTATTGGAAACTAAGGGATATTAAGGCCTCCTTTTAATAGAGTACCGGACAAAAGCATTAATACTTAGTGAATACATGAACTCCTCAAACTACGGTCATCACCGGGAGTGGTCCCGATTATAGTCACTTCGGGGTTACCGCATCATAACACATAGTAGGTGACTATTAACTTGCAAGATAGGATCGAGAACTCACATATATTCATGTTAATAGGTTCAGATCTGAAATCATGGCACTCGGGCCCTAGTGACAAGCATTAAGCATAGCAAAGTCATAGCAACATCAATCTCAGAACATAATGGATACTAGGGATCAAATCCTAAAAAAACTAACTCGACTAAATGATAAATCTCATCCAACCCATCGCCGTTGTCGGTGTCAAAACCGGCGGATCTCGGGTAGGGGGTCCCAAACTGTGCGTCTAGGCGGATGGTAACAGGAGACAAGGGACACGATGTTTTTACCCAGGTTCGGGCCCTCTCGATGGAGGTAAAACCCTACTCCTGCTTGATTAATATTGATGATATGGGTAGTACAAGAGTAGATCTACCACGAGATCAGATAGGCTAAACCCTAGAAGCTAGCCTATGGTATGATTGTTGTTCGTCCTACGGACTAAAACCCTCTGTTTTATATAGACACTGGAGAGGGCTAGGGTTACACAGAGTCGGTTACAACGGGAGGAGATCTACATATCCGTATCACCAAGCTTGCCTTTCACGCCAAGGAAAGTCCCATCCGGACACGGGACGAAATCTTCAATCTTGTATCTTCATAGTCCAGGAGTCCGGCCGAAGGTTATAATTCGGCTATCCGGACACCCCCTAATCCAGGACTCCCTCAGTAGCCCCTGAACCAGGCTTCAATGACGACGAGTCCGACGCGCAGATTGTCTTCGGCATTGCAAGGCGGGTTCTTCTCCAAATTCCGTGTACCTGTTGAATAGTGTCCGGCTTCTCATGAATATTGCGCTCCTTGGCTCCCACGCCCAATAATGGCAATCTTCCACGTGCCGCATTTAATGCGAAAAGTCAGGGTGTTTTTACATTTACCCCCTAGCTGTAAAATGAGCTTCCTTTTAAAGAGACGAGGATTTAGATCCAAATCACACCGTCTTCCCTTCGTGAGCACTCATCGGAGCGCATCCGACAGAGATCCATTCCATCATGGCCGGTCCGACGCAGCTCCTCCTCTCGCCTCCCAGCCCTCGGCCTAGAGATTGGGAGAGATGCTCCGTCCAAGACAGCCGAGCTAGTGACGCTCCAAGCCAAGGGGTTTCTCCCCCCAGCCTACATGGTCCCGGTTGGAGCCGGGCTTGCCACCTATAATGGTGGAGAGCAAGCAGAGAGCGCCCCCAATCCCTCCAAAGGAGAGTGGGATGCCTTGTCCCTTATTTGATAAGAGGGCTCGGATTTCCAATTCATCCATTTCTCCGGGGGCTCCTGCAGTTCTACGGCCTCCAGCTGCACAACCTTACGCCTTCCTCCATATTGCATATTGCGGGCTTCGTAGCCCTTTGCGAGATGTTTTTGGGCATCGAGGCTCATTTCGCGCTGTGGAAGAAGTTGTTCTGCCTTGTGCCCCGTTCTCAGAAGGGGTCAATATATCAAGTGGCCGGAGCCGAAGTATGGCGCATCGCCGGGACCGGATATCTATCCGGAACCCCAAAGAAGGCGTCCGAAGACTGGCCTTCAGAATGGTTTTATATAGAAGATGTCCCCCTGCCGGATCCTGTTCGGATCGGCCTCCCTGAGGTTGATAATGCTCCCTTGAAGAAGCGCTGAGCTGGCGCCCACGGAGCCCTCGGAAGGAAAATGACAAGGATGTTCTTTATCCGATGAGCGGATAAGGCTGTTAGCTCATTCCGGACTGACCATGATCGAGGTCATGGCCACATGCATTATGCGGGGGGTGCAGCCGCTTCAGTATAGGGGCCACCCCATGTGGGATTTCAACGGGGAGGATGATGCCACCCGCTGCAGCCGCAAGGGGCCGGAATCGGTTGCCGCTCTGACGAAGATCTTGTCCGCATTCTGGGCTGGCCAACAAGGGACCGCGGGGGCGGGTAGGCTAAAGAGACACGCAGTCCGGGCTGAGCCACCGGCGCAGCAGTAAGGCGTGCCGCCTTATTCCAAGGTATTATTCTTACGATGCGTACTAACGCCTGTGCTCTCTTTTTTTTAGGAAAAAGAGGGCTCGCCGGACTATATCCGGAGAGATTGCCAATCGCGCCTCCACCAGCCAGGCTCCAAAGCCAGGTCCAGAAGCAGAGGCGAACACGAGGCGTGCGTCGGACGCTCCTCCGACAGAGGATGCGGACAGACTGTCCGCCACCAATTCCGAGGTGGAGAGTGCCATGAATCACAGGCGCCGCCGGACAGTTCTTCGCAATGCTTGTTTCTCCCAAGAGGAATTGGACGCCTTCAATTCGGGAGATGCGTACCTCCGTGCTGCTCAAAATGGTCTAGCCAGAGCCATGGAGCAGTATTTGAAAGACATAGGGGTGAGAAAATTTGATGGTTATATATGTCAGTAGCCCCCTAGACTTGAAATAGTTAGAATAACTGATTTAAGGATCATTTGTTATGCAGGATCTTACAGAAAAGAATACCCAACTGTCCCGGGAGCTGGAAGAGTGCAAAGCCCAACTTGAGGCCTGCACTAGCAAGGTCGGGGAGGCCAAGGAGACCCCTACGGTAATATATGCTTGAAAGATAAGTATGTTGTGAAGTGCGGCGTGTGTGCAAATCGACAATAACATTGCAGATGGCGCCGAGTAGATCCGGACAAGCAACAACTCTTGCGCCAAGTTAAAGGTCGTAGAGCATGCTTACGAAGGCGAGGTGAGAAGAATAATCTACAAGATGCCAACACCCACCGGGCGAGGAACTAAAGGATGTTCGTGCTCACTGCCGGACTCCGTGAAGGAGAATCGGCGGCTTCGACGCGACATTTTTAGTAAGTGCTTGAACGAACTTTTGAAAAGAGTTCGGCGAGGAAGTCGACTAACGAGTTATGTCTCAGAGGTATGCTCACAGGTCGCCCTGCAGAGGAAATGCCCGGTTCTGGGTGACCTTCTTCGAGCTCTTACAACCGCATTTAACGAAGTTCGACAGTGATGAAAGGCGTCGCCTGTGCCTTGTGGCTATCTCTCTCCATGCAGAAGGTCTTGGAGAGCTTGCAGAGAGGCTTAAGGGAGCTGGCGGTATTTCCGATTATGGAAGATATCGGCCTGTCGTCAAGGCGCCAGGAGGCTCGGGCCATGGTGAAGACGCGGTACACGAAGGCTGACCCAAACCACATGGCCGAGGTCGGACCTGTGGGGCCTGATGGGAAGGAGATCCCTGTGAGATTAGTTTACGGCCAGGTAGAGTTGGCCGCCAAATGTTCCCAACAGGACTGTAAACTAGACAGCATGTTGGATGGTATTGAAGAGGAATATACCCAGTCAAATTGACTATGTAATTTAAGATGACATGTAAAATGCCTTCTAGCCGGATTGTAGATCGTTTGTCATGGCGGACCTTTTCGCTTCAACCTCGGGACCCGATAGTCCGGAGTGTGTCCGAATACCCTCTCGGTTAAGTAAGAACCGGGGCATGCGTGGAGACCAGGCATAGGGGTCATTAGTGCTTGAACAGACAAGTGCCCAACTAGTTATGTTATATTACATGGTTAGTAAGAAACATCTTCCAGGGAGAATAGTTCCGTTAGGGGTTCCTTTCTCGGGAGGCATGCCCTAAAGTGCATGTCCGGACTGCGAAAAAAGCAGAAAAGCATCCGGGGCAGATAAGTAAACAAGTGAGAAATCATCTTTAGTTCACCGACCGAATATTCCCTTAAGAACGCTTAGCTTTCGGCTTCACCCACCTGAGGTACACATCCGGTGACCAGCAGTAACAATCGCAGAGAGGTGCTCCTTTACCGCCTAGCCGAACAATCGGGAGCGTAGGGGTAAGCACAGGAGCCAGCAACCCAGCTTGGCCAAAACTTAAGTCATATCGATGCATATAATGGTGAATAAAAGGTACATGCGGAAGTGTGACACATGTGTTGGGCATGAAGCTCAGATAAATAAGCTTACATTAAAGAAGCCCCCAGGTATAATGAGCGCGGATAGCGCGTCAGTTGTGTGCGAACAAGGCGCGAACGAGCCCTTAAGGCTGCAAGGGAAAGGGAGGGAGAAGGAGAGAAACATAAGACAGCTAATGTGTAAAAACTAGACAGAGGAAGGAGACGAACACAGAGTCCGGCGCTAGGCGTAGAATCTTCGGAGACGGGTTGCGTTCCATGGGTTCGGCTCGAGTCGGTTATCCGATGCATCTCGCAGACGGTACGCTCCACCACCAGGACTTGGTCAATAATAAAGGACCTTCCCATTTGGGCTTGAGTTTGTCCTTTTTCTTGTCCGGCAGCGTAGAACTAACTTCGCCAACATTGTAAGTTTTGGCCCGTACTTCTCTGCTTTGATATCTTCGAGCCTGCTATTGATAGAATGCGGAACGCGCTTTTGCCACGTCACGCTCCTCCTCCAAGGCGTCCAAACTGTCCTGCCGATCGAGTTTGGCTTCTCTTTCTTCGTACATGCGCACGCGAGGTGAGTCATGAATTATGTCGCAGGGCAGAACCGCCTCTGCGCCGTATACCATAAAGAATGGTGTGTATCCGGTGGTGCGATTCGGCGTGGTCCGTAGCCCCTAGAGTATGGAGTCGAGCTCCTCTACCCAGTGTGTGTTGGATTCCTTGAGGGAACGCACTAATCTGGGTTTTATGCCGCTCATGATTAGACCATTTGCTCGCTCGACCTGACCGTTAGTTTGTGGGTGATAGATTAAAGCATAGTCGAGCTTGATGCCCATGTTTTTGCACCAGAGTTTGACCTAAATGGCCGTAAAGTTCGTGGTCGTTATCGGTGATGATGCTTTGTGGGGACGCCGTAATGGTGTACGACCCACGATATGAAGTCTATCACCGGTCCGTATTCGGCCGTCTTAACGAGCTTGGCCTCTATCCATTTGGTGAATTTATCCACCATGACCAGTAGGTATTTTTGCTTGTGGGTTCCTCCTTTAAGGGGTCCAACCATGTCAAGCCCTGCACCGCGAAGGGCCAGGTGATGGGTATAGTTTGGAGGGCGGTGGGTGGCATATGGCTTTGGTTAGCAAAGAGTTGGCAACCGACGCATCATTGGACTAAGTCCTGAGCATCTGACCGGGCCGTCGGCTAATAAAATCATGTACGGAAGGCCTTGCTTACAAGGGTCCGGGCTGCGGCGTGGTGCCCGCCGAGTCCGGCATGAATTTCAGCCAGAAGATTCCGCCCTACCTCTTCGGAGATACACCTTTGAAGGACTCCGGTGGTGCTTTTCTTATAAAGCTCTCCCTCATGGACTTTATAGGCTTTAGATCGCCGCACTATGTAGCGTGCCTTGTTTTAGTCCTCGAGAAGTTCCTGCCTGGTTAGGTAGGCTAGGAATGGTTCTGTCCACGGGGCAATGACTGCCATTATTACGTGGGCTGAAGATGTTACTTCGTTGGCAGAGCCTCCCATTGTGTCAGAATGTTCGGTGTCGGGCAGTGCGGTTGGGTCCGGGCTGTTATTTCCGGACTCCCCTTCCCATGATACAGATGGCTTGAACAGCCTCTCCAAGAAGGTATTGGGGCGTATCGCATGGCGCCAATGCGTGCCAAGACGCTCACTGATTGATTGTTTTCCCGAGCTATATGGTGAAATTCGAGACCCTCGAACCGAGCTGACATTTTTAGGACGGCGTTGCGATAAGCTGCCATTTTCGGATCCTTGGCATCTAAGTCTCCATTTATTTGGGATATCGCGAGGTTCGAATCCCCGCGCACCTCTAGGCGTTGAATGCCCATGGAGACGGCCATACGGAGACCATGTAGAAGGGCCTCGTATTCAGCTGCGTTGTTGGAGTCCATATACATTATCTGGAGTACTTATTGAACTGTATCTCCTGTTGGGGACGTCAGAACGACGCCAGCCCCCAGACCAGCCAACATTTTGGAGCCGTCGAAGTGCATGATCCAGTTGGAATATGTGCCGTACTCTTTAGGGAGTTCAGCTTCAGTCCATTCGGCGACGAAGTCGGCCAAAACTTGTGACTTAATAGCTCACCGTGGCTTATAGGTTATGTCGAACGGGAGGAGCTCAATGGCCCATTTGGCAATCCGGCCCATCGCGTCGCGGTTGTTTATAATATCGTTGAGAGGTACTTCAGAGGCTCTTTGTTATCGAACACTCTTGAAAGTAGTGTCGCAGCTTCCGAGATGCCATAAATACCGTGTACGCTATATTTTGATAATGCGGGTACCGTGACTTGCATGGAGTGAGGACAGTGGACACGTAGTAAACTGGCTTTTGAAGGGGGAATTTGTGTCCGTCCGTTTCTCGTTCAACGACGAGCACTGCGCTTACAACTTGATGAGTCGCCACGATGTATAATAGCATTGGTTCGCCGATGTTAGGCGCGGCCAGGACCGGGTTTGTTGCCAATATGGCTTTTATTTCTTCGAGTCCAGCCGAGGCGTCATCCGTCCACTCGAAGTGTTCGGTGCGCCGGAGGAGGCGATAAATGGGTAATGCCTTTTCTCCCAAGCAGGAGATAAAGCGGCTTAGAGCTGCCACGCATCCGGTCAATTTTTGTATTTGTTTGAGGTCCTTTGGGATATCCAATTGTGACAGAGCTCGGATCTTGGCTGGGTTTGCTTCAATTCCTCTACCGGATACAATAAAGCCCAAGAGCTTTCCGGCTGGTACGTCGAAAACGCATTTTTCCGGGTTAAGCTTGATGTCATATGTTCGGAGGTTGTCGAATGTGAGCCTCAAGTCGTCTACTAGAGTTTCGACATGCTTGGTCTTGACGACCACGTCATCTACGTATGCCTCCACTGTTTTGCCGATATGGTTTGCCAGACATGTCTGAATCATGCGCTGATATGTTGCGCCGGAGTTTTTGAGCCCGGAGGGCATTGTGTTGAAGCATAATGGGTCGTATGGGGTGATGAATGCCGCTGCGGCTTGGTCTGGCTCTGCCATCTTAATTTGATGGTAGCCGGAGTATGCGTCGAGGAAACACAATGAATCGTGTCCTGCGGTAGCGTCGATAATTTGATCAATGCGGGGGAGGGGGAAGGGATCCTTTGGGAAAGCCTTGTTGAGGTCCTTGAAATCGATGCATATGCGCCAGGATTTGTCCTTCTTTGGTACCATTACCAGGTTTGCTAGCCAGTCCGAATGTTTTATATCTCTGATGAATCCGGCCTCCAGTAGTTTGGCTAGCTCCTCTCCCATGGCTTGTCTCTTAGGTTCGGAGAAACGCCGAAGGGCCTGCTTGGTAGCTTGAATCCTTTTAGGATGTTTAGGCTGTGCTCGGCCAGCCGGCGTGGGATTCCTGGCATGTCTGAAGGGTGCCAGGCAAAAATGTCCCAATTTTGGCATAGGAATTCTCGTAGTGCGGCGTCTACATCAGGGTTTAATTGCGCCCCGATGGAGGCTGTTTTTGTAGGGTCCGTTGGATGGACTTGGAATTTGACTATTTCGTCTGCTGGTTTAAAAGAGGTGGACTTGGATCTTTTATCGAGTATCATGCCGTCCCTGTTCACCGTGGAGCGCAGCGCAGTCAGTTCCTCAGCCGCTAGGTCTTCGGATAGTGCCTCGAGGGCCAGTGCAGCTGTCTTGTTTTCGGCACTGAGTGTTATGTCCGGGTCACTAGCAAGAGTGATGATTCTGTTGGGCCCGGGCATTTTGAGCTTCATGTACCCGTAATGGGGTATAGCTTGAAAAATTGTGAATGCCTCTCGCCCTAATAGAGCGTGGTATCCGCAACTGAACGGGCCCACTTGGAACGTGACCTCCTCGGACCTGTAATTATCCGGCGTTTAACACCACATCGGTGTGATTTTTCCCTGACAAAGACGCTTCCCAACTGGGGATTATTCCTCTAAAGGTTGTGCTGCTTCGCTCAATGCGGCTCTTTTCTATGTCCATTTTTCGAAGGGTTTCCTCGTAAATGAGGTTCAATCCGCTGCCACCGTCCATGAGTACCTTGGTAAGGCGAAAGCCGTCCACTATTGGACTGAGGACCAATGCGGCTGATGCTCGGGCTGTTCGGAATTTAGGTTCATCACTGGCATTAAAGGTAATAGTCATGTCACTCCATGGGTTTATTGTTGCTACTTGCTAGACTTCGGTAAGGCTGCGGAGTGTTTGTTTCCGCATATTATTTGATGCGAAGGTCTCGAACACTGTTAATACCGTACTGGTATCCTTGGGCTGGTGCTCTGTGGATTCTGGAGTTAGAAGCTCTTCGCCACTTCTGGCCACCTGCCGGAGTATCCAACATGCTCTAAGGCTACGAGTTGGTGTGGCTCCCTCTGTACTATGAATTTTACAGGGTCCATTGAGCCATCCCTCCAGTACGGTTCCATGCCCTATAGAGTGTTTTTGCTTTTTGGTGTTTAACCCAGGTGCCTGGCGATAATGCACCCTTTTATTTCGGACTGGGGTTGTATTCAGGGCCGGATTGTCCCAAAATTTTATTTCGGTTTTCCAGGCGCTTTCCATTGCATGGTACTTTCGTACTATGGACGCCAAGTCAGCGAAGCGTGTAATTTCACGGCGACTTATGGCGTTGAGGATTCCGTTGTCCGTGCAATTATTGCAGAAGAATGAAATCGCATCCTCCTCGCGGCAGTCCTTTATCCTGTTCATGACCAGGAGGAATCTGGCCCAGTAATGGTGTACTGTTTCTGCGGGCTCTTGCCGAATTTGGGATAGATCGCTTATGTTTGGGTGGGCGGGTGGAATTAAATCTGGAACCTCGCCCGATCTGAGACTTCGAGGGCCAAGGGGTTTCGAACTCGGAAGCTTGGGTTCTTGGATGTTGTCCAATGAATCTAGCCCACTGCCTGACTTTAGGTTCAGGGCTTGAGTGACGTCCTCCCCTCCGCAGGTATCCGGCTTGGAGGGATCGGGAATCCGGACATAACTAGTCCTTAAGATAGATGAAGGCTTGCCGCATTGTTCCTCCACCACTGCAACGTGATGGGTGACCTGGGGAGAGTTAATCTCTCTCGGATCGGGTTTAGGCTCAATCTGATCGTGAGTGCATGGCGACTTCGAGGCGGCGATGCGATCCAAGAGCTCGTTTAAGGAAGAGAGCTCCATCGGATCTAATCGCTCGGCGAGTTACGAGTTGACGTGAAGATTGCTTCGATGACCCGAGAAGTCATCGTCGGCGCTGGCGTCAACAGCGGTCATAATAAAACCGCTTAACCGGAGAGTTTGGCCGATAGCCAAAGCTCCTTTAGCAACGATGTCGTCTTTAAAAGACGGGATGAGGCATCCTTCACGATGGCGACGCACAGCGGAACTCTCAATGGAAGCACCAATGTCGGTGTCAAAACCGGCGGATCTCGGGTAGGGGGTCCCGAGCGTGCGTCTAGGCGATGGTAACAGGAGACAAGGGACACGATGTTTTTACCTGTGTTCGGGCCCTCTCGATGGAGGTAAAACCCTACTCTGCTTGATTAATATTGATGATATGGTAGTACAAGAGTAGATCTACCACGAGATCAGAGAGGCTAAACCCTAGAAGCTAGCCTATGGTATGATTGTTGTTCGTCCTACGGACTAAAACCCTCTGGTTTATATAGACACCGGAGAGGGCTAGGGTTACACAGAGTCGGTCACAATGGGAGGAGATCTACATATCCGTATCGCCAAGCTTGCCTTCCACGCCAAGGAAAGTCCCATCCGGACACGGGACGAAGTCTTCAATCTTGTATCTTCATAGTCCAGGAGTCCGGCCGAAGGTTATAGTTCGGCTATCCGGACACCCCCTAATCCAGGACTCCCTCACCCTTCCAGCAAGCCTACGATGGAATAACTCACGCACGGCAGTGAGCATCATGAAATTGGTGATGGAGGATGGTTGATGATGACAACAGCGATGGATTCCCCTCTCCGGAGCCCCGAGCGGACTCCAGATCAGCCCTCCTGGGAGAGATTAGGGCTTGCCGACGGCTCTATATCGTAAAACGCGATGAATCCTTCTCTATGATTTTTTCTCCCCGAACGTGAATATATAGAGTTGGAGTTGAGGTCGGTGGGCCTCAGGGGGCCCACGAGCCAGGGGGCGCGCCCCCACCCTCGTGTACAGGGTGTGGGCCCCCTGGTCTTGATTCTTTCGCCAGCATTTTTTATATATTCCAAAAATATTCTCCGTTAAGTTTCAGGTCATTCCGAGAACATTTATTTCTGCACAAAAATAACACCATGGCAATTCTACTGAAAAAAGCGCCAGTCGGGTTAGTTCCATTCAAATCATGCAAGTTAGAGTCCAAAACAAGGGCAAAAGTGTTTGGAAAAGTAGATACGATGGAGACGTATCAACTCCCCCAAGCTAAAACCTTTGCTTGTTCTCAAGCAATTCAGTTGACAAACTGAAAGTGATAAACAAAAAATTTACAAACTCTATTTGCTCTTGTTGTTGTAAATATGTAAAGCCAGCATTCAAGTTTTCAGCAAAGATTATGAACTAACCATATTCACAATAACACTTAGGTCTCATGTTTACTCATATCAATGGCATAATCAATTAGCGAGCAATAATAATAAATCTCGGATGACAACACTTTCTCAAAACAATCATAATATGATATAACAAGATGGTATCTCGCTAGCCCTTTCTGAGACCGCAAGACATAAATGCAGAGCACCTTTGAAGATCAAGGACTGACTAAACATTGTAATTCATGGTAAAAGAGATCCAGTCATAGTCATACTCAATGTAAACTAATAATAATGCATGCAAATGACGGCAGTCCTCTCCAGCTGGTGCTTTTTAATAAGAGGATGATGACTCAACATAAAAGTAAATAGATAGGCCCTTCGTAGAGGGAAGCAAGGATTTGTAGAGGTGCCAGAGCTCGATTTTGAAATAGAGATAAATAATATTTTGAGCGGCATACTTTCATTGTCAACATAACAACCAAGAGATCTCGATATCTACCATGCTACACATATTATAGGTGGTTCCCAAGCAGAATGGTAAAGTTTATACTCCCCCACCACCAACAAGCATCAATCCATGGCTTGCCCGAAACAACGGGTGCCTCCAACTAACAACAGTCCTGGGGGAGTTTTGTTTGCAATTATTTTGATTTGGTTTGAGCATGGGACCGGGCATCCTGGTGACCAGCCATTTTATCGTGAGTGAGGAGCAGAGTCCACTCCTCTTGAGAATAAGCCGCCTAGCATGGAAGATACAGACAGCCCTAATTGATCATGAGCTATTCGAGCATACAAAACAGAATTTCATTTGAAGGTTTAGAGTTTGGCACATGCAAATTTACTTGGAACGGCAGGTAGATACCGCGTAATAGGAAGGTATGGTGGACTCATATAGAATAACTTTGGGTTTTATGGAAGTGGATGCACAACCAGTATTCCCGCTTAGTACAAGTGAAGGATAGAAAGAGACTGGGAACCGACCAACTAGAGAGCGAAAACAGTCATGAACATGCATTAAAATTAATAAACATTGAGTGCAAGCATGAGTAGGATATAATCCACCGTGAACATAAATGTCGTGGAGCCTATGTTGATTTTGTTTCAACTACATGCGTGAACATGTGCCAAGTCGAGCCACTCGAATCGTTCAAAGGAGGATACGACCCTATCATACCACATCATAACTATTTTAATAGCATGTTGGCACGCAAGGTAAACCATTATAAACTCCTAGCTAATTAAGCATGGCATGAGCAACTATAATCTCTAATTGTCATTACAAATATGTTTCATTTATAATAGGCTGAATCAGGAACGATGAACTAATCATATTTACAAAAACAAGAGAGGTCGAGTTCATACCAGCTTCTCTCATCTCAGTCAGTCCATCATATATCGTCATTATTGCCTTTCACTTGCACAACTGAACGGTGTGGATAATAATAATAGTGTAGGTGCATTGGACTAAGCTGGAATCTGCAAGCATTTAGTACAAGGGAGAAGACAAGGTAATATGGGCATACAAGAGCCACTTCAACATTTTCATTATGGTCTTCTCCTCTCGACCCCCAAAGAAAAGAAAAGAAATAAAACTATTTACACAGGAAAGCTCCCAACAAACAAAAGAAGAACGAGAAATCTTTTTGGGTTTTCTTTTAATTACTACTATAGGCATGGAAAGTAAACTAGCTAAAAACTACAACTAATTTTTTTGTTTTTCTTAAGGTTTTTCAAATACACAAGAAGAAAGCGGGAAAAAGGAAAATAAACTAACATGGATATTACAATGAAAAAGTATGAGCACCGGCAACTAGAATGAGTGTGTGAACATGAATGTAATGTTGGTGAGAAATGCGTACTCCCCCAAGCATAGGCTTTTGGCCTAAGTTGGTCTATGGCCACGACTGGCCTGGCGGATATCCAAAGTTGTAGCTGGGATCATACTGAGATGCAACTGCTATTGCCTGATGAGCTGCAGCTTGGAGGCGGGCTGCCTCCGTCCTCCTCTCATACTCGTTCGCCTCCTCCCTGGTTATAATATATCTCCCTTTTGCCTGAAAGTCAAAGAAAGCAGGAGCAGGGAGAGCAACATGGACAGTGCGACGTTTGTCAAAGATTAGTTGGTATTGGAGGAACTGTTCATTCATCTCAACAAACTGATGGCGAACCATAGCATTATAATCTAAATAAGCAAGAGGCAATTCCATATCATTTTCATGTATGGGTATCTCAAGATAATTAGCTACACAGGTTGCATAAATTCCACCAAACAAATCTCCACTAATACTGTTATGATGCAACCTTCATGCAACAATAGCCCCCAAGTTGTATTGTTTATCTCCTAATACAACACTGAAAGGATCGATATAGTTGACTAGAGGGGGGGTGAATAGGCAACTAACAATTTTTAGCTTTTCTTTACCAAATTAAACTTTGCATCAAAGTAAGTTGTCTAGATATGCAACTAGGTGGACAACCTATATGATGATCCAAACACAAGCAAACAAGCACGCAATGCATGTAACACAAATAAGCTTGCACAAGTAAAGGGATGATATAACACCCTCGATGCGGCTATATCTCCCACGTGTCGAAGCACGACTTAGAGGCATAACCGCATTGAAAGCAATGTCGCAAGTGAGGTAATCTTCACACAACCCATGTAATACATAAGGAAAGAGATACATAGTTGGCTTACAATCGCCACTTCACACAATACATGAGTAAAACATTACATCATACAGATACAATCAAGGTCCGACTACGGAACCAAAATAAAAGAAGACTACCCCAAATGCTACACGGATCCCCGATCGTCCCAACTGGGCTCCACTCTTGATCAACTGAAACGAAACCACACAATGAACAAGATCTTCATCGAGCTCCTCCTTGAGCTCGAAAAGGCCACCTGCACGGTTTCATCGGCACCTGCAAACTGGTTTTGGAAGTATCTGTGAGTCACGGGGACTCAGCAATCTCACACCCGCGAGATCAAGACTATTTAAGCTTAAAGGTAGGACAGGGTAGTGAGGTGGAGCTGCAGCAAGCGACTAGCATTTATGGTGACTACCATACGCACAAGAGAGCGAGAAGATGATGCAAAGCATGGTCGAACAACTATGATCAAGAAGTGATCCTACAACTACTTACGTCAAGCATAACTCCAACATCAGATTCACTTCCCGGACTACCGAGAAGAGACCATCACGGTTACACACGCCGGTTGATGTATTTTTAATTAAGATCAACTTCGGGTTTTCTACAACCGGACATTAACAAATTCCCATCTGCCTCATAACCGCGGGCACGGCTTTCGAAAGATAATACCTGCAGGGTGTCCCAACTTAGCCCATTATAAGCTCTCACAGTCAACGAAGGATATTCCTTCTACCGGGAAGACCCGATCAGTCTCGGAATCCCGGACTACAAGACATTTCGACAGCAATAAAACAAGACCAGCAAAGCCGCCCGGATGTGCCGAAAAATCCCGATAGGAGCTGCACATATCTCGTTCTCAGGGCACACCGGATGAGCAAGACGTCGGGTTGGCATAGACCCTGATTGCCCAGGGGGCGCCGGACATCGCTCGGTTTGGGCCAGCACTCGAAGGAGGACTTGTCCGGGGGTTAAAATAAAGATGACCCTTGAGTCTGCAGAACCCAATGGAAAAAGGCTTAGGTGGCAAATGGTAAAACCAAGGTTGGGCCTTCTTTGGAGGAGTCTTATTCAAAGCAAACTGTCAAGGGGTCCCATAAATCACCCAACCGCGTTAGGGACACAAAATCCGGGAACATAATACCGATATGACGGAAACTAGGCGGCAAGAGTGGAACAAAACACCAGGCATAGGGCCGAGCCTTCCACCCTTTACCAAATATATAGATGAATTAATTAAATAAGATATATTGTGATATCCCAACAAGTAAACATGTTCCAACAGGGAACAACATCTCCATGTTCCAACAAGGAACAAACTTCATCTTCACCTGCAACTAACAACGCTATAAGAGGGGCTGAGCAAAGCGGTAACATAGCCAAACAACGGTTTGCTAGGAAAGGATGGTTAGGGGCTTGACATGGCAATATGGGAGGCATGATAAGCAAGTGATAGGCATCGCAGCATGGGCATAGCAAAAGAGCGAGCATCTAGCAAGCAAAGATAGAAGTGATTTCGAGGGTATGGTCATCTTGCCTGAAATCCCGCAAGGAAGAAGAACGAGTCCATGAAGAAGACAAACGGATGTAGTCGAACGAATCCTCACAACTCCGGAACGAAACCGAAGCTAACGAAGAAGCAAACCGGAAAGAAGCAAACAACATGGTAAACACACAAGCATAATCATGGCATGATGCACAAACAAGTATGATGCATGTCCGGTTTAATGATTCATGGCATGGCAATATGCACAAACAACACTACAAGTTAAGTGGAGCTCAATATGCAACGAGTTGCATATTGACGAAACACCACATCAATTATTTAGTTCACTCTCGGTTAGGCTACCAAACAATATTAAATGTTGTTAAACTTGGCAAGAGGTGAAGCATAAGTAAACTAACTATTTAGGCAAATTTAGATGAGGCCGGAAATAACAAACAACAATTCCGGAAATCCCCATATGCATATTTCGAATTTGCTACTGTTCTGCCCTAAACACAATTTTAATGTTATTAAGCAGCAAAATAAAGTGTACCAAGTTAATCTATGCATTTTTCCACCCCATTTACATATATAATTTATTTAAATCCGAGCTACGGTTATTTAGTTATGAAATAAATCATTTTAGCATGGCATTTAAGCAAATTAATGCAAACAACAATTATAAACATTTAAATGTTGTTATCATGATGCGGATGACATGTGCAGGTTTTTATGCAATTTTTATGAAAACGTTGACAAGAGCATTATGAAGCATTTGGTCACCATGGCGGAACGAAAGGGTGCCACGGGATAAACGAAAATGGTGCCACGGCAACATTTCGGTTCCGTAGCTCATGGAGATATCGGTGCAAAAGAAAGTGTGACGGAAGCGAAGTTGAGCAAGATGGTGGGGTGTTCCGGTTACCGGGTTCCCACGAGACGATGGCATGGCAACGAGGAGGAACAAGCGGCGACAATTTCGGACACGGTGCAACGGGCATCTCATACGACATATGCATTACGTTCCACGGCGGTCGTTCTCGGCGGTTATACCTTTGAAGCGTGCGTTCGGGCGGAATGCGTTTCAGAGAGGGAAGTAGACGTTCTCGCGATGATCGCCGAGGGAAGTAGTCGTACATGGCGTAGTGGAAGTCGTTGTTCACGCGTGGCGACGGTAGTTGTACACGCGTTTCGTAGATGTTCATGTCGACGGTAGTGGTACACGCGACGTTGTTGGACTTGACGGATCCGAGGGCTCCGGCGTCGAAGTACTTGGCAAAAACCACGAAGAGGGTACTTGACGATCCAGGTGACACCGTGCACACGCCCACGGTAGTCTTCAGACTTGGTTTTTCCGCATGACTCCACGGGTCCCGGGGTAACTTCGGCGATGGCCAGCAGGAATAGAGATGGGGTCGCAGCACCATGGGCACCGGAGGGGCTCGGCTCCGCCGGGCGTTGCGGCTGATGGTGGAGGAGACGGCAGGCGAGGTGGCTCCTGGTCACCGTAGAGGAAGCAGAGACGACACGGGTCCTGCGACGACGGAGAACGGCAAGGGCGGCGGAGGCCATCCTGATCTGGACGAGGCTCCTCCTGGCGGCGGAAGGAGCGGCTCGGGTCTTGGATGGCGACGCTGGCTCGACGGCAGCTTGGCGCAGGCTCGGGGCCGCCGGAGTTGGCCGAGCTCGGGACGAGCTCCGGCGACGCAGGCGGCTGACACGGCGAAGACGGAGGCGCGAGGCGACATGGCCATGGCGATGGGGAGACGAGGCGGCAAGGCCACGAGGAGGGTCGGCTCGACGGTTGTGGGAGGCGACGCGCTTGAGGGCGCGCACGGGTTGGACGGCGAGGAGGCAGCGACAGCAGGGCACGGCAGGGCGCGGGACGCCGAGAAAGGGAGGCGTCGCGAGGTGGAGATGGGGATCGAGAGGAGGGAGTGGGGTCGAGCTGGCGGGCGCCTCGGCGATCTGGGGCTGCGTCGATGGGGATCGCTGAACGAAGGGTTGCGGCTGAGGGAGAGAGATGCGGGCTAGGGTTAGGAGGGGGTTAGGTGGGCTGGACCTCCAGGCAAAAGGGTCGGCCTGGTTTGCTGGTTAGGCCGGGCTAGAGGCCGGTTTGGATGGTCGGGCCTAAGAGGCCTGGCTGGGCTCTTTCTCTATTCTTTAAATTAACAGAGAACTGGAAGAAAGGAAAAGAGAGAAGAAAAGGTTTAGAGGAAGAATTTGGGCATGCGGGTAATTTTCGAGCTCACAAAAATATGAGGAATTTAACAAAAATGGCCCGAGGATTTTTAGAGAATGTAAAATCCACACATGTTGAATTTAACTCGAGACAAGTTTGATTTCAAACCCATTGAATGAACTCCAAATGGGTTGAAATTATAGGAGATGGCCCTACACAAGAGATTTGATTTATGGGCTGATTTGGAACATTTGTGGATAAAGTAAAATTGCAACACAATTTTACTAAAAAGGCACCAAAGGAAGAAAAGAAGTTGAGTTGGATAAAAGGAAATTTGAAGAACCCCTCATATGTGTTATGGAATGGTTTAATATAGCTCCCTAAATATTGGGAGGATATGTTATAAAGAGAAATCACCATTGTGAATATCCCTCGATTTAAATGGAACGAAAATCCATACGATTTATTTAGTTGAGTTTTAAAAATTAATGATATGATGGCATGATGACATGATGCAATGCAAGAGATGACATGATGAATGCACAAACAAAACAAATCACACGACAAAACTCGGAAACCCTGGAAGGCAACTGAAGCTCCGGTCTTGGGGCGTCACAACACTCCACCACTACGAGAGGATCTCGTCCCGAGATCTAGGATGGCACCGGATAGAAAAATGGAAGAAGAAAGAGGTAAAACTAAGTTGCTTCTTTGACGAACGCGTGAAACCATGAACCTTGAGAGGTTGAGCAAATTGAAAGAAAAAATACAATGGAATGAACGAGATTGCGAACAGTCCGTTAGAAAAGAGGAACACGGAACATTACGGGAACTTGAAAGTTGCAAAGACATGAATCAAGAGTTTAAGGGACAAGATAGAATTCGAAACCACTCCGGTTGAAACAAGATAGAGTAGGATTAAGAATGATATAATTAGGACAGCACTCAGACTGTAAAAGGAAGGAATTGAACACGAACTTGAGAAAATGGTAAGATACTTGATGAAATCAACAACACACTGCCTCCGAACTATTGAAAAATGGCACAGGGGTAAGAAAGATTTCAGACAACACTCCGGTTGAGAAGGGGGCAAAACTTGATAAGATGAGAGAGCTCGAATGAAAACACGACACTCGGTTAAATGGATAATGCAAGAAAAAGAACATGATCTTGACAAAACGAGACGATGGGTCAAGAGAGCAACATCACAATGCCTTCGAAACGAAAGAATAGAATCTAGATTGTTGGGATAAAGGGACGGAGAATAAAATGACAACTTGTACCACAAATGAATTTGAATGAAGCATCCTTACAAAGAAGGATAGAACGGAGTTGTTGGAAAACCAACAACGAAAGGAACAAGCTTGTTGTGGGCTTATGGCAAACATCTCAAAATTATGAGGTGAGTTTACGCCACCAACGGAAACAAATGATTGGATTTATATCAACAAGGAGACGAGAAACTTATTTCACCGAGAGGACAAATGAAGAACTTGGGTCATTTATAAGCACCATAAATAGCAACAATCCTTAGGGAATACTTTAGGTGAAATATAGCCCAAGATAACTCCAACAAAGGGATTGATGGATTTAAATATCTCATTCTTGACAACAAGTGAAACATGAAACACGAAGAGAAATTGCCAAGAGTGACATAACACCATCTCAAGAGATAAGGTAGAAAGAATTGCACTTCGGAATGTAGGAAGAAGAATATTTGAGCTCTTCCAACAAGAATCTTGAGAACGCTTCGAGAATGAATTAAATCCTTGATGAACCACCATGAAGAAACTCCATAAGAACTCCGGTAAAGAAAGGATGAAAGAAAGAAAAGAGAAGTTGAAAACACCAGGTGAAGCCTTGCAGTGATAAGATGAAGCTTTGAAATGATATAATGAGAAAACTTTGAACTCCGGAAAAGAAAAGATGAAGCATCTCGGACCGAGAATGTGATAAGACGAACAAACTCCGGAAAGAAGAGATGAACAACTGAAATCGAGAATTTTGATGAACCTCCTAATAAGGAATTGAACTTACTCGATGAAACAAGAATAAGAATTACATTATGCTGATCCTTCACCAATTAAATTGATGGCAAGCAATGGATTTGGCATACTACTTATTCTCATTGAAAAATGATTACATATAGAGATATAGCGCAAACTTGAGAAGGTATTGATGGAACCACCTGTGGGATTTGGAAACAACAAATGAATTGATATGATAAAGAAGGAAGTGAAATCTTGAACGAACCACCGTAAGAATTGAGAATGAACGTAGCAAAGGCACAATTCACCGGGAAGAATTGGAAAACGAATGAAGATATGTGAGGGATTTAGATACAAGTGAGCGAATAGATGACGAGCTGATTGGAGAATACTTGAATGATGCACGGTAAGATTTGGAGAGTGAGATGTTGAGAATGAATAATTACGAGATGATGGGCCCAGGAGAATCAAACCGAAAAGATCGCTGAAATGCTCCGGTGGGTTAAAAGAATTCTCACAATCGAAAATAATTATGAGAGGATGGCATCAAGCTAGAACCATGAATCTTGAAGAGAATGGAGCAAGATTAAAGAGAAACTCTTCTTCAGCCTTCAAAATTCGAGAATGACGACGAGAAACACCACCATGAATTGTTGAGGCACTCCGAATGAAAATTAGAAAGGTTGAACCAACAATGAAAATAATTTGAAAGATCTTGGAGAAAGACATTTGACTGATGATAACTCATTCTTACGTCAAACTTTGCAATGAATTTGGGAATAGCTCCTGAAAATTAGAAGAGTCAGGTAAGATCCTGGAAAAGACCTGTGGGTTAGGGCCCACTCAAAAGAACCACTGTTGAACAATTGCTTGAAAAGAGAGATTGCACGGTTGAATTAAATGGCTTGAATGGGATAACAAACTCGAAATAACTTGAACGGATTAAGAATGGAAACACGAATCTTCCGAGATATCTTCATCACTCCGAACAATTGAATAACAAGAAGTGAAAGACTATGAGGTGCACCGGTATGGGAAAACATTGTGAAAAGAGGAAAAGGGATAAGATCAACAGAAATCTTGAACTAAATCCACCGGAGAAGAAAATTAGAATGGAACAATGATAAGGTTGAAACTTCCTTAGCGTCTTCATGAGAAATCACCGGATAAAACATTAAAGGAAAAGAATGAAGAGGCTTCACTCAATAAAATGGATAGTTCATTAAGAAATCTGAGTCCTTGAAGAAAAAGGGTGGAGGGCGGAAAACAAAGGCAACTTGGGTCGGATGAAATGAACACCGTTGAGAAAAAAGCTTAGAATTGATCTTGCGAATGTTGAAATGATCGGATCCACTCAAGAGAAGCACGCCGGTAGAAAAGAATTAACATGACGATCTCGATAAACAAGAAGGATTAGCACTCTCATAGAAATATGAGAACACCGCTTTTAAGGAAAGGTATGGATTCAACATTTGACTTCAAGCAACTCGAATACCACAAATAAAACAAAACAAAGGATTTGGCTTGCAGAATAAGCGGAACAAATACATATGATAGAGATTTACCCAATCCCATATCATGCATCCGTCGGAAAGATATTCTAGGAGCTACTTGAATACCCACCTATAAACTCCCGAAACTTTACGGTTATGCAATGCGGTGTTGGGGATACAGGGGACACAAAATATATCACCCAAACTAACAATACCTAGATCCAGTTGTATCCATCCTTCAACACATAACCAAGAAACCTTCGGAAATCGTTTACCTCGACCTTCGAAAAGCATCCGTTATACGAGTTATGGCAATACTCTCGAGCTCGCCCCAGTACTGGGTTATCGAGGTTATCTCACCAACAACTGCATAAAAGAGATTTTCGATATCGGCAAAACTCAGGTATTCCAGAACTGCAACGATAAAATTGTGACGACAACACCTCGGAGCTCAACTCCCCGGGACACTGCCACAACCCCTAAATGTCAGGAGGCACCAAGAACAATGTTCTCGTCACAAAACCATCGGAACAATTCCAAGATACCCGCGTGATCCTAAAAAAAAAATTAGTGAAATTTGAGGAGAGAAGAGTCAAAACTCTACGTCAGGATACCTCACCAGAGCGACGAAGGGACTGAGGAGTAAAAAGAATCCTACTCTCCGATATATATAATCCTAAGACTCAAAACATTTTCCGTTCTATACTCAACAATGCCAGCAAACAATCAAGTAGGGGGGCTCCTAAGTCGGGGTAGGCTCTGATTACCAACTTATAACACCCTCGATGCGGCTATATCTCCCACGTGTCGAAGCACGACTTAGAGGCATAACCGCATTGAAAGCAATGTCGCAAGTGAGGTAATCTTCACACAACCCATGTAATACATAAGGGAAAGAGATACATAGTTGGCTTACAATCGCCACTTCACACAATACATGAGTAAAACATTACATCATACAGATACAATCAAGGTCCGACTACGGAACCAAAATAAAAGAAGACTACCCCAAATGCTACACAGATCCCCGATCGTCCCAACTGGCTCCACTATCGATCAACTGAAACGAAACCACACAATGAACAAGATCTTCATCGAGCTCCTCCTTGAGCTCAAGATTAAATCCACCTGCACGGTTTCATCGGCACCTGCAAACTGGTTTTGAAGTATCTGTGAGTCACGGGACTCAAAGCAATCTCACACCATGAGATCAAGACTATTTAAGCTTAAAGGTAGGACAGGGTAGTGAGGTGGAGCTGCAGCAAGCGACTAGCATTTATGGTGACTACCATACGCAAAAGAGAGAGAGAAGAGGAGGCAAAGCATGGTCGAACAACTATGATCAAGAAGTGATCCTACAACTACTTACGTCAAGCATAACTCCAACACCGTATTCACTTCCCGGACTCCGCCGAGAAGAGACCATCACGGTTACACATGCGGTTGATGTATTTTTAATTAAGACCAACTTCGGGTTTTCTACAACCGGACATTAACAGATTCCCATCTGCCTCATAACCGCGGGCACGGCTTTCGAAAGATAATACCCTGCAGGTGTCCCAACTTAGCCCATTATAAGCTCTCACAACAACGAAGGATATTCCTTCTACCGAAGACCCGATCAGTCTCGAATCCCGGACTACAAGACATTTCGACAAAGCAATAAAACAAGACCAGCAAAGCCGCCGGATGTGCCGAAAAATCCCGATAGGAGCTGCACATATCTCGTTCTCGGGGCACATCGGATGAGCAAGACGTCGGGTTGGCATAGACCCTGATTGCCCAGGGGGCGCCGGACATCGCTCGGTTTGGGCCAGCACTCGAAGGAGCACTGGTCCGGGGGTTAAAATAAAGATGACCCTTGAGTCTGCAGAACCCAATGGAAAAAGGCTTAGGTGGCAAATGGTAAAACCAAGGTTGGGCCTTGCTGGAGGAGTCTTATTCAAAGCAAACTGTCAAGGGGGTCCCATAAATCACCCAACCGCGTTAGGGACACAAAATCCGGGAACATAATACCGATATGACGGAAACTAGGGCGGCAAGAGTGGAACAAAACACCAGGCATAGGGCCGAGCCTTCCACCCTTTACCAAATATATAGATGCATTAATTAAATAAGATATATTGTGATATCCCAACAAGTAAACATGTTCCAACAGGGAACAACATCTCCATGTTCCAACAAGGAACAAACTTCATCTTCACAGGCAACTAATAACGCTATAAGAGGGGCTGAGCAAAGCGGTAACATAGCCAAACAACGGTTTGCTAGGAAAGGATGGTTAGGGGCTTGACATGGCAATATGGGAGGCATGATAAGCAAGTGATAGGCATCGCAGCATGGGCATAGCAAAAGAGCGAGCATCTAGCAAGCAAAGATAGAAGTGATTTCGAGGGTATGGTCATCTTGCCTGAAATCCCGCAAGGAAGAAGAACGAGTCCATGAAGAAGACAAACGGATGTAGTCGAACGAATCCTCACAACTCCGAACGAAACCGAAGCTAACGAAGAAGCAAACCGGAAAGAAGCAAACAACATGGTAAACACACAAGCATAATCATGGCATGATGCACAAACAAGTATGATGCATGTCCGGTTTAATGATTCATGGCATGGCAATATGCACAAACAACACTACAAGTTAAGTGGAGCTCAATATGCAACGAGTTGCATATTGACGAAACACCACATCAATTATTTAGTTCACTCTCGGTTAGGCTACCAAACAATATTAAATGTTGTTAAACATGGCAAGAGGTGAAGCATAAGTAAACTAACTATTTAGGCAAATTTAGATGAGGCCGGAAATAACAAACAACAATTCCGGAAATCCCCATATGCATATTTCGAATTTGCTACTGTTCTGCCCTAAACACAATTTTAATGTTATTAAGCAGCAAAATAAAGTGCACCAAGTTAATCTATGCATTTTTCCACCCCATTTACATATATAATTTATTTAAATCCGAGCCACGGTTATTTAGTTATGAAATAAATCATTTTAGCATGGCATTTAAGCAAATTAATGCAAACAACAATTATAAACATTTAAATGTTGTTATCATGATGCGGATGACATGTGCAGGTTTTTATGCAATTTTTATGAAAACGTTGACAAGAGCATTATGAAGCATTTGGTCACCATGGCGAACGAAGGGTGCCACGGGCGGCGTAAACGAAAATGGTGCCACGGCAACATTTCGGTTCCGGTAGCTCATGGAGATATCGGTGCAAAAGAAAGTGTGACGTAAGCGAGTTGAGCAAGATGGTGGGGTGTTCACAGTTACCGGGTTCCCACGAGACGATGGCATGGCAACGAGGAGGAACAAGCGGCGACAATTTCGGACACGGTGCAAACGGGCATCTCATCGACATATGCATTCGCTCCACGGCGGTCGTTCTCGGCGGTTATACCTTTGAAGCGTGCTCGGGCGGAATGCGTTTACGTAGAGGGAAGTAGACGTTCTCGCGATGATCGCCGAGGGAAGTAGTCGTACATGGCGAGTGGAAGTCGTTGTTCACGTGGCGACGGTAGTTGTACTGCGTTTTGAGATGTTCATGTCGACGGTAGTGGTACACGCGACGTTGTTGGACTTGACGGATCCGAGGGCTCCGGGCGTCAAGTACTTGGCAAAAACCACGAAGAGGGTACTTGACGATCCAGGTGACACCAGGCACACGTCCACGGTAGTCTTCAGACTTGGTTTTTCCGTGCATGACTCCACGGGTCCTGGGGTAACTCGGCGATGGCCAGCAGGAATAGAGATGGGGTCGCAGCACCATGGGCACCGGAGGGGCCTGCTCCGCCGGGCGTTGCAGGCTGATGGTGGAGGAGACGCGCTGGCGAGGTGGCTCTCGGTCACCGTAGAGAGGAAGCAGAGGACGACACGGGTCTCGCGACGACGGAGAACGGCAAGGGCGGCGGAGGCCATCCTGATCTGGACGAGGGGCTCTTCCTGGCGACGGAAGGAGCGGCTCGGGTCTTGGATGGCGACGCTGGCCTCGACGGCAGCTTAGCGCAGGCTCCGGCCGGGCCGGAGTTGGCCGAGCTCGGGACGAGCTCCGGCGACGAGGCGCCGACACGAAGGCGAAGACGGAGGCGCGAGGCGACATGGCCATGGCGATGGGGAGACGAGGCGGCAGCGCCACGAGGAGGGTCGGCTCGGTCGACGGCTGCGGGAGGCGACGCGCTTGAGGGCGAGGCACGGTTGGACGGGCGAGGAGGCAGCGACAGCAGGGCACGGCAGGGCGCTGGGACGCCGAGAAAGGGAGGCGTCGCGAGGTGGAGATGGGGATCGAGAGGAGGGAGGGGTCGAAGGCCGGGCGGCGCCTCTGGCGATGCGGGGCTGCGTATGGCGATGGGGATCGCTGAACGAAGGGTTGCGCGCTGAGGGAGAGAGATGCGGCTAGGGTTAGGAGGGGGTTAGGTGGGCTGGACCTCCAGGCAAAAAGGGCCGGCCTGGTTTGCTGGTTAGGCTGCGGGCTAGAGAGGCCGGTTTGGATGGTCGGGCCTAAGAGGCCTGGCTGGGCTCTCTCTCTATTCTTTAAATTAACAGAGAACTGGAAGAAAGGAAAAGAGAGAAGAAAAGGTTTAGAGGAAGAATTTGGGCATGCGGGTAATTTTCCGAGCTCACAAAAAATATGAGGAATTTAACAAAAATGGCCCGAGGATTTTAGAGAATGTAAAATCCACACATGTTGAATTTAACTCAGACAAGTTTGATTTCAAACCCATTCGAATGAACTCCAAATGGGTTGAAATTATAGGAGATGGCCCTACACAGTAGATTTGATTTATGGGCTGATTTGGAACATTTAGGATAAAGTAAAATTGCAACACAATTTTACTAAAAAGGCACCAAAGGAAGAAAAGAAGTTGAGTTGGATAAAAAGGAAATTTGAAGAACCGCGCAAATGTGTTATGGAATGGTTTAATATAGCTCCCTAAATATTGGGAGGATATGTTATAAAGAGAAATCACCATTGTGAATATCCTCGATTTAAATGGAACGAAAATCCATACGATTTATTTAGTTGAGTTTTAAAAATTAATGATATGATGGCATGATGACATGATGCAATGCAAGAGATGACATGATGAATGCACAAACAAAACAAATCACACGACAAAACTCGGAAACCCTGGAAGGCAACTGAAGCTCCGGTCTTGGGGCGTCACAGATGAGATAACCAAGAGTGGAGCCGGTGGAGACGAGGATGTGTTACCGAAGTTCCTTCCTTTTGAGGGGAAGTACGTCTCCGTTAGAGCGGTGTGGAGGCACAATGCTCTCCAAGAAGCCACTAGGGCCATCAGATTCTCCTCACGCCTCACACAATGCGAGATGCCGTGATTCCACTATTGGTGCCCTTGAAGGCGTGACCGAACCTTTACAAACAAGGTTGGGGCAATCTCCACAACTTAATTGAGGCTCCCAACGACACCACGAAGCTTCACCACAATGGACTATGGCTCAAGGTGACCTCAACCATCTAGGGTGCTCAAACACTCAAGAGTAACAAGATCCGCAAGGAATTAGTGGGGGGAATCAAATTTCTCTTGGTGGAAGTGTAGATCGGGGCCTTCTCAACCACTCCCGAGCAAATCAACAAGTTTGATTGGCTAGGGAGTGAGATCGGGTGAAAATGGAGCTTAGGAGCAACAATGGAGCTTAGGGTTGGAAGAGGTGGTCAACTAGAGGTAGGAGACGACCCTTTTATAGTGGTGGACGAAATCCAACCGTTATCCACTTAACAAGCCCGCGACACGCGGTACTACCGCTCCAGGGGCGCGGTACTACCGCAAGGCCACGCGTTACTACCGTGGGCCACCATGGTACTACCGCTACAGCAGCGGGGGCTATAGTGAGCTTGACAGGGGGCAGTACTACCGCGAGCGCGGTACTACCGCTCCCTCCTTGCGGTACTACCGCAAGGCAGGAAGGCCCTAGCCTGGGAAGGGCGCGGATGAATAAATATACATCCGTGCCTACTTCCGCTGGAAAACAAACGGTGCAAACACCCGACGCGGTACTACCGCTGGAGAGCAGTACTACTGCGTGGGCTGCTTGGATCGCACTGCCGCGGTACTACTGCGCGCAAAGGCGGCGGTACTACGTGAGGCGCGGATGTAAAAAATTACATCCGCCTCTACTACCGCAACACAGCGGTACTTGGCCTGGGGGCCACAGTAGTACGGCTCCAGAGGAGCGGTACTACCGTGGGCTCCCGCGGTACTGCCACGCCTGAGCCACGGTATTATCATGGGTGCTCGCGGTACTACCGCTCGAGGAGCAAGATTACCGCATAAGCACAGCAATAGCAGCCAAGGTTATCACAACGAGGATAGATGGGGGATGCTCCATAGTGCAAGGGAAAGGTGGAGACAAGGAAGGGAACGTGTACGTGATGATTCCACCCAAACCTTTTCGACGCGGACCCCCTCTTAATAGTACGGCTTTCCTACGACTCAAATCCACCAAAAAGAAACGTAGAGAAACGTCGTCTTCAACAGTCTTCGAGGGGCACCAAACCGTCTTGTACCTAGTGAAGAAATGTCTGAGAAACTCAAAGGCACACGATTAGTCCGCAAAAGCATTGCAATCAATCACCAAAACACCTAAGGGATAAATATGCACTTACAATCTCCCCCTTTTTGGTGGATTGATGACAATACGGGATTTGCGCAAAAGGGAAATAAACTATAGCAAAGGCAAACCCCTCCTCTCTAAAATATAGACGGGCTCCCCCTAGACGTGTGCAAACTAGATGAATGCTTTGGACTGCATAGCACACAACTAGGATCAACACTCCCCCTATATTTTAGAGACAAGGCATATCTAGCAATGATAAGGGTAAACAACTACTAAACGAGCATAAAACACATAGGTAGCACAATGTAACATAAACTCGCTAAGAAAGGATAAAGTGCATATATCTTACACCATATGAAGGATAAGTCTCAAACCAAACCAAAACAACAAAACGAGGTTCAAACGAGACAGCAAATACACCAGCAAACACACCAAACACACCAAACACAACGACACACGAGCAAATCCCTACACTCTCTCCCCCTTTGGCATCGAGACGCCAAAAAGGCAGAGAGGACACCTACACACTCGGGGTGGCTCAAGCGGAGAAATCATCCCAGCGCTCCTCCTCAGACTCGGCGGCAGGGATGTCCTCCTCGAAGTCCGCGTCAGAGTCAGTCCACTTGTAGCCCTGCTTCGCCATCCACTCGGCCTCTGGAGTGATGTTCCTCTCTGACCAACTGGAATGAGCCTCACCAAAGACCTTCAGGATGTGCAAGTCATGGCGACGAGCCTCCTTTGAGGCAACGTGAGTCCTGTACTTCCCCTTAGCTTGCATGCAGAAGAGAGTCTTCATCTTGTCCTTCAGCTTCTTGGCCCACGAGGGCATAGAGGAACTCCGGGAAGACCTAGCAGCATGGTCCTCAGCAACATCCTCAGCTCCAGTCTCCTCCTCACCAACATGCCTCCTAGCAGCAGACGCCTCAGCACGAGTGGTAGTGTTGGCCCGGTTGGGCTTGACATGGAGATAGATGGGATCATGCCTAATCCAGTCTGGTGCAAGGAACTCATCTCCAGGGTACATCTTCTCCCAAGTCTTGGAGATCAGCAGAAACAGGTACGGCCCATAGATAGGGACCTTGCGGTTGAACACCGCAAACCGAAGCTCATGCCACATGATGTGTCAGACATCAAGAGGCTGAGTCTGAGACACCCGGGCCTCCTCGCACATGAGCATCATATCCACCATAAATGCATGAACCTTATCCTTGTCGCCAATGCGCGGGAACAGAGAGTTGCGGAAGGTGCGATACATGATATCCAGAAAGGAGTTCAGCACCCAAGCTGACTTGCCATTGGCGAGCACCTTCTCAACAAAGTACTGCTGGAGCTTGTCCTTGTTAGTAGACTCAGAATTGGCATGGGGACAAACACCGACAGGAGTGTTGAGTCCGTCATCTGGAACATGCAACAGGTCCATGAACTCCTTCCAGATAGCGGTCAACTGACGGCCGTTGGTCATCCATGTCATCCGCCGCTCCTCCCTAGGGTGAAAGTACACAGAGGCAAAGAACTAACAAACAAGCTCAGGGTCAAAGTCCAGATGAAAGGAGATCACATGCTCAATGCCAAACTGCTCCACCAAGTCCAGAGCCTCTCCAAAGTACTCACGATACTGTTCCTTCCTCATGTGATGCATGTCAATCCACTTGACCTCCACGTAGGTATTCTGCTTGTTCTTGATGACATCCAGATAAATGAGAGTCTGCTGCTTGGTCCAGAACAACTCACAGCCTCTGATAACAGCACGAGGATTCACATACGGGTTCATCTGCCTGAGACGGACATACTCAGCGGAGGGAATCTCGTCCATGCTCTTAGTGGGTTCCTTGTTCTTGTTAGCGGTGGTCTGGACATTGCGCTTGGGCGCATTGGGGCTCTCTGCGGCTTCACCTTGATTGCGCAAACGCTTGGATCCAGTGTCGCGACTGGGATTGGAACAGCGAGAGCCACCACCTGAGACACAAAGCGCAAAACACACACGAAAACCAAGAAGGATCAATGCAAAGACCACGGCAAAGAAAAAGAAACACTTAGGAAGCATACATGCTAAATGCCATGAGAAAGATTGGACCAAACGGTAGTACTGCCAGGTGTTGCGGTACTAAAATTATAGTACCGCCCCAAGTCGCGGTAGTACCGTGTGCTGTCACGGTAGTACCGTGTCTGGGAGCAGTAGTAAGATTTTAGTCTTGCCGCCAGGCGGTAGTAATCAAGACCGACCGGGCGGTAGTACCGGACTAGCGGTAGTACCGCACATGTGGGGCGGTAGTACCGCACCGCGTCAGATCCGAACGAGATTTTGAATCTGATAAGGACCATGAAACCACGGCGGTACTACGGTTGATCAAATCTATCACAAGACAACATAGCAGGTATAATCCCTACACACTACTACTCTCCAACATCCTACTCTTGCAACGATTTAGCCTAAAATCTCAAGAACACATGCATCTCCCCAAAAGCCTAGAGGCAAAGAAAACAACCAAAAGAGAGAGGGATTTGGGGAAAGACCTTCTTCCATGGCAAGAGCACATGGTGGGGAACGATCCCACCGGTCGGAATCGAAGGAGAGCAGCCGAAGGCAGAGATTCGGCGAGGGACGCCGGCCCTTGTTCTTGAGCGAGAAAAAGAGACGGAGTGGGGAAAACTGGCGAATGGGTATGGGGAGTTAGAACTCCCCTGCACATCCTTATCCCCCACACGTCTGCGACGGCGCGTAGTACCGCACTTCATCGCGGTAGTACCGCTCGGGCTAAAATACCGCACCCAAGCGGCAGTACGGCTCTCCCAGGCGGTAGGAAAAAATTACTACCGCGCTGGGGCGATAGTAACGTGCTCTCTACGCGCTGTAGTACCGTAGCAAGCTACGGTAGTACCGTGAGCTCAAGAAAAAGCTGGTCTCAAACACACTAAAAAGGGGTCTTCGCAAAGAAACTTTGAGCACAAGAGACACCACAAGAACATGCACAACACAAAGGCAGAACGACAACCGACAGCAAGAAACAACTACGCGACACCACCTCTCCAACGAGAGGGCGGTGGCCGGAGCCACCTATGTTTGAGTCAATTGGTATGCCACTGCAAAGAATTATCCTTGGGCCCATGACCAAAACTCGTCTATGAAGCACAAGTACCATCAAAAATGGCTAATGTGAAAGAGTTGATCGATTTATGCATAATGGGGGGAGGGAGAGTTCATTGAGAGAACAACACTCCCCCTATGTCCATGCCTACACCTAAACAAGATAACAAGTTGAGTATGGTGGGGTGTGCAAGGGTTCAAGCAACATTGCTCGAATCAATGATATTTAGCTCATGCCTTAACTCGTGAAATCTTGATTCATCCAAAGGCTTCGTGAAGATATCTGCAAGGTTATCATGAGTGTTGACGTAGTTGAGCTCGATCTCCCCTCACCTAATTTGATCCCGGATGAAGTGATACCGAATCTCAATATGCTTCGTCTTGAAGTGTTGCAACGGGTTGAGAGAAATCTTGATGGCACTTTCATTGTCACACCAAAGAGGCACTTTGTCACAAATAATACTGTAATCCTTTAAAGTTTACCTCATCCATAAGAGTTGTGCACAACAACTACCGACCGCTACATACTCCGCTTCGGTGGACGAGAGAGACACACAACTTTGCTTTTTGGAAGACCAACTTACCAAAGAGCAACCAAGGAATTGGCACCCTCCAGAAGTGGACTTCCTATCCATTTTGTCTCCCGCCCAATCGGAATCCGAATATCCTACAAGCTTGAAGTTTGCTCCTCTCGGGTACCATAGGCCAAAGTTTGGGGTATGAGCCAAATATCGAAAGATTCGCTTGACCGCCACATAGTGGCTTTCCTTAGGTGCAGCTTGAAACCGTGCACACATTACCACACTCAACATGATATCCGGTCTAGATGCACAAAGGTAAAGCAAGGATCCAATCATGGAGCGATATACCTTTTGATCCACCGCTTTACCATTGGGATCGATGTCAAGTTGGCACTTAGTGGGCATTGGAGTGGAAGCCGGCTTGACATCGCTTATCTTGAATCTCTTGAGCATGTCTTGTGTGTATTTGGCTTGGTTGATGAAGGTACCTTCTCTTCTTTGCTTCACTTCGAAACCTAGAAAGAACTTCAACTCTCCCATGGAAGACATCTTGAACTTTGAGGTCATTAGTGCGGCAAATTCATCATTGAAAGCTTTGTTAGGGGAACCAAAGATAATGTCATCCACATATAGTTGGCACACAAACAACTCCCCATTAACCTTCTTAGTAAAAAGAGTGGGATCGATGAGCCCAACTTCAAACCCGCGATCTTGTAGCAACTCGGTAAGGTGGTCATACCACGCACGTGGGGCTTGTTTAAGGCCATAGAGTGCCTTGTCGAGTTGATACACATGATCGGGAAAGTAGGGATCCTCGAACCCGGGGGGGTTGTTTGACGTAAACCAACTCATTAATAGGACCATTAAGAAAAGCACTCTTCACATCCATTTGTTGCAACTTAAAGTTGTGATGAGAAGCATAAGCAATCAACAAACGAATGGATTCAAGATTTAGCAACGGGAGCAAAGGTTTCAGTGTAGTCGATTCCCTCGTCTTGGTAATAACCTTGTGCCAAGAATCTTGCCTTGTTGCGAATGATGGTTCCATGAGCATCTTGTTTGTTCTTGAAAATCCACTTGGTCCCAATGACATTGTGGTTCCCCGTTGGCCTTGGCACCAATCTCCACACCTTGTTGTACTCGAAGTTGTTGAGTTCTTCATCCATGGCATTAAGCCAATCCGGATCTTCAAGAGCTTCATATACCTTTTGGGGTTCAACACAAGAAACAAACGCGTGATGTTCACAATAGTTTGCCAATTGTCTACGAGTTCTTACCCCCTTTTGGATGCTTCCAAGTACATTCTTCATGAGATGACCCTTGGTGGTGAGCTTGGAAGCAATCTTGGCGGAACGACGCTCTAATTCCTCCTCGGAGGTGAGTTGAGGAGCGGTCACTTGATCATCTTGAGCACCGTCTTGAGCATGTTCTTTATCTTGAACTTGCTCGGGGGAGAGAACTTGACCTTGGGCATCACTTGGTGTGTCAACATCGTCTTGAGCATGATCTTGCCCTTGGTCTTGTTCATGAGGTTGAGGGCCTTCACTTTGTTCTTCGGAAGCGTGTGGGCCTTGGGTTGGTGATGGCTCCACTTGAGTGGAGCATTGTCCTTCTCCTTCGGCCACAAGGGGTTCCTCAACGGGTAGGATAAAACCAACACCCATTCTTCTTATGGCTTGAGGAGGAATTTCATCACCTACATCACAAGTGCCACTTTGCTCCGCTTGGGAGCCGTTATTCTCATCAAACTCCACGTTACACGTCTCCTCAATAAGTCCCGTGGATTTATTGAGGACACGGTAAGCATGAGAGTTTGTAGCATAACCAACAAATATGCCCTCATAAGCTCTAGCTTCAAACTTAGACAACCAAACACCTTTCTAGAGAATGAAGCACTTGCACCCGAACACCCGAAAGTACTTGAGGTTGGGCTTGTTACCGGTGAGTATCTCATATGGAGTCTTTTTCAAGCCCTTGCGGAGGTAGAGCCGATTGGATGCATGACATGCGGTGTTGATGGCTTCGGCCCAAAAGTTGTATGGAGACATGAACTCCGCCATCATGGTCCTTGCCGCATCCATCAACGTCCGGTTCTTCCTCTCCGCGACACCGCTTTTGTTGAGGGGTGTAGGGTGCAGAATATTGATGCTTGATCCCCTCATCACTAAGAAACTCATCCAAGGTGTAGTTCTTGAACTCGGTGCCGTTGTCACTTCTTATTGTCAAGATCTTTGCATTGTGTTGATGGTGTGCTTCATTTGCAAAGTCAATGACGGTTTGTTGGGTCTCGCTCTTCCTCTTGAAGAAATACACCCAAGTATATCTTGAGTAGTCATCCACAATCACAAAGCAATACTTCCTACCCCCAAGACTATCAAAGGATGGAGGCCAAAAGAGATCCAAGTGAAGGAGTTCCAAAGGCCTCTTCGAGTAAATGATAGTCGTGGGAGGGTGAGCCTTTTCATGAAGCTTTCCTTCGATACAAGAACTGCAAGCACGATCCTTAGCAAAACTAACATTCGTTAGTCCACGGACATGGTCCCCCTTGAGAAGACTTTGCAAAGATCTCATATTGACATGGGCTAAACGGCGATGCCAAAGCCATCCCACATCAACTTTAGCCATTAGGCATGCCGCGGTCTTAGTGGGTACCTCCGAAAAGTTAATCACATAGAGACCGTTCTCGACATGCCCAACAAAGGCTACTTTAAGAGTCTTGCTCCAAAAGAGGGCCACGGTATAAATATCAAAGAAAGTGGCAAAGCCCATGATTGCAAGTTGACGAACGGAAAGTAAATTGTATGCAAGGGACTCCACAAGCATGACCTTCTCGATCGTGAGATCATGAGAAATGAAAACCTTGCCGAGTCCCAATACCTTATAAGACGAGGCATCACCCCACTCGACATTGGTGGCCATAGAAGGAATCTTGTGCACGTCCACCACCAAGTCCTTGCTTCCGGTCATATGATTTGTAGCTCCACTATCGAGCAACCATGATCCCCCACCAGAAGCAAACACCTACAAGAGATCAATGCTTGGTTTTAGGTACCCATTTTGTAATGGGTCCTTTGATGTTAGTAACAAGGGTCTTAGGAACCCAAATAGACCATTCAATGTACTCATGAGGAGAACCAACAAATTTGGCATAAACGTGCCCATCACTAGCACGGCATAACACATAAGAGGGATTAAAATCGTCGGCTTTGTTGGGAGGGGTGGCATTGCCCTTCTTGACATCGCCACCCTTTGTGTTGTTCTTCTCCTTGGAAGCACCCTCTCCCTCCCTCACAAAAGTTTGCTTCAGAGGAGGAGGTCGTTTGGTCTTGTCATTCTTCTTCTTGTTCTTGGGCTTGGGTGTGAACCCAATCCCCTCCTTGGCCACAACTTCCTTTTGATTACTCAAAAGGTCGTTGAGGTTCTTCTCACCTTGTATGCATGTGACAAGGCCTTTCTCAAGTTGCTCCTTCAACTTAGCATTCTCCTCAACAAGATGCACATGCTCACAACAAGGGTTAGTAGAATTTGCATTATCAATCAACACCATATGAGGAAAAGTGGCTTTCTCCTTGGTTAGCTTCACTTGGAGTTGATCATGAGACTCTTTGAGGCTAGCATGAACACCCTTCAAGACTTTGTGAGCCTTGTCGAGAATGTCAAACTCCTCGTTGAGTCTAGCAAGATCAACCCCAAGCTTCGCCTTCTCGGAGCTTAGCACACGAGACACAACAAGAGCATGATCATCATTGTATGACTCCTCAAGATCCAAACGAAGACCATGCTCTTCCTCAAGAGCATTGGAAAAATTCGAAATCTCATCGGCATAGTCACGACTATGCCCCTCCATCTTAGAGATGGTTTCTTCATGAGCCTCGATCATGTCATTGGCTTCACCAAGTTGTTCCAAGAGAGCAACGAAGTGCTTCTTGTATTTGCCCTTGAGTTTACCCATAAAGGCCTCAAACTCATTCTCCTCCACATTAGTTGCCTCATGTTCATCAATGCAATCCGTCAAAGAAGAATGATTTATGATGGTAGTTTTGATGTTGGGGGTTACCTTGTTGGTGGCTTTAGCCATGAGGCACTTGGTGGTGATGCTCTCATTGGGTGAGTCGAAGAGAGACACCCGGGGAGTCGTCGCAATGGCAACGGAGGCCATGGCAATTGACTCACCATCTTTATCATCATCATCATCCTCATTGTACTCTTCTTGTACCACCAAAGCCTTGTGAGGAGTCTTCTTGGTGAAGTTGCTCTTGTTGGGGAAAGACTTGGCCTTGTCCTTACGGATGAGCTTGCCACCATTGTCTTCCCTCTTCTCATACGGGCACTCCGCAACAAAATGACTCACATTGCCACAATTGAAGCAAGTCCTCACTCGTTGCTTGCCCTTTGCGCCACTTGAGCTGCTCTTGTTGAAGTTGGGCCTTGAGTTCTTCTTGCTCCAAAATTGCCTTGAAGCAAGGGCCATGTGTTCATGATAGGCATACTTTGTATCTTCGAGGTTGCTCTCTTCTTCCTCCTCCTCTTCATCTTCATCGACACAAACCTTGGCCTTCAATGCAAGGTTGGGCTTCTTTGCTCTTTGGGAGCGAAGCACCGCATTGTCGGCGGTCTTGTCCAATATACTCATAGCCACAAACTCATCCAACACATCACTTGAGGACAAGGTGTGAAAGCCCGGCCTTTGACGGATGACGGAGGACATGGCTTTGTGGTAGGGCATCATTGCCTTGAGAAATTTGGCGCTTGATCCAATTGTCATCCGTGTCCTTACTTCCATGATCCCGGAGAGAGACCGCGAGCTTGGTAACTCTCCGATAGAGCTCACGAGGTTCTTCATCTTCTTTCATTGCAAACTCATCGGCTTCATCTTGTACCACTTCATAATTGGAACATTGAATGCTTGCGCTTCCCCGATAGAGGGAGACCACTTTGTGCCAAGCTTCTTTGGCTAATGAGTAGGGCCGAAGATGTGGGAGGTCTTCGGGAAGGATTGCTTCTTGGATGATGAAGAGAGTATTTTTCATTGAATTGATCATCCACGGCTTCTCTAGGAGTGAAGTTGCTCCGTTCATGCGGATAAAAACCTTCTTCAATGATTCTCCAAAGGTTAGTGTTCACATGATTTAAATGACGCTTAAAACGATAGACCCAAGAATCAAAATCCTCCTTTTTATCAATCTTGGGGGGAGGACCGGCATGATTCAAATGAGTAGAAGGAATCGGTCCACCATAAACGGGTGGAGGTTGCACATGGGCAAAGATGCCGGTGCCATTCTTACCACTAGACATAGGAGCTTTCTCACTAGTAGCTTCCCCCTTGTCGGGGTTAGCATCCGTATCCGTGTTGGCGGGATCACCCACTTTCACGGGCGCGGTGGAAAGTTTAAGCCCTTCTAATAATTCCTTAAACATGTCTTTGACCTCGGTCGTCATGGAGGTTTTCAATGTGTCCAACGCCACATTGAATTCCTCACGTGAGATCGAAGTTACCTCATCTCCGTAGACGATATCGGATTCGGCCGAGTGCTCTCCTACATCGCTCACGACGTCAACCATACGCCAGACGGTAAAGTCCTTAAAAGAGACGAGGCTCGATACCAATTGAAAGGATCGATATAGTTGACTAGAGGGGGTGAATAGGCAACTAACAATTTTAGCTTTTCTTTACCAAATTAAACTTTGCATCAAAGTAAGTTGTCTAGATATGCAACTAGGTGGACAACCTATATGATGCAACAAACACAAGCATAAGCACGCAATGCATGTAACACAAATAAGCTTGCACAAGTAAAGGGATGAGATAACCAAGAGTGGAGCCGGTGGAGACGAGGATGTGTTATCAAGTTCCTTCCTTTTGAGAGGAAGTACGTCTCTCATACAGCGGTGTGGAGGCACAATGCTCTCCAAGAAGCCACTAGGGCCATCGTATTCTCCTCACGCCCTCACACAATGTGAGATGCCGTGATTCCACTATTGGTGCCCTTGAAGGCGGCGACCGAACCTTTACAAACAAGGTTGGGGCGATCTCCACAACTTAATTGGAGGCTCCCAACGACACCACGAAGCTTCACAACAATGGACTATGGCT
The DNA here is from genome assembly GCA_021605145.1 of Aegilops bicornis. Taxonomy (NCBI): domain Eukaryota; kingdom Viridiplantae; phylum Streptophyta; class Magnoliopsida; order Poales; family Poaceae; genus Aegilops; species Aegilops bicornis. The sequence goes on from CM038675.1 coordinate 575,057,473, forward strand.
CATGGTGACCTCAACCGTCTAGGGTGCTCAAACACCCAAGAGTAACAAGATCCGCAAGGGATTAGTGGGGGAATCAAATTTCTCTTGGTGGAAGTGTAGATCGGGTTTTTCAACCACTCCCGAGCAAATCAATAAGTTTGATTGGCTAGGGAGTGAGATCGGGCGAAAATGGAGCTTAGGAGCAACAATGGAGCTTAGGGTTGGAAGAGGTGGTCAACGAGAGGTAGCAGACGACCCTTTTATAGTGGTGGACGAAATCCAACCGTTATCCACTTACCCAGCCCGCGACACGCGGTACTACCGCTCTAGGGGCGCGGTACTACCGCTAGGCCACTCGGTACTACCATGGGCCACCACGCAATTACTATCGGCTGCAGCCGGGGCTACAATGAGCTGACAGGGGCAAGATTATCATGAAGCGGTGCATTATCCTCCTTGCGGTACTACCGCAAGGCAGGAAGGCCCTAGCCTGGGAAGGGCGCAGATGAATAAAAATACATCCGTGCCTACTTTCGGTGGAAAACAAACGGTGCAAAAACCCGACGAGGTACTACCGCTGGAGAGAAGTACTACCGCGTGGCTGCTGGATCAGACCAGACGGTACTATCGCAAGGCGCGGTATTACTACTGGAGGCGCGGATGTAAAAATTACATCCGCCTACTACCAAGAACGCAGCGGTATTTGGCACTGGGGCCATAGTAGTCTGACTCGGAGGAGCGGTACTACCGTGGGCTCGCGGTACTACCGCTGAGCCACGCAGTACTATCGGGTGCTCATGTACTACCGCCCCTGTGGAGCAGATTACCGCAAGCACAAAGAACAAAGCAGCCAAGGCAATCACAACGAGGATAGACGGGGGATGCTCCATAGTGCAAGGGAAAGGTGGAGACAAGGAAGGGAACGTGTATGTGATGATTCCACCCAAACCTTTCCGACGCGGACCCCCTCTTAATAGTACGGCTTTCCTACGACTCAAATCCACCAAAAAGAAACATAGAGAAACACCGTCTTCAACAGTCTTCGAGGGGCACCAAACCGTCTTGTACCTAGTGAAGAAATGTCTGAGAAACTCAAAGGCACACGATTAGTCCGCAAAAGCATTGTCATCAATCACCAAAACACCTAAGGGATAAGTATGCACTTACAAGCACTCTTGAGAGCACTAAGATCTGGAACACACATGTGACAAGCCTCATCCTTGTTGTTAATGCATCTACCAATAAAGAGAGCAAAATAATGTATGGCAAGAAAATGGATGCTCCCTATGGTAGCTTGCGTGATTTCTCTAGATTCCCCCACAGATATAATAGCAAAAAAGTCTTTAAATTCATATTTGCGAGGTTCACTGGCATTACCCCACTGCGGGAGTTTACAAGCAGTATTAAAATCTTCTAAGTCCATGGTATAAGATTTATCATAGAGATCAAATAGGACAGTGTGAGAATTGCGCGAGGGTGCAAATTTAAACCTTCTCACAAAGTAATCAGTTAGGTGGTAATATTGGGGGCACTTATCTGACATGAAGCCCTCGAGTTCAGCATTACACACATATGCGTCACATTCCTCCTTAATTCCTGCTTGGACCACAAAATCTTCTGACGGCCATTCACAAGGCCGCATTTGATCTTCTCTTGCTTGAGCTGGTTGGTGATTTTTTCTGGAGGAAGAAGGAGTGTGTGGGTGCTAGAATAAGTGGAGGGGGGCCACGAGGGGCCCATGAGGCAGGGGGCATGCCCAGGGGGGTAGGAGCACCCCCACCCTCGTGAACAGGTGGTTGCCCCCTCTGGTGTGTTCTCGGTGCCAGATTTTCTTAAATATTCTAGAAAAAATCATATTTCATTTTCGGGGCATTTGGAGAAGTTTTATTTTTGGGGTATTTTTTATTGCAAGGATAATTCAGAAAACAGGTAGAAAATACTATTTTTGTTTTATTTAATCTAAATAACAGAAAGTAAAAGGAGTGTACAGAGAGTTGTGCTTTGTAACTTCATCCATCTCATGCTCATCAAAAGGAATCCACTAACAAGGTTGATAAAGTCTTGTTAACGAACTCATTCCCAATCGCATGAAACCGGAGAATTTTCGAATAATACTAAGTTACCTCAACGGGGATATGCATGTCCCCAACAATAAGAGTATCATATTTCTTCTTGACAGTAGGAAGAGGAAATTCAAAACCTCCAATAACGATCGATGAAAATTTTCCAATAGAATTGATACTATGGACTTGAGGTTGTTTCCTCGGAAAGTGTACCGTATGCTCATTACCATTAACATGAAAAGTGACATTGTTGCAATCAATAACAGTCCCTGCAGTATTCAAAAAGGGTCTACCAAGGATAATCGACATACTATCGTCCTCGGGAATATCAAGAATAACAAAGTCTGTTAAAATAGTAACGTTTGCCACCACAACAGGCACATCCTCACAAATACCGACAGGTATAGCAGTTGATTTATCAGCCAATTGCAAAGAAATTCTAGTACGTGTCAACTTATTCAAATCAAGTCTACGATATAAAGAGAGAGGCATAACACTAACACTGGCTCCAAGATCACGTAAAGCAGTTTTAACATAGTTTCTTTTAATGGAGCATGGTATAGTTGGTACTCCTGGATCTCCAAGTTTCTTTGGTATTCCACCCTTAAAAGTATAATTAGCAAGCATGGTGGAAATTTCAGCTTCCGGTATCTTCCTTTTATTTGTAACAATTCCTTTCATATACTTGGCATAAGGATCCATTTTAAGCATATCAGCCAAACGCATACGAAAAAGATGGGTCTAATCGTTTCAGCAAAGCGCTCAAAATCCTCATCATCCTTTTTCTTGGATGGTTTAGGAGAAAAAGACATGGGTTTCTGAACCCATGGTTCTCTTTCTTTACCGTGCTTCCTAGCAACGAAGTCTCTCTTATCATAAGTTGATTCTTTGATTTTGGGTTATCAAGATCAACATCAGGTTCAATCTCTACATCATTGTTATTACTAGGTTGAGCATCAACATGAACATCATCATCAATATTATCACTAGGTTCATGTTCATTACCAGATTGTGTTTCAGCATTAGAAATAGAAATATCATTGGGATTCTGATACGTCTCCAAAATATCTATAATTTTTGATTGTTCCATGATATTATATTATCTGTTTTGGATGTTTAATGGGCTTTACTAACCACTTTTATATTATTTTTGGGACTAACCTACTAACCCAAGGCCCAGTGCAAATTGCTGTTTTTTTGCCTATTTCGGTGTTTCACAGAAAAGGAATATCAAACAGAGTCCAAACAGAATGAAACCTTCGGGAGAGTGATTTTTGGAACAAACGTGATCCAAAGGACTTAGAGTAGACGTCAAGAAATCAACAAGGAGGCCACGGGGCAGGGAGGCGCGCCTACCCCCCGGGCGCCCCAACCCTCGCGGCCCCTCGCAGCTCCACCGACCTACTTCTTCCTCCTATATATACCCATATACCCCGAAACCAACCAGAGCACCACGAAACCCTATTTCCACCGCCGCAACCTTACCAGACTGTGAGATCCCATCTTGGCGTTTTCCGCGCTCACGGAGGGGGAATCGATCACGGAGGGCTTCTACATCAACACCATAGCCTCTCTGATGATGTGTGAGTAGTTTACCATAGACCTTCGGGTCCATAGTTATTAGCTAGATGGCTTCTGATCTCTCTTTGGATCTCAATACAAAGTTATCCTCGATCTTCTTGGAGATCTATTCAATGTAACTCTTTTTGCGGCGTGTTTGTCGAGATCCGATGAATTGTGGGTTTATGATCAAGATTATCTATGAACAATATTTGAACCTCCTCTGAATTCTTTTATGTATGATTTGTTATCTTTGCAAATCTCTTCGAATTATCAGTTTGGTTTGGCCTACTAGATTGATCTTTCTCGCAATGGGAGAAGTGCTTAGCTTTGGGTTCAACCTTGCGTTGCTCGATCCCAGTGACATAAGGGGAAATGACACATATTGTATTTTTGCCATCGAGGATAAAAAGATGGGGTTTATATCATATTGCTTTGAGTTTATCCCTCTACATCATGTCATCTTGCCAAATGTGTTACTCTGTTCTTATGAACTTAATACTCTAGATGCATGCTGGATAGCGGTTGATGTGTGGAGTAATAGTAGTAGATGCAGAATCGATTCGGTCTACTTGTCGTGGACATGATGCCTATATACATGATCATGCCTAGATATTCTCATAATTATGCACTTTTCTATCAATTGCTCGACAGTAGTTTGTTCACCCACTGTAATACTTATGCTATCTTGAGAGAAGCCACTAGTGAAACCTATGCCCCCCGGGTCTATTTTCCATCATATTAATCTTCCGTCGACTAGCTATTTCTTTCGTTGTTTATTTTGCAATCTTTACTTTTAGTATTTATCATAAAAATACCAAAAATATTATCTTATCATCTCTTTCAGATCTCACTTTTGCAAGTGGCCGTGAAGGGATTGACAACCCCTTTGTCGTGTTGGTTGCAAGGTTCTTATTTGTTTGTGTAGGTACGAGGGACTTTCGTGTGGCCTCCTACTGGATTGATACCTTGGTTCTCAAAAACTGAGGGAAATACTTACGCTACTTTGCTGCATCACCCTTTCCTCTTCAATGGAAAACCAATGTATGCTCAAGAGGTAGCAGATTCTCAGGTGTGTCTACAACAGGTTCACTAGAAGCATGCAAAGTCCTATCATTTTTTCTTTTCTTCCTCTTAGAAGGACTAGGTGCATCAACATTAGTTCTCTGAGAATCCTGCTCAATTCTGTAAGGGTGGCTGACGGTGTCCTGGACTAGGGGTACTCACCACGTCATCTCCTGATCTGTTAGATTGGGCCGAGGACCCCCATGGTCGTATACTCATGGGCTACCAGATACCGCCAGATACAAGGAAGATTCCACAAGACTTGGCGATCAAGACAAGGACTCCTCCCCACTGGCGTATTCGGCTAGGACTCTTGTTATCCTAGGCCTCTCGTGCATTATATAAACTGAGGCCAGGCTAGTCGATAGAGAAACAACAACAATCATACCATAGGCTAGCTTCTAGGGTTTAGCCTCTCTGATCTCGTGGTAGATCTACTCTTGTACTACCCATATCATCAATATTAATCAAGCAGGAGTAGGGTTTTACCTCCATCGAGAGGGCCCGAACCTGGGTAAAAACATTGTGTCCCTTGTCTCCTGTTACCATCCGCCTAGACGCACAGTTCGGGACCCCCTACCCGAGATCCGCCAGTTTTGACACCGACATTGGTGCTTTCATTGAGAGTTCCTCTCTGTCATCATCTTTAGGCCCGATGGCTCCTCCGATCATCAACAACGATGCGGTCCAGGGTGAGACTTTTCTCCCCGGACAGATCTTCAGATTCGGCGGCTTTGCACCGCGGGCCAATTCGCTTGGCCATCTGGAGCAGATCGAAAGCTACGCCCCTAGCCATCAGGTCAGATTTGGAAGTTTGAACTACACGGCTGACGTCCGCGGAGACTTGATCTTCGACGGGTTCGAGCCACAGCTGAGCGCGTCGTGCTGTTACAATGGGCATGATCTAGCTCTATCGCCGAACAGTGCCCTAGTGGCCGCGCCCGTGTCCGCTCCGACCCTCAGCTCGGAGCCAACTGCGCCAATCGAGGACGGGTGGCTGGACACCGCCTCGGGGGCTGCAATCTCTACGGCGATTGAGCCGAACACTAGCCTTGTCCTTTGTGAAGCTTGTGACTCCAAGGTGCCGGACTCCCCTCCGGACTCCGAACCTTCCGCGCCCCTGCCAATCGAATCCGATTGGGCGCCGATCATGGAGTTCACCGCCGCGGACATCTTTTCAAAGACTCGCCCTTCAGCGACATTCTGAATTCACTAAAGTCTCTCTCTTTATCAGGAGAGCTCTGGCCGGACTATGGTCAGCAAGGTTGGGATGCGGACGACGAAGAAATTCAAATCCCACCCACCACCCACTTCGTAGCCACTATCGATGATTTAACCTTTGGCCCGAGATCCGCCTAGGCTTCAACATCGCCACCCCACGGATTACACGGAGTGAGCATACCGGCATCGCCGCACGGTCACTTCATCAAGCCGGCATCGACCACGTCACGACCTGCATCGGCAGGGCCGCACTATTGCTTCTTCAAGCTGGTGTCCATCACGCCAACCTACTTCGACATCTCGGCTGGACCGGGGGCTTCGCCATCTCTTCATCAACCTACTCCGGACACTTCGGCGTCACTAGCCGACCAGCTCCGTCACGTTAGCTGGACCGAGGGCTTTGCCTCGGCGATCCAACCTTTGCCAGCATTGCCATGCCGTCGTTTTATCGCCCATCAGGCAATGGGTGCGCGGATCGAGTCCCAATTTTGGGAATCACCTTCCTTCGGATTGCTACAACAAATAACTAGGTGCTATTAATCCCAGTATTGTTTGCTTGTTTGGGTTCATTTTTCCCAAGGAATTATTACTCTGGTTTGTCCATCATATGTACACAGGTCTATCAAATGGTGGCCGCATTAACGACAGTCGCATGGTAATTCGGTCAGTTTCCGTACATAGTCCGGCAAACGCCGCATCCGGAGCTCGGACCGACCTATGAATTCAGGCTTTGCCACGCCTTTACCGCATCACGCCGACGCCCTGCATCGACATTGACTTCGGCGCCAGGCCATATTTCTTTTATTACTCACTTTGCATAAATTATTTATTATGCAACTTTTATTTTTAATTATCATTATTACTATTATCTCTGTTTTGCACCATTTTTGTGCACAGGAAAATGATCCGGGGACCTCGGTGTCACTCTGCCGGTCTGCATTAACCGTGCTATGTCATCACTTCGGTGTGTCGAGCTCTCCGCTCCACCGCCTCGGGACCGGCTTGGGGGATGGAACCTTGTCCCCTATCAAGCTCGGACCGCGTCATCAATACCGAACACATTAACCAGCTAAGTCGCTTTCATGCTCAAAGCTTTAATTTCTAACTTGTGTTCGGTTCGACCAAGCATTATACTTTTTGGAAAAATGTTGCTTGTAAAAAATTTTCTTGTCCAAACTTTGTTTGTGACGCATAAATTCAAATACCCAATTCATTTGGGGGCTTCCTTCATGAAGCTTTTCCTCTTGCATATGATTATACTTGTACGGCTTCATTCCTTGTTCGTGTATTACGCCACAATATGCACCATATTGACTTAAGCGATTTGCAAGCTGGGTTGCCTCGCTCCTGTGTTTACCCCTACGTTCCCGATTGTTCGGCTAGGGAGTAAAGGGAGCACCTCTGCGATTGTCACGATCGGGTCATCCAAGCCGGACCTCAGACTGGGTGAAGCCGAAAGCTAGCGCTCTTATAGTTTTAAATGATGGTCGGCACACAAAGGAACTCATGAGTACAAAAAATATATTGCACAAGTCTCATAATAACAATGAGCACCGAAGAAAGCTATCGGTGGGGGTACTATTTTCTTCGAAGATGCTTCTTACACTTCGCAGTAATATAGCATAAGTTCCATGAGCGTGCTTTATGCATTCTGACCTTATCGCCTGATTGCCTGGTTATTGGAAACACCATCGATATTCTTGACAGATGGAGTACATAACACTTTTCGGTCCTTGACCGAAGAGGGAGAAGCCGACGGTCGGTTAAGACGCGTTTAAAGTTTGGTTGAACATAGATATGATATAAGTACTTTGGTACATGCAATCATTCTTTTACCCAAGTCACTTGGGGGCTCTTAAATTTATATGAGCCGTTTTATGATAAGTGTTCTTCTTCTTAGTCGTTGCAAAGTTTTATTATTATTATTATCTATCACTCCTTTTTTCGACACGAGCGTGTGGTCACTAGCCGGGGAGCCTAATTTCTCTCTCAAAGCCGCTAGAGTTTAGTTTGATAAGCGGCGAATGAGAAGTACTCCGCCCTCGGGATAGGAGGTTGAAGCCGTAGGCTGACCCGCTTGAAGTCTTGAGATAGGATGTATCATGTTAAAGCACGGCGTAAGCACTTCTTTTGCTAAGGCCAATTTTGGATTGGCACCGAACACTTGATCTCGTTCGGACGTCAAGTTTTCTTGACGTTTTTGGTTTTCCAAGCTTATGGCACTTTTTAAACTATTTGTGTGTTTTCAGCACAAGTCTCGCGATCTGCAACGCCGGACACCTTTAGAGATTCGGCAAAAACATTCTCGGATATTGCTATATATGCATCGGTTTCGAATTGTGTCTTTGGTCAATAGTTGGGTTGCCCGGCTCCTGCGCTTGCCTCCTACGTTCCGCTTTGTTCGGCTAGGTGTGCAAAGGGAGAACCACTGCGATTGTGCTTCCAGCTCACATGGTTAAGCACCTCAGTGGAGAAAGCCGAAAGCCCGGCTGTCACAATAAGCGTAAACTGGTCAGCGATCCGATGGCGGTGTTAAATGACGGGCCATTCATAACAACGGCCGAAGTGTTTACGGCTTGACCTCGATCGTCGCCCGAACACTACCGGGGCTATTAATCGGCCTCCCAAACTAAATCCTCGATATTTTGCTCTTACATTGGAGCTGAGGTTTCATGATCATGCTTAGCATGACAACCCAAAGAAAGGAACCGATAAGCGGGACTATTTTCTTTGGAAGACATTTCTTACATTAAGCGATAATATAACATATCTCTCTGTGTACCTTTGTTTATAAAATCGTATGGCCAGATTGCCTTGTTTGTTGTGAATCTTTGCCCTCATAAAGGCTTTATAAAGTAGGACAAACACTCCTCGGCTATTGGCCGAGGAGGTGGAAGCCGATGGTCGGTCAACAAAGATTTGTACAATGCGGATCCGAGCATTAATGACGTAAAGTACTTGGATACATAGAGTCATTACACATAATTTGTGATTTTACTATGGATATCAATCCTTAATTCGGCCACCCGTGCCCGCATTAAGGCTCGGGGGCTCTTGGGCTTCGGGCTTATTATTTACAAATATTAAAGGGCACATTGATCCTCGATGCGGTGTTGCCACCCGACCAATGTCTCGGGGCTACTGCATTGCCTGTCCAATGCGAGAAAATTTTAAGTGTATCTGAGTCTCGAGGAGATTTTGATCCTTAGGTTGGTCAGCCGCACCCAACCTGAGTCTTGAGGACTGAGCATGCTGCTTTTTGTGTCCCGGAGTATTCTGCCGAGCTAGGACTTGATCCTCAGACCGATTTTGCAAATCAACCTGAGTCTCGGTGACTCTGAGGATCAGCGGTCTTATGTCATCCTTCATGTGCATCTCGGGTTTTAGACGGATACCCGCCTTGAGGGCTACTGGCTATGTATCTCAGCAGAGAATAAATTGCACCAATCAAAATATTGACAAAATCGGCCCACATTCGGGTGGTGCACCACCTCGAAGCGATCCGACATAAAGCTCGGGCGCTAGTGGCTGGCAGCTCCATAGAGGGCATTTCGGCATTAAGCTTGGCTAAACTCCTTCAAACTTCTTTGAACCAAGGTGATTCGACACCTCAGATCTGATCCGGCATTGGAGCACGGATACATAGTCCGGTGTTGGAGCTCGGATACAGTCCGGCGTTGGAGCTCGGATACATAGTCCGGCGTTGGAGCTCGGATACATTCCGGCGTTAGAGCTGGGAAGCGGTCCGGCGTTGGTGCTCGGCTGCAAAAGATACCTCGAATGCAGTTCGGCGTTGGAGCTCGGACGCAAGAGGACGCGGCCGCCCGGGAACAACTTCAAACCCGAGGTGTGGCATAAAAATAACAAGGCATTGATAAAGCTCGGAAACTTAAAGGGGCTCCTCGGATACCCGACGTGTAAACTCGTCGAATGCATTTCGGCAATCCTCAAGATCGAAGATGAGAAGATTTGTTGAACCAGTTTTCAAGACCGACGACTGAAGATGAAGAACGGTTCAGAAGAATCGAGGAGCGTCCCTAACTTGAAGACCGGTTCAGGGGGCTACTGACGGTGTCCTGGACTACGGGGTACTCACCACGTCATCTCCTGATCTGTTAGATTGGGCCGAGGACCCCCATGGCCGTATACTCATGGGCCAGTCCGGACAGCTGCCGCATACAAGGAAGATTCCACAAGACTTGGCGATCAAGAGAAGGACTCCTCCCCACCGGCGTATTCGTCTAAGACTCTTGTTATCCCAGGCCTCTCGTGTATTATATAAACCGAGGCCAGGATAGTCGATAGAGAAACAACAACAATCATACCATAGGCTAGCTTCTAGGGTTTAGCATCTCTGATCTCGTGGTAGATCTACTCTTGTACTACCCATATCATCAATATTAATCAAGCAGGAGTAGGGTTTTACCTCCATCGAGAGGGCGAACACAGGTAAAAACATTGTGTCCCTTGTCTCCTGTTACCATCCGCCTAGACGCACAGTTCGGGACCCCCTACCCGAGATCCGCCGGTTTTGACACCGACAGTGGCCCTCAGGATACAAAGGTTCCTGAGTCATTTTACCCCCTCTAGTCATAACTCTAACAGCATTATCATTTTTCTTATTATTTAATTCATTGAACAAATCATTTTGAGCTTTAAGCACTTGTTCTACTTGAGTGGTAACCATATAAGCATGTTTACTAATGAGTTTAAGTTCACCTTTAATGCTAGACATATAATCACTCAAGTGTTTGATCATATAAGCATTTCGTTTCAATTGTCTACCAACATAAGCATTGAAGTTTTCTTGTTTAACAATAAAATTATCAAACTCATCTAAGCATTGGCTAGCAGACTTATAACGAGGAATATCACCTTCATCAAATCTATAGAGAGAATTTACCTTTACTATCTGTGTCGGATTATCAAGACCATGTATTTCTTCGATAGGTGGTAAATTCTTAACATCTTCAGCTTTAATACCTTTTTCTTTCATAGATTTCTTTGCATCTTGCATATCTTCAGGACTGAGAAATAGAATACCCCTTTTCTTCGGAGTTGGCTTAGGAGTTTGCTCAGGAAGTATCCAATCATTTTCATTACACAACATATTGTTCAATAGCAATTTAGCTTGATCAACAGTTCTTTCCCTGAAAACACAACCAGCACAACTATCCAAGTGGTCTCTGGAAGCATCGGTTAGTCCATTATAAAAGATATCAAGTATTTCATTTTTCTTGAGAGGATTATCAGGTAAAGCATTAACTAATTCGAGAAGCCTCCCCCAAGCTTGTGGGAGACTTTGTTCTTCAATTTGCACAAAATTATATATTTCCCTTAAGGCGGCTTCTTTCTTATGAGCGGGGAAATATTTAGCAGAGAAGTAATAAATCATATCCTGGGGACTAGCACACAACCAGGATCAAGAGAATTAAACCATGTTTTAGCATCACCCTTTAATGAGAACAGAAATAACTTAAGGATATAGTAGTAACGAATTTTTTCCTCATTAGTGAATAGGGTGTCTATATCATTTAATTTAGTAAGATGTGCCACAACAGTTTTAGATTCATAGCCATAAAAAGGATCAGATTCAACCAAAGTAATTATCTCAAGATCGACAGGGAAATCATAATCCTTATCGAAAATACAGATAGGTGAAGTAGCAAAAGCAGGGTCATATTTCATTCTAGCATTCAAAGATTTTTCTTTCAGCTTAACTAATAATTTCTTAAGATCATATCTATCATTGCAAGCAAGAAAGTCTCTAGCAGTTTCTTCATACATAACATAACCCTCAGGTACAACGGGAAATTCATATCTAGGGGGAGAATCTTCATCATCACTTTCATCAATATTATCAGTTTCAATAATTTCATTCTCTCTAGCCCTAGCAAGTTGTTCATCCAGAAATTCACCTAGTGCCACAGTAGTATCAAGCATAGAAGTAGTTTCATCATAAGTATCATGCCCGGAGACCCCCCCCTACCTCGTGGACAGCCAGGAGACCCCCCTGACTTGTTCCCGACGCCAAAATCTCTTATATATACAGAAACCTCCAGAACATAACCTAGATCTGGAGTTCCATCGCCGCAAGCCTCTGTAGCCACCGAAAACCAATCTAGACCCGTTTCGGCACCCTGCCGGAGGGGGGAACCCTCACCGGTGGACATCTTCATCATCCAGGTGCTCTCCATGACGAGGAGGGAGTAGTTCACCCTCGGGGCTGAGGGTATGTACCAGTAGCTATGTGTTTGATCTCTCTCTCGTGTTCTTGATTTGGCATGATCTTGATGTATCGCGAGCTTTGCTATTATAGTTGGATCTTATGATGTTTCTCCCCCTCTACTCTCTTGTAATGGATTGAGTTTTCCCTTTGAAGTTATCTTATTGGATTGAGTCTTTAAGGATTTGAGAACCCTTGATGTATGTCTTGCATGTGCTTATCTGTGGTGACAATGGGATATCACGTGATCCACTTGATGTATGTTTTGGTGATCAACTTGCGGGTTTAGTGACCTTGTGAACTTATGCATAGGGGTTGGCACACGTTTTCGTCTTGACTCTCCGGTAGAAACTTTGGGGCATTCTTTGAAGTTCTTTGTGTTGGTTGAATAGATGAATTTGAGATTGTGTGATGCATATCGTATAATCATACCATGGATACTTGAGGTGACATTGGAGTATCTAGGTGACATTAGGGTTTTGGTTGATTTGTGTCTTAAGGTGTTATTCTAGTATGAACTCTAGGATAGATCGAACGGAAAGAATAGCTTTGTGTTATTTTACTACGGACTCTTGAATAGATTGATCAGAGAGAATAACTTTGAGGTGGTTTCGTACCCTACCATAATGTCTTCGTTTGTTCTCCGCTATTAGTGACTTTGGAGTGACTCTTTGTTGCATGTTGAGGGATAGTTATATGATCCAATTATGTTATTATTGTTGAGAGAACTTGCAGTAGTGAAAGTATGAACCCTAGGCCTTGTTTCCTAGCATTGCAATACCGTTTACGCTCACTTTTATCAATATTTACCTTGCTATTTTTATATTTTCATATTACAAAAACCTATATCTACCATCCATATTGCACTTGTATCACCATCTCTTCGCCGAACTAGTGCACCTATACAAATTACCATTGTATTGGGTGTGTTGGGGACACAAGAGACTCTTTGTTATTTGGTTGCAGGGGTTGCTTGAGAGAGACCATCTTCATCCTATGCCTCCCACGGATTGATAAACCTTAGGTCATCCACTTGAGGGAAATTTGCTACTGTCCTACAAACCTCTGCACTTGGAGGCCCAACAACGTCTACAAGAAGAAGGTTGTGTAGTAGACATCAATCAGTTTCTGGCGCCGTTGCTGGGGAGGTGAGTGCTTGAATGTATATCTTTAGATCTTGCAATAAAATCTTTTTTGTTTCTTGTTTTATCACTAGTTTAGTCTTTACGAAAAAATGGAATTGAGGGTGCCTCATATGCTTCATCTTTTTAACGTCTTTCATGAAAATAAGGATTCCGATAATTGTGCCAAAGTGTTAGAAGAAGAATGCATTAGAATGTTTGGCACTAAATCTTTGAATGATGAGCATGATTGCAATGTTGTTAGTATGAATTCTTTGAATACCCATGATGCTAATGATATGCAAAGCCACAAGCTTGGGGATACTATGTTTGATGAAGATGATATGTTTAGTCCCCCAAGTTTTGATGAGAATATTTATTATGATGAAAGCATGCCTCCTATTTATGATGATTGTATTGATGAAAGTGGGTTTGGAAGAGTGTCAACTTTAGGAAGTAATGATCCCACTATTTTGGAGGATGTTGAATATTATTGTGATAATTATGAAAGTGGATTTGGAGAGGTCATGACTTTATTTAGTGATGAATCCACTATTTCAGAAGAGGTTCCAATTGATTATGAGAATAAAGTTGCTATCTATGATGATTATTGTGATGACATTTATGCTATAAAGAATAATGATAACAATGAAACTTGTCATCATGATTTTAGTTTTCAATTGGATTATGCCTCACATGATAGTTTTTTTGTTGAGTTTGCTCCCACTATTATTCATGAGAAGAAATTTGCTTATGTGGAGAGTAATAAAAATTATATACTTGTAGATCATGAAAAGAATGCTTTATGTGATGGTTATATTGTTGAATTCATTCATGATGCTACTGAAAATTATTATGAGGGAGGAACATATGCTTGTAGGAATTGCAATAATATCAAGTTTGCTCTCTATGTGCTTAAAGTTTTAAAGTTATGCTTGTTTTGCCTTCCTATGCTAGTTGATTATTGTTCCATAAATTGTTTGCGCACAAAATCCCTATGCATAGGAAGTGGGTTAGACTTAAATGTGCTAGTCATATTCTTCATGATGCTCTCTTTATGTTTCAATTCTTATATTTTATGTGAGCATCATTGGAATCATCATGCTTAGCTAGGGGCGTTAAACGTTAGCGCTTGTTGGGAGGCAACCCAATTTTATTTTTGTCCTTTGCTTTTGCTCCTGTTTAGTAATAAATAATTCATTTAGCCTCTGGTTATATGTGGTTTTATGTTTTAATTAGTGTTTGTGCCAAGTAGAACCTTTGGGAAGACTTGGGTGAAGTCCTTGCTATCTTGCTGTAAAAAACAGAAACTTTTGCGCTCATGAGATTAGCTGACATTTTTTACTGGAGAGTGATTTTAGGTTGATTCTTTTTGCAGATGATTAATAGACAAATTCCTCAGGTCCACCAATTTATTTCAGAATTTTGGATTCCAGAAGTATACGTATGATACAGATTACTACAGACTGTTCTGTTTTTGACAGATTCTGTTTTCTATGCGTTGTTTGCTTATTTTGATGAATCTATGAGTAGCATCGGAGGGTATGAACCATAGAGAAGTTGGAATTCAGTAGATATTACACCAATATGAATTTACAATGAGTTCACAACAGTACCTAAGTGGTGATTTATTTTCTTGTACTAACGGAGCTTACAAGTTTTCTGTTGAGTTTTGTGTTGTGAAGTTTTCAAGTTTTGGGTGAAGATACGATGGACTATGGAATAAGGAAGACACAAAAGCTCAAGCTCGGGGATGCCCAAGGAATCGATAGTTAATATTTTAAGAAGTCTCAAGCATCTAAGCTTGGGGATGCCCCGGTTGTCATCCCACCTTTCTTCTTCAACAACTACCGGTTAGTATCGGTTGAGCCTAAGTTTTTGCTTCTTCACATGATGAGTGCTATCCTTGAAATGTTGTTTTATTTTGTTTTGCTTGATGTTTGAATAATACCCCAAGATCTGAAGTTCTTAAATGAGAGAGAGTCTTCACAAAGCTACATAATTATTTAACTACTCATTGATCTTCACTTATATCTTTTTGGAGTAGTTTGTCATTTACTCGTGTGCTTCACTTATATCCTATGAGTAAATAGTTGAATGATTTGAATATCATAAATCTGAAATTATATATGTTTCATATGCTTATCCCATGGGGAGTAATGCCTTCACATATAAGAAGTAGAGGTGGTAAATTTTTTGAAGGTTAGCAAACATTGTATTGGTCACTTGAACAATTCATGAAAGAATATTGAAGAGAGATTTCACATATAAATATACTATCTTGGACATCTTCTATGATTGTGGGCCCCATTAATTATTTTCAAACCTGAGCAAATTAGTTGAAGTTGGACAAGGAAGACAACATAATGAGTTATGCTTGGGTATATTTGAATAGAAGTTATATTGTTATGCATCCTCTAACGTGTGGTGCATGCTATTTAGAATCCTTTGCTAGCCAAAATATCTGTACTAAGCGGGAATACTGCTTGTGCAACCAAACTCCTTGAACCAAGTTTATTCCATGAGTGTCCACCATATCTACGTATATGCGGTATTTACCTGCCGTTCCAAGTAAATTTGCATGTGCCAAACTCTAAACCTTTAAATAATAATCTGTTTTGGATGCCCGAATCGCTCATGTAGCGACTAGGGGCTGTCAGTATCTTCCATGCTAGCTAGGTTATTCTCACGATGAGTGGACTCCGCTCATCATTCACGAGAAAATGGCTGGTAACTGGGATGCCCAGTCCTATGATCAAAAGATCAAAAACAAATTCGCAAATAATTTAAACAAAACTCCCCTAGGATTGTTGATAGTTGGACGCTGGGTTTCTTCTTCTTTGAAGTTCCCGTCTTGGCGACTTTCCTTTCGGTCTTCTTGGCTGCCCTGGCTTGTTTGGCAGCCTCGTGGTCATATTTGACCTTCCAGAAATTATCACCGGCCTGTGGAAAAAGATGAAGAATTATAAGTACAAAGGAGGTAAACATGTTAAAGAATATTTATTAAGATTGGTAACTTACTGCAGGGGTCGGGTTCTTTTTGCAGAAGGGAAGTAAACCGAAGGCATTGCTAATAACAGTGCCCTCCTTCAGCAGTGACTGGGTTGTAGCATCCACCAAATCATCTAGTAAGTCGTCAGGACTATGACGCATTGGGTCGTCCTTTTCACCTGTATAAGTACACATTAAGCCGGAGCGGCGGCTTAATGGGAGTATTCGCCAAGTGACCCAGACTCGGACCAGATCGATGCCATTTAAACCATTTCCCAAAAGAGCTTTAATCTTCTTGATGGTGGGGTTAAGAGGCAGACGTTCAACAGCGGTCAGTTTATCCGCCAGCGGATGGTTGGATCAAGGCGCAGGGCGCGAAAGCCGGGCAGAGGCTTCTCATCAGCCGGAGAAGTGTCCTGACAGTAGATCCATGTCTGGTTCCAATCTTTTGGGTGACTCGGCAACTCAGCATAAGGAAAAAGGCAGTCTCTCCGTCGCTGGATCGAGATACCGCCAAGCTCAAGACTAGGCCCATTGGCACATTCATTCTGCCGGTTCAAGTAAAAATGTTCTCTGAACAAAAGCAGACTTGGCTCCTCTCCCAGGTACACCTCGCAGAAGACTTGGAAATTGCAAAGATTTGACACAGAATTGGGTCCAATGTCTTGATGTCTAAGGTCAAAGAAATTCAAAACTTCTCCAAAGAATTTTGAGCCGGGAGGGGCAAATCCCCGGCTCATGTGATCCGTGAAAACTATCACCTCCCCTTCTTTGGGTTGAGGATTTTCTTCAGATGGGTCAGGAACACGATAAGACATGACCTCCTTTTTTGGCAGATGGCCAGACTTCACAAACTCAGCGATTTACTCTTAGTGATCGTGGATGGGACCCGATTGCAGGTTACACGAGCTTTGGTCGCCTTTAGGTGCCATGACAACAGTTGGCCTATTAAAAATAAGAAGTTCTGGTTCAAATTTTAACCGGGAGAAAATATCCAAATTCTTGAAGGTAGCGGCTTCTGAAGGGGCCTAATGATATAAGGATAAGTGTGCAACAATATTTAAGCCGCTACAAGCATCAAGAGCAGTTCAAAATTCTTAAAGATATGAGAAGTAGGCAAGGTTCACAGATCAATGTTATTCATTTAAGTCGGACACCTGGACAGTTATGTTTAAGGGCATTTGACAGAAGAAGTTTTCCGGGTGATAAAAACAGGTTTCATAATCTTCTGCTAAAATTTGAGATCAAAGGTGCATTACGATAAGAAGATTTTCTAGACCTAAAACTGACGCAGATGTGTTCATAGGCTCGAATGAGGCTTTTATATGAGAAAGGGATCTGCTTTTTATCCAAAACAAGTGCGAAAACAACTACTGCGGCCATTTTATATCATTCTCAGATCAGAAGAGGCGTCGAAGAGGAAAGCTGACAAGGGTTTGGCTCTAATGGTGATGAACTCTGACGAACTCGAAGAAGCTTTAATGCAGACCTAAGCAAGGAAGAGAAGGGAACTTACGGATCTGGATGAGCTGCGGAGGTTCGTCGCGTTTCTCTGATCCAACCAGGTTGATGCAGCGGCCTGAGACGGTGAAGACATGGAGTTCGACAGCGGCGGCGGAGCTCGAGAGGAGGCAAGAGGAATAAGATGACTGGAAGGAGGAGAATGGGAGACCGAGGTCGCACCTATTTATAAGGAGAAGATAACTGAGACGGTGCAGGAAACGAGGAGATAAGAGTTATTATCCAGCGGCCCCGACGCCTCAATTTTCGGAGCAGCCAATAAAAGCAAAGATCCGTTGAAAGATACGGCGGAATAGAAAAGGAATTTAAGAAAGGATGACGTCACGCCGGGTTAACACGGATTCAAAAGATGACGTCATGGCGGGTTAAAGAAAGCTCTCTACGGTCGAAGACTAAAGATTTATTTTTAAGGTATTTTAAGATTGACATGAACAGGTTCAAATCAACTGGGGCCTAATGTTGGGGATATAACTATTTGTGTAAGCCGCCAAGGAGGGGCCGGGTTACGGAAAGAAGACTCACCAGAAAGAAGCCCAAGACCAAGCATGAAGATGGCGGTTCAATAAAGGGCCTAAGGCCCACAAGCGACTTAAGGCCCGTTGTAGTAAACCGCCACAATGGCATGACTTGTATCATAAGGTAGATTTAACTAGTCACCGAGCCGGATCATCGTCTATAAGCCGGCCGGGACTACATAAGCCGCAGGCGTCAACCCGTGTATATAAGGGGCGACCTCTTTGGCGGCTTAGGGCAAGAAACAACCCATCGAGAGCCGGGCATAGCGTATTCCGCTCCCTGGTCATCGAAACATCAAGCAATACCAACCCAACTAGATGTAGGCTTTCCTTCTCCGCAAGGGGCCGAACTAGTATAAAACCTCTCGTGTCCTTTATCCCGATTAAACCCTTTAAGCTTCCTAGTTGCGATGGCTCCACGACTAAGTCCTTGCACGAGGACATCTGCCGTGACAATTCCACGACAGCACCCGTTGTTTCGGACAAGCCATGGAGTGTGATTGTTGGTGGAGGGGGAGTAGAATCTTTACCTTTCTGTTTGGGAACTGCCTATAATGTATCTAGTATGGAAAATATTGGGAACTCTTGGTCGTTATGTTGACAATGAAAGCATACCTCTCAAAATTATTTTCATCTGTGTTGTAAGCTTCGAGCTCTGGCACCTCTGCAAGTCCCTGTTTCCCTCTGCGAAGGGCCTATATTTTACTTTTATGCAAGAGTCAGTAGTATTCCTTCTCATTCCAACCTACTCTTTAGTTGGCAAGCATCATGTGATGGAAATATCTAAGCATATATGGCCATTCAAATATATTTGATCATGAATTATTATTGTTGACATTACCCTTGAGGTAAAAGGTTGGGAGGCGAAACATTAAGCCCCTATCTTTCTTTGTGTTCGATGGATGCTATTTGTTCTAAAAATATGCTTTGAGTGGTAGCAATCATGGAAGACTATATGATAGTTGAGTATGTGGGATTTGCTAAATCAAAGCTCTTACATAGACCCTTCCTGAAAATAAGATGAATTGCAATTGTTTGATGACTGAGAACTGTTTGTTAGTTTTCAAGAAAGTCTATGATCTATAATTTAACATGTGAATAGCTTGCTACTTGATCATGAAAAGTTTTATGAGTTGAGCTAATGTTATGACATATAATGATGCTAGAAAAGGTGATTGAAATTATCATTGATCAAACTTGTGCACCTGCTAGCATTCACACTTCATAAATTATTTCTTTTATCATTTACCTACTCGAGGACGAGCAAGAATTACGCTTGGCGATGTTGATACGTCTCCAACGTATATATAATTTATGAAGTATTCATGCAATTACATTATCCTTCTAGGATGTTTTATATGCATTTATATGCTCTTTTATATGATTTTGGGACTAACCTATTAACCTAGAGCCCAGTACCAGTTTTTGTTTTTCCTTGTTTTTGAGTATCGCAGAAAAGGAAAACCAAACGGAGTCCAATTGACCTGAAACTTGGCGGAGCTTATTTTTGGACCAGAAGAAGGCCATGGAGTAAAAGAGTTGGGCTAGAAGAGTCCCGGGCTTCCCACGAGGGTGGGAGGCACGCCCACCCCCCTGGGCGCGCCCCCTACCTCGTGGACAGCCCGGAGACCCCCCTGACTTGTTCCCTACGCCAAAATCTCTTATATATACAAAAACCTCCAGAACATAACCTAGATCGGGAGTTCCGCCGCTGCAAGCCTCTGTAGCCAACGAAAACCAATCTAGACCCATTCCGGCACCCTTCCGGAGGGGGGAACCCTCACCGATGGCCATCTTCATCATCCCGGCGCTCTCCATGACGAGGAGGGAGTAGTTCACCCTCGGGGCTGAGGGTATGTACCAGTAGCTATGTGTTTGATCTCTCTCTCATGTTCTTGATTTGGCATGATCTTGATGTATCGCGAGCTTTGCTATTATAGTTGGATCTTATGATGTTTCTCCCCCTCTACTCTCTTGTAATGGATTGAGTTTTCCCTTTGAAGTTATCTTATCAGATTGAGTCTTTAAGGATTTGAGAACACTTGATGTATGTCTTGCATGTGCTTAACTGTGGTGACAATGGTGTAGGGGAACGTAGTAATTTCAAAAAATTTCCTACGATCACGCAAGACCATGGTGATGGCATAGCAACGAGAGAGGAGAGTGTCCGTCCACGTACCCTCGTAGACCGAAAGCGGAAGCGTTATAACAACGCGGTTGATGTAGTCAGACGTCTTCACGATCCGACCGATCCAAGCACCGAACGTCACGGCACCTCCGAAGTTCTCGCACACGTTCAGCTTGATGACGATCCCGGACTCGATCCAGCAAAGTGTCGGGATGAGTTCCACAAGACGACGACGGCAGGACGATGTTGATGCTCCACCGACGCAGGGCTTCGCCTAAGCTCATGACGATATGACTTCTCCGGCGCAGGCTTCGCCTAAGCTCATGACGATATGACCAAGTGGAATATGGTGGAAGGGGCACCGCACACGGCTAAGGAAAGATCCGTAGATCAACTTGTGTATCATGGGGTGCCCCTGCCTCGTATATAAAGGAGCCAAGGGGTGCGGCCAGCCTTGGGAGGCGCTGGAGGAGTCCTACTCCCACCGAGTAGGACTCCCTGTCCTAGTTGGAGTAGGATTGGGGAGGGGAAAGAGGGAAGGCGCGCCGCCTCTCCTTGTCCTATTCGGACTAGAGGGGGAGGGGGCGCAGCCCACCTGGCAGGCCCTTCCTCTTCTCCTTGTGGCCCATGAAGGCCCATATACCCCGGGGGTTCCGTAACCGGTGTTCCGGTAACTTCCTTTCACTCGGAACCCTTCCAAGTCCAAACATAGGCTTCCAATATATCAATCTTTATGTCTCGACCATTTCGAGACTCCTCGTCATGTCCGTGATCACATCCGGGACTCGAACAAACTTCGGTGCATCAATACTTATAAACTCATAATGAGCATCACATCGAAGCGTTAAGCGTGCGGACCCTACGGGTTCGAGAACTATGTAGACATGACCTAGAACCATTCTCGGTCAATAACCAATAGCGGAACCTGGATGCCCATATTGGTTCCTACATATTCTACGAAGATCTTTATCGGTCAAACCGCATAACGACATACGTTGTTCCCTTTGTCATCGGTATGTTACTTACCCGAGACTCGATCGTCGGCATCCAATACCTAGTTCAATCTCGTTACCGGTAAGTCTCTTTACTCGTTCCGTAATACATCATCTCACAACTAACTCATTAGTTGTAATGCTTGCAAGGCTTAAGTGATGTGCATTACCGAGAAGGCTGGAGATACCTCTCCCAGCAATCGGAGTGACAAAACCTAATCTCGAAATCGCCAACCCAACAAGTACCTTTGGAGACACCTGTAGTACTCCTTTATAATCACCCGATTCGTTGTGACGTTTGGTAGTACCCAAAGTGTTCCTCCGGTAAACGGAGTTGCATAATCTCATAGTTATAGGAACATGTATGGGTCATGAAGAAAGCACTAACATACTAAGCGATCAAGTGTTAAGCTAACGGAATGGGTCATGTCAATCAGATCATTCAACTAATGATGTGACCTTGTTAATCAAATAACAACTCCTTGTTCATGGTTAGGAAACATAACCATCTTTGATTAACAAGCTAGTCAAGTAGAGGCATACTAGTGACATCTTGTTTGTCTATATATTCACACATGTATTATGTTTCCGGTTAATACAATTCTAGCATGAATAATAAACATTTATCATGATATAAGGAAATAAATAATAACTTTATTATTGCCTCTAGGGCATATTTCCTTGATCTCCCACTTGCACTAGAGTTAATAATCTAGTTCACATCATCATGTGATTCAACACTAATATTCACATCTGTATGTGATTAACACACATAGTTCACATCGTCATGTGACCAACACCCAAAGGGTTTACTAGAGTCAATAATCTAGTTCACATCGCTATGTGATTAACACCCAAAGAGTACTAAGGTATGATCATGTTTTGCTCGTGAGAGAAGCTTAGTCAACGGGTCTGTCATCACATTCGTGAGCCGTATGTATTTTGCAAATACTCTATGTCTACAATGCTCGCACGGAGCTACTCTAGCTAATTGCTCCCACTTTCAATATGTATCCAGATTGAGTCTTAGAGTCATCTGGATCTGTGTAAAAAGCTTGCATCGATGTAACTCTTTACGACGGGCTCTTTTATCACCTCCATAATCGAGAAATATTTCCTTAGTCCTCACTAAGGATGTTCTTGACCAATGTCCGATGATCTACTCCTAGATCACTATTGTACTCCTTGCCAAATTGAGCAAGGTATACAATAGGTCCGGTACATAGCATAGCATACTTCATAGAACCTATGGTCGAGGCATAGGGAATGACTTTCATTCTCTTTTCTATTTTCTGCCGTGGTCGGGATTTGAGTCTTACTCAATTTCATATGTTTTGCAACACGTGCAAGAACTTTTCTTTGACTGTTCCATATTGAACTACTTCAAAATCTTGACAAGGTATGTACTTATTGAAAAACTTATCAAGCGTCTTGATCTATCTCTATAGATCTTGATGCTTAATATGTAAGACTTCACTTGAGGTCCTTCTTTGAAAAACTCCTTTCAAATACTCCTTTATGCTTTGCAGAATAATTCTACATTATTTCCGATTAACAATATGTCATTCACATATACTTATCGAAATGTTGTAATGCTCCCACTCACTTTCTTGTAAATACAGGCTTCTACAAAAGTCTGTATAAAACCATATGCTTTGATCACACTATCAAAGCGTTTATTCCAACTTCGAGATGCTTGCACCAGTCCATAGATGGATCATTGGAGCTTGCATATTTTGTTAGCTCCTTTAGGATTGAAAAACCTTACGGTTGCATCATATACAACTCTTCTTTAATAAATCCATTAAAGAATGTAGTTTTGACATCCATTTGCCAGATTTCATAAAATGTGGCAATTGCTAACATGATTCGGACAGACTTAAGAATCGCTACAGTTTGAGAAAATCTCATTGTAGTCAACACCTTGAACTTGTCGAAAACCTTTTGTGACAAGTCGAGCTTTGTAGATAGTAACACTACTATCAATGTCCGTCTTCCTCTTGAAGATCCATTTATTTAACATGGCTTGGTCGATCATCGAGCAAGTCAATCAAAGTCCATACTTTGTTCTCATACATGGATCCTATCTCAGATTTCATGGCCTCAAGCCATTTCGCGGAATCTGGGCTCATCATCGCTTCCTCATAGTCCGTAGGTTCATCATGGTCTAGTAACATGACTTCCGAACACGATTACCATACCACTGCAGTGCGGATTTTGCTCTGGAAGACCTACGAGGTTTGGTAGCAACTTGATCTGAAGTTTCATGATCATCATCATTAACTTCCTCACTAATTGGTGTAGGAATCACTTTGGAACTGATTTACGTGATGAACTACTTTCCAATAAGGGAGAAGGTACAATTACCTCATCAAGTTCTACTTTCCTCCCACTCACTTCTTTCGAGAGAAACTTTCTTCTCTAGAAAGGATCCATCTTAGCAACGAAAAACTTGCCTTTGGATCTGTGATAGAAGGTGTACCCAATAGTTACCTTTGGGTATTCTATGAAGACGCACTTCTCCGATTTGGGTTCGAGCTTATCGGTGAAAACTTTTTCACATAAGTATCAAAACTCCAAACTTTTAAGAAACGACAGCTTAGGTTTCTTGTTAAACCATAGTTCATATGGTGTCGTCTCAACGGATTTAGATGGTGCCCTATTAAACGTGAATGCATTTGTCTCTAATGCATAACCCCAAAAGCGATATTGGTAAATCAGTAAGAGACATCATTGATCGCACCATATCAAAATAAAATACTGATTCTGACGTTCGGACACACCATAACGTTGTGGTGTTCCGGTGGCGTGAGCTGTGAAACTATTCCACTTTGTTTTAATTGAAGACCAAACTTCGTAACTCAAATATTCATCTCCACGATCAGATTGCGAAACTTTATTTTCTTGTTACGATGATTTTCTACTTCACTCTGAAATTCTTTGAACTTTTCAACTATTTCAGACTTATGTTTCATCAAGAAGATATCGCATATCTGCTCAAATCATCTGTGAAGGTCGAGAAAATAATGATACTTGCCACGAGCATCAACACTCATTGAATCGCATACATCGGTATGTATTATTTCCAATAAGTCAAGAGCTTGTTCCATTGATCCGGAGAAGCGGAGTTTTAGTCATCTTGCCCAAAAGGCACGGTTCGCAAGCATCAAATGATTCATAATCAAGTGATTCCAAAAGTCCATCAGCATGGAGTTTTCTTCATGCGCTTTACACCAATATGACCTAAACGGCAGTGCTACATATAAGTTGCACTACCATTATTAACTTTGCATCTTTTGGTTTCAATATTATGAATATGTGTATCACTATGATCGAGATCCAATGAACCATTTTCATTGGGTGTGTAACCATATAAGGTTTTATTCATGTAAATGTAACAACAATTTATTCTCTTACTTAAATGAATAACCGTATTGCAATAAACATGATCAAATCATATTTATGCTCAACACCAAATAACACTTATTTAGGTTCCACACTAATCCCGAAAGTATAGGAGTGTGCGATGATGATCATATCAATCTTGGAACTACTTCCAACACTCATCGTCACTTCCCCTTCAACTAGTTTTTATTCGCAACTCCTGTTTGAGTTACTAATCTTAGCAACCGAACAAGTATCAAATACTCGGGGCTACTATAAACATTAGTAAAGCACACATCAATAACCTGTATATCAAATATACCCTTGTTCACTTTGCCATCCTTCTTATCCGCCAAATATTTGGGGTAGTTCCGCTTCTAGTGACCAGTTCTATTGCAGCAAAAGCACTTAGTCTCGTGCTTAGGTCCAGACTTGGGCTTCTTCACTCGAGCAGCAACTTGCTTGCCGTTCTTCTTGAAGTTCCCTTCTTCCCTTTGCCTTTTCCTTGAGACTAGTGGTCTTGTTAATCATCAACACTTGATGCTCTTTCTTGATTTCTACCTTCGTCGATTTCAACATCATGAAGAGCTCGGGAATCGTTTTCGTCATCCCTTGCATACTATAGTTCATCACGAAGTTCTAGTAACTTAGTGATGGTGACTAGAGAATTCTGTCAATCGCTATCTTATCCGGAAGATTAACTCCCACTTGATTCAAGCGATTGAAGTACCGGCACTATCTGAGCACATGCTCACTAGTTGAGCGATTCTCCTCCATCTTTTAGCCATAGAACTTGTTGGAGATTTCATATCTCTCAACTTGGGTATTTGCTTGAAATATTAACTTCAACTCTGGAACATCTCATATGGTCCATGACGTTCAAAACGTCTTTGAAGTCCCGATTCTAAGCCGTTTAAGCATGGTGCACTAAACTATCAAGTAGTCATCATATTGAGCTAGCCAAACGTTCATAACGTATGCATCTGTTCCTGCAATAGGTCCATCACCTAGCGATTGCATTAAGGACATAATTCTTACGTGCAGCAATGAGGATAAACCTCGGATCACGGATCCAATCCGCATCATTGCTACTAACATTTTTCAATACAATTTTCTCTAGGAACACATATGAAAACATAGGGAAGCAACAACGAGCTTATTGATCTACAACATAATTTGCAAGATACTACGGGACTAAGTTCATGATAAATTAAAGTTTCAATTAATCATATTACTAAACTCCCACTTAGGCAGACATCTCTCTAGTTATCTAAGTGATCACGTGATCCAAATCAACTAAACCATGTCCGATCATCACGTGAGACGGAGTAGTTTCAATGGTGAACATCATTATGTTGATCATATCTACTATATGATTCACGTTCGACCTTTCGGTCTCCGTGTTCGAGGCCATATACATTATATGCCGGGCTCGTCAAGTTTAACCCGAGTATTCCGCGTGTGCAACTGTTTTGCACCCGTTGTAGATGGACGTAGAACTTATCACACCCGATCATCACGTGGTGTCCGGGTACTACGAACTTTGGCAGCGGTGCATACTCGTGGAGAACACTACTTGATAATTTTAGTGAGAGATCATCTTAAAATGCTACCGTCAATCAAAGCAAAATAAGATGCATAAAGGATAAACATCACATGCAATCAATATAAGTGATATGATATGGCCATCATCATCTTGCGCTTGTGATCTCCATCTCCGAGCACCGTCATGATCACCATCGTCACCGGCGCGACACCTTGATCTTCATCGTAGCATCGTTGTCGCCACGCCATCTATTGCTTCTACGACTATCGCTACCTCTTAGTGATAAAGTAAAGCAATTACAGGCGTTGCATTTCATACAATAAAGCGACAACCATATGGCTCCTGCCAGTTGCCGATAACTTCGGTTACAAAACATGATCATCTCATACAATAAAATATAGCATCACGTCTTGACCATATCACATCACAACATGCCCTGCAAAAACAAGTTAGACGTCCTCTACTTTGTTGTTGCAAGTTTTACGTGGCTGCTACGGGCTGAGCAAGAACCGTTCTTACCTACGCATCAAAACCACAACGATACTTTCACAAATAGACTCCGTTTAACCTTCTCAAGGACCGGGCGTAGCTACACTCGGTTCAACTAAAGTTGGAGAGACAGTCTTCCATAAGCCATCTATGTGCAAAGCACGTCGAGGGAACGGTCTCGCGTGGAAATGCAGCGTAAGGTTGGTCCGGATCGTCTCGTCCAACAATACCGCTGAACCAAAGTATGACATCTGGTAGGCAGTATGACTTGTATCGTCCACAACTCACTTGTGTTCTACTCGTGCAAATAACATCAAACCATAAAACCTAGGCTCGGATGCCCTTTGTAGGGGAACGTAGTAATTTCAAAAATTTCCTACGATCACGCAAGACCATGGTGATGGCATAGCAACGAGAGAGGAGAGTGTCCACGTACCCTCGTGAGACCGAAAGCGGAAGCGTTATAACAACGCGGTTGATGTAGTCAGACGCGTCTTCACGATCCGACCGATCCAAGCACCGAACGTCACGGCACCTCCGAGTTACGCACACGTTCAGCTTGATGACGATCCCGGACTCGATCCAAAGCAAAGTGTCGGGATGAGTTCCACAAGACGACGGCGTGGTGACGATGTTGATGCTCCACCGACGCAGGGCTTCGCCTAAGCTCATGACGATATGACTTCTCCGGCGAGGCTTCGCCTAAGCTCATGACGATATGACCGAAGTGGAATATGGTGGAAGGGGCACCGCACACGGCTAAGGAAAGATCCGTAGATCAACTTGTGTATCATGGGGTGCCCCCTGCCTCAGATATAAAGGAGCCAAGGGGTGCGGCCAGCCTTGGGAGGCGGGCCGAGGAGTCCTACTCCCACCGGAGTAGGACTCCCTTGTCCTAGTTGGAGTAGGATTGGGGAGGAAAGAGGGAAGGGGCGCCGCCTCTCTCCTGTCCTATTCGGACTAGAGGGGGAGGGGGCGCAGCCCACTGGCAGGCCCTTCCTCTTCTCCTTGTGGCCCATGAAGGCCCATATACCCCGGGGTTCAGTAACCCCGGTGTTCCGGTAACTTCTGTTTTCACGGAACCCTTCCAAGTCCAAACATAGGCTTCCAATATATCAATCTTTATGTCTCGACCATTTCGAGACTCCTCGTCATGTCCGTGATCACATCCGGGACTCGAACAAACTTGATTGCATCAATACTTATAAACTCATAATGAACTGTCATCGAAGCGTTAAGCGTGCGGACCCTACGGGTTCGAGAACTATGTAGACATGACCTAGAACCATTCTCGGTCAATAACCAATAGCGGAACCTGGATGCCCATATTGGTTCCTACATATTCTACGAAGATCTTTATCGGTCAAACCGCATAACGACATACGTTGTTCCCTTTGTCATCGGTATGTTACTTACGAGATTCGATCGTCGGCATCCAATACCTAGTTCAATCTCGTTACGGTAAGTCTCTTTACTCGTTCCGTAATACATCATCTCACAACTAACTCATTAGTTGTAATGCTTGCAAGGCTTAAGTGATGTGCATTACCGAGAAGGCACGAGATACCTCTCAGAGCAATCGGAGTGACAAAACCTAATAATCTCGAAATCGCCAACCCAACAAGTACCTTTGGAGACACCTGTAGTACTCCTTTATAATCACCCGATTGCCAGTGACGTTTGGTAGTACCCAAAGTGTTCCTCCCAGAACGGGAGTTGCATAATCTCATAGTTATAGGAACATGTATGGGTCATGAAGAAAGCACTAACATACTAAACGATCAAGTGTTAAGCTAACGGAATGGGTCATGTCAATCAGATCATTCAACTAATGATGTGACCTTGTTAATCAAATAACAACTCCTTGTTCATGGTTAGGAAACATAACCATCTTTGATTAACAAGCTAGTCAAGTAGAGGCATACTAGTGACATCTTGTTTGTCTATATATTCACACATGTATTATGTTTCCGGTTAATACAATTCTAGCATGAATAATAAACATTTATCATGATATAAGGAAATAAATAATAACTTTATTATTGCCTCTAGGGCATATTTCCTTCAAATGGGATATCACGTGATCCACTTGATGTATGTTTAGGTGATCAACTTGCGGGTTTAGTGACCTTGTGGACTTATGCATAGGGGTTGGCACACGTTTTCGTCTTGACTCTCCGGTAGAAACTTTGGGGCATTCTTTGAAGTTCTTTGTGTTGGTTGAATAGATGAATCTGAGATTGTGTGATGCATATCGTATAATCATACCCGCGGATACTTGAGGTGACATTGGAGTATCTAGGTGACATTAGGGTTTTGGTTGATTTGTGTCTGAAGGTGCTATTCTAGTACGAACTCTAGGATAGATCGAACGGAAAGAATAGCTTCGTGTTATTTTACTACGGACTCTTGAATAGATTGATCAGAAAGAATAACTTTGAGGTAGTTTCGTACCCTACCATAATGTCTTCGTTTGTTCTCCACTATTAGTGACTTTGGAGTGACTCTTTGTTGCATGTTGAGGGATAGTTATATGATCCAATTATGTTATTATTGTTGAGAGAACTTGCAGTAGTGAAAGTATGAACCCTAGGCCTTGTTTCCTAGCATTGCAATACCGTTTACGCTCACTTTTATCAATAGTTACCTTGCTGTTTTTTTATTTTCAAATTACAAAAACCTATATCTACCATCCATATTGCACTTGTATCACCATCACTTCGCCGAACTAGTGCACCTATACAAATTACCATTGTATTGGGTGTGTTGGGGACACAAGAGACTCTTTGTTATTTGGTTGCAGGGTTGTTTGAGAGAGACCATCTTCATCCTATACCTCCCATGGATTGATAAACCTTAGGTCATCCACTTGAGGGAAATTTGCTACTGTCCTACAAACCTCTGCACTTGGAGGCCCAACAATGTCTACAAGAAGAAGGTTGTGTAGCAGACATCAGCCTACGATGGAATTACTCAGGCACGGCGGTGAGCATCATGAAATTGGTGATGGAGGAAGGTTGATGATGACAACAGCGACGGATTCCCCTCTCTGGAGCCCCGAACGGACTCCAGGTCAGCCCTCCCGAGAGAGATTAGGGCTTGGCGGCGGCTCCGTATCGTAAAACACGATGAATCCTTCTCTCTGATTTTTTTTCTCCCCGAAGATGAATATATAGAGTTGGAGTTGAGGTCGGTGGAGCCTCAGGGGGCCCATGAGACAGGGGGCGCACCCAGGGGTAGGCGTTCCCCCCACTCTCGTGGACAGGGTGTGGGCCCCCTGGTCTTGATTCTTTCGCCAGTATTTTTTATATATTCCAAAAATATTCTCCATGAAGTTTTAGGTCATTCCGAGAAATTTTATTTCTGTGCAAAAATAACACCATAGCAATTCTGCTGAAAACAACGTCAGTCCGGGTTAGTTTCATTCAAATCATCCAAGTTAGAGTCCAAAACAAGGGCAAAAGTGTTTGAAAAAGTAGATACGATGGAGACGTATCATTGCACCATTAAATTCTCATTGCATCATTTGTTAACTTTTGTTGGCAGGTTTTAAACTTCTCCTGATGGTATTTCAGATGGCCAAGTTTTTAATTAGCAGGATGGGTAATACTCACTCTCCACTCTAATTAATGAGCAGGATGGGATGGTGTTCTACCCCTCCGTGTCCCCAAAATGTGCCAATGGATGACATTCTCCAGATTAACAAGTTCATTTGTGTTGCTGCTCTTACGATGTCTCGGGGCATTAGGGTGGTTAAAATGGAGGTGCTCATTGATTCTTTGCAAACCTTTATTAGTAAGGCGGTGGAGGCGTACGCATGAGCAACCGTTCAGGTATGTGTGCGCCCTTCCTAGGAATCTCATACTTGCATCTGGTTGTTAGAGCATCTCCAACCGCGTCCCCAATAGGCCCTCCAGGCGTTTTTGCTTCTTGTTGGCGCCAAAAATCAGCCAGTCGTGCCTCAGAGCCCTTTTTCATTGGTTTGGGCGAAATCGGCGCGTGACCCAGACGAACCCGGCATGCCGGGGGGCACTCGGGGACGCCGGGGCGAGGGTTTTGGCGCGAAAGCACGATGGGCCCACCGAGTGAGCGGCACGCGCCTCGTCTTCCCCAGAACGCCTCGGTTTCCCGCGCGTCACGGGCTGGCTGGCATGGCGACGCCTCCCCTTCCGCCATGCGTTCACACCACCAAGGCTATAAAACCAGAGGCTTCCCCTTGCCGCTGGCCACACCAGCCCGAGTCCGCCGAGCCCAAACCAGCCGCCGGCCCTCCCGTGCGCCCTCGAGCTCTGCCGCTCTCCCCTTCCTCCCCTTCCCCTTCCCCTCTCCATGGTCAAACGCTTCCCCGACGACTCTGCGGCGGCCAACGGCTTCGGTCGCCAATCGATCTAGGAGGGCGAGGCGTGGCTTCTCTTCGAGGCCAACATTTCGGCGCCGCCGGACATGCGCGCCGGGCCGACGGGGTGGAGGCTCAGCAACGGCGGCGGCCCCATCCCCCTGGTGCCCAACGTCGACGCGCGCCCCGGCCTCTTCGCCGCCGAGGTCGACCGCGTGCGGTCGTTCCTGATGGAGGAGCAGCGCGCCCTCCCCCAGTACGCCGCTGACAACCACGCGATGTGGCCGGACTATTTCCAGCGGCGGCAGGCGCATCGGCTGGCGTCCACGAACAAGGTGCCGGTGGTCGGCGGCCTCAAGAACAGCGGCGGCCGCCACATCTGGTGGGGCGTCCCCGGCCTCATCCTACACGAGGTGATGGAATACCTCGAGGGCGGCAATAACCCACCGCTGGCATACCCTGCCGCGGCGGCCGCCCCGACCCCCCGCCGGAGCGCCGGGCCGTGGGTGCCCAGGAGGTTCGCCGACTCCTCCTCCTCCCACTCTTCCTCCTCCTCCCGCTCCTCCTCCCACTCTTCCAGCTCGCTGGCACTCCTCAGCGTCAAGGCCGAGCCCGCCGCAGAGACGCTGCTTGGCCGGCACCCGTAGCGTCGCCATGTTCATCAACGAGGGCGGCCGGCGCGCCTCCTCCTCGGCACCTCCGCGCTTCGTCAAGCCAAAGGCGGAGCCGGGGCTCGCCGCCGTCAAGCCGGAGCCAGGGCTCCCCGTCGTGAAGACGGAGCCCGGGCTCACCGGCGGCGTGAAGGAGGAGGAGCTCGACGACGAAGCGGCCCTCAAATGGGCGCGCGACGACTGGGCGCACACGGAGATGGAGCGCTAGTGCGGCGCCTTCACGCGGTTTGAAGCTCGTCGCCGTGGCCGGGACGAGGAAGGCATCGTCGTCCTCGACGACAGCAACGACGACGGCGCGCTGCCGCCGCCAGTCCGCCATGGAGAAGCCGGGCAGGGGTCCAGCAGGGGCAACCGCGCCATCAAGAAGGAGAAGGCCGCCGACGACGACGAGGACGTCGGCGACTTCGCCGCGCTCATCGACTTCTTCGGCCCATAGATGTTTTTTTAAATAATCTATGTAAACGTAGAACATGTTGAATATGAATGTCAAGTTTGCCGAATTTTAGCTGAACTTTGCCGAATTTTAGCCGAACTTTGCTGAATTTAGATTTTTTAAACTAAAAAAAAGTGTCTGGGCGACCCTGGGGCGAGCGGCTGGAAACCCGCTCGCCCCCACGCCGATTTTAGCGCTGGCTCGCCCTCAGGGGGCGCGTAGAATCTCCGCCTAGGGGGCCAACGGCTGGAGATGCTCTTAGAGTTGGCCATACCGCTGAGGAGTTGTACTATTTGTTGCGCCTGAAAATAGTTGCAGCAGTATGCAGATGGACAATTAGCAAACTTATGTCTACACTATGTAGAAAACACTATGAATTATTCACCTGAAATTTGGTGGCATGCGTAACATTCCCTATTAGGCCTTGTTCGTTTAAACCTCCTCTCAAGAGGATTGGAGTGGATTGGAGGGGATTTTTGCTTGTAGGGGATCTAATCCCCCTCAATCCCTGCCAATCCCCTTCCAAAACCGCCTCAACCGAACAAGGCCTTAGGCAGAAGAGACTTGTGGTACATGCCATTGCAAATTTCAGGAGAAAAGAGAAGGAGTATATCACTTTATGTATTAGGCAGAAGGAGACTGGGGCAATGAGCACCATGTTCACGCATGTGTACACAATTTCTGGCTTGTTGAATGTTATGGTTGTTTTGTAGGATATGTCTCAGAATCCACCATGCCAATAACTGATAGCCAAAGATCTCCATGGAACTGGGTGGCATTTTCGTCACATATTTCATGGCAATTTTACAATTTAGCATTTGGCTTGAATACCCTTTAAACTTTCCGTCACTATGTTCTTATCGTTTTGGTGTAGCACGTCATGTAATCATGTCACAATTGAATGTTGAATTCTTACCACTGCATAAACTTGCAGAATATACCGATTCATTACTAAATGAGCAGTATGAGTTCTCTCCCTCTCCTATGGTTCTATCTCATGCCTTCCAGTGTTTTGTGTTTCACACGGCCTAATCTCTTTGTGTTTGTGTGTCATTTATTTAGCTCTTTTGAAATTTGTAGGTTAACTTCTTACTCCATGTCCATGTATTACAAGATAGTAAGAAAGCAAGCGGAATGGACGTTTGCCAACCTGGCAAGGGCCAGCTTCCTCTCAAAAGGCGCCACAGGTGGCGCCCCAACCCCTAGTTTTTTCTTTACATGGTAATGTGTCACGCCCAAGATGCAACCCTATCCTAAAGGAACTCGAAGGTCCCACCAAGGATAGAAGCGCATCTTGAAGACGCTTTTGCAAGGTGGATATCATTACATAAACATAACATAATAGTGGGGATACATCCAATACATACAATGTCACATGAATACAACAATACAACATACAACATCAACATCCGACTACGGATGAATCATAAACAGAAACTCAAACGACATCCACCCTGCTAGCCCAGGCTGCCGACCTGGAACCTATCCCCTGATCGAAGAAGCAGAAGAAGAACTCCAAAACAGTAACACCGCTCTCGCGTCAAGATCATCGCATAACATGTACCTGCAACTGTTGGTGTAGTAATCTGTGAGCCACGAGGACTCAGCAATCCCATTACCATGGGTATCAAGACTAGCAAAGCTTAATGGTAAAGGAAGGGGTAAAGTGGTGAGGTTGCAGCAGCGACTAAGCATATATGGTGGCTAACATACGCAAATGAGAGCGAGAAGAGAAACAAAGGAACGGTCGTCAACTAGTAATGATCAAGAAGTGATCACGAACTCCTACTTACGCCGAGACATAACCCGAAACCGTGTTCTCCTCTCGATCAACCCGAAAAGAGACACTCACGGTTACGCACACGGTTGGTGTATTTTAGAAGAGTTTACTTCAAGTTTACTACAACCGGATATTAACAAATTCCCATACGCCACATAACCGCGGCACGGCTTTGAAAGTTCAAACCTGCAGGGTGTCCCAACTTAGCCCATGATAAGCTCTCGCGATCAACGAAGGATATTCCTTCTCCCGGAAGACCCGATCAGTCTCGAAATCCGGCTACAAGACGTTTCGACAATGGTAAAACAAGACCAGCAAGACCGCCGGATGTGCCGACTATCCCGATAGGAGCTGCACATATCTCGTTCTCAAGGCAACACCGGATGAGCACTATGTACAACTGAAAACAGCCCTCAAGTTTCCCCAAGGTGGCGCTGCAAAGGACTCTAGTTCGGACCAACGCTTAGAGAAGTATTGGCCCGGGGCTGAATAAAGATGACCCTCGGTTAGCTACTCCCAAGGGAAAGGTATAGGTGGTAGGCAAATGGTAAAACCAATGTTGGGCCTTCTTTGGAGGAGTTTTATTCAAAGCGAACTGTCAAGGGGTCCCATAAATCACCCAACCGCGTTAGGGACGCAAAATCCGGGAACATAATACCGATATGACGGAAACTAGGGCGGCAAGAGTGGAACAAAACACCAGGCATAAGGCCGAGCCTTCCACCCTTTACCAAGTATATAGATGCATTAATAATATAAGAGATATTGTGATATCCCAACATGAACATAATCCAACGTGGAGCAATATTCATCTTCACCTGCAACTAGCAACGCTATAAGAGGGGCTGAGCAAAAGAGGTAACATAGCCAAACAACGGTTTGCTAGGAAGGGTGATAAAGGTTAGAGGTTCATGGCAATTTGGGAGGCTTGAGCAGCAAGTGGTAGGTAACGCAGCAAAGCGATGGAACGAAGCAACTAGCATAGCAATGATAGTAATGAGATCCAAGGTGACGGTCATCTTGCCTGAAATCCCGCTAGGAATAAAAATGAGTCCATGAAGAAGATGAAGCCATGAAGACGAACCAAGCGTAGACGAACGAATCCTCACGATCGCAACGAAACGGGGACTATCGAGAGAAGCACACAACATGGTGAACACTCCACATGTGAACAAGGAATGATGCACAACCAAGTATGATGCATGACAAGGCTACATGAAGCTACTCATGGCAAAAGATGATGCATACAAGAGCAACACATCAAAGCAAGTTTAAATGAGGCCGGAAACAACATAGAACAATTCCGGTAAGTCCTCATATGCAAATTTCGAAATTGTTCCAGATCTGATTAAACCTTAAGTTCAAGTTGTTAAACAGCAAGTTAAGATACACCAAGATGATCTACACGAAATTCTAGTCAAGTTACATATAAATTTCATTTAATTCGGAGCTACGGACTAGAAGATATGAGCAAAACAAGTTAAACATGGCATTGATGCAAAATGCATACAAACATCAAGCAAACACCTCAAAACAAGGATGCAACATGATAATATGAAACTACATGCAAAATCAAGCAAGTTTTCATATAGAGCACACTCAAAACGGAGCAACGGTTCAACACATACACTCTATACAAGTTTAAAGGACAAACTGTCCAAAACAGCAACTAGGCATATTGCAAGCACCTAAACAACAAGCTACAGCATCTTAACATGGTAACAAAATGCATGGACGTTATGTACAGGTAAAGCACGACAAAACATGAACATTGAGCTATCTCCAGAAATCAATAGAACATGCTCAAAAGGACATGGCAAGATTGCAAATAATAACAGTTTCAGGCTTAGCAGAAATAACATCAGGTTGCAAAGTTTAGAGCTATCAAACAGCATGCTACAGGAACTTAACATGGCAACCAAAGATACGGCATGCCTCTACTAAATGCATAGAACAAAAGTCTTTTACTGACCATGAGCCAAAAAGGATTAGAAGATATGATGGCACCCATGTAAACATAGTAAGTTATAATACAGATTCATACATGGCAGGAACAACGATAAGTAGACATGTTGGTGAGCTTGAACCACTCACCACAGAGTAATACATGGCATGGCAAGGCAACCAACAGTAATAAGACATGTTTATGAAGCTAAACATGGAAAGAACAAGTTCATAGGGTGCATGGATCACTAGAAAAGCTCATGGCAAACTGAACTTAATGTTAACAGGCTGACAGCAACATTATTTAGCAACTTTGAGAGCAAGATTACAACAAGTTACGCAGGCTAAAAATGCAACCAGGGGCAAGAATGGATAGAGCATGACATGTATAACAAAACATCCTTAGTGAACATCTCCAGATTATTCATAGAATTACTTGTAGAATCAGGTTAACATAGCATCATGATATAGCAGATTCAGACATGCAAAACAGCAGCAGCAAGTACCCTACATAACAAGCTTGATGCACTCACTACAGGAATCACAAAAATACATGGATAGCACCCCTATAAATATGGCATGACATAGATCAAAACTCATATAGGCATCAACCTCATAGGATGCACACATCAAACATGGCAAAAACGACAAATGAACATGTTATAACAGTTCAGCAGATTAACATCATATAGCACTCTTGCAATGATGATTCGGGCATCAAGATGGACCCAAATGAACATGACGCAATGGAACAAAACGAATTACTCGTTGAGACGAACAATTTGACATATTACACCCACGAAACAGAGCAGTATACAGCAAGTTATGATGCGATGAACATGGCATGATTATGCAAAATATTAGGGACTTGGTGGAAAATCAACCTCTCCGAGAAAGTCAACGGGATCGGACGGAGCGGGATGACGAGATCCGGGACGGGGCTTGCGCGTTTGGCGGCGGGGGACGACGGCGATCGCCGAAGATGGCGGGGACGGCGGCCCGCCAAGGCGTAGGGCCGGGCGAGGCCGGCGGCGGCGATGGCAGACGCCCGAGGGAGACGGGCGGGCGGCGCTGGCGGACACGGCGGCGGCCGCGGCGGGCGGAGGACGGCGGCGGGACGCTGGCGGCGCCGGAGGAGCTTCGGGCGGCGGCGGAGGAGACAGGGCGCGGCGGCGCGACGCTGGCGAGCGGAGCTGCGGCCGAAGCGAAGGCGCGGATCGCTCAGCTGGCGGCGGAGGCGACATTTAACGCCACGTGGCGCGCAGACCGGATGGCTGCGGCGGCGGCGCTGTGGAGCGGACATGTCCGGCGCAATGGAGACGTCCGCCGGGCGCGGAGGAAGAGGAGGCTAGGGTTTCATCCGCAAATTTGGAAGAGAAAGGCATATTTATAGGTAGAGGAAGCTAGGAGAGTGCAAATGAGGAGCGGTTTTCGCCCACACGATCATGATCAAACGACCGAGAGCATGGAGGGGTTTTGGATGGGTTATTGGGCCACTTCAAAGGGGTGTTGGGCTGCAAAGAGAAAGGGGTTTCGGGCTACGCGGTTAACCGTTGAAGTATCAAACGACCTCCAAATGGCACGAAACTTGACAGGCGGTCTACTGGTGCTATACCAAGGCCGCTTGGCAAACCTCGGGCCATTCCGAGAACGTTTAACACCCGCTCACAACGAGAGACAAAAATGGGACACCGGAGGACATAGGAGCGCCGGATTGCAAAACGGACAACGGGGAAAAAGCTCAGATGCAAGAAACGAACACGTATGCAAAATGAAATGCACATGATGACATGGCAAAATGCAACACGCAAGCAAATGACATGACAACAATGATGAATAACTGGAAGACACCTGGCGCATCGAATCCGGGGCGTTATATAATGGTTTCGGCAAGCTTCCGGTCTGTTTTGTTGTACCTATTTTTTTTGTCATCTTTTTTATTCTTCTTTTATAAAATTTATGAACATTTTTAATTCATGATTTTTCTGAAATTCACAAACATATTCAGAGTTTCCCAAACATTTTTTAAATCCATGGATATTTTTAAAATTCGAGATTTTTTAGATCCATATAGAATCTTTAAAATTCACTAACCTTTTTTGAAGTTGTGACATTTTAGAAAAATCACTAAACATTTTTAAATTCACAAAAAAAAAAATATTTGAAAAATATCAAATGTAGAAAACATTTTTTAAATTCAAGGGAAAAGTTGTGACTGTTTTCAAATTCACATAAAATCTATAATAATTCTTGAACACTTTTTCAAATTAACCTTTGTGAAATTTGCGATTTTTCAAAAAAAAATCTTAAACTTTTTTTAATCTTGTTTTTTCTTACGAATTCGTGGTTATTAATGTAATATATTTTTAAACCTATAGAGAAACTTGATTTGTTTTCCTGATCCACTACCAGCTGTCGAGCTAGCGGACCATCCAATGTTAATGGGCCGCAGTCTGCGGTTGGGGTAGCTTCCGCGTGAGCCCTACCTTAAGCGCTATCTTTTTTTTTCTATTTTCGTTTGTATTTTTTTATTTTATTTGATTTTTTATTTTTTATTTATTACTTTTCCTGTTATTTTTTATTTTATTTCTCATTTTCTTGTATGACACAAAAGTTTACAGTGTATTGCAAGAATGTTTCTCGTATATTAAGAAAATGTGGTATATGACAAAAAGTTCACTGTGCATTATTAAAATATTCATAGCATATTAAGAAATCGTCCAACATACAATACAAAAGTTCATTGTGTATTTGAAATTAGTTTAACATATATTACACAAATGTTCAATGTGAATTCAAAAATTATTCAAAATATATTCAATGTGTATTAAAAAATTATTCAATGTATATATTCATTATTAAAAATAGTCAAAATAAAAATAGAGAAAAAACCAAGGTTGTAGAGTGAACCCGATGCTGTATAGTAAAGAAAATAAAAGAACCCATAAATCCGTCCGGATAAACCGAGAAATAAAATAAAGAAAAACGCTAAACTCGTCCCATACCAAAAAACAAAAGGAATAAAGAAAAATAGAAAACCAAATTAAACTCATCCTGATAAAACCAGAGAAAAAATAGCCCTAGAAAAACAACATTCCCAAAACTGGTGGGTGAAAACCCCACCTGACCAGCTCATATAGGAATGAGATGTGAGCGTTGTGTACCGATAATGAAGGAACTAACACTATAAGCGCTAAATAGGAATGAGGAAAATGCATCATAAGTCCTAAAATTATTGGAGGTGTGTCGGTTTATTACTATAACTTTGAAACTGCAATTCTACATCCTAAACTATCAGAGGTGTCTCAGTTTAGTCTTATAATTTTGAAACTGCAGTTTTGGGTCTTAAAACTATGTAAGTTTGTTCATCTCAGGTTCTTAGCTTGCATGATCATCATCTATGGTGCATTTTTAAAATGATCCCTTTATATGTGTTTACTTCTCAAAATGTGGCTCATAGGCTTCCATGTCGAGTGCGTGCTGCAACCTGCATGCCTACCACCTGCGTGGCCATGAGCTGCAGGGCAGCCTCGCTGAGACGTTTGGCATGGCCGTCGGGGAGACCCCGAGCCAGTCAGCATGGAGGATGACATCCCTCTCCCCTCGGCTTGGCCACCATCGATGGCCTGCAGTTTTGAAGTTATAGAACTAAACTGACAAACCTCCAATACTTTTAGGACTTATAATGCATTTTACTCAACAGCGAGTCTATCCCCAGCAGATATTAGGCCTCTTCCAATGCAAAGGTGCTTAGATGAGATGCCAACTATATTAAATGGCTTAGCAATTCAAGTCTCCATTGTATAGGTGATTAGTATCCTTTTGATGCTAAGATTCCTTCATTTAATAGTTATAGACTCATAATTATACTTTCAGTTAGGTACATAAGCTTCACACCATTTTCTTCTAAGGTCATCAAACTATTTTTTTAATTAACTTATCACATCAGATTTTAAGCTTGACCTTCTCAATCCATGTACATGTCTGGTCGGCCCAGCGGCGGCGGCGTCCATGGGCGTCACTTTCCTTCATGAAGGCCCGAGGGCCTAACCCACCCACCCTAATCTCATGCCGGGTGAAAACCTACAATCCTCTTCGGATTTGGCGGCAGCGGCGCTTCACGTCGTGACCTTCCTGAAGGTGTCTTCAGGGGTTGGGAGTGCAGAGGAACTTCAGGTGGAGGGGATGGGACCAGTGGCATCAGGTGGTGTTCGCGAAGGAGGTGCGGCGTTGCATCTGACACGTCGACAACGATGGTTCCCAGCGGCATGGAGCAGCGGGGTCCCGCTGCTGGGCGTGTGTTGATGGACGACAGCTTGACCGGGCAAGGATGATGCGTCAGTACAGCTCTGAAGATGGATTGGTGGTAGTTGGCGGCGGCGATCTCTGAGTGTGCGCCGGACCGGTGGGTGCCCCTTACCCGGCAGGTGGCTTGGTTGGGGCCTCGGGTCTTTGATGTTAGGTTTGCCTGCGAGGTTTGTTTGATATTAGGCTCAGACTATCAGCATCCCTTCATCAACTGAATAGGAGTAGCTACAGATGTTGCCTAGACGGTGGTTTCAATCTTACTGATGTACCGACTTGTAAGATTTTTTGTGAATAATTAATAAAATAAATACATGCATCATTCAAATGCAAAAGCAAGAAAAATGTTGAGGCATCAGGAGGGTTAGGGTCCCATGGAAAAAGGCGAGAGCACTACGAGTCGGAGCTATGCTGCCGAACCGACCATCCATCATCCTCGTCTACGTACATTCTATTATTTGTAGAGTTCACACGAGGACCCAGCTCGACATCGTCCAGCCCAGCAAAATGGATACCAACCATTCCAATACTGTACTACCAACAGAGAATGGCGAAAGAGCGGACGAGCTCGCCCGCTCCTGCTAAGCGTGCCAATGGGACAGTGACGCGTCTGTACGTGTAATGAATGTGACCGTAGAGAGCAGAACAGATGCGCAGCGCCCAGCAGTAGTATACGGTGACGGAGCCGTGTGATATAACGACGCATTGATGGTACAGGCCATATGTTTTGTTGGTGAAAACAAACACACTGACCAAGGTAATATTTGCCAT
This sequence comes from Aegilops bicornis, assembly GCA_021605145.1. NCBI lineage: Eukaryota > Viridiplantae > Streptophyta > Magnoliopsida > Poales > Poaceae > Aegilops > Aegilops bicornis. The sequence goes on from CM038675.1 coordinate 575,098,514, forward strand.
GTCTTCCCTGCTGAATGACGGAATTGGAATCCATCGTTTGTAACTGGTAGAACTCATCCGAAAGTATGGCGGTGATCACAAAAATAAAGCAGTAGGGCTACAAAACAAAACAAAACAAAAATCCCTTCATGTGAGATACATTAAAAAAACGCTGGAAATTCAGACTTCAACATTCGAAAAAGTGGAAGAATTCAGGGGGAAAATGCCAGAAAAGATAAAAAAAACATTACAAGTACAATTCGTGAAAAAAAAGACGAAAGAATATGTGCACATTTATATATATGTAACAACAAACAGAAAAAATCGACCGTTGCTATTTTCCGCTTTGTGCTAATGGTTTTTGACGGGATTTCCCCTTAACCATATATGTGAGAGGTGGCATGAACTGGAAGCTAAAAACATTCTAGTTAGATTATCAAACATGCATGCCTGTATGTCCCAGGGAAAAACCTTTTTTTTCTTTGTTTGCAAAAAGCACTGGCGACTAATACAGTTGTGCTTAGTTCTTCAGACATGTATGTGTGCCTCTGAGAAAACAAAATTCACAGAAAATGCTTCAAATTTTGATCTCACCGGACTACTCCTCACTGCAAAATTCAGAAAACTCATTCTAGACGTCCTCCACCCCACCGTAACCACAGCACAAAAACCAACTTCGATTCGCATGTGGCCAGACATACAGATTTTGTAGAATCACACCTACAAGGATCAAGGTTTTCGATCTATGTTCAGGAAAAAAGCAGCAGGTTTGGCGAACAGCGTTCGAATGCATTGGTCTTCATACATAATATACATCCAGTCTAGGTCTAGCAAGTCAGTTAGAAGATCCCCGTAAGCCCGGATAGACAGTCAGACATTGATGCCACATTTTAGAGGGTTTCAAACCAGCGAGGGAGCCCGGATTCACAATCAGATTAAAGTATGCTTAGGTATATTCAGAAGTTTCAGACATATTCAGAGGTTTCAGACATATGTGACACAGTTGTTCATGCAGAATTTTCAGTCACACCAAAGTCAGTTGTGGTCAATACATATTGGCATGTTCAAGTTTATTTGCTTCAGCTGTGGGAAAAGTCAAAGAGAACTCAGTTTCAATCTTTACCTGCTGCCAACAAATCAATGCTATGTGTTGCATCATATAGAAACGCTTGCCGGCGTTCTGCCTGCGACGGGCTACCTAGGTGACTACGTTCCTGCCGCAATCCGGACAAGGCACGATTGGTAGGACGACCGGGGTTCGTGTTTCCCATCATAAGAAGCTAGTGAACTGACAAGATTAAGTCGCTGTGAGGGCGATGGGCTGAGTTAAATGGAGCTGGTGAGCCGACACAGCCGTCTTCAATCCAACGTCCGTCGACGCGCGATACAAACGTCGTTCTCTTTTTCGTCCACTATACGCATTAAATGTGGCCATGTACATACGTCTACGTCTCATATCCCGAAACGAGTCGACGCCTCATGGTATCATGAGCAGGCGAGCTCGTCCACGCCTGTGGATTTTCGACTACCAACATCATTATTGTCCACTAGCTAGGACAGTATCTAGATTTGCGCGTACGTATGCACACACGCATGAGCTGTCCTTACCGAAACCACCGAGCTCAAGTCACGCACATGCGCCCCTGCCCTTCTGGACCTCACCTGAATAACAACAAGAATATAGGTAACTTGGGAAATAAGAATATAAAAGAAAAACAGAATATGGCTGCGGACATGACAATGACAAGTATTCCCTCCGTCAAAAAATAAATAACTTAATTTTACATTAATTTTGTATTAAAGTTAGTATAAAGTTGAGTTGCTCTTTATTTTGGGACGAAGGAAGTACGTGACAACGTCATGAATCAAAATCTCCGGCAAAACGCCAGCTGAGCTGATGCATCCATCAGCTGTTGCAACTAAATAACTAAGAACAATGTCATCTCAGCTAATATAATTTTTAATAATCAACTAATACACATCTATTGGCAAACACAATAATGTTATCTGGATTGTATTTGTGACCTTTTGGTCTCAGATAGATGAATGAATAAAACAAAACCCATTCTAACTAAAGTTTTTCTTAGGTGAAGTGGGTTGTGTTGTATTCATTCATCTCAACATGTTTTGAGTTGAATAAAATAAAACTATTCGCACAAGCCTCCTTCGCTAGCCAATGAGCAGCTCTATTAGCCGAGCGTCTCACCCGTGCCACACAGAACTCCTCCCTTGATCGCATGGACTCCTTTACCTCCTCAACAATAGGGCCATAGACTGATCTATCAAATTCTTAGCTTCTTAATAACTTACAAAGATTCATCGCCGAATTTCTACTTTCTCCCTAAACGTCAAACGTCCGCCGGTCGCCCGTCAAAAATGAGTGACCCAACCAAACCCTCACTTTATCCCTAAATGTAGGACCGGCCGATATACCTTAGACCCATCTCAAATCTAGGGGCGGGATGGGCTGCGGTCACGCCCGGTACTACCGGTCCCACTGCAACCACCCAATCTTTCTTTCTCGCCTCTCTCACGTGGAGCATGGAACGATGCCAGCGCAGAGGAGGAGGTGGCTCGCGACGATGATGAGGTGAGCAGAGGAGGCTGCTAACAACGTGGACGATGGTGGGGGAGGCGCCGACCTAGGGGAGGTGCCTGACGACCTCGCTCGACCACCACATGTACTGGCCGCCAAAGTCAAGATGCAACCGTGCGGCTGACGGGTCACCGCAGCCTTGTGTTGGCTTGTGTGTTGGCCGTCGGCGAGCGAGCGTGCTGGCCTGCGGGTAGGCGGGCGAGCATGATGGACGCCGCCACAGCCGCATGCTGTCTAGCCTAGCTGTGGGGATGCCAGCCGCCGTAGCTGGCGCAACCCCGGCCTGGCCGCCGTTGCCGTCGTGTGCAGGCGGGCAGTTGGGACTTAATCTTGATTTCAATGTTTCTGCATGTTTGTTTTTAGTGATGCATGCAATTTAGATTGTCTAGGGAAGTGTATGTAGGCCAATGAAGCTTCAGTTGTGCACAGGAAGAAGGCGAGATGTCAGGCTGCAGTAAGCACCGCGAGACAGTGGTGTGAAGCTACGGTACAAATGTTGAGGCTATGGGTTGTACACTAAAATATATCCAATGCATCATTACCATAAAATAGACTGAAAGTAACACTGAACTTTATATTATATCATAAGAACGAAAATGAAAGGTCATAAATTATTGTTTAAGATATGTACATTTGCCATGCATTGCCACAGGATAACAAAGATATATACATTAATCAAAAACCAAAGGGCCATCAACTCTACTTCGTCAACTTGGACCACTATATGTTTGCTTATTTCATATTTTGTTAAGTGTCCACGAAAAAAACATTGCATATATATTATACACTTCTTAATCTTCAATAAAAACACAGAGGTGATTAACAAACTCCATGTTCATAAAACTATAATAAATTAGTCTAATTGGTATTTTGTCAGCTAAGAAGATCAACGACCTTCTTGAGCAATACCAAAAAATAGCTGAGTTAAGTTAATTTGGCCAATCATACTCAACTCACTCTGTAAGCGGCCACAATTGTTGACCGCGGCTGAGGTCTGCTCCTTCCCGTGCAAAAGGCGGTGGGGCCCTCTCCAAATTGCCGGTGCTCTTTAACCGGGACGGTGACTGTTCCGGGGCCTTGTCGGAGAGGTAATCTTGCCTTCATCCTTATCGGGTACATCTAGTTTTGCTCATGACAACATGATCATCCTTATATTTTGGCAAGCCTAAAGAGTTTTAGTGTAGTGTTCACGTTTCCTTTCACCAATGGAATTGAGGAAATTGAACCAGAGAGCAATATAACAATGTAGCTCTTTCACCATTGTACACAAAAATATGGTTGTTTCACAAATCCAAGCATATTTTCTTTTTATGTGCAAGGAAATTAAGCAATTTACAATTAGTAAACGAATCTAGGGAGCAAATGGATAAATGGTTAGGATCTTGCAAGAAAAAAAATACCTCAGTAAAACTTACACATACACAACTGCTGATCTTCTCCTACTATTCTCCTTATATACAATACTAATTTGTAACACATCAGACTCTACAAAATAAAATGATGTTCTTCAGTGCCAGCGCCGCTTCTTCTTAGCCTAAAACATACCCCCTCCGTCCCACAATATAAGATGTTTTTGCAAGCTATGTTAGCTTGCAAAAACATCAAATATTATCGGACGGAGGGAGTAGTACAACGACATTCTAAGAAACATAAAACCAAGCAAAAACGCCAGCAGCAAGGGAAAAGGGCGACAACCGCCTTCATATGTTATTCGCTACGGCCTATAGCAAATTTTCTAGGCAACAAAGATAATGCTACCTCAACATGCATTTAATAAAAAAATGAATTACAAATCACAATGAAAAAATATTTGATGACTTAAAGCAAACAAATACTAATCTTTGTTGTTTTCTTTTCCATTTCAGTAAGAAACAAAATGAGTACACGAGTCATCCCCATGAAATGCATCAACAAAGCAAGCAGGAGCAACAAAATTAAAGCAAACTTCTTACTGGATTGGCAACTCATCCAAGTATTTTTACATGGACCATCATAATGCAAGACAAATAAACTTGACATAAAAAACAACAATGATCGGACGCATTACATACATCATCATATGTATGTGTAATACATGACAATGTTTAGTGTTGCTGGAAGACCACTTTCCTTCTCATCCTGGGCAACAACTTCAGCTTTGTTTCCACACGATCTCTTTATAGCATATGTCAGGGCACTTCATGGATAATCTAGATAGCACTCACATGTTCATTCATTTTGTCATATAACGGTCAAAGAAAAAAAAAGTACACTCAATTTATCATTTAATTAGAACACCGGTTTAATCCATGAAGGCAGCGTGTAGAGCACTCTCTCACACACAGAGGAATGCTTGTATTTCTTAGTTTTTCCATCTACCTATGGCACATCATTTCAAGAATATAGTTGTTGAAGCAACTTGTATGCAAAGCACAACTACTATCACGACATCCTTTTTGAGGACAAAGATAATTAATAACACGACATTCTATGTCTCATTGCTATCTTATTTATTTGATCATTTTGGGAGCTTCAAGTCCTTGAATAATTCAGTGAATGCCATCTGCAATGACCCGTTGTCTGCCAATGCCAACACTCATTTAGCCTTCTCCTTCGCCAATGTCAGCCTCCCACTTAAATCCTCCCCTTCTTCTCCATGCCCTCAGCCTTCACAAGTTCCTCGTCATACTTCTCCATCACCTCCCCGACATTCATATCATCCACCACGAATATAATTCATAACATTCAGGCGGTAAGGTCAATGTACACCAAGCCGGTCAAATAGATACTACTTTAGCATCTCTCAAGGGAAGTTTCAAATTTCACCTAAAAAATTCAATTAAAGTCATGTCAATAATTTAATCTTCTACCAATATTAAATACTATATGATAAATGTGATAGCTTAAATTCAAAGTAATAGATTGGATCCTCCCTTAACAATATGACTGGTAGATAGTTTTGAGAGGAAATCTGCATATATTTTAGCATAGACTTACCCAAAAAAAAGGTCATTATAACCGTTCAACATATGACCTATAACCTCTAATGTACCGAAGGGGAACAGATTAGATGACATGTTTTTGTAAGTCCTAGGATAACCAAAAAGCACATCATCATGACATGTCCTAAGTTGGAAGTGTGACACTTATGACCGTGGTATGTAATTGATATATTCCAGTTGGAAGTGTGTCATCAGATGCAATGTGGAAGTGTGTCATTAGATGCAATGTGGAGGGAAGATATCAAGGATACTCATCGGAGTATATATGCGGTGGCACTGGAGCAGCTGATTACCGGTAGGAGAACGGCAGCCCCACTCGTGTACTGGCCGGCAGTCACAACCATGCAATTGTACCCGTCGCTACTGCGTGTATTTGCAGATTAGAGAGCTATAGATTCAGGATCCAGAGATGGAAGAAGATACCTGGGTCGCCAATGTTACTGTCATTGATCCAGAAGTCCCTAGGACTGCCTCCAGCAGCGGGCCCTCCAGTAGCATGGCACCGAGTGTGCGGCCCTCTCATCCTCTTCAACACCGCCAACCGCCTCACACTAATCCTTTCCTCGCTTATCTCCACCGATGCTCACCTTCCCGCCGGCGCCATCCGTCGTGCCCTTTGTCTGACAACAAAAATAATTTTTAATCAATAGATAAAAGTAAATTCACTTCTCAAAAAAATACTAAATTCATAATCCATATACGTGTTCATGATCTTAATCCATACGCATGTTCAGAAATGTCCCTAGAACAAATAAATTTGATCTCGCTATACATACGGAATGTAAAACTTAGATGGTCAGCCTGAAATAGTTCATTTCTGAATGCAAGTAGTACCGGAAACTACATAGCATTCACAACTTCCATAGTAGCCTATGGCATCAGACACTTGCATATTTGAAAGGCTCGCAAGCTGAAAGCTACACGTATCACAAAAAAACTCCAAGTACAGTTGATTATACTCTAACCCAGCCGGCAGTGCCACTCCCTTGATCAATCATGAGTTTGTGCTCTAGATTCACAAGTTTGCTCATACTACACACTGTACACTGCACATTAAAATACATGGATGAAAGGAAGAGAACCAGGTAGACTTGGTTCTCAAAGCATCTGAATAAAAAGAAGCAACATTTGCTTTTTACGTAACCCATATGAAAGAATTTGAATTAAAAAAATACATGGATGCACATTAGTTTGGTTTTCTTAGAAATACAGGGATGAAAGGGAGTAGACTACCAATACCAAGCTCACCAATAATCCATTATACATATTTGCAATATAGACCAAAAATCCATTCGGTCCTGGAATTTTACAATATATATTTTCTAATAGTCATGAACAATCATTACAAACCCAAAATTCAATTACTTTAAAATAAGGAGCTCGATATCAGATTACCTGATCTTTCGTAGAGAAAAACAAAATACTAATTTTTTTTGCTAGAACAGCACGAGGTCAGCCCAAAATAGTTGCTATAATCATCTGCACAAATATAAGATAATTAACGATTCTGCACATGCATCAAGCTTCAATCTATGGGGTTGCGGCGCATGGACAAGTGAGCACATCAAAATTTCCAGAAACACATCTCAGAAGTAACCGGCCATTTGGCAGTATCAACTACCCCCTTTCCAGAAATATAAGGTGTATTTTGATTTTCTAGGCTCAAGCACTAATCAACGATTAATCTAATAACACATACTTTATGTCGGCACAAATTTGATATCATTAGCTTTGTGCCTCATGTTGTGATTTTCTGACTATGGCACTGTCAATGTCTGAACTCAGACGATTATGATATGTAATATTTTTGAACGGAGGGATGAAGCAACTGCGGATGCATTAGTTACCTCACGCATTTTATGCGCCTCATCAGGAGTACTGCAGTTTGTGGCACATTTGTCGAACATTTCAAGTATCCTGAAGACTCGATTCCTGGCGTCATTCGGATCTGAAGCGGACGACATCTCCTTGACAATTAGCTCCGCCCATTCAGTCCTGTTGGCTGGAGTATTCATCACCTGCACATCAGATGCCACTGCGATTAACAATCGTTCAAGAGTTAGACAAGATGCAAATTGTACGAATGGTGCTGTTTATAAAAAATATACATCTCTAGACATTACTATAACTATCAGGCAACAAGAGAAAGAAGCAGTCAGGGTTATTTTTCAGTCATGTCAGCCATACCTCCAGATGAGGAGGCACCAGCATTGGTCGTTGCTGAATCCGATGCCAAATAATCCCTGAAGCTTCTGATGGCAGCATCCAAGACATTTCCCGACGCTTCGAGATAGCCCCGCAGAAGCTAGAAATTCCCCAAAATTACCCATTAGACATGTACAGAGCAAGACGGTACAAATCGGGGTTCTCAAGTCCACTGTTGTGGCATAAACCAAAGCTATACCAGGATTTCAGAAAACCATGGCAGAACTTCTATGCACAAGGATAGAACAGATGTGCAAGCTATTTGTTTTCAGTTATTTAGTTCAGACAGTTTACTTCTGAATCCTAAGTTTAGCCATCATATGTGAGAAGAATTCAAAGTGGCTGGAGGGCAGGCGATCATGTCGGGTCGAAGGCAGAGGAATAATCCACATGGGTGATTCCTACCCTGCTTCCCTGTAATGGTTTATACACAAAGCGCTTGGCACACGCAAGAAAGAAATCGTGGTGGATGATTCTTCTGAACTTTTGATTTCCAATTCCATCAATCTCTGAACTCTTAGTCTATTCTAATTCAAGAAAGGGGATATGAATCGACAACAGAAAATTTGTTTCAAGATTCAAGGCACAATCTTTCTTGCGTGTAACCAAGTTCGATTGGTTCTTGTGATGAACTGAATCGGCGGGCTCTAATACACGTCTGCGCACGATCTACCAATCAACCGAAAGAACAAGAAGCGAAAGAAAGAGGCACGGAGCGGCGGCGGGGGTACCTGCGGATCGACGCCGGGGAAGACGGACTGGACCGCCTCGACGGGGTCGAACTCCATGTTGATGCCGAGGTCGGCGACCGAGGCCGCGGTGGCGGACGGTGAGCACCGGCCCCGCTTCGCCTGCAGCACCTCGAAGGGGTCGTCCAGGAAGGCTGCCGCCCCGCGCTTCCAGGTGCCGTCGACCTCCACCGCCATGGCCCGGCGACGGCGGCGATCCGGACGGCGGCGATCCGGGGCGACGAGACGTTGGCAGCGATTCCGACGGCGAAGGTGGCGATCCGGGGCGGTGACGGCGACGATCCGGAGGACGCTGGGCTGGTCGACAAGCTCCCGTGTGGCGGCGGCGCAGGAACCCTAGCGCGTGCGAGGGTACGAGGAGAGGATGCTTGCGCGAGGAGAGGGAGGGGAGTGGTTCGTGCATGGGGTGGTTTTTGAGGGTTGCGACTTAACGGAGGTAAGATGATGACGAAAAAAACCCGAAGGTGGAAGGATAGACGAAAAAAACCCAGCAAAAATTAACCGTGCGAACTATTCACCAACTGCTTCATCAGAAGTATAAATGAGCACATGCACGTCTGTGCGTAGCATCTCTCCATCGATCGGGCATCACGGCTGGCAGCTGCACACCTGCCATTATAGTGCACCGTGGCCCGTGGGCCTCCGCGACACTGTGGCCAACTAGCCCTGTGTGAGCACGGTCTCCTCCTTATCGTGGTGGCGCCCTTGACCTGATGAATGAACAGAGAATAATGGAGTCGGCCGACCCAACAGCATCCGTTGCGATGGCGGCTGACCCTGCGTGAAGCGGGACCGTGGGAGCCATCGCTCGCTCACAGCTACAGATGAGGTGGGCGCCGCGCCGCGATGCACCGATTTTATACAGTGCTCCTCTGCTAGCACGACACAGTTCCTCATACAATCATCAATGATGAATATGACTTAAGGTCATCTCCACCGCGCGACCCCATCTTATTCGGGTGAGTCTGTTTGGGGTAGAACAGACGAATAGCGCGGCCCAACGCGCGGCCCCAAACGGACAAATGTCCGGATTCCGTCCGTTTTTTACCCATCCCGGCCCAAACTTGCGCCGAGTTTGGGTGAAACGGACATCACGCGGACGGGCTCGCCGCACGCCCTTGTCCTCCCATGGCCCGCCTGTCGGGTACACTTGCAGTCCCTTCGCTTCCAACGCCTCCACCCCTCTCCCCGCCCCGCCCCGCAGCCGGCGCCGCCGCTCTTCTCCGGCCGCCTCCACCCCTCTCCCCGCCCCGCCCTGCAGCCGGCGCCGCAGCTCTTCTTCGGCCGCCTCCTCACCGTGCAGTCGCCGGCCATCCATACCAAATCACGTCCCGACAGGGCCGCCACCACGCCCGCGCTTTCGCCGTAGTTTTGGCCGTCGATCGGAGAAGGTTTGGTCGTTGCCGGTGGCAGAGGGGATACGACCACCAGCGACGTACCACCGCGGCCGCGGCAGCTTGCGAGGAGAGCTCCAGAGCGGCCAGTAGCTGGCCGACAACCACCCCTGTTGCGTCGAGGTGATCATCGCATCCTCTTTGCCACCACGACCGCAAGGTGTTCGACACTTTGCCCACAAAGGTATGGACAGTGGAGATGAGTTTTTCTTCCACCACTTCATTTGTTCATCGGACGATTCATCGTCGGATGATGAAGATCTTGTGGTGGCTGCACTGGTCGTTCACGACCACATTCAACGGCAGCTACCTCGGTACAGGGGGTCAGTCCCTGGCCGTGCTCCCAACCTGAACCGCAACAAGGAGAGAGGTCACGCCATGCTCTATGTCGATTACTTTTCCAACACCCCGCTCTTCAAACCGGATAAATTCCGTCGCCGTTTTCGAATGGCAAGGCATGTGTTCAGTCGTATCCGAGAGGGAGTGGTTGCTCATGACCCATATTTCGAGTGCAAGACGGATGCCCTTGGCAAGCTTGGATTCTCCTCTTACCAAAAATGCACCGCGGCCATCCGCATGCTTGCATATAGAATTCCAGACGATCTGGTGGATGAGTATGTGCGTATGAGTGAGACAACAAGTCTGATGTCAATGTATAAGTTCTGTCAGGCTGTGATCGAGGTGTTTGGCCCTGAGTACTTAAGGCAGCCAACCGCCACCGTCTGAAGAGATTGTTGGCGACCAACGCAGCTAGAGGTTTTCTGTGCATGCTTGGCAACATAGATTGTATGCATTGGGAGTGGAAGAACTGTCCATTTGCTTGGCGAGCGATTACAAAGGGGCATGTCAAGGCGTGCCTTGTCATATTAGAAGCGGTGGCTTCGCAGGATCTTTGGATATGGCATTCTTTCTTGACATGGCAGGTTCTCACAATGATATCAACGTCTTTGCAGCGTTCTCCGATCTTCGCAAGGCTTGCGTAAGGTCACTCCCCATCTGTCAACTTTGAGATCAACGGCCACCCGGTACAACAAGGGATACTATCTAGCTGATGGTATATATCCTCAGTGGTCAACTTTTGTGAAGACAATCTCGAAACCCCAAGGTGAGAAGAGAAAGAGATTTGCCCAAATGCAAGAGAGTGCTAGAAAGAATGTGGAACCTGCTTTTGGTGTGCTTCAATCCCGGTGGGGTATCATTCGAAACCCTGCACTGTCATGGGATGAAACGAAGCTTTGGGAGGTGATGACTGCTTGTCATGCACAACATGATCATCGAGGACGAGCGTGATGAGAGTATCTTCGACCAAGGATTTGATTATCAAGGTGAAAATATTGAGCCCCTGCACCAAGAACCGGCCACATTAACAGTTTGTTCAATTTCACCGTGAGTTGCGTGATTGACACACTCATTTGGATCTTCAAAATGACTTGGTTGAGCACGTGTGAGATCACATTGGCAACCAATAGATGTATTGATTCATTTTATGTTCAAGCAAGACAATTTTGATTTGGTTATAAAACTATTTTATTAGAGACAATTTTAATTGGGTTGTAAAACTATTTTTTTCAGACAAATTTTTAGACGTGCAAACTAGTTTTGATATAAAAATATGGGCATTTTTTGCCCTGGCGGACAGGATGCAGCAAAAGGATGTGGCCGTGCGCTGGGCACACAGCAAACGCATTCCAGGATAGACCGGACACGACTCCATCTCCCTATACAAAGGGACAAAATTCGGTTAAATCAGACGTCTGTTTAGGATGGCGCGATGGAGTTGGCCTAACCGGGAACCGCATCCAGAGAAAGGCCAAAGTGTTGCCCAAGCCGGCTCGACACCGTTTGTATCGCGTCACGGAGCCGCGTCCGTCCGTGCGTCGTTGCTCAATATCTGCGTCCGCGTCAGCGTCGTCCGACAGGACAACGCGGGGTACGCCGTTAGTCTGGCTGGTTTCCTGCTGGCTCTTTTGTGTTTTGCAGTGTTTGTGTAGTATCTTGCGTTCACGTGGACCTGTCGATAGTAGTATCGTTCATTCCTTGACGCCAACCGCTGTATTCTCCATCGTCCGGAGCTGATCTCACGTACACGTATGATGCACTGCACAGGCCCAGTCAAATGGAACGCGACCAACTGGGGATGCAAGTGCAACGGCCGCTCAGGTGGGGCCGCTCTTGACGTGCGATCGACCTCTTTAGAGCATACTAAGCTCCCAGGAATTGAGAGCCCCTGGTGAATCGTGGTCTTTGGAGTCGGTTTGTGAGCCTGGTGAATCGTGGTCTTTGGAGTAGCTGTATATGGGCCTGCTTTGAGTCGTGACGGTTGTACGGGCCTCTTTGCTTACGTGTCGACGGCTGTGTGCGGTTTCTCGCTTCTCGATTTGTTTCGTGGGCGACAGCTATGCGTCGGTTCGTAATCCTCAGGAAAAAAAAGTTGTGCGTCGGTTCGTAGAGAGGGCTCGGTGTTCCCTGCGCCTGCCGCCTGCTATTTTCTCGGGAAGGGGGCTGGTTGTGCCGCACTGCCGCCTGGGACTTCCTCTTCCTCATCGCCCTCATCCGATCTGCCGGGTCGCCGGAGGTGTTCACGTCGAGGTCTGGTCGCGGAGCTTCGTCAGGATGATTTCTGTGCTGCATGTAAGGATTTGATTTCATTCTTCTCCATTCTTGTTTCTTATGTCTTGAATTGTGGCATCGATTGTGTAATAGAGTATGGTATGGAATTGCAGGCATGATTTTTTGTGGGTAAAAGGGATTCTGATTTGGGGAAAGGGGGTGGCGGGGTTTGTGTCACCGGAATGCTCGATCGATGAGTGTTCCTAGATCAATTTCCGGTATGAACATTGATGCACTGCCGCCAAACACGCTTCCTTCTTTTTTCTTGGTAAGCATGCGTTGATTCATCACCTGCTCACGTTGATTCCGCATATGCCCTGCGCCAAAGAAGTACCACGCAGGTCAAGCTCCTCGACCACTACGCCCCGCATGCCCTGTACCCGCCGCCAGGCCAACGGCATGCCAGCCAGATGGATCAACATGGAGCCTCATCATCACAGAGATCCCTGTTGTTCCTCTGCTACCCGTCGAGGACATGCATGACCTCCTGCACACCACACCAGGGTAAAAATAGGCATCTAAACTCCCCTAAATTGAGATACAGAACTTACACTATGCATGTCATCCGCAGTTTCTTTATTTTCCCGCCGTAAACACACACCTGCCTAATAAGCAAAGAAATCTTGATCTTTTGGTCTTGGTCTAGGTTGGGGATTTTGCTGTACTGAATTGACTTCCATTCCTTATATGTTGGGAATTTGGTGGCGTATTAAAAGTAACCTATTTATTCCTTACATTATTGTTCTTGTTCATTGTGATTTTTGGGATCCTTTCATGCTATCTAGAGGCTTAAGAAACCCAAGAATTTAGGGTCTTGCAGATAACAATGTTATTACATGTTTTGTAGCTTACGAAAGTTAGAATCCTGAACAGAAATTTCTGCTATATGACTAATAAATTGCGGGAGTTGAGTACTCTTAAACCTTCTTATATCATTCATTTAGTATGGTTGTGCTGTTCGTAGTCTCGGGCTATTAGCTGACAGAACCTGTTTATTTCTATCTTGGTATTTCACCCTTAGTTGAGCAAAAAATACAGTATGATCAATATCTTACTACTGGTTGTACCTCTATGTGCACCCTAGCTTGAACCAAGACAATTTCATGTGTATTAGTATTTGAACCAACGAGAATAGAATTCATCATTCCATGATTTTTGTGGCGTCTGATGTTGGAACTTACGGATGATAGTTATATAAGTTTTGATCTAAAAATTAAACAGTAGCATGGTCCCAAAATCAACTCGGTAGATCACTGCCACTGCTCTGAGAAACTAAACTACAAAAGGGCACAGATGCTGGCAAGCTGCCATGAAAACAGAAGAAAATAATAAAGAATGTGAACTAAACCATCACAAAAGGACCATTTCCTCTCTTTCTAATAAGAATCGTGAAAAAGGAAGTACAACCTTCTTTTGGTATGCACACTATGATTCGATATCTTAACACAGTAAGAGATACATCGTGGAAATTTCATATGCTCAGTCACATCGGTGTGTTTGGTAGTCAGAGTGTTTACCTGCAAGTGCAAGTAATTAGGATTTTTGACTCTCGTGCAGTTATAGCATGTGTAGTTCACAAGCAGAAATGGAAGTGGTTAAACCATTTATTCAACCATATGTGTTCGTGACTCTGGTGCATGTTTGCAAGAGGAATTGTCCACTAACAACTCACACTTTCCACTACAAAAACACACTACCCAGGCTATAATACTGAAAGTGTTTGCAAATGTTGTTTCTGGGAGAGACGGGGTTGGAGTAAAACATGGCAATGTTTGATGATTTATGTAGGGGTTATCTGCTCGTGAGATGGGTTTAAAGAACAACCTGAAAAACTGAGTGTGGAAGAGCATATCACGAGTGACGAAGAAAAATCTTGTGTCACTTCAGAGCAACAAATGCAGGATAAGACAGCTAAAGCAATTGTAGAGAACCAAGCTGATAAGAACCTTAGGTTTGGCAGAGGATGGTGCAGTGGATGCCTTTCCTACATGGTATTCCCACTGTAAACAAATGTAAGACGTTTTAGGTCACTACTTTAATGGCCTAAAACGTTTTATATTTGTTTATAGAGGGAGTTCAAAAGATTTTCTTTTTATTCAGGAATAGTGACTAATGTTCTTGCTACCATAGTACTAATGCTTGCTGGGTAAATTCTTTCGAGGTATTTCTTATCAGCCACACAACACAACGGTTTCAGCCATCAGGTGTTGTGTTTCTGTATGTCGGCATTGCTGATGATCATCCTCTTAAAGCAAAGCTAGACAAGGTAATATTCTTTCTGTGGAATTTTTTCCCCATGGCATTTAATTATCTATCGCATGACAAATAAATTTTATTGTATATCATATATGTAATAAGCATGCTCACTGCTATACTACACCCCTAGATTTTTATTGCATCATTAGTTAATTTTCCTTGGCGGGAGAGGCGATAGCATACTACTCAGCTTATTTGTTAGAGCAGATTGTAGCGTCTGGCCTTGACAAGTGAAAATATAGAGCTACCCAGTTGTGCTGTCTCAAGCTCGAGTTCCTTGAAATCTGCACTATGTCTAGATCTGTTCAAATTAATAGGCTAGCACCTTAAATTCCCCTTCTCTGATATATTGCTTATTTATTACGAGTTAATATTGTGGTGTTGATGGGGTTTGCTTGGATATGTAGATTCTTAGATGCGGCTCCTGAATATGAATAACATACTGAAAAGGAACTTGTTGAGCCACTTTATCTTATTTCCTTTTTTGACCTTTAAGCATATGTTTTTGAAACTTGCCTTGCTACTGTTCTTTCAAAATAATAATCATGAGAAGTAATTTGTTATCTGCTGTTAAAAAGAATGTTTACTTCTGTTTATAGGATTTATCCTTCTTATAGTGCAACAAGGTGGACAATAGATCACTCAATCTTGGTACTTCAATTATTTTCGGACAATGAAGAAATTGAGCTGGCAAGAGGAAATATTATGCATCTCAACATAGATTAGGTACCTACTATCTCTAATTGTTGTTTCTTCAGTGTTGTCCATTGTGATCCAGACTTCCAAAGTATCAATATTCTAGGAACATAATTTTGGCATCAAACACAAGATTATCTTAATTCAGTCTACTCATTGGTATGATTCATTCTTTCACATCTGCTCCCTTGTTGGCGTTGTTCAATGTTTAGTGCAAAACATCCAGAACTGGCACATATGAACTGTAGAGAGTACTTTTGCTGACAGAGCCAGTAGTAAGTTAAATTGAGGCTTCTTTGTGCTTCCTGCATAAGCTAACTAGAAAATTACCATCTCATGTCAGAGGTATGTAAGAACCAAACATCACTGTGATTTCGGTTTGGCATCACATTATCAAGTCATTGTGTTTTGGGGGATAGTTGTCGTGTGGTGGTATAATAAGTAGCTAATATATGGTTTCACCTCATTTATTTGCAGATTAAACATTCTGGAGATGCTTTGTAGATGATATTTACCGATGAAAGGACCTGCTTAGCAGTAGCGTTGTAGCAGATTTACTCTTTGAACTGATTATGTAATTCTGATCGAACAGTTTCACTAAATTCGCTTCTTCTATATTCTTTAGTATTTATCTGATTGTCATGATAGCATGATGAAAAATGATTACAAAGATTCAGATCTGAAATAAAATTCATGTTTAATAATTTACTTTATTTGTTCACCTCTTGGAATCTTCAGATCTCTGTGCTTTATGAGCAATGTTTGATGCTGCTAATCACACGATGTTATTGATGTTCATTTCATAGCCATGGCTACCCTTTGACACAAAATCTTAGGGAAAAGAACGGCACGACGAACAATGATTTAGCATCATTATATATACATCATGAAAGAAACACATGAATTAAGCATCCCAAAACTAATCAATTTTACAGCGATATGATGAAAAAGCGGCGCGGCAAAGCGCGCGTCAACTTCTAGTCTCTATCAAACCCTTTAAAATCGCAAAATGTAAAACTGAGATACGGGTTGAAAAAAATTATATTTTAAGGATTTATTTTAGCTACGGCCGAACAGATACTGTAAAACAAACTATAAAGCTGGAATAAAGAGTTCCTTCCTCCAGTTCGGCCGTTGCCGCCCCTTCCCCCAACCGGCCGTGCCCAACCCAATCGGTTGCGCCCCAGCGCCCGCCGGTCGTGCCCCGTCGGACGCGCCCAGCCAAGCCGTGCCCCTTTGCCTGCCTCGCCTGGAGGATTCCGGCGGCCAGGCTGAGGTCATGGGAGGCTACGGCCCACGGCGATGTCGAGCTTGTCCAATTCGAACCAGCGGCGATAGATTGCAGTGTCTAGCGGCCTTTTTCGGTGTGCGATGATAAATCCGCCCTAAACGTGCCCCTTTTACAGTTTCTGTTCTGGACATTTTTTTGACCAAAACTGTAAAACTTAAAAATTATAAGGATTTGACCAATTTTATGGATCTACTAGAGATGCTGTTGCTACCTGAACAAATTAAAACGAGCTCGAGTTTGCCAACCTTTTGCATTGCAGTTGCAGGGCGTTCGGGCAAGCAAACGTGAGTGGGATGTTCCACATGGACATGGGGCGCGCTCTCGCTCCTACACTGCCTGCCGTTTCGTCCTTCCGCATCGCATCAGTTTCGTCCCTGCAGTAGCGGTCCCGCGGCTAGGGCAAATTTAACAATTTTAACCTGTGGACGCAATCAATTCATAAAATAAACTGGGTGTAAAACTATTTCACACCTATGACCTTTTTGTGTAGCGCCCGCCACGACGGCGCCACACCCTATGGTGCAGCGCCTAGTTCGGGGGCGTTGTATGCCAGTCCACCGTAGCAGCCCCTGGCCCCGCATCCAGAAGTGCAACGCCTCCGAGCTAGCCGCTGCACCGTAGGGTGTGGCGCCTAGCCCTCGAGCGCTGCACTGTGACTTACATCCAGCCGCGGCGGCCCTCTCCTCCCCCACCCGCCCCATTGGCACCAAGCATGTAACTGTAAGAAGAAGCGCGGCCCTCTCCTCTCCCCCTCTCAATCCCCTCTCCCAAATCCTTCAGATCTGACGATTTGGCCCGTGGATTCCTTCACCAATCCATCCTAGAAGGTACTTTTTCCGATCCCTTTCTTTCTATCCATAGAATGTATGCTATTTCGGAGATTTGAGGAACCTTTGTTTGAATCTTGCATGTATTAGATTTGGGGAACGTATTGACGTGTTAGGCAAGTGAAGATGTGAATAGTGCGAATGGAAAAGCAAAAAGGGCAAATACCACAAAGTTCATCATTGGAGCTGAAGGGATCACTGAGTTGCCTTTCCTGACTAATGCGTTGTACTGGTGCTGGGCTACCTCATCAAATACGGTGGGTTCTTCATGTGTTTGAAAAAAAACACGAAATTCATAACACCGGCAACTTTCATTATTACCCGCCGCTTCACCGCCATAGCGTACGACCGGTGTTGTAGGTCCCAATGATCATTGAGAAGCCAAACCATCCTAACAATTTGCAAGAAAGCTTTCTTGTCAACACGATTATCTTTTGAATACAAAAAAACTAAAGTACGGCTACTACATGCAAATTTCAAAGCATATGTATCCAAACCATTCTTGCCAATACAAATGTGATTTCAATAAACTAAACTAAGCCTACTTCATGCAAGATTCAATACAAATATCTTTTTCATATAAATAAAATATCAACCTATGTATCCAAACTATATAAATAACATGTCAACCTATGTATCCAAACCACATTCTAATCTAACAAGGGTTCCCCAAATCTAATACATGCAAGATTCAAACAAAACCGTTTCTGTTCATAGCGTGCCCAGATCAAGAAAGTAGCTGATGAGACCGACACTATTCTGGAAACAACCCCGGCTGGCAAAAGCGATGGGGAAGGTGCACTTCGAGCATTTATTAAGGTTCACATCTCCTTCAAACTAGCACTTAACATGTGTTGCTACGTTAGATGTCTCATTCACTTGTTCATGTTGCAGCGCCAGGGCCAAAAGTTAAGGCGGCTATCAAACCTTTTCGGTTGTCGTGACCCCGAGTATGTATCACCAGAACGTTCTAGGTCGGCGACACCATCAGATCCAACTTCTGGCCATGCTGATCCTTTGGAGGATGAGGATGTGGGTGTGGTCACCCAAGAGGTATGGCCTGAGGTATGGCTGAGGTATGGCCTGAGGATATATATCCAATTGTTGATGCATTGCTAACTATATCCTCACACACGGTCTTTCCATATCTTTTGTGGATGCATAGGTTCCTGATGATATGACCTTGGGGACCTACAAGGTTCGGTCTGCATACGAGTTAAAGCCTAGGAAGGGTATCAAGAAATACACACCTGAGGACTTCACCCAAAGAGGCAAAAGGACGGTCGACACCTCGCGGATGGCGGTTTTGGATGACTATTTGGATGACGATGTGGATGACATGGAGGAACAGGAGCCGGAGCGGGTTCGTCTTCCTAGGAAGGTGAAGAAGATACCCAGCAAGAGAGGGGGAGGAGCCAGCAAGCGCGGAAGGAACTAGTCGTCGTCCTCTTTTAGTAATGGTAGTAATGTCGGACTAGTCGTCGTCTATGTTGAACTCTATGTTGGTGGTAATGTTTAACTAGAAGCTCTTAGTAATGCTTATTCTGTGATGCAACTATCTGTGATGCAACTATGTGTGACTTGAAATGATCCAGTTAGAGGTACAAAAAAACTGGAGCAATAAAGAGCAACAGGAAGTTGGAAAAGTTACAGACCTATGTGGCGCCTAGCTCGGAGGCGCCACACTCCACAGTGCAACGCCTACCAGCCAGGCGTAATCAGCATAATGTGGCGCCCAGTTAGGCGCCACACAGGTCTGTAACTTGTCCAACATTCTGTTTCTCCCTGGATAGTTACAGACCTATGTGACGCCTAGCCTGGAGGCGTGTGACGCCTCCAGCCCAGGCGCTGCACAAACACTTAGCGAAATTTTTGGCCCAAACTGAAGGCCTACCTTCTGTTGCTCTCTGGATAGCTACAGACCAGTGCAGCGCCTAGATTGAAGGCGCCACACTCCATAGTGCAGCGCCTCGGAGCTAGGCCTTGCACTATGGAGTGTGACGCCTACAGGCTAGGCGCTGCACAGGTCTGTAACTTGACATACATTCTATTGCTCTCTGGATAGCTACAGACCAGTGCAGCGCCTAGCTTGGAGGCGCCACACTCCATAGTGCAGCGCCGCTCCAAGGCGCTGCACTATGGAGTGGGGCGCCTGCAGGCTAGGCGCTGCACAGGTCTGTAGCTTGACATACATTCTATTGCTCTCTGGATAGCTACAGACCAGTGCAGCGCCTAGCTTGGAGGCATCACACTCCATAGTGCAATGCCTGGACGCTAGGCGTTGCACTTGGACTTAGTGAATTTTTTAGCATATGCAAACATAGTAAGATGATGTGAAGTAGGATTGATACATAGCAATCTAACAACTGTGAAGAGAACATATGCACGAAGTAGTTCACGACATATAGTAGTTCATAACACATAGTACTTCACGACACATAGTAGTTCTTACAACCAAATCGAGGAGGAGACATAGTAGTTCACGACACATAGTAGCTATTACAACCAAATCGAGGAGACATCGTAGTTCACGACACATAGTAGTTCACAACCAAATCGAGGAGGACACATAGTACTTCATGACACATAGTAGCTTTATTGGGTAGAGCAAGGCCCCTTTCCCTTCTTCTTCTTCCTCTCTTCTTCCTCTTCCTCCTCCCTTTTTCTTATGAGGTGAGCCTCCTTAACCACCCTTTCCATGAATATCTGAGTGTCCCTCTCTTCTTTTTCAGCTGCAATTGCCCAAAGCTTTATGGTTTTTTCTTGAAAATCCTTTAGACGCTTCTTCTGTGCCTCCTCACATTTTCTCACCAACACTGCCTCCCTAGCGCGCATCGCATTTGACGCTCTCTCTCTTTCCTTCCTCTCCTTCTCAAGCTCCTCTTCCTTCTTCTTCTTTAGCTTGGTTGCATCCTCATCTCTAAGCTTCTTTGCAGCCTTCTCCCACCATCCCGCCATCTCATCTTCGCCATCCTCCTTCATCGTTGGTTTGTTGGGTTGGGAAGCCGCCATACCTACAATGAGTGAAACATAATGGTTAGTAAGGACAATAAGAACAAATGGAAGCACATATGAAAAACAAGAACATATGAAAAACAAGAACATATGATACATTATAGTTAGTGAGTAACATACGGAACGGTCCATCTAGGTATCCAACCATTCCTCTATAACGAACTTGCCCTTGTCCATCACCACGGCCAAGTGCACCACCAAGGCCAAGACCATCACCAAGGCCTAGACCATCACCACGACCATTACCACCACCACGAGCTGTACCACCACCACGGCCTAGACCACCACCACGAGCTCTACCACCACCACGGCCTCTTGTAAGTCCTAGTTGCCGACCTCTTTGTTGCCTAGATCCTCTTTGGCTAACACTCGATTGGCTTGGCACTTGTTGGCTACCACTTGGTTGCCTTGGCACTTGTTGGCTACCACTAGGTTGGCTACCACTTGGTTGCCTCGGCACTTGTTGGCTACCACTAGGTTGGCTACCACTAGGTTGGCTACCACTTGGTTGCCTTGGCACTTGTTGGCTACCACGTGGTTGCCTTCGCATTTGTTGGCTACCTCTTGGTTGGCTTGGCACTTGTTGGCTACCACTTGGTTGGCTCCCTTGTGTAGCTCCTTGTTGGCTTGTGCTTGCATCATTTGTCTTGGACCTTTTCCTTGGTTTCAGACATTTTCTTTTGTTGTGGCCATGACCTTTGCACTCCCCACAACGGAGCTCTCACGAGGCTCTTGGAATTGGTCGTTGCCGCTTCATGGCGGCCACCATGGCCCCATTCGTCCATGTCTCCTCTAAGACGCTTTGTCTTACGTCTACCCCTGCTTAACAACCTTCAACTCCGGATCCGCCATAGTTGAACTCCATGATACTCCAGCCATTGTGATTGGTCAAAGTACGGGTGAAAGCGGGGAGCCCATGTTTTCTTGACCGTCCTGATTGAGAACTCCGACTCCCTCACGGTGCGTGGGTGATTGATGTCCACATTCCTAACGTGACCGGCGGTATACAAGTGTGAGCATGGGAGATGAAGCAACAACGGCCTCCCGCAAGTGCAATCACATTGTGTTAACGACACCTTGAAAGCCCGACCTCCATGTTGCCGCCATCGTTTGTGGTTCCTCCTGGCTCTTTCACTTCGTACTTCCACTCTTCGTTGTCATATAATATAGCTTCTTCTGAGTCCGCCTTCCGTGATTGAAATACCAACCATTCATAAACTTTGGGTGGGAACTTGTACTTGTACTTCCGTGGGTTCTCACCCGCTATTTGTGCATCGGTTTCCATCGAGTACTTTACAAAGTACGCATTCATCTTGTCAAATGTGTATTGAACTATTGCCGTCACTGGTAATCCACGTGCACCTTTGAGCATCCTATTTAAGCATTCCTCCATATTGCTTGTCATTTGACCGTATCTCCGGCCATCTTCATCAAAGGCACGTGCCCACTTGTTCCGGTATTGAATGTGCCTATTGAGAAAGTCTTGACCCCTGGCATCAAGTTTTTTGTGTGCGAGCAATTTGTTGTACAAAGTGGTGAAGCGCTTATCGGAGAAAGCAAGACAACAATCTTGAAGATCATCGTCCAACTCCTTAAGGCCACATGCCCTATAGAAGTTCGAACAAAAGTGCCTCATGCACCATCAATGGTGCAACGGAGCATGCCCGGGAATGTCAATCTCCACCGCGTTAAGAATTCCTTGATGCCGATCCGATATGACACAAATTTCCCTTTGAGCGGTAACACCTTCGTCCTCAAAAGATGCGTAAACCACTCCAGCTTGTCATTGTTTTCCACCTCAACCAAAGCAAATGCCAATGGCAACACCCGGTTATTGGCATCACTTGCTATCGCAACCAACAAGGTGCCCTTGTATTGTCCGGTCAAGAACGTGCCATCAATTGCGATGACCGGCCTACAATGTTCGGAAGCCCTCACACATTGCTCGAACGCCCAAAAAGCACGGCCAAATACTCTGACTTTCCTTCCTTCATGAACCGTTGTTTGGTGCCCATGAGGCTCGACCACATGAACCATGCCAGGGTTTGTCGCGGCCATGGCTAACAACAACCTAGGGATTATGCTTCCTCCCATGTACCATACAACATCTTAAATGCGGCTTGCTTCGCCTTCCATGCCTTGCCGTACTTCACCTTGTAATGAAAGATGGCTTTCACAAGGTCAATGACATGTTGGACGCTCATTGTTGGAAGTGTGGATATTGAGTTGAAGAGCCTGTAAGCAATGAACTCGGACATGAGTTGTTTGTGGTCTTGGGACACAATCTTGCCATCCACCCTTTTGCCTTGGCACATGTGAGTTGGCACACAACTCACTATATGCCAAGTTGGACCTCCTTTCCATGGTCTTGCACGCACAATCCACGGACATATTTCATCTTCACATGCACGTGCAACCGTAGTGCACATTGACGTCCGAAGTTCACCACCTTGTGTGGACGATAATGCGTAACCGAGTAGTTGTTGAGCCACATCTTCAATTCCAACAAGGTGTCGAACTTAGAACCTTTAGCAATCCGGTTCTTGTCGTCTCCCAAATCACGATGAGAGCTTGGCCTAACCCCAAGAGGTACACATTGGACACCATCTACCACGGCTTCATCCGCGAGACTAACATCCTTGAACAATCTAGTCTGATGATCCCAACCAAATACCTTCTCGAAAGCTTCGGCCTCCTTCACCGTGAACCCCTCCGCATCAACTTGTTCATCGGGACCATCGTCATCCGAGTCCGATGCATATGCACGGGAAAAAGGGATGGAATGGTCCATTGTCTCTTGCAAGTGATATTTGTCAAGATCACCCACATTGTTGTTATGGAGATCAACTTCATTGTCACCGTCCGCATACTCATCATTGTCCTCTTGCAAAGCTTCATCTTGGTTGTTTGTAAACGGGCTCAATGTTGGCCTCACTTCTTGGGTCAAAAGAGGTTCAACAATTTCATCTCGCTTCAATGGTGTGGGGCTACTAGCAACCAAAGGGAGGGTTCGGTTCAAGTCCAAATGCAAACTTGAATCAACCTTCTTCGTTGCAAATAACTCAAGAGCCTTGTCTAGTGATTCGCCACCGTCTCCTTGTATGCAACCCAACGTTGTTCGAAGTTGACACGCATTGTCTTCCAACGGATGTGCATTCCAAAACCAACATTATGCCTTCCCTCCAACTCAATGATATCACTAGGGTCCGTCCAATTCAAATCTTTCCTAACTTGTTGCAAGAGCTCCGCATAGCTAGGACTACTATCAAACACCATGTCAACCTCATCCGGGTCCAGTTCTATATTGCCTTTCAAAAAGGCGTCCTTGTCCCCATGATGAACAAACACACATGTTCTTCTCATCCCTATAAGCATTCCAAAAACACAAGGTAACATTGCTTCCATGAGTACTAATACAAAGATTAACACGGAATAGAAACCCTAATATATATATATCAAACAACAACCCTGACCCTAACCATAACCATAACCATAACCCTAGCCCTAAACCTAACCCTAGCACCAACATAAGAACACCCATAAGAATAACCCTAGCATACTAACAAAGTCTAATCATAAAAATTGGC
The DNA here is from genome assembly GCA_021605145.1 of Aegilops bicornis. Classification (NCBI taxonomy): domain Eukaryota; kingdom Viridiplantae; phylum Streptophyta; class Magnoliopsida; order Poales; family Poaceae; genus Aegilops; species Aegilops bicornis. Next base: position 575,122,700 of record CM038675.1, read on the forward strand.
AAACAAACATCTCACATCTCCATGCAAATCTCTAGATCCAAACAAAACTAGGGTTCCCCCAAACTAGCAACAAATGAGCAATGGGAACTTTACTTGGATCAAAACAAGGGATCGGAGAATATTACCTTGAGGAGGGTTTGACTTGAAATCCACGGACAAATCCTTCAAATTTGCAAGATTTGGGAGAGGATTTGAGAGGGAGAGAGTGGGAGAGGGGGCAAAGCTTCGGGAGGAGAGTGGGAGAGTGAGTGGTGTGGGGGTGGGGAGGGCAGCCAAGTGGCTGGATAAGTCATAGTCACGTGCAGCTTAGGCGCCGTGACTTTACAAGTGTGACGCTTAGCTGGGCGTTGCCTTTGGAGTCTTGAGCAGGGGCTGCCACGGTGGTGGCGTCTGCGCACATTAAGGCATCAGTAGGATGTGGCGCCGTCGTGGCGGGCGCTACACAAAAAGATCATGGGTGTGAAATAGTTTTACGGGCAGTTCATTCCGTGAAATGATTTCGCCCAGAGATCAAAATGGTCAAATTTGCCCGCGGCTAGTGCGGCACAGTCCGCTCTGCGACTTCTGGCCGGCACGATGATGTTTTTTTAATACGTGTCAACAACTTGCGATTTCCGTTTGCTTTGGGAAGTTCCTTTTGTTTGGGTTTACCAGAGAGTGGTGTCCCCTGAAACCTGAACGGTTTACCCACAAGGCCACAAGGCCACAAGCACGAGAAGATATGCATCGCCAAGCACAAGACCTATCCTTGGCGAGATACTCCCAGTGCAAGGTGCAGCACTGCGCTGCTATCGGAGCGAGGAGTTTTACTGGATCAATTCGTGGTTGCAGTTGCTGATCAGAACTTCATTCTGAATTCAATCCCCCGCAGAAATAGCAGGCTTCGGAATCTGAATGAGTTTCTAGACGACCAACCGGGATTATACACCATCCGTCAGTTATATTTTCAGCCATGTCTCCCTGACAACAGTAGCGTATAGTGGCTTGGCTTCACCGGAAAATTGCTCCCGGAGAGAGAGAAAAAATCCAACCTGAGATCTGCTCAAGACGACACGACACGGTTTGTGACTGTTGGGTGGCGAAACCGCGTCCATTTGTGCTCTGTCCGCTTGCCATTACGTGTGTGGCCGTGGTACAGTGCTAGGCCGCTGCCGTTGGTTCGCTCCGTGTTGTTCCCAGCTGGTTTCTCTTGGCACCGCGCGCGCATGCAGCTCAGCTCATCTCGCTTTCGGTTGGCAGCAAGATACAGCGACTCGTTTCTTTTGCGTGCGCGTCTTTTGTGGATTCTTTCTCGACGGTGACGGCAGTGCCGAGCCCATGCACAGCTAGTGGGTGGTGGTACACGAAACGAGTTGGCAGAGTGGGCAGCTGTGCTAATCGAAGGGTTTTGCCACCGGTATACGAATTATATCCCTTTCCCCCCTGAAAATTCAAAACCAAGATTAAAATATCCAAACATTCCAGAAATAAAACTACTAGTCACTTCTTATATAAACCATCCGAACTTCATCCAACCACCCAAAACAGATCTAGCACTATTCATCTTCAACCTCCCTTCCTTTTTCCTCCTCCCGATCCCCCAGTCACCCCCCCCCCCCCCTCCTGCGCGCAACCCCTAAAATATATGATGGGGCCATTACTTCAACCTAAGATAGATGGTGAGGCTGCCTCTTCACGGGTGAGCTTGTTTCTTCTCTGACGAGGTCCGGCCAACAGAGAACGAAGAAGGAGAATGGTGACTGACATGAAAAAGAAATTTCAGCCACCTGAGAAATAGCAAATCAGGTGAAATATTTAGTGACGCAAACGGGTCATGGCAGACAAGGCATTATCTCCTCCCAATTGGTTTGTCCAAAGAAAATTGAAATACAGTACATACAAAATAGAGACAACGAACTGAGGTCAAAGGAAGTACTGCTCCTACATAAGGTTGCTGTGTGGACCGACCACCAACCTAAATTGCTCCCACGATTTCTGCCATCACAAAGGGAGAAGTGGGAGGGATTTGAGACATCGATCGATCGGGTCAAACCTAACGTGCATATCCTCCTCGCCTCCCCCCACATGAAAAGAGGACACCGATGATGTAGAAATAACAATATATGGGCCATGCCATGTGCCTCCTATCTGATAGGAGTATCATCATCAATTTGATGATGGCCCACTTGTTGCTCTAACTGTCCTCCACCGAACTTTGACAAAACGAAACCCTGACAGCAAGATGCAAGCCCAAACTTCCTAACCTCTGTTTCTCACATGGGATCAGTGGTTACCTACAAATTTCTCTCAAAATGTGTCATCATATCACACCGTTCCGGTCTTTGCTTCACACCTACACCTAGTTAACCTTTCGTGCATGTGTGATCCTTCCTCTGGTACAAATTAAGAACAAAATGGCACGATAATTCTGGTGCCATGCAGGAAAAGGAGACGAGTACAATCCCGCAAGAAGGACGTGTTCTTGAAGCACAACCAGTACATGGACATGGGCACATATGGTGGTAGCACGCGGAAGTGGTGGGCCATACAGACGTAGACAACAGTCCGTGAGACGTGGGCATCGTAATGCGTGCAATTAGGCCCACATCACGGCGCTAATGACTCTCAAGTATATTAACTTTGTCTGAAGCTTGATTAAGGAACAATACAAGTACTTATATAAGTGTACGTCCAGCAGTGGTTGTCTGCTTGAAATCTCATCGACGCAAAAGATATGGCCACACAACGAATAGAGAGGGTGTATAGTGTATAAGGGCATCTCCACCGCGGACCCCTAAGACGGACACTGTATTCGTCCGCTAACGTGTCCAGACGCATGCATAGAAAGTGATATGGGAGCTGGCCATCCAACCCTTTCCATATATAATTTAAACAAGATTTGAACAAACCTGATGATTTTCTTTTAAACCGAACCAAATCCATTATATTTTCGACATATTTTAACTAAACAAAAGTGAAAGAGTCTTTTTTAACCTAGTCTAATGATCGCCGACCGTGGCAGAGTGGGTGTCCCTCGTTCTATCTTCCCATGTCCGGCAAGCTCACAGGACGACCGTGGTCCTCGGAAGGGAAAGAATAGAAGTGGCTTTCCTAGGACCCAAGTTGTGGCTGCGTCCCATGTGTTACTCTTCTCGTCGGACTTCATCTTGTTGATGGCGCCAGACGTGGATGTGCCATGGAGGCGGGGCGTGAATAGCGGTGGCGGCACGGCCGACACGCGGCTGGTGACGTGTGCGGTAGCCCGCGCCCCCTCTTCGGCCAGCGACGTGTCGATCTCTGCGAACAAGGCGTATCACTCCGCCCGTAGGATGCGTAGCCGTCATCGCTCGTGGTGGATGTCGTGGGTGCTCTCCGTATGGACTCGTACAATGCTTGCTGCTCACCCAGGAAGCCCAGACCCTTCGCGGCCATGCCCATGACGACATCGTCATTCGTCTGCTCACTAGCGGTTTGGCCCTTCGTGAGACGGTGCTCGTCAAGGAACCAGAGGTTGTAGTAGCTTGTCCTGTGCGACGCCGACACATGCGGTGCCGACTACTCTTCCTGAAGGAAATATGCCCTAGAGACAAAAATAAAGTTGTCATTTATATTTCCTTATATCATGATAAATGTTTATTATTCATGCTAGAATTATATTAACTGGAAACTTAGTACATGTGTGAATACATAGACAAACAGAGTGTCACTAGTATGCCTCTACTTAACTAGCTCGTTGAATCAAAGATGGTTAAGTTTCCTAGCCATAGACATGAGTTATCATTTGATTAACGGGATCACATCATTAGAGAGTGATGTGATTGACTTGACTCATTCCGTTATCTTAGCACTTGATCGTCTAGTATATTGCTATTGCTTTCTTCATGACTTATACATGTTCCTATGACTATGAGATTATGCAATTCCCGGATACCGGAGGAACACTTTGTGTGCTATCAAACGTCACAACGTAACTGGGTGATTATAAAGGTGCTCTACAGGTGTCTCCGATGGTACTTGTTGAGTTGGCATAGATCGAGATTAGGATTTGCCACTCTGAATGTCGGAGAGGTATCTCTGGGCCCTCTCGGTAATGCACATCACTATAAGCCTTGCAAGCAGTGTGACTAATGAGTTAGTTGCGGGATGATGCATTACGAAACGAGTAAAGAGACTTGCGATAGATTGAACTAGGTATTGAGATACCGACAATCGAATCTCGGGCAAGTAACATACCGATGACAAAGGGACCAACGTATGTTGTTATGCGGTTTGACCGATAAAGATCTTCGTAGAATATGTGGGAGCCAATATGAGCATCCAGGTTCCGCTATTGATTATTGACCGGAGACGTGTCTCGGTCATGTCTACATAGTTCTCGAACCCGTAGGGTCCGCACGCTTAACGTTCGGTGACGATCAATATTATGAGTTTATGTGTTTTGTTGTACCGAAGGTAGTTCGGAGTCCCGAATGTGATCACGGACATGACGAGGAGTCTCGAAATGGTCGAGACATAGAGATTTATATATTGGACGGCTATATTCGGACACCGGAAGTGTTCCAAGTGATTTTGGAGAAAACAGGAGTGCCGGAGGGTTATCGGAACCCCCCGGGGAACTAATGGGCCACATGGGCCTTAGTGGAGAGAGAGAGGGCCGGCCAGGGCAGGCCGCGCACCCCCTCCCCCTCTGGTCCGAATTGGACTAGGGAAGGGGGGGGGGCGGCGCCCCCCTTTCCTTCTTCCTCTCCTCCTTCCTTTCCCCCTCCTAGTAGGACTAGGAAAGGGGAGTCCTACTCCTCCTAGGAGGAGGACTCCTCCTCTCCTGGCGCACCCCAAGGGTCGGCCGGCCTCCCCGCCTTGCTCCTTTTTATACAGGGACAGGAGCCACCCTAGGATACACAAGTTGATCATTGATCTCTTAGCCGTGCGCGGTGACCCCTCCACCATAATCCACCTCGGTCATATCGTTGCAGTGCTTAGGCGAAGCCCTACGCCGGTAGATTCATCATCACCGTCATCACGCCGTCATGCTCACAAAGCTCTCCCTCGACACTCTGTTGGATCGTGAGTTTGTGGAGGTGCCGTACTTTCGGTGCTAGGATCGGTCGATCGTGAAGACGTACAACTACATCAACCGCGTTGTCATAACGCTTCCGCTTTCGGTCTACGAGGGTACGTAGACAACACTCTCCCTCTCGTTGCTATGCATCACCATGATCTTGCGTGTGCGTAGGATTTTTTTGAAATTAATACGTTGCCCAACAGTGGCATCCGAGCCAGGTTTATGCGTAGATGTTATATGCACGAGTAGAACACAAGTGAGTTGTGGGCGATAATAGTCATACTGCTTACTAGCATGTCATACTTTGATTCTGCGGTATTGTTGGATGAAGCGGCCCGGACCGACATTACGCGTACGCTTACGTGAGACTGGTTCTACCGACGTGCTTCGCACACAGGTGGCTGGCGGGTGTCAGTTTCTCCAACTTTAGTTGAATTGAGTGTGGCTACGCCCGGTCATGTTGAAGGTTAAAACAACACATACTTGACGAAAAATCATTGTGGTTTTGATGCGTAGGTAAGAACGGTTCTTGCTCAGCCCATAGCAGCCACGTAAAACTTGGAACAACAAAGTAAAGGACGTCTAACTTGTTTTTGCAGGGCACGTTGTGATGTGATATGGTCAAGACTGTTGGGGAACGTAGTAATTTCAAAAAAATTCCTACGCACACACAGGATCATGGTGATGCATAGCAACGAGAGGGGAGAGTGTGTCCATGTACCCTCGTAGACTAAAAGCGGAAGCGTTAGAACAACACGGTTGATGTAGTCGTACGTCTTCATGATCCGACTGATCCAAGTACCGAACGCACGGCACCTCCGAGTTTAGCACACGATCAGCTCGATGACGTCCCATGAACTCTGATCCAGCAGAGCTTCGAGGGAGAGTTCCGTCAGCATGACGGCGTGATGACGGTGATGATGATGCTACCGACGCAGGGCTTCGCCTAAGCACTGCTACGATATCACCGAGGTGGAATATGGTGGAGGGGGGAACCACACATGGCTAAGAGATCAAGAGATCAATTGTTGTGTCTATGGGGTGCCCCTGGCCACGTATATAAGGAGTGGAGGAGGGGGAGAGGGCCGGCCCCTGTGGCGCACCCTGGAGGAGTCCTACTCCCACCGGGAGTAGGATTCCTCCCCTTCCAAGTAGTAGGAGGAGACAAGGAAGGGGAAGAGGGAAGAGAAGGAAGGAGGGGGCGCCGCCCCTCCCCCTAGTCCAATACGGACTAGTCATTGGGGGGCGTGCGGCCTACCTCTCTCTCTCCCCTAAAGCCCAATAAGGCCCATATACTTCTTCCCCCGTATTCCCATAACTCCCGGTACTCCGAAAAATACCCGAACCACTCGGAACCTTTTCGATGTCCGAATATAGTCGTCCAATATATCGATCTTTACGTCTCGACCATTTTGAGACTCCTCGTCATGTCACCGATCTCATCCGGGACTCCGAACTACCTTCGGTACATCAAATCACATAAACTCATAATACAAATTGTCACAGAACGTTAAGCGTGCGGACCCTACGGGTTCGATAACTATGTAGACATGACCGACACACGTCTCCGGTCAATAACCAATAGCAGAACCTGGATGCTTATATTGGATCCCACATATTCTACGACGATCTTTATCGGTCAAACAGCATAACAACATACATTGTTCCCTTTGTCATCGGTATGTTACTTGCCCGAGATTCGATCGTCGGTATCTCAATACCTAGTTCAATCTCGTTACCGGCAAGTCTCTTTACTCGTTCCGTAATGCATCATCCCGCCACTAACTCATTAGTCACATTGTTTGGAAGGCTTATAGTAATGTGCATTACCGAGAGGGCCCAGAGATACCTCTCCGACAATCGGAGTGACAAATCCTAATCTCGAAATACGCCAACTCAACAAGTACCTTCGGAGACACCTATAGAGCACCTTTATAATCACCCGATTACGTTGCCAGACGCTTTGGTAGCACACAAAGTGTTCCTCCAAAGAAATGGGGTTTCATAATCTCATAGTCATAGGAACATGTATAAGTCATGAAGAAAGCAATAGCAACATACTAAACGATCAAGCGCTAAGCTAATGGAATGGGTAAAGTCAATCACATCATTCTCCTAATGATGTGATCCCGTTAATCAAATGTCAACTCATGTCTATGGTTAGGAAACTTAACCATCTTTGATTAACGAGCTAGTCAAGTAGAGGCATACTAGTGACACTATGTTTGTCTATGTATTCACACATGTATTATGTTTCCGGTTAATACAATTCTAGCATGAATAATAAACATTTATCATGAAATAAGGAAATAAATAATAACTTTATTATTGCCTCTAGGGCATATTTCCTTCAGTCTCCCACTTGCACTAGAGTCAGTAATCTAGTTCACATCGCCATGTAATTTATCATCAATAGTTCACATCTTTATGTGGTTAACACCCATAGTTCACATCGACATGTGACCAACACCCAAAGGGTTTACTAGAGTTAGTAATCTAGTTCACATCGCTATGTGATTAACACCCAAAGAGTACTAAGGTGTGATCATGTTTTGCTTGTGAGAGAAGTTTAGTCAACGGGTCTGCCAAAATTCGGATTCGTATGTCTTTTGCAAATTTCTATGTCTACAATGCTCTGCACGGAGCTACTTTAGCTAATTGCTCTCACTTTCAATATGTATCCAGGTTGAGACTTAGAGTCATCTGGATCAGTGTCAAAGCTTACATCGACGTAACTCTTTACGACGAACCTTTTGTCACCTCCATAATCAAGAAACATATCCTTATTCCACTAAGGATAATTTTGACCGTCATTGTCCGATGATCTACTCCTAGATCACTATTGTACTCCCTTGCCAAACTCAGTGTAGGGTATACAATAGATCTGGTACACAGCATGACATACTTAATAGAACCTATGGCTGAGGCATTGGGAACGACTTTCATTCTCTTTCTATCTTCTGACGTGGTCGGGCTTTGAGTCTTACTCAACTTCACACCTTGCAACACAGGCAAGAACTCTTTCTTTGACTGTTCCATTTTGAACTAATTCAAAATCTTGTCAAGGTACATACTCATTGAAAATATGATCAAGCGTCTTGATCTATCTCTATAGATCTTGATGCTCAATATGTAAGCAGCTTCACCGAGGTCTTTCTTTTGAAGAACTCCTTTCAAATACTCCTTTCCAGAAAATTCTATATCATTTCTGATCAACAATATGTAATTTACATATACTTATCAGAAAGGTTGTAGTGCTCCCACTCACTTTCTTCTAAATACAGGCTTCACCGCAAGTCTGCATAGAGCTATATGCTTTAATCAACTCATCAAAGCGTATATTCCAACTTCGAGATGCTTGCACCAGTCCACAGATGGATCGCTGGAGCTTGCATATTTTGTTAGCACCTTTAGGATTGAAAAAACCTTCTGGTTGCATCATATACAACTCTTCTTTAATAAATCCATTAAGGATTGCGGTTTTGTTATCCATCTGCCAGATTTCATAAAATGCGGCAATTGCTAACATGATTCGGACAAACTTTAAGCATCGATACAAGTGAGAAAATCTCATCGTAGTCAATACCTTGAACTTTGTCAAAAACCTTTTTCGACAAGTCTAGATTTGTAGGTAGTAACACTACTATCAGCGTCCGTCTTCCTCCTGAAGATCCATTTATTTTCTATGGCTTGCCGATCATCGAGCAAGTCAACCAAAGTCCATACTTTGTTCTCATACATGGATCCTATCTCAGATTTCATGGCCTCAAACCATTTCGTAGAATCTGGGCTCATCATCGCTTCCTCATAGTTCGCAGGTTCGTCATGGTCTAGTAACATGACTTCCAGAACAAGATTACTGTACCACTCTGGTGCGGATCTTACTCTGGTTGACCTACGAGGCTTGGTAGAAACTTGATCTGAAGTTTTATGATCATCATCATTAACTTCCTCACTAATTCGTGTAGGCATCACTGGAACTGATTTCAATGATGAGCTACTTTTAAATTCGAGAGAAGGTACAATTACCTCATCAAGTTTTACTTTCCTCCCACTCACTTCTTTCGATAGAAATTCCTTCTCTAGAAAGGATCCAAATTTAGCAACAAAAGTCTTGCCTTCGGATCTGTGATAGAAGGTGTACCCAATATTTTCCTTTTTGGGTATCCTATGAAGACGCACTTCTCTGAGTTGGGTTCGAGCTTATCAGGTTGAAACTTTTTCACATAAGCATCGCAACCCCAAACTTTAAGAAACGACAACTTGGGTTTCTTGCCAAACCAAAATTCATATGGTGTCATCTCAACGGATTTAGATGGTGCCTTATTAATCGTGAATGTAGCTATCTCTAATGCATAACCCCAAAACGATAGTGGTAAATCGGTAAGAGACATCATAGGTTGCACCATATCCAATAAAGTACAGCTATGATGTTCGTACACACCATTACGCTGTGGTGTTCCGGGTGGCGTGAGTTGCGAAACTATTCCGCATTGTTTCAAATAAAGACCAAACCGTAACTCAAATATTCTTCTCCACGATCAAATCGTAGAAACTTTATTTTCTCGTTACGATATTTTTCCACTTCACTCTGAAATTCTTTGAACTTTTCAAATGTTTCAGACTTATGTTTCATCAAGTAGATATACCCATATTTGCTCAAATTATCTGTGAAGGTCAGAAAATAACGATACTTGCCGCAAGCCTCAACACTCATCGGACTTGCTCAAATTATCAGTATGTATTATTTGCAATAAGTCAGTTGCTCGCTCCATTGTTCCGGAGAACGGAGTCTTAGTAATCTTTCCCATGAGGCATGGTTCGCAAGCATCAAGTGATTCATAATCAAGTGATTCCAAAAGCCCATCAGCATGGAGTTTCTTCATGCTCTTTACACCAATATGACCTAAATGGCAGTGCCACAAATAAGTTGCACTATTATTATTAACTTTGCATCTTTTGGTTTCAATATTATGAATATGTGTATCACTACAATCGAGATCCAACAAACCATTTTCATTGGGTGTATGACCCTAGAAAGTTTTATTCATGTAAATGTAACAACAATTATTCTCTAACTTAAATGAATAACCGTATTGCAATAAACATGATCAAATCATATTCATGCTCAACACAAACACCAAATAACACTTATTTAGGTTCAACACTAATCCCGAAAGTATAGGGAGTGTGCGATGATGATCATATCAATCTTGGAACTACTTCCAACACACATCGTCACATCGCCCTTAACTAGTTTCTGTTCATTCTGCAACTCCCGTTTCGAGTTACTAATCTTAGCAACTGAACTAGTATCAAATACTGAGGGGTTGCTATAAACACTAGCAAGGTACACATCAATAACATGTATATCAAATATACCTTTGTTCACTTTGCCATCCTTCTTATCCGCCAAATACTTGGGGCAGTTCCGCTTCCAGTGACCAGTCCCTTTGCAGTAGAAGCACTTAGTCTCAGGATTAGGTCCAGACTTGGGCTTCTTCACTTGAGCAGCAACTTGCTTGCCGTTCTTCTCGAAGTTCCCCTTCTTCCCTTTGCCCTTTTCCTTGAAACTAGTGGTCTTGTCGATCATCAACACTTGATGCTCTTTCTTGATTTCTACCTTCATCGATTTCATCATCATGAAAAGCTCGGGAATCGTTTTTGTCATCCCTTGCATACTATAGTTCATCACGAAGTTCTACTAACTTGGTGATGGTGACTAGAGAATTTTGTCAATCACTATTTTATCTAGAAGATTAACTCCCACTTGATTCAAGCGATTGTAGTACCGGACAATCTAAGCACATGCTCACCGCTTGAGCTATTCTCCTCCATCTTTTAGCTATAGAACTTGTTGGAGACTTCATATCTCTCAACTCGGGTATTTGCTTGAAATATTAACTTCAACTCCTGAAACATCTCATATGGTCCATGACGTTCAAAACGTCTTTGAAGTCCCGATTCTAAGTCGTTAAGCATGGTGCACTAAACTATCAAGTCGTCATCATATTGAGCTAGCCAAACGTTCATAACATTTGTATCTGCTCCTGCAATAGGTTTGTCACCTAGCGGTGCATCAAGGACATAATTCTTCTGTGCAGCAATGAGGATAAACCTCAGATCATGGACCCAGTCCGCATCATTGCTACTATCATCTTTCAACTTAGTTTTCTCTAGGAACATATATAAAACATAGAGAAGCAACAACGCGAGCTATTAATTTACAACATTATTTGCAAAATACTATCAGGACTAAGTTCATGATAAATTATAGTTTAATTAATCATATTACTTAAGAACTCCCACTTAGATAGATATCCCTCTAATCATCTAAGTGATCACGTGATCCAAATCAACTAAACCATGTCTGATCATCACGGGAGATGGAGTAGTTTTCAATGGTGAACATCACTATGTTGATCATATCTTCTATATGATTCACACTCGACCTTTCGGTCTCAGTGTTCCGAGGCCATATCTGCATATGCTAGGCTTGTCAAATTTAACCTGAGTATTCTGCGTGTGCAAAACTGTCTTGCACCCGTTGTATTTGAACGTAGAGCTTATCACACCCGATCATCACGTGGTATCTCAGCACGAAGAACTTCCGCAACGGTGCAAACTCAGGGAGAACACTTATACCTTGAAATTTAGTGAGAGATCATCTTATAATGCTACCGTCGATCTAAGCAAAATAAGATGCATAAAAGATAAACATCACATGTAATCAAAATATGTGACATGATATGGCCATCATCATCTTGTGCCTTTGATCTCCATCTCCATAGCATTGTCATTATCTCCATCGTCACCGGCATGATACCATGATCTCCATCATCTTGATCTATATCAATGTGTCGTCACATGGTCGTCTTGCCAACTATTTCTCTTGCAACTATTGCTATCGCATAGCGATAAAGTAAAGCAATTTTTTGGCGCTTGCATCTTATGCAATAAACAGACAACCATAAGGCTTCTGCTAGTTGCCGATAACTTCAACAAAACATGATCATCTAATACAACCACTTATATCTCATCAGGTCTTGACCATATCACATACAACATGCCCTGCAAAAACAAGTTAGACGTCCTCTACTTTGTTGTTGCAAGTTTTACGTGGATACTATGGGCTGAGCAAAAACCGTTCTTACCTACGCATCAAAACCACAACGATAGTTCGTCAAGCTAGTGCTGTTTTAACCTTCACAAGGACCGGGCGTAGCCGCACTTGGTTCAACTAAAGTTGGAGAAACTGACACCCGCCAGCCACCTGTGTGCAAAGCACGTCGGTAGAACCAGTCTCGCGTAAGCGTACGCGTAATGTCGGTCCGGGCCGCTTCATCCAACAATAACGCCGAACCAAAGTATGACATGTTGGTAAGCAGTATGACTTGTATCGTCCACAACTCACTTGTGTTCTACTCGCGCATATAACATCTACGCATAAAATTGGCTCGGATGCCACTGTTGGGGAACGTAGTAATTTCAAAAGAATTCCTACGCACACACAGGATCATGGTGATGCATAGCAACGAGAGGGGAGAGTGTCCACGCACTCGTGAGACCGAAGCGGAAGCGTTAGAACAACACGGTTGATGTAGTCAGACGTCTTCACGATCCGACCGATCCAAGTACCGAACGCACGACACCTCCGAGTTCAGCACACGTTCAGCTCGATGACGTCCCACGAACTCTGATCCAGCAGAGCTTCGAGGGAGAGTTCCGTCAGCACGATGGCGTGATGATAGTGATGGTGATGCTACCGACGCAGGGCTTCGCCTAAGCACTGCTACGATATAACCGAGGTGGAATATGATTGAGGGGGGCACCGCACACGGCTAAGAGATCAAGATATCAATTGTTGTGTCTATGGGGTGCCCCTGGCCACGTATATAAAGGAGTGGGGGAGGGGGAGAGGGCCGGCCCCTATGGCGCGCCCTGGAGGAGTCCTACTCCGACCGGGAGTAGGATTCCTCCCCTTCCAAGTAGTAGGAGTAGGAGACAAGGAAGGGGAAGAGGGAAGAGAAGGAAGGAGGGGGCGCCGCCCCTCCCCCTAGTCCAATTCGGACTAGTCGTTGGGGGGGGGGCGTGGCCTGCCTCTCTCTCTCTCTCTCTCCCCTAAAGCCCAATAAGGCCCATATACTTCTTCCCCCGTATTCCCGTAACTCCCCGGTACTCCGAAAAATACCCGAACCACTCGGAACCTTTCCGATGTCCGAATATAGTCGTCCAATATATCGATCTTTAGTCTCGACCATTTTGAGACTCCTCGTCATGTCACCGATCTCATCCGGGACTCCGAACTACCTTCGGTACATCAAATCACATAAACTCATAATACAAATCGTCATCCAACGTTAAGCATGCGGACCCTACGGGTTCGAGAACTATGTAGACATGACCGAGACACGTCTCCGGTCAATAACCAATAGCGGAACCTGGATGCTCATATTGGCTCCCACATATTCTACGAAGATCTTTATCGGTCAAACCGCATAACAACATACGTTGTCCCCTTTGTCTTCGGTATGTTACTTGCCCGAGATTCCATCGTCGGTATCTCAATACCTAGTTCAATCTCGTTACCGGCAAGTCTCTTTACTTATTCCGTAATGCATCATCCCGCAACTAACTCATTAGTCACATTGCTTGCAAGGCTTATAGTGATGTGCATTACCGAGTGGGCCCAGAGATACCTCTCCGACAATCGGAGTGACAAATCATAATCTCAAAATACGCCAACTCAACAAGTACCTTCGGAGACACCTCAGAGAGCACCTTTATAATCACCCAGTTACGTTGTGACGTTTGGTAGCACACAAAGTGTTCCTCCGGTAAACGGGAGTTGCATAATCTCATAGTCATAGGAACATGTTTAAGTCATGAAGAATGCAATAGCAACATACTAAACAATCAAGCGCTAAGCTAAAGGAATGGGTCAAGTAAATCACATTATTCTCCTAATGATGTGATCCCGTTAATCAAATGTCAACTCACGTCTATGGTTAGGAAACTTAACCATCTTTGATTAACGAGCTAGTCAAGTAGAGGCATACTAGTGACACTATGTTTGTCTATGTATTCACACATGTATTATGTTTCCGGTTAATACAATTCTAGCATGAATAATAAACATTTATTATGAAATAAGGAAATAAATAATAACTTTATTATTGCCTCTAGGGCATATTTCCTTCAAAGACATGATGCTAATTTTTATTGTATGAGATGTTCATATTTTGTTAAGAAGTTATTGGCAACTAGTAGGAGCCATATGGTTGTCGCTTTATTGTATGAAATGCAATCGCCATGTAATTGCTTTACTTTATCACTAAGCAGTAGCGATAGTCGTAGAAGCAATAGTTGGCGAGACGACAACGATGCTACGATGGAGATCAAGGTGTCGCGCCGGTGACGATGGTGATCATGACGGTGCTTTGGAGATGGAGATCAAAGGCACAAGATGATGATGGCCATATCATATCACTTATATTGATTGCATGTGTTGTTTATAATTTATGCATCTTATTTTGCTTAGTTAGGCGGTAGCATTATAAGATGATCTCTCACTAAATTTCAAGGTACAAGTGTTCTCCCGGAGTATGCACTGCTATGAAATTTCACATGCCGAGACACCACGTGATGATCGGGTGTGATAAGCTCCCACGGTCACATACAATGGGTGCAAGCCAGTTTTGCACACGCAGAATACTCGGGTTAAACTTGACGAGCCTAGCATATGCAGATATGGCCTCGGAACACTGAGACCGAAAGGTCGAGCATGAATCATATAGTAGATATGATCAATATAGTGATGTTCACCATTGAAAACTACTCCATCTCACATGATGATCGGACATGGTTTGGTAGATATGGATCACGTGATCACTTAGATGATTAGAGGGATGTCTATCTAAGTGGGAGTTCTTAAGTAATTTGATTAATTGAACTTTAATTTATCATGAACTTAGTACCTGATATGTATTTTGCATGTCTATGTTGTTGTAGATAGATGGCCCGTGTTGTTGTTCCGTCGAATTTTAATGCGTTCCTAGAGAAAGCTAAGTTGAAAGATGATGGTAGCAACTACAGGGACTGGGTCCGTAACTTGAGGATTACCCTCATTGCTGCATAGAAGAATTACGTCCTAGAAGCACCGCTAGGTGTACCACCCACGCTGGCAACTGCAGACATTGTGAATGCCTGGCAGTCGCATGTTGATGACTACTCGATAGTTCAGTGTGGCATGCTTTACGGCTTAGAACCGGGACTTCAACGAAGTTTTGAACGTCATGGAGCATATGAGATGTTCCAGGAGTTCAAGTTAATATTTCAAGCAAATGCCCGGATTGATAGATATGAAGTCTCCAATAAGTTCTACAGCTGCAAAATGAAGGAGAATAGTTCTGTCAGTGAACATATACTCAGAATGTCTGGGTACTACAATCACTTGACTCAACTGGGAGTTAATCTTTCTGATGATAATGTCATTGATAGAATTCTTCAATCACTGCCACCAAGATACAAGAGCTTCGTGATGAACTATAACATGCAAGGCATGGATAAGACAATTCCCGAACTCTTCGCAATGCTAAAGGCTGCGGAGGTAGAAATCAAGAAGGAGCATCAAGTGTTGATGGTCAACAAGACCACCAGTTTCAAGAAAAAGGGTAAAGGGAAGAAAGGAAACTTCAAAAAGAATGGCAAGCAAGTTGTTGCTCAAGTGAAGAAGCCCTAGTCTGGACCTAAGCCTGAGACTGAGTGCTTCTACTGCAAAGGGACTGGTCACTGGAAGCGAAACTGCCCCAAGTATTTGGCGGATAAGAAGGATGACAAGGTGAACAAAGGTATCTGTGATATACATGTTATTGATGTGTAGCTTACTAATGCTCGCAGTAGCACCTGGGTATTTGATATCGGTTACATTGCTAATATTTGCAACTCGAAACAGGGACCACGGATTAAGCAAAGATTGGCTAAGGACGAGGCGACGCTGCGTGTGGGAAATGGTTCCAGAGTCGATGTGATCACGGTCGGCATGCTACCTCTACATCTACCTCCGGGATTAGTTTTAGACCTGAATAATTGTTATTTGGTGCCAGCGTTAAGCATGAACATTATATCTAGATCTTGTTTGATGCGAGACGGTTATTCATTTAAATCAAAGAATAATGGTTGTTCTATTTATATGAGTAATATCTTTTATGGTCATGCACCCTTGAAGAGTGGTCTATTTTGTTGAATCTCGATAGTAGTGACACACATATTCATAATATTGAAGCCAAAAGATGCAGAGTTGATAATGATAGTGCAACTTATTTGTGGCACTGCCGTTTGGGTCATATTGGTGTAAAACGCATGAAGAAACTCCATTCTTATGGACTTTTGGAATCACTTGATTATGAATCACTTGGTACTTAAGTAACCATGCCTCGTGGGCAAGATGACTAAAACTCCGCTTCTCGGAACAATGGAGCGAGCAACAGATTTGTTGGAAATCATACATACCGATGTATGTGGTCCGATGAATATTGAGGCTCGTACGGTGTCGGGATATACCTCAGCAAGGTAACCCGGCCGGAAGTATAACCCGGCCGGACTTGGCGACTCACTAATGACCCGCCCGATCCTGGCAACTTATGGGTGGCCTAGCAAGCGGATAAGAGGAGCGACAAGACCCGGGGGCCCAGGAGGCTCAAGGCCCGGAAGGCCGGCTTACGTTATGATAGGCCGGCTTAATAGGAAAGGCGTGAGGAATATCTCCTTTACAAGGAATCAAGACCCGGACTTGTATCCGGCTTGTAGTACAAGATAGGCTAGTCCTAATACTATTTGGACTCCACATGTAACCCGCCCCTCTAACTTATATAAAGAGGGGCAGGGCTCCCCAAAGAGGGATAGGCAACAAGAACAATCTCTAGGGCTAGACACAAAGAGCCGGCCATCGCCACTCTCTCATGATCATAATGAGACCTAGCCACAAACATCATGTAGGGTTATTACGGATGATGTTTCCGGGGCCCAAGCTGTCTAAATCCTTGTCTTGCGTGTTGCGTCTCTCGTCCCGATCAACCCCTCTCAAGCTACCACATAGATGCGTTGGCCTCGCGACTAAGTCCTGACACTAAGGACATCTGCCATGACAATTCCACGACAGTTGGTGCCCACCGTGGGGCTCGCGCACGGTGGTGTTGAGTTCTTGAAGGGATTTTTTCTAGGGTTCGAGAAGCTCGCAATCATCAGGATAATGAAGAACCGGCGCTGAAAGTTCCATGTCAACAACAGATTTTACGCGTTCGCTGTGAAGATTTATACCGTCAACGAGTCATCAGAACAAAGTTTAAAAAGATCAAGTTCAAGAGAAGCTAGGGTTCCATCGTTGAGCCGCCAGACGTGACGAGATCCGTCGAAACCGCCCCTACGCCAAGTCCGAGATCGACAAAAAGTTAATCTGCTTTATGTGTGTGGTCAAAACGCTCCAAGGTTACGACTGGATCCGCTGAGTTCTGTCTGTCGTTTTTCGCTGTCTACGAGATCAAGTTTCACCGAAAAAGCAAAGGCCAAAAACAAACGGGAGGAGGCCACGACCGGGAAGACATGGAGAGTCAGACCAACAGCGACCGAGAAGAGATGTGGACAGGGATTTGGACTCGGACTCCACCATGATCGATCTTGAGCCGCCATCCAGTCGTCACCTACGCGGCCCCGCCACCGGCCGCCGTCGTCACCTACGCGGCTGCCGCCGCCTCATCGTGCCGCGGCCGAGCCGCCGGTCACCTCCGCGCCGTTTATGATTGCGGCCTCTGCCGATGCATCAAACCGCCGCGACGGTGCCGCTGGAGTCGCCTGCCTCGCCTTATCTCGTGCCGCCACATCAACCTACCGTTGCGGCATGTCCCCGCGATTCATGGGCGAAGTTCTTGGCTCCGTCAAGTCGCCGCGCGCCTCTATGTCACTCCGAACCGAAGCTACCACGCTCCAGCCGCCTAAGGCCGAAGCCGCTGCGACACCACGGCCGTGTGCCCGAGCCGGCCCTGCCATAGGTGCTTTGACCCGCCTCTGTGAGTCGCCGCAAGTGCGACCTCGCTGAGCCGACTGCAGCCTCGTCTTCCTCCAGAGCTGCCGCTGCGGTCCTTGCCTCTGAGTCGGCTCTCACTACGCCCTACAGGCGGACTCCGAGTCACCCCGGCCGGGTCACCGCCACCGTGTCCAGATACGACCCATGTACGACCCCCGCTATTGGCTCACCGTGCTTCACTCCGGCTTCTGCTCGCCTCATTTTTGCCCGGGCTGCGTGCCAGCTTTCTTATAGGCCAGCTGCCCGTTGTCTTGTCTCGCGCGTCGCGGCTGGCTACGATGGCGACTCTCTGTCGCAAAGACGCCCTTGCCGTGAGCAGATGCAGCAGTTATGCATCGTGTCATATCCATCCAAGTTTGTTTTATTAGCACATGTTGTTTTTGTCAAAAAAACAAGTTTATCTTTGCCTTGGTCTGCAATATTGTTTGTGCAGGGCAATCACTTATGACAAAAAGTGATATTATACCGCGGAGATGGAGGCACGCCAACATCTTTGGGCATAGGTGGTCGTCGTTACTCAACGGACTCCCACTCTGGCTTACAACGCCTTGGCCTTCTCTCGCGACCACGCCGGCTTACAACAAGGAGGACAACTTGCCCGTCCGCACCGGCTTACAACGCCACAACCGGTTTATCTGTCTGTACCGCCTCAGATGTTGCGGTCGTTTTTATCGTCCGTCTCTCGTGGCCTGGTCTACATCAACACATCGGGCTGCACCTGTCTGCGTGAGTTGTTTATTGAGTATGAGCAAGTCACTGCTTGGGAAGCCTGGTTTTTCTTCCAACAAATTGGAGGCAAGTTATCATGTCTTATCAGCCGCCATCTGCACGGGATGGCTCAATGGATAGGTGCACAAGTCGCCGGCACTACGGTTTGGTTAACTTCAAACAGCCAGTTGGAAGGAACCATTGGCCGAGTTGCTGACACGGCTCATGCGGGATCATTTATAACCCGCCGCAGTCACCTCAACCTTTTGTGGATAATCACTGGCCTAACATATCAGGTGAAATCCATCCAATATATTTTATATTACATATTATTTTCTTCAAAAGAGCAATTACTTTGGTTTGCAAGATTGTCCCATGCAGGATTCAAACCGGTCTATATCACGGTTAATTATGGAGAATCTCAAGCCAACTCCTCAAGTCGTCTTGAGACTCGGGGGCTACAATGATATGACTCGGCAAAATTAGCCGGTTTCAATGAATTCGGCTAGTTTCCTGATCATTCAAGGGAAAAATAACCCGGGCCCCGGAGATTACTGCTAGATCGATGAAAAATTTAGAAGCCGTCAGAAGATTTCCGGCTCAAAATAAGGACTCTGGTTTAAAATCCGGTTCAAGAGACATCTTTCTCCCACAAAGCACTGAAGCTCTTAAATCTGGTTCAGAAGCCGCCCCAGGGTAAATTTGTCCCTCACAAATTTTTGAAGCTCTCAAATCCGGTTCAAAATCCGGCTCAAGGTAAATTTGTCCCTCACAAATTTTTTAAAAAAGTTTTCAAATCCGGTTTAAAGTTCCGGTTCAAAAAGCATTAATCTTTCGCAAGTTCGAGTTCTCAGAAAAATTAAAGGTTGCCAAAAGAACTTGCTGCCATGATGCGCGGTTCAAACTTGGGTATCCTGCCTTACGTCTTATCTTATTATGATCACTTGGGGGCTTCCTGTTCAAACATAGGTCGATTCGAACCAAAGAGAACATAGCTGTCGATACCCTCTTGATCGGCATAACGCCAAACCCACTAGGGGGCTTCTTGATCATATCTGAATCATAGCTTAAGCCCTTTTGGGTCCGACGTGGGTCGTATTCGAACCAGCGTCATTAAACAACTCTTATGGTCACTTGGGGGCTTCTTGTTCAAACATAGGTCGTATTCGAACCAAAGAGAACATAGCTGTCGATACCCACTTGATCGGCATTGCCAACGCCACTGGGGGCTATATGATCGTATTCGAATCTTAGTTTAACCCCTTTGAACGGTTTCATCGATCGTATTCGAATCAGAAGCCTCAAAATTTTTATCTGTTTTTATACGATCGCAAGTATTTGAGTTGTCACAAATATCATATGTGCCGGCTCTTACAGAGTTGAGTTATCAACTTCACTGTCCGGGTTACATAAGCCGGCGGTATCATTCAAAGGATCATAGGGATCTTGTGATTTACCTGTGTGCAGGATAAGACTACATTTGGGTGGTTACCCGCCCTGGTTTTTGACGTTAAGTCGCCAGGGCATATGTTGTTTAAACTCTTTGCAGGATTTGCAGAAATATGACATATAAATGATTAAGTTCAAGCTCATTACCAAAGTTCATGCTTCAAAATGATGATCCGTTATGGATTTTTCTCAAAGGCTATAAGCCGCAGGGTTATAAAAATTCCGGCTTACAATAGAGGCGTATTAACTCGCCACTGGCCAAGAGCCGCCAAGTCTTTAAACTCCGGATTTACTTGTCAACCGATGAGGTATTCAAACCTTTAATAGCCAAACTGGCTGGATTTTCATGATGACATTGATGATTGAGGTTTTCATACCGGATTATATTATTCAAATCTCGAATAGTTTATATTATTCATTGCGCTAAAGTGACATGGCTGGATTTCTATTGTGATTATCAATAAACCAGTGCCATGATTGAGGTTTTCAAAATCACTTTAGCGCAACGGCTATTATTTTTATCAATGGATATGATTTATTCTATAATGGAAGGAATAGTCCCGAGCCGCTGCAGGCTTACGACCCGGCACTTGGGGGCTATATTATTCAGATTGGGATTATATCAAATATGCAAGTCCCATGTCACTGCCAAAGATGCACCATGGCACTTGGGGGCTAATGTAAAGTCATTTTTGATCAACTTATTGAAGACCCGACTCATTCCATTGTAATGAGCCGCCCTTGGGGGCTACCAATTGCTCCTGTCAAAAATTCAAGGTACACAAGCATTAATCCATTATATTGAACGGTCCACTATTTAGTTGGTGGAGTACAAAGCTCTTAACCTTGTGGACGTGGGTTCAAACCCCATGGTAGAGACTATATTATATCATGTTATTATCAATTATATACAAAGTCCCAGCTCAAGATTATCTTACTAAGCCGCCCATGGGGGCTACACATTGTCGCTCAAATTTACACGGTTATATCTACAAAGTCCCCGCTCATTATTTGCATAATGACCCAGCCCTTGGGGGCTACACTGGTTGAAATTTTCATGAGCATAGCAACTATAAGTCCTGTGTTGTCGCAAGCATGACAACCCGACACTTGGGGCTACATATATGGAGTATTCAGTTTTACTAGTGACTGAGATGAACATGGATTTCTTCAAAGTGGCAGTAATTATATGGAAACAAGTCTCAAATCATCACTTTGTTCTGCTCAAGACTTGGGGGCTACGGTGTAATATGTATATAAGGGAGAAATATCTTCCAATTTTCAGTTTTGAGCAAACCAGATTGACCGGTATCACCAATCATTATGACCCGTGTCCGCAAATAATCATAACCCGGCGTCATCAATAATCATGAACCGGCATTGGCAACAATCATGAACCGGTGTTGGAAACAATCATGATCAGGAATTATCAGTTTTATAACCCGGTGATTTTGGAAATCAGAGATCGGCAAGTTCTATATTTTCAAACCGGCTGAATATAATATGAGTATTTCAAGACCAATATTTCTTAAGCCGGCGCTTTGGAAGCCGACTCAAGTGGATTATTCTTCACAATATTTCTCTATGAGACACTAACGTCATCAATTTGAGTATGAAGATGGTTTATTGACCCGGATTTTCAAGAAGAAGGAAATGACAAGGACTTAAGGATGTTCAGGTGCCGGTTTACAAGAATTCTTAACCCGGAGCACAACCTGTCAAATTTGTTCTTGTGTTTATTTTATAGCATAAGTTTACTATGGATAAATCCAAGCTAAACTTGGGGGCTAATGTCGGGATATACCTCATGTGTAACCCGGCCGGAAGTATAACCCGGCCGGACTTGGCGACTCACTAATGACCCGCCCGATCCTGGCAACTTATGGGTGGCCTGGCAAGCGGATCAGAGGAGCGACAAGACCCGGGGGCCCAGGAGGCTCAAGGCCCGGAAGGCCGGCTTACATTATGATAGGGCGGCTTAAGAGGAAAGGCATGAGGAATATCTCCTTTACAAGGAATCAAGACCCGGACTTGTATCCGGCTTGTAGTACAAGATGGGCTAGTCCTAATCCTATTTGGACTCCACATGTAACCCGCCCCTCTAACTTATATAAAGAGGGGCAGGGCTCCCCAAAGAGGGATAGGCAACAAGAACAATCTCTAGGGCTAGACACAAAGAGCCGGCTTACCGGCGACTCTCTCATGATCATAATGAGACCTAGCCACAAACAGCATGTAGGGTTATTACCGGATGATGTTTCCCGGGCCCAAGTCTGCCTAAATCCTTGTCTTGCATGTTGCGTCTCTCGTCCCGATCAACCCCTCTCAAGCTACCACATAGATGTGTTGGCCTCGCGACTAAGTCCTGACACTAAGGACATCTGCCGTGACAATTCCACGACACCGGGTATCGTTATTTTCTCACCTTCATAGATGATTTGAGCAGATATGGGTATATCTACTTGATGAAACATAAGTCTGAAACATTTGATAAGTTCAAAGAATTTCAGAGTGAAGTGGAAAATCATCATAACAAGAAAACAAAGTTTCTACAATCTGATCGTGGAGGAGAATACTTGAGTTACAAGTTTGGTCTTCATATGAAACGATGCGGAATAGTTTCACAACTCACGCCACCCGGAACACCAGAGCGTAATGGTGTGTCCGAACGTCGTAATCATACTTTAATAGATATGGTGCGATCTATGATGTCTCTTACTGATTTACCGCTATCGTTTTGGGGTTATGCTTTAGAGACGGCTGCATTCACGTTAAATAGGGCACCATCTAAATCCGTTGAGATGACACCTTATGAACTGTGGTTTGGCAAGAAACCAAAGTTGTCGCTTTCTTAAAGTTTGGGGCTGTAATGCTTATGTGAAAAAGCTTCAACCCGATAAGCTCGAACCCAAATCGGAGAAATGTGTCTTCATAGGATACCCAAAGGAAACTGTTGGGTACACCTTCTATCACAGATCCGAAGGCAAGACATTCGTTGTTAAGAATGGATCCTTTCTAGAGAAGGAGTTTCTCTCGAAAGAAGTGAGTGCGAGGAAAGTAGAACTTGATGAGGTAATCAGACTGCTCCCTTATTGGAAAGTAGTTCATCACGTAAATATGTTCATGTGACTCCTACACCAATTAGTGAGGAAGCTAATGATGATGATCATGTAACTTCGGATCAAGTTACTACCGAACCTCGTAGGTCAACCAGAGTAAGATCCGCACTAGAGTGGTACGGTAATCCTGTTCTGGAGGTCATGTTACTTGACCATGACGAACCTACGAACTATGTGGAAGCGATGATGAGCCCAGATTCCGCGAAATGGCTTGAGGCCATGAAATCTGAGATGGGATCCATGTATGTGAAGGAAATATGCCCTAGAGGCAATAATAAAGTTATTATTTATTTCCTTATTTCATGATAAATGTTTATTATTCATGCTAGAATTGTATTAACCGAAAACATGATACATGTGTGAATACATAGACAAACATAGTGTCACTAGTATGCCTCTACTTGACTAGCTTGTTGACCAAAGATGGTTATATTTCCTAGCCATAGACATGAGTTATCATTTGATTAACAGGATCACATCATTAGGAGAATGATGTGATTGACTTGACCTATTCTGTTAGCTTAGCACTCGTTCGTTTAGTATGTTGCTATTGCTTTCTTCATGACTTATACATGTTCCTATGACTATGAGATTATGCAACTCCCGTTTATCGGAGGAACACTTTGTGTGCTACCAAACGTCACAACGTAATCGGGTGATTATAAAGGTGCTCTACAGGTGTGTCTCCGATGGTACTTGTTGAGTTGGCATAGATCGAGATTAGGATTTGCCACTCGATTGTCGGAGAGGTATCGCTGGGCCCTTCTCGGTAATGCACATCACTATAAGCCTTGCAAGCAATGTGACTAATGAGTTAGTTGCGGATGATGCATTATGAACGAGTAAATAGACTTGCTTTAACGAGATTGAACTAGGTATTGAGATACCGACAATCGAATCTCGGCAAGTAACATACGGTCACAAAGGGAACAACGTATGTTGTTATGCGGTTTGACCGAGAAAGATCTTCGTAGAATATGTGGGAGCCAATATGAGCATCCAGGTTCCGCTATTGGTTATTGACCGGAGACGTGTCTCGGTCATGTCTACATTGTTCTCGAACCCGTAGGGTCCGCACGCTTAAAGTTTGATGACGGTTACATTATGAGTTTATGTGTTTTGATGTACCAAAGGTAGTTCGGAGTCCCGAATGAGATCGGGGACATGACGAGGAGTCCCGAAATGGTCGAGACGTAAAGATCGATATATTGGATGACTATATTCGGACATCAGAAAGGTTCCGAGTGGTTCGGGTATTTTTTGGAGTACCGGAGAGTTACAAGAATTCGTCGGGGAGTATATGGGCCTTATTGGACTTTAGGCGAAAGAGAGAGGAGAGGCTGCGCACCCCCCAAGGCCTAGTACGAATTGGATTAGGGGGAGGGGTTGCGCCCCCTCCTTCCTTCTCTTCTCTCTCCCCTTTCCTTGACTCCTACTCCTACTACTTGGAAGGGGGGAATCCTACTCCCTGGGGAGTAGGACTCTCCTAGGGCGCCGCCATAGAGAGGCCGCCTCCCTCCTCCACTCCTTTATATACGGGAGGGGGCACCCTTGGAGACACAACAATTGATCCCTTGGATCTCTTAGCCGCAGCGTGCCCCTCCACCATAATCCACCTCGATAATATCGTAGCGGTGCTTAGGCGAAGCCCGCGTCGGTAGAACATCATCAACGCCATCACGCCGTCAGGTCGACGGAACTCTCCCTCAAAGCTCGCTGGATCGGAGTTTGAGGGACGCCATCGAAGTTGAACATGTTCTGAACTCGGAGGTGCCGTATGCTCGATACCTGATCGCTCGGATCGTGAAGACGACGACTACATCAACCGCGTTGTGCTAACGCTTCCGCTTCGGCCCACGAGGGTACGAGACAACACTCTCCCTCTCGCTCCTATGCATCACCGCCGGTGTCAAAACCAGCGGATCTCGGTAGGGGGTCCCGAACTGTGCGCCTAGGCGGATGGTAACAGGAGACAAGGGACACGATGTTTTTACCTGTGTTCGGGCCCTCGATGGAGGTAATACCCTACTCCTGCTTGATTAATATTGATGATATGGGTAGTACAAGAGTAGATCTACCACGATATCAGAGAGGCTAAACCCTAGAAGCTAGCCTATGGTATGATTGTTGTTCGTCCTACAGACTAAAACCCTCCGGTTTATATAGACACCGGATAGGGCTAGGGTTACACAGAGTCGGTTACAATGGTAGGAGATCTACATATCCAGACGCCAAGATTGCCTTCCACGCCAAGGAAAGTCCCATCCGGACACGGGACGAAGTCTTCAATCGTGTATCTTCATAGTCCAGGAGTCCGGCCAACGGTGATAGTTCGGCTATCCGGACACCCCCTAGTCCAGGACTCCCTCAGTAGCCCCCGAACCAGGCTTCAATGGCGATGAGTCCGGCGCGTTGATTGTCTTCGGCATTGCGAGGCGGGTTCTTCTCCAAATTCCATATACTTGTCGAATAGTGTCCGGCGTCTGATAAATGCTGCGCTCCTTGGTTTCTACGCCCAATAATGGCCATCTTCCACGTGTTTGAATGAATGTGAAAAGCTAGGGTATTTTTACACTTACCCCCCTAGCTGCGCAAATGAGCCTCCTATAAAAGGGACGAGGATCTAGATCTGAGTCACACCATCCCCCCTTCGCGAGCTTTCATCGGAGCGCCTCTGACAAAAACCCATTCCATCATGGACACCGACGCTGCTCCTCCTCTCAAGGCCCCAAATTTCTCGGCCGAAATTGGGAGAGATGCTCAGTCCCGCATAGCGAGCTAGTTATACTCCAAACCAAGGGATTTCTTCCCCCGACCTTCATGGTTCCGGTTCGAGCCGGACTTGCCACCTACAAGGGCGGAAAACAAGCGGAGAGTGTCCCCGATCCCTCTAAAGGAGAGCGGGTATGCTTTTTCTCTTATCTAGTAAGAGGACTCGAATTTCCAATCCATCTGTTTCTCCGGGGGCTCTTGGAGTTCTACGGCCTCCAGTTGCACCACCTTACGCCTGCCTCCATTTTGCACATCATGGGCTTCGTGGCCTGGCGAACTGTTCTTGGGCATCGAGGCTCATTTTGCGCTGTGGAAGAGATTATTACGCCTAGTACCCCGCTCTCATGAGGGGTCAATATATCAAGTGGGCGGAGCCGAACTATGGCGCATCGTCGGACCGGATATCTATCCGGAACTCAAGAAGGCGTCCAAGACCGGCCTTTGGAATGTTTTTACATGGAGGACGCCCCAAAGGCCGGATCCTGCTCGGATCGGCCTTCCGGAGTTTAGCAATGCTCCTCTCAAGAAACGCCTAAGCCGGGCGCTCATGAGCCCCGGAGGGAAAATGACCGGGGCGTCCTTTACTTGATGAGCCAAATAAGATAACCGGCTCATGCCGGATTTACCATCATTGGAGACATGGCAATCTGCAATATCAGGGGAGTGCAGCCGCCCAATATAGGGGCGACCCCATGTGGGACTTCAACGGGAGGACGATGCTACCGCCATGGCCGCAAAGGGCCGGGATCGGTCACCGAACCGGTGAAGACCTTGTCCGCCATGTATAAAGGGAGGAGGAGGATTTTCTGCGCTACCCATCGAAGCGGGTTTTCTTGAATAATCCTCGAAGTTGGGTAAGCAAACATCTTTGTGGCCTGTCCGATCCATGTTCCCGTGGTTAAATATCTCATTTCATGGTTTCTACGCAGGAAAGCGCTACGGCCGTGGAGAAGATACATAGCCCGCCCCACAACCCGAGGATCCGAACGGTCTCGATCCGCCTCCAAAGAGGACCCGGATATAAAGGTGGAGCTGATCGACGGGTGTTCCACCAACTTAGCATCGACAATGCTTTGGTTGCCATTACGGCCGACTACCCCGGATTATTTCCGCCTCCTGTAACCGTGATCAAGTTCGGATACCATGACCCATCCGTGCTTATTTTTTGATCACCAGATACCAATGGTGTTTCGCAGGGGTGCCTTCGAGGCAGGAGGCCGAGCTCAAGGGCGGCTAGCCAACAAGGGCAAGACGGCCTCAAGGTTAAAAAGAAGTGCGGTCCGGATCGAAACTCCGCCGCAATGGTATGACGCGTCACCATATTCCTGTGATTGATTCTCGGAAGGCGATTAACGCTGGTGCTCTTTTCAGAAACAAGAGCGCCACGGACCGAGTCCGGAGAGGTTGCCAATCGAACCTCCGCCACCTGTGCTCCAAAGCCGGGTCCAGAAGCGGAGGCGAAAGACGAGGCGTCAAGGCCGGATGCTCCTCCGATGAGGATGCCGGCAGATTGTCCGCCACCAACTCTAAGGTGGAGAGCGCCATGAATCACAAAGCGCCACGATGCTTCTTCGTGATGCATGTTTCTCCCAAGAGGCCTTGAATGCCTTCAATTAGGAGATGCGCACTGCGCCGCTCAAGATGGTCTAGCCAGAGCCACGGAGCAGTATGTAAAGGACATACGGGTGAGGAAATTTGACGATTATATATGCCAAGAGTCTCCCGAGACTTAAAATAGTTAGAATAACTGATTTAAGGATCATTTGTTATGCAGGATCTTACAAAAAAGAATACCCGACTGTCCCAGGAGCTTGAAGAATGCAAGGCCCAACTTGAGGCCGCAATAGCCGCTACAGGGGGAGCCACAGAGACCCCCTCTTGTAATGTATGCTTCAAAAGATAAATAGTTTATGAAGTGCGGCGTGTGTGTAAATCTGACAATAATATTGCAGATGGCGTCGGACTAGATCCGGACAAGCAACAGCTCTTGCACCGGTTGAAGGCCGGCGAGAGCGTGCTTACGAGGGTGCGGCAGGAGAAAAATAACCTCCAAGATGCCAACACCCAACTGGGTGAGGAACTAAAGGATGTTCGTGCTCATTGTCCGACCAGAAGGAGAATCGACGGCTTCGTCGCGGCATTTTCAGTAAGTGCTTGAACGAACTTTGAAAGAGTTCAGCGAGGAAGGCGACTAACATAAACAAGTACGTAGGTTTGCTCACAGGTCGTCCTGAGGAGGAGATGCCCAGTTCTTCCGGTGATCTTCTTCCCGAATCGGCTACCTGCGAACGAGTTCGGCAGGTGATGAAAGGTGTCGCCTGTGCCTTGTGGCCATCTATCTCCCCGCCTCAAGGCATTGGGGAGCTGGCAGAGCGGCTGCAAGGAGCACGGCGGCGCTCCGACTATGGAAGATATCGGCTGCCGTCAAGGCGCCAGTGGAGGCTCGGGCCATGGTAAAGACGCGGTACACGGTTGTCGACCCAAACCACATGGCCGAGGTCGGACCTGTGGGGGCCTGATGGGAAGGAGATCCCTCAGAAGTTTAGTGTACGGCCAAGTAGAATTGGCCGCCAAGTATTCCCAAAGAAGATTGTAAATTAGATAGCCTATTAGATGGCATTGAGGAGGAATACAATTAGTCGAGTTGACTATGTAATTGAATATGACATGAAAAATGTCTTCTAGCCGGATTGTAGATCGCTTGTCATAGCGGACCTTTTCGCCCGACCTCGGGACCCAATAGTCCTGAGTGTGTCCAAATACCCTTGCGGTTATGTAAGAACCGGGCATGCATGGAGACAAGGCGAGGGGTCATTATTGCATGTCAGACGTATAAGTGCCCAACTAGTTATGTTATATTACATGGATAGTAAGAAACATCTTCCAGGAGAATAGTTCCGTTAAGGGTTCCTTTTCTCGGGAGGCATGCCCTAAAGTGCATGTCCAAACTGCTAAAAAGGTAAAGTCATCTGGGGCAGATGGATAAATAGTTAAAAATCATCTTTCAGTTCACCAATCGAATATTCCCTTAAGAACGCTTAGCTTCGGCTTCACCCACCGAGGTACACATCCGTCAATTCGTAGTAATAATCGCAGAGGTGCTCCTTTACCACCTAACCGAACAATCGGGAACGAGGGGTAAGCACAGTGAGCCGTGCAACCCAGCTTGGCCAAAACTTAAGTCATATCGATGCATATAATGGTGAGTAAAAGGTACATGCGGAAGTTTGACACATGTGTTGGGCATAAAGCCCGTATAAATAAGCTTCATTAAAGAAGCCCCTGTGTATAATGAGCGCGACAGCGCGTCAAGTATGTGCGAACAAAGCGCAAACGAGCCTCTAAAGGCTTCAAGAAGAAGGAGGAGGAAGGAGAGAAATAAAAGACAACAAAAATGTAAAATGTGGACGGAGGAAGGAGACGAACTTGGAGTCCGGGCGCTTAGGCGAGAATCTTCAGAGACAAAGTGCGCTCCATGGGTTCGGCTCGAGTCGGTTATCCGGCGCGCTTCGCAGACGGTATGCTCCGGCCGTCGGACCTGGTCGATGATGAAGGGACCTTCCCATTTGGGCTTGAGTTTGTCCTTTTTCTTGTCCGCAAAGCGAGAACTAGTTCGCCAACGTTGTAAGCTTTGGCCCGTACTTCCCTGCTTTGATATCTTCGAGCTTGTTGTTGATAAAATGCGGAACGAGCTTTTGCCACGTCGCGCTCCTCCTCCAATGAGTCCAAACTGTCTTGCCGATCGAGCTCGGCTTCTCTTTCTTCATACATGCGCACGCGAGGTGAGTCATGAATTATGTCGCAGGGCAAGACTGCCTTTGCGCCGTACACCATAAAAATGGTGTGAATCCGGTAGTACGATTCGGCGTGGTCCGTAGCCCCCAGAGTACGGAGTCGAGCTCCTCAACCCAAAGGCGTGTTAGATTCCTTGAGGGACCGCATTAGTCCGGGTTTAATGCCGCCATGATTAGACCGCTTGCTCGCCGACTTGGCCGTTGGTTTGAGGGTGATAGATCGAGGCGTAATCGAGCTTGATGCCCATGTTTTTGCACCATAATTTGACCTCATCGGCCGTGAAGTTGGTGCCGTTATCGCGATGATATCGTGGGGGACACCGTAACGGTGCACTACCCCGATATGAAGTCTATCACCGGTCCGGATTCGCCGCTTTTAATGTGCTTGGCCTCTATCCATTTGGTGAATTTATCCACTGTGACCAATAGGTATTTTTGCTTGTGGGTTCCTCCCTTAAGGGGTCCAACCATGTCAAGCCCCCAGACCGCGAACGACCAGGTGATGGGTATAGTTTTGAGGGCGGTGGGTGGCATGTGGCTTTGGTTAGCAAAAGTCGGCAACCGACACATCGTTGGACTAAATCCTCAAGATCTGCTCGGGCCGTCGGGCCAATAAAATCCTGACGGAAGGCCTTGCCTACAAGGGCCCGGGCTGCGGCGTGGTGCCCACCCAGTCCGGCATGAATTTCAGCCAGGAGGTTTCGGCCTTCCTCTTCGGAGATACACCTTTGAAGGACTCCTGTTGTGCTTTTCTTATAGAGCTCTCCCTCATGGACTTTATAGGCTTTGGATCGCCGTACTATGTAGTGAGCCTCATTTTGGTCTTCGGGGAGTTCCTGCCTAGTTAGGTAGGCTAGGAATGGTTCCATCCACAGGGCGATAACCGCCATTATTTCGTGAGCGGAGGGTGTTATCTCGGTGGCAGAGCCTCCGATTGTGTCAGAGTGTTCGTGTCAGCAAGACGGTTGGGTCCGGATTGTTATTTCCGGACTCCCCTTCCCATAGTACGGATGGCTTGAACAGCCGCTCCAGGAAGATGTTGGGTGGACGGCATCGCTTTTGCACCGATGCGCTAACACGTCCGCCTCCTGGTTGTTATCCCGGCTATATGATGAAATTCGAGCCCTTCAACCGGCCGACATTTTTAGGACCGCATTGCAAGACGCTGCCATTTTCGGATCTTTGGCATCAAAGTCTCCATTTATTTGAGATACCGCGAGGTTCGAATCCCCGCACACCTCTAGGCGCTTAATGCCCATGGAGACCGCCATCCGGAGGTCGTGCGTATGGGGCCTCGATTCGCCGCGTTGTTGGAGTCCGTATACATTATCTCAAGGAGTATTGACCGTGTCCCCGGTTGGGGACGTCCAGACAACGCCAGCCCCTAGGCCGCCAACATTTTGGAGCCATCAAAGTGCATGATCCATTGGAGTATGCGCCGTACTCTTTAGGGAGTTCGGTCCATTCGCCACGAAGTAGGCCAAAACTCGCGACTTAATAGCTCGTCATGGCTTATAGGTTATGTCGAATGGAAGGAGCTCTATGGCCCATTTAGCAATCCGCCCGTCGGGCCGTGGTTGTTTATAATGTCGTTAAGAGGTACTTCGGAGGCTACCATTATCGAACACTCTTGAAAGTAGTGTCGCAGCTTCCGGGATGCCATGAACACCGCGTATGGTATCTTTTGATAATGTGGGTACGGGACTTGCATGGAGTTAGGACAGTGGACACTTAGTAAACCGGTTTTTGAAGAGGGAACCGTGTCCGTCCGCTTCTCGCTCGACGACGTAAAGCACCGCTACGACAACTTGATGTGTTGCGGCGATATATAATAGCATTGGTTCGCCCATGTTGGGCGCGCCAGACCGGATTTGTTGCCAATATGGCTTTTATTTCTTCGAAGTCCGGCGTATGCATCCGGCCCACTCAAAGTGTTCGGCACCGGAGGAGGCGGTAAAGGGTAACGCCTTTTCTCCCAACGGGAAATAAAGCGGCTTAGAGCCGCCACGCATCCAAATCAATTTTTGTATTTGTTTGAGGTCTTTTGGAATATCCAATTGTGACAGAGCTCGGATCTTGGCTGGGTTTGCTTCAATTCCTCTACCGGACACAATGAAGCCTGTGGAGCTTTCCTACCGAACGTCAAGACGCATTTTTCTCGGATTGAGCTTAATGTCATATTTTCGAGATTGTCGAATGTGAGCCTCAAGTTGTCTACTAGAGTTTCGACATGCTTGGATTTGACGACCACGCCATCTACATATGCTTCCACTGCTTTGCCGATCTGGTTTGCGGACATGTCCGAATCATGCGCTGATATGTTGTGCCGGCGTTTTTGAGCCCGAAGGGCATTGTGTTGAAGCGAGAATGGGCCAGATGGAGTGATGAATGCTTGTTGTTGCTTGGTCTGGCTCCGCCATCTTGATTTGGTGGTAGCCGAGTACGCTACGAGGAAGCACAATGAGTCGTGGTCCCGTCAGAAGGCCGATAATTTGATCAATGCGAGGGAGGGGAAGGGATCCTTTGGGCAAGCCTTATTAAGGTCTTTGAAATCAACACATAGGCGCCAGGATTTATCCTTCTTTGGTACCATCACCAGATTTGCTAGCCAGTCAATGTTTTATATCTCCGATGAATCCGGCTTCAAGTTTGGCTAGCTCCTCTCCCATGGCTCGTCTCTTGGGTTCGACGGGTTACCAAGAGCCTGTTTGACTAGCTTGAATCCTTTTAGGATATTTAGGTCGTGCTCGGCCAGCCGTGGGATTCCTCGCATGTCCGAAGGGTGCCAGCAAAAATGTCCCGCTTTTCTCAGAGAAATTCTCGTGAAAAGTCTGGCGTCTACATCAGGGTTTAATTGTGCCCCAATGGAGGCCGCCTTTGCGTGGTCCGTTGGGTGGACTTGGAATTTGACTATTTCATCTGCTGGTTTAAAAGAGGTGGACTTGGATCTTTTATCAAGTATCACGCCGTCCCTGTTCACCGTGGAGCGATCGCAGTTGAGTTCCTCGGCCGCTAGGGCTTTGGATAGTGCCTCGAGGGCTAGTGTGGTTGTCTTGTTTTCGGCGCGGAGTGCTATGTTCGGATCACTAGCGAGAGTGATGATTCCGTTAGGTCCGGGCATTTTAAGCTTCATGTACCCATAATGGGGTATAGCTTGAAAAATTGTGAATGCATCTCGCCCTAATAAAGCGTGATATCCGCGCTGAACGGGGCCACTTGAAATGTGACCTCCTCAGACCTGTAATTGTCCAAATGAAATAACACTACGTCCGGTGTGATTTTTCCTGCAGCATGCTTCCCGGCTAGGGATTATTCCTCTAAAGGTTGTGCCGCTTCGCCAATGCGGTTCCATCTATTTCCATTTCTCGAGGGTTTACTCAGAGATGAGGTTTAGTCCACGCCGCCATCCATGAGTACCTTAGTAAGGCGAAAGCCGCCCACTATTGGACCGAGGACCAATGCGGCCGGTGCTCGGGCTGTTCGAATTTGGGTTCACATCGGCATTAAAGGTAATAGCCGTGTCACCCATGGATTTATTGTTGCTACTTGGTAGACTTCGCAAGGTTATGGAGTGTTCGCTTCGCATGTTATTTGATGCGAAAGTCTCAAGACCGTTAATACTGCACTCGTGTTGTCGGGCTGGGATTCTCGAGGCTAGAAGCTCTTCGCCACTTTTGGCCACCGCCGTAGTATCCAATATGCTCGAAGGCTATGAGTTGGAGTGGCGCCCTCTGCGCTATGAATTTTGCAGGTGGTCCTTTAGCCAACCCTCCAAAGACGGTTCCGCGTCTTTAAGGGTTTTTGTTTTTGATGTATAACCTGTGTGCTTCATGATGATGCACCCTTTATTTCGGACTAGGGTTGTATTCGGGGCGGATTATCCCATAATTTACTTTCGGTTTTCCAAGCACTCTCCATCGCACAAGATTTACATACTATGGTCACCAAGTCGCAAAGCGTGTAATTTCGCCACGACTTATGGCGCTTAGGATTCCCTTGTCCGTGCAATTATTGCAAAAAGTGAGATTGCGTCCTCCTCTCGGCAGCTTCTTTATCCCGTCCATAACCAGGGAGGAATCGCCCAAGAATGATGTAATCGCTTCATGGGCTCTTGCTGAATTCGGGATAGATCGCTAATGTTTGGGTGGGCGGGTGGAACTAGATCCGGAACCCCACAAAATTAAGACTCAGGGCCGAGAAGTTTCAACTTGGAAGTTTGGATTTTGAATACTATCCAGTTGAATCCAACCCGCCGCCTGACTTTAAGTTCAGGGCTTGATCGACATCCGTCCCTCTGCGGGAATCCGGCATGGAGGGATCTAGAATCCGGACGTAGCTAGTCCTTAAGACGGAAGAGGAATCGCCGTATTGCTCCTCTATCACAGCAACATGATGGGTAGCCTGGGGAGAGTTGATCTCTCTCAGATCGGTTTTAGGCCCGATCTGGTCGTAGTTTGTGGCGATTCCCAGGGTGGCGATGCGATCCAAGAGCTCGTTCACGGAGGAGAGCTCGATCGGATCTAACTGTTCGGCAAGTTCCGAGTTAACGTGAAGATTGGTTTCGATGACTCGAGAAGTCATCGCCGGGCGCTGTAATAACCGGCGGTCATAAGAAAACCACCTAGCCGGAGAGTCTGACCAGTGGCCAAGGCTCCTTTGGCGATAGTATCGTCTTTAAAGACGGGATGGGGCATCCTTCCTGACGGCGACGGCACAGAGGAACTCTCAATGAAAGCACCAATGTCGGTGTCAATACCGGTGGATCTCGGGTAGGTGGTCCCGAACTGTGCGTTTAGGCGGATGGTAACAGGAGACAAGGGACACGATGTTTTTACCTGTGTTCGCCCTCTCGATGGAGGTAATACCCTACTCCCGCTTGATTAATATTGATGATATGGGTAGTACAAGAGTAGATCTACCACGAGATCGTGAGAGGCTAAACCCTAGAAGCTAGCCTATGGTATGATTGTTGTTCGTCCCCACGGACTAAAACCCTCCGCTTATATAGACACCGGATAGGGTTAGGGTTACACAGAGTCGGTTACAATGGTAGGAGATCTACATATCCAGACGCCAAGCTTGCCTTCCACGCCAAGGAAAGTCCCATCCGAACACGGGACGAAGTCTTCAATCTTGTATCTTCATAGTCCAGGAGTCCGGCCAACGGTGATAGTTCGGCTATCCAGACACCCCCTAATCCAGGACTCCCTCAATCACCATGATCTTGCGCGTGCGTAGGAAATTTTTGAAATTACTACATTCCCCAACAGTGGCATCCGAGCCTGGTTTTGTGTGTTGATGTTATATGCACGAGTAGAACACAAGTGTGTTGTGGGCGATACAAGTCATACTGCTTACCATCATGTCACACTTTGGTTCGGCGATTGTTGGATGAAGCGGCCCGGACCGACATTACGCGTACGCTTACGCGAGACTGGTTCTACCAACGTGCTTTGCACACAGGTGGCTGGCGGGTGTCAGTTTCTCCAACTTTAGTTGAATCGAGTGTGGCTATGCCCGATCCTTGAGAAGGTTAAACCAACACTAACTTGACGAACTATCGTTGTGGTTTTGATGCGTAGGTAAGAATGGTTCTTGCTCAGCCATAGCAGCCACGTAAAACTTGCAACAACAAACTAGAGGACGTCGAACTTGTTTTTGTAGGGCATGTTGTGATGTGATATGGTCAAGGCATGATGTTAAATTTTATTGTATGAGATGATCATGTTTTGTAACTGAGTTATCGGCAACTAGCAGGAGCCATATGGTTGTCGCTTTATTGTATGCAATGCAATCGCCTTGTAATGCTTTACTTTATCACTAAGCGGTAGCGATAGTCGTAGAAGCATAAATTGGCGAGACGATAATGATGCTACGATGGAGATCAAGGTGTCGCGCCGGTGACGATGGTGATCATGACGGTGCTTCAAAGATGGAGATCACAAGCACAAGATGATAATGGCCATATCATATCACTTATACTGATTGCATGTGATGTTTATCTATTATGCATCTTATCTTGCTTTGATTGACGGTAGCATTATAAGATGATATCTCACTAAATTATCAAGGTATAAGTGTTCTCCCTGAGTATGCACCGTTGCGAAAGTTCTTCGTGCTGAGACACCACGTGATGATCGGATGTGATAGGCTCTACGTTCAAATACAACGGGTGCAAAACAGTTGCACACGCGGAATACTCAGGTTAAACTTGACGAGCCTAGCATATAACAGATATGGCCTCGGAACAGGAGACCGAAAGGTCGAGCGTGAATCATATAGTAGATATGATCAACATAGTGATGTTCATCATTGAAACTACTCCATCTCACGTTATGATCGGACATGGTTTAGTTGATATGGATCACGTGATCACTTAAAGGATTAGAGGGATGTCTATCTAAGTGGGAGTTGTTTAAGTAATATGATTAATTGAACTTAAATTTATCATGAACTTAGTCCTGGTAGTATTAGCATATCTATGTTGTAGATCAATAGCTCGCGTTTAGCTCCCCTGTTTTATTTTGATATGTTCCCAGAGAAAACTAAGTTGAAAGATGTTAGTGGCAATGATGCGGACTTAGTCCGTGATCTGAGGATTAACCTCATTGCTGCAAAGAAGTATTATGTCCTTGATGCACCGCTAGGTGACAGACCTATTGTAGGAGCAGATGCAGACGTTATGAACGTTTGACAAAAGCTCGGTATGATGACTACTTGATAGTTTAGTGCACCATGCTTTACGGCTTAGAACCGGGACTTCAAAAGATGTTTTGAACGCCATGGAGCATATAAGATGTTCCAAGAGTTGAAATTGGTATTTCATACTCATGCCCATGTCGAGAGGTATGAGACCTCTGACAAGATTTCTTTGCCTACAAGATGGAGGAGAATTGCTCACTAGTGAGAATGTGCTCAGAATGTCTGAGTACTACAATCACTTGAATCAAGTGGGAGTTAATCTTCCAGATAAGATAGTGATTGAAAGAGTTCTCTAGTCACTATCACTAAGTTACTAGAACTTCATGATGAACTATAATATGCAAGGGATAACGGAAACGATTCCCAAGCTCTTCGTGATGCTGAAATCGTGAAGGTAGAAATCAAGAAAAACATCAAGTGTTGATGGTTGACAAGACCACTAGTTTCAAGAAAAGGGCAAAGGGAAGAAGGGGAACTTCAGGAAGAACGGCAAGCGAGTTGCTGCTCAAGTGGAGAAGCCCAAGTCTGGACCTAAGCCTGAGACTGAGTGCTTCTACTGCAAAGGAACTGATCACTGGAAGCGGAACTGCCCCAAGTGTTTGGCGGATAAGAAGGATGGCAAAGTGAACAAAGGTATATTTGATATACATGTTATTGATGTGTACTTTACTAGTGTTTATAGCAACCCCTAAGTATTTGATACTAGTTTAGTTGCTATGATTAGTAACTCAAAACGGGAGTTGCAGAATAAACAGAGACTAGTTAAGGGTGAAGTGATGATGTGTGTTGGAAGTGGTTCCAAGATTGATATGATCATCATCGCAGACTCCCTATACTTTCGGGATTAGTGTTGAACCTAAATAAGTGTTATTTGGTGTTTGCATTGAGCATGAATATGATTTGATCATGTTTATTGCAATACGGTTATTCATTTAAGTTAGAGAACAATTGTTGTTCTGTTTACATGAATAAAACCTTCTATGGTCAAACACACCAACGAAAATGGTTTGTTGGATCTCGATCGTAGTGATACACATATTCATAATATTGAAGCCAAAAGATGCAAAGTTAATAATGATAGTGCAACTTGTTTGTGGTAATCGCCGTTTAGGTCATATTGGTGTAAAGCGCATGAAGAAACTCCATGCTGATGGGATTTTGGAATCACTTGATTATGAATCACTTGATGCTTGCAAACCATGCCTTATGGGCAAGATGACTAAAACTCCGTTCTCCGAAACAATGGAGCAAGCAACTGTCTTATTGGAAATAATACATACTGATGTATGTGATCCGATGAGTGTTGAGGCTCGCAGCGGGTATCGTTATTTTCTTACCTTCACAGATGATTTGAGTAGATATGGGTATATCTACTTGATGAAACATAAGTCTGAAACATTTGAACAGTTCAAAAGATTTCAGAGTGAAGTGGAAAATCATCGTGACAAGAAAATAAGATTTCTACGATCTGATCGCGGAGACGAATATTTGAGTTACGAGTTTGGTCTTCAATTAAAACAATGTGGAATAGTTTCACAAATTCGTGCCACCTGGAACACCACAGCATAATGGTGTGTCCGAACGTCATAACCGTACTTTATTAGATATAGTGCAATCTATGATGTCTCTTACCGATTTACCACTATCGTTTCGGGGTTATGCATTAGAGACAGCTGCATTCACGTTAAATAGGGCACCATATAAATCCGTTGAGACGACATCGTATGAACTGTGGTTTAGCAAGAAACCTAAGCTGTCGTTTCTTAAAGTTTGGGGCGGCGATGATTATGTGAAAAAGTTTCAAAATGATAAGCTTGAACCCAAATCGGAGAAGTGCATCTTCATAGGATACCCAAATGAAATTGTTGGGTACACCTTCTATCACAGATCCGAAGGCAAATTTGTTGCTGAGAATAGATCCTTTCTAGAGAACGAGTTTCTCTCGAAAGAAGTGAGTGGGAGGAAAGTAGAACTTGATGAGGTAGCTGTACCTGCTCCCTTATTGGAAAGTAGTTCATCACAGAAATCGGTTCCTGTGACACCTACACCAATTAGTGAGGAAGTTAATGATAATGATCATGAAACTTCATATCACGTTTTTACTGAACCTCGTAGGTCAAACAGAGTAAGATCCGCACCAGAGTGGTACGATAATCCTGTTCTGGAGGTTATGTTACTAGACCATGACGAACCTACGAACTATGAAGAAGCGATGGTGAGCCCAGATTCCGCAAAATGGTTTAAGGCCATGAAATCTGAGATGGGATCCATGTATAAGAACAAAGTATGGACTTTGGTGGAATTGCCCGATGATCGTTAAGCCATTGAGAATAAATGAATCTTCAAGAGGAAGACAGACGCTGATAGCAGTGTTACTATCTACAGAGCTCAAATTGTCGCAAAAATGTTTTTGACAAGTTCAAGATATTGAATACGATGAGATTTTCTCACTTGTATCGATGCTTAAAAGTCTGTCTGATTCATGTTAGCAATTGCCGCATTTTATGAAATTTGACAAATGGATGTCAAACCTGCATTCCTTAATGGATTTCTTAAAAGAAGAGTTGTATATGATGCAACCAGAAGGTTTTGTCGATCCTAAAAGTGCTAACAAAATGTGCAAGCTCCAAATGATCCATCTATGGACTGGTGCAAGCATCTCGGAGTTGGAATATATGCTTTGATAAGTTGATCAAAGCATATAGTTTTATCTGAACTTGTGGTGAAGCCTGTATTTACAAGAAAGTGAGTGGGAGCACTACAACATTTACGATAAGTATATGTGAATGACATATTGTTGATCGTAAATAATGTAGAATTATTCGCAAAGCATAAAGGAGTGTTTGAAAGGAGTTTTTCAAAGAAAGACCTCGGTGAAGCTGCTTACATATTGAGCATCAAGATCTATAGAGATAGATCAAGACGCTTGATAAGTTTTTTCAATGAGTACATACCTTGACAAGATTTTGAAGTAGTTCAAAATGGAACAGTCAAAGAAAGAGTTCTTGCCTATGTTACAAGGTGTGAAATTGAGTAAGACTCAAAGCCCGACCAATACGTAAGATAGAAAGAGAATGAAAGTCATTCCCTATGCCTCAGCCATAGGTTCTATAAAGTATGCCATGCTGTGTACCAGATCTATTGTATACCCTACAATCGATTTTGGCAAGGAGTACAATAGTGATCTAGGAGTAGATCATCGGACAGCGGTCAAAATTATCCCTAGTGGAATAAGGATATGTTTCTCGATTATGGAGGTGACAAAAAGGTTCGTCAGAAGGGTTACGCCGATGCAAGTTTTGACACTGATCGAGATGACTCTAAGTCTCAATCTGGATACATATTGAAAGTGGGAGCAATTAGCTAAAGTAGCTTCGTGCAGAGCATTGTAGACATAGAAATTTGCAAAATACATACGGATCTGAATATGGCAGACCCGTTGACTAAACTTCTCTCACAAGCAAAACATGATCACACCTTAGTACTCTTTGCGTGTTAATCACATAGCGATGTGAACTAGATTATTGACTCTAGTAAACCCTTTGGGTGTTGTGAAGGAAATATGCCCTAGAGGCAATAATAAAGTTATTATTTATTTCTTTATTTCATGATAAATGTTTATTATTCATGCTAGAATTGTATTAACCGGAAACATAATACATGTGTGAATACATAGACAAACATAGTGTCACTAGTGTGCCTCTACTTGACTAGCTCGTTGAATCAAAGATGGTTAAGTTTCCTAGCCATAGACATGAGTTGTCATTTGATTAACGGGATCACATCATTAGGAGAATGATGTGATTGACATGACCCATTCCGTTAGCCTAGCACTTGATCGCTTAGTATGTTGCTATTGCTTTCTTCATGACTTATACATGTTCTGTAACTATGAGATTATGCAACTCCTGCCACCGGAGGAACACTTTGGTACTACCAAACGTCACAACGTAATCGGGTGATTATAAAGGAGTACTACAGGTGTCTCCAAAGGTACTTGTTGGGTTGGCGTATTTCGAGATTAGGTTTTGTCACTCCGATTGCTGGAGAGGTATCTCTGGGCCTTCTTGGTAATACACATCACATAAGCCTTGCAAGCATTACAACTAATGAGTTAGTTGTGAGATGATGTATTACGAACGAGTAAAGAGACTTACCAAGAATCTAGATTGAACTAGGTATTGGATACCGACGATCGAATCTCGGGTAAGTAACATACCGATGACAAAGGGAACAACGTATATCGTTATGCGGTTTGACCGATAAAGATCTTCAGAGAATATGTAGGAACCAATATAGGCATCCAGGTTCCGCTTATTGGTTATTGACCGAGAATGGTTCTAGGTCATGTCTACATAGTTCTCGAACCCGTAGGGTCCGCACGCTTAAGGTTTCGATGATGCTTATATTATGAGTTTATGAGTTTTGATGTACCGAAGGAGTTCGGAGTCCCGGATGAGATCGGGGACATGACGAGGAGTCTCGAAATGGTCGAGACGTAAAGATCGATATATTGGACGACTATATTCGGAGTTCGGAAAGGTTCGAATGATTCGAGTATTTTTCGAGTACCGGTAGTTACGGGAGAAGCAATGGGCCTTGATGGGCTTTAGTGGAAAGAGGAGAAAGGGCCAAGGGGCTGCTGCGCCCCCTCCCTCTAGTCCGAATTGGACTAGGGAAAAGGGGCCGCCACCTCTCCTTCTCCTCCACTTCCTTCTCCCTTCCTCCTCTTGGTGGACTCCTACTAGGACTTGGAATCCTAGTAGGACTCCACATCTTGCGCGCCTCCTCCCTTGGCCGCCACCTCCTCCTTGCTCCTTTATATACGAGGGGGGGGGCACCCCAGACACACAAGTTGATCTACGGATCGTTCCTTAGCCGTGTGCGGTGCCCCTCCACCATATTCCACTTCGGTCATATCGTCCGCGAGCTTAGACGAAGCCCCGCGCCGGTGAAGTCATATCGTCATGAGCTTAGGCGAAGCCCTCGCGCCGTGGAGCATCAACATCATCACCACGCCGTCGTGCGGCCGACGGAACTCATCCCGACACTTTGCTTTGGATCGAGTCCGGGATCGTCATCGAGCTGAACGTGTGCGTAACTCGGAGGTGCCGCACGCTCGGTGCTTGGATCGGTCGGATCGTGAAGACGCACGACTACATCAACCGCGTTGTTATAACGCTCCGCTTTCGGTCTCACGAGGGTACGTGGACGGACACTCTCCCTCTCGCTGCTATGCCATCACCATGGTCTTGCGTGATCGTAGGAAAATTTTGAAATTACTACGTTCCCCAACAAAGGTGGCATCCGAGCCTGGTTTTATGCGTTGATGTCATGTGCACGAGTAGAACACAAGTGAGTTGTGGACGATACAAGTCATACCGC
Organism: Aegilops bicornis; assembly: GCA_021605145.1. Lineage (NCBI taxonomy): Eukaryota > Viridiplantae > Streptophyta > Magnoliopsida > Poales > Poaceae > Aegilops > Aegilops bicornis. Next base: position 575,164,751 of record CM038675.1, read on the forward strand.
CTACCAGCATGTCATACTTTGGTTCAGCGGTATTGTGAGATGAAGCGGCCCGGACCGACATTACGCCAGACGCTTACGCCGAGACTGGTTTCACCGCCCGAGCACTCGTTGCTTAAAGGTGACCGGCGGGTGTCTGTCTCTCTCACTTTAGTTGAATCGAGTGTGGTTACGCCCGTCCTTGAGAAGGTTAAACGGAGTCTATTTGACGAAGTATCGTTGTGGTTTTGATGCGTAGGTAAGAACGGTTCTTGCTCAGCCCGTAGCAGCCACGTAAAACTTGCAACAACAAAGTAGAAGACGTCTAACTTGTTTTTGCAGGGCATGTTGTGATGTGATATGGTCAAGACGTGATGCTATGCTTTATTGTATGAGATGATCATGTTTTGTAACCGAGTTATCGGCAATCGGCAGGAGCCATATGGTTGTCGCTTATTGTATGAAATGCAAAAGCCATGTAATTGCTTTACTTTATCACTAAGCAGTAGCGATAGTCGTAGAAGCAATAGTTGGCTAGACGACAACGATGCTACGATGGAGATCAAGGTGTCGCGCCGGTGACGATGGTGATCATGACGGTGCTTCGGCGATGGAGATCACAAGCACAAGATGATGATGACCATATCATATCACTTATATTGATTGCATGTGATGTTTATCCTTTATGCATCTTATCTTGCTTTGTTTGACGGTAGCATTATAAGATGATCTCTCACTAAAAATTATCAAGAAGTGTTCTCCCTGAGTATGCACCATTGCCAAAGTTCATAGTACCCAGACACCACGTGATGATCGGGTGTGATAAGTTCTACGTCCATCTACAACGGGTGCAAAACAGTTGCACACGCGGAATACTCAGGTTAAACTTGACGAGCCTAGCATATAACAGAGCCTGGAACACGGAGACCGAAAGGTCGAACGTGAATCATATAGTAGATATGATCAACATAGTGATGTTCACCATTGAAACTACTCCATCTCACGTGATGATCGGACATGGTTTAGTTGATTTGGATCACGTAATCACTTAGATAACTAGAGAGATGTCTGCCTAAGTGGGAGTTTTAATATGATTAATTAAACTTAAATTTATCATGAACTTAGTCCCGGTAGTATTTTGCAAATTATGTTGTAGATCAATAGCTCGCGTTGTTGCTTCCCTATGTTTTTATATGTGTTCCTAGAGAAAATTGTATTGAAAAATGTTAGTAGCAATGATGCGGATTGGATCCATGATCCGAGGTTTATCCTCATTGCTGCACGTAAGAATTATGTCCTTAATGCACCGCTAGGTGACAGACCTATTGCAGGAGCAAATGCACGACGCGTTATGAACGTTTGGCTAGCTCAATATGATGACTACTTGATAGTTTAGTGCACCATACTTAACGGCTTAGAATCGGGACTTCAAAGACGTTTTGAACGTCATGGAACATATGAGATGTTCCAGGAATTGAAGTTAATATTTCAAGCAAATACCCGAGTTGAGAGATATGAAGTCTCCAACAAGTTCTATAGCTAAAAGATGGAGGAGAATCGCTCAACTAGTGAGCATGTGCTCAGATTGTCCGGGTACTTCAATCGCTTGAATCAAGTGGGAGTTAATCTTCCAGATAAGATAGCGATTGATGTAATTCTCTAGTCACCATCACTAAGTTACTAGAACTTCGTGATGAACTATAGTATGCAAGGGATGACGAAACGATTCCCGAGCTCTTCATGATGTTGAAATCGACGAAGGTAGAAATCAAGAAAGAGCATCAAGTGTTGATGATTGACAAGACCACTAGTCTCAAGGAAAAAGGCAAAGGGAAGAAGGGGAACTTCAAGAAGAACGGCAAGCAAGTTGTTGCTCGAGTGAAGAAGCCCAAGTCTGGACCTAAGCACGAGACTAAGTGCTTTTGCTGCAATAGAACTGGTCACTAGAAGCGGAACTACCCCAAGTATTTGGCGGATAAGAAGGATGGCAAAGTGAACAAGGGTATATTTGATATACAGGTTATTGATGTGTGCTTTACTAATGTTTATAGTAGCCCCGAGTATTTGATACTTGTTCGGTTGCTAAGATTAGTAACTCAAACAGAGTTCTGAGAATAAAAACTAGTTGAAGGGAAGTGACGATGAGTGTTGGAAGTAGTTCCAAGATTGATATGATCATCATCGCACACTCCCTATACTTTCGGGATTAGTGTGGAACCTAAATAAGTGTTATTTGGTGTTGAGCATAAATATGATTTGATCATGTTTATTGCAATACGGTTATTCATTTAAGTAAGAGAATAAATTGTTGTTCTGCTTACATGAATAAAACCTTATATGGTTACACACCCAATGAAAATGGTTCATTGGATCTCGATCATAATGATACACATATTCATAATATTGAAACCAAAAGATGCAAAGTTAATAATGATAGTGCAACTTATTTGTGGCAATTGCCGTTTAGGTCATATTGGTGTAAAGCGCATGAAGAAAACTCCATCTTGATGGACTTTTGGAATCACTTGATTTTGAATCATTTGATGCTTGCGAACCATGCCTTTTGGGAAAGATGACTAAAACTCCGTTCTCCGGAACAATGGAACAAGCTACTTACTTATTGGTAATAATACATACCGATGTATGCGATTCAATGAGTGTTGATGCTCGTGGCAAGTATCATTATTTTCGACCTTCACAGATGATTTGAGCAGATATGCGTATATCTTCTTGATGAAACATAAGTCTGAAATAGTTGAAAAGTTCAAAGAATTTCAGAGTGAAGTAGAAAATCATCGTAACAAGAAAATAAAGTTTACGCGATCCGATCGTGGAGATGAATATTTGAGTTACTGAGTTTGGTCTTCAATTAAAACAAAGTGGAATAGTTTCACAGCTCACGCCACCGGAACACCACAACGTTATGGTGTGTCCGAACATCGTGAACCGTACTTTATTTTGATATGGTGCGATCAATGATGTCTCTTACCGATTTACCAATATCGTTTTGGGGTTATGCATTAGAGACAGCTGCATTCACGCTTAATAGGGCACCATCTAAATCCGCTGAGGCGACACCGTATGAACTATGGTTTAACAAAGAAACCTAAGTTGTCGTTTCTTAAAGTTTGGAGTTGTGATGCTTATGTGAAAAGTTTTCACCGATAAGCTCGAACCCAAATCGGAGAAGTGCGTCTTCATAGAATACCCAAAGGTAACTATTGGGTACACCTTCTATCACAAGATCCGAAGGCAAGTTATTCGTTGTTAAGGTGGATCCTTTCTAGAGAAGAAGTTTCTCTCGAAAGAAGTGAGTGGGAGGAAAGTAGAACTTGATGAGGTAATTGTACCTTCTCCCTTATTGGAAAGTAGTTCATCACGTAAATCAGTTCGGTGATTCCTACACCAATTAGTGAGGAAGTTAATGATGATGATCATAAAACTTCAGATCAAGTTGCTACCAAACCTCGTAGGTCTTCCAGAGAAAATCCGCACTGAGTGGTACGGTAATCGTGTTCGGAAGTCATGTTACTAGACCATGATGAACCTACGAACTATGAGGAAGCGATGATGAGCCCAGATTCATGAAATGGCTTGAGGCCATAAAATCTGAGAAAGGATCCATATATGAGAACAAAGTGTGGACTTTGGTTGACTTGCTCGATGATCGCAAGTCAAGTTAAATAAATGGATCTTCAAGAGGAAGACAGATGATGATAGTAGTGTTACTATCTACAAAGCTCGACTTGTCGCAAAAGGTTTTCGACAAATTCAAAGTGTTGACTACAATGAGATTTTCTCAAACTGTAGAGATTCTTAAGTCTGTCCGAATCATGTTAGCAATTGTCACATTTTATGAGATCGGCAAATGGATGTCAAAACTACATTCTTTAATGGATTTATTAAAGAAGAGTTGTATATGATGCAACCAGAAGGTTTTGTCAATCCTAAAGGAGCTAACAAAATGTGCAAGCTCCAAATGATCCATCTATGGACTGGTGCAAGCATCTCGGAGTTGGAATAAACGCTTTGATAGTGTGATCAAAGCATATGGTTTTATATGAGACTTTTGGAGAAGCCTTGTATTTACAAGAAAGTGAGTGGGAGCACTACAACATTTACGATAAGTATATGTGAATAACATATTGTTGATCGGAAATAATGTAGAATTATTCTGCAAAGCATAAAGGAGTATTTGAAAGGAGTTTTTCAAAGAAGGACCTCGGTGAAGCTGCTTACATATTGAGCATCAAGATCTATAGAGATGGATCAAGACGCTTGATAAGTTTTTCAATAAATACATACCTTGTCAAGATTTTGAAGTAGTTCAAAATGGAACAGTCAAAGAAAAGTTCTTGCCTGTGTTACAAAGGTGTAAAATTGAGTAAGACTCAAAGCCCGACCACGGCAGAAGATAGAAAGAGAATGAAAGTCATTCCCTATGCCTCAGCCATAGGTTCTATAAAGTATGCTATGTTATGTACCAGACCTATTGTATACCTTGCTCTGAATTTGGCAAGGAGTACAATAGTGATCTAGGAGTAGATCATCGGACATTGGTCAAGAACATCCTTAGTGAGGACTAAGGAAATATTTCTCGATTATGGAGGTGATAAAAGAGCCCGTCGTAAAGAGTTACATCGATGCAAGCTTTTTATCTTGATCCGAGATGACTCTAAGTCTCAACTGGATACATATCGTAAGTGGGAGCAATTAGCTAGAGTAGCCCCGTCTTTGAGCATTGTAGACATAGAATATTTGCAAAATACATACGGCTACGAATGTTGTGAGACCCGTTGACTAAGCTTCTCTCACGAGAAAAACATGATCATCCCTTAGTACTCTTTGGGTGTTAATCACATAGCGATGTGAACTAGATTATTGACTCTAGTAAACCCTTTGGGTGTTGGTCGCATGACGATGTGAACTATGGGTGTTAATCACATACAGATGTGAATATCAGTGTTGAATCACATGTTGATGTGAACTAGATTATTGACTCTAGTACAAGTGGGAGATCAAGGAAATATGCCCTAGAGGCAATAATAAAGTTATTATTTATTTCTTTATTTCATGATAAATGTTTATTATTCATGCTAGAATTGTATTAACCGAAACATAATACATGTGTGAATACATAGACAAACATAGTGTCACTAGTGTGCCTCTACTTGACTAGCTCGTTGAATCAAAGATGGTTAAGTTTCCTAGCCATAGACATGAGTTGTCATTTGATTAACGGGATCACATCATTAGGAGAATGATGTGATTGACATGACCCATTCCGTTAGCCTAGCACTTGATCGCTTAGTATGTTGCTATTGCTTTCTTCATGACTTATACATGTTCCTCGTAACTATGAGATTATGCAACTCCGTTTACGGAGGAACACTTTGGGTACTACCAAACGCCACAACGTAATCGGGTGATTATAAAGGAGTACTACAGGTGTCTCCAAAGGTACTTGTTGGGTTGGCGTATTTCGAGATTAGGTTTTGTCACTCCGATTGTCGGAGAGGTATCTCTGGGCCTTCTTGGTAATACACATCACATAAGCCTTGCAAGCATTACAACTAATGAGTTAGTTGTGAGATGATGTATTACGGAACGAGTAAAGAGACTTACCAAGAATTTAGATTGAACTAGGTATTGGATACCGACGATCGAATCTCGGGTAAGTAACATACCGATGACAAAGGGAACAACGTATATCGTTATGCGGTTTGACCGATAAAGATCTTCGTAGAATATGTAGGAACCATATGGGCATCCAGGTTCCGCTATTGGTTATTGACCGAGAATGGTTCTAGGTCATGTCTACATAGTTCTCGAACCCGTAGGGTCCGCACGCAACAAGGTTTCGATGACGGTTATATTATGAGTTTATGAGTTTTGATGTACCGAAGGAGTTCGGAGTCCCGGATGAGATCGGGGACATGACGAGGAGTCTCGAAATGGTCGAGACGTAAAGATCGATATATTGGACGACTATATTCGGAGTTCGGAAAGGTTCGAATGATTCGAGTATTTTTCGAGTACCGGGTAGTTACGGAGAAGCAATGGGCCTTGATGGGCTTTAGTGGAAAGAGGAGAAAGGGCCAAGGGGCTGCTGCGCCCCTCCCTCTAGTCCGAATTGGACTAGGGAAAAGGGGCCGCCACCTCTCCTTCTCCTCCACTTCCTTCTCCCTTCCTCCCCTCTTGGTGGACTCCTACTAGGACTTGGAATCCTAGTAGGACTCCACATCTTGGTGCGCCTCCTCCCTTGGCCGGCCACCTCCTCCTTGCTCCTTTATATACGGGGGCAGGGGGGCACCCCAGGACACACAAGTTGATCTACGGATCGTTCCTTAGCCGTGTGCGGTGCCCCCCTCCACCATATTCCACTTCGGTCATATCGTCGCGGAGCTTAGGCGAAGCCCTGCGCCGGTGAAGTCATATCGTCATGAGCTTAGGCGAAGCCCTGCGCCGGTGGAGCATCAACATCATCACCACGCCGTCGTCTTGTGGAACTCATCCCGACACTTTGCTGGATCGGAGTCCGGGATCGTCATCGAGCTGAGCGTGTGCAGAACTCGGAGGTGCCGTCGTTCGGTGCTTGGATCGGTCGGATCGTGAAGACGCACGACTACATCAACCGCGTTGTTATAACGCTTCCGCTTTCGGTCTACGAGGGTACGTGGACGGACACTCTCCCCTCTCGTTGCTATGCCATCACCATGGTCTTGCGTGATCGTAGGAAAATTTTGAAATTACTACGTTCCCCAACATGTTGGCCACATGAAGATGTGAACTATGGGTGTTAATCACATGGTGATGTGAACTATTGATGTTAAATCACATGGCGATGTGATCTAGATTATTGACTCTAGTGCAAGTGTGAGACTGAAGAAAATATGCCCTAGAGGCAATAATAACGTTATTATTTATTTCCTTATTTCATGATAAATGTTTATTATTCATGCTAGAATTGTATTAACCGGAAACATAATACTTGTGTGAATACATAGACAAACAAAGTGTCACTAGTATGCCTCTACTTGACTACCTCGTTGATCCAAGATGGTTATGTTTCCTAGCCATAGACATGAGTTGTCATTTGATTAACGGGATCACATCATTAGGAGAATGATGTGATTGACTTGACCCATTCCGTTAGCTTAGCACTCGGTCGTTTAGTATGTTGCTATTGCTTTCTTCATGACTTATACATGTTCCTATGACTATGAGATTATGCAACTCCGTTTACTGGGAGGAACACTTTGTGTGCTACCAAACGTCACAACGTAATCGGGTGATTATAAAGGTGCTCTACAGGTGTCTCCAAAGGTACTTGTTGGGTTGGCGTATTTCGAGATTAGGATTTGTCACTTTCGGATTGATCGGAGAGGTATCTCCGGGCCCACTCGGTAATGCACATCACTATAAGCCTTGCAAGCATTGCAACTAATGAGTTAGTTGCGGGATGATGTATTACGGAACGAGTAAAGAGACTTGCCGCAGAACGAGATTGAACTAGGTATTGATATACCAACTATCGAATCTCGGGCAAGTAACATATCGATGACAAAGGGAACAACGTATGTTGTTATGCGGTTTGACCGATAAAGATCTTCGTAGAATATGTGGGAGCCAATATGAGCATCCAGGTTCCGCTATTGGTTATTGACCGGAGACGTGTCTCGGTCATGTCTACATTGTTCTCGAACCCATAGGGTCCGCACGCTTAAAGTTTGATGACTGTTATATTATGAGTTTATGTGTTTTGATGTACTGAAGGTAGTTCGGAGTCCCGGATGAGATCGGGGACATGACGAGGAGTCTCGAACTGGTCGAGACGTAAAGATCGATATATTGGATGTCTATATTCGGACATCGGAAAGGTTCCGAGTGGTTCGGGTATTTTTCGGAGTACCGGAGAGTTACGGGAATTCGCCGGGGAGTATATGGGCCTTATTGGGCTTTAGGGAAAAGAGAGAGGAGAAGCTGCACGCCCCCCAAGGCCTAGTCCGAATTGGATTAGGAGGAGGGGTTGCGCCCCCTCCTTCCTTCTCTTCTCTCTCCCCTTTCCTTGACTCCTACTCCTACTACTTGGAAGGGGGGGAATCCTACTCCCGGTGGGAGTAGGACTCCTCCTAGGGTGCGCCATAGAGAGGCCGGCCCTTCCCTCCTCCACTCCTTTATATACGGGAGAGGGGCACCTTGGAGACACAACAATTGATCCCTTGGATCTCTTAGCCGTGTGCGGTGCCCCCCTCCACCATAATCCACCTCGATAATATCGTAGCGGTGCTTAGGCGAAGCCCTGCGTCGATAGAACATCATCATCGTCACCATGCCGTCGTGCTGACGGAACTCTCCCTCAAAGCTCGGCTGGATCGGATTTTGAGGGATGTCATCGAGTTGAATGTGTGCTGAACTCGGAGGTGCCGTGCGTTTGGTACTTGATCGTTCGGATCGTGAAGACGTACGACTACATCAACCGCGTTGTGCTAACGCTTCCGCTTTCGGTCTCACGAGTGCGTAGACAACACTCTCCCCTCTCGTTGCTATGCATCACCATGATCTTGCGTGTGCGTAGGAATTTTTTTGAAATTACTACGTTCCCCAACAGTATGAGAACAAAGTGTGGACTGTGGTTGGCTTGCCCAATGATCGGCAAGCCATCGAGAATAAATGGATCTTCAAGAAGAAGACTGACGCTGACGGTAATGTTACTGTCTATAAAGCACGACTTGTTGCGAAAGGTTTTCGACAAGTTCAAGAAGTTGACTACGATGAGACCTTCTCACCCGTAGCGATGCCTAAGTCCGTCCGAATCATGTTAGTAATTGCTGCATTTTATGATTATGAAAGTTGTCAAATGGATGTAAAGACTGCATTCCTGAATGGATTTCTGGAAGAAGAGTTGTATATGATGCAACCTGAAGGTTTTATCGATCCAAAGGATGCCAACAAAGTGTGCAAGCTCAATGATCCATCTATGGACTGGTGCAAGCATCTCGGAGTTGGAATAAATGTTTTGATAGTGTGATCAAAGCATATGGTTTTATACAGACTTTTGGAGAAGCCTGTATTTACAAGAAAGTGAGTGGGAGCTCTATAGCATTTCTAATATTATATGTGGATGACATATTGTTGATTGGAAATGATTTAGAATTTCTGGATAGCATAAAAGGATGCTTGAACAAGAGTTTTTCAATGAAAGACCTCGGTGAAGCTGCTTATATGTTGGGCATCAAGATCTATAGAGATAAATTAAGACGCTTAATTGGACTTTCACAAAGCACATACCTTGATAAAATTTTGAAAAAGTTCAAAATGGATCAAGCAAAGAAAGGGTTCTTGCCTATGTTACAAGGTGTGAAGTTGAGTGAGACTCAATGCCCGACCACTGCAGAAGATAGAGAGAAAATGAAAGGTGTTCCCTATGCTTCACCATAGGCTCTATCATGTATGCAATGTCGTGTACCGGACCTGATGTGTGCCTTGCTATCGGTTTAGCAGGAGGTACCAAAGTAATCCAGAGTGGATCACCGACGGTGTCAAGAACATCCTGAAATACACGAAAAGGACTAAGGATATGTTTCTCGTTTATGGAGGTGACAAAGAGCTCGTCGTAAATGGTTACGTCGATGCAAGCTTTGACACTGATCTGGATGACTCTAAGTCACAAACCAGATACGTATTTATATTGAAAGGTGGAGCTGTAAGTTGGTGCAGCTCTAAGCAAAGCGTCATGGCGGGATATACATGTGAAGCGGAGTACATAGCTGCTTCAGAAGCAGCAAATGAAGGAGTCTGGATGAAGGAGTTCATATCCGATCTAGGTGTCATACAAAGTGCATCGGGTCCAATGAAAATCTTTTGTGACAATACTGGTGCAATTGCCTTGGCAAAGGAATCGAGATTTCACAAGAGAACCAAGCACATCAAGAGACGCTTCAATTCCATCCGCGATCAAGTCAAGGAGGGAGACATAGAGATTTGCAAGATACATACGGATCTGAATGTTGCAGACCCATTGACTAAGCCTCTCTCACGAGCAAAACATGATCAGAACCAAGACTCCATGGGTGTTAGAATCATTACTATGTAATCTAGATTATTGACTCTAGTGCAAGTGGGAGACTGAAGAAAATATGCCCCGGAGGCAATAATAAAGTTGTTATTTATATTTCCTTATATCATGATAAATGTTTATTATTCATGCTAGAATTTTATTAACCGGAAACTTAGTACATGTGTGAATACATAGACAAACAGAGTGTCACTAGCATGCCTCTACTTGACTAGCTCGTTGAATCAAAGATGGTTAAGTTTCCTAGCCATGGACATGAGTTGTCATTTGATTAAAGGGATCACATCATTAGAGAATGATGTGATTGACTTGACCCATTCTGTTAGCTTAGCACTTGATCGTTTAGTATTTTGCTATTGCTTTCTTCATGACTTATACATGTACCTATGACTATGAGATTATGCAACTCCCGAATACTGGAGGAACACTGTGTGTGCTACCTAACGTCACAACGTAACTGGGTGATTATAAATGTGCTCTACAGGTGTCTCCGATGGTACTTGTTGAGTTGGCATAGATCGAGATTAGGATTTGTCACTCCGATTGTCGGAGAGGTATCTCTCGGCCCGCTCGTTAATGCACATCACTATAAGCCTTGCAAGCAATATGACTAATGAGTTAGTTGCGGGATGACGCATTACGGAACGAGTAAAGAGACTTGCCGGTAACGAGATTGAACTAGGTATTGAGATACCAACGATCGAATCTCGGGCAAGTAACATACCGATGACAAAGGGAACAACGTATGTTGTTATGCGGTTTAACCGATAAAGATCTTCATAGAATATGTGGGAGCCAATATGAGCATCCAGGTTCCGCTATTGGTTATTGACCGGAGACGTATCTCAGTCATGTCTACATAGTTCTCGAACCCGTAGGGTCCGCACGCGTAACGTTCGGTGACGATCGGTATTATGAGTTTATGTGTTTTGATGTACTGAAGGTAGTTAGGAGTCCCGGATGTGATCACGGACATGACGAGGAGTCTCGAAATGGTCGAGACATAAAGATTGATACATTGGACGGCTATATTCGGACACCCGAAGTGTTCCAAGTGATTTCGGAGAAAACCGGAGTGCCGGAGGGTTACCGGACCCCCCCCCCCCCCAGGGAACTAATGGGCCACATGTGCCTTAGTGGAGAGAGAGAGAGAGGGCCGGCCGGTGCAGGCCGCGCCCCTCCCCTCCGGCCCGGGTGGACTAGGGAAGGGGCGACGCCCCCCTTTCCTTCTCCCTCTCTTCCTCCCTTTCCCCCTCCTAGTAGGACTAGGAAAGGGGAGTCCTACTCCTACTAGGAGGAGGAGGACTCCTCTCCTGGTGTGCCCCAAGGGCCGGCCGGCCTCCCCCCTTGCTCCTTTATATACGGGGGCAGGGGGCACCCTAGGATACACAAGTTGATCATTGATCTCTTAGCTGTGTGCGGTGACCCCCTCCACCATAATCCACCTTGGTCATATCGTTGCACTTAGGCGAAGCCCTGCGCCGGTAGCTTCATCATCATTGTCATCACGTCGTCGTGCTGACGAAGCTCTCCCTCGACACTCTGCTGGATCGTGAGTTCGTGGGACGTCACCGAGCCGAACGTGTGCAGATCACGGAGGTGTCGTACTTTCGGTGCTTGGATTGGTCGATCGTGAAGACGTACGACTACATCAACCGCATTGTCATAACGCTTCCACTTTTGGTCTACGGGGGTACGTAGACAATACTCTCCCCTCTCGTTGCTATGCATCACCATGATCTTGCGTGTGCGTAGGATTTTTTTTTGAAATTACTACGTTCACCAACACTTCCGCCATAACGACATTCAAGTGCGACTGCGCGGGCGGGGGCGCTAGCTCGTCGTCAAACGCCTCCTCCACCATCTGGTCCTCGTCACTGACCTTCGAAGAGCAAGCCTATGTACGTTGCACACGATGGACATGCCAGCCGGCCGCAATGTCGGTTAACTCCTGCTTCTGCTCTGTCGACAGACTCTCCCAGATAACTCTAGATCTCGCGGTCATGGCAGACACGGTGCGATAATGTTGGTCGTGACAGGCGAGGAGGCAATGTTTAAATAGCGGGCACCGATCAGGACACATTATGTGGTGTGTCAATGCGGGCGTCAGAGTTGGGTTTTCGGTCTCCATGCCAGTTTAATGCCATCGGTCAACGGACGGGAGCCGGTATGAATGCGGTGCACAGCCATCCAGTCCTGTCCAGTCATGTTCTCGAGAATTGGAACATGCACGGAGACCAAGTGACACTCTCGGCCTGCACGGCGCTTCCATGACAGCTTGAGTGGGTGGTCATGTCCGCTCTAGGCATGAATACGGCGCTGACGCTCTGCAATGGTGCTGATTGACATGAATGTGTGGCAACCACTTCGCACGGGAGAAGGCGTGGATGCAGGATAGTTTTTAGTAGGTCCGGATGACAAACGCGTAGGTGGCAGTGATCCACACCCGCAAAGCCCCCTGGTTTGCGTCCGGTTTGCGGGAAAATGAACAACCGGACCGCTCCGTGGGTTGATGAGGTACTGCATTGGATGTAAAAATACCTTTGGACAACTCGATTCAAATAGTTACCAACGATTTGAGGGTGATGCCCTAACTGCGGGAATTCAGAATGTTAGTGTCACGAAATCTAACATTTTGTCCCGAAGTGTGGGCAGCAAGTATGAACACTGCTGACGCCCATGTTACACGGTCCCAAGCTCAACTAATGAAAACGGCCGTTATGCTTTTCATTCATTGTAGTCGATCGGTTGTTTAGGTACATCAGCAATCTGATTTTCATCTTTTTATATGTGAAGAAGGGCCGTGAGAACATAGCGTCGCTCCGAGGAGCTGCCCACCCGGATTCGAGTCAGAATATTTCTAGTGTAAAAATGCTAAATGACCAGTTGCGTTTTTCACACAAAAAGAAACAAGAAACAATATGTTTTGTGAATGATCCATGAAGGTGTAAAAATCAAAAGATATCGAGAAGTTAGGTGAAATATTTGAAGAAAGTTTTTCCTGAATTATTTGTAAATAATTATGTCTTTATTGTATTTGTGTTTGTATTTGTCTTAACGATATCATTGCCCATAGCATTCTTTGGCGACACATAAGCCGTTTGTTTAATCAGGTGAACAGATTATGAGATTATAAAATTTCCAAATTCCTTGATGGATATGCTTTATGTGATATTTGTTTTATTTCTTAGTTTAGCTATTTCTGATTCGAAAGTGTTGTTCTAATCCCGAGCTAATGTGAGCTTGGGTGAACAGAAAAATCAAAAGAAAAATTTAAAATTTTAAAAATTCATTATGTGTGTGAAACATTGACAAAAGTTTTAATAGTTTACAAATTTTCAACACCAAATGACATTTGTGGAATCTGGCAATAATAACAAAATCAAAACTCATTTTTCTGGAAACGAAAGCAAAAGATTTGTCTAATTGGTTAATTAAAAATAATAACATTGCCAGATCAATTAACGTCTGAGGAAACGGTTACATCATGATTGTATGCGGGCTATTCTCAAAATATGAACATCGTAAAGGTGCACCCATAAAAAATACATTGTCCAAGACATCGCACACGTGGCGGCTTCAGGAATTTCCTCCCAGGTATTCATGCGTATTCGTTTTGCCAAAATCATTGGCGTTTTCGAAAATTGGCACTGTTTTGCCAAAATCAACACTGTTTTATAAAAATCATTGGTATTCACATAAAGATTCAAGAATACCCCTAGCGCCACCCTTGGCACACGACAATTCTGAAATCCATCAAACAGCCGCAGACGCCTGCTGTGTGTCTCCAGTCTTATTGCTTGTGCTCCCGAGTGATTTCTCCTCCGGATCGATTTTTAGCCATAGATTTAAAATGTTTGATTGTTGAGTACTGGTCGTGCTCTTTAGTTCCATTAGTTAGTACTTCCTCCGTCCGGAAATACTTGTCATCAAAATGAATAAAAGAGGATGTATCTAGATGTATTTTAGTTCTAGATACATCCTTTTTGTCCATTTTGATGAGAAGTATTTTCGGACGGAGGGAGTATTATTTTCCTTGTTTTCTACTCACTCCGTTCCCAAATATTTGTCTTTCTAGAGATTGCAACAAGTGACTACATACGAATCAAAATGAGTGAATCTATACTCTAAAATATGTCCACATACATCCGTATGTTTAGTTCCTTTGAAATGCCTAGAAAGACAAATAGTATTAAGGAACGGAGGGAGTACAAGTTTTATTAGCTTATACGTGGAAGAGAAGAAAAATGTTCAACCCCTCCAAAACAAAATAAAAAACATATTCAGCTTGTTTATCGTTGAAAACAGGACGTAAGGGCGAGACGTGAGGAGCACAAATATCAGGAACTGAAAACGCGTTAACATTTTTTTCCAAAAAAAAAGAGAGAGATTGCGTTAACAGGGGCATGTGGATGCGCGCACGCGTGGTGGGCATCGATGAAAATACCGACTTTGTTTTGTCGAGTCAATCATCCATTCCCCCTTCCTCCACGAAGAGAAGTGGAAGAAAACAAACGTCAGCGGTTTTATTTATTTCACAAGAGAAAAGAAGAAGGAAATGCGTTTGTTTCGCCAAACAGGACCAAAAGGCACGATCGCTTCTTGGGGTCGAGAAAAGATACGATCATATGACGCAGTTTTCCAGGCATGTGAACGGAGAAATGCGCTCGCAACATGCCAACAGCAGCTTACCGTGCAAGCCACCGTCTCCACACCACTGGCTGTGCTGCCGTTGCATCCCTAAACTTTTGCAAGTGCCCGGAGAAAGCTGGGCTTGGGCTTGCGCCAAATAATAACACGGTTAGGTCAGGATTAGGGTTAGGCTCGCCATGTGCATGATCCCCCAAATTTCGGCCACCGCCGAACACCAGCCGCTATGGGCGCAATAATCAGATAGCAGAGTTTGTGCATAATAACTAAAGTAAACTAGTCCTACTTAAACTAAGCAGAGCTCATCAGCACCGTCTCTGTCAGCTCATCGGCTGCGCTTCTGTCTTGCTGAATCGAACCTAGCTGTTATTATTCCTTCCCAAGGTGGCAGCTCAGCTCCCCCCTCGCCCTCCTCTTAACTCCCGTCTCTCTCCTCCCTCTCCCTCGCTCTCTAAGCCTAGCGTTTTTCTTGCTCCGTAAAGCTGAAAACTCCTCCAAGTCCAAGAAAAAAGCCACCTTTATCTCCTCCCTTCCCCTGCCGGCTCCCTCCGGTCCGGTCCAGACGGTGGTGGTGGGCTCTGCCTCTTCTTGAGGCGCTTCTCCGGCGCATTTGCTGGTCCGCCTCGGTGGCGCTCGGAGCACGGCGGCTGTGCGAGCGGTTGGCGGCGGAGGGGCGTCGATCTCGGCCGGATCTCGGCGAATGCCCGCCGCGGGGCGCTCCGGTGGGCCGGGACAGGTGCGTTTTCCGGATCCAGCTTCTTCTTTCTTGTATTTTCCACGAGCGCGCTGTTCTTGTCGGCGTTCTTCAGTTCTGTTGCTGTTTCCCATTTCTTTCTTTTTTTCCCCTCCGGATTAATAGCGGGACGGTTTTATTTATCCTTTTTAGTCCAGGAGCCAAAAATCAATAATAGTGCTGCTCTTTTTGCTCCGATTTGAAGTTGGCTGTGGAAATGACTTCAACCTCGATAGAATGCAAGATGTAATCTCGTGGTCGTAGTAGGTAAAAAGGAAGATATTATGGAACAGAAACTCTGGATATTCACATATTCTCATTATTTTATACTAGTATATATAAATAATATTCCGTACAATAAATTCGGTGCTCGTTGCCAACCTCAACTAGGCACGGTGGTCTGGTCCATACCTCCTCCCAACTCTCTCACCGTCATATTCTCCCAAATCGGCGCCGCCGACCACTTACTCCCAGTCATGGCAGGGGCCGCCGAGCACACCTCTAGGCCACCATCCAGCTCTACTCCCCTTTCTGCTGCATTAGGCCGGAGGGGAGATCCCAGTCCCACCAGGACTGATTTCTACTTGGTGAGGAATCCCCAGCTTGCTTGGGTAGTTCTGGTTTAGCAAATAAATCCAGTTCTTTGTCCTGGGAAGTGTGAAGAACTCGTCCATAGTAAGGATTCGGTTTGCGGTTTTATTGCTTCGCCCTGATCTCACTGGAGATCCTAGGGTCTGATCCCATGGCCCAGGACTAGTTCGGTTCGGGATGCGAGTCCATACCTCTTTTGGTGCTGTTCTGTATATCTGATGTTCTTGCCTTACTATCAGTTATACATGCCAGTGTTCTTGCTTTACAAATTCCTGCATGTTTCTACATCCAGCTCTTATCAGCTTTTTAGAGGATAATAGCTTGAAATTGTACATGACCTCAAACATTTTGCACATTTTTTTTTGTCATTCAGGCCAACATTATGATGGGGAGGAGGAAGTTGCAAGCGGTGACCTTGGCGATCTTGTGTTTCTGGTCATCTGCTGGGGCACAAACAGTGGATTTCAAGCCTGCCGACAACTACCTGGTTGACTGTGGGTCTGCCAAGGGCACGACGGTTCTCGGGAGGGACTTCGCTGCCGATGGGGCATCTCCGGTGACAGTATCAACCTCCCAAGATATCCTTGCCGGCACCTCGGCCAACGGGTGTCCTCGTTTGACAACCCGCTGCTTTACCAGACCGCCCGCATCTTCACGAGCCCGTCATCCTATACTTTTCCGATCCAGAAGCAGGGGCGGCATTTTGTTCGTCTCTACTTCTACCCCTTCATCTACCAGAGTTATGATCTCTCCACTGCCAAGTTCACTGTGTCGACCCAAGATGTGCTCCTGCTTAGTGATTTCCAGCAGCCAGACAAGACGGCGCCGCTGTTCAAGGAATACTCTTTGAACATCACCCGTGACCAGCTTGTCATTTCCTTCAAGCCGTCAAACGGAATTGCATTCATCAACGCTATTGAAGTGGTTTCTGTTCCAGATGATCTGATAGCCGATGTAGCCAATATGGTCAACCCTGTGCAGCAGTACAGCGGTTTGACTACACAGTCACTGGAGACGGTGTATCGTGTCAACATGGGTGGTCCGAAGGTCTTCCCGAACAATGATACCCTCTCGAGGACTTGGCAGAAGGATCAGAAGTACATACTGAACCCCAGTGTGACCAAAACTGCTGTATATGGCAAGGCTATCAAGTACAGGAAAGGCGGGGCAACTCCACTGACGGCCCCAGATATTGTGTACAGTACAGCTACAGAATTGGCGGCTTCAAACACATCCAACGCACTTTTCAACATGACATGGCAGTTTGATGTGGATGCAGGCTTCAGCTATCTGATAAGATTTCACTTCTGTGATATAGTCAGCAAGGCACTGAACCAGCTCTACTTCAATGCATATGTGGGAGGTTTCTTTGCACAGCATGATCTTGATCTCTCAGAGCAATCAGTGAATCAACTGGCCACGGCTATCTATGTTGACGTGGTTCTTTCTTCCAATGATGCATCTAGCAAGCTCAGCATCAGTATTGGTCCGTCCACCTTGAACAATGCATTGCCTGATGGGATTCTGAATGGCCTTGAGATTATGAAGATGGGCAGTGGCTCTGGTTCTGCTTTCACTGTTGGGAACAACGGTTCAAACAAAAAGTTGCCCATAATTATTGGCTCAGTCCTTGGGGTTGTCGGGCTTCTGATAATTGTCCTTGTTGTGGTACTGCTTTGCGGAGGAAGAAGACCGACGACAAGCAGCACTCGAAGACCTGGATGCCTTTCTCTATCAATGGGCTCACGTCTCTCAGTACAGGAAGCAGAACTTCCTATGGTACCACACTGACATCAGGTCTGAATGGAAGCTATGGATATCGCTTTGCCTTCAATGTGCTCCAAGAAGCAACAAACAATTTTGATGAGAGCTGGGTGATTGGGGTCGGAGGTTTTGGGAAAGTCTACAAGGGTGCCTTGAGGGATGACACAAAGGTTGCAGTGAAGCGAGGAAACCCCAAGTCCCAGCAAGGTCTCAATGAGTTCCGGACAGAGATCGAGCTCCTTTCACGCTCTGCGCCACCGCCACCTGGTGTCTCTGATTGGGTACTGTGATGAAAGGAACGAGATGATCTTGGTCTATGAGTACATGGAGAACGGAACCGTCAAGAGCCACCTGTATGGTTCAGACAACCCCTCACTCAACTGGAAGCAACGCCTGGAGATCTGCATTGGAGCAGCAAGGGGCTACACTATCTTCATACCGGTTCTGCAAAGGCCATTATCCACCGTGATGTCAAGTCTGCAAACATCTTGCTTGATGAGAATCTCCTTGCCAAAGTCGCCGACTTTGGGCTGTCAAAGACCGGGCCTGAGCTGGATCAGACTCATGTCAGCACTGCAGTGAAGGGTAGCTTTGGGTACCTTGACCCTGAATACTTCCGGAGGCAGCAGCTGACTGAGAAGTCGGACGCCTACTCCTTCGGGCGTTGTCATGCTGGAGGTGCTCTGCGCGAGGCCGGTGATCGACCCTTCGCTCCCGAGGGAAATGGTGAACTTAGCAGAGTGGGGGATGAAGTGGCAGAAGAGAGGAGAGCTGCATCAGATCGTCGACCAGAAGCTTTCCGGCGCGATCAGGCCGGACTCTCTGAGGAAGTTTGGCGAGACGGTCGAGAAGTGCCTGGCGGACTACGGCGTGGAGCGGCCGTCGATGGGGGACGTCCTCTGGAACTTGGAGTATGTCCTGCAGCTCCAGGATGTGGATTCTTCGACCGTGTCGGACGTGAACAGCATGAACCGGATCGTCGACCTGTCGTCGCAGGTTCAGCACGTCGGTGCCATGGAGAGCATCAGCGTGACGATGGCGGAGGACGGAGCTTTGCACGAGCCTGACCACGATCTCTCCGACGTGTCGATGAGCAGGGTTTTCTCTCAGCTGATCAAAGCCGAGGGGAGGTGAAAACGCGCCGGATGATCTGTTAGGGTACCGGTAGAGGTGTGGGCAAGCCTTGGATTTTTATTTTCTTGTTGAAGTTTACCTGAGATGTGTCACGTGTAATTGGTTGTTTCATCCCTTGTAATTGTACTGAACTACGGTTTGGATTTCTGATGGCCTTACCTTACCCACTTCTGCGGGCACACGATTTAGCGGATATAGGTATCTTCTTGTATGGAATCTATTCGGCTCTAGCCATATTCATGTACTGATGATGATGATCCGGCTAAACGCTGGATTCTGGAACTGGTGCACTCTCTTCTCTTGTGGCATTAACAAAATTATCATGCTAAAAGTGGCAGCCAATGTGTGCAATCTATCGCTTTCAGCGATAAAACTAGGAGGCCGGGTCGTTCGAAACAAATCGAGAGGAGGAGTTGCCCACATTCAGCGGATGCTGGGCGCATTTATTTTTGCATACCCACTGGTTTGCAGACCAAAAGGTTTGCACTCACGTAGCAAGATCCCTCGCGAGTATACCTGGCCATGGGCCGGACCAGGCCGGGCCTAAAAAGCCCACAGCAAAAAACTAAGGCCCAGGCCCTACCATTGGACCTACTTTTCAAGCCCAAGCCCGGCCCATCTGGTAAAAAGCCCTGTAAAGCCCTTAGGGCTGAGGCCGTGGGCCGGGCCTCTTCCAAGCCCAAGCCCGTCCAGGCCCTGCGGGTGGGCTCAAAACTCAGGCCCAAACCTGGCCCATGGGCAAGCCCATCAGGCCTCCCTGGATTTTAGGCCCGGGCCTGGGTGGGCCGATAGGGCCGGGTCAGAGATGGCCAGGACTACTCGTGAGAGAAACAACTGTTGTTGCCGCCGCCTAGGGTTCATCCCACGTCGTCGCTGTTGCCTAGGGTTCCTCCCATGCCGTCATCTCCGCCTCCCTCCTCTCTTCTGTTTGACGGCTACATCGGCAACTAGAGGAGTAGGGGCCCGGCCTCTTCGTTGTTTTCTTAGTGGTAAGGTGGCGACACTATGACGCGCTAGAATAAGGTCTTTTTGGTCTCTTCATACCTATGGTTGTCAATGAAGGGCTTGTGTTTGGAGGGCTACCCCTACTCACATATTTGTAGGTGCAAGGGGACAGGGCTGGCTTTGATGAGAGGATCCTCCTCCTAGGGCCAACTGCACCAAGGGGTGCACCCCCTCCAGAAAACCCCAGACGCCCCCTTTCGCCTGCCCCTCAAGGCAAGTGGGGGGCGCCCCACTTTTGGCCATCTTGGCCCATGTTGATGCCCCCACTTGGGCCTGGCCAATGGAGTAGCCCATGGAGCCTTCTAGAACTTTTCGGAAGGTTTTGAAATATGTCGGAACCTTTTAGGACCTTCCGATGCCAATTTAGGTCCTCCGGGATTTTCCTGATTTTTTGAAACTTTTCCAGCTCTCTTCAAAATTCTTTCGGTTTTCTCTCTGAAACACTTTCGATCTTTTCAGAATTTTTTTGTTGTAATTCTATTTTGCCCCTAACACTTCCAACACTCAACAAATCGATGACCCTTAAGAGTGTGACCCCACAGGTTCGCTAATGTGCAAACATGACCCGGAACACTTTTCGGTCAATAACCAATAGCGGGATCTAGGCATCCAGATTGACTCCTACACATACGCAATTATATCGAGCGAACCATTTTGTTTGTGTACATATTTCCCTTTGCTTTGTGATACTTAACAGAACCCGAGGCGAGGTTTTATCGGTACCCTTGTGAATCAACAACTTGAACGAAATATCAAGTTATTCTCATTACTTGTTTTGTTCTTTTTCTCGTTTTCTTATTCTGATATCCCCGTGACAATATCACGTTGTGTTTGGCCAGACGATAATGGATACTATAATACCGAGTGGACCTGAAGAGTATCTTTCCATCATCGGAGGAGAAAAATCCCAATCTTGAGCTATCGAGTATCTAGACTTACTTCTTCGATGTACCCGAAAGTTTTCATTATAATGACCCTGTTATGGGTAACGTTTGACAAACCCCAAAGTATACTGTCAGGCATGAAGATGCTCAATATTCTCATGGTCTAAGGACGTGAGTTATGCTAACATTTGATATGATAATACTGATAACATATAGACGATGTGATCTATAGTATATTATTTAGTTGGGTCAATCCGACACCATTCTTCTATTAACAACATGCTCTCATTGTTGTCGACTTCCTTGTTACTTTAACAGTGTCCTATGGCAGGAAAACATGATCATCATGCAACATATGAGCTAGTCCTGGAGGCGTGACTGGAGAACTACTTGGTTTTATGTTTCCACACATGTAAACGGGATTTCCTCTGAATCTCATATTCAAGGACCATCATATTTATAACACAGAAACACAAACATTAATTATGGATTGGAAATAGACAATACTTAGTATTCCCTCTAGGGCATATTTCCAACACACTCTTCCTGTCTTGTGGCCCGGGAGAGAGCTCAAGCCGCATGATCCCCACAAAAACCGCCTCCATCGCCTCTCGACGCCACCCCTTTATATTTGCCCAAAAGTCCTTGTTGTGTTTATCGAGTAATTTTTCAATGTTGTACCTCTTTGTTCCGCGAAGATCTAATTTGGAGTTCTGTTTCGGTACTCTGGCGGAGGAGGAATCCATCTCTTTAGCTATCTTCGTCATTCTTGTTGTCATCATGACCATGTGTGAGTAGTCCCTTTGGACTATGGGTGCATATTAGTAGCTAGATGGCATCTTCTCTTCCTTGTTCTTCAATACAAAGCTTTCATGAGCTGTCCTATATGATTGAGATCAATCCGTCGATGTAATTCTCAGTGTGTTTGTTGCGGTGTGATGAATTGTCACTTTATTACCAGATCTGAAAGATCGTGGATGTCGCCTAGAGGGGGGGGGGGGGTGAATAGGGGCTTTAAAATAGTGGCCTGAATAGGGGCTTTCACCCTTAATTATCTTTGTCGTAGCCTGAATGTGGGGAGGAATGATAGTGGCGCATGTGATACGCATACTACACATGTAGTGCACATGTTGTACTAGGCTCTGCCAACTATAAACATCAAACAAAGGTTTTGATTATCTGAACCCAGAACTATGCGATAACAAATGTTACACTAGATACATACTAGTGGGGATCCAGACTCTATGAGAACGCCTTAGCCCAACTGTTGATTTCATCATCTTCACACTACATGTTACTCATTTACTTTACTTGCATAGTTTTACTTTGAGTCACTTTTCACTCGTTTTACTACAAGCTTCCGGTTCCTCTTTGCTTCAGACCTCAACTAACTTTTAGGCATGTTTTGTAATTCTCTACGAGAGACAAAGTCCATTTCATGTGCTCCCCGTGGGACCAATACTCTTAGTTCTAAAAAGATACAACTAAACCATGTGCACTTGTAGGCTATCAATAGCTATGGTTGGGTATTTAACTTGATGAATCTTAGTATTTGCATTACTTACTAAGAGAACAATCATAAGTATGTGTTAGTCAATGGTTTTGCTACAAATTATGTTAGGCTTTACCCCTACAACATCTAATAAGCAAAAAATAATCAACGCAAGTCATATATGGAATTGACAACTATGTCCTTATCCTTCCATACTCAAGAACGTTTGATCATAATAAGTAACACACCCGGCTTGTCCCTAACATCGTTAGAGATTGGCCCACTTGCTGCACTCTTTTACTTTTTATTGTTACTCGTAGTTCATTGTTTAGGAACCAACAAATATCACAAAACTGTTACATATTTTAGTACTTGTAGTGAATCCATGTTGTTTTTGCACGTACCATTCCAGTCAACGTCTCATGAGATCGATACTCTTACTTATAAGAAAGATCTACAGTTGGCTCCCTACACTCGTGATACATCAGCTTGCCAATGTTTATCCAGTTGCACAATATAGGATTTATACTTAACTTGCATTCCCCTCTCATATTATCTTGCCATCCAATAAGCCTGAGTTAGTGTCTTTGATATATGGGTCCATTAACAAAACTCACCACATAGCATGTTCTTGCAAATAAAGATGTTCCTTTCTATTAATGGCCAAATTTTCCAAATTTGTTAGTATATGCAACAACATAAAGTGTGTTTATCTGATACTATGAAATTTCTCCACAATCACATAAATACTGAAATCTACATCATAAGAGTATATAGAATTGTTCCCAAGATATGTATGTATCCTCCTATTGAGCACTTATTATCCAATTATTTGCTCTACCTACTATGTAAGTCAAAGCAAGGTTAGCATTGCATCCTTCAGAAGCTTGAGCAAATTGGAAATATTTGTTCACTTGTTTGATCACACCCAAAGGATTGTTACCACTAAAACAGAGAAAATCCATTTTAGGACCTTTTGATATGCTTTTCAAAAATTGAGCAACATGTTCAGATTCGTACTGAATTTTGCTCTTAGCGTGTTTTTCACACAGAGCAATCTATAACTAACTACTGCATCATAACTGGACTAGAGATTCAACTTGATTTTCAATTTCCATTCTAATTGCAGTTTGCAATGGAATTTCAGGTGGTTCTTTATCAACAATTACAATGGTAGAAGATCGACATTCAGGGGTGGGAGGGTGGGTAGTTTCACCTTGCATATTCTTCAGAATTGAAAAGATCTTGGTTTGAACCACTTAATTTTTCTTCACAAGTTCTTCAACCTTGTTGATCTGCTTCACAAATGACTCCACCTTGACCAAGTGCATGTTGATGTTGTTGATCTGCTCCTTGATCTTGTCTTGCTTGAACCCCATTGTTGTCACCTCATCATAAAGAGCATCCAACTTGATCTCAGTGTGCTTTGTCCTAGTGCCCATGGCCAGGCCGAACACATCTCTGAAACTTTACCGTGGGGAAAACCCAGAACCCTCGCTGGTGACGTCACACTTTAGCCGCAAAAAAGATTGTTGATTGGATGAAATTCATTGTCACCCCGATAAAAGAACGAGAGGGATTTTACCAAGATGAAGCCCAACCACTGTTGCTCCAATCACTTCACCTCTGACAAAGCGGTTGGCTACTGAGACCAACTGACATGATCTCAAATCAATCATCAGAATTTCACACTCGAGAGAGCTTCAATAATCAATCTTAGATACACCAATTTTAGAGTGGCAATACAAATTGCGGAGATCATCTGATTCTACTAAGTAGTTATAGGGTTCTAGACTAGAGCTAAGCGATAACGACTTGGATAACAAGAGATGTCGTTCCACCAATCACAAAGGGGTTTAAAAAAGCGATGACAATGTTTAACACAACAAACAAGCGATGACGCCACTAGTTTGCTATAGATACATCACTGAGCTGGTGGTAATAGAGTGAGGATAACAACTTCCAGTTAATCTCCGCCATTGGTCTCCATTTGCTCAAAGCAGTCATGTGTGTCCTGATACGTCCTAAATGTATCTATAATTTTAATTTTTTAATGCTATATTTATATCATAATTACATAGTCGGTGCCCAACGCGAGCTGTTGTTTTCAAATGTTTTTGTACTATTTAGGAAATCAGTTTTGGGGGGACAAAAACTTAAATAAAAACAATTCGGTAACTTTCAAGTCCATAAGGTTCCAAGGAGCAGATGAGCCATGGGAGGGGCTATCCGTGGGGCCCACACACCCCTGGCTCGAGACTGAGTTAAGGCCGCGTGTGTCCCATAGTACTACCTCTACCGTACCGCCTCTTAAGGCCCCTTCCTTTATATTTGTACGAAAACCCCGGTCATATTTATCGGGGAATTTTTATGTTGCGGCACCTCTCTATTCCGTGAAGATCCAATTTGGATGTATGTTCCAGTACTCTGCCAGAGAAGGAATCCATCGCCGGAGCTATCTCATCAACCTTGCTGGCATCGCGACCATGTGTGAGTAGTTCCTTCTGGCTTGTTCTTCGATATAAAGATCTCATGAGCTGCCTACATGGTAGAGATCAACCATATATAACTCTAGATGTGTTTGTTGCGGCGTGATGAACGGTCACTTTATCGTCAGATATATTTATGAATTCTTTTGAGATTCTTTTGGTTTCCTTGTTGCATGCTTCTTATACATATATGTTATTTGATCTATTATTCTTGCATTGCCTCTCAAAAAAAAGTCTTTCACCGTTCATGTTTTGATGAGCGGTCTATAGGGAGTTGTGTGTGCTGGTTGGGTTCAATGTTGCAAGTAATCTACCACAGTGGAAGAAAATGGTAGCTCCCGTCAACTTGCCATAAAGCCAATTTATGGCACTGTTGTCAGGGACTATTTGCTTCAGATGTTCATCTTCCTTAGTTACTCATTATTTATCGTTAGTTTGCTTTTTCGCTTTTCGAATAATACCAAAAATGCTGAAACTTCAGTCTTCTAGTTTTCTTTATAGTATCAACATGATTGGCACAAAGTTAATGACAA
Organism: Aegilops bicornis; assembly: GCA_021605145.1. Classification (NCBI taxonomy): domain Eukaryota; kingdom Viridiplantae; phylum Streptophyta; class Magnoliopsida; order Poales; family Poaceae; genus Aegilops; species Aegilops bicornis. Next base: position 575,190,080 of record CM038675.1, read on the forward strand.
CTTTGAACTTTTCAAGACTTCTAAACGGAAAAAGTCCATTTTAAACCCTGAACTCGTAAAGGTTCGGCGAATAAAACCCTCTAAGTCAAAATCCTTGTCGTTTGCACCCTAAACTCGACCTAAATCGAACCCTCGAGTCGTTTGCCAAACGGGGCTTGCAAAGGATGGAGGGATTTTTTATTTTTTGAGACAACGGGCCGGAATTGATTGCGGAAAAGAGTAAGAGCTCCTGCTGGACGTTAAACGTGGCGCGCAAATGGGCCGGCCCAATTCGCAGGCACCTAGCGAACAAAAAAAAGGAAAAAGAAAAGCTCACACGATGGGAGTCCAACTACCAACCACGCGACTCGACAGCTCTTCTAACCAGCTGAGCTACGAACTGAGTACTGTTTATATGCAGCACTATTATTAAAAGTACCCGCCATGAAAGCGGCAGATCTGGGGGTTTCCAACATTTCTTGGGAACATGTGAATAAAATTTCTTAAAAATGCGACCAAGAAATCGTGAAAAGAAATTCGAATATTCATTTTTAAGGCGTGAACATTTTCCAAAATTGTGAACAAATGTAAAAAATGTGAACATGTTTTTTGAACTGTGAACAATTTATTAAAAAGTGAATTTAGACGTGTACTTCGATGGCCCAGGAAACGCAAAAGAAAAGAAGAGCAAAATTTATTAACTTGCAAGTAGCGGTGAACAAATTTCATAAACCTGAACAAGTTTTTTGAACTGTGAACAATTTTTTAAAAAGTGAATTTAGACGTGTACTTCGATGGCCCAGCAAACGCAAAATAAAAAAGGGGAAAACTTTAATAATTTGCGATAGGCGAGATTCGAATTGCAGACATGTATGTCACTGGCCGTTGCCATTAACCACTAGGTCATATTCATTTAGTTGTCGAGTATTAGGACAACAGATCTATTTGACCGTTTATTTAGTTCACGATAACAATAAAAATTCCATAGAAATTTGATTACGGAAAGTGTTTGGTTAATGAAATGCGCATATATTCCTGAATAATAGTTTTCCACGATTATATTAATAGAAAACATGGGCATTCATAGACAAATCAGAAATTACCCTGTAAAAAAAATCAGAAATTGACCTTTTATGTAGATCTATTTTCGACAATTTTACCTACTTCGTTGATTTGTAGAATTGGATTTTGTGAAACTCCGATAATCAAAATATGCACCAAAGAAGTGTAACTCACATGTTCAATAGTTCATGGACTTGGTGATATCGATTGTTTACTGTTGAATATATAGTTTGTGCATATAGTTTGTGCATGTATATTGTATAGCCCGGTACACCTTTTAGTCATTTTATAGTTAAGGTTGTGGCCTACTTTGTACTCCATATATACGTGCACTATGCATCAATCAATACATTATGAAGCATTGCCAAAACTCTTGTTTCCAACATGGTATCATACCTACGGTCCTAACCCTAACCCTTGCCGCCGCCGCAACCCGCCGCCGCCACCACCACTTGCCGCCGCTGCCGCCGCGTTCCTACACCGCTTGCTGGCCGCCCGCGTGTGTCGCCGCCGCCCACGCTTCCGCCCTCATCCCGCCGCGCCGCCCCAAGTTGCGCCTCCACCCCTTTGCCGTGCCGCTTCCCCGCGTGCCGCCGCACCCCCGTCCCCTCTCGGACTCATGGCCTCCCCCGGTTCCTCCGGCACCACCCGCAGCAGCCACACCAACCCGTTCAGCGGTCCCAACTCCGTCGTCATCCGCGATCTCAACATCCTCGCTCTGGTTCCCGTCGTTCTCGATCATCTCTCCTCCACCTATTATGCCTGGAAGACGTACTTCTCCCTTGTGTTTTGTGAGTACAACCTCCGGGATCACATCGATGGCTCCGTGGATTCCTGCTTCATGGAGGACGATGAGGAGTGGACGTCCATCGACGCCACTCTCATCCGTTGGTTCTACACCACATCTCGAAGGACCTCTTCCACACGGTGGTCTCCGCCGACGATGACGCTCACTCCGTTTGGACCAAGCTCAACGGCCTCTTCACCGACAACGCGCTCCAACGCAAGGTTTTCTTGCACATCGAGTTTTTTGGGTGCCAGCAGCTTGACTCGTCTGTTGACGATTATTGCATGCGCCTCAAGAAGCTTGTTGACGAGCTCCGTAACCTCGGTGAGAATGTCTCCGATGAGCTTCTTCATAGCATCCTCATCGCCGGCCTGAACGACGACTTCGGGAACGCCGCCTCCAACATCCCTCTCATCACCAACCCGACGTTCCCCAAGATCGTCACGTACCTGAAGCTAGAGGAGAGGAGGATGCGGATGTCGCACACCCCGGTCACCCACACGGCCCTCATCGCCGGTACTGGCGGTCGCCCACCGCCCGGCTCCTCCGGCTGCTGCGCTTCTGGCCCTTCAGCGCCGCCCTTTGCCCTGGGCCCCTTCCAGCGCCGCCGCCGCTGGTTTCCTACCCGCACGTCAGAGTCCCCGCCGCCCTCCGCCGAAAGCAGAAGAAGAAGCGCCATGGTGGGTGGCCGTGGCGTGGTGGCAACAAAGAAGCCTCCGCGGCGCCTCGGCAGGTCGGCGAGAACCCCGGACGGGTCGTCATTTAGTACTCCATGCCTGCATCGACGCCCCATCCCGGCTTCTTGGCGCCTCGACCTCTCATCAGGCGCTTCACGCGGCCCCTCAGCCGTACCCGCCCGCGCCACTCTACGGCCCCTCTGCGGCCTATGGGCTGCCTTTGGCCGGTGGGTTCGCGGAGCCGCTGCCCTCGGCCCCGGCCCTCCCGCCGGCGCCTTGGGACCCTGCGCTTCTAGCGGACCTCCACAACGCCCCCACGCCGCAGTAGTACACTGGCGGTGGCGACTGGTATATGGACACCGGAGCCACGGCTCACGTGGCCACCAACCCCGGTAACCTTCTTACCGCTCACCCCGTTCACACCGCTGCTCGCATTACCGTGGGCGACGGTTCTTCCATGCCTATTACTCATGTCGCTCATGCTGCTTTTCCTTCTAACTCCATGCCATTATATCTTTCTAACGTACTTGTCTCTCCTGACATCATTAAAAACCTTGTTTCCGTTCGTTCTCTTACACGTGAAAATCCTTTCACCGTTGAATTTGACATGTTTGGCTTTTCTGTTAAGGATGCCAGTACCCAGATGGTGCTCCACCGATGTGACAGCCCCGACGAGCTCTACCCGGTCCACTCATCCACCTCCTCCATTGTTGTACCCATGGCACTTTCCGCCGAAGTGGACCTTTGGCATGCTCGTCTCGGTCATCCCAACACCGCCACCCTTCGTCATATTCTTCGAAGTTTTTCATTCACGTGTAATAAGAATGACGATCACACTTGTTGAAAGCACAAGTGCTCCCTGGGTGGTTTTGGTAATTAATGTCAACATATCTCTTGTTGGACTAACACTTTTACCTAGTATGTTTCAGATAAGTTCAATAATGAAGTGGCATGGACTAAAGGATGTGGAACCCCTTCAAGATGCTAAGGACAAAGGATTGTCTCAAGCTTAAAGCACAAGACTCTACATTTTATATTTTAGTGGTCCAAGATCACAGTGAGTCTATAGGAAAAGCCAATCCTATCAAGAGGGGATGAGGTGTTGCTTAATGAGGTTCTTGCTCAAAGTGCTTAGTGATATGCTCCAAAGCCCTCAACTACTTACTCACATCCACATATGACCTAAACCAAAAGTCTAACTCGGCCCTACCGATTTTTTTATATCCGGCGCCACCGAGTTCAGATGTCATAGCCACTGCCACAAACCCTAGGCAAATCGGTCTCACCGATAGGGATCTCGGTCTCACCGAGATGGGGTTGTAATCTCTTTGTGTATATCCATTACCAAAATCTGTCTAACCGAATTTGAGTAATCGGTACTACCGAGATTACAGTGCAAACTCTCTGGTTAGCTTATTACCAAAATCGGTCCCACTGAGTTTGCGTAATCGGTATCACCGAGTTTGCTTGACAAACTCTCTGGTTAGCTTATTACCAAAATCGGTCTCACCTAATTTGTGTGATCGGTCTCACCGAGCTTACGTTATGCCCTAACCCTAACCATATCGGTCCTACCGAGTTGCATGCCGGTCCCACTGAAAATCCTAACGGTCACTAGATTTGCTGAATCGGTCCGACCGAGTTTAACAACTCGGTCCCACCGAGTTTGGCAAGTTGTGTGTAATGGTTAGATTTTGTGTGGAGGCTATATATACCCCTCCACCTCCTCTTCATTCGTGGAGAGAGCCATCGAAACGAACCTACACTTCCAACCTACATTTTCTGAGAGAGAACCACCTACACTTGTGTTGAAGCCAAGATATTCCATTCCTACCATATGAATCTTGATCTCTAGCCTTCCCCAAGTTGCTTTCCACTCAAATCTTCTTTCCACCAAATCCAAATCCTGTGAGAGAGAGTTGAGTGTTGGGGAGACTATCATTTGAAGCACAAGAGCAAGGAGTTCATCATCAACACACCATTTGTTACTTCTTGGAGAGTGGTGTCTCCTAGATTGGCTAGGTGTCACTTGGGAGCCTCCGACAAGATTGTGGAGTTTAACCAAGGAGTTTGTAAGGGCAAGGAGATCGCCTACTTCATGAAGACCTACCGCTAGTGAGGCAAGTCCTGCGTGGGCGACGGCCATGGTGGGATAGACAAGGTTGCTTCTTCGTGGACCCTTCATGGGTGGAGCCCTCCGTGGACTCAAGAACTGCTACCCTTCGTGGGTTGAAGTCTCCATCAACGTGGATGTACGATAGCACCACCTATAGGAACCACGACAAAAACATCCGTGTCTCCAACTGCGTTTGAATTCTCCAAACCCTTCCCTTTACATTCTTGCAAGTTGCTTGCTTTACTTTCCGCTGCTCATATACTCTTTGCATGCTTGCTTGTTATGTATTGTGATTGTTAAACTTGTGCCAAAACTCCACTTTAACATAAAGAATTTAAAAACTGCAACTTTTGGTACTTAGTGTCTAATCACCCCCCTCTAGACACCTCTTCTCGATTCTTTCAATTGGTATCAGAGCATTGGTCTCCATTGCCTTGGTTTAATCACCATTGGAGGAAGATGGATGTGTCTACTTTAGGGAGTCTTAGACACAGAGTGCCTATTCTCGATGGAGAATATTTTCATGAGTGGAAAAATGAAATGTTGAGATTTTCAATGAATATCATTTGAACAAGTACACTGCTAGCCCTTGTGCACCTCATATTAATCTCTTGCATCCCACACCCGAAGAGGATCTTGACATGATTCGCAATCTTAGAACCATCAATCTTATCATAAGAGGATTGCCCAAAAATTTGATTGCTAGTTTGCCTACTCTTAAGTGTGCCTACACCATATGGAAATTTCTTGAGGAACGATTTCCAGATTATTCCTTGAAAAATTTAGACGAAATTCTCCATAAGTCTATTGCCTTGAGTAAGATGAATTCTAGTGATCCTAGCTTTTGTGATTATCTATTTGAGCTTACAGATCTCATGCGTGCCGTAGGAGATGTTGGAATCATTAGCAATATCATTTCCAAAGCTATTAGAATTCATAAAGATAATCATAGAAATGATCATTTGTCTAATGAATTACCCTCTCTGCGAATTGATCAATCACAAGATGTTGTTGAACATGGATACTATGATGAGGATGATGATAGTATGATCTTGATGATGCAATGAGACACTTTGGACTGATGGCAAATCTTCGCGGCTACATGGATGGAGGAAAGTAATGGGTCCTTGATAGTGGATGTACTGACCATATGACCGGAGATAAAGATATGTCCCGTGAGCTTGCTGAAAACGACGGCCCTCGAAAATATGTCACTTTTGGTGGGTAAGGTGGTTGGCCTTGGTAAGGTGGCCATCTCACATGATAGCTCCATACAAAATGTCATGCTCGTTGAATCTCTTGGCTACAACTTACTTTCAGTATCTAGACTTGCTGATTTCGGTTTCAATGTCCTATTTATCAAGTAGATTGCCAAGTGTTTCAGAGATAATCATAAAATGGTCTTTACCGGTGTACGTAGAGATGATCTATACATTGTTGATTTCACTAAAAAGGCTCAACCTAGAACTTGCTTTATTGCTAAATCCTCTAAAGGTTGGTTATGGCATAGATGATTAGGTCATGTAGGCATGCGAAACCTTGACAAGCTTATTAAAGGAAATCATATCCTTGGCGTTAACGATGTCATATTTGATAAGGATAGACTTTGCGGTAGCTTGTCAAGGTGTAAACAGGTTGGAGGAAGGCATCCCGTGAAGAACATCATGACCACAAGGAGGCCACTCGAGCTACTTCACATGGATCTTTTTGGTCCCAACACTTACAAAAGTCTCTGTGGAAATTCTTTTGGTCTAGTTATAGTTGATGATTTTTCAAGATTTACGTGGGTATTCTTTCTTGATGATAAATCGCAGGCCCAAAAGGTCTTCAAAAACTTCGCTAGGAAGGCCCAAAATCAATTTGACGTGAAGATCAAGAAGGTTCGAAGCGACAACGGAACGGAGTTCAAGAACGCAAATGTGGATACTTTTCTTGATGAAGAAGGTATTTCACACGAGTTCTCGGCTACATACACACCACAACAAAATGGAGTTGTTGAGAGGAAGAACCGTACTCTTATTGAGATGGCAAGAACGATGCTTGATGAGTACAAGACGCCAAAGCACTTTTGGGCGGAAGCGGTTGAGACAGCTTGTCATGCAACAAATCGCTTGTATCTTCACAAGCTACTCGACAAGACAAAGATCTGAGCTTCTCACCGGTAACAAACCCCAAGTTGGATACTTTCAAGTATTCGGCTCAAAGTGCTACATTCTTGATAAGCATCGTCGTTCTAAATTTGCTCCTAAGTCTCGTGAAGGTTTCCTACTTGGTTATGGCTCAAACTCTCACACATACCGTGTCTACAACAATTTCACCCGAAAGGTTGAAGAAACGGTAGATGTGAAGTTTGATGAATCTAACGGCTCGCAAGTAGAGCAATTGCCAATTGATGTAGGAGACAAAAACCCCTCAGAAGCAATCCAAGATTTGTCTATTGGCAAGATTCGTCCAACGGAGGTGAAGGAGAGTACCTCGTCTGTCCAAGTGGAAGCTTCTACCTCAAGACAAGGTGAACCAAGAGTTCATATGGAAGCATCCATGAGTGGGACACACCAAGATGAAGAAAACGAGGAAGAGCACCAAGATGAACGCCAACAACCTCCTTCTCCACCACGACAAGAGAACGACAACGCCAACAATGAAGAAGGCCAAGAAGAAGAACAAGATGAAGAAGATGTTCAACCAAGACCCAAGCAAAAAGCTTTCACGAGTTCGAGCAAGAATTGCTAAAGATCATCCCGTCGAGCAAATCTACAATGATATCCAAACCGGGAGAATCACTCTCTCTAAAACTCGTTTAGCTAACTTTTGTGAACACTATTCATTCATCTCTAGCATTGAACCTATGAAGGTTGAAGAAGCATTGGAAGATCCGGATTGGATAAATGCCATGCATGAAGAGCTACACAACTTTGAGAGAAATCAAGTGTGGACATTGGTTGAGAAGCCCGACAACAACCACAACGTCATCGGTACCAAATGGGTGTTTCGCAACAAGCAGGATGAAGATGGACAAGTAGTTCACAACAAAGCACGTCTCGTCACCCAATACACTCAAGTCGAAGGTATGGACTATGGTGAGACATATGCTCCCGTTGCTAGACTTGAGTCCATTCGCATCTTACTTGCTTATGCTAATCACCATGATATCACCTTGTACCAAATGGAAATTAAAAGTGCTTTTCTAAATGGTGAAATTGAGGAGGAAGTTTATGTTAAGCAACCTCCGGCTTTGTCAATCCTAAGAAACCTGATCATGTCTACAAACTTCACAAAGCCCTTTATGGTCTTAAACAAGCTCCTAGAGCATGGTATAAATGCTTGACCAAGTTCCTTATTGAAAAAGGCTTTGAAATTGGTAAAATTGATTCTAATATTTTTACAAAAGGGTTAATGGCGAACTATTTGTGTGCCAAATTTATGTTGATGATATTATATTTGGTCTCGACTAACCCTCATTTTAGTGAGAAGTTTGGAAAGCTAATGTCGGAGAAGTTTGAGATGTCTATGATGAGTGAACTCAAATTGTTTCTCGGTTTGCAAATCAAGCAAACTAAGGAAGGTACTTTTGTCTCTCAAACAAAGTACACCAAGGACTTATTCAAGAAGTTCAATATGCAAGAATGCAAAGGTATGACTACACCCATGCCTACTAGTGGACATCTTGATTTGACCAAAGATGGTGAACCGGTTGATCAAAAAGTTTACCGCTCTATGATTGGTTCATTGTTATATCTATGTGCTTCATGTCCCGATATTATGCTAAGTGTGTGCATGTGTGCACGATATCAAGCTGCTCCTAAAGAATGTCATCTTAAGGCCGTGAAAAGGATAGTGAGATACTTAATCCATACACCAAATTTTGGCATTTGGTATCCTAAGAGGTCTTCTTTCCATCTTGTTGGCTACTCCGACTCGGACTATGCCGGTGACAAGGTTGATAGAAAGTCCACTTCGGGTACTTGTCAATTTCTTGGTAGATCTCTTGTATCTTGGTCTTCCAAGAAACAAAACTCGGTATCCTTATCCACCGCCGAAGCGGAATACATTGCCGCTGGTTCATGTTGTGCTCAATTACTTTGGATGACCCAAACTCTTAAAGATTATGGGATATATGTGAAACATGTTCCATTACTTTATGACAATGTAAGTGCTATCAAGATTGCTCACAATCCCGTGCAACACTCTCGAACTAAGCACATTGAAGTTCGTCATCATTTCATTCAAGATCATGTTGCCAAAGGGGACATTAATCTTAAGCATGTTCGCACCGATAAGCAATTGGCGGATATATTCACCAAACCGCTTGATGAGAGAGTGTTTTGCAGGTTAAGAGGTGAATTGAACATCATTGATGCTTCAAACTTGTAGTAGGAACTCCATTTGATACATGCAAGGCATGAGCCTATGACTAATCCTTGACATTCTCTTATGATGACAATCTTATGTCTTGGATATATTTGCACCTTGCATGTTATCTAACCCTTGTAGGTACTTGGATGAATCCAAATCTATGAGATTGCAACTCACTCACATCTTGAGCAATCTCTACATCACCAAGTCTCTACACAATAGTGGTTGAAGACAAGGAATCATGAAACCATTCGACATATCCTTTGGCAAATTCTATGTTGAGTTTCATGATTGTCATTTTGGATACACAAGTGCTCTTCCTTGCAAAACTAACCCATGTAGGTAGATGAAATCAAACTCCAAGTGGTGCTCCCAACTCTTGATGAGCTACATCAACCTTGGGCAATCCACACAAGTTCAACTACATGATCATGATCAACACCACCACCCAAGGTATGTTATTCCATCTTAGAGAATATTTACTCCAAGACATGGGACAAAGCAACTCAACAAGATGTGAATACATCAAGATGATTTAACGAAAAATGGCAACCCCATTTTGAGCTTAAACGATGAGTATGACCTATGATCAAGTGATCTCACTTGACTCCTAAGTCAATATACTCTAACATAGGTGACTTTGTCACCGCCCAATTCTAGATGAAGTTCTCGTGTGTTTCCTTTTGTATTTGTCTCTTGCATATTTGTTTCCGCTTTCAAAAAAAACTTCATCTAGATTTCTTTTCTTTTCTGTTTGTTCTGCATTCCCTGCATCCAATTCATTGCAAATCTTTCAGTTAATTCCTTGCAAATCCTTGTGAGATCTTACTTGTCTAGTGAGCTGAGGTGACAAGTGTTTTCTTTGTGATGAACTCGGTCACACCGGTCTCTTGTTTTCGGTCCAACCAAATCTTTCGGTGCAACCGAAGCATACCACTCGGTGCCACCGATTTCACTACAGGAAAGACATTTTGCCATTCGTTCCTGCATTACTTTTAATCCAGCTCCACTCAATGAATCTTGTCCTCTACAAGCAACACATTTACCTTAATGCTTTGTGTTGTGATTCAAGGACCAAACCCATTCACGACAAATTCCAGAAGACCCTTCTTGGAAATTGATGTCAAAGGGGGAGAGAGAGATCACATCAAAGCTCAATCATATCTCTAGGGGGAGAGAATACTCAAGGAGAGAGTAATCTTCAAGGATCCCAGATGCTTGGTGTTCAAGAGGAGAGATGCTACATGTCTTCTTGAGGGGAAAGACATGTTCATATGTGCTTATTTGCATTAGCTCTGTTTATTTTCTTCAAGCACAGATTTTCTGTTCCCTATCTTCTCTCAGTATCCCATGCTAGATTCAGGGGGAGCAAGACATCTAAGGGAAGGAAATCCTAAAATTCATTGCATATCTTTACCTTTGGGGACATGTCTATATCCAATGTGGTACTCAGTACTCACTCTCTACATGTCATCCCAGTCTTGGTACTCTTGTGGTTTCTTTTGTTTTCTCTGGCTAGTAGGTGTATCTGTGTTATCTAACCTTGTTTACGCAGGTTCATCCCATCCTTAGCCAACTCAAGACCACAAGGTAAGTACATGCATCATAATCATGTGTATGAGGAATTCTTGCTGATGTACATACTGTTTGCAAGAAGGACTCATGAGCATGAAGGTACATTTCCCACATTCACATCTTTTGCTCTGATGCACATAGCCAAGATACATGTAACACATGCTTAATCTGTCATGTTTATGCATTCACATGTTCTTATATTCCATATTCACATGATTGCATACATGTAGGGGGAGTCTATGCATGTTACATGTCTTTCCAAAGCTTTACTTGCTATTCTCTATATCCTTATCTAAAGCTTTGATGTATGTTGTCATCAATTACCAAAAAGGGGGAGATTGAAAGCACAAGTGCTCCCTGGATGGTTTTGGTAATTAATGTCAACATATCTCTGTTGGGGAATGTAGCAGAAATTCAAAATTTTCCTACGTGTCACCAAGATCTATCTATGGAGAAACTAGCAACGAGGGAAGGAGAGTGCATCTACATACCCTTGTAGATCGCTAAGCGGAAGCGTTCAAGAGAACGGGGTTGAAGGAGTCGTACTCTTCGTGATCCAAATCACCGGAGATCCTAGTGCCGAACGGACGGCACCTCCGCGTTCAACACACGTACAGCCCGGTGACGTCACCCACGCCTTGATCCAGCAAGGAGAGAGGGAGAGGTTGAGGAAGACTCCGTCCAGCAGCAGCACAATGGCTTGGTGGTGATGGAGGAGCGTGGCAATCTGCGAGGCTTCGCCAAGCACCGCGGGAGAGGAGAAGGGAGAGAGGTAGGGCTGCGCCAAGAGGAGAGAAACTCGTGTGTTGGGCAGCCCCTAGACCTCAACTATTTATAGGGAAGGGGAGGGGGCTGCGCCCCCTCTAGGGTTCCCTCCCCAAGGGTGGCGGCAGCCCCCAGATCCCATCTGGGTGGCGGCCAGAGGGGAAGAGAGGGGAGGCGCGCCTGCGGTAGCCCTTAGGGCCCATCTGCCCTAGGGTTTGCCCCCCTCCCACTCTTCCCCGCGCCTTGGGCCTTGTGGGGGGCGCACCCGCCCACCTGGGGATGGTCCCCTCCCACACTTAGCCCATGCAGCCCTCCGGGGCTGGTGGCCCCACTTGGTGGACCCCCGGGACCCTCCCGGTGGTCCCGGTACGTTATCGATAAAACCCGAATCTTTTCCGGTGACCAAAACAGGACTTCCCATATATAAATCATTACCTCCGGACCATTCCGGAACTCCTCGTGACGTCCGGGATCTCATCCGGGACTCCGAACAACATTCGGTAACCACATACAAACTTCCTATATAACCCTAGCGTCATCGAACCTTAAGTGTGTAGACCCTACGGGTTCGGGAACCATGCAGACATGACCGAGACGTTCTCCAGTCAATAACCAACAGCGGGATCTGGATACCCATGTTGGCTCCCACATGTTCCACGATGATCTCATCGGATGAACCATGATGTCAAGGACTTAATCGATCCCATATACAATTCCCTTTGTCTAACGGTATTGTACTTGCCCGAGATTCGATCGTCGGTATCCCGATACCTTGTTCAATCTCGTTACCGGCAAGTCTCTTTACTCGTTCTATAACACATCATCCCGTGATCAACCCCTTGGTCACATTGTGCACATTATGTTGATGCCCTACCGAGTGGGCCCAGAGATACCTCTCCGTTTACACGGAGTGACAAATCCCAGTCTCGATTCGTACAACCCAGCAGACACTTTCGGAGATACCGTAGTGCACCTTTATAGCCACCCGATTACGTTGTGACGTTTGGTACACCCAAAGCATTCCTACGGTATCCGGGAGTTGCACAATCTCATGGTCTAAGGAAAATATACTTGACATTAGAAAAGCTTTAGCATACGAACTACGATCTTTGTGCTAGGCTTAGGATTGAGTCTTGTCCATCACATCATTCTGCTAATGATGTGATCCGTTATCAACGACATCCAATGTCCATGGTCGAAAAGCGTAACCATCTGTTGATCAACGAGCTAGTCAACTAGAGGCTTACTAGGGACATGGTGTTGTCTATGTATCCACACATGTATCTAAGTTTCCTATCAATACAATTATAGCATGGATAATAAGCGATTATCATGAACAAGGAAATATAATAATAACCAATTTATTATTGCCTCTAGGGCATATTTCCAACAGTCTCCCACTTGCACTAGAGTCAATAATCTAGTTCACATCGCTATGTGATCAACACTCATAGGTCACATCTCCATGTGACCAACATCCAAGAGTTTACTAGTGTCACTAAACTAGTTCACATCATCATGTGATTAAGACTCAATGAGTTATGGGGTTTGATCATGTTTTTATTGTGAGAGAGGTTTTAGTCAACAAGTCTGCAACATTCAGATCCGTATGTACTTTGCAAATCTCTATGTCATATTGTAAATGCTGCTTCCACGCTCCACTTGGAGCTATTCCAAATGGTTGCTCCATTATACGTATCCGGTTTGCTACTTGGAGTCACTCGGATAGGTGTTAAAGCTTGCATCGACGTAACTGTTGGGGAACGCAGTAATTTCAAAAAATTTCCTACGCACACACAGGACCATGGTGATGGCATAGCAACGAGAGGGGAGAGTGTTGTCTACGTACCCTCGTAGACCGTAAGCGGAAGCGATCACAACGTAGAGGAAGTAGTCGTACGTTCTCCTCGCGATCCTGCCGATCCCAGCGCCGTTACTCCGGCACCTCTGAGTCGATGATGACGTAGAGGAAGTAGTCATACGTTCTCTTCACGATCCAGCCGATCCTAGCGCCGTTACTCCGGCGCCTCCGAGTTCTTGGCACACGTTCAGCTCGATGACGCTCCACGGGCTCCGATCTAGCAAAGCTCCGGGGAGAGGGAGTTCGTCAAGACGACGGCGTGGTGACGACCTTGATGTTTCACCGGCGGGGCTTCGCCTAAGCACTGCCACGATATAACCGAGGTGGAATATGGTGGAGGGGGCACCGCACACGGCTAAGGAACGATCTCAAGGATCAACTTGTGTGTCCTAGGGTGCCCTCCCCGTATATAAAGGAGGGAGGGAGGAGGTGGCCGGCCCAAGGGGGCGCACCATGGGAGGGAAACCTACTCCAAGTAGGTTTCCTCTCTTTCCTTATCTTACTTGGAGGGAAGGAAGGAGTACTAGTATTTAGGAAATAGTACTAGTAGTAGAAATAGGAAGAGGGGAAGGAGAAAGGAAAGGGGCGGCCCCCTCCCCAGTCGGATTGGGCTTGGGCGCCTCCCTTGTTCCTTCTCCCTTCCTCCTACATGGGCCCAATAAGGCCCATATACCTCCGGGGGTTCGGTAACCTCCGGAGCTCCAAACTTCTCGGAACCTTTCCGGTGTCCAAATATATCCGTCCAATATATTAATCTTTATGTCTCGACCATTTCGAGACTCCTCGTCATGTCCGTGATCATATCCGGGACTCGAACAACCTTCGGTACATCAAAATACACAAACTCATAATATAAGCATCATCGAAACCTTAAGCGTGCGGACCCTACGGTTCGAGAACAATGTAGACATGACCGAGACACATCTCCGGTCAATAACCAATAGCGGGACCTGGATGCCCATATTGGTTCCTACATTTTCTCTGAAGATCTTTATCGGTCGAGACCGCATAACAACATACGTTGTTCCCTTTGTCATCGGTATGTTACTTGCTAGAGATTCGATCGTCGGTATCCAATACCTAGTTCAATCTCGATTGCGGTAAGTCTCTTTACTCGTTCCGTAATACATCATCTCACAACTAACTCATTAGTTGCAATGCTTGCAAGGCTTATGTGATGTGTATCACCGAGAAGGCCCAGAGATACCTCTCCGACAATCGGAGTGACAAAACCTAATCTCGAAATACGCCAACCCAACAAGTACCTTTGGAGACACCTGTAGTACTCCTTTATAATCACCCGATTCGTTGTGACGTTTGGTAGTACCCAAAGTGTTCCTCCGGTAAACGGAGTTGCATAATCTCATAGTTATAGGAACATGTATAAGTCATGAAGAAAGCAATAGCAACATACTAAACGATCAAGTGCTAGGCTAACGGAATGGGTCATGTCAATCAGATCATTCTCCTAATGATGTGATCCCGTTAATCAAATGACAACTCATGTCTATGGTTAGGAAACATAACCATCTTTGATTAACGAGCTAGTCAAGTAGAGGCATACTAGTGACACTCTGTTTGTCTATGTATTCACACATGTATTATGTTTCCGGTTAATACAATTCTAGCATGAATAATAAACATTTATCATGATATAAGGAAATAAATAATAACTTTATTATTGCCTCTAGGGCATATTTCCTTGATCTCCCACTTGCACTAGAGTCAATAATCTAGTTCACTCAAGAATGATTCTAACACCCATGGAGTCTTGGTGCTGATCATGTTTTGCTCGTGGAAGAGGCTTAGTCAACGGGTCTGCAATGTTCAGATCCGTATGTACTTTGCAAATCTCTATGTCTCCCACTTGGACTTGGTCCCGAATGGAATTGAAGCGTCTCTTGATATGCTTGGTCCTCTTGTGAAATCTGGATTCCTTTGCCAAGGCAATTGCACCAGTATTGTCACAGAAGATCTTCATTGGTTCCGATGCACTAGGTATAACACCTAGATCGAAAATGAACTCTTTCATCTAGACTCCTTCATTTGCTGCTTCCGAAGCAGCTATGTACTCCGCTTCACATGTAGATCCCGCCACGACGCTTTGTTTAGAACTGCACCAACTGACAGCTCCACCGTTTAACAAAAACACGATCCGGTTTGCGATTTAGAATCGTCCGGGATCGGTGTCAAAGCTTACATCGACGTAACCATTTACGACTAGCTCTTTGTCACCTCCATATCTGAGAAACATATCCTTGGTCCTTTTCGTATTTCGGGATGTTCTTGACCGCTGTCCGATGATCCACTCTGGATTACTTTGATACCTTCTGCCAAGCTTACAGCTAAGCATACGTCAGTCCGGTACACGACATTGCATACATGATAGAGCCTATGGCTGAAGCATAGGGAACATCTTTCATTTTCTCTCTATCTTCTGGCGTGGTCGGGCATTGAGTCCGACTCAACTTCACACCTTGTAACACAGGTAAAAACCTTTCTTTGCACGATCCATTTTGAACTTCTTCAAAACTTTATCAAGGTATGTGCTTTGTGAAAGTCCAATTAAGCGTCTTGATCTATCTCTATAGATCTTGATGCCCAATATGTAAGCAGCTTCACCAAGGTCTTTCATCGAAAAACTCTTGTTCAAGTATCCCTTTATGCTATCCAGAATTCTATATCATTTCCGATCAGTAATATGTCATCTACATATAATATCGTAAATGCTACTGAGCTCCCACTCACTTTCTTGTAAATACAGGCTTCTCCATAAGTGCATATAAACCCAAATGCTTTGATCACACTATCAAAGCGTTTATTCCAACTCCGAGATGCTTGCACCAGTCCATAAATGGATCGCTGGAGCTTGCACACTTTGTTAGCTCCCTTTGGATTGATAAAACCTTACGGTTGCATCATATACAACTCTTCTTCCGTAAACCCATTCAGGAATGCGGTCTTTACATCCATTTGCCAAATTTCATAATCATAAAATGCGGCAATTGCTAACATGATTCGGACAGACTTAAGCATCGCTACGGGTGAGAAGGTCTCATCGTAGTCAACCCCTTGAACTTGTCGAAAACCCTTTGCGACAAGTCGAGCTTTATAGACAACAATATTACCGTCGTCGTCGGTCTTCTTCTTGAAGATCCACTTGTTTTCTATTGCTTGCCGACCCTCGGGCAAGTCAACCAAAGTCCACACTTTGTTTTCATACATGGATCCCATCTCGCATTTCATGGCCTCAAGCCATTTTGCGGAATCTGGGCTCACCATCGCTTCTTCATAGTTCGTAGGTTCATCATGATCTAGTAGCATGACTTCGAGAACAGGATTGCCGTACCACTGCAGTGCGGATTTTATTCTGGTTGATCTACGAGGTTACGTAGTAACTTGATCTGAAGTTTCATGATCAACATCATCAACTTCCTCACTATTTGGTGTAGATGTACATGAAACTGGTTTCGTGATAAACTACTTTCAAATAAGGGAGAAGGCTGATTACCTCATCAAGTTCTACTTTCCTCCCACTCACTTCTTTCGAGAGAAACTCCTTCTCTAGAAAGGATCCATTCTTAGCAACAAATGTCTTGCCTTCGGATCTGTGATAGAAGGTGTACCCAACTGTCTCCTTTGGGTATCCTATGAAGACACATTTCTCGATTTAGGTTCGAGCTTATCAGGTTGAAGCTTTTTCACATAAGCATCGCATCCCCAAACTTTAAGAAACGACAACTTTGGTTTCTTGCTAAACCACGATTCATAAGGTGTCGTCTCAACGGATTTTGACGGTGTTCTATTCAGCGTGAATGCGGCCGTCTCAAGAGCTTAACACCAAAACGATAGCGGTAAATATGTAAGATACATCATAGATCGCACCATATCAAGTAAAGTGCGATTCTGACGTTCGGACACACCATTGCTTGTGGTGTTCCGGTGGCGTGAGTTGCGAAACTATTCCGCATTGTTTCAAATGTAGACCAAACTTCGTAACTCAAATATTCGCCTCCACGATCAGATCGTAGAAACTTTATTTTCTTATTACGATGATTTTCAACTTCACTCTGAAATTCTTTGAACTTTTCAAATGTTTTGACTTATGTTTCATCAAGAAGATATACCCATATCGCTTAAATCATCTGTGAAGGTGAGAAAATAACGATATCCGCCACGAGCCTCAACATTCATTGGACCACATACATCCGTATGTATGATTTCCAACAAATCATTGCTCTCTCCATAGTCTTGGGAGAAGCGGGTTTTAGTCATCTTGCCCATGAGGCACGGTTACTTAAGTGCCAAGTGATTCATAATCAAGTGACTCCAAAAGTCCATCAAGATGGAGTTTCTTCATGCGCTTTATACCGATATGACCTAAACGGCAATGCCACAAATAAGTCGCACTATCATTATCAACTCTGCATCTTTTGGTTTCAACATTATGAATATGTGTATCACTACTATCGAGATTCATTAAAAATAGACCACTCTTCAAGGGTGCATGACCATAAAAGATATTATTCATATAAATAGAACAACCTTTATTCTCTGATTTAAATGAATAACCGTCTCGCATCAAACAAGATCCAGATATAATGTTCATGCTTAACGCCGCACCAAATAACAATTATTTAGGTCTAAAACTAATCCAGAAGGTAGATGTAGAGGTAGCGTGCCGACCGCGATCACATCGACTTTGGAACCACTTCCCACGCGCATCGTCACCTCGTCCTTTGCCAGTGTTCGCTTAATCTGTAGTCCCTGTTTCGAGTTGCAAATATTAGCAACAGAACCAGTATCAAATACCTAGGTGCTACTGCGAGCTCTAGTAAGGTACACATCAATAACATGTATATCACATATACCTTTGTTCACCTTGCCATCCTTCTTATCCGCCAAATACTTGGGGCAGTTCCGCTTCGATGACGATCTGCTTGCGGTAGAAGCACTTCGATTTCAGGTTTAGGTCCAGACTTGGGTTTCTTCACTTGAGCAGCAACTTGTTTGCTGTTCTTCTTGAAGTTCCTTCTTCTTCCCTTTGCCTTTCTTCTTGAAACTAGTGGTCTTATTGACCATCAACACTTGATGCTCCTTCTTGATTTCTACCTCCATGACTTTCGACATTGCGAAGAGCTTCGAGCATAGTCTTTACTAACCCTTGCATATTATAGTTCATCACGAAGCCTTTGTAGCTTGGTGGCGGTGATTGAAGAATTCTGTCAATGACACAATCATCCGGAAGATCAACTCCCGGTTGAGTCAAGTGATTGTAATACCCGGACATTACGAGTATGTGCTCACCAGCAGACCCATTCTCCTCCATCTTGCAGCTATAGAACTTATTGGAGACTTCATATCTCTCAATCCGGGCATTACATTTGAAATATCAACTTCAACTCTTGGAACATCTCATATGCTCCACGACTTTCAAAACGTCGTTGAAGACCCGGTTCTAAGCCGTAAAGCATGGCGGTGAACTATAGAGTAGTCATCGGCTTTGCTCGCCAGACGTTCTTAACGTCGTCGGTTACATCAAGAAGAGTCTGGCACCTAGCGGTGCATCCAGGGCGTAACTCTTCTCGTGCAGAAATGAGGATAATCCTCGAGTTACGGACCCGATCCGTGTAATTGCTACCATCATCTTTCAACTTTGCTTTCTCAAGGAACGCATTAAAATTCAACGGAACAACAACACGTGCCATCTATCTACAAGCAGACATAGACAAGCAAGATACTATCGGTACTAAGTTCATGATAAATTTAAGTTCAATTAATCATATTACTTAAGAACTCCCACTTAGGCAGACATCTCTCTAGTCATCTAAGTGATCACGTGATCCAAATCAACTAAACCATAACCGATCACCACGTGAGATGGAGTAGTTTTCAATGGTGAACATCTTATGTTGATCATATCTACTATATGATTCACGCTCGACCTTCGGTCTCCGTGTTCCGAGGCCATATCTGCATATGCTAGGCTCGTCAAGTATAACCTGAGTATTCTGCGTGTGCAAACTGGCTTGCACCCGTTGTAGATGGACGAGAGCTTATCACACCCGATCATCACGTGGTGTCTCGACACGACGAACTTTGGCAACGGTGCATACTCCGGGAGAACACTACTTGATAATTTTAGTGAGAGATCATCTTAAAATGCTACCGTCAATCAAAGCAAAATAAGATGCATAAAGGATAAACATCACATGCAATCAATATAAGTGATATGATATGGCCATCATCATCTTGTGCTTGTGATCTCCATCTCCGAAGCATCGTCATGATCACCATCGTCACCGGCGCGACACCTTGATCTCCATCGTAGCATCGTAGTCGTTTACGCCATCTATTGCTTATACTACTATCGCTACCGCTTAGTGATAAAGTAAAGCAATTACAGGCGTTGCATTTCATACAATAAGCGACAACCATATGGCTTCGCCATTGCCGATAACTTCGGTTACAAAACATGATCATCTCATACAATAAAATATAGCATCACGTCTTGACCATATCACATCACAACATGCCCTGCAAAAACAAGTTAGACGTCCTCTACTTTGTTGTTGCAAGTTTTACGTGGCTGCTACGGGCTGAGCAAGAACCGTTCTTACCTACGCATCAAAACCACAACGATACTTCGTCAAATAGACTCCGTTTAACCTTCTCAAGGACCGGGCGTAGCCACACTCAGTTCAACTAAAGTGAGAGAGACAGACACCCGCCAGCCACCTTTAAGCACGAATGCTCGTAACGGTGAAACCAGTCTCGGCGTAAGCGTCTGGCGTAATGTCGGTCCGGGCCGCTTCATCTCACAATACCGCTGAACCAAAGTATGACATGCTGGTAGGTAGTATGACTTGTATCGCCCACAACTCACTTGTGTTCTACTCGTGCATATGACATCAACGCATAAAACCAGGCTCTGATACCATTGTTGGGGAACGCAGTAATTTCAAAAAATTTCCTACGCACACACAGGACCATGGTGATGGCATAGCAACGAGAGGGGAGAGTGTTGTCTACGTACCCTCGTAGACCGTAAGCGGAAGCGATCACAACATAGAGGAAGTAGTCAGACGTTCTCCTCGCGATCCTGCCGATCCCAGCGCCGTTACTCCGGCACCTCTGAGTCGATGATGACGTAGAGGAAGTAGTCGTACGTTCTCCTCACGATCCAGCCGATCCTAGCGCCGTTACTCCGGCGCCTCCGAGTTCTTGGCACACGTTCAGCTCGATGACGCTCCACGGGCTCCGATCCAGCAAAGCTCCGGGGAGAGGGAGTTCCACAAGTCGACGACGGCGTGGTGGCGACCTTGATGTTTCACTGACGCAGGCTTCGCCTAAGCACTGCTACGATATAATCGAGGTGGAATATGGTGGAGGGGGGCACCGCACACGGCTAAGGAACGATCTCAAGGATCAACTTGTGTGTCCTAGGGTGCCCCCCCTCCCCCGTATATAAAGGAGGGAGGGAGGAGGTGGCCGGCCCAAGGGGGTGGCGCACCAAGGAGGGGGAAACCTACTCCAAGTAGGTTTCCTCTCTTCCTTATCTTACTTGGAGGGAAGGAAGGAGTACTAGTATTTAGGAAATAGTACTAGTAGTAGAAATAGGAAGAGGGGAAGGAGAAAGGAAAGGGGGCGGCCCCCTCCCCAGTCGGATTGGGCTTGGGCGCGCCCCCTCCCTTGTTCCTTCTCCCTTCCTCCTACATGGGCCCAATAAGGCCCATATACCTCTGGGGGTTCGGTAACCTCCGGAGCTCCAAACTTCTCCGGAACCTTTCCGTGTCCAAATATATCCGTCCAATATATTAATCTTTATGTCTCGACCATTTCGAGACTCCTCGTCATGTCCGTGATCATATCCGGGACTCGAACAACCTTCGGTACATCAAAATACACAAACTCATAATATAAGCATCATCGAAACCTTAAGCGTGCGGACCCTACGGTTCGAGAACAATGTAGACATGACCGAGACACATCTCCGGTCAATAACCAATAGTGGGACCTGGATGCCCATATTGGTTCCTACATTTTCACGAAGATCTTTATCGGTCAGACCGCATAACAACATACGTTGTTCCCTTTGTCATCGGTATGTTACTTGCCCGAGATTCGATCGTCGGTATCCAATACCTAGTTCAATCTCGTTACCGGTAAGTCTCTTTACTCGTTCCGTAATACATCATCTCACAACTAACTCATTAGTTGCAATGCTTGCAAGGCTTATGTGATGTGTATCACCGAGAAGGCCCAGAGATACCTCTCCGACAATCGGAGTGACAAAACCTAATCTCGAAATACGCCAACCCAACAAGTACCTTTGGAGACACTGTAGTACTCCTTTATAATCACCCGATTACGTTGTGACGTTTGGTAGTACCAAAGTGTTCCTCCGTAAACGGGAGTTGCATAATCTCATAGTTATAGGAACATGTATAAGTCATGAAGAAAGCAATAGCAACATACTAAGCGATCAAGTGCTAGGCTAACGGAATGGGTCATGTCAATCAGATCATTCTCCTAATGATGTGATCCCGTTAATCAAATGACAACTCATGTCTATGGTTAGGAAACATAACCATCTTTGATTAACGAGCTAGTCAAGTAGAGGCATACTAGTGACACTCTGTTTGTCTATGTATTCACACATGTATTATGTTTCCGGTTAATACAATTCTAGCATGAATAATAAACATTTATCATGATATAAGGAAATAAATAATAACTTTATTATTGCCTCTAGGGCATATTTCCTTGATCTCCCACTTGCACTAGAGTCAATAATCTAGTTCACTCAAGAATGATTCTAACACCCATGGAGTCTTGGTGCTGATCATGTTTTGCTCGTGGAAGAGGCTTAGTCAACGGGTCCGCAATGTTCAGATCCGTATGTACTTTGCAAATCTCTATGTCTCCCACTTGGACTTGGTCGAATGGAATTGAAGCGTCTCTTGATATGCTTGGTCCTCTTGTGAAATCTGGATTCCTTTGCCAAGGCAATTGCACCAAGATTGTCACAGAAGATCTTCATAGGTTCCGATGCACTAGGTATGACACCTAGATCGGAAATGAACTCTTTTATCCAGACTCCTTCATTTGCTGCTTCAGAAGCAGCTATGTACTCCGCTTCACATGTAGATCCCGCCACGACGCTTTGTTTAGAACTGCACCAACTGACAGCTCCACCGTTTAACAAAAACACGTATCCGGTTTGCGATTTAGAATCGTCCGGATCAGTGTCAAAGCTTGCATCGACGTATCCGGTAGGCGCCACATGAACAACTTCCTGTGCCCTGCTACACACTTGTTGAAGTGATGGTTCAATAACCTCATCAAGTCTCCACCATCCTCCCACTCAATTCTTTCGAGAGAAACTTTTCTCGGGAAAGGACCTAATTCTAGAAACAATCCTTTTTGCTTCCGAAACTGAGACTGGAGGTATACCCAACTGTTTTGGGTGTCCTATGAAGAAGCATTTTATCCGCTTTGGGTTGGAGCTTATCAACCTGAAACTTTTTCACATAAGCGTCGTAGCCCCAAAATTTTAAGAAACGACAATTTAGGTTTCTCCAAACCATAGTTCAAATGGTGTCGTCTCAACGGAATTACGTGGTGCCCTATTAAAGTGAGTGTGGTTGTCTCTAATGCCTAACCCATGAACGATAGTGGTAATTCGATAAAAGACATCATGGTATGCATCATATCCAATAGGGTGCAACTATGATGTTTGGACACACCATCACACTATGGTGTTCCATGCGATTTATTGTGAAACAATTTCCACAATGTCTTAATTGCGTACAAAGCTCGTAACTCAGATACTCATCTCTATGATCATATCATAGACATTTTATCCTCTTGTCACGATGATCTTCAACTTCACTCTGAAATTACTTGAACCATTCAATAATTCAGACTTGTGCTTCATCAAGTAAATACACTCAGTATCTACTCAAATCATCCATGAAGTAAGAACATAACGATATTCACAGCATGCCTCAGCACTCATTGGATTGCACACATCAAATGTGTTACTTCCAACAAGTTACTATCTTGTTCCATCTTACTGAAACCGAGGCTTTTCAGTCATTTTGCCCATGTGGTATGATTTGCATATCTCAAGTGATTCAAAATCAAGTGAGTCCAAACGATCCATCTCGCATGGAGTTTCTTCATGCGTATACACCAATAGACATGGTTCGCATGTCTCAAACTTTTCAAAAACGAGTGAGTCCAAAGATCCATCAACATGGAGCTTCTTCATGCGTTTATACCAATATGACTTACATGGCGATTGCCACAAGTAAGTGGTACCATCATTACTATCTTATATCTTTTGGCATGAAAATGTGTATTACTATGATCGACATTCAATAAACCATTCCTTTAGGTGCAAGACCATTGAAGGTATTATTCAAATAAATAGAGTAACCATTATTCTCCTTAAATGAATAACCGTATTGCGATAGACATAATCCAATAATGTCTATGCTCAACGCAAACACCAAATGACAATTATTCTGGTTTAATACTAATCTTGATGGTAGAGGGAGCGTGCGATGTTTGATCACATCAAACTTGGAAACACTTCCAACACATATCGTCAGCTCACCTTTAGCTCGTCTCCGTTTATTTTGTAGCCTTTTATTTCGAGTTACTAACACTTAGCAACCGAACCGGTATCTAATACCCTGGTGCTACTAGGAGTACTAGTAAAGTACACAATAACTTAATGTATATCCAATATACTTCTATCGACCTTGCCACCTTCTCATCTACCAAGTATCTAGGGTAATTCTGCTCGATTGGCTGTTCCCCTTATTACGAGAAGCACTTAGTCTCGGGTTTGGGTTCAACCTTGGGTTTCTTCATTAGAGCAGCAGACTGATTTCTTGTTTCATGAAGTATCCATTCTTGCCCTTGCCCTTCTTGAAACTAGTGGTTTCACCAACCATCAACAATTGATGCTCCTTCTTGATTCCTACTTTCGCGGTGTCAAACATCGCAAATATCTCAAGGATCATCATATTTATCCCAGATTTGTTATAGTTCATCACGAAGCTCTAGCAGCTTGGTGGCAATGACTTTGGAGAAACATCACTATCTCTGGAAGATCAACTCCCACTCGATTCAAGTGATTGTTGCACTCAGACAATCGAGCACAAGCTCAACGATTGAGCTTTTCTCCCTTAGTTTGCAGGCTAAGAAAATCGTCGGAGGTCTTATACCTCTTGACGTGGGCACGAGCCTAAAATCCCAATTTCAGCCCTCGAAACATCTCATATGTTCCGCGACGTTTTGAAAAACGTCTTTGGTGCCTCAACTCTAAACCGTTTAACTGAACTATCACGTAGTTATCAAAACGTGTATGTCCGATGTTCGCAACATCCACAGACGACGTTTGGGGTTCAGCACACTGAGCGGTGCATTAAGGACATAAACTTTCTTCTGTCCGCATAATCGCCATCATCAACTTTCAACTATATTTTCTCTAGGAACATATCTAAACAGTGGAACTAAAGCGCGAGCTTCACGACATAATTTGCAAAGATCTTTTGACTATGTTCGGGATAATTAAGTTCATCTCATGAACTCCCACTCAGATAGACATCCCTCTAGTCATCTAAGTGATTACATGATCCGAGTCAACTAGGCCGTGTCCGATCATCACGTGAGACGGACTAGTCATCATTGGTGAACATCTTCATGTTGATCGTATCCTCCATACGACTCATGCTCGACCTTTCGGTCTCTTGTGTTCCGAGGCCATGTCTGTACATGCTGGCTCGTGAAGTTAAGCTAAGTGTTTCGCGTGTGTAAATCTGGCTTACGCCCGTTGTATGTGAACGTAAGAATCTATCACACCCGATCATCACGTGGTGCTTCGAAACGACGAACTTTCGCAACGGTGCACAATTAGGGGGAACACTTTCTTGAAATTTTAAAGCGGGATCATCTTATTTACTACCGTTATTCTAAGCAAATAAGATGCATAAACATGATAAACATCACATGCAATCAAAAAGTGACATGATATGGCCAATATCATTTTTCTCCTTTTGATCTCCATCTTCGGGGCTCCATGATCATCATCGTCACCGGCATGACACCATGATCTCCATCATCATGATCTCCATCATCGTGTTTCCATGAAGTTGTCTCGCCAACTTATTACTTCTACTACTATGGCTACCGGTTAGCAATAAAGTAAAGTAATTACATGGCGTTGTTCAATGACACGCATGTCATACAATAAATAAAGACAACTCCTATGGCTCTCGCGGTTGTCATACTCATCGACATGCAAGTCGTGATTCCTATTACAAGAACATGATCAATCTCATACATCACATATCATTCATCACATTCTTCTTGGCCATATCACATCACATAGCATACCCTGCAAAAACAAGTTAGACGTCCTCTAATTGTTGTTTGCATGTTTTTACGTGGCTGCTATGGGTTTCTAGCAAGAACGTTTCTTACCTACGCAAAATCACAACGTGATATGCCAATTGCTATTTACCCTTCATAAGGACCCTTTTCATCGAATCCGTTCTGACTAAAGTGGGAGGGACTGGCACCCGCTAGCCACCTTATGCACCAAGTGCAAGTCAGTCGGTGGAACCTGTCTCACGTAAGTGTACGTGTAAAGTCGGTCCGGGCCGCTTCATCCCACAATACCGTCGAAACAAGATTGGACTAGTAACGGTAAGCATATTGAACAAAATCAACGCCCACAACTACTTTGTGTTCTACTCGTGCAAAGAATCTACGCAATAAACCTGGCTCATGATGCCACTGTTGGGGAACGTAGCAGAAATTCAAAATTTTCCTACGTGTCACCAAGATCTATCTATGGAGAAACTAGCAACGAGGGAAGGAGAGTGCATCTACATACCCTTGTAGATCGCTAAGCGGAAGCGTTCAAGAGAACGGGGTTGAAGGAGTCGTGCCGTCGTGATCCAAATCACCGGAGATCCTAGTGCCGAGCAGACGGCACCTCCGCGTTCAACACACGTACAACCCGGTGACGTCTCCCACGCCTTGATCCAGCAAGGAGAGAGGGAGAGGTTGAGGAAGACTCCGTCCAGCAGCAGCACAACGGCTTGGTGGTGATGGAGGAGCGTGGCAATCCTGCAGGGCTTCGCCAAGCACCGCGGGAGAGGAGAAGGGAGAGAGGTAGGGCTGCGCCAAGAGGGAGAGAAACTCGTGTGTTGGGCAGCCCCTAGACCTCAACTATTTATAGGGGAAGGGGAGGGGGCTGCGCCCCCTCTAGGGTTCCCTCCCCAAGGGTGGCGGCAGCCCAGATCCCATCCGGGTGGCGGCGAGGGGAAAGAGGGAGGCACACACAGGGTGGGCCTTAGGGACCATCTGCCCTAGGGTTTGCCCTCCCACTCTTCCTCGCGCCATGGGCCTTGTGGGGGTGCACCAGCCCACAGGGCTGGTCCCTCCCACACTTAGCCCATGCAGCCCTCCGGGCTGGTGGCCCCACTTAGTGGACCCAGGGACCCTCCCGGTGGTCCCGGTACGTTACCGATAAAACCCGAAACTTTTCCGGTGACCAAAACAGGACTTTCCATATATAAATCTTTACCTCCGGACCATTCCGGAACTCCTCGTGACGTCCGGGATCTCATCCAGGACTCTGAACAAAATACGTAAACCACATACAAACTTCCTATATAACACAAGCGTCATCGAACCATAAGTGTGTAGACCCTACGGGTTCGGGAACCATGCGACATGACCGAGACGTTCTCCGGTCAATAACCAACAGCGGATCTGGATACCCATGTTGGCTCCCACATGTTCCACGATGATCTCATCGGATGAACCACGATGTCAAGGACTCAATCGATCCCGTATACAATTCCCTTTGTCTAACGGTATTGTACTTGCCCGAGATTCGATCGTCGGTATCCCGATACCTTGTTCAATCTCGTTACCGGCAAGTCTCTTTACTCGTTCCGTAACACATCATCCCATGATCAACCCCTTGGTCACATTGTGCACATTATGATGATGTCCTACCGAGTGGGCCCAGAGATACCTCTCCGTTTACACGGAGTGACAAATCCCAGTCTCGATTCGTGCCAACCCAGAAGACACTTTCGGAGATACCTGTAGTGCACCTTTATAGCCACCCTATTACGTTGTGACGTTTGGTACACCCAAAGCATTCCTACGGTATCCGGGAGTTGCACAATCTCATGGTCTAAGGAAAAGATACTTGACATTAGAAAAGCTTTAGCATACGAACTACTATCTTTGTGCTAGGCTTAGGATTGGGTCTTGTCCATCACATCATTCTTCTAATGATGTGATCCCGTTATCAACGACATCCAATGTCCATGGTCAGGAAACCGTAACCATGTGTTGATCAACGAGCTAGTAAACTAGAGGCTTACTAGGGACATGGTGTTGTCTATGTATCCATACATGTATCTGAGTTTCCTATCAATACAATTATAGCATGGATAATAAACGATTATCACGAACAAGGAAATATAATAATAACCAATTTATTATTGCCTCTAGGGCATATTTCCAACAATCTCTTGTTGGACTAACACTTTTACCTAGTATGTTTCAGATAAGTTCAACAATGAAGTGGCATGGACTAAAGGATGTGGAACCCCTTCAAGATGCTAAGGACAAAGGATTGGCTCAAGCTTCAAGCACAAGACTCTACATTTTATATTTTAGTGATCCAAGATCACATTGAGTCTATAGGAAAAGCTAATACTATCAAGAGGGGATGAGGTGTTGCTTAATGAGGTTCTTGCTCAAAGTGCTTAGTGATATGCTCCAAAGCCCTTAACTACTTTCTCACATCCACATATGACCTAAACCCAAAGTCTAACTCGGCCCTGCCGATTTTTTTCTATCCAGCGCCACCGAATTCAGATGTCATAGCCACTGCCACAAACCCTAGGCGAATCGGTCTCACCGATAGGGATCTCGGTCTCACTGAGATGGGGATGTAATCTCTCTGTGTATATCCATTACCAAAATCGGTCTAACCGAATTTGAGTAATCGGTACTAGCGAGATTACAATGCAAACTCTCTGATTAGCTTATTACCAAAATCGGTCCCACCGAGTTTGCGTAATCGGTATCACCGTTTTTGCCTGACCAACTCTCTGGTTAGCTTATTACCAAAATCGGTCTCACCGAATTTGTGTAATCGGTCTCACCGGGCTTACGTTATGCCCTAACCCTAACCATATCGGTCCTACCGAGTTGCATGTCGGTCCCACCGAAAATCCTAACGGTCACTAGATTTGTTGAATTGGTCCGACCGAGTTTAACAATTCGGTCCCACCGAGTTTGGCAAGTTGTGTGTAACGGTTAGATTTCGTGTGGAGGCTATATATACCCCTCCACCTCCTCTTCATTCGTTGAGAGAGCTATCAGAACGAACCTACACTTCCAATACACATTTTCTGAGAGAGAACCACCTACACTTGTGTTGAGGCCAAGATATTCCATTCCTACTATATGAATCTTGATCTCTAGCCTTCCCCAAGTTGCTTTCCACTCAAATCTTCTTTCCACCAAATCCAAATCCTGTGAGAGAGAGTTGAGTGTTGGGAAGACTATCATTTGAAGCACAAGAGCAAGGAGTTCATCATCAACACACCATTAGTTACTTCTTGGAGAGTGGTGTCTCCTAGATTGGCTAGGTGTCACTTGGGAGCCTCCGACAAGATTGTGGAGTTGAACCAAGGAGTTTGTAAGGGCAAGGAGATCACCTACTTCGTGAAGATCTACCGCTAGTGAGGCAAGTCCTTCGTGGGTGACGGCCATGGTGGGATAGACAAGGTTGCTTCTTCGTGGACCCTTCATGGGTGGAGCCCTCCGTGGACTCGTGCAACCGTTACCCTTCGTGGTTTGAAGTCTCCATCAACGTGGATGTACGATAGCACCACCTATCGGAACCATGACAAAAACATCCGTGTCTCCAACTGCGTTTGAATTCTCCAAACCCTTCCCTTTACATTCTTGCAAGTTGCATGCTTTACTTTCCGCTGCTCATGTACTCTTTGCATGCTTGCTTGTTATGTATTGTGATTGTTAAACTTGTGCCAAAACTCCACTTTAACATAAAGAATTTAAAAACTGCAATTTTTGGTACTTAATGTCTAACCACCCCCCCCCCCCTCTAGACACCTCTTCTCGATCCTTTCACTTGTCATGTTTGTCGTCTCGGCAAACATGTTCGTCTTCCTTTTAGCACTTCCTCGCATGTTGCATCATACTCGTTTAAGTTAATTCATAGTGATGTTTGGACCTCTCCTGTTGCAAGTAACACGGGCTATCTTTATTATCTTGTCATACTTGATGATTTTTCACTATGTGTGGACCTTCCCGTTACGGCGAAAGTCGGAATCTCTTGCCACTCTCACCGCGTTCTACTCCTATGTCTCCACACAGTTTGGACGTCAGACAACGGGAAGGAGTTTGATAACCTTGCGATCCGCAACCTTCTCGCCACACATGGCATGATTTTCGTCTCACTTGCCCGTACACTTCGCAACAAAATGGCCGCGCTGAGCGCGTGCTTCACACTCTTAATGACTGCATCCGCACCCTCCTCTTTCACGCCAACGTGCCACCACGTTTTTGGCTCGATGCGCTTGCCAGCGCATCACTACTCATCAACATTCGTCCCTGTCGCACTTGCGGGAACTTTGCACCTCATCACCTTTTGTTCGGCACGCCACCCTCCTATGCTGAGCTCCGCATCTTCGGTTGCATGTGCTACCCTAGCATCGCTTCCACTACTCCTCATAAGCTCGCACCTCGGTCTGTGGCCTGCATCTTTCTCGGCTATCCCCCCAACACCAAAGGCTACCGCTGCTATGATCCTATCTCACATTGGGTGATCACTTCCTAACACGTTTACTTTGATGAGATTGGTTTTCCGTTTCAGCAGGTACCTTCGGATGTTGCGGCTTTGCCCGCTCCCGGTGACGGCCGCTCGCGTGCTTCTCTTGGGCCACCTCCAGGCTTTGAGGGTGCCCCCTGCGCCACGGGTCGAGTTTCTCCCTGGCTGGCTGCCTTAGGGGCTGCACCCACCGGCGCCCGCGACGCCCTTGGTGTCCCCGGCCCCGACCACGCCGTCGGCCTCCTAGGCGGCCGTGACGCCTCCCGCGTCCCCTGCGCCCTCCTCGGTGTCCGCCGCAGCGGCCTCGCCCGCGGCCTCCGAGGTGGCAAGCTCTTCCTCGTCATCGTCCGCCGCCACCCCGGACTTGCTGCCCTGCCGATGACTCGCTCTCGGGCTGGCACTTTCTGCCCGAGCACGCGGTACACCAGCGATGAGTATCTTCTCGCTGCTTCCGTCTCTGAGCCGTCCCCTCTCCCATCGTCAGGTCGAGCCGCCCTTCGGGATCCTCATTGGCTCGCTGCAATGCAGGTAGAGTTCGACGCATTCCAGCGGAACCGCACCTGGCAGCTTGTCCCGCTCGGCCGCCTCGTGCCAACATCATCACGGGCAAGTGGGTCATTCGGCACAAGACTCATCCGGATGGCACTCTCAAGCGCTATAAAGCTCGCTGGGTGGTTTGGGGCTTTCGGCAACGTGCGGGCGTGGACTTCACCGACACCTTTGCCCCGGTCGTTAAACTGGGCACGATCCGCATCGTGCTTCAGCTAGCTGTCTCCCGAGCTTGGCCTGTGCATCAGTTGGACATTTCCAACGCCTTCTTGCACAGCCACCTCGCTGAGCAGGTGTTCTGTGAGCAGCCCACCGGCTTCGTCGACGTCACGCATCCAGACCATGTGTGCTTGCTCTCCCGTTCCCTTTACGAGTTGAAGCAGGTGCCTCGGGCCTGGTATCAGCGCATCGCTGCATTCCTACAGACGCTCAGATTTACATCGACTCGCTCCGATGCGTCCCTCTTCGTGTACCATCACGGAGTTGACACGGCCTACTTGCTGCTATACGTCGACGACATCATCCTGACGGCATCCACTGCCGTGCTCCTCCAATGACTTCGCTCGTCTTCGCGATGAGTTTGCCACGAAGGACTTGGGGCCCTGCACTACTTCCTTGGCATTGAGGTGGTTCCGTGATGGATGGGTTCTTCCTGCACCAGCAGCGCTACGCCCATGAGCTTCTTGATCGAGCCGGCATGCTTAACTGCAAGCCCGCTCCCATGCCTGTCGACACCAAGGCCAAGGTTTCCGCTCTGGAGGGTTCTCCCGCATCCGATGCGGCCTTCTATCGCTCCATTGTGGGTGCTTTGCAGTACCTGACCCTGACGCGCCCCGACTTGCAGTATGCTGTTCAGCAGGTCTGTCTTCACATGCATGCTCCGCGCGACTCTCACTGGACTCTGGTGAAGCGTATCCTCCGTTACATACACGGCACCCAGTCCATGGGACTTACGCTGACGGCCTCCGCCTCCACCGACCCCGTCGCCTACTCTGATGCGGACTGGGCTGGCTGCCCGGACACACGGCGCTCCACCTCGGGGTACTGTGTCTACCTTGGGCCGTCTCTGATCTCTTGGTCCTCCAAGCGACAGCCCACCATCTCCGCCGAGTGCCGAGGCAGAGTATCGGCAAGTGGCTAACTCCGTTCTTGAATGCTCTTGGCTTCGCCCATCGCTTCCGTGAGTTGCTTTGTGATGTTCGCAAGGCCACGCTCATCTACTGCGACAACGTCTCCGCCGTGTACCTCTCCGCCAACCCGGTCCACCATCGTCGAACGAAGCATATTGAGCTCGACATACACTTTGTTCGTGAGCAGGTGGCTCTTGGGCGCATCTGGGTCCTCCACGTCTCGACGGCGCAGCAGTTTGCCGATGTCATGACAAAAGGACTGCCTACTTCTGTTTTCGAGGAGTTCAGGTCCAGTCTTTGTGTCTCCGTGACGCTCATTGCCGAAGTGTTGAATATATGGTTTGTGCATGTATATTGTATAGCCCGGCCCACCTATTAGTCATTGTATAGTTGAGGTTGTGGCTCACTTTGTACTCCATATATATGTTTGCTATGCACCGATCAATACATCGTGAAGCATTGTCAAAACTCTCATTTCCAACATTTACCAGCCAGTCATGTTTCGTATACAACATTAAAATTGTTACTATTGCTCCACTTATTGTCAGAATGAATCAGAAAATACTCGCATAAGAAAATTAGGGGTCCATTTGATTTTTTGGTTTTCCCTAAAAACTTTTTAGTCTACTGGCTTCGTGTAAAACCCATGGTTTTAAAATAGTGTATTGTAGCTCCGCTATAGCGTTTAAAAGAGGCCCTATGCTAAGCGACTTTGATCCAAACATATGAACAAACATTTTACGCTATAATATGGATATAGCATTGTTGTATATAGTGTTTAGAAGGGGTCTGCCACTAAGAGACATAGTTCGCTATTTAAAACTATGGTAAAACCCCACGGCCATGGACTGATATTTAAATTGTTCTTAGGCTGAGAATTGACAAATCGTTTCATAAAATCGTGTTTTTCTAACATATCATGTGCTTTTTTAGCAATCACACCAATCAATTTTACAAAAACTTTACATACTACTGTAGTTACAATCCAAATAAACTACCACCTAGAGGTTTTATAGAATTTTCATGTAGAAAATAGATTTGCATTATTTAGCAAGCTGTTGATCGACGCCCTACTACGCTATCAGTTATTCAGCTGTACATGCGGTCTCACGACCAAACAAGTGCGTAACGGCGTCCTCATCTCGGTGACAAGCCCGGGTTTCTCTTCCATGTCCACTGCTCCAACCGGTGTCCACTCGAACCTCGTGACCAGATTCTCGACGAAGGATTTGAGCACCGTCACTGTAGAGGCATCCTCCGCTCGACACGGTAGTCTTGTTTCTCAGCTTTTAATCATTTTCACTGCCTGGTGATGCTTGCGTGGTGGGTATCCCAGGTTCGCCATAGCTGAATTTCTGGACCTCTGGTCCTTGCTCCAGTACCCATAGGATTGCTGGGTCCGGGTCACTATTCATCACTTGAACCATAAAGTTTATCATGTATTCTCTCTGTCTCATAATGTAAGAGCATTTTTAATACTAATGTTAGACACGCTCTTATATGTCAAACACGCTCTTATGTTATCGGACAGAGGGAGTAGTATATTTCAACCAACACTTGGCATTTGATGACCATAACCCAATAGTTTTTTCTTCTTTTTACCTTTTTCATTATTAACTATTGTTGCAAAGTATGTAACATATTTGGAAGGTTTAGAAGGGGAAAAAATCCATTTTAAACCCTAAACTTGTAGAGGTTTGGTGAATCAAACCCTCAAGTCCAAATCCCTATCGTTTGCACCTTGAACTATGCAATCCCGGTCTAAATCAAACCCTGGCATCGTTTGAGGCATAAAAATGAGGCATAAAAATGCTGACGTGGCAAATGCCAACTGGGATTCGTTGGTGGGCCGGCCCATTTGTTGACCACGGCGCGTACCCGTCCTCCGTGCTGGGCCAACCCATTTGATTTTTTGCTGTTACACTGCTAAAAAAATGCGAGAACGTACAAAACTTGTGGACCTTTTTGAACCCGTGAATTTTTTTCCAACCCACGAACTCTTTTTGAACTTTTCATTTTTACAATTTCCGTTATTTTTCCCATATCAGTGGACTTTTCATTTGAAAATATGTGAACTTCTCTTCAAAATCATTGAACTATTTCTAAATCCTTGAAATTTATTTCGAAAATTTGTGAACTTTTTTTCTAAATTGACGAACTCTTTTCAACAAAGTGAACTTTTTTGAAATTAATGAGATTTTTTTCAAAATCAATGAAATTTTATCATATTCATGAACTTTCTTTCAAAAAGGATGAATTGTTTTTCAAAACAAAGAACATTTTACAAATCTGTGATATGTTTGTTCAAAATTGATGATTTTTTAAAAATAAATTCGTGAACTTTTTTTAGGAAGATCGTGATTTGTTTCTCAAAACTTCACGAAGTTGTTTTCTCAAGTTCGCGGTTTTTTTAAATCCATGAACTTTTTGCCAAATTCATGAACTTTTTCTCATTTCCATAAGGGAAACGTTTGTATTCAACCGGCTGATTTTTCGTTGCGCGTCGACTGCCTCCGTGGGTGTTCGATCTGTATTGATCGGACGGCCAGGAGCCACCCTCATCTACTTCACGTTCTTGCAACTCCACCCCTGTTTCAGAAGCACTTCTGCAACTCAGCACTTGCTGCAGACGGACTACATGGCCAGGTACGCGGGTGCTTGCCCGTGCTCACCGCCGGCCCCTCCGACGGCCGTCTTCGCCGGCGAGGCAGGCCTTCGCCGTCCCAATTCCATCCCTCATCTTTTCTTTCGCCGCCTCACTTGTCGTCGGCCGGGCAGCCGGCTGCCCTGAGCTCACATCTCCATGCCCTCCATCTAGATCGGGATTGCCAAGCCACCACCCAACGTTGGCGAAAGTGCCTGAGATCCGCGCGGCCCATTCGTCGTTTCAGTGGCGTGCGGCGCAGCGCATGGCCTCTCCGTCGATGATGTCAATGTTGGGGGAGCCCTCCCTGCTGATCTGTCCTGGCCTTGCGCGGCATTTTTTGTGAAACAAAGCCATTGCTGCAATAGTTGTTTATGAAACAAAGCTCTTGTTGTAAAAAAGGGACCCATACGTTGAGATGCTTTTGCAACGTCGCCAATGTTTTAAACAGAGCTCTTATTGCAATAGTCACCGTGTGTTTCTAAAACAAAGCCCTTGTTGCAATAGTCACTGTTGTTTCTGAAACAATACCTTTGTTGCAAAGAGGGATCGTACGTTGAGCAACCTGGATCGGACGGCTCGCGAGGCGGCGGATCTTTTAAAAAGATCCGCCGGTCGACGCGTAGCACGCTCCATAAACTTAACACACCCACGAACTAGAAATCGTGAGAGGACACGTGTGTGGGAACATTAGCATGAAGTAGTAAGTTGGTGGAGTTAGAAGTTAGTGGGCTTCCGAACGGGCCCTAAGTAGTAATATGTATTTTTTTTCTCAAATACATGTAAATTTAGATTTGGAGCCCATTCCATTTCTCTACAGAGGCTGGCCATGTAAATAATGCTTTTATACCAGCCGACATTAAATGTCTGGTGATCCATATAATTCAAATCCTGCACACATGAATGGCTGGTGCTTTCACGGGGAAAACTCAGATATTGCTTGGTTTGGTGCTAAATGTTGGTAACCAATATGTAGGCAAAAGAAGAAGAAATCAACGACTTTACGGCTGCTGCTTCTATGGTTTTCTGGGTTTCACATGGTTGCTTCGGTAAGATAGAGGCCCAAAGATGGCGACAAAGTAAGTTCACGGTGCGCCGCCGGTGGATGTAGAAAGAAGACATTATTGATTTCTACAAGGACTTACCTGTAATTTTTATTCTTATTCGGAAGTTCTTGTAAGGACAATTTTTATTAAATTTATGGCCTTGAGTCTTTTCCGTAAAAAAATATAAAAATGATTTTTTGACAGTACAAAATAAATGCCAACGGTTCATGCCAACTTCCACAGGAGGAAGAGGAACTCCTCTTACGGACAAAACGAGTTGTAGATTGGTAGAAGATGGTCGCTGTATTTTCTTTAGAAAAAAATGAACGGAAGGAAAGAAAACGAAGGCGGTCGCTCAGTACATGTCGAGGTCCAGTCCAGCCCAGCCCAGCACACAGGACGCACCAATCCAAAACCATTTTCCCTTTCGCCTGGTTCCTGCCTTCCCCACGCCGCACCGACGCCGTCCCGCTCGTTCTCCTCCGCCGGAACCCACCGGCGCACGCCTCGAAGCGGAGCAAATCTCTGCCCGTCTCTCTACAGGATCTGGACTCGGCTCCTGCTACTCCTCCTCCCTCTATCGGTAAGGAAACCCCTTAGCTTTGGTACGACCTTTTGCGGTGAAGAGCCGAACCGAATCCAATCCAATCCAGGAGATCTCTTTTCTTCGAGACCGGCTGCTCTCACTTCCCATCCGTAGCGTAGGCAGGGCTGTCGTAACGAGCGGTTGTGATGTTGCATCCAACGGTGCACCCGCCCATGTATATTGCCACAGCATTTTGGGAATTTAAGCATCTCTTTCAGAAGGGATTTGGGGACCAAATTGGATTAACTTTGTGCCTGTGCGCGTTTCGTTAGATTTGTATACTTAGACCCTAATACAAAGGTAAACAAGCTTAGGGACCAAATTCTCAGTTTGACGATATTAGCTTAGGAATCATGGCACTTGCTCTTGCATTCTATGCCTTTAATCCCAATCCCGATCATGGGTAGGGTCTGCGGATGCTCACACGACGGGGAGGAAGGAGACAAATATTTCGTACTCCCCCCGTTCACTTTTATAAGTCTTTTCAGACAACTGAAATTGAGTTGTTTTGCACATTGTCTCAAATGTCTACAACACCTTATAAAAGTGAACAGATGGAGTATATAATTTCTGGTTATATGATCCATGTAGCACTGCATCGCACGGAAGGGAGTAAATTAAATGAATCCACCACTTGCAATTGCATATAGGGTTTCAAATTTTCATAGCATCAAACCGCAAGAGGGACTGTTCAACAGTTAGCCAACGTGGATTATAAATTTGCGAGCTCCCAAAAATGTAATCATGTTCTCTGCGAACGACTGAACTAGCAATCGTGGAAGAACAAATTTTCTAACTTAGAATTTTCTTTCAGTATTGCACTCTGTCAGAATGCCAATTATCAGCACTATGGTAAATTGCATCGTGCATTGTTCCAAATATCGGTCAGTTATTCACTACTCGGTGGGTCATGGAGTAGCTGATTAACTGATTTATCGGTCGGATAACTGATTTATTGGCCGATTAACTGTACAATTCACCTATTTATCCCTACTCAGCACCCGACTGGTATGGTACCAGTTACCGATATCCTCAACATTGACATCATATGTCGTTTACACACTTCAGTGCAGTGGTCTATATAGGTTTTCCTTTTCAACTTACATGTGCTCTATCGTATGTAGCGTATGGAAAAACATGAAGAAATTAAGCTGAGGTCTCGAGTGCTGCATTTCGTCTTAAAAAGTTCACCCAACAAATCTCACACATGGCCCAAGTGAAGCTTTGAAATGGCATGTTCTTATTTATACTTCCCTCTCGACTCATTGGATCCTTGTTGCTGACAAGTTCCAACACTATTTTTCACTATGAAGTTGCTAACAAGTAGACAGACCTTGTGAGGTAGGTGACTGTTCAGATTCGATATTGATGTGCTTGTTAGAGTGCCCTGACTGCACAGAAGAAAGCTGTCTCAGTAGTTCCTGTTTTGATGTACAAATAATATGTTTTTAGCTGGAGAGGCTACTCATCAGTAACACCTATTTTCTTTCGAGAAAACAGCAACCCCTATTTCTTTAGGGTAATACGGAAGTAACATTTGAGTTGCTGCAGAATTATGAGTGTTAAATTGTATAAACGCTAGAGGGGAGCCAGGTTGAAGAAGGAAATTGAAGCCATGTGCTCACTTTATAATATTTGTACTGTCTTAACTGCCTCCTGATGCCCAATGCGAGATTCACACTTGTACATAGCCTTTTGAATTGATATCAACATGTCCCAAGTTGGCATAACATTTCCATCTCTGTGTCCTGTATGCAGCAGTGCCGAGTTGCCGGAGCAGATGGTGGGATTTGGTAGCCTCGCTCCCAAGACCAAGAACCTGGTGGTGGGTGGTGGGTTGACGGGGTTCGTCTTCGGCGTGTACTATTACACCATGAGAGCTGTTGGCAGCACTGATGAGCTGCAGGTTGCCATCGACAAGTTTGAAGACCTGAAGAAGAAGGACGTCGACACCACCCCCACCGCAAACCCCTCCACCCCAGGCTCATCGTAGGAAAAAACATGCTCTTAAACTTTTGTTTCCCTGTACCGAGCTTCTAAACTAGTTACCTCACAACCAGAGCCCAGAATCATCGTTTGGTTTGTATGATGATAATGGGTCATGTTAGATAGAGCTTTTTATGGCATGGGTGGAGTCCAGAATTAGTAATGCTTTAGTGTTTATGGTGGCCGCGGTGCCTGGAAGTTTGATATACTTTTTTTTCAAACGGAGGAAGTTTGATATACTAGTACTGGAGTAGAATTTTGGAGGCATATTATTGCAATTTGTTGCTATTACACCCATTTCGTTCTTTATCTCCAAGAACCTTGCAGGAATTCCCTGGTCAACCTCAGCTCACACTTCGGATAGAAAACTGTTCCACCTCCATGAAACAAAACTCGCCACGTGCAAAATCTTTTGGAGATCCATTTTCTCTCCAACATGCAAAAACTTCTAACACACTGACCAGAGGGATTCAAGCCAAAGCCTCGTCCAGAAGATCTCCAAGAAACCTCCTCCAATCCATGGCGGAAAATGCGCCTTTGGAATCCATGGCGGAAAGTTCTTGCTTTTCTTGGTAATGAAGCTAAGGAATTGAGGCCAGCCCTGAGAAGATCCATAGCATACTTGCATTGAGCGGCAATTCTAAGTCAAACATGTAAATCGAGTCACGAGAAAGGATGACCGCCTTGTCAGGTTCAGGCTATCTCTGAACCCTAATCGCTGCAGCACAGACTAATTTGAACAGAAATGGATGAGTTTCAGAGGAGATTTAGCTAGGTTTTGACGAGTGGTAGATGCACATATGGCCAGCCGGAAGACAATGGCCAGGGTTAACCTGATTACAGAAGTAGGTGAGCCTCGGGCTCCCACTCACTATGGCCAGCAGTACAGATGAGAAAAGGTGTTAAAACAGAAAGTAAACAGTAGAATAACGTGCTATTGGGAGGTGGTGGTGAGCACAACTTCTGGTGTTCACCCCGTTTTGTAATGTTTGGCAAATACTTCTCTCTTCTATAAAGCTAAGATACGTCATTAGCGTACTTTTGAAAAAAAAATGCTATTGTCAGAATTCAAATAGCGACACGCCGATGCACAGGAGCCCTTGGATCTAAGATCAACATGGGCGGCGACGTCTTCCGGGCGCGAAGTGATAAGTGACGCACGACGACATTGGTTCGGAGATCGGCGACCAGGGACGACACACTGATAATGAAGATAGAAGATGCAACACTTATTCAGGCATAATATTCGGAGCTGGTTCCTGACAATGCCCCCTCCTTGAGATTGGGTTTGCCCTCAAGCCCCAAAAAAGCCTGGGAAAATTTTATGGATAAAGGCTGAGTCCTCCCATGGCGCCTACTCCAGAGGCATGTTCTTTCATTTGATCTTCTACTGAATGAATAACTGGGATGTTGATGTACTGAAAAAGGCTTTCGTCTTGCTTTATATATAAAACAAACCGCCAGAGCCATAGAGTACAATAAGGTTCACAGCACACACATCCAGACACAAAATACAATAGAGGTCCAAAAGGTTCTGCTAAGAGCATAACTCAACAAGCCTAAGAAAATAAAAGCAAAGAGATAGCAAAACATCTGCGCCTAAAGGCACTGGGATGCTGATGTTACCCTGCACCCGAGGAATAAGCTCGCCTTCCAGTAATACTTCCGACTCGGTGAGGATTGTACCACCAGGTTTAAGTAGTGGGTGGTTTGCTGTAGGTATGGCCTTTGGGCCAATGTGTTTTCTCAATTGGGATACATGAAATTATGATGCAGTTGGTGTTGGAAATTGTGGACTATATATCTACGCTCTAATTTCTCTATCTTTTCTGTGGCGCTGCGTATAATGCATATTAAGACTAGAGAATAGAGACCTGTATATAGACTTCATTTCCAGGTATTGTGACTTCTAAGCAATGTTATCAATCACGATAAAACATGTCAATTTTCCAAGTCTAAATATACTAATCCCTAGCGTATATGCGTGAGTCATGTGCCATGATTAGACTGTATGTGTGAAGTCAACTTTTAATCTTAATCACGTAGGATAATATCTGTTCTGTACCTTCCCCTTTAAAGGAGAGAGAGCTCTAGAGACTCTCGCCCCGGCGAAAGCACACAATGCAGATCACGTGGGTCAACAGTTTGCAGAGCCGATCCTGTAAAACAAACCAAGCTCTTCCACCATGTGATGCCCCGAAAAAATACATACATACATATAAGATTTTAGCAGAGTCGACCCATATTAATTCCTCCAATGTATTTCATCACAGTCCTCCTCGGCACCAACAGTATTACTTCCTCGAGTGAAATTCTGCTTCTATTATTCCCTGTCACAAAATTAATAATATAAATAAGGAAAAAGTATATTTTTCGTCACTCAATTCTTTTGCAAGTATAGAATTCGTCCCGGAAAAGTAGTGGCTGCACCCACTTTCGGTGCACCCACGGTGCACCCACGCAAGAAAACATATCAAAACATTTAGAAAAAATCTGAAACTTCATGGAAATGATCGTCAACAAATGTTATGAGGACCTGCAAAGTTTGCTGGTCAAATAACATTCGAGAAGCGCTCTACAAAAAAGACAAAAATGCAAAATCTGCTCAAACAGTGCACGTACATTTTGACTAATTTTCAGTGATTTTGTCTTTTTTTAGAGAGCTCCTCGAATGTTATTTGACCACCAAATTTTGCAAGCCCCCATAACATTTGTTGATGATCATTTCCACGAAGTTTCAGATTTTTTCGAAATTTTTTGATATGTTTTTTTGCGTGGGTGCACCGAGAGTGGGTGTAGAAGAACCACTCTCAATTGGTCCCTCAACTCCAATACCAGCAAAATTTAGTCCCCCAACTCTCAAAACCGGATAAATTTAGTCCCTGCCTTGTTCAAACCCTGTTTAGCTGCATGGTCAAAGTCATTGCACCCAGGACCAACACTGCAGCTAGGGACGCCCCACGGTGAGGCATGCCCTGTACTTCTTCTGCAGCGTAGGCACGGGCGCTCCATCCTGTGATGGAGACGACGGCGATTTGTGGTATGACGACGGCGGCGACGCTCTAGCATGTGGTAACGGATGCGAGTTGTGGCACGAGGACGACTTCCTACACAGGCACGGCAATGGCGACCAAGGGTGCACCAATGGCAGCAGTGAGTGCTGTGCGGGGATAGGCAGTTCGGCGGCAGAGAAGCCTCGGCCTCGCAGAGACCCGAGATGCAGAGGGCGCTGCATGGCGATGGTTTGCTCGGCAGTAGACGCACGAGCCAGCGACCCCAGCGACAGTTCGGAGCTCCCGCAGATGCGACGAGGTGCGCGAGGCTCGCGACAGCGAGATTTGTAGAACACGCAAGCGAGCTATGCGTTGGCTAGCATGCGGACCATGTGTTGCTCGCGGCTGTGCGCCTCCAGACCAGCAACCTGTCCGTCATCGAGCATCAGGGTGTGTTTGGTAGCCTGCACGAAGGATGCACGAGACTAAAAGTTCCCTACCCAACCCACTTTCACATGTTTAGCAGGGTGCATGGGCTCTTCTGGGCATAGCCCGTCTGATGCAAAAAAGGCCCCGAGCTATGCTCGCTGGAGCACCCACATACATGCGAGCTGGGCTTAGCGTGGCTCTGTTGGACCCTAGAAAAATTCTCCTCCCGACCCACTACGCTCGCCCTACCCCTCTCGCTGACCTAGCCGCCACCCCTCGCCCCCATCTCTTTCCCGCGAGGCCGCGAAGAACCATGGCGACTGGCGCCTGATCTTCCTTCCCGCCGCCCCCCTGTTCTTCTCCCTCGCCGCCGTAACCGCCGCCCGGGTCTACCTCGCCACCGCGCCGGTCTACCTCGCCACCGCGCCGGTCTACCTCGTCTACCTCACCGCCGCCCCGGTCTACCTCGCCGCCGCCCCGGTCTACCTCGCCACCGCGCCGGTCTACCTCGCCACCGCCCTGGTCTTCAGATCGCGGTCGCCGCATGTGGATCTCGCCGCCGCCAGGCCTAGCCCACCGTCGCCGCCAGAGAGGT
This sequence comes from Aegilops bicornis, assembly GCA_021605145.1. Classification (NCBI taxonomy): domain Eukaryota; kingdom Viridiplantae; phylum Streptophyta; class Magnoliopsida; order Poales; family Poaceae; genus Aegilops; species Aegilops bicornis. The sequence goes on from CM038675.1 coordinate 575,232,122, forward strand.
AGCTTCCTCACCCCTTCCTTCCTGCCTCGTTCCCCTCCGCCCTCCTCACCCCTTCCTTCCTGCCTTGGGCTCACAGGGAGTAGCCGCTGCTACGTGACCAGAAACTGCTCCTCTGTTCCCTTATGATTATCATGTATAGGTGGTCAAAATGATTACAATAGATGTATAACTTATGATTGTTGGACCTATTATGCTCATATTTTAGTTTGTTCATTGCTTGTCATGCTGGAAAAAAAATCTGTTGTGCTAAGTATCAATTTGTTTGTATTGTCATAGATGGATGAATTGGCAAGAAAACAAAGGCAATTAATTGTGAGAGGAGCCGGTCTAGTGGCTGGATTGTATGCATACAAGATGATCATGTTTAGAAGAGCTAGGCAACAAACAACAAGGATAACCGTGGGCAGCATGGCCGATCGTGCCATATCTAGAGAGTCCAATTTGAGATATATCTATCACTCTAGTGACATAAATTGTTCAAATCAATTAAGAATGAGAAAAGCTCCTTTTTTTCCGTTTGTGTGCTATATTTAGAGAGAGAAATCTGTTGTTGGATAGCATCCATACTTCTATCGAGGAACAAGTAGCCATGTTTCTTCTAGTAGTTGGCCATAACCAAAGGTATAGAACACTTCAACCGATCTTTAGAAGATCTACCGAAGTCATTAGTAGGTATTTTAAGGCAGTGCTTTATGCTATTGGGGAGTTGAGAGATGAGATGATTCGGCCTCCCTCCAACCATTGTCATCATAAAATACAAGAAAGCACTCGCTTCAATCCATATTTCAAGGTAATTATTTTTGCAAACAAATACAAACAATCAATGTGACTTATGAATAATAATCATTTGCCTTTTTTAATTAGGATTGTGTTGGAGCAATTGATGGGACTCATGTGCTTGCTAGAGTCCCAAAAAGTATCTCAGTTGCCTTTAGGGGTAGAAAGGTGGGGACTACCCAAAATGTCATGGCTGCGGTAGACTTTGATCTAAAGTTTACCTATGTACTTGCGGGTTGGGAGGGATCAGCTCATGATGCCCTTATACTTGCAAATGCATTAGAGAGGGAAGATGGGTTGAAAGTTTCTACAGGTAATAAATTAGGGCCTACTACCTAAATATATTAATATTTCTACCCATAGCTAATAGTTGCTATTTCATAGGAAAATTCTTCCTTGTTGATGCGGGGTATGCTGTGAGGCCGGGTTTTCTTCCACCATACCATGGCACAAGGTACCACTTGAAAGAGTATGGACGAGGGAACCATCCTCAAAATGCTAAAGAGTTGTTCAACTTAAGACACTCTTCTTTGAGGACAACGGTTGAAAGGGCTTTTGCCGCATACAAAAACCGTTGGAAGTTTGTCTACAATAAGCCGTTCCATGGTTACAAGACCCAAGTAAAAGTAGTGCTAGCTTGTGCAATTCTTCACAATTGGGTACTTCAATATGGTGAGGATGAGTATTTCCCACCTGAGGAAACATGGGATCCGGAACCCAATGATGAAGATCACAATGATATTATCCATGACAATATTTCTTGGGCTCATAAGAGAGATGAATTTGCAAATCAGATGTGGGCGAATAGAGGGCTAGCAAACATTTGATGTATCATGTGTCTTGGTGTTGTAAAACTATTGATGTACTGTTATATTTATGTGCTGAAATATGATTTTGATGGGCTGAAATATGCTTATTTATGTGCTGAAATGTCTTTGTGTGCTGGAATTCATTTTTATGAGCTGAAACATGATTGTGAGCTGCTGAAATATGCTTTTTATGTGCTGAAACGTGTTTTTGTGTGCTGGACTTCATGTTTATGAGCTGAAACATGATTGTGAGCTGCTGAAATATGCTTTTTATGTGCTGAAACGTGTTTTTGTGTGCTGGACTTCATGTTTATGAGCTCAAACATGATTTTGAGCTGCTGAATTATGCTTATTTATGTGATGAAATATGTTATTAACTTCTGGATTGTCTATGTTGTAGATGGATGATGAGGTGCAGGAGGTTCCGATTGTTGGTGCTCTTCCCAAGAAGGCCCCCAAGGTCATGAATTGGACTCCTCCTATGTCGGCTTTGATGTTGAAAGGCCTTTCAGAGATGGCGGCAAGAGGTGCCAAGACTGACAAAGGATTCAAAGAGGTTGAAAAATTGAAAGTTGCAAAGCATATATCTTCTTTCGTTGGTTATGACGTGTCTATTACGCAAGTGCACAATCATATTCGCAAGTGGAGGAATAGGTGGACAAGGCTTGTCTATTTGAAGGCTTTAAGTGGGGCACTTTGGGATGATGACAAGAAGATGGTAGTGCTAGAAGAACAACACTATTTTGGCCACACTCAGGTATGCATGTCCATGTACCAGCCTTTTTTGAATGCTGAAATGAGTTATCTTAGTGCTCAAAGAGTGTTAAAATCATATAGTTTTGCCAAAAATAATGATGTTTCATAGCTTTGTTCAAATGGTGTTGTAGGATCATCCAGCAGATGCTGAATTGCTCAATTCTCCACTGGAGAACTACGACTATATGGAACTTTGCTTTTGCTAATAAGCATGCCACTGGGAAATATGCAATGGGCCCCGGTGTGCCCCTAGGAACGCCTATTGTTGTGGAAGACAAGGATAAACCGAATGTCATGGAGGAGGAAGGAACAACGGATGAGGTATTGCAACATCTTCCTGGATCTAACTTTGTACTTCCTCTGCTAGTGCCACTCAGGACCCTTCTCCTACTTCAAATAAGAAGAGAAAGAGGGCATCTGGCTTGACAGAGGAGGACTCAATCCAGTGTAGCAACATGACTGATGCTATGCGTGAGATTGCAAGTGCTATCAACAACACTTGCCATGCTGAAACACACTCGACTTGTACAAGGCTGTCATGGACCTTCTTGTGTTTGATCAAGATGAGCGCTTGGCTGTTTTAGATTATCTCCACGTAACATAAGGCAAAAGCCCTTAACTTTGTGAAGATGGATGATGAAGTCCGAAAAGCATCGTTCAAGCGAATCTTGAAAGCCAATCCTGGTCTTCTTTGAGTTGTTGTTAGTTGGTGCTTGATGAGACTATCCCTTTTGTAATGCCTATTATAAAGTGTACTTCAAATGAGACTATGTAATATGAATCTAGTGATGCACTTTTACTGAATTATGGTTATTATTATTATGTAATATGAATCTAGTGATGCAATCGCTTGGATCAAGGTTATCATGTGTTATGTTAATTGTTGATTATTTTATTTATATTATCATTGTTCAAATTATGGTTGCATGCTAACATTTTATTGCTTGAATTGTTCCATGAATTGTCGAAATGTTGTTTCAAAGACTTGTCTTGGCGGCAAAAAAAATCATTCATGCAGCATACCTCGAGATCTGAGCCACCAAACACAGTCTACGTGCAACATGTCTCGTCTGATGCAGCCTACCAAACACAGTCTCATTTCAGCATGCATCAGTACATACATTGCTACCAAACAACTGCAGTTGCATGTACTGAGCATGTCTAGACTAAGCATGTCTCAAATGGGAACAACTATGCTAGGATGGGAACAGCTACCAAACACACCCTCAGTGACGACTGACGAGGAAGAAGCCATCGAACACAAGCGCCTCCGCAACGTCTACAACCGGCGGCCATCGTCAAGGTGTCAAGAGGGCGAGCCGCGGGACCCGGCGGCTGACATCGACGACCATCCAACGCGTGTAAGTCTGGTCGGTGCTGCCGTCAGCGTGTTCCTAGCTGGTGTTGCGTAGTGGGACGACGAAGTGGTGCCGTTGGCGGGAGTGCAGGCGCGCACATGAGTTGTTCGTTCAAATGCTCACTAAAGAGAGATGAGAGGAAGAAGAGATACGGCGAGTTGGAGAGAGAAATTTTGCCACGTCGGCGAAGACCGGCCAAAACCACGTTGAGTCACCAGCAATACTGGGTGGGCTGAGACAAAGACTAAACTTATCCGGTTTAAAGAGTTGAGGGATTAAGTTTTGCCGGTTTTGAAATTGAAGGACCGAATCTAAACTTTCGAAAGAATTGAGGGACAAAAAATATACTTTTCCCTGTGAATAATTACATACTAAGCTAAATAAATAATACCAATGTTGAATATATGTGGAAAGCCACATAAATATCTAACAACTCCCTAGTTTTAAAGAGCCCACATTCAATTGAGGTCTCCAACTTGAATTGGGTCATCCTATTTTGACCGGCTCAATCATTTCTCAAAGCTCTCTCATTCAATTTTTTCATACTATACACTATGCTTCCGAATTTTAAGGCCTCGCAATTAATTAAGGCATTCAATTTAGAACTTGGTCCTCTGATTTTGACCGGGTCAACAATTTCTCAATCTTCGCTATTCAAATTTTTAATTCACTATATTCCTTAATTTTGAAACTCTTTCGTTCAATTGAGGTATTAAATTTTGAATTTCGTTTACGATTTTCACCAGGCCAACGATTTTTCAAATCAATCAGCAGCAACCGGCCTATAAAAACATATCAATCATGTGCACCTCACACAACATAAAAAAAAGAAACTCCACCATGTGATATTGTAGCACCAATATAGTATATGCAACCATCGACACAAAAATTTCCACACATAAATATATGTTGGTTAGATAACGCATAATCCCACCATAAAAGTTCCACCAAATAACCGCATTATAAATAAAAATAAAACACATTATCATCTCCCCCACCAACCAAACTAAATATTCCACCAGTTCCAAAATATAAGGGGTATTAGTGTTTTGGAAAGTCAAAATTCTTTAATTTTGACCAAGTTCACAGCAAAAATATCGACATCCACAAAATTAAACAAAACAAGTATGGAAATTCATTTCGTGATGAATCTAAAAATACCAATTTGATATTATGGATTTTGATACATTTCTCTACAAATTTGATCAAATTAAATGTTTGACTTTTCAAAAGAGTAATACGTCTTATATTTTGAAACATAGTGTTTTTTCAGAAACCCAACAACACCACCAGCGCAACAAAGCGCGTCCAACCCTTCTAGTCAATATATGAAGTTCGATGTGTAAACATATTTTAAAAATAATTCCTAATGCTAGTCAGTAAATGAAAGATCGTGGATGTCACCTAGAGGGGGGGGGTGAATAGGCGCTTTAAAATAATTACGGTTGAGGCTTGAACAAATGCGGAATAAACCTAGCGGTTAATTTGTCAAGCACAAAACCTACAACAACTAGGCTCACCTATGTGCACCAACAACTTATGCTAAGCAAGAAAAACTACTTAGGTGATAGCAAGATATATGACAAGAAACAATATGGCTATCACAAAGTAAAGTGCATAAGTAAAGGGCTCGGATAAGAGATAAACGAGGCACGCGGAGATGACGATGTATCCCGAAGTTCACACCCTTGCGGATGCTAATCTCCGTTTGGAGCGGTGTGGAGGCACAATGCTCCCCAAGAAGCCACTAGGGCCACCGTAATCTCCTCACGCCCTCGCACAATGCAAGATGCCGTGATTCCACTAAGGGACCCTTGAGGGCGGTCACCGAACCTGCATAAATGGCAACCCTTTGGGGCGGTCACCGAACTCAGACACTTTGGCAACCCTTGGGGCGGTCACCGGTACCGTCAAATTGCTCGGGCGATCTCCACAACCTAATTGGAGACCGACGCTTGTCCGGAGCTTTACACCACAATGATTGAGCTCCTAACACCACCAACCATCTAGGGCACCCAAGCACCCAAGAGGAACAAGCTCAAGGGCACCAAGCACCCAAGAGTAATAAGCTTCTCAACTTGTAACTTCCACGTATCACCGTGGAGAACTCAAACCGATGCACCAAATGCAATGGCAAGGTCACACGGAGTGCCCAAGTCCTTCTCTCTCAAATCCCACCGAAGCAACTAATGCTAGGGAAGAAAATGAGAGGAATAACAAGAAGGAGAACACCAAGAACTTCAAGATCTAGATCCAAGGGGTTCCCCTCACATAGAGGAGAAAGTGATTGGTGGAAATGTGTATCTAGATCTCCTCTCTCTTTCCCTCAAAAACTAGCAAGAATCCATGGAGGGATTGAGAGTTAGCAAGCTCAAGAAGGTCAACAATGGGGGAAGAACACGACCCAAAGGATAAGGTTCAATGGGGAAGAAGACCCCCTTTTATAGGTGGGGAAAAATCCAACCGTTATGCTCACAGCCCGCACCGAGCGGTAGTACCGCTCGGCATCACGGTAGTACTGCTAGGGGTAGCGGTACTACTGCTAAGAGTAGCGGTACTACTGCTTGCGAGCGGTACTAAAAAATTACATCTGTCCTACCACCGCTGGACTTGTGACGAGTTTTTGGTCCCGAGCGGAAGTAGCCACGGAAGTAGCCGCGGTAGTACTGCTCCAAGCGGTAGTACCGCTCCCAAGAGTGGTAGTACCGCTCCCAAGGGCGGTAGTAAAAAATTACTTCCGCTCCTATCCGCGGTAGTACCGCAGCCTTTTCGTAACACCAAAACTACCATAACTTCGTGATTCGGACTCAATTCGTGAAACCAAGTTTGTTGGAAAGCTAGGGACAAGGGATAACACAATCTTGAGATAAATACCAATAATAAGCAAATGAGAAAAGGCCCAAAAGAAAATGGTGAGAACCCTTCCTCGGAAAAGACCGGTAAAACCTCCAACACCGAAAACATCATAGAAGACGCATGCAAACTCCGTTTCGATGAACTCAAGCTTGTCATAAAGATGACCATAAGCTCTAAGACTCACAAATAGAACCAAACAAGAAACAAGAAACATGATGCAAGGATGCAATGGTTTGAGCTCTCGACGAACGATACGATCAAGCTACTCACTTGAGAGCCCCCCTTGATAGTACGGCTATCGATTTTATAACCCGGTCTCCCAACTACCACCATATGAGACCGGTAAAATAGAAAACCTATCAAGCGCAAACCTTTGCCTTGCACATGATCCACTTGAGCTAGATGATGACGATCTTGCCCTCCTCAAGATGGACCACCTTTCTTGATTGCGTTGGGTCGATGGAGACTAGATGGTTGCTCCCCCATACTCCACTATGGGTGAGCCACTCTTCGGCACATCTTCACAAGTCCATTGACACCACAATGGATGGAAAGCTTCAAGCACTTGATCTCTTTGTGATGCTCCACTTGAACTTGCACACGGCAATCTTGATGACGATCACCACTTGATGTCATCCTTTCCATGGGTTGTATGATATCTTCCTCTTGACGCAAGCCCATGGACACGCACTCTAACCCCACATAGACTCTCACATAGACCATGGGTTAGTACACAAAGTGCAATGGACAATGCTTACCATACCATGGGATCACTTGATCCCTCTCGGTACATCTTCTACGCTTTGTGAGTTGATCAACTTGATTCACTCTTGTGACGCCCGGATAATCACGCTACAGTAATCCCACGCTAATCATGCCACGTCACCTCGGTTACTGTGACTAAACTCTCGTTGATTCAAACCCGGTTCAACTTCATATTGAAAACATAGGCATAGAAATAAAAGTTTTTCAAAATTTAAAACAAAAAGTGTGGAAGAGAAACCCTTGGCCCAAACCCCGGCCTGGCCCAACTTCCCTGGCCGGCCCATCGGCCCACCCGCCTGCCACATACCCTCCTCTGCGGCAAACCCTAGCCGCCCGCACTTCCCCACGCGCCCACCCTCTCCTCGCTTCGATCTGGATCGGGGCGGAGACTCGACCGAGACCTCCGTCGCCCCCCAAGCACGAAGCTCCACGCCGCTGGTCGATCCCGACCCCTCCGCCTCCCGGCCGGTGAACTCGCCTCAACCGCCTCCTCACGGTCGTCACCGCCTCCACCGAGCCCGCTCGCTTAGACCCTGGCTCGGTGAGCTCATGACCCCTCCCCGGTTCCCTCTCTTCCCCTCCCGACGACGGCCTGGCCACCAGCCACCGCACCGCCTTCCCTCGCCTCTCCTCTCTCCCGACGCCAGAGCCTCGTCGCGGCCGTCGCCGGCTGGCCGCCCAGCTACGCCCGAACCCCACGTTCCTCTCTTCTTCCCTCCCGTCGACGACGCCCGGCGCCGGACGCCGCCTCGCCACGCCCTTCCCCCACCACGGCCGCCGAAACCCCCTTCCGACGCCTGGCCTCCCGTCACGGCTCCACGCCCCTCGCGCCCGTCGCTCGGCCCCCCGCACTTCCCGTCAGGCCGAACCCCCACCACCACTGTCGCCTCATGCGCCACGCTTCGCCGGCCGGTCACGCCGTGGCTGCGGCCCCCGCCGTCTTGGCCTCGGCGCCCGGCCCCGATGGCCTCGGGTTGAGCTTCGCCACCCGCCATGGCCTTGCTGGTGCCCCTGGGGCCAATGACATGGGGCCCCTTTAAAAGGAACGGTTTTTATTAAAATGTAAATAAAAATAGAATGAAAGTAAATTAAAACTAATTAACTAATTAATTAATTAATTAATTAATTAATCTAATTAATTCGATTAATTAACCCTAATCATTAATTAACTTAATTAACTAATGTTAATTAACCTTGATTAGGTTAATTAGTTATTAGAGAATGGCATGCGGAACCACTGTCAGGGTTGACTAAGTCAACCCTGTTGACTGATGATGTCACTTGACATCATGTCGATGTCATAAATGCATTTTCGAAATTAATTAAATAATTAATTAAATTCCGTAAATTAAGAAAATCTTTTAAAATCATATCTTTTAATCCGTAATCCGGATTAAAATATTTTCAACATGAAAGTTGCTCGTAACGACGAGACGAATCCGGATACGCAATTCGCTCGTCCGCCACACACCCTAACCTATCGAACCTGCAACTTTTCCCTCCGGCTCCTTCCGCGAAAACCCAAAACACCGGATTACTTTTGGATGTTTCCCCCTTAACCAGTACCCCCTCGTACCACGTTAGGGCACGCCTAGCATCGCTTCTTGACATGTCATGCATCGATATGCATCTGTTTACTTTGTATTCATTGTTTCTTCCCCCTCTTCTCTCCGGTAGACTACGAGACCGACGCCGACTTGCCGTGGGTTCGACTACGGTGTTGACGACCCTCTCTCTTGCGAGCAACTGGCAAGCCCCCTTTGATCATCCCGATATCGCCCATTCCATTCTCTTATACTTGCATTAGATTTTACATCTGTATTGTTTGCACCTATTACGATGCATAGCCCGCTTTTGTATCTGTTGTACCTTACACCGCTTATCCTAAATCGCTTAGTATAGGTTGGTTAGAGACCCATCGCTGACCCCCTCCTCACCTTGTCCTTGTTGCCCTCGCTTCATCATTGAAGACCCGATCAACGGGATCGAAGACCAGGACCCGACACCGCACATCACTTCCCTTAGTTGCTCGACACTCTTTGGGTTACTATCGAGTACCGAGGGTGAAACCTCTACAAAGACTTCCGATATTAACCTGTAGTATAGCTATCCGGCCGTGGTCATCGAGGGTGATTTCCTCCTTAACCACTTCCGTCTGACTGCATCGCGCAACCCCTCAAGTGTGAACCTCGGGGGTGATTCCTCTTACGATCACCATGAAGATTACATCTAGTGGAAATCATCTTGGGAGATACCTCGTGATTTTCCCTAGATGTTTGGACACAAGCATAATTGGACTTAACCTCTGTTACATGGAAAGACGGGTCGACACTGAGGGGTACCCGTATGCGTTTAATTGCGCAGTGATGTGGAGACGGGTTGACTCGGAAGGTGCCCGCGAGATAATTACGAGGCGCCGCCGGCATTCCTAGCCCTTGCCGCAAGTCCTCGAGACGGGAAACGGGGTCACATCTTCGTGAGTCTCTGCTTGTTACCGCGCTGTTCCTAATCCACTACGATTTGGATATTTGATCCGAGGGCCTCGGCCCGATAGCACTAACCATCACGTGGGCTAAGTATGGGCGTTCTGCGTCAGATACATCAGCCAAGCTTAATAGACGTCAATCGGCGGGCGCTGCTGGTTGGATCGGTAAGCTCCTCGCCTTCCGGGAAGGTAGCTAGGTCTGCTCACCGACGCGTCATAACGTGCAGGAGTTCGGGGAGATGGCCCATGACCCTGGGGGCATAGGTTTAGTCCGCGTCTTGGCCTCTCTATTAAGCCTAGGTCGGGTTGCGGCGTATTGTTTGGCCGAGGCCGCATGACCTCGGAAAGTGTGTCCGCGGAGTTAAGCGGCGTGGTGGGTAAGTTGGTGCACCCTGCAGGGAAGAAAACATCTATCGATAGCCTGTCCTCTGATAGCGGACACTTGGAGTTGTATCCCGATCGATACAACTAGAACTGGATACTTGTGATGAGAATCGGATGGCTATTTAGAAATGTATTGTGATGATAATCTGGATAGTATGGCTCTGGGATTTCTTTCTCGCAGGGAGTCGAGAAAGGATCTCTGGCCGAGGTTGATAACACTACTGCTACTTTAAGTTATGCTACTCTACTCCCTCTTGTTTGCTGCAAGATGGTGGTTTCGTAAGATGCTAGTCTTGATAGGACTAGACCTTCTCTCTATTACGGCATTTCTGCAGCCAGTTCACATATACGGCCTTCCTTTGATAATGTTGCATATGTAGTGTAGCTCCTTGCTTGCAGTACTTTGGATGAGTACTCACGGTTGCCTTGTTCCCCTTTTCCCCCTACCTCTACTCGAATGCTGCAACCAGACGATGGAGCCCAGAGGCGACGCCACCGCCTATGGCGACTACTACTCCGAGGCGCCTACTACTACGTGCAGCCCGACGACGACGGGAGTGACCTAGGAGGATCCCAGGCGGGAGGCCTGCTCCTCTTCGATCTGTATCCCGGTTTGTGCTAGCCATCTTATGGCACCTTGTTTTAACTTATGTCTGTACTCAGATATTGTTGCTTCCGTGACTCGTCTATGATCGAGCACTTGTATTCGAGCCCTCGAGGCCCCGGCTTGTATTATGATGCTTGTATGACTTATTTTATTTGTAGAGTTGTGTTGTGATATCTTCCGTGAGTCCTTGATCTTGATCGTACACATTTGCGTGCATGATTAGTGTACGATTGAATCGAGGGCGCCACAAGTTGGTATCGAGCCGATTGCTCGTTGGAATCCCCTTCCACACTCCTTGGCGAAGTCGAGTCTAGTCATTGCAAAACTTTTACTAACATGGCTGTGTGCCTTACGGCCCACGCCGCCATCGGGTGGTACTAGGATCTTTTACTCCTCGACCTTTACTCTGGGACTCGAACTCTCTTCTATTCGGGTTAAATGAATTTGCTAAAAACAAAACTAACTTTAGGTTCTCGCAAGTACTTTCTCCCGGAGAGCCCTCACTTCAGATGATCAATACGCTAATCAGAAGATTCCGAAGATACTCTCAGATGTTCTCTCGAGACTTTGTGCCCATCACTTTTGCTATTCCTGACCACTGATAAATCCGTATGGATAACTACTTACACTTGCCATTCATACGATCATCCCCCAATGATCTTGTTACTACAAGATACCTCGAAGTTTTCTCTATTGTTCCGAGAATACTTTGTGCCCACTGCCTAGCAGTTCTTTGCCACATGAATACCCCTTCGAATAAATCCTCGCACTTGTCGAGTATCCGCTCAACCCAGCTTGTTCATGTGTTTCACAAAAGTCTTCAAATTACTATTCGATCTTCCGAAAATCCTCTGGAGCCATTGGCTCTTGAAATTCTTGCTTGCTTGCATTATGGTTAATCCCATAAGTCTCGTAGTCATATTGACATTCCTTGTCATTATCATTTTGAGTCTGTTGACTCAATATGTTTGCGAATACACGCAATCATCATTGATCCTTATAAATTACTTCTCCGGCTGAGCTGCCATTCTTTTAAATGGAATTGGTTCTCGACCAATCCAATTATCGTTGATTGTACCCTAAGGCTATTCAACTTATCCATCACTAATCAGAGCATTGCTCTTGATCCCTTGATTTGGAAATCATAATTCCTTTGCATTTGACAATTGAGTTAGTCGATTGTTTCTATAATTTGATCTCCTTGCATTCTTCTTCCTCTAGTTGAGTACCGATGCTCACGCCGATTCCTTGTGGACCACCAGATCCTTTGTTGGATTTTTATCGACAACGCCCTTCATATTCAATAACCTTGCGAGCCTTTCCTCCGATACATAATGCCTTTGGTAAATTGTATCCTCTCGCTTTCTCAACCATGCTCGCCTTCGAGCTCGAGTTAATTATTTCTAAAGATTACGGTATATGATTCCAAGAAGCCCCTATGGGTTGAACATATGCCTTCACTAAACCGTGTGAACCCGAAAGTTTTCATGAATCATACTCTTACGGTGCTTCGCGGATAAAATTTTCAACACTGCAACTTCATTGAACGTGAGAAGTGAATGAAAGGTTGTGCATTGGAGAAGTGGGAGACGACCTTGAACTTTGTGTTCATGCCCATGGACACGATGTAGATCTTATCATTAAAGCTTCTCTTAAATTAATTTTTCCTTTGGTATAAGCTCATCTTATATCCGAGATCCGGCCTTTTGCAATCGTGGTTCCGACCATGTTCTCTTTTAAATATCATGTCCTGTGCAAGTTAAATCAATTGTCTCCTATGGATCAATACACCAGTCCAACCTTTACTTTGATCTTGTGTCGAGTATTACCCCTGGTATCTCGAGATTATCATGGAACCGCATAACCTCTTATGAGTTCTTCATCAAGTGCTACCTTCCCTTTGTTTCCAATTTTTCACGGGCTCTGAGTTATTTAAACACTCAAAGACACCGTAATCGAACCGAGTCCGCTTCACGGTTCAACAACTCTTCAGTAAGCTTCTATAAGTACGAGTTTGTACCCGATCACGCCATTCCTGGCCTATTTGGCTATATCGTTGTCGTGATGATTTTATCTGTACTACCCGTTCCTTCTTCATGGAGCACAATTTTCGACGAGGAATCGACCTTACGCCGATCCTCATCGACATATCATTTCGCCTTGAACAACAAGCTTGGTTTCGAGTTTGTGTCGTACCTTGGTTCTAATAACCTTTCACTTCATCATTACTTTGACTTGATGTCGTCGCTGTTTGATTACATCTGCATGAAATCTCTCGACAAATGTGTCGTGATCATCATCAACCTTATGAGCTCTTCCAGGATATCAACCGGATTCATGATGAGAAATACCATCCTTGCCCTCGATGGTTTGTGTTGTCATCGACCACTTTATTGCCTTCCGTTCAACACAAACTTGTTCGTGTTTTGTGTTATACCTTAAGATGCTTGCTATCCAGCTTTTTTCGTCCTTACCTTGGAGTATTACCATCCTTTATGTCAAGAATGTCGTGAGAATTTCACCACCTCTTAAGAATTCTTGATATCATAATACTTCTTGCCATCTTCGTTCATTCCTTGGCCCCCGTATTGTTTTCAACCGGAATACCGACAATTAAGCTATGACGTGTGAATTCAAAACTTCTAGAAAGCCTCTTGCTGTGAAGTGAAATTCTAATACTATAGATTATAGAATCACCATTCCAACGTTGGTCGTGCAACCCGCCCATATTTCGAGCACCTTTCAACCAGTGTTTACTTGTGTATGTTTTCCTCGAGCATACTTCCTTATATCATTTGATCGACAAATGTTATCTCCTTGTTCACTTAATTGCGGAAATCCATCTTTTGGGAATCTCGGTAAATTGCCGTTGAGTTCACGGACACCTCCTTGCCCTCTCCTTGGGTTAATGATGGACTCTTGTTAACGGTAATCACTTCATAGTTCCTTTCCCCGAGAATCTTACATTGTCATCTTGCCAATTTGCGTTGCACCTTGTCTTCTCGGTATCCTAAGTCTGAGGTATCCTGACACCAATCGGATCTGAATCTCGGTCAGATATGATGGTTGGGACAACTTTCCAAGAGTTATGACGTTGATCCTTTGTTGACGCGGTAACATGATGTCATGCCTAGCACCCCCCCCCCGGCTGGAGGACCTATCATTATAGATTCCTTTTCAGCAGGGTTATTCTTTCATCCATGAGGGAATTGTAATACTGTTTCTACAAGTTATTCCTGATGGATCCTTCGTGATTCCAAAGTCCGATCTTCACCTGAAGACCATGCCAATGCTATCTCGAAGCTTGTCTGTGATACTCTGGTTTTCAACAGGAACATTCGAAGCCCAATGCTAAATGTTTCTTGCTCAATTATCCAAACACCGTTGTATGGGTAATGTCATGAAATTTCTCTCTCCTTACCTAAAGGGTTCTCTACATTATCTCCTGTCGTGGATATCTTGCTCGCTTGTCCTTGGGAAGGATATACCCTTGAATTATGTGTTTAAACATATTTTCCTTTCCATTGTTCTGTTTAACTGATGATCATATTTTCCATCCATTGGTTTGTTTAAACCTTTTCTATGATCTACATGAGATAAGCAGTAATAATCCACCGCTTGTGCAAGCACCTCGTGTTACAACACCGCCAAGAAGACCTCGTTACTATTGTTGGTGACATTTCGGTAACCACCGATGGACGAGAACCTTGCCTATTGGTCCGCCTCGTTCAACGAGCAGGAAAAAGGTTCTCTTCGTCCCTCGCCTTGGTACCTATGTTGTTGCCGACATGACCCTCAGACTCTCCTCTGACATGCCTTGCTTACATGATCGTGCAAGATGTCACCAACCTGTCTACTTTTAACCACATGGTGGGCCCATAACCCACAGCTTTCACAGGATCTAAACCGACTCTCCTGTACTTCGCTGTCAAGTTACTCCTCACGCTTGACTTTGTATGTAATTCACGGGCCACTTGCCTGTTGATCTATTCTGGTATCGGACGCAATACTTATTCCCGTTGCTCTGAACCCTTTTGCACCCTGTTTCAGGCATCGGATGATTGCCTACCCGCTTGAAACTTCTCATGGTACCTTCTTACTTTGCTCTCGTTATTTTCTTAAGTTCCAGTTCGAGAGTTACTTTCCGCCACCTTCCTCGATGTTAGCTACGGATAGTCAACCTTGCAGAGGTTCGTTCTGCGGAATAACCCCTTACCTATTCGTAATGCACGTTGGAGTTACCGAGAAAAGGGCGGCATCACCATGATGACCTGTGGCGGAGAAATGAAGATGTCAAGGTAATGGATCGGCCTCTTCAAGAAGATCAACCAAGACCGAGAAGATTCGTTAGGATTTCGTAACGGACCTTTCCCCTTACTCCCCTCTTAAATCTCGGACGAGATTTCTTGTAGTGGAGGAGAATTGTGGCCTTGGGATAATCACGCCACTGATAATCCCACGCTAATCATGCCACGTCACCTCGATTCTGTGACTAAACTCTCGTTGATTCAAACCGGTTCAACTTCATATTGAAAACATAGGCATAGAAATAAAAGTTTTTCAAAAATTTAAAACAAAAAGTGTGGAAGAGAAACCCTTGGCCCAAACCCTCTGGCTGGCCCAACTTCTCTGGCCGCCCATCGGCCCACCGCCCGGCCACATACCCTGCGGCAAACCCTAGCCTCAAGACTCCCCACGCGCCCCACCCCTCTCCTCGCCTGATCTGGATCGGGCGGAGACTCGACCGAGACCTCCGTCACCCCCCCAAGCACGAGCTCCCGCCGCCGCGGGTCGATCCCGACCCCCTCCGCCTCCCCGACGCCGGTGAACTCGCCCCCAACCGCCTCCTCACCGGTCGTCACCTCCCTCCACCGAGCCCGCTCGCTTAGACCTGACGCTTTCGGTGAGCTCACCCCCCGGTTCCCCTCTCTTCCCCTCCCCGTCGTGATGGCTCCGGCCACTGACCACCGCCGCCTTCCCCTCGCCCCCTCTCCTCTCCCGTCTGGCCAGTAGCCTCGTCGCCCGGCTTGGCCGCCAGCTCGCCCGAACCCCGTTCCTCTCTTCTTCCCTCCGTTAGCAGCGCCTCCGGCCGCCAGACGCCGGGCGCCGCCCCTCATGGCGCCCTTCCCCCCCCACGGCCGCTGAAACCCGGCCTTAAGCGCCCAGGGCCTCCCGTCGGCGACTCCACGCCTCGCGCCCGTCGCTCGGCCCGGGCCCGTAGCACTTCCCCGTGGGCCGAACCCCCCGCCACTGCCGTCGCCTCGCCTTGCGCTGCCGCCGGCCGGTCGCGCCGTGGCTGCGACCCCGACGCCGTCTTAACCTCGGCGCCCGGCCCCGATGGCCTCGGGTTGAGCCATACTGCCCAGCCTTGTAGCGCTTGCCGGGTGCCCCTCGGGGCCAATGACATGGGGCCCCACCCCAAAAGGAACGGTTTTTATTAAAATGAAATAAAAATAGAATGAAAGTAAATTAAAACTAATTAACTAATTAATTAATTAATTAATTAATTAATCTAATTAATTCGATTAATTAACCCTAATCATTAATTAACTTAATTAACTAATGTTAATTAACCTTGATTAGGTTAATTAGTTATTAGAGAATGGCATGCGGGAACCACCTGTCAGGGTTGACTAAGTCAACCCTGTTGACTGATGATGTCAGCTTGACATCATGCTGATGTCATAAATGCATTTTCGAAATTAATTAAATAATTAATTAAATTCCAGAAATTAAGAAAATCTTTTAAAAATCATATCTTTTAATCCGTAATCCGGATTAAAATATTTTCAACATGAAAGTTGCTCATAACGACGAGGCGAATCCGGATACGCAGTCCGCTCGTCCGCCACACACCCCTAACCTATCGAACCTGCAACTTTTCCTCCGGCTCCGCCTGAAAACCCAAAACACCGGATTACTTTCCGGATGTTTTCCCTAACCAAGACCCCTCGTACCCACGTTAGGGCACGCCTAGCATCGCTTCTTGACATGTCATGCATCGATATGCATCTGTTTACTTTGTATTCATTGTTTCTTCCCCTCTTCTCTCAGGTAGACTACTGAGAAGCCCAGCTGCGGTGGCGATTCGACTACGGTGTTGACGACCCCTCTCTCTTGCCAGAGCAACCAGGCAAGCCCCCCCTTTGATCATCCCGATATCGCCCATTCCATTCTCTTATACTTGCATTAGATTTTGCTATTGTTATTGTTTGCACCTATTCTGATGCATAGCCTGCTTTTGTATCTGCTGTTGTACCTTACACCTTATCCTAAACTGCTTAGTATAGGTTGGTTAGAGACCCATCGGTGACCCCTCCTCACCTTGTCCTTGTTGCCCTCGCTTCATCATTGAAGACCCGATCAACGGGATCGAAGACCAGGACCCGACACCGCACATCACTTCCCTTAGTTGCTCGACACTCTTGGGTTACTATCGAGTACCGAGGGTGAAACCTCTACAAAGACTTCCGATATTAACCTGTAGTATAGCTATCCGTCGTGGTCATCGAGGGTGATTTCCTCCTTAACCACTTCCGATACGACTCGTCGCGCAACCCCTCAAGTGTGAACCTCGGGGTGATTCCTCTTACGTTCACCTTGATGATTACATCTAGTGGAATTCATCGGGGTGATTCCTCGGTTTTTCCCTTGATGTTTGGACACACGGTTACTTGGACTTTACCACTGTTACTTGGAAAGACGGGTCGAATTCGAGGGGTACCAGCGTGCTTAATTGGCAGTGATGTGGAGACGGGTTGACTCGGAAGGTGCCCGCGAGATAATTACGAGGCGCTGCCGGCATTCCTAGCCCTTGCCGCAAGTCCTCGAGACGGGCAACGGGTCACATCTTCGTGAGTCTCGCTTGTTACCGCGTGCCTAATCCACTCACGATTTGGATATTTGATCCGAGGGGCCTCGCCCGATAGCACTAACCATCACGTGGGCTAAGTATGGGCGTTCTGCGTCGTATACATCAGCCGAAGCTTAATAGACGCTGGCAATCGAGCGGCGCGCCGGTTGGACTGGTAAGCTCCGCCTTCCGGGAAGGTAACTAGGTACGCTCACCGCCGCAGACGCAACGCGTGAGTTCTCGGGAGATGGCCCATGACCGGGGCATAGGTTTAGTCCGGCTTGGCCTCTCTATTAAGCCTAGGTCGGGTTGCGGCGTATTGTTTGGCCGAGGCCGAGCATGACCTCGGAAAGTGTGTCCGCCGGAGTTAAGCGGCGTGGTGGGTAAGTTGGTGCACCTCAGGGAAGAAAACATCTATCGATAGCCTGTCCTACGGTAACGGACACTTGGAGTTGTATCCCGATCGATACAACTAGAACTGGATACTTGTGATGAGAACTGGATGGCGATGAGAAATGTATTGTGATGATAACTGGATAGTATGGCTCTGGGATTTCTTTCTCGCAGGGAGTCGAGAAAGGATCTCTGGCCGAGGTTGATAACACTACTGCTACTTTAAGTTATGCTACTCTACTCCCTCTTGTTTGCTGCAAGATGGTGGTTTCCAGAAGATGCTAGTCTTCGATAGGACTAGACCTTCTCTCTATTACGCATTTCGCAGCCAGTTTCACATATACGGCCTTCCTTTGATAATGTTGCATATGTAGTTTAGCTCCTTGCATGCGAGAACTTTGGATGAGTACTCACGGTTGCCTTGTTCCCCCTATTCCCCCTACCTCTACTCGAATGCTGCAACTGCACGATGGAGCCAGAGCGACGCCACCGCCTATGACGACTACTACTCCGGAGGCGCCTACTACTACGTGCAGCTCACCGACGACGACCAGAGTGACCTAGGAGGATCCTGTGCAGGAGGCCTGCTCCTCTTCGATCTGTATCCCAGCTTTGTGCTAGCCATCTTATGGCACCTTGTTTAACTTATGTACGTACTCAGATATTGTTGCTTCGGTGACTTCGTCTATGATCGAGCACTTGTATTCGAGCCCTCGAGGCCCTGGCTTGTATTATGATGCTTGTATGACTTATTTTATTTGTAGAGTTGTGTTGTGATATCTTCCCGTGAGTCCTTGATCTTGATCGTACACATTTGCGTGCATGATTAGTGTACGATTGAATCGAGGGCGTCACAACTCTTGACTTAGCCTTGATCAACCTTGAATCTTTCCAACTCTTTTCGTTTGGATTATGTCTTGAAGGTAAACATGAATGATCACACAATCTTTTTCTTCAAGATATGCTTGCAATAAGCTCAACACTCACACGACCAATCTTTGGATAATTCCTTAATAGCACCTTGGTCAACACATAAACTCCTTGAAACCAACACATGGACTTCAAGAAATGCCTATGGAAAAATCATGACCAATCTTTGGATAATTCCTTAATAGCACCTTGGTCAACACATAAACTCCTTGAAACCAACACATGGACTTCAAGAAATGCCTATGGACAAATCCTTCAAATATAACTCAATGCAACCATTAGTCCATAGAGAATGTCATCAATTACCAAAACCACACATGGGGCACCGCATGTCCTTTCAATCTCCCCCATTTTGGTAATTGATGACAATCACTTTCAAGAGAGTTTATATAAGGAATTATGCATCACCATGCAATGCAACAACCAATAATGCATGTGTATGAGATGCAAATGCTTAGGAACAAAACCAAAGCAAGGAGAAAACTCTGAAGACTTCTCCATAAAACTCTTAAAAATCTATGAAACTTCTCCCCCATTGGCATCGATTGCCAAAATGGGCGAAAAGCTAAGAAGACCAATATAAAAGGTGTTCCTCCAAAAGTTGTGTATTTCTCAACAAGAGAGTGGAATGCCATACACATATCCAAAGGTAATACTTGGAGGAAGACCAACTATATTGAGGCACCAAGATTGCAAAAAGAATGATATGCCACAAAGACATAACAAAGAGAGAAACAAGCAATCAAGCAATCAAAAGATACCAATTGAAGCAAGCTATCAAAAGATATCAACTGAACCAACTAGACCAAAGATCCTACAAGCCACATGAAAAAGATATTATGATATGAGCAGAGGATTGTTCTAAAGAAACTAGAGAAGCTCCCCATGATTTGTGCACATCAAGAATTTTTGTATTTGGATACAAAGTGCACAAAGTAGGATCATAGCTCCCCCAAAGTCAACAGAAACTAACAACAAGTGCAAGAGAGCATATAGGAAACTAAGCCTAGCGCTTGCAACAAGCACATGGTTGAGCAACATTGTAAAAGAGGCAACTTAAGAATAGGCTCAACCAAAATGATGTGTGTGAGTCATGGCAAAGCACATGAGAAGACTAATATACGGATGAGCATAAGCATCAACATAGTCTCGAATGAATGAGATACACGGTGCAAAGCCTTTCATTCTCACACACAACTAGCAAATGGGTTCACAAGCTTACTAATAAGAAAATAGAGAACCTATGCTTGTGACAACCCGTGGTGAAGATAGACGATGAGAGGCTCATCAAGACGAGGGGTACCAATTAAGATGGCAAAAGCCTCGTAAAAATAAGCAAGAGGAAAATAATCTTCACCACACAAGAGTGCAACAAGATGCAACGATAGAGGACACTCACTCAAGGCAAAAGCTTTCACGGAGCCACCAAAGAAATGACATAAGAAAGACAAGGTGGACGTGAAAGAAAAGATATCAACTAGAGATGTAATTTCTCTCAAGTGTATAAGGTTCTAGGTAGAAAAAATCATGATGATATATATATCTACAAAGAGGGATGTACACCCGAAATAGTTACAACATGAAGGAACAAGATATCCACAAGGAAGTCATAAATATACCAATAAGATATTTGCTTGAAAGCATAGCACTTGGCTAGATATGGTCTTATTGTATATAAATGAATTCCTAACGCATGAACATCAAAGACATCACAACTAGCAACATGAGATCATCGTTGAGATGCTTTGAGAAAGGAGACAAGTATCACAAGAAAGAATGAAATACATGCCATGATACAACCTACACAAGGTTGATGCAAGTAATGTGTGCATGTAGTAGATGATGATACTTATTACCGAGATACCATTGGAAGGATGTAGTAGATATCAATTGAAGGTAGATAGTAGTTCATTGATCATCCTAGCTTGAATCCAATATGCACATGGTGACAACACCTTCCTTGCGAGTGAGCCGAGCATCCAATGCATCTCCAACTGTTCCTATAAGAACAACACAAACTAAACGGTACCCAAACTCATCGGGACCAAATAGTTAGAAACACCAATACATAGGACAAACTCCACATAAATATGTGCATATAGATATGAAAATGAATATCATGCGATCTCATCCAAATTGAGACTAGGTGGAGTTTCTCCCATATATTGAGTCAAAGAAAGAAAGCATGCCAAATAAAATACATGAAGAAAACATGCATGCTCAAGACTTCAAAACCCAAAACCAAAAGACAAAGAAATGCCAAGTGAAAAGGATACCAAATGAATAAAACATCACTTGGAGGATATCCATAGAAGATACATCAAGGAATGAGATATCCATTGATACACTCAAAATAAAAGATATCAAACTCCCAAAAGAGAGGATGGTTCCAAACAAACCAAGCTCTCTACAAAGTTTCATGATGGCAGAAAGTACCAAAACAAAAACGGCTTGCCTTCCACCAACACACACTTGATAAGGATCACAAGAAGAGTGTTCTAAATAAAATAGGATAGCTCCCCCACGAGTTGTGCATTATATAGGATTTGCATTTGAATACAAAATGCACAAGGTGGGATCACCACTTTCACTATATCTAGAAAGCACTAGACAAGAACGAGAAACAAACAAGATCCACAAGTGGTAGGGAAGACAACGGAGTTGACACAAACCTTGGCAAGAGAAAAAGGCAAATAAAAATAAAAGCCAATGTAAAGATGATCAATAAATTCTACCACACATAAGTGAGTACCAATTGTCAAAAGACAAGAAGTATTTGGAAATAATTCCCGGTGGTAGATAGCAAGGATATCCGACATCATCTTCACACCAAACACAAGCAAATTGCAACTTGTAGAGCTATCATGCCACCTAGGAACAAGATAATTTACAATATCAATTCTAGGTGACAATATCTCAAATGTACACATTTTCTAGGCTAGTAATACACACATAGCATATTACTCCCCATAATGTGATACCAATTAAAGATAGACAAGAGGCAATTAAAAGGATCCAACAAGAGATAATTAATGGAAAATTTAGAATTTGAATTTCTCATGAGAGATATACCACCTAGAGACTAGATAATCTTGAAATATCAATACTAGATGATATTACTCATGTACACACATTTATAGGATTGTGAGGTGCACAAAGCACATCACTCCCCATAATGGGATATTCCATTAATCTCTCACAAGAGCCAACTAAGAAATAAACAAGATGCAAAAGGCTCAACACACAACACATGTACATGATGTGCAAACCAACATGCACATACTTGATTTCTCAAGATAAGCAATTTGGAAGCACAACATATACAAGCACATGCAAGATACAAAACCACAACATGCTAAGGGACAAGTAACTTTTAATGTAAGCAATTTAAGCACGAGTTACCGCAAGGAGGAACATTGTATATATGATAGAAAGATAATCCGAATGACTTGGCTTGACACAATATGAATGATGAGGACCCCTTAAATCTTCATAATGTAGCCAAGTCTCCAATGACCTCCAACAACACCCTCCGATCAAGTTTGAGCTAGTTGGTCCCCAATCAAGTTGGGTCCTAAGAGGTTAGTCACAATAGGCTTGGCCACCCAAATGGTTCTTTTCTTGACACCACTTTGAGTACCAACAAACTTGGCAAACACATTGCCAACCTTATCCTTCCCAAGAGAATAGACATCATCAATAATAATTGGGTTGGATAAGTTACCACTTGAAAGTGCGTTATATCGACTAGAGGGGGGGTGAATAGGCGATTTTTATGAATTCTTCACTGAGGAATTTTCTGGTGAGGAAATTCCTTAGCGAAGAAATACTTGCAGCGGAATAAGTACTCAGAAGTAAGCATAACAGATTACAAGCATAGTCATCATGATGAAATGAAGACAATCACAGAGTACAGAAAGCGTAATCACAGGATAACACAAGATGAAGACAAACAGACTGAAGAAATTGAACTGAGGAAATTGAGAAAGTCTTCAGTCAAAGTCTTTAAACACAGATATGACAAACACTCAACACGGTTATGACGAAATGAAAGGGTTGAGGAAATAGAACCAGTTAGGTTGGTGAAGACAATGATTTGGTAGACCAGTTCCAACTGCTGTCTCAGCTTGTACGTCTGTTGGAGCGGCTGAGTATTTAAACTCGAGGACACACAGATCCGGACACCCAACATCGAAAGCACGCAGCTCAGGACACCAAGTCCTCACCGTATTCTCCTTGAACTAAGGTCACGCAGACCTCGTCCAATCACTCGTGGTAAGTCTTGAGCGACTTCCAAACCTTCACATACTTGGTCACCCTAAGAATCCACAATTCCTCTTGGATGCTCTAGACCTTGACGCCTAACCGTCTGGAAGAAGCACAGTCTTCAAAGGTAAAAGCGCCGGATCCACGCAGGATCAATTTCTTGATGATGCTCAATCACTTTGGGTTTGTTGGGGTTTGGTTTTGGGTTTTTCCTCACTTTTGGGTTTTTCCTCACTTGATGATTTTCGCTCAAAGTCCTCAGAGGATGGGTTGCTCTCAAATGACAAGTGTCAAGTTCTCTCGGGCAGCCAACCAACTAGTGGTTGTAGGGGCGGCTATTTATAGCCTAGGGAGCAGCCCGACATGATAAGACATAAATGCCCTTCAATGATATGACCGTTAGGTGGATAAGATATTTTGGGACAGGTGGCCAAGAAGACAAAGAACGGTCGGAAATTTGACTCTCAAATTCCTCGGGGCTATCATGTTCCTCACATTGTAGGCAATTCGCCTGGCGAATTCCTAACTCCTCGATCGAACAAATTCCTCATTGATCGGAAGAACTTCGCCTCTCACATCAAGAAATTGATCGAACTGTATGAGATTTCCAAAAGCTTCACTCGAAGGGTTTGGTAGGTGTAGGATTTTGAGTTGAGCATCAAATGGAAATTTTCCTTAGTATTTCCTCGACCCTTTAACAAAGACGGTGTTTCCTATGACTCAAGAAAGAGAAAATGAAACTACGAAAACAAAAGTCTTCACGCTTCATGTTCCTCAAGCGAATACCAAGTCTTGAGGATCACACCAATTTCTTCACTTTCAAAGTCTTGAAAGTCTTGAGAATATCAAAGTCTTCAGTTGAAGAACTTCATTTTTAGGGGTCGACTTTTACTGTAAATATCAAAACTCCTCTTAGACTTATAGACCTGTGTACACTCAAAAACGCATTAGTTACTTAACCTATAAGTCTTCAATACACCAAAATCACTAAGGGGCACTAGATGCACTTACACCACTAGTGCATGAAGAAGCGACGTGGCCTTTCTCACGACATAAGTAGCAACGTCTACTCTTTACTTTCTTCTCACTTGATTTCTCAACAAGAGAAGCATTAACTTGAGTCTTCTTGGGAAGTGGCCTTTCTTCAACTTGAGGTTGAGCATGATATTGAACTTGTGCCCTCTTCCCTTGTTGCTTGACACTAATGGCCTTCTTCTTCAATGGGCAAGATCTAACATGATGCCCTTCTACTTTGCACTTGAAGCAAACAATCTTGGCCGATTTCTTGACTTGTTCTTGGCCCTTCTTTTTGTTCATCTTGGACTTATTCTTCTTATTGGAGTTGAATCCAAGTCCACCTTTGTCATTGGGGGATTTTTGCACACTCAAGATATTGTTGAGTGTGGATTTCCTTCATGACTCTTTTCCAAGTCTTTCTTCAAAGAAGTGACTTGGGCCTTGAGCTCTTTGATTTCCTCTACATGGTTAGTCTCAATACAAGTACTAGAGGAAGTATAAGCTTCATTGTTAGAGCAACAAGGCAAGGAAAGCAATTCATCACAAGATGTACCAACATTGTGAGTAGATGAATTACAAGGACTAGCACATATCAATATAGCATTTTGACTAGAAGTAGTGCTAGTATCCACATGAGGCTCACTAGATGTTACCTTAGAAAGCATGGCCTCATGAGCTATCTTTAGCACATTATGGGATACTAGAAGATCGTCATGAGAGCTTGAGAGCTTTTCATGGCTTTCTTCCAATTTCCCATAATTTCTAGATAGCAACTCAAGTTGAGCCCGTAGCTCAACATTCTCCTTCAAAATGGATGCTTCACAAGAGATAGAGTTAGTAGCACAAGCATCATCATCAGCAACAAGAGGAGAAGACAACTTGGCAAGCTCTTTTGAATATGAAGCTTTAAGTTGAGCATGAGACTCGGTGATTCTGATGATCTCACTCTTAATGACCCTTGAGCCATTTTCGAGGTGCTCAAAGTCCTCAAGGAGTTTAGCATGCACAACTTCAAGCTCCTCATTTTTAGTTTCAAAATCATTGGCCACCTCAAGAGCTCTATCACGAGATTCCCTCACTCTAGATAATTCTAGAGCAAAAGTCTCCTCAAGAGATTCCTTGGTGGTTTGTTCAAGTTCAAGAGCTTGAGAGAGGTCCGCAATCTCATTAGCGTAATCATGCTCATGACCTTTCATTTTATCAATGGTGACCTCATGCTCCTCAAGACGAGATTCCAACTCATCAATATATTTCTTGCCCTCAATAGCAATAGACATGATTTCCATGAAGTTGGAACAAGCAATTTTATTCTTAAGAAGAGCTTTAAAAATCATTTCCCCCTTAATTTTTAAGGAGGCAACATCATCACTCTCTTCATCATAATCAACATCATCGTCACTATTGCCATCATCAATATCATCACAAGATATATTGGGATTCAAAGTGGGAGATACCTTTGAAGCCTTGGCCATAAGGCAAAATGCAGTAGATGATGATATAAGATCCCTTGAAGCACCATTCAAGACCACATCTTGTTCCATGGAGTGTTGGGTTTCAACTACATTGTTAGCACAACAACTCGAGGAAATACATGCATTTTTATCATGGCAACAAGATATAGCAAGCATATCATCATGAGATTTAGTCAAGCAATTTCTACATGATATGCAAGGACTATCAACACAAGCAAGTGCAACATTTGGAGTGCTCAAGTGCTAAGGCCCAAAGACGGAGCATTGCAATAATATAGTGATGAAGAAACATCCACAAAATGCACACTATCATCAATGCAATGACCGACACTACTCACCATATCATTACCTTGTGGCAAACCACATGTAGGTGAAGTAGAAGAAAATGAGAAGACTAAACGGCCGGAGGTGGAGGAGAACAATCATCCCTACAAATCTTGGACACACCATATTTATCTTGAAGCTTCGTCCACAACTCATGAGCATCCCGAACGGCATGAGTTGAAATATAACTACATTGCTCAAAGCATCGAAAAGCACATTAGAAGCTTGAGCATTGAGATAAGAGTTTTTCTCATCCTCTAAAGATAACCTTTGGGGATCCTTTGGAGGAGAAAACCCATATCTACAATTCGCTCTAAATTTGGGTCCATGACCCTAAATGATTAAGCATGCGAATTACCCAAACATCAAAATTTGTGCCATCGAAACTAAAGGTGTCGGAGAATCCTAAACCCCTAGTCGACATCTTTACTCTCTAGGCGGTTAAGCCCAACAAAGAGAGACGAGGCTACGATACCAACCGAAAGATCGTGGATGTCGCCCGGAGGGGGTGAATAGGCGCTATAAAATAATTACGGTTGAGGCTTGAACAAATGCGGAATAAACCTAGCGGTTAATTTGTCAAGCACAAAACCTACAACAACTAGGCTCACCTATGTGCACCAACAACTTATGCTAAGCAAGAAAAACAACTTAGGTGATAGCAAGATATATGACAAGAAACAATATGGCTATCACAAAGTAAAGTGCATAAGTAAAGGGCTCGGATAAGAGATAAACAAGGCACGCGGAGATGACGATGTATCCCGAAGTTCACACCCTTGCGGATGCTAATCTCCGTTTGGAGCGGTGTGGAGGCACAATGCTCCCCAAGAAGCCACTAGGGCAACTGTAATCTCCACACGCCCTCGCACAATGCAAGATGCCGTGATTCCACTAAGGGACCCTTGAGGGCGGTCACCGAACCTGCATAAATGGCAACCCTTTGGGGCGGTCACCGAACCCAGACACTTTGGCAACCCTTGGGGCGGTCACCGTACCAGTCAAATTGCTCGGCGATCTCCACAACCTAATTGGAGACTCGACGCTTGCCCGGAGCTTTACACCACAATGATTGAGCTCGAACACCACCAACCGCCTAGGGCACCCAAGCACCCAAGAGGAACAAGCTCAAGGGCACCAAGCACCCAAGAGTAATAAGCTTCTCAACTTGTAACTTCCACGTATCACCATGGAGAACTCAAACCGATGCACCAAATGCAATGGCAAGGGCACACGGAGTGCCCAAGTCCTTCTCTCTCAAATCCCACCGAAGCAACTAATGCTAGGGAAGAAAATGAGAGGAAGAACAAGAAGGAGAACACCAAGAACTCCAAGATCTAGATCCAAGGGGTTCCCCTCACATAAAGGAGAAAGTGATTGGTGGAAATGTGTATCTAGATCTCCTCTCTCTTTTCCCTCAAAAACTAGCAAGAATCCATGGAGGGATTGAGAGTTAGCAAGCTCGAAGAAGGTCAACAATGGAGGAAGAACACGACCCAAAAGGATAAGGTTCAATGGGGAAGAAGACCGCCTTTTATAGGTGGGGAAAAATCCAACTGTTATGCTCAGAGTTCAAGATTTGCGGTAGTACCGCTTCGGCATCACTACTACTGCTAGGGGTAGCGGTACATCGCTAAGGGTAGCGGTACTACTGCTTGCGAGCGGTACTAAAAAAATACATCCGTGCCTACCACCGCTGGACTTGTGACGAGTTTTTGGTCCGAAGCGGAAGTAGCCACGGAAGTAGCCGTGGTAGTACCGCTCCCAAGAGCGGTAGTACCGGTCCCAAGCTGATAGTAAAAATTACTTCCGCTCCTACCATGGTAGTACCGCTTGACCTTTTCAGAACACCAAAACTACCATAACTTCTGCATTCGGACTCCGAATTCGACGAAACCAAGTTTGTTGGAAAGCTAGGGACAAGGGCTAACACAATCTTGAGAGAAATACCAATAATAAGCAAATGATAAAAGGCCCAAAAGAAAATGGTGAGAACCCTTCCTCGGAAAGACCGTAAAACCTCCAACACCGAAAACATCATAGAAGACGCATGCAAACTCCGTTTTCGATGAACTCTAGCTTGTCATAAAGATGACCATAAGCTCTAAGACTCACAAAGAGAACCAAACAAGAACCAATAAACATGATGCAAGGATGCAATGGTTTGAGCTCTCGACGAACGATACGATCAATCTACTCACTTGAGAGCCCCCCTTGATAGTACGGCTATCGATTCTATAACCCAGTCTCCCAACTACCACCATATGAGACCGGTAAAATAGAAAACCTATCAAGCGCAAACCTTTGCCTTGCACATGATCCACTTGAGCTAGATGATGACGATCTTGTCCTCCTCAAGATGGACCACCTTTCTTGATTGCGTTGGGTCGATGGAGACTAGATGATTGCTACCCCATACTCCACTATGGGTGAGCCACTCTTCGGCACATCTTCACAAGTCCATTGACACCACAATGGATGGAAAGCTTCAAGCACTTGATCTCTTCGTGATGCTCCACTTGAACTTGCACACGACAATCTTGATGACGATCACCACTTGATGTCATCCTTTCCATGGGTTGTATGATATCTTCCTCTTGACGCAAGCCCATGGACACGCACCTAACCCCACATAGACTCTCACATAGACCATGGGTTAGTACACAAAGTGCAATGGACAATGCTTACCATACCATGGGATCACTTGATCCCTCTCGGTACATCTTCTACGCTTTGTGAGTTGATCAACTTGATTCACTCTTGACTTAGCCTTGATCAACCTTGAATCTTTCCAACTCTTTTCGTTTGGATGATGTCTTGAAGGTAAACATGAATGATCACACAATCTTCTTCTTCAAGATATGCTTGCAATAAGCTCAACACTCACATGACCAATCTTTGGATAATTCCTTAATAGCACCTTGGTCAACACATAAACTCCTTGAAACCAACACATGGACTTCAAGAAATGCCTATGGACAAATCATGACCAATCTTTGGATAATTCCTTAATAGCACCTTGGTCAACACATAAAATCCTTGAAACCAACACATGGACTTCAAGAAATGCCTATGGACAAATCCTTCAAATATAACTCAATGCAACCATTAGTCCATAGAGAATGTTATCAATTACCAAAACCACACATGGGGGCACCGCATGTCCTTTCAGTAAACATGCACTATATTAGTATTATACAAATAAACCAAATATGCACACCTAATCTTAACCATTTCAGACCTCATGTATACAATGATATCTTCCTCAATGTGACTACTTTTAACTATAAATCTGAATAAGTGACAGGTTGTGATGCACATTCCATGATCTTGTATGATGCGTGAGATTCCGTTAGCCCCACATCTTTCCTTCCACTGCTTGAGTGAAGGAATAAATCCCGGTAGCTAAGGTTGATAGTATAACAATAATATATACAAATTTCAATACCATTTGTTGTTCCCCTTTTCCTCGGGAGTTCAAACATAATTTCTCACTGAGTATGATTCCTCGAATCAAGGTATATTAACATGTTTGCAATTTTCCATAGCAAAATGTATCACAATATCCTATGTATTTCCACTTCCAAATAATCGAAAGGTTCAAGCGTGCCTTTCATATGAAATTTATAAGATAACCAAGCTTTCAGTCCCATCAATGTGACTTTATCATTGAAAACAACAAAAATAATGTTATCCTATACAATAATAATGCAAAATATGTTACACTTACATTTGTAGATGACCACCTTGCTTCATTTGGAAAACAATATGACTTTCTATTCCATTGATGTGGAGCTTGTTATAAGACAATACCTTAATGTATTTAGTTAGCAAACCATGTCTTTATTTTCTCTTTGCCTTAATTCCTAGAGAAAGAGTTTCCACAAAGTATATTTCCGTTTGTGTAAAGAATTGAATAAGAAGAGTACCATTATAATATTCCACCAAGCCAAATTTTATTGAAACAAAAACTTGACAAACAATGGGCTTACAGTTGTTTGGTAAGACAATAAGTTTCCAAACTTTATTCTTTCTCGTTGAGTTCCTTCGTGTGTTTTCTTCCACTCGTAGCTTGCATTGATGAAAAATTTAAGCCTTCTTAAGAGACTTTAGTTATTCCTCTAAAATAAATTTAGAGTGACTTCCCCAACAACACACGATAATTACCTAGACACGATATTCCAAGTTATTTCCTCCCACTTATCCTAGGCATGTTAGTGTCAGGAGTTTCACTTGTAGTTTCCATTGGGTTCAAGATTATATATTCATATGAATATGATTATCAATAATTCCACCATTGTCCATAAAAGTATATCGAGGATAACTCCATAGTGGGGTCAAGAATTCCTAACGCTAGTCCCACTTTCCACCAGTTTTCCTTTTCTAGATAAAAAAACATATCCTTGATCCACTAGAATAACAATTAACAAATTCCTGGTGTCATATCAAGAATAACTCCATAGAGAGGAACATTGAGGAACACATGCTTGGAAATATTGTCACCTATGCCATATGTGACTTGGTCATATATTATACCAACAAAATTGATTTTTTATTAATTATGGAATTTTAAACTTTAGTGGGAGGATTGTGGTACTTGGAAAGCATATATGACGAGTATTTTGACCTGCACACCTTTTCTTAAGGTGGAAGAAGATAAAAAGTTTCACATCATCTTTTAATATATACTTATGGTATTTCTTTGGACACTCTCACGAGAGGTCAGATTATTAATTTATCTCCTTCATTGATGCTTGCACTTGAAGTGGTTATGTCTATCATTCAACATACAAGTCATAATGTTTCATTGCGCTTGTCACATTGTGTACCTTTTTTTAGATAAAGGAGAAGGACCCCCGGCCTCTGCATCTGGACGATGCATGCAGCCACTTTATTAATGATTCACACATGACCTTACAAAGTCATACGACAGTAAGACTAAAGCCACCGTCTAGGCAACATCTGTCGCTACTCCTATCCAGTTGATGAAGGGATGCTGATAGTCTGGGCCTAATACCAAACAGACCTCTCAGCCAAACCTAACATCTAAGAGCTGAGGTCCCAACCAGGACGCCTGCCGTGTATGGGGCACCCGCCAGTCCAGGCGCACTCCTCAACCAGGACGCCTGCCGGGTATGAGGCCGATGCAGCCACCTGCCATCAATCCATCTTCAGTGCCGTACTGCTGCATCTATCTTGCCCGGACTAGCTGTCGTCGACGGCACCACGACGCCAGAAAACGCCACCATCCTGAGCTCGTCCATCATCACACGCCCACCGGCAAGACCCCGCTGCTCCATGCCGCTGAGACCCACCGTTGTCCACGTGCCAGATGCCACACCGCTCCTCCTTTTGTCCCCTCCAACCAACACTTGCTCCAAACCGATGCCCCCAGGAGGGAGAACGACAGCGAAGACGTCGTCATCGTCCGATCCGGTAGACCCAGATCTAGGGTTTCCCCCGGAACCTCCCGATCAGGTTGACGTGACCTTCAACGACGATGCCTCAAGAAGGGAACGACGTCCGAGACGCCGCCATCGTCCGCTAAGACCGCAGTCAGGCGTTATTTTCACCGGAATCCACGTCGTCCCGATCTCGCGGCTGGCTGGAACCGAGCGGAGCCTCGCCACGAAGAGTACGCCGCCGTCGGTAATCCGCCGGAGATCCGTCATCTCCTTACTAGGCCCTCCACGCGCTGCCGCTCGGCGGAAGGCCACCCCGCGGCGGATCCGATCGGGGCGTTGGATCCGCAGCCACCGCCGTCACCATCTCCGCACAGATCAACCAACCTCGCCGGATGGGGCGCTGCCACCGCCATCGTCCATCTCAGGGCCGCCGCTCCGCCGGCTATGGTGCTTCGGCCACCGCCGCACGGCATGGGGTCGCCGCCCTAGCCGCCGCCTTCGGACTCCCACGAGAGGTGCCGCCCTGCCGCCTCAGATGGGATCCCGCAGCATCCACCCGCCCAGGTGCCTTCCGCGTCGGGCCCGCCGCCATCGCGGCCCACGCCGGCGGCAGAAGGAGGCGCAAGGGGCGACCTGCGACGCTAGGGTTCAGGGGCCCCTGGTGTCGCCAAGGGGGAGGCGACGCGAGGGGGAGGGTTCAAAAAATGTCACATTGTGTACTGAAATGGAAAGTCAGTTGATTAAAAAATTTCACCGTTTTAACAACTGATTGATGGAGGAAGTACACTTTAGCAATGTATCAATTGAATATGTAAAGAGCATGGAACTTCATTTACCATTGTAATATACCCCCGTATACTTTACAATTGAATGGAGGAATTAGATATCTTTGATACTCCATTGTTTTTCTTTGGAAGAAGCATTACATATTGCGTTTATATCATCTTTCATAGTCGCTCCTCATGTCTTGTAGAATGGAAGGAAGTATTTAATTTTGACAGACGATTCTCAATTAACAAATTCCTGATGTGTACTTTATAATATTTCCCAGAAACTGCCACTTCTCACGCACGTGACAAAAATCTATCACTTTGAGGGTAAATTTTCACAGACCTGCCACCTTCAGTTAGTGATCGGTTCAGACAATTTAAACACGTTTACAATAGGTGGGCCATCAGGCTGACGTGGCATAATAGTCAACTCCGTTATAGCATCTTCAGTCACGTACCTCTAATTCGATCCCCCAAACGCCTGCGGACGTGCCCATTCAGTAACCGGGCGTGTCCGTTTTGAGCCCCTGTTTGCCCATCCGCGCAACCATTATCTTATTTTCTTCCTCATATGTCCGGTCACTTGTACGTGATTGATGAAGATGAGAGAGAAATGAAAGAATGAATAAAGAAAGAGAAAATATGGTTCGTAGTACGTGGCGGAATGACCGGGCGCGTCCACGAGCCCTCATATCCTCTCAATATTTGAGATGAATATGAGTGTTCGCAGACAACTCGGTTGTATAGGGATGATATGAGGGGTCCGGTTAGGTCACGTTTTTCTTTCTCTCTTGTCCGGTCATTCGCCGGACATGTCCGAGGGCATACGAGGGATGGTTTGAGGCGTTCAACTGTAGATGCTCTTACGTTTGGCTGGAGTGTCAATAACAATTTTTTTAAAAAAATCCCCAAGGCGCGTAGTCACTACTGAAATTGTTTGTTCGGTCGGGTGCGTGTGCACCAGGGAAAGAGACGATGCAGATGCAGCTTCTTCGCCCCTGGCTTCCTTACAGCTTCCACGAACAAACGCAGGAAGCGTCTCTAGCAGCACCAACCAGCGAGTCAACAACTTATCTACGATGCGTCCCCCCAGCTCGTCAACGTCGTCTTCCTCCCTTCATCCGGAAATAGAAAACGTCCTGAACTCTCCTGTCTGCTAAGTGCTGCCTTTCAGGGAGGAGAAGGAGGTTGTCGACTTGTCGAGGTGTGCCGGGAGAAGATGCCGCCGCCGGCGAACCCTGCCGCGAGCGTCGCGGTGCACCCATGCTTGAAGACGCACGGAAAGGAGGTCGCTAGGCTGCACCTGTTCGACTGGATCGTGCTGCTCCTGCTCGTCGCCACGACCGGCGCGCTCGGCCTGGTCCAGCCGTTCCACCGCTTCGTGGCACAAGACATGATGTCGGACCTCCGGTACCCCATGAAGGGCAGCACCGTGCCCGACTGGGCCGTGCCGGTACGCCCCATCTTCTCAAGAAGAAACATGTTCTGGGTTACATACATCACTGATGAAATCGCAGCTGCAGTTTCCCGGAGTGAGCTTTGATTTAGTGGTTTTGGGATTTTCATGCAGGTCATTGCCATCGTTGTGCCGATGGTTTTCATCGTCGGAATATACATCAAGAGGAGGAACGTCTATGACCTGCATCACGCTATCCTTGGCAAGTTAATTTCCCTTCTTTGTTCTTACGCAAGCTAATTTGATTTTTCTGGGGCAGTGATGCCTCTGCGTGGTCACTAAGCTTATTTCTGACATGCACACAATATTCCCAAGCAGGCCTCCTGTTTTCCGTTCTTATAACCGCTATCGTGACCGTTGCGATCAAGGATGCGGTTGGGCGGCCGCGCCCGGACTTCTTTTGGCGCTGCTTTCCTGATGGAGTGCCGGTGAGTTCATCAGACAACTTCCTCGGAACCAGTAGTAGCTTGCTTGTTTCTCCTTGACACCACTGTAAAATTTACACGATTTTTCTAGTTTGAGTTATAAGTAGAATGGTGCTGGGCCATCCATCCTGTGACTCCGAGCTAACGAATAATCTACCTCAACACTCGATTTTAGAAGTACAACAACGTCACCGGAGATGTGATATGCCACGGTGATCACGGCGTAATCAAAGAGGGGTACAAGAGCTTCCCGAGCGGGCATGCTTCAGGTAAGTGCAGAAAGCCACTCTCCGAATCTCTGACACCGACTATCCATTTTTCCCGGTTTGCGAAATCCTCTCGCTCTTGCAATGGCTGATTCTTTTTTCTTGTCCCCTTCAAGGTGCTTTTGCTGGGCTTGGATTTCTGTCATGGTACCTGGCAGGCAAATTGAAGGCCTTCGACCGAAGAGGCCACGTCGCCAAGCTCTGCATCGTTCTTCTGCCACTGCTTCTGGCAACAATGGTTGCAATATCGCGGGTGACTGACTACTGGCACCACTGGCAGGATGTGTTTGCTGGTGGAGTCCTTGGTGGGTGTCAAATTCAGTTCAGTTAGTTTCCGTTTACTATAACTCTGACGATTCCTGAATTAAGATCACACAGCGGCTGATCGTGCTTGATATAACTCCGCAGGATTGGTCGTTGCTTCGTTTTGCTACCTTCAGTTCTTTCCGCCGCCCTACAGTGAACACGGTATGATGCATAGTTTCCGTTCGGAAATAACTAATGTGGTTTATTTCCGAACGGAAGTACTCCCTCCGTTCCTTGATATAAGGTGTATAGATTTTTGAGAAAAAATTTAAAATATAAAGTGTATTGCGTTGCACCACTTATTTGGATAATTTTTTAAGGGATTTGATTACATTTTTTTATATAGGACAAGCTCCTCTATTTTCTCATGTCAATTAGTCAGGTGTAATCTCTCCCAAAACTTATGAAATTTTTCCTTCACATGCGTTCTTTAATTTTCGTGTCAAAAACTATACACCCTATATTTAGGAACGGAGGGAGTATATTATATCAGAATTGTGAAGACGTCTGCAGCCACTTTAAAACTCCACGACTAAGCAAGTCTTTCTCCTCCTTTCATCAACCTATAGTCAAAGGGATGGCATTCAGAAAACCTATAGTCAAAAGCTGCTAGCATAGGTGGACATATGAAAAGGCAATGGGCCTGTTCTTGAATCACCAACGCATATCGTTTTTTTCTTTTGCGAGTAACACCAATGCATATCATTTCGAACAAAGATAGTCAATAAAAATGAAACTTTTGACCAAATAGCTAATTTATGCTGTATTTTATAATATAGATAATCATAAGACCAACAAGTTACAAAAGTTATTTCATGAACTGTTGAATAACAGGAGTTTGGCCCCATGCGTACTTGGAGCACATTCGTCGTCCGGAGGGTGAAATGCAAGCGCAATCAACAACAAACTCGAATATGCACCATAACTCACTGCCACTTGATCTTTCTGGATCAAATGAGACGAGAACCACCAGCTATGCACTGGATTCCATGGAAGAAGGGAGCAGAGATCAGTGACAGATGAATGTATGGTTTTCGTTTATTTATTTTATTTTATTCTTGTAATGCAGTATGACTTCGTACCATGGCAGTACGTGGAAAATATATGTCAATACTGATGGGCCAATAACCGCCAATAGCATAATTATAAGTGAGGAATTTCATGAATGCAGAAGTCATTTATAGATTTTCCTCTTTTTTAGAATCCTTATAGATTTTCTCAAGACAATGACGCTGTTTGGAGTGATGGGCCCTGTCTTCACAGACAATCCTAATGCCACAGAACTTGGAGCGGAGTTGGGTTGCAATTGTGTTTCAGTAGTCGGTCTCATCTGCTCTGTTCGATCAGAATCCTATTTGACGCCTTTATCATCAAATAGAGTGTATTTGGTACGGGGCGCACCCCCCCTCCCCCCCCCCCTTCTCGCTAGAATTAACTGGGCTGCCGGCCGATTTCTTTCACCCACAGTTGTGCAAACCTTCTAGAAGGTTCCCACCGGTTTACTGGATTGGGTTTTCCGATGGTTTTTTCCACACGGTTTTTGTTGGTTTTTTGTTTTTCTTTTTTCATTATGTTTTCATATTTTTTATTTTTTCCAAAAAATTAAGAAGTATTTTAAATTCGTGAGTTTCTTTCAAAGTTCTAAACTTTTCAAATTTTGTGCTTTTTCTGTAGTTTGAAAATTTTTCACAAATTTTGAAATTATTCTTAAATTTGTGAACTTTTTTACTTCTATTTATCAAAACCAAATTCTTGAAAAACTTATGTATTTTTCTCTAATTCGTGAATTTTTTGTTGAACTTTTTAAAATAATTTATTTTGTAAAAAATTGTGAACTTTTCTTAAATTCTTGATTTTTTTAATCTAGAATTGTGAAATTTTTTCATATTCGTGGTCTTTGAAAAAATTGTGAACCTTTTTCCAAATTCATGAACTTTTTTCAAATATCTGATTGTTTTTCAAATTCTTGAACGTTTTTTGTTATCATGAAAAATTTCAAATTTTTGAAAAGGGAACGGTCAGAGGTCAAGTGTCAAACGTCAATTGACGACCAAGGTAGCGATGATAGATCGAGCGAGCCTGCCTATGATGAGACGAATGATCGAGCTTAATGGGCCAGCCCATTCGACCTTCTGCATGAGCGCCGACTAAGCAAACGGGTGGAATGGCGCCGTATAGGAGATCTCCGTGTTCAAGGGGTCGCGCCTCACTTTGTTTTTAGAGTCAGAGCTACTGAGGAGGGTCCCTTGCGGTGACGATGATGCAAGACGGGTGCTTGGTTCTGGCGCTCGCTCAATGCAGGCCCAACGCTTTTTCTCTAGCAATGCTCGTCGACACATGTAGCGAACTATTTGGCATTGGCCGATGCAAGCCTTGGCATTATGTCGGTGGTCGTCAATGGTGCAGTCAGAGTCGCTGCCTTGCTGAGTAGTGATGACGATGACATCGGATTGGAAGCTCCGAGTGCCTTGTTTTTGCAGGCATGTTGTACCGGTTTTCGCTTAGTTTTTCATTATTTAACCAGTCAACTATCTTCTTTGTTAATGAATTCGAGATCCTTTTGGGCTGACTTAAAAAATATAAAAAAATAATTGCATGAAAAGAAAGAAAGAAACCGAGCGGAATAGCTTTTGTTTTTGATTTCGAATGCCTTCCCACCCTCTCCGGTCCATGCCTCGTACACCCATTCCTTGTCAATATATATGTGAAATTCTTCGGGAGACATTGGAGAAAGAGCAAGAAAACTAAAGAAAAGCGTTAGTGCATTGAACTCGAAATCCAAACTGTGCTAGCTAAGAACAAAAAAGAGAATATAATCGAGAAATATTGATTCTGACTAGTTGGTAAGAGGCCTTTGAATTCTTTGGATAAAAGAACAGGAAATCCATCCCTTCGGGGACATCCGATAAAAAAGAACAGGAAATCCTTTGAGTGCTAAGTCGATGCCTCGTTGATCCATCCTAGTCAAAGCCGCTACTGTACGTAATCCTATTTTTGCTCTTGTATCCTGCACGCATGTTAGACGTGCTGCTCGTTCACGGATCGTTCTGTGCAGCGACGCCCGTTTGATTGATACCGACGGTATCCTCGACCAACGTGGCGGCAGCGACGCTACCGACACCGGCGCAGCAGCCTCTATCTTGCGGCAAAGTGCATCATCTTAATTTCGAATTTCGACCCTGGTGGGGGTGTGTATGTATATATGCACGTATAGAGCAAAATACGTCATCTGCTGACCGAATCTTCTTCTGGCCCATCAACCGTTTTATACAGGCATTGCCCCTGATATTTGGTAAAATGAATAGGATATACATACAACATGGGCTGAAGAACATGATTTTAGATCTGAAAACCAGCCAACCAAGAATGCCTCGACAACGATCCACAAAATGATTGGCCCCTAGATGCACATGACTGGCACGGGATGTGCCAGGACTTGGGACTCAGCCCAGTCTGGATTCGCTCTTTTGCCCACATGGTCATGGTCATGCCAACCAACTTATGCCCAACACATGTGGATTTCTCCCATACAGGAGTATGTAATCTTACATGGAGCACCCTGTTTTTCCCTGGCGCGCCAAGGTCCCTTCGCACATAAATCTCCAGCGGCAAAGGAACTATGACCCCGTGCCCGGTTCCAAAGAAAAGTCAGTGATCGCCACGGGAAGAACAACTTTTGGCTCTACTGGACATACCACGTGAAAACCATTGACGGGTGTAGACGTAGTACTAGCATAGTGCGGGTTAATGTTTTTACCCATGTACAACCTTGCTCCACGTAATTGGTCCACAAGTTAGAGCAACTCCACGAGGCGACTCATTTCATCCGTTGGCGTTCGTTTAAGTTGTCGCGGATATAAAAATGCGGCCCAACGCGCCGACTAAAATGGACACGCGTCCGCTTCTTCGTCCGCGGGCGACCCATTCCCGACCCATTTTTTAGCCGGATTTGCGTCGGCGCGGACACGAGGAGGACGCGCGCGCGCTCGCCTTCTCCTCTCCCAGGCCCGCTGGTCGGTGGCACATTGGCCTCCCCCATCCAACAGTAACCCTCGCCCACCTCCTTCGTCGTCAACGCCGCTGCCCATTTTTGCCAGCGAATCTGCCAGCTGCATGCGCCTCCACATCCGCCCAACAACGCCGCCAACTCCCACGTCGCCCACCACCGTCGTCTTGCCGTTGGGGAGCCGACTGCTTCCCATCCCCGCTCCCCCCACCACACAGCCGTCCGCGACCAAGAAGCCGCATCGCCGCCCCGGCCAGATCCTCACCGGCACGCTCATCTAACGCCGGCCCACTCGTCGGACGCCTGCAGGGCAGCTAGCTGGTCTGTGCGCACCGCGACTCCCTTCGCCGGCCGTCTCCTTCGTCGACACCCGCAAACTGTTCGACAATTTGCCAAGGTACAAAATGGACTCCGCCGACGAGTATTTTTTTCACAATTTCCTTTGCGACTCGGACGATTCGTCGTCTGATGATGAGGAGGAGATATTGGCTGCCGTGATGGTCCATCACTGCTACCTCTTGAGCACTGCGTTGGTTTTTTCCTTAAAGAGGGAAGGGTGATGCAGCAAAGTAGCGTAAGTATTTTCCTCAGTTTTTGAGAACCAAGGTATCAATCCAATAGGGGACTACACGCAAGTCGCCTCGTACCTACACAAACAAATAAGAACCTTGCAACCAACGGGATAAAGGGGTTGTCAATCCCTTCACGGCCACTTGCAAAAGTGAGATATGATAGAGATAATAAGATAAGTATTTTTGGCATTTTTTATGATATAGATTGAAAGTAAAGATTGCAAAGTAAAATAGATTGGAAACTCATATGATGAAAAATAGACCCGGGGCCATAGGTTTCACTAGTGGCTTCTCTCAAGATAGCATAAGTATTATGGTGGGTGAGCAAATTACTGTCGAGCAATTGATAGAAAAGTGCATAGTTATGAGAATATCTAGGCATGATCATGTATATAGGCATCATGTCCGCGACAAGTAGACCAAACGATTCTCAGATATCTACTACTATTACTCCACACATCCACCGCTATCCGGCATGCATCTAGAGTATTAAGTTCATAAGAACAGAGTAACGCATTAGGCAAGATGACATGATGTAGAGGGATAAACTCAAGCAATATGATATAAACCCCATCTTTTTATCCTCGATGGCAACAATACAATGCGTGCCTTGCTGCCCTCGGCCACATCGGGAAATGACATCGCAAGATTGAACCCAAAGCTAAGCACTTCTCCCATTGCAAGAAAGATCAATCTAGTAGGCCAAACCAAACTGATAATTCGAAGAGACTTGCAAAGATAACAAATCATACATATAAGAATTCAGAGAAGAACCAAATATTGCTCATAGATAATCTTGATCATCAACCCACAATTCATCGGATCTCGACAAACACACCGCAAAAAGAATTAAATCGAATAGATCTCCAAGAGAATCAAGGAGAACTTTGTATTGAGATCCAAAGAGAGAGAAGAAGCCATCTAGCTAATAACTATGGACCCGAAGGTCTGTGGTAAACTATTCACACATCATCGGAGAGGCTATGGTGTTGATGTAGAAGCCCTCCGTGATCGATTCCCCTTCCGGTGGAGCGCCGGAAAAGACCCCAAGATGGGATCTCACGGATACAGAAGGTTGCGGCGGTGAAAATAGGGTTTCGTGGTGGTTCTGGATGTTTTTGGGGTATATGGATATATATAGGAGGAAGAAGTAGGTCGGCGGAGCTGCAAGAGGCCCACGAGGGTGGGGGGCGCGCCCAGGGGGGCAGGCGCGCCTCCCTGCCTTGTGGCCTCCTTGCTTCTTTCTTGACGTCCACTCCAAGTCCCCCGGATCACGTTTGTTCAAAAAATAACTCTCCCGAAGGTTTCATTCCATTTGGACTCCGTTTGATATTCCTTTTCTGCGAAACACTGAAATAGGCAAAAAAAAGTAGCAATTTGTACTGGGCCTTCGGTTAATAGGTTAGTCCCAAATAATATAAAAGTGCTTAGTAAAGCCCATTAAACATCCAAAATAGACAATATAATAGCATGGAACAATAGAAAATTATAGATACGTTGGAGATGTATCAAGCATCCCCAAGCTTAATTCCTGCTCGTCCTCGAGTAGGTAAATGATAAAAACATAATTTTTGATGTGGAATGCTACCTAGCATATTTCTCAATGTAATTTCCTTTATTGTGGAACGAATGTTCAGATCCGAAAGATTGAAGACAAAAGTTTAATATTGACATGAAAATAATAATACTTCAAGCATACTAACAAAGCCATCATGTCTTCTCAAAATAACATGGCCAAAGAAAGTTATTCCTACAAAATCATATAGTCTGGCTATGCTCTATCTTCATCACATAAATTATTTAATCATGCACAACCCCGATGACAAGCCAAGCAATTGTTTCATACTTTTGATGTTCTCAAACCTTTTCAATCTTCACGCAATACATCAGCGTGAGTCATGGATATAGCACTATACGTGGAATAGAATGGTGGTTGTGGAGAAGACAAAAGAGAAGATAGTCTCACATCAACTAGGCGTATCAACGGGCTATGGAGATGCCCATCAATAGATACCAATATGAGTGAGTAGGGATTGCCATGCAACGGATGCACTAGAGCTATAAGTGTATGAAAGCTCAACACAAGAAACTAAGTGGGTGTTCATCTAACTTGCTTGCTCACGAAGACCTAGGGCATTTTTTAGGAAGCCCATCATTGGAATATACAAGCCAAGTTCTATAATGTAAAATTCCCACTAGTATATGAAGGTGACAACATAGGAGACTCTCTATCATGAAGATCATGGTGCTACTTTGAAGCACACGTGTGGTAAAAGGATAGTAACATTGTCCCTTCTGTCTTTTCCTCTCATTTTTTTATTTTTTTATTTGGGCCTTTCTCTTTTTTTTATGGCCTTTTTCTTTTCTTTTTTCTTTTCGTCCAGAGTCCCATCCCGACTTATGGGGGAATCACAGTCTCCATCATCCTTTCCTCACTTGAGACAATGCTCTAATAATGATGATCATCACACTTTTATTTACTTACAACTCAAATTTACAACTCAATACTTGGAACAAAATATGACTCTATATGAATGCCTCCGGCGGTGTACCAGGATATGCAATGAATCAAGAGTGATATGTGTGAAAGAATTATAAAGGTGGCTTTGCCACAAGTACGATGTCAACTACATGATCATTCATGGCAATATGACAATGATGAAGCGTGTCATAACAAACGGAACGGTGGTAAGTTGCATGGCAATATATCTCGGAATGGCTATGGAAATGCCATAATAGGTAGGTATGGTGGCTGTTTTGAGGATGATATACGGTGGGTGTATGATACAGGCGAAAGGTGTGTGGTATTAGAGAGGCTAGCAATGGTGGAAGGATGAGAGTGCGTATAATCCATGGACTCAACATTAGTCATAAAGAACTCACATACTTATTGCAAAAAATTATTTAGTTATCGAAACGAAGTACAACACGCATGCTCCTAGGGGCATAGATTGGTAAGAAAAGACCGTTGCTCGTCCCCGACCGCCACTTGTAAGGAAGACAATCAATAAATGAATCATGCTCCGACTTCATCACATAACGGTTCACCATACGTGCATGCTACGGGAATCACAAACTTTAGAACAAGTATTTCTCAAATTCACAACTACTCAACTAGCATGACTCTAATATCACCATCTTCATATCTCAAAACAATCATCAAGTATCAAACTTCTCATAGTATTCAATGCACTTTATATGATAATTTTTATTATACACATCTTGGATGTTCATCATATTAGGACTAATTTTATAGACAAAGCAAACTACCATGCTGTTCTAAAAGACTCTCAAAATAATATAAGTGAAGCATGAGAGATCAATAATTTCTATAAAATAAAACCATCACCGTGCTCTAAAAAGATATAAGTGAAACCTTTGGAGCAAAATTATCTAGCTCAAAAGATATAAGTGAAGCACATAGAGTATTCTAATAAATTCCGATTCATGTGTGTCTCTCCCAAAAGGTGTGTATAGAAAGGATGATTGTGGTAAACTAAAAAGCAAAGACTCTAATCATAGAAGATGCTCCAAGCAAAACACATATCATGTGGTGAATAAAAATATAGCCTTAAGTAAAGTTACCGATGGACGAAGACGAAAGAGGGGATGCCTTCCGGGGCATCCCCAAGCTTAGGCTTTGGTTGTCCTTGAATTTTACCTTGGGGTGCCTTGGGCATCCCCAATCTTAGGCTCTTGCCACTCCTTATTCCATAATCCATCAAATCTTTACCCAAAACTTTAAAACTTCACAACACAAAACTCAACAGAAAATCTTACGAGCTCCGTTAGTATAAAAAACAAATCACCACCATAAGGTACTGTAATGAACTCATCCTTTATTTATATTGGTGTTAAACCTACTGTATTCCAACTTCTCTATGGTTCATACCCTCCGATACTAGCCATAGATTCATCAAAATAAACAAACAACACACAAAAAATAGAATCTGTCAAAAAACAGTAATGTCTATAGTAATCTGGATCAAACGTATACTTATGTAACTTCAAAAATTCTGCAAATAAATTGGTGGACGTGAGGAATTTATCTATTAATCATCTGCAAAAGAATCAACCTAATAGCATTCTCCAGTAAAAAATGGCAGCTAATCTCGTGAGCGCTAAAGTTTCTGCTTTTTACAGCAAGATCATAAAGACTTCATTCAAGTCTTCCCAAAGGTTCTACTTGGCATAAAAGCTAATTTAAACATAAAACCACATCTAAATAGAAGCTAGATGAATTATTTATTACTAAACAGAACCGAAAAAGCAAGAAACAAAAATAAAATTGGGTTGCCTCCCAACAAGCGCTACCGTTTAACGCCCCTAGCTAGGCATAAAGGTAAGAATAGATCTAGGTATTATTATCTTTGGTATGCAATCCATAAGTGGCTCTCATAATAGATTCATAAGGTAATTTAATTTTATTTCTAGGAAAGTGTTCCATGCCATTCCTTAACGGAAATTGGAATCTAATATTTCCTTCTTTCATATCAATAATTGCACCAATCGTTCTAAGGAAAGTGAGGGAGTCCTGGACTAAGGAGTCCTCGGGCATCCGGCCTGTTATCCATGGGCCGGACTGATGGGCTGTGAAGACATGAAGACCGAAGACTGTACCCATGTCCGGATTGGACTCTACTTGGCGTGGGAGGCAAGCTTGGCGACCGACTATGAAGATTCCTTCTTGTGTAACCGACTCTATGTAAACCCTATATCCCCCCGGTGCCTATATACCGGAGGGATTAGTCCGGAAAGGATATATTCATTACCATAGTCATACATGCTAGGCTTCTAGGGTTTAGCCATCACGATCTCGAGGTAGATCAACTCTTGT
The DNA here is from genome assembly GCA_021605145.1 of Aegilops bicornis. Lineage (NCBI taxonomy): Eukaryota > Viridiplantae > Streptophyta > Magnoliopsida > Poales > Poaceae > Aegilops > Aegilops bicornis. Next base: position 575,276,217 of record CM038675.1, read on the forward strand.
AATACTCATATTCATCAAGATCAATCAAGCAGGAAGTAGGGTATTACCTCCTTAGAGAGGGCCCGAACCTGGGTAAAACATCGTGTCCCCCGTCTCCTGTTACCATCGATTCTAGACGCACAGTTCGGGACCCCCTACCCGAGATCCGCCGGTTTTGACACCGACATTGGTGCTTCCATTGAGAGTTCCACTGTGCCGTCAACAAGAGGTTCGATGGCCCCTCCGATCATCTATAGTGACGCTGTCCAAGGAGGAACCTTCCTCCCCGGACAGATTTTTGTATTCGGCGGCTTCGTACTGCGGGCCAACTCGCTTGGCCATCTGGAGCAGATTGATAGCTACGCCCCTGGCCACCAGGTCAGATTTGGAAGCTTGAACTACGTTGCGGATATCCGTGGAGACTTGATCTTTAAAGGATTCGAGACCGCGGCGATCGCTCCCCCTCGCCCTGATGAACATGACTTAAATCTGTCATCGAATCACATCCAGGAGATGGCTCCTGTTGCTGCAACGGCCTTAGAACCGAAGCAGATCGTGCCATCTGAGGCCACAGAGTCCACGGTGTTGGAGCCGCACACGGACTCGACGCCCCGCAGTATTCGCGCCAATGGAACTCCGGACTCGTCTCCGGTTATTAGTTCTGGACCGGGTACGCCTGCGGACACCGAGCTGGATCGGTTATCAATTTTTGAATTTAGCGCCGCAGACATCTTCCAGCACTCACCTTTGGGTGATGTGCTAAACTCTCTAAAGAATTTGTCCTTGGAGAAGGACTCACAGCCGGACTATGTTCGGTTCGAGCTAGAGGCTGATGACGGGGAATTTTGCTTCCCACCCACCACCCACTTCATAGCCACCGTCGACGACTTAACCGACATGCTTGATTACGGCTCCAAAGACATCGACGGTATGGACGACGATGCCGACAAGGGGCAAGGCCAGGACCCGCCATTTACTGGACGTTGGACGACCACCTCTTCGTACGATGTGTACATGGTCGACACACCTAAAAAAGCTAGCGACGATGACAAAGGGGATCCAGTTGCGAATAAACCTTATGAGACACAGTCCAAGCGCCGGCGCCCTAAACGCCGTTCTAAGCCTCGCCGCTCAAAAGATGGCAACACTGGCACCGGAGAAAATAGTACTCCGGGCAACGCCGAAAACAATGAAGACCTTGTTGGAGCTGCATCCGAACAGGAGGAACAAGACAACGGGCAAGATGACCCTGATAAACAGGCCATGCCCAATGACCCGGACGATGATAGTTATCATCCAGTCTCCGAAGATGAGGAGAGCCTCGACAGCGAGGATTTCATCGTGCCTGAGGCACCCCTAGAGCACGAGCGCTTGAAGCGCCAGCTAATAGCTACTGCCAGAAGCCTAAAGAAAAAGCAGCAGCAGCTCCAAGTCGATCAAGACTTACTTATCGACAGATGGACCGATGTCCTGGCAGCCGAAGAATACGGCCTTAAGCGCCCAACCAAGAGTTACCCAAAGCGCAGACTGCTACCTCAGTTTGATGAGGAGGCACCAGATCCCATACCTCCCTCGCGTAATGAGGACCGACCACCACGTGGCCGGGATAGTGCGGCGGACCGACCACCCCGCGGTTGGGATAAAATGGCAACTCAGGCCGAACAACATCCTGCCCCACCGCCTCGTAAAAACAGGGACAAAACAACTCGGGACCATGCATACGACCTTCGGCAGGATCTGGACAACAGAGCAGGACATCCCAGATCAATCTACGGATCGTGAGGACGCCTCCCGACTCGGGATGACGGCTACCTATTCGGACGTGACAAACCTAGTCACACCCGGGCCGATAACCGCAGACGGACTTCATCGGAGGTGCGCCGTGACGTGGCCCGATATAGAGGCGCCGCACACCCTCTCTGCTTCACAGATGAAGTACTGGATCACAAATTCCCCGAGGGGTTCAAGCCCGTCAATATTGAATCATACGACAGAACAACTGATCCCGCAATATGGATTGAGGACTTTATTCTCCACATCCACATGGCCCGCGGAGACGACCTCCACGCCATCAAATACCTCCCACTAAAGCTCAAAGGGCCAGCTCGACACTGGCTAAATAGCCTGCTTGAAAACTCCATCGGCAGCTGGGAGGACTTGGAAGAAGCCTTCCTTGACAACTTCCAAGGTACATATGTCCGGCCACCCGATGCCGATGACTTAAGCCACATAGTTCAACAACATGAGGAATCAGCCAGAAAATTCTGAACTAGGTTCCTAACCAAAAAGAACCAGATCGTCGACTGTTCGAATGCAGAAGCCCTAGCGGCCTTTAAACACATCATACGTGACGAATGGCTAGCACGCCACCTTGGCCAAGAAAAGCCGAAATCCATGGCAGCCCTCACAGCACTCATGACCCGCTTTTGCGCGGGTGAGGACAGCTGGCTGGCTCATAGCAAAAACACAGCCAGCGAGGCAGGCCCCTCCGAGGCCAAGAACAGCACCGGCAAGCTCCGGTGCAATAGGCACAAACGCCAAAACAATGGTGATAACACCGATGACACCACAGTTAACGCCGGATTCAGCGGTTCCAAGTCCGGCCAACAGAAGAAGCCCTACAAAAGGAATAGTGAGGGGCCATCCAGCCTGGACCGCATACTTGATCGTCCGTGCCAGATACATGGCACCCCAGATAAACAAGCCAATCATACCAACAGAGATTGTTGGGTTTTTAAACAGGCTGGCAAGTTGAATGCCGAGAACAAAGAAAAGGGATCACAAAGCGAGGACGGGACGAAGAGCCCGACAGTACCAACACCGGGGCGTAAGAAATTTCCCCTCAAGTCAAAACGGTGAACATGATATACGCTACACATCCCCAAAAGGGAGCGCAAGCGCACTCCGGACGCTCTGGCGGTCGAGCCAGTCGCCCCAAAATTCAATCCGTGGTCATCATTCCCGATCACCTTTGATCGTCGAGATCACCCAACTAGTATCCGCCATGGCGGTTCGGCCGCACTGGTCCTCGACCCAATCATCGACGGATTTCACCTAACACGAGTCCTGATGGATGGCGGAAGCAGCCTCAACCTGCTCTATCAGGATACAGTGCGGAAGATGGGCATTAATCCCTCACGAATCAAACACACAAGGACTGCCTTTAAAGGAGTCATACCAGGCGTAGAGGCCCGTTGTACGGGCTCAATCACGCTGGAGGTGGTCTTCGGTTCTCCGGACAACTTCCGAAGCGAAGACTTAATCTTCGATATCGTCCCCTTCCGCAACGGCTACCACACACTGCTTGGACAAACCGCGTTTGCTAGATTCAACGCAGTGCCACACTATGCTTATCTCAAGCTCAAGATGCCCGGTCCACGCGGTGTCATAACAGTCAATGGAAACACTGAACGCTCCCTCCGAATAGAAGAGCACACAGCCGCCCTTGCAGCAGAGGTACAGAGTGGCCTTCTCAAGCAGAACCGTAATTCGGCTGCCGAGCCCCTGGACATCACCAAGAGGGTCCGGACCACACCGCAACAGGACAGCGCGACTCGTCAAGAGCTCGATTAGCAACTTCGGCCTCCGTCCCAGTCCCGATGAGGTAGTGGCATTAAATGACGGCAGCGTACATAATTACGCACACAAAATTCCATGGGCATCGACGGAGGCACAAGCTAGCCCGGGATCTACAGTTCGGCTAGACCGATCCCGGACACACATATAACTTTACTATTTCCTTTCCCTTTTTTCCAGGTTTCTCTTATGCGGGTCTCCTTCGACGGCCTGATTAATGGTCCTGTCAAAGGATAAACACACCGGACTGACATGGAGCACAGGCGTACATGGGAAGCCCTAGAGGCTAACTCGGCGATTACTCTATCCGTTTTTAGGACCCATGCGCAGCTCGCCTTTGGTTGTGGCATGTTGTCACAGCCCCAGATCAAACCTAGAGCTTGCTTGTAACTAGTAGCATTGCATCCATGCATCATGTTTAATTTCCATGAAATTTGAAATGGGGATGATCAAGCCCTAGCACTAAAGCAATTCAAATAGGTTTAAATTCAAAAATATTTTCAAAAACCCAAAGTGGTTTGCAAAAATGTTCATGATTAATGGAAAAAGGTGAAAACCATATCCAGAGGTGATGGATATTTTCCAAGACATTTCTGGATTTTGAATAAACCATATGGTATTTGAATTGGGTCATTTAAATACTATTAATATTATTTTTAAATGCTCCAACAATTCTGAAAATAGTTAAGGGCCTCTGTAATAATTTAGTTAATGCCCACAATTATTTTCAGGATTTATTTAAATGGTTTAGTATTTTACTAAACTAAAACAAAACAGAAAATAGAAAACAGAAATAATAAAAGAGAGGGAGAGAAGCCAACCTACCGGCGCCCAACCGCCCAACCTTTCCCCCCTCTCTCGCTCATGGCCCGGTTGGTGGCCCAGCCCACCAACCGACACGCCGCTCGTCGCCTACCTCTGCCAGTAGGCAGAGGAGGGACACGGCGACGCGCCGAGCTCGCCACCTCCTCCCTGCTCGCCTGCCTGGCCTCCCCGACCTCCTTGCGACGCCACGACGACGCCCGTGCCCCTCGCCTCCTCTCCCTCACTCGCCTCCCTCTCTTTCCCCTGGCCCTCTTCCCCGAGCTCACCGAACGGAGCTGCCGCCACCGACGAGCTCCATCGCGCCACCGCCACCCCTTCTCCTCCCGACATATCCCCGAGCTCACGAGCCTCTCTTACCTCCTCACCGAGCCTCCTGACGCCGGAGGCGCCCGAGGCGCCGCCCCACCATTTTCCCCTTCCGGACCATGGGACTTCGCCGTCAATTCGCCGGCTCAGTGCCCCCCGAGCTCGCCGATGCCATCATCGCACTCAGGTGAGCCCCCGAGTTATTTCCCCCTCTTCCCCGACTCGTTCCCCTCCTCTAGCTACCGTCTCCACTACGGCCGAAGCTCGCCGCCGCCGTGCCTCGTCGCCGGCGTGGCTGGAGCCCCAATGACCAAGCCAACCTCACCACCGCCTCACCGCAGCACTGGGGACCCGTAGCGCCTCCGTTTCCCTCTAGTGCGCTGCAGCTGCCGAGCCCGAGCTCGCCCGAGCTCCGGCCAAGATAGGTCGCCGCTGGCCGATTCCGGCCGCCTCGAGCTCAAACCCTTCCACCAAGAGCTTCGGCTCATCCTCACTCCATCTGGATGGGTTCCCTGCCCATTTGGTGGCCGGAATGGCAATTGCACTTGCGCTGGCCGGCTCGCCGGCTGCTAAACGCCGGCGCCACGACTGACCGGTGTGGGTTGACCCACTGCCCGGTTTGACCTCCCCCTCTCCCCACTGACATGCGGGCCCCGCCCGGCTAACTAATCTAGTTTAGGTTTAAATTAATTTAACTTAACCTAGGTTAGTGCTAATTAACTAGGTTAGTTTAGTTAGTCACTGACGTGTGGCCCCCACACGCCAGTTTGACCTGGGCGCCTGTTGACCCGCCGACGTCACATTGACGTCAGTCGATTTAATAACTAGGTTTCTAGATTTATTTTAATTCAGTAAATTTCAAAAAATACTCTAAACTTCTAAAAATCATATAAATTCAACCGTAACTCGGATGGAAATAATTTATATATGAAAAATGATCAGAAAAATATGAAGAATCTGTTTATGCCATGATCATGCATGTTTGAACAAGTTAACCTCACTGAATAGGATGAATCATGATTAGGGTAACTTATGAACTAGCATTTGGAGTTGGAGTTCAACCTTGTTTGAATTCCACTTCAATTAACTTGGATTATTATTGCATTAGGTGAATTCAGTACCTTAACATGATCATGCATCATATATGTGCATTGCATTGATTGTGCTCTCTCTTGTTTGCGGTAATTGTCCCTCCGTAGAGCGATGTACCGACGATGATTATTCGATGACACCGATGAAGAACTATTATCTTCGAAGTGCTGTGCAAGCAAAACCCCTTGTTCATTCCGATACAATCCCACTCTCTCGCTCCTGCTCTATTTTACTGCATTTAGGACAACAATGAATCATGTGTTACTTGCTGCGGTAGTCGAACCCCTTGATCCTTTGCATGACTGTCATTCCACAAGAATTAGATGAAACCCACTAGCATGAGTAGGAATTGTTTGAGCCATGTTGTGCCTACTCATTTATGCTTGTTTGTCATGCCCGCCATCGCTTAGAGTTGAGTCGGGTCTGATTCATTGGGAATGAATTGGAATTGTTATGAACATGTCCTATTGTGTATGAGCTAAGTGTGTGAACACGATTTGGTAAAGGTAGCGGTGAGAGGCCATGTAGGAGTACATGGTGGGTTGTCCCATTGAAACCGTCCTCGTGAACCGAGATCTGTATTTGTGATCCATGAAACAGTTACTACCACGCATTGGGATCCTTAATTGACCCTCTCGGCTTCTTAACCACCCTTGTTCCTGGTCCGGAGTTGCAAGTAGTTTCGTGTTTGTAGTATCTTTGGGGGCCGACGCAACGCTGACCTTAGGGGTGGGTTGTGTTGCGGTAGGCACCGTGGCCCGGTGTACCGAGTGCCCGCTTGGTATCTCGGGAACCCCGCACACATCGCTCGGGCTGTATGGGAAACCTCGGCGGACTCCCTGCGGATGGAACCGAATAGGCGATAAACCCGGACTAGGGACTTGAGTGTTTAGGTAGGTCGTGGCCGACACCCACGTTGGGCTTCCGCTTGAAGGTTGCCGAGTACATGTCGTGTAAACGGCGGTAAGTGGTGAGCGTGTGTGAAGAAGTACACCTGCAGGGTTTAATATAATCTATTCGAATAGCCGTGTCCACGGAAAAGGACTTCTGGGTTGCCTATATCGGTTCATAGACAAGTGAAAGTGGATACCCTAAAATGCGCAAGATAAGCGTGGAGTGCTATGGATGGCGTTCTCGTAGGAAGACGGAGCGGGTCCATAGTGGTGTATTGATATGGTGAATATGTGGACTCGTGTGCGCCACCTCAAAAGAGTTACTTGCAATCGTAGTTCAGATAGCCACCGAGTCAAAGTCGGCTTGCTGCAGCCAAACTCTACCCCCCTTTGATCTTGATGCATATGTAGTTAGTTCGATGTAAGTCTTGCCGAGTACAATTGTACTCACGTTTGCTTATTTTATGTTTTGCGAGAGACGTCGGTCTCGCTTAGTAGTTCCACGTGGACTTCGACGCTTAGCTTGTTACCTCATTTACGATCTTGTGCCTTCGGCAGGATCTCGGTAGATAGTCGCTTCTCACCTTTTTCGTTTATAGTTGTTCCATACTTTCAGACATGATTAGCTTCCGCTTGTGCTTTGACTTGTATGCTCGAGTGTTGGGTCATGAGACCCTGTTTGTAATATCTCGCTCTTCGAGCCTAATGAATAATATTTGAGTCAGAGAGTTATGTTGTGATGCCATGTTGTATCTACGCATATTGAGCATAATGTGTGTATGTTTGAAATGCTTGGTATGTGTGGGATCCGACAAACTAGTTGTTTATCCTTGGCAGCCTCTCATATGGGGAAATGTAGTCTCGTGCTTCCGAGCGATAGTAGTCCGCTTCTGACCCGGTTCACCGGAGTCCTGCTAGCCCAAAGACTACTGCTTGGACACTTGACTGCCGGGCATGTGTTTCACTTCCTTTATGTCCTGTTCCTTCGGGAAATGTCACGCGGTGTTATTCGGAGTCCCGCCTAGCTACAGCCCGGGATACCGGAGTCCTGTTAGCCCAAAGGTTACAGCCCAATACATACGTTGATGACCGACATGCTCGATGTGATTCATGTATGCCTGTCCCCATAGGTTAGCGCCGCTTTGGGTTCACGACTAGCCATGTCGGCCCGGTCTTTGTCATATGGATGCTAGCGACACTATCATATACGTGAGCCAAAAGACTTAAACGGTTCCGGGCCATGGTAAGGCGACACCGTGGGAATACCGTGCGTGAGGCCGCAAAGTGATATGAGGTGTTACATGCTAGATCGGTGTGACTTAGGATCGGGGTCCCGACAGCGTTGGTATCGAGCCCTGATCATCAGAGGATTACCAAGCCAAACTGGTCAAGTTGTGTCTAGAAATGCTTTAGCTATATAAGGAATTGATTGTGGAAGGAACGTAAGGCTCTTTTACTCCTTATACCTCATGGCCTTTCCGATCTGAGTCATCCTCTTTTCTTCTACGGGTTTAAGAACTAGGCTTCTCATCTATCCATTAGGATGACGTGTTACTAATCCATAGACTTATAGGATTGTTGGTTTTAATCCCGGTTCAGCTTACTATTATTCCTGTATGATAACCTGTTGATCTCGTAATCTTGTTATGATGTTGTTGAGTGGTTATGCCACCAATTTTTGCAGGATGTCTCAAATCATTTTGAGCATTTACAGACCGTTATGCTGTCCGAATCATCCTGTGTCTCTAAATAGTCCGATGCATTTGCAAATCCTTTCCTTCCGCTTTCCGATGTCCTTTTGGTCAGAATAAGCACACCAATCGGTAAGTTGAGGTACTCTGTTGCCTCGACACATATGTTGGAACTATTATTATGACCCTAGGTGATTAGGAAGTCACCTAGCAATTTAGCAATGCTTTTGTATCCCCGGTGTGATGATTCTGGCCGTCATTCTTGAAAGCATCCCGTGATGCCATTTAGTAGTAGGTATTCTACTCCTGAGTTTCTGAACCCGAGATTCACCCTACTTACTTCATGTCGTTAGTATTGCTAGTGCCTTTAGGATATTAGTAACCTTGCGATAGTCCTCGAGGTCCGTGGTATTTCCTTCTTCCAAATACTACAAACCGCTTATGGCAGAAGTTCTTTTGAGCCAAAAGATCACAATAAGAGTGCTCTTGAGGAGTTCTCCATTCATAATTGTGACTCGCCGGTTCTACCTTCTCTCGCATGGATTATCCGGAAGAAATGTTGAGCTTCGTTCGACATACTAATCTGTGCATCCACAACTCAGAAAATTATATGTTCCTCTGAGTTGCTCTCTTGATTGCATTCCGACCTTCGCTCATCAATTGATAGTCGTGGAGTAGGCGTGCACTCGTCATCAATGCATTTTATCCTTGTGGTCCGTCAAGCCATTCTCATTTCTAGAATGACTAGGAGAAACAAACTCCAAAGACCTCATCCATTTCTAGGATTGGGTCAAAGTAGTTGTATTCCGCAGATCAAAATGCCAATTCAGCTTTTGATTCTGTTCTACCTCAAGTATTGCCATCTTATGTCAAGAATGTCATGGGAATTGCACAACCTCTTAGGAATTCTTGACGCAGTTGATACTCTCGCTATCATTATTCATTCCTCGGTTCCGTGTTGTTGCAACCGGAATGCCGACAAGTGACTTGTGATGTGTGACATCAATACTCCGAGCAATTCGTTGCTTGGCAGCTAATGGACATTATCCTCATTCTTAGCGTGTTGGTTATTAAACCATCATCCTAAGATTGATCGTGCTACCTAGTCCTTATTTCTGGTGTACACTTCGATTGACGAGTTAGGATCTTGTCAAGTCCTCACTCCCTTAATCATATCATCTTGCCTTGAAAAGCAAGATTGTTCTCGGGCTTAGTGACATACCGGTGGTTCGTGACTTTCCAAATATCTTCTTGGAAGTGTTACCGGTTGTTTCCTCGACTGTTATGTTGGGCTCGTGATCAAGTTGGTTTTCCCGTGAACCACCCTTCTCCAAGAATCTGTGTTGGATACCCTGAGCTAGTTGGTTAAGCTAGACAATAACTTGGAGAGTTGGAAGATAAAAGCTTGCCTAATTTAGTTCGTTCCAAAGGGATATTCTTGTGTAGTGTGTGTTGAAGAAAGATGATATCTTCATCAATTGGTTCCTGTGATCAGTTGTTGGATCTATCGTCCTACCAATCCTTTGATTTGAGTATGGGCTATCGTCAAGTCAAATCAGAACCAACGATATTCGTAATGTTGTCTTACTCGTGGTTGATCCCTCGAGCATACACCATTATGTCTTTTGGTCTGACCAATGCTATCACCGTGTTCACATGATGGTGGAAGTCCAAAGGATATGGAAATTTCGATAAGTTGGTGTTGAGCCCATCGGTAGCATTTTGTCTCCCCATGAGTCATGTTGAGCATCAACCTAGTATTGGAAACTTGTGTAAGCATTTCTTCGTGTTTCATTCATGAAGCATATGTTTGGATGAAAGTAGTGACTTCCTCTAGTTCATGTGCATCTGGTGTAAGTTGCCGCCATGAACTTGAGAATTGTTTGTTTTGCCTCTGTGGAATCATCCCAAGTCCGTCATGCATGTGCAAAGTATTCTATGGTTTGATAGACTGATCATCTTCATTCCGTATGTATCCCTAGCACACCAAGCCACTGTTTGATTTGTTCAAGGAAAGGAAGTTCCTTCTTAAGAGCATGCCTTATGCAAGGACTTCAATATCCTCGATTATGGTTCCCCACCTGAACTCGGTAGTGTTTTATTATAAGACTACCATGTGGTCATGCTTGTCTAGGACAACGTGTTCACATGTTTGTAGCAAAACCAGCTCATGTTTTGGAGCTTGCTATCGTAGTTCATATCCCGAGAATCTCGCAACGCCATCTCGTCAAATTGTGTTGCAACCTTTCCTTTTCAGACGTCCGAGTCTGAAATATCCTAACACCAACCAGATCTGAATCTCAGGCGGATATGACGGTTGGAACATTCGAACAGTTGCATTTCGTTCCCAGCTTGCACCGTCCTTGTGCCATTTCACTATAGACTGCCTTCTTAGTAATTCTTGTCCAGGATCGTCCTCAAAAGTGGACTTACCATGGGTCCCCTCCACCTTCGATGATAAGCAAAAATCATCCATTGCGTTGTCTTCAACAAGGTAGTCTACATCATCCATACTAGTCCGGGTGTACCATTCCTTGCATTCCACCAAATGATCGCCAGAATTGCCTTAGGCTGGTTTAAAGAGTTTCAATGATCCCTGTATAAAAAATAATTCTTTTTGCCACTTAAGGGAATAGTTCTTTGCGTCACCTTTCTCAAGGTGTCCCGTTACGGGATCATGATAAATATTTCCTCGCCATCTTGACACCATCCACCATCTTCTAAGCGTGGAATTGTTGCCACCAATCAAACCCCATCGGTTGTTCCTCCATCCCTCTCGATGTATTTTGTGTCTCAACTCGAGATGTGTCACCGTCTCGTCCGTGAGTCGATCATATTTGCTTGATCTCCGTGGAAGATCGAATCATGCAGGGTTTTCCCCTTTCTTTCTATTGTCGTGTCGAGTGAAGATCTTGAAAGCAAGGACGACAAGACCAAGATGATGGAGTAAATCAACATCTTCGAGAAGGGCAAATGGATCATGAAGATTGTGATAGTTTGTGACTTCCCTTTTCCTCTTACCTCACGTCTTGAATCTCGGGGCGAGATTCTTGTTTAGTGGGGGTGAGTTGTCACAGCCCCAGATCAAACCTAGAGCTTGCTTGTAACTAGTAGCATTGCATCCATGCATCATGTTTAATTTCCATGAAATTTGAAATGGGGATGATCAAGCCCTAGCACTAAAGCAATTCAAATAGGTTTAAATTCAAAAATATTTTCAAAAACCCAAAGTGGTTTGCAAAAATGTTCACGATTAATGGAAAAAGGTGAAAACCATATCCAGAGGTGATGGATATTTTTCCAAGACATTTCTGGATTTTTGAATAAACCATATGGTATTTGAATTGGGGCATTTAAATACTATTAATATTATTTTTAAATGCTCCAACAATTCTGAAAATAGTTAAGGGCCTCTGTAATAATTTAGTTAATGCCCACAATTATTTTCAGGATTTATTTAAATGGTTTAGTATTTTACTAAACTAAAACAAAATGTAAAATAGAAAATGAAATAATAAAAGAGAGGGAGAGAAGCCAACCTACAGGCGCCCCAACCGCCCAACCTTCCCCCTCTCTCGCTGGTTGGCCATTGGTGGCCCAGCCCACCAACCGCCACTCCGGCTGTCGCCTACCTCCGCCAAGAGGGCGAGGAGGGACACGGCGACGCCACGAGCTCGCCACCTCCTCCCTTCCACCTGCCTGGCCCTCCCCGACCTCCTTGCGACGCCACGACGACGCCCGTGCCCCCTCGCTCCTCTCCCTCACTCGCCTCCCTCTCTTTCCCCCGGCCCTCTTCCCCGAAGCTCACTGAACGGAGCTGCCGCCACCGACGAGCTCCATCGCGCCACCGCCACCCCTTCTCCTCCCCGACATATCCCCGAGCTCCGCCGAGCCTCTCTTCCCTCCTCACCGAGCCTCCTGACGCCGGAGGCGCCCGAGGCGCCGCCCCACCATTTTCCCCTTCCTGACCACTGGACTTCACTGGCTGACCATCGGCTCCGGTGCCCCCGAGCTCGCTGATGCCATCATCGCACTCACGGTGAGCCCCGAGTTATTTCCCCTCTTCCCGACTCGTTCCTCCTCTAGCTACTGCCTCCACTACGGCCGGCTTCGCCGTGCCTCGTCGCCGGCGTGGCTGGAGCCCCAATGACCAAGCCAACCTCACCACCGCCTCACTGCAAAGACTAGGACCCGTGGCGCCTCCGCTTTTCCCTCTAGTGCGCCATAGTCCAGCCCGAAGCTCGCCTGAAGCTCCGGCTGTCAGATAGGTCGCCACGGGCGCCGATTCCGCCGCCTCGAGCTCAAACCCCTCCACCAAGAGCTTGGCTCATCCTCGGCTCCATCTGGATGGGTTCCCGCCCATTTGGTGGCCGGAATGGCAATTGCACTTGCGCTGCCGGGCTCGCCGGGCGGCTAAACGCCGCTCACGACCTGGCTGACCGTGTGGGTTGACCCACCGCCGGTTTGACCTCCCCTCTCCCCATCGACATGCGGGCCCCGCCTGCCAACTAATCTAGTTTAGGTTTAAATTAATTTAACTTAACCTAGGTTAGTGCTAATTAACTAGGTTAGTTTAGTTAGTCATCGACGTGTGGCCCCCACACGCCAGGTTTGACCTGGGGCGCCTGTTGACTCACCGACGTCACATTGACGTCAGTCGATTTAATAACTAGGTTTCTAGATTTAATTTAATTCAGTAAATTTCGTAAAAAAAATACTCTAAACTTCTAAAAATCATATAAATTCAACCGTAACTCGGATGGAAATAATTTATATATGAAAATGATCATAAAAATATTAAGAATCTGTTTATGCCATGATCATGCATGTTTGAACAAGTTAACCTCACTGAATAGGATGAATCATGATTAGGGTAACTTATGAACTAGCATTTGGAGTTGGAGTTCAACCTTGTTTGAATTCCACTTCAATTAACTTGGATTATTATTGCATTAGGTGAATTCAGTACCTTAACATGATCATGCATCATATATGTGCATTGCATTGATTGTGCTCTCTCTTGTTTGCCGGTAATTGTCCCTCCGGTGAGACGATGTACCGACGATGATTATTCGATGACACCGATGAAGAACTATTATCTTCGAAGTGCTGTGCAAGCAAAACCCCTTGTTCATTCCGATACAATCCCACTCTCTCGCTCCTGCTCTATTTTACTGCATTTAGGACAACAAATAATCATGTGTTACTTGCTGCGTAGCTGAACCCCTTGATCCTTTGCATGACCTGTCATTCCACAAGAATTAGATGAAACCCACTAGCATGAGTAGGAATTGTTTGAGCCATGTTGTGCCTACTCATTTATGCTTGTTTGTCATGCCTGCATCGCTTAGAGTTGAGTCGGGTCTGATTCATTGGGAATGAATTGGAATTGTTATGAACATGTCCTATTGTGTATGAGCTAAGTGTGTGAACACGATTTGGTAAAGGTAGCGGTGAGAGGCCATGTAGGAGTACATGGTGGGTTGTCTCATTGAAACCGTCCTCAGGAGCTGAGATCTGTATTTGTGATCCATGAAACAGTTACTACCACGCATTGGGATCCTTAATTGACCCTCTCGGCTTCTTAACCACCCTTGTTCCTGGTCCGGGAGTTGCAAGTAGTTTCGGTGTTTGTAGTATCTTTGGGGCCGCATAGCTGACCTTAGGGGTGGGTTGTGTTGCGGTAGGCACCGTGTCTGTGTACCGAGTGCCCGTTTGGTATCTCGGGAACCCCGCACACATCGTTCGGGCTGTATGGGAAACCTCGGCCGGACTCCATGGATGGAACCCGAATAGGCGATAAACCCGGACTAGGGACTTGAGTGTTTAGGTAGGTCGTGGCCGACACCCACGTTGGGCTTCCGCTTGAAGGTTGCCGAGTACATGTCGTGTAAACGGCGGTAAGTGGTGAGCGTGTGTGAAGAAGTACACCCCTGCAGGGTTTAATATAATCTATTCGAATAGCCGTGTCCACGGAAAAGGACTTCTGGGTTGCCTATATCAGTTCATAGACAAGTGAAAGTGGATACCCTAAAATGCGCAAGATAAGCGTGAGTGCTATGGATGGCGTTCTCGTGAGGGAAGACGGGAGCGGGTCCATAGTGGTGTATTGATATGGTGAATATGTGGACTCGTAGCGCCACCTCAAAAGAGTTACTTGCAATCGTAGTTCAGGATAGTTACCGAGTCAAAGCTGGCTTGCTGCGGTCAAACTCCACCACCCCCTTTGATAATCGATGCATATGTAGTTAGTTCGATGTAAGTCTTGCTGAGTACAATTGTACTCACGCTTGCTTATTTTATGTTTTGCGAGAGACGCGTCGGTCGCTAGTAGTTCCACGTGGACTTCGACGCTTAGCTTGTTACCTCAGCTACGATCTTGTGCCTTGGCAGATCTAGTAGATAGTCGCTTCTCGGCCTTTTTCGTTTATAGTTATGCGTACTCAGACATGATTAGCTTCCTCTTGTGCTTTGACTTGTATGCTCTGAGAGTTGGGTCATGAGACCACAGTTTGTAATATCTCGCTATTCGGAGCCTAATGAATAATATTTTAGTAGTAGAGTTATGTTGTGATGCCATGTTGTATCTACGCATATTGAGCATAATGTGTGTATGTTTGAAATGCTTGGTATGTGTGGGATCCGACAAACTAGTTGTTTATCCTTGGCAGCCTCTCATATGGGGAAATGTAGTCTCGTGCTTCTGAGCGATAGTAGTCCGCTACAGCCGGTTCACCGAGTCCTCGCTAGCCCAAAGACTACCGCTTGGACACTTGACTGCCGGCATGTGTTTCACTTCGTTCCTATGTCCGTTCTTCGGGAAATGTCACGCGGTGTTATTCGGAGTCCTGCCTAGCCTGCTACAGCCCGGGATACCGGAGTCCTGTTAGCCCAGTGCTACAACCCGAATACATACGTTGATGACCGACATGCTCGATGTGATTCATGTATGCCTGTCCCCATAGGTTAGCGCCGCTTTGGGTTCACGACTAGCCATGTCGGCCCGGGGTCTTTGTCATATGGATGCTAGCGACACTATCATATACGTGAGCCAAAAGACGCAAACGGTTCCGGGCCATGGTAAGGCGACACCCGTGGGAATACCGCGTGAGGCCGCAAAGTGATATGAGGTGTTACATGCTAGATCGGTGTGACTTAGGATCGGGGTCCCGACAGCGTTGGTATCGAGCTCGATCGTCAGAGGATTACCAAGCCAAACTGGTCAAGTTGTGTCTAGAAATGCTTTAGCTATATAAGGGAATTGATTGTGGAAGGAACGTAAGGCTCTTTTTACTCCTTATACCTCATGGCCTTCTGATCTGAGTCATCCTCTTTTCTTCTACGGGTTTAAGAACTAGGCTTCTCATCTATCCATTAGGATGATGTGTTACTAATCCATAGACTTATAGGATTGTTGGTTTTAATCCCCAGTTCAGTTACTATTATTCCTGTATGATAACTGTTGATCTCAGAATCTTGTTATGATGTTGTTGAGTGGTTATGCCACCAATTTTTGCAGGATGTCTCAAATCATTTTGAGCATTTACAGCCGTTATGCTGTCCGAATCATCCTGTGTCTCTAAATAGTCCGATGCATTTGCAAATCCTTTCCTTCCGCTTTCCGATGTCCTTTTGGTCGAATAAGCACACCAATCGGTAAGTTGAGGTACTCTGTTGCCTCGACACATATGTTGGAACTATTATTATGACCCTAGGTGATTAGGAAGTCACCTAGCAATTTAGCAATGCTTTTGTATCCCGGTGTGATGATTACGG
This sequence comes from Aegilops bicornis, assembly GCA_021605145.1. Classification (NCBI taxonomy): domain Eukaryota; kingdom Viridiplantae; phylum Streptophyta; class Magnoliopsida; order Poales; family Poaceae; genus Aegilops; species Aegilops bicornis. The sequence continues at coordinate 575,292,355 of CM038675.1, forward strand.
CCGTCATTCTTGAAAGCATCCCGTGATGCCATTTAGTAGTAGGTATTCTACTCTGAAGTTTACGAACCGAGATTCACCCTACTTACTTCATGTCGTTAGTATTGCTAGTGCCTTTAGGATATTAGTAACCTTGCGATAGTCCTCGAGGTCCGTGGTATTTCCTTCTTCCAAATACTACAAACCGCTTATGGCAGAAGTTCTTTGAGCCAAAAGATCACAATAAGAGTGCTCTTGAGGAGTTCTCCATTCATAATTGTGACTCGCCGGTTCTACCTTCTCTGCATGGATTATCCGGAAGAAATGTTGAGCTTCGTTCGACATACTAATCTGTGCATCCACAACTCAGAAAATTATATGTTCCTCTCGAGTTGCTCTCTTGATTGCATTCCGACCTTCCGTCTATCAATTGATAGTCGAGGTAGGCGTGCACTCGTCATCAATGCATTTTATCCTTGTGGTCCGTCAAGCCATTCTCGTTCTAGAATGACTAGGAGAAACAAACTCGATACCTCATCCATTTCTAGGATTGGGTCAAAGTAGTTGTATTCCGCAGATCAAAATGCCAATTCAGCTTTTGATTCTGTTCTACCCTGAAGTATTGCCATCTTATGTCAAGAATGTCATGGGAATTGCACAACCTCTTAGGAATTCTTGACGCAGTGATACTCTCGCTATCATTATTCATTCCTCGGTTCCGTGTTGTTGCAACCGGAATGCCGACAAGTGACTTGTGATGTGTGACATCAATACTCCGAGCAATTCGTTGCTTGGCAGCTAATGGACATTATCCTCATTCTTAGCGTGTTGGTTATTAAACCATCATCCTAAGATTGATCGTGCTACCTAGTCCTTATTTCTGGTGTACACTTCGATTGTGAGTTAGGATCTTGTCAAGTCCTCACTCCCTTAATCATATCATCTTGCCTTGAAAAGCAAGATTGTTCTCGAGCTTAGTGACATACCGGTGGTTCGTGACTTTCCAAATATCTTCTTGGAAGTGTTACCGGGTTGTTTCCCGATCGTTATGTTGGGCTCGTGATCAAGTTGGTTTTCCTGTGAACCACCCTTCTCCAAGAATCTGTGTTGGATACCCCTGAGCTAGTTGGTTAAGCTAGACAATAACTTGGAGAGTTGGAAGATAAAAGCTTGCCTAATTTAGTTCATTCCAAAGGGATATTCTTGTGTAGTGTGTGTTGAAGAAAGATGATATCTTCATCAATTGGTTCCTGTGATCAGTTGTTGGATCTATCGTCCTACCAATCCTTTGATTTGAGTATGGGCTATCGTCAAGTCAAATCAGAACCAACGATATTCGTAATGTTGTCTTACTCGTGGTTGATCCCTCGAGCATACACCATTATGTCTTTTGGTCCGACCAATGCTATCACCGTGTTCACATGATGGTGGAAGTCCAAAGTGATATGGAAATTTCGATAAGTTGGTGTTGAGCCCATCAAGAGCATTTTGTCTCCCCATGAGTCATGTTGAGCATCAACCTAGTATTGGAAACTTGTGTAAGCATTTCTTCGTGTTTCATTCATGAAGCATATGTTTGGATGAAAGTAGTGACTTCCTCTAGTTCATGTGCATCCGGTGTAAGTTGCCGCCATGAACTTGAGAAAGGTTTGTTTTGTCTCCTGTGGAATCATCCCAAGTCCGTCATGCATGTGCAAAGTATTCTATGGTTTGATAGACTGATCATCTTCATTCCGTATGTATCCCTAGCACACCAAGCCACGGATTGAGTTGTTCAAGGAAAGGAAGTTCCTTCTTAAGAGCATGCCTTATGCAAGGACTTCAATATCCTCGATTATGGTTCCCCACCTGAACTCGGTAGTGTTTTATTATAAGACTACCATGTGGTCATGCTTGTCTAGGACAACGTGTTCACATGTTTGTAGCAAAACCAGCTCATGTTTTGGAGCTTGCTATCGTAGTTCATATCCCGAGAATCTCGCAACGCCATCTCGTCAAATTGTGTTGCAACCTTTCCTTTTTCAGACGTGCTGAGTCTGAAATATCCTAACACCAACCAGATCTGAATCTCAGGCGGATATGACGGTTGGAACATTCGAACAGTTGCATTTCGTTCCCAGCTTGCACCGTCCTTGTGCCATTTCACTATAGACTGCCTTCTTAGTAATTCTTGTCCAGGATCGTCCTCAAAAGTGGACTTACCATGGGTCCCCTCCACCTTCGATGATAAGCAAAAATCATCCATTGCGTTGTCTTCAACAAGGTAGTCTACATCATCCATACTAGTCCGGGTGTACCATTCCTTGCATTCCACCAAATGATCGCTTGTGAATTGCCTTAGGCTGGTTTAAAGAGTTTCAATGATCCCTGTATCAAAAATAATTCTTTTTGCCACTTAAGGGAATAGTTCTTTGCGTCACCTTTCTCAAGGTGTCCCGTTACGGGATCATGATAAATATTTCCTCGCCATCTTGACACCATCCACCATCTTCTAAGCGTGGAATTGTTGCCACCAATCAAACCCCATCGGTTGTTCCTCCATCCCTCTCGATGTATTTTGTGTCTCAACTCGAGATGTGTCACCGCCTCGGTCCGTGAGTCGATCATATTTGCTTGATCTCCGTGAAGATCGAATCATGCAGGGTTTTCCCTTTCTTTCTATTGTCGTGTCGAGTGAAGATCTTGAAAGCAAGGACGCCAAGACCAAGATGATGGAGTAAATCAACATCTTCGAGAAGGGCAAATGGATCATGAAGATTGTGATAGTTTGTGACTTCCTTTTCCTCTTACCTCACGCCTTGAATCTCGGGCGAGATTCTTGTTTAGTGGGGGTGAGTTGTCATGACCCAGCATCAAACCTAGAGCTTGCTTGTAACTAGTAGCATTGCATCCATGCATCATGTTTAATTTCCATGAAATTTGAAATGGGGATGATCAAGCCCTAGCACTAAAGCAATTCAAATAGGTTTAAATTCAAAAATATTTTCAAAAACCCAAAGTGGTTTGCAAAAATGTTCATGATTAATGGAAAAAGGTGAAAACCATATCCAGAGGTGATGGATATTTTTCCAAGACATTTCTGGATTTTTGAATAAACCATATGGTATTTGAATTGGGGCATTTAAATACTATTAATATTATTTTTAAATGCTCCAACAATTCTGAAAATAGTTAAGGGCCTCTGTAATAATTTAGTTAATGCCCACAATTATTTTCAGGATTTATTTAAATGGTTTAGTATTTTACTAAACTAAAACAAAACAGAAAATAGAAAACAGAAATAATAAAAAAGAGAGAGAAGCCAACCTACAGGCGCCCAACCGCCCAACCTTTCCCCCCTCTCTCGCTCATTTGGCCCAGTTGGTGGCCCAGCCCACCAACCGACACGCCGCTCGTCGCCTACCTCTGCCAGTAGGCAGAGGAGGGACACGGCGACGCGCCGAGCTCGCCACCTCCTCCCTTCCAGCCTGCCTGGCCCTCCCCGACCTCCTTGCGACGCCACGACGACGCCCCGTGCCCCCTCGCTCCTCTCCCTCACTCGCCGCTCCCTCTCTTTCCCCCTGGCCCTCTTCCCCCGAGCTCACCGAACGGAGCTGCCGCCACCGACGAGCTCCATCGCGGCCACCGCCACCCCTTCTCCTCCCCGACATATCCCCGAGCTCTGCCGAGCCCTCTCTTCCCTCCTCACCGAGCCTCCCGACGCCGGGCGCCCGAGGCGCCGCCCCACCATTTTCCCCTTCCAGGACCCGCTGGACTTCGGCCGTCAATTCATCGGGTTCGGTGCCCCCCGAGCTCGCCGATGCCATCATCGCACTCACGGTGAGCCCCGAGTTATTTCCCCTCTTCCCGACTCGTTCCCCTCCTCTAGCTACCGTCTCCACTACGGCCGAAGCTTCGCCCGCCGTGCCTCGTCGCCGCGTGGCTGGAGCCCCAATGACCAAGCCAACCTCACCACCGCCCTCACTGCAGCACCAGGGACCCGTGGCGCCCTCCGTTTTCCTCTAGTGCGCCCAGGCCCAGCTACTTAGAAACTCGGCGGCCAGATAGGTCGCCGGGCGTCGATTCCGGCCCGAGCTCAAACCCTCCACCAAGAGCTTGGCTCATCCTCGGCTCCATCTGGATGGGTTCCCTGCCCATTTGGTGGCCGGAATGGCAATTGCACTTGCGCCGCCGTTGGCTCGCCGGCGGCTAAACGCCGGGCGCCACGACTGACCGGTGTGGGTTGACCCACCGCCGGTTTGACCTCCCCTCTCCCCATCGACATGCGGGCCCCGCCTGCCAACTAATCTAGTTTAGGTTTAAATTAATTTAACTTAACCTAGGTTAGTGCTAATTAACTAGGTTAGTTTAGTTAGTCATCGACGTGTGGCCCCACACGCCGGGTTTGACTGGGGCGCCCTGTTGACCACCGACGTCACATTGACGTCGGTCGACGCAATAACTAGGTTTCTAGATTTAATTTAATTCAGTAAATTTCGTAAAAAATACTCTAAACTTCTAAAAATCATATAAATTCAACCGTAACTCGGATGGAAATAATTTATATATGAAAATGATCAGAAAAATATGAAGAATCTGTTTATGCCATGATCATGCATGTTTGAACAAGTTAACCTCACTGAATAGGATGAATCATGATTAGGGTAACTTATGAACTAGCATTTGGAGTTGGAGTTCAACCTTGTTTGAATTCCACTTCAATTAACTTGGATTATTATTGCATTAGGTGAATTCAGTACCTTAACATGATCATGCATCATATATGTGCATTGCATTGATTGTGCTCTCTCTTGTTTGCCGGTAATTGTCCCCTCCCGGTAGACGATGTACCGACGATGATTATTCGATGACACCGATGAAGAACTATTATCTTCAGAAGTGCCAGGCAAGCAAAACCCCTTGTTCATTCCGATACAATCCCACTCTCTCGCCTCCTGCTCTATTTTACTGCATTTAGGACAACAAATAATCATGTGTTACTTGTCATGTAGTTGAACCCCTTGATCCTTTGCATGACCTCGTCATTCCACAAGAATTAGATGAAACCCACTAGCATGAGTAGGAATTGTTTGAGCCATGTTGTGCCTACTCATTTATGCTTGTTTGTCATGCCCGCCATCGCTTAGAGTTGAGTCGGGTCTCGATTCATTGGGAATGAATTGGAATTGTTATGAACATGTCCTATTGTGTATGAGCTAAGTGTGTGAACACGATTTGGTAAAGGTAGCGGTGAGAGGCCATGTAGGAGTACATGGTGGGTTGTCTCATTGAAACCGGCCCTCGTGAACTGAGATCTGTATTTGTGATCCATGAAACAGTTACTACCACGCATTGGGATCCTTAATTGACCCTCTCGGCTTCTTAACCACCCTTGTTCCTGGTCCGGGAGTTGCAAGTAGTTTCGGTGTTTGTAGTATCTTTGGGGCCGCATTTAACGCTGACCTTAGGGGTGGGTTGTGTTGCGGTAGGCACCGTGGGTCTGTACCGAGTGCCCGCTTTGGTATCTCGGGAACCCCGCACACATCGTTCGGGGCTGTATGGGAAACCTCGCCGGACTTCATGGATGGAACCCGAATAGGCGATAAACCCGGACTAGGGACTTGAGTGTTTAGGTAGGTCGTGGCCGACACCCACGTTGGGCTTCCGCTTGAAGGTTGCCGAGTACATGTCGTGTAAACGGCGGTAAGTGGTGAGAGCGTGTGTGAAGAAGTACACCCCTGCAGGGTTTAATATAATCTATTCGAATAGCCGTGTCCATGGAAAAGGACTTCTGGGTTGCCTATATCAGTTCATAGACAAGTGAAAGTGGATACCCTAAAATGCGCAAGATAAGCGTGAGTGCTATGGATGGCGTTCTCGTAGGAAGACGGGAGCGGGTCCATAGTGGTGTATTGATATGGTGAATATGTGGACTCGAGTGCGCCACCTCAAAAGAGTTACTTGCAGTCGTAGTTCAGGATAGCCACAGAGTCAAAGCTGGCTTGCTGCGATCAAACTCCACCACCCCCTTTGATACCGATGCATATGTAGTTAGTTACGATGTAAGTCTTGCTGAGTACAATTGTACTCACGTTTGCTTATTTTATGTTTTGTAGAGAGACGTCGGTCTCGCTTAGTAGTTCCACGTGGACTTGACGTTTAGCTTGTTACCTCATTTACGATCTTGTGCCTTGGCAGATCTCGGTAGATAGTCGGGCTTCTCGGCCTTTTTTCGTTTATAGTTATGCGTACTCAGACATGATTAGCTTCCGCTTGTGCTTTGACTTGTATGCTCGAGTGTTGGGTCATGAGACCCCTGTTTGTAATATCTCGCTCTTGAGCCTAATGAATAATATTTGAGTCGAGAGTTATGTTGTGATGCCATGTTGTATCTACGCATATTGAGCATAATGTGTGTATGTTTGAAATGCTTGGTATGTGTGGGATCCGACAAACTAGTTGTTTATCCTTGGCAGCCTCTCATATGGGGAAATGTAGTCTCGTGCTTCTGAGCGATAGTAGTCCGCTACAGCCGGTTCACCGGAGTCCTCGCTAGCCCAAAGACTACCGCTTGGACACTTGACTGGCGGCATGTGTTTCACTTCGTTCCTATGTCCGTCCCTTCGGGAAATGTCACGCGGTGTTATTCGAGTCCCGCCTTAGCTCACAGCGGGATACCGGAGTCCTGTTAGCCGTGCTACAGCCCGAATACATACGTTGATGACCGACATGCTCGATGTGATTCATGTATGCCTGTCCCCATAGGTTAAGCGCCGCTTTGGGTTCACGACTAGCCATGTCGGCCCGGGGTCTTTGTCATATGGATGCTAGCGACACTATCATATACGTGAGCCAAAAGACGCAAACGGTTCCGGGCCATGGTAAGGCGACACCCGTGGGAATACCGTGCGTGAGGCCGCAAAGTGATATGAGGTGTTACATGCTAGATCGGTGTGACTTAGGATCGGGGTCCTGACACATGTCAAATAGCCGGTTGATTATTGCACTATTTTGTATCAATGTGCTTTGACGCATTAACCCAACTATAATGGAAATGGTTCATGGTCCAAATTCAAGGACCCCAGATACTATCTCGGTTCTCCTTCTGTTTTCCTTTAAATTACTTATTTCCTAGCAACCGTACACTCTGGTACGTTTCATATTTGTCAGGGGCTCCTCGTCGCCCTATACGGCAACAAAGTCCGAACACTCCTTAAAGATAAGTTCGGCACCCCGAATTTAGCATTATATGCATTGGCTCCGAATCATGTCTTTGGTCAATAGTTGGGTTGCCCGGCTCATGTGCTTGCTACCCTACGTTCCGCTAAATTGGCTAGGGTAGTAAAGGGAGAACTACTGTGATTGTGCCCTAGCCTTGACCAGATGAGCGCCTCAGTAGAGAAAGCTGAAAACTGACTGTCATGATACAGCGAGAGCCGGTCAGCTATTCGAGGTTACAAATTGTTGGAGATTTTTTCCGCATTATGCGAAAGATCGGCACTACCCGATCAGATGCTGACAGCACTCTGGTTTGAACCAGGGGCTACACCCATGCTTTATTATAAAACTCCTACGGCTAAGTGAGGGCGTTTAAGCCACATAATCTGATTGCCTTGTTCGTTGCACTAAACAACTCCTTCAATGACCATATAATTGGATCAAGATTGTTTAGATTCCATCCCGAACACCTCCGTACTACCTACGTGAGGGCAGAAGCCGACGACTGGCCTGTTGGGGAACGTTGCAGAAAATAAAAAATTTCTACGCTTCACCAAGATCAATCTATGGAGTCATCTAGCAACGAGATAGAGGAGTGCATCTACATACCCTTGTATATCGCGCGCGGAAGCGTTCAAGAGAACGGGGTTGAGGGAGTCGTACTCGTCGTGATCCAAATCATCGAAGATCCTAGTGCTGAACGGACGGCACCTCCGCGTTCAACACATGTACGGTTGGGGAAGACGTCTCCTCCTTCTTGATCCAGCAAGGGGGAGGGGGAGGTTGATGGAGATCCAGCAGCACGACGGCGTGGTGGTGGAAGTAGCGGCGATCTCGGCAGGGCTTCGCCAAGCACAACGAGAGGGAGAGGTGTTACAGAGGGAGAGGGAGGCGCCAGGGACTAGGGTGCGGCTGCCCTCCCTCCCCCCCACTATATATAGGGCCCCTGGGGGGGCGCCGGCCCTAGGAGATCCCATCTCCAAGGGGGGCAGCGGCCAAGGGGGTGGCTTGCCCCCCATCCCTAGGGTTTCCAACCCTAGGCGCAGGGGGAGGCCCAAGGGGGGCGCACCAGCCCATCAGGGGCTGGTTCCCTCCCCACTTCAGCCCATGGGGCCCTCCGGGATAGGTGGCCCCACCCGGTGGACCCCCGGGACCCTTCCGGTGGTCCCAGTACAATACCGGTGACCCCCGAAACTTTATCGACGGCTGAAACTGGACTTCCTATATATAATTCTTCACCTCCGGACCATTCCGGAACTCCTCGTGACATCCGGGATCTCATCCGGGACTCCGAACAACTTTCGGGTTACCGCATACTAGTATCTCTACAACCCTAGCATAACCGAACCTTAAGTGTGTAGACCCTACGGGTTCGGGAGACATGCAGACATGACCGAGACGACTCTCCGGCCAATAAACAACAGCGGGATCTGGATACCCATGTTGGCTCCCACATGTTCCATGATGATCTCATCGAATGAACCACGATGTCGAGGATTCAAGTAATCCCATATACAGTTCCCTTTGTCAATTGGTACGTTACTTGCCCGAGATTCGATCGTTGGTATCCCAATACCTCGTTCAATCTGCTATCGCAAGTCACTTTACTCGCATCCGTAATGCATGATCCCGTGACCAACCACTTAGTCACTTTGAGCTCATTATGATGATGCATTACCGAGTGGGCCCAGAGATACCTCTCCGTCATACACGGAGTGACAAATCGAGCCTCGATCCGTGTCAACCCAATGCAGACACTTTCGGAGATACCGTAGTATACCTTTATAGTCACCCAGTTACGTTGTGCCGTTTGGTACACCCAAAGCACTCCTATGGCATCCGGGAGTTACACGATCTCATGGTCTAAGGAAATGATACTTGACATTGGAAAAGCTCTAGCAAACGAACTACACGATCTTGTGCTATGCTTATGATTGGGTCTTGTCCATCACATCATTCTCCCAATGATGTGATCCCGTTATCAATGGCATCCAATGTCCATGGTCAGGAAACCGTGACCATCTATTGATAAACGAGCTAGTCAACTAGAGGCTCACTAGGGACATGTTGTGATCTATGTATTCACACATGTATTACGATTTCCGGATAACACAATTACAGCATGAATAAAAGACAATTACCATGAACGAGGAAATATAATAATAACCATTTTATTATTGCCTCTAGGGCATATTTCCAACAGTCTCCCACTTGCACTAGAGTCAATAATCTAGTTACATTGTGATGAATCGAACACCCATAGAGTTCTGGTGTTGATCATGTTTTGCTCGCGGAAGAGGTTTAGTCAACGGATCTGTGACATTCAGATCTGTGTGCACTTTAGAAATATCTATGTCTCCATCTTGAACATTTTCATGAATGGAGTTGAAGCGATGCTTGATGTGCCTGGTCTTCTTGTGAAACCTGGGCTCCTTGGCAAGGGCAATAGCTCCAGTGTTGTCACAGAAGAGAGTGACCGGCCCCGACGCATTGGGTACGACTCCTAGGTTAGTGATGAACTCCTTCTTCCAGATTGCTTCATGCGCTGCCTCCGAGACTGCCATGTACTCCACTTCACATGTAGATCCCACCACGACGCTTTGCTTGCAACTGCACCAGCTTACTGCACCAACTTAGAGTCATCCAGATCTGTGTCGAAGAAAGCATCGACGTAACCCTTTCTGACGAGCTCTTCGTCACCTCCATAAACGAGAAACATATCCTTAGTCCTTTTCAGGTACTTCAGGATATTCTTGACCGATGTCCAGTGTTCCATGTGGGGATTACTTTGATACCTTCCTACCAAACTTACGGCAAGGTTTACATCAGGTCTGGTACACAGCATGGCATACATGATAGACCCTATGGCTGAGGCATAGGGGACGACACTCATCTTTTCTCTCTCTTCTGCCATGGTCGGACATTGAGCCGACCATAATTTCACACCTTGCAACACAGGCAAGAACCCCTTCTTGGACTGATCCATGTTGAACTTCTTCAATATCTTATCAAGGTATGTGCTTTGTGAAAGATCTATGAGGCGTCTCGATCTATCCCTATAGATCTTGATGCCTAATTTGTAAGCAGCTTCTCCAAGGTCCTTCATTGAAAAACACTTATTCAAGTAGGCCTTAATGATGTCCAAAAGTTCTATATCATTTCCCATCAAAAGTTCGTCATCCACATATAATATGAGAAATGCTACAGAGCTCCCACTCACTTTCTTGTAAACGCAGGCTTCTGCATAAGTCTGGACAAACCCAAATGCTTTGATCATTTCATTAAAGCGAATGTTCCAACTCCGAGATGCTTGCACCAGCCCATAGATGGAGCGCTGGAGCTTGCATACCTTGTTAGCATTCTTAGGATTGACAAAACCTTCCGGCTGCATCATATACAGTTCTTCCTTAAGATGGCCGTTAAGGAATGCCGTTTTGACGTCCATTTGCCATATCTCATAATCATAGTATGCGGCAATTGCTAACATGATTCGGACGGACTTCAGCTTCGCTACGGAGAGAAAGTCTCATCGTAGTCAACCCCTTGAACTTGCCGATAACCCTTAGCGACAAGTCGAGCTTTATAGATGGTAACATTACCATCCGCATCCGTCTTCTTCTTAAAGATCCATTTGTTTTCTATCGTCACGATCATCGTGCAAGTCTGCCAAAGTCCATACTTCGCTTTCATACATGGATCCTATCTCAATTGCATGGCTTCAAGCCATTTGTTGGTATCTGGGCCCACCATTGCTTCTTCATAGTTCAAGGTTCACCGTTGTCTAACAACATGATTTCCGTGACAGGGGTTGCCATACCACTGGTGTGGAACGTGTCCTTGTAGACCCTCTGAAGTTCAGTAGTAACTTGATCCAAGTACCTTGATCATCATCATTAATTTCCTCTCTAGTCGGTGCGGGCACCACAGAACATCTTCCCGAGTTGCGCTTACTTTCAAGAGGTAGTACTTCGTCAAGTTCCACTTTCCTCCCACTTACTTCTTTCGAGAGAAACTCTTTCTCCAGAAAGGACCCGTTCTTGGCAACAAAGATCTTGCCTTCGGATCTGACGTAGAAGGTATACCCAATGGTTTCCTTAGGGTATCCTATGAAGACGCATTTTTCTGACTTGGGTTCGAGCTTTTCAGGTTGAAGTTTCTGGACATAAGCATCGCATCCCCAAACTTTTAGAAACAACAACTTAGGTTTCTTCCCAAACCATAATTCATACGGTGTCGTATCAACGGATTTAGACGGTGCCCTATTTAAAGTGAATGTAGCTGTCTCTAGAGCGTATCCCCAAAATGATAGCGGTAAATCGGTGAGTGACATCATAGATCGCACCATATCCAATAGAGTGCGATTACGATGTTCGGACACACCGTTACGCTGAGGTGTTCCAGGCGGCGTGAGTTGTGAAACAATTCCACATTTCCTTAAGTGCGTACCAAATTCATGACTTAAATATCCCCCCCCCCATGATCTGATCGTAAGAACTTTATCTTTCGGCCATGTTGATTCTCTACCTCATTATGAAATTCCTTGAACTTTTCAAAGGTCTCAGACTTGTGTTTCATCAAGTAGACATACCCATATCTACTCAAGTCGCCGCGAGAGTGAGAACATAACGATATCCTCCACGAGCCTCAACGCTCATTGGACCGCACACATCAGTATGTATGATTTCCAATAAGTTGGTTGCTCGCTCCATTGTTTCGGAGAATGGAGTCTTGGTCATTTTGCCCATAAGGCATGGTTCGCACGTGTCAAATGATTCGTAATCAAGGGACTCCAAAAGTCCATCAGCATGGAGCTTCTTCATGCGTTTGACACCAATGTGACCAAGGCGGCGATTACCACAAGTATGTGGGACTATCGTTATCAACTTTACATCTTTTGGTATTCACACTATGAATATGTGTAACATCACGTTCGAGATTCATTAAGTATAAACCATTGAACAGCGGGGCATGACCATAAAACATATCTCTCATATAAATAGAACAACCATTATTCTTGGATTTAAATGAGTAGACATCTCGCATTAAACGAGATCCAGATACAATGTTCATGCTCAAAGCTGGCACTAAATAACAATTATTGAGGTTTAAAACTAATCCCGTAGGTAAATGTAGAGGTAGCGTGCCGACGGCGATCACATCGACCTTGGAACCATTCCCGACGCGCATCATCACCTCGTCCTTCGCTAGTCTTCGCTTATTCCGCAGCTCCTGCTTTGAGTTACAAATATGAGCAACCGCACCGGTATCAAATACCCAGGAGCTACTACGAGTACTGGTAAGGTGCACGTCAATTACATGTATATCACATATACCTTTGGTGTTGCCGGCCTTCTTGTCCGCTAAGTATTTGGGGCAGTTCTGCTTCCAGTGTCCCTTTCCCTTGCAATAAAAGCACTCAGTCTCAGGTTTGGGTCCATTCTTTGGCTTCTTCCCAGCAACTGGCTTACCGGGCGCGGCGACTCCCTTGCCGTCCTTCTTGAAGTTCTTCTTACCCTTGCCTTTCTTGAAACTAGTGGTTTTATTGACCATCAACACTTGATGTTCCTTTTTGATTTCCACCTCTGCTGATTTCAGCATTGAAAATACTTCAGGAATAGTTTTCACCATCCCCCGCATATTGTAGTTCATCACAAAGCTCTTGTAGCTAGGTGGGAGCGACTGAAGGATTCTGTCAATGACCGCCTCGTCCGGGAGGTTAATGTCCAGCCGGGACAAGCGGTTGTGCAACCCAGACATTTTGAGTATGTGCTCACTGACAGAACTATTTTCCTCCATCTTACAACTATAGAACTTGTCGGAGACTTCATATCTCTCGACCGGGCATGAGCTTGGAAAACCATTTTCAGCTCTTGAACATCTCATATGCTCTGTGTTGCTCAAAACGCTTTTGGAGCCCGGTTCTAAGTTGTAAAGCATGCCGACCTTGAACAAGGGAGTAATCATCAAGACGTGATCGCCAAGCGTTCATAACGCCTTGGTTCTCTCGATGGGTGCTTCACCTAGCGTTCCTTCTAGGACATATGCTTTCTTGGCAGCTATGAGGATGATCCTCAGGTTCCGGACCCAGTCCGAATAGTTGTTGCCATCATCTTTTAGCTTGGTTTTCTCTAGGAACGCGTTGAAGTTGAGGTTGACATGAGCGTTGGCCATTTGATCTACAAGACATTTTGCAAAGGTTTTTAGACTAAGTTCATGATAATTAAGTTCATCTAATCAAATTATTTAATGAACTCCCACTCAGATTAGACATCCCTCTAGTCATCTACGTGATACATGATCCGACTCAACTAGACCGTGTCCGATCATCACGTGAGACGGACAAGTCATCATCGGTGAACATCTCCATGTTGATCGTATCTTCCATACGACTCATGTTCGACCTTTCAGTCTCTTGGGTTCCGAGGCCATGTGTGTACATGCTAGGCTCATCAAGTCAACCTAAGGGCCTCTTTGATTCGTAGGATTGCAAAAACACAGGAATAGGAAAAACGTAGGATTGAAATGGCATGTCCATTGGATCCCTATAATATTTGAGTTTGTTTGATTGTGTCATGGGAAAAGCATAGGATTTCTTCCAAGAGGTTGGAGTGCATGTTAGAATTCCTGTGAAATGTAGTACAAATAAATCCTTAGGAAAAAATCCTACATGATTCAATCCTACGAATCAAACGACAAAGGTAGGAAAAATTTCTAAGGATTCTAATCCTTCAAAAATCATATGAAGATCCTTTGAATCAAAGAGACCCTAAGTGTTTTGCATGTGTAAATCTGTCTTACACCCGTTGTATGTGAACGTTAGAATCTATCACACCCGATCATCACGTGGTGCTTCGAAACAACGAACTTCCGCAACGGCGCACAGTTAGGGGGAACACTTTCTTGAAATTATTATAAGGGATCATCTTATTTACTACCGTAGTACTAAGCAAATAAGAAGCAAAACATGATAAACATCACATGCAATCAAATAGTGACATGATATGGCCAATATCATATTGCTCCTTTGATCTCCATCTTCGGGGCGCCATGATCATCTTCGTCACCGGCATGACACCATGATCTCCATCATCATGATCTCCATCATCGTGTCTTCATGAAGTTTTCACACCAACGATTACTTCTACTTCTATGGCTTGTTTAGCAATAAAGTAAAGTAATTTTCATGGCGTTATTCAATGACACGTAGGTCATACAAAAAATAAAGACAAATCCTATGGCTCCTGTCGGTTGTCATACTCATCGACATGCAAGTCGTGATTCCTATTACAAGAACATGATCAATCTCATACATCACATATATTTCATTCATCACATCCTTTTGGCCATATCACATCACAAGGCATATGCTACAAAAACAAGTTAGACGTCCTCTAATTGTTGTTGCATGTTTTTACGTGGCTTCTATAGGTTTCTAGCAAGAACGTTTCTTACCTACATAAAACCACAACGTGATATGCCAATTTCTGTTTACCCTTCATAAGGATCCTTTTCATCGAATCCGATCCGACTAAAGTGGGAGAGACAGACACCCGCTAGCCACCTTATGCAACTAGTGCATGTCGATCGGTGGAACACATCTCACATAAGCGCACGTAAGGTCGGTCCGGGCCGCTTCATCCCATGATGCCGCCGAAACAAGATAAGACTAGTAGTGGCAAGAAAATTGACAACATCTACGCCCACAACAAGTTTGTGTTCTACTCGTGCATAGAAACTACGCATAGACCTAGCTCATGATGCCACTGTTGGGGAACGTTGCAGAAAATAAAAAATTTCTACGCTTCACCAATATCAATCTATGGAGTCATCTAGCAATGAGATAGAGGAGTGCATCTACATACCCTTGTAGATCGCGCGCGGAAGCGTTCAAGAGAACGGGGTTGAGGTAGTTGTACTCGTCGTGATCCAAATCACCGAAGATACTAGTGCCGAACGGACGACACCTCCGCTTTCAACACACGTACGGTTGGGGAAGACGTCTCCTCCTTCTTGATCCAGCAAGGGGGAGGGAGAGGTTGATGGAGATCCAGCAGCACGACGGCGTGGTGGTGGAAGTAGCGGCGATCTCGGCAGGGCTTCGCCAAGCACAACGAGAGGAAGAGGTGTTACGGAGGGAGAGGGAGGCGCCAGGGACTAGGGTGCAGCTGCCCTCCCTCCCCCCCACTATATATAGGGCCCCTGGGGGGCGCCGGCCCTAGGAGATCCCATCTCCAAGGGGGGCGGCGGCCAAGGGGGTAGCTTGCCCCTGTTGGTGGGCGCCCCACCCCTTGGGTTTCCAACCCTAGGCGTAGGGGAGGCCCAAGGGGGGCGCACCAGCCCACCAGGGGCTGGTTCCCCTTCCACTTCAGCCCATGGGGCCCTCCGGGATAGGTGGCCCCACCCGGTGGACCCCCGGGACCCTTCCGGTGGTCCCGGTACAATACCGGTGACCCCCGAAACTTTCCCGACGGCCGAAACTGGACTTCCTATATATAATTCTTCACCTCCGGACCATTCCGGAACTCCTCGTGACGTCCGGGATCTCATCTGGGACTCCGAACAACTTTCGGGTTACCGCATACTAGTATCTCTACAACCCTAGCGTCACCGAACCTTGTGTGTGTAGATCCTACGGGTTCGGGAGACATGCAGACATGACCGAGATGACTCTCCAGCCAATAACCAACAGCGGGATCTGGATACCCATGTTGGCTCCCACATGCTCCACGATTATCTCATCGAATGAACCACGATGTCGAGGATTCAAGTAATCCCGTATACAATTCCCTTTGTCAATTGGTACGTTACTTGCCCGACATTCGATCGTCGGTATCCCAATACCTCGTTCAATCTCGTTACCGGCAAGTCACTTTACTCGTATCGTAATGCATGATCCCGTGACCAACAACTTGATCACTTTGAGCTCATTATGATGATGCATTACCGATTGGGCCCAGAGATACCTCTCCGTCATACGGAGTGACAAATCCCAGTCTCGATCCGTGTCAACCCAACAGATACTTTCGGTGATACCTGTAGCATACCTTTATAGTCACCCAGTTACGTTGTGACTTTTGGTACACCCAAAGCACTCCCACGGCATCCGGGAGTTACACGATCTCATGGTCTAAGGAAATGATACTTGACATTGGAAAAGCTCTAGCAAACGAACTACACGATCTTGTGCTATGCTTATGATTGGGTCTTGTCCATCACATCATTCTCCCAATGATGTGATCCCGTTATCAATGACATCCAATGTCCATGGTCAGGAAACTGTGACCATCTATTGATAAACGAGCTAGTCAACTAGAGGCTCACTAGGGACATGTTGTGATCTATGTATTCACACATGTATTACGATTTCCGGATAACACAATTATATCATGAATAAAAGACAATTATCATGAACGAGGAAATATAATAATAACCATTTTATTATTGCCTCTAGGGCATATTTCCAACATGGCCAACCCTCAGATTACATACAACACGACCGCACGGGAGGAAACAATTAAAGCATAACAAAATTATATTACAAACAGTCTTTGTTTTCATAATACAAGGCAAAGGCAACACGAATACATTTATTCAAATACAATGTCTTGCGAACATTCTGCTGCCACAAGGCGAGACCCCTCTAGGACATCCGCAAATTACCTTCTGGGTGTGCGGTACTCCTTGCCCTCCGGTGGCCCTCTGGTCATCACGACGGCGTCCATCTTCGCCCAACATCTTGCAACGGGCGAAGGCCATGCACGCGCCTTCAATGCAGGCCGAGCGCTTGACGACGTCCAGCCGAGGACAGGCGTTCACCATCCGCCTCACGAGTCTGAAGTAGCTGCCTGGCATAGCTTCGGTCAGTCATAGCCGGATTATCAAATCCTTAATGGCTAGTTCGGCCAACCTATGCAGCTCCACCAGCTGTTTCAGCTGATCGGTGAAGGACACGGGATGCTCTGGTGCCGCATACTGTGACCAGAATAGCCTCTCCGTAGAACCCCCTCCTTCGGCTCGATAGAACTCCGCGGCGTCTGATACACTGCGTGGAAAATCCGCAAAAGCCCCTGGGGAACTCCGAACCCGGGTTAGTAAAACATACTACTTCTCCGCATACTTGCTTTGCATCTTAAGTGCCTTACCTGCCGTGATCTTCTTGGACTCCTGGATCTCCTGGAGGGCAGCCTGGGCCTCATTCTGTGCGGTCTCCGTGTTCTGACGAGCCTTGGCAAGTTCGGTCCCTTGAACCAACGCATCATGCTCCAAGGCCTCGCATTTTTTCACCGCATCCTGGAGCTCCTACTGGACTTCTTTGACCGGGCCTTGAGCTTCTTATGGGCGGCTTGCTGCTGGACAGTCTTCTCCTCGGCCTCGCCCAGGGCCTCGACCTCGGTCGCAGCTCCTGCACATGTTACGACATTGCGGTCAATATACATCGCCTACTCCTTCCGGACACACAGCAAGTCGTCACTCACCTTGCTTCTCCCGGAGCCGAACCCTAACCTCGCCGAGCTCATTCCCGGTCCGCTCCAGCCTCTGCCTCAGTTCAGAGACTTCGGCAGCATGCGAGGTTGCGGCCAACAGCGACGCCTGCTTATCCATACATATTACGTTAGTCTCCTATAACAAATGATTGATCCTCTGTCCGGTTCTTCTTGCCGAACACCGGACAGTGTCTCAGGGGCTACTGTCTACACGGGGTTTTTCTCTTTCTTACCTCAAAACACATCAACGAGTTGTCAGAAGCTTCATTCAGTCCACTCTTGGCAGACTGAACCTTCTCGATCATCGCACCCATAAGGACACGGTGCTCGTCCACGACGGAGGCGCCTCGTAGCGCCTCCATCAGGTTATCCGGTGCCCCTGGATGGACAGGGGTCACCGATGGAAGCGGCACACCCCCCTCCTTCAAAGGGGGCTGCTCGCCCGACTCTGGAGCCATATGGATCACTGGAATCGTATTCGGCTGAGGGCCGAACTGGATGCGGCCCTCTTCGCCAGTCTCCATGGGGATCGGCTCCCCCATGTGTCCGGCAGTGGAGGTCTCGCCTTGTGGCGCCTCCCGGACAGCTTCCTGGGCTCCTCCCCGGTTTGGAGCGGTCCTCCGGGATAACACTTCGGTGTCGTCCCTGGCCCCGGGGGAATAAGCAAGCGGTGGCGACATGCTCGCCATCTCCGACGGAGCCAACGAACCTCCAGATGAGGATCGCTGGATAAGGTCGCGGGCCGGACTGCAATAATACAGTTAACTATGCCAAGATAATGAAGAGAAAGGGCCGGATGTGCGCATGAGCGAGCCATGTCACTTACGATGCGGCCCGGGGCTTAGTGCGGGGGCGTCGCTCCGGACTACTGTCAACGTCCCACGTGGTGTTGACCGCTGGGATGCCCTTCCCTTCTTGGGCGTATCCGCCTCCAGATGCGTCGAAGCCGCCCTCTTCTTCTTCCTCTCCACAGGAGGAGAGTTGTTCTCCTCCTCCTCCTCTTCCTCGTCATTGTCCTCAGGGATAGAGGAATGAGCTTCGTCGTCTTCGGACATCACGTCCGAAGTGCCCTTGCGACGGGGGCCACTCTTGGCCTTCTTTTTGGCCTTCTTCTCCGGCGCCTTATACGGTGCCGGCACCAGCATCTTTGCTAGACGCGGGATGACCGGTTCTTCAGGCAGTAGAGCCGGACACTGGATCCGCTTCGCCCTCTCCATCCAGTCCAGAAAAAGCAATGATAAACTCAGACATCATCTTCGAAGCAATTAAGTTGGGGATACGTCAGAAATAGCATACCTCGCTGGCGGGGTGTTTACAATCATGACCACGGTCTGAATACGTGGCTGGTGGCTTCTCGTTGCCCATAAAAAGCAACTTCCAGGCATCTTCATGGGTGGTTTCGAAGAGCCTCACCAGGGTTTGATGCTTCTTCGGATTCAAATCCGATAGAGGGCGACTTCTGCGCTGGCAGGGGAGAATCCGGCAAACTAGCATCATCTGGATTACATCAACAAGCTTGACATCCTTGGCTATCATGCTCTGGACGTGCGTCTGCAACGCTATCAGCTCATCAGCTGAGCACCAGTCCGGACTCTTCTTGACCCAGGAGGTGAGTCGCATGGGAGCACCGGAGCGGAATTCGGCAGCCGCGGCCCAGGAGGGGCCGCGGGGTTCTATGATGTAGAACCATTGTCTCTGCCACTCCTTTACTGTCTCCACAAAAGTGCCTTTCGGCCAGGTGACGTTGGGTTGCTTGCTCACCATGGCTCTGATACGTCTCCAACGTATCTATAATTTTTTATTGCTCCATGCTACTTTATCTACTGTTTTGGACTATATTGGGCTTTATTTTCCACTTTTATATTATTTTTGGGACTAACCTATTAACCGGAGGCCCAGCCCGTAATTGCTGTTTTTTGCTGTTTCAAAGGTTTCGAGGAAACGGAATATCAAACGGAGTCCAAACGGAATGAAACCTTCGGGAACGTGATTTTCTCACCGAACGTGGTCCAGGAGACTTGGACCCTACTCCAAGGAACAAAAGAGGCGGTCACGAGGTGGGGCGCCCCTAGGCGCGCCCCTGCCTCATGGGCCCCTGTTGCTCCACCGACGTACTCCTTCCTCCTATATATACCTACGCACTCCCCCAAACCATCGAACAGGAGCCAAAACCTAATTCCACCGCCGCAACTTCCGTATCCACGAGATCCCATCTTGGGGCCTGTTAGGAGCTCCGCCGAGGGGGCATCCACCATGGAGGGCTTCTACATCATCACCATAGCCCCTCCGATGAAGTGTGAGTATTTTACTTCAGACCTTGAGTCCATAGCTAGTAGCTAGATGGCTTCTTCTCTCTTTTGGATCACAATACAATGTTCTCCCCCTCCCTCGTGGAGATCTATTCGATGTAATCTTCTTTTTGCGGTGTGTTTGTTGAGACCGATGAATTGTGGGTTTATAATCCAGATTATCTATGAACAATATTTGAATCTTCTCTGAATTCTTTTATGTATGATTGGTTATCTTTGCAAGTCTCTTCGAATTATCCGTTTGGTTTGGCCAACTAGATTGGTAGTTCTTGCAATGGGAGAAGTGCTTAGCTTTGGGTTCAATCTTGCGGTGTCCTTTCCCGGATGTAAGGGACAACAAGGCACATATTGTATTGTTGCCATCGAGGATAACGAGATGGGGTTTTTATCATATTGCATGAATTTATCCCTCTACATCATGTCATCTTGCGTAAGGCATTACTCTATTTTAACTTAATACTCTCGATGCATGCTGGATAGCGGTCGATGAGTGGAGTAATAGTAGTATAAGCAGGCAGGAGTCGGACTAATAGTCTCGGACGAGATGCCTAAAAACATGATTATACCTAGATATACTCATAACTATGCTCAATTACATCAATTGCTCAACAGTAATTTGTTCACCCACCGTAGAATACTTATGCTCTTGAGAGAAGCCACTAGTGAAACCTATGGCCTCCGGGTCTATTCTCATCATATCAATCTCCATCACTTTAATACTTGCTTTGTTTTTACTTTGCCTATTACTTTTTACTTTGCATCTCTATACGAAAAATACCAAAAATATTATTTATCATCTCTTTTAGATCTCACTCTCGTAAGTGACCGTGAAGGGATTGACAACCCCTAATCGCGTTGGTTGCGAGGAGCTATTGTTTTGTGTAGGTACGAGGGACTTGTGCGTAGCCTCCTACTAGATTGATACCTTGGTTCTCAAAAACTGAGGGAAATACTTACGCTACTTTGTTGCATCATCATCTCCTCTTCGGGGAAATCCAACGCAGTGCTCAAGAGGTAGCAAGAAGAATTCTGGCACCGTTGCCGGGGAGGCTCACGCAAGAGCAAGTCAAGCACCATACCAAGTACCCATCACAATCCCTACCTCCCGCATTACATTATTTGCCATTTGCCTCTCGTTTTCCTCTCCCCCACTTCACCCTGGCCGTTTTATTCGCCCTCTCCTTCCCAATCTCCTCCTCTTTTTCCTGTTTGCCTCTTTCTCGCTTTCCTTTTGTTTGCCCGTGTGTTAGTTTGCTTGTTTATCGCGATGGCTCTACCTAGATTTGGTGATCTTCACCTTAAAAGGTTAGAGGAAATCGAAACCAATGTCAGGAAGTTTATGGTTCTGCAATTTGAGCATAATAATTTCTTTAGAAACGAGCTTAAGGAACAAAAAGGTTTTATGAGTTATATGAATAAAGAGCTCGATGATATGTCTAAAGAATTTGATGGTATAAGATCCCAAATTGCTCGTCTTGAAAAGTTGACCGCTGAAATTTCAGATATGCAAGCTACCTTAGTCAATAAGATGGCCGCTAAACCGAATTCTTATGAAAATCAAGATGAAGATCTAAAAGTTATTGACGTGTCCCCCATTAAATCTTTGTTTTGCAATATGAATCTTGATGAAACTGAATATGATCTTCCTTTACCTAGAAGGCGTTCTAAGAATTGAGTTTTTAGATCTTGATGATGAAATTGATAAAAGTGGGATTGAAAGAAATAAAAACCTAGATGTTGCTAAACCCACTATATTGGATCTCAAGGAATTTAATTATGAAAATTGCTCTTTAGTTTATTGTATTTCCTTGTTGCAATCCGTGCTAAATTCTCCTCATGCTTATAGTCAAAATAAGGCCTTTACCGAACATATTGTTGATGCCTTGATGCAATCTTATGAAGAAAAACTTGAATTGAAAGTCTCTATCCCTAGAAAGCTCTATGATGAGTGGGAACCTACTACTAAAATTAAAATTAAAAATTATGAGTTTCATGCCTTGTCTGATTTGGGTGCTAGTGTCTCTACTATCCCCAAAACTTTGTGTGATTTGCTAGATTTCTCTGACTTTGATGACTGCTCTCTAAACTTGCATCTTGCGGATTCCACTATTAAAAAGCCTATGGGAAGAATTAATGATGTTATTATTGTTGCAAATAGGAATTATGTGCCCGTAGATTTTATCGTTCTTGATATAGATTGCAATCCTTCTTGCCCTATTATTCTTGGTAGACCTTTCCTTAGAACAATTGGTGCAATTATTGATATGAAGGAAGGGAATATTAGATTCCAATTTCCTTTAAAGAAGGGCATGGAACACTTCCCTAGAAATAAAATAAAATTACCATATGAATCTATCATGAGAGCCACCTATGGATTGCCTACTAAAGATGGCAATACCTAGATCTATCCTTGCTTTTATGCCTAGCTAGGGGCGTTAAACGATAGCGCTTGTTGGGAGGCAACCCAATTTTATTTTTAGTTTTTTTGCTTTTGCTTCTGTTTAGGAATAAATAATCCATATAGTCTCTTTTTAGATGTGGTGTTATGTTTTAATTAGTGTTTGTGCCAAGCTAGGCCTATTGGATCTTCTTGGATGATAGTTATTTGATCTTGCTGTAATTTCCAGAAACTTTGCGCTCAGTGCCCGAATTATTAAAAATCACCAGAACGTGATAAAATACTGATTCCAATTGCTGCTGATCAATAAACAAATTTTCTAGGTCGTCTAATTTTGGTAGATGTTTTGGCATTCCAGAAGTTGTAGCGACCCGACCTCAGATGGTCAAGTCTCTGTGCTTCCGTGTCATCCCTGGATCGGTAATGCTGACACACACAGTACTCGAAGGATTTATAACAGAGTAGCAATCACACACTTATTACATCAAAAGTCTCAAAAGAGAACTTATTACAATAATATGGCTTAAGGCCATCTAATACGATAACAGCGGAAGGCTTGGAAGGTAAAGTGAGTCCATCAACTCCAACGGCATAGCTGAGCTGCACGACAACGACCGATCGAACCTTACTCCTCGTCTGAAAAGTCTGCAACATAATACGTTGCAGTCCGAGAATGGGTCAGCACATGGAATATGCTGGCAATGTAACACAATAGAGCAATAACAAAATAATGCTAACACTACATGCATATTTGGCTGGTGGAAAGCTCTATGGTTACAGTTTGCGGAAAGCCAATTTTTCCCATCAAAGGAATAAATTTTACTTTAACTATCATGGTGGTTGAAACATCATTGAGAAGGTATAACCCCAACTCAATCCCAAATAAAGTAATTAACAACCCAGCAATATTAATTTAGAGTGATGAGATACATGTGAATACTCAAGTACTAGATACTCAAAATTGTCCATAACCGGGGACACGGCTAACCATGATTAGATTATACACTTTGCAGAGGTTTGCGCACTTTTCCCCACAAGACTCGATCGCCTCCGTTAATTTCTCGCACTACATGGTGTTTGAGAAACAGATGACCGAGACACAATCTTTCAGAAACATTAACTCTCTACTCCGGATAGATCATACCAAACCTATAAAACCCACTACCTGCTGATCTACCTCTTCAAGAGCTTCACGTAACTTACTCAACTATGCTAGAGCCCATAATAGCTTGTGGCTGCACACGGAAGTTTCTAGCATGAATAAACTCAGTTCCCTTTGAGCCTGGGTGGCTGTCCATAGGAAGATCACACGGGTACCCCGGGATTTCCAGAAATAAAACAGACAACACTAGGTTCCCCAGGTGCCTCAATCCACCCAGATGTGTATTTAAGTTGCCACCTTAAAGTAAACCATTAATTAACAATCTCACATCTGTCATGAATATCTCTCAAACCCAAACCACGTCTACGAGCATAGCATAGCAATAATAGCAACACGTAGAAGTAACTCCCAAGGGTTTGATAGTAACAGGGCAATAGGTTCCTACCTCATCATCTACTTCCCAACCCACAAATTAATGACATCCTAAGCATGCAATGTGTCGGTGTACTAGAGTAGGGGTACCCTAGTACCCCGTACTAAATCTACCAGACGATTCTGACACCCAGCGGCAGGTTTGCCTCGTCACCGCCAAGATCCTTCGTGGCTCCTTTTGGAGCCATTCAAGAACAAAGTATTTGATTGAGAAGACAAGACCCCGGCAAGAGGAGCTTGCCGGGAAGGCCTCTCTAGGCACGAAGAAGGCCCCGACAAGAAGAGCTTGTCGGGAAGGCCGCTCCAGGCACGCAGAAGACAAGGCCCCGGCAAGAGGAGCTTGCCGGGAAGGCTCGGAGCGCGACAAGTATCCGGGCGCGACAAGGATTCGGCGGCGGCAAGGCGCTTGCCGCGGCATGCAACCTCTCTCCGTCTCCGCTCCAGCTCACCCAGCGACGTGTCGCCATGGGACCGTTCCATGGGCACGTGTCGAGCGGCTGTGCAGCCAGCGGAGAGCAGTGATAAGCGGCGCTGACAGGCTCGCCATCGTGGCGAGCGGAGGCGCACCTGACGGCCTCTGTTGCCTTTGTTTGGGCGACAATGACGGGCATTTATTGCTTTTGTCCCTTGCCGTCGAGTTAGGTATTTTGCACTGTACCTTTGTTCAAGTAGGTGTACCAACTCCTGTTTTTACATTTGTACCCCCGTCTATGTTGCCACCTGTCGGAGACCCCTTGAGCATATAAAAGGAGGCCCGAGTGCAACGTAGAGGAGGTTCGCGTTTTTCGCAAGGTTCGGTTCCGTCGGTTCCGGAGGTTGGGCTGGTTCGATTCATTCGACTGGCCGTAGACTAGACACACTCACGCTAGGTTTTGTAGCTCGCATTGCTCCCTAGCAAGAACACAATAGATCAAACAAGCAGCAGTAGGAGTTTTATCTCCGTAGAGCTCCGAAGCTGGGTAAACTGCTCGTGTGCCTCACCTCGATCCGCTCTTCGTGCGATCTCCGCCCCCCTCCGAACCACAAGGGGCCCGGTCCGCCGGCCCCATAGGTGTCCGCGGGTACGATCAGCCTCCCCGACATCTCTGGCGCGCCAGGTAGGGGGGCGTCGAGGCCGTGTGAATCCGATCCGGCGTTCACGTGAGCAGCGTCATCAACATCTTCCTCAACGTGCCACCGAAGAAGAAGGCTTCGGCGGCAGCAGAGCCGTCCGCATCGTACCCACCCTCACCGCAGCAAACGGGTGGTGGGGCAGACGCTGCCGGAGGGACGGGCACCGACGAAGGTGCTCGCGACGTTGCCAAGTCCAAGGACAAGGCACCGCAAACCTCGGCGTCCGCGCATCCCGGCGCCCGTCTCAGGAGACGCGGGCCCAACAACGTCATGGCGTTCACAACGCCATAAGTTCGTTGGATCGAGACCCTCAAGACCAGCATGCGCGCCAACATGCTGGCGCTAGTGAGATACGGTCGCCCGGACAGGGCGCTGCTCCTTCTAACGTAGTTAGAAGTCCGAGCGTGTCCCGCTCCTTGCACCGTTCTCCAATGCCGCCTACTACTCCAGCAGAAGCTGCGGCGAGAGCTCGGCTGCTCTCGACTACCCTCCAACGGCCGACAAGGTCGACGGTGGAGGGCCACTATCGAGCCTCATCGGCTTTGCCAACGGCGACGCTCCGCGGCAACCAACGCCATCGTTGCCGCGGCATGACGACAAGGCACGAGCCGGTGGCGACGAGACTGTCGGAGGTGCAACCACCGTGCACTCCCCACCAAGAAGGCCAAGATCACCGACTCATCGGATCCACCTCGACAGCGACTCCACTGCGTCGTCGGATCCGCGAGCTCGCCGCGATCAGCGCCAAGTTCTTCATGAGCGACAACAAGAGGACGCTCGAACTCGTATCGAGCGCCGAAGAGGAGCGCGACGTCAGTCCGACAAGCGCGCTAGGCCTTCTGTTGACATGCACGCACCGGAGGGGCCAGGCGACTTGCCGTACGCGGTAGGTTGCCCTGCGTTCACTCGTGAGCTGCGGCAAGTCCAGTGGCCCAGCCGAAAAACTTCAAACCCGGCGTGCGGAGAAGTATGATGGCCGACGCATCCGTCGGAGTTCCTCAGCATCTACACCATCGCGGTGCAGGCTGCGGGGACGGACGACAAGATCCTTGCCAACTACTTCTCGCCGTGCTCAAGCCCAACGTCGAGATCTTGGCTCATGCACTTGCCGGACAGCTCCATATCCTCTTGGGCAGATCTATGCCATCGGTTTGTTGGCGCCTTCACGGTGGCCACAAACCTCATGGCTAAGAGAGAGTGACCTTCACTTGCTCGCCCGAAGGAAGGAGAGTCCTGCGCAAGTTCATTCGGAGATTCAGCCGCGTACACTACAACATCCCAGACGTCCACCCCGCGCGGTGATCAGCGCATTTCATCAGAATGTGCGGAACCGCAGGATGAGGGAGGAGATGGCGATGTGCAAAGTCAAGGACGTCAGTGAGCTGTACGCCTTGGCCGACAAGTGTGCACACGTTGAGGAAGGGAGGAGACTCCCTGGAGAGAATGCAGAAGCAGGATCTGACAGTGATGACACCGCCCCGGCAAAGAAGGGCCGGCAGCGAGGCAACAAGAAGAAGAAGGCCAGAGAAGTGCTAGCTGTCGAGCAGTCCGGCAACGGAGGCGGCGACAAGAACGCCAAGGCTGGTGGCTCCGGCAAGGAGGTTGTACCGACGCCAACCACCAGTCGGTGGCGACGCCGACAAGCAGGACGGCTCCGGCAAGCAGTACTGCAAGATCCACCGCACCAAGGGCCACGATCTCAAGAGCTGCAAGAAGGTCGAGCAGCTCGTCGAACAGCAGAGAGCTGAGTACGAGCGGCGAGACAAGGAGAAGGCTCGGGAAGGTGCTGGGGGAGCAGGCAAGAAACGTCCCGGCCAGGGAGGACGCCGCGGCAAAGTCAAGCAGCGACAAGGAGATCGACCTCCCCGCGGCCGCGACAAGGATGAAGATGAGGACGACGACGAAGACATGGAAGACGACGACGCCGACGAGCAGGAGTTTCAGAAAGCCACAGAGGTCCTTTGCGTTGACGGAGGTGCTTCCCTGCATACCTCCCACCGCCAACTCAAGCAATGGATGCGGGAGGTCAATGCAGCGGAACCATCCGTAGAGTCGTGCAAGCCTCTGAAGTGGTCCAGCACGCCTATCATTTTCGATATTGAGGACCACCCTGATCGCATAACTGCGGTCGGGTGCTTGCCGATGTTGGTATCTCCAACCATCCGCAACCTCAAGGTCACAAAAATGTTAGTTGACGGCGGGGCCGGCTTGAATCTGATCTCCTCCGCGGTGCTCCAAGCTTCAAATCCACGACAATGAGCTCGAAGAGACCGGAACCTTCCGGGAATCAATCCGGGAAGGAGCAAGCGAAGGGAAGATTATGTTGCCGGTCACATTTGGCGGCGAGCTGAACTTCGGGATCGAGAGGGTTACGTTTGGCGTCGCCGATTTCCCATTGCCTTACAATGGGATACTTGGCCGTCCAAAGACTCGCCAAGTTCATGGCAGCCTCTCACTACGCCTACAACCTACTCAAGATGCCAGGCTCGATAAGCGTCATCTCTGTCCATGGCGACAAGAAGGATGCCCTTATCTGTGCCGACAAGATCTTCCGGGATGCAGCAGCCGCGACAGATTGCCAGACACTTGCCGCTGAAGCTCCCGGGGGGAAGAAGACCAAGTCCAAGTCCGGGAAGGGCTCGATGCTCACTCCGCAAGCGCACCTCTTGAGTGCTGCGCTACCATCGAGGACGCACCATCGAGCTCCACCGGCAAGTGCAAGAAGATGGTGGCTCCACCGAAGACCAAGAAGGTGCTCGCCAAGGAGGACGGCTGGTGGTACCTTCACCATCGGTGCCTCTCTCGACCCCAAATAGGAAGGCGCTCGTTGCTTTCCTGCGGGCGAATGTCGGCGTGTTTGCATGGCAACCGTCTGATATCCCGGTGTTCCTGTGAAAGTGATTGAGCACCGCTGGCCGCTTTGTCCTCATGCGCGCCCGTCAAGCAAAAAGTCGAAGCAAGCGGTGGGCGCCAAGAATTCATAGCGAAGAGATCAAGAACCGGAAGCGGCAGGCCTTGTCGAGGAGTGCTCCATCCTACGTGGTTGGCCAATCACGTAGTAATGCGCAAGGCAAATGGGAAATGGAGACTTTGTATTGACTTCACGGATGTTAATAAAGCTTGGCCCAAAGATCCATTTCCCTTGCCGCGCATTGACCAGATTGTTGACTCCACGGCTGGATGTGATTTGCTTTCGCTTTCTTGATGCCTACTCGAGATACCATCGATCTTCATGGCTGAAGAAGATGAGGAGAAGACCGCATTCATCACACCATGTGGCACATACTGTTTCATACGGATGCCTTTCGGTTTGAAGAATGCGGGTTCAACATTTGCAAGGGTAGTCCATGACGCTTTTGAGTCGCAAATGCACGTAAATGTAAAGCCTACATGGATGACATAGTGGTCAAGAGCAAGGACAAAGCAACTTTAGTTCAAGATTTGGGCCGAGACCTTTGCAAATCTGCAAGATCAACCTCAAGCTCAACCCGAGAAGTGCGTGTTTGGAGTCCCTTCCGCAAGCTTCTCGGGTTCTTCGTGTCTCAGCGAGGAATTGAAGCTAACCCGACAAGATCAAGGCCATTGAGCAGATTGAAGCACCAAAGCGCGTCAAGGATGTACGAAGACTTGCGGTTGCGTGGCTGCTCTCGGCAGGTTTATTTCTAGGTCTGTTGAGCGCCTGCCATTTTCAAGATTTTGAAAAAGGCAGGTCGATAAAATGGACTCCGGCGGAGGCTGCGCTGCAGAGACTTGAAGAGATACTGTCCTCCACTCCAACACTTGTCGCACCTAGGCCACAAGAGAAGTTGCTGCTATATATAGCGGCAACCAATCAAGTGGTTAATACTTTGCGTTAGTGGCGGAGAGGAGGCGGATGACGAGCCAAAGAACCGCGGCAAGCACATCCAAATGACAAGCGGGGGCTTCACGACAAGCTCGAGTCCCGACAAGGGCGAATCCAGCAGACACATGAACAGATCTGTAAAAGGATGGTGCAGCGCCCAGTCTATTTTGTCGACTCCCTCCCGCAAGGGGCTAGGTCAAGGTATTCTGGTGTGCGAAATTGCTTTTCGGCCTCCTCATGGCCTCGAGAAAGCTGCGCCATTACTTCCAAGCACATGAGATCACAGTTGTCACTCGCTTTCCCAAGAGGATCTGCAGAATCCGAAGCGGCAGGCGGGATCGTCGAGTGGGCCTTTGGAGCTGTCAAGCTTTGGTCTTAAGTTTGAAAGCACATCAACTATCCAAAGCGAGCATTGGCGTAATTCATAGCAGAATGGACGCCAAACCCGGATGAAGAGATTCGAGACGAGCATTCCCGGCCAAAGAAGCCAAAGAAAGAGTGGTCGATGTACTTTGATGGTGCCTTCTCTCGCTGCAGCGCCGGTGTGCGGCGATGCTTATCGCACCCACCGGAGAGCACCTCAAGTACGTCGTCCAGATGCACTTTCCCAAGGAGCAAGCGACAAACAATACTGCAGAGTATGAAGGTTTGATTGCCGGTCTCAGGATCGTAGTGGACCTTGGGATCAAGAAGCTTATTGTCAGGGGTGACTCGCAACTCGTCGTCCGCCAAGTCAACAAAGATTACCAGAGTCCGTTGATGGAAGCTTACGTCGATGAAGTGAGGAAGCTAGAAGAGCACTTTGACGGCCTGCAAATGGAACATGTTCCAAGAGCTCAGAATGACATCGGCCGACGGCCTGTCAAAGTGCGCCGCACTCAAGCTACCTGTGGAACCAGGGATCTTTGTGCTCAAGCTGACTCAACCAACCGTAACACCATCAACAGGGCAGAATAAGAAGAGGAAGTTGGCCTCTGGTGACTATTTTCCGACAGAGCTTCCCGAAGCCGTCGTTGCAAAGGTCCCCAAGATCAACACCAACAGTCTTTGAGGAGCGATGTCTGCTCGGCCAGACCCGAGGTTTGTTTCGTTGAAGCGAGCGTTCCCGACAAGTCTTACTCCGGCAAGCTTGTCGGGGAGCATCAACTCCGACAGGCCGCAGGTCCTCGCCGTGGAAGCTGATGTTCCGCAGCAGCAGATGTGCCTTTAGTCCTTGTTGTCGAGCCGCAAGCTCCAAAGATGGGCGCAGCAGATTGTCCATTTCCTTCAGACAGAGAACTTCCGAAGAGCGGAAGAAGCGGAAAGAGTAGCCCGGTAGTCAAGTATGTACCGGTTTGTCGACAAGATACATGCATGTAAGAAGACTCAACGGTGTGAAATTGAAGTGTATTCCGGGAAGATGGATGAAGCTGTTGGCGAGAGATACATGGAGGCATATGTGGTCACCACATTGGCAAGAAGAGCACTTGCCGGCAAAGCTTTCCGGCAAGGTTTCTTCCGCCGATCGCCCTCCGGGATGCAAGCGCACAAGTAACCAAGTGTGAAGCGTGCAGTTCCATTCCAAGCAGATACACCAGCCTGCTCAAGCTCTCCAGACGATCCCTTTATCACGGCCATTTTCGGTCCGGGGCTCGACATCCTCGGCCCCTTCCCTTGAGCTGTCGGGGCTTTGAGTACTTATGCGTCGCCATCGACAAGTTCACAAAGTGGCGGAAGTGGAAGCGATGAGGAAGGTGACACCACAATCAGCGATCAAGTTCTTCAGTCGATTGTTTGCCGCTTGGAATCCCTAACAGGGTCATCACCGACAACGGCACGCAATTCTGAGTCGCACCTTCATGCAGTACGTCCAAGACCTTTGCGCCAAGGTCTGCTTTTCATATGTTGCTCACCCGAGACGCAACGGGCAACCAGAGAGGGCACAAGCTGAAGTGCTGCGCGGGCTCAACACCAGAACTTTCGACAAGCTGCACAAGTGCGGAAGAAACTGGATCGAGGAGCTGCCGGTGGTTCTTTGGTCGATCAGGACGACGCCAAATCGAGCCACTGGCCAGGCACCCTTTGCTCTAGTCTATGGAGCAGAGGCAGTTCTCCCCACGGAACTCGTATACGGATCGCCTCGAGTACTCGCTTATGATGAGCTTGAGCAAGAGCAGCTGCGACAAGATGACGCGCTTCTCGAGGAGGATCGTCTTCAACCCGGCGAGCCGCTCGTTACCGACAAGCCTGCGTCGCTACCATAGCCGCAGGGTTAGTGCGAAGTCTCGAGGAAGGCGACCTTGTTCTTGGTGCATTCAGTCCGCTAAGAATTCAAACAAGTTGGCCTTGAAGTGGGAAGGCCCTTATCGGGTGAAACGAGTCACTAGGCCTGGCGCTTATCCGCCTTGAGACCGAAGATGGCATTCCGGTGAGCAACTCATGGAACATTGAGCATCTTCGTAAGTTTTACCCATAAGGCGCGGTTGTCGGAACCCGTTCCGGCAACCACCTTTTGTACAAGTCTTGCCGCTGTTGCATGTAATCCTTCGTACAAAGCCGGGCGCAGACCCCGTGCATCAGTAAAGCTCATGTGTTGCGCACAGCTTGTCAAGTTCATGCTTTCATCATTTTATTGCATGTTTTGACTAACACTTTGTGCAGCAACCATACCCGGTAAGCAGAATCGAGCCGCTAGGCTCCATAATGTTATTTCCTCTTCTTTTTCTTTTCTCAAAGGAAAGAAGGCTCCCTCGCGCACAAGTTAACCAGGGGAGGAGGAGATAATACTATGGACCGTGCACCGCTCGAGGAAGTTTCGCCTCATCGGGAAGCAAGAGACAGAAAAGCTAAGTTGCCAAAGTTTGAGCAATCAATTTTTACATTTTTAAGTTATCTTCCTCGAACGATAGTACTTTGTATGGAAAACCTGTGCGCAGAGGAACCAAATCGTGGATCGGTCGCGCCTTACTTTGTTTCGAGTCCGCTCAACAACTTAAGTGAGCTGCGGCTAGTCCGCGACAAGGTTGCTTGTCGGTAGCGACCCTTGCCAAAGCTTTGAAGTTCCGCACTCGGCGCTCGCGGCAAGGGTGCCTGCACCGGCAAGTTTCCCTGAAAAGCGTAGGGTAATAACGTACAAAGGAAGAGATCAAATAGAGGAAATAACATTGCATCGATCGATTCACCTAAGATAGAGTATATTACAGAATAACTTGTCGCTGATCTAACAAAGTTTTCTAAACATGATCGGCAGCGACAAAGGAAAGATAAGGTCGGCGGCCTAGTCCACGCTGGGTCGCCCTCGATCCGCTTGATCTTGTTCACCTTGTCCACAATGGGTGCGACAAGGGCTTTGAGCTCCTCCACATTGGCTTCGGACGGCAAGGATCTGAGGACGCCGTTAAGGTTGAGGCCCGGGTTGCGGAAGGCCACCTTCATCAACACCTTCTCGAGGGCCCCCGCACAAACTTGGCGCGATTCCTCGGCCAGCTGCTTCGGGACCTCCTCCCGAAGTCGCCGGAGGCCCGTCCACCACGCCTTTGAAGAATAGGCTAAGCTTGACGCTGGGTTGGAGATGCTCGTCGAGGAGAATGCAAGGTCCGCCATCCCCAGCTCCATCATTTCGTTGTGGATGTCGGCGGCGGTGTCCACAAGACCTTCCGTCCGGTGCTCCACGCTCTCCCTCAAGGTGTTACGGACGGAGGCAGCATTCGCCAAACAGCTCCTCCTTGGCCTTGATCGCCTCCAACAAGCCCACCTCCCGCTCTGGCACCATCCAACGTCTGCGTCGAGTGGTCGATTTCAGCTCAGATCCGCCTTGGAGTCCTTGGCGGCGTCGAGCTCCTTGGCCTGTCGGCCGAGGCGGCTCTGCAGCTCGCCCAGCGTGTAGGCGTCCTTCTCGCGCTCACGCTTGAGCACGGCAAGCTCTTCGCCGCTCTTCTTGAGGGTGGCCTCCAGTCGTGCCACCTTCGCCTTCAGCTCTTCCTTGGCGACCTCGGCGGCTGCGGCAGCGTCCTTCGCTTCCTGAAGCGCCCCGCCAAGCGACTCTTCACGCGCGGCAAGGTCCTCCTCGTGGCTGTCCAGGTTGACCTTCCGCTGCGCCAACTCGCTTTCCTGCGCGGCGAAGCTTCGGCAGCCAGCCGCTGCTCCTCATCAGCTGCGGCCTTCTCAAGGATGAAGGCCGTGCGCTCTTCTGCGAGCTGCCCCCGTGCTTCCGCCACGTCGTGGAGGGTTTCTTTGTTGGCGCTCCGGAGCTCCTCGGCGCGCTTCTCCATATCCGCTCCCGCCCTCGCGACAAGGGCTTCCCGGGTCTCCAACTTGGCCTGCCGGGCGCGGTAGAGCGACAACAGCTTCTTCAGCAGCTGCTCCTCCTCGAGACTTCGGCTGTTGCTTGGCGCGTCCACCAGCGTCGGCCAATGAGGCGAAGTAGCTCATTGTCGAAGGTCTCGCCCTCGACCGGCGCCACAGGCTCGGTTCCTGGGGAGCTTGATGAAACGCCTTGCCCGGCCTTGGTAGGCACCGGGCTGGGGCTCCTTGGAGCACTGGCCTTGACAGCGTGGGGGAAGTCATTGTCGGTGTAGCGCTTGCCGCTCCTGCGGCCTCAGGGCCGTCAGTACGATCGCCCGACCCCTCGCCAGCCTCCGCGTCGGTAGCCTCGGTGGCCTCCTCGCCAACAGGCTCGTCGGCGACGGTCTCTTCCTCGACGACGACCTCTTCTTCTCCGACGGTGGCCTCGTCGGTGTTGCCGCGCGTTCCCTCCTCGCCGGCGGCCTCGACCTCCATCGGGTCTGCGTCAGACGAAGAAAGAGCAGTCAAGCAGATATTCAAAAAAAGAGAAATAAAAGAAAGCAAGCCCAAGGGAGATTTTCGCGTAAAGGGAGTTACCCTGCGAACGGATCCACAACCATGGCCTCGACCACTTTGGAGGGTCGTTGGCGCCCGTCCCCTTGCCGGGGTAGCCTCCCTTGCGGAGTGGCCTCCCTTGTCGGGGTGGCCTCCCTTGTCGGAGGAGCTCCCTTGCCGGGGAGTTCTCCCTCGGCGGCGTAGTGACAGCGGGCGGGATCTCGGAGGCGGCTTCTGAGCCCTCCTGATGAGGCTGCTCCTCTCCTACACAAACAAACAGTTAGAAATCAACAAAGAAAGGGCACCCCTGCACACCTAGTAGTAAGGAGAAAAACCGCACACTTACTCTGGGGGCTGTGCTGGGGGCTGCTCAGAGGAAGGGTCGCCAGTCCGGCAAAGCGGTCTGGGACGCGTCCCCTGCTGCCACGGGAGTCGTCCTCAACGACGATCGTCGGGATCTTGGCCCTCTTCGCAGCTCTTCGGGCCAGCGTCACGAAAAGGGAAGAGTCGAGAACGAAGCAAATCAGATTCAAGATGAAGCAATAAAAATTGAAGAAATACAAGCACAAGTCTCAAGAGCTTACTCTTCGCCCTCCTCCTCGGAACTGAGCGCGGAGAAGTCGAACTCTGGCCCGCCTCCGGTGCGATGAGGCGGGGGAGTGGGCTCTCTTGGCCGCTTGGCGGAGGCGTCGGCGGCGGCCTGAGAAGATTCCGCCCAGTTGTCGCTGCAGTTTGGGGCGCTCCCGCAGCAACCTCGCTTGCCGCGGTGGAGCGCGTCGAGCGGCGCTGCTGCTATGGGCTGGTCTGCCGCCCCGACACGTCTCCAACCCTGCGGAGACGCCTCCTCGGTGGAGCCGGGGGCTCCGCTGGCGGCAAGTCGCTCGGCGGAGGAGAAGAAGCACCCTCGGCGGGTCCACTCGACCCGGCCTCGGTCCCGACAAGCTCGTCCTCGCCGGCGACCTCCCCTCGCTCGGCAAGGCTTGCCGCCTTCGCCGCCTCCGCCTCCTCCACGGTGAACCCGAAGGTTCCAGCGGCAGCGGCTGCTGCATCCTCCTCCACCCTGGTGGCAATCCGCGCCATCTCATGCTCGGTGGTGTCTCGGGTGAGCCTCTTCTGCTCGTCGGAGCGGATCGGCACCTCCTGCAAGTCGTCGAAGAATTGCTGCACGACCTCGTCGGGGGGCTCCTGCCAGGTCGGGACGATCCCGTGGGAGTCGCACAATGGCATCATGGCGCAGATGCGGTCGAGCGCCGAGTTGTTGCACAATGGGACGACCCCCCGCGGCAACCTGAACCACTCGGGATGTTCGGGGTCGTTCTTGAACAGCTCGAGCAGCACTGAATCCAGCTCCATGACGGTGAAGTTCCAATTCAGGCCCGGGCGCAGCCTCATGATGTCCGCCGCATTCTGGAACTCCCAAGCAGGCCTCCTCCTTTCCTGCAAGGGAGCGATGCGGCGGCGAATGAAGTCTGCGCCAACTGCTCCTACTGTCAACCCGGCAAGCCTGAGGCGCAGAATTCGGGTCACAGCTATCTTCAGCTTCGCATCCTCCGGCGCCAAGTTACTCCAATCCTTGCCGCGCGCAATTGGGGTTTGGCGCACGGCGGTGAAGGGCTGTGGGTTCTCCTCCACGACCCAGCACCAATTGGCTCTCCACTCCTCCCACTTGTTCCGAAATTCCCCCTCTAGGTAGGCCTCCTTCTTGCCGATCCTAGAGACCTGAGCTAGTCCTCCGGCAAGTGGCTCTCCTCTCTCGACGCGGGGAACAAAGAAATGGCGGAAGAGTGCCACGTTCGGGTGGACCCCGACTAAGTTTTCGCACAAATGTGTGAAAACGGCCATGGTCAAGATGGCGTTGGGGGTGAAATCAAGGAGGTGGAGGCCAAAGGTGTTCATTATGTCGCAAAAGAACTCAGAAAACGGCGGGCAAAGACCGCAATAGAAGAACAGGGCGAAGAAAGGGTACCCTGTTGGGGCGGATCAGCGGCGGAGGCGGGAGCACCTCGCGTCGCTGGATGCGCACGAGTCTCCGTCGACAGAAAAGGTAGAAGACGCCCCGCAGCTCCGTGCGCCGAGCTGCGGGGGAAGCAACCGCTCCTTGCGCAGCACCGCGAGCCGCTGCGCCTCGGCCGACTTGACGCCCTTCTCCTTATCGGCTTTCGGAGCCATGGCGAGGGGGGCGGAGGAGGTCGACGGCGGTGAGTGTTCTTGCGGCGAAAGGGGGGGCGGGGCGCTGCTCTCTTCGCACCGGAGAAGAAGAGGGGAGCGGCGGTGGTTTCTTGACAAGACAGCAATGGCAGGGATGGTCGGCCCGCCTCTGTTTCCTCCGCTTATAAAGGGGAGGAGGGGGCGGACGTTCCGATTATATCAATAAAGAATCCCCCACGACCGCGCCCACGATCTCTCGCACGACGCCACGTCCGGCGCGTGCCGTTAGTGGGGATCGTGGTGGGTCCGGGGCGAGTTGCGACGCGGTCGAGGCCGCGCGTGTCCGTCTGCGATTACGGGCCTGGCCCGACAAGCGCTTCGGCACCGTATGCAGCCCAGGCCGGGGCTCCTGCCGGTGTACTAGAGTAGGGGTACCCTAGTACCCGTGCTTTCGTCTGCACGGACGATTGCGACACCAGCGGCAGGGTTTGCCTCGTCACCGCCAAGATCGCTTCGTGGCTCCTTTTGGAGCCATTCAAGAACAAAGTATTTGATTGAGAAGACAAGACCCGGCAAGAGGAGCTTGCGGAAGGCCTCTCTAGGCACGAAGAAGGCCCCGACAAGAAGAGCTTGTCGGGAAGGCCGCCTGTGCACGCAGAAGACAAGGCCCGGCAAGAGGAGCTTGCCGGGAAGGCTCAGAGCGCGACAAGTATCCGGGCGCGACAAGGATTCGGCCGCGGCAAGGCGCTTGCCGCGGCATGCAACCTCTCTCCGTCTCCGCTCCAGCTCACCCAGCGACGTGTCGCCATGGGACCGTTCCATGGGCGTGTGTCGAGCGGCTGTGCAGCCAGCGGAGAGCAGCGATAAGCGGCGCTGACAGGCTCGCCATCGTGGCGAGCGGAGGCGCACCTGACGGCCTCTGTTACACTGTTTGGGCGACAATGACGGGCATTTATTGCTTTTGTCCCTTGCCGTCAGAGTTAGGTATTTTGCACTGTACACTGTTCAAGTAGGTGTACCAACTCCTGTTTTTACATTTGTACCCCCGTCTATGTTGCCACCTGTCGGAGACCCTTGAGCATATAAAAGGAGGCCCGAGTGCAGCGTGAAGGAGGTTCGCGTTTTTGCAAGGTTCGGTTCCGTCGGTTCCGGGAGGTTGGGCTGGTTCGATTCATTATCTGACCGTAGACTAGACACACTCACGCTTAGGTTTTGTAGCTCGCATTGCTCCCTAGCAAGAACACAATAGATCAAACAAGCAGCAGTAGGAGTTTTATCTCTCCGGAGAGCTCGAAGCTGGGTAAACTGCCGTGTGCCTCGCCTCGATCCGCTCTTCGTGCGATCTCCGCCCCCTCCGAACCACAAGGGGCCCGGTCCGCCGGCCCCATAGGTGTCCGTGGGTACGATCAGCCTCCCCGACACAATGTTTGAGGGTTGAACTAATGCATAAAAACTGGGTATGAAAGGAAATATGATCAAGTGTTACTTGCCTTGCTGACGATCCGTGAATCCTAGAGACTCAGAAAACACGCTTCAAGACCGGGAATTCTATCGCAAACAAACAATACATACATAAGCAACAAGCAAAGATGCACAAACGAAACTTCAACTGAAAGAGGTTGACCGGAGAGTTCAACTTAAGAACTCCGGTTCACAAGAAAAATCAAAGCAAACGGAGCAACGAAACTCAAACAGCGAAAGAAACAAGAACCGTTTACTAATCTGAAATAGGGTCAAATTTTACAGAGGCAAAAACTTGTTTGAGTTGGCTAATCGGAAAGAGGGTTTCGAGATGAAACTCCAGGCGCTTGAATCGCCTGATTCCGATAAACGAGCGAAAAGTTATACTAATTCAAACATCGGATCAGAAATCGCGATCGAAAAAATCACGGAATAAATCTGATAAAAGAAAATGACGAACGGCTAAACGAACGAACGTTCCTTAGCAGAAACTAAACGACGAACACGTTCGTAAAAACGAACGATCGAGTGAACGCTCGCAAAACAAATAAACCGAAAAAAAACCGATCTAAAAAAACGGGCTAGGGTTTTTCCAAATAAAAACCGAAGGGTTTTCTTAAAAAAACCGGCGACGAGGGGCTACCTCCGGCGAGGTCGTCCGTGGGCGGGCGTGGCGGGCTCAGGGGCGGCGGGTGGCGGCAGGTGCGGGGGTGGCGGCGGGAGGGCGGCGGTGGCGGCAGTGGTGCGGGGTGGCGGCGGGAGGGCGGGCGGCATGGGCGGCGGCTCGTCGGGAAGTGCGGGGCTCAGGCGGCTCTCTCGGTGGTGGTGGTGGTGGTTTAGAGGGGGTGGCGTATATAAAGGGCGGGCGGCGACTTGGAGGAGGGCAAGGCGGGCGGGAGACGGAGTCCGGCTCGGACTCGGTCCGAGTCTTGGCGGCGGCGGCTACAGCCTGCTTTTGGGCCTTGGCCCAGGCAGTGGTGCCCACTTTTTTAAACGTTCATGAAACTTATAAAAATCCTAGAAAAATAAATAAAAATCTAAAAATACCAGAACAAGTTTTCTCCGTCTAAATAAAATATTTAGAACAAGCTGAACTTTTCTTGGCCCCTAAAATGTAATTTTTAAATCATGCAAATTTTTCTCTAGGGCAAATAAAATTCCAAATAAATAAAATAAAATCCAAATAATGATTTTAACATTTTTCCTCCGGTATTTCAATTATTTTTGGAGAAGTCATATTATCTCCTCTCATTTATTATTTAAACATGAAATATTTTCCGGAGAGCAAAATAATAGAATCCAAAATCCTCGTCTTCATTATTTGATAAAATTCAAATATGAAAATCGGAAGATCCCCAACTCTCTCCGAGGGTCCTTGAGTTGCTTAGGATTTCGAGGATTGCAAACGAAAATGCAATAAAAATATGATATGCATGGATGACCTATGTATAACATGCCAAATTGAAAATTTGGGATGTTACAAACCTACCCCCCTTAAGATGAATCTCGCCCTCGAGATTCGGGTTGGCTAGAAAATAGGTGCGGATGGTCCTTGCGAATATCATCTTCTCGCTCCCAGGTGGCTTCCTCCTCGGTATGGTGGCTCCTCTGAACTTTACAAAACTTGATAACCTTGCTGCGAGTAACTCGGCTGTCGAAATCAAGAATCTTTACCGGCTTCTCCTCATAAGTCAAATTACTATCCAATCAGACGCCTCTAGGGGCAACTTGTATCCTTTAACGGTATATCGGCCATCTCGGTGGCACTTCTTCAGCTGTGATACGTGAAACACATCGTGAACTCCCCGACAATCCTTGAGGTAACTCCAGCTTGTAGGCAACTTCTCCCATCCGTTCCAAAACACGATCACGGTCCTACAAATCTTGGGGCTAACTTTCCCTTTACTCCAAAAGCGTTTCACTCCCTCAAGGGTGATACTCGCAGATAGGCTCATCTCCAATTTCATAGGTTACTTCCTTGCGTTTCAAATCTGCGTAACTCTTACATCTAGATCGAGCAATCTTTAGTGCAGCTCGATCAGTTTAACCTTCTCCTCGATTCCTTGATCAAATCTGG
This sequence comes from Aegilops bicornis, assembly GCA_021605145.1. Taxonomy (NCBI): domain Eukaryota; kingdom Viridiplantae; phylum Streptophyta; class Magnoliopsida; order Poales; family Poaceae; genus Aegilops; species Aegilops bicornis. Next base: position 575,331,714 of record CM038675.1, read on the forward strand.
TCCAAACAAGCGACGGTCTCCAACCTCATCCCACATCAATGGTGTTCTACATCTGCGTCCATACAGAGCTTGAACGGTGCCATCTTCAAACTGGCACAGTAGCTGTTGTTGTATGAGAACTCACAGACGACAAATTGTCATCCCAACTAGATCCATAATCTAGCGCACAGGCTCTCAACATGTCCTCCAGAATCTGGTTGACTCTCTCTGTCTGTCCATCCGTCTGTGGGTGGAATGCGGTACTAAACTCCAATCTGGTACCCAAAGTCTGGTGTAGCTGATGCCAAAACTTTGAAGTAAACTGTGTTCCTCTATCTGATACGATGCTCCTCGGAACTCCGTGCAAACATACGATCCTGGTCATATATATCTTGGCCAACTTGGCACTTGTATAAGTTGTTTTCATTGGGATGAAGTGAGCTACTTTGGTCAAACGATCCACAACTACCCATATTGAATCATATCCTGCTTTGGTTCTGGGTAATCCGGTGATAAAATCCATGCCAAGTTTGTCCCACTTCCATTCGGGTATTGGCATAGGCTGTAATAGTCCTGCTGGCTTTTGATGCTCTGCCTTCACTCTCTGACATACATCACAAACGGCTACATACTCGGCAATATCCTTCTTCATACCAGTCCACCAGAAACGTTCCTTCAGGTCCAAATACATCTTGGTGTTTCCGGGGTGAATCGAGTATGGTGAGTCATGGGCCTCCTGAAGTATTAACTTCCTGATTTTCTGAATTGTTGGGCACATAAATCCGGTCCTCAAACCACAAGGTATCGTGCTCATCCTCGCAAAAACCTTTGGCTTTTCCTTTGCCCATCTTCTCTTTTATCTCAGCAATCTCTTTATCCTCTTTCTGAGCTTCTCAAATCTTGTTCAATAACGTCGACTGAACCTCCATTGTTGCAAGAAAACCTCTTGGAACAATCTCCAATCGAAGTTCCATGATCTCCACAGCTAACTCCTTTGGCAATCCTTTGCTTTCAAGGATATTGGCATAACTCTTCTGGCTCAAAGCGTGCCTTTCTGACGTTGGCCTTTCCTGGATGATAGTGTAGCTTCATGTCATAATCCTTTATGAGTTCCAGCCATCTCCTCTGTCTGAGGTTTAACTCCTTATGTGTGAAAATGTACTTCAAACTCTTATGATCCGTGTACACATCACAACGGTTTCCAATAAGATAATGTCTCCAGGTCTTGGTAGCATGTACTACAGCTGCTAACTCCAAATCATGCGTGGCATAGTTCAACTCATGTGGCTTCAGCTGTCGTGAGGCATCTGAAACAACCTTTCCGTCCTGCATAAGAACACATCCAAGTCCCAAGCGAGGCGTCACAATACACTTGAAACTCCTTATGTATATCCGCAATGTCAAGACCTTTGGGGCTGTAGTCAACCGTTTCTTCAACTCTTGAAAGCTTGTCTCGCAATCCTCTGTCCATTTGAACTTAGTATCCTTCTTTAGCAATTCAGTCATTGGCTTAGCAATCTTGGAAAAAAATTCAATGAATCTCCGATAATATCCTGCCAGTCCAAGGAAACTATGAATCTCGCCGACTGAAGTGAGTGCCAACCATTCAATGACTGACTGAACCTTACTGGGGTCTACTTCTATACCCTCTCCTGATATAACATGCCCAAGAAATCCAACTTCCTTCAACCAAAACTCGCACTTGCTGAATTTGGCGTATAACTGGTGTTCCCTGAGTTTCTCGAGAACCAAACGTAGATGTTCCGCATGTTCCTCTTCGTTCTTCGAGTAAACCATAATATCATCAATAAACACCACAACAAACTTGTCCAAATACTCCATGAACACTTTGTTCATCATACTCATGAAATAGGCGGGGGCGTTAGTCAGTCCAAATGACATGACCGTATACTCATATAATCCATATCGTGTGGTAAATGTTGTCTTTGGTATATCCTTCTCTCGGATCTTCAACTGATGGTATCCTGATGGTAGATCAACCTTCGAAAACACCTTAGCTCCTTGCAACTGATCAAACAGATCATTTATCGTTGGTAATGGATACTTGTTCTTTATCGTTACTTCATTCAGAGCTCGGTAATCAACAACCATCCTTAGGGATTTATCCTTCTTCTCAACCAAAAGTTCTTGGGCTCCCCAAGGTGATGAACTTCTACGAATGTAACCTTTCTCTAATAGCTCCTTGATCTGCTTCTTAATTTCCTCCAGATCATTTGCGGGCATCCGATAGGGTCTCTTGGATATTGGCCCTGTACCTGGCAATAGTTCTATCAGAAACTCGATGTCTCAATCCGGTGGCATGCCGGGTAACTCCTCTGGAAAAACATCCGGATAATCCTTTACTACAGGTACTTCCTCCTGTACAACTCCCGTGAGGGCATTCACTTGGCTCCTCCTAGGCACATGCCTAGATACATACTTAGTCATCATTTTTCCTCTGGGGGTGGTAAGATAAATTGACTTGCTAGCGATCAATACTTCCTCCATACTTTGACATCCAGTCCATACCTAATATCACATCCAATCCTTGCGACTCCAAGATAATTAGGTCAGAGACGAAAAAACATGCGTGCCAATGATTAGGGGTATCTGGGGCACCATCTGCTAGCCATGTACTCTGCTCGAGCGAGCTCACTAAAAGAGGGTCCTAAGGGTTTGGGTTGGTAACTTAAACTTTTCCACAAATCCCTTGATATGTATGAATGCGATGCACCAAGATATCGAAAAGAACAATAGCGGTAAATGACCGAACCAAAACTTACCTATTACTGCGTCCGGTTGCTCTTCAACTTCCTCCACGTTAACGTGGTTCACTTGTCCTTTGTTGAATGGATTGGGCTTCTTCCCAGCGCTCCCATTTCCGTTTCCATTCTTTCCTTCAGGGCAGTCGTTGGCATAGTGCCCTGTCTTCCCGCACTTAAAGCAAATCACTTGGCTTAAGTCCTTCTTGGCGGGTGTAGATGGGTTAGAGCAATTCTGATTATTGTTGGCTCCATTCCCATTCCCACTCTTCGCACCATTTTGATTATGCGATCCACCTCCAGTATGGTTATGACCTCCATGGTTATGAACAAGTCCTCCTGAGTTCGGGGTTAAACGAGGCTTCTGGTGAGCTCCTGAGTTGTACTTCCCTTGTCCATATTTCCTCTTACGGCTCTCAATTTGCTGCTGCTTTCCTTCAATCATTAGGGCCTTATCTACCAACTCCTGGTAGTTGTTGAAAGTTGCCACCATCAACTGCATACTCATCTCATCATTCAGCCCTTCCATAAACTTCTCTTGCTTCGCGGCATCTGTGGCCACATCATCAGGGGATAGCGTGATAACTTGCTAAACTCATCCACGTCTTTGGGCCTGATGACGGTTCCCTGGCGTAAGTTGCGAAACTCACGCTTCTTTATCTGCATGGCTCCAGTTGAAACATGGGCCGTGCGAAAAGCTTGTTGGAACTGGTCCCAAGTGACATTGGCTATAGGAAAAGTAGCCGTGTAATTCTCCCTCCATGCGGCTGCTGGTCCAACCAATTGATGTGCGGCAAAGCGCACCCTTTCAACATCCGTGCATCCTGCGGTGGTTAACTCCCTTCCAATACGGCGTAGCCAATCATTAGAAACTATTGGCTCGGTGCTACTGGAAAACACTGGCGGTTGTAACCTCAGATAGCGGGCTAAATTGTCCACTGGCGGCGGGTTATTCTTGTTGTTGTTGTTGTTGTTGCCCTGAATCTGAACTAACAATTGCATCAAGGCATTCTGCTGCTGGATCAACTGGGTGAGCTCCGGTGGGAAAACAAAACCGGGGTCACGTCTCGGAGGCATCTGAGGGTTTAGATGGAAGAGATTAGAATAGAAAGAGGTCTAGCGAGAAAACACTACCCATATGCACATGAGGCAAACACACACATTCATTCAATCAATCAAGCAAGAGCATACAAAACGGTCTAGAACTATCGCATAAGTGCTCAACTACTACCGATTACATGGGGAATACTACTATTATATGGTGGTCATCTAGAAACTTTGATCGGTGGAAGACTCCATGATGTCTGCTCCGACTTCGTCTTCATAGTCATCATCACTTGGATCCAGTCGGTGTAAATCGATGATGATGTAGTTGTCCGGCAAGTGGGATCTTCTTCTTCTTCTTCGGTGTTGGTCCTCCCATGAAGACTCGATCTTCTTGACTAGGTCGTCATTCTTCTCCAAGTAGGGTCTTGATTTCTTCCTCATATCCATCGCATGTAAACTTGAGTTCTTCCTCCAGCTCGATGATCCTAGTTTTCGCCTTCTTCAAATCCATCATGTCTGCGCACATCTGGTTCTCCTGACGTCGAATGTGCTGGTTTAGCTCCTGGATGTAAGCTGCAATGGATCTATCCTTCTTGGTGCTGATTACTTCCCATTGCTCGTCTCGACGCCCACATATTTGATATATGGTGTCTTTAAGCTCCTTATTGTAGACTTCACCAATGCGTCCCATGGTAATGTGAGCTGCCATACTCTTTCCCAAACTCCATGTTGGTGCATTGAAAACACACACTATGGGCTCCGTGCTTGGCGCAAACATCCTTCCGGGAACTAGAGCTTGAATCTTCCAGCACTCTTCTTCTGGTAAGGTGGCGTTGTACGTCCCGGTGAAGCTTGATATTCCAATATTCAGGTACCTAGTGACTTCCTTCAAGTGGCGTCCAAAAGGTGTGTCTTCATCCGGTTGTGCAAACTTGTACTTCATCTCCGTCATCCTAAAGAGTGGAAAAATGGAGAGGAGTCAGAAATGATTAGAGAAGAGTGACCTATGGTTTTATCTTAGTGGTCGTGTCCTACACTCAGCGTGTGCTCTGATACCATCTTGTAGCGACCCGACCTCAGATGGTCAAGTCTCTGTGCTTCCATGTCATCCCTGGATCGGTAATCTTTGACACACACGATTACTCGAAGGATTTATAACAGAGTAGCAATCACACACTTATTACATCGAAAGTCTCAAAAGAGAACTTATTACAATAATATGGCTTAAGGCCATCTAATACGATAACAGCGGAAGCTTGGAAGGTAAAGTGAGTCCATCAACTCCAACGTCATAGCTGAGCTGCACGGCAACGACCTATCGAACCTTACTCCTCGTCTAAAAAGTCTGCAACATATTACGTTGCAGCCCGAGAACGGGTCAGCACATGGAATATGCTGGCAATGCAACCCAATAGAGCAATAATAAAATAATGCTAACACTACATGCATATTTGGCTGGTGGAAAGCTCTATGGTTACAGTTTGCGGAAAGCCAATTTTTCCCTACATCAAAGGAATAAATTTTACTTTAACTATCATGGTGGTTGAAACATCATTGAGAAGGTATAACCCCAACTCAATCCCAAATAAAGTAATTAACAACCCAGCAATATTAATTTAGAGTGATGAGATACATGTGAATACTCAACTAGATACTCAAAATTGTCCATAACAGGAGACACGGCTAACCATGATTAGATTATACACTCTGCAGAGGTTTGCGCACTTTTCCCCACAAGACTCGATCGCCTCCGTTAATTTCTCGCACTACATGGTGTTTGAGAAACGGATGACCGAGACACAATCTTTCAGAAACATTAACTCTCTACTCCGGATAGATCATACCAAACCTATAAAACCCACTACCTGCTGATCTACCTCTTCAAGAGCTTCACGTAACTTACTAAACTATGCTAGAGCCCATAATAGCTTGTGGCTGCACACGGAAGTTTCTAGCATTTATAAACTCCGTTCCCTTTGAGCCTGGGTGGCGGTCCATAGGAAGATCACACGGGTACCCCGGGATTTCCAGAAATAAAACAGACAACATTGGGTTCCCCAGGTGCCTCAATCCACCCAGATGTGTATTTAAGTTGCCACCTTAAAGTAAACCATTAATTAACAATCTCACATCTGTCATGAATATCTCTCAAACCCAAACCACGTCTACGAGCATAGCATAGCAATAATAGCAACACGTAGAAGTAACTCAAAAGGGTTTGATAGTAACAGGGCAATAGGTTCCTACCTCATCATCTACTTCCCAACCCACAAATTAATGACATCCTAAGCATGCAATGTTTGAGGGTTGAACTAATGCATAAAAACTGGGTATGAAAGGAAATGTGATCAAGTGTTACTTGCCTTGCTGACGATCCGTGAATCCTAGAGACTCGTAGTAACACGCTTCGCACTCCGGGAATTCTATCGCAAACAAACAATACATACATAAGCAACAAGCAAAGATGCACAAACAAAACTTCAACTGAAAGAGGTTGACCGGAGAGTTCAACTTAAGAACTCCGATTCACAAGAAAAATGAAACCAAACGGAGCAACGAAACTCAAACGGCGAAAGAAACAAGATCCGTTTACTAATCTGAACTAGGGTCAAATTTTACAGAGGCAAAAACTTGTTTGAGTTGGCTAATCGGAAAGTGGGTTTCGAGATGAAACTCCAGGCGCTTGAATCTCCTGATTCCGATAAATGAGCGAAAAGTTATACTAATTGAAACATCGGATCAGAAATCGCGATCGGAAAAATCGCGGAATAAATCCGATAAAAGAAAACAACGAACGTCTAAACGAACGAACGTTCTTAGCAGAAACTAAACGACGAACACGTTCGTAAAAATGAACGATCGAGTGAACGCTCGCAAAACAAATAAACCAAAAAAACCGATCTAAAAAAACGGGCTAGGGTTTTTCCCAAAAAACCGAAGGGTTTTCTTAAAAAAAACCCAGCGACGAGGGGCTACCTCCGGCGAGGTCGTCCGGCGGCTCCGGCGGGGCTCGGCGGCGATGTGTGGCGGCGGGTGCAGGGTGGCGGCGGCTAGAGGCGGCGGCTCGGTGGCGGCTCGGCCGAGGTCTTGAGGCTGGGCGGCCGGGCTCCGGTGGTGGTGGTGGTGGTTTAGAGGGGTGGCGTATATAAAGGCGGGCGGCGACTTGGAGGAGGGGGCAAGGCGGCGCGGGAGACGAAGATCGGCTCGGACTCGGTCCGAAAGGCGGGCGGGTTGGGCGTCTGCTCTGGCCGGGCCCTTGGCCCGGTCGGTATGAGTTCCCTCTTTTTCTAAATGTTCATGAAACTTATAAAAATCCTAGAAAAATAAATAAAAATCTAAAAATACCAAAATAAGTTTTCTCCGTCTAAATAAAATACTTAGAACAAGATGAACTTTTCTTGGCCCCTAAAATGCAATTTTTAAATCATGCAAATTTTTCTCTAGGGCAAATAAAATTCCAAATAATGATTTTAACATTTTTCCTCCGGTATTTCAATTATTTTTGGAGAAGTCATATTATCTCCTCTCATTTATTATTTAAACATGAAATATTTTCCGGAGAGCAAAATAATAAAATCCAAAATCCTCGTCTTCATTATTTGATAAAATTCAAATATGAAAATCGGAAAATCCCCAACTCTCTCCGAGGGTCCTTGAGTTGCTTAGGATTTCGAGGATTGCAAGCGAAAATGCAATAAAATATGATATGCATGGATGACCTATGTATAACATGCCAAATTGAAAATTTGGGATGTTCTGAAGTTCGTTAATTCTGATTACTACTGTATTACATTTTTTTGACAGATTCTGTTTTTCGTGTGTTGTTTGCTTATTTTGATGAATCTATGGCTAGTAAAATAGTTTATAATCCATAGAGAAGTTGCAATACAGTAGGTTTAACACCAATATAAATAAAGAATTAGTTCATTACAGTACCTTAAAGTAGTCTTTTGTTTTCTTTCTCTAACGGAGCTCACGAGATTTCTATTGAGTTTTGTGTTGTGAAGTTTTCAAGTTTTGGTTAAATTCTTTTGATGGATTATGGAACAAGGAGTGGCAAGAGCCTAAGCTTGGGGATTCCCATGGCACCCCCATGATAAACCAAGGACACCAAAAAGTCAAAGCTTGGGGATGCCGGAAGGCATCCCTCTTTAAATCTACTTCCATCGGTAATTTACTTGGAGCTATATTTTTATTCACCACATGATATGTGTTTTGCTTGGAGCGTCTTGTATTATTTGCGTCTTTGCTTGTTAGTTTACCACAATCATTCTTGCTGTACACACCTTTTGAGAGAGACATACATGAATTGGAATTTGATAGAATACTCTATGTGCTTCACTTATATCTTTTGAGCATGATAGTTTTGCTCATAGTGCTTCACTTATATCTTTTGAGCGTGATAATTTTTGCTCTAGTGCTTCACTTAGATCTTGTAGAGAACGGTGGTGGATTTGTTTTAAAGAAACTATTGATCTCTCATGCTTCACTTAGATTATTTTGAGAGTCGTCAATAGCATGGTAATTTGCTTAATATTAATATACTTGGTATTCAAGATATGTGAAACTTTCTTTTGAGTGCGTAGAATACTAAGAAAAGTTTGATGCTTGATAATTGTTTTGAGATATGAAGATGGTGATATTAGAGTCATGCTAGTTGATTAGTTGTGAATTTAAAGAATACTTGTGTTGAAGTTTGTCATTCCCGTAGCATGCACGTATGGTGAACCGTTATGTGATGAACTCAGAGCATGATCTATTTATTGATTGTCTTCCTTATGAGTGGCGGTAGGGGACGAGCGATGGTCTTTTCCTACCAATCTATTCCCCTAGGAGCATGCGCGTAATACTTTGCTTTGATAACTTCTAGATTTTTGCAATAAGTATATGAGTTCTTTATGACTAATGTTGAGTCCATGGATTATACGCACTTTTCCCATCCTTCCACCATTGCTAGCCTCTCTAATACCGCGCACTTTTCGCCGTTATCATACACCCACCATATATCTTCCTCAAAACAGCCACCATACCTACCTATCATGGCATTTCCATAGCCATTCCGAGATATATTGCGATGCAACTTTCCACCATTCCTTTTATTATGACATGCTCCATTATTGTCATATTGCTAGCATGATCATGTAGTTGACATCGTATTTGTGGCAAAGCCACCGTTCATAATTCTTTCATACATGTCACTCTTGTTTCATTGCATATCCCGGTACACACGGAGGCATACATATAGAGTCATACTTTGTTATAAGAATCGAGTTGTAATTGTTGAGTTGTAAGAAAAATAAAAGTGTGATGATCATCATTCTTTAGAGCATTGTCCCAAGTGAGGAAAGGATGATGGAGACCATGATTCCCCACAAGTCGGGATAAGACTCCGGATGAAAAATAATAAATAAAAAATGAAAAATGAAAAAAAAGAGGCAATAAAAAAAGAAGAGAAAAGGCCCAAATAAAAAAATGAGAGAAAAAGAGAGAAGGGACAATGCTACTATCCTTTTACCACACTTGTGCTTCAAAGTAGCACCAAGATCTTCATGATAGAGAGTCTCTCATTTTGTCACTTTCATATACTAGTGGGAATTTTTCATTATAGAACTTGGCTTGTATATTCCAATGATGGCCTTCCTCAAATGCCCTAGGTCTTCGTGAGCAAGCGAGTTGGATGCACACCCACTTAGTTTCTTTTATTGAGCTTTCATATACTTATAGCTCTAGTGCATCCGTTGCATGGCAATCCCTACTCACTCACATTGATATCTATTGATGGGCATCTCTATAGCCCGTTGATACGCCTAGTTGATGTGAGACTATATTCTCCCTTTTTGTCTTCTCCACAACCACCATTCTATTCCACATACAGTGCTATATCCATGGCTCACGCTCATGTATTGCATGAAGATTCAAAACGTTCTGAAAATGTTAAAGTATGAAACAATTTCTTGGCTTGTCATCGGGGTTGTGCATGATTTAAATATTTTATGTGGGGAAGATGGAGCATAGCCAGACTATATGATTTTGTAGGGATAACTTTATTTGGCCATGTTATTTTGAGAAGACATAATTGCTTAGTTAGTATGCTTGAAGTATTATTATTTTATGTCAATATGAACTTTTGTCTTGAATCTTTCGGATCTGAATATTCATACCACAATTAAGAAGATTTACATTGAAATTATGCCAAAGTATCACTCCGCATCAAAAATTCTCTTTTACCATTTACCTACTCGAGGACGGCAGGAATTTAAGCTTAGGGATGCCCGATACGTATCCAACGTATCTATAATTTTTTATTGCTCCATGCTACTTTATCTACTGTTTTGGACTATATTGGGCTTTATTTTCCACTTTTATATTATTTTTGGGACTAACCTATTAACCGGAGGCCCATCCCAGAATTGCTGTTTTTCGAGGAAACGGAATATCAAACGGAGTCCAAACGGAATGAAACCTTCGGGAACGTGATTTTCTCACCGAACGTGGTCCAGGAGACTTGGACCCTACTCCAAGGAACAAAAGAGGCGGTCACGAGGGTGGGGCGCCCCAGGGCGCGCCTGCCTCGTGGGCCCCTGTTGCTCCACCGACGTACTCCTTCCTCCTATATATACCTACATACCCCCAAGCGATCGGGCAGGAGCCAAAAACCTAATTCCACCGCCAAGCAACTTCCTGTATCCACGAGATCCCATCTTGGGGCCTGTTCGAGCTCCACGGAGGGCATCCACCACGGAGGGCTTCTACATCATCACCATAGCCCCTCCGATGAAATGTGAGTAGTTTACTTGACCTTCGGGTCCATAGCTAGTATCTAGATGGCTTCTTCTCTCTTTTGGATCTCAATACAATGTTCTCCCCTCTCGTGGAGATCTATTCGATGTAATCTTCTTTTTGCGGTGTGTTTGTTGAGATCGATGAATTGTGGGTTTATGATCCAGATTATCTATGAACAATATTTGAATCTTCTCTGAATTCTTTTATGTATGATTGGTTATCTTTGCAAGTCTCTTCGAATTATCCGTTTGGTTTGGCCAACTAGATTGGTAGTTCTTTCAATGGGAGAAGTGCTTAGCTTTGGGTTCAATCTTGTGGTGGCCTTTCCCAGTGACAGAAGGGGCAGCAAGGCACGTATTGTATTGTTGCCATCAAGGATAACAAGATGGGGTTTTTATCATATTGCATGAATTTATCCCTCTACATCATGTCATCTTGCTTAAGGCGTTACTCTGTGTTTAACTTAATACTCTAGATGCATGCTGGATAGCGGTCGATGAGTGGAGTAATAGTAGTCGATGCAGCAGGAGTCGGTCTACTTGTCTCGGACGTGATGCCTATATACATGATCATACCTAGATATACTCATAACTATGCTCAATTCTCATCAATTGCTCAACAGTAATTTGTTCACCCACCGTAGAATACTTATGCTCTTGAGAGAAGCCACTAGTGAAACCTATGGCCCCCGGGTCTATTCTCATCATATCAATCTCCGTCACTTTAATACTCGCTTTGTTTTTTTACTTTGCCTTTTACTTTTTACTTTGCATCTCTATACCAAAAATACCAAAAATATTATTTATCATCTCTTTTAGATCTCACTCTCGTAAGTGACCGTGAAGGGATTGTCAAGCCCTAATCGCGTTGGTTGCGAGGAGCTATTCTTTTGTGCAGGTACGAGGGACTTGTGCGTAGCCTCCTACTGGATTGATACCTTGGTTCTCAAAAACTAAGGGAAATACTTACGCTACTTTGCTGCATCATCCTCTCCTCTTCGGGGAAATCCAACGCAGTGCTCAAGAGGTAGCAGGCTCCTCCGCACTCCGCGTGCTGGCCATCCACCACCTTCGGCTTCACATTGAATACTTTGAGCCACAACCCGAAGTGGGGATGGATACAGAGGAAGGCCTCACACACGACTATGAACGCCGAGATATTGAGGAAGGAATTCGGGGACAGATCATGGAAATCTATCCCGTAATAATACATCAACCCACGGACGAAAGGGTGGCGCGGAAACCCTAGCCCGCGGAAGAAATGGGGGATGAATACTACCCTCTCGGTGGGCTTCGGCGTGGGGACGACCTGTCCCTCGGCCGGAAGGCGGTGGGCGATCTCCTTCGCCAGATAACCGGCCGCCCGAAGCTCAGTAATGTCCTCCTCCTTGACGGAGGAGACCATCCACTTGCCCTGGCCTCCGGATCCGGACATGGTTGCTTGAGTGGAAAGGAGATGAGAACTTGGGCGCTGGAGCTCGAGATTGGAAAGGTGGAGACAGAGAGAAGGCGTGAGAGGGGAAGAGGGGATCCTTATCCCCTTATAAAGGCCCTGAATATCAAGCGCCTCCTCACTCGCCTTAAGATTCGCCTATTCCCAATGACCGTATAAGGCAACGCGGTTGGATTACCCATGCCCGCATTGATGAGAATCCCGCGATAAGGGGACACGATCTCTGCTTTGACAAGACGTGCCAATGGCAACCGCGTCTCGGGACGTGAAGCGTCGAACACAAAAGCGGTTCGGAATTATGACCGGTCAGACGTGATGTCGTGCTGCAAAAAAGTCGTCAGCGGATGGAACTCATGTAAAAATATATTCTCTCTGCGGTTGTGTATGGTGTGTGTGACAGGTCCGGATACCATCATCGCATCCGAAGACTATCTTGGAGTTCGGAAAGAGGGGAACTCGCCTTGCAATGCCGAAGACAATCTACGCGCCGGACTCCTCGTCATTGAAGCCAGGTTTAGGGGCTACTGAGGGAGTCCTGGACTAAGGGGTCCTCGGGCGTCCGGCCTGTTATCCATGGGCCGGACTGATGGGCTGTGAAGACATGAAGGCCGAAGACTATACCCGTGTCCGGATTGGACTCTAATTGGCGTGGGAGGCAAGCTTGGTGGCCGACTATGAAGATTCCTTCTTATGTGACCGACTCTATGTAAACCCTAGATCCCCCCGGTGCCAATATAAACATCAAACATGAAGTAGGGTATTACCTCCATAGAGAGGGCCCGAACCTGGGTAAAATATCGTGTCCCCCGTCTCCTGTTACCATCGATTCTAGACGCACAGTTCGGGACCCCCTACCCGAGATCCGCCGGTTTTGACACCGACAAAAAGGTCTACCAAGAATAATAGGACATGTAGGATTGCAATCTATGTCAAGAACAATGAAATCTACGGGCACATAATTCCTATTTGCAACAATAAGAACATCATTAATCCTGCCCATAGGTTTCTTAATGGTGGAATCCGCAAGATGCAATTAAGAAACAATCATCAAATTCACGGAAACCTAACACATCACACAAAGTTTTTGGAATCGTGAAAACACTGGCACCGAAATCACATAAAGCATAGCATTAATGATCTTTAATCTTAATTTTAATAGTAGGTTTCACTCATCATAAAGTTTTCTAGGGATAGAAACTTCTAATTCAAGCTTTTGTTCATAAGATTGCATTAAAGTATCAACGATATCTTTAGTAAAAGCTTTATTTTAACTATAATCATGAGGAGAATTTAACATGGATTGCAACAAGGAAATACAATCTATTAAAGAACAATTATCATAATTAAATTCCTTGAAATCCAAAATACTGGGTTCATTGCTATGTAAAGTTTTGACCTCTTCAATCCCACTTTTACCAATTTTTGCATTAAGATCTAAAAACTCCGAATCATTGGGACACCTTTTAACTAGAGTTGACTCATCTCCAGTCCCATCATTATCAAGATTAATATTGCAAAACAAAGATTTAATAGGAGACACATCAATCACTTTTAGATCTTCGTCCCTATTATCATGAAAACTAGAAGAACACGCTTTTACAAAGCAATCTTTCTTAGCACGCATCCTAGCGGTTCTTTCCTTGCACTCATCAATAGAAATTCTCATAGATTTGAGAGATTCATTGATATCATGCTTAGGTGGAATAGATCTAAGTTTCAAAGAATCAACATCAAGATAAATTCTATCCACGTTCCTAGCCAACTCATCAATCTTGGGCAATTTTTCTTCAAGCAAAGCATTAAAATTATTTTGAGAAATAATAAATTCTTTAACACTAGTCTCAAAATCAGAGGACATCTTATTAAAATTTCCATAAGAGTTGTTGTAGGAATTACCATAATTATTAGAGGAATTACTAGGATACGGCCTAGGATTAAAGTTTCCTCTATACACGTTGTTACCAAAATTGTTCCTACCAACAAAATTCACATCTATAGATTCACTATTACTCTCAATCAAAGTAGACAAAGGCATACCATTAGGATCAGAACAAGCACTCTTATTAGCAAACAACTTCATAAGTTCATCCATCTTTCCACTCAAAACATTAATCTCTTCTATCGCATGAACCTTTTTACTAGTAGATCTTTCGATTGTGCCATTGAGAATAATTAACCATAATATTATCTAGGAGTTTAGTAGCTTCTCCTAAAGTGATTTCCATAAAAGTGCCTCCCGCGGCCGAATCTAAAAGATTTCTAGAAGCAAAATTCAATCCGGCATAAATTTTTTGTATCATTAATTCAAACCATGTGTAGGGCAATTACGTATCATTAATTTCATCCTCTCCCAAGCTTGTGCAACATGCTCATGATCAAGTTTCTTAAATTCCATAATATCATTTCTAAGAGAGATGATCTTAGCGGGAGAAAAATACTTAGAGATAAAAGCATCTTTGCACTTATTCCATGAACCAATACTATTTTTAGGCAAAGACGAAAACCAAGTTTTAGCACGATCTCTAAGCGAAAACGGAAATGGCTTCAATTTAACAATATCTTCATCCACGTCTTTCTTCTTTTTCGTATCACACAAATCAACAAAGTTGTTTAGACGGGTAGCGACATCTTCTCTAGGAAGGCCAGAAAATTGATCTTTCATGACAAGATTTAGCAAAGCAGCATTAATTTCACAAGATTCAGCATCGGTAATAGGAGCAATCGGGGTGCTAAGAAAATCATTGTTGTTGGTATTGGAAAAGTCACACAATTTAGTATTATCTTGAGCCATCGTGACAAACAATCCAACACACAACCACACAAGAAACAAGCGAAATGAGAAGAGGCGAACGGAAAAAGAAGGCGAATAAAATGGCAAGGGTGAAGTGGGGGGAGAGGAAAACGAGAGGCAAATGGCGAGTAATGTAATGCGAGGGATAAGAGTTTGTTATGGGACTTGGTATGTCTTGACTTGAATTGACTTGGCGTAGATCTCCCCGGCAATGGCGCCAGAAATCCTTCTTTCTACCTCTTGAGCACTGAGTTAGTTTTTCCCTTAAAGAGGGAAGGGTGATGCAGCAAAGTAGCATAAGTATTTCCCTCGGTTTTTGAGAACCAAGGTATAAATCAAGTAGGAGACTACACACAAGTCGCCTCGTACCTACACAAACAAATAAGAACCTTGCAACCAACGCGATAAAGGGGTTGTCAATCCGGCCACTTGCAAAAGTGAGATCTGATAGAGATAATAAGATAAGTATTTTTGGTATTTTTTATGATATAGATTGAAAGTAAAGATTGCAAAGTAAAATAGATTGGAAACTCATATGATGGAAAATAGACCCAGGGGCTATAGGTTTCACTAGTGGCTTCTCTCAAGATAGCATAAGTATTACGGTGGGTGAACAAATTACTGTCGAGCAATTGATATAAAAGTGCATAGTTATGAGAATATCTAGGCATGATCATGTATATAGGCATCACGTCCGCGACAAGTAGACCAAAACAATTCTGTATCTACTACTATTACTCCACACATCCACCGCTATCTAGCATGCATCTAGAGTATTACGTTCATAAGAACAGAGTAACGCATTAGGCAAGATGACATGATGTAGAGGGATAAACTCAAGCAATATGATATAAACCCCATCTTTTTATCCTCGATGGCAACAATACAATGCGTGCCTTGCTGCCCTAACATCCTTTGGGAAAGGACACCGCAAGATTGAACCCAAAGCTAAGCACTTCTCCCATTGCAAGAAAGATCAATCTAGTAGGCCAAACCAAACTGATAATTCAAAGAGACTTGCAAAGATAACAAATCATACATATAAGAATTCAGAGAAGAACCAAATATTGTTCATAGATAATCTTGATCATAAACCAACAATTCATCGGATCTCGACAAACACACCGCAAAAAGAATTACATTGAATAGATCTCCAAGAGAATCAAGGAGAACATTGTATTGAGATCCAAAAAGAGAGAAGAAGCCATCTAGCTAATAACTATGGACCCGAAGGTCTGTGGTAAACTACTCACACATCATCGGAGAGGCTATGGTGTTGATGTAGAAGCCCTCTGTGATCGATCCCCCCTCGTGAAGCAGGAAAAAGGCCCCAAGATGGGATCTCACGATACTGAAGGTTGCAACGGTGGAAATAGGGTTTCGACGTGGTCCTTGATGTTTTTAGGGTGTATATATATATATATATATATATATATATATATATATATATATATATATATATATATATATATAGGAAGAAGTAGGTCGGTGGAGCTGCGAGGGGCCCACGAGGGTGGGGGCGCGCCTAGGGGGGCAGGCGTGTCTCCCTGCCTCGTGGCCTCCTTGCTTCTTTCTTGACGTCCACTCCAAGTCCGCTGGATCACGTTTGTTCCAAAAATAACTCTCCCGAAGGTTTCATTCCGTTTGGATTCCGTTTGATATTCCTTTTCTGCGAAACACTGAAATAGGCAAAAAAACAGCAATTTGCACTGGGCCTTCGGTTAATAGGTTAGTCCCAAAAATAATATAAAAGTGCTTAGTAAATCCCATTAAACATCCAAAACAGATAATATAATAGCATGGAACAATAATAAATTATAGATACGTTGGCGACGTATCAATCACCACCTCAACAGCAAGCGGTCATTGTTCCATGGCTCCATTCCCGGCCACCTTCCGGCGTTGAATCGCAACCGAGAGAGCGGGCATTTCCTTCTTTGGATGGACTACTTTGATACAACAAACCCGTTGTTCAAACATCAAAAATTCCGCCGCCATTTCCGTATGAGTAGACATCTTTTCAACCGTATTAGAGAGGGGGTGGTCGGCTATGATGACTATTTCGAGTGCAAAGAGGATGTCGTTGGCAAGATTGGTTTCTCCTCTTACCAGAAATGCGTTGCCGCCATCCAAATGCTTGCATACGGAGTGCCCGGTGATCTCATTGACGAGTACGTCCGTATGAGTGAGTCTACATGCCTTGAGTCCCTGTATAAGTTCTGCAAGGCTGTTATTGCTATGTTTGGCCCTGAGTACTTGAGAGAGCCGACTCCTGAAGATACAACCCGTTTGTTGGCGATGAATGCCAGTAGGGGCTTCCTAGGGATGCTTGGCAGCATGTACTGCATGCACTGGGAGTGGAAGAACTGCCCTTCTGCTTGGCAAGGGCAGTATAAGGGCCATGTCAGGGCTTGCACTATCATACTAGAGGCCGTGGCATCTCAAGATCTCTGGATGTGGCACTCTTTCTTTGGCATGGCTGGATCACACAATGATATCAATGTGCTTCCGCGCTCGCCGGTGTTTGTTAGGCTTGCCGAAGGCAACAGCCCATCGATGAACTTTACTATCAACGACCACAACTATGACAGAGGATACTACTTGGGTGACGATATCTATTCTTAGTGGACCACTATTGTCAAGACAATCCCCAACCTTGTCGGAGAGAAGAGGAAAAGATTTGCCCAAGATCAAGACAGTGCTAGGAAGGATGTCGAGCATGCCTTTGGTGTTTTGCAATCTCGATGGGGCATCGTTGGGTAACCTGCTAATACTTGGAACACGCAGAAACTGTGGGAGGTGATGACTGCTTGTGTGATCATGCACAATATGATCATAGAAGACAAGTGCCCGGAACGTCTGTATGATCAAGGGTTTCAGTTTCAGGGTGATAATGTGTTGCCTGAGCATGGAGGAGCGGAAACGTTTGAACAGTTCACCCAATTTCATCATGACATGCGTGATTGGGAAACTCACGTGCAACTGCAAAATGATTTGGTTGAGCATATGTGGTCTCATGTTCGCAACCAAAAGATATTCGGCTTGCAAAACTATGTGAGGCATTTTTATTTTTATTCGACTTGTAAAACTATGCTATTTTATTCGGTTCAAACTATGTTATTTGACTATATGTTTAAATGCAAATTCATCAATGCAAAATTGAGCTATTTGTTGAAGTAAATTCATTTTTGCATTTCGGGACTGGGCATCCCTAAAACCTTTGCCTTACTCTCGTGCAATGACAAGTGAATAAACACTCATCGTGAGAATAACACATCCGGCATGGAAAATATTAGCCACCCGTTACCGTTCCACGCGCGAAACAAACACACAAAAGAGAAGTTTATTTTGAAAATTAGAGACGGCACATGCAAATTTGCTTAGAACGCCAAAAGAATACCACATATAGGTAGGTATAGTAGACTCATGTGGCAAAACTGGTTTAAAGGATTTTTGATGCACAAGTAGAGGTCATACTTAGTGCAAAATGAAGGCTAGCAAAAAGATTGAGAAGCGACCAACCAAGAAATGAATAATCTCATAAGCAAGCATTAAGCATAATTAACACCGAATAATGCACGACAAGTAGGATCTAATTTTCATCGCATGATTATTGACTTTCATGCATGCATAGGGAATCACAAACCTTAACACCAATATTCTTACTAGAGCACAATTACTCATCAACATAACTCACATGTCACATCATCATATCTCAAAACTATTACTAAGAATCAAGTTTATTTTGTCCAATGATCTTCATGGCATTTTTTTTACTTATTTCATCCTTCTTGGATATCTATCACTTCGCGACTAATTTTCATGTGTTGCTTTTCATAAGCTCAGACAAGTATAAGTGAAGATCATGAGCATAAAAAAATTCTCTCAAAATAATTTAAGTGAAGTGAGGGAGTCCCGGATTAGGGGGTGTCCGGATAGCCGAACTATGACCTTTGGCCGGACTCCTGGACTATGAAGATACAAGATTGAAGACTTCGTCCCGTGTCTGGATGGGACTTTCCTTGGCGTGGAAGGCAAGCTTGGCGATACGGATATGTAGATCTCCTTCCATTGTAACCGACTCTGTGTAACCCTAACCCTCTCCGGTGTCTATATAAACCGGAGGGTTTTAGTCCATAGGATGAACAACAATCATACAATAGGCTAGCTTCTAGGGTTTGGCCTCTCTGATCTCGTGGCAGATCTACTCTTGTACTACCCATATCATCAATATTAATCAAGCAGGAGTAGGGTTTTACCTCCATCGAGAGGGCCCGAACCTGGGTAAAAACATCGTGTCCGTTGTCTCCTGTTACCATCCGCCTAGACGCACAGTTCGGGACCCCCTACCCGAGATCCGCCGGTTTTGACACCGACATTGGTGCTTTCATTGAGAGTTCCGCTGTGTTGTCGCCATCAGGAAGGATGCCTCATCCCGTCTTTAAAGACGACTCTGTTGCTAAAGGAGCTTTGGCTATCGGCCAAACTCTCTAGCTAGGCGGTTTTCTTATGACCGCCTATTCGGCCGCCGCGCCGACGATGACTTCTCGGGTCATCAAAAGCAATCTTCACGTCAACTCGGAACTCGCCAAGCAGTTAGATCCGATGGATCTCTCTTCTTTAAACGAGCTCTTGGATCGCATCGCCGCCCTGGGAGTCACTACATACTACGATCAGATTGGGCCTAAACCCGATCTGAGAGAGATTAACTCTCCCCAGGTCACCCATCACGTTGATGTGGTGGAGTAACAACGAGGCGTCCCTTCATCTATCTTAAGGACTAACTATGTCCGGATTCCCAATCCCTCCAAGACGGATACCCGCGGAGGAGGGCGTCACTCAAGACCTGAACTTAGAGTCGTGCAACGGCTAGATTCAGTGGACAACATCCAAGAATCCAAGCTTCCGAGTTCGGAAACTCCTTGGACCTTGAGCCTTAGATTGGGTGGGGTTTCGGATCTAATTCCACCCACCCACCCGAACATAGGCGATCTATCCAATATTAGGAAAGAGCCCGAAGAAACAGTACATCATTAATGGGCCAGATTCCTCCTGATTATGAACAGGATAAAGGACTGCCGCGAGGAAGACGCAATTTCATTCTTCTGCAATAATTGCACGGACAAGGGAATCCTCAACGCCATAGGTCGCCGTGAAATTACACGCTTTGCTGACTTGGCGTCCATAGTACGAAAATCTTGTGATGGAAAGCGCCTCGAAAACCGAAGTAAGATTTTGGGACAATCCGCCCGAATACAAACCAGTCCGAAACAAAAGGGTGCATTATCGCCAATCACCGGGTTAAACACCAAAAACAAAAACCCCTACGGGGCATGGAACCGTCTTTGGAGGGATGGCTCAACGGACCTGTAAAATTCATAGTACAGAGGGCGCCACACCAACTCATAGCCTTAAAGCATGTTGGATACTCCGGCGGTGGCCAAAAGTGGCGAAGAGCTTCTAACCCCTGATCCACGAGCACCAGCCAGTGGATACGGTATGGTATTAATAGTCTTGAGACTTTCGCATCAAACAATATGCGAAACGAACACTCCGCAGCCTTGCGAAGTCTACCAAGTAGCAACAATACTTCGATGGAGTGACTCGGCTATTACCTTTAATGCTAGTGATGAACCTAAACTCCGAACAGCCCGAGCACCAGCAGCATTGGTCCTCAGTCCAATAGTGGACGGCTTTCGCCTTACCAAGGTACTCATGGACGGTGGCAGCGGATTGAACCTCATTTGTGAGGAAACCCTTCGAAAAATGGAAATAGACTGGAGCCGCATTGAGCGAAGGAGCACAACCTTTAGAGGAATAATACCCAATTGGGAAGCATGCTGCAGAGGAAAAATCACACTGGATGTGGTGTTCGGCACGCCGGATAATTACAGGTCCAAGGAGGTCACGTTCCAAGTGGCCCCGTTTAGCAGCGGATACCACGCTCTATTAGGGCGAGAGGCATTTACAATTTTTCAAGCTATACCCCATTACGGGTACATGAAGCTCAAAATGCCTGGGCCCAACGGAATCATCACTCTTTCTAGTGACCCGGACATAGCACTCTACCGAAAACAAGATAGCCGCACTAGCCCTTGAGGCACTATCCAAAGCCCTAGCGGCCGAGGAACTGACTGCGCTGCGCTCCACGGTGAACAGGGATGATGTGATACTCGATAAAAGATCCAAGCCCACCTCCTTTAAACCAGCGGACGAAATAGTCAAATTCCAAGTCCACCCAACGGACTCTACAAAACCGGCCTCCATCGGGGCACAACTAAACCCTGACGTAGACGCCGCACTACGAGAATTCCTACGTGAAAATTGGGACATTTTTGCCTGGCACCCTTCAGACATGCCAGGAATCCCACGCCGGATGGTCGAGCATAGCCTAAACATTCTAAAAGGATTCAAGCCAGTCAAACAGGCTCTTCGGCGTTTCTCCGAACCTAAGAGACAAGCCATGGGAGAGGAGCTAGCCAATCTATTGGAGGCCGGATTCATCAGAGATATAAAACATCCGGACTGGCTAGCAAACCTGGTGATGGTACCAAAGAAGGACAAATCCTGGCGCCTATGCGTCGATTTCAAGGACCTCAACAAGGCTTGCCCAAAGGATCCCTTCCCCCTCCCCCGCATCGATCAAATTGTCGATGCTACCGCAGGACACGATTCGTTGTGTTTCCTTGACGCATACTCCGGCTACCATCAAATTAAGATGGAAGAGCCTGATCAAGCCGCAACGGCATTTATCACCCCATACGGCCCATTCTGCTTCAACACAATGCCCTTCGGGCTCAAAAACGCCGGCGCAACATATCAGCGCATGATTCAGACATGTCTGGCAAACCAGATCGGCAAAACAGTGGAGGCATACGTAGATGATGTGGTCGTCAAAACCAGGCATGTCGAAACTCTAGTAGACGACTTGAGGCTCACATTCGATAATCTCCGAACATATGACATCAAGCTTAACCCGGAAAATGCGTTTTGGCGTATCACCGGAAAGCTCTTGGGCTTCATTGTATCCGGTAGAGGAATTGAAGCAAACCCAGCCAAGATCCGAGCTCTGTCACAATTGGATATCCCAAAGGACCTCAAACAAATACAAAATTGATTGGATGCATGGCGGCTCTAAGCCGCTTTATCTCCCGCTTGGGAGAAAATGCATTACCCTTTATCGCCTCCTCGGCGCACCGAACACCAGTGGACAGATGCCGCCACGGCCGGACTCGAAGAAATAAAAGCCATATTGGCAAAAAACCCGGTCCTGGCCGCGCCCAACATGGGCGAACCAATGCTATTATACATCACGGCAACTCATCAAGTTGTAAGCGCGGTGCTCGTTGTCGAACGAGAAACGGACGGACACAAGTTCCCCCTTCAAAAACTAGTTTACTACGTGTCCACTGTCCTCACTTCATGCAAGTCATGGCATCCGCATTATCAAAAGATAGCGTACGCGGTGTTTATGGCATCCCGGAAGCTGCGGCACTACTTTCAAGAGTGTTCAATAACAGTAGCCTCCGAAGTACCTCTTAACGACATTATAAACAACCGCGACGCGACAGGCCGGATTGCCAAATGGGCCATTGAGCTCCTCCCGTTCGACATAACCTATAAGCCACGGCGAGCCATTAAGTCGCAAGTTTTGGCAGACTTCGTCGCCGAATGGACTGAAGTCGAACTCCCTAAAGAGTACGGCACATATTGCAACTGGATCATGCACTTCAACGGCTCCAAAATGTTGGCTGGTCTGGGGACTGGCGTCGTTCTGACATCCCCAACAGGAGATACAGTTCAATACGTACTCCAGATAATGTATACGGACTCCAACAACACAGCCGAATACGAGGCCCTTCTACATGGTCTCCGTATGGCAGTATCCATGGGCATTCAACGCCTAGAGGTGTGCGGGGATTCGAACCTCGCGATATCCCAAATAAATGGAGACTTTGATGCCAAGGATCCGAAAATGGCAGCTTATCGCAACGCCGTCCTAAAAATGCCAGCTAGGTTCGAAGGGCTCGAATTTCACCTTATAGCTCGGGAAAACAATCAGGCAGCCAACGTCTTGGCACGCATTGGCGCGAAGCGCGATGCCATCCCCCCCAATATCTTCTTAGAGCGGTTGTTCAAGCCATCCGTATTATGGGAAGGGGAGTCCGGAAATAACAGCCCGGACCCAACCGCACTGCCTGATACCAAAAATTCTGACACAATTGGAGGCTCTCCAACGAAGTAACATCTTCAGCCCACGTGATAATGGCAGTCATTGCCCCGTGGACGGAACCATTCCTAGCCTACCTAACCAGGCAGGAACTTCCTGAGGACCAAAACGAGGCACGCAACATAGTGCGGCGATCTAAAGCCTATAAAGTCCATGAGGGAGAGCTTTATAAGAAACGCACCACCGGAGTCCTTCAAAGGTGCATCTCCGAAGAGGAGGGGTGGAAGCTTCTGGCAGAAAGTCATGCCAGACTCGGCGGGCACCACTGTGCAGCCCGGGCCCTTGTAAGCAAGGCCTTCAGACAGGATTTTATTGGCCGACGGCCCGGCAGATGCTCGGGACTTGGTCCAACGATGCGTCGGTTGCCAGCTCTTTGCTAATCAAAGCCACATGCCACCCACCACCCTCCAAACTATACCCATCACCGCCCTTCGTGGTGCAGGGGCTTGACATGGTTGGACCCCTTAAAGGAGGAACCCACAAGCAAAAATACCCTCTGGTCATGGTGGATAAATTCACCAAATGGAGGCCAAGCCTTGTTAAGACGGCCGAATCCGGACCGGTGATAGACTTCATATCGTGGGTCGTTACACCGTTACGGCATCCCCACGGCATCATCATCGATAACGGCACGAACTTCGGCCGACGAGGTCAAACTCTGGTGCAAAAACATGGGCATCAAGCTCGACTATGCTTGATCTATCACCCTCAAACTAACGGTCAAGTCGAGCGAGCAAATGGTCTAATAATGGCGGCATCAAACCCAGATTAGTGCGGTCCCTCAAGGAATCTAACACGACCTTTGGGTAGAGGAGCTCGACTCCGTACTGGGGCTGCGGACCACACCGAATCGCACCACCGGATTCACACCATTCTTTATGGTATACGGCAGAGGCAGTTACGCCTGCGACATAATTCATGACTCACCTCGCGTGCGCATGTATGAAGAAAGAGAAGCCGAGCTCGATCGGCAGGACAGTTTGGACGCCTTGGAGGAGGAGCATGACGTGGCAAAAGCCCGTTCCGCATTCTATCAATAGCAAGCTCAAAGATATCAAAGCAGAGAAGTACGGGCCAAAACTTACAATGTTGGCGAGTTAGTTCTACGCCTGCCGGACAAGAAAAAGGACAAACTCAAGCCCAAATGGGAAGGTCCCTTTATTATCGACCAAGTCCTAAACGGTGGAGCGTACCGTCTGCGAGATGCATCGGATAACCGACTCGAGCCGAACCCATGGAACACAGCCCGTTTCCGAAGATTCTACGCCTAGCACCGGATTCTTATTTCGTCTCCTTCCTCTGTCTATTTTTTGAACATTAGCTGTCTTATATTTCTCTCCTTCTCCCCCTTTTTCTCTTAAAGCCTTTAAAGGCTCGTTCGCGCATTGTTCGCACACACTTGACGCGCTATCCGCGCTCATTATACCTGGGGGCTTCTTTAGCATAAGCTTATTTGTATGGGCTTCATGCCTAACACATGTGTCACGCTTCCGCATGTACCTTTTATTCACCATTATATGCATTGATATGACTTAAGTTTTGGCCAAGCTGGGTTGCCTGGCTCCTGTGCTTACCCCTACGTTCCCGATTGTTCGGCTAGGTGGTAAAGGGAGCACCTCTGCGATTGCTACTGCCGGATCAGCCGGATGTGTACCTCGGACTGGGTGAAGCCGAAAGCTAGCGTTCTTAAGGGAATATTCGGCCGGTGAACTAAAGATGATTTCTCACTTATTTATTTATCTGCCCCGGATGCTCTTACTTTTTTCAGTCCGGACATGCACTTTAAGGCATGCCTCCCGGGAAAGGAACCCCTAACGGAACTATTCTCCTCGGAAGATGTTTCTTACTAACCATGTAATATAACATAACTAGTTGGGCACTTATGCATTAAAGCACTAATGACCCCTACGCCTGGTCTCCACGCATACCCGGTTCTTACATAACCGTGATGGTATTCGGACACACTCCGGACTATAGGGTCCCGAGGTTGAAGCGAAAAGGTCCGCCATGACAAACGATCTACAATCCGGCTAGAAGGCATTTTTACATGTCATCTTAAATTACATAGTCAATTTGACTGGGTGTATTCCTCCTCAATACCATTGTCGGTGTCAAAACCGACGGATCTCGGGTAGGGGGTCCCGAACTGTGCGTCTAGGCAGATGGTAACAGGAGACAAGGGACACGATGTTTTTACCCAGGTTCGGGCCCTCTCGATGGAGGTAAAACCCTACTCCTGCTTGATTAATATTGATGATATAGGTAGTACAAGAGTAGATCTACCACGAGATCGTAGAGGCTAAACCCTATAAGCTAGCCTATGGTATGATTGTTGTTAGATCCCCACGGACTAAAACCCTCCGGTTTATATAGGCACCGAATAGGATTAGGGTTACACAGAGTCGGTTACAATGGTAGGAGATCTACATATCCGTATCGCCAAGCTTGCCTTCCACGCCAAGGAAAGTCCCATCCGGACATGGGACGGAGTCTTCAATCTTGTATCTTCATAGTCCAGGAGTCCGGCCGAAGGCTATAGTCCGGCTATCCGGACACCCCCCAATCCAGGACTCCCTCAGTAGCCCCTGAACCAGGCTTCAATGACGATGGGTCTGGCGCGCATATTGTCTTCGGCATTGCAAGGCGGGTTCCTCCTTCGAATACTTCATAGAAGACTTTGAACACAAGGATAGTGTCCGGCTCTGCAAAATAAGTTCCACATAACGCCGTAGAGAGAATAACATTTACACAAGTTCAATCACGACGTATCCCGCAGCATGACATCACACCACGGCCAAGCCTTTATTCGAATCGTTTTTACTGCCCAACCTCAGCGCGTTTAGCGAGGCGGTTTCCTTGGCACGTCTTGTCAAAGCAGAGATCGTGTCCCCTTATTCCGGGGTTCTCATCAATACGGGCGTGGGTAACTCAATCGTGCCCGTTGGCAAGCCTCCTCTATCGAAGGCGAGTCCCGAACGGTCCCAGGGAGGGCTCCTGGTATTCAACCTCTTTATAAAGAGACCAAGGCCCCGCTCCTTTTTCTCAATCTCCATCGAATCCGCCCCTCGCTTCGAGTTCCAACACCCAAAGCTCCAGATTCAGCGCCGGACCTTCGATGATGTCCGGCTCCGACCTCCAGGGCGGTGGATGCCTTCCTCCGTCACGGAAGAAGACGTCCTAAAGCTAAGAGATGCTGTGTATCTAACGGCGAAATCTCGCATAGGCTGCCTGCTCAAGGGCAGGTTATTCCCACTCCCAAGCCCAGTGAAAGCGTGGTGTTCACGTCTCACTTCCTTCGGGGACTAAGTTTCCCGATGGACCCCTTCGTGAGGGGGCTCATGTTTTATTACGGGCTGGAATTTCACGACTTGGATCCGGAGTCCATCCTCCATATCTCGTCATTCATCGTCATATGTGAAGCCTTCCTCCGCATTACCCCACACTTCGGACTGTGGCTCAAAACCTTCAAGGTGGAGCCGAAGATGATCAAGGGGCAATAGGCAGAGCGCGGAGGGGCTGTTATAAGTAAGAATGCTGACGCTCCATGGCCCGAGGGCTCTTTTCAAAAGGAGCTCAGTTTATGGCAACAAGAGTGGTTTTATATCACAGCTCCCAGGGGCACCAAATGGGTGGCGCCACCCGCCTTTCGCTCGGGTCCTCCACCGCGGCTGGCGTCATGGGTCAGTAAAGGGCTTGACTGGGGGCCGTCCAAGGACGTGCCCTTATTGCAGGGCCATATTCGAGACCTCCTAGAGAGAGAGATCAATCTGGTCGCAGTAACGCAGGTCATGCTGATTCGTCGCATCCTGCCCTGCAAACGCCGCCCCCTCCGCGTGTGGGAGTTCAATCCGGAGGGACCACAAGCTCTTCAACACTTCATGGGCGCAATGCCCATGGAGATGTACAAACTGTTCTTCGGATCACAAACAATGTGTCCGGATTTGACCGAGGACGCAGGTCTGAGCTGCAATCGCCCGGATGCTCAAGTAAGTAGTCCCGTACCCGGACATGCTATCTGTATATTTATCATAAACTTGCCCTTAAAAGAGATGTCCCTTACACAGGAGTGGATAGCAAAAGCGAAACTGATCAGGTGTCCGGCTCCCCTCCCTGAGACCACGCCGGATCCCGTGCTAACCAAGATGCTGGAGGCTGTGCCTTTAGAAGAAGGCGAAGGGGGGAACACGGAAGCTACTGCCTCCGCGAAGGAGGTTATAAAGAAAGGAGGGATCGATAATCCCTCCATCCAAGGGGAGAAGAGGTCCGCCTCTAGAGACCCGGAGACCAAGGCCTCAAAGCGTGGGAAGAAATCTTCGCCAGAGGGTCCTGCGCCGGAAGATGCCCCGGCCGCATTGTTTCTCCAAGGAGATCAGCCCTCCAGCGAGCCGTAAGTAGAGATAGGAGTTTATAAAATAAAAGACATCCCTGTTTTATTTCTGAAAATGTCCAAAATTTTACCTTGTAGTTCGGATCTCAGCCCTTCTCAGCAGAGCTCGTCTTCGGGGGATCTTCGTCCGGAGATGATGGAGAGCAGAACGCCTCCCCCTGCCGTGCCGCCTAGCGAGGCGGACGATCCCGAGGTGTCGTCGTGGAGGGTTTCCCTGAATCCGGCAGAGGTGGAGTGCGGTCGTAGAGCCCCCTCGGAGCCCTCCGTGTCCGGCCTTCGAAAAAGGCCATCGGACGAGTCCGGCACCTCCTGGTGCACGGTCTAGGAGTTGAAGGATCTGCTCGGGCGAGTGTCTATCTCAGAAGATCACCGTGCATTGATGGGTACGGTGATTGAAAAGATTTCGTCCGCGGAAAGCGGGTTGTACGAGGCCGCCAGGAGTTTACTGATGGGTTTTGAGGTACGTGCAATGATGTACCTTTTGACGGTTCCGCATATATAAGATGCGCTTTGTATAGATAGTAGCCCCTGAGACTCGGTGCATTGTGAAAAATGACAGCGTGCCGAGGATCATAATCCCAGATATAATATGTCGCCCTTCCTATGTAGGTGGCGGGGCGTCCGGTGGCTAGCCGGACTGATGAATTTGCCGAACTCAAGCGGCAACTTGACGTGGCGGATGTCGACATCGCGCTTGTCAACAAGCGGCTGGACGAGTCACAAGGTATGCGATTTCTCCGCGGACACCTAGTAAGGGAGCTTGATGCCCGTGCCTTACAACATTTATGCTTGATGCGGATGGTGTCGCTGCCATGGAGAATCTTGGTGAGCTTGCCCGAGCCAAGGAACAGGCCAGGAAAAGTGATACGGCTGCCTTAAAGGCAGCCGAAGAGCTAAAAGCCGAACAGGCTGCTCACTGCCGAAGCAAGAAGGAAATGGCCGAGATGGCCGTGAAGTTGAAGAATGCTACGGACCGCTGTGAGCTTCTCGAAGAAGAAGGTCGGGCGGAGCAAGAGGGCCTGAAGAAGGCCACCACCGAGGCCAAGGATGCTCGCTTTGCGATGAGAGCTATAAAGGAGGAGCTACGTCAGGCCGGAGATATCGCGGCTGGAAAGCCCTTTCTACTGCGTAGGAAGTTCACGGATCCTAAATATGCTCAGTTGGACCGGCTGTGGAGTAGTGCGGATGCTTATCTGGACTTGGCGGCGAGTGCCGCAGACGCGGCCGAACACTTCGGAGATCAAAAGGATCACGAGATGGAAGAGCTTTTTTGGTCGCAGTTCCGTAGTCCAGAGCGTCCACTTCCATTAGCCGATCGTTTGGCCGAATGGGCGGAGCTAAATAGGTTGTCCGGACTTGCCATGAAAAATGTCGTGACTTTTTTGTGGCCGAAAAGGCCTGAGCCGAAGAGTTATTTTGGCTTGGTGCAGCAGTTCCTTGGTGCGGTGCCGCATATCAAAGTAATGAGGCGGTCAACATGCATAGAGGGTGCGTGGATGGCTCTTGCCCGTGTCAAGACATACTGGGCGGAGATGAAGGCCGCCGATGTTGCATCCCAAGATTCGGACGGAAGCCGAGTACCTGTCGAGCACTATTTTCCGGAAGTTCTTG
The DNA here is from genome assembly GCA_021605145.1 of Aegilops bicornis. NCBI lineage: Eukaryota > Viridiplantae > Streptophyta > Magnoliopsida > Poales > Poaceae > Aegilops > Aegilops bicornis. Next base: position 575,360,756 of record CM038675.1, read on the forward strand.
GGGCCTTTCGTTTAATAGAGACGAAAGGTTTCGAAGGATATTATGTTCGAATAACATCTATTATTGTGAAACAATGTTTCGATGGAATATAAAATATTTTTTATACTTGTGCTTTCAAGAATTAAAAATACCTCATGTGCGGCCGTTAATGTATATGTGTATATAACCTGAAAGATGGCTGTCACGCCCAAGATGCGACCCTATCCTAAAGGAACTCGAAGGTCCCACCAAGGATAGAAGCGCATCTTGAAGACGCTTTTGCAAGGTGGATATCATTTACATCAACATTACATAATAGTGGGGATACATCCAATACATACAATGTCACATGAATACAACAATACAACATACAAGATAAACATCCGACTACGGATGAATCATAAACAGAAACTCAAACAATATCCACCCTGCTAGCCCAGGCTGCCGACCTGGAACCTATCCCCTGATCGAAGGAGAAGCAGAAGAAGAACTCCAAAACAAGTAAACATCGCTCTCGCGTCATGGTCATCGCATAACCTTTACCTGCAACTGTTGTTGTAGTAATCTGTGAGCCACGAGGACTCAGCAATCCCATTACCATGGGTATCAAGACTAGCAAAGCTTAATGGGTAAGGAAGGGGTAAAGTGGTGAGGTTGCAGCAGCGACTAAGCATATATGGTGGCTAACATACGCAAATGAGAGCGAGAAGAGAAACAAAGGAACGATCGACAACTAGTAATGATCAAGAAGTGATCCTGAACTCCTACTTACGTCAGACATAACCCAGAAACCGTGTTCTCCTCTCGATCAACCCCGAAAAGAGACACTCACGGTTACGCACACACGGTTGATGTATTTTAGAAGAGTTTACTACAAGTTTACTACAATCGGACATTAACAAATTCCCATCTGCCACATAACCGCGGGCACGGCTTTCGAAAGTTCAAACCCTGCAGGGGTGTCCCAACTTAGCCCATGATAAGCTCTCGCGATCAACGAAGGATATTCCTCCTCCCAGGAAGACTCGATCAGTCTCGGAATCCCGGTTTACAAGACATTTCGACAATGGTAAAACAAGACCAGCAAAGCCGCCCGATGCGCCGACAATCCCGATAGGAGCCGCACATATCTCGTTCTCGTGGCAACACCGGATAGGTCGACCTCTGAGTAAAACCAACCCTCGAGTTGCCCGAGGTGGCCCTTGATCTACCGGTTCGAACCAGCACTTAGAGAAGCCTTGGCCGGGGGCTAAAATAAAGATGTCCCTCGGGTTGGCCGACCCAAGGAAAGGTATAGGTAGTGGTGAGGCAAATGGTAAAACCAAGGTTGGGCCTTCTTTGGAGGAGTTTTATTCAAAGCGAACTGTCAAGGGGGTCCCATAAATCACCCAGCCGCGTTAGGGACGCAAAATCCAGGAACATAATACCGATATGACGTAAACTAGGGCGGCAAGAGTGGAACAAAACACCAGGCATAAGGCCGAGCCTTCCACCCTTTACCAAGTATATAGATGCATTAATAATATAAGAGATATTGTGATATCCAAACATAAACATAATCCAACATGGAGCAATCTTCATCTTCACCTGCAACTAGCAATGCTATAAGAGGGGCTGAGAAAAAGCGGTAACATAGCCAAACAACGGTTTGCTAGGACGGGTGACAACGGTTAGAGGTTCGTGGCAATTTGGGAGGCTTGAGCAGCAAGTGGTAGGTAACGCAGCAAAGCGATAGAACGAAGCAACTAGCATAGCAATGATAGTAATGAGATCCAAGGTGACGGTCATCTTGCCTGAAATCCCGCTAGGAAGAAGAACGAGTCCATGAAGAAGACAACCGGACGTAGTCGAACGAATCCTCACAATCGCAACATTACTGGAACTAAGTAGCAACACCGGAAAGAAACAAACAACATGGTAAATGCACAAGCATAAACATGGCATGATGCACAAACAAATATGATGCATGTCCGGTTTAATGAGCATGGCATGGCAAAGTGCAACAAACAATAATACAAGTTAAGTGGAGCTCAATATGCAACGAGTTGCATATTGACAAAACACCACATTGACATATTTAGTTTAATCTCGTTTAAGCTACCAAACAATATTAAATGTTGTTAAACATGGCAAGAGGTGAAGCATAAGTAAACTATCCATTTAGGCAAGTTTAAATGAGGACGGAACAACAAACAACAATTCCGGAAAATCGTCATGAGCAATATTCGAATATGGTACTGTTCTGCCCTAAACACAATTTTAATGTTGTTAAACAGCAAAATAAAGTGCACCATGTTAAACTAGGCATTTTTCCACCCCATTTACATATCAAGTTTATTAAATCCCGAGTTGCGGTTAATTAGTTATGAAATAAATCGTTTTAACATGGCATTTGAGCAATTTAAACAAACAACATTTTTAGCATTTTAAACATGGATGAAAGTGGCATATAATTAATCTACACAAAATTCTAAGCATTTTATATGTTTAAATCATTTTAATCCGATGCACGGTTAATGAGTTATTATATGCATGATGCTTAGGGGTTTCTGTAAATCTGCACTCTATGGATAAATAGGAAATTCGTAGAATAGGGAAAAAAACATGACACGGGCCAAATCTGGTGCATGATGGGCCAACAGAGAGGAGGGGCTGGGCGGCTGCTCACATCGGGCCAACAAGCCGGCCGGGGGATGTAGAGGCGCTGGGCCTTGGCGCAAAGAGTGGCTCAGGCGGGGTCGAACGAGGCAGTGGCTTGGGCGGAGTCAACGGGCACGGTCCTCTGTCCGTCAGGAAGCAGAGCAACGGCGGCGAGCTGACTTGGCGGTTGGATGCAGGGCAGCGACGGGACTTGGCGGCACGAGGACGCACGGGAACCGGCCGGATCCGAGACCGCAGCGGCGGAGCAGAGGAGATCCGGTCCAGATCGGGGCCGAACGCAAACTGAACGACGACTGGGCAAAACAGCGACGAGGCGTCGCAGTAACCTGAAGAAAGAGACAGAGAGAACTAAGAGAGGGAACAAAAGAGGAAGTAAGAGAGAGACGGGAGGAAGGGCGTGGTACGGGCCTGCGGGAGGTGGTCGCCGGCGGCGAGGTTCCGGCGAGTAGGCGGCAACGCAGGAGGCACGGTCGGGAGCTTCTCTCCCGAACCAAAATGAGCATGGAGGTGGGCGAGTGCTGGAGGCTACCGAGGAAGGGGAGCAGCGGCCTGGTGGCACTCGGGCGAACTTGGACGCAGCGGCGTTCGGGTCCGGTGAAGCAGGAGCGAGGTCGGGCATCCACGAGCTTGGGTGCGCGAAGGGAGAAGGCTGGGGTCCATCAGGAAGCTTCCATGGCGCTGGTGTGCTGCTGATTTGGAGCGGGGGAGATCCCGGGGAAGAGGGGAGTTGGTCGGGTGGCGGTGGATGGGAAGGATGGATGGGACAAGCCCCTAGGATCTAGGGTTAGACTGATATTTATATCAGATGAATTTAGGTTAGGGAATATCACGACCCTACGATCGTAATCGGACGGCTGAGAAAAATATAGGTTAGGAAGTCCAATTAAGAAAACGGGATGTTTTATAGATGTTTGGGGATGATCCGAAACCAACGGTAATGACAGCCTGGGTCGGGTTCGGGGAAGTTTTGGACACGCACACGAGGGGTCTGAGAGAGGTCAACGGAGGCAAAGAGAGAAAGGGCAACTGCGAACGGCTATGAGTTTTATGAAAATATGCAAATGCAATGCGCATGATGCTATGATATGAGATGCATGACATGAACAAAATGCAAAACAAAAGACAAAAACCCAACCACGAAGGAAATAACATAACACATAGCCGGAAATGGCAAGAGTTGGAGTATGAATATGGAAAATTGTATCCGGGGCGTTACAATGGCAGTCTTTGGCTTCAGCCCCCACGCATATAATGCGGGGGTGTTTGCAGAAAACGCATTTTCACACTTGATCCAACGTCTTGGTCCTACAAAGGAGGTGATAGCGCAGCAATCTAGACAACTGGTATATATTGCTTTATCACTTTCCCTTAGCCATAGGAGTTCGACTGTGGGTCTACTATATAGCCCATAGGGGCACCTCGCTCACCCGAATCTGAGCGGCGTATGTGCTGGCCGAAGCTGCCCTTCGTCAATCTTGGAGGAATTCTAAAGATTCCAGCGGGTCATCGAAAGTGGTTGACCAGTCTCATGCTATATCATGACAGTCGGTTTCGGCTTTCTCTCTTGAGGTGCTCCCCTGGCCGAACCGGGGGCACAATCGCACTAGTTCTCCTGGTGCCGCATTAGCCGATAGAGCAGAACGTAAGGCAGCAAAACACAGGAGCCGGGCAAACCCAACATTTGACCAAAGACATGATTTGGAGCTGATGCATATAAGGCCTAACTCGAGACGCCGAACACTCCCTAAGGTATTCAGTCTTCATGAAAACGGGTCGAACAATCGCCCTTGGTAAAAAGCCCCTGGTGTCCAGGTACGCGCGAAATTCTGACGTGGCCCATGCCAAAACGCCAGCCTCCTCCTTGGTTGTAGCAAGAAACCAGGGGATGTGTATCAACAAGAGACAGAAAAAAAGGTTTACGCAGGGTCTTAATCTGAAAAGAATCCTTGCAACGGGTCCCTACTGCACGTCTGCATCTGTGTCTCCGTTGTGCTGTATCCTGGACGGGTGTAGCACGGTGTTCATCTGTAAAAGAGAGGAACTTAGTTGAAAAAGATCGTGCGGAAATGTACGTTATATTATATAAACAAAGTACAATTCGAAGAATGAACAAAATTGAGCTTTATTGTCTCTTGTTGTGGATGCGCGGAGCCCCTTGTACGGGGGTATGCGTCTAGCGAGCCCTTGTATGTTTACGTCGGACTCGTCCAGGCGTGTTCGGGGTCTGGCCGACCTGTCTAAGAGCTTGTATTGGTGAGGCCAGTTTATTGTAGGGCTGTCAAGGCATCCGCACAATTTTCCGGACTCAAGGAACCCTCGATGTTTCCCTTTAATGAGATGATGCCACGTGGACCGGGCATTTTAAGTGTGAGGGATGCATAATGCGGTATTGCGTTAAAGCGGGCAAAAGCTTCGCGTCCCAATAGTTCTTGATAGCTACTTGTAAATGGGGCGAGGTGGAAGGTTAACTTTTCGCGGCGGAAGTTGTCGGGTGAGCCGAACACAACTTCTAGAAGTAGAGAGCCCGTACAATGGGCATATGGGCCTGGCATTACCCCTTGAAAGGAAGTGTTCTTTGTGGCGAAATTTGGTTGGGTCTATCCCCATATTGCGGATTGTGTCCTGATATAGCAGGTTTAGGTCACTGCCGTCGTCCATTAGGACTTGTGAAAATTGGAGTCCGCCAATTATCGGATCTAATATCAAGGCAGTCCAACCTGCATTCCGCATACTTCTAGAGTAATCCCGATGGTCAAAGGTGATTGGTCTGAACAACCAGTGGCTGGACTCCTCTGGGATAGGCCGTATGGCGCATACCTCTATGGGTGCCGCTCTGTTTTTCCCTTTTGTTACGTGAATTGAGTTCACTATTTTGATTTCTTATGGGAAATTCTTTTGTTTTCCGGTGCTCTGCTTTTGGGGTTCGTCATCGTCCTCGCTTGGTGTGTCGAGCCCCTTGTGTTCGGTGTTGAGTTTGCCGGACTGCTTGAAGACCCAACAATCTCTGTGGGTATGGTTTGCAGGCTTCCGGGAGTACTGTGGATTTGGCATATATTGTCCAAGATTTTGTTTAAGTTAGAGAGCTCGTCCATGTTATCCTTAAGGGGTAGCTTTTTATGATTCTGCCTAGAGCTTTTGAATCCGGCGTTAACTGCCGTGCTCTTCGGGCTGTTTCCCTTAGTCCGACGCTGGTCCTTGCTGCGTCGTGGTTTCCCGTTTCCATCCCTGACTTCGGATGTACTTGGGTCGCTGGTGCTGCATCTTGCTAGCCATTATCCTCTCCAGCAAAAAATCGGGTCATGAGGCTTGTTAATGCGCCATTGTTCTTGGCTTTTCTTGGCGAGGTGTCTGGCGAGCCATTCGTCTCGGACGTTGTGTTTGAAAGCTGCTAAGGCTTGGCGTCCGGCAGTCGACTATTTGGTTCTTTTAGTAAGGAATCTGTTCCAAAATTTCGGGCTGACTCTCACGGTTGTTGAGTTATGTGACTTAAATCGTCAGCATCCGGAGGTCGGACATAGGTCCCTTGAAAATTTGCCCGAAAGGCATCCTCGAGCTCTTCCCAACTTCCAATCGTGTTTTCGGGAAGGCTTTTAAGCCAATGCCGGGCTGGCCCTTTGAGCTTGAGGGGTAAGTATTTTATGGCGTGGAGATCATCTCCTCTAGCCATGTGTATATGGAGGATGTAATCCTCAATTCAGACTCGAGTGCATTGTGTACCGTCGTATGCCTCTATGTTTACGGGCTTGAATCCCGCTGGAAATTCATGATCCAGCACCTCGTCGGTGAAACATAGGGGGTGTGCGGCACCCCTATATTTAGGTGTACCGTGATGTTCGGATACTTGATGTGTTGCCTTGCTTACCAGAGCTTGCTTTCTTGGCCCGTAAATAGATCTAACTGGGCCATCTTTTTTATGCGAATCCTTGTACGGTTCGCGTGTCGGCTTGTGTGCGGCGCCGTTTGCCGATCTCTGCTTGCCATGGGGTCGTCCATCCGACCAGGTGGCCTCCTTGTTTTTTGATTGTGGGGGCTCTAGGGCCTCCTCGTCAAATTCGGGCAGTAGTTTTCGCTTTGGGTAGCTCTTTGTTCGCATCGCCGCCAGATTTGTCTCATGATATTGAGTACTTCGCTCCATCTGATTCTCGAGTGCATCTTCCGCTGTTTTGATCTTCCGCTTCGCTTTTCAGGGCTACATCTTTGTGGCGACGAGCCTTTTGTGGAGGTTCTTCTGCTCCAGCAACTTATCCGACGTGAGTTTGTCCGGACTGTTATCTTCGCCGGGGACGGGTTGTTTATCCAGATTGTCTTGTTCGGACGGTTGCTCGATAGCATGTTCATCGTCCACCGGTTCACCCTGCTCTATAGCTGGGTCTGTATGGCTGTTGTCTTTGTCGAGGTGGGACTTTGAGCGGCGCTTACGTCGCTGTTTTGATTGCTTTTCGATGGAGCGATCCTTCGTAGCGTCCCGTTGTTCCTCGTCGTCGCTTCCTTTAGGTGTGTCCACCATGTATACATCATGAGATGAGGTGGTTCTCCAGTGCCTTATAGGTGCTGGTTCTCTCCCCTACATCATCGTCCATACCGTCGATGTCTTCGGAGTCGAAGTCGAGCATGTCGGTTAAATCATCGACAGTGGCTACGAAGTGGGTGGTGGGTGGGTTTTGAACTTCTTCGTCGTCCGCATCCCAACCTTCCTGACCATAATCCGGCCAGGGCTCTCCTGATAAAGAGAGAGACTTTATTGAATTCAGGATATCGCCAAAGAGGCGAAAAGTCTTTGAAAGATGTCCGTGGTAGTGAATTCCATGATCGGCGCCCAATCGGATTTGATCAGCGGGGGCGCGGAGGGTTCGGAGTCCGGAGAGGAGTCCGGCGCCTTGGAGTCACGAGCTTCACAAAGGACGGGGTACGGCTCAATCGCCGTGGAGATCACAGCCCCCGAGGCGGTGTCCAGCCACCCATCCTCAATCGGTGCGGTCGGCTCCGAGCTAAAGGTCGGAGCAGACTCTGGTGCGGCCTCTAGGACACTGTCCGACAGCAGAGATAGATCATGCCCTTCGAGACAGTGCGGCACGCTTGGCTGTGGCTCGAACCCGTCGAAGATCAAGTCTACGCGGATGTCAGACGTGTAGTTCAAACTTCCAAATCTGACCTGATGGCCAGGGGCGTAGCTTTCGATCTGCTCCAGATGGCGAAGCGAATTGGCCCACAGTGCAAAGCCGCCGAATACGAAGATCTGTCCGGGGAGAAAGGTCTCACCCTAGAGCGCATCGTTGTTGATGATCGGAGGAGCCATCGGGCCTAAAGACGACGACACAGAGGAACTCTCAATGAAAGCACCAATGTCGGTGTCAAAACCGGCGGATCTCAGGTAGGGGGTCCCGAACTGTGCGTCTAGGCGGATGGTAACAGGAGACAAGGGACACGATGTTTTTACCCAGGTCCGGGCCCTCTCGATGGAGGTAAAACCCTACTCCTGCTTGATTAATATTGATGATATAGGTAGTACAAGAGTAGATCTACCATGAGATCAGAGAGGCTAAACCCTAGAAGCTAGCCTATGGTATGATTGTTGTTCGTCCTACGGACTAAAACCCTCCGCTTTATATAGGCACTGAATAGGGTTAGGGTTACACAGAGTGGGTTACAATGGTAGGAGATCTACGTATCCGTATCGCCAAGCTTGCCTTCCACGCCAAGGAAAGTCCCATCCGGACATGGGACGGAGTCTTCAATCTTGTATCTTCATAGTCCAGGAGTCCGTCCGAAGGCTATAGTCCGGCTATCCGGACACCCCCTAATCCAGGACTCCCTCAACCATCTAATAGGTTGTCTAGTTTACAGTCCTGTTGGGAATACTTTGCAGCCAATTCTACTTGGCCGTACACTAAGCTCACAGGGATCTCCTTCCCATCAGGCCCCACAGGTCCGACCACGGCCATGTGGTTTGGGTCAGCCTTCGTGTACCGCGTCTTCCCATGGCCCAGGCCTCCCTGTCGCCTTAATGGCATGCCGATATCTTCCATAATCAGAAGCGCCGCCGCGCTCCCTTAAGCCTCTCTGCAAGATCTTCAAGGCCTTCGGGCAGGGAGACAGATGGTCACAAGGCCTGGGCGACGCCTTTCATCACCTGCCGAACTTCGTTAAATGCGGTTGTAAACTTCGGGAAAAAGGTCACCCGTAGAACCGGGCATTTCCTCGGCCGGACGATCTGTGAGCATACCTACAGACATAACTCTGTTAGTCGACTTCCTCGCCGAACTCTTTTTCAAAGTTCGTTCAAGCACTTACTAAAAATGCCGCGTCGAAGCCGTCGATTCTCCTTCACGGAGTCCGATAGCTGGGCACGAACATCCTTTAGTTCCTCGCCCAGCTAGGTGTTGGCATCTTGGAGATTATTCTTCTCCTGCCTCACCCTCGTAAGCCCGCTCTCGCCGGCCTTTAACCGGCGCAAGAGTTGTTGCTTGTCCGGATCCACTCCGGCGCCATCTGCAATGATATTGTGAGATTTACACACACGCCGCACTTCACAACATACTTATCTTTCGAAGCGTATATTACGGAGGGGTCTCCTTGGCCTCCCCTGCAGCGGCTAGTGTGGCCTCAAGTTGGGCTTTGCACTCTTCTAGCTCCTAGGACAGTTGGGTATTCTTTTTTGTAAGATCCTGCATAACAAATGATCCTTAAATCAGTTATTATAACTGTTTCAAGTCTTGGGGGCTACTGGCATATATAACCATCAAATTTTCTCACCCGTATGTCTTTCACATACTGCTCCGCGGCTCTGGCTAGACCATTTTGAGCGGCACGAAGGTGCGCATTGCCCGAATTGAAGGCATCTAGTGCCTCTTGGGAGAAACATGCGTCATGAAGAACTGTCTGGTGACGCCTGTGGTTCATGGCACTCTCCACCTTGGAATTGGTGGCAGACAGTCTGTCGGCATCCTCTGTCGGAGGAGCGTCCGACGCACGCCTCGTGTTTGCCTCCGCTTCCGAACCTGGCTTTGGAGCTTGGCTGGTGGAGGCTCGATTGGCAACCTCTCCGGATATAGTCCGGCGAGCGCTCTTTTTCCTAAAGAGAGCACGAGCGTTAGTATGCCTTCCGGGAATAAAACCTGGGAATAAGATGGCATGCCATACCGTTGCGCCGGCCTCTCAATCCGGACCGCACTTCTTTTCAACCCGTTGGGCCTTGCTGCCCCTTGTTGGCTAGCCACCGCAGGCTCGGCCTTCCGCCTCACGGGCTCCCCCTGCAAAACACCATTGGTATACGGTGATCAAAAATAAGCACGGATGGACCATTTTCAAAGTATTGGGACTTCAGTCTCAGTTACCTGCGAGGCTGGAAGTATTCCGGGGTAATCAGCCATAATGGCGACCAAGGCATTGTCGATGCTCAGTTGGTAAAATACCCCATCAATCAGCTCCACGGCTATGTCCGGATCCTCTTGGGAAGCCGGATCGAGGGACCGTTCCGGATCCTCGGGTTGTGGAGGAGGGCAGTTTATATCCTTCACGGCCCGGCGCAATTCCTGCGTCGAAATCACAAGATAAGGTACTTAACTATGGGAATATGGAACGGATGGGCAAAAAGAAGTGTCCGCTTACCCAGCTTGGAGGATTGTACAGAGAACATCCGTCCTGTGGATTGACGCGGAGGAACTCCTCCTCTTCTCCCTTGTATAATGCGGACAAGGCCTTCGTCGAGCAGCAATCGATCCGGCCCTTACGGCCGCAGCGGTGGCATCATCCTCCCGTTGAAATCCCACATGGGGTGGCCTCTATCTTTGAAGCGGCTGCACCCCGCATAATGCATGTGGCCATGACCCCGATCATGGTCAGTCCGAAATGAGCTAACAACCTTATCCGGCTCATCAGGTAAAGGACGTCCTCGTCATTTTCCCTTTGAGGGCTCCGTGGGCGCCAGCTTAGGCGCTTCTTCAAGGGAGCATTATTGAACTAGGGGAGGCCGATCCAAACAGGGTCCGGCAGGGGTACATCTTCTATATAAAACCATTCTGAAGGCCAGTCTTTGGACGCCTTCCTGGGGGTTCCAGATAGATATCCGGTCCCGGCGATGCGCCATAGTTCGGCTCCGCCCACTTGATATATCGACCCCTCCTGAGAACGGGGCACAAGGCAGAACAGCTTCTTCCATAGTGCGAAATGAGCCTCGACGCCCAAGAACAGCTCGCAAAGGGCTACGAAGCCCGCAATATGCAAAATGGAGGCAAGCGTAAGGTTGTGCAACTGGAGGCTGTAGAACTCCAGGAGCCCCCGGAGAATGAATTGGGAATCCGAGCCCCCTTATCAAATAAGGGACAAGGCATACCCACTCTCCTTTGGAGGGATTGGGGACGCTCTCCGCCTACTTTCCTCCATTGTAGATGGCGAGTCCGGCTCGAACCGGGACCATGAAGGTCGGGGGAAGGAATCCCTCGGTTTGGAGCGTCACTAGCTCGCTGTGCGGGACGGAACATCTCTCCCAACCTCCAGGCTGAGGACTGGGAGGGCGAGAGGAGGAGCTGCGTCGACTGGCCATGATGGAATGGATCTCTGTTGAATGCGCTCCGATGAAGTCTCACAAAGGGAAGATGGTGTGATTCGGATCTAAATCCTCGTCTCTTTTATAGGGCAGCTTATCTGTGCAGCCAGGGGGGTAAGTGTAAAAGCACCCTGGCTTTCCACATTCGTTTGACACGTGGAAGACGGCCATTATTGGGCGTGGAAGCCAAGGAGCCCAATATTCATGAGAAGCCGGACACTATTCAACAGGTACATGGAATTTGGAGAAGAACCCGCCTTGCAATGCCGAAGACAATCTGCGCGCCGGACTCATCGTCATTGAAGCCTATTTCGGGGGCTACTGAGGGAGTCCTGGATTAGGGGGTGTCCGGATAGCCGAACTATGACCTTTGGCCGGACTCCTAGACTATGAAGATACAAGATTGAAGACTTCGCCCCGTGTCTGGATGGGACTTTCCTTGGCGTGGAAGGCAAGCTTGGCGTCTGGATATGTAGATCTCCTTCCATTGTAACCGACTGTGTAACCCTAACCCTCTCCGGTGTCTATATAAACCGGAGGGTTTTAGTCCGTGGGGATGAACAACAATCATACCATAGGCTAGCTTCTAGGGTTTAGCCTCTCTGATCTCGTGGTAGATCTACTCTTGTACTACCCATACCATCAATATTAATCAAGCAGGAGTAGGGTTTTACCTCCATCGAGAGGGCCCGAACCTGGGTAAAAACATCGTGTCCCTTGTCTCCTGTTACCATCCGCCTAGACGCATAGTTCGGGGCCCCCTACCCGAGATCCGCCGGTTTTGACACCGACATGAAGCAAAAGAGAATTTCTTCAAAATTTTACTGACTCTCAAATAAAACTAAGTGAAGCAAGAGAGCATTTCTTCAAAAACACTAAGCGCACCGTGCTCAAAAAGATATAAGTGAAGCACTAGAGCAAGTCCTAGCTCATAAAAGATTTAAGTGAAGCACAGAGAGCAATTCTAACAAGTCATGATATAATTTTGCCTCTCTCAAATAAGTGTGTCCAGCAAGGATTGATGACTTAAAACACAAAATAAAACAAGCAAAGACATATATCATACAAGCCGCTCCAAGCAAAACACATATCATGCGATGAATAAAAATATAGCCTCAAGTAAAATACCGATAGTCGTTGGAAGAAAGCGAGGATGCCACTCGGGGGCATCCCCAAGCTTAGTTGGTTGCTCATTCTTGGATAATATCTTGGGATGCTGGGGCATCCCCAAGCTTAGGCTCTTACATCCTTCCTTCATCCATCATAAGATAACTCAAAACTTGAAAACTTCAATCACACAAAACTCAACAAAACTATCGTGAGATCCGTTAGTATAAGAAAGCAAACTACTACTATAAGTACTGTATCAAACCAATTCAGATTTTTTTGTGTATTATATCTAATGTATTCCAACTTTTCTATGGCAAAAACTCATCAAATAAAACCATAGAGCCATCAAAATAAGCACACAACACAAAGAAAACAGAATCTATCAAAATATAACAGTCTGTAGTAATCAGACTTTGGCGAGTACTTATGTAACTCCAAACATTCTACCAAAATAGGACGACCTGGGTAATTTATATATTAATCTTTTGCAAAAATAATTGTCATTTTATCACGTTCTGATGATTTTTAACAATTGTTTTCGTGAGCACAAAGTTTCTGTCTTTTTCAGCAAGATCAAACAACTATCACCCAAGAAGATCCTATAGGTTTTACTTGGCACAAACACTAAATAAAACACAAAAGGCACAATCATACTAGTAGCATAATTGTGTAAACACTCAAGCACAGAAAGCAAAAAAGCAAAAATAAATTTTATTCATTGGGTTGCCTCCCAACAAGCGCTATAGTTTTACGCCCTTAGCTAGGCGTAAGGCAAGGATCTAAGTATTGTCATCTTTGGTTCGAGATCCATAAGATGTCATCATGATTGATTCATAAGGTGGCTTAATTTTTGTTCTAGGAAAGTGTTCCATCCCCTTCCTCAAAGAAAATTGGAACTTAATATTGCCTTCTTTCATATCAATCACGGCACCGATAGTGCGTAAAATCGGTCTACCAAGAATAATAGGACAAGACCGATTGCAATCAATATCGAGAACAATAAAATCTATGGGCACATAGTTCCTATTTTAAAGAATAAGAACATCATTAATTCTTCCCATATGCTTTTTAATAGTAGAATCCGCCAAGTGCAAATTCAAGGAACATTCTTCAAGATTGGTAAGACCAAGCACATTGCTACCTCTTGAGCATGCGTTGGTTTTTCCCTTGAAGAGGAAAGGGTGATGCAGCAAAGTAGCGTAAGTATTTCCCTCAGTTTTGAGAACCAAGGTATCAATCCAGTAGGAGGCCACACGCAAGTCCCTCGTACCTACACAAACAAATAAGAACCTTGCAACCAACGCGATAAAGGGGTTGTCAATCCCTTCACAGCCACTTGCAAAAGTGAGATCTGATAGAGATGATAAGATAATATTTTTGGTATTTTTATGATAAAGATTAAAAGTAAAGATTGCAAAATAAACAAAGATAAAAATAGCTTGTTGACGGTAGATTAATATGATGGAGAATAGACCCGGGGGCCATAGGTTTCACTAGTGGCTTCTCTCAAGATAGCATAAGTATTACAGTGGGTGAACAAATTACTGTCGAGCAATTGATAGAATTGAGCATAGTTATGAGAATATCTAGGTATGATCATGTATATAGGCATCACATCCGTGACAAGTAGACCGACTCCTGCCTGCATCTACTACTATTACTCCACACATCGACCGCTATCCAGCATGATCTAGAGTATTAAGTTCATAAGAACGAAATAACGCTTTAAGCAAGATGACATGATGTAGAGCGATAAACTTATACAATATGATATAAACCCCATCTTTCTATCCTCGATGGCAACAATACAATACGTGTCGTTTCCCCTACAGTCACTGGGATCGAGCACCGCAAGATTGAACCCAAAGCTAAGCACTTCTCCAATTGCAAGAAAGATCAATCTAGTAGGCCAAACCAAACTGATAATTCGAAGAGACTTGCAAAGATAACCAATCATACATAAAAGAATTCAGAGAAGATTCAAATATTGTTCATAGATAATCTTGATCATAAACCCAGAATTCATCGGATCTTGACAAACACACTGCAATAGAAGATTACATTGAATAGATCTCCAAGAGAATCGAGGAGAACTTTGTATTGAGATCCAAAGAGAGAGAAGAAGCCATCTAGCTAATAACTATGGACCCGAAGGTCTGAGGTAAACTACTCACACATCATCGGAGAGGCTATGTTGTTGATGTAGAAGCCCTCCGTGATCGATGCCCCCTCCGGCGGAGCGCCGGAAAAGGCCCCAATATGGGATCTCACGGGTACAGAAGGTTGCGGCGGTGGAATTAGGTTTTCGTGGTGCTCCCCGATGGTTTGGGGGTACGTAGGTATATACAGGAGGAAGAAGTAGGTCGGTGGAGCCACGAGGGGCCCACGAGGGTGGAGGGCGCGCCCATGGGGGGTAGGCGTGCCCCCTGCCTCGTGGCCTCCTTGGTGATTTCTTGACGTCCACTCCAAGTCCTCTAGATCACGTTTGTTCCAAAAATAACTCTCCCGAAGGTTTCATTCCGTTTGGACTCCGTTTGATATTCCTTTTCTGCGGAACACTAAAATAGGCAAAAAAAAACAGCAATTTGGGCTGGGCCTCCGGTTAATAGGTTAGTCCCAAAAATAATATAAAAGTGTATAAATAAGCCCATTAAACATCCAAAACAGAATATATAATAGCATGGAGCAATCAAAAATTATAGATACGTTGGAGACGTATCAAGCATCCCCAAGCTTAATTCCTGCTCGTCCTCGAGTAGGTAAATGATAAAAACAGAATTCTTGATGTGAAAGGCTACTTAGCACTAGCTAAGTGTCCGTGCGTTGCCACGGACTAACAAAATATATATACAAAGAGAAAATTAATGTGACATTAGAGTCGAAGGCTATTTTTATGGGATGATATCTCATGGTCATGATCTGGTAGGTACGCGCATCTCGTCTTCATCTTTCTTCCACACTACCTGTCTGAGCTACCACACGGCACTCGACTTCCTTCTCCCACCACACATGCTTTTATCTCCTATTTCCCCACCTCTGCCTTGCACGACAGTACCGAGCTAGTTTCTTGTCCAACTATCATAATCTTCTCCGGTAGGGCACCCCCTTAGATTATTAAGGAGTTGTACATGTCGCAAATAAGAACAACGAAAATGGATACTAAATTTCTGATGAGAAATGAGAATTCAGGGCAATATCTTCGCAAGAAAATAATAATTCCAAGACAATCTTTTTATACATTCTCATCAACATTGAGACGCACATTCCACACAATAAACATGCAATGATGACGATACTTGATTAATTGTCGATATACGTCTACAGTAAAGATAACCTTACTCAAAACATGTTTTTTCTAAGAAGGGAGGATAATTCATATTAGAAAAATAAAGGTTTGGGTTCATCCCATCGATGTTTCTCTTGTGCAACTCATCTCACTTTTGCTCAAGAGCTTGGCTTGTCTCGAGCCCACCACTCCCTAGACCCCCTCACAAGGGCGGCCCAACCAATCTCTGAGTGCCACCGACACACATGCATGGAGCGCTCACTCTAGGCCTGACTAAACACATTGTCACTGTAGCAAAATTCAAAGAGAATTAACGGGGCATCATCCTTTTGACATATGAATCACAAATTATTAGCAAAAATTTAGGTTAAAATTAAGGACAAAATTCGAGGGATGTTTATAAACCTAGCGAGAGGAAGTAATTCACATTATTTGAATTTACATAATACACTAACCTTGTAGGTTGCTAGTCCAACTAATGTGCATGTCATGCTCTCTCAGGGTCCTATTCATCATGAAATCATAGACCAGGATATTCCTCCCAACCATTTTTTTAGGCAAAGGATTTTCCTCGATGTTCCTCTCATTTTCATGGTAGTAATAACCTAGAAACGCCACTAGTCAACTCCGAAGAGTATGCAACACTGCCAGAGTCAAAGCCGTGATCAATCAACTCCGTCAAGAATTTCAAATTATGTGCTATCCAGTACGTACATGTTGTTGATGGAACGACCACATCGATAGCTCCTACATTCTTCATGCAGGTTGCACAAAATTATGCCATAGCAGGTTTCAAACCTTCAGTGGGCCACCCATGGCCATCTAGTCAGTGGCTTTCAAGCCTTCCTCGCGCATGCGTCCCAGACCCACCGCCTTCCGTTCAGGTCACCACATAGAGGGAAAAAAATAGATGCACCGACGAACCTTGGGTACCTGTACCCAATAGCAGCATAAGCAGTCACTGCCGCAACGACGCGTGTAGCAAGTGATGCACTGCCACCGACGGAAGGATGGCAGCAGTGTCGCGGAGGAGGAGGCGGTGGTTTCCTATGTCAGTGGTGTATATGTAGTTGTGTGTTGGAGCATGGCAACATGGGGAGGACCATGGAAATGGGAGAGCAGATCGTCGATGGTGGCATGGGAAAAAGAACATGATCTGGGGAGGGGGTCGGTGGCTGCAGCTTCGGAAAGGAAACCTAATTGTGTTTCCCTTTATTTTGTATATGGAAGTTATCGTCTGGGCCGTGTATGGCAGTAAGTCCTATAAAAAGGGAACGAACGATTGATTGATGATTGTGTTTTATTTTATATGGAAACCGATCTATCGGGGCTACACGCAAGTGCATCCTGACTAAGGAAGGATCGACATATTGAATTAGATTACGAAGAAACAGAAAACCAGCGGTGTCGGTGTACTAGAGTAGGGGTACCCTAGTATCCCGAACTCGTGCCTGCCAGACGATTCGACACCAGCAGCGAGGCTTGCCCAGTCACCGCCAAGATCCTCCGTGGCTCCGTTGGATCCATTCAAGTACAAAGTATTTAGCTTAGAAGTAAAAGCCCCGGAAAGAGGATCTTGCCGGGAAGGCCACTCAAGACACGCCGAAGACAAGACCCTGACAAGAGGAGCTTGCCGGGAAGGCTCGGAACGCGACAAGCCTCCGACGCAACAAGGATTCAGCCAAGGCACGCGGCGCTTGCGCGCAAGCAACCTCTCTTCATCTCCGCTCCAGCTCATCCATCAACGTGTCGCCATGGGACCATTCCATGCGCGCGTGTCAAGAGGCTGTGCAGCTAGCGGGGAGCAGCGGTAAGCGGCGCTGACAAGCCCACCATCGTGGCAAACGATGGCGCTCTGTTGCACTGTTTATACGACAAGGACAGGCATTTAATGCTTTTGTCCCTTGCCGTCAGAGTTAGGTATTCTGCACTGTACACTGTTCAAGTAGGTATACCAACTACTGTTTTTACATTTGTACCCTCCTCTATGTTGCCACCTGTCGGAGACCCCTTGAGCATATAAAAGGAGGCCCATGCGCACGTAGAGGGGGGTTCGGCCAGTTCGACTCATTCGAGACCAGGGACACTCACGCTAGGTTTTGTAGCTCTCATCGCTCCCTAGCAAGAACACAATACAATCAGACAAGCAGCAGTAGGAGTATTATCTCTCTGGAGAGCTCCGAAGCTGGGTAAATCGTGTGCTTAACCGCCTCGATCCGCTCTTGATGCGATCTCGCCCCCCTCCGAACCACAAGGGGCCTGGTCCGCCGGCCCCATAGGTGTTCGTGGGTCCGATCAGCCTCCCGACATCTTTGGCGCGCCAGGTAGGGGGCGTCGAGGCCGTGCGAACCTGATCCGGCGTGCACACGAGCAGCGTCTTCATCATCTTCAACATCTTCCGCGACATGCCACCGAAGAAGAAGGCTCCGGCGGCAGCAGAGCCGTCCGCGTCGTACCCGCCATCACCGGAGCAAACGGGTGGTGGAGTAGACGCTGGCGGAAGAACGGGCGCCGACGAAGGAGTTCGTGACGTGGCCAAGTCCAAGGACAAAGCTGCACAAACCTCGGCGTCCGCACACCCCCCGCGCCCATCTCAGGAGACGCGGGACCAACAGCGTCATGGTATTCACAATACCATACGCTCGTTGGATCAAGACCGACCTGGAGGATCTCGAGACCCTCAAGACCAGCGTGCACGCCAACGTGTGGCACGAGTGAGATCTGATCGCCGGACGGAGGCTGCTCCTTCTAACATAGTTAGAAGTCCGAGCATATCCGCTCCTCGCACCGTTCACCATTGCCACCCACTACTCCAAAGAGAGGCTCTAGCGAGAGCTCGGCTTTTGGATTACCCTCCAACGGCCGACAAGGTCGACGAGTAGAGGGCTACCATCCAAAGCCTCATCGGCTTCGCCAAGGGCGATGCCCCGCGGCAACCAACTACATCACTGCCGCCGCAAGATGACAAGGCACGAGCCGGTGGCGACGAGACTTGTGGAGGTGCAACCACCATGCACTCTCCACCGAAGCGTCGAGATCGCCGACTCGCGGATCCACCTCGACGACGACTCCACCGCGTCATCCGATCCACGAGCTTCGCCGCGATCAGCGCCAAGTTCTTCATGAGCGACAACAAGAAGACGCTCGAACTCGCATCGGCGTCGAAGAGAAGCGGCGTCGATCCGACAAACGCGCCGGGCCCTTCCGCCGACATGCACGCGCCGGAGGAACCAGGCGACTTGCCGTACGCGGTAGGTTGCCCTGCGTTCACTCGTGAGCTGCGGCAAGTCCAGTGGCCCAGCAACAAGAACTTCAAGCCAGACGTGCCAGAGAAGTACGATGGCAGGACGCACCCGTCGGAGTTCCTCAGCATCTACACCATTGCAGTGCAAGCTGCAGGGGACGAGACGACAAGATCCTCGCCAACTATTTCCCACTGGTACTCAAGTCAAACGTCAGATCTTGGCTCATGCACTTGCCGGACAGCTCTATATCCTCTTGGGCAGATTTGTGCCATCAGTTTGTTGGCGCCTTTACAGTGACCACAAGCCTCATGGCCAAGAGAGTGACCTTCATCTGCCGCCCGAAGGAAGGAGAGTCCTGCGCAAGTTCATTCAGAGATTCACCGTGCACTACAACATCCCGTATGTCCACCCCCGCCAAGGTGATCAGCGTGTTCCATCGTAACATGCGGAACCGCAGGATGAGGGAGGAGATGGCGATGTGCAAAGTCAAGGACGCTGCGAGCTGTACGCCTTTGGCCGACAAGTGTGCACGTGCCGAGGAAGGGAGGAGACTCGTGAGAGAATGCGAAGCAGGATCTCGACAATGAGGAGACCGCCCGGCAAGAAAGAAGAGCCAAGCGAGGCAACAGGAAGAAGAAAGGCAGAGAAGTGCTAGCTGTTTAGCAGTCCGACAATGGAGGTGGTGACAAGAACGCCAAGGCTGGTGGCTCCGGCAAGGAGGTTGCCGCTAACGCCAACCACTAGTCTGTGGCGGCCGCCGACAAGCAGGACGGCTCCGGCAAGCAGTACTGCAAGATCCACCGCACCAAGGGCCACGACCTCCAGAGCTGCAAGAAGGTCGAGCAGCTTGTTGAACAGCAGAAGGCTGAGTACGAGCGGCGCGACAAGGAGAAGGCCCAGGAAGGTGCTGGTGGAGCCAGCAAGAAGAGACCCGGCCGGGGAGGACGCCGCGGCAAGGCCAAGCAGCGGCAAGGAGACAGGCCTCCCCGCGTCCGCGACAAGGATGAACACGAAGACGACGATGAAGACATGGATGATGATGACGCCGACGAGCAGGAGTTTCAGAAGGCTACGGAGGTCCTCTGCGTTGACGGAGGTGCTTCCCTGCATACTTCCCACCGCCAACTCAAGCAATGGATGCGGGAGGTCAACGCAGCGGAACCATCCGTAGAGTCACGCAAGCCTCTGAAGTGGTCCAAAGACGCCTATCATCTTTGATATTGAGGATCACCACGATCGCATAATCGCGGTCGGGTGCTTGCCGATGTTGGTCTCACCAACTATCCGCAACCTCAAGGTCACCAAGATGCTAGTTGACGGCGGGGCCGGCTTGAATCTGATCTCCTCCGCGGTGCTCCAGAAGCTTCAAATCCCTGACAGCGAGCTCGAAGAGACTGGCACATTCCAAGGAATCAATCCGGGAAGGAGCAAGCCGAAGGGGAAGATCACGTTGCCGGTAACATTTGGCGACAAGCTGAACTTTAGGACCGAGAGGGTCACATTCGACGTTGCTGATTTCCCATTACCTTACAATGGAATACTCGGTCGTCCAAAGACTCGCCAAGTTCATGGCAGCCTCTCACTATGCCTACAACTTACTCAAGATGCCAGGCCCGATAAGCATCATCTCTGTCCATGGCGACAAGAAGGATGCTCTTATCTGTGCCGACAAGATCTACCGGGATGCAGCAGCTGCGACCGAAAGCAAAACACTTGCCGCTGAAGCTCCTGGGGGGAAGAAGACCAAGTCCAAGTCCGGCAAGAGCTCTGAAGCCCACTCCGGCAAGCGCACCTCTTCGGAGTGCTGCGCTGCCGTCGAGGACGCACCATCGAGCTCCACCGGCAAGTGCAAGAAGACGATGGCTGCTCCGCCAAAGACCAAGAAGGTGTCCGCCAAGGAGGACGGCGCTGGTGGTACCTTCACCATCAGTGCCTCTCTCGACCCCAAATAGGAAGGCGCTCGTTGCTTTCCTGCGGCGAATGTCAACGATTTGCATGGCAACCGTCCCGACATCCCGGTGTTCCTGTGAAAGTGATTGAGCACCGCCTGGCCGTTTGTCCTCATGCGCAGCCCGTCAAGCAAAAAGTCAGGAAGCAAGCAGTGGAGCGCCAAGAGTTCATCGCAGAAGAGATCAAGAAACTGGAAGCAGCAAGCCTTGTCAGAGGATTGCTCCATCCTACGTGGTTGGCCAATCCTGTAGTCGTGCGCAAGGCAAATGGAAAGTGGAGACTTTGTATTGACTTCACTGATGTTAATAAAGCTTTGATCCATTTCCCTTGCCGCGCATCGACCAGATTGTTGACTCCACGGCTGGATGTGATTTGCTTTCGTTTCTTGATGCATATTCAGGATATCATCAGATCTTCATGGCAGAAGAAGATGAGGAGAAGACCGCATTCATTACCCCATGTGGTACGTATTGTTTCATACGGATGCCCTTCGGTTTGAAGAATGCTGGTTCAACGTTTGCAAGAGTAGTCCATGACGCTTTTGAGCCGCAAATGCACAGAAATGTAGAAGCCTACATGGACGACATAGTGGTCAAGAGCAAGGACAAAGCAACTCTGGTTCAAGATTTGGACGAGACCTTTGCAAATCTGCGCAAGATCAACCTCAAACTCAACCCCGAGAAGTGCGTGTTTGGAGTCCCTTCCGCAAGCTTCTCGGGTTCTTCGTATCTCGGGCCGGGGTATTGAGGCCAATCCCGACTAGAGCAAGGCCTTTGAGCAGATTGAAGCACCATAGCGCGTGAAGGATGTTCTAAGACTTGCCGGTTGAGTAGCTGCTGTCAGATTGTTTATCTCTAGGTCTGCTGAGCGCTTCTGCCATTTTTCAAGATTTTGAAAAGGCAGGTCCAATGAAATGGACTCGAGGCGGAGGCTGCGCTGCAGGACTTAAAGAGGTACTGTCCTCCACTCCAACACTTGTCGCACCTAAGCCACAAGAGAAGCTGCTGCTATATATAGCGGCAACCAATCAAGTGGTTAGTGCTGCGTTAGTGGCGGAGAGGGAGGCGGATGATGAGCTAGCAACCACGCAGACACCTCCAAATGGCGACAAGGTGGGGCTTCACCGACAAGCTCTGGTCCCGACAAGGATGGATCTGCTTAGCAGACGCAAGGGGCGTACATGAAAAGGATGGTGCAGCGCCAGTTTACTTTTGTCAGTTCCCTCCTGCGGGGGGCTAGGTCAAGGTACTACGGTGTGCAGAAATTGCTTTTCGGCCTTCTCATGGCCTCGAGAAAGCTGCGCCATTACTTCCAAGCACATGAGATAACGATCGTCACTCGCTTTCATTGAAGAGGATACTTCGTAATCCGGAAGCAACAGGCGGATTGTCGAGTGGGCATCGAACTGCCAAGCTTTGGCCTCAAGTTTGAAAGCACTTCAACTATCCAAAGCGAGCATTGGCAGAATTCATAGCAGAATGGACGCCAACACTAGATGAAGAAATTCCGTAAACGAGCATCCCGTCCAAGGAGGCAAGCAAAGAGTGGCTGATGTACTTTGATGGTGCCTTCTCGCTGCAAGGCGCCCGGTCTTTGGCGTCTTGCTTATCGCACCCACCGGAGAGCATCTCAAGTACGTAGTCCAGATGCACTTTCCCAAGGAGCAAGCAACAAACAATACTGCAGACTATGAAGGTTTGCTTGCCGGTCTCAGGATCGCAGTGGACCTTGGGATCAAGAAGCTCATCGTCAGGGGTGACTTGCAGCTTGTCGTCCGTCAAGTGAACAAAGATTATCAGAGTCCATTGATGGAAGCCTACGTTGATGAAGTGAGGAAGCTAGAAGAGCACTTTGACGGCCTGCAAATGGAACATGTTCCAAGAGTTCAGAATGATATTGCTGATGGTTCGTCAAAGTGCGCTGCACTTAAGTTGCTCGTGGAACCAGGGATTTTGTGCTCAAGCTAACTCAACCGACCGTAACACCATCAATCGGACAGGACAAGAAGAGGAAGTTGATCTCTGGTGACTACTTTCCCAAGCAGAGCTTCCCGAAGCCGCCGCCAAGAAGGTCCCCAAGATCGACGCCAACAGAGCTGAGGGGCGGTCTGCTCCGACAAGCCCCAGGGTTTGTTTCGTTGAAGCATACGATCCCGACAAGTTTTGCTCCGGCAAGCTTGCCGGGGAGCATCAAGCTCCGGCTGAGCCGCAGGTTCTTGCCGTGGAAGCTGATGTTCCCGCAGCAGCAGATGTGCCTTTAGTCCTTGTTGTCGAGCCGCAAGCTCCGGTATGGGCGCAACAGATTGTCCTTTTCCTTCAGACAGGAGAACTTCCCGAAGAGCAAGAAGAAGCGAAAAGAGTAGCCCGGCAGTCAAGTATGTACCAGTTTGTCGACAGCATACTATACAGAAGAAGACTCAACAGGGTGAAATTGAAGTGTATTTGCCGGGAAGATGGACAGAAGCTGTTGGCAGAGATACATGGAGGCATATGTGGTCACCACATTGGCGCAAGAAGAGCACTTGCCTAGCAAAGCTTTCCCAAGAAGGTTTCTTCGGCCGACAGCCTCCGTGATGCAACCGCACAAGTAACCAAGTGTGAAGCGTGCCAGTTCCATTCCAAACAGATACACCAGCCAGCTCAAGCTCTCCAGACAATCCTTTTATCCTGGCCATTTTCGGTCTGGGGGCTCGACATCCTCGGCCCTTTCCCCCGAGCTGTCGGGGGCTTTGAGTACTTGTACGTCGCAATCTGCAAGTTCACAAAGTGGCCGGAAGTGGAGGCAGTGAGGAAGGTGGCAAAGACGATCATCGATCAAGTTCTTCAGTCGATTGTTTGCCGCTTCGAATCCCTAACAGGATCATCACCGACAACGGCACGCAGTTCACAAGCCGCACCTTCATGCAAGACGCCCAAGATCTTGGCGCCAAGGTCTTCGCTTCGCATTGCTCATCCGAGAAGCAACAGTCCAAGCGAGAGGAAAATGCTGAAGTGCTGCGGGCTCAAGACCAGAACTTTCGACAGGCTGCACAAGTGCGGAAGAAACTGGATTGAGGAGCTGCCGGTGGTTCTTTGGTCGATCAGAACGACGCCAAATCGAGCCACTGGCGCACACCTTTCGCTCTAGTCTATGGAGCAGAGGCGCTTCTCCCCACGGAACTCGTGATACGGATCGCCTCGAGTGCTCGCTACGATGAGCTTGAGCAAGAGCAGCTGCGACAAGATGACGCTGCTCCATGAGGAAGATCGTCTTTCATTGTCAACAGACGAGCTGCTCGTTACCACAAGAAGCTTTGTGTCGCTACCATAGCCGCAAAGTTAGTGCCAGAAACCTCGAGGAAGGCGACCTTGTTCTTCGACGCGTTCAGATTGCCAAGAATTCAAACAAGTTGACGCCGAAGTGGGAAGGCCCTTATCGGGTGAAATGAGTCACTAGGCCTGGCGTTGTCCACCTTGAGACCGAAGATGGCATTCCGGTGAGCAACTCCTGGAACATTGAGCATCTTCGTAAGTTTTACCCGTAGAGGCGCGGTTGCGGAACCTGTTAAGCAACCACCTTTTGTACAAGTCTTGCCGCTGTTGCATGTAATCCTTTGTACAAAGCCAGCGCAGAGACCCGATGCATCAGTAAAGCTCATGTGTTACGCACAATTTGTCAAATTCATGCTTTCATCGTTTTATTGCATGTTTTGACTAACACTTTGTGCAGCACCCACACCCGGTAAGCAACATCGAGCCACTAGGCTCCATGACTTTATTTTCTTCTTTCTCTTTCTCAAGGAAGAAAAGGTTCCCTCGCACACAAGTTAACCAGGGGGGAAGGAGAAGATAATACTCTGCGGAGAAGATAATACTATGGACCAAGTGTTGCTCGAGGAAGTTTCGCCATTATCGGGGAGCAAACGACAGAAAAGCTAAGTTGCCAAAGTTTGAGTAATCAGTTTTTAAATTTTTAAGTTATCTTCCTCGAATGATAGTACTTTGTATGGAAAACCTGTGCGCAGAGGAACCAACTCACAGGCTAGTCGCGCCCTTACTTTGTTTCGAGTCCGCTCAACAACTTAAGTGAGCTGCAGCTAGTCGCGACAAGGTTGCTTGTCGGAGGCAAGATCGCCAAAGAAGGCCGCCGACGTTCGCACTCATTTGGCGGCAAAGGTGCCTGCACCGACAAGTTCCCTAAAAGCGTAGGGCAAAAACATACAAAGGAAGAAATCAAGTAGAGGAAATAACGTTGCATTCATCACCTAAGATAGAGTATATTACAAAATGACTTGTCGCGGATCTAATGAATTGTTCTAAACATGATCAGCAGCGACAAGGGAAAGATAAAATTGGCGGCCTAGTCTACGCGGTCGCCATCAATCCTCTTGATCTTGTTCACCTTGTCCACGATGGGCGCGACAAGGTCCTTGAGCTCCTCCACGTTGGCGTCTGGTGGCAAGGATCTGAGGACGCCGTTGAGGTTGAGGCCTGGGTTGCGGAAGGCCACCTTCATCAACACCTTCTCGAGGGCTCCTGCACAGATCTGGCGTGACTCCTCGGCCAGCTGCTTTGGGACCTCTTCCCGGAGTCGCTGAAGGCCCGTCACCACGCCCTTGAAGAATAAGCTGAGCTTGGCGCTGGGTTGGAGGTGCTCGTCGGAGGAGTATGCAAGATCCGCCATCCCCAGCTCCATCAACTCATTGTGGATGCCAGCAGCGGTATCCACCAGACCTTCGGTCCAATGCTCCACACTCTCCCTCAAGGCGCTCTGGGTGGCAACAACATCCGCCAGCAGCTCTTCTTTGGCCTTGATCGTCTCCAACAGGCCCACCTCCCGCTCCTTGGCGCCGTCCAGCATCTGCGTCAGAGTGGTCAGCTTCAGTTGGAGGTCCGCCTTAGAGTCCTTGGCGGTGTCGAGCTCCTTGCTCCTATCAGCGAGACGGCCCTGCAACTCGCCAACAGTTTAGGCGTCCTTCTCGCGCTCGCGCTTGAGCACGGCAAGCTCCTCGCCGCTCTTCTGGAGACTGGCCTCCAGCTGTGCCACCTTCGCCTTCAACTCCTCCTTGGCGGCCTCGGCGGCTGCGGCAGCATCCTTCGCTTCCTTAAGCGCCCCGACAAGTGACTCCTCGCGCGCGACAAGCTCTTCCTCGTGGCTGTCCAGGTTGACCTTCCGCTGCGCCAGCTCGCTTTCCTGCGCGGAGAGCTTCTCGGCGGCAAGCCGCTGCTCCTCCTCAGCTACGGCCTTCTCGAGAATGAAGGTCATGCGCTCTTCAGCGAGTTGCGCCCGCGCTTCCGCTACGTCCCGGAGAGTTTCTTGGTTGGCGCTCCGGAGCTCTTCTACGCGTTTTTCCATGTCCGCTCCCGCCCTCGTGACAAGTGCTTCCCGGGACTCCAACTTGGCTTGCCGGGCGCGGTAAAGCGACAGTAGCTTCTTCAACAGCTCCTCCTCCTCGGACTCGCCGCTGCTGCCGCTTGGCGCATCCACGGCGTCCAGCCAGTGAGGCGAGCAGCTCTCCGTCGAAGGTCTCTCCTTCGATCGGCGCTCGAGCTCGACTCCCATGGGAGCTTGATGAAGACACCGTCGCCCGGCCTTCAAGTAGGCGGGCTGGGGCTCTTCGAACTGGCCTTGCGCCGGCAGTGGGGGAGTCGGCGGTCGGTGTAGCGCCTGGAGCTCCTGCGGCCTCAGGGCCGTCAGTATGATCACCAGACCCCTCGCCGGCTTCTGTGGCGGTACCCTCGGTGGCCTCCTCGCCGACAGGCTCGCCAGCGTCGGTTTCTTCTTCCACGACGGCGGCTTCGTCAATGTTGTCGCGCGCGTCCCCTTCGCCGGCGATCTCGGTCTCCATCGGCTCTGTGGCGGACGAAGAAAGAAAGTCAAGCAAATATTCAAAGAAAAATAGAAGAAGACAAGCCCAAGGGAAATTTTCGCGCAAGGGGATTACCTGCAATGGGATCTGCAGCCGTGGTCTCGACCAATCGGAGGATCACCGTGCTGTCCCCTTGCCGAGTAGCCTCCCTTGCCAGAGTAGCCTCCTTTGCCGGAGGACGCTCCCTTGCCGGAGAATCCTCCCTTGGCGACGTAGTCGAAGCAGAAAGGATTTCGGGGGCGGCTTCCGGGCCCTCCTGATGAGGCTGCTCTGCTCCTACACAAACCAACAATCAGACGTTTACGAAGAAAAAGCACCCATGCACACCCAACAGTAAGGAAAAAACCGCATACTTACCCTGGGGGTTGTGCTGGGGGCTGCTCTGAGGAAGGGTTGCCGGGTCCAGCAAGGGGGTCTCAGATGCGCCTCCTGTTGCCATAGGTGAATCGTCCTCAACAACGACCACCGGGGTCTTAGCCCTCTTCGACGCTCTCTGGGCTAGCATCCTGAAAAGGAAAAAGTTCAGAATGAAGCAAGTCAGATTCAAGATAAAGCAACAAAATTGAAGAAATACAAGTACAATATTGAAGCTTACTCTTCTTCTTCCTCCTCGGAGCTAAGCGCGGAGAAGTCAAACTCCGCTCGCCTCCCGGTGCGACGAGGCGGAGGAGGGCTCTCTTCGCCCGCTTGGCGGAGGCGTCAGCGGTGGCTCGGGAGGATCCGCCCGGTTATCGCGCAGCGGTGTGGGGTGCTCAGCGGCAACATCGCTTGCAGCGGTAGAGCGCGCGTCATGTGATGCTTTCTTGACTGTGCCCGTCTGCCGCCCGTCTCGTCTCGGCCTTGCGGAGGCGCCTCTTCAGCGAGGAGGCTCCGTTAGCGGCAGGTGGCATTTGGAAGGTGGAGCTGAAGCGCCCTCAATCGTCCGCTCGACTCAGCCTCGGGTGCGACAACCTCTTCCTCGCCGGCGAACTCCCTTCGCTCGGCAAGGCTTGCCGCCTCGGCTGCGTCCGCCTCCTCCACGGTGAACCCGAAGACGCCAGCGGCAGCAGCTGCTGCCGCCTCCTCCAGCCTGGTGGCAATGCGCACCATCTCCTCGTCGGTGGTGTCGTGGGTGAGCCTCTTCTGCTCGTCGGAGCGGATCTGCACTTCTTCCAAGGTGTCAAAGAACTGCTGCACGATCTCGTCGGAAGGCTCCTGCCAGGTTGGAACGATCCCATGGGAATCACACAACGGCATCATAGCGCGGATGCGGTCGAGCGCTGAGTTGTTACACAATGTGACGACCCTCCTCGGCAACCTAAACCACTCGGGGTGGTCAGGGTCGTTCTTGAACAGCTCTAGCAGCATCGCATCCAGCTCCAAGACGGTGAAATTCCAATTGAGACCCGGGCGCAGCCTCATGATGTCTGCCGCATTTTGGAACTCCCAAGTAGGCCTCCTCCTTTCACCGCAAGGGAGCAATGCGGCGGCGAAGGAAGTCTCGCCAACCGCGCTTACGGTTAGTCCGGCAAGCCCGAGGCGCAAAATCCGGTCACATTTATCTTCAACCCGCATCCTCCGGCGCCAAGTTGCTCCAATCGTTGCCGCGCACTATTGGGGTTTGGCACACGGCAGTGAAGGGCTGCGGGTTCTCCTCTACGATCCAACACCAGTTGGCTCTCCACTCCTCCCACTTGTTACGGAACTCTCCTTCCAGATAGGCCTCTTTCTTGCCTATCCTGGAGACCCAAGCTATCCCTCCGGCAAGCGGCTCTCCTCTCTCGACGCGGGGCACGAAGAAATGGCGGAAGAGTGCCACATTTGGGTGGACTCCGACAAAGTTTTCGCAAAGGTGTGCGAAAACTGCCATGGTCAAGACAGCGTTGGGAGTGAAATCAAGGAGGCGGAGGCCATATGTGTTCATGATATCGCAGAAGAACTCGGAAAAAGGCGGGCGAGCCCGCAATAGAAGAAAAGGGCAAAGAAAGGATACCCGGTTGGGGCTAAATCCGGCGGTGGCGGGGAGTACCTTCGCGGCGGATGCGCACGCGTCTCCGTCGACGAGAAGAGGTAGAAGCCCTCCTCGGCTCGCCGCGCATCGAGCTGGGGAGAAGACGCCCGCTCCTTGCGCAGCGCCGCGAGCCGCTGCGCCTCGGCGATTTCACCCCTTTCCCTTGTCGGCCTTGAGCCATGGCGGAGGCGGTGGAGGAGGTCGACGGCGTCGAGTGTGCTTGTGGCGAAAGGGGGCGGAGCGCTGCTCTCTTCGCACTGGAGAAGAAGGGGGGAGCGGCGGTGGTTTTCAGGACAAGACAGCAATGGCGAGGTGGACGACCGGCCCCTGTTTCCCCTGTTTATAAGGAGGGGGAGGGGGCGGACGTTCCGCTCACGTTCGGCGCGTGCCGTTAGTGGGGGACGTGGTGGGTCCGGGGCGAGTAACGGCGTGATCAAGGCCGCGTGTGACCGTGCACTGTTTTTGGGCCTGGCCGGCGCTTCGACAGCGTGTGCGGCCCAGGCCCGGGGGCTCCTGTCGGTGTACTAGAGTAGGGGTACCCTAGTATCCCGAACTCGTGCACGGACAGTTGCAGCACCCCTCGGTGAGGCTTGCCTGGTCACCGCCAAGATCCTCCATGGCTCCTTTGGAGCCATTCAAGAACAAAGTATTTAGCTAAGAAGACAAAGCCCCGGCAAGAGGAGCTTGCCGGGAAGGCCACTCAAGACACGCAGAAGACAAGACCCCGGCAAGAGGAGCTTGCCGGGAAGGCTCGGAACGCGACAAGCCTCCGACGCAACAAGGATTCAGCCGCGGCACGGCGCTTGCCGCGGCAAGCAACCTCTCTTCATCTCCGCTCCAGCTCATCCATCAACGTGTCGCCATGGGACCATTCCATGCGCGCGTGTCAAGAGGCTGTGCAGCTAGCGGGGAGCAGCGGTAAGCGGCGCTGACAAGCCCACCATCGTGGCAAACGGTGGCGCTCTGTTGCACTGTTTATACGACAAGGACAGGCATTTAATGCTTTTGTCCCTTGCCGTCGAGTTAGGTATTACGCATAATCCTTTGTTCAAGTAGGTGTACCAACTACTGTTTTTACATTTGTACCCTCCTCTATGTTGCCACCGCCGGAGACCCTTGAGCATATAAAAGGAGGCCCATGCGCAGGTAGAGGGGGGTTCGGCCAGTTCGACTCATTCGAGACCAGGGACACTCACGCTAGGTTTTGTAGCTCTCATCGCTCCCTAGCAAGAACACAATACAATCAGACAAGCAGCAGTAGGAGTATTATCTCTCCGGAGAGCTTCGAAGCTGGGTAAACTGCTCGTGTGCTTCGCCTCGATCCGCTCTTCGTGCGATCTCCGCCCCCCTCCGAACCACAAGGGGCCTGGTCCGCCGGCCCCATAGGTGTTCGTGGGTCCGATCAGCCTCCCCGACAAGCGGGAGGGTGGAATTATTAATTAAGAAAAAAATCAGTAGTGGGAGGTGGGAGGAAACAAAACCGGACGAAAATAAAACCGGACTACAAGGCTACCAACTGCTCCATTAGGAGTAGAGATATTCTTCAATGTATTTCTCTTTATTGTGGCATGAATGTTCAGATCCGAAAGATTCAAGATAAAAGTTTTATATTAACATGAAAATAATAATACTTCAAGCATACTAACAAAGCAATCTTGTCTTCTCAAAATAACATGGCCAAAGAAAGTTATCCCTACAAAATCATATAGTCTGGCTATGCTCTATCTTCACCACACAAAGTATTTAAATCATGCACAACCTCGATGACAAGCCAAGCAATTGTTTCATACTTTTGATGTTCTCAATTTTTTTTCGATCTTCACGCAATATATGAGCATGAGCTGTGGACATAGCACTATAGGTGGAATAGAATGGTGGTTGAGGAGAAGACAAAAAAGGAGAAGATAGTCTCACATCAACTAGGCGTATCAACGGGCTATGGAGATGCCCATTAATAGATATCAATGTGAGTGAGTAGGGATTTCCATGCAACGGATGCACTAGAGCTATAGGTGTATGAAAGCTCAACAAAAGAAACTAAGTGGGTGTGCATCGAACTCGCTTGCTCACGAATACCTAGGGCATTTTTGAGGAAGCCCATCATTGGAATATACAAGCCAAGTTCTATAATGTAAAATTCCCACTAGTATATGAAAATGACAACATAGGAGACTCTCTATCATGAAGATCATGGTGCTACTTTGAAGCACAAGTGTGGAAAAAGGATAGTAACATTTTCCCTTCTCTCTTTTTCTCTCATTTTTTTATTGGGCCTTCTCTCCCTTTTTTGATGGCCTCTTTTTTTTATTTAGTCCGGAATCTCATCCCGACTTGTGGGGGAATCATAGTCTCCATCATCCTTTCCTCACATGGGACAATGCTCTAATAATGATGATCATCACACTTTTATTACTTACAACTCAAGAATTACAACTCAATAGTTAGAACAAATTATGACTCTATGTGAATGCCTCCGGCGGTGTGCCGAGATATGCAATGAATCAAGAGTGACATGTATGAAAGAATTATGGAGGTGGCTTTGCCACAAATACAATGTCAACTACACGATCATGCAAAGCAATATGACAATGATGAAGGGTGTCATAATAAATGGAACGGTGGTAAGTTGCATGGAAATATATCTCGGAATGGCTATGGAAATGCCATAATAGGTAGGTATGGTGGCTGTTTTGAGGAAGGTATATGGTGGGTATATGATACCGGCGAAGAGGTGCGTGGTATTAGAGAGGCTAGCAATGGTGGAAGGATGAGAGTGCGTATAATCCATGGACTCAACATTAGTCATAAAGAACTCACATACTTATTGCAAAAATCTATTAGTTATCGAAACGAAGTACTACGCGCATGCTCCTAGGGGATAGATTGGTAGGAAAAGACCATCGCTAGTCCCCGACCGCCACTCATAAGGAAGGCAATCAATAAATAAATCATGCTCCGACTTCATCACATAACGGTTCACCATACGTGCATGCTACGGGAATCACAAACTTTAGAACAAGTATTTCTAAAATTCACAACTACTCAACTAGCATGACTCTAATATCACCATCTTCATATTTCAAAACAATTATCAAGTATCAAACTTCTCTTAGTATTCAATGCACTTTATAGTTTTTATCTTGGATGCCTATCATATTAGGACTAATTTTATAACCAAAGAAAAATTACCATGCTGTTCTAAGGACTCTAAAATAATATAAGTGAAGCATGAGAGATCAATTATTTCTATAAAATATAACCACCACCATGCTCTAAAAGATATAAGTGAAGCACTAGAGCAAAATTGTTTAGCTCAAAAGATATAAGTGAAGCACATAGAGTATTCTAACAAATTCCGAATAATGTGTGTCTCCCTCAAAAGGTGTGTACAGCAAGGATGATTGTGGTGAACTAAAAAAAGGACTCAAATCATACAAGGCGTTCCAAGCAAAACACATATCATGTGGTGAATACAAATATAGCTCCAAGTAAAGTTACCGATGGACGAAGACAAAAGAGGGGATGCCTTTCGGGGCATCCCCAAGCTTAGGCTTTTGGGTTGTCCTTAGATTTTACCTTGGGGTGCCTTGGCCATCCCCAAGCTTAGGCTCTTGCCACTCCTTGTTCCATACTCCATCAAATCTTTACCCAAAACTTGAAAACTTCGCAACACAAAACTTAACAGAAAATCTCGTGAGCTCCGTTAGCAAAAGAAAACAAAACACCACTTCAAGTACTGTAATGAACTCATTCTTTATTTACATGGGTGTTAAACCTACTGTATTCCAGATTATTTATGGTTTATAAACTCTTTTACAAGCCATAGATTCATTAAAATAAGCAAACAACACACGAAAAACAGAATCTGTCAAAAACAGAAAAGTCTGTAGTAATGTGTAACTAACGCAAACTTATGGAACTCCAAAACTTCTACCAAAATAGGAAGACCTAGATAATTTGTTTATTGATCTACTTCAATTGGAATCAGTATTTTATCACGTTCTGGTGATTTTTAACAATTATTTCGCGAACAGAAAGTTTCTGGAAATTTCAGCAAGATCAAATAACTATCATCCAAGAAGATCCTATAGGTTTTACTTGGCACAAACACTAATTAAAACACAAAACCACATCTAAACAGAAGCTAGATGGATTATTTATTCCTAAACAGAACCAACGAGCAAAATAAAATAAAATTGGGTTGCCTCCCAACAAGCGCTATCGTTTAACGCCCCTAGCTAGGCATAAAGGCAAGGATAGATCTAGGTATTGCCATCTTTGGTAGGCAATCCATAAGTAGCTCTCATAATAGATTCATAAGGTAATTTTTTTCTTTCTAGGAAAGTGTTCCATGCATTTCCTTAACGGAAATTGGAATCCAATATTTCCTTCCTTCATATCAATAATTGCACTAATCGTTTTAAGGAAAGGTCTACCAAGAATAATAGGACATGAAGGATTGCAATCTATATCGAGCACAATGAAATCTTGGGGCACATAATTCCTATTTGCAATAATAAGAACATCATTAATTCTTCCCATAGGTTTCTTAATGGTGGAATCCGCAAGGTGCAAGTTTAAAGAACAATCATCAAATTCACGGAAACCTAGCAAATCACACAAAGTTTTTGGGATCGTGGAAACACTAGCACCCAAATCACACAAAGCATAGCATTCATGATCTTTAATTTTAATTTTAGTAGTAGGCTCCCACTCATCATAAAGTTTTCTAGGGATAGAAATTTCCAACTCAAGTTTTTCTTCATAAGATTGCATCAACGCATCAACGATATGTTTAGTAAAAGCTTTATTTTGACTATAAGCATGAGGAGAATTTAACACGGATTGCAACAAGGAAATACAATCTATCAAAGAGCAATTATCATAATTAAATTCCTTGAAATCCAGGATAGTGTTCATTGCTATCTAAAGTTTTAACCTCTTCAATCTCACTTTTACCAATTTTCGCGTCAAGATCTAAAAACTCCGAATTTTTGCGACGCCTTCTAACTAAAGTTGACTCATCTCCAGTCCCATCATTACCAAGGTTCATATTGCAAAACAAGGATTTAATAGGGGACACATAAATAACTTTTAGATCTTCATCTTTATTCTCATAAAAAATTTCTGGTTTAGCGGCCATCTTATTAACTAAGGTGGCCTGCTTATCCAAAATTTCAGCTATTAATTTTTCGAGATGAGCAATCTGAGATTTCAAACCATAAAATTCCTTAGACATATCATCGAGCTCTTTATTCATGTATCCCATAAAGCTCTTTTGTTCCTTAAGCTCATTTCTAAAGAAATTATTATGCTCAAATTGTAAAGTCATAAAACTTCTGACGTTGCTTTCAATCTCTTCTAACCTTTTAAGGTGAAGATCACCAAATCTAGGTAGATCCATCGTGACAAGCAAGCAATCCAACACACAAGCAAACAAGAGGCAAGCGAAAAAGAGGCGAACGGAAAAGAGGGCGAATAAAACGGCAAGGGTGAAGTGGGGAGAGGAAAACGAGAGGCAAATGGCAAATAATGTAATGCGAGGGATAAGAGTTTGTGATGGGTACTTGGTATGTATTGACTTGTGCGTAGACTCCCCGGCAACGGCGTCAGAAATCCTTCTTTCTACCTCTTGAGCATGCGGTGGTTTTTCCCTTGAAGAGGAAAGGGTGATGCAGCAAATTAACGTAAGTATTTCCCTCAGTTTTTGAGAACCAAGGTATCAATCCAGTAGGAGGCCACACGCAAGTCCCTCATACATACACAAACAAATGAGAACCTTGCAACCAACGCGATAAAGGGGTTGTCAATCCCTTCACAGCCACTTGCAAAAGTGAGATCTGATAGAGATGATAAGATAATATTTTTGGTATTTTTGTGATAAAGATTGAAAGTAAAGATTTAAAAATAAACAAAGATAAAAATAGCTTGTTGGCGGTAGATTAATGTTGGTGTACAAAAGTAGGGGCGCTCCTTTTTACCCCTTTACTTGTGCACAGACAGTCGGAGCCGCGCCCACGGCCACACTAAGCAGGGCAGGGGAGGGAAGCCGGAGAGAAGCCAAAGGCGCAAGGTGATCAGAGGCAACGCCAAGACCAGAAACACAAAGAGCAAAGGGGGCAAGGTGGACTCCCCCGGCAGGACCCTTGCCGGGGCGGCCTCCGCTCTTGCCGGGGCAACTTGCCCAACACCAACAGAGCGAGCCACCCTTGAGCCCACGGGTTCCAACCCAACCAACTACGTTGGGACCAGGGCTCGAGAGGCACCTCCGTGGTGGCATGCAGATCTTTGTCAAGACCATATATATATGAGATCAGATGAGGATCAGAAGACGATGACCCTCGGCGAGATCCTCGCCAAGGAAACCCACAAGACCCCCGGCAAGCGTCTTGCCGGGGACGACTGCGACACCACGACAAGACCCTTGCCGGGCCCCCGGCAAGGCCCTTGCCGAGGGCATCAGCGGGGCCACTGCCAGGCCCGCACCAACCAAGACTCTGCCGCCGTTTGCATGCAGCTGCCAGCCCAATCAGCTGGGCAGGCACCTGCGTGGCAACATGCAGCTCCCAGGCCAAATCAGCAAGCACCTGCGTGGTGGCATGCAGATCTTCATGAAGGCCCAACCACCGCGCCACCTCAGATGCCTGCCTGCCTACATGGTGTTGCATGCGTCGCTAGCCTGGGCGCGTGTCGAAGCGAGGCAGAGCGGCGACGGACAGGACGGGCCTCGTTCCCGTCCCCGATAAAGCTCATGGACACCTAAGTAGCGCATTTAATGCACTTTGTCCCGTAATGCCGTGCGATAAGCTCGCGCACTGTAGGCCTTTCCACCTCCTGTGTGCCACTGTGGCAACCCCTTTTCCCTATAAAAGGAGGCCCGAGGCGACCAGGAGAGGGATTCGGCTTTTTGGAACTACACAGCCACCGTAGCTAGTTCGAATGCTCAAGAACACTCAATACATCCACCAAAGCAGGACTAGGGTTTTACTCATCCTTGCGGACCGAACCTGGGTAAACGATCTGTGTGCTTGCTGCTAAACCTGCTCTTCTCACGGCCCCGCGCCCGCCGACCGTAGAAGGGATCCCAGTGATCCCATAGGCATCGTTCCCACCAACAGCGCAGTGTTCTTGAGCTTTCGAACTAGCTACGGTGGCTGTGTAGTTCCAAAAAGCCGAATCCCTCTCCTGGTTGCCTCGGGCCTCCTTTTATAGGGAAAAGGGGTTGCCACAGTCGCACACATGATGTGGAAAGGCTTACAGTGCGCGAGCTTATCGCACGGCATTACGGGACAAAGTGCATTAAATGCGCTACTTAGGTGTCCATTAGCTTTATCAGGGACGGGAACGAGGCCAGCGACACATGCAGCGCCATGTAGGCAGGCAGGCAGCTAAGGTGGTGCGGTGGTAGGTCCTTCATGAAGATCTGCATGCCACCACGCAGGTGCTTGGTGATTTGGCCAGGAAGTTGCATGTTTCCATGCAGGTGCCTGCCCAGCTGGTTGGGCTGGCAGCTGCATGTGAACGGTAGCGGAGCCTTGGCTGGTGCGGGCCTGGCAGTGGCCCTGCTGGCGCCCTTGGCAAGGGCGGTAAAAATAATGGCGGGAGAGCGCCATGTTGGGAAGAACTACGGCGAAGCCCTCATAGAGATGGGCGAACAGAGCCATGCACGCCACGACGTTTGTAGTGAAATCCAGAAGGTGAAAGCCAAATGTGTGCATGATATCGTTGAAGAAATCGGAGAAAGGGGGGCAAAGGCCGCAGGAAAAGTAATTGACGAAGAATGGGTACCAATTCGGGGCGGCCTCGGTGCAATTGGCGGGGATGACGCGCGTGGCTGGATGCCCCGTCGTCTCCCTCCACCCACCGTCTTGCACCCCTACAGGGGCTTGAAGCAGTCCCGGAGCTCGAACACGTGGACCATCGAGGGGAAGTAGGCGAGCCGCGTCCGCCGCGCCACCAACTCGCTCTCCGGCGGATCTGCCGCCCGACGTCCTTGGCCACTCTCTTGCCTTTGTTACCGGTTTTGGGAGCCATGGTGGCTGCGAGAAGTAGAAGACGGAGGGTGGCAAAGACGTGGCTGCAGCGAGCAAAGGCGAAAGCTTGCGAAGGAAGGAGAGGGGGCAGCGGTTCCGAGATTGGAGAAGATGCAGGGGATAAATGAACAGCGCACCCGCGGTTATTCCTTTTTACGAGGAAGGCACGGGCCTCCTCTTTTCCCATTAACTACGATGTGATGCATGCATGCAGAAACCGCCCCACGCATGACCCCCATGTCACGCACGACCCTCCATGTCGCGCGCAGGTCATGGGAATCGCGACGGACGAAAAATTACTGCAGTAAAATCCCACCCCGACTGCCCGCGCAGCATTTTGGGTCTGGCCCAACAACGTGCCGCGCTTATGCGTGGCCCAGGCCCGGGGGCTCCTGTCGGTGTACAAAAGTAGGGGAGCTCCTTTTTACCCCTTTACTTATGCACGGACAGTCGGACCGCGCCCACGGGCATCCTAAGCAGGGCAAAGGAGGGAAGCCGGGGAGAAGCCGAAGGCACAAGGCAACCAGAGGCAACGCCAAGGCCAGAAACACAAAGAGCAAAGGGGGCGAGGTGGACTCCCTCGGCAAGATCCTTGCCGGGGCAGCCTCCGCGGCCCCGGCAAGAGCCTTGCTGGGGCAAATTGCCCAACGCCAGCAGAGCGAGCCACCCTTGAGCCCAAAGGTTCCGGACACCGTCAACAACTACGTTGGGACGAGGGCTTGAGAGGCACCTCCGTGGTGGCATGCAGATCTTTGTCAAGACCATAGATATATGAGATCAGATGAGGATTAGAAGATGACGACCCTCGGCGGGGTCCTCGCCAAGGAAATCCACAAGACCCTCGGCAAGCGCCTTGCCAGGGACGACTGCGACACCACGGCAAGACCCTTGCCGAGGGCGCCAGCAGGACCACTGCCAGGCCGGCACCAGCCAAGGCTCCGCCACCGTTCGCATGCAGCTGCTAGCCCAACCAGCTGGGCAGGCACCTGCGTGGCAACATGCAGCTTCCAGGCCAAATCAGCAAGCACATGCGTGGTGGCATGAAGATCTTCATGAAGGCCCTACCACCGCGCCACCTCAGTTGCCTGCCTGCCTACATGGCGCTGCATGCGTCGCTGGCCTGGCGCGTGTCGAAGCGAGGCGGAGCGGCGACGGACGGGACGGGCCTCGTTCCCGTCCCCGATAAAGCTAATGGACACCTAAGTAGCGCATTTAATGCACTTTGTCCCGTAATGCCATGCGATAAGCTCGCGCAATGTAGGTCTTTCCACCTCCTGTGTGCCACTGTGGCAACCCCTTTTCCCTATAAAAGGAGGCCCGAGGCAACCAGGAGAGGAATTCGGCTTTTTGGAACTACACAGCCACCAAAGCTAGTTCGAAAGCTCAAGAACACTCAATACATCCACCAAAGCAGGACTAGGGTTTTACGCATCCTCGCGGCCCGAACCTGGGTAAACGATCCGTGTGCTTGCTCCTAAACCTGCTCTTCTCACGGCCCCGCACCCGCCGACCGTAGAAGGGATCCCAGTGATCCCATAGGTGTCGTTCCCACCGACATCGTACAGAACGTCATTGACAAGATGGTACAAGGCAGACCGACGGGCTACTTTTTCCGCTTCTTCCTGCTCCTCAGGAAGTTCCCCTGTCTGGAGGAAACGGATGGTATGTTGTGCTCATGCCGGAGCCTGGGGCTCGACGGCATGGACCAAAGGCATCTCTTCCGCCATGGGGGCAGCCGTCTCTACGGCCAGGGCTTGGCGCCCTGCTGGAGCCAGCTGCCCCTTGGCAGGCTCGGAATCCGCGGCAACACCCTTGCCGGCGGCCCCTGGGGGCTCGGCAGGAAAGTACTTGCCTGGGCCTGATTTCCTCCGCTTGTTCTGCTCGATTGATGGTTCGACGGATGGTTGAGTTAACCGAAGCAAAAAGGTACCTGGTTCCACAGGTAGCTTGAATGCAGCGCGCTTTGACAGGTAGTCAGCGATGTCGTTCTCCGCTCGGGGAACGTGCTCCGCTTGTATACCGTTGAAGCGCTCCTCTAGCTTCCTCACCTCATCTACGTAGGTGAGGGAGTTCCGGACTAGGGGGTGTCCGGATAGCCGAACTATCATCATCGGCCGGACTCCAAGACTATGAAGATACAAGATTGAAGACTTCGTCCCGTGTCCGGATGGGACTTTCCTTGGCATGGAAGGCAAGCTTGGCGATACGGATATGTAGATCTCCTACCATTGTAACCGACTACGGTAACCCTAACCCTATCCGGTGTCTATATAAACCGGAGGGTTTTAGTCCGTGGGACGAACAACAATCATACCATAGGCTAGCTTCTAGGGTTTAGCCTCTTTGATCTCGTGGTAGATCCACTCTTGTAACGCACATCATCAATATTAATCTAGCGGGGCGTGAGGTTTTACCTCCATCAAGAGGGCCCAAACCTGGGTAAAACATCGTGTCCCTTGTCTCCTGTTACCATCCGCCTAGACGCACAGTTCGGGACCCCCTACCCGAGATCCGCCGGTTTTGACACCAACATTGGTGCTTCCATTGAGAGTTCCTCTGTGTCGTCGCCGATAGGCCCGATGGCTCCTTCGATCATCAATAACGACGCGGTCCAGGGTGAGACTTCTCTCCCCAGGCAGATCTTCGTGTCCGGCAGCTTTGCACTGCGGGCCAATTCGCAGCCATCTAGAGCAGATCGAAGCTTACGCCATACGACCGTCGGTCAGATTCGAAGTTTAAACTATCTGGCCGATATCCGCGGAGACTTGATCTTCGACGGATTCGAGCCACAGCCAAGCGCGCCGCCTGTCTCTCGATGGGCATGATCTAGCTCTGCAGCGAGCGATTGCCTCGGAGGCCGCACGAGAATCCACTCCAACCCTTAATCCGGAGCGGACTCCCGATCGGGGGCAGTGGTTGGACACCGCCTCGGGGCTTTAATCTCACGGCGATCGAGCGAACTCCATCCTGTCCTTTGCAAAGACGCCGACTCAGGTGCGGACTCCTATCCAGACTCCGAACCCTCCGTGCCCTTGCCGATCGAATCCGATTGGGCGCCCGTTATGGAGTTCACGGCGCGGACATCTTCGGCACTCGCCTTTGGCGACATCCTGAATTCACTAAAGTATCTCTCTTTATCCAAAGAGCCTGGCGGACTACGGTCAGGAAGGTTGAGATACGGACGATGAAAAATTCAACGCCCACCCACCACCCACTTCGTAGCCAGCATCGATAGCCTACACGGCGTGCTCGATTTCGACTCAAGACATCGGCGGTATGGACGGCGATGTAGGAGACAACAATGAACCAGCACCTATAGGATGCTTGGACAAACTCACCCCATGATGTATACATGGTGGATACACCTAAAGCAAATGAAGACGAGGAGCAACGGACAAGACGAAGGATAAATCCCTCGAAAAGCAGTCAAAACAGCAACGTAAACACCGAACAAAGTCCCGCCTCAACAAAGACCCAGCCATAGAGCAGGGCGAACTGGTGGACAACGAACAAGCTATCGAGCAATCGTCCGAACAAGACAACTTGGATAAACAATCTGTCCCCGGCGAAGACAACAGTCCGGACGACCTCACCGGACAAACCATTGGAGCAAAATGACCTCCGAGAAAAGGCTCACGCCACTACGCGTAGCCTGAAAAGCGAAGCGAAGCTCAAAACAGCGGAAGATGCACTCAGGATTAGATGGAGCAAAGTATTCAGCACCGATGAAATGCACGGCGACGATCACCGAACAAAGAGCTACCCGAAAAGAAAGCTACTGCCCGAATTCGACGACGAGGCCTTAGAGCCCCACAATTAAAAAGCAAGAAAGGCCACCCGGTCGGATGGACGACCTCATGGCAAAAAAGAGAGCGGCGAATGGCGCCAAGACACAAGCCAATATGCGATCCGCATAAGGATTCACACCAAGAGGATGGCCCAGTTAGGTCCATCTATGGGCCAAGAAAGCAGGCTCGTTAAAGCAATGCAATATGCCAAAATTCCGAAGATCATGGCACAGCCAAATATAGGGGCGCCGCACACCCCCTATGTTTCACCGATGAGGTCTTTGGATCATGAATTTCAGCGGGATTCAAACCCGTAAACATAGAGGCATATGACGGAACAACAGACCACGGAGTGCGGATCGAGGATTACATCCTCCACATACACATGGCTAGAGGAGAAGATCTCCACGCCATAAAATACTTACCCCTTAAACTCAAAGGGCCAGCTCGGCATTGGCTTAAAAGCCTCCCCGAAAATACCATTGGAAGCTGGCGAGAGCTCGAGGATGCATTTCGGGCAAATTTTCAGGGGACTTATGTCCGCCCTCCGGATGCAGACGATCTAAGTCACATAACTCAACAGCCTGGAGAGTCAGCCCGGAAATTCTAGAACAGGTTCCTTACTAAAAAGAACCAAATAGTTGACTGTCCGGACGCCGAAGCCTTAGCAGCTTTCAAACACAACGTCCGAGACGAATGGCTCGCCAGACACCTCGGCCAAGAAAAGCTAAGAACAATGGCCGCATTAACAAGCCTCATGACCCGCTTTTGCGCGGGCGAAGACAGCTGGCTGGCTAGATGCGACACCAATGACCCGAGTACATCGAAATCAGGGATGGAAATGGGAAATCACGACGCAGAAAAGATCAGCGCGGAATAAGGAAAATGGCCCAAATAGTAGAGCGGTCAACGCCGGATTCAAAAGCTCTCGGCGAACAACAAAACACTGCCCTAAAGGATAACAGTGACGAGCTATCCAACCTAAACAAGATTCTGGATAGACTGTGTCAAATACATGGTACCTCCGGGAAGCCTGCAAACCATATCCACAGAGATTGTTGGGTCTTCAAACAGTCCGGCCGACTTAACGCGGAACACAAGGGGCTCGACACACCAAATGCGAGTGATGAAGCCCAAAAGCAGCACTCCGAAAAACGAAAAACTTTCCCACAGGAGGTTAAAACAGTAAACTCACTTCACGTGATCAAAGGGAAAAACAAAGCAGCGCCCCCTAGAAGGCGCGCCGCACACAGGTTGTCAAAACCAATCACCTTCGACCATCGGGACTATTCGATAATATCCGAACG
Organism: Aegilops bicornis; assembly: GCA_021605145.1. Lineage (NCBI taxonomy): Eukaryota > Viridiplantae > Streptophyta > Magnoliopsida > Poales > Poaceae > Aegilops > Aegilops bicornis. The sequence continues at coordinate 575,402,498 of CM038675.1, forward strand.
CAGGATGGACTGCCTTGATATTGAATCCTATAATCGACGGATTCCAATTTACACATGTCCTCATGGACGCGGCGATGACATAAACCCGATATATCGGGACACAATCTGCAGGATGGGGATAAACCCAACCAAAATTCGCCATAGCAACACCTCCTTTAAAGGAGTACTGCCAGGCCCATACGCCCTTTGCACGGGCTCCATATCGCTAGAAGTTGTGTTTGGTTCATCCGACAACTTCCGCCGCGAAAGGTTACTCTTCCATGTCGCCTGCTTAAAAGTAGCCATCAAGCACTATTGGGACGCGAAGCTTTCGCCGTCTTTAACGCAATACCGCATTATGCATCTCTAACACTTAAATGCCCGGTCCACGCGACATCATCTCGTTGAAAGGAAGTATTAAGTGTTACTCGAGCGCGGAAGAAGGGGAGACTGCATCGACAGCTCCACGGCTATCCGGCTCCACTAGGCAAAGAACCTGCAATAGGTCATTCAAACCCCGGATACGGCTAGACGAGTCCGGCGCCCACTAGCGGCATACCCCCATACAAGGGGCTGCATGCATGTATAACAAGAGACAATAAAGCTCAATTTTGTTCACTTCTTTGAACCGTACTCTGTTCATTTAATATTAAGTACATCTTTCGCACGCTCCTTTTTATTTCAAACTAAGTTCCTCTCTTTTACAGATGAACAACGCGCTACACCCGTCCAGGATACGGCACAATGGAGACACAGGTGCAGACGTGCAGCAGGGACCCGTTGCAAGGATTCTTTTCAGATTAAGACCCTGCGTAAACCTTTTTTCACTGTCTCTTGTTGATATACATTCCCCCAGTTCCTTAAATATAACTGAGGAGGAGGCTGGTGTTTTGGCATTGGCCGCACCAGAATTTTTCTTGGCGTACCCTAGACACAAAGGGCTTAGGGCCTTATTTTGCCCATTTTCATAAAGACCCGAATACCTTAGGGAGTATTCGCGTCTCGAAAGTTAGGCCTTATATGCATCAACTCCGAATCATTGTCTTTGGTCAAATGTTGGGTTGCCCGGCTCGTGTTTTGCTGCCTTACGTTCCGTTTTCACGGCTAACGCGGCACCGTGGAGAACTACTGCGATTGTGCCCGGTTCGGCGGCGAGCACCTCAAAGAGAGAAAGCCAAAACTGACCGTCATGATATAGCGAGAGATCCGTCAACCACTCGATGACTCACAGGAATGTTTAGAATTCCTCCGCATTGACGAAGGACCGGTTTTCGGTCAGGCACATACGCACCCCGAATTCGGGAGAGTGCGGTGCACCCAGGGGCTATATAGTAGCCCCACCCTCGAACTCCTATGGCTAAGTGAAAGTGATAAAGCATTATAGTCCGGTTGCCTGGTTTGCTTTGCTACCACCTCCTTAATAGGACCAAGACGTTGGATTAAGTGTGAAAAAGCACTTTTTTTGCAAACACCCCCGCACTATGTGCGTGGGGGCTGAAGCCAAGGACTGCCATCTTTCAGGTTATATACACATATACATAATCGGCCATACAGGAGTAGTTTACTACTTGAACGCACAAGTATAAAAAGCACTTATTTTACATCGAAACATCATTTTCACGAATCATACATGTCATTCAAACATAATATCCTTCGAAACTGCGTCTCTATTAAACAAGCGCGGCAAGACTTCTTCAAAGTAGTGCTCGGCGGTACTAAACCTCTGTCCGAATCACGGGATGCAACGTCAGTGGCCTTCATCTCTGCCCAGTATGTCTTGACATGGGCAAGAGCCATCCGCGCTCCCTCAATACATGCCGATCGCTTCATCGCGTCGATACGCGGCACCGCTCCAAGAAACTGCTGCACTACACCAAAATAGCTCTTCGGCTGGGGTCCGTCCGGCCACAAGTGAGTCAAGACATGCTTCATGGCCAATCCGAACAATCGATTCAGCTCGGCCCACTCGGCCAACCGATCGGTCAGCGGCAGAGGATGCTCTGGACTATGCAATTGCGACCAGTATAGCTCTTCCCTTTTGTGCCCCTTCTGGCCCTGGAAGTGCTCAACCGCGTCCACATCGCTCACCGCCAAGTCCATATAAGCATCCTCTGAACTCCATAATTTATCCAACGGAGCATACTTTGGATCTGTATATTTCCTCCGCAGCAGAAACGGTTTTCCAGCCGCAATTGCCCTGGCCTGACTCAGCTCCTCCTTGGTAGCTTTCAAAGCCGATTAGGCATTCTTGGTTTCGGCGGCGGCCTTCTTTAGGCCCTCCTGTTCCGCTTGATGCTCTTTTTCAAGAACCTCGCAGCGATCGGTAGCATTCCTTAACCTTTTGGCCATCTCGGCCATCTCCTCTTCTTGGCAGTGAGCAGCCCGTTCGACTTCTAGTTCTTCGCCGCCTTTAAAGCAGCCACATTACTACTCCTGGCTTGCTCTTTCGCTCGGGCAAGTTCTGCCCGCAGCTCCTCAACGGCAGCGGCACCATCTGCATTAAAGCATACAAACAGTAAGACATGGGCGTCAAGCTCCCTTAACGGGTGTCCGCATAGAAGTCGCATACCTTGTGACTCGTCAAACCGTTTATTGACCAGCGCGATGTCCGCATCTGCCTCGTCAAGTTGCCGCTTTAGTTCGGCATATTCATCAGTCCGGCTGGCCTCCGGACGCCCCGCCACCTGTTTAGGAGCGGCGATATGTTAAACGAGAATTTGATCCTCGCACGCGTCGTCAATTTTTTGACAACATACCGAGTCTCGTGGGCTACTATCTATACATGGCGCATTTTATACATTATTTTTTGCGTACCTCAAACCCGTCGGTAGAAGCTTCGACGGCCAGGTAATCCGCTCTGCGGATGCAATTCTTTCAATCACCGTACCCATTAGAGCACGGTGATCTTACGAGGTAACCGCCGCCCGAGCAAATCCTCAGCTCCTCGACCAAGACACCACTTGGCGCGGACCTTCCACCCCGCGGACTTGGGGAACCCTCTGCGATGACACCTCCGGGTCGTCCGCTTCACATGAGGGTGCGACAGTGGAGGCGTCGTTCTCCATCATCTCCGGAAGAAGATCCCCCGAAGACGAGCTCTGCTGAGAAGGGCTGAGGTCCGAACTACAAGGTACAATTTCGGTTATCTTCATAAATAAATACATGGATGTTCCTTATTTACAAGACCCCTTCGTTTTACTTACGGCTCATTTGGAGGGCTGATCCTTGGGGAAACAGTGCGGCTGGGTTACTTCCCAGTGCCGGACTCTCCGACGAAGATTCCCTTCCTTTCTTTGAGGCCTTGACCTCCGGATCTTCTGAAGCGGTCCTCTTCTCTCCTCGGAAGGAGGGAGTCTTAATCTCCCCTTCCTTGATAGCCTCCTTCGCAGAGGCAGTTGCTCCCCCGCTCCTCCCTTCGCCTTCTTCAAAAGGCGCGACCTTCAACATCTTGGTCAACATGGGATCCGGCGTGGTCTCCGGGAGGGAGCCGGACACCTTATCAACTTTGCCTTGGCTATCCACTCCTGCTCAAGAAACGGTTCCTTTAAAGGGCATATATATATAATAAATGAATGAACAGCTTGTCCGGTTATGTGACTACTTACTTGAGTATCTGGGCGATTGCAGCTTAGTCCTGCGTCCTCGGTCAAGTCCGGACACTTCTCTTGTGATCCGAAGAACAGTTTATACATCTCCGCGGACGTCGTGCCCATAAAATTTTGGAGAGCTCGTGGTCCCTCCGGATTGAATTCCCACAAGCGGAGGGGGCGACGTTTGCAGGGCTGAAGGCGCCGGATCACCATAACCTGCACCACTGCAACCAAATTGATCCCTCTTTCCTGGAGGTCTCGAATACGGCCCTACAGCAGGGGAACGTCCTTGGACGACCCCCAGTCGAGCCCCTTGTTGACCCATGATGCCAGCCGCTGTGGTGGACCGGAGCGGAAGGCAGGGACCACCGCCCATTTGGTGCCCCTGAGAGCGGTGATATAAAACCACTCGCGTTGCCACAAACCAAGCTCCTCTTGAAAGGAGCCCTCGGGCCACGGAGCATCAGCACATTTGCTTATGACCGCCCCTCCGCACTCTGCTTGCTGCCCCTTGATCGTCTTTGGCTCCACCTTGAAGGTTTTGAGCCACAATCCAAAGTGGGGGGTAATATGGAGGAAGGCCTCACATACAACAATGAACGCATTTAGATATGGAGGATGGACTCCGGATTCAAGTCATGGAAATCAAGACCATAATAAAACATGAGCCCCCGCATAAAGGGGTCCATCGGGAAGCCTAAACCCCGACGGAAGTGAGACACGAACACCACATTCTCACCGGGCTCAGGAGTGGGAATGACCTGCCCTGGAGCAGGCAGCCTATGCGAGATCTCGCCGGTTAGATACCTGGCGTCTCGCAGCTTTAGCACGTCTTCTTCTGTGACGGAGGAAGACATCCATCGGCCATGCTGGTCGGAGCTGGACATCATCGAAGGTCCGAAGCGCCTGAATCTGAAGCTTTGGGTGTTGGAACTCGAAGCGCGAGGCGAACTCGATAGAGGGTGTAAAAAGGAGAGGGCCTTGGTCTCGTTATAAAGAGGTTGGATACCAAGAGCCCACCCCGTGGTCGACTAGGACTCGCCTTTGATAGGGAAGGCAGGCCAACGGGCACGGTTGGGTTACCCATGTCTGTATTGATGAGAATCCCGGAATAAGGGGGCACGATCTACGCTTTGATAAGACATGCCAAGGAAACCGCCTCGCTAAACACGCTGAGGTGGAACAGTAAAAAACGATTCATATAAAAGCCTGGCCGTGGTGTGATGTCACGCCACGGAATACGTCAGCAGATCTGTGCAAAAATTATTCTCTCTACGGTGTTATGTGGAACTTGTTTTGCAGAGCCGGACACTATCCTGGTGTTCACAATTTTCTATAAATTATTCGGAGGAAGAACCCGCCTTGCAATGCCGAAGACAATATGCGCGCCGGACTCTTCGTCATTGAAGCCTGGTTCAGGGGCTACTGAGGGAGTTCCAGACTAGGGGGTGTCCGGATAGCGAACTATCATCATCGGCGGACTCCAAGACTATGAAGATACAAGATTGAAGACTTCGTCCCGTGTCCGGATGGGACTTTCCTTGGCGTGGAAGGCAAGCTTGGCGTACTGGATATGTAGATCTCCTACCATTGTAACCGACTGTGTAACCCTAACCCTATCCGGTGTCTATATAAACCGGAGGGTTTTAGTCCGTGGGATGAACAACAATCATACCATAGGCTAGCTTCTAGGGTTTAGCCTCTTTGATCTCGTGGTAGATCCACTCTTGTAACACACATCATCAATATTAATCTAGCAGGACGTAGGGTTTTACCTCCATCAAGAGGGCCCGAATCTGGGTAAAACATCGTGTCCCTTGTCTCCTGTTACCATCCGCCTAGACGCATAGTTCGGGACCCCCTACCCGAGATCCGCCGGTTTTGACACCGACAGTAGGCCTCCATCAACAGAGTCTGGTAATCTTTGTTGACTTGTCTGACGACAAGGTGCGAATCACCCCTGACGATGAGCTTCTTCACCCTGAGGTCCGCCGCGATCCTGAGACCGGCAAGCTGCCCCTCATACTTAGCAGTGTTGTTTGTGGACATCTTCCTGGGAAAGTGCATCCCTTGGGAGGAAGGACTGGAGTTGTTGGCAGAGATACACGGAGGCATATGTGGCTCCCACATAGGGTCAAGGGCCCTTGCCGGCAAGGCATTCCGGCAAGGCTTCTTCTGGCCCACCGCCCTCCAGGATGCGATGGCACTAGTAACCAGGTGTGAAGCGTGCCAGTTCCATTCGAAGAAGCTTCATCAACCAGCTCAAGCCCTTCAAACAATCCCTCTCTCCTGGCCGTTTTTGTTCTGGGGGCTTGACATACTGGGCCCTTTCCCTCACGCTGTCGGGGGCTTTGAGTACTTGTACGTTGAAATCGACAAATTCACAAAGTGGCCGGAGGTGGAGGCAGTGAGGAAGGTTACAACACAGTCAGCCGTCAAGTTCTTCAAGGGGCTAGTCTGCCGTTTTGGTGTACCAAACAGAGTCATCACCGACAACGGCACACAATTCACAAGCCACACCTTCATGCAATACATCCAAGACCTCGGCAGCAAGGTCTGTTTTGCTTCCATGGCACACCCCCGAAGCAACGGGCAGGCTAAGAGGGCAAATGCTGAAGTGTTGCGAGGCCTAAGAATGAAGACTTTTGACAGGCCGCACAAGAGCGGAAGGCGCTGGATTAATGAGTTTTCGGCGGTTCTTTGGTCGATCAGGACGACACCGAATCGAGCCACATGCCAGACACCCTTTGCTCTAGTATATGGGCAGAAGCAGTTCTCCCCAAGGAACTCATATACGGGTCACCTCGAGTGCTCGCTTATGACGAGCTTGAGCAAGAGCAGTTGCGGCAAGATGACGCAACGCTCCTTGAGGAAGATCGTCTTCGGTGGCTGTGAGCAAAGACGCTACCAAAGAAGCCTTGTGCCGCTACCATAGCCGCAAGGTTCATGCCCGATGCTTTAAGGAAGGCGACCTTGTTCTTCGGCGCATTCAGTCGGCCAAGAATTCCAACAAGTTGACGCCAAAGTGGGAAGGCCCTTATCGGGTAATACGAGTCACCAGGCCCGGCGTAGTCCGCCTGGAGACTGAAGATGCTGTCCCAGTGGGCAATTCCTGGAACATCGAACATCTTTGCAAGTTTTACCCATAAGGCGCGGTTGCCAGGCCTCCCGGCAAACCATGTTTTGTACAAGCCTTGCCGGCAAGGCATGTAACCCTTTGTACAAAGCCAGGCGCAGACCCTGAGCATAAATAAACGAAGCACTGGCGCCCTAAGTTATAGCATGCATGCTAGGTTAAGTCTCTCCCTCGGTTAGGGTTGATAGTGCTTAGCGGCGACTAACCCCTAGCCTAGAGGTCGAGTGTGCGTCTTTCTGTTCTCTTTGGTTCGCATGGCACATAGAAACTTCTGCTGAGCCGCCTGGGAAAAAGATAACGAACCGGCGCTTCGGCCTCGGCAGGCCAAGACTGCCGGGGGCTGAAGATACAAGGATCCAACCACGGCAAGCCAAGGTTGCCGGGGTCATGATTCAGATAAGTCTTTCATCCCCCTGTTATGCGTTTCCGTATAGAACTGGGACATGTGAAACCTCTTTTATGTTCTTAAAACCACCGTGCTCCCCCTTTCCTGTACCCAAGAGCTACCTCCTAGGTCGGAATTTGGTAGTAGTCGTGGTGGCGAGGAGATGAACGAGGGGCCTAACTGTACTTCACCCTGCCTCCGCCAAGAGCGCGAGAATGGTCGACCGAAGTGGGGAGACGGCAAGGCCTATTGCCGGGCGACAATGTTCATCCTTGGCATGGGCCTCGCTCACGCACAAAGAACCTGGCAAGCACCCTTTTTCATTGAAAACATCCCATACATGTACAGTTCATACGGAATTAAAAACATGAGCAAGGGGATTACAAGTCTTATAATTAACAAGTGCCTGCAGGCTTACAAACTAAAAAGAGATAAGGTGCCCGTAATCCCTTTCTTGTCCCTCTCCACAGAAGGTGGAACAAGGCAACAGGAGGGCAAAAAGAGCACCTAGGCAAGGTACGAGGAGCAGAAGGCACCAAGAGAACATCTTGGTGCTGGGAAAAGAGCTAGAAGACGAGGCAGCGGGCCGGCAATACGCGACGAAGGCGTCGGTGCCCGCGTACTCCGATTTGACGGCCGCCACCCTCCTTCTTCGCCTTCTCCGGCTCTCCTACACCAGCCGCCCAAGGAGACGACGGGGAACACCCCGATGGAGAGCTTGGTGAGGATGGCCCTCGGCGGGGCGCGTGGCCGAGGGAGGGGCGGCGCGGTCAGTCGAAGTCGGAGTCGGCATCCCGCCGCTCGAATCCCTCGTCGTCGCTGCCGTTGTCCTCCTCGTCACTCCCGCTTGAGGAGGAATCTTGATCGTCGGAGGAGCTCTCCACACAGCACTTCAGGCGAGTTCCAAGATCTCCGAGGACCTTGACGGAGAGCAGGCCGCCCTCCATTAACTTGAAGTAGAGGACGAGCCCCACCGTCAGGCTATGGATGCGAGCAAATGTCTTCCATCCGCGATGGAGATACATAACATGAGGAGCGGGGAAGTCGACGTCGACCCGCGTGCCGCCGGTCCCGCAGCCCCTCATGTGCAATCTGAGGGTCTGGGGCGGATCGAGCTCCATCTCCTGAGCGAAGGGGGTGGGGAGACGGAGACGACGACGCGGTGGCCGGCGCAGCCTGATGAAGAACTCGCGGGGCTGGTCCCCGACGTGACCCTCCGTCGCGGGAGGCACCGCTGGCGGAGGCACGGCCATCGCGCCGCCTCGTCCCCCTCTCGCCCGACCGTCGCGGCAACCTCGGCCGCGCCCCCTCTCCCTTCCTCTCATGGCCGGCTCCGCCACCGCGGGCTCGTGGGAAGGAGGGACGCGCTGACGGGCAGCAACCCTCGCCGCCACCGTCGAAGGCCCATCACCTCCTCTCGCCATGGCAGGTGGAAGAAAGGGGCGAAGGTGGAGGAGGATGGATACTGAAGGAATGTGGGATGACGCCCCCTCCCCCTCATTATAAAGGGGTGGGGTCGAGGCTCGGTCGCCCCACTCAGCCAATCCAGCCATCGGAGGCGTAGGGAATCAGGACCGGCCCGCTGCCCCAATCAGCGACGGCCCGGTTTCCCGCCTCCGCCGCCTGCCACTTGCATGGAGGACGCGTGGCGGGCGGGCATGATCGAAAGGACGGGTGAGGCGACCGTTCCCCGCCCCGTGATCATGGGGCGTGGGCGCCTTGAAGACTGTGACCCGAGTCCACCCAGTAAATGAGCCGCGCCTCCACGCCTCCCTTTTTTTATGGGGAAGGCGTGAGCCGCCTCTTTACCATGATGTGACGCATGCATGCGGAAAATGCCCCACGCATGACCCCCACGTCACACAGGACCCTCCACGTCACGCGCAGGTCGTGGGGAAGCGCGGCGGATGAAAAATTACTGCGATAAAATCCCGCCCCGACTGCTCGCGCACCGTTTTGGGCCTAGCCCAACAACGTGTCGTGCTTATGTGTGGCCTAGGCCCGGGGGTTCCTGTCAGTGTACAAAAGTAGGGGCGCTCCTTTTTACCCCTTTACTTGTGCACGGACAGTTGGAGCCACGCCCACGGCCACACTAAGCAAGGTAGGGGAGGGAAGCCGGAGAGAAGCCAAAGGCGCAAGGCGATCAGAGGCAACGCCAAGACCAGAAACACAAAGAGCAAAGGGGGCAAGGTGGACTCCCCCGGCAGGACCCTTGATGGGGCGGCCTCCGCTCTTGCCGGGGCAACTTGCCCAACACCAACAGGGCGAGCCACCCTTGAGCCCACGGGTTCCAACCCAACCAACTACGTTGGGACCAGGGCTCGGGAGGCACCTCCGTGGTGGCATGCAGATCTTTGTCAAGACCATAGATATATGAGATCAGATGAGGATCAGAAGACGACGACCCTCGACGAGATCCTCGCCAAGGAAACCCACAAGACCCCCGGCAAGCGTCTTGCCGGGGACGACTGCGACACCACGGCAAGACCCTTGCCGGGCCCACCGGCAAGGCCCTTGCCGAGGGCATCAGCGGGGCCACTGCCAGGCCCGCACCAACAAAGACTCCGCCGCTGTTCGCATGCAGCTGCCAACCCAACCAGCTGGGCAGGCACCTGCATGGCAACATGCAGCTCCCAAGCCAAATTAGCAAGCACCTGCGTGGTGGCACGCAGATCTTCATGAAGGCCCTACCACCACGCCACCTCAGCTGCCTGCCTGCCTACATGGCGCTGCATGCGTCGCTGGCCTGGGCGCATGTCGAAGCGAGGCGGAGCGGCGACGGACAGGACGTGCCTCGTTCCCATCCCCGATAAAGCTAATGGACACCTAAGTAGCGCATTTAATGCACTTTGTCCCGTAATGCCGTGCATAAGCTCGCGCACTATAGGCCTTTCCACCTCCTGCCACCGTGGCAACCCCTTTTCCCTATAAAAGGAGGCCCGAGGCGACCAGGAGAGGGATTCGGCTTTTTGGAACTACATAGACACCGTAGCTAGTTCGAATGCTCAAGAACACTCAATACATCCACCAAAGCAGGACTAGGGTTTTATGCATCCTCGCAGCCCGAACCTGGGTAAACGATCCGTGTGCTTGCTGCTAAACCAGCTCTTTTCACGGCCCCGCGCCCGCCGACCGTAGAAGGGATCCCAGTGATCCCATAGGTGTCGTTCCCACCAACAATTAATATGATGGAGAGTAGACCCGGGGGCCATAGCTTTCACTAGTGGCTTCTCTCAAGATAGCATAAGTATTACGGTGGGTGAACAAATTACTGTCGAGCAATTGATAGAATTGAGCATAGTTATGAGAATATCTAGGTATGATCATGTATACAGGCATCACGTCCGTGACAAGTAGACCGACTCCTGCCTGCATCTACTACTATTACTCCACACATCGACCGCTACCCAGCATGCATCTAGAGTATTAGGTTCATCATAATGGAGTAACGCTTTAAGCAAGATGACATGATGTAGAGGGATAAACTCATGCAATATGATATAAACCCCATCATTTTATCCTCGATGGTAACAATACAATACGTGTCGTTTCCCCTACTGTCACTGGGATCGAGCACCACAATATTGAACCCAAAGCTAAGCACTTCTCCCATTGCAAAAAAGATCAATCTAGTAGGCCAAACCAAACTGATAATTCAAAGAGACTTGCAAAGATAACCAATCATACATAAAAGAATTCAGAGAAGATTCAAATATTGTTCATAGATAATCTTGATCATAAACCCACAATTCATCGGATCTCGACAAACACACCGCAAAAGAAGATTACATCGAATAGATCTCCAAGAGAATCGAGGAGAACTTTGTATTGAGATCCAAAGAGAGAGAGGAAGTCATCTAGCTAATAACTATGGACCCGAAGGTCTGAGGTAAACTACTCACACATCATAAGAGAGGCTATGGTGTTGATGTAGAAGCCCTCCGTGATCGATGCCCCCTCCTGCGGGGCGGCGGAAAAGGCCCCAAGATGGGATCTCACGGGTACAGAAGGTTGCGGCGGTGGAATTAGGTTTTCGTGGTCCTCCCCGATGGTTTGGGGGTACGTAGGTATATATAGGAGGAAGAAGTAGGTCGGTGGAGCCACGAGGGGCCCACGAGGGTGGAGGGCGCGCCCATGGGGGGTAGGCGCGCCCCCTGCCTCGTGGCCTCCTCGATGATTTCTTGACGTTCACTCCAAGTCCTCTAGATCATGTTTGTTCCAAAAACAACTCTCCCGATGGTTTCATTCCATTTGGACTCCGTTTGATATTCCTTTTCTGCGAAACATTGAAATAGGCAAAAAACAACAATTTGGGTTGGGCCTCCGGTTAATAAGTTAGTCCCAAAAATAATATAAAAGTGTATAAATAAGCCCATTAAACATCCAAAACAGAATATATAATAGCATGGAGCAATCAAAAATTGTAGATACGTTGGAGACGTATCACACATCACATAAAGATTTCAGAATTGTAGAAACACTAGCACCCAAGTCACACAAAGCAAAACATTCATAATTTTTAATCTTGACTTTGATAGTAGGTTCCCATTCATCATGCAATTTTCTAGGAATTGAAACTTCTAATTCCAATTTTTCTTCCAAAGCTTTCATCATAGCATCAACAATATGTTTAGTAAAAGCTTTGTTTTGTTCATAAGCATGGGGTGAATTTAGCATGGATTGCAACAAAGAAATACAATCAATAAAAGAGCAACTATCATAATTAAAGTCTTTGTAATTCAAAATAGTGGGTGTATCACTAGATAAAGTTTTGACCTCTCCAAACCCACTTTTATCAATTTTCTCAACAAGATTTTCACCCTCCGAAATATTGGGACGCCTTCTAACTAAAGTTGACTCTTCTCTAGTCCCTTTTCATCATTCTTAATTTTACTAAATAAGGAATCAATAGAAGAAACACCAATCATTTTAAGATCTCCATCATTTTTGCAAGAATAGTCACTAGAAAAAGCTTTCTCTAAAAATTCTCTTTTAGCTCTAAGCATAGCAATTCTTTTCTTACTTTCATCCATAGAAACATAAAGAGCTTTAATTGATTCATCAACTTTAGGCACAAAGATTTTCATCTTGAGATTTTCCACGTCATGGGCAATTCTATCAACAGTTCTAGACAGATCAGCAATCTTATTCAACTTTTCTTCTATGGAAGTGTTGAAAACCTTTTGCGTGTTGATAAATTCTTTAATATTATTCTCAAGATCAGAGGTATTCCTATTATTATTATTGTAAGATGATTTCCATATCAATTACCATAATTATTAGAGGAATTACTAGTAAAAGGCCTGGGATTAAAATTACCTCTATAAGCATTGTTATTGAAATTATTGCGAGAGATAAAATTCACATCAATAGCATCACTATTTTGCTCAATCAAAGTAGACAAAGGCATATCATTAAAATAAATAGGAGCACTTTTACTAGCAACCAATTTCATAAGAGCATCAACTTTATCACTCAAAGAAGAAATTTCTTCAACCGAATTAACCTTTTTACTAGTAGGAGCTCTTCCGGTATGCCATTGTGAATAATTTGCCATGATACTATCAAGAAATTTGGTGGCTTCACCCAAAGTAATTTCCATAAAATTTTCACTCGCGGCGGAATCTAAAAGATTACGAGAACCAAAACTCAACCCCGCATAAATTTTTTGTATGATCTTCCAAAGATTCAACCCATGAGTTGTGCAGTTCCTTAGCATCATTTTCATCCTTTCCCAAGATTGTGCAACATGCTCATGTTCAAGTTGCTTCAAATTCATGATCTGGGTTCCAGGGGAAATACTTTTTGCAGACGGGAAATACTTACTGATAAAAGCATCTTTGCACTTATTCCAAGAATCGATACTATTGCGAGGCAAAGAAGAGAACCAAATTTTTGTAGAATCACGCAAAAAAACAGAAATAATTTCATCTTGACCACATCATTGTCCACATCTTTTTTTTGCATATCACATAATTCCACGAAGGTATTAAGATGGTACATGGCATCCTCATTACGAGTACCGGAAAATTGGTATTTCATAACAAGATTCAGCAAAGCAGTATTAATATCACAAGTCTCCGCACTAGTGGCGAGAGGAGCAAGTGGAGTGCCAATAAAATCATTGTTGTTGGTATTTGAGAAATCACATAACTTGGTGTTCTCTTGAGTCATGATGACCACACAACAAGATTGCACTCAAAAACAGATCCGGCGAGAAAACGGCAAACGGAAAAAGAGAGGCGAATAAAACGGCAAATTTTTGTGAAGTGGGGGAGAGGAAAACGAGAGGCAAATGGCAAATAATGTAAATTGTGAGGAGATGAGATTTGTGATTAGGAACCTGGTTATGTTGAAGATCCTCCCCGGCAACGGTGCCAGAAATTCTCATTGATGGTTGCTGCAACTACGTCGGTATTTCCCCCAAGAGGAAGGGATGATGTAGCACAACGACAGTAGGCATTTCCCTCAGTAATGAAACCAAGGTTATCGAACTAGTAGGAGAATCAAGCAACACAACATAAACAACACCTGCACACAAACAACAACACCTCGCAACCCGACGTTTTAAAGGGGTTGTCAATCCCTTTCGGGGTACGGCGCCTCAAGATAGGCAAACAGACGTGAGGTAAATTGTAGTAGATTGATAGATCAAACGCCAAATAAAATAAATAAAGATAAAACACAGAAATGTATTTTTGTATTTTTTGGATTAATATATCTGAATAAAAACGCAAAGGAAAAGTAGATCGCAAGGAAAATATATGAGAAATAAGACCCGGGGGTCGTAGGTTTCACTAGTGGCTTCTCTCGAGAAAGATAGAAAACAGTGGGTAAACAAATTACTGTTGGGCAATTGATAGAACTTCAAATAATTATGACGATATCCAGGCAATGATCATTACATAGGCATCACATCCAAGATTAGTAGACCGACTCCTGCCTGCATCTACTACTATTACTCCACACATCGACCGCTATCTAGCATGCATCTAGTGTATTAAGTTCATGGAAAAACGGATTAATTCAATAAGAACTATGACATGATGTAGACAAGATCCATTATCTATTGCGGCAGATAGGGATCCCATCCTTTTATCCTTAGTAGCAACGATACATACGTGTCGGTTCCCTTTCTGTCACTGGGATCAAGCACCGTAAGATTGAACCCACTACCGGGCACCTCTTCCCATTGCAAGATAAATAGAACAAGTTGGCCAAACAAAACCCAAATATCGGAGAAGAAATACGAGGCTATAAGAGATCATGCATATAAGATATCAAAGAAACTCAAATAACTTTCATGGATATAAAAAGATATAACTGATCATAAACTCGAAGTTCATCAGATCCCAACAAACACACCGCAAAAAGAGTTACATCATATGGATCTCCTAGAGACCATTTTATTGATAATTCAGCGAGAGAGAGAAAGTCATCTAGCTACTAACTACGGACCCGAAGGTCTACAAAGAACTACTCATGCATCATCGGAGAGGCACCAATGGAAGTGGTGAACCCCTCCGTGATGGTGTCTAGATTGGATCTAGTGGTTCTAGACTCTGCGGCAGTTGGATGAATATTCCATCGATGCTTCTAGGGTTCTGGTATTTTTGGGGTATTTATAGAGCAAAGAGGCGGTCCGAGGGTTACCCGAGGTGGGCACAACCCACCAGGGCGCGCCAGGGCCTCCTAGGGTGCCCTGGTGGGTTGTCCCCTCCTCGAGACTCCCCCCAGGTGCAACCAGGGCCCATTGCATTCCTTCTGGCCCATAAAAAATCATTGTGGAGTTTCGTGGCATTTGGACTCCTTTTGATATTGATTTCCTGCGATGTAAAAAACATGGAAAAAACTGCAACTGGCACTTGGCACTATGTCAATAGGTTAGTACGAAAAAATGATATAAAATGATTATAAAACATCCAAGATTGATAATAAAACAGCATGGAACAATAAAAAATTATAGATACTTTGGAGACGTATCATACATCGAAGCCGCGAAAACCCACGAAGCCCCACACCCTCCTCCGTTCGCCACCCAGCCGGAGCCTCTTCCCTGATGACGTCGTCCACAGCAGCACCTTGACGTCCCTGATCCACCGTACCGGATGAGGATCCGTCGTCGATCTCATCGTCCCGCCGGTTCAGCCACCCCATCCTCCACCTCCAAGGAGCTGCCCCGATGTTCCCCTCATCTTTTGCGCCACCTCCATTCCCACACTACCGTCTTCACCTGCACCACCGGAAGAGCAGCATCATCACCATTTTCTAAGATGAAGCTGAGGCCTGATAACCCACAAGTATAGGGGATCACAACAGTTTTCGAGGGTAGAGTATTAAACCCAAATTTATTGATTCGACACAAGGGGAGCCAAAGAATATTCTCAAGTATTAGCAGTTGAGTTGTCAATTCAACCACACCTGGATAACTTAGTATCTGCAGCAAAGTATTTAGTAGCAAAGTAGTATGATAATATCGGTAACCGTAGCAAAAGTAATATTTTTGGGTTTTGTAGTGATTGTAACAGTAGCAACGGAAAAGTAAATAAGCGAAGAACAATATGTGAAAAGCTCGTAGGCATTGGATCGGTGATGGAGAATTATGCGGATCACGGTTCATCATGTAACTGATCATAACATAGGGTGACACAGAACTAGCTCCAATTCATCAATGTAATGTAGGCATGTATTCGAATATAGTCATACGTGCTTATGGAAAAGAACTTGCATGACATCTTTGGTCCTACCCTCCCCGGCAGCGGGGTCCTAATGGAAACTAAGGGATATTAAGGCCTCCTTTTAATAGAGTACGGACCAAAGCATTAACACATAGTGAATACATGAACTCCTCAAACTATGGTCATCACCGGAGTGGTCGATTATTGTCACTTGAGGTTGCGGGATCATAACACATAGTAGGTGACTATATACTTGCAAGATAGGATCAAGAACTCACATATATTCATTAAAACATAATAGGTTCAGATCTGAAATCATGGCACTCGGGCCCTAGTGACAAGCATTAAGCATAGCAAAGTCATAGCAACATCAATCTCAGAACATAGTGGATACTAGGGATCAAACCCTAACAAAACTAACTCGATTACATGATAAATCTCATCCAACCCATCACCGTCTAGCAAGCCTACGATGGAATTACTCATGCACGGCGGTGAGCATCATGAAATTGGTGATGGAGGATGGTTGATTATGACGATGGCGATGGATTCCCCTCTCCGGAGCCCCGAACGAACTCCAGATCAGCCCTCCCGAGAGAGTTTAGGGCTTGGCGGCAGATCCGTATCGTAAAACGTGATGAATCTTTCTCTCTGTTTTTTTTCTCCCCGAACACAAATATATGGAGTTGGAGTTGAGGTCGGTGGAGCTCCAAGGGGCCCACAAGGCAGGGGGCGCACCCAGGGGGAAGGCGCGTCCCCCACCCTCGTGGAAAGGGTGTGGGGCCCCTGGCCTTGATTCTTTCGCCAGTATTTTTTATTTCCAAAAATAATCTCCGTGAAGTTTCAGGTCATTCCGAGAACTTTTGTTTCTGCACAAAGATAACACCATGGCAATTCTGCCGAAAATAGCGTCAGTCCGGGTTAGTTCCATTCAAATCATGCAAGTTAGAGTCCGAAACAAGGGTAAAAGTGTTTGGAAAAGTAGATACGACGGAGACGTATCAACTCCCCCAAGCTTAAACCTTTGCTTGTCCTCAAGCAATGCAGTTGATAAACTGAAAGTGATAAAGAAAACTTTTACAAACTCTGTTTTCTCTTGTTGTTGTAAATAGTAAAGCCAGCATTCAAGTTTTCAGCAAAGATTATGAACTAACCATATTCACAATAACTCTTAGGTCTCATGTTTACTCATATCAATGGCATAATCAACTAGCGAGCAATAATAGTAAATCTCGGATGACAACACTTTCTCAAAACAATCATGATATGATATAACAAGATGGTATCTCGCTAGCCCTTTCTGAGACCGCAAAACATAAATGCGAGCACCTTTAGAGATCAAGGACTGACTAGACATTGTAATTCATGGTAAAAGAGATCCAATCATAGTCATACCCAAGATAAATTAACGAAGAATGGATGTAAATGACAGCAGTGCTCTCCAGCCGGTGCTTTTTAATAAGAGGGTGATGACTCAACATAAAAGTAATTAGATAGGCCCTTCACAGAGGGAAGCAGGGATTTGTAGAGGTGCCAGGGCTCGATTTTGAAATAGAGATAAATAATATTTTGAGCGGCATATTTTCATTGTCAACATAACAACCAAGAGATGGCGATATCTTCCATGCTACACACATTATAGGCGGTTCCCAAACAGAATGGGAAAGTTTATACTCCCCATCCACCAACAAGCATCAATCCATGGCTTGCTCGAAACAACGAGTGCCTCCAACTAACAACAGTCCCGGGGGAGTTTTGTTTTTAATTATTTTGATTTGATTTGCATAAAGCATGGGACTGGGCATCCCGGTGACCAGCCATTTTCTCACGAGTGAGGAGCAGAGTCCACTCTTGAGAATAACCCGCCTAACATGGAAGATACGGACATCCCTAGTTGATACATGAGCTATTCGAGCATACAAAACTGAATTTCATTTGAAGGTTTGGAGTTTGGCACATACAAATTTACTTGGAACGGCAAGTAGATACCGCATATAGGAAGGTATAGAGGACTCATATGGAATAACTTTGGGGTTTAAGGGATTGGATGCACAAGAAGTATTCCTGCTTAGTACAAGTGAAGGCTAGCAAAAGGCGGGGAGGCGACCAACTAGAGAGCGACAACAGGTCATGAACATGCATTAAAATTAATGAACATTGAGTGCAAGCATGAGGAGGATATAATCCACCATGAACATAAATATCGTGAAGGCTATGTTGATTTGTTTCAACTACTGTGTGTGAACATGTGCCAAGTCAAGTCACTTGAATCATTCAAAGGAGGATACCACCCTATCATACCACATCACAACCATTTTAATAGCATGTTGGCACGCAAGGTAAACCATTATAAACTCCTAGCTAATTAAGCATGGCATAAGCAACTATAATCTCTAATTGTCATTGAAAACATGTTTATTCATAATAAAATTTGAATCAGGAGCGATGAACTAATCATATTTACAAAAACAAGAGAGGTCGAGTTCATACCAGCTTCTCTCATCTCAATCAGTCCATCATATATCGTCATAATTGCCTTTCACTTGCACGACCGAACGATGTGAATAATAATAATAATAGTGCACGTGCATTGGACTAAGCTAGAATCTGCGAGCATTCAATAAACAGGAGAAGACAAGGTAATATGGGCTCTTGGTTAAATCAACAATAATGCATATAAGAGCCACTTCAACAATTTCATCATGGTCTTCTCCTATCGACCCCCAAAGAAAAGAAAAGAAATAAAAACTATTTACACGGGAAAGCTCCCAACAAGAAAAAGAAAAACAGGAAATATTTTTGGGTTTTCTTTTTAATTATTACTACTACAGCAAGAAAGTAAACTAGCAAAAACTACAACTATTTTTTTTGGTTTTCTTAAGATTTTTCAACCACACAAGAAGAAAGCATAAAAAGGAAAATAAACTACTATGGATATTACAGTGAAAAAGTATGAGCACCGACAACTAGCAATGAGTGTGTGAACATGAATGTAATGTCGGTGAGAGATGCGTACTCCCCCAAGCTTAGGCTTTTGGCCTAAGTTGGTCTATTGCCACGGCTGGCCTGGCGGATATCCAATGTTGTAGCTGGGGTCGTACTGAGAAGAAGCCTCGGATTGCCATTGGTTGGCAATCACCTCCGGATCCCACTGGTAATCAGACTGTCGTGGAGGATCAAATTGTGGTTCCGGATCTAGCTCTGTAGCTGATGTTGGGTTCCGGTAGGCGTGAATGGCCGCCAGCGGAACAAGATACTGGCCTGCAGATAAATCAAACAAGGAAGGAGCAGGCAAGGTAATAGTCTCTGTCGGATGTGGGGTTCCGGAAAACCCTTAAGGTTCGAACACTGGGGTGCACGCGAAGTCTTTCCCTCCTAGCAATCTACGCCCTAGCTCGCTAAGATCTTACGGACGAACTTGACGAACTCGCAACACAGAAAGACTCAAGGTTTATACTAGTTCGGGCCAACGTTGTGGTGTAATACCCTACTCCAGTGTGTTGGTGGTCGATTGCCTCTTGGGCTGATGATGAGCGATCTGAGAGGGAAGAACAGCCTCCTGAGGTTGAGGTGTTCTTGTGCTTGGTGTCTTAGCGGGTGAGAGCTGGATGAACTGCTCAATGCCCCTACTGTGGTGGCTAGCTCTACTTATATAGGACCTGGTCCTCTTCCCAAAATTGAGCGGGAAGGGAGCCAACAACAGCGGGCAAATTTGAAGGGGGACAGCTAGTACAAGCTATCCTGACAAAAGTCGTCTTCGCCTGCAAAAGGCTCTGATGGTGACGCCGTCTTGGGCTCGACGGTGACCTCCGTCTTGCCGTACTTTTGGTCTTGGTCTCATTGCACCGATATAGCAACCTTTGCCAGATGCCTCGGTACTCCTCGCCTGCGCTGGCTTCCTTAGCACCAAAGAGGAAACAAGGACGCTGCACGCTCTGGTGCCCGCCTGGCGCCGATCGTCATGGCTCATGTCACGAGAGCCTCGTGAGGTTTTCCCCGCCTTGATATCTCTGCTCCTCATGAGCCTGCCTGACTAGGCCACTCCTGAGGAGGTCTTGCGTCATCTGCCTCGCGAGGGTCTTGGATGCCTTGTTGATGAAGATGGGTCGTACGGCCTGCTGGCTTAGCCACGCCGCGGGCCGCAGACAGGCAAGTCTGGGGACCCCCGTTCCCGAAGCATCTCTGATAGCCCCGTGCCCAAGGTGCGCTCGGGCTTGGCTTCTGGCAGCGAAGCCAAGTGTCAAATCTGAACACCTTGGGCCCCAAAAGCCTGTGGCCTCGGTTGACGCATGGCGGTTGATTGGACGTGGGCGTCTCCGCTTCCCCACGCTGCCTCGACAACTGCTCGACTTGACAAGTCCCTACGACATGCTAGGAAAACCATCATTACCTATGATTGTGGGAGGCGCCGGTTGGCCTTCTCTTGCTATAAATGGGGAGGGGGCGGAGCCCCCGTTGCCCGTCTCTTCCTGCTCGCTTGCTTCTTCCTCCTCGCTCCATTGCTTGTTGTGCCACCAATGGCACCACGAAGGAAGTTCTCTGCCACCAAGAAGGGAAAGGCCCCTCGCGAGGGACCCGGCTCCCCGGCACCCAAGCGCGCACGCGGCCGTCCGCGCAAGCACCTCGCGATCCCCGCCGTGGCCCACTGTCCTAGCGGCGCCGCGGCATGCGGAGGGGGTCGTCCCAGCCATGGCGGTCCAGTTGACGAGGGGAGGCTGTGGTGCGGCCCCCACGTCCGCGCCTCCACACGGCGAAGGTGTCGCCGGAGTTTATCGTCTGGTCAGAGAACCCGGCCGGCAACTGGCTCCAACTCCCGTGCTTCTTCGCCGGCGAACTGCCGGCCTCTGGTCCAGGCGGACTCTGGTTGTAGGCGGATGGTTGCTGTAGCAAGGCTTCTTGGGTTGCGGTCGAGACTTCCGCCGCGGGCAACATAGCCCTGGCCCGCGGCTGGCAGATGTTCGCCCCCCGCGCGGCCTGGGCAGGTGGTGCACCCTCCACTTCAAGTACGATGGTGGATCGACCCTCTATTGGAGGGTGTTTGGGGAAGATGGTCGCCGCGCCGGGTGCTGCCCGAGGCGAACGACGGTGAGGAGGTTCTCGGCCTTGGTGACGGTCACGACGAGGATGAGGGCGAGCCTGCCCTTGGCGGCGACCGTGTCTCGTCTAGCTACGGCGGCTCTTCCTCCCGCGACAGCTCCAACAGTGGTGGCTACGACCAGCCGCCGTGCCCGCTTTGAAGGCGGCAGTGGGTCATCTCGTCACCGCGCCTCCGTGAAGTGCGAGGAAGGATCCGGCTAGGCTCGGGGTGCCGCTAGGAGCCTGCCTCCGCGGATCGCTGCAACGCTACTTTTGTTTTACTCCTTTTCCTGCATCAAGAATGAAACCAGTATGGTCCCAGGGGGGCGTGTACCAAACTATGGTTCCTCGGTTATTGCGCTATGCGTGTTGTTCCCGTGCCGTGTCGTTATTTTGGGCAAAGATAACTTAACCTAGTATATTCAGGACACCCCCTTCCTCACGAGGTGTTCGTTTCCTCGTGTCCATCTTGTCTTGGCGTCCTACATTTGCTCAGGGACTGCGAAAATTCGTTAGGAAGTGCGTTAAAAGATTTGTCGTTCACCCAGGCCCTGACCTGGCGCTTTGTATCGCGGTACCCGAGGGGCACGGACTAGGAGAGGTGCGCCAGCTTTTGGGCTCGAACGAGGGTGGCTCGCGAGAAGGCAGAGAGGAGAAAAATGCTCGCGAGGGCACCTGCCTAGCCCCCTCGTGAGGTATGCGAGAGAGAGAACACGAGCAAACCCGAGCCGGAAAAATGCAGTGAGAGGCAAGGGAACCAAATCAGCAAGGAACGCCAAAAGAAAACTTCGATTAAGGAAAAGCGAGCCAACTACAGAAAGCAAATGAAAAGCCGCGTCCGGCACCTAATCTAGTCTTCAAGTCTTCTCACCAGCGCGGAGCTAAGTGCTGCCACTAGGCATGGGCGGGAGCCCCAGGGCTTGAGGCCGGCGCTCCTGAGACTCCGGGGCGTGGACAGCCCCAACTCATTATTACGTGAGAGTGTCACGGGCGGCGATTCTTCACAGGCACCGGGCCTTCTTCACAGGCTCTGGGCCTTTCTTCACAGGGCCTTGCTTCATGGGTAGAACTTCCGGAGGTGCTGGATGTTCCAGGCGGTTTGGATAGGTACCCTGTCTTGTGTCTTCAGGCACACGGTGCCAGGCCTGGAGATGTGGACGACCCTGAACGGGCCCTCCCACATTGGTGAAAGCTTATGCAGCCTTTCCCTGGAGAGGAACCGCCTCAGGACTAGGTCACCCATCTCGAGTGTCCTCGAGCGGATGATGCGGCAGTGGTATCGCCGCAGCGCTTGCTGGTACCTCACCACCCTCAGTGCAGCGTCACGACAACGTTCCTCCCCAAGCACGAGATCGATCTCCCGCATGGCGTCCTGCTGCGTTTCGTCGAACGCCGGGACCCGTGTGGAGTGAAGCTTGACCTCGTGAGGAAGGACTGCTTCAGCTCCGTAGACGAGGAAGAATGGAGTCTCCCCTGTTGGCTTGGTGGCGGTGGTGCGGATGGACCACAACACGGACTGGATCTCGTCGTGCCAGCCCACGCAGGCCTCCGACTTCTTCTTGAAGGTCCTGGTCTTGAGGCCCCTTAGGACCTCCGCGTTAGCGCGTTCGGCCTGACCATTACTCCTGGGGTGGGCCACCGAAGCGTAGCAGATCTGCGTTCCAAGGTTAGCACAGTAGGTTTTGAAGAGGTTGCTAGTAAACTGCGAACTGTTATTCTGTGATGGTGCCGTTGGGGACCCCGAAGCGGCTCACGAGGCCCTTGATGAACTTGACAACAGAGTCGGCTTTGATGGTACGGACGTCTTCCACTTCCGCCCACTTGGTGAACTTGTCGATGGCGACGTAGAGATAGCGGTAGCCCCCTGGTGCCCGAGGGAACGGGCCTAAGATGTCCAGCCCCCAGACCGCGAACGGCCATGTGAGCAGGATGGTTTGGAGGCCTTGAGCAGGCTGATGGATTTGCTTGGGTGGAATTGGCAAGCTTCGCAGGACTTCACCAGCTCGGCTGTGTCGTTGAGCGCTGTACGCCAGTAGAATCCACTGCAGAACACCTTGCCGACGAGGGTCCGTGACGACGAGTGGTGTCCGCAGTCCCCGCCGTGTATGTCAATCAGCAACTCCCTTCCTTGATCACTGGAGATGTAGTGCAGCGTGACATCGTTCGACCGTTTCTTGTATAACTCGTTGTCTTGGATACAGTATGCCGTGGCTTGCCGGGCCACGCGCTGCGCGTCCTCTTCCTTCTCCGGCAGCGTCCCGTGCATTAGGTACTCCTTGAATTCCTTGGTCCAGCATTCCTCCTAGGGCTCGAGCGCCAAGAGAAGCCGAGCTCCTGAGGTCGGGCCACAGGCTGGGGCTCCCATGACTGGAGGCTGTGGGAGCTCCTCCCGAGGCTGAGTCGTGCTTGAAAGAGGTGTTGTAGCTGATGGCTTGAAGAGCCGCTCCTCAAAGACACCGGGCTCTTGCGGTTGCCGCTTGGATGCTCTCCTGGCGATGTCGTCGGCTTCATTGTTGGTGCCCCGGGGCACGTGCTGCAGCTCCAGGCCCAAGAACTGTTTTTCCATCTTGCACACCTCCGCGAGGTAGGCCTCCATATGCTCATCCTTCGGCTCGTACACCTTGTTGGAGAAGTTGACTTGGAGTTGCGAGTCGCCTCTGACGGTAAGGCGCTTCACCCCTAGAGCTGTCGCAGCCTTCAGGCCAGCTATGAGGCCTTCGTATTCTGTGATATTGTCTGAGACCTTCTCGTCGTGCTGAAAGCAGAGTTGCACGGCGTAGTAGAGCTTGTCCTGAGTGGGCGAGATGAGCACTGCTCCAGCCCCCACGCCCTAGTGCGCGAAGGCGCCATCGAAATACATGACCCAGCCATCTGGAGCCTCGCTCCCTGGGGAGGTGGACCGGTCTTCTCCTTCCTCAAGTGTCTGGGCATCCGTTCAATATGCCACAAAGTCAGCGAGCACAGCCCCCTTGATGACCCTGGTAGTGCTGAACTACCACTGGAATGCTTGCAACTCGATGTTCCACTCAGCGACCCTTCCGGCTGAGTTAGGGCTCCTGAGCACCTTCTCCAATGGGTAGGATGAGACGGCCTTGATGGGGTAGCCCTGGAAGTAGTGTCGCAGCTTGCGTGATGCCATCAAGAGTGCGAGCAGGAGTTTCTGGGGCATGGGGTAGCGTGCCCTCACGTCTTGCAGTACGGTGCTGACGAAGTACACCGGGTGTTCGACGAGGGCTGGCACACTGTCAAGGCTCGGGCCCTGCGGAGATTGGGGCATATCCTGAGGTGGAGGGGTTCCTGAGACCTGACTGTCCTCAGGAGCTTCTGCGACGTTGCCCTGCCGAGCTTGGTCTTCCACCATTGATGCCTTTGCTGCGCCTTCCTGACCCTGCGCCACTTCAGCTCCGGCTTGGCACAGCACGCCCTTGGCTTGGCGCTCCTCCCGAACCGCCACCAGCGCCGCGCTGGCGGAGTACGGGGTGGCGGCAAGGTAGAGTACCAGGGGCTCTGGAGGCCGTGGTGACACCATCACCGGGGGGTTGGTAAGGTATTTCTTGAGGTCTTGGAAGGCCTGGTCGGCCTCCGGGGTCCACTCGAACTGGCCCTTCTTCTTCATGAGCTTGAAGAAGGGTAAGGCGCGCTCTCCCAGTCTGGAGATGAAACGCCCTAATGCGGTCACCCGCCCTGCTAGCTTTTGCATCTCTTTGAGGGTCTGTGGTGGGCTCATGTCCTCGATGGCCTTGATCTTCTCCGGGTTCGCCTCGATCCCTCTGTGGGATACAAGGAATCCCAGCAGCTTGCCAGAGGGGACGCCGAACACGCACTTCTCTGGGTTAAGTCTCAAGTTCACCTGGCGCGGGCTCTCGAAGGTCTCCTCCAAGTCTTGAATCAATGTCCTCGCCTCGTGAGACTTTACCACTATGTCATCGACGTAGGCCTCTGTGTTTCTCCTGAGCTGCCGCCCCAGGGCGATGTGCATCAACCGCTGAAAGGTCGCGCCCGCGTTGCGCATCCCGAAGGGCATGCAAGTGTAGCAGTACACCCCACATGGTGTCAGGAAAGCTGTCTTCTCCACATCTTCCACCGCCATCTTGATCTGATGATACCACGAACGCATCCAGGAAGCACAGCAGGTCGCACTCGGCGGTGGAGTCGACAATCTGGTCGATGCGCGGGAGTGAGAACGGATCTTGGGGGCAGGCTTTGTTAAGGTTGGTGAATTCGACGCACATCCGCTCCTTCCCGCCTTTCTTTGGCACTACGACGGGGTTTGCCAGCCATTCGAGATATCGAACTTCTCGAATTGCGCCTGCCACCTCCAGCTTGCGTGTCTCTTGGACGATGAAGGTCTGCTTCTCAGTGGACTGCCGTCTTGCTCGCTGCTTCACGGGGCGTATGATGGGGCATACCCTTAGATGATGCTGGATCACCTCCCTCGGGACCCCCACCAACTGACTAGGCTCCCACACGAATATCTCCTTGTTCGCGCGCCAGAACCTCACCAAGGCTTCTTCTTGTCCCGGGTCAAGGCCGGCTCCTATGGTAAAGGTGGCTCTGAAGACCCGTCCTCGTTCTGCACACCTGCTTGGTTTCCGCCTTGTCTTGGGTGAACAGTTGTTTCTTCTTGGTAGGAGTGGCCTCCTTGGCCTCGAAGTCTTGGCGTCCATGGCTGTCTTCTTGCCGCATGATCTTGAAGGCAAGCTTTGGCGCCGTCACAGCCTCCTTAGTGTCCCCTTGATGGTGAGGACGCCCTTGCTCCCTGGCATCTTCATGAGGTTGTAGGCCGGGTGATTCGCCGCCATGAACTGAGCGAGAGCCGGGTACCCGAGGATGGCATTGTACGGGAGACTGATGCGGGCGATGTCGAAGTCCACCAGCTCGGTGCAGTAGTTGTCACGTGTGCCGAAGGTGACAGGAAGGCGGATCTGCCCCAGAGAGTGGGCAGCTCCACCACCCACTCCCGAGAAGGGCTTCTTGAAATTTGAGCCGCTCGGCGCACGCGAAGAAGGTCAAGGCTTCTCTGACAAAGAAGTTGAGGCCGGCACCGCCGTCGATGAGGGTCTTGGTAACGGCCACGTAGCAGATGGTGGGCGTGCAGAGCATTGGGAGCATGCCGAAGCCAGCGGTGGAGTCGGGGTGGTCTTCTGAGCCGAAGGTGAGGTCAACCTCTGGCCCAGCCCAACCCGGCGGAGCCCCCGGGCACTTGGAGGTGGCCCCGATCTGACGGAAGAACGGCTTGACGTGGCGGCCTGAAGGCGGTGCTTGAGAGCCGCCCAGCAGGGCCGCGACTGCGTGGTGCGCCAGCAACACGTAGCGAGCGATGAAGAGGTCACGGAGTTCCCCCCAGGAGGCCACCGTGGATCCCGGGAGGTTGAGCAGCCAGGCGCGCGGCTCGCCGGCAAGGTCCATGGGGAACCAGTTGGCCATGATCTTGTCGTTGCCTCCGGCTTCGAGGATAGCCTCCTCGTATGCCAGCAGGAACGGCGTCGGGTCTGCCACGCCGTTGTAACGCGGCGGCATCTCTGGCTTGAACTTGGTTGGCCACCGCACTTTTCGCCCGTCTGGCGGGGCGGGCTCGGTACCAGAACACCCCACCGCCGATGTCGGGCCGCAGAGGTGGATGGCGGGGCACCTGCCATGGGGGCGCAGCTTGATGCAAGTGGGCGCAGGTTGGTGGAGAGGAGCTCCGGCGCACCCCTACCTGGCGCGCCAAATGTCGGATGTGGGGTTCCGGCAAACCCTTAAGGTTCAAACACTAGGGTGCATACGAAGTCTTTCCCTCCTAGCAATCTACGCCCTAGCTCGCTAAGATCTTACGGACGAACTCGACAAACTCGCAACACAGAAAGACACAAGGTTTATACTGGTTCGGGCCACTGTTGTGGTGTAATACCCTACTCCAGTGTGGTGGTGGTGGATTGCCTCTTGGGCTGATGATGAACAATACAGAGGGAAGAACAACCTCCTGAGGTTGAGGTGTTCTTGTGCTTGGTGTGACGAACTCGACAAACTCGCAACACAGAAAGACACAAGGTTTATACTGGTTCGGGCCACCGTTGTGGTGTAATACCCTACTCTAGTGTGGTGGTGGTGGATTGCCTCTTGGGCTGATGATGAACAGTACAGAGGGAAGAACAACCTCCTGAGGTTGAGGTGTTCTTGCGCTTGGTGTCTTAGCGGATGAGAGCTGGATGAACTGCTCGATACCCCTACTGTGGTGGCTAGCTCTACTTATATAGGCCCTGTTCCTCTTCCCAAATATTGAGCGGGAAGGGAGCCAACAATGGCGGGCAAATTTGAAGGGGGACAGCTAGTACAAGCTATCATGACAAAAGTGGTCTTCGCCTGCAAAAGGCTCGGATGGTGACGCCGTCTTGGGCTCCATGGTGACCTCCGTCTTGCCATCCTTTTGGTCTTGGTCTCGTTGCACCGATATAGCAACCTTTGCCTGATGCCTCGGTACTCCTCGCCTGCGCTGGCTTCCTTAGCACCAAAGAGGAAACAAGAATGTTGCACGCTCTGGTGCCCGCCTGGCGCCGATCGTCATGGCTCACGTCACGAGAGCCTCGTGAGGTTTCCCCCGCCTTGATATCTCCGCTCCTCGTGAGCCTGCCTGACTAGGACACTCCTGAGGAGGTCTTGCATCGTCCACCTCGCGAGGGTATTGGATGCCTTGTTGATGAAGATGGGTCGATGCGACCCATCGGCTTAGCCACGCCCGGGTCAGCAGTGAGCAAGTCTGGGGACCCCGTTCCCGAACGCCCGGCGATCTCGTGGTGATTCTTATCAAATAACAGTTTGTATTTAAGCGCCCTTTCCCTATTCTTAACAATAAAATCATGCGCTACCATACTCTTATAGTCTAGAAAAACAGTAGGCAGCAATTTTTCTTCTTTCTCATAGTGCCTAATAGGTATGTTATAGTATGCAGCGAGGCGCGAGGCGAAGATGCCTCCCAAGATGGGGCCCTTAGTACGGTTAAGATTTAACCGCTTTGCAACAATAGCGCCCATACTAAATGTGTCATCACGAAACAAGGCATGGCACAAAATAATAATATCAGGGACACTCAGGTTTCCATAGTTTCCGCGACCAATTAAGCACCTACTAGCAAATATAGCAAAGTAACGTAGAACAGGGAAATGTATGCTAGTGATTCGTGCGTCGGAAACCTTCCTCGTTTCCCCTACAGCAATTGTATCAATAAACCCCTCCACATCGTTGCGATGTGGTTCCTCTATGAAACCCGGAAAAGGTAACTTGCAAACCTCACAGAATTCACGAAGGGTCGTCTCCTTATACTCATCATATAAGTAAAAATCCACCGTAGGTGGTGACCTCCTAGAATGGAAATGAAAATTTTGCACAAAGGTATTGGTGAGTAAGAGATACTGTTCGCGTCGGTCACGGAGGAAGTCGGTGAGGCCTGCATTCTCAGCCGACTCACAGAAATCTTCATAAATCCCGGCTGCTCTCAAGAAATCATCGCAAGGCCATTCACACGGCCGAACCTCCGTGGTGCGAGGCAGATTATATTGGGCCTCTCTTCTTCTTCACTTGCTTATCCTTCGAGCTTCGGCTCGAAGAGCCCCTCAAAGATCTCTTCATCATTTTCTGAAAATTTTAGTAACTTCAAATAAAAGTGAACCAAACTCAACAAAATTGATAGCAAACTACTCCCACAAGTGCCTAGAGACTATATCATGCATTAGAACTACTTGGAACCATATAAATTTGACATGCAAGCTCAAGAACATGGTCACCTAGGCAGCACAAATTTGCAATTAATAAAGCACTAGAACAAAAACTAATTGGACCAATGGAGGGGTCACATACAAAGGAACAATCCCCCAAAGCAGTTTTGTGAGAGGTGCTTTGATCAGGGAGATCGAAAATCGCAGCAAAATGAGCTAAAACTCGTGCTTGAGCTGGTTGGTGATTTTTTTGGGAGGAAGAAGGAGTGTGTGGGTGCAGGAATAAGTGGAGGGGAGCCACCATGGGCTCACGAGGCAGGGGGGCGCGCCCAGGGGGGTGGGCGCGCCCTGGACCCTCGTGGCCAGGTGCTTGCTCTCCCTGATGTGTTCTCAGTGCCAGTCATTCTCAAATATTCTAGAAAAAAATCATATTTCAATTTCGGGGCATTGGAGAACTTTTATTTTTGGGGTATTTTTTGTTACACGGGTAAATCAGAAAGTTGACAGAAAATACTATTTTTACTTTATTTCAACTAAATAACAGAAAGTAAAAGGAGGGTACAGAAGGTTGTGCTTTCTAACTTCATCCATCTCATGCTCATCAAAAGGAATCCATTAACAAGGTTGATCAAGTCTTGTTAACAAACTCATTCGAATAACATGGAACCGGAGAAATTTGAATAACACTATGTTACCTCAACGGGATATGCACGTCCCAATAATAAGAATATCATATTTCTTCTTGATGAGGTAGAGGAAATTCAAAACCTCCAAAAATAATCGATGGAATTTTTCCAATAGAATTTATACTATGAACTTGAGGTTGTTCCCTCGGAAAGTGTACCGTATGCTCATTGCCATTAACATGAAAAGTGACATTGCCTTTGTTGCAATCAATAACAGCCCCTGCAGTATTCAAAAAGGGTCTTCCAAGAATAATAGACATGCTATCGTCCTCGGGAATATCAAGAATAACAAAGTCCGTTAAAATAGTAACATTTGCAACCACAACAGGCACATCCTCACAAATACCGACAGGTATAGCAGCTGATTTATCAGCCATTTGCAAAGATATTTCAGTAGGTGTCAACTTATTCAAATCAAGTCTACGATATAAAGAGAGAGTCATAACACTAACACCGGCTCCAAGATCACATAAAGCAGTTTTAACATAATTTCTTTTAATGGAGCATGGTATAGTTGGTACTCCTGGATCTCCTAGTTTCTTAGGTATTCCACCCTTGAAAGTGTAATTAGCAAGCATGGTGGAAATTTCAGCTTCCGGTATCTTTCTTTTATTAGTAACAATTTCTTTCATGTACTTAGCATAAGGATTCATTTTGAGCATATCGCTTAATCGCATACGCAAAAAGATAGGTCTAATCATTTCAGCAAAGCGCTCCAAATCCTCATCATCCCTTTTCTTGGATGGTTTGGGAGGAAAAGGCATGGGTTTCTGAACCCATGGCTCCCTTTCTTTACCTGTTTCCTAGCAACAAAGTCTTCTTATCATAACGTTGATTTTTTGATTGTGGGTTATCAAGATCAACAGCAGGTTCAATTTCTACATCATTATCATTGCTAGGTTGAGCATCGACATGAACATTATCATTAACATTATCAGTAGGTTCATGTTCATTACCAAATTGTGTTTCAGCATCAGAAATAGAAATATCATTGGGATTCTCAGGTGTGTCTACAACAGGTTCTCTAGAAGCATGCAAAGTCCTATCATTTTTCTTTTTCTTCTTTTTAGAAGGACTAGGTGTATCTAAATTATTTCGCTGAGAATCCTGCTCAATTCTCTTAGGATGGCCTTCAGGATACAAATGTTCCTGAGTCATTTTACCAGTTCTAGTAGCCACTCTAACAACAAAATCATTATTCTTACTATTTAATTCATTGAGCAAATCATTCTGAGATTTAATTACTTGTTCTACTTGAGTGGTAACCATAGAAACATGTTTACTAATGAGCTTAAGTTCACCTTTAACTCTAGACATATAATCACTCAAGTGTTCAATCATATAAGCATTGTGCTTTAATTGTCTACCAAAATAAGCATTAAAATCTTCTTGCTTAACCATAAAGTTATCAAACTCGTCCAAGCATTGGCTAGCAAACTTAGTAGGAGGGATTTCAGCTTTATCATATATATAGAGAGAATTTACCTTTACTACCTATGTCGGGTTATCAAGACCATGTGTTTCTTCAATAGGAGGTGAATTAAAACCATATATTTCTTCAACATGCGGTAAATTAAGACCATGTATTTCTTCAATAGGAGGTAAATTCTTAACATCTTCAGCTTTAATACCCTTTTCTTTCATAGATTTCTTTGCCTCTTGCATATCTTCAGGACTGAGAAATAGAACACCCCTTTCTTCGGAGTTGGCTTAGGATTTGGTTCAGGAAGTGTCCAATTATTTTCATTGGTCAACATATTATTCAATAAAATTTCAGCTTCATCTGGTGTTCTTTCCCTGAAAACACAACCAGACAACTATCCAGGTGGTCTCTGGAAGCATCGGTTAGTCCATTATAAAAGATATCAAGTATTTCATTTTTCTTGAGAGGATGATCATGCAAAGCATTAAGTAATTGGAGAATCCTCCCCCAAGCTTGTGGGAGACTCTCTTCTTCAATTTGCACAAAATTATATATTTCCATTAAAGCAGCTTATTTCTTATGAGCAGGGAAATATTTAGCAGAGAAGTAATAAATCATATCCTGGGGACTACGCACACAACCAGGATCAAGAGAATTAAACCATATCTTAGCATCACCCTTTAATGAGAACGGAAATATTTTAAGGATATAATAGTAGCGAGTTTTCTCATCATTAGTGAACAGGTGGCTATATCATTTAATTTAGTAAGATGTGCCACAACAGTTTGATTCATAGCCATAGAAAGGATCATATTCAACCAAAGTAATTATATCAGGATCAACAGAGAATTCATAATCCTTATCAGTAACAAAGATAGGTGAAGTAGCATAAGAAGGATCATATTTCATTCTACCATTCAAAGTTTTTTGTTTCAGCTTAGCTAATAATTTCTTAAGATCACTTATATCATTGCAAGCAATAAAGTCTCTAGCAGTTTCTTCATCCATAACATAGCCCTCAGGCACAACAGGCAATTCATATTTAAGGGGAGAATCTTCATCATCACTTTCGCCAATATTATCAGTTTCAATAATTTCATTCTCTCTAGCCCTAGCAAGTTGTTCATCAAGCAATTCACCAAATGGCACAATAGTATCAAGCATAGAAGTAGTTTCATCATAAGTATCATGCATAGCATAAGTGGCATCATCAATAACATGTGACATATCAGAATTAATAGCAGAAGCAGGTTTAGGTGTCGCAAGCTTACTCAAAACAGAAGGTGAATCAAGTGCAGAGCTAGATGGCGGTTCCTTACCTCCCCTCGTAGTTGAGGGATAAATTTTTGTTTTTGCGTCTTTCAAGTTCTTCATAGTGACCAGCAGATATAAATCCCAAGTGACTCACAGAATAGAGCTATGCTCCCCGGCAACGGCGCCTTGAAAATAGTCTTGATAACCCACAAGTATAGGGGATCGCAACAGTTTTTGAGGGTAGAGTATTAAACCCAAATTTATTGATTCGACACAAGGGGAGCCAAAGAATATTCTCAAGTATTAGCAGTTGAGTTGTCAATTCAACCACACCTGGATAACTTAGTATCTGCAGCAAAGTATTTAGTAGCAAAGTAGTATGATAATAACGGTAACGGTAGCAAAAGTAATATTTTTGGGTTTTGTAGTGATTGTATATGAGTAACGGAAAAGTAAATAAGCGAAGAACAATATGTGAAAAGCTCAGAGGCATTGGATCGGTGATGGAGAATTATGCGGATGCGGTTCATCATGTAACAGTCATAACATAGGGTGACACGTAACTAGCTCCAATTCATCAATGTAATGTAGGCATGTATTCGAATATAGTCGTAAATGCGTGCTTATGGAAAAGAACTTGCATGACATCTTTGGTCCTACCCTCCCCGGCAGCGGGGTCCTAACGGAAACTAAGGGATATTAAGGCCTCCTTTTAATAGAGTACCGGACCAAAGCATTAACACGTAGTGAATACATGAACTCCTCAAACTATGGTCATCACCGGGAGTGGTCCCGATTATTGTCACTTCGGGGTTGCCGGATCATAACACATATTAGGTGACTATATACTTGCAAGATAGGATTAAGAACTCACATATATTCATTAAAACATAATAGGTTCAGATCTGAAATCATGGCACTCGGGCCCTAGTGACAAGCATTAAGCATAGCAAAGTCATAGCAACATCAACCTCAGAACATATTGGATACTAGGGATCAAACCCTAACAAAACTAACTCGATTACATGATAAATCTCATCCAACCCATCACCGTCCAGCAAGCCTATGATGGAATTACTCACGCACGGCGGTGAGCATCATGAAATTGGTGATGGTGATGGAGGATGGTTGATGATGACGATGGCGACGGATTCCCCTCTCCGGAGCCCCGAACGGACTCCAGATCAGCCCTCCCGAGAGAGTTTAGGGCTTGGTGGCAGCTCCGTATCGTAAAACGTGATGAATCTTTCTCTTTGATTTTTTTCTCCCGAACATAAATATATGGAGTTGGAGTTGAGGTCAGTGGAGCTCCAGGGGCCCCACGAGGCAGGGGGCGCGCCCAGGGGGGCAGGCGCGTCCCCCACCCTCGTGGAAAGGGTGTGGCCCCCATGGCCTTGATTCTTTTGCCAGTATTTTTTATTATTTCCAAAAATAATTTCCGTGAAGTTTCAGGTCATTCTGAGAACTTTTGTTTCTGCACAAAGATAACACCATGGCAATTCTGCTGAAAACAGTGTTAGTCCGGGTTAGTTCCATTCAAATCATGCAAGTTAGAGTCCAAAACAAGGGCAAAAGTGTTTGGAAAAGTAGATACGACGGAGACGTATCAAGGCCTAATCGGCGCCACCAAAGAGGTTGTACACCAATCGCCGCATTTTCTTCTTGATTCGATCTCAAGGTGCTACTGGCGCTCAGCCCCGAGCGGACATGGTGCGGCTCCATCCACGGCGGCGGGCCCGGCCACTTCCTCCATGACGTCGCTCCCTTGGCGGCGACATCCACATCAGTAGGAGCTGCTGCTGCTTTGGATCTCGCTCGTGCTGCTGCTCTGCTCTTGCTCTCGGTCCCCTGCCTGGTCTGCTCTTGCTCTTGCTCTTGCTCGCCTGCTGCTCTCGCTCTTGCTCTTGCTTGCGCTGCTGCTCTACTCTTGCGCGCGCTGCTGCTGCACGAGCAGTAGATCTTGCTCTCCCTCGAGCCCCTATAGCTGCTACCCGAGATGCTGCAACATGACCAGCTGCCCCGGCTCTTGCATGCGTTGCTGCTCCGGGCGCTGCTGCTGCTGCTACTAGTGCGTTCAGTTTCGACAGTAAAATTCAGTTTCGACAACAAAATTAAGTTTCGACAGTTAAATTCAGTTTCGACAGTTAAATTCAGTTTCGACAGTTAAGTTCAGAGATGAGCGGCTGATGTATTTTACATCTAGCACTTTGTGGTTATGTATTGTACGTCATCTATTGGATATGATATTAGAATTCCACTTAGGTTAACATTGTCTCTCTTGTCCTGCTTCAGCCTCGCCGTCGTACAACTCACCAGAGCTGCTCCAACGACGAAACCCTCCATCACAGCGGGGCAGTACCCCGGACTCCATCTCCAGACGCATAAGATCTTCTTCCCCTCCTCCGACAGCTAAATCAGTTGGAGCATCCTCACCGACCAACCCAATCACGCTGAGATCGACATGGCTTCACCAAAGAGGTTGTACACTTGTTGCCTCGCTTTTTTACTACTAGTTTCTCCTACTGTATGACAAGCAGTGAGGTACCAAGCAACTTAGTTATCCATGATGGTCTCTTGAACGCCATCATTATTTATCCCTGCGCGTTTGAGCTGTGCATTTGTAGATGGGCCTGGGAGTTGAGCTAGTAGGGTAGTGCCCTGGGTCAAAAGTAGTAGAAGTAGCACAGAAACATTTTTTGATTGTAGGCTTTTCCCTGCTCATGCCTGCCTACTAGAATCGCCAGTGCTTGAAAGGAAAACTGAAGGAAAAACATAGGAATTGGAAATTTTCCTATGGTACTACTATTCATGCATTTGGTTCAAAGGAATGGAGCAAAGGAAAACCGTAGGAACTTTAATATCCACTTGTCCTCCTTTTCAAATTCCTATTCATGAAGCACAAGACTAAGAGATAGTAGCATAATAGCATTATAACCGTACATTTTCTTGT
Source organism: Aegilops bicornis (assembly GCA_021605145.1). Classification (NCBI taxonomy): domain Eukaryota; kingdom Viridiplantae; phylum Streptophyta; class Magnoliopsida; order Poales; family Poaceae; genus Aegilops; species Aegilops bicornis. The sequence goes on from CM038675.1 coordinate 575,437,349, forward strand.
GGTTTGACTTAATCTCAACATGCTTCTTTGCATCCTGTGATCTTCCAATTCTTGTGAACCAAACACCCAAATTGGCAGAAATCCTGTGTTTTTAAATTCTCTGTTTTTCATTGCTTAGAATCCTCTACTATTACTATGTATTTCATATCCTATTATTGTGTATTTCCTATCCCCGCGTTGTTAGAATCTTCCAGTTCAAACGAGCCCTTACAGAATTACTTCTCTTATAGATAGTTGTCAAAGAAAACCTTGTGTCGTTTGTCCCGCTCCTGTTGTGCCTTCGTCCAACCCAAATTTCACCGCTCCAACGACAAAGGGTCCAAAGACGAGGGATCCGACCTCCAGACCGTCTTTCGCCGCCTCAGATCTTCTTCCCTGCCGCTGCCAGCCACGACAACTGCATTACCATCATCAACCAAGCAGATGACCTTGAGGACTACACGGGTCCGCAAGAGAGGTCGCACTCTTTCGTGTCTGCTTCCGTTATGCATCGCTTAATATTACATGCTACTTTATCGTCCTGTTCACCGATTAGACTACGAGTCGGCTCCAAACTAATGGTCAAACTTGAGTTTTTAAATGGTTGTGGGGTACATATCGGGGCCGCAATCAATAGTATCTATCTACTATCTGGTTCATCTCTGGTGTCTACTATGAGTTTCATGTTGGGTGGGAAACAAACAGTAAAGAAACCATTATCTGTATTTTTTAACTAAAGCCATTATCTGCCTGCTATCATTGGTTTTGGGTCTATCCATAGGTTGCTACCACCAGTCTCTGTTGGAAAAGGCAGTGCCTAGGAGGCGCTTAGGCACGCCTAGGCGCTAGGCAATGGCCAAACGCCTCGCCTAGGGCATAAATGGAGGTCTAGGCAGGGCAACCAAGGAATTTCCTACCCAAGCAAGAAATCATGCCACATACTACAATCGACACGCCAAAGCGGGTTATATTCCAATGGTAGTAGACGGTAATTAACTTATTTATATGCCCTATAATATTAACAACCATATAATAATCACAAATACACTACGAGTAAAAACTATATTACCGCCTAGGCCACGCCTAGGGCGCTTAGGCACCGCCTAGGCACTAGGCGAAGGCCAACCGCCTCGCTTACGCCTACCGCTTTTTCCAACCTTAACCACCACTCTGGATTTCTGCATGCACTCCTTACATAATCTTACTATGTTTTATTCCTATGCATGTCAGTTATTGTACACAATGGAATTAAACATGTAGAGCAAAATAGACGAGCCTTGCATGGCAATAAAATTCCATGCAGACGTCGCTCCATGGTAGGCGCAAAGCAGCCCCCCTCCACCCATTTTGGATTGTAATCAAGAGGAAGATAACTGTTCTGAGGGGGATTCAGAAGGAGAAGACCACTCCTATTTACCCCCTAAGGTCTTCATTCTAACTTGGCATGCTGATGTTGGTAATATCATGCATAGGGTGCCTTGCATTGCCTACTTTATACATCAAATATGTCATCTGCTTAGTTTAGACATGCTTTGTGTGAATGTCATCTGTTTAGTTTATTCATCGTATATGTGAATTATGCAACGCCATCTTGTTTAGCCAGACATCATATATGTGAATTTTGCAATGCCATCCTGCTTAGCCAGTCATCTTATATGTGAATTATATCAGGCCATACTTTTTTTCTCATTACGTATTACATTTGTCAACAATGTTAGTATATTCAACTACTCTTCGTGTGCATCAGCCATTTGACACGGTGATCGAAAATTCTAGAGTGAAAACAAGGTCTTCAGAGCAGACTATGCTATCTGACGAAGCGCATATCTCGCTGGTTACGGATAGCTCCTCAGAGGAAGATTCAGAGACAGGTGACCAGTCCTATTCCCCCCCAAGGTGTATGCTCTAACTTGGCAGGGTTATGTTGCTCATATCGTGCGCATGGTGGCTTGCATTGCTATGTCATTTGATTAGTTTAGACATGCCTTGTGTGAATGCCACTTGTTTAGTGTCTAATTACCATATATGTGAATTATGCAATGCCATCTTGTTGCAAGACATTATATATGTGAATTATGCAACGTTATCTTGTTGCAAGGCATTATATATGTGAATTATGCAATGCCATGCTGTTTAGCCAACCATCATATATGTGAATTATATCATGCTATCCTTTTTTGTATTACGTGTTCCATTTGTCGACAACGTTTGTATATTCAACTACTCTTCCTGTGCATTAGCCATTTGAAGCAGTGATGGAAGTATCTGGAGTGAAAACAAGGTATTCAGAGCAGACAATGCTACCTTTGAAGCAGACATCTTCTTTGGTTCTGAATAGCTCCTCATTGGAGCATTCAGAGACTGATGACCAGTCCTATTTCCCCCCTGAGGTGTATGCTCAAACTTGGCAGGGTTATATTACTCATGTCATGCATGTTGTCTTGCATTGCTTAGTTTTTACATCATATATGCGATTGCCATCTGCTTACTTGCTTACTATATAAATCATATATTTGAATTATATCATGCCATCATGTTTACATAGACAACATCTATCTGAATTATGTCATGCCAGCCCATTTACTAATGACATCATATAGTTATATCATCTTATCATGTTTAGTGTTTATAGTCATCATAGTTTGAATTATGTCATTATATCCATGAATTATATCATGCTACCATGTTTCCATAGTCGGCATGTATGTGAATTATGGCATGCCAACCTATTTAATAAACACATTATATAGTTATATCATGTCATCCTGTTTACATAATCATCATATTTTGAACTATGTCTTTCCATCTTTTTTAGTTAGCCATCATATATGTGAAATTGTGTCATGCTATCCTGTTTAGTTAGCCATCATATATGTGAAATTGTGTCATGCTATCATGTTTGGTTAGACAATATAAATGTGAATTATTTCATGCCCTCTTTTATTCCCCACTATCCATTGCACCTGTCTATCATACAATGTCTGTACATTCAATTACTTTTCTTGTTTATCATCCATTTGAATTGGAGAGGGTGATGGCAGTATCTAAGGGAGTAACAACAGGGTCTTCAGAAAAGATAGTGCTACCAGTTGATGCAGATAGAACAACGGTTGTACTTGCCCAAGAACCAGCCCCACCACACATAACCCAGACTCTCGCAGATTGTACCCCTACCCAGTTGGACAGAGAACTAGCTACACCCCTTCTAACCCCAACCCCAGCAGATAGTAACCCAGTTCCAGTTGACACAACACTGTATCCACCACAGAGCACCCAAATACGAGCAGTCAGTAAGGGAACTGTAGTGCCCAAAGCATGAGGACCACCACTCCGAATCCCAACTCAACGCTTAAAGCAGACGAAGAATTGTTCTCAGGTCAGGTTCTGTAGCTATGGTTCATACTCCTTTTCTCTTGCATCACTGCATTTACTCATACCAACTATTTTCAAAATTGAAGGATGGAATTGAAACTCCAATGGTGCAACATGTATGTTTTAAACTTGTTTCTTTAACTGGTTTGCTGTTGTAACTTGCTCTATGTTGATTTCAGTTTCAATTGAATAAGCAGTTATGTTCTCATGTCATGCACATAACAAGTGTTGTTATTGCTCTGTAGTTTCCCACACTTATATTCGGTCTATTCTGCTTTTGTCTTGAACAAATATTATTTGAACTGTGTCTCTATCTTGATTTGGAAACAAAAACTAGAATGATATAGACCATAAAGTGACCATGGTACATAGATATATGCTTGTTTCATGCTGTTATCCTGTCCACTTTACTACTGAACTGAATTGCCAAAATGAGTTTCATATACAACATGGTAAACCTGTGATGTGTGTGATTGTTTCTCTTTTAGAATGCGGACAAAATATTGGAGAACAGTACTCCGTTATGCAATGGTAAAGGAAGTAATGCAGATAAGGTTCAAGATAGTGAGACATCCCTGTTGGTCTCCAAGAAAGTCGATAAAAACTATCTTGACGACTGTGAGACAACCCAAAAGTCATGTCTTGATGTAGTGTTTGAGTTATCGCCACTCTTGCTGGCCCAAGCTCTTGAACTCATTGTTGAATCAGTTCGTCTTCTTGAGTCTCAACTTCAAGTTGAAAGACATCAATCAGATGTCTTTGCTGACAGAAGTCAAGAACTAAGGAACTCCCTGTAGAATTCAGATGCATACTTTCTGGTGCAACAACAAGCGCTAGAGGATTTAAGCGCCAAACAAGAGAAAGTTAATAAGCTTGCTAACCATCTTGTCAGCATTATGGGTACCCAGGATATTGTTTCTTGAGCTCTTCTGAAGTGGTTTCAGTTCTGGACTTGTTTTGCTGTGGCGTTTATTTGCACTGGTCACCAACTTTGACAACCAGTGTATATGATATGCTGCTTTGTTCCCTATATTTGCACTGGTGGCGAACTTTGATGCCCAGTGGATGTAATATGTGTAATAGTCGTGATAGCCCAGCGTAAGTTGCTTGCTTATTTATTTCCTTGTTGTCTTGTTTATTTGTTTGCTTGTAGTAAGTGTAGTTATTTTTCCACGGTTTGCTAGTGGCCGCAGTAACCTATTTTTTAAAACTAGGCCACAATAACCATGGGCTACATATTTACTATAGTTACCATGGGCCTCCTACGGGCCATAGAAACAATGGTCCTTCTAAGGGCCGTAGAAATAATGGGCCTTCTACGGGACATAGAATCAATGGGCCTTCTACGGGCCGTAGCATCAATGGGCTTTCTACGGGCCGTATGATCGATTGGCCAAACATGGGCCAATAACAGACCGCATTATGGGCCGTAAATGGGCTAGAGTTGGAATCGTCTGTTCATGGCCGACCATAACGGGCCATCGTTAATCGGCCGTATTTGATGACGCTATGAAAACGGCCCAACGGATAACGGGCTGCAAACGGGCTGATTGTAACCACGAGCTGAATTTGGTCCACAAGCAGAAAAGGCCAGTAACGGGCCGTAAGTAACTGAATGCTGGAAATGAGCCCAAGAATAAATGGGCCCTGAGAAGGCCGAAAGATAACACGAGTTGGAAACGGCACAATGGAATAATGGGTCGTTAATGGGTATAAAGCGGTACACTGTTCATTACAGGCCAAATTCACCATGGGTCGTTAATGGGCTAAGAGTTACAAAGGGCCTCATATGGGCTGAAAGACATCATGGGCCATACATGGGCCAGAAGTTACAATGGGCCGGAATCATATTGGACGGCCCAGATGAAGCTACTGGGCTTAATTCCGATAGGTCGTAATGGGCCGTGAGTTTAGCGGGCCGTAAATGGGCTATATACGAACATGCCATTAACAGGCTTTCCATGGGCCGACCAGTTACCTTTTGACCAAGTCAAACGGGCCGGCCTTTTCAGCGGAATGGGCCTCTGTTGGGCCATGCTACGTGTCGACGTATCATAGGCGCCTCATGTCCAATGAGTGGATGACATTTGTCCCAACGGTGAGCCAACACGTGTTTCCTCCGGCCAATGAGAATTTTACACGTGGAAAATCCCCATTGGTCCGGGCTATTAACGGGTTATCGGATCCAAAACTGGACCCAATAGCTTAACGGCGGCCCGTTACGGTGGATGCCATGTGTCGGTTACCCTTGACGAAAACACTTCCATGACGCGCCATTTATCGTCATGGAAGTGGACACTTCCGTTATGATAATTTTGGTAACGTCATGGAACACTTCTACGACAACACATGTATGACTATCTTGATTCTGTCATAAAATCGTCATGGATGTACATGCATGTCAGAAAACATGACCTACTGTGACAAACACATATAATCACGGAAGTGTATTTTTTTATAGTGTGATCCACTACCACAAAGATAGTCATTTCCATTTCCAGTTCTAGGAAATCCAATCACAAAGTCCATGATAATGTCTTCCCGAGGTGCATAAGGAATAGGTAATGGTGTAAAAGCCATGTGAAAGAGCTTTAGGCTTAGTTTTTGCGACATGTAGTGCAATGACAGATGAACACATCTTGAAACATTTGTGGCCAAATGAACTTGTGCATGGGTGTGGCATAGGTCTTGTCACGTCCGAACGCACATGAGTTCACCGACTTGAGATTCCTGCAAAAGCTACAAAAGCAAGGAACTCTCAGGAACACAAAGCTTGTTAGCTTTATAAGATACTCATCACCATATGGTAATTCTCCCAACAAGTTCCATCTTGGCAATGAGTAAAAGGCTTAGTAAAGAAAGGATCATTTGCATACAAATCTTTAATGTGCTCAAAGTCAATGACATTAAAAGTCAAGCTTTTGAAAACAATGTGCATTTATGGAAAGAGAATCCGCAACAAAAATTTCTTTAACCTTCCTGTATATGTTGACATAAGGGAAAGACATTATGTATTCACTCCACTTAGCATGAAGATAGTTAAGTTTCACTTTTTAATATACTTGAGTGACTGATGATTGGGAATGGATATAAAAATCTTTATGCCATAAGTAATGATCCAAACTTGCAAGACTCAAACAAAAGCATACAATTCCTTATTATAGATGGGGTAATTCACTAGAGCACCAGAAATATTTTCACTAGAGTAAGCTACCAACCATCATTGTAGCATAACGGCACCACCAATGATGGTTCCCCTAGCGTCACACCCGATCTCAAAGTTTGGTAAAACAAGCAATCAGGCATGAGTTAAGCAATTTTTAAGCTCATTGAAAGCCTTATGTTGTGAAGTACCCCCATGCAAAAGGCACATTATTCTTACTAAGAGTAGGAAATGAAGATGCTATAGTGCTAAAACCGATGATAAAATTTGGTGAAACCAAGAAAGCTACGCACTTGAGTTAAGTTGGTTGGTTGTGGCCCGATTTGAATAACATCAGATTTATCTTCATCTGCTTCAATGTCACTTGTAGAAACCTCAAAACCTAAGAAAATGAGTTTAGTGGTGCAAAACATGCACTTTTCAAGATTAGCATATAGTTTCTCACTTCTTAGTGCTTGTACATTTGGGTGACATGTTCTGGATGATCATCAATGGACTTGCTATAGACGAAGATATCATCGAAATACACACTAACGAATTTACCAATGAGATGTCTAAGCACATGATTCACCAAACGGCATAATAAGCTACTCATATAACCCAACTTTATTTTAAAAGTTCTTTTTCCGTTCACCCCCTACTTGCATACTGATTTGGTAGTAGCCACTTTTCAAGTCAATATTGGAAAATATAGTGGCACCAATAATCTCATATAACATATCATCTAGGCGAGGATGGGATGTCTATAGTAAACCTTGATGTTGTTAATGGGGCAACAATCACAACACATACGCCATGTGTCATCTTTCTTAGCAACAATTACAATGGGTACGACACAAGGGCTCAAGCTTTCGTGAACATACCCTTTGTCAAGTAGCTCTTGTCTTTGATGTTGGATATCTTTGGTCTCTTCGGGGCTAACACGATGGGAGGAAGGTTTGGTGGAGGAGCATCGAATGAGGTAAATATTATGCTTGATGCCGCATAGTGGAGTGATGTCTACTACACAACTTCTATTCTTGTATACTTTGTTGGGCCTCCGAGCGTAGAGTTTTCTATAATAGCAACAAGTTTTCCTCAAGTGGATGAACTAAGGTTTATCAATCCGTTGAGGTGTAGGATGAAAGTGGTCTCTCTCAAACAAACCTCCAATCAAATACAAGTGGTCTCTTGTGTCCCAACACACCCAATACATATGTCAATTGTATAGGTGCACTCAGCAAAGAGATGATGATATGTGTAGTATGGATGGTAGAAATAACCTTTTGTAATATGAATAAATACAGACAACAATGTAAGAAGTAACAGAAAGATAATAACGGTGTTTCAATGCTTGAAAATGAGGCCTAGGGTTCATACTTTCACTAGTGTGAACTCCCAAGATCATTAGCATAGTTGAACAACGTGGCATACCCTCAAAAGCGGTAAAGAATCACTCCAAAGGTTATATTTTTATCGGAGAAAACTGGATAAAATCACGTAGGTGCGCTTAACAGCAAACCACCTTAAAGTCGGTTTTCCAAGCTTAATCTATTGAACTCCCCAATGTCTCACGGGTAGTCCCAGAAATTGTACTACGACAACACCATGGTAGCTACAGTTCTAACATGAATATGCATAGAGTACCTGAATGTCACCACAGGTATCCACAAGTTATACTAGACATGCTTCATGTAATCTCAAATTCAAAAGATCCAATCCAACATAAAGAAACTCGTAGAGGAATAAGACTCAATTCACCACAAAAGGAATAGAGGGGAAAACATCTTATGATCCAACTTTATTAACATCTTATGACCTTAGTTAGGACATATTACGATCCGGGTGAGCAATTGATAGAGGTGGCGAGTTTCAATTGAGAATCTTAAAAGTATGTGCTAGATATGGAAAGTATTGAACCGTCGAAGTACAAACACCCCGTTGCTCAAGTAGGAATTAAGTCATGTCGGTTTGAATGGCACGTGTGCGAGCTCTTGTCAAATGTCCACTTGGAGCTCAAGGGCTTGATGATGGGTTCATAGTGATGTACGTGGAATGCTACACATCAACATGCATATACGAGGAATATTGAACTAAAATCATACATCAACAATGAGCAACTACAAATACTTGTACACTTTAAACACACATAAATCACTATAAATTAAAATAAGAAAAACAGATCACTAACAAGCATGTCTTGTCTCATAAGCAAGGAGATCATTCACGTATTGCTAATTAATACTTGAAACTTTACCAATAAAATCAGGTATACATATTTTGATGTGTCTAGGGCACATCTAGATGTGCTCTAGTTATTACACATCTAAGTGAGTGAATCAAGCATAAAAAGGAAAAGACAAAAAATATCCACACGAATCACGACATAGGATCAATGACATAGGACTTAGATGTGCAATACATATGGCACATCTAGATGTGCTTTAGCAAAACTGTTTAAAAATTGGATTATCTTGATAAAAAAATGGATTATCCTAGAGTGTGTCTAGGGCAAATCTAGATGTGCTCTAATTATTGCACATCTAAGTGAGTGAATTAAGCATAGAGAGAAAGAGAAAAAAAAGAAAATATCTAGACGAATCTCAACATAAGATCAATGACATAGGACTTAGATGTGCAATACTAATAGCACATCTAGATGTGCTTTAGCAAAACTGTCGTGGAATTAACACGTCAGTTGTCCTCTGGAAAGGACTTAGTCGTGGAGCCATCGTGACAGGTTAGCTTGAAGGGGTTAAACCGGACAAGGGACACGAGAGTTTATACTAGTTTGGCCCCTTCGATGAAGGTAAAAGCCTACGTCTAGTTGTGATGGGATCATTGGGATTTCGATGACCAGGGAGCAAATACGCTTTTCCTGGGTCTCGAGTTGTTGTTTTCCTGCCCTCGAACCGCCGCCGGGTCGTCCCTTTATATACATAGGTTGATGAGCCGGCCGGTCTACAGAGTCCCGAGGTCGGTTCATACAAGTGTCCGCCTCGATCTCCCCTTTCCTATCTTACAACACAAGTTATACAATCATAGAGGTTTACTACCATGGGCCCTAATCCGCCTTTGGGCTCTGGGCCTCTAAGCTTCATCAGTAAAGCGCCATCTTCTGGGTCTTTACGGGCTTCAATGTAGTTGAGGATGAACCGGCCCCTCCTGGGCGGTTTACCCTTAGTAGTTATATCCCCAACATTAGGCCCCAGGTTAATTTGAACCAGTTCATGTCGATCTCCAATATTTAGAAAAATCCTGTGAACATCTTCTCACATTCCTCGTAAACCGCCACGATGTCTTCTCCTGTAAACTTTTGTTAAGCCGTCGTGACGTCATCCTTTGGATACAGCAGTGGCTTGTCATGACGTCATCTCTGTATAAAAAGATTAAAAAGATTCCTTTAATTAATTGCTCCTGAAGATCAAGGCGACAACTACGCCCTCTTTTGCCCCTTCAGGCTCCTCGATCCCCGTGCTTGCCTTATCCATTTGCCTTATAAATAGGCTCGGGGGTCTTTTCTTTCTTCCCCTTCCGTGCCTCTTCTTCCTCCTCGCGACGCTCAAGCTTTGAAGCTCCGCCGCCGACCTCAACCTTCGAAAGCATCAGATTCACGAAGGTCGCTGCATCAACCTGATCGTACCAGAAACCTGCTGCTCTTCTCTGCTATCTCTGCACATCTGGTAAGCTTCCACCTCTCAACCCTAGATCTGTATTTAGGGTTTCTGCGCTCATCCGTGTTCATAGGTGTTCATCTTTGCTCGCTGCCTTTTTGCTTACTGTTGAAACTAGATGAACTTGTCATCCTCCTCTTGCGGCCAAAGTTGTAACTTTAGTTTTCCTCGCCGTAGTATCTCCTCCTGCCTTGATAATTCCCTTCCGGATTTACGGCGTTTTATCGTCACCATTTTAGGGCTCAGAATAATTTCTCTTACTGAACTATGGTAGATCCAAATTTATACTGTCATTTTGTGAAACCTGTTTCTGTCAACCCTTAGTAGATTTTCTGCTCTCGCCCTTCCACCTAACGGCGGTTTAACCTTTAGTAGTTGATAATCCGCCATATGCCATTAGCCCTCACTTAAACTGCCATCTTGACTTTAATAGCAATTTCCAGTTTACCTCACATGTATGCTTTGATCAAATTCCCGGTTTAACACCGATTAGTACACATGAACCGTCAATCGTAAACCGGCCTTCATTTTTTCTTCTGATTGTGCTTTTCAAGATGACCAAGCAATTTTTCGCTGGTAACCGGGTTCCATCCCGGATCACGGAAACGCAAATCAACGGATTCGTTGTAACGGGCGCTTTAGCTTCAAAAAATGTCCTTCACTGGCGAGTTCCTGGCCCTGAATGCCCTCCCGAGCCTCAAGATGGAGAAGTGATCGTGTTCATGCAACATCTATCCCGGGGATTCAGCCCTCCCGGATCAAAGTTTTTCCGGGATGTACTTGCCAGCTTCCAACTCCATCCTCAGGATATCGGACCAAATTCTGTGTCCAACATATGCAGCTTCCAAGTGTTCTGTGAAGTTTACCTTCAAGAAGAACCAACTGTTGATCTCTTCCGGGATTTCTTCCACTTAAACCGCCGAACTGAGTTCTCTGACGGCCCCAATGCTAAACTTGGTGGTGTGTCGATTCAAAAAAGGAAAGAAGTTGATTTTCCTCATGCCAAACTTCATAGCCATCCTAAAGACTGGAACCAAACATGGTTTTATTGTCAGAACACCGCCCCTGCTGGAGAAAATCCTTTGCCGGGCTACCGCGCTTTCCGTCTTAGCAATGGCCACCCTTTACCTCAACGATTAACTGCCAAAGAACGACAAGCTTATGCACCTCAACTCGCCAAGCTCCGGGCTCTCCCCGCCAACGGTTTGACTGGTGTTGATCTCGTCCACTGTTGGGTTTCATGGTGTGTCCTACCTTTAAGCCGCCGCCCCGGATTGATGTATGAATATACCGGCAACGCCAAGGATCCTCAAAGGTTTAACGAAATAGAACTAACTGATGATGAAGTCACTGAAAGTGTGCAGAAGATGCTTGACGAACCAATCACCGCATGCACCCAAACTGGATTGCGCCCTTTTTATGCCTCCAACAAACCGCCAGCGGTAAAAACTTTAACCTTGTGCTTTTGTGATCCGTCTCCGCTTTAACATTGATAGAATAATCCTTTGTTTAATTTTGCAGGCCAATAGCTCCTTCTGGAAAAGGAAAACTCGAGATAAACCGGCCAGGGCTCCTCGTGCCAAGAGCAAAGTCACCAAGAGAACAGCCAAGAAGAAAACCGCCGAGTCTTCTGATCCGCCAGAAGATATTGACGAATCGGATCAAGAGGTAGAACTTGAATCCCTTGGATCCTTTTTCATACACCTTATTTACAATGACTATTCCCAGGATGATGCGGAGGCCAGCCATGCAGACCATGTTGAGGTAATCTCTCTTTCCTCCGATTCAGATCTTGTGCCGGTTCAAAGATTTCGCCGTGCAGTTCGAAAAGTAAAATACTCTCACCCTCTTGCTTATTTGGATCCAAAACTTTCTTTGAAGACACAACAACCTGAAGGGCGTCGCACAACCCGACACAGTGGCCAGCAAGTCACCTCTTGCGGTTTACCAGATACACCAACCCGGAAGCGTCGTCCAGAGGTTGCTTGTTCTCCCGAAAAACTTTATCCTTTGAAGGGTTTCTTTCGATACCCTCTCAATCCATCTGATTCGAATTACCAGGTGTCTTCCAATTCGTCTGTCGGTTCATCAACCACTCAGCTGCCTCCCCTTAAATCCGTCCCTGGGTAAGTACACTGCCCTTCATATTTTCCCTTCATAATTCAGTTTACCATGCTAATCTTTGTTTTGATATCAGTGCCAAAGCCCGTCTGAGCAAGAAGACTAAAACCAGTGCCCCTATTGGTGAAGTTGAACCGGAGAAGGCTCCTGAGGGTACCGAGAAATATTGATGTTACGGATGATTACGCCCCACAAGGTGATAACACTGAAGCTAATCCATTGAAGTCGACAAGCTACTTATATTGATCCATCAAGCCCTCATGCTACTCCTTCGAGCCCGGCTGGCGATCGCCGAGCCACCGCTAATCCGCCAAGTCCAGCCAGGATGCCATCAATCCGCCAAGTCCACCAAAGGGTGATAATGATGATGTTATTATTCGGTATGGGTCACACTAGCCCTGGTAATCCGTTTGTCCTGTCAAAACATACTGCCAAGGAGGAATTCACTGTTATGGGGAAGGGGAAAGGGAAGACTGATTTATACAACTTCATCAACCTTAGTACCGAGGATCTTCATTCCGGATTTTTAAACCGCCTTTACACCAGCCGTGACTTTGAAGCCGGTTTGGTGAACCTGATGAAGGAACGTTATGAGGTAATCTTCAAGAACGCTTTGAAATTTACTTTTCTCAGATATCTCTTCCATTGTAGCCCCAAGGGCCGGGTTATTTCTTGAAGATAAACCGGACTTTGATATAAAGAACACTTCAACCGAGTAGCCCCAAGGGCCGGTTTATCTTTTGAAGACAAACCGACCTGCTGTCATCTTGTTATTTGCCTTTACTTATAAGCGATCAATTGTGCATTAGCCCCAAGTGCCAAGCTTAATACTGGATTGAGCCTTGGGACTTGAAAATACTCACTTTAAGAAGCAATCCACATTAGCCCCCAAGTGTCGAGTGCATAACTTGTTATGTGATTCGGACTTTAACAACTTCATCTTCTGACTTTTGCAGACTGATAAAAATATCAAAGAATCTCAAATCGCCGATCTTCAAGAAAACATCAAGTCCCAGCAAGAAGAGACCTCGAAAGCCAAAGAAGAGCTAAAGGGTGTTTTGACAACCATGGAGCAATTGAAGGATGGTTTCAAAAATGAACACACCAACTGGGAAACTGAGAAGGCTGCTTTGTTGAAACGGGCTGAAGATGCCGAAGCAGCTCTTAAACCGGTGGCGGATGAGTCGTGAGGCTAAAACATCAAGTGGATGCTATGACTTCTGCAATCTTTGGTAAGTACTTTGTCATAGCCGGCTCGAAAATATCTTGAACTCTGCCGGTTTAACTTTGAATTCGTAAACTGTTGCAGGTAATCGCATTGCTCAGCTGGGCACAGATATGCGGATGAAACTAAAGGCAGCATACACTTTGATTGAGCAACTATACACCGGTGCCCAACGGGTTATCTGTGCAGTCTCATACAACAAACCGGCACCAACATTGATCAAGGACACACTAATCAAATTATCCATGACGCCGCGCAGATAGAAGAGGTGAAGCGATCCGCTGCCGGTGGCGCTTCATCGCACTTACTCGGGCCAAAGCATGGATATCTGACTTGGATCCAGTTGATATCGCCAAGGGATTTCCGGATGAACAAACAGACGGGTCAGCATTTGACAATGAAGCCCTTAAAGTCCTGACAAATGAGATGCGTCCACTGGCAAGTCAATTGGCGGAAGAGGCTAATTTGACTGTTCATCGGTCCGTCTATGATGCCAACAACCAACGGATTGACACTGCTGTGAGGGAAGTACAAAATCTTATCCCGCCAATCCGTAAGCACACTTACGCTCCTGACGTTGACCCGTCCGAACTTATAAATGAAGAAGCTGTCTTTCAAGCTTTAACCCGGATTGATTGGACCACCGTTGACTTCCAACCACTGGATGGGGAGGAGGAGGCTGAACCGACACCAGAAGATCCATCAACCTCTCGCCAACCCGACCGGTGAATCTTAATTCGCAATCGAGTTGATAGGCAGTATTGTATTCTTTGTAAAAACAATCGCTTATTTTGTAATAGGCTAGTTGAAATTCTGTGATCTGGTGCCATCGTGCACTGGGATGTAACTGTTTGATCCGCCGTGATAATTTCAGTGCTGGCTTATATACCTTCATAATATTATGCAATCCCTGTGTCTGCATAAAAAAGATCTGCTCGGGCGATTTACCGCCGGACGGGTCACAATGCCACATACAAAGCTTGGTTAATGACCAAAGCTGAATCAAAAATATGAAATAAATCATACATATGATATTAAATTACTTAGTTGGTTTACCAACTTGTATTTGTAGTAAGGGTGAAAAACCCAAATCTGAAGCATTGATAACTCCCACCATGCAGTGTTGGTGTAAACTTTTTAAACCATACCATGTTGTGAATAACATCATTTGATTACGCTGGTAATATGTAATCAAAGCCAGTCCGGGTTGTGAAACACCGGTTTGATAAGAAATATGGTCTGACAACTTATAGTTGAAAGCCAAGTCGGGTTAACAAACACCGGGTTAACATGAATATAAGTACTACACATCTAAGTCCTATGTCATTGATCTTATGTTGAGATTCGTCTGGATATTTTCTTTTTTTTTCTTTTCTCTCTATGCTTAATTCACTCACTTAGATGTGCAATAACTAGAGCACATCTAGATGTGCCCTAGACACACCTTATTCCACATCCTATCAAACGGACTCAAATACAGACATAATGTCAAAAGTCTCTTACCATCCTATAAAACCGAATTCAGAAGCATTTCAGTCGGAAATATGGTAAACACTTCAAATCATCTTGTAAACCGAATTTGGAAACGGTTTCAGTCAGAAACCATGCCAAATACTTGTAGCCTTATGTATCATATTAATGCGACACCGAGACAACAAAAACGTCAATTATAAAAATGTTAAAAAAGAACACACACGACACCCAAACCACAGTTTGCAGTAACAGTAGACTGCACAGTAACCAGAGATTCTCCAAAAATGTCATTTGCACTATAAAATTCTTCGAAGATTAACACAAAGATGGGGCGTTGAGTGGGCCATGGAAGGGGCAAATTTACTACAGTTTCTCCCCATCAGTCCAAATCATGTTTTTTAGTTGAGTTCAAATCCTTCAATCTAACGAACCTTACCCGGGCCTCAATGCTGTCAAAGCCAGTGTCAGTAATACTATAATCCACCGAGAACAAAGTTTAAACCGAGAAGATAACCACCAGACTGAGCCGGCCGGTGCGGTGCGGTGATGCCCAGACCGGCCCGAGTGCCCCCAGACAGACACTGCCGAATAAATCTGGGCGGGCGCGAGATCCCTTGCCTCCCTCGGACTCCACACCGCCCGCTCGCTGGCTCACCCACACGCATCACAGATCGGAGATCGCACGCACGCACGCCCGCAGTTGGTGCGTCCTCCTCCTCGCGCTCCTTCTCCTTCCCCTTCACTTCAAAGACACCGGCCACTCGGAGCGAACCCAGGCAGGAATCCGGAGAGGGAAGCGAGGTGGAGGGAGACTTGCGCCTCACAAAAGTGAGAGCGGCAGCGGGAGGTGGTGGTGGAGTAGAAGCAGGGACCATTAGATTCTTGATGCTGGGCTTGGAAGTTCCTGTGGCGTGATCATGCTTTCCCCGGAGAGCAAAGCCGTGTGACCCTGACCGAGCCTTAGGTGAGACCCAGGCTTATTGTTGCGGAGAGGGGAAGAGAGAGCGGGAGAGAGAGAGATGACGAGGGGGCTGGGAGCAGGGGACGAGCTGCTGTTCAGGGGCACCATCTCCCGGAAATGGACCTCTCTGCTCTGCCTCAGCAGCTTCTGCGTCGGCCTCATCTTCACCAACAGGTGCACGTCATGCTCCATCTTCCTCCTCCTCCTCCTCTTCTAACTCTTCTTATTCTTCTTTGCGGCTCCTGCTTTCCTGTGAGTTCGCTTGGATGATTCATCAAGTTTCGATCGCTCTGACGTTTCTGCATGCAGGTTTTCTTGGGCCGCCCAGTTCTTCCTTTTTTGCATATCCATTCATGCCCGGCTCCTTGTTTTGCCTTGAGTTCTTGATGAGCGAACAATGCCCGCATACGTTTTGCCTGTTATATTAGGCTTCTTGCACACACACACAGAGAGAATAAATCTGCTTCTTCGGCTGCAGCAGCTAATTCCGATCATGTCCTAGTGAATGTCTCCGTCTCGAGCAGAGTCCTCTGCAGAATCACCGAATCCTATTGGTTAATTGACTTGCTGTGATCACTTCACCCCATTTTTTCCAAGGGCCAGGCGAGTACTACCCAGTACCCACCCACAAGGCGACCACCAATACTATAGCTGGTGTGCTCCTCTCTCTGTCTGCACGACTGTTGCTGTACCGTACTCTCGCCGGAGTCGTGAACGTGGAATTCCGGGCGCATGTACCCCGCTGTGTACTTCACTGGCGGATGAGACGCTTCTTTATGTCTGAAGATCTTTTTTTTTGCGGGGAATTATGTCTGAAGATCTTGCATCGCAAGCAGGTCACAGGACCATTAAACGCGAACTACCCGCCCAGCATCTGCTACCAGTCTACCTGTCGCCGACAACATAGTGGTTTGGTTTCTGTTGCCCCGGCCCCACCACCCAGATCACAAGTGGTTTGTCTAAGTAGTAAAAGTGTAATCACTTTCACTTTTGGGGGTACTTCATCCGATAAAAAATTCGACAGTAAAATCACTTCCAGTGTTTCGCAGTACTGCTTAGCTGATTACGAACAGCTATGCTTTTCTTCCATTTTTCTATCTAGTATTTCTATTGTTTAGGCTGTTGCTATCGCAAATGACTCTGTTCGGCACTGTAAATTTAAATTTGTTGGCTGACGCAGGATGTTGACCGTCCCGCAATCCAAAGAGATCATCAGGAGGTCGGCCCTCGAATTGGACAAAATGAATCTCGTCTCTTCTACTGATTGTGCGCTCAAAACTGTAAGCATATATCCTTCCACTTATTATAGTATCTGATCTGATTGCCGACTTCCGCTGAGCGATCTGATCTGATCACTAATCCCTCCCTTCTTTCGAAAATACAATAGATTAATAACGAGCCAAAAGACGATTTTGGGCAGGTCCAAAGAACTGAAGATGCTATACAGTAAGTAGACCAAGTGTTGAATCGGTACAACCTTTTCATTCTACTTACTAACTCTGACGCCACGCTGGAGTGTCGGGCGGAGACTCACAAATAGTACGTCCCTCTGTGATCAGGTCACTGGACAAAACAATATCAAACTTAGAAATGGAGCTAGCCTCGGCCAAGGCGACGCAGGACTCTATCCTCAATGGCGGCGTGCCGTCGTCGGAACCGGCTGCGAAACGGAAGTACTTCATGGTCATCGGCATCAACACCGCGTTCAGCAGCCGGAAGCGGCGAGATTCAGTTCGTGCCACATGGATGCCTCAAGGTTTTGCAGTTTCTTGTTCCTGCCTTAAGATACCTCCCTTTTCTTCCTACCTGCCTCAGCACCGACCTTGTGTCCCTGACCTGTTTTGCTGGATTTACTGCAGGGGAGAAAAGGAGGAAGATGGAAGAGGAGAAGGGCATCATCGTCCGTTTCGTCATAGGTCATAGGTTAGTTCATCATGCATTGCCTTTATAAAAAAGAAACAGTACACTTTGACATTTTGTATGGTTAATCTATTTTAATCCATACAACTATAAATTCAGATTACTGACATCTGAAACTTGCCCTTTCCAGTGCAACATCTGGTGGGATACTAGATAGAGCAATTGACGCAGAAGACAGAGAGCATGGCGACTTCTTGAGGCTGGTAACTTGACTTCCTTTGGACGCAGAACATAGTACGTAGTATTGATGATTGCATCTAGCTGTATCAGTAGTATTAACAGTCACTCATACTGTCGTCCAGGACCACGTTGAAGGGTACCTGGAGCTGGCAGCGAAGACGAAATCCTACTTCGCCAAAGCCGTGTCAACGTGGGATGCAGAGTACTTCGTCAAGGTGGACGATGATGTGCATGTAAACATAGGTTCGTACTGCATTATTGCAGATCTTGGAGGTCTAAAATATACTAGTACACTGTTCATTTAAATGAAGCTGTCTCGCTGGTGTGTATTGACGAGATTCGACCACATAAATTGCAGCAACTCTTGGGGGCATATTGGCCAGGCATCGTTCCAAGCCCCGAGCTTACATCGGCTGCATGAAATCAGGCCCGGTCCTTGCTCAGGAGTAAGCTCACTCGCCACTGCTACGACGCCTTTCTTAGTCCCCTTGCGACAGCTGCTGAAACCAAAGTTATTGGCCGTTTCAGGGGCGTGAAATACCATGAGCCAGAGTACTGGAAATTCGGCGAATGGGGAAACAAGTACTTCCGTCACGCGAGCGGTCAGCTCTATGCCATCTCCAAGGATCTGGCCTCCTACATATCAATCAACCAGTAAGCAAATGTTAAGAATGTTTTGTGTTCCCTTGTGCCGACTGACTGAATTTTCTACGCACAAGTCAACACCTGCCCATGGCATCGCATCGCATCGCTGACCATAACCTAACCGTGATCATTGGATGGCGACATTTCAGGCATGTTCTCCACAAATATGCCAACGAGGATGTGTCGATAGGGGCATGGTTCATCGGAGTAGACGCCGAGCACGTCGATGATCGCCGGCTCTGTTGCGGCACGCATCCAGGTAACCCCTGGGACTTGGTTGCTTCCTCTTTGATGAAATTCGTCGGTGTTAAACATGCCAGTTAGCTACCACCTGTATGTAGCTGCTGATCAATATTTTAGCATTACAGCTTAGTCGACCTGTATGCAATCATTCGCAAGGCAGCGTAAGTATACTTTAATGTGTATGTAGTTTGGATCTGGAGCGGTTGCCAGTCAACTTCAGTAAGTAGGTGCGGTATCAGCTGTCATAAGCATGTGCTTCTCGACGTTGTTAAGAGTTCGTCATGTGCCATCAGTTTTTCGGGACATTAGACATCTCATCTTTCCTTCTCCATTTTTCTTTTAAAGAAGAAGGGCGCCTCTTCGTCTTAAAGTGTCACCGTCCCTTCTGAATGACTGACAGTTCACATCTGTAAATCATTTTTTCACAGAGATTTTGGAATATATTTGAGCTGATCTTTCTTGTCACAATTGTGCAGAATGTGAGCGGAAGGCTCAGGCGGGAAACGTATGCGCCGCGTCGTTCGACTGGAGCTGCAGCGGCATCTGCAAGTCGGCGGATCGGATCAAGGAGGTCCATCGGCGCTGCGGCGAGAGTGCGAACGCCATCTGGAACGCAACCTTCTAAACTGAAGATTCTTCAGACTGCTGAAAGGAGAAAGGCACATGATATCCACATATACAATCCATGCTTTAATCCTTTAACGGAGGGTGGCCGGATATCATAAGGATTAACCGGAATACGTCAAGATGGTGGATGAAAGAAAATTCGTTGGTGGCCCATACCAAGAGCGGGAGACGGTTGTACACTCACGTACAAGCACGGCCGACAGCAGGAGTCTTGTTCCTCTTCCTTACGTTCATTGTTTTTTCGTTTAATCTTTTAGTGGGTTGATTGACTAGGACTGTATCAGTGTACGTAGGGGAACTTTTCAGTTTTAGTGCTTGAGAAGATCCCGGGAAAATTACTTATAAAATACGAGAAGATAGTGGAGAGGGTGATGTGACGATAAAAGAGTGGAAGCAGAGGGAGGTCGACGGGGTTCTCCCCCACCATTCTTGCCAGATGCTCATCTCATCGGTGGTGATGTATGCTATCGAGTAATAACATAATAATAATGTTTTTTGGATTTCCAGTTGGAGGTGTGCGCCAGCGTACCCGTCGGATGGTCTTGCTTTTTTCCTTTCAGAAAATACATGGAAACTCTAAATTATTTTGTTGTGGTATTGATCTGATCATTGTAAGGTTTGTTGTATTCTTCCTTCGGGGACATCCGATAAAATTGGAACGATACAGAGGTTTGTTGTATTGGAGTTGTGGCGAGCCTACCCGTAGCCGTGGGATGATCTTCTTGCTTGTTTTCCTTCTATAAAATACGGAAAGTCTAAATTTTGTTGTTGTTGTTGTTGTTGTTTCTCTTTTTTGCAAGGGTAAATTTTGTTGTTGTTGTTGTTGTTGTTGTTGTTGTTATTGTTGTTGTTGTTGTTGTATTGATCCTTCTCCTTTCACTCGTCGCCCCTCCGAGTATCATGTCTCCAATCTCTGCAGTTAAGCGGTTCAAAAGCATGTATTGCTCAAGGAAAGCCCGGCTTTGAATTAACAAAGCCATCAACCGGCCAGGAGTACAAGACTTCAACTTACAACCAAGAACGAAAAAGGAAAGCGGAAATAAAGATACAATGTGCTCAGTAGAATAACTCGAAGGCAACGAGCACACACCACTCTTGCCATTGAACGCCGCAAAGCCGAAACTAGCTAACCTACTGAGGCGACGGGAGGAGGGCACCATCATGCATGTTTTGTGTCGTTGACAGCCACCATACATGCCTTCGTTCTAAAAAAAAGCATGTATTGCGAGAAATGAAAATTTATACATGTTCGCCAATATAATGTTCAATGTGTATTTAAAATATATTCATCATGTTCCTAAAGTGCTCACCATGTATTTAAAGGAACGTTGTGTATTTAAAAAGGTGTTATCACGTATGTGAAAAATGTTAATGACGTATTTTCAAAATGACCACCACCCATTCTTTAAACAAATCATCGAGTTTTAAAAAATCATCACATATTTCAAACCTGTTCACCACATATTATAAAAAGATTATTTATATTTTTAAGATGTTTATTGTGTATTTAAAAATGTTCACCAGGTAGTTGAAAAAAATGTCCATGTTCTATTTGAAGAAAAAGAACCCCTTTTACAATATTTAGAAAATCAATATCACATAATTTTAAAATTCTACATGTATTTAGTAAATGTTCACCCCATTTTTAAAAATTCATTATATATTTCAAATGTTCACCATGTATTTTACAAGTTCATCGTGTATTACAAAAAATTCACCAAGTATTTAAGAAATAGATCATTGTGTATATAAAAATGTTCATATCATCGATGAAAACAATTCATCGAGTATTCTTAAAATATTCATCATATAATTAAATTGTTAATATCATATTAAAATGTTCAATGAATATATATCTTACTCTATTATTTGAAAACAATGTTCACCAAGTATTACTAAATTGTTCACTGCATAATGCAAAAATGGTCACATTGGATTTAAAAAGGCACATATTTTATTTGAAAAATGGTCACGACATATTTGAAAAATCATGTATTTAGGAATTTTGCATAGTGTATCTGTTCATGTAGAAGAATCATGTAATAAAAAATTCATCACAATAACTAAAATTGAGAACACGTATAGGACAAATGTTTCCTACAAGCAGTGGTAGTTACCACCACTTGCGTTTTGTATGTTGTATGTAGTATCTATCGAAACCGAGAGTATGTATGTGTAGTATGTAGTATATAACAATGATTAGGTAGTATATATACTAATTTTTAGGTAGTATGTACCATTTTTGAGTATGCTTTTTTACGCATAAATATGTACGTATTTCATAAATATAACAAAACTATGGGCTCATATGCAATTTTTTCACGTAACTTGCTTTTAAATATCTTAGATATAGTATATGAACATATTTAAAAGTACACCGGTGGTAGGATGGATTTTCCCTATATATATATATATATATATATATATATATATATATATATATATATATACATACAGCATGGGGAAAATGTCTGAATTGTAAAAAGGAAAAAGT
This sequence comes from Aegilops bicornis, assembly GCA_021605145.1. Lineage (NCBI taxonomy): Eukaryota > Viridiplantae > Streptophyta > Magnoliopsida > Poales > Poaceae > Aegilops > Aegilops bicornis. Next base: position 575,459,405 of record CM038675.1, read on the forward strand.
ACAAGCATATATCAAGATGAGAAGTGAAAAGAAAGGGAGAAGGTTTTTAAAAAGTAAAAGGAAAAATGACCATAAAACTCAAAAGAAACATGGGAACAAAAAGGAAAAACAAGGAAGAAAAAAGGGCAAACATGATGAGAACAAAATAAGGTAAGAAAAAGTAAAAAAAAAAGCCTACGAAAATACTAAGAAACCCTCCTAAACACTGTGCGTGAAATAGAGTTTGGCTCCGAGAGATCCTTTTTGGGGGGGGAGGGGGGGGGGGGGGGGATATATATATTATGTGTTGCTTATTGCGACTCAATCGCGGGCAAATGCACAGGCGCCATGGTTGGGCCTCGCTTTCGTCAGAAGGCATCGCCTCACCAAACGCCCCTAGCGGGCTGTCCCAGCTGCAGGATTGTTCGTTTCTTACCTCTGTTCATTTATCTCTCTATTTTTTTACATTATTCATATTTTCAAAATATTATAAACACAAGTATTCCAAATATTTTTGTAAAGCGTCCATTGTACATTTAAAAAAAGCTCATGCAGTATAAAAAATGTTGATGAAACTTTCAGAAAATGTTTGTACAATTAAAAAGAGTTTGTGACGTTTAAAAAATGAGCATGCATGTCAGAAATATGTATGTAAAATTTTAAAATATACTTATACAATGTATACTTTTATTTATATAATTTAAGTAAAAACAATTACTATTAAAAAAATGCTTGTGACATGTTTTTTAAATGTTCACATGTTTCAAAAAAATGTTTTTGGCATTAAAAATATATATTTATACAATGTATTCCTGTGAAAATATCCAGATTAACATGTGTCTAGTCGCACCTTATCTTGATTTATTTTAAAAATATATAAATATCATAATATTTTAAAACTTATTTGTGGCAAACAAGGTCGAGTATTCTACTCACGTATGAAATTTTGCAACAAATGGCTTTTGTGCTCTTGGGCGCGGGTAATCACAAAATTGGATCTATACAGAAGTTACTATTCATGGCTTTTGAAGTTGCAAATTTGTTCCTTTTGCTGAAAAGAACACCAAAGCCATTTTCTTCTTGAAACTTCATATGTGAGTAGAATTCTTGGCCATGTTTGCCACAAAAAACTTCATAATTATTCCAAAAAAAATGAAAATTTTATAAACTAGAAGTCTATAAAGGGTGCTCATAGATCTAGGAACCAAAGATCCAAGTCTATATTCACGTATTTTATTTGGAAAATATTTAGCATGCATTCCAAAGAATATTCAAAACATGCACATCATGTACTTAAAGAGTGTTCGGCGTGTAGAAGAAAATCATGTGTACACGGAAAATGTACAACATCCACTGCAAAAAGGAAAACAAGAAACGAAAAAGTAAAGCAACCCGAAAAAATGAATAGGAAAACTAAAGAAACAAATAGATTACCCGAGATCTAACTTATATTACAGGGCCGGCCCGTTTACTCAGCTAGTGCTACATCTCGCGCTAGGTAAGATATGGGAGCTCCAATAGGGCGCCTTATGCGCCGGTTGACGCAACTGGCGCCAAGTGCACCATGCTACTGGGCTGGCCCATGAACACGCAGGGGCAGTGCAAACAATATATTTATGTCACGAAAAACCACCACAGAATGTCGCTCTTATGAGGATTCGAACCTGCGCCAGTTAGCTCCGGTTCATGGTTGGCTAAACACTAGGGGCTCGTTTGGTTGCTCGTATATGGGCCAACCAGGCCCGCGCGGGACGAAAACTGAAGGAAATATGCCCTAGAGGCAATAATAAAGTTATTATTTATTTCCTTATTTCATGATAAATGTTTATTGTTCATGCTAGAATTGTATTAACCGGAAACATAATACATGTGTGAATACATAGACAAACAGAGTGTCACTAGTATGCCTCTATTAGACTAGCTTGTTAATCAAAGATGGTTATGTTTCCTAACCATAGACAAAGGAGTTGTCATTTGATTAACAAGGTCACATCATTGGTTGAATGATCTGATTGACATGACCCATTCCATTAGCTTAGCACCCGATCGCTTAGTATGTTGCTATTGCTTTTATCCATGACTTATGCATGTTCCTATAACTATGAGAATATGCAACTCCTGCTTACTGAGGAACACTTTGGTACTACCAAACGCCACAACGAATCGGGTGATTATAAAGGAGTACTACAGGTGTCTCCAAAGGCGTATGTTGGGTTGGCGATTTCGAGATTAGGATTTGTCACTCCGATTGTCGAAGAGGTATCTCTGGGCCCTCTCGGTAATACACATCACTAAGCCTTGCAAGCATTACAACTAATGAGTTAGCTGTGAGATGATGTATTACGGAACGAGTAAAGAGACTTGCCAAGAACGAGATTGAACTAGGTATTGGATACCGACGATCGAATCTCTGCAAGTAACATACCGATGACAAAGGGAACAACGTATGTTGTTATGCGGTCTCGACCGATAAAGATCTTCAGAGAATATGTAGGAGCCAATATGGGCATCCAGTCCCGCTATTGGTTATTGACCGGAGACGGTCTCGGTCATGTCTACATTGTTCTCGAACCGTAGGGTCCGCGACGCTTAAGGTTTCGATGACGGTTATATTATGAGTTTTGTGTATTTTGATGTACCAAGGAGTTCGAGTCCCGGATGTGATCACGGACATGACGAGGAGTCTCGAAATGATCGAGACATAAAGATTGATATATTGACGGCTATATTCGGACACCGGAAAGGTTCCGGAAGTTTCCGGAGAAAATCGGAGTGCCGAGGGGTTACCGGAACCCTGGGAAGTAATGGGCCTTATTGGGCCAAAGGGGAGAGAGAGGGTCGCACTGTGAGGTGGCGCGCGCCCCATGGGGAGTCCGACTGGACAAGGAGGGGGCGCGCCCCTTCCTCTCCCTCTCCCTCTCTTTCCTTCCCTTCCTCCTTCCTAGTTGGACTAGGAAAGGGAGTCCCACTCCCACTAGGAGGAGGACTCCCTCCCTTGGCGCGCCTCCTAAGGCCGGCCGGCCCTCCCCTTGCTCCTTTATATACGGGCGGGGGCACCCTAGAACACACAAGTTGATCCTTGAGATCGCTCCTTAGCCGTGTGCGGTGCCCCCTCCACCATATTTCACCTCGGTCATATCGTAGCGGTGCTTAGGCGAAGCCCTGCCACAAGAGAACATCAAGATCGTCACCACGCCGTCAGGCCGACGGAACTCTCTCCCCGAGCTTTGGCCGGATCGGAGCTCGAGGAGCGCCACCGAGCTGTACGTGTGCCAAGAACTTCGGAGGCGCCGGAGTAACGGCGCTGGATCGGTTGGATCGCGAGGAGAACATACGACTACTTCCTCTACGCCAGATCGCCCGCTTCGGTCTACAAGGGTACGTGAGACAACACTCTCCCCTCTCGCTGCTATGCATCACCATGATCTTGCGTGTGCGTAGGAAATTTTTGAAATTACCACGTTCCCCAACAAAGGGCATCCGAGCCTAGGTTTTTATGGTTTGATGTTTTGCACGAGTAGAACACAAGTGAGTTGTGGGCGATACAAGTCATACCGCCTACCAAAGATGTCATACTTTGGTTCAGCGGTATTGTGAGATGAAGCGGCCCGGACCGACATTACGCCAGACGCTTACGCGAGACTGGTTTCACTGCTACGCAGCACTCGTGCTTAAAGGTGGCTGGCGGGTGTCTGTCTCTCTCACTTTAGTTGAACTGAAAAGTGGCTACGCCCGGTCCTTGAGAAGGTTAAACGGAGTCTAATTGACGAAGTATCGTTGTGGTGTTGATGCGTAGGTGAGATTGGTTCTTACTTAAGCCCATAGCAGCCACGTAAAATTTGCAACAACAAAGTAGAGGACGCCTAACTTGTTTTTGGGGCATGTTGTGATGTGATATGGTCAAGACGTGATGCTATATTTTATTGTATGAGATGATCATGTTTTGTAACCGAAGTTATCGGCAATCGGTCGGAGCCATATGGTTGTCGCTTATTGTATGAAATGCAACGCCTCTATAATTGCTTTACTTTATCACTAAGCGGTAGCGATAGTCGAGAAGCAATAGATGGCGAAACGACAACGATGCTACGATGGAGATCAAGGTGTCGCTACCGGTGACGATGGTGATCACGACGGTGCTTCGAGATGGAGATCACAAGCACAAGATGATGATGGCCATATCATATCACTTATATTGATTGCATGTGATGTTTATCCTTTATGCATCTTATTTTGCTTTGATTGACGGTAGCATTTTAAGATGACCTCTCACTAAAATTATCAAGTAGTGTTCTCCCTGAGTATGCACCGTTGCCAAAGTTCGTCGTGCCGAGACACCACGTGATGATCGGGTGTGATAAGCTCTACGTCCATCTACAACGGGTGCAAGCCGCTTTTGCACACGCAGAATACTCGAGTTATACTTGACGAGCCTAGCATATGCAGATATGGCCTCTAACACGGAGACCGAAAGGTCGAAAGCGTGAATCATATAGTAGATATGATCAACATAAGATGTTCACCATTGAAAACTACTCCATCTCACGTGATGATCGGTTATGGTTTAGTTGATTTGGATCACGTGATCACTTAGATGACTAGAGAGATGTCATCTAAGTGGGAGTTCTTAAGTAATATGATTAATTGAACTTAAATTTATCATGAACTTAGTACCGATAGTATCTTGCTTGTCTATGTTTGTTTATAGATAGATGGCTCGTGTTGTTCCGTTGAATTTTAATGCGTTCCTTGAGAAAGAAAAGTTGAAAGATGATGGTAGCAATTACACGGATCGGGTCCAGAATCTCGAGGATTATCCTCATTGCCGCCTGTAAGAGTTACGCCCCGGATGCACCGCTAGGTGCCAGGCCTCGCTGGCCGATGTAACCGACGACGTTAAGAACGTCCCGCGAGCAAAGCTGATGACTACTATATAGTTCAGTGTGCCATGCTTTACGGCTTAGAACCGGGTCTTCAACGACGTTTTGAACGTCATGGAGCATATGAGATGTTCCAGGAGTTGAAGTTGATATTTCAACAAAATGCCCGGATTGAGAGATATAAGTCTCCAATAAGTTCTATAGCTGCAAGATGGAAGAGAATGGGTCTGTCAAAGGAGCACATACTCGTAATGTCCGGGTATTACAATCACTTGACTCAACCGGGAGTTGATCTTCCGGATGATTGTGTCATTGATGTAATTCTTCAATCAACGCCACCAAGCTACAAAGGCTTCATGATGAACTATAATATGCAAGGGTTAGTAAAGACTATGCTCGAGCTCTTCGCAATGCTAAAGGCTGGAGGTAGAAATCAAGAAGGAGCATCAAGTGTTGATGGTCAATAAGACCACTAGTTTCAAGAAGAAAGGCAAAGGGAAGAAGAAGGGAACTTCAAGAAGAACAGCAAACAAGTTGTCGCTCAGGAGAAGAAACCCAAGTCTGGACCTAAACCTGAAATCGAGTGCTTCTACCGCAAGCAGACCGGTCATCGGAAGCGGAGCTGCCCCAAGTATTTGGCGGATAAGAAGGATGGCAAGGTGAACAAAGGTATATGTGATATACATGTTATTGATGTGTACCTTACTAGAGCTCGCAGAGCACTGGTATTTGATAATCGGTTCTCATATAATATTTGCAACTCAAACAGGGACTATGGATTGCTTAACACCGGCAAAGGACGAGGTGACGGCGCGCTGGGAAATGGTTCCAAAGTCGATGTAATCGCGGTCGGCACGCTACCTCTACATCTACCTTCGGGATTAGTTTTAGACCTAAATAATTGTTATTTGGTGCCGCGTTGAGCATGAACATTATATCCGGATCTTGTTTGATGCGAGACGGTTATTCATTTAAATCAGAGAATAATGGTTGTTCTATTTATATGAATAATATCTTTTATGGTCATGCACCCTTGAAGAGTGGTCTATTTTTAATGAATCTCGATAGTAGTGATACACATATTCATAATGTTAAAACCAAAAAATGCAGAGTTGATAATGATAGTGCAACTTATTTGTGGCACTGCCGGTTAGGTCATATAGGTATAAAGCGCATGAAGAAACTCCATCTTGATGGACTTTTGGAGTCACTTGATTATGAATCACTTGGCACTTAAGTAACCGTGCCTCATGGGCAAGATGACTAAAACCCGCTTCTCCGGTACTATGGAGAGAGCAACAGATTTGTTGGAAATCATACATACAGATGTATGTGGTCCAATGAATGTTGAGGCTCGTGGCGGATATCGTTATTTTCTCACCTTCACAGATGATTTAAGCAGATATGGGTATATCTACTTAATGAAACATAAGTCCGAAACATTTGAAAAGTTCAAAGAATTTCAGAGTGAAGTTGAAAATCATCGTAATAAGAAAATAAAGTTTCTACGATCTGATCGTGGAGGCGAATATTTGAGTTACGAAGTTTGGTCTACATTTGAAACAATGCGGAATAGTTTCAAGAACTCACGCCACCCGAACACCACAGCGCAATGGTGTGTCCGAACGTCAGAATCGCACTTTACTAGATATGGTGCGATCTATGATGTCTCTTACAGATTTACCGCTATCGTGTTGGGGTTATGCTCTTGAGACGGCCGCATTCACGCTTGAATAGAACACCGTCAAAATCCGTTGAGACGACACCTTATGAACTATGGTTTAGCAAGAAACCAAAGTTGTCGCTTTCTTAAAGTTTGGGGATGCGATGCTTATGTGAAAAAGCTTCAACCCGATAAGCTCGAACCTAAATCGAGAAATGTGTCTTCATAGGATACCCAAAGGAGACAGTTGGGTACACCTTCTATCACAGATCCAAGGCAAGACATTTGTTGCTAAGAATGGATCCTTTCTAGAGAAGGAGTTTCTCTCGAAAGAAGTGAGTGGGAGGAAAGTAGAACTTGATGAGGTAACTGTACCTTCTCCCTTATTTGAAAGTAGTTTATCACAGAAACCGGTTTCTACGACATCTACACCAAATAGTGAGGAAGTTGATGATGTTGATCATGAAACTTCAGATCAAGTTACTAAACCTCGTAGGTCAACAAGAGTAAGATCCGCACCAGAGTGGTACGGTAATCCTGTTCGGAAGTCATGCTACTAGATCATGATGAACCTACGAACTATGAAGAAGCGATGGTGAGCCCAGATTCCATAAAATGGCTTGAGGCCATGAAATCTGAGATGGGATCCATGTATGAAAACAAAGTGTGGACTTTGGTTGACTTGCCCGAGGGTCGGCAAGCAATAGAAAACAAGTGGATCTTCAAGAAGAAGACCGACGCCGACGGTAACATTATCGTCTACAAAGCTCGACTTGTCGCAAAGGGTTTTCGACAAGTTCAAGGGATTGACTACGATGAGACCTTCTCACCCGTAGCGATGCTTAAGTCTGTCCGAATCATGTTAGCAATTGCCGCATTTTATGATTATGAAATTTGGCAAATGGATGTAAAGACTGCATTCCCGAATGGATTTCTTGAAGAGGAGTTGTATATGATGCAACCGTAAGGTTTTATCGATCCAAAGGGAGCTAACAAAGTGTGCAAGCTCCAAATGATCCATTTATGGATTGGTGCAAGCATCTCGGAGTTGGAATAAACGCTTTGATAGTATGATCAAAGCATTTGGGTTTATCTGCACTTTTGGAGAAGCCTCAGATTTACAAGAAAGTGAGTGGGAGCTCAGTAGCATTTACGATATTATATGTAGATGACATATTACTAATCGTAAATGATATAGAATTTCGGATAGCATAAAGGGATACTTGAATGAGAGTTTTTCGATGAAGGACCTCGGTGAAGCTGCTTACATATTGGGCATCAAAATCTATAGAGATAGATCAAGACGCTTAATTGGACTTTCACAAAGCACATACCTTGACAAAATTTTGAAGAAGTTCAAAATGGATCAAGCAAAGAAAGGGTTCTTGCCTGTGTTACAAGGTGTGAAGTTGAGTAAGACTCAATGCCCCACCACCGCAGAAGATAGAGAGAAAATGAAAGATGTTCCCTATGCCTCAGCCATAGGCTCTATCATGTATGCAATGCTGTGTACTGCACTGATGTGTGCCTTGCTATAAGCTTAGCAGGAGGTACCAAAGTAATCCAGAGTGGATCATCGGACAGCGGTCAAGAACATCCCGAAATACACGAAAAGGACTAAGGATATGTTTCTCAGATATGGAGGTGACAAAGAGCTCATCATAAACGGTTACGTTGATGCAAGCTTTGACATCGATCCGGACGATTCTAAATCGCAAACCGGTACGTATTTACACTAAATGGAGGAGCTGTCATTGGTGCAGTTCTAAACAAAGCGTCAGAAGCGGGATCTACATGTGAAGCGGAATACATAGCAGCAGGAAGCAGCTAATGAAGGAGTCTCGAGTTCATATCCGATCTAGGTGTCATACCTAGTGCATCGGGTCCAATGAAAATCTTTTGTGACAATATCGAGCAATTGCTTTAGCAAAGGAATCCAGATTTCACAAGAGAACCAAACACATCAAGAGACGCTTCAATTCCATCCGGGACTTAGTCCGTGGGAGACATAGAGATTTGCAAGATACATACGGATCCGAATGTAGCGCATCTGCTTGACTAAGCCTCTTCCACGAGCAAAACATGATCAAAGCACCAAGACTCTATGGGTGTTTGGATGATTACTTTGTAATCTAGTTTATTGTCTCTAGTGCAAGTGGGAGACTGAAGGAAATATGCCCTTGAGGGATTAATATAGTTATTATTTATTTCCTTATTTCATGATAAATGTTTTTTGTTCATGCTAGAATTGTATTAACCTGAAACATAATACATGTGTGAATACATAGACAAACAGAGTGTCACTAGTATGCCTCTACTAGACTAGCTTGTTAATCAAAGATGGTTATGTTTCCTAACCATAGACAAAGGAGTTGTCATTTGATTAACAAGGTCACATCATTGGTTGAATGATCCGATTGACATGACCCATTCCATTAGCTTAGCACCCGATCGCTTAGTACGCGTTGCTATTGCTTTTATCCATGATTTATGCATGTTCCTATAACTATGAGAATATGCAACTCCTGCTTACCGGAGGAACACTTTGGGTACTACCAAACGTCACAACGTGAATCGAAAGTGATTATAAAGGAGTACTACAGGTGTCTCCAAAGGCGTATGTTGGGTTGGCGTATTTCGAGATTAGGATTTGTCACTCCGATTGCTCTGGAGAGGTATCTTTGGGCCCTCTCGGTAATACACATCACTAAGCCTTGCAAGCATTACAACTAATGAGTTAGTTGTGAGATGATGTATTACGGAACGAGTAAAGAGACTTGCCAGTAACGAGATTGAACTAGGTATTGGATACCGACGATCGAATCTCGCAAGTAACATACCGATGACAAAGGGAACAACGTATGTTGTTATGCGGTCTGACCGATAAAGATCTTCAGAGAATATGTAGGAGCCAATATGGGCATCCAGGTCCCGCTATTGGTTATTGATTGGGAGACGTGTCTCGGTCATGTCTACATTGTTCTCGAACCGTAGGGTCCGCACGCTTAAGGTTTCGATGACGGTTATATTATGAGTTTTGTGTATTTTGATGTACGAAGGAGTTCGAGTCCCGGATGTGATCACGGACATGACGAGGAGTCTCGAAATGATCGAGACATAAAGATTGATATATTGACGGCTATATTCGGACACCGGAAAGGTTCCGGAAGTTTCAAGAAAATCGGAGTGCCGAGGGGTTACCGAACCCCCTGGGAAGTAATGGGCCTTATTGGGCCAAGGGGAGAGAGAGGGCCGCACCAGGAGGTGGCGCCCCCATGGGGAGTCCGACTGGACAAGGAGGGGGGCGCGCCCCTTCCCTCTCCCTCTCCCTCTCTTTCCTTCCCCTTCCTCCTTCCTAGTTGGACTAGGAAAGGGGAGTCCTACTCCCACCAGGAGGAGGACTCCCCTCCCTTGGCGCGCCTCCTAAGGCCGGCCGGCCCTCCCCTTGCTCCTTTATATCACGGGGCAGGGGGCACCCTAGAACACACAAGTTGATCCTTGAGATCGCTCTCAGCCGTGTGCGGTGCCCCTCCACCATATTTCACCTCGGTCATATCAGAAGCGGTGCTTAGGCGAAGCCCTGCGTCAAGAGAACATCAAGATCGTCACCACGCCGCCGTCGATGTAACTCTCTCCCCGGAGCTTTGTTGGATCGGAGCCTGAGGAGCGTCACCGAGCTGTACGTGTGCCAAGAACTCGGAGGCGCCGGAGTAACGTCGCTGGGATCGGTTGGATCGCGAGGAGAACGTACGACTACTTCCTCTACATTGTGATCGCTTCCGCTTCGGTCTACAAGGGTACGTAGACAACACTCTCCCCTCTCGTTGCTATGCATCACCATGATCTTGCGTGTGCGTAGGATTTTTTTTGAAATTACTACGTTCCCCAACAAAAACCAGCTCTTTGGTTGCCTGGGCTGCACACACGTCCCGGCCCGCACGAAACTTAAAAGCAGTTCTGGGACAGGCCCGCGAGCTACTACCCAATCGGCGGTTTCTCCACAGCCAGGCTGAGCGCGCCCACGCATGGATCCTCTCTGCATGCCTCGGGAAGCGTGAGAGACGGGACGAGACGTCTCATAACACCCCCTCCCTCTCCTGTCACTGCCCATTCCCTTTCACACCACTCCCCCTCACTCTCCTCTCACCGCTGGCCCCTTCCTCTTCTCTCCTCTCCTTCGATGAGTCAACCTCCGTCATGCCGTCCACTGACCCCCATCAGCGCCGGCAACAACCGCATCCACGGGCGGTGGGTTGCCGGCTTGGATAATTCTGGGGTCGATCTGACGCGGGCTTTGCACGCGCCCTCCACTATCTGCACCAGGCCGCCTCGTCTGATCAATCTGGTGTTGGCTGCTCCGCCTCCGCCCCTGTTACCGGACCTGGAGGTCCTGGGTTCGGTGGCGCCGCCGGTGGGGGTCGGCAACCCGACTCTGCACGGAACCCCTGTGCTGGGGGGGGGGGGTTACCCCCATCCAAGGGTTTTCTCTGGGCATCGCCGCAGGCCCATGGACGACGGCGACCTCTCCTCGACCACGTGTGTGGCCAGGAGCACCGGGCCAATGCTGATGGCCGTCGGCGTTGGTGGCTCCTCCTCCTCCTCGCCCGCCATCTCCTTCCCGCTGGGGTTTCCTCCCCGGCCGGCATACGCTCAAACTCCACCCACTCCGGTAAGAACAATCCCTCTGCTCGTAGATTTGTAGGTTAGGGTTTTTGCTCCGATGAGATATGAATTGATTTGATTCGATTGGAATCGAATCGAATTGGTTCCTTCTTGTGCGGTACTGTTCATAGGCAGGGTAGTGTTCTTGCTTGTTCTGTGTTTCATGTGCATGCCTAGTATAGTGTTCATAGGCATGCAAGATTAGATTGTGCTTAGTGCTTATGATGTAGAATGTGTTCTTGGGCATGGTGGATAGGTTTTTTGACTGATGTTCATGCCTACTAGTGTTCATGATGTACAATTTTTTCATGGCCATGGTAGATTGTGTTTGATATTCACCATTAGTGCTCCTGTGCAATAATTTGTTCATGATGCTAGCCATATTGTTGTTGTCTTTGGTGTTCCTCCTACTTATTCATGTGCATGTTATGTAGATTGGTGTGCTATTCATGTTCATACTTAGGGTTCATGGGCATGCTAGCTATAGTGGTGTTGTGTTGTCTTTGATGTTCCTGCTTAGGGTTCCAGTACAAATGTGCATGCTAGGTTTACGTGCGTGATTCTCATAGTAGGTAGGACCAATGTGTTTGCTACTCACTACTTCCCGTGGAATAAACATCCAATTACATAAGTGACTATACAGATCATTCGCACACACCTCAATAAACAATTGCATGCATTCTAAATTAGGAGAAACGATCATCTAGTCATCTACTTTTTGTGACGCTCCCGCCACTGCTCTGTGGCTCGATCCCTCGTCTGGGGCAGGAAGAAGACACTCCCTCATGTCAACGATCTGCATGTATGTCGGTGTCAAAACCGGCGGATCTCGGGTAGGGGGTCCCGAACTGTGCGTATAGGCGGATGGTAACAGGAGACAAGGGACACGATGTTTTTACCCAGGTTCGGGCCCTCTCGATGGAGGTAATACCCTACTCCTGCTTGATTAATATTGATGATATGGGTAGTACAAGAGTAGATCTACCACGAGATCAAGGAGGCTAAACCCTAGAAGCTAGCCTATGGTATGATTGTTGTTCGCCCCACGGACTAAAACCCTCCGCTTATATAGACACCGGATAGGTTAGGTTACACAGTAGTCGGTTACAATGGTAGGAGAACTACATATCCGTATCGCCAAGCTTGCCTTCCACGCCAAGGAAAGTCCCATCCGGACACGGACTAAGTCTTCAATCTTGTATCTTCATAGTCTTGGAGTCCGCCGTGATGATAGTTAGGCTATCCGGACACCCCTAGTCCAGACTCCTCAAGAGCTCTCGAATCAGGCTTCAATGACGACGAAGTTCGGGCGCATATTGTCTTCGCATTGCAAGGCGGGTTCTTTCTCCGAATACTTCATAGAAGGTTTTGAACACAAGGATAGTGTCCGGCTCGCAAAACAAGTTCCACATACCACCGTAGAGAGAATAACTTTTGCACAGATCTGCTGACGTATTCCGCGGGCGTGACATCACACCACGGGCGAGGCCTTTACATGAATCGGTTTACTTGTTCCACCTCGGTAGCGTTTAGCGAGGCGGTTTCGGCACGCCTTATCAAAGCATAGATCGTGCCCCTTATTCCGGGATTCCCATCAATACGGACGTGGGTAACCCATCCGCGCCATTGATTACGGGCGCTTGGGAGATAAGCGAGTTTTACCGGGCTGGTGGGGACGATAACTCCGTCCCGTCCATATAAGGGGATAAGGATCCACCTTTTTCACCTACGCCTTCTTCCTCCTTTGCTCATCCATTTTCGCGCACTCGAGATCCAGCGCCCAAGTTCGCACACCCCACCTCAACCTTCTCCAACTATGTCCAGAGCGGGAGGCAGGTGGGTGGCCTCCTCCATCATGGAGGGGCACATCACAAGACTGCGGGAGGCCGGATACTTGCCCGGCGACATCGCGTGTCGGCTACCCGACGAGGGGCAGCTCATTCCAACCCCCAGGCCCCATGAGAGGGTGGTGTTTCTCCCCCACTTCCTCAGTGGACTAGGTTTTCCACTTCACCCATTTGTCCGGGGGCTCATGTTCTACTACGGCCTGGACTTCCACGACCTGGCCCCGAATTTCATCCTCAACATCTCGGCGTTCATCGTCGTGTGCGAGGCCTTCCTATGCATCCAGCCCCACTTCGGGATTATGGCTGAAGATGTTCAATGTCAGGACGAAGGTAGTGGGCGGCCGCCAAGCGGAGTGCGGAGGCGCCATGGTTGGCAAGATGGCCAAAGTCCTATGGCTCGAGGGCTCCTTCGTGGAGATAATAAAGGGGTGGCAATCGGGGTGGTTCTACATCACCGAGCCGCGCGACCCCAAATGGGTGGCGGCCCCCGAATTCAGATATTGCTTCCCCACACGGCTCTCGTCATGGAAAGAGACGGGCCTGACGTGGGGGAATTCGGATGAGCTATCCGGGCTCCAAACATGCGTCCGAAACCTGGTGGAAAAGAATCTCAGGCTTGTCAACGTAATCCAGGTGATGCTCATCCGCCAGATTCTCCCATGCCAACAATGGGCCTTCAAATTGTGGGAGTTCGATCCGGCACAACACTCAACTCTAAAAAGGCTCTTTGACACTACGTACGAAGATGCCCGAAGGTGCTGTTCAAGGGCGCCGAGGCTCTACATCCGCCATCAAGATCGCGAATTCAGCTCGCAGTGTCAAGCCAGCGAGGTGAGTTATTTTACCCTTTATGGGACTCTTTTTCATAGTTTGACTCTATGCGGGATCTAAAACTCCCTAACCTTTAACAGATCGGTTGAAGACGCCCGGACAGGTTAATCGTCCGGCCTTTTGCCGAAGACCCATGGACGCCCGATTGACGGGCTGCTGGCTCAGACCTCATGTGGTGCCGTAGAAGAAGGCTAAGAAGGAGGCAACGGAACTCAAGGAGCTCCTAACGCTGGTGTTGTCGATTCTCAAGCAGAATCTTCTCTTGAGGACGAGGAGGAGGAAAGAAGCCTCTCCCGGGGAGGAGAGGAAAAGGAAGGCCGCCTAACCGGGAGGTCGGAGGGTCCAAGAAGGGAAGAACCCTTCCTCCGGACTTCTCCACCAACGTCGACAACAACGAGGAGGATTGGCCAACAAGGGCCAAGCCCCTGGCGAGATCGTAAGTGTCCGGATACCCATGGCTTTTTCATTGCATAGTGTTCTCTAATGCCGAAAAATCATGCAGCCCGCCCAAGGGCGAGTTCGCCGCTTCGTCGAGCGGGTCCTCGGGTTCGCCGGAAATGGAGAGTACTGCTTCCGGCCGCCTCCTCGCCTCATGCTGCGGACGACGCCGAGGTGGTGCCCCAAGGGGGCCTGGTCAAGAGGAGGTGGCGCAGAGGCGCCACAAGGCAACCTCCGGACTCCAGCGTTGGGGGCGAGACCTCAGGCTCTAAGCCCACCCTTGTCCGGACTCCATAACGGAGCCTTCTGCGGCTCCAATTCCGGCAAGCGCCCCTTCAGAAGAAGGGTAAGACGCCGTGTCCTCCGCCCAACCGGAGGCATCGGATAACTTCTTTGGAGGCGCTTAATAGCGCCTCCATCAGGAGGAGCACCGCACTGTTATGAGTGCGGTGATCCCAATTCGATCCGCCAAGAGCGGGCCGACCAAGCCTGCATCAGCCTTCTAACAGGCTTTGAGGTAAGTTTAGAATATGTAAAAATATTACCGCATAGACAAGAGTTCTCGATGCTTAGTTCGTGTTCGGAAAGAAAAGCCGGACTAAGGATCTAAAAAGATATACGCAGGAGTCTAACATAAGTATGTCAATATGGGAATGCAAAGGCGCCGCTGACCTCTGCCAAGACCCATCATGGAGGTCAATGTATTGAAGCAGAGCCTCGAGCGGTCCGAGAACGAGCTCGGCCTTGCCAAGAAGCAGCTCGAGGACAAGGAAGGTAAGTAATACCTTATGAAAGAAATACCTTATAGAAAGGTTTCAGTTGCAAAAAATAACAGGAATAACATGGGTACTGCAGGGCCACGAACGAGGTGGCGACCACAAGGAAGCGGTGTCCGTGGGTCGAAAACAAAGCGGCTCATGAACGCACCGAGCGAGAGAAGGGGAGGCGCAATGGCGGAGGTGCGGCAAGAGCTCTGTGCTCGTGGAAAACACGAGGGTTTGGAGCGTGACTCAAGACCCGAGAGTCCGAGCTTGCTTCGGCTCTTGAGAGTGCCAAAGCTGCTAAGGCCGAGGCCCAAAAGCCCTCCAGAGATTGAGGCAATAAAGAAGACCGCAGCGGTAAGGCATTCTTTATGCAGAGCAAGCATGTGAAAGTGAATTACCTATTACTTACCTGCATTCGGAGCTCTCCAGAGCGCACGCAGATCTGCCTCGTAGTGTATCGGATGCCGCCGCGTTCTACCGCGCCAAGGAGGGAGCTCGACGGAGAAGGTGTTCTCGGTCTCAAGATGTCGAGGCCGGACATCCGTGCCCCTAAGCGACCAGTTGAAGCAGCTGGTCGAGCTCCACAAGGTCGCCGAACAGGCCATGAAGGGCCTCATAGTTCGGTGTGGCCATTGGAAGCCATGCCGGAGCTACTTTGGGCTAGTGCGGCTCTTTGGTGGACGCCCGTCCTGTGATTGAAGTCATCAAGCGCCCGTCTGCATTGAAGGTGTCCGCCGGGCCCTTGCCCATGCTAAAGTGCACCGGGGCAAGCTGGATGCGGAGAAGCTTGTGACGGACGGGCCACCAAGGGCAAGGAGCATCGCACGCCCAAAATGTACTATGAGGGCCTCCTGAAGGGTGCCCGCTAATAGCGGATGAGTGCTCCAAAGATGTAATTTTTGAATAGACTCGCATTTGTTATCCCGTACAATCGAAAACTTGTTCATATGCGCTTAAGCAACGCTTGTTAATTTAAAATATTACCTTCAGGCGGCCGCTTATCAAATTTGAGAGATGGCAAGTCGTTGGCTTCAGCCCCATGCCACGAAAGTGCGGTGTTCGGGATAAACTTGAGCACTCTTGTTCCCATCCTTGGGTCCATCTAGGAGGCGCCAACGCAACGAACAAGGCAAACAGACTTATAATGCTTGAACACTCTCACTTAGTCAGAGAATTCTATAATTTTAAATTTCAAATAAGCCCCTAGTATTCGGAAGACCGAGTTTGGGCGCTATCCACGCCTTGGCCGGACAATTCCGGTTCCTCGCTCTAAGCGGCATAAGTCTTTAGGGACCCGAAAAAACCTCTCAAACAGCGACCGGCTCTCACCCTATCATGACGGTCAGTTTTAGCTTTCTCCACTGAGGTGCTCAACCCAGCTCAATTGGGGCACAATCGCAGTGGTTCTCCCGGTGCTACCTTAGCCGATATAACGGAACGTAAGGTACCAAAACACGGAGCCGCAAACCCAACTATTGACCCAAGACATGATTCGGAGCCGATGCATATAATGCTATAAGTTCGGGTGCCGCACTTGTGAAAGTGTTCGGACTTATCACACCATACTTTTGGGGTACTTAAGCCCCTGGTGTATTGGCCGTACCAAAGTGTACGGGTGCAACATGTCATAAAATGAACATATATATAGATAAAGAAAGGAATGCAATAATAGGCAAAAGCTATGTATTGTTTATTCGAAAAGGTACTGCAATGAAGGCAGAACGATACAAATAGTGCGATAAGCAAGGGATGGGACTATCTAACATGTCCCCCTCCAGGGGTAAGCTGCGGGATGGTATGTAAAACATGTATAATGCTCGTAATAGAGACCACCTGAACACTCGACGTAGCTCTCTGCTTCCCTGGCTGTTGCATCGTGAGTTCGGCGGTTCTAGTGCCGGATAGGACTTCTGGAAAACGGAGTCCAGAAAGTAAGAAAAAGGAAGAAAAAAGAAAAAAGAAAAAAGAAAAAGAATGACACAATCAGGAGCCCCTAGTGCGGTTGAGCCGCATTCCGGGCGTGCCGTGGTCGTGCCCCTCCCCTTATGCCCATGGTATCTCCAGAGCATAGTTATGCATGCGTAGTACTGGCTTCGCAATTTCGCGAGGGCTAGGGTTGGGGCCGGATTGCTACGAGTGCTTGAATCGTGCCAGGCGGTCCTGTTGTAGGTTACTCCGGGCGCGCTTGACAGTGTCCGGACGCTTAGTGGCCGGACTCATGAATTGCTGTGAGAGGCTGCTTTGCACCTCCGCCGCGAGGGCCGCCGTGTGCTCCTCCGTTCGGAGAGAGCGTTCGGTGTTTCCATTGACCGTGATTACTCCTCGAGGGCCTGGCATCTTGAGCTTGAGGTATGCGTAGTGCGGCACCGCATTGAACTTTGCAAATGCGGTTCATCCGAAAGCGATGCATGATAGCCGCCATGAACGGGACGATGTCGAAGATTAACTCTTCGCTCGGAAGTTATCCGGGGATCCAAGACCACTTCGAGTGTAATCGAGCCTGCATACAATTGGCCTCTAACCGGTATGACGCCTTTAAAGGTCGTCTTTGTAGGTTTAATCCTTGAGGGTCTATGCCCATTTTGCACACCGTATCCTCGATAAAGCGTGTTCAGTTGCTACCGCCGTCCATCAGGACTTTGGTGAGGTGAAATCCGTCAATAATTGGGTCAAGAACCAATGCGGCGAAACCGCCGTGACGGATGCTAGTGGGGTGGTCCCTTCGATCGAAGGTGATCGGGCAGGAAGACCACGGATTGAACTTCGGGGCGACTGGCTCTATCGCATATACGTCCCTTAGTACACGCTTCCGCTCCCTTTTGGGTATATGGGTTGCGTATATCATGTTCACCGTCCGCACTTGTGTGGGAAAACCCTTCTGTCCTCTATTGTTCGGCGGCGGGCTCTTCCTCGTCATCGCTATGCAGCGCCTTGTCGTTGAGTTCGCACTTAACTTGCTCGCTTGCTTGAACACCCAACAATCCCTGTTGGTGTGATTGGCTGAGTTTTCGAGGGTGCCATGTATCCGCACAAGCGATCGAGTATTCGGTCCAAGTTGGACGGGCCTGAGTATTTCTTTTGAATGGCTTCTTCCGCTGACCGGGTTGAGAGCCTCACGAATCCGGCATTGACGCATCGTATCTTCAGCATTATCGCCGTTAACGCGGCGCTTTTCTTGTTGCGACGCGACCGCCATTGCTGTCCTTGGTATCCGAACTATCAGGGTGTTTGGCCAAGTTGTTGCTTCGAGCTAGCCAGTTGTCCTCTCCCGCGCAAAAGCGGGTCATGAGTGTTGTGAGAGCAGCCATGGATTTCGGCTTTTCCTGTCCTATGTGCCGGGCAAGCCATTCGTCGTGGATGTTATGTTCGAAGGCTGCAAGGGCCTCAGCATCCTGACGATCAACGATTTGATTTTTCTTTGTTAGGAACCGTGTCCGTAATTGTCCGGCCGATTCTTACAGCTGCTGAATTATATGATCGAGATCATCGGCGTCGGTGGTCGCACATATGTGCCCCGGAAGTTATCAAGGAATGCGGCTTCCGTGTCCTCCCAACAACCAATTGATTCTGGCCGGCAAGCTGTTGAGCCAATGCCGAGCTGGTCCTTTAAGCTTGAGTGGGAGGTATTTGATGGCATGTAGATCATCACCGCGGGCCATGTGGATATGGAGGAGATAGTCCTTGATCCGCACCGCAGGATCTGTGGTACCATCGTATGATCACGGTGTTTACGGGTTTGAAGCCCTCGGGATTTGATGATCCATTACTTCATATGTGAAGCATAGTGGGTGTCTTGGCGCCTCTGTATTGGGCTATATTACGACGTAGCTCATATGAGCTTTGTCTCATCGTGTTCGGCCCGCCGGGTTTGTTGTATCCGCGCGACGGTAATCATCCCGAGTCGTTGGGCACCCACGCGATCCGTAGATCGATCTTGTATGTTTTGCCTTATCCTCCAATATATCTCGCAAGTCCGACGCGTTTTCCCGTGCCTTGGTACTTTTTGAGCGGCGTCGGAGTGTGGCTTGAGCGGAGGGCCGAGAAGCTTCTCTATCGTGGCCACGGGGTGGCCGGTCTGCCATGTCGTGCGCTGGTGACTTGGGTGCTTCCTCCTCTGATCGAGGCAACGGCCTGCGTTTGGGGTAGCTTTTGGGGGGGCGTTAGAGTTCATACTCTTGACTGCGAGGACTTGATCCATCTGTCAGCTAGCAGGTCTTGGTCGACTCTAAGCTATTGCTGCTTTATCTTGAGGCTGCTTGTCGTGGCTATAAGCCTGCGTTTGAAACCCTCCTGTTCGGCGGGATCCTCAGGCACGACAAATTCATCGTCGTCGAGGCTTGCCTCATCTTCCGAGTGAGGCGCATAATTATCGTCCTCGACCTATCTTTCTGCCGCACTGTCGTGCGGACTTGGTTCTCCCTCCTCCTGCGCTGAGTCCTGCTGGAGGGGGTTGTCTTCGGCTTGTCCGGTGTTATTATCTCCCGTGCCGGAATCACCGTTTTTGCTGTGGCGGGATTTAGAGCGGCGCCGCTGACGTCGCGCTTCGGTTGCTTCTTAGAGGGGTCATCCTCCGTTGTTCCATCGCCGTTCCCATCTTTTGGGATGTCCACCATGTATATGTCGTATGACGAGGTGGCCTTCCAGTGCCCTATAAGTGCTGGGTCTTGGTCGTCTCCGGCATCGTCGTCCATACCGTCGATGTCTTCAGAGTCGAAGTCGAGCATGTCGGTTAAATCATCGATATTGGCTACAAAGTGGGTGGTGGGTGGGCGTTGAATTTCTTCGTCGTCCGTATCCCAACCTTCCTGTCCGTAGTCCGACCAGGGCTCTCCGGATAAAGAGCGAGACTTTAGTGAATTCAGGATGTCGCCAAAGGGCGAGTGCTGAAAGATGTCCGCGGCAGTGAACTCCATGACCGGCGCCCAAACAGATTCGATTGGCAGGGGCGTGGAGGGTTCGGAGTCCGCACTGAGTCAAGGTCTTCGCAAAGGGCGAGGGATGGAGTTCGCTCAATCGCCGTAGAGATCATAGCCCTGCAGGCGCGGCCCAACCACTCGCCCTCGATCGGGGAATCCGGCTCGGATTAAGGCCTGAGCGGATCTTGGTGCGGCCTCGTGGCAATCGCTCGGCGGCAGAGCTAGATCATACCCATCGGATAGTGCGGCACGCTCGGCTGTGGCTCGAATCCGTCGAAGATCAAGTCTCCGCGGACATCGGCCGTATAGTTCAAACTTCCAAATCTGACCTGATGGCCAGGGGCGTAGCTCTCGATCTGCTCCAGATGGCCAAGCGAATTGGCCCGCAGTGCAAAGCCGCTGAATACGAAGATCTGTCCGGAGAGAAAAGTCTCACCCTGGACCGCGTCGTTGTTGATGATCGAAGGAGCCATCGGGCCTATCGGTGACGACACAGAGGAACTCTCAATGAAAGCACCAATGTCGGTGTCAAAACCGGCGGATCTCGGGTAAGGGGTCCCGAACTGTGCTTCTAGGCGGATGGTAACAGGAGACAAGGGACACGATGTTTTTACCTGTGTTCGGGCCCTCTCGATGGAGGTAATACCCTACTCCTGCTTGATTAATATTGATGATATGGGTAGTACAAGAGTAGATCTACCACGAGATCAAGGAGGCTAAACCCTAGAAGCTAGCCTATGGTATGATTGTTGTTCGTCCTACGGACTAAAACCCTCCGGTTTATATAGACACCAGATAGGTTAGGGTTACACAGAGTCGTGTACAAATGTAGGAGATATAAATATACGTATCGCCAAGCATTCCATACACGCCAAGGAAAGTCCCATACGGACACGGGACGAAGTCTTCAATCTTGTATCTTCATAGTCTTGGAGTCCGGCCGTGATGATAGTTCGGCTATCCGGACACCCCCTAGTCCAGGACTCCCTCAATGTACATCTCATAGCTTGTGTACACGTCCTTGGCCGCATACTTGACGTGTTGTTCATCCAGTCTCTCATGTTAGACACTGTGCCAGGCGTTCTCGTCCTTCTTGCTCTCATCCTTCATCTTCATGTAGTAGGGGTCGATGATGGCCGAGGCGAGGTCAACCAGGGAGTTCTATTTGTTGTTGTCGCTGCCCCGGACCTTGTAGTGGTCCTGGATGTTGACAAGATTCTGGCATTTCAAGCCCGAAACCTTGAGCGCTTTTAGATCGTTGGCGGTGTCCAACGTAGCGAAACTATAGTCGGAGCTGTTGATAAACCTGGAGAAACACTCGCAAGGCCTTGTGGCCAGGTGGTAGTGGTAGACGAGGACGTCATGTCGCACGCACAACTGGGCGACAACAACCTTCTGATCGTGCCCGGCACGACCGATGGTGTACTCGAGGTCGAAGCCGACCACTTGGTACTTGTCCTCGGCAAGCAACTGCTCCATAGTTTGGATGAAGCTCCCCACCGAGACCGGATCATTCGTGTACACCACCGAGAGGGTCTTCCCCCTCACGTGGGTGTCCATTACGTGATGCGTGGTGAACTGCCCGGCGTTTTCGTCGTCGGCCGCTGGGAGCGCCATTGGAGCGCTGGATGTCCTCTCTGTATGTGTCGTCGTGGGTGTGCTTATTGTGTCGTGTGGCGCGAGAGATGAAGGTAAATGGCCGCAGGAATAAATGGGGGCCGGGCGGCCTAGATTCTCGGCACATCTGCATGGCAGTTTTTGCAGCGGGTAACTACATCATCGCGCCGCGCCCGGCGCAACCGCATGCACACGAACGTGCGTGATCGTGCGCCGGCCCCAAACACTTGCAGCGCGCTTGGAGGGACAAGGGCAGAGCGCCCGAAGGGACGCGAGAGCAGAGCACGTGGCGGGACGCGAGCAGAGCGCGCCGCGGCTGCCTCAACCGTAAGCAACCACACGCATAGAGCAGTTGAACACGCAGGAAATGGTCGCTACATGACTGCCGACAGTTGTGTCGCTGCGTAGAGAGCTGTCGTGTGCTACTACCTCCGTCTTGGTCTATCAGTCCCCTTTATATTCTATGCCATACTTTGTCCTTAAATTTAACCAACAAAATGTTAATGCATGTTATAAAAAAAATATAATTGGAAACTATGTTCAAATACGAATCCAACGATATAATCTTTGGCTACATGCATTCGTATTTTATTAGTTAAATCCTATTTATAAAGCAGGACGGGGGTATAGTAGGTTATTAAATCACAATCATTTTATTATTAACTGCATGTGTACGTGGCCTTTCGTCCTCCTCTCGCACGTCTTGTCACCCCGCTGCCGCAGACGGCTTACAGCGCAAGCTTGCGCAGCGCGCGGGGGCGTTCTTTTGGCCAAACAGTGGCTCGAAGTGGCGCCAATGAATCATCGGTGAGCCCGTTCCCGCGCAACCTTGCAGGTCCCAAGCAAGCTTCCCGCCCAACTCGATGAAATCCCCCAAAATTCCAATGCTTACTGGCCTGCTATATAAACCCTCACGGGCGGCGAGTCATGCGTCACATTTCCCCTCCTCCTTGTAGCTTATCTCGTCTGCTTCTCCCACAATCGCCAATGGCACCTGTCCGTCGTTGTCGCTCAGCCACTCCGTCGTCATCAGAGGATAGCTCCAGCTGGGAGGCTACACCGCGGCGGCGGCGCAGTCCCCGGCGTAGTGTAGTGCACGTGGCGTCCCTGTTGGGTGTGCGCGGAACACCCACCACACGCTCCACCGCCGCTGTCCGTCGATAGGTGTTGCCGGCTGTCGTTGCTGCCACCCCAACGTCTACCGCCGTGGCCACCACACCATCGTCGAAAGCCAGAGCCATCACCCGCTCCTCCGCCGCGGCCTGATACGTCTCCAATGTATCTATAATTTATGAAGTATTCATGCTGTTATATTATCATTCTTGGATGTTTTACAATCATTTTATAGCAAATTTATATCATTTTTTGGGACTAACCTATTGACCCAGCGCTCAGTGCCAGTTGCCGTTTTTTGTTTGTTTTTTACATCGTGGGAAATCAATATCAAACAGAGTTCAAACACCGCGAAACTTTTTGTGGATTTTGATGGACCAGAAGACATCCAATGGGCCAGGGCAGCACCTAGGGGGTGCCTCGAGGGGGGCATAACCCACCATGGCGCGCCTGGGCCCCCAGGCGTGCCCCTGTGGGTTGTGCCCACCTTGGTGGCTTCCCGCACCCCCTCTTCGCCCTATACATTGCCAAATATTCCAAAACCCTCGGGGGAGACCCTAGATCAGAAGTTCCGTTGTCGCAAGGCTTTGTAGCCGCGAGAAACAAATCTAGACCCTGTTCTGGCACTCCGCTGGAGGGGGAAATCATCACCGGTGGCCATCTACATCATCCCGGCGGCCACACCGATGAGGAGGGAGTGGTGCACCCTCGGGGCTGAGGGTTTGTACCAGTAGCTATGTGTTTCATCTCTCTCTCGTGTTCTTGAGATGTCACGATCTTGATGTATCGCGGGCTTTGTTAATATAGTTAGATCATATGGTGTTTTCCCCTCTCTATCTTGTTGTGATGAATTGAGTTTTCCCTTTGAGATTTCGTTTTATCGGATTGAATACTTTTATGGATTTGAGAACACTTTATGTATGTCTTGCTCTGAATACCCGTGGTGACAATGGGATCATATTTATTCACTTGATATATGTTTTGGCACTCAACTCGCGGATTCCCGAGGTGACATTAGGGTAATCTATGCATAGGGATTTATGCATGTTCTTGTCTTTGTTTCTCTGGTAGAAATATTGGGGCACTCTTTGAGGTTCTTTGTGTTGGATTGAGTATTATGAATCTGAAATTATTTGGTGTTATTTTAGTACAAACTCTTGGATAGATCGATCAGAAAGAATAGCTTAGAGGTGGTTTCGTACCCTAAAAACAATTTCCTTTTATGTACTACGCTAGATAGGAACTTTGGAGTGATTCTTCATCGCACTTTGAGGGATGGTTATGTGATCAAATTATATTAGCATTGTTGAGAGATTGCACTAGCGAAAGTACGGACCCTAGGCCTCATTTTCAAGCATTGCAATACTGTTTGTGCTCCGTTTTATCAATTGCTACCTTGCTTTTTTTATTGTTCTTATTACAAAAATGAATATCTACTATCCATATTACACTTGTATCACCATCTCTTCGCCGAACTAGTGCACCTATACAAATTACCATTGTATTTGGTGTGTTTGAGAGAGATCATCTTCATCCTACACCTCCCACGGATTGATAAACCTTAGGTCTTCCACTTGAGGGAAAATTGCTACTGTCCTACAAAACTATGTGCTTGGGGGCCCAACACGTGTCTACAAGAATAAAGTTGCGTAGTAGACATCAAGCTCTTTTCTGGCACCGTTGCCGAGGAGGTGAGTGCATGAAGGTATATCTTTAGATCTTGCAATTGAATCTTTTAGTTTCTTGATTTATCACTAGTTTGGTTTGTAAAAGAAAACTACAAAAAAATGGAATTGCGGTTGCATCATATTCTTCATATTTATAATGTATTTCATGAAAATGATGAAAAGGAAAATTGTGCTCAATTGATAGAAGAATAATTCTATAAAATGTTTGACAAAAAATCTTTGAATGATGAGCATGATTGCAATGTTGTTGGTATGAACTCTTTGAATATCCATGATGCTTGTGATATGCAAAGCCATAAGCTTGGGGATGCTATGTTTGATGAAGATGATATTTTTAGTCCCCCAAGATTTGATGTGCAAATTTGTTATAATGATTGCATGCCTCCTATTTGTGATGATTATATTGATGAAAGTGGATTTGGAGAGGTCATGACTTTATTTAATGATGAATCCACTATTTTGGAAGAATTTTCCATTGATTATGAAAACAGAGTTGCTATCTATGATGATTATGGTGATGACATGTATGCCATATTGAATAACCATAACCATGAAACTTGTCATCATGATTTAATTTTCAATCACATGATAGTTATTTTGTTGAGTTTGCTCCCACTACTATTTATGAGAAGAAATTTGCTTATGTGGAGAGTAAGAAAATTTCTATGATTATGGATCATGAAAAGAATACTTTATGTGCGGTTATATTGTTTAATTCATTCATGATGCTACTGAAAATTATTATGAGAGAGAAACATATGCTTGTAGGTATTGCAATAATATCAAGTTTCCTCTCTATGTGTTGAAAATCTTGAAGTTTTGCTTGTTTTACCTTCCTATGCTAGTTGATTCTTGTTTCCATAATTTGTTTGCTCACAAAATCCCTATGCATAGGAAGTGGGTTAGACTTAAATTTGCTATTCATATGCTTCATGATGCTCTCTTTGTGTTTCAGTTCTTATCTTTTATGTGAGCATCATTGAACTCATCATGCCTAGCTAAAAAGCATTAAAGGAAAGCGCTTGTTGGGAGACAACCCAACACTTTTACCTACTATTTTTGTGTATTCACATGATTATGCTACTGTAGTAATCATGTTATATTGCTTTTGTTTCAATAAACTGCCGAGTAAAGCCTTTGGGATAGCATGGATGACAGTTGACTTGAATCTGTGCAAAAACAGAAACTTTTGCTTCCAGAGGCAGAATTGTTTAAATTCACTAGAACGTGATAAAATTCTGATTTTTTTACAGATGATTGATATACAAATTGTCTATGTTGTCCTAATTTTCATAATTTTTGGAGTAGTATAAATATGGTAGTTATCCAGATCATTACAGACTGTTTTGTTTTTGACAGATTCTGTTTTCAATGCATACTTTGCTTGTTTCTAGTTTCTATGGCTTATATTTCTCAATATAAATTGTGGAAATGATATGGTACAGTAGGCATTGTGTGAGAACAATTATGAATCTTGTCTTCGGCAGTACCAAAAGTGAGTGGTTTTGCTCTTTATCATACTAACCTATCACACGAAGTTCCGTTAAGTTTTGTGTGTTTGAAGTTTTCAAGTTTTGGGTGAGATATCGATATGAGGAGAATAAGAAGTGACAAGACCCTAAGCTTGGGATGCCCAAGGCACCCCAAGGTAATATTCAAGGAATATCCAAGCAACTAAGCTTGGGAATGCCCCGGTAGGCATCCCCTCTTTCGTCTTCAACATTATCGATAACCTCACTTGGAGCTATGTTTTCATTCGTCACATGATATGAGTTTTACTTGGAGCGTCATTTTATTTTGTTAGGATTTTCTTTCTGTTATTTCAAATAATGTTTTGCATCTTTCATTTCAATAAAAATGTCAAGGATAGCCTTTACCATGCTTATTTTGCAAGTATACATGTTGTTGTTTGAAAACAGAAAGTATATCACTGCTGCATTCTTTCAAAATAAGCTCTGATAAATTTTCTACAGTGTGGTAAATTTTCATAATTTTTTGAGTTAAAGAAGTATTGATACTCTTGCATTCTTTACAGACTGTACTGTTTTGGCAGATTGCTGTTATGTTTGCATTGTATGCATATGTTTGCTTGTTTAATGATTCTATTTGAGGATAGGAGTATTAATTATGCAGAGGCATTTAGTATGCAATGTTGAATAATAATTTTAGTGATTTGCTATAGTAGAGAATGATAAGGTTTTTGCATTGGTTTATACTAACTTATCTCATGTGTTCTTGTTGAAGTTTTGTGTGGATGAAGTTTTTAATATTTAGGGAAACCGTGATATAAAAGAATTAAGGAGACACACAAGCTAAAGCTTGGGCATGCCTAAGGCATCCCAAGATAATATTTCAAGAAGTCTCAAGCATCTAAGCTTGGGGATGTGTGACGCCCGGATAATTATGCTACAGTGAAACTCTGCTAATGATGCCACGTCACCTATGTTACTGTTGCTAATCTCTCGTTAGTTCAAAAGCCGGTTCAAAATTCAAATTCAAAATATGTCAAACAATAAAAGTTTCCAAACATTAAAACTAAAATGCTCTAAGCGTGTCAAATAAATCATAAGTAATTATGGTGGAGAAACCAAACTTTGATAAAATGTTTAAAGGCTCTAAGATAATTAAAACAGTAGTTAAACAATTAAATAAATACCTACTGAATTTTATAGAATATTAAACTATTTTATTTTGGGTTGAGAATTAATGTGGCAGTAGTATATTTATTAGTAAAAATTTAGGTGCTAGTGTTAATTTTTATAAAACTGAAATAAAAAGGAACAAACATAAAAAAAACGAAAACAAAACAACCACAAAACTAATCTACTGGCCCTGTGGCCCATTAGCCGAAAACACGGCCCACTTAACCCCTTCCCCCTTCTCCTGTTCACCCACGTCGCTGGCCGACGCTGCATCAAGGCCCATGGCGAAGATGGCCACGGGCGGCCATCCGGTGCCCCCGGCTCCTTTAGGTCGACGGGCGACCCTCCCCGAACCCCCGACGAACCCTAGCTCACTCTCCCATCTCCTCAAGGCCGCCTCTCCTTCCCCGCACGAGCCCGGCATCGCCGCCATGGCCTCCGCCGATCTCGCTGCCACCATCGCCCCCACGCCTCGAGACCGCGCTTAGGAGATGCGCCGTTGCCCACTACGCCCTCTACAAGGACTAATTCGAAGCTGCGCCTCTCCATCACCGGATCCGCATCGTTTTCTACCTCCGCCGCCGAAGCTCCGCCACACAATTCGCTGCCCCTGGCCCGAGACCTCAACGAGCCTTCCTTGTGCTCCCGGTGAGCTCGCCTTTTTCCCTCTTCTTTCTCCACGGATCCGTACCACGTAGTAGCCGCCTCCGCCGTAGCTCGCCTCCGCCGTCGTGTTTGCCGCCGCCAACATCGCCACCGACGAGCTCGCCCAAGCATGTAGCCGTTTCGGCGCGACGCGTGAGCTCAACGCCACCGCTTAGCTCGCCTCGCCATGCCCCGCATCACCGCTTGCACTTCACGCCCGACTTCGCCGTCCGCCGATGTGCTCGCCGGCGCCACTTCCGGCCACCTCCGGCCACGCCACCGCCGCCACTGGATGCGGCTCACCGCACTCGTTCAAACGCCACCTCCCGCGCTCGAAACGAGCCACCGTAGCCGAAACCCGACCACCTCCCGACGCGCGCCGCCGCAAAACGTGGTCTCCGGAGTTACTCCGGCGACGGCGCTGACCTGGCGCCACGTGGCGGCCTACTGGGTCACTGACCCGTGGGCCCAGGGCCCCTAGTTGACTGGGTTGACTACCAACCTCGCCGATCGGGCACCATGTGCCACCGACATGTGGGACCCCCTCAGTTAACTAAGACTAATCCGAATTAAACTTAAACTATAATTAATATTGCCACTGACAACGGGGGCACCTGCTAACTAGACTTTGTTAGGTTTAAATTAAACTCTAGTTAAGCCTCTCTCTATGACATGCGAGACCCACTGGTCAGGGTTGACCTGGACCATCTGAGGTTTGATCACGGCCTTTGGATGATGTCATGCTGACATCACCTTTCACTGTTCTGGATAATGTTGAATTAAAATAAATAAATTAATCCTAAAAATGATTTAAAACTTTAAAAATTAATATAAAATAAACCGTAGCTCAGATGGAAAAACTTTCTACATGAAAGTTGCTCAGAACGACGAGACGATTCCGGATACGCAAACCGTTCGTCCGCCACACCCCCCTAACCTATCGAACTCGCAACTTTCCCCCTCCGGCTCCTCTGCCCGAAAACGCGAAACACCGGGAATACTTCCCGGATGTTTCCCCCCTTAACCGGTACCACCTCATACCACGTTAGGGCACCCCTAGCACCGTTACTTGTCTTGTCATGCATCGTTATGCATCTGTTTGCATTGTATTCATTGTTTCTTCCCCCCTTCTTCCGCTAGACACCGAGACCGACGTTGCTGCTGCCCAGTTCGACTACGGAGTTGACGACCCCTCTCTCTTGCCAGAGCAACCAGGCAAGCCCCCTTTGATCACCGATATCGCCTACTCTTCTCTATACTACTTGCATTAGAGTAGTGTAGCATGTTACCGCTTTCGATTAATCCTAAAGCTGCTGCATAGCTCGCCCTTGCTACTCATTGTTACCTTTACCGCTATCCTCTTGCTTAGTATAGGATGCTAGTGTTCCATCGGTGGCCCTACACTCTTGTCCGTCTCGCCATGCTATACTGATCGGGCTGTGATCACTTCGGAGGTGATCACGGCATATACTATATACTTTACATCGTTACATTACTCGTGATATCGTTCGGAGATGGGGCTGAAAGGACGGTGGCTCCATCCCGGTAGAGGTGGGCACAGGTTCCCCGACGCCCCGATCGTTACTTTGTGGCGGAGCGACAGGGCAGGTTGAGACTACAGGTGAGAGGTGGGCCTGGCCCTGGTCGGCGTCATGGGATACTTAACACGTTTAACGAGATCTGGGTATTTGATCTGAGTCTGGCCATTTGTTCTATACGCACTAACCATCTACGTGGGAGTAGTTATGGGTATCTGGCGTCGTGGTATTAGCCGAAGCCTTCGTGGACGTCGGCCGACCGAAGCGGCGCGCTACCGATTGGACCGAACGCTGTTAGGCTAGGTTCTGCTCGCCGCCCACGCAACGCAGTGTGCTAAGGGCGATGGGCCTGCACTTCGTGGCGCTTAGGTTTAGACCGGCGTACGACCTCTCTGGTGTGCCTAGGTGGGGCTGCGACGTGTTGATCTTCCGCGGCCGGGCATGACCCAGAAAGTGTGTCCGGCCAAATGGTATCAAGCGTGTTGGGCTATGTGGTGCGCCCCTGCAGAGAAGTTAATCTATTCGAATAGCCGTGATCTTCGGAACAGGACGACTTGGAGTTGTACCTTGACCTTATGACAACTAGAACCGGATACTTAATAAAACACACCCTTCCAAGTGCCAGATACAACCCGGTGGTCGCTCTCTCTCAGGGTTGCGAGGAGGGGATCGCCGGGTAGGATTATGCTATACGATGCTACTTGGAGGACTCCAGTCTACTCTCTTCTACATGTTGCAAGACGGAGGCTGCCAGAAGCGTAGGTCTTGACGGTGATTAGCTATCCCCTCTTATTACGGCATTCTACAGATTCGGTCACCATCGATATATCCCTTTACACATATATTCATGCATATGTAGTGTAGTTCCTTGCTTGCGAGTACTTTGGATGAGTACTCACGGTTGCCTTGTTCCCCTTTTCCCCTTTCTTTACCCGATTGCTGCAACAGACGATGGAGCCCAGAGCGACGGCATCGTCGATGATGACTACTACCCCGGAGGTGCCTACTACTACGCAGCCCGATGTCGATTTACTGTGAGTAGTTTAGGAGGATCCTGTGCAGAGGCCCGCGCCTCTTCGATCTCAGATCCTGGTTTGTGCTAGCCATCTTATGGCAACTTGTTTAATTTATGTCTGTACTCAGATATTGTTGCTTCCGCTGACTCGCCTATGATCGAGCACTTGTATTCGAGCCCTCGAGGCCCATGGCTTGTATTATGATGCTTGTATGACTTATTTATGTTTTAGAGTTGTGTTGTGATATCTTCCCGTGAGTCCCTGATCTTGATCATACACATTTGCGTGCATGATTAGTGTACGATTGAATCGGGGCGTCACAGGATGCCCCGGTAGGCATCCCACCTTTCTTCTTCAACAATTATTTGTAGTATCAGTTGAGCCTCAGTTTTTGCTTCTTCACATGACGTGTGTTGTTCTTGGATTTTCATTTTATTTTGTTTTGCTTTTCGCTTGCTGTTTTCATAAAACACTTAGATCTGAAAGTTTTTTAAATAAAAGAGAGACCTCAAATAGCTACCCATTTACATAACTACTCACTTGATCTGCACTTGTATCCTTTTTGGAGTAGTTTGTCATTTACTCGTGTGCTTCACTTATATCCTATGAGTAAATTGTTGAATGAATTGAATATCATGAAGTTGAAATTATATGTTCATATCATGCCTAGTGGTAGCTTCACATTGGGTTTAGAAAGTGAAATCTTTTGAAGCTTGACAATCACAATATTGGTCATACAAGCAATTCCTGAATGATTACTATAAGGAAGAGAACTTTCACATGCAAATACACTATCTTGGAAATCTTTTGTGATTGTGAGCCCCCATCAAAATATTATATGCCAAAATTGTTGACATTGGACAAGGAAGACAACGTAATGGTTTATGTTTGTTCATATTCACATATAAGTTATATTTTCATAGATCCTTCAACATGTGGTGCTTACCCCCCATCTTTGCTAGCCAAAAATTCCGCACCTAGTAGATATACTACTTGTGCATCCAAAACCCCTTAAACCTAAATCTTATTTTTAAGAGTCCACCATACCTACCTAAGGATTGAGTAAGATCCTTCAAGTAAGTTTCCATCAGTGCAATAAGGCAATAAAATTGCTTCTAAAAGTGTTAGATCATTTAGTGTCAGAGAAAATTGAGCGTTGTACGAACTTGCGATGGCAAAGACTAAAAGCGATAGACTGCATAATAAAGGTTGCTATCATAAGGGGCAATATAATGTGACGTTCTTTTGCACTAAGGGATTGAGCATAAAAACAAAAGGCGCATGAAAACCTCTGCTTCCCTCTGCAAAGGGCCACTAGTACGCATCAGTGCTATACAAATGGATTTTAACCCCTTTCAGCGATGGCATTTGGAACCGTCACCTAGTGAGTGTGGGTGATAGGGGGTCCTTCCCACATGACCCGTAAATCAGAGGGGATATGCCCTCCGCACACACGCCGGCAAAATGAGGTCGTAGGCGATCAAGAAGCGCTCAAATACGGAAATACGTATAGTAGAGCTAAAAAATACAATTATACATGCGAAATTGTTTCCGGTCGCAAGTACATCCCACACAGTCAGTTCCCGCTAAACGTTTCCATTCGTATGTACATCCCACATAGTCGCTCCAAGGAAAACGTTTTCGTTCACAGGTACATCACACACAATTTTTCCTATTAAATCGTTTGTGATAGCGTTGCCATTGCACAAGATATTAACAATTTTATCATTTGCGTTATTGAATGCATCACACACGGCCCGTAGAAGAAACTGTGTGACAAAGGCTGTCCATCACACACAATTTTTATGTGGTAAATGTTTGCGCAAGGTGGCATAACGCAAACAGTTTTCAAGAGAAAGTCGTGTGTGATTGTTCATTGATCCAACACGGTTTATTCCGAGAAACTATGTGCATTGCCTGAGGTCATCGCCCACGGTATTTTTTCAATAACCGTTTGCAATAGCAAAACCCAATTAGCAGGCTAATTACCCTATTATTAATAACCCATTTATTAATCTAATTGACATTCATATTAAGCACATAATATATTTCATTTCCATATTAAGGAAGCAGAATTCCATAATTGAAATACATCAGATTACAACATGATATAGCTTCAGCACTCAGCTACCCCATCACACAACTGCACCAGCACCAAGTTTGACATTACATGTAGAACCTTTTGAAATTAGCATCATAGACGGCATATAGACAGATGCATCTCATCTGGAAAACTGCTGAAGCGGAAGGCGAATATTGAGCCTTCATTCATGTTGAAGGTCTTTGCAACTTTAGGCCAGTGCCTGTGGATGATTGACCATCCGTCCTTCGTCCTCTTCAGGAACACTTCAATATTGAACCGTGGGTGTTGTATGAAAACCTTCCTTGTCTCCTGACCATAGAGATGGTTTGAGAGGTAATCATCAGTGAACTGCTTTGGAAAGGTCTGAAAACAAGGATGTGCATAAATATCTTCTCTATATTGGAAATGGGGCAAAGGAATAAAAAACGCAAGGTATAATAGTTAGTACCATCTTGTAGTGAACTGATGTCTTCTTCATTGTGCAGACAAAGATCTTGTTGTTTTTGTCACTTTCTTTATCCTAACAATCCTTTTGAGTTTCTTGATTTGATTGATATTCATGGACAACTCATTTCCCCATATGCAAAAAGGGTCGAATAGTGGGTCAAAACCTCTAACAACAGGACTTACATGTGCAAGCCCAAATTGTTAAAAACCTAAACATTAGAATGGTTCCTGCAATTGCACAATAATGTGCTATTAGACAACGAACCATGCACGTGCTAACCTCGATTGTAAACCTTAGTGCTTCCCATTGTTTCCCTGCAACACATATAAGGTAGTTAGTCATCAGGTTAAGTAAGGGTTCGCATGCTATCAGTAAAATATGTTGATGAAAAATAAGCACATTGCAGATTCATCAGATTAATTCAAGCCACATGGTAAACCCATTTATCCAAACCAAGCATGATTTAGAACTAGGAAATGTAGCACTTGTATATGTTTCTCATGTATTAAGTGCAGCCAAATTCGATTTATTCCTCACATGCACAACAACACAAAATTCTACCCACGACAATTGGACATCGCATTGCAGAATTGAACCAAGCAGTTAACTAAACACCACAACAAATGAACCAAACATTAACTGAGCACCACATTGCACAATATAACATACTCCTAGTAGAAGATCAGATAGTTAACCAAACCAAGCATGCTTAACAACTTGGAAATATAGCAATTGTATTTGTTTCTCATGTATTTACTACAACCAAATTCAAATTATTCCTCACATGGTATACAATAACAGAATGCACCCACAACTATTGAACATCGCATTGCAGAATTGAACCAAATAGTTAACTAAACACCACAACACAAATGAACCAAACATCAACTGATCACCACATTGCACAATGTATAACCAAACCAAGCATGCTTGACAACTTGGATATATAGCAATTGTATTCGTTTCTCATGTATTTTGTAAAGATAAATTTGATTTATTTCTCACATGGAAGACAATACAAAATTGCAGCCTGAAGAATTGAACATCACATTTGCAGAATTGAACCAAACAGTTAACTGAAGACGACAACTAATTAACAAAACAATTAATAAGTGAGCACCACACTGCACGACATATAGAACATATACACTAGAGCAACAGATTGCATGGTAAAATTAGATAGCACAATTCACTAGAATTTGTGAAGGAAAGGCAGGAGCAGCACACGCAATGGGTAAACCAAGCATGCTTAACCGACGTAGCTAGCAAATGGCAAGGTGCTCCTCCAAGATCTGGGGGCGGCATGATTGGCAGCCATCGCGACCTCATCCGGCTGCGGCGGGCCGCGATTTGCTTCTCCACGCCAAATGCTCCTTGAGATCCCGGCTATACTACATGCACCATGGCTTAGGGCGGCGCTTATTTGGTGGAGGGGTCGGTAATTTCGATTGGAAGGTGTCGGCCAAGGCCGTGATCGGGGCATGTGGGATGTGGAAGGAGGAGGATGGGGTCGGTGTGGATTACCTGCCTGGATAGACGAGGCCGAGCAGCGTGAAGGAGGGTCGCCGGCGAGGAGGCGGCGCTGCAAGCAAGGGGTGAAGGTTTCAACTTGGAAAGGAAGGCGGAAACAGGGGAAATGTGGCTTTTGGTAAGGGGGAGGGGGCGGGGAGGTAGATATTTCCGCGGAAGTCGAAAATTTGGAATCGCTTCAGCGAAAAAACTGGCGCACAAAGTGTCATCAGACACGGTCCCTTATTAAAAACTGCATACGATATGTGAACATCACAAAAGATTCAGATAGCTTAACCCGTGTGTGATGAGTTTGAACGTCAAAAATTTTGGTTCAAATTTCCATGGTTACAGTGGTTATCCATGTCATTGCATAATTTGGGTACACAAAGGAGATTACAGCACACCCACACTTCTTAATCAAGCAAGTTCAGCAATTAAACAGAGCTAGCTGACCTAAACATTACTCTAACAAATTAAAGACCAACGCTCTTAATGAAACAAAACAAAGAGTACTAGTACTACGGCTGGTGCTCGTCGATCTCCGCCGCCGCCTTCATGTCCAACTCGCGCCGGACAGTCTCGTGGGGAAGGGGCTCCATGGCATCCATCGCACCATACTCGGCAAGCATCTCACCATCCGCATCCGCCATCTCTTTGGAAAAGGCCGCCACGAGCTGGGTGTGGGCGGCCACGATCTGGGCTTGGACGGGCTCCGTCGTTGCAAGGTATGCGGCGGAGGAACGGACGGCTGCTCGAACGCTCTCGGTGATTGCCAACTCTTCGGCCGTGGGTTGCCAACCGTTGTCGGAGAAGCTTCGTTCGATTTGTGCGGTGACCACCACGAGCTGGGCGTGGGCGGCCTCGACATGGTCGTGGGCGGCCTCCATCAGGGCTAAGGCCGCCGCTGCGGAACGGACAGCTGTTGTGTCGCTCTCGCCAGTTGCTATCCCTGAGGCAGATGTTGCTGCCGCCACCTGAGAAGCAACAACGGCTGTTTGGGATGCCTTGGCCGCCCGGTCGCAGATTGCGGCCGCGCTCTCACCGGAGTGGGCCACCGAAGTTTCCCTCACGACGCGGGTCCACGTGCCCATCTTTCATCGAGGATGATTGAACAGTGAAATGATATTTGGGGAGCGAGCTAGTGTGATTGAGAAGTCGGCTGTAGAGTGTAGCCGACGCACCTTCTCGCGTAAGCCATAGGCGTAATATACACCGACGGTGCTCCAGGATATTTTGTGTTGCATGTCACACGGTTGGTGATAATAAAGTGTGTGCGATCTACTTGATTTTTCATCTTGATTTGAATTACATAATGGGGTCACAACGGTAATGGACGGTATTTGAATTGCTAGACCTTTTATCTGCAGTGAACATGCACCTATATGTGTGTCGTAAATGAATTGGAATTATTCAGGGTTTGTTTGAACATTTTATACATTAAATTGGTTTTGTAGCCATTTCAGGTGCACAATTCAAAATTAAACTACATGCACATGCTCCGGTGCACCAGCATGGGTTGTAAAATCATATATGTGTCCATGGGTTTATGCTTATGTCCCATGCAAGAAATGGGGATGAAATTCGAACACCACGTCACCGTGGCTCTCCGACAAACGTCGACGTACTTGCTTTTGTAATTCTAGTAAATCCAAAATTCGTCCGAAATTCATAAAACTTGGCATGCTATCATGGAGCGGCATCAACATGCTGTGGTAATTTTTTTTGTCCCATTTGGGGCAGGTTTTGCGTATAAGCTTCTCATAAACCAGAGCTTCTCACAACAAGTGTGATGGTTTCGTATTGAGGAACGCTTTCTCCTTTCACGGGCGAAAAGATATCCGTTGCCTCTTCTCGATTTCAATTTTTTTTCCTAGTGTCAACATAGAACAACAAGAGTATTGTGTCAATTTTTGGGATTTTTCGGGGTTCGCTTGGACATTTTTATACATTAACTGAGTTTTCTATGCATTCATGTGCATAATTCAAATTTGAACTATAGGCACATGCTCTAATACATATAAATTAGTTGAAAATTCAAATATGTGTCCTTGGTTGCCTGCTTAGGTCCCATGCAAGAAATGGGAATGAATGTCCAACACCCTGCCACCGTCACTCGGCCGCAAACATTGAGATACCTGGTTTCTAAATCCTAGTAAATCCAAAGCTCGTCTGAAATTCATGAAACTTGGTATGCTGTCATGGAGCACCATCAACATGTCGTGGTAAATTTTTTGTCCCGTTTGGGGCAGGTTTGGGGATATGCTTCTCACAAACCAGAGCTTCTCACAACAAGCCTGATGGTTTCGGTGGGGAACGTTTCACCTTTCTCGACGAAACGATATCCATTGCCTCTTCTCGATTTCAATTTTTTCCCTAGTGTCAACATAGAATAACATGAGTGTTGTGACAATTTTTGGGATTTTTCGGGGTTCGTTTGGACATTTTTATGCATCAATTGAATTTTCAATGCATTTATGTGCGTAATTCAAATTTGAACTACATGCACATGCTCTAATGCATATAAATTGGTTGGAAATTCAAATCTGTGTCCTTGGTTGCATGCTTAGGCCCCATGAAAGAAATGGGAATGAATGTCAAACACCCTGCCACCGTCACTCGGCCACAAACATTGAGATACCTGGTTTTTAAATTCTATTAAATCCAAAACTTGTCTGAAATTGATGAAACTTGGCATGGTATCATGGAGCGGTATCAACATGTCGTGGTAAATTTTTTGTCCCATTTGGGGCAGGTTTGGGTATATGCTTCTCACAAACCAAAGTTCTCACAACAAGCATGATGGTTTTGACAGGGAAAGTCCCACATTTGGGGACGAAACGATATCCATTGCCTCTTATTGCTTTCAAAAAATTTCTCGTGTCAACATAGAACAACAGGAGTGTTGTATCAATTTTTGTGATTTTTCGGGGTTCGTTTGGACATTTTTATGCATTAACTGAGTTTTCAATGCATTCATGTGCATAATTCAAATTTGAACTACATGCACATGCTCTAATGCATATAAATTGGTTGAAAATTCTAATATGTGTTCTTGGTTGCATGCTTAGGTCCCATGCAAGAAATGGGAATGAATGTCAAGCACCCTGCCACCGTCACTCGGCCGCAGAACATTGATGTACCTGGTTTTTAAATTCTAGTAAATCCAAAACTCGTCTGAAATTCATGAAACTTGCCATGCTATCATGGAGCGGCATCAACATGCCATGGCAAATTTTTTGTCCCATTTGCGGCAGGTTTGGGCATATGCTTCTCACAAACCAGAGCTCAACAAGCATGATGGTTTCGGTAGGGAACGTCCCACCTTTGGGGACGAAACGTTATCCATTGCCTCTTATTGCTTTCAAATTTTTTCTTGTGTCAACATAGAACAACAAGAGTGTTGTGTCAATTTTTGTGATTTTTCAGGATTTGTTTGGACATTTTTATGCATTAACTGAGTTTTCAATGCTTTTATGTGCATAATTCAAATTTGAATTACATGCACATGCTCCAGTGCATATAAATTTGTTGAAAATCAATTC
Organism: Aegilops bicornis; assembly: GCA_021605145.1. NCBI lineage: Eukaryota > Viridiplantae > Streptophyta > Magnoliopsida > Poales > Poaceae > Aegilops > Aegilops bicornis. The sequence continues at coordinate 575,497,229 of CM038675.1, forward strand.
TGTGTCCTTGGGTGCATGCTTAGGTCCCATGCAAGAAATGGGAATGAATTTAAAACACCAGGGCACCGTTGATTGTCGGCAAAACATTGAGATACCTGGTTTTTAAATTCTAGTAAATCCAAAACTTGTCTGAAATTCATGAAACTTGGCATGCTATCATGGAGCGGCATCAACATGTCGTGGTAAATTTTTGTCCCATTTGGGGCAGGTTTGGGTATATGCTTCTCACAAACCGTAGCTTCTCACAACAAGCATGATGGTTTCGTAGGGAATGTCCCACCTTTGGGGACCTAAACGATATCCATTGCCTCTTCTTGCTTTCAAAAATTTCTCGTGTCAACATAGAACAACAGAGTGTTGTGTCAATTTTTGTGATTTTTCGGGTTCGTTTGGACATTTTTGTGCATTAACTGAGTTTTCAATGCATTTATGTGCATAATTCAAATTTGAACTACATGCACATGCTCCAACAAGATATAAATTGGTTGAAAAATCAAATATGTGTCCTTGGGTGCATGCTTAGGTCCCATGCAAGAAATGGGAATGAATTTCAAACACCAGGCACCGTTGATTGCTGGCAAAACATTGAGATACCTGGTTTTTAAGTTCTAGTAAATCCAAAACTCGTCTGAAATTCATGAACCTTGGCATGCTATCATGGAATGGCACCCGACATGTTGTGGTATTTTTCGTGTCCATTTTGAGATAAGGCGCACTTGAATAATGACAACCAACAAAGGCATTTTGAAAAAATAGCTGCCACTTTAATATCTCAAACGTTTGTATAATTCAAAGCGTGTGAGTTCTGTTAACCATTCACGCGACGCCACATGTCTTGGTTTTAATGGCTGTACGTGGTGCCGTGCAGACAACTGCTTGACCTTGACTGAACGGGAGGCGTGCGAGCGCAGTCCGATGCGCAGGCTGATAGAGAGGTGTGCAAGCTGTCCTCGAATGTGAAGGCTCACCGGGAAGCGTGCGAGTTGTGCGCTGCGTAGGCTCACTGGGAAGCGAGCCCTTTGACTTCCATGGCCGCCCGCCTTCATCCACGTGTGCGCGCCCCCGTCAGTGGTATGGGACGCTGCCGTCGAGCGCTACCTCTCAGCGCCGCTAGCTGCCGTCCTCCCGCACCCCGCCCGTCGATCCCGGGATGACATGATGCAAAGTGATAGCAGGATTTGTGCATCTCTTCAACGTAAATGGTTCTTTTGGATGACCCGTGTGCAACCACTTACAAACAATTTGGTAAGATTTGCATATGTCATATTGGGTATGTTGCCATTTGTCAAACTGGAGAGATTGACATTTGTTGATCTAGTAAAATTGCCATTTGTCAACCTTGTAACACTGCGATTTGTCCAAATATGAAGCTAAAAATCACTAGCAGTATCTAATTTTTGCAACTAAAATTCAGTAATTAAGCACAGATTTCATTCATAGATTAAGTAGTCATTCTTAATCTATACTACTATTAAAAGAGCAAACATAAACTCCCCTAAAGCCACACAACAAACTGTACACAAGATTACCGGGACCCTCCGATCAAATCAACTTAAAGATATCCTACTGTCCACTAGTAAGCGTGCACGTGCAACGCACGTATAATCGTAGAAAGAATTTTTTAAATCATCATAGTTAAGACATAATTATCTCGTATCGAACATGCACATAGTGGACTTCTTAACCAGACAACCATACAGAATTAACAAAAACGCATTAATACAACAGTACCTTAATCAAACACTCAAACTACAAGACCAGAGATGTACAAAGACAACCAACTCCAACTCTACCTAATGACCTGCATAGGTATTCATACAATATAATAGTTTGAACATGCAAGATATATCACAAGTCGATCAAACTACATGATGAGTGTGGTGCAGGAAGGGGGGATCTAAAAGGTTTCAAAGTGGGTACTATTTTACCAAGGAAGAATCACAGAATAGTCACCAAAAGAGAGTGGAAAGCTTGGAGCATTGGGTACTATTTTCTCATAGCAGGTTCTACCAAGGGAGCATCAGATTGCATCTAGTTTCTGGTTCTCCATGTGTGGCATGTCTCGATGGACGGAAAGCAGAAGATGCAAATAAATAGAACTAACAGGAACTAAACATATTATGACATGTAACACCATATACAATATTAAATTCTATTTGTTTTCATTGCAGTCAACTCAACATGTTAGGTTGCTTATACTAACGTTAGGATTGGCACAATATATATTTAACTCAATACAAATTATATCTTCAAAGAATCGGTGGTGAGACAACTAAATCAACAAGTTTTCGCTTGCAAGCACCACAATTCTTGGCAAAATTTATCCTCCTAAAAGAAACACAATGTGCTCTCTTTCTCGTACAAGTACAATATGTGAAACCACTCTCCCCATACCATATTTGACCACCAGCTACTCCCGCCACTTGTCCTCCTCTCGAGACTCGGCGTTCTCCCGATTGACCACAATCGCTTTCTTCAGACATCTAAAAGGTTTCAAAGTCACAATCTTCTCAATCCTGCAAGAAAGAAAGAGTGGGTTCTCAACCTTTCTCTAACAAATTCAGCTTCTATAGTTCACCCAATTAAATTTTATTGTGAGTAGTAAATTTCTTCCTTTTTATTCTCACCACCAAAGGAGACTTCTTTTATAGCAAAGAGCAAACATGTATGTACAGATGTCCTCCTATACATGTTGACCAGCAAGGCAATTAGCTTTGATGGCCTTACTGATTGTGCAAAGCTCCAAGAATCCTCCTATACATGTATTTACAGAGGTATAATGACGCTAAACCACAAACTCTCCTACACATGTTAACCAAGAAAGCAATTGCCTTTGATGCTCCAAGAACAATATCAAGTAGAATAGATGTAGAGAGACATAGTAAATCTCGATGATAGGAGAGAAACTGCAGTGAGGGGAGCAAAGCGAAGATGGGACTGAACTTGGGATCCCCATCCGATCATGACAGAGGGCATGACGCCTTGACGCCTCGAGAGCAAAGTGGTAAGAGGTTACGCCCGCCCGCCACCATATCCGCAGAGATGCACACAAAACAAAAAACATCGTAAGCCAATTCCTGCAGAGGGAGAAGGAATGGAAACAAGAAGGCAGTGTGCAGCCTGATTGTGGCCGGCAAGGGAGATCTTATCCATGTTGAAGACGTCGATGTCGAGAAGTCAAGCGTGCAGCCTCCGCCATGCACCGCCACGACACCATCAGCCAAAACAATCTCCCTCATCGACATAGTCTCGTCAGGATTCTAGCATCGATGTTTCATTTTCCAAGCAATTTATGACCTGAAAAAATCATGTTGTTCATATTATACACACAAAAATAAGATTCTAGCATCGATGTTATGCATGTCAAGATCTTGATTAACAAAGTCTCTTTTTCATAACTATCTTAGCTAAAATATGTTTTTAGCATGTCTTAGGCTCTTCGCTAATTTCGGGCATAATAGTCTCACAGTTCATTTGTGATTCTTTGAATCTCAAAGCGGATCACAATGCTAGTAAATAAAAAGACTAAAAACATAAAGAGCTGTGTAAGCGACATCGCAAATTGAATACATTCGCTAAAATAAGGGGAAGAGATAGTAATAGAAATATATAGTACTCCCTCCGTCCCAAAATTGTTGTCTTAGATTTGTCTACATAGAGATGTATCAAGTCACATTTTAGCATTAGATACATCCGTATCTAGACAAATCTAAGACAAGAATTTTGAGACGGAGGGAGTCGTAAGATGGGATTGGCAAGGTGGCTTACCTACAACTGGGGCTTCTCTAAAAGCAACAATTAGAAGTGTTGTACATACATGAACTTGCTCGGTAGCTTTCTTCGCATTCGTAAAAGAAATCTCACGATGATTATTGGTTGCTCACCTTGCTGCATGCTGCAGTCCAACTAAGAGAACATTATGTGAAGACAAATCCATTAGATTCAGGTTAACTTGTCCTATAATGAAGGTTGCGGTTTTATTGCTGCAAACATCACCTGTGGATTCACTCGTTGGTCTAAAGTGAACAAACCAACTGTCAAAGAATTGATGAGCAGTATCCACCGATGTTTTTCTCACATCATGCCGCTTGCCAAACTTTGAATCACACACAAAGCATACCAAATAAGACATAGAGACTGGCAAAGGCAGATTTCGCGTCTCCTGACTGGAAGACCCGACGTCCGTGGCGCGTGCATCCTCAACGCTCCACACCAATAGCAACAGAATGAGAGCAATGTATGTTGTGGAGTTCAGCTTCTATAGTTCACCCAATTAAATTTTATTGTGAGTAGTAAATTTCTTCCTTTTTATTCTCACCACCAAAGGAGACTTCTTTTATAGCAAAGAGCAAACATGTATGCACAGAGGTCCTCCTATACATGTTGACCAAAGAAGGCAATTAGCTTTGATGGCCTTACTGATTGTGCAAAGCTCCAAGAATCCTCCTATACATGTATTTACAGAGGTATAATGACGCTAAACCACAAACTCTCCTACACATGTTAACCAAGAAAGCAATTGCCTTTGATGCTCCAAGAACAATATCAAGTAGAATAGATGTAGAGAGACATAGTAAATCTCGACAGATAGGAGAGAAACTGCAGTGAGGGGGAGCAAAGCGAAGATGGGACTGAACTTGGGATCCCCATCCGATCATGACAGAGGGCATGACGCCTTGACGCCCGGGAGCAGTGGTAAGAGGTTACGCCCGCCCGCCACCATATACTGCAGAGACAGACACAAAACAAAAAAACATCAGAAGCCAATTCTTGCAGAGGGAGAAGGAATGGAAACAGCAGTGCAGGTGCGGGCCTGATTGTGGCCGGCAAGGGAGATCTTATCCATGTTGAAGACGGCGATGTCGAAGTCAAGCGTGCAGCCCTCCGCCATGCAGCCGCCACGACACCATCAACCAAAACAATCTCCCTCATCTGACATAGTCTCGTCAGGATTCTAGCATCGATGTTTCATTTTTCCAAGCAATTTATGACCTGGAAAAAATCATGTTGTTCATATTATACACACAAAAATAAGATTCTAGCATCGATGTTATGCATGTCAAGACTTGATTAACAAAGTCTCTTTTTCATAACTATCTTAGCTAAAATATGTTTTTAGCATGTCTTAGGCTCTTCGCTAATTCTGGGCATAATAGTCTCACAGTTCATTTGTGATTCTTTGAATCTCAAAGCGGAGCACAATGCTAGTAAATAAAAAGACTAAAAACATAAAGAGCTGTGTAATCGACATCGCAATGAATACATTCGCTAAAATAAGGGGAAGAGATAGTAATAGAAATATATAGTACTCCCTCCGTCCCAAAATTGTTGTCTTAGATTTGTCTACATAGAGATGTATCAAGTCACATTTTAGCATTAGATACATCTGTATCTAGACAAATCTAAGATAAGAATTTTGAGACGGAGGGAGTAGTAAGATGAGATTGGCAGTGTGGCTTACCTACAACTGGGGCTTCTCTAAAAGCAACAATTAGAAGTGTTGTACATACATGAACTTGCTCGGTAGCTTTCTTCGGCATCCAGAAAAGAAATCTCACGATGATTATTGGTTGCTCACCTTGCTGCATGCTGCAATCCAACTAAGAGAACATTATGTGAATACAAATCCATTAGATTCAGGTTAACTTGTCCTGTAATGAAGGTTGCGGTTTTATTGCTGCAAACATCACCTGTGGATTCACTCGTTGGTCTAAAGTGAACAAACCAACTATCAGCAATTGATGAGCAGTATCCACCGATGTTTTTTCTCACATCATGCCGGTTGCCAAACTTTGAATCACACACAAAGCATACCAGCGCACATAGAGACTGGCGTTGGCAGATTTCGCGTCTCTCGACTGGAAGACTGGCGTCCGTGGCGTTGCATCCTCAAAGACTCCACAACAATAGCAACAGAATGAGAGCAATGTATGTTGTGGAGTTCAGAGCTGTAATGTAAAAGGCCCTCTTCAGATACCAACATCGCGGGCGGCACCGGAGCTTGCATTATGCAATAGCACCAAAAGGCATTGTCTGTCTCCCACCACCGTGAGGCAGATCCATCTCTTCCTACAAATTGGTTAAAAATTGTACTGAATCCGACATGGTTAATTGTACCGGCAAGTAACTGTGGAGGGGCACATACCTCGGCCCTCAAGCTGCAAGAGGTCCGAAAATCAAATCACAATCCTCTCAAATCAGATCAACCGATCCACCACCCACTTGCTACTTAAAAAGTTCCAATTCATCGTTTAGCATTGTTGTGTCATAGAGCATCATCAAGGAGAAGCCACTAATTCCACAATCATTGTCTCCTTCCACAGCCAAGTAATTAGGCCAATGATACAAGATACGCTGAGATCAAACCTGAACATGCCGGCTTGTGCAGTAGTTATACATAAAGCAAATCATTTGGAGTTGCATCTTCTATGGAATATAAAGGGAAAACAACAACTACCTAATTCATGGGTGGCGCCAGTTATTGAGGCGGCTCGACATCCAGATCGTGGCAAGGCCCACCGAGGAGTACGCCAAAGAAGTGGAAGGAGATGCCGTTAAAAGGCGGCGTCCGCACATGGATGGATCGGCGGTGGTCGCATTCAGCACAAGCGAACGGCGCGAAGTGGGGCTGGTGGAGGCGGTTTACACGGAGTCCGGTTACCTTGAAGGATGTGGTAACGGCGTGTCCAGATCGAGGGATCCGCCGGTGAGGTTGCTCGCGGGCGCCGGAGTGAGGGGAGGCGGCGGACGCGGTGAGGGGCCGCGGCGAGCGACCGCTTCTTCCTTCCGCAATGGCTGTGAGCGCTCTCGAAGTTGACCACCGCCCACGGCCGCCGCTTGTCCTCCTCCGAGACTCGTTGTTCTTTCCGCCGCCCCTTCGCGCCGGAGCATATGAGGAATTAGCCTGGCTCGCATAGCAAGATGGCATGCGTGATGGGTGGAGGTGATAGGGAAGATGGAAAGGACTGGATCTGGAGCAGAGGAATAAGCGGGATAACCACATCAACGTCGGGTGACAATAGATCCGTAAATTGGGGTTGTTGCGGGTGGGTTCGCGAGATCAGGGGCGCGGAGTGCTTGTTTCCGCAGACAAGCGGCGTCGCCAGTGTGACATTTGATCTCGACCACGATCCGAATGATGACTTTTGATGTAATACGGACAGTAGGATGTGTTTAAGTGGATTCGATCGCATGGTCCTGGTTGTCCCGTGTACAGTTTGTTGTGTAGATTTAGGGGAATTTATGTTTGCTCTTTTAATAGTAGTATAGATATAGAAGATATAGATATTACGTCGATGGTCTGCCACCTAGATCAACGGCTTAGATCAAATGTTCTGCCAAACGCGGTCTGCCAATCCTCCCGCTCCGTGTCCCTCGATCCCTGCGGCCCGCCGACAACACCCTGATTTGCGGATCGATTTCACCCGCCTCCATCATTCCCTACCTCCTCCTCCCTCATCCTCGCCGCCTCTACAGGACGCAGTCGGGCCAAGCTTGTCCTGCGTCGGCGGCGCCGGGGTCGCTCTCCTCCCTCAAGAAGCAGGCTCGGCCTGCGCTGGCGGCGGCGCTCTCCCTCTCCTCCATCGAGCGGCGGCGGCGGCGGCGCACGACGCAGCAGGCTCGACCTGAGTCGGCGGCGGGGCTTTCCCCGACACACCAGCCCAAGTGACGCCGCTGTCGATCCATGCACGCCGCCTACCCCGAGTCCCCGACATGCCCCTGGCCACCGCTTTCCGATGTCATGTGAGAGCCTTCTCATCAGTGCAGGTGCTCCTCTGCCCACATCTCGGGGCGACCACTGCAGCTGAAGCCGATGTGCCCCGCCGGCTGACGCGCCCACCTCCCTGATATTTCTGTACGTACGGGAGTTGACCTGCGGCTCTATTGGTGGTCTTCCCCATCTTAGGCGTTGGGACTTGGGAGGCAGTGGATCCGAGAGGCACAGGGTTGTTTATTCATCTAACCATGGTGCCGCTGCTGTTCTAAACGACGCTGCCGATGAGCGATGAACCATCTGGTGATGCAAATCATTGTGTCTTAGTAATGATGAGTATCCGTCTACGAAGGCAAATCATGTCTACTTACTGATGAGAATATCCGTCTATGAAGGCAAATCATGTCTACTTATTGATGATAGTGTGCGTTTGATAGTATGTTGAGAATAATTATGATGATATGGAAATTCTTAACTTGGATAATAACACTAGGGACGAACTTGTGTCTGCTGAACTTTGTGTTACGAACCTTATTCAAGCAGAGGCAAGAATCGGCTTCCAGGGTCTCTCTTCCTTCGGGTACAGGAAGAAGGTGGGTGAGATGCAGAGGGAACAGGGTTGGGAAGAGGTAGGTGATATTCAGAGTTCAGTTTGTTGTCGTTTCCTTTGATGCCACGCCTTGAAGTATGTCCTCTGGTTAAGTAGCCTACTGAGTCGAAGGGGGCCACAGACTTTTTTTATCTTCCTGGTTGGACTTTGTCTTCTTCAGGTTGGTCCACTGTTCGCCATTTGTTTGCTGCTTCGTGCACTTCTCTTCGTCAGTTAACTTAGTATTTCTTCAACTGTTGTTTTTCTTTGTCAGTTAACTCCTTCAGTTTGCGTTCTTGTCCTCGGTGCAGACAACCTTCTATTGCAACTCTCTACCACTTTGGTCCAACAGCCCGACTAACATGTGGATCACATGTGATCTTAGAAAGAGGGGCATGGCTTTGACTAAATAGTTTTGTGTTTTTCTTGGTTTATCAGTGTTCTAATCATGAAGTTTGGTAGGTGGTGGTCGTTTAATATATGTCACTTGAGTTTGGATAATACACCTTACCATACATTCTGTATAAATGCAATGCCTATTTTTTATTCCTGAAGTGAATTCATAACCTGAGAATACTATGATGGGGCTAACCTGAATATGTCAATTGTGTTTGTGCATCCTCATTTGGCAAGAGTTCATATTACTATTTGTCTCTGTATGACAGTACTCGCATTAGTTGATGCAGAATATGTTTATACTTTTACCAAGGAGTTCTAATGATTCGAGGATTGCATATGTACAACTCAGGCATTGCTTCTGTACACTACTAATGATTCGAGGATTATATTCTGTAAGGAACCAATTTTTATTGGCCACGGCAACCATGATCAGCTTTTCAAAAAGCCAAGGCTAGCCACAATTTCCTTTTATTCCTCACAAAGGTGTGTGCATGCGTGTTGAATATCATCTTTCACTGTTTAGTTAAATGTATTGTGGTCAGTAACAAGGTCCTTTTGTACTTAATGTATTTGAACAAATACAGAATTTTGCTTGATCTTCAGATAGAGGCATCGATTGGGAGGTAACTCACACTACTATGAAAATCTGGGTTCTGTTGAGCTGTTCTATCTGACGTGATTTTTCTTGCTGCAAATACAGTGGGGCAGCAAGCCTGCGACTGAAGACGATCAGGTGATAGAGGTGCAATGTTTTTCACAAGTATTTGCGATGGACAGTGCCAATGTCGTAACTAATTTATTCTATCACAGTAGCAGTTTGCCTTTAATTTGAATAGATATTCTTATTTTGATTTACTAGCCATCAGTTAAGTTTATCTATTTTCATTTAATTTTCCACACATATGTTGCATAGTATCCAAATTCTGAATTTAAGAGAAGTATTGAATCACGTGCCATTCATATATTCTATTGTAATAAGATTTTATTTATAAGTTATGAATCTGAATGTAACTGGTATATCGGTCCACTTTAAAGATGTGAGGTTCATTCTATAGGATTTGTTCTAGAGAGGCCCATGAGTTATGTTGGAGAATGTTACATATTTAGAAAGACATATTTTCCCTATTTTCCATGGGGTGGAATTTTTCATAGCATTACATTTATGTTGGATCATTATGAATTTTACTAATCTCATCAAGATCGTATGCTTTTTTTATCTCTTGTCCTTGCAAGATGATTCCTTGCCGTACCTGTCAGGTTAGAGTTGAGTAGAACGAATCCTTTGGGCACTGAGGTCTTTAAGGCCCAGTGTTGGCTTTTGTAGTTTTGTTTATTCTCTTTCAAATTTCAGGCGGGGGTTGGAAGGTTGAGTCGGGAGGAAAATGTATCCGGTCCATGACAACTATTCTTTGCACAATAATCACAGACACAACGAAAAGAACAAGAGGTATGCGTGAATAGTGTTGATGGTGTGTATGACCATACATTTGGTTGGATACTTATGTTGTATATCCAATTGGATCGGTTCTAACATATGGGTATCAACCAAGACGTGCGTGCACGTGCACGCTTACTAGTTTATACAAATAGTTCAACTCGACAGCTGAACCGACCAAACTTTTCCCCAATTGTTGCCAACCACGTACTGAAATAGCTAGTTCAACTATATATACTAGCTAATTTTAAGTACGTTGTACAGTTCCACCACATCTATAGTCAGATGAACTACTGCCATGGAGGGGCTTTGTACTACTTCCGACTGCCTCTCCTTTGCTGAGCGCGCTCAGTAAGAGGCGGAGGATGAGGAGCCTACCGACGAGCTGGGCAACCGCAATACGGTGCTCGCCATTGCGTAGCTTCAATGACGCCACCTCGAACGCCTCATCGCTCCAGATGACCCCTCTCTAAGTGGTGGTTCTCCTCGTAGATCTCCTGATTCCTCGCGCTCTAAGGCGGCGTGTGCTGCGGCCACGACGGTGGTAAGGCTCTTTGCGTGACCGACGAGGCGCTCCTCCTCCTCCCGCAGGAACTCAGTGTAGCGCCCTAGGTCTCTGACGCACGTGCGGGCATCCACCTCCGCCTCCCACCTTCGGGCGGCGATGGCGGAGTGGGTGATGACCCGGGCGGTCGATGGTGGGCTGGCGGCCATGGAGGCCGACGATGGGGTGGCGGCCACGACGACCACCTCCCACCTTTGGGCCGCGGCGGCGGAGCGGGCGATGGCCCAGGCTTTCGACGGTGCGTGGCGGCAAGGGCGGCCGGCAACAGCTGCCGACGGGCACCGGCGACGGAGCGTGTGGTGGGTGTTCCACGCACACCCAACAGGGACGCCACGCGCACTACACTACGCCGGGGACTGCGTCGGTGCCGCGGTGTAGCCTCCCAGCTAGAGTTGTCCTCTGATGATGGCGGAGTGGCTGAGCGACGACGACGGACCGGTGCCATTGGCGATTGTGGAAGAAGCAAACAAGATAAGCTATAGGGAGGGAGGGGAAAATGCGACGCAGGACTCGCAGCCCGAGAGGGTTTTTATAGCAGGTCGGTAAGCATTGGGATTTTGGGGGATTTCACCGAGTCGGCCGGGAATCTTGCGTGGGAACCTGCGAGGTTGCGCAGGAACGGGCTCACCGACGATTCATTGGCGCCACCGTTTGGCCAAAAGAACGCCCCGCGCAAGTAAGCTATGGCGATGTAAGCCGTCTGCGGCAGCGGGGTGACAAGACGTGCGAGAGGAGGACGAAAGGCCATGTACACGTACGGTTAATAAAAAAACATTTGCGATTTGATTACCTACTATACCCCCGTCCTGGTTTATAAGTATGATTTAACTTATAAAATACGAATGCATGTCGCCAAAGATTATATAGTTGGATCCGTATTTGAACATAGTTTCCAATTATATAATTTTTATAACATGCATTAACATTTTTTGGTTAAATTTGAGAGAAAATTATGGCACAAAATATAAAGGGGACTATAGACTAGATGGAGCAGGTAGCACACGACCGCTCTCTACGCAGTGACGCAACTGTCGGCCGGCTTGTAGGCGACCATTTTCTGCGTGTTCAACTGCTCTATGCGTGTGGTTGCTTGTGGTTCAGGCGACCGCGGCGCGCTCTGCTCTCGCGTCCCTCCGGGTGCTCAGCCCTCGTCCCTCCACACGCGCTGCCAGTGTTTGGGGCCAGCGCATGACCACGCACGTTCGTGTGCATGCGGTTGCGCCGGGTGCGGCGCGACGATGCAGTTACCCGCTACAAAAACTGCCATGCGGACGCACAGAAAATCCAGGCCGCCCGGCCCCCATTTATTCCTGCGGCCATTTACCTGATATCTCTCACATCACGCGACACAATAAGCACACCAACGACGACACATCCAGCGGTTCTGATGGCACTCCCCGTGGCTCCAAGGACGCTCCCAGCGGCCGTCGACGACAACGGCGGGCAATTCACCATGCACGTAGTGGACACCCACGTGAGGGGGAACGCCCTCTCGGTGGTGTACATGAACGATCCGGTCTCGGTGGAGAGCTCCATCCAAACTATGGAGCTGTTCTGTCAGATTTCGGGTTCCGGCAGACCCTCTAGGTTCGAACTCTGGGGTGCACGCGGAGATCGCACCTCCAACCTACCTACGCCTCGTCGCCTCGCAAGGATCTAAACTACACAAAGAACAACACAAGGGACACGAGGTTTATATCGGTTCAGGCCACCATTGTGGTGTAATACCCTACCCAAAGGTGTGGTGTGGTGGATTGCCTCTGGGGCTGATGATGAACAATACAAGGGAAGAACAGCCTCGCGAGGGACTGTTCTTGAGCTGGTGCGATGAACTGCTAGGGGAGTTCAGTCGCCTCTCTCCCTCTCTCTCTGCTAGGGTTCTACCTGATAGGTCTCTTCCGGATTTTTCGATCCCCCTGCCTTGGTGGTGGCTAGCTCTATTTATAGTGGGAGGCCCTGGGCCTCTTCCCAAATATTGAGCGGGAAGGGCGCCAACAATTGGCCATTTTGAAGGGGAACATCTAGTACACTTATCTGACTAAAGTCGGTCCTCGCCGCCAAAGACTCGACGGTGACGCCTTGGCTTGGGCTCCACGATGACCTCCTTCCTGCCGTTCTGCTGGTCTTGGTCTTGTTGCACCCAAATGGTTGCCTTTGCTTGATACCATTGGCCCGCGCTTGCCTCCTTTGCACCAAAGGGGGAATGAGGACACTGCGCGGCTGGCACCCGCCTGGCGCCCTTGGTCGTCATGGCTTGCGTCATGGGCACCTCGTGAGGTACCCCGCCTTGATCTCTCCGCCTCCTTGCGAGCCAGCCTGACGAGGCCGTGGCTCGAGGAAGCTTTACGTCGTCCGCTCATGAGGCTTGGCCCCTCGCAAAGGGTCTTGAGCTTGTGTTGATGAAGATGGGCGTCTTGGGCCACCCCTTGCGCCGCGCCGCAAGCCGCAGGCAAGTCTGGGTACCCCCGTTCCCAGAACACCGACAGTAGCCCCCGGGCCCAAGGTGCGCCTGGACTTGGCTTAGCAGAGAAGCGAAGGGGCAAGTGCGAAGCGCCGCGGGCCCCAACAGCCTGCGGCCTTGGGCGCCGTGTGGCAGTTGATTGGACACGGGCGTCCCTGCTTCCCTACGATGCCTTGGCAACTGCACGAACTGACATGGGAGCGGAACCCATCTAGGCTTTACCTTCTTTGCCTTCTCCAGTCATTGCCCAGATCCCCTTTCTTGCTCCTATCCTTTCTGCTTCCGAAATCCCCAGATCTACTCCGACCCTGCGCCTTAGCAAGGCATGGCGCCTCGCAAGACCCCGGCCGGAGCTTGGTACTCGCCCGCTCTGGATCCTCCGAATGTGTCGGAGAAGAGCCTTGCCCGGGCGCGCCGGATGATGGTGGCGCAAGGCAACGGCGGGGCGGCGGTGCTTAAGGTTGGTTCCGCCCTTCCCGAGGACCAAGGAAGCACCTTCTACCCGCTCTTCGTGAGCGCCATTGCCGCCGGTCTAGTGCCTCCCTTTTCGGAGTTCTTCTTTTCTGTCCTCCGCCATTACAAGCTACAAGCTCTGCACCTCCACCCCAACTTTGTTCTTCTCCTGGCGATCTTCGCCTACTACTGCGAGGCTCATGTCGGGGTGCAGTCCTCAGTGGCCTGGCTGCGCCATTACTTCAACCTCCGGGTCTCTCGCGGCTCCATCACCGCGTGCGCGAGCTTTGTCACGTATGGCAACTCCAACGCCATCTCGAAGCCCGGGAAGAGGATTGAAGGCTTCAGGAGCAAGTGGGTCATGGTGGATGCTGGGCGCATCCATCCCCGGCTGATTCTGCCCACGGAGCAGCCCAAACCCATCGACGCTTGGTCTCGCGCGGAGCTCGTTGATCCCCGCGCGAAGCCAGTGCTGGAGAGGATGGATGCGGACCTGTGGCCGAGCAACATGGCGATGGCGAAGCTGACCGGGGCGTCGCTCCTGAGGGAGTTCCTGGAGCACTGGGTGGCCCCGCTTCGGCAATACTTGCTCCCGTTGTGGAGGCCTCGCCCGAACCCCGTAGTCTTGGCTGACGAAGATCTGGCCGCGGTCCTCCAATCCTTGGTCGGGGGTGACGTGGCGAGGCTGGTGGGTGCTCCTGTACCCCTGTTCCTTCGAGATGATTGGGAGCAGGTGGTGAACTCCATGCCCACTTTCGACGGGGACGGGCCTGTGCCCGCGAAGGTTCCCGAGGACCTGGCGGCCCTGGCGACAGTGAACGTATCCTCCGGCGACTCCAGCGAAGAGGAGGGAGAGGAGGAGTGGGAAGAGGAGCCCGATTCTGAGGCGACCGACGGGGATTCGAGGGCTCCCCTCCCTCAGCGCAGGTCCCGCGCTCTTCGCCTCTTGCCGGACGACGACAAGGATGGCGACGAGCAAGGTGGCGAGAGCTCGCCCCTGATCCCGAAGAAGGACGGGACGGGGCTGGTTCTCGCTGGTCTGCCTCCGGCCCGAGGCGATCTGCAGACGCGCCTCCTGCCTCCCGAGCCTCTTGAGGATGATCCCAGCCGGCTCGGGCTTCAAGTTCGGCCGGAGGTTGCTTGAGCCCGCGAGCGATGAACAGTAAGTGCTTGATTCTCACTTTGCTTCTTGCTTCGTTGTTGAAGCTTGATGTCCGTATTCCTTGGCTAGGCCGGTGCCTGTGGCGAAAAAGCTCAAGGGGGCTCCTGAGGCTTCGTCCGGGGCAGCACCTCCATCCACGGGAGAAGGGGGCGGCAAGACGCGGGCCTCTCCTGCCCGGTCATCCTCGCGAGGTTCGGCGGGCTAGCTGGGGCGAGCTTAGCCCCCATGGCCCAAGCGACTCCCAAGGTGCCCTTGCCTGACGCCACTGCCGCAGTCGTCGGGGCGCAGAAGGTCCCGACTCATGGTGCTGTGATTACGCTGCCGTCTTCTCCTTATACTTCGCCAACTGCCATCTCTTCAACTCCTTCTACTGTCCTGGATCATGCTGCTGCTGACTGGACCGGCTGCGGAAAGATCTTCTGGGTGCTGACCTTCGCTTGGTGGCCGGGCGCCTGGAGCTGGCCTCTGGCTGGGTCCGTTCTGATGCTTCAGTTCGAGCGACGCTGGTTCAGGCCGCGTCGGCTTGCGACAAGGAGAAGCAGGCCATCCTTGAGGCGAAGGCCGCTCGCGACGCCGCCTTGGGTGAGGTCGCTGCAAGGCGCTGGAGAGTGAGCTGCAGGGCCTGCGCGACCAGCTTGCCAAGGAGGCCCGTGTCCGCCAGGAGAAGGAGGAAGACATGAAGGCTCGCGAGGCTGCCGCCAAGGACCGGGATGCCAAACTTGATGAACGCCATGGTCGGTTAGATACGCTGGAGCAGGCGTTGGAGGCGAGGAAGATCGAGCTGGACGGCAAGGCGCGGGTCCTGGCCGAGGACCGCGTGGCCTTCGCGAAGCTGGAGGTGAAGGCTCGCACCTTGTCAAGTCGCGACGACGATGGCTTCGAAAGCCCGGGCCGGGCGCCGAGGACGGCCCCGCCAAGCTGCTTCCCTTCCTGGTTCGTGCCCTTGAGGATTTCGCCCTCGGCCTTGGCCCCACGGCTGAGGCTGAGGCGCGTATCCTTTCTTCTACGGCGCTGATGCGGGTCTTCACCCATGTCTACCTTCGCGACCCCAACGTTGACCTTGACAGCCTACTGGAGCCTGTGAGCGGCGAGCTTACCGCTGCCGCTGCCGAGGCCGTGAAGGGTCGAGCAGAGGCTCTGCTGGCAAAGTTCTCGCCTTCAAAGACCACGCCAAAGCGAAGGCCGCCGATCCCGAGGTTCCACGAGACGAAGTCGCCAGCCGCAGTTCCGGCTACCAGCGATGGCACCGCTGTAAAGTGACCCCTTCGTGGCTCTGCCCCGCTTTCAGCCTCGCAACATGCATCATGCCTTGTGGAGGCGTTTAGACTTATGCTTATGGCGTTGTGAAACAGCTTATGGACTGTAATATTTGCTTTTGAATTCCTTGAGATTTGCGCTTTTCCTTCCTACTTGCTTATGTTCTACGTCGGCAGAGCCGACCTCACAGATACCTCGGCCGCCGTTAGCCCCGACCGGAAACCAGGACGGGACCAAGGAGTGAGGGCTACGTGACAAGTTAGGCTCTGAGTCGCGATGCTCAGAGTCCCCTCGACGCACGAACAACAAGTAGGGAGGTGAGATGCATGGGTGGATTTACCGTTTCACGTCGGGCAGAGCCCGCCCTCGATCATACCTCAACCGCCGTTAGCCTTCGGAACTAAGGGGTGAGGGGCTACATGACCAGTTAGGCTCCCGAGTCGCGATGCTCGGGGGTCCCTCGACGCTCAAACGGCCCTCGTACCTTGGCTCCGGCCGAGGAGAGCGTCAGTGACGAACCAGGCCCGAGGGGCCCGGCTGGGTGGCGCGGCGTCTGGGCGTGACCCAGCGTAGCCCGTGCCCAGCCCTCGCGCGGCACTCCCGAGGGAGGCGCATGATGAGGCCGGACGTTGAGCTCTGGGTTCCCTGAGGTTGATACGGCCGGGGGCCACCGTCAGTTGTTTATCACCAACGCGGAGCATAGCGCTTCCGTATGTGTACGGGCATAGCCGCTCCTCGGCAGTGTCGTCAGCCAGCGCAGAGCATGGTGCTTCCTCTGGTGCGTGGGAGGGGGCTCCCCTCCGGGAGGAGCCCCCGGGGCATGTACAGCCCCGCCCTGACACGTGGCTGGCACGGTAGGGCCTGACGAGGTGTATCTGGGCACCCGTGAGCTAGCGCGAGACTCACGGGGCCCTACCTCAAGGCGGGTTGCGCCTGGCTCTGGGCCTTTACTTGTAATGTGTTCCTGCAAATTTGGTTAGATGTCGGCGCTCTACGTCCTCGGGTCCCGGCCCTCGAGCGGGCTCAGCCGTCGCTGGTATGCCAGGTCGTGATGCCGTGGACAAGGCCTGAGGGTGAGGGCTGGAGAGCCAGTATGAGCCCATGAGTCGCGATGCTCAGGTACCCCCCCTTTAATGTGCAAGCGGCCGACATGAAGGAAGAAGGGTGCCGTGGGAAGGCATCAAATAATGATCATGATGGGTCAAACGCACGACCCGAATTAACGCAAGAGGGATACATGCCACTGGGTCTGGCCCGGGTGGCTTGGGGATAACGCAGCCCGAGGGGCGCCCCCAATAAAGTAAGCTAGAAACATGAATCAAAAGGGATACATGCCGCAGGGACGGACCCATGCGTCCTGGGAATGATGCAGCCTCGGGGCGCTCAGCCGGAAAATGAAACTTGAAGGATGTCACTGGTGATGTTGGAGATGAAGGGATGCTTGAAGTAGCGGACGTCAGGCGCTGCGGAAGCCGATCTTCATGAGCCCTCAGCCCGGAGCCTCGGGAGGCTCCGGAGGCGCCGGTGGCTCCTCGTGGACCATCTCCATCTCCGCCAGATCTGCGGAACGCTGGCCACTTGAGCCCGTGATGCTCCTCATGAGGCATCGGCGCTGTTGCCGTTGCCGCAAGCCGTAAGGCATGCGAACATAGCTTTGGGGTGGACCTTTACAGCGCCCCACGCGTGAGGGGCCAGAGGCGCCTCGAGAGGCGGCTCGGTTGAGCCTCGGTATGTCGATGCAGACGCGCAACCCACCATCCTCGCCTGGATGGGGAGCTACGGCGGGTAAGCGGTGACTGCCACTCATGACTCTTGACTCCTGCAGCTCCTGAATGATCTTGCTGACGAACTCCTGAGGGTTTGGCCCTCCTTGCCTTGCTTCTTCCTGAGGGAAACGTGCTTTGAAACACGCCTCCAAGTGATGCCCGAGCGCCTCCCTCGTGATATTAGCAAAGTCGGTGGCCCTCCAGGAGAGAGCCCCCGAGCCTTGCTCGAGGAGGGCGTCGGGCGCGCCTTCCTATGCGCGACGAGGGAGGTGCCCCTAACAAAGCGCTGAACTCGAGGGGCTGCCTCCCGAGGGGTTGGGCCAGGCGATGTCTTCTTCTTCTTAGGAGCAGCCTCAGGAAGCCTCCCGCTCCTGTGATCTGGGTCTTCAATTGACGCGGCTTGGAAAGCACGCTCCAGGGAACACACTGCGTCTCTCTCTTCACAAGGCACCCTGATGACTCCACCGCTTCCTGGCATCTTGAGGACATTGTAGCCATGATGGGTCATGGCCATGAACTTGACCAGGGCTGGGTACCCGAGGATGGCATTGTACGGAAGGCAAATGTGAGCGACGTCAAAGTCAATGAGCTCGGTGCGGTAGTTGTCGCGTGTCCCGAAGGTGATAGGAACGCGGAACTGCCCTATCGGAACTGTGGAACCATCAGTGACTCCGGAGAAAGGCTTGGTTGGCTGAAGCTGATTGTATGGCACTTGGAGATTGTTGAATGTCTCAACGGACAGGACATTGAGCCCTGCTCCGCCATCGATGAGGGTCCCGTGACTGCACATTGCCGATGATTGGGGAACAAAGCATCGGGAGGACTCCGCCGTGGCTGCGCACTTGAGCTGATCCGCTGAGCTGAATGTGATGGTGCACGCTGATCACCGAGGCGCGTGGCTTCGAGCCTGGGAGGACTGCATTCACTTCAGCGGGCGAACTCGCTTGAAGATGCGCCGAGAGGTGGGGCTTGAGCTCCGCCCAGGATGCAAGCGATTGCACGCTGCTCGGAAGCCCCCAGCCCCCTCGGCCCCGATGATGGTCTTCATTTCTCCTTGGCTGCGGTGGCGAGAGGAGGGAGGCTGCGTTGACTTGTGGGCGATCCTCGCGAGGCTGATCCCTCCAGCCTCTCTCACGAGGCGGGTCCCTCCAACCTCCCTCGCGAGGCTGATCCTGCCAGCGGTCCTCGCGAGGTCGGTCACGCCACCCTTGGCGAGGGCCACGGTCTTCCCATCGTCCTCCACTTCTTCCTCCTCCTCGGCCATAGCCCCGGCCGCTGCGCTCGGGGCGTCGGCCGGCACACCCGTCCCGCACGGCCCTGAGCTCTTGGCATTCGTTGGTGTTGTGGGTGTGGAGGTCATGGTACACGCAGTACCGACTGCCCTTGGATGACTCAGGCTGATCCCTACCTCGCTTGGTGTCCGGCTCTGCTGCAAGCACGGTAGCCCCCTTGCGCTTCACGTCTTTGACCTTGGGCTTCTTCTCTACTGGGTCGGCAGCCGGCAGCTCGAGAAGGGAAAGGCGTCCTTACTCAGCCCTGGCGCACTTGGTCGCCAAGTTGAACAGCTCCAGGGATGTGCACAGGTCTTCATGGATCGCGAGCTCTTCCTTCATCTTGACGTCACGCACACCGTCGAAGAAGGCTGAGATGATGGCCTCCTCAGACACCCTGGGGATCTTAAGGCAAGCGTTGTTGAAACGTTGGATGAACTTTTGCAATGTCTCCCCTGACTGCTGCTTGATGCGGCGCAAGTCTCTCATGGCCGCGGGCCGATCGCGGGTGCCTTGGAAGTTGGCGATGAATCAGGTGCACATCTCATTCCAGGAGGAAATCATGCCAGGAGCCAGGTGCGGGCACCGTCGTTGAGCGCCATGGGAAACCAGTTCGCCGTGACCTTCTCGTCTCCGTTGGCGGCTTCGACGCCCAGCTCATAGAGCTGGAGGAACTCCGCAGGGTCGGCCGTGCCATCATAGCATGGGGGCAGGTCTGGCTTGAACTTGCCCGACCAGGCCACGCTGCGCAGCTCGGCGGTGAAGGCACGGCAACCTGCAGTGGCCACGGGAGGCCTTTGGTGACGGAGGGCTTGATCTTAGAGGTCTCCGTGTGCTACCGCCGGGAGTAGCGCGGGGTCTTGACGCGCTGGAGCAGGAGCGCGGTCGTGACGGGCCGGTGTGGGGAGCACTTGGGCAGCTTCTTGGGGACGAGGGACTTCTTGGCAGCTCTTCTCTTGCCGGGCTGGTGCCGGACGGAGTGGGTTCCGCCCAGGGGCCACGCGCCTTGGGGCCAAGGCGCCTTCTTGCGGGGGAGGCGGGTGAGGCGCCCCCGGAGCTTCATCACCCGCGCAAGACGGGGCGCCGTGCATCGAGAGGGATGGCGCAGGGGAGCCCCCAGCGGCGCTGACGAGCTCGGTGATGCGGGCGAGCCACTCATCGTAGAGGTCGTCGACGGGAGGGTAGTGCAGGAGTTCCCGCGCCAGGAGCAACGCGGCGTGCGCATCCGCAGGAGCGCGACGGACGTGGGACGAAGAACCGGCTGGAGCCAGCGACGGGTGGCGGTGGGGCCTTCTCGCCGCATCGGCGAAGGTGCAGACGACGCCGCTGCTCGTTCGCAGGGCCGGTGGCGGCGGCGTTGACGGCAAAGCGAGGAACGGCAGCGGGGCGGCCGCCGTCTGGGCGACGCGAGCAGCGAGCGGCGCCGGCAGCTGGCTCGACGAGCGTCTGACATGGATGCGAGGGGCGGCGAAGAGCAGGGCGGCGGAAGGCGGATTCCGGTGCACCCCTACCTGGCGCGCCAAATGTCGGATTTCGGGTTCCGGCAGACCCTCTAGGTTCGAACTCTAGGGTGCACGCGGAGATCGCACCTCCAACCTACCTACGTCTCGTCGCCTTGCAAGGATCTAAACTACACAAAGAACAACACAAGGGACACGAGGTTTATACTGGTTCAGGCCACCATTGTGGTGTAATACCCTACTCCAGTGTGTGGTGTGGTGGATTGCCTCTGGGGCTGATGATGAACAATACAAGGGAAGAACAGCCTCGCGAGGGACTGTTCTTGAGCTGGTGCGATGAACTGCTAGGGGAGTTCAGTCGCCTCTCTCTCGCTAGGGTTCTACGACAGTAGGTCTCTTCCGGATTTTTCGATCCCCCTGCCTTGGTGGTGGCTAGCTCTATTTATAGTGGGAGGCCCTGGGCCTCTTCCCAAATATTGAGCGGGAAGGGCGCCAACAATTGGCCATTTTGAAGGGGAACATCTAGTACACTTATCCTGACTAAAGTCGGTCCTCGCCTGCCAAAGACTCTGACGGTGACGCTGGCTTGGGCTCCACGATGACCTCCTTCCTGCCGTTCTGCTGGTCTTGGTCTTGTTGCACCGAAATGGTTGCCTTTGCTTGATACCCTTGGCCTGCTCTTGCCTCCTTTGCACCAAAGGGGAAATGAGGACATCGCGCTGGCCGGGCGCCTCGCCGGCGCCCTTGGTCGTCATGGCTTGCGTCATGGGCACCTCGTGAGGTACCCCGCCTTGATCTCTCCGCCTCCTCGTGAGCCAGCCTGACGAGGCCGTGCCTGAGGAAGCTTTCTGTCGTCCGCCCCGTGAGGCTTGGCCCCTCGCGAGGGTCTTAAGCTTGTGTTGATGAAGATGGCCCGTACTGGGCCACCCCTTGAGCCACGCCGCAGGCCGCAGGCAGGCAAGTCTGGGTACCCCCGTTCCCAGAACGCCGACATGTTCCTTGCTGAGGACAAGTACAGAGTGGTCGGCTTCGACCTCGAGTACACCATCAACCGTGCTGGGCACGATCAGAAGGTTGCCTTCGCCAAGTTGTGCGTGTGACATGACGTCCTCGTCTACCACTACCACCTTGCCACAAGTCCTTGCGAGCGTTTCTCCAGGTTTATCAATAGCTCCGACTACAGTTTTGCTACGGTGGACACCACCAACAATCTAAAAGCGCTCAAGGTTTCGAACTTGAAATGCCCGAATCTTGTCAACATCCAGCACCACTACAAGGTCTGGGGCAGCGACAAAAACAAACTGAACTCCCTGATTGACCTCGCCTCGGCCATCTCGACCCCTACTACATGAAGATGAAGAATGAGAGCAATAAGGACAAGAACGCCTGGCATAGTGTGTGGCATGAGAGACTGATGAACAACATGTCAAGTACGCGGCCATGGACGCGTACACAAGCTACGAGATGTACAGGTGGATTGTTGACATGAGGAAGTGTCTTCTTGCTGCCCTAGACGAGGGATCAAGCCACAGAGCAGTGGCGGGAGCGTCACAAGAAGTAGATGACTAGACGATCGTTTCTCCTACTTTAGAATGCATGCAATTGTTTATTGAGGTGTGTGCGAATGATATGTATAGTCACTTATATAATTGGATGTTTATTTCAGTTATATACATACATACATACATACATACATACATACATACATACATACATACACACATACATGTTATTCTACTGTAGACAAAGCAAATCACACGGCTTATTAGCAACAATCGTCTATGTTATTATTGGTCTTCACACACATTTCTAATTACAGACCTGTTTGCCGCGTATCACACACATCTTGTTCAGTTGAACCGTTTCCATTGTGTTGCCTAATCACACACAGTTCATCCTAGTGAACCGTATGCTGTATATCGCACATGCCTCCATCTGGCTGCCCGTTTCTTTTGTTCCTCCTCATCCCAAACAGTTAATTGAACTGAACCGTATGCCTTGCATCGCACACGCAACTAAAATCTGAACCGTGTTTGATGCATCCATCATCACAAACGTTTTGCACCCTTTTTGATGGTTTTTTTACACCATCGTTTGCAATTATGGCATCACACACAATTCCGTCGTAGGGTCTCTGATCGTAGTGTCGCGTTTGGACCATCCTGCAGTAGTGGGCCTACCTTTTACTTTTATGTATTTACTTTGATGCAAGAGTCAAAGTTTTTCTCTGTATTCCTTTTTATTTTTCTCTTTTGGCAAGCATTATGTGGTGAGGAAAGATCTAGGCACATATATCCAGTTGGATATGGGTAGCTTGAGTTATTATTGTTGACATCACCCTTGAGGTGAATACGTCGGGAGGCGAAATTATAAGCCCCTATCTTTCTGTGTGTCTGGTTGAAACGTTTTGCTCATGTGTATGCGGTGAGAGTTGGCAATCATAGAAGACTATATGATGGTTGAGTATGTGGAGCTCTTACTTAGACTCTGTTGAATAAGTTGAATTGCAATTGCTTGGTGACTGCGAACATAGGTTGTTGAGTTTCAAGATAATTCGTTGTTTGAACCTTTACATGTGATTTGGTTGCTACTTTAACATGAGAAGTTTAATAAGAAAGAATTGTTGTTATGATGCTAGGAAAAGTGACTGAAATTGTCATTGATCAAACTTGTGCACTTTGCTAGCATTCACACTTCATAAATTATTTCTTTTATCATTTACCTACTCGAGGATGAGTAGGAATTAAGCCTCGGGACGCTGATACGTCTCCAACGTATCTATAATCTATGAAGTATTCATGCTGTCATATTATCACCTCATGGATATTTTACAATCATTTTATAGCAACTTTATATCATTTTTTGGGACTAACCTATTGACCCAGTGCCCAGTGCCAGTTGTTGTTTTTTTGCTTGTTTTTTACATCGCATGAAATCAATATCAAACGGAGTCCAAACACCGCGAAACTTTTTGTGGATTTTTTATGGACCAAAAGGCATCCAATGGGCCAGGGCAGCACATGGGGGGGGGGTGCCTCGAGGGGGGCACAACCCACCAGGGCACACCTGCCCCCCCAGGCGTGCCCCGGTGGGTTGTGCCCACCTCGGTGGCCTCCCGCACCCCCTCTTCACCCTCTAAATTGCCAAATATTCCAAAACCCTCGGGGGAGACCCTAGATCAGAAGTCCCACCGCCGCAAGGCTCTGTAGCCATGAGAAACCAATCTAAACCCCGTTCCGGCACTCCACCGGAGGGGGAAATCATCACCGGTGGCCATCTTCATCATCCCGGCAGCCACACCGATGATGAGGGAGTAGTCCACCCTTGGGGCTGAGGGTTTGTACCAGTAGCTATGTGTTTAATCTCTCTCTCTCTCTCTCTCTCCTGTTCTTGAGTTGTCACGATCTTGATGTATCGCGAGCTTTGTTAATATAGTTGGATCATATGGTGTTTTCCCCTCTCTATCTTGTTATGATAAATTGAGATTTCCCTTTGAGATTTCGTTTTATCGGAATTAATACTTTTATGAATTTGAGAACACTTTATGTATGTCTTGCTATGAATACCCGTGGTGACAATGGGGTATCGTATTGATTCACTTGATATATGTTTTGGCACTCAACTCGCGGATTCCCGAGGTGACATTGGGGTAATCTATGCATAGGGGTTGATGCACGTTCTTGTCTTTGTTTCTCCGGTAGAAATCTTGGGGCACTCTTTGAGGTTCTTTGTGTTGGATTGAGTATTATGAATCTGAAATTATTTGGTGTTATTTTAGTATGAACTCTTGGATAGATCGATCGGAAAGAATAGCTTAGAGGTGGTTTCGTACCCTACAAGCAATTTCTTCCTATGTTCTCCGCTAGATAGGAACTTTGGAGTGATTCTTCATCGCACTTTGAGGGATGGTTATGTGATCCAATTATATTAGCATTGTTGAGAGATTGCACTAGCAAAAGTATGAACCCTAGGCCTCATTTGGAAGCGTTGCAATACTATTTGTGCTCCCTTTTATCAATTGCTACCTTGCTGTTTTTTATTGTTCTTATTACAAAAATCAATATCTACTATCCATATTACACTTGTATCACCATCTCTTCGCTGAACTAGTGCACCTATACAAATTACCATTGTATTTAGTGTATTGGGGACACAAGAGACTTTTTATTATTTGGTTGCAGGGTTGTTTGAGAGAGACCATCTTCATCCTACCCCTTCCACGGATTGATAAACCTTAGGTCATCCACTTGAGGGAAAATTGCTACTGTCCTACAAAACTCTGCGCTTGGAGTCCCAACACATGTCTACAAGAATAAAGTTGCGTAGTAGACATCATGGCCTGAAGGCGGGAGGTGGTTGTCATGGCCGCCACCCCACTGCCGGCCATCGTGGCCATCACCCGCTCCGTCGCCGCGGCCCAAAGGCGGAGGTGGTGGTCGTGGCCGCCACCCCGTCGTCGGCCGCCGTGGCCGCCAGCCCACCGTCAACCACCGGGGTCATCACCCGCTCCGCCACCGCTGCCTGAAGGCGGGAGGCGGAGGTTAAGGCCCACTGCAGCGTCGGCTGCTTGCAGGCTACATCGAGTTCTGCGGGAGGAGGAGGCGCCTCGTCGGGTGCAAAGAGTTCTTTGCCGCCGTGGCCACAGCACACGCCGCCGCAGAGGTGAAGAATCAGAATATCTACGAGGAGAACCACCTCTTCGAGAGGGGTCGTCTGGAACGGCAGAGGGCGTTCGAGGTGAGCGTCGCTGAAGGTGCAGCAGCAGCAGGCACCGTATTGCCGTTGTCCAGCTCGTCGGTAGGATCCTCCTCCTCTACCTCTTATTGAGCGCACTTGACAGAGGAGAGGCTGTCGGAAGTAGTACAAAGCCCCTCCGTAGTAGTAGTATTTAGGGGCTACTTTGTTCAGTTCATCTGACTATAGATGTGGTGAAACCGTACAACGTACTTAAAATTAGCTAGTATATATAGTTGAACTAGCTATTTCAGTATGTGGTTGGCAAAAATTGGGGAAAAGTTTGGTCGGTTCAGCTATCGAGTTGAACTGTTTGTATAAAGAACGACTGCTTAATCTATGAATGAAATTTATGCTTAATTAGTGAATTTTAGTTGCAAAAATTAGATAGTGCTAGTGATTTTTAGCTGCATATTTTGAAAAATCACAGTGTTACAAGGTTGACAAATGGCAATTAGATCAACAAATGTCAATCTTTCCAGTTTGACAAATGGCAATATAATCAATATGACAGATGCAAATCTTACCAAATTATCTTCACGTGGGTTCATACGGGTCATCCAAAACAACATTTTGCATTGAAGGGATGTACAAAATGCTGCTCGGCACATGTTCTCTTGTCTTAGCGCCGAAGTCTGGCTTTGCATACCGTATTCAATCTGAACCGTTTGTGTTGAAGAGATGCATAAATCCTGCGCTGCGAATTTTCCCTTGACTTAAGGGGGAATACCATAGCTCTCACTTTGCATACGGTTGTTCTATCTAAAATGTTTGCGATCAAGAGATGCACAAATCCTGCTCGGCACATTTTCCCTTGGCTTCCTGGGAAGCTGTCGGTTTGCATACGGGTGTTCTAACTAAAACATTTGCGATGAGTGTTTTATATTTAAAAACCGTTGACTTTTTTTCAAAAGAAAATCGTTTGATAAGTCTGTACATTAAGAGAGAAAAATGCAAGTTCGTTCAAACCATATCTTTCATTCAGTCACACTGCAAATTTATATTCATATGATTGAGATACAGTATTAAACCCAAAAAAATTATTTCTAGCGGCAGTGGAGGCGGCGTGCCGCGCCGGCGTTGTCGTTGTCGTCCTCCGGGACACCATTGTTGAAGTCTTCAATGCAGTACAGAATGTTCTTCACTTGGAAATCAAACATCACGTTGTCGCGTGATCGACGGGTGGGACGCGGGAGGACGACAACTTGCAGCGCTACGAGGTAGCGATCGACGACAGCGTCCCATGCCACTGAGGGGGCGCGCGCACGGGCACGGGCGCGGCGGGACTAACCTATTAACCTAGAGCCCAATGCCAGTTTCTGTTTTTTCCTTGTTTTTGAGTTTCACAGAAAAGGAATACCAAACGGAATAAAACCTTCGCGATGATTTTTCTTGGACCAGAAGACACCCCAGAGACTTGGAGATCAAGTCGGAAGAGCCACAAGGCGGCCACAAGGGGGAAGGCGCGCCCCCTGCCCTGTGGGCCCCTCATGACTCCCTGACCTAATTCTTCAGCCTATATATTCCCAAATAGTCCCAAACCACCACAAGTATCCTCAAAAACACTTTTCCACCGCCACAACCTTCTGTACCCATGAGATCCCATCTAGGGGTCTTTTCCAGCATCCTATCAGAGGGGGATTCGATCACGGAGGGCTTCTACATCAACTCTATTGCCCTTCCGATGAAGCGTGAGTATTTTACCACAGACCTACGGGTCCATAGCTAGTAGCTAGATGGCTTCTTCTCTCTCTTTGATTCTCAATACCATGTTCTCCTCGATGTTCTTGGAGATCTATCCGATGTAATCTTATTTTGCGGTGTGTTTGTCGAGGTCCGATGAATTTTGGATTTTTGATCATCGTATCTATGAATATTATTTGAATCTTCTCTGAATTCTTTTATGCATGATTTGGTATCTTTGTAATTCTCTTCGAACTATCGATTTGGTTTGGCCAACTAGATTGGTTTTTCTTGCAACGGGAGAAGTGCTTAGCTTTGGGTTCAATCTTGTAGTGTCCTTTCCCAGTGACAGTAGGGACAGCAATGCATGTATTGTACTATTGCCATCGAGGATAAAAAGATGGTGTTTACATCATATTGCTTGAGTTTATTCCTCTACATCATGACATCTTACTTAATGTGTTACTCTGTTCTTCATGAACTTAATACTCTAGATGCAGGCAGGAGTCGGTCGATGTGTGGAGTAATAGTAGTAGATGCAAAATCCTTTTGGTCTACTTGACACGGACGTGATGCCTATATTGCGTAATCATTGCCTTAGATATCGTCATAACTTTGCCCTTTTCTATCAATTGCTTGACAGTAATTTGCTCACCCACCGTATTGTTTGCTATCTTGAGAGAAGCCTCTAGTGAAACCTATGGCCCACGGGTCTATTTTCCATCATATAAGTTTCTGATCTACTATTTTGCAATCTTTTACTTTCCGATCTATAAACCAATTTTTTTACTTTACCGTTTGTTTAGTTTCATCTATCTCTATCAGATCTCACTTTCGCAAGTAACCGTGAAGGGATTGACAACCCCTTTATCGCGTTGGGTGCAAGTTGTTTGATTGTTTGTGCAGGTAATGGTGATTTGTGTGTTGTCTCCTACTGGATTGATACCTTGGTTCTCAAACTGAGGGAAATACTTATCTCTACTTTGCTGCATCGCCCTTTCCTCTTCAAGGGAAAAACCAACACAAGCTCAAGAAGTAGCAGGAAGAATTTCTGGCGCAGTTGTTGGTGCAATCTAGGCCAAGTCAAGACATACCAAGTACCTATCATAAACTCTCATCTCTTGCATTACATTATTCACCATTTGTCTCTCGTTTTCCTCTCCCCCACTTCTAAAACGATTTTCGAAAAGATTTGCATTTTCTTTGCCCCTCTTCAGTTCATCTTCTTTGGTTGCTTTTTGTGTGCTCGTCTGTTGGATTGCTTGCTTTGTCACGATGGCTCAAGAGAATACCAAATTGTGTGAATTTTCCAACACTAATAACAATGATTTTATTAGTACTCCAATTGCTCCCGCCACTAGTGCGGAATCTTATGACATTAATGCCGCTTTGCTGAATCTTGTTACGAAAGATCAATTTTTCGGCCTTCCTAGAGAAGATGCCGCATCCCATCTGAATAATTTTGTTGAGTTGTGTGATATGCAATATAAGAAAGATGTGGATAATGATATTGTTAAATCGAAGCTATTTCCGTTCTCACTTCGAGATCGTGCTAAAACTTGGTTTTCATCTTTGCCTAAAAATAGTATTGATTCATGGAATAAGTGTAAAGATGCTTTTATTTCCAAGTATTTTCCTCCCGCCAAGATCATCTCCCGTAGGAATGTTATTATGAATTTTAAGCAACTTGTTCATGAACATGTTGCACAATCTTGGGAGAGGATGAAATTGATGATACGAAATTGCCCTATAGGAATCAGGATCTTTGCCATCAGCCAGCTCTTTGTCGTCTGCTAGCTGACGACAAATAAGATCTTTGCCATCAGTTTAATGAAAGCTGACGGCAAAGAAAGAGCGGACGACAAAGAGGGTGTTTGCTGTCAGCCTGCTCTTTGCCGTCTGCTAGCTGGCGGCATAGAAGCTTTGTCGTCTGGGTGGGTGGCCCACTAACGAGAATGACCAAACGACCACTTTCTTTGCCATCTGCTAGCGGATGGCAAAGCTTCTTTGCCGTCAGCCAGTAGACGGCAAAGAAAGTGGTCATTTTAATGGCCGTTTCCCCCGGCCCCACCCCACTAGCTAGGCTCTTTGCCGTCTGCTAGTAGACGACAAAGAGCTGTGACCTAACTGAAAAGAGGCCAGCGCCCGCGCCCCACCCCTCTCTCTCTCTCTCTCACCTCACCCGCTGGCCACGCCTCAGTGCCCGAGCCGCCTCGCCTCGACGCCCACCGGCCCCACCGCTCGGCGCCCGCCTCGCCACCTGCCGCCTCCTCCACCACCGCCGGAGCCAAGGTAAACTTTTTTTTGTTTTTTCTACTGTTATTTGTTGTTTAGGTTTAGGTGTTATTAATAGGTTTAGGTTAGTGGTAGTATTAGTTAGTGCTAGGTTTAGGTTTAGATAATTAGAATAAGAAGAAAGTTGAAAAAAAGAAGAATAAGTAGAAGAAGAGGAAAAAGGAAAAATGAAGAGGGTCATGGATCACTGATCGCCGAGGGGATAGATGGTGGAGCCAGCGGGTCCTGCCGGTCCCAACGCCGTCGCCCATGCCGAGAATCCCCCGGTCCGAGTGCTGCCACTACAAAAAAAGACACATCCGTGACATTTTGGGTCGAACAAAAAAAATCTGTCATGCTTATGACACTTCTATGATGATAACTGTGACAAAACCCGGTATCATCATAGATGTGGTGGCCTCCTACTTCTATGACAAAAAATCATGACAGAAAATGGGCTTTTCGTCCTGGGAGGGCCGGAGATGCAGCTGCATGACATTCTTTGGGCCATCCATGACAGAAAAAACCATGGTAGAAGCGAGGGCGAGGAAAAAATCGGGGAGTTCCCGGTTACGGTGGGTGGTCGGGGGCCGAGCGATGCATGTTTCTCTCGTACACGTACGTGCGTGGGTGCGAGACGTTGGGCTCTAACTGAACCCGAGCGAGGCATTCGCCTAACTGAACCCAAGCGATTGCACTGCAGGCTACGCATTACTGAACCCGAGCGATCCATCGATGGCTGTTAACTGAACCTGATCGAGCGATTCCTTCGTTCGCTAGTGCTGCTAACTGAAGCCGATCGAACCTGCCGCCTCCTTCCCTTGATGAACAGTGAGTGTTGTTGGGAGGGTGGATGAACAAGACCCCGTGGTGTTGCCGCTGGATGAACAGGACCCCGATCGATCGAGCCGGTTGGGTGTGGATGAACAGGACCCCGTGGAGGGCTGGATGAACATGACCCCATGGGGGGAAGGTTGAACAGTAGCCGGTGGAGAGCTGGTTGAACAGTAGCTGGTGGAGGGCTGGATGAACAGTAGCCCGTGGAGGGGTGGTTGAACAGGACCCCGTGGAGAGGGCTGGTTGAATAGTAGCCGGTGGAGGAGCGGTGGAGGCTGGATGAACAGGAGCCCGTGGATGAACAGTCGCAGGTGCAGGCTGGAGGAGGTCGATGGTGGATGAACATTAGCCCGTGGACGCAGTCGACGGTGGAGATGAACAGTATCCCGTGGAGTCTCGTTTTGCGGTACGCCACACCCCTCCCGATGAATAGGACCCCCGTTTCGACCGTAGTGCTCCAACAAAAGTCCGTTTCCTTTGTTTTGCGGTACGCCACACCCCTCCTGATCAACAGGACCCCGTTTCGACCATAGGAGGTCCAAGAGAAGTCCGTTTCCTCCGTTTTGCGGTACGCCAGACCCCTCCCAATGAACAGGATCCCGTTTCGACCGTGGCCGGTCGAACACAAGGCCGTTTCCTCTGTTATGTGGTACGCCAGGCCTCGTTTCCATTGGCTATTCCGTCCAAGCCGGTTGGCTCCCGATGAACATGACGACGCATTCCGTTCCGACCCAGCCGGTTGGCTCCCCATGAACTCGACGATGACGCAGTTTCTCTGTTCTGACCCAGCCATGTACACGAGCCCTGGCCGTACGTATGCGCGAGCAGGCATTCGAGAGCCCGCCTGTATGTACGTATGTGGCCGAGTTTACTTTCTTGCACCCTGGCCGCTGTACGTACGTGTACATGCTACGTGCATGCCTCTACCACGACACGTGCCCTTCCTTACATGGCCACGGTTCATCGCTGCAGCCTGCAGACAGACCAATCGTATGTACGTACACGTTCGCGACCAGAATGACAACACTACGTATGCTTCGACCAGGTGGGTCCCGACTGTCAGGCACATTCTTCCATGCGAAGATGTAGTTGGTGGGTCCCAGCAGTCAGGGGGGCGAATCAATTTTTTTGACCATAATACGAACGCACTTCCTTGCCTACAAAGATGTAGCTGGTGGGTCCCAGCAGTCAGGGGGGAAACGTTTTTTTCGTGATATACAATGGCCCGTCTGGTGGGTGAGGGAGTCCTGGATTAAGGGGTCCTCGGACGTTCGGCCTATTTTGACGTGGGCCGGACTAATGGGCTATGAAGATACAAGACTGAAGACTCTCACACGTGTCCGGATGGGACTCTCCTTGGTGTGGAAGGCAAGCTTGGCGTCCGCATATGAAGATTCCTTTCTCTGTAACCAACTTTGGTACAACCCTAGTCCTCTCCGGTGTCTATATAAACCGGAGATGGTTTAGTTCATAGGGACAATCATAATCATACATGCTAGACTTCTAGGGTTTTAGCCATTACGATCTCGTGGTAGATCAACTCTTGTAATACTCATATTCATCAAGGTCAATCAAGCAGGAAGTAGGGTATTACCTCCATAGAGAGGGCCCGAACCTGGGTAAACATCGTGTCCCCTGTCTCCTGTTACCATCGACCTTAGACGCACAGTTCAGGACCCCCTACCAGAGATCCGCCGGTTTTGACACCGACATTGGTGCTTTCATTGAGAGTTCCGCTGTGATGTCGAAGACAGGATTGATGGCTCGCCTTGTTATCAAGGACAGTATCACCTCCGGAGGAGCCCTGGCCTCAGGCCAAACCCTCCGGCTGGGCAATTTTACCATGACTGCCTGTACGGCCGTCAAGCCGATGATGACTTCTCGAGTCAAATCACCTCCGTGTTGACTCCGAATACTCCAAACGGATGGATCCGATGGAGTTGTCATCTTTAAACAAACTCCTAGATCGTATCACCGCCTTGGGGGTCGCTACAGACTATGATCGGATTGGGCTTAAACCCGATCAGAGAGAAATCAAATCTCCGCCGATCACCCATCATATAGCGGTAGTAGAGGAGCAAAACAACAACTCTTCCTCCATATTGAGGACGAACTATGTTCGGGTTTCCGAGCTCGAAGAGCCGGATACCTGTCCGCGGAATGACGCGCCCTCTCTTCTGAACCTAGAATCGGATGATAGGCCTGAAAAATCAGTTGATATCCTAAAGCCCGAACCACTAAGCTCGGAGATTTCTCAAACTCCGGATCCTAAACTGGGTCAGGGTTCGGATTTTAAAGCCACCCACCCACCCAGATATACACGATCTCACGTATATACGCCAGCAGTCTCAGGAAACAGCCCATCACTTTTGGGCTAGATTCCTCCTTGTCAAAGACAAGATTAAAGATTGCCGCGACGAAGACTCGATCTCAGCATTCTGCAATAATTGCACGAACATAGGAATCCTCAATGCCATCAACCGCCGTCGCGTATTACACTTGACTGACTTGGCAATCATCGTACAGAAGTACTGCGCAATGGAAAGCGCCTGGAAAACTTAGGCAGCTCTCTGGGAACCACCGGTTTCCACTCAACCCTTTGTCCGGGCAAAAAGGATGCACCCTCGTGGGGCACCCAAACCAATAGTAAAGAAATCTAAGCACATCACAGGGCGCGGAACCGTTCTGGAGGGATGGCTCGATAGGCCATGCAAAATACACACTACACCGGACTCCATACCAACCCACAGCCTTAGAGCATGTTGGATACTCCGGCAAGTGGCCAAGAGCGGCGAGGATATCCTCACCAAAAATACCCCAGAGCAACACCCCCCGGAAGACGACGACCTCAGCGTATTGATGGTCTTCGAGACTTTTTCTTCAAACAATCGGCGCAAAAGGGCCCTCCGCGACCTCGCCGAAGTCTGCCAAGTCACGGCAACAAACCCTTGGAATGACACAACCATAACTTTCAATGGCAATGACGAACCATCATTCCGGACAGTCCGGGCACCGGCCGCCTTGGTCCTCAATCCAATTGTGGACGGTTTTCGGCTCACCAAAGTGCTCATGGACGGTGACAGCAGACTAAACCTCATCTATGAGGATACACTCAACAAAATGGAAATAGACAGGAGCCGCATCGAGCAAAGCAGCACGACCTTCCAAGGAATCATTCCCAGTCGTGAGGCGCGATGTGCGGGAAAAATCACACTGGACGTGGTATTCGGCATGCCGGAGAATTATCGGTCCAAAGAGATAACCTTCCAAATGGCCCCTTTCAACAGTGGATATCGCGCTCTATTGGGGCGAGATGCATTTACACGCTTCCAAGCTATATCTCATTACGGGTACATGAAGCTCAAGATGCCTGGGCCCAACGGTATCATCATTCTTGCCAGTGATCCGGACATAACACTCCACGCCGAAAACAAAACCGCATCCCTGGCCCTGGAGGCACTGTCTGAAGCCCTCGCGGCCGAAGAGCTATCCGCGCTGCGCTCCACTGTGGATAGGGATGACGTAATCCTGGACGAGCGACCCAAATCCACCTCCTTTAAACCAGCAGATGAAATAGTAAAATTTCAAGTCCACCCGACGGACCCCGAGAAGACAGCATCCATCGGGGCACAACTCGACCCAATGGTTGATGCCACGCTATGAGAGTTCCTGCGCGAAAATTGGGACATATTCGCCTATCACCCTTCTGATATGCCAGGAATCCCACGTAGGTTGGCCGAACGCAGCCTCAACATACTGAAGAGATATAAACCGGTCAAGCAAACACTGCGGCGCTTATCCGAACCCAAACGGCAAGCCATGGGGGAGGAGCTAGCCAAGTTAATCGAGGTCGGATTCATCAGAGAAATAAAACATTCGGACTGGCTAGGAAACCTGGTGATGGTGCCAAAGAAGGATAAATCCTGGTGCCTATGCGTCGATTTTAAAGACCTTAACAAGGTGAGGGAGTCCTGGATTAGGGGGTGTCCGGATAGCCGGACTATGACCTTTGGCCGGACTCCTGGACTACGAATATACAAGATTGAAGACTTCGTCCCGTGTCCGGATGGGACTTTCCTTGGCGTGGAAGGCAAGCTTGGCGATACGGATATGTAGATCTCCTACCATTGTAACCGACTCTGTGTAACCCTAACCCTCTTCGGTGCCTATATAAACCGGAGGGTTTTAGTCCCAGAGGACGAACAACAATCATACCATAGGCTAGCTTCTAGGGTTTAGCCTCTCTGATCTTGTGGTAGATCTACTCTTGTACTACCCATATCATCAATATTAATCAAGTAGGAGTAGGGTTTTACCTCCATCGAGAGGGCCCGAACCTGGGTAAAAACATCGTATCCCTTGTCTCCTGTTACCATCCGCCTAGACGCACAGTTCGGGACCCCTACCGCATGACCACCGGTTTTGACACCGACATTGGTGCTTTCATTGAGAGTTCCTATGTGTCGTCATCTTTAGGCCCGATGGCTCCTCCGATCATCAACAACGATGCACCTGTATAGACTTTTCTCCCGGACAGATCTTTGTATTCGGCGGCTTTGCACC
Source organism: Aegilops bicornis (assembly GCA_021605145.1). Classification (NCBI taxonomy): domain Eukaryota; kingdom Viridiplantae; phylum Streptophyta; class Magnoliopsida; order Poales; family Poaceae; genus Aegilops; species Aegilops bicornis. The sequence continues at coordinate 575,531,852 of CM038675.1, forward strand.
ATGGGCCAATTCGCTTGGCCATCTGGAGCAGATTGAAAGCTACGCCCCTGGCCATCAGGTCAGATTTGGAAGTTTGAACTACACGGCTGACATCCGCGGAGACTTGATCTTTGACGGGTTCGAGCCACAGCCAAGCGCGCCGCACTGTCACGAGGGGCATGATCTAGCTCTGCTGCCGAACAGTGTCCTGGAGGCCGCACCAGAGTCCGCTCCGACCTTTAGCTCGGAGCCGATCGCACCGATCGAGGACGGGTGGCTGGACACCGCCTCGGGGGCTGCAATCTCTACGGCGATTGAGCCGTACACCTTCCCCGTCCTTTGCGAAGCTCGTAACTCCAAGGTGCCGGACTCCTCTCCGGACTCCGAGCCTTCCGCGCCCCTGCCAATCGAATCCGATTGGGCGCCGATCATGGAATTCATTGCCGCGGACATCTTTCAGCACTCGCTCTTTGGCGACATTCTGAATTCACTAAAGTCTCTCTCTTTATCAGGAGAGCCCTGGCCGGATTATGGTCAGGAAGGCTGGGATGCGGCCGACAAAGAAAATAAAAGCCCACCCACCACCCACTTCGTAGCCACTGTAGATGATTTAACCGACATGCTCGACTTTGACTCCGAAGACATCGACGGTATGGACGACGATGCAGGAGAGCGACCAAGAACCAGCGTCCACGAGGCAATCGGAAGGCCACCTCACATACGACATATAGATGGTGGACATCGCAAAATATGGGAATGGCGACGGAACAAATGGAGGATGACCCTCCAAGAAACAGCCTAAGCGCCCGGCCAAGTGGCCGCTCTAAATCCCGCCACAAAGAAAGCGGTGATTCCGACACAGGAGACAATAACACCGGACAGGTCGAAGACAACCCCTCCAAAGCAAGATTCAAAGACAGGAGGATGGAGAAGCCAGCCCTCATGAGAGAGCGGCAGAAAAAGAGGTAGAGGACGATAATTACATGCCTCTCTCTGAAGATGAGGCAAGCCTCGACGATGACGAATTCGTCGTGCCTGAGGATCCCGTCAAACAAGAGTGTTTCAAACGCAGGCTCATGGCCACGGCAAGTAGCCTTAAGAAAAAGCAACAACAGCTTAGAGCTAACCAAGACTTGCTAGCTGACAGATGGACTGAAGTCCTTGCGGCCGAAGAGTATGAACTCGAGTGCCCCTCCAAGAGCTACCCAAGACGCAGGCTGCTACCCCGATTAGAGGAGGAAGCACCCAAACCTACATCACCAGTGCATGATATGGCTGACCGGCCACCTCGTGGCTGCGACAGAGAGGCCTCTCGGACCTCAACTCAAGCCGAACCCCGTCGCCGCTCAAAAAATACAAAGGCGCAGGGAAATGCGCCAGACCTGCGAGATATATTGGAGGACAAGGCAAGGTAAACAAGATCGATTTACGGATCGCGTGGGCACCCCACGACACGTGACGATAACCGTCACGCCGGATATGGCAACTCCGCCGGGCGAACACGATGACAAAGCTCATTTGAGCTGCATCGTGATATAGCCCAATACAGAGGCGCCGCACACCGACTATGCTTCACAGATGAAGTCATGGATCATCAAATCCCCGAGGGTTTCAAACCCGTAAACATTGAATCATACGATGGCACAACTAGGGGGTGTCCGGATAGCCGGACTATAACCTTTTGCCGGACTCGTGGACTATGAAGATACAAGATTGAAGACTTCGTCCCGTGTCCGGATGGGACTTTCCTTGGCGTGGAAGGCAAGCTTGGCGATACGGATATGTAGATCTCCTACCATTGTAACTGACTCTGTGTAACCCTAACCCTCTTCGGTGCCTATATAAACCGGAGGGTTTTAGTCCGTAGGGATCTAACAACAATCATACCATAGGCTAGCTTCTAGGGTTTAGCCTCCTTGATCTCGTGGTAGATCTACTCTTGTACTACCCATATCATCAATATTAATCAAGAAGGAGTAGGGTTTTACCTCCATGGAGAGGGCCCGAACCTGGGTAAAAACATCGTGTCCCTTGTCTCTTGTTACCATCTGCCTAGACACACAGTTCGGGACCCCCTACCCGAGATCCGCCGGTTTTGACACCGACACAAGGCCTGCCCTAAGGATCCCTTTCCCCTCCCTCGCATCGATCAGATTATTGATGCTACCACAGGACACGACTCACTGTGTTTCCTCGACGCATACTCCGGATACCATCAAATCGAAATGAAGGAGTCCGACCAAGCTGCAATGGCATTTATTACCCCATATGGGCCATTCTGCTTCAACACTATGCCCTTCGGGCTAAAAAATGCCGGGGCCACCTACCAACGCATGATTCAAACATGCCTGGAGAAACAGATCGGCAAGACAGTTGAAGCATATGTGGATGACGTCGTCATCAAATCTAGGCATGTCGAGTCATTGATAGATGATTTGCGTCTCACATTCGACAACCTCCGTACATATGACATTATGCTTAATCCGTAAAAGTGTGTTTTCGGCGTTCCCGCTAGAAAACTACTGGGCTTCATTGTTTCCAATAGAGGAATTGAAGCAAACCCAGCCAAAATCCGAGCTTTGTCACAATTGGCTACGCCAACAGACCTTAAACAGGTCCAAAAACTAGCCGGATGTGTGGCAGCTTTAAGACGCTTTATCTCTAGACTATGAGAAAACGCACTGCCACTCTATCGCCTTCTCTGACGCACCGACCACTTCGAGTGGACGGATGCGGCAACGACCGGACTGGAAGAAATAAAGGTTATTTTGGCGAGCAACCCAATCTTGGCCGCACCGAACGTCGGCGAACCCATGCTATTATACATATCGGCAACACACCAAGTGGTGAGCGCGGTGCTCGTCGTCGAGCGAGAGGAGGACGGACACAAATTCCCGCTTCAGAAGCCGGTATACTACGTATCCACTGTCCTCACACCATGCAAATCCCGGTACCCTCATTACCAAAAGATAGCATACGCGGTCTCCATGGCATCCCGGAAGCTGCGACACTACTTCCAAGTGTGCTTGATCACGGTGGCTTCCGAAGTACCACTGAATGACATAGTAAACAACCGCGATGCCACAGGCCGGATTGCTAAGTGGGCCATCGAGCTCCTTCCATTTGATATAACATACAAACCGCACAGGGCCATTAAATCCCAAGTACTGGCTGACTTCGTCGCCGAATGGACAGAGGCCGAACTCCCTAAAGAGTACGACACATATTCCAACTGGGTCATGCACTTTGATGGCTCCAAAATGCTGGCGGGCTTAGGAGCAGGTGTTGTCTTAACATCCCCCACTGGAGATGTAGTTCAGTACGTACTCCAAATATTATACACAGAATCCAACAACGCAGCCGAATACGAGGCCTTACTGCATGGTTTTCGGATGGCCGTCTCCATGGGCATACAATGCCTGGAGGTGCGCGGGGATTCAAACCTCGCAATATCCCAAATAAATGGAGACTTCGACGCCAAAGATCCTAAGATGGCGGCCTATCGTAACGCCGTTCTCAAAATGTCAGCTCGGTTCGAGGGGCTCGAGTTTCATCATGTGGCTCGAGAAAGTAATCAAGCGGCGGATGTCCTTGCTTGCATCGGCGCTAAGCGCGACCCCGTCCCGCCTAACATATTCCTGGAAAGGCTCTTCAAGCCATCCGTGGTGTGGCAAGGGGAGAGCGGAAACACCACTCCAGACCCGATTATACCCCCAGATTCCGAACACAATACCGATATCATCGCGGGCTCAGCCACCAAAATAACACCATCGGCCCATCTTATCATGGCAGCCATTGCCCCATGGACCGAACCCTTCTTGGCCTACCTTAATAGGCGAGAGCTCCCTGAGGATCAGAACGAGGCTCGCTGCATTGTCCGACACTCGAAAGCCTACAAGGTCCATGATGGAGAGCTTTACAAGAAAAGCGTTATCGAAGTACTTCAAAGATGTATCTCTGAAGAAGAGGCACGACAGCTCTTGGCTGAAATTCATGCCGGTCTCGGTGGTCACCACGCCGCGGCTCGGGCCCTTGTAAGTAAGGCCTTCCGTACAGGTTTCTATTGGCCGACGGCCCGAGCAGATGCACAGGACCTTGTCCAACGTTGCGTCGGATGCCAGCTTTTCGCCAACCAAAGCCATATGCCACCCACCGCTCTACAAACAATCCCCATCACTTGGCCTTTTGCGGTCTGGGGGCTTGATATGGTCGGACCCCTTAAAGGAGGAAGCCACAAGAAAAAATATCTGCTGGTCATGGTAGATAAGCTCACTAAATGGATAGAGGCCAACCAATTAAAACGGCCGAAGCCGGACCAGTGATAGACTTCATATCTGGTGTCATGCACTGTTATGGTGTCCCACACAACATCATCACCAACAACGGCTCCAATTTCACAGCCGATGAGGTGAAAACCTGATGTGCTAATCTAGGCATTAAGCTCGATTACGCCTCCGTCTATCACCCGCAAACAAACGGTCAAGTCGAATGAGCCAATGGTCTTATTATGAGCGGCATCAAGCCTAGACTAGTGCGGTCTTTGAAAGAAGCAGACAAGCACTGGGTTGAGGAGCTCGACTCCGTACTCTGGGGGCTGCGGACCACGACCAATCGCACTACCGGATATACACCCTTCTTCATGGTGTACGGCACAGAGGTTGTGTTACCCTGCGGCATTATTCATGACTCACCTCGAGTGCGCATGTATGAAGAGAGAGAGGCCGAGCTTGATAGCAGGACAGCTTAGATGCCCTGGAGGAGGAGCGCGACATTGCAAAAGCCCGTTCTGCCTTTTATCAACAGTAGGCTCGCAAATATCAAAGAAGAGAAGTGCAGGCCAAGGCTTATAATGTTGGCGAACTCGTTCTACGCTCGCCAGAGAAGAAAAAGGACAAACTCAAGCCCAAGTGGGAGGGTCCCTTCATCATTGACGAAGTTCTCACCAGAGAAGCATACCGCCTGCATGATGCATCAGACAATCGCCTAGAGCCGAACCCATGGAACGCGGCCAGACTCCGAAGATTCTACGCCTAGAGCCGAACTCTTTGTTCGTCTTCTTCTCCCTTTTTTTCCATTACTTTTTACTCTCTTTTCGCTTTTTAAGCTTTAAAGCTCTCGAGCGGCTAAACCACGCACCTACGATGTACACATCCTTAAATATGTATGCCCATAATACCTGGGGGCTTCTTGTACAGAAGCTTATTATTATTTTCTAGGCATCAAGCTCACCACATATGTGTTTTTTCCCGATATGTACCTTTGCTTCGCCATTATATGCATCGATATGACTTAAGTTTTGGCCAAGCTGGGTTGCCTGGCTCCTGTGCTTATGCCCTACGTACCCGTTTGTTCGGCTAGGGCATAAAGGGAGCATCTCTGCAATTGTTACTACGGGGTCATCCGGATGTGTACCGCAGACTGGGTGAAGCCGAAAGCTAGCGTTCTTAAGGGAATATTCTGTCGGTGGACTAAAGATGTTTTCACACTCATGACATTATCAACCCCCAGATGTTACGTATACTGCGATTTTTCAATCACAGTTCGGACATGCATATTTACGCATGTTGACCCAGGGAAAGGAACCCTTAACAGAACTATTCTCTCTGGAAGATGTTTCTTACAATTCCAATGTAATATAACATAGCTAGCCGGATACAACTTGTCTGTTCAAGCAACTATGACCCCTACGCCTGGTTTCCACGCATACCCCGGTCTATCTTGCCGCTCAGGTATTCGGAACACTCTGTACCTTGAGGTATAGAGGTCGAAGCGAAAAGGTCCGCCATGACAATCGTTTTACAATTCGGCTAGGGACAAATATGTCAAGGAAAGTACATAGTCACTGGGACTCAAAAATTTCCTCCTCTATGCTATCTAACAAGCTGTCTAGCTTACAATCATGTTGGGAATATTTTGTGGCTACTTTTACCTGGTCATATACCAAACTGGCGGGAATTTCCTTTCCGTCTGACCCTAGAGGTCCAACCTGGGCCATATGATTTGGATCAAGCTTGGTGTACCGTGTCTTCACCATGGCCCAGGCCTCTGATAACCCACAAGTATAGGGGATCGCAATAGTTTTTGATAAGTAAGAGTGTCGAACCCAACGAGGAGCTAAAGGTAGAACAAATATTCCCTCAAGTTCTATCGACCACCGATACAACTCTACGCACGCTTGACGTTCGCTTTACCTAGAACAAGTATGAAACTAGAAGTTATTTGTAGGTGTTTTTGGATAGGCTTGCAAGAAACTAAAGAGAGCGTAAATAAAAGCTAGGGGCTGTTGTAAGTAAAGACATAATAAAGTAAATATAACGAGTGTGTAAAAGCGGTGGTAGGAGTTGCAAAATTGTCCCTTAAGCAATTGACTACTTTACTAGACCGATAGCAAGTTTTATGTGGGAGAGGCCACTGCTAGCATGTCATCCCTTACTTGGAATTCTATGCACTTATGATTGGAACTATTAGCAAGCATCCGCAACTACTAACGTTCATTAAGGTAAAACCCAACCATAGCATTAAGATACATTGGTCCCCCTTCAATCCCGTATGCATCAATTTCTATGCTAGGCTGAAGCTTCTGTCACCTTTGCCCTCCAATACATAGTCCTATCAACATACAACTAACACTATGGTGTGATCCACGTGCGCGCTCATATGATGGGCACCAAAGGACAGCAACGTAACCACAAGCAAATTAAATCAATCATAGCAATTAATCAACCACCGATAGGACAACGGAAATCTACTCAGACATCATAGGGTGGCAACACATCATTGGATAATAATATGAAGCATAAAGCACCATGTTCAAGTAGAGGGTACAGCGGGTTGCGGGAGAGTGGACCGCTGTAGATAGAGGGGGGAAGGTGATGGAGATGTCGGTGAAGATGGCGGAGGTGTTGGTGAAGATCGCGGTGATGATGATGGCCCCCGATGGAACTCCAGCGCCACCGGAAGCGAGGGGGAGGGAGCCCCCTTCTTCTTCTTCTTCCTTGACCTTCTCCCTAGATGGGAGAAGGGTTTCCCCTCTGGTCCATGGTCTCCATGGCGAGGGAGGGGCGAGAGCCCCTCCGAGATTGGATATATCTCTCTGTCTCTCTCTATTTCTGCGTTCTATTGTGCTGCCCTTTCACCGTTTCGGGTATATATGGAGATCTGTAACTCCGATTGGATTGAAACCTTCGCCGTGATTTTTTACCAAAAATTAGCTCAACCGCCTTACGGGTGTCCCACGAGGTTGGGGGGCGCGCCCTCCTGGGGAGGCCATGGGCCCCTGCCTCGTGGCCACCTCGGACACCGTTTCACGTTGATCTTTTTCCCAGATTTTCCAAATATTCCAAAAATAAGCTCCGTCCGTTTTTATCCCGTTTGGACTCTGTTTGATATGGATATTTTGCGAAACTAAAAACATGCAACAGACTGGAACTGGGCACTGGTCAATATGTTAGTCCCAAAAATAGTATAAAAAGTTGCCAAAATGTATATGAAAGTTGAATAATATTGGCATGGAACAATCAAAAATTATAGATACGACGGAGACGTATCAGCATCCCCAAGTTTAATTCCTGCTCGTCCTCGGGTAGGTAAATGATAAAAAAGATAATTTTTGATGAGGAATGCTACCTAGCATAATCTTGATCATATGTCTAATCATGGTATGAATATTAAGACACGAGTGATTCAAGGCAATAGTATATCCTTTGACATAAAAACAATAATACTTCAAGCATACCAACCAAGCAATTATGTCTTATTCAAATAACATAGCCAAATAAAGCTCATCCCTACAAAATCATATAGTCTGGCGATGCTCCATCTTCACCACACAAAATATTCACATCATGCACAACCCCGATGACAAGCCAAGCAATTGTTTCATACTTTTGATGTTTCTGAAACCTTTTCAACTTTCACGCAATACATGAGCGTGAGCCATGGACATAGCACTATAGGTGGAATAGAATATGATGGTGGAGGTTATGTGGAGAAGACAAAAAGGAGAAGATAGTCTCACATCAGCTAGGCGTATCAACGGGCTCTGGAGATGTCCATCAATAGATATCAATGTGAGGAGTAGGGATTGCCATGCAACAGATGCACTAGAGCTATAAGTGTATGAAAGCTCAAACTGAAACTAAGTGGGTGTGCATCCAACTTGCTTGCTCATGAAGACCTAGGGCATTTGAGGAAGCCCATCATTGGAATATACAAGCCAAGTTCTATAATGAAAATTCCCACTAGTATATGAAAGTGATAACTCAAGAGACTCTCTATATGAAGAACATGGTGCTACTTTGAAGCACAAGTGTGGTAAAAGGATAGTAACATTGCCCCTTCTCTCTTTTCTCTCATTTTTTTTGTTTTCTTTGTTCTCTATTTTTTTGGGCCTTCTCTTTTTGTTGGCCTTTCTCTCTTTTTTCTCGTCCGGAGTCTCATCCCAACTTGTGGGGGAATCATAGTCTCCATCATCCTTTCCTCACTGCGGCAATGCTCTAATAATGATCATCATCACACTTTATTTACTTACAACTCAATATTACAACTCGATATCTAGAACAAAGATATGACTCTATATGAATGCCTCCGGCGGTGTACCAGGATGTGCAATGATCTAGCGTAGCAATGACATCAAAAAACAGACAAGCCATGAAAACATCATGCTAGCTATCTTACGATCATGCAAAGCAATATGACAATAAATGCTCAAGTCATGTATATGATGATGATGGAAGTTGCATGGCAATATATCTCGGAATGGCTATGGAAATGCCATAATAGGTAGGTATGGTGGCTGTTTTGAGGAAGATATAAGGAGGTTTATGTGTGACAGAGCGTATCATATCACGGGGTTTGGATGCACCGGCGAAGGTTGCACCAACTCTCGAGGTGAGAAAGGGCAATTCACAGTACCGAAGAGGCTGAAATGATGGAAGGGTGAGAGTGCGTACAATCCATTGACTCAACATTAGTCATAAGGAACTCACATACTTATTGCAAAAATCTATTAGTCATCGAAACAAAGTACTACGTGCATGCTCCTAGGGGGATAGATTGGTAGGAAAAGACCATCGCTCGTCCCCGACCGCCACTCATAAGGAAGACAATCAATAAACACCTCATGCTCCGACTTACGTTACATAACGGTTCACCATACGTGCATGCTACGGGACTTGCAAACCTCAACACAAGTATTTCTCAATTTCACAATTACTCAACTAGCACGACTCTAATATCACCACCTTTATATCGCAAAACTATTGCAAGGAATCAAACATGTCATATTCAGTGATCTACAAGTTTTATGTAGGGTTTTATGACTAACCATGTGAATGACCAGTTCCTGTCATCTCTCTAAATAGATATAAGTGAAGCAAGGGAGTTTAATTCTTTCTGCAAAAGATATGCCCACACTCTAACAAATATAAGTGAATCAAAAGAGCATTCTACAAATGGCGGTTGTCTAAGTAAAGAGAAACAGGCAATCCAAACTTCAAATGATATAAGTGAAGCACATGAAGCATTCTATAAAGCCATACTCAAAAGATATAAGTGAAGTGCAAAGAGCATTCTATAAATAAGCCAAGGACTATCTCATACCAGCATGGTGCATAAAATAAAAGTGAAAACTAAATGCAAAAGACGTTCCAAGATTTGCACATATCGCATGAACTAAACGAATCCGAAAACATACCGATATTTGTTGAAGAAAGAGGGGATGCCTTCCGGGGCATCCCCAAGCTTAGACGCTTGAGTCTCCTTGAATATTTACTTGGGGTGCCTCGGGCATCCCCAAGCTTGAGATCTTGCCCCTCTTCCTTATTCTCACATCGAAACCTTCTCGATCATCGAACACTTCATCCACACAAAACTTCAACAGAAAACTCGGTAAGATCCGTTAGTAAAATAAAGCAAATCACTACTCAAAATACTATTGCAAACCAATTCATATTTTGTTTTTGCATTTTGTCTACTGTAATATAACTTTTTCATGGCTTAATCCACTGATATAAATTGATAGTTTCATCAAATCAAGCAAACTATGCATCAAAAATAGAATCTGTCTAAAACAGAACAGTTTGTAATAATCTGAACATTAACCATACTTATGATACTTGAAAAATTCTGCCAAAATTATGAAAAATATTTTTTTTATAGAAAGACAGTGCAAAAAGAATCAGAACCATTTGACGTTCCAGTAAAAAACTAAAAATCGTGCACTGCAGCTAAAGTTTCTGTCCTACACCGCACAAACCAACAAGCATTGTAAACATCCTAAAGGCAAACCTTGGCACATTATTTTTATTTATAAACTAAATATAAGCACACAATAGAAATAAATGACTCTCTAAGACTTCCGGGTTGTCTCCCTGGCAACGCTTTCTTTAAAGCCATTAAGCTAGGCATATAGTGCTCAAGTAGTGAATCCACCCGGATCCCAAGGTATATCAAAGCCAATTTTAATTAGCAATGCTTTGTGATTTAGTAGTGAGCACAAAGCAAAATATATTAAGGAACAACGGAGTCTAACTCTCTTCCTATGCATCAGCATGTCATAAAAGAACAATTCATGCACACATAGTAAATGCCAATGCATAGTATAAACAGTTTCTTGCAATTTTATCATGTGGGAAACATAGAGAGGTGGAGATATAGTTCCTCTCTCATAATAATTGCAAGTAGGAGCAGAAAGCACATGCATATTATATCTATCAAAATCATCATGTGCAATGGTAAAAGGCAACCCATCAATATAATCCTTAATAAGTGCAAACTTCTCCGATATAGTGTAGTTTGGAGAATTCAAGAAGATAATAGGACTATCATGCGTGGGTGCAATAGCAACAATTTCATGTTTAACATAAGGAACTATAGCAAGTTCATATCCATAAGCATAATTCATATTGGCATCTTGGCCACAAGCATAGCAAGCATCATCAAAAAGGGATATTTCAAGAGAATCAACGGGATCATAACAGTCATCATAGCAATCATCCTTCAGTAAGCATGAATGGAAATTAAACAATGTATGAGTTGGAGGGTTACTCTCATTATAAGGTGGGCACGGGTAGCTAATCCGCTCTTCCTCCTTTTGTTCTTCGCTCTCCTCATCATCTTTTTCATCCAATGAGCTCACAGTTTCAGCAATTTCTTCTTCCATAGACTCCTGCAAAATATTAGTCTCTTCTTGGACAGCGGACGAGTCCTCAATATATGGTTCAACATAGGCATTAGAAGCACAATTATCATAGCAATATTTAAGTATGGTAAAATTTTCAGATTTGTAAAGAGTAGCACCATACTTTTCTATCAAAGAAGCAATTTCGTAAGCACCCTTAAAAGCACCAAATTCTTCAATTTGTTGAACATCATAGTAATTATAAACACCCTTAGCATACGAAGATATGATTCCATTATCACTAAACTCACATTCGTAGGAAAGGTGTTTCTTAGGGTTTTCAGAACAACAAGTAAAATCATATATTTCACATAAATTCCAGGCATAACATTGCATAGTATTAATTTGATGCTGTTAAAGTTTCCCTTTATGAGATAAGCGGTGTCGCACATAACAAGCATGCTCATCTAAAGATTTGCCCTCAACTAAGCTAGTTGGGGTCTCAGCACGAGCACAAAGGGATCGAAGATGATCCATGTAAAAAGCTTCAGGAGTGTGATAGATTTTGAGTGGTTCTTCAACCATTGGTTCAGTAGGTACAACAATTTTTTTTGGTATTTTGTGTTTCCTACCCATAACTAAAGATAGAAAAAAACTAAGAACAGCAAATAAAAATTACTTAGTGATAAAGCAAACAAGCACACACGAGAATATTCACCCCACACTATGGCTCCCCGACAACGGTGCCAGAAAAATGTCTTGATAACCCACAAGTATAGGGGATCGCAATAGTTTTTGATAAGTAAGAGTGTCGAACCGAACGAGGAGCTAAAGGTAGAACAAATATTCCCTCAAGTTCTATCGACCACCGATACAACTCTACGCACGCTTGACGTTCGCTTTACCTAGAACAAGTATGAAACTAGAAGTACTTTGTAGGTGTTTTTGGATAGGCTTGCAAGAAAATAAAGAGAGCGTAAATAAAAGCTAGGGGCTGTTGTAAGTAAAGACACAATAAAGTAAATATAGCGAGTGTGGAAAAGCGGTGGTAGGAGTTGCGAAATTGTCCCTTAAGCAATTGACTACTTTACTAGACCGATAGCAAGTTGTATGTGGGAGAGGCCACTGCTACCATGTCATCCCTTACTTGGAATTCTATGCACTTATGATTGGAACTATTAGCTAGCATCCGCAACTACTAACGTTCATTAAGGTAAAACCCAACCATAGCATTAAGATATATTGGTCCCCCTTCAATCCCATATGCATCAATTTCTATGCTAGGCTGAAGCTTACATCACCCTTGCCCTCCAATACATAGTCCTATCAACATACAACTAACCCTATGGTGTGATCCACGCGCGCGCTCATATGATGGGCACCAAAGGACAACAACATAACCACAAGCAAATTAAATCAATCATAGCAATTCATCAACCACCGATAGGACAACGAAAATCTACTCAAACATCATAGGGTGTCAACACATAATTGGATAATAATATGAAGCATAAAGCACCATGTTCAAGTAGAGGGTACAAAGGGTTGCGGGAGAGTGGACCGCTATAGATAGAGGGGGGAAGGTGATGGAGATGTTGATGAAGATGGCGGAGGTGTTGGTGAAGATCGCGGTGATGATGATGGCCCCCGGTGGCACTCCAGCGCCACCGGAAGCGAGGGGGAGAGAGCCCCCCTTCTTCTTCTTCTTCTTCCTTGACCTTCTCCCTTGATGGGAGAAGGGTTTCCCCTCTGGTCCATGGTATCCATGGTGTGGGAGGGGCGAGAGCCCCTCCGAGATTGGATCTATCTCTTTGTCTCTCTCTGTTTCGCGTTACATTACGCTGCCCTTTCACCGTTTCGGGTATATATGGAGATCCGTAACTCCGATTGGATTGAAACCTTCGCCATGATTTTTTACCAAAAATTAGCTTTGTTGCGGACGAAGAAGGGCATCAACCACCTTACGGGTGGCCCACGAGGGTGGGGGGCGCGCCCTCCTGGGGTGGGCGTGGGCCCCTTCCTCGTGGCCACCTCGAACACCGTTTCGCGTTGATCTTTTTCCCAGATTTTCCAAATATTCCAAAAATAAGCTCCGTCTGTTTTATCCCGTCTGGACTCCGTTTGATATGGATATTCTGCGAAACCAAAAGCATGCAATGACGAGTGAACCGCACCGAGGCAATCGGATCAATATGTTAGTCCCAATAGTAGTATAAAAAGTTGCCAAAAAGTATATGGAAGTTGAATAATGTTGGCATGGAACAATATAAAATTATAGATACGACGGAGACGTATCAGCCTCTCGCGCACCTTCTCGGCAGGCTGATATCTTCCATAATCGAATACGCCGCCGGGCTCCTTTGAATAGCTCCAAGAGCTCCGCCATACTTCCTGGAGGGGAGGCGGATGGCCATAAAGCCTTGGCAACACTCCGCATTGCTTGCCGAACTCGCTCGTGCCTTTGGGAAAGCTCTTGTAGCAGGTCGCCTTGAGATCCGGACATTTCCTCTTCGGGACGGCCAGTCAGCATACCTGCAGACCTAAATCTGTCAGTTCCTGCCCTCGCCGAATCACAGGAAGACAAGTTCAAAAAGCATACTGAATATGCCGCCACGTAGCTTCTTATTCTCCCTCACGGAGTCGGCTAACTGGGCTCGCACATCATTTAGTTCTTCACCCAGCAGAGTGTTGGAATCTTCCAGCTTATTCTTCTCATCCCTGACCCGTGTCAGCACACGATCGCCCACGGCCAATTGCCTTTTGGCTTCTTGCACGACTTGTAGGGCCTCCTTCAGTTTATCTGACGATCCTTCCATGAGAGATACAAAAAGTATTAATATTGCTGGTACATGATTATATTTTCTCGATGGAGGGGAACATTACCAGGCGATGTTTCCTTGGATTTCTCTAGTTCGGCGGTAGTAGCAGCCAGCTGGGTCTGACATTTTTCCAGCTCTTGAGACAACAGGTTGTTCTTCTCTGTGGGCACCTGGGTATACAATGATCCTTAAAACAGTTGTATCAACTGCTTCAAGTCTCGGGGGCTACTGATATATAATTATCAGATTTGTGCAAATGTGTACTTACCCGCATATCTTTCAAATGCTGGTCTGTGGCTCTAGTAAGCCCATCTCGAGCAGCTTGGATGTATGCATCAGCCGAGCTGAAGGCATTGAATGCCTCCTTTGTAAAGCCGGGGTCGCAAAGAGCGGCCCGCCGGCGCCGATGATTCATGGCGCTTTCCACTTTAGAGTTTGTGATGGATACATCATCCGACTCCTCTGCTGAAGGACAACCCGGCGTCACTCCCGTATCAGCCCTTGCCTTTAAACCAGGGTCGGGAACCTGACTTGTGGAGGCGCGGCCGGCAAGATCCCCGGACATAGTTCGGCGAATCCTTTTCCTGATAAGACATAGCGGATAATGTCACCGTTTGATGTGACTGCCAGGGGGCATGATCAAAAACCATACCTCTTTGTTGAAGGCTCTGCCGTGTTGTTGTTCGCTTTCCTCTTTGAAGATTTGCTTGGTGCGGGCGCTGCTCTCTTAGGAGATGCCTCTGGCGCATGTTGAGGCGTCGTGCGCCTCCCCTTTGGAGCACGAAATAGTGTGGTGAGTGAGGCGTAATGAGGAAGCTCTCTCGAAGAAGGTGTCTCTTGATCATTTACATGCAAGGTAGGGAGGAGACCGGGATAGTCGGTGGTAATGGCCACTTCCGTGCCATCATAGCTCGCCTGGTAGAACACCCCATCCTCGACCTCCATGAATATGTCCGGATCCTCTTCGAATCTGGGGTCAAGGTCCCGGTTGTGGTCCTCTGGCTGTGGGGCGGGGCTATGGATCCCCTCGGTAACCTTCCGCCATTCTTGTTACAAATGGATGAGTTAAATTCCATTAAAAGTGTCTCAGGGAGAGGATTGCGTAAAGTGGTGGGATTAGAACTCACCCAGCTAGGAGGATTGTACATGGAAAATCCATCTTGACGTTTGATGCAAGTGAACTCCTCTTTCTCCCCTTTGTACAGTTCGACCAATATTTTGGCCAAAGCGGCGGGGGTGTCCGGACCCTTCCGACCGCAGCGGGAGGCGTCATCTTCCCCATTATAGTGCCACATGGGAAGCCCTCTGTATTGAAGCGGCTGAACCCCCCGCACTATGGAAGTCTCCATTACCTGGACTATTGATAGTCCAAACTTGGCGAGCGTCGTTATCTTGCCCATCAATTGACGGACTTCAGCGCTATCTTCCTCCTCGAGGCTCCCAGGGCGCCAGCTGTGGCATTTCTTCAACGGAGCGCTTGAAAATTCGGGAAGACCCATTCCGTCTGGGTCGGGAAGGGCGACGTCCTCAATATAGAACCACTCGGAAGGCCACTCTTCGGACGCCTTCTTCGGTGTGCCGGATAGGTATCCGGTCCCGGCGATGCGCCATACCTCGGCTCCACCCACTTTGAATATTGATCCCTCTTGGTTATGAGGGACGAGGCAGAATAGTTTCCTCCGTAATTCAAAATGGGCCTCACAACCCAGGAATGCTCACAAAGAGCAATGTAACCAGCAATGTGCAGGATGGAGGCAGGAGTGAAATTGTGCAGTTGGAGGCCATAATACTCCAGAAGTCCTCGGAGGAACGGGTGGATTGGAAATCCGACGCCTCTTAGCAAATAGGAACGAAGCACACTCGTTCCCCCTGGATGGATTGGGGAAATTCTCCGCCTGAGCCCCGCCGTTGAAGGAAGTCAATCCTGCTCGAACGGGGACTAGATCCGTGGGGGAAGAAATCCCTGTATTTGCAGCTTCACTAGCTGACCGTGGGATACAGAACATCTCTCCTAATCGCCTTTTTCGGAGCCGTGGGGACGGGAGGAAGAACTGGGAGCGCTAGCCATGTTGGAATGGTTCCTCCTAGCAAGCTCTGAGGATTTTCCGCGTGGTGTGGAACGGATCTGAGATCCAATCTCTTTAAATAGACGCCTTTTCTTACATGGTCGGGGTGTTATGTGCAAAAAATACACCGACCTCTCGTATTCGCTCGACACGTGGAAGCTGAAGCCATGGATGCACATAAGCTGATGGGTACGCCATTAAATAGAAGGCCGAATACAACTTTTTGAAGTCATCAGAGGAGGAACCCGCCTTGCAATGCTGAATACAATCTGCGTGCCGAACACATCGTCATTGAAAGCCTGGTTCGGGGGCTACTGAGGGTGGATTAAGGGGTCCTCGGACGTCCGGCCTATTGGACGTGGGCCGGACTGATGGGCTGTGAAGATACAAGACCGAAGACTCTCACCCATGTCCGGATGGGACTCTCCTTGGCGTGGAAGGCAAGCTTGGCGTCCGGATATGAAGATTCCTTTCTCTGTAATCGACTTTGTACAACCCTAGTCCTCTCCGGTGTCTATATAAATCAGAGAGGGTTTAGTTCATAGGGACAATCATAATCATACAGGCTAGACTTCTAGGGTTTTAGCCATTACGATTTCGTGGTAGATCAACTCTTGTAATACTCATATTCATCAAGATTAATCAAGCAGGAAGTAGGGTATTACCTCCATTGAGAGTGCCCAAACCTGGGTAAATATCGTGTCCCCTGTCTCCTGTTACCATCGACCTTAGACGCACAGTTCGGGACCCCCTACCCGAGATCCGCCGGTTTTGACACCGACAGTGGGTCCCTGCTATCAGGTGGAGGAATCATTATTTTCTGCGTAATAAGGAGGCACTTCCTTGCTGCGGCCGTGGACCCAGCTGTCAGCCTCTCCACGTACAGTACTCTTCTGATGGAAGTCGGCCGTTGACCACATTGACCACGCCGCGTCGAGAGCACCAAGGCAGTGGACGACGGCGAGGCCTAGGAAGGGGACTACGCGGAGCCGGGGAAGATGCGGCAGTGGATGCCCACGCGGAGAGGAGTACGAGGGTTCATTGGTTCGGCTGCGGTGTGAGGCTGCCATCGCTGCAGGGCCTGGCCAGCAGTGAGAGTAGTAGGGGGTGAGGCCTCCGCAGCAGCACAGCCGGCCACCGGAGGTAGGAGCAGGCGGCACAATTAGCGCTGCTTTGGGCGGCTGGAGCAAGAAGACCAGAGGTTGAAGAAGCACTACGGTCATTGGATGGACATCGTACGGTCACTTGAGCTAGAATCGTTCATATTGACTAAGTTGACAAAGCCCTCCGTCCCTGTCGGCTTAGTAGGCCCACAAGTCAGCCTCCCACTATGCTGGTTCCCAGCTAGCAGGGGGTATTCATTTTTTTGTGCGTAATAAGGAGGCAGTTCCTTGCGTGCAAAGATATAGCTGGTGGGTCCGAGCTTTCAGTGGCTTGATATTTTTCGTGAAATACAGAGGCCCTTTCGGTGGGTCCCAAATGGCAGGTGGAGGAATCATTATTTTGCGCGTAATAAGGAGGCATTTCCTTGCGTGCGGCCGTGGACCCAGCTGTCAGCCTCTCCACGTATAGTCCACTTCAGATGCATGTTGGTCATTGACCATGTTGACCACGCCGCGCCAAGAGCACCAGGGCGGTGGACGACGGCGAGGCCTAGGAAGGGAACAACACGGAGCCAGGGAAGACTCGGCAGCTGTTTCCCACGCGGAGGGGAGTACGACTGTACGAGGGTTTACTGATCCGTCTACCGTCGCCGGAGAATAATAGCAAGTGTGTGTGAGTAGAGGGATGGCTAGGCCAGCGATGGGAGTACGGTTGAGCGGTGAGGCCTGCGCGGTAGTCCCGCCGGCGCTTCTTTGAGCGGCTAGAGCAGGAAGAGCAGAGATTTAAGAAGCACGACAGCCGTTGGATGGACATCCAACAATCACTCCTTGTGCGTCAACCTTTTTTTAGGAAAGCCTCAAATCTGTGGAAAACAGCATACATCCCATCTGCCATTATTTCTAATAATTTACAGCCCATTTGCTAATTCTTAAGGTTTTCTTTGGAGCCAATATTCTTTTTGTTAGCATTATAGCCCATATTGTGGCCACAGTTAAAAAATTATACAAAATTTTGCATATTTCGGTGTGGTCCGAACTGTTTTTAATCCCAAAATTTCGAGTCACATTCAAACTGATTTAAAAAATAAATGTATATCAATATAAAATCCAACAAATTGTCCACGCATAAAAATCAACTAATTGCCGGTTTGATGTGTTTTAAAAATGTACAACCCATTTCTCATTACTGATAGGCCATTTTCTTGGCCAGCCGAATGAAGCTCTCTTTGTCTTGAAAGATTTGCAGCCCGACAAGCATGACAAAGCGACTTACTTAACAAATCACAAAAAAACCGGGCTAGCCATTTTCAGAAAGTAAAAAAAACTACTGGTCTGGTCTGTGGTAAACATAAAAGAAAAGGCTGTCTAGACATGCCAGAGTGCCCCGCACAGCCCAGTTGACACCCTGCTTCCGTCTCAAAAACAAATTAGATAAATGCCACTCCAATTATGGCTATTCATAAAAATGCCACTGCAATTTCCAAACTTTGAAAGATGCCACTGCAATTTTTGCAAACTTTGAAAAACGCCACTGCAATTTTTGCAAACTTTGAAAAACGCCACTCCAGACTTCAAAAAATGCCACTGGAAATGGCATGAAATGGCATTTTCAAAGTTTGGAAATTGCAGTGGCATTTCTTGAAATCACCAGATTTGGAGTGGCATTTATCAAATTAACCCAAAACAAAAATAACTGGGCGAGCTGCTGGGTCCCTGGTGTCAGCCGCTTGTTGTGCAATTCTCTCGTTTATTGACTATGTTGACAATGGCATGGGACCCAGATGTTAGAAATCCATTAGGAGGAGCCATTTTTTATTGGCTTGAAATAAGGAGGCACTTGCTTGCGTACTGCCATGACCTTGGTGGGTCCCTGCTGTCATCGTCTCCATGTACAATTATCTCCTGATTGTGTACGCGTCAACCTCGTAGGCCCACAAGTCAGCCTCTAAACCCGTGGCGGACAAATACAATCCATTTAAAAAAATAACATCCCATTCCATACATTCAAACGGAAAGTTCAACATTCAGAGCAAAGTAATAGGTCTGATCCAGATATAGAGTACTGAACTTCCACGTTGACAACCATCATAGCCAAGTTAACTATCTACTCCCACTAATACTCTAGTAGTGTACAAGTACTAACTTACTCTTAGATAACTAGACGATGCCGGCCGCCATCTGCGGTACATGCTAAACACCGGCACCGGCGTCCTCCGCCTCGCCTCTGACTTGCCAGAGGTGCGATAGGGCGCGTAGCTCGTGCGCATTGGCCCTTTCCATGCCGGGCGTGGTCCACTGAAGCTTCGGCTTCTAAGCAGGAAACCCACTTGACGAGCTGGTAGTAAAATTCGGTGTCGCGAACGCGTGCGTGCCCGACAGCATCAAGGATATTTTCCGGGCGCCGGCCTCCATGTAGTCGGCCCAGTTGCGGGCGCTCTGCTCGTGACTCCGAGCGTCGGTGCGCTGCTGCTCCATGTCCCGCTGGCGGCGCAAATCGGAGATACGCTGCTTCTCCGCCAGGCGGTCGCGCTCCAACAACTCCTCATACTCCACATTGCCATCTAAGGACTGATAGAATGCCTCCTCCCTCCGTCTGCCTTCCGGTGAAAAACCGAACACTAGCTCCGGCGGTGACCGCCTCCGGCGTCGCCTATCGCAGACGGGCGGGGGCATGGCAGACGTGGCGAGAGCGAGGATAAGTGGCGAGCGATGTCGGGCCGGTGGGGGCTTATGAGGATAGGGCGAGTTGGGTGATGGTGCCACTGGAGAAGGCCGGGAAATAGTAATTATAGGCGGAAGGTAGGCGAACCAGCGTGTCGCGGGAAACATGATGGTCATCGCGGTCATCGGAATTCAATGCATAAGCAGGCATGGGTCCCGTCCATGCTGGGTCCCGTCCATGCTGGGTCGCGCGCCGGCATGACGGTCAAAAGAGTGCACTCGAATCATCTAGATGAGGTACTCCCTCCTTGTCAAAAATGATTCCACCACTCATCATCTACCTTGGTTGGTGAGATTTTTGAATTAAGCCCTGCAAACCGGAAAGGAGGTAGTACGTGCATGATCCACTATTTATTCATGTAGGATCGAGTAGGTCATTTCTTGAATTGAGCCCTGCAAACCGGAAAGGAGGTAGTACATGCGTGATCCGATATTTATCCGTGTAGGATCGAGTAGGTCGGATAGTGTACATGTAGGATCGAGTAGGTCGGATGGTGTACGTGTACAATTGCATTAGCTGATGAACGTTTGCTGGGAGATAAGGCATGTGCGAACATTTTTGCTGGTAGTTTCTTCAGATTCGCATGGCATTTTCTTCAGAGCAGCTTGTCAGTTTCTTCAGAGGTAGGCATTTTTATTAAAAAAACTGCCACTTCAGATCTTGCGTCGCAACTAAAATTACCAGGAGCGCATTAGTAGGCTAGCTAGTGATCGATCAGTAACTTGTATACACTGAGCGAACAGAAATAAGGAACTGTTAGTAACTTGTAAACACTAAGAACACAAAAATAAGGATCATGTTGTGCACAAAGTAAGAGCCGATTCGTTCGAAATGTTCACACGAGACTCACAGACCTGCCATTGTAATATGTTCACATTAGTAGCCCATATTCAAAACCAACTAGTACGATTCCCATACATAAGATCGACATGTTAATGCATCTCAATGATTCACAGATCATATCAAATATGTAGCTCCAAAAGCAAAGATCTAGAAAAAACATCTATTCTTCCTACTAACATGGATGCTTCTCTTGGCCAACATTTAGTACAGAGTGAAAGACAAATTTGTTTTGAAGCCTACAATTCCTCTTGCAAACGTAAGTGGTTTCACCAACAGCTGGAACCATGAGAATGAACCACACATGATGGAGGAACATACACTCCAATATGATTTGGTCTTCTCTCGATCACATGGCGAGACTATTTTTGGAATACAAACTTTAACTTAGGCAAAATTGATGCCCATTGTATAATCAGACCAAAGCAATGAAGCACCTAGTGTTGGCCAATAAATAGTACAATACTACTTTTTTGCAGTCCATGAAGTGACTATCCAATCTTTCTGTGTCTATTTTCAAATGGCACTGCATGCAGTGACTATACTATTCTCTTGTGCAGTTCAACCAAAATTGCGATCACTTCGTTTGTTTGCCAAATAGCAATGGGCAGACATCTCTGTCTGCACAAATATCAAGCAGCTAGTAAACATATACCCCACCTTGTATTTTCGGTTTAAACACGTCTCTTTCGCTTAGCATCTGTCATGTTTTGCACTAGACAATTTGATACAGTCATGTTTTGCCCTCGACAATTTCATACTAAATAGATTTGCTGGTTCAGACCAGAAATATAGCGCCTATTCTTCATCAGACCAAGGATATCCATGTTCGCAGTGATGGAAGAGGTGAAATCAATACAACCGAAATTGAGCATCCAATCACTGAATCCTGTCCTGCACTTGCCAATAAATTCACACGCAAACCACTGGTATTACTACCTAATGACAGTACGAAAAGAGTAGCAAGATAGTAGAAAACCATGTACCTTCGTAACGAACAGCTCATAGTGCCACCAATTGGATATAAAGGTTTGGAAGAAAACATGCTCCTAATGTTGAACCATTTGGACTTTTTGTGCAGTTCCACTAAAATCGAGCATCCTTGTTTGAATAGATACTGAAAGTGTGATTACTATAAAAGTGGCACTAGTTTAAGAATAGACTCACAAATATAAGCATTCCAATTTCTTAATGGGAAAAGGTAGCAAGACTGTTTCTAACCACCTGTTTGAAGGAATAAATAAGGCAACGGTGGCTGATGCCAGGAAGGCATACATAGTTATTTCTGAAAAATTGAGCCATTCCTAACCTTTCCTCTTCTTTTAAGCATATTTTGTGTAGTTCAACTAAAATAAAATGCCATCACCATCTTGACAATTCAGTGACACTATACAAAAGGAAATGACTTAACATTACATCATGATGTCAGGTATGTAGTCGACATGCATTAGAGACAAACATACGGACCTCCTCCGATAACATAATGAACATTAATTTTAACAAAGGTGTGACTATCTTTACCGGGATAATTTGAGTGAATTCTACACCCTCTGTTCCTTAATATAAGGCATTTTCACAGTTCAATTTAAAGTACCCAAACGTCTAGTATTTAGAAAAACAGGTAGTAGCTTTCTTGAGCACATATCTGGGAAAGCTTGCCACACTTTATATATGTCCATAGCTAATGCAACACCATTTGAATAGTAGAAATATACACTAATCCAGTGGCTAGTGCAACAATAGAGTAGTTATTTTATTACAGGGTACAGTACAATGGCTTTACTGAACAGATTTCCATAAGCTCTAGCACTGGAAGATTTCTATAAGAATTAACAATACAAAATGTAAACATAACAAGTTTCAGCATTGTTATACTAGCTGTGCAAGAGCATTAAACCAAATACAAAAGTCTGAAGTCTACCATTATTAACTAATGACAGTATAAAAAAATTGCAAACCATGTACCTTCAATGTAAATATCATTTCGAACTCGAGGGGACCTAAAAACTGCTATCTCAATCTTGATAATCGGTCAAACATAAAAACTTGATCGAATGAATCAAGAGAACAGCTGAAGGAGGAGGTGCCCACTCTTGACCTTTCCTCTTGACACTGTACAAAAAAATTGACTTATCTCATGAAAATGAGGTATGTAATCTATAAGCATTAATAGTCCAAAAATCTGAAGGTAGTAACAAGATTCATTGTTGCTTTACTGGCTATGCAACATCATTAGAATGCCTTAGCTGAAAAATCTTTAACACATCCACAATCAACAGCTAACCCTGATATAATCCAGTGACATTAAATGGCATTGCTTAAATTTATCGGTGGCATTAGACTGAGTGCGGCATTAGGTAAATGTGGCATCACTTTAGCAGTAGCATTGCTTGACTTGACCGCTGGCATTATACTAGCAGCAGAAAAGTGGCAATAAGAGCATGGGAGGCCCATTCGGATAGTGGGCGCACCAGTACGATGTACCTCCACGGACGCATAGAGTGGTGAGGGAGGTATGGTTTCCCACAGCAACAAATCCAGGCAGCATATGTGGATTACGTCCCTTTTTTGTTCTCTTTAGCCACCTTTTTCCTATGTGAGGACAACAAACCGATCGACCTGGTCATTCTATATTGCGTTGTCATGCCTTTCTACCCTTCTTCAACCAAGAGACATGAGACTCGTTCCTTAGCTACTGATTTTCCCCTTTTCAACCTAGATGCGGGTTTGATGCCTACTCTCTTGGATAGTACAGTCTCCCTTGCTTTCCTTATTCAACCCAGACATGGATTAGTCTGCATGAAGTAGGGTTTCCTTTAATAGTGCAAATTAAGGTTTTCGTCTGCGTGACCAGCAGAGCAGAGGATAGCAAATTGGGATGATGGTGGAGTGGGAAAAAAATCCACATGCAGCGACGTGGTAGATGGGGCGATAGAACAAGGGTATGGTTCAAAAAGAGGTAGCATACCGGAGGGTCGGCGAGAAGTGGCTTTGCTCGTGGTCGTCATCCTCCGCACACACTACGGCAGCGAGCTTGGGGACGGAGGCCATCCCGCGCGGGTGCTAGGTCTAGGAGGACGGCCTTGTCGTCAGTGCGTGACCTCGCTTGCCAACGACGAGTGCGTCAACGCTGCACGTCCTTTTCTTCCCCGGTGGATCGGTGACCACCAGTGAGGAGGGAGAGAGAGGCCATCTTTTTTAGATCTGGAGAGAGGGTGATAGTGTGAGAAGCAAGTGGGCAGCCCTTAGCAAGAAAGCGCTGAAGCTCCAGCCTATATATCTTTTTTATACTACTAGTACTAGAGGTGGAGTAGTGGTAGAGTAGTTTATATTTTCTCTGCATACAATACCAGTTAGTCGTGCTTCAAAACTGAAGGGCACACCATTAAAAAAAATAAAGGTCGATAACTAATGCGACACCTCGGGCCAACGCGGCCAGATCACATTTTGCACGAGAAATTACACACCATGTTTCGTTGACATGTGGTCCCGTTCCAACATGTCAGTGAGACGACGGCGAGTCCTTTTGTACAATTTCAGAATGGACGTCTATGTAGGCCAGGGCGCCTCTTCGTGTACCGTGGCAACCGTCCACCGACTCTTCGCCTTTCCCTCTCTATTTGGAACTGTTGTCGCACACACTTCCTCCCTCCTCCATTTGCCTTCACCCTTCCTTATGACATTGTTCGATCGTCTTCTCCATGGAGGGAACATGTCAGAAACGACTCCATTATTCTTGTCCCGATCTGAATGATGACGTGGTGGAGGAACTCATTGATCGGTGCAACGTCATCACCTCGGCTAGCATGGCAGGTTTGTTCAAGACCATTCTCGAATCAACTAATAACATCATTACAAGGAACCCAAGGGTCCAGGAGCGGTTTGATCTCCCGTATCTTCTTCGCCAGGACCCTGCTGACTGGCGCGTGGACGACGGAGGCCTCGCCTTGTGCAAGTTGATGCCGCTTGATAATGATACGTGTGATGTTAATATGCCATCGCTTGAGGATAAGGCTTGGGCAGGCGCAAATGGAGATTGGGTTGTTTATATTGGGTACAACTGCGAGTGGGAACTTGCGAATGTGTACACTCGTCACCGGGTTCCACTTCCAAAAATCTCAGAGTACCCAGAGGTTGAGCACACCGGTTTTCTACATACGTTCAACTACGATCATGGTGACTGTCGTCTACGGAAGATAGCAATTTCTCGAGTTCCCGACCTCTCTTGGGATTACACGAACTATGAAGTTGTTGCTATCTTCGACAAGCTTGTTGCCATCCTTACTTCCACGCCTTGATGGATATTGCTCAAAAATCAGTTTCAGTACATGGATGAGTACTGTGATGCAATTCAATACGAGGGTCTTGTGTTTGCTGCCACCACTCGTGGCACTGTTTTTGCATGGAATCCTTATGCATTCAGTACGTTTGTCCTCCACCGTAATTATAATTGTTTCATCCACATGCATGCGGGTTAGCTAGTTTCCCTTTACTAATTAACCTTCTTGTGTTTCCAAAGTCCTGTGAACATTCCACCACCTATACTTGAAAAAAATTATAACCAAGGGGGAGATGACGACGATGATGATCACGAGCATGAGGACCCATATACTCGATGGCGCTGAAACTTATTCGATGGATCACCTCTTCTTGTGCGTGACAGTGGCACCGCTTATGTTAATAAGGAAGCAGGTGTTGTCTCCCATGGTCGCACTCTCCGGACCTATTCCAACATCCATTGCAGGGTATTCGGGATGGATACTACTGTGCTAGCGCCAACACCTTCTCCCTGGTTTAATATTGATACTCTTGGAGGATTCTCACTCTTCCTTGGACAAAACTACCCAATCATGGTGAAAGGCGATCCAGCTGCTGTTGACACAACGTTTCTACCATTTATGAGAAGCAACTGTATCTATACCTCGGACATTGCTATGGTTCCCTACCGTGGCTATCACAATATGCGTCCTGACATAGGCCGCTTCAGCCTGGATGATCAGTCCTGCGTTGTTCTCGAGATTGACAGTAGCTACCCCTTCCGAGAAAAACTCTTCTGGTTCAAAGCAAGCGTTCCCAACACCGACGAGTGGTTGAGCTGAAGTTCAATTCATTTCTTGTTATTTGTTGTGTGATGAAAACTTTAGTATTTATAATGTATCCTCGTTGTCGTTGAGGGTTGATGACCTTTTGTATGTAATAAAATGATATGCCTATGATACAATTACTAAATTTGTGAATGCCTTCCGAGTCGCTTCTCTGAGTGGGTACTGCAACGAGGAAAAAAAATATTTTCCGAATACATAATTGTACGTGCATTGCAACAGGTTATCGGATGAATCCAATCAACAATAGTACTACTATTTGTACTGGCTTCACATGCTTCGCACGTCGGGCGGGTGTTTTTACTGTAGCTGCGAATCCCATCATCCTAGGTCCTCGGATGAGTCCAGTAGAAATTGCATTTTGATATTTAGGTTCAAACTTTCAAAATACTGCACTATCACTATGTCTACGTATACGTAATACAAAAAGTTTTAAACTTGAGACCAGCCACCCACCCTCACAAAGAACACTTTTTAACCTAGCACAGACTACAGGAAATTTGGCCACAGTGCGAGGTGGGCCATATGTTAATGTGTTCGCTGTACGTAACCGGCACCTCGAATCCTCGATATATAGTAGGGTGGCATGGGCCAGAACAAGCATTCATGTCCAGGAGTACGGCACACGCCACCAGCACGACTTCCATATGACACCATATTTCTTGGAGTCCGTGCTACAACTATCTCTTCAACCTCGTCACTTCTCTAACTCAGCCATCGCACGTCACGCGAGGTGGGGGTTTGCCGATAGTCAGTTTCCTCAACCGCGGTCCCACTTGTAAGACCAACTCCAATGCACGACCCCAAACGACCTCCATTTTGCCCAGATTCTGTTTGTTTGGGTAGAGCAATGGGGTCGTGTCTGGGGCATTTCTTGGATGCGGTGGCCGTGCGCCCAACGCGTGGACGCATCCCGGCAGTGTACATTTTTCTTTGCAAACACATATCTTTTTTTCATCATTGATTTTTGGTACATGGAAATACATCACCAAAATTTGACTAGAAAAGCAAGACCAAAGAAAACAAGAACCACAAGAATACATCTTAGACGATATCCAACTCCATAACTGCTCCTGTAAGTTGGATTAGTGCCTTCTTGATGCATTCATTGTTGATCTGCGGAGGCTCGATCTTGTGTGCTTCTTTCTTCTTCGAGTGTAAAGAAGTAGACGTTGCTTCCTCGCATCTAGTCTCATGTCTAGCCTCTATTCTATCAACAAGTGCACTAGTCTCATCTCTAGCCTCTATGCTAGCTAAAAGTGCTAGAACATCTACTAAATTGTGCTATATCAATATATCGATGTACTCTTATTCCCAATACCAAAACTTGCATCCATTCTACACAATAAAATTTTAAGTTAGCACAACTAGTCTAATCTGAGAGCACAACCGAAACTAAAGTAGCACATACCCCATCGGTTGATCACTTGATGAACACCCATCCGGGATGTTCCGGCGTTGTAGACACGCGGCGCAAGACCTTCTTTGGGCAGTCATCGCACGTAATGAGTGGCAATGATGCGCCGACGAGCTTTTGGGCCAGCACCGAGCCCGACCGACTGCCATTCATGTATCTGCCGGCATACTGTCGACGGTGTAGATCCGAGCGGCTAGAGGAGGAGTCAGTAGCTGCATGCGGCCATGCGGCCTTGCCGGGGCCTTCCGGCCCTGTGGGGACCCCGACTCATAAGTCGAGATCACCAAATGCACGTGTACAGTGATCCCAGAGATCAATGCTCACTGAACACACAGAAGCTGAATAACAAGAGTCTTACATCCATACATACCGTTTTACACAAGTAGGACCATTATGCTCAAGTCTTGAGTGTATCATCGCAGCGGAAATCTTCAATAACAACTTGGACCCATGCCATCTGCCTTAACCCTACAGGCATTCTGACTAGGAAGCGTCCTAGCTCGCATGTTTGTCACCAAGGTACTCCTCATTATATCCTGTTCTTTCATGCCTGGCCAAATAAAATAACCAGTGGCAAGCCAATGAGTACTTTGAATGTACTCGCAAGCAACCCCTGTTTTGGTTCAAGATACACCAATGCATGATATAGGTAAATTTTTGCAGAAAGCTAGTTTTGGGTGCAATGACATGTTCAACACTTGTAAGACATGCATCAGGAGAATTCAAGTAACCATGAGGACAGGTTACAGATATCAACATAAATAGAGTGGGCATCAACCCAACTCAATCACGTCAAGTCCCTTGACTTGACCCAAGTAGTTCTCCCCAATTATCCAATCACACACACTGGTTTGTGAAGCTCTGGACGTAGTTTAAGCAGCACCGCCCAACTGTCCTTGACCGTGGACACGGCTATTCGAATAGTTTTACACTCTGCAGAGGTTGCACACTTTACCCACAAGATCCGGGGAACTTCCGTGTCATCCACGACCCGCGATACCTCAAGTACCCGGGGTAAGCACCCGATCACTATCTTTCCCTAGACGACACTAACCAAGAGTCCACTCGTTGTTCTGTATCCTCACGTTGTACATCATACGAGACTCACTCGAGATCGTAACATCCGAGAGGGGACACAATGGTGTATCCGGTGCCCTGTGAAAACAGTCATGGCCGCCCTACCTGGCACAACCCCGTCCCGAGAGAGAGAGCACCAACTCTCCCCCGTCACTAGTAATGCGGGCTCCAAGCTAGTATCGGCCTAGGTAATCAATAATGCCCTTTCCCATACAAGGGTAGAGTGTTGCCCGTGTAAGGTTGGGACAATCGACAAATCTTAAATCTAATCCATTTTCGAAAGCCACACACACTTGCCTCGGTACACCACTTCGTCACCAAGTGGTTACCCATGTCATCATCTCCCTCGAGCATAAGTGGCACCCGACAGGGTTTTCGAAAAGTCCTTTGAAAATACTTTGTCTCCTTCACCATGCATATACCCGTCCCTTTTTGCGTAGCACTACTTTAGCATCCTATCTACCCCACCGGCATAACCCTCATAAGAAGGTAGGGTCATGCACAATGCAAGTATCAACGAGGAAGTACGGTGGCAAACCATCAAAGTGGTTACCACCTCATCATGATTCCGTTGCAACAACAATATGGTGCTATATGACATGCATAAAAAGGGTTTCATAGACATGGTCAAAGGGTTGCTTGCCTATTTTAACAAAGTCTTCGAGGTATTCAAATATCTCTGGTCCAACTCCGAGCATTTCGTCTATTTCGTCAACTATCGTCGAAAGCAACCATAATAAGCAACACAACAAGGCAGAAAATAAAAGTGCTCTAAAAATATTAATTTGACTTTTCTAGGACTTCTCTGGTTATATGAAAAATAACCAGAGTGGTTTCATTGGAATTGGATCAGAGGATATTTCTGAACATTTTGATATGGTGGAATCAAGGGGTTTATGGATTTGTAAGAAGTGTACAGAAATATATTTTGGAAAAATGAGCAAAGGCACCCATTTAACAAATCATAATTTTAGAAGCATCTAGGAGTTGGTTTCACTGGATTTGGAGTTCAAATGAATTCCCTTTGAATTGGCAAAGTTGACAAATATAAGGAAATGGCTCATTATTTTGTGTGGCACAGAAAGTATTAAGAAAAATGTTCATAAACTAAGTTATGAACTTAGAAGCATCTAGGAATTTGAATCATTGCATTTGGATCAATTTTGAGCTCTCTGTGATTTTCTAAAGTTCATCACAGAAATGGAAAATGGGGTTTTGATAAATATTTGTGAAGAAAAAGTTTCTAGAAAAATGTGCAAGTTGCACCAACAGGTAGATCATGATTTATGGAGTCACTAGAAATTTGAATCGTCATATTTGGAGTCCATTTGAATTGTTTATGTATTTTACAAGTTTACAGAAAAAGAAAAAGAAAAGGGAAAGGGGGTGTACCCTTATCCAGCGCACTGTGCGAAAGATAGCGATGGGGCCGCCCAATGCTCAGCTGCTGGTAAGAAGGGCCACGCCGAAGGCGTACTAGCCAAGCACGCTTCCCTGGTCCCACCTCCACTTAACCCGACCTGTGGGGCCGGCTCGTTGTTACTGCCACGACAAAGGGGCCGGGCGTGGCCGACGTGGCGTCGTCCTCAACCTCCCGCCTCAAGCAGGAGGCGAGGCAGGGGAGACGTCGACGGCGACTGCCGGTGCTACCGGCCACTGTTTCCGATGATCCAGCCGCCGGCGTGCTCGGGGAAACGTGCCGCATCCGGGATGCCACACTACGGGCGCCAGCTTCCTCGAAGGGGAGCGGGCCTTCGCCCACGGCGGAGGATGGCATCGGCCATTGCCGGCTTTGAGCGCAGGGGCGTCCCGGGGAAGAATGGAGGCGATGGGGGGCTTCGTGGTGGTGGTGAGGGAGTACTGGAGTGGGTAGGGAGAAGAGAGAGGGGCCGTGGTGCCCGAATCCGAGCGGCGGTCGGCGACGGAACTCCGGCCACGGAGAGGGAAGGAGAGCACTAGGGGGAGAGGGATGTTGTCCGGGAGGTGCACGGGAGAGAGAAGGATCCAGAAGAGTCGAGGGAGTGTTTGGGGGGAGGCTCTATATAGGGGGCACCGGTGCACCATGGGCGCGGTCCAGGCCGCGCTCGGGTGAGCTCAAGGAGGGAGAACGAGGGCAAGGGAGGAGGGGCCCGATAGCATTGCATGTCGTGGACGCCGAGGCGGCCTCGGGGGACACGATTCCGACGCCCAAGGTCGACGGGAGGCCTTGGAATGGGCGTGCTACAGTACCGGAGAGCACTGTAGCATGCTCCAGAGCGCGAGCTCTGCACGCCATGGCATTGTTTATGTGCCAGGGGCATGTCCACTAGTGTCTGGGGCTTTGTGGGGTGAGTAAACAAAGGGGAGGTGACCTTGGATGCCCTTGTGAACCACTAGGAGAGGAGAGAGGTTGAGGGAGAGAGAGAGAAAAGGGCTGTCCAGAGAGGTAAATGGGGTTTTTACCCCTCAATCATTGAGATTTGGATGAGGGGGAGCTACTGGAGGTTGCTGGTGATCAGGTTCAGCTGTGGTAAAAATGTGGAGTCAAGGAGATTAGTGTAGGGTGGTTAAACCAGTGACTTTTTGCAATGACCAGAAGGTGTTTGATGCAAATTTGGGTAAGCAAATGAACTCCATTTGTCATGAGACTCCACAGGGTGAAATGGCACATATAATTAGGGCTTTCCACTCATTTGGAGCTTATTTGGGCAAAGTTGCCAATGCAACTTTTGTGAACCCTAGAAATCAGCAGAAATGGACTTCCCAAGATTTAGTCATGCAAATCTGTTCTCCTTGATGCACCACTTGGTTTAGTGTCATAATTTTAGGTTCTGAACATGTCCACAAAAGTTGAGATCAAAAGGATAAAGTTTACAATGTAGAGTTGTTCAAATTTGGTTCTGGACAGGAAGGGTTTTGGGGCACTTTGATCAAGATAACATTCTCTCCAACTTGTGCCATCTGGCATAGATTCATTATTACACCATTTGAGCATGTGCACCAAGTGTGAGAGCATTTGGACATATTTGACAGTGCAAAGTTGTTCAAACTAGAAAAAGGACAGAAGTGGTTTTGAGAGGGTTTCATGGGGTTATACTGTTCTCCATGACATGATACTTGTCAAGATCATCAAACATGTCATATGTGACATTGTAGAATTTGCTTGGAATTTTTGGAGAATATTTCCTTTGTAAATATTTCAAAAGCTTGAAATATCCAGAAAGGGTTTTTGAGGGATTTAACCAATATTTTGAACATGACCATGTGTTGAAACTCTTTTATATGGACAATATATGTCCACTGAGTTTCCCTAAGTTTTACCAAATATTTTTAAAGCATAAAAATAATTTTAACCTATTAAAGACCATTTCTGGCCTAAAGAAAAAGCCTTTAAATAAAATAGGTAAATAACTTTTAAAATTATATTTTTGTGGTTTCTGGGTATCCTATATCTAATAGGAGTCAAATATATTTTTGGAAAGATTTTTACTGCCCTTAATTAAGTACTTGCAGTGCAAACCTCAATTCAGGGGTTTTTGGAAAACTAATTTAAAAAAATAATATTTGGCCAAATTATTGGTGTAAGAAATTATTTTTATGTGCTATACATATGGCATGATCATTGGTTCAAGATTTTGGAGCAAGGAGATGAAGTATAGGAGTTGGAGGATTTATTTGATTTTTAGAGCACTTGCAAACAGCAGACAAAAACCAATCAAGGCAAGGTCCAAAACACTCAAAAGTTTTTGTCAAACCACATTTTATCATGATTGTTAGCTTAAGTGTAGTGGCATGAAAATCAAGGTGTGACAGACCTACCCCCCTTACAAGAATCTCGTCCCCGAGATTCCCAGACTAGGTGCGGAGAAGGATACAGAAACTTGGATCCGGGGTAGTCTTCAATTCCTCATGTTGCTTCTGCTTCCGTGTAGTGCTCCATTGAGCTTGAAGTACTTGATGGTGTGGCTTCCTGTATGACGCTCTTCTTGATCCAGGTTGCTAATGGGTAGCTCGTGGTAGGGTAGATCTGGCTAGGGGTCGATGGCTCGGTGGTCAATGTCTTGGTAGAGACTGGGCTAGTTAGGAAGTTGGAAATGTTTTCGGAGTGGTGTCGTGTGGAAAAAAACGTTGTGCATAGTGGGTGAGTCAGGTGGTAACTCTAGCCGGTAGCCGTCTATTCTTCGTCTTGCAGTGATCTTGAAGAGGGCCGACGAATCTTGGTGTGGGTTCCCTTGTCATGGAAATGCTTGGTTCCTTAGAGAGGAGTGGTTTGTAGATACGCACGGTCTTCAACGAGGAAGTTCACTTCTTGGCGATGGCGGTTGATATAGTTCTTCCTCCTAGACATGACGATCTTCAGATGTTCCTTGACCAGCTCAACGATTCTTCTTCCGTCTTCGGGTAGAAAAGTATGTCATCAAAGAAAGATGACAACTAACTTGTCCAAGCACTCCATGAAGTCTATGGGGTACGTAAAGTGAAATTTGAGGCATTGGTGATGGTCACGGTTGAGCATTGGCCAAGGTCTTATCGATCTAGAGCCAAAGCCCAAGGTCAGGATCCGACCATGTTGTGACTTGGTAGGCGTAAGGGTTTCAAGGATTCTAGTGTGCGAGTGAATGTTTATCATCCCATCCTTGAGCACAGTTTCTGAGATGCCAATTGTGCTATCTAGTCCTTTAAACAAATCACATCATATCACTGATAGTATCATTTCGTATAGGTCAACTCCAATCATCACTCATGCTATTATTATTCCTCATGACTCTCGAGAGGAGGTCTAACAAAATCATATATGTCTACAATCCCGAAACCCATATGCATGTTTACCCCTAAAAATCCATGGGTAGAACATATAAGCTGCTAAGCTTGAACGTGACAATCCAAGTGCTTAGCCTATTCTTCCAAGGTCTATGATAAAGCACCTATTATCCTAAGGAAACACGTCGTAAGCCACTCCAAGATCTCGTTTCCTTCCTATGAATCAACTCCAATAGCCCATTAACTACACCAATCACTGCATGATCCATTAGTTCTTCAAATCCAATCTCTATGGTGTTCCACACGATCCTATAATCCTCAAATACTGGAAAGGGCTACCTTACTATAGTCAGTCCTCCAATTCCCATTATCGGGGTCAAGTAACTTCCAACCTCTAGCTTATATAGATCCTTAAATCAATGCCAATCTCCTAGTTTATTGTCCATCGAGGAACATGGTATCACGATCAAGATCATCAGCCTAAAATCCAATTTACTCTGAACCATGTAGACTTACTCAGCATCTATACTCAACTAGGATCACCTATTTAAATCCAAATCTTGTGTCCAACGAGAATTTCCACACTTTCCCCCAAGTCATTATCGTAATATCAACTGTCTCCTATCAATATCCCTTGGCTAAGTCAAATCCTTTTACTTCCAAGAATTTCAGCTTGCGATCATAATTGTCCTATTAAATCCAATTTACTTAGGGGTAATGAAAGCTATGCTACTCTATAATCATGATCCCACCAAGTTCATCTACCAACATGAAAGCCTTATAATCCTCCGAAGAGTCTCAAATAATTCCTCAAGGTCACTGATATAAACTCATCAAGTCATTTGTCCTTTGTTCCTATATCCTCAAATTGGTCTTCCCTATGGCATCATCAGTTCTGGTGCTATATTAGGATGATAAGGTGCTCATTCCCTACGTCCACTAGTTCCATAGTGAATCCAATGTTGAGCGAGGTTACGGAGGCTTAACTGGTTCTCTTTGCAAGTCTGTGGGTTAAGCACATGGTTAAGGATTCGAGATGGGTTATCTCATGAAGTCTCAAATGGGTCTAGGGATGGGGTTCCAGTCATGAGGGATAAGCATAACTCTACGGGGTTGTACTTGGTCGAAGAGGCGGCAAAGAAAAGTCTTGATGCTAGTTGGTCACGGAGTAGAACCCTTGGTGCATCTTGTCTTGCTTGTCTTGATTGAGGAGAGAGATGAGAGGGAAAAGTAGCATAAAGGAGGGGAATGCCTAAAGGGGGTTCTATAGTGCAAGTGCAAACAAACAAGTGCTGAAAGGGCCAAACACAAACAATAAAATAAGGCAGGTGATATAGCCGCGTACTAGTTGCCTCGGGCAAAAGGGCGACTGATATCAAAACACAAACAAATAAAAACAAGCAACACACAATCATGGTTCTATTCGAACCATCATACGGACTCGACTGCGCATAGGGGGGTACACGACTCATCCTACCCTAGGGGTTCTCGGACTCAGTAGTCGTGCCTTGTGCCTCATGCAGTCTTCTGAGTTTTCCTCAGGTGTCGATACGTCTCTTGTAGTTGTTTGATGAAACAATCCGGGTTGAGCATGAAGACTCCTCAACAACTTCTCGCCTTTTGAAGTGATGGGGTGAAGGTGGCTCCTCGTAACTGGCATCGACTTGGTCTTCTATTGTCTTATTAATCACAACGATCCCTTTTTGTCTTCTAAGCCGTCGATGGTACCAGGTAGGCAATCCTTTATGCAATAACATTATCAAGGCATAATAGTGGTCCAACCCGTCGGACACATTGTTGACAATTTCATCACCGAGAGCGGGGGATGAAGAGAACCGTTTTCCTGCTCACTATAGTGAGGCGGACCAAATGGCTAGGTTCTCATCCACCGGTGGTTGCCGATACAACAACGGTAGTGACAGGGTTACCCTATTAGCGATGTATATCATGATCTTGCATATCCTATGCCACGATAAATCGTCAGAGGCTAAGGTTGCATCGCCTTGGGGCGATGTCAAGGGTGTCACCATCTCCTGGTCTTCGTGTCCTCATCCCTCGAGGATGTATCTTACATTGGTATCGTCTTGTTGTGGTGTCGCCAATCTTGTGTTCAGGAGATGTGGGTGAATGTCTGGCAAGGCATCTTCCTTCTAGATTATCCACGAGGATTACAAGGAATCTAGTGGTCAGGGGCATAGGGGTTCTAGCGACCAAAGGTTTTGAAGGGGAAGAGATCAATAAGGAAAGTATACCTTAGTTTTTGAAAAACTGAGAAGGGAAGAGAAGTATAGATAGTTTTGAAAACTACTAGTAGTTTTGGAAATAGTTTTACCCTAACTAACGACCATGCTAAGTAAGGCTTCCTACAGTCAGGATGGCTCTGATACCAGCTCTGTGGGGACCCCGACTCATAAGTCGAGATCACCGAATGCACGTGTACAAAGTGATCCCGGAGATCAATGCTCACGAACACACGTAAGCTGAATAACAAGAGTCTTACATCCATACCTACCGTTTTACACAAGTAGGACCATTATGGTCAAGTCTTGAGTGTATCATCGCAGCGGAAATCTTCAATAACAACTTGGACCCATGCCATCTGCCTTAACCCTACAGGCATTCTGACTGGGAAGCGTCCTAGCTCGCATGTTCGTCACCAAGGTACTCCTCATTATATCCTGTTCTTTCATGCCTGGCCAAATAAAATAACCAGTGGCAAGCCAATGAGTACTTTGAATGTACTCGCAAGCAACCCATGTTTTGGTTCAAGATACACCAGTGGCAAGCCAATGAGTACTTTGAATGTACTCGCAAGCAACCCATGTTTTGGTTCAAGATACACCAATGCATGATATAGGTAAATTTTTGCAGAAATCTAGTTTTGGGTGCAATGACATGTTCGACACTTGTAAGACATGCATCAGGAGAATTCAAGTAACCATGAGGACAGGTTACAGATATCAACATAAATAGAGTGGGCATCAACCCAACTCAATCACGTCAAGTCCCTTCACTTGACCCAAGTAGTTCTCCCCAATTATCCAATCACACACACTGGTTTGTGAAGCTCTGGACGTAGTTTAAGCAGCACCGCCCAACTGTCCTTGACCGTGGACACGGCTATTCGAATAGTTTTACACTCTGCAGAGGTTGCACACTTTACCCACAAGATCCGGGGAACTTCCATGTCATCCACGACCCGCGATACCTCAAGTACCCGGGGTAAGCACCCGATCACTATCTTTCCCTAGACGACACTAACCAGGAGTCCACTCGTTGTTCCGTATCCTCACGATGTACATCATACATCCGAGAGGGGACACAAAGGTGTATCCGGTGCCCTGTGAAAACAGTCATGGCCGCCCTACCTGGCATGACCCCGTCCCGAGAGAGAGCACCAACTCTCCCCCATCACTAGTAATGAGGGCTCCAAGCTAGTATCGGCCTAGGTAATCAATAATGCCCTTTCCCATACAAGGGTAGAGTGGTTGCGCATGTAAGGTTGGGACAATCAACAAATCTTAAATCTAATCAATTTTTGAAAGCCACACACACTTGCCTCGGTACACCACTTCGTCATCAAGTGGTTACCCATCTCATCATCTCCCTTGGCATAAGTGGCACCCGACGGGGTTTTCGAAAAGTCCTTTGAAAATACTTTGTCTCCTTCACCATGCATATACACGTCCCTTTTTGCGTAGCACTACTTTAGCATCCTATCTACCCCCACCGGCATAACCCTCATAAGAAGGTAGGGTCATGCACAATGCAAGTATCAACGAGGAAGTACGGTGGCAAACCATCAAAGTGGTTACCACCTCATCATGATTCCGTTGCAACAACAATATGGTGCTATATGACATGCATAAAAAGGGTTTCATAGACATTGTCAAAGGGTTGCTTGCCTATTTTAACAAAGTCTTCGAGGTCTTCAAATATCTCTGGTCCAACTCCGAGCATTTCGTCTATTTCGTCAACTATCGTCGAAAGCAACCATAATAAGCAACACAACAAGGCAAAAAATAAAAGTGCTCTAAAAATATTAATTTGACTTTTCTAGGACTTCTCTGGTTATATGAAAAATAACCAGAGTGGTTTCATTGGAATTGGATCAGAGGATATTTCTGAACATTTTGATATGATGGAATCAAGGGGTTTATGGATTTGTAAGAACTGTACAGAAATATATTTTGAAAAAATGAGCAAAGGCACCCATTTAACAAATCATAATTTTAGAAGCATCTAGGAGTTGGTTTCCTTTGGATTTGGAGTTCAAATGAATTCCCTATGAATTGGCAAAGTTGACAAATATAAGGAAATGGCTCATTATTTTGTGTGGCACAGAAAGTATTAAGAAAAATGTTCATAAACTAAGTTATGAACTTAGAAGCATCTAGGAATTTGGATCATGGCATTTGGATCAATTTTGAGCTCTCTGTGATTTTCTAAAGTTCATCACAGAAATGGAAAATGGGGTTTTGATAAATATTTGTGAAGAAAAAGTTTCTGGAAAAATGTGCAAGTTGCACCAACAGGTAGATCATGATTTATGGAGTCACTAGAAATTTGAATCGTCAAATTTGGAGTCTATTTGAATTGTTTATGGATTTTAAAAGTTTACAGAAAAAGAAAAAGAAAAGGGAAAGGGGGTGTACCCTTATCCAGTACTGTGCTAAAAGATAGCAGTGGGTCGCCCAATGCTCACTTCATGGGTAAGAAGGGCCACGCCAAGGCGTACTAATAGCTATGCTTCAAGGCAAGCGGCTTCCCTGGTCCCGCCTCCACTTAACCCGACCTGTGGGGCCGGCTCGGTTGCCGCTGCCGCCGACAGGCGGGGCCGGCCTGCTGACGCGGCATCGTCCCTAACCTCCCACCCGAAGCAGAGGAGGCGAGTCAGGGGAGACGTCGACGGCGACTGCCGGCGCTACCGGCCACTGTTTCCGGTGATCCAGCCACCGACGTGCTCGGGGAAACGTGCCGCATCCGGGATGCCACACTACGGGCGCCAGCTTCCTCGGAGGGGAGTGGGCCTTCGCCCACGGCGGAGGATGGCATCGTACATTGCCAGCTTTGAGCGCAGGGGCGTCCCGGGGAAGAATGGAGGCGATGGAGGGCTTCGTGGTGGTGGTGAGGGAGTACTGGAGTGGGTAGGGAGAAGAGAGAGGGGCCGCGGTACCCGAATCCGAGCGGTGGTCGGCGGCGGCACTCCGGCCATGGAGAGGGCAGGAGAGCACTAGGGGGAGAGGGATGTTGTCCGGGAGGTGCACGGGAGAGAGAAGGATCCAGAAGAGTCGAGGGAGTGCTTGGGGGGAGGCTCTATATAGGGGGGCACCGGTGCACCATGGGCGCGGTCTGTGCCAAGGCCGGTGAGCTTCGAGGAGGGAGAACGAGGGCAAGGGAGGAGGGGCCCGAGAGCATTGCGTGTCGTGGACCCCGCGGCGGCCTCGGGGGACACGATTCCGGCGCCCAAGGTCGACGGGAGGCCTTGAATGGGCGTGCTACAGGTCAAGAGCACTGTAGCATGCTCAATCTTGAGCTCTGCACACCATGGCATTGTTCATGTGCTGTGGGCGTGTCCACTAGTGTCCGGGCTTTGTGGGGTGAGTAAACAAAGGGGAGGTGACCTTGGATGCCTGGTGAACCACTAGGAGAGGAGAGAGGTTGAGGAGAGAGAGAAAAGGGCTGTCGAGAGAGGTAAATGGGGTTTTACCCTCAATCATTGAGCTTTGGATGAGGGGAGCTCTTGGAGGTTCTGGTGATCGTGTTCGATTGTGGTAAAATGTGGAGTCAAGGAGATTAGTGTAGGGTGGTGAAACCAGTGACTTTTTGCAATGACCAGAAGGTGTTTGATGCAAATTTGGGTAAGAAAATGAACTCCATTTGTCATGAGACTCCACAGGGTGAAATGGCACATATAATTAGGCCTTCCACCAATTTGGAGCTTATTTGGGCAAAGTTGCCAATGCAACTTTTGTGAACCCTAGAAATCAGCAGAAATGGACTTCCCAAGATTTAGTCATGCAAATCTG
This sequence comes from Aegilops bicornis, assembly GCA_021605145.1. Taxonomy (NCBI): domain Eukaryota; kingdom Viridiplantae; phylum Streptophyta; class Magnoliopsida; order Poales; family Poaceae; genus Aegilops; species Aegilops bicornis. The sequence goes on from CM038675.1 coordinate 575,570,865, forward strand.
TTCTCCTTGATGCACCACTTGGTTTAGTGTCATAATTTTAGGTTCTGAACATGTCCACAAAAGTTGAGATCAAAAGGATAAAGTTTACAATGTAGAGTTGTTCAAATTTGGTTACGGGCGGGGAAGGGTTTTGGGGCACTTTGATCAAGATAACATTCTCTCCAACTTGTGCCATCTGGCATAGATTCATTATTACACCATTTGAGCATGTGCACCAAGTGTGAGAGCATTTGGACATATTTGACAGTGCAAAGTTGTTCAAACTAGAAAAAGGATGAAGTGGTTTTGAGAGGGTTTCATGGGGTTATACTGTTCTCCATGACATGATACTTGTCAAGATCATCAAACATGTCATATGTGACATTGTAGAATTTGCTTGGAATTTTTGGAGAATATTTCCTTTGTAAATATTTCAAAAGCTTGAAATATCCAGAAAGGGTTTTTGAGGGATTTAACCAATATTTTGAACATGACCATGTGTTGAAACTCTTTTATATGGACAATATATGTCCACTGAGTTTCCCTAAGTTTTACCAAATATTTGTAAAGCATGAAAATAATTTTAACGTATTAAAGACCATTTCTGGCCTAAAGAAAAAGCCTTTAAATAAAATAGGTAAATAAATTTTAAAATTATATTTTTGTGGTTTCTGGGTATCCTATATCTAATAGGAGTCAAATATATTTTTGGAAAGATTTTTACTGCCCTTAATTAAGTACTTGCAGTGCAAACCTCAATTCAGGGGTTTTTGGAAAACTAATTTTAATAAATACTATTTGGCCAAATTATTTGTGTAAGAAATTATTTTTATGTGCTATACACATGTCATGATCATTGGTTCAAGATTTTGGAGCAAGGAGATGAAGTATAGGAGTTGGAGGATTTATTTGATTTTTAGAGCACTTGCGAACAATAGACAAATACCAATCAAGGCAAGGTCCAAAACACTCAAAAGTTTTTGTCAAACCACATTTTATCATGATTGTTAGCTTAAGTGTAGTGGCATGAAAATCAGGGTGTGACAGGCCCGGTGCCCGGCCAGTCCATGGCGTGACGCGGCCTCCCACTGCCGGGCGAGCTCAAGCCCGACCGGATCCGCTCCAAATCCGGCCGCCGGGTGCGCAAAATACGTAGCCGTGGTTGGGTAGCTCCGGGGCATCGAGGGAAATGGGGCTGAGCGAGCGCGCGTCCAAGCTGCACGCCCTGGAGTTGGCCTAGTGGCGTGGTGGACCAACCGTGTGGGGGTGCGAAGTGGCTTCGCTCGTGTGGGGGATGGAAGCCATCCCGCGCGAGCGCTAGGTCTGACAGGACGACCTTGTCGTCAGTGTGTGACCTCTGTGGCAACCATCCGCTCCCCACAAGCCTCTTCGTTGACATGTGGTCCCGTTCCAACATGTCAGTGAGATGACGACGAGTCCTTCTGTACAATTTCTAAACGGACGTCTATGTAGGCCGGGGCGCCTCTTCATGTACCATGGCAACCGTACACCGACTCTTCGCCTTTCCCACTCGATTTGGAACTGCTGTCTCACGCTCTTCCTCCCTCCTCCATTTTCCTTCACCCTTCCTTCTGCCATTGTTCGATCGTCTTCTCCATGGAGGGAACAGGCGGGAAACAACCCCGTTATTCTTGCCCCGATCTGAATGTTGACGTGGTGGAGGAACTCATGGATCGGTGCAACATCTTCACCTCGGCTAGCATGTCAGGTTCGTTCAAGACCATTATCAACTCTACAAATAACATCATTACAAAGATCCCAAGGGTCCAGGAGCAGTTTGATCTCCCCTATCTTCTTCACCGTGACCCTGTTGACTGGCGCGCGGACGAAGGAGGCCTCGCCTTGTGCAAGTTGGTGCCGCTTGATAATGATACTTGTGATGTTAAGATGCCATCTCTTGAGGGTAAGGCTTGGGCAGACGCAAATGGAGATTCGGTTGTTTATATTGGGTACAACTGCGACTGGGAACTTGTGAATGTGTACACTCGTCACCGGGTTCCACTTCCAAAAATCTCAGACTGCCCAGAGGTTGAGCACACCGGTTTTCTACATATGTTCAACTACAATCATGGTGACTGTCGTCTACGGAAGATAGCAATTTGTCAAGTTCCCGACCGCTCTTGGGATTTAATGGACTTTGCAGTTGTTGCTATCTTTGACAAGCTTGTTGCCTTCCTTCATAGTTTGACTGGATGGATATTGCTCAAAAATCAGTTTCTATACACGGATATGTACTGTGATGCAATTCAATACGAGGGTCTTGTGTTTGCTGCCACCACACATGGCACTGTTTTTGCATGGAATCCTTATGCTTTCAGTACGTTTGTCTTCCACCGTATTTATAATTGTTTCATCCATATGCATGCGGGTTAGCTAGTTTCCCTTTACTAATTAACCTTCTTGTGTTTCCAAGGTCCTGTGAACATTCGACCACCTATAGTTGAAAATTTTTATAACCAAGGGGGAGATCACGATGATGATGATCATGAGCATGAGGACCCATATACTTAGTGGAGCCTGGCAACTTATTCCGATGGATCACCTCTTCTTGTCTATATACAGGGAACCGCTGCTGTTACTAAGGAAGCAGGTGTCGTATCCCATGGTCGCACTCTCTGGTATTCCAACATCCGTTGCAGGGTATTTGGGATAGATACTACTGTGCTAGCTCCAACACCTTCTGCCTGGTTTAGTATTGATACACTTGGAGGAAACTCGCTCTTCCTTGGACTAAACTATCCAATCATGGTGAAAGGCGATCCAGGTGTTGTTGACACAACGTTACTATCATTTATGATAAGCAACTGTATCTATACCTCGGACATTGCTATGCTTCCCTACTGTGGCTATCACGGATCATGAAATAGGCCGCTTCAGCCTGGATGATCAGTCATGCATTGGTCTCGATATTGACAGTAGTTGGCCCTTCCGAGATAAACTCTTCTGGCAAAGCAAGCGTTTCCAACACCGAGGAGTGGTTGAGCTGAAGTTCATTTCATTTCTTGTTATTTGTCGTGTGATGAAAACTTTAGTATTTACTAGAATGTTTTGTTGGAACTAATATATAATCCAACATGTATCCTCGTTGTCATTGTGTGTTGATGACTTGTTGTATGTAATGAATGGTACATCTACATATGCATGTCATAAACTCAATTTATAAATGGTTTTCGACTCACTTCTTGGAGTGTTAGTGCCGTAGTAGTATGAAGTTGCCACATCACATAGAGCCAAGCAATAGTTAGTTCTAGTTAGATCAACTAGAGCTAGGTGTCGCACGGAGGCCGAGAAATATGGTGATAGCGTGACTGCGTGAGGTGGGCTTGTACGTAGTATGATGTGTAGGCACATGGCTTGCCGTGTTTCCTACTCCTCCGGTCTAAATGTGGAGAAGATTTGGTCGAGTTCTTCCTCCTTTTGCCGACACGTGGGACATCCAGCATCCAAGTCGTGTCATGCAAGAAAATGGAGTGGTAGTTGAAGCCACGTGATGTGCATCTTGGGTTAAGCTGTAAATAGAATCTTACTACTCTTGAGTAACTCCAAAAGTGGTCACCGAAGATCTTTATTGGATTTGTTTTTCATCACCAGCACGTCAAGGTGAAAGATGTGCAGGTTCAGTGGGTCCTCTTGCGTTTTCACTGACATGTGGGACCGCATGTGAGCAAACAGACGATGGGCTCCATGCGTCTGCTGGCTGGCTGAGAAGAGAGATAGAGGAGGGCTGAGCACGGACTCTAGGAAATTTGTTCTACGTAACCAGCACCTCGATATAGGCTCGACATAGTGGGGTGGCATGGACCATAACTAGCATTCACGACTAGCTGTACGGCACACACCACCCACACGAGTCCCATCCGACACCAATTTTCTTGGAGTCTGTGCTACAACCATCTCTTCTTCCTCCTGTTTTCTCAGCCATCGCGCGGTGGGAGGGATGGGGGTTTGCCGATAGTCGGTTTACTCAACAGTGGTCCCACTTGTAAGTGAAAATGCAACACAACACGCATTCTCCCTTGAGCGGCATGCCGGACCAACCGTGTGGGGGTGCAACGCGAACACGGCAGGCTTTTCCTTTTGAACTTGTAACTTGTAAAATTTGGTTCTGCTCCATGGCACGACCGATAGATAGAAATAACGATTTTCCCTAGAGTAATGAGAAGTTTGGTTACAGCGCGGTTCATGCATGGAGTATGCATTTAAAATTATGAAGTTAATGCAAAAGGTAAGATAATTACTAGTAGTACCATATACTACTACATGGATTTGACGGAAAGATAAAGATACATATGGATCCATCAATGACATCCTCACGCCCTAGTGCGCCGGGTCACCAACCGACGTGTGAGGAGCAGCGGCGTTGGCGCGAGCTCAACGTGCTTCTGAACAATGTCATCCAAGGTTGCCCTGCGGTCCAAGAAGGTCAGCGTCCTATCGTCCTCCTCTTGCATGTAGCAATCCTTGTGGATGATTTGCGCATAGATGTGGGTGATTATGTTGATGGTGTCTTGCTGTGCCAGGCGCTGCACGGTGAGCGCGACCTCGAGGTGGACATTCTCCGGCGCGACGACGTGCAGTCGCAGGGCCACCAGTGCGTCGAAGAGGTTGTCACCATAGAGGCCGTTGAGGGTGGCAGGCATCGCAGAGCCTGGGCGAGTGGACTAGAGGCGTACGTCAAGGTCGTCTGCGAGCTTCTTGACGATGGTGAACTTGTCGAGGAAGCCGACGAGGACCTCGTCGAACAAGGAGACGAAGATGTCCTCCAAGCGGCCCCTCGCCCTGGCGGCCTCAAGCACGACCTGGAGACGTTCCTCGGTGTCGGGCCGCAGGCCGGCGTCGTGGATCATCTAGCACAGCCAGCTGATGCTCGCGCTCATCGCCTCATGGGTCTAGCTTCTAGTCAACTGATCTTGCGATTGGAGTGATCACTCTTGCCCTTGGTTAGGGTGCATAGGTGCGTAGGATTTTGTAGATTGGACTGGCGGGGAGACATTATATCAGAAGTGCAGATTGCATTGAATTCACGTGCATGTTGGCCATCTACTCCTCGGCCCTATACTTCACCTGCCTTTGGCTGTATGACAGGTGGGCCGGCCACCTGTTGGGCCCACGTGTCATACACCCAAAGGCAGGTGCACTAAGTCAATGAAGTTTTGTCCCCCTCCGTGCCGGTGCAGTATAGTCGTCTCACCGGACCTCTAGTTGGGGCCAAACGAGAGAACTTTGATGTTTACTGGTTTATTGGTCCCCTTTGCATTTTGCGCCAAGTTTTGACCTTTGATTTAACTAATAAAATATTAATGCATGTAACAAAAAATGTTGTTTAAGTCACCTTACGAAAACCAAATAATCCCAAAACACTTACGCACGGTACATTAACTCCCTCCTCGTTTCTTATTTCGTGACATATCAACCAATGAGAGATGTGGGCCATGCACGCTTTCAATGACTTGAGACTACCAAACATGACATGCAGTGGTTAGTTCCTTGCATCTAATCCTATTAATTAGCAAAAATACATTTAGTTCTCTCGCCGATAGGATTCTACTAGTTTATTTACAGAGGGAGTAGTACATTTTTTGTGACATGCATTACTAGATATTGCTAGTCAAATACTAAATTCAAATGGACGTGGTAGTACTACTAAATCCAGACGGTGGTGCTAGTACTAGTAGTAGTACTACCAATGTAGTAGCACTGTACTACCTGTTGGTCAAATTATTACGTGTTGCTCCTCACAGTGAAGTGACAAGACCCTGCGCCGGAGATGACACCTGAGTATAGGCGCCGTGTTTGGCTTAGCATAGTCAGCCTCACCGTCTGAAGTCACTATCATCATGGCTGTAGAGCTAGCCTGCTTACAACTAGCCGTGTTCGACATAATTTCCCGTGCGTAGATGCCCGTGCATTGCACAGAACACCAAGATTGGGGGTGGATGGCGTAATGGCCGCCATCGCGCCAGATTTTTCCATGGCCTTCTAGATGTGGTGGGGAGGAGATAAGGCTGATTGTGAGAGACAAGGAGTTGTTTGTAAATAGGGAACAAGTGCGGGCATCTTTTTGCAAAACTGGAGAAGTTTGGTTTGTATGCGTCAGATCTAGATCCGACGGCTATTGGTGAAATATGGCAGGCACACCATCATAACCAACTCATGACCTCTTTGATTCACAGGATTTTGAAAATGCAGGAATAGGACACGGCAATATTACAAGTTTCAAACTGATATTACAAATGTTAGGAGTAATGTTGCACATACGAAGAGGGAATTACTAGGAATTCTACGTAAGAACTTTCGTTACTTTAGGTGGATGCAGCATTATCGTACAAACTAAAATCCACCGCCCTGACAAGTCACTAATGGGCAAATAAAATTTCGAGTCTCTGGCCACTTGATGTATCAAAAACAAATTCAGCTTCTACGGAGACTTTGTCATTTAGGCTTAGACGCTTGCGGTGATCAGCATGCAATTCATTGTTGCGCCAGAGAATGCCAAACCTCATTACCTTGAGCACACTTGCCTCTAGAACAAAGAACCTGGCCAATTTAATCTCAGATGTGCTGCCTCGGTAGTCGATCAAATCAACTTCTGTAAGATGGAGATCAAGGCATTCGATGAGATTGTTGTAGTGCAGCACATTTTTCACTTTCGGGTCTTTTTTTATCTGCAAAAGAAGAGAACATATTAGAGCAGCTGGCTGTATAAGATTGCCATGTCATCAAGAGGTACCAGTATCATTCGCTCATATGATAGGGTTGGCTGGCTAGTGATATTTTCTCTCCCTCTCTCTCTCTCTCTCTCTCTCTCTCTGTCTGTCTTTCCTCTCATTTACCTAGGAGCACGTGAAGAGCTTGGGCATCTGTTGCCTTCCACTATGTAGCCGATGCCATATTTCTCAAAAGTATGCCACATAATACGCATCGATGTCAAATCAAAAGATTTTGGCACCGCTCTCGCGATGTGATAGAGTTGGCACCGTTGTGCACAGAGACCCACATGTATAAACAAATCAATCAAACCAACTACACCAGCCTCTCACTCCCCCAAACAAGTGTTTTTATTGCCTCAGTCCTCTCTCTCTCCGATGCAAGTGTTTTTTCATTGCGTGAGTTAATTTGGCACCGGAGCAAAGTTGGTGATCTAGATTGGGGCACCAGGTGAGCAATGGAGGGGCATCGATGCCAAATGCATCACAAGTGAATTTGGCACATGTTTTGTCCTACATAGTGGAGGGCCGTTATAGCCCACTTTTGTACTACCTCATATTTAGTGTAAAAATTTGACCATAGATTTACCTAAGAAAATGCCAATGCATGTCACCAAAAATTATACCATTTGAAATTATGTCCAAATACGAATCCAACGATTTAATTTTTTTGTGACATGCATTAACAGTTTGTCAGTTAAATCTATGGTCAAATTTTGATACTACAAAATAGGAAGAGTAAACCAGGACGGAGGTAGTACTTGCTCTTAGGGTAACCATAGAGTTACTAGTCTAAGTTACTTTCCACTATGACTAGCCTAGGCTACTGTAGTAGTACAACAACAAAACGATGCAGGTGATCACGTGAGAAAAAATACTAAAAACATTTCTTTCGGTGTAGTGTGTAGATGCAGTTTTGAACACTACACTTGTCATCGTAATTTGGGAAAATTACGAAAAAATTGAGCTACGTTGTGATTACCGTTTACTAATAGGACAGAAGTTTCACCTTGATGATTAGCTTCTCCATGCAAAGAACGCATGTAAGGAATCCAACAACTTGATCCAGATTGGGGCCGATAGATTTTATTGCCAAGATCTTCACTGTGCACATAGACTGGGTCAAGCTTGTGGGAATCATTTTCTGGAAGACGGTTGTAAATACATCAAGAAGAAATTTAAAAATGTGAATTTCAAGAAGACGGAGAAGAAGACGAGTGATGTACCTGAACGATTACGGATCCAATAAAGAGTTTGGAGAATTTGGCAGACGAGTACACCAATGCTGTCAATTTCGGCGCGTCAATGACCCTGATTTTTGTTGGACCTTCTAGATCAGATGCAAGCAATCTCTCAAGGAAAGGCGCATTCTCAATGACCATAACATGGAATAGATGGAGTGATCTCTTTCCAATTGATGTCTTGTTGTGGGGCCAGCAAGACACATAAATCCATCGGAGATTTGTCGAGGCGATTTGGAGGCTAATGAACCCGTGGATATGCTCAAGACGAAGGTACTCGAGCGCAGTACAGGTGCGGAGCAGGTGCTCCATAGCCTTCTTTGAGATGACAACATCGAAGAGGTCGAGCTGCTTGAGTTGAGGAAGAAGAAGGGCGGGCGCGACACTAATCTGGGAAAGATAGCAGGAGCTGAAGCTGGAGCGGCGCAGCATTGGCGTGAGGCCGAGCGCGGGCGGCGGCAGAGAGCGACATCATCCAGCTTCAAAGCTGACCTCCTCGAGCTGATCTAGGGCGGGGGATAAGAACCACTCGTCGAACTTGGCTTGGACCTTGCAGTTGGTACTGAACATGCGGATGTCAAGGCGTCTTGCTGGCCCAGGGTGCGATGAAAGGATCTTGGAGACTGTGGCCATGTGTTTGCAATCCCCGTTGCAGAGGCAGCTATCGACGGTGAGGTTGAGGGGGACGCGACACCAAAGGGGGCGCCACCGCCGGGAGAGCAGGGCGGTCCGTACGGCAGATTTGGTGGGGAGGAGGCTGATGATGGCAAGCAGCATGTCGTCGGGGAGGCTTCTGATGAAGTCCAGGCTCATCGGATGTGGTTTTGGCTCAAGCCGCCTCTGTTGTTGGCTGCCTCGCCGTCCATCTCTACCGGCGGCGACGCCGGTGTACACATTTGCTGGTGTGTGTTGTGTGTTGGCCTGTTGGGTCTGCGCGCAGTCGCCCTACATGCATGCCGCCAGCAGGTGGTGGTGTCTTGTGAGTCGTTCTTCACGCGGAAGAAGTGTGTCCTCAATGCGCCCTCAATTTACTAGCGTGCGGGGTGCTACCCCAAGTGGTTTCTACTTTGTTTACTTCACCGCATGTCAGATGGGCCTCTAGTTTACTTATGTTCACCCACTGCCACATGGGCCAGCACACGAAGATAGAGAACACGAGCTGACAAGGCATCATGTGGACTGGTTGACCGGTCAACCAAACAATATACGGAGCTATACGCTGACACAGTGAGTGTATAATCGTCGGTATAGAGAGTTCGAGTGAGAGGGGAGGCCCGTGAGAGATAGCAGAGAGAGAGAGAGAGCTACTCCCTCCGTTCGATAATGTAGTGACAACATTTTTTTAAAAGTCAAACTTTTGAAACTTTGACCAAGTTTATAAAGAAATTACTTATATCTACAATACCAAAGATAAATGATAGTATGAAGTAAGTACATGTTGTGACGAATCTAATGATCGTTCCAGATGTAAATGTTTTTCTCCACATATACCTGGTCAAACTTTTCTGAGGTTTGACTTTTCAAAAAATCCATATGCTTATGGACGTGAGAGTCCCTAACTAGAGAGAGAGAGAGAGAGAGAGAGTGTGTGTGAAATAGAAAGAGTGAGTGAAAAAAGTGTGTGTGCGTGTGTGAAAGAGACATGGACAACACACGATAAAAGTAGAGAAAAAGTGTGTGTGTCTTATGCAAACATATCACACATGAATCTTCGACAACGGAAGCAAGGTGAGGAGATAGTGTGTGGTTGTTTGCAACTGAGAGAGAAAGACCCCTAGCACGTGGCCAAGAGGGGTCTGACAAACAAGGGATAGAGGTCGAGAGAGACGTACGGAGAAAATGCAGACATGGGGAGGAGAGAGTGTATGTTTGTCATAGAGAGATCCCCTGGAGATCGTGATGGAACTACATGGGTGGGAGATCGAGTGACAAAGTGTGTGCGTGATAGAAGATACCCTGAGAGATATCGAGATAGACGTATGGATGGAAGGAGACAATACGTGTGTTACTGATGGCTAGTGAGAGATAATCATACTTAGGGGGGAGTGTGTGCGCCTATGATGGAGTGAGGTATTATGGTACTTAGGGGAGGGGGTGCGTGTCACATAGAAAGAGAACAAGGGCGGAGAGTGTTGGATGGGTCTATATGTGGCGTGAGCGAGACATGTGTATGTGTGAACAAGGGAGATATAAAGTTTGAGAGAGATAGAGGAGCCCCGATAAGGCTGAGTGGTGCGTTAGATAGCTCAGAGGGGGGAAGAGATATTACATCCGCTTGATAATGCAGTGCATGTAAATTTTTTAGAAGTCGAACTTTGGAAACTTTGATCAGGTTTACGCAAATTATATCTACAATACGAAAGATACATCATACGAAACTACATCTCATGATGAATCTAATGGTATATGTTTTCCGTTCTAGATGTAAATGTTTTTGGGAAATTTTTGTTTTTTCCCACTCTAGATTTTGCCAATTTTCCTTATGCCACTCTAGATTTTGACATTTTACTTTTGCCACTCTTAGTTTTTGACCATTATCGCAATTGCCCTTCAGTGGCAAAAGCAAAATAAATTTATTTTGTTTTTCCCACTCTTAGCTTTTGACAATTATCACAATTGCCACTCTGAAAATTTTGCTATCGCCACGGGAATGGCAATTGTGATAATTGTCAAAAACTAAAAGTGGAAAAAGTGAAATGTCAAAATCTAAAGTGGCATAAGGAAAATTGGCAAAATCTAGAGTGGCAAAAACAAAATTTTCCCAATGTTTTTCTCCATGTACATGGTCAAACTTTGTGATGTTTGACTTTTCAATAAATCTATATGCTATGGACCGAAGAGAGTGCCTAAGTCGAGAGAGATCAAGTGCATGTGAAGGAGAATGAGTGAGTGTGCAAAAAGAGTATGTGTGTGAAAGAGAAAGGGAAAACAAACGATAAATTAGAGATAGTGTGTTTTTTCGTTTCTTATGAAAACATATCACGCATGCATCTCCGAGATAGAAAAGCGAGGTGAGAAGATACATGAAGATAGCTAGTGCGTGATTGTTTGCAACAGAGAGAGACACCCCTATAGCACATGTCCAATAGAGGTCTGGCCAACAAGGAACAAAGGTCGAGAGGGACACATGGAGAACATGGACGCATGGGGAGGAGAGAGGGTGTGTTTGTGATAGAGAGATCCCCTCGAGATCGTGAGGGGACTATATGGGTGGGAGATCGAGGGAGGTGCGTGCACAATAGAAAGATGCCCCGAGAGAAATCGAGATAGACCATGCACATATTTGTGATGGAGACTAAGATTAGCTAGTCATATACATATAGGGGGGCCTGCGTGTGCCTACAATTAAGTGAGAGACCATCATACTTGGGTAGGCATGAGATTGTGTGTCTGTGTGTGCGTGTGAGATGGAGAGAGATAGAGTTTCAGATGGGTCCATCGAGTGCGAGTGAGATATGCATGTGTATGTGTGACCCAGGTAGATGGAGAGTTTGAGAGAGAGACAGAGGGAAGAGCTCCGAGACGACAGGGTAGTGCGTGAGAGATTTACAGGCAACGAGCCAAGGAATTTGTGTGCGTACGATGAGTGCACCCAAGATATTTAGCTTGCACTAGAGAATCATACATAGTGTGCGAGAGATACCTATAGATGGAGTATATATGCATGCGAACTAGAAAGACCCCCCGACACACACACACACAAAGAGAGAGAGAGAGAGAGAGAGAGGGAGAGGGACCAATTGGTTTGTGTATTGGATGTGTGCGACAGAATTGAAGATTGTCGGCGAGAGAGAGAGAGAGAGAGAGAGAGAGAGAGAGAGAGAGAGGGAGAGAGAGAGAGTAAGAGTTCTGGAGAGGGGGAGGTCGCGTTTTATGCACCAAAGACTGATATAAACCATGGTTTGATATAAACTTGCATTCAAATATTTAAATTGGAGAACATATTGTCTGCAATCCACACATGAACAGAGATATGCGTATATCAAACAAGTTCATTAATTTGACTTTCAACATGTTCATGGAGTACTATAATACTGTACAACATGCTACTCGATTGAGGTGTTCAATTTTGGATTTAATTCACTATTTTGACCTGGTGAACGAGCTATTTCATTGAATCGAGACATTTCATTTTGGGTTTGATTCCCGTTTTTGAGTGGGTCAACTATTTGTCATATAGTAAATCACTAGCAACGAGCATGTAAAAACACATTACTCCAGAGCATCATCTCTCCATCTAAAAAAGAAGTGGCAAGCTAATATTTCAAAATTTGATTCGAATCGACTTGGTAAGGTAGACGTGTATGCTCGTTCTCCCAAAATTTGAATGAACCATTAAACACCCTCTACTCGGTGGAATTTGCCCGAGCAAATAAATGGGAGACGCGAAATTACCGGCCTATGTGGGACACACATCAATTGTCCCATTGTACATCGAGGGTAGGTTCGTAACTTCATCCAAGCACGCCTTCTCCTCGGCCGAAATGACATGTGCCGAATAATTCATAAACCATGGTCGGCAAAACACCCTCTCCTCGCCCGAAATAGCTCGCGCCCACTATTTCAAAGCACGCTCTCCTCGCCCGAAATCGCTCATGCCCACTATATTTCAAAACACACCCTCCTCGCCCGAAATCGCTCGTGCCCACTATTTGGGGAGAAGCAAAGTTACTCTATTATCCCCGACCCTCAGTACACAGACCCAAGCCGTGAAGCCTAAAGGCAGGGGTAGAACTGTAACTCCCCCCACATTTCAGACAAATGCATCCGTAAGACATGGTTCCACTCCCCTCCCAATTCCCCATTCATACCTCGTGGGCGCCAAATCACCTTCTCCCCGGAAGCTCCCTTCTCCTGAGCCGCGAAACCTCAGCCCCTCCTCCATGGCGCCCCCATCGCAGCAAATTCACAGCCGCCCTCCTCCCTAATGCCGGAGACACTATCCATTTGCCGTCATGCACTGGGTTGTGTGCCTCTTACTCTGTGCTGCTGGAGCTGCCTCGACAACGGCCGCGTGAACCGTACCGGAGCCGATTCACCCCCGCTTTTGTTCATGGCGCCAGAGCGGCTCCAACTTCGGATCCGTCTAGAGCCCCGACGCTGCTTCCCCGTAGCCGTCGACTGTCGCGACATCTCTTCTTCCCTATCGCCGGTAGCCACCGCAACCGCGCAAGCCTCATCAACTCGGCAGCTGGAGCTTCCTACTTCACCGTGCCGCCAGATAGGTCGAACCCTCATCTCAAATCACTTTACTTAGGCATCAGTTGTCTGAATTTTTATTTTGGGCCAATCGATTCCGAATGGGAAGCAGCACCCCTTGAGGCAGCGGAGCTCCTAGGTTGCCGGTTGGCTGGTGTCTAACGTAAGGGTGCGAGGGTGCAAGTTCGCCACGGAAGCAGCGCTTAGATGGCTATCTTAGAGTTGTGTGGGTTGAAGGTACTGCCGCCGCCGGATCTGGATGACGGCGAGTCTTTGTGGATTGGCCCGGGGGCGGCGCAACCATGTCAGTGCGGTAGGGCGGGGAACGGGGTTTTGGTCGAGGCCACGGACAGCGGAGGCGGGCTGCTCTGCCGGTGGTCGCTGGCTCTTCAGGGAAGATTCTGAACAGTGTCAGTCGGGAGGCACAAGGCGGCCATCAAGCCATCCGGCGTAGATCGGACAGTACGAAAATAAAATAAAATCGTGTGACCCCAATTTAGTCTTCAGTCAACAGACGTGTGACCACTCTCATACCTTGCTGTAGATCTCTTAGGGTATTTCTTCAGATCAAAGAGATGTGTCGTTCTTAACATTATGCGTTTTCTGCATCTTCAGCCACACCGTCTTCTGACTCACCGCCACTGCTCCAACAAGGGAAGCATACACCAGAAGGGAGCTATAATCCCCACTCAACAGTTCCTCATCGAATGCGTGCGTTCGACATGGGCAGCCACAACAACTGCAGGGCCATCGACAAGTCAGCACATGATTCTCACTCCTATGGATGGCGGCTAGATAGGTTGTACCCTCATCTTACTTGTGTGCAACATTTATGGCTTTGTTATTCATGTAAGCATGGAAAATAGATTATCACATTTCACTGTATCTTCATGCTGATCTCTTACGGGTCTTGTTCAGGAGTTAACGTTGTTCCATAGTTCAATTAAGATACTTGTTCTTTAGGTAACGTTGTTCCATAGTTATCATCCATCAACCAATGCTATCCCACAGGCTGGTGATTATAGTATTATACCACTTCTAGTATTACCTATCACTACAAAAAAAGACACATCCGTGACATTTTGGGCCGAGCGAATTTTGTTCTCTCATACATATGACACTTCTATGACGATAATTGTGACAAAACCCGGTATCATCATAGATGTGGTGGGCTGCTACTTCTATGACAAAAAATCATGACAGAAAATGGGCTTTTCGTCCTTGGGGGCCGGAGACGCAGCTGCATGACATTCTTTGGGCCGTCCATGACGGAAAAAACCATGGTAGAAGCGAGGGGAGGAAAATGCAGGGAGTTCGCGGCACGGTGGGAGGTCGGGGGCGGCGATGCGCTGCTTTCTCTCGTGACACGACGCTGCTGCAGTGCGAGGTATTGGCTCTAATCAACCCGAAAGCGAGGCGTTGGGCTCTAATCGAACCCGAGCGATCGCGACCGCAGTTACGTTGCTATCGAACCCGAGCGATCGATCGATGGCTGTTAACTGAACCCGATCGAGCGATTCCTTCGCTACTGCTGCTAACTGAAGCCGATCGATTGGATGAACAGTGAGCGTTGCGGGGGGGGGGGGGGGGGGTTGGATTAACAGTGTGCGGTGGCGTTGCCTCTGGATGAACAGGACCCCGTGGTGTGGAGGGCTGGATGAACAGTAGACGGTGGAGGGGTGGTTGAACAGGACCCCATGGTGTGGAGGGCTGGAGGAACAGTAGACAGTGGAGGGGTGCCCATGGAGGGGTGGTTGAACAGTAGCCGGTGGAGTAGCATGCAGTGGAGGCTGGATGAACAGGAGCCCGTGGAGGCTGGAGGAGGTCGACGGTGGAGATGAACAGTATCCCGTGGAGCCCCGTTTTGCGGTACGCCACACCCCTCCCGATGAACAGGACCCCCGTTTCGACCGTAGGAGGTCCATTTCATCCGTTTTGCGGTACGCCACACCCCTCCCGATCAACAGGACCCTGCCGACCGTAGGGAGGTCCGCCCGTCTGCTTTTGCAGTACGCCACACCCCTCCCGATCAACAGGACCCCCATTTCGACCGTAGGAGGTCCGTTTCCTCCGTTTTGCGGTACGCCAGATCCCTCCCGATCAACAGGACCCCGTTCCGAACGTAGGAGGTCCGTTTCCTCCGTTTTGCGGTACGCCAGGCCTCGGTTCCATCGCCTGTTCCGTCCAAGCCCTCCCGATGAACACGACCACGCATTTCGTTCCGACCCAGCCGGTTGGCTCCCACGCGTTCCGTTGCCTCCCGATGAACACGACGCATTCCGTTGCCTCCCCATGAACACGACGCATTCCGTTGCCTCCCCATGAACACGACGACGCTGTTTCTCTGTTCCGACCCAGCCATGTACACGAGCCCTGGTCGTACGTATGCGCGAGTAGGCGTTCGAGACCCTGCCCGTATGTACACATACGTGGCCGTATTTTCTTTCTTGCACCCTGGCCGATGTACGTACGTGTACATGCTACGTGCGTGCCTCTACTACGACACGTGCGTGCCTCTACATCCACCAGTATATATGTACGTACACGTTCGCGACCAGAATGACAACGCTACATACGCTTCGACCAGGTGGGTCCCGACTGTCAGGCACTTCCTTGCGTGCGAAGATGTAGCTGGTGGGTCCCAGCGGTCAGGGGGAAATGTTTTTTTCGTGAAATACGGTGGCCTGTTCGGTGGGTCCCTGCTGTCAGGTGGAGGAATAATTATTTTGCACGTAATAAGGAGGCACTTCCTTGCTGCGCCGTGGACCCGGTTGTCAACCTCTCCACGACTGATCCACGTCCGATGGAAGCCGTTCCTTGACCACGTTGACCACGCCGCGCCGAGAGCACTAGGGCGGTGGACGACGACGAGGCCTAGAAAGGGGACGACGGGGAGCCGGGGAAGACACGGCAGTGGATGCCCACGCGTAGAGGAGTACGAGGGTTCACTGGTTCGCTTCGGTGTGAGGCTGCCGTCGCCGCAGAATAACAGGGGGTGTGGGTGAGTAGAGGATGGCCCCGCCGGTGGAAGTAGTAGGGGCGGTGAGGCCTCCGCCGCATCGCAGCCGGCCACGGGAGGCAGGAGCACGAGGCACGACCGGCGCTGGTTTGGGCGGCTGGAGCAATAAGACCAGAGGTTGAAGAAGCACTACGGCCGTTGGATGGACATCGTACGGTCACTGTAGCTAGAATCGTGCATATTGACTAAGTTGACAAAGCCCTCCATCCCCGTGTAACGCCCCGGATTTGATGCGCCAGGTGTCTGCCAGTTATTCTCCGTCATTTGCCATGTCATTTGCTTGCGTGTTGCATTTTATCATGTCATCATGTGCATTGCATTGTATACGTGTTCGTCTCATGCATCCGAGCATTTTCCCCGTTGTCCATTTTGCAATCCGACACTCCTATGTCCTCTGGCGCCCCCTTTTACCTCGTTTCGTGAGTGGCCGAAAAATGTTCTCGGAATGGGTCGAAACTTGGCATGCGATCTTATTATAGTGTAGGCAGAGCGCCTGTCAAGTTTCGTCGCATTCGGAGCTCGTTTGATAGCCCAACCGTTAAACATATAGCGGCACCGTTGCCGTTATTCTCGCCGGACGTTTCGGTCTCCGGAACAGTCGCCGGGCCTCACTTCTCTTCTCTCCTCTCAGCCCGAGGCCTTCCTTCTCAGCCCACCTAGTTCCTCCTCGTGTCCGGAGCCGTCCGATCGTGATCCGAGGGTCCGAGAACGGATGAAAACCACCTCCCCTAGCCCCTCTTTCTATATATAGACATCCTCCCTTCCATTTGCAGAACCCTAGCCTACCCTAACCCTCCTCTAATCATCAGCCGTCGCCTCCTCTTCGTTTTCCGCGCCGGCCCACTCCTCCGCCGCCACTTGGCGCTGTCCCCGCCGCCAAACGCCACCAGCGCCGCCGCCAAGTCAGCGCAGCCGCCCCCTCCACCAATCTCAGGCCTCCACGTCGCCTCCCCAAGCCCCCCACTTCGCCGCCAGCCCGCCAAACCCAGATCGGGGCCCGCCGAGCCCATCTGGGCCCGGGCAAGCCCGCGCCGCCGCCCGTAGCGTAGGAGCGCTCGCTCCCCGCACCCCGCACGCCTCCTCGCTGACCGCTCGCCGAACCTCGCTGCTCTCCAGCGCGCCATGAGCAGACGCCGCCGGCGACCTCCTGAGCCGACCCGTCCCTCCGCTCCTCCGCCTTGCTCCTCTCTCTCCGTCGTCTCTCTCTCTCTCACGCTTTCTCTCTCTCTCTCTTCCTCAGGAGCTGCCGTCGCCAGAGCTTCCTCGCCCGCCCCATCGCGAAGTTCTTTGCCGGATCCGGCCGGAACGGGTCCGGAGCGACCGGATCCGATCGTCCCCAGCGCCCCTCGACCTCCCCGGCGTCTCTGCGCCCTCGCCGGCGTGCGCCGTCGCCGCCGCCTCTGCCTTCCTGTCCGTGCGGGCACGGGAGGAGGACGGCCACATCCCCATGGGCCGCAACCCCCCCCCCCCCCACGAGGCCCATCAGCGCCCAGATCCGCGGCCCAGCTGCTCCCTCTGCGTCCTGGGCCGACACTAGTGGTGAGCCACCCTCTAAAGCCCGCCCGTGCACGTTTTAGCTATTTGGCGCTCGCTGCAAATTCTACCAAGTCCTGAGATTTGCATATTCTGGTGCTACCTTTACCATGCCATAACTACTTGCATATAGCTCTGTTTCATGCATATAATATATCATAATGTTCAACATGAGATTCTCTACAATTCATTCCTCTGCACCATGTTCATTTGAGCTCATCTTGGTGCCCGAATCATCGTTGCAAGAGTGTTATATGATGTTAATCTGCTGAAACTGTTATAACATGCTCATTTGTCATTTTTGCCATGATTGATGTGTGCATCCTATGAGGTTGATGTCTACATGAGTTTTGATCTATGTCATGCCATCTTTACAGGGGTGCTATCCATGTATTTTTGTGATTCCTGTAGTGATTGCATCAAGCTTGTTAAGTAGGGTACTTGTTGTTACTGTTTTGCTAGGCTGAATCTGTTATTTCGTGATGATATGTAAACCTGCTGCTACAAGTTATTCTATGCATAATCTGGAGATGTTCACTAAGGATGTTTTGTTATACATGTCTTTATATATCCATTCATTCCACTGGTTGGATTTATAGCCTGCTATAGCTTGTTGTAATCTTTCTCCAAAATTGCTAAATAATGTTGCTGTCAGCCTGTCAACATTAAGTTCAGTTTTGCCATGTGCTTTGCTAGTAAGCCATGCACCCTATGAACTTTCTTTTGCCATGCTTAGCTTAATAAACATGTCTTATTACTGTTGGTTGCATTTACATGCCATGTATTGCTCTGTGGTGAGTGGATCAAGCTCACCAACATGCCTACTTATTGTTGTTCCTGCCATGTATGAAGCTGTCATATCATTTACCATGTTTACATGGGTGCCATCATATCTTCTGATCCCTTTTGGCTCATGGTCACTAAAGGAATTTTGTTCTATGAGATTAGTAGATTCATTCCATGCCTTATTTTTCTATGATAAGTTCCTGTATAATGTTTTTTGATAGCTCTAAATATTGCAACCTGATGTTATTTCTGCAAAGTCTGAAACTGTTAGTATTTGCAATCTTGCCATGTCGTTTTGAGCATGTTCTAGTGAGTTCTGGAGATAGCTCATTGTTCATGTTTTGTCATGCTTTACCTGTACATCATGCTCATGCCTTTTGTTTTTACGTTGAGATGATGTAGCATAGTGTTTTGATGCTTGCAATATGCCTAGTTGCTGTTTTGGACAGATTGTTGCTATAACTTGTATGGAGTGTATGTGTTGAACCGTTGCTCCGTTTTGAGTGTGCTCTATGTGAAACTTGCTTGATTTTACATGTAGTTTCATATTATAATGTTGCATCCTTGTTTTGAGAGTGTTTGCTTGAGGTTTGTATGCATTTGCATCAATGCCATGTTTTAACTTGTTTTGCTCATATCTTCTAGGCCGTAGCTCCGAATCAAATGAACTTTATATGCAACTTGACTAGAGTTTCGTGTAGATCATCTTGGTGCATTTTAAATTGCCGTTTAACAAGTTGAACTTAAGGTTTATTCAGATCTGGACCAATTTCGAAATTTGCATATGAGGACTTACCGGAATTGTTATATGTTGTTCCCGGCCTCATTTAAATTTGCTTTGACGTGTTGTTCTTGTTTGCATCATCTCTTGCCATGAGTAGCTTTATGTAGATTTGTCATGCATCATGCTTGGTTGAGCATCATGCCTCGTTCATGGTGGTGTGTTTACTTTGTTGTGTGGTTCTTCTCGATAGTTCCCGTTTCGTTGCGATCGTGAGGATTCGTTCGTCTACGCTTGGTTTGTCTTCGTGGCTTCATCTTCTTCATGGACTCGTTCTTCTTCCTTGCGGGATTTCAGGCAAGATGACCGCTACCCTGGATCTCACTACTATCATTGCTTTGCTAGTTGCTTCGTTCTTTTGCTTTGCTGCGCTACCTATCTTTTGCTCTTCAGGCCTCCCCAATTGCCATGAACCCCTAACCTTTGTCACCCTTCCCAGCAAAACATTGTTTGGCTATGTTACCGCTTTGCTCAGCCCTCTTATAGCGTTGCTAGTTGCAGGTGAAGTTGAAGATTGCTCCATGTTGGTTTATGTTTATGTTGGGATATCACAATATCTCTTATATTATTAATGCATCTATATACTTGGTAAAGGGTGGAAGGCTCGGCCTTATGCCTGGTGTTTTGTTCCACTCTTGCCGCCCTAGTTTCCGTCATATCGGTATTATGTTCCCGGATTTGGCGTCCCTAACGCGGTTGGGTGATTTATGGGACCCCCTTGACAGTTCGCTTTGAATAAGGCTCCTCCAGCAAGGCCCAACATTGGTTTTACCATTTGCCTCACCTATGCCCTTTTTTCCCTTGGGTTTTCGGAGCCCGAGGGTCACCTTTATTTTAGCCCCCCCCGGGCCAGTTCTCCTCTGAGTGCTGGTCCAAACCGAGCGATGTCCGGCGCCCCCTGGGCAATCAGGGTCTATGCCAACCCGACATCCGGCTCATCCGGTGTGCCCTGAGAACGAGATATGTGCAGCTCCTATCGGGATTTGTCGGCACATCCGGGCGGCTTTGCTGGTCTTGTTTTATTACTGTCGAAATGTCTTGTAGCCGGGATTCCGAGACTGATCGGGTCTTCTCAGGGAGAAGGAATATCCTTCGTTGATCGCGAGAGCTTATCATGGGCTAAGTTGGGACACCCTGCAGGGTTTGAACTTTCGAAAGCCGTACCCAGCGGTTATGTGGCGAGATGGGAATTTGTTAATATCCGGTTGTAGTAAACTTGAAGTAAACTCTTCTAAAATACACCAACCGTAGCGTAACCGTGAGTGTCTCTTTTCGGGGTTGATCGAGAGGAGAACACGGTTTACGGGTTATGTCTCGACGTAAGTAGGAGTTCAGGATCACTTCTTGATCATTACTAGTTGATTTGTTCCTTTGTTTCTCTTCTCGCTCTCATTTCCGTATGTTAGCCACCATATATGCTTAGGCATTCGCAACCTCACCACTTTACTCCTTCCTTTCCCTTTAAGCTTTGCTAGTCTTGATACCCATGGTAATGGGATTGCTGAGTCCTCGTGGCTCACAGATTACTACAACAACAGTTGCAGGTACATGTTATGCGATGACCATGACGCGAGAGCGATGTGTGCTTGTTTTGGAGTTCTTCTTCTGCTTCTTCTTCGATCGAGGATAGGTTCCGTCGGCACTGGGCTAGCAGGGTGGATATTGTTTGAGTTTCTGTTTATGATTCATCCGTAGTCGGATGTTCATCTTGTATGTTGTATTGTTGTATTCGTGTGGCATTGTATGCCTTATGTATGTATCCCCACTATTATGTAATGTTGATGTAATGATATCCACCTTGCAACAGCGTCTTCAAGATGCGCTTCTATCCTTGGTGGGACCTTCGAGTTCCTTTAGGATAGGGTCGCATCTTGGGCGTGACACCCCGTCAACTTAGTAGGCCCACAAGTCAGCCTGCCACTATACTGGGTCCCAGCTAACAGGGGGAGTATTCATTTTTTTGTGCGTAATAAGGAGGCACTTCCTTGCGTGCGAAGATATAGCTGGTGGGTCCGAGCTGTCAGCGGTGGTAACGTTTTTTTTGCGAAATACAGAGGCCCTTTCGGTGGGTACCTGATGTTAGGTGGAGGAATCATTATTTTGCGCGTAATAAGGAGGCATTTCCTTGCGTGCGGCCGTGGACCCAGCTGTCGGCCTCTCCACGTCTGATCCACTTCAGATGCATGTCGGTCGTTAACCACGTTGACGAGGCGGTGGACGACGGCGAGGCCTAGGAAGGAACGACACGGAGGCAGGGAAGACTTCGGCGGTTGTTTCCCACGCAGCGGAGAATCTGTTGTCACGAGGTTTCTGGTTCGTCTGCCATCGCCGGATTATAACAGGATGTGCGGGTGAGTAGAGGGATGGCTAGGCCAGCGATGGGAGTACGATGGGGCGGTGAGGCACTGGCAGCAGAGCGGCCAGGGAGGAGGGAGCAGTCCTCACGGGCGCTTGTTTGAGCGGCTAGAGCAGAAGAGCAGAGATTGAAGAAGCACGACGGCCGTAGGATGGCCATCCAACGATCACTACTTGTCGTCAACCTTTTTAGGAAAGCCTCAAATCTGTGGAAAACAGCATATGACCCATCTGCCATTATTTCTAATAATTTACAGCCCATTTGCTAATTATTAAGGTTTTTTGAGCCCATATTCTTTTTGTTAGCATTACAACCCATATTGTGGCCACGGTTAAAAAATTATACGAAATTTTGCATATTTCGGTGCGGTCCGAACTGTTTTTAATCCCGAAATTTCGACTCACATTCAAGCTGATTTTAAAAATAAATGTATATGAATATAGAATCCAACAAATTCTCCACGCATAAAAATTAATGTAATTTAAAATCTCGAAATGAAAAAAAAGATATTTGAAACTAATTGCCGGTTTGATGTGTTTTAAAAATGTACAACCCATTTCTCATTACTGATAGGCCATTTTCTCGGCCAGCCGAATGAAAGCTCTCCTCGTCTTGAAAGATTTGCAGCCCAACAGGCCTGACAAAGCGACTTACTTGGCAAATCACAAAAAATCTGGGTTGTGGTCATGGACCCAGCTGTCGGCCTCTCCACGTACAGTACTCTTCCGATGGAATGTCGTTGACCACGTTGAGCATGCCGCCCCGAGAGCACCAAGGCGGTGGACGACAGCGAGGCCTAGGAAGGGGACGACGCGGAGCCGGGGAAGACGCGGCAGTGGATGCCCACGCGGAGAGGAGTACGAGGGTTCACTGGTTCGGCTGCGGTGTGAGGCTGCCGTCGCCGCAGGGCCTGGCTAGCGGTGGGAGTAGTAGGGGGCGATGAGGCCTCAACGGCAGCACAACCGGCCACTAGAGGCAGGAGCAGGCGGTCTCCCCGGCGCTGGTTTGGGCGGCTGGTGCAAGAAGAGCAGCGATTGAAGCAGTAGCAGGACCGTTCGATTCAAATCCAACGGCTACTGCTGCTAGAATCGTTTGTTGACTAAGTTGACAAGCCCTGCGTACGCGTCAACTTAGTAGGCCTGTGTCAGCCTCCCAACCGGTGCGCCCAGATGTCGATGGGAGGAATCATTTTTTGCGTAATAAGGAGGCGATTGATTGCGTGCGGCCGGGCCAGGCGGAGGGAGTAGGGTGGGCGGGGAAGCTGCAGCGGCATCACGGAGCCACAAGAGGAGGGAGCAGGCAGTCCCGCCGGCGCTAGTTTAGGCGGCTGGAGCAGGAAGATCAGAGATTGAAGAAGCACGTCGGCCGTTGGATGGACATCCAACAGTCACTGCTGCTAGAATCATGTGTTCACTTACAAAGCATTACGTAAACAAGTCAGCCTCGAAATCTGTGGCGTGTACAGCCCATTTGCTATTATTTTTATAATTTTTACTCATTTTCTAATTCATATGGAATTTATTGCAGCCCATTTTCCATTTTTAGAATTGCTGGCCATTTTCTGGTCAGTACCAGGGTCAAAAAATTAACTAAATATGTGGGAAATTTTGAAAATTCACAAATTTTTGCTAGGGAACGAAATATTCTTAATCCAAAAATTAATAGCGATACTAAAACAAACTTAAAAATAAATTAGTACTATGTCATGTTAAATCCAATGAAATGTGTATAAGATATCAGTGAAGAACAAAAACAAAAAAAGAAACTTATATCCCATTTGCTATAATTTTTTTGGAATTTTCAACCCCTTTTGATATTACCTTTAACAGACATTGACCATACTCTTAAGCCAGGCCGGAATGCATCCCTCCTCGTCTTTAAAGATATGCAGCCCAATGGTCGGAGAAAACAAATAGGCCTAGCTTGGGTATTCTTCAAAAAGAAATCTTGGGCTACCTATTTTCCCAAAGAACTGGTGCATGAGCATTTAGCTTTATTTATTTATTTATTTACTTATTTATGTTTAGGGGACCATGAGCATGTACTGGCCGGATTCATGTGAGAGCCTCCCTTCTAGTTAATTATGGGCTTCTCTATTGGGCCTTCATCGATTGGGCTGCATGTTATCAACAAGTGGAAAATGTGTTCCGCATTTAAAAATAGTATGCGCTACGTGCAGATGCGAGGCACTAAAGGATCGAACCGTGCAACAACTTCCAAAACATTGTGTTTGTCGTTCTAACAAAACATTTATTCAACCAACAGACGAAATATACTACTGATTGTACATTGGAAACAGCAGCAGCAACAACCAGGGCTGGGGGTGCAACAGAAGCAGTAAGCAGGCCAGGAGAGTGAAGACGCAGCTCTCTCTTCCAAACCAAACATCAGCCATCATTACAAAAGGGCTACCAAAAAATATCAAGTGTATGTATCAAACTAAATAAAGATCCTACTACACCAAGTGTACGCATCTAACTAACTGGCTCAGTTAGACGTTACTATTTATTAAGTTGTGGAGATTGGCTGACGGCTTGAACCAGATGGGTACCTGACGGGGGAAACTCCAGCCAGCAGGTCGAAGTCTGATACTTGCGACCCTCTCTCCTACTTTGGGCTGCAGAGCGTGGCGGCACATATCAGGGTATGGTGCATGCAGAGACGCATGGTACGCTGTGTACACACAGTTTTGCCCGATGAATGAAACCGCACTGCCATCATGATCCTTGCCGTTGGTTATCTCCTGGTTAATCGGATAATTCAGTCCGACAAATAGAGAGCATGTACCAAGGCTACTTACCAGCCTCCAGTCAAAAATTCCTGAAGGCCCAGAGAAGCTGAGATACTGCTCAAAGACCTTGCAGTGACTGTGATTGTATTCCACGAAACAACACGTCCGGTACGTGCGAACGATCATCAATCTTTCGTCATTGTCTGATCGAGCCAGGAACCACCTGCAACTGCCATGCCGCTTTTCTTTGAAAGGTTCTGGGATTAGGAAGGGTAGGGACACCAGGCGACCTACAACATCATATCAATTTGGAGTCAAATAAAAAAGGGCTCTTGGTTTAGTCAATCTTAAGAACAGCATGTTATGAGCATGAATATTTTTTCAGGAAATGTTGGCATTAATATAAGCAAGCCATCATAATACCATAGGAAAGTAACATACTGCTGTAACAGCCGTTTGTAGCGATGACTGGAGTAGGCCAGCAATACGTCCAGCCATAGAAGGAGTCGACAGCGTAAATGAAGCCCTTGTGTTCAATGGCGTAAGAGAACCATGGAGGATGTATGATCCTGCGATGGACATGCATATTTATCCACTTACCGCAGTGACCTGTCAGATAGGTGAGACCGTGGTTGAAGAGCGCAATTAGCCTGAAGTCTTTATAATTCGCAGATCTTGTGGGCACTTGGCAGATTACAACCTTGAGAAAATCAAACTTGGTATCATGTTGGCTCTTGTAAGATTCCGAGTATTACGGGCCGCGGTTCCAAAGCAGTGGAGTGTTAATCAAAGAAAGGGGCATCAATCGCCGGGTGTAGACCTCCACGAGCATCCAGCTGCCGCGACCGTCGACGAGCACCATCCAAGACGTGTTCATGCCGACCCGGTACATACCATTAATGTAGTTGAGGCTGACGGGGATCGGATCGCAGTCAAGGGGGTTGATGCTCGCCACCCTACGATCGTTATGCTGCGTGACACGCTATTTCTAAAGATCAGTCGACATCAGCAAGCAAGGAGCTGGCTTAAAAAGCTCCGGCCTGAGGGCTTTGAGTAAATGGTACAGCCCCGACGAGCACTCGGCGAGCGGCATGGTACTGAGATTGTCCACACGTGAAACAATGAGCTTGATTACCTCTGTGGGGAGCGAATTCTAGCCACTCTTTTGGCGGGCGCTGCTCGGTTCTGCCATTGTTACTGCTTGGGTTTCGGGCGAGGGGAGGCGCCTTAGGCGGGATGGAAGATTGACGAGATTATGTGCGGACAAAGATGGAGAAGCGAATATGTGTTGCGGGAAGTGGGCGGTGATGATGACTACTGACGCCGCTTGACTTACGAGACACATACCAGCAGCGTAGGGTCATGTCGATGCCAGACAACTTGCTTGAGTGATCACGGTACTGGTACCCCTACAGTGCTATGCCCTAACTTGCTTGAGTAGAGTAGTAGAGTAGGACTCTTCTCTACTACTAGCACTGGAGGAGGAGTATATTCTAATCTAAAATAGTTACAAACTTCAATGCTAAAGCATGGAACGACTATGAACCGTGCTTAAAGACCATGTCTACGTGGTGTTTGGACATGGGCGACAACCTCAACGCCAACGGTGCTGCTCCCTTTGCACCGTATGTGTTTCTGTCCTTCCTGTTCGAAATCGTGGTAGAATTCATGTTTCTACTCTATATCCTACTACTATGCTAGTCCACATGATTAGTTTCATCTCTGTTATAGCCGTCATGATTTATTTTGTGCTTATTCGGATTAAATCTCGTAGTAACTTGCTCATATATTCAACTGGCGCAATGTCCCCTACAGCCACTCCCGTTTCATGGATGGCCTGGTCGATGCCTCCAAGGAGCCCTTCGTCCACTGCTATGAGTGCCTGATGCCGTTTTGTGGCTCACCGGCGGACATGGTGCATCACCTCACGGGTGCGTGCAACGGTCACTGCTGACCCTTGGCAGAGAACATCAAGTACGAGACGTGCTACCCATTCACCATGCCGGAGTCGCTGGAGGACCACCGCCGTCTGCTAGTCCCGGAGGAGGACGACAGCGTCTTCCTCTTGATCCTGGGCACCGGCGAGGCCGGCGCAGGCCGCCGCCCTATCTCTGTAATGTGCGTCAGGGGCGACGCCGCTGACGCTGACACTGACACGAGGCTGATGTACGGGTGCGTGGTTAGTGTTACTACCCCTCCGGGTCGCGTGGGCGGCGACACCGGCCTCATCTAACGGACTTGGACTCTGGGGAGCTGGGACTATCCTGCCAATGTGGACTTGGAAAACCCATGGCATCCTTTACCCGCCGACGCGGTGCACGGGGACTCCAAGGAGGTTCACCTGGACATACGCATTATCAAGTTAAATGTTGATCATTAGTCTTTGCTCAATGTAATCCGTTGTCTAAGCATGTGGAGACTTCCATGCAGGATCTTGCTCTATTGGAGTATCGCGCATGAATAAAAGTGTATCCGTTTATGGTTTAGTCTAGAATCTTCCATGTATGAATTTTTACTATAGTACTGGTGAAAGACTTACGATGAACCATTTCTTACATCTCCTCTGCCTGCTTGCAAGTCATCCTGATTTAATCCCTCCGTCTAGGTGTATAAGGGCATGGTTAATATTACTTAATAGTATAGCCAACTGTTGACTATAACGAAGTGCCATGTCATCTGTAGCCAACATGTATAACAATCGATACTCAAAAACTAATTCTTAAAGATCATTTCTTGCAAAGCACAATAAGTGTTATTTCTTCACAAGTTTTGGATGCAGGTTGAACAGTTGAACGCTTTTGTTTGCAAAAGATACCTTTTTATATATTTCACCCGGATGTTTGTGAGCTCTAGAGATGAAATAATATCCGAAGAAACCTATGATACCCGTTACACATGAGATGACCCCCACATCCTTTGTCAAAATAAACAACTCCCCGATCAATGCATTTCACTCTTCGGTGCAACGCACGGGCACCTTACTACTATAGATTAGTATGACCAAAAATTGAACTAACATTATATATAGTACGATAAATGCTGATGCATGTACCTAAAATTATATCATTCAAAACTATGTTCAAATACGAATCCAACGATATAGTTTTTGTTGACATGCACTAACATTTTGTCAGTTAAATCTTGATCCAAATTCAATGGGGACTAATAAACCACGACCGATGTAGTACAAGTGTAGAGGGCGGCGCTGCACGGATTCTCACCTCTCACCCCGCTCGTGGCGGCGATAAAAGCCGTCATATCACAAAACCCAACCACTCCCGATAATAAGTGGCCTGGTAAAATAAGCGGACAAGCAACCATCACATCCCTCCGTCTTTTTTGCATTTCATCTCTCTGCATTTACTTTCTCCGGTTCATCTCAAGACACTCGATCCCTAGCTACTACTCCTAGGGCCAGTTCTTTTGGCGGCTTCCCAGCTTTTCCCACAAGACTAGTCATAGTGGAGAGTAACAATAAGGCGCCTCACTCATTTATTTGGGCTTCTAAACTACTACTCCGTCTGGTTTATTCCTCACCATTGTAATTTGTGCTAAATTTTGACCAAAGATTTAACTGGTTTATTCCTCACCATTGTAATCCCTCCGTCTAGGTGTGTAAGTCATCTTACGAAAACCAAATAATCCCAAAACACTTAGGCGCGGTGCATTAACTTCTACCTCATTTCTTGTTTCTTGACATATCAACCAATAAGAGATAAAGAGTGTGCATGCTTTTAATGACTTGATATATCAAACACGACATGCAGTGGTTAGTTCATTGCATGCAATACTATTAACTAGCAAATAAACATTAACGTTTCTCGTTTTCTCGTCCTCCTTGGTCATGGTGCACAGCTTAAGATGACTTACTCACCTAGATGGATGGAGTAGTGCATGTGACATGCACTAACATTTCATTAGTTAAATTTGTGATCAAAATTTGACACAGATTACAATGGGGACCAATAAACCAGGACAGAGGTAGTAATTATGGGATTACTAATCTAGAAGCCTAAAAGAATCGGCCCTGGTACTCCTACTAGTAGTAGTACTCAAGTTGGAATTCAATTGCATGACACAACTTGTTAGGCAAAAAATTCGATCTGAGGGTGTAGGAAG
The DNA here is from genome assembly GCA_021605145.1 of Aegilops bicornis. Lineage (NCBI taxonomy): Eukaryota > Viridiplantae > Streptophyta > Magnoliopsida > Poales > Poaceae > Aegilops > Aegilops bicornis. The sequence continues at coordinate 575,599,337 of CM038675.1, forward strand.
CGGTTTGGGAATTTGCATGCCTTTCCAACGATGAGATACTCCGCATACAAAGTACGACAGAGAAATAACCACAGAGAAGGAAGCTAAAAGTAAACAATCAAGCGAGCATTTTTGCATTTGTTTTGCATTGAATCGTTTCACAAGCTTGACTAGTGCTGTTTTTTTACTTTTACAAAAACTGCATCATAATGTTAAAATGTGCATTTGCACGTACATAAGTAATAGTAGTACTCCCGCCATCTAGGTGTATAAGTCTTCCCTCCTTCTTGGTCACGGTGCACAACCAAAGATGACTTATTAACGTGGATGGAGGGAGTAGCACAGTCTGCAAGCATATATCGAGAGAGACGTGTAGTGCGATAGTATATAGTAAAGTTTGTGCTATATGCACGTACTTGCAAAATGCGTATGAATACACAAGGTTTCCAAACTTTCCCTTTTACATACTTAATTAAGGACGCTAAAAATTCCTGAACGTTCGGGATTTATCATTTGCGTCCCAAAACTAATGAGATCACCTTACGAAACAAAAATTATACTCCTCCTAAAAGCCACGGCGCTCGCAGGAGCGCTTGCGGCGCGCCACGAGTGCCCTGGTGCGCGGCCGTTTCCCAGCGCGCCGACACAACGCCTCTTCCTCAGCCTCGCAACTCACGAGGTGCTGATTGGCGGCTTGCCGGCGGGCGAGCGCAATCTCACCGGTGTGGTGATCCGGCGCCAACAGGTACTCCTCCTTGCTGGAAGCATGCACCCGGTCCACATACCGCCAAGCGTAGATGAGGCGCTTGGGCCCGACTGCACTCAGGGCATCGGCACGGGCGTCCTCCGCCACCCTCACGGCCCTCGCACGAGTCTTCTGCCAAAGAGCCAATTGCCTGACTCTCTCGGACGCGACATAGGCCTCCCAGTGCAGCTTGTTCCATGGTGCGCTTCTCTTCCTCGGCCTTCTTCTCCGCCTCTATTTTGGCGCGCTCTGCTGGAGGAAAAGCCTCCCACAAGGCGACAATCATTTCTTTCCAAAGCTCCTCAAGGCTGGGGGGGCTCGGCGGGCGGCGCGTGTTCTCCTCGTAGCGGGGAGCCGACGCATCCTCCGGCGCGCGTGCTGGTGAGATTGGGAACACTGACGCTTCCACCTCGACGCGTCGCGGCGAGGAGCGGAACACCGATGCGTCCTCCTCGACTAGTGGCGGCGAGGAACGGAACGGCGACGCGTCGCGTCGCAGCGAGGAGCGGAACACCGATGCATCCTCCTCGACTAGTGGCAGCGAGGAACGGAAGGGCGATGCGTCGCGTAGCGGCGAGGAGCGGAACACCGACGCGTCCTCCTCGACTAGTGGTGGCGAGGAACGAAACGGCGACGCGTGACCGTCCGCGTGGTGTAGCGAGGGGCTCCTAGGGCTTGGGAGGGGCGATGCCATGGTGGTCGACGTGAGAGGTAGGGGGAGGAGATAGCGTGAACGTGAGGCGCAGTATTTATAGCAAGCAATGTCACACCTACATAAGATATGGACTGAGCTACACTGACTTAACTGCAGGTCCAGTTGCGTCACTGACATGTGGGTCAGACCCTTGTTGGGCCCATATGTCAGTGACCCAATGCACCTGCAGTTAAGTAACAGCTACGTGGGCATATTTGTTTGAGTAAATTACAGGGGAGCGAAGGGGTGGAAATATTTCTGGTCACAACGGATTGGACGAGCATGGGGGAGGAGAGTCATGCATGCAGATTTTTTCACACGGGGTGGAGTGGTGGGACCGCCGGAGGGAGAAGGAGAGTTTGGCAGGCATATTGTTTCCACACATGGAGAGGAAAAGATTTGGAGACGAACGGGCTTCCTGCAGGTATGGGGAACGGTGCATAATAAGTCATCTTGCATGCCGGGCTAGGCATAGTCTCAAGTCATTAAAAACATACACGCCCCACACATGTTCATATTTCAAGGTCCACTAAATTATTGCATGCGATCATTAAGGCTGGCCATAATGGTGGTATCTTAGCTGGTATCATGCACACGGGAATAGGAAACATGCTGATGTGGCAAAGAATTAAAGAAGAGAGGGGGGTAGAGTAACTAGTGTTCATGCATGCATTGGTAAACACATTTTTTTTGTGAAGAACGCACTAGTTGAGTACTTTTCCAGACTTCAAAAACTATTCCACTGCATCTACTATCTTGCTAAGAGTAGGTGAAATTTTTGAATCGAGCCCTTTAAACTAGAAGGGAGGTAGTGGTATTCTAATAGCTAACCTTGTTGTGATGACAAGATAGGACATGGCACGCACCTGGACGGAGGAACTAGTCTGCATTGTGCATTTAAGTTTTGTCTGAAGTCAATGTACCTCTACTTTCACCAGACTTATAGAAAAATGTGTCAACATTCACAATGTCAAATCAATATTTTTACACTCATTATAAAACGTAGTTCTTATACTCATTATAATCAGTATTGTAGATATTAATATTTTTAGTATAAATTTGGTCGTGGGATTTCATTGATGCCTGTCAAAGCATGGAGGAAGCGGAGCTTAGGGCTTGCATTGCAGGTCTCTACATAGGTATTTCTCTTCATAATCCTGTAATTTTAGAGACTGATTGCGCTTTTGTGGTAGCGTCTCTTGCATCGGGGACTATGACAGTCTGCTATGCGTGACACGAAGATGAAAGCGTTGAGCATCTCGAAGTTGATCAACAATCTTCAATTGTCAAAGATTAGCCGTTCGCCAATAAGGTGGCACACTTAATCGCTAAGTATAGCTTTGACAATAGATTAGATGGTATTCTTGTAAATAACGTACCGCCCCGTGTGGTGAATATTGTATCGAATGAGTGTACTGGTGTGGCTGGTGAATTAATATAAGGTGGTGTTCAAAAAAAGTATAAATTTGGTCAAACACTTTGCAAACGGTAGGCGGGAGTACAAAGGACCAGAGGGAGTATTATGCATGCGGAGTAGGCAAAAAAATTGCTTGTCTAAAAAAGGCAAAAAAAATTGCTCATTTATAGCCGGTCGAAGTCTCAAAGGGCGCGACCGCGCGAGGGAGGCGAAGGTCATGGGAGGCGCGGCGTTTGACGGAATTAAGTGAAGTTACATCCACGCACCGGCATGGCGTGCGAACAGGAAGAAGCTATACCGTCAGGCCTATGATATTGGTCTAGTAGACATGACATCTAGTGGGTCCAGCATAGTTCTCGAGAACTCTTTGGGGGCTTGCAGCCGTTTATCCATCGGGCAAGCCAGCAACCCCACGCCGTTCACACGCCCTACTCGTCCCCGTCTTCTACCTTACAACAATCGCTCCCAGTCGTCACGTCCTTTCACATTAGTTTGCTCCTAGTTTTTTTTGCGGGGTACAACAGTTCAACTTCTCCTAACCCTCCTCCAAAATCCATGGCCTCCCAAATCTCCATGGTCGCCGTTGAGTACCAGGTTAGAGCCATCACTGGCGATCAGTTCATCGTCATCTACACACGTGGATCCGAGACGGTGAAAGCATGGCTTGCTCGCTTCCTACGCATGTTCAACAGTTCAACGGATGAGTGGGTCGTCGGGCTAGATGTTGAGTACACCACAGTCCTGGGACGAGAGAAGGATCTAAAGGACGAAGAGAGGAAGAAGCCCGCCGTGATCCAGGTTTGCGTACATAACGTTTGCTTGGTCTACCACATATGCCATGCCGACGTTGAGTGCCAGGATTTTAAGAACTTCCTCAAGGACAAAAGAGTGAAATTCGTTACTGTAGGCTTTAAGAACGACAGGTATGTCCTGCGTCGGATAGGTCTCGTTGTAGGCCAACCCTTCGATCTCCAGAAGGCAAGCCTGGTGTCCTCCTCTCAACCTTCAATGTTGACCCTGGCAGCATCCATGATTGATCCTTCAGACGCTTAAAGCGAAGAAACCTCATCACGAAGTTTCATCATGCATGGGAGTCGAAGACATTAGATGAAGATCACATCACATGCACGTGGCAATGGATGTCTGCCTTTGTTTAAATATCTACAAGGGTTGGATGAAGAAGCAGAGCCCAGTGTCCAGTTCAAGCAAAGAAGCGTCGGTGAAGAGGAAGAGGAAGAGGGACGAGGACGAAGTCGAGGACGTGGACTCGGACTCCGAGTAGGTGGCAGTGCCGTCGCTCATGCTGGTTCTACTGCAGTGTCAAGCGGACTAGTTGCTTAGTTTATTTTCAAGGGTGTGTTGTCGAGGCCCCAACGGAACTATGTTTATGTTCTTTCTCGTTATTTGAACTCTTTGAAATGCGTACAGTAGTACTAGTACTATGTCTTACTATCGTTCTTCTTGCAGTTGGTACTACTGCTTGTATCTTCGTGTTCCTACTTTTACTTAATACGTTCGTACTAGTAGTATAATTTGGGTCGATCGATTTGTGAAAGAAGTTCGACGAGCGAAGGAAGAAGACGGCAGAAGAGGTGGAAGAAGCCCTTCTAGCCATCCATGTTGCATCAAACGGCTCACATGAGTCGACCGCCCAAATTTCTCCTTGATTGCAGGGATCCACGTGGCATTCAAGGTCTCGAAGGTAGATTCGCGTCCGCACCTGGTTTGCGGGCTCGGCAGCGTCTTGCGACCGGCTTCGCCCGCGACAGCCACCATGCACGCCTCCTCTGCTGGCGGCGAGACGACAATGACACGCTAGTTCCTCCTCGCCGGCGTGCTGGAGCACGCGCTCGTCCTCCTCTTCGTACGCTGCATGCATAGACGCGGCTCCACCAGCTGCTCGCGTGCTTGGCAGTGCGGCGGCATCGCGAGGAGGGACTGCAGACGACGTGAGCGGGCGAGCCTTCGGCTTCATGGCACAGGGATGGCGGCGACATGGCGGTGATGGGCGAGAAACTGTTGGCCGGAGCAGGCGGGCGCCAGCATGCGCAACAGCGGCGGTGGCATATTGATGAGTGCGCGTGTGGGAGCTTACTTTATTTTTATATATAAGGTTGGTCAAACTTAAAATAAAACCGTACTAGTACACGTAAACATTAGACTTAGGCAGCACTTTTATTAGTTAGTACCACAGCCACGATACGGAATCCTGTGCAAGCGCGTGAACATGACCGCGCGGTTGATCGAGCAGTGCGTCACCGTGGCGCTTTCGAGGGACATCCACCGAACCTTTTTGTGTGTGTGAAAACAATCCTCGAATATTACTCAACTTTTTTTTCCTGTGAAAGTTCTTGACGCTGCAATATTTCCATATATTTGAATATAGCTCCAGTTCGTGTTTATTTGGATTTGGACGTTTTAGGTGCGCCCTAGTTTTTTCTAATACTGATTTTGTGTGTTTGACTGAGAGAGAACGTGTGTATGTGTCCATATGTGTGTTGTGGCGGAAGGGCAATGTGGAGACGGTGTGCATGTGATACAGACATAAAGAGGTGTGAATGTGCAAATGATCATGCATGAGTGAGACATAGACAAATGCCGATACGTTGTGTATACATGAGAGAACGGTCTTCTAGTTTACTTGTGTGTGTGTGAGAGAGAGAGAGGGAGAGGGAGAGAGAGACAGAGAGAGGAGCATCCGTAACACAACAACCATCTCTCTCGATTCGTCCGTCCCTCGCACGATCGCATGCAACACATGCATCAACGCGCACATTTTGACACCCTCACCCGGCCCCTGCCCACCTCAAGGCCCGCACAATCTCTTCGTGAATACCCATTTCTCTCCTTAGGTTTGTTTTCTCTCAATATATGACACACACACACACACACACACACAGAGAGACACACGAAGCACAACACACACACACACTCCCCCGAGCACACAATTCATCCCCATCCAAGGTTATATGGCGACCACTCTCGCTTGTGCTTCTTTGCACCCCAACATGCACAACACCTCAATCTTCAAAGAGGGCATAGAGCAGATCGAATGCGGGGTCATTTGGAAGCAGGGTGATGTGACTACGGCTGGCTGACTCCTCCCCCCACCCTCTCTCTCTCTCTCTCTCTCTCTCTCTCTCTCTCTCTTGCACAAAATTACCAATCCCTCTCTCCCCCCGCACAAAATTGTCAATCCCTCAACCCACGAGACCTCTCGTCCATATTTTTCCAGCTCTCTCATCAAACATGTTGTCTCTTCTCCTTCCACGTATACAGAATCCAGATGCACACGCATCTCATGTATATTACATGTATCCAACTTTCTCTGCACCTAACTTCTTCCTCTCTCTTTCTCTCTATCTCTCTCTCTGTCTCGTTAGGTTTGTCTCCTACTCTCTAGTCCACATACATACAATCTTTCCCGCCCTATCTGCTCCATCTTCAAAAGCTCTCTCTGCATGTTTCATTCACACATTGGGATATGTCAAAATGTTGCTTCTATAATGGCTGATGTAGAGTTATGGTTGTTTTTGTTGCATCCTACAAAGTAATAACTATGAAATGCATTTAGATTCTCATTTAACTGGGATTATGTGAGTTTGAGCATGTTCTGAAGTACTATAGACCTTGTATACATCTTGGGATTCGACAATGATTGTAACTATTGAATTGTATAGACCATTACATTCGAAGTCAATAGCCTAATATATTTATTTCACAATTTCAACAAATGATTAGTTCACTACAAACTAAGAAAACAAATGTGGACTTCCTCCGTTTTTATTTAAGTCCACATATTAGCATTGGTCAAAGTCAAGTTTTGTAAACTCTTAGAAAGCTTATAACAAAAATATTAACATATATAATAACAAATAAATACCATTAGATTCATTATTGAATGTACTTTCACATCATACATATTTGTTATGGTAAATGTTTATATTTTTCTATAAACTTGGTCAAACTTTAGGAAGTTTGACTTCGGTCAAACCTAATATGCAGAGTTTACTACTACTACTCGCTAGTTGCTTAGCCGAATCACTCAACACGCCACCCGCGGAGTCCAGTGTCACAAAATTTTGAGGTCGGCGGGAAAATCTGCCGCGACCCTGATTCGAGCAGTGGGAAGTTACCATCATAGCCTTCGGAACAGGACTACGGATGACGCTTGGTAGGGGGCTTTTTTGTAACTTCAGGTTCACCCTACCCAGCCAACCCCACCCCGGCACCCAGAGTAGTACACCTGAATACTCCCCATTTTCTATCCCCACCGCAAAATAGACTTCTCCACGGCACCGCAGCCTTCGTGCTCCTTCCCTTTACATCGGGCAAGACTCGTCCACCGCAACAAGATTCTGCCTCATCAACGACCTCAGACGCAGACCGGAGCCGGTCCACCGTCGTCATCAGACACGGAGCCTCCCGCATCGTCTTCCACGGTCTCGCATCTGCTTCCGGAAGCCGACGTAAGCGCAGAAGTACCACCGTCGTGGACAATGAACTGACTCCCGTTGCCGACCATGACTCACAGAGGCCACCGCGACCATCGTTCTCCTCCTTGATTGGTAATGTGTGTATTGAATCACTTAACAGTACATGTGCAGTTCCAATTTTGTTCATACCTACCCTTCAAATTTCCTGGGTGCTATTGTTCCCGTAAAAGTAATTGGTTATAGCCTCCATTGTCCAACAGAATATCAGCTTGTAATTGTCCGTCGCTCCTGTATCACGCTGTGCTTGGGTAGGTTTTTCATCTGCAACCATTAGTGTGGCAAATGATGGAAAGGTTTTTAGAACTAGCAAGATGCCCATGCGTTGCATGCATCAAGATGCATTTGTATGAGTAGTTTATCTTGTGGGAGAAAAGGATGAACGAGGGAAGGCCTTATTTGCAAATCTGGAGAGGGGTATGGGTATCTTTTTGCAAAATTCCCATTTGTTTCCTTCCTATCTGTCAGATATAAATCGGACGGCCTATATTGCAAGAAAAAAAGTAGACAGTAAAGGAAGTAGAGATAAATATTAAATATTAAATATAAAATAAATATAACAGTAGAGAAGAGAGTAGAGATAGCAGAGACGTCGGGAAAGGATCGCGCTTGAAAGCTGAAAAAGCGGCGTGCGCTAGTTTTGGCCTGGCGTCCGGCGCGCTTTATAAAATCCAACGCCCTCCCACCGCTCTGTGCCTTGCCACCTCTCTCTCCCCGCTCTATGCCTCGCCACCGCTCTCTCCCCGCTCTTTTTCGCCTCGCCACCGGCGCGCCACCATGCCGCCGCGTCACCGGGAAACTTGGGGATACCGCAGCATCCGTGCACGCCCCTCCGGCGGCTTCTCCGCCGAGATCCGGTTCCGTGGGATGCGCCTCGGCCTCGGCAATTTCGACACCGCCAACGAGGCCGCTCGAGCGTACGACGCGGCGTTGTGGCGTCTCCGGTGGCCTCATAGAACATTGAACTTCCCCAACGTGCTGACGCGGGAGCGGGCGCAGGAGCTCGCGCCTCTGCCGCGGCTTAGCACCGACGAGGGTCGTCGCGACAACCGGAGGCGGGAGCACCGTCTCGACATCGCCGAGATGGACGAGGAAGCCATGGCGCTGTGGCGCCAACACTTCCCGTAGGACATCATCAACGAGCGCGAGTTCTACTCGCAAAGGAGGGCCGAGAGGGATAAGAGGAGGGCGGAGCGAGCCGCCTATCGCGAGGACAAGCGTAGGCGAAAAGCGGGCGCTCAATTCAACATGAGGCTAGGAGCAGCGTCGCCCTGTGAATCTGACGACGATCGGTGTCTTCACACCTACAGTCAGACGTCGGAGGAGGACATCACCGAGGAGGAGTCGGACGACGAGGAGTAGTTGAATTATCTTTTTTTATCTATCTATGCTGAGAACTATCCTCTACTCTCTAGTATCTACTTCTCGATCTCAGCACTGTAAACACTTTTTTAAAGCGCCGCGCGTTGCGATTCTGTTGGAGATGCTCTAACATGGCAGACGAATGCTTTAATGTTGCCCACAAGATGTGCGAGTATTACTAGTAGTATATTTTTCTTGCCGTGTTGAGATTTTAAAAACACGAGTGCGAACATGCAGAGGAGCAATGAAGACCAAACACGGGATATTCGGGACATCTTCAAGGAGCGTGGCAAGTTAAAGAGGAGCTGCACCGAACCTGTAAAACGAGCTTTGGTAAGTAACACCCTTTCAATTACTTTCGTGTAGCCTCGTGTTCTTCGATGTGTATATGTTGTAGTTTCTGTTTCTCTTAAGCATGGTGTTCTTCGATATGTAATAAGAAGAGTCTTAATCGTCCTAATGCTTTCGTTTTTAGCTTGATGTAGGAAGTGGGTGTTCTCACCTTCTAGTATGTTTTTATTTTATTTTTCCTTTTGAATTCACTTCTCCGAGTTCTGTTTATCTGGCTTCTACTAAATGGATCTAGGTTGCTCTGAGTATTGATCTAAAAAAGAAGTAACTTCATGTCAGGATGCAGTTCTGCGAGGAGGGAAGTATGGTCAACCTCGAGATCATGTTTCCAAAATGAGGCTGGATTACACACAAGGTGCAGTTCCCTAATGATGCTGGATTAGACACAAGGTGCAAATTCCCAAATGATCTGGATTACACACAAGCCGGTGGAGTCGTCACTGTTCGTGTCCTCGTGGCATTAGTAAAGGCTGAAAGAAAGCGCAAAGCAGCCCTTGAGAATGTAGCTGAGTTCTCAAGAAGTTTAAAAGAGCAATCATATGCTCTCTTCACCCAAGCCAAAGAAGAGATGGAAGAAGCCAGAAATAAGCAAGCAGAGGTAGAGCAGGCTAGGCGTCTCCTGCTATATAAAACTGTTGTCAATACAAAATTTCCTTCATAATAGCTAGGTTCAAATGTTTATCCAACAAGATGCCTGTTGTGATGTCCGTGCATCTACTAATGTGGCACAAAATGTTTTTTTGGGTCATGTAATAATAGCAATTACTTTCCAAACAATAATGCATTGAAGCATTGGACATGGTATAGTTCACGCGCAAGCCCGACATTCCAAGTTCAACTTCCAAATCAAACTCATGTTCATAGATATCTGCACATTCATACATAATGTCCACAACCATGATTCACTTCAAAGCCAAAAAATGTGAGGAGAGTTATAAATAAAGAAAATCATCTACTAGTTCCTGCTACCAGTGCGAGCACAACAAGTTAAGACCATGCGTGAATTAATTATATTTTAGTCATTTTTTGTGTTCTAAAATGCCTGTCGGCTCGCGGAAGAACGTGTTGCCGGCACACGCGCGGATTCAATGAAGGCAGGTGGGGCAGTCTTAAGCTGGTTGCACGCGGCGAGGAGGCGTGCTCACTGGGCTGCAGCCGAGTGCTGACCTTCTTGGCCGGCGTGCCGGTTCAATGCCTGCGCTATGAGAGGTCGCGTGCGTGTTAGAGAAATCACTCCCTCCAATCCTTTTTTGTTTGGGTATAACAAAATCTCATTTTCCATTCACATTTTACAAGTAAAATTCGTGGACAAACTTTGACCCAAAGTACGATGGGGACTAGTAAACCAGAATGGAGGTAGTAGTTTTTTTAATCAAAGAAGGGTTTCCTTCCGATTTTCATTCTTGAAAACCAGCATCTAAATCTAAACCATAGTATTTGCCCTAGAACTACCAGGTTCAATATCTCACAACATAAACCCATACAACCTCCATCGCAAAAAAAACCATACAACCATACGCCAAGGAGGTACGTAGTACTATGAATTCCATTTTCGCTCCATACCAATCGTTCTAAAAACTACTTACTACTTATAACGCGCCATTGAAAATCGGAACTCTTAACCCCGCTTAAAAGCGATATTTTAAACATGGCTACTCGATCTGTGGCAATCGGCGAGCCACCGCGCTCAAGTCGTTCACCGTGGTCCCGACCATCAACTCCTACGGATCAAATTATCACGCCGAAATGACTATTCCTACAAAGGTGCTCCACCACGCACGGTACCCTTGAATGCGATAATCGTGCACCTAGGGTTTTAGGGTTTATTTGTTAATGTCGCTTTACGTAACACTCATGTGTGCGAGACAATGAGAGGCCCATTGCGTGCGTCGCCTCTTCTCTTTGTATATGTACTCCACCGTTTATGCGGTGTCCAAAAAATTATAAGAACTACTAGCAATGTGCCAATGCGTTGCCACACGATCAAAGTAGATTAATACATATTCACCGATTTGATAGAAAAAAAGTCTAGTTTTGAAATACGTATATCACTAAAAATATGTTATGTTTCACTCAAAATATATTCCTTTAGCGGTTTTGATGAGATAAGGGAGGAATGTTGTTGGTTTCAAGATTCGAGAAGTGGTATATGTCTAATTTCTACTCTTACTAGCAAGATGCCCGTCGTTGCACGGAACATCAAGATCTTGTGGGAGAAAAGGATGAACGAGGGAAGGCTGATCTACAAATGTGGTGAAGAGTGCGGGTAAATTGCCATATTTTCCTTCCTATCCGTCAGATATAAATCGGACGACCTACATTGCTGGATGGCAGGCCCACCATCATCACCAACTCTATTTTTTATCCCTACTCTTATAAAAAGCATTGTCGGTGATGATCGTGTGCCTGCCATCCTGCAATATTGGCCGTCCGATCTATATCTGACGGATAGGAAGGAAACTATGGCAATTTTGCAAAAAGATACCCACACCCCTCTCCACATTTGCAAAAAGGTAGTGTCCAAGGTGAAGCCGAGGAAAAATCCTGTTATCTGTCGTAACATGTATGCCATAGCCCCACCTGGGGTTTCTGCTATCTTGGAGGCCAGCTCTGAATCTGTCCCGGCTCCTACCCCAATTCCAATTATTCAGGAGATTGGCGTTGTCAGGTGTGGGGTGCCACCAGAGGAAATCACTGCAGAAAAGCTGATGGAGACTCCACAAGCTCTGATCCCTCCCAAAGATGCCACAAACTAGGAGGTGGAATATCCTCTGCTGGAATGTTCATCGAATAAATTTGGACAAAAAACACCTAGCTATCTGTAATGCTATTGATATTAGTGGCTGTGATATTTTGTGTTTGCAAGAGACTAAGCAGATGATGTTTGATCGGCCTTTTGTTAAGTCTATATGCCCTAAGAGTCTTGATATGTTTGCATTCATTCCCTCTGATGAGGCCTCGGGCGGTTTATTTACTGCTTGGAATTCGTCTGTCTTTTCTGGTTTGGTTTTTCTAGAGGAATCCTTTGCCCTTGGGATTACATTCACATCTCTGCACTCTAATGTTGTTTGGAATCTTATTAATATTTATGGCCCCTGCGATGGCATTGATCGTTCTAACTTCACGGCCTGGTTATTCAGCATGCACATTCCAGCCTCTGACGACTGGATCCTGGTTGGTGATTTTAATTACTATCGCGCGCCTGATAACAGAAGTAGGTCGGGTGGTAATGCCAACGATATGCTGACCTTCAATGATTTTATCCGTACCAAGTCGTTAGTTGAATTACCCATCAAGGGCAGGACGTACACGTGGAGTAACATGCAAGGCGATCCTCTGCTCGTGCAATTAGATTGGTTCTTTTCTTCAGTACACTGGACGTCCTCTTACCCTAACACCACTGTCACTCCCTTGGGTAAACCCGTGTCAGATCACATCCCTTGTGTCATTGGCATTGATACGTGTATCCCCAAAAGCAAAGTGTTTCGCTTTGAAAACTCTTTGGGTGCAGACTTTTCGAGGGGTTCCATGAGGTGGTGCAGCGTTCTTGGAGCCAACCTTGTCATGCGGCTAATTCGGCTGCTTTGATCTGCAAAAAACTGAAGAAGCTACGTTATGCTCTGAAGTCCTGGAGTAAGAAAATATCAAAGTTATCCATTCTTATTGATAATTCCAATGAAACTCTTCTGAAGTTAGATACACTCGAGGAACAGAGAGCACTTACCATTCCTGAAACCAATTTCAGAATTATCCTTAAGGCACATCTTCTCAGGATACTGGAATATAAACGTATGTACTGGCAGAAAAGATGTACAGTTAGGAGGTTTCAAGTTGGGGATGGTAACACGAAATTCTTTCATGCGGTAGCCACAGTGAGATATCGAAGGAACTCCATTTCAACACTCAAACTTGAGGATGGCACACTGATTGAGGACCATGTGGGTAAAGAATCTGTGTTGTTTTCATCCTATAAACAGCGTCTGGGTTCTTCTGACCCCCCTAACATGCGTTTCAATCTGTGTCGTATCATCAAGAAAGTGGAGGGACTTGACATTCTGACAGTGCCTTTCACCACGGAGGAAATTGACCAAGTGGTCAAGGAAATTCCCGCGGACCGAGCGCCGGGGCCGGATGGTTTGAATGGCAGTTTTTTGAAGTCATGTTGGAACATTATAAAACATGATTTCTACAAGCTTGTTATGGACTTTTATGAGGGGGGGTTGGACCTGGAGAGCATCAACAGCGGGTTCATCACGCTGGTTCCTAAATGCCAATCCCGTAAGCAAAGAAATGATTACAGGCCAATTACTCTGTTGAACTGTTGCCTGAAAATTATTACCAAGCTGCTTGCGAATCGCCTACAGAGAATCATACTGCGCATTATACATACCAATCAGTACGGGTTTCTCAAGTGTAGGTCGATCCAAGATTGCTTGGCGTGGGCGTTCGAGTACACTCATCAATGCCAGGCGTCAGGAAGAAAGGTGTTGTTGCTGAAACTCGATTTCGCCAAGGCGTTCGATACCATTGAGCATGCCCCCATGATTGAAATCATGCGCGCGATGGGCTTCCAGGAGAAATGGCTCAATTGGATTGAATGCATCTTCAAATCCGGGAAATCTTCTATGTTGCTCAATGGCACGCCAGGAAGACAATTCACTTGCAAACGTGGAGTACGGCAAGGGGACCCTCTCTCTCCGCTTATCTTTGTTTTAGCGGCTGACCTGCTGCAAGCTGCTATTAACCACACCTTCCATGAGGGGGTCCTGCAGAAACCAATTTCGTTCATGAAAGTGATTACCACTGTAATCCAAAGATATGGACGACACGATTGTCTACCTCCGGTGAAAAGGAGCGAGTTCGACTCGAAAACACTTCTCTTTGGATTATGCAGCCTCCATTGGGCTGAGACTCAACTTTCAGAAATCTACCTTGATTCCGATTAATGTTACGCCCGCAGAGGCACTGGCTTTCGCTAATATGTTCGGGTGCGTTGTGGGGACTATGCCGTTCACGTACTTAGGACTCCCCCTCGGGACTACTAAACCTACTGTACTGGATTTCATGCCTCTTGTGGCATCTGTAGAGAGAAGAGTTTCAATGGCTGCCAATCTGCTTGACTACGGATCAAAACTCACTTATGTTAACTCGGTCGTTTCATCGCTTATGGTGTATGCCATGTGCTCAATTAGAATCCCTCCCAAAATCGTGGAGCACCTGGATAAAATCCGTAGACAATGCTTCTGGAGCAAGCACACGGAGGATGGGACGAAAAACACCTCTCTGGCCGCCTGGGAGCTTGTTTGCCGGCCAAAGGCTGTTGAGGATCTTGGGATCATGGATCTCAAAATTCAGAATCAAGCTCTGCTGCTCAAACAACTATTCAAGTTTTATAACAAAGTAGATGTTCCGTGGGTTAAGCTGATATGGAGTTCATACTACCCTGACGATGTATCGCATGCATCCGAACCGTGTGGCTCCTACTGGTGGCGAGACCTCATGCAGCTTTCTGACACTTTCAGGGGTGTGACGGGGATCAGCATTGGTGACGGGAGTTCGGCCTTGTTTTGGAAAGATCAGTGGAGCGAGCAGCCGCTTGAAGCATCGTACCCGAGGGCGTTCTCGTTTGCTAGGGATGAGGATGTGTCAGTGCAGAAGATGCTGTGATCCAGTACCATTGGGGAAGCCTTTCATCTCCCGTTTTCTCCTCGTGCCGAATGGAGGTTCAGGATATTCAGGCTTTAACTGCAGGGTTTAATCCTGAGAATGCTCAAAACGACAAATGGCGCTGTGTTTGGGATGCTAGAGGATTGGGGACTTTTAAATCCAGTGACTACTACAAGTTCTGCTTCAAAGATGTACCAGTGGATGAAGTTTTTCCTTGGATCTAGAAATCTAAGTGCACAAATAAATGGAAAGTCTTTGCGTGGCTATTGTTTGCAGATCGTCTGAATACCCGTAACATGCTTAGGAGGAGACACTACAAGCTTGAGGGTGATGTGTACACATGCTTGATGTGCGATGCCCCCCCAGAAGAAACTGTGGCCCACCTGTTCTTCAGATGCCCGTTCGCGACCCGCTGTTGGGATGTGATCGGGATGCAATGGCACGACTCTAACTGCAGGCTGGATCTCATCCATGGAGGGAAACGGGACTGGGGGAAACCGTTGTTCATGGAAACTTTCATCATAGCAGCCTGGGGGGTATGGAAGGAGAGGAATAATAAGCACTTTAGAAATGTGATGCCCTCGCTAGAGTCTTGGAAGATCAGGTTCAGGAATGACATGTCCATGATGGTGCATCGCACGAAAGGCTCTCTCCACCCCTTCATCGAAGATTTGGTGGCCGCGGTTGACGTGGTCCCCCTAGTCTGACTCTATCTTTCTGTAGTAGTTTGACTTTTTATTTTAGAGTGTCCTACCATGTAAACTTTGGGGCACACCTCCCCTGATCCTGGTGTTTTACTAATTTAAAGTCAGTAGGAGCCTCTCCTACTGTCAGTGAGCTCTCAAAAAAATATTTGCAAATAAGGCCTTCCCTCGTTCATCCTTTTCCTCCACAAGATAAACTACTCATACAAATGCATCTTGATGTTCCGTGCAACGCATGGGCATCTTGCTAGTTGTTGCAAAAAGCCCATGTGTGTGTGAGAGAGAGGGAGAGGAGGAGGACGGAGTGCATGTGTGTTAAAGACACAAGGAGTGTGTGTGTGATAGGTATCAGCTTAAAATGAGGCGATAGTGTGTGTGTGCACAATCGAGAGGGCGTGTCTCAAGAAGGGAAGAAAAATCTACATAGGTACAAGGAGCGGGAGAGAGAGACATGTATGCGATGGTGGAAGCACGAGTGTGCGGGTGTATAAACCTATCTAGAGGCTAGCTAGTCGATAAATGTTTGTGAGAGAAATACGAGTCGGGGTGCGAAAGCGAGAGTTTTGTGTGTGTGTGAGAGAGAAGGTAGTCGGGAAGGGGAGTGGAAGCAGGAGTTGTGTGTGTGTGTGTCTGTGAGAGAGAGAGAGAGGAGAGGGTAGTCGGGGTTGTCTGATCGGTAAACAAATGAATAATGTCAATCTGGGATGGAGATGAAAAGGAGACCGCAACAAATGTTGTGTCTACGGGAGAGAGAGAGAGAGAGAGATAGAGAGAGAGAGAGAGTAATTTTAGTGGGATGAGTCATATGTAGAGACATATAGGGTGTGTGAGAGAATCCCATAGAGAGAAAGACAAAGTGAAAGATGAGTGGAGACTGTGTGTGTGGCGGTGAAAAAGAAAGCTTAGGTACCGAGTGATACCAGAGAACAGTAGAGACGTGAGAGATAATGAAAACCGTGTAATGTATAATGATAGGGAGAGTGTCACTTCTCAAGGGAGACATCGAGAGACCGTGTTTGCGAGGATAGGAGAAACATGAAGTGAGCGCGCGGGTGAGCTGGAGAAAAGAGAGTGATAGCTACCTGAAGGAGCATGCATGCGAGAGAGATGGGCGTGAAAGGAGTGAACAAAAAAGGGATTCAAATATTTGAATTTGAGATGATGATACATGTAATCCATACTCGAACCAAAATTGATCTATCAAACATGCATACTCATATGAATTCACGCACATCTATATTATTTAATATGTATATATTATTGATCCATACATTTTAGTAGAACATAATTTGGTTAAATTTTTGAATTCAACCTTAAGATTTCGAGATCGTTGTATTTGTAAATCATATTATACATATAAAGGCGCATAATTCTTTGTTGTGCTTTTGAAAGTATATATAAAAAATGATGTATATAGAATGAATTCCAATTGAAAATGGATCCCGCCCGAAAAAAATAGAATACAAACGGGATTCGAATTGAGTTGGCACGGTAAACGTGCACTCTGCAAAATTTGAACGAAGCGGGGAAAGTCGCAGAATCACCGAAACCAAAATCTGCGAGATGGAAATCACTCGCCTATCCTCGCCACGCAAAGCCTATCTGCTGGATTTCTATAGGTTTCGATAGGGTAGGTTTGTAATTTCACCCAAACATGACGTAACCGCCTCTCACCCGGATTCATACACGGTGGGCGCCAAAACACAGTGTGTCCTCGGCCGAAATCGACTCCTCCCCGATTCATATTCATACATGGTGGGCGCCAAAAACAAATTCTCATCGGCAAATATTTGGTGTATGCGAGATTACCGTCCTATCCCCAACCGACTAATTTTTTTTTACTGTGAACTATGGGGCAAAACCCCCACAACAGATCAAAACTTTATTGAAATCTATACTTATACTAATTACATACTCCCAAGTAATTACCACATTAATTAGAAATTAGAAGCTGTTTATCTGGTGGGACCGAGTTACAACGGTGTAGATTAGCTAATAGGGAAAAAAACAGATGCTAGAAGAAGAATCGGGATTCTAATGTGATTCTACCGTCCGTTCCTTTTCTTTCTCGTCCCACGATGGAAAGTATTCCATCCGTCCGCCTCTCTCTCCCAGGGAAACTAAGTATCAACTAGTGTTTGGTTGGAGGGCTATCCTCCCAGGGACAGGGACAACCTCTTTTTGCTGTGGTTGCCACCTGTTTGGATCTGAGGCAAGGAAGGACAGAGGCAACCAGATGCTGGGAATATTCGCAAAAAAAAGGGTTGTGGTCGACCACGAAAAGCTGGCGGGTCATGCAACCACCTCATGGCGAATCGTTTTTCCGGCTATTATTCGCGTTCACCCCATGAACAGAGCCTGAAGCACTTTTCCCGTTACTCTCCTCTCTCTTACGTATGCGGCGGCGACGCCGGCGCGCAAGATCGCCAGAGGCTGCGATTGCGAGAGGTGAGTTCGTTCTACTCATGCACCGTCTCTTCCTTTTCTCCATCAATCGCGTGTGGCGGCCGTTCGGAGGGTGTGCCTGGCCGATCTGAAGCGGGTTTGGTAATTTGGATCTCCGTGAGGGCGGCGGCTTGGGTTTGAGAAGTCGACGCGACCGTCGATTGAGGTGAGGCGGCGAGTGCGTGCATGGAGCCGGATCTCCTTGTTCTTTGTTGTATGCATATAGTTCGTCTTTGTATTCTTCTGTTGTTGTATGTACTGAGTTCGTCTTTGTATTACTGGCGATGTATTTTCGGCCAACCTGCTGTTTTATCTCCGCCACCGATGAAACAAAGCGTTTACGCTCTGTATGCATGGGTGTGCGTGCGTGCTGGTGAGGCGTGCTTGATGTGTGGTGTGCTTGCGTGCGTGATGTGGATTGGATGGGTGCGTGTGTGTTCACTCATCTGTTGCTGCTCTATGTTCATGGGTATTCTTTTCTCATGCAGGAGATTTTAAGGCCATCATGAGTACACCTTGCAGCACATCACTCAAACTAAACATTGCAATAGCTATCCTTAATCATGTTTCATCCTTGGAACCAAAAAAAAAAAAGGCTAACCTCACCCACCCAACCAAACAAAAAAAAAGGCTATCCCTAGCCAGGTGGTTGTGGGTATCCCCAACCACCCTAGCCTATCCCTCAAACCAAACACATCCCCATGAAGCTATTCCATCGTCCTTTCCTCTCTCAAATCTCTCTGCCACATAGTATACAAACTAAACTGATGCAAATCAAGCGGGGCCATGGATCTAAAAAAATCAAGCGGGGCCATGGATCTGGCATGCTCAAGAGGCTCACTGCCTCAATTTGTTTTCCTGGCCTAGATCGGGTTAGGTCCTAAAACTATTTTTCATGATTTTTTTTCCTGTTTTGCAATCCAAGATTTTAATTTGGATTCAGATTAAATTGTTTTGCATCTCTCTTTTGATCAGGTTGTGGTCGACTTCGTCCTCATCACGATTTGGATCAAACCCTCAATCTTCTGACGTATAATTTTTGGATGCTTCATGGAGATCGGACCGGAGCACAGCTATGCCCGTCAGGTGTACTTATAATTAATACCTCTTCACTATATATGATTCCCTGATTTGTCTTCTATTCTCCACCACATGTAAGTGGAATATATGTAAAACTTGTGCTGGGATAAGCTGGTCAATGCAAGTTAGCAAAGCGCCTGAGGAAAAATAGACAACTGACAGGATCTCAAAGATTGAAGATACTGTGATTTATTTTATAGAAAGTTAATATCAAGTGCATACAGAATAGTCGCTGTCATCTATTAGCCTATAGGTGCAAACAGAGTTTATGTTTATTTGAATATCATCAGCTAATCGTGTGCCTTCACGTCTCCTGTGGAGATAGGGTGAAACATAAATTGATTTGCAAACAGGGGAAAGAGAAACCAAAGTAAAGATTCAGCTCCTATGGAGATGAGGTGCTGATTTGCTGTATGAGAAAGCATAATCTAGAGGGGTATCAGTTGTAGAACTAAATTTTTATATGTACTTAACATCGAGCAGAACTCTCTGATCGAAGAATGAAGATGCATGTTCTTAGCTTATTTCCTTGGAATAATGATGTACGATGCTTCCATTTGATTTTGATTTGGTGCAAACATATAGATACAATTCAGTAAGTTAATAGCAAATCCATATGCCATGATATAGAATTTATGTTTGTAGAAGCTCTATGTTAGGAGCTCCTTCTAATTAAGAAGTTGTTGAAGTAAAGCCAACAGATCATTAACCTATATTTTTTTATTCCAGGTTAAAGCTAACAAGACATCACCAGCCAAAAACGTAACAACTCATCAACTTAGTTATGACGCTATCCTAGCTGTTAAGAGAAATAAATAAAGAAGATACAGATTCTCATTTTGATGAGCTCTACAAACAGCTGGTACATAGCAATGTATGTGTGGTGGAATCAGAAACTCACACACTGCCAAAGGTACGGTCTCTGATGCTATGGTCTCATGTTAGAGAAGCTATGATCTGTGATGCTAATCTTGCATGTTCAGACCTGCTATGATCAAATTTTCTCAAATTATTCTGTGGTGTATTAATGACATGCCCTTTTGTAGTTTGTATTTGCTGACATATATAAAATCTCATTTCAGAAATTCGTTACAATACTTGAATTACGTATTCTTGAGCGAGGATTAATACATTAATACTGAGGGAGTCCTATATCCAGTGATATGATCGTAGGTAATATTATCTTACACGAGTTACTTTCGATGGTCTAATTTGATTAGAAAGGAATTTCTTTTCGGAGACCACCCTTCCAAAATTTGTACCAATAAGAGTTATCTTTTGTAAAGATCTTTCTCTAAATACTTTACTTCATGATCAGTACGTAGTCTAGCTGGAACAATTCTCTAATATACTATATAAATCGTTTTAACTTTTCAAAGTGACCGGATTGTGTGCTGCAGTTGTATTAGTAGTGCTCGCACTCATTAATGTCTGGTATTTTCGGCAGACCTCTGCTTAAATGATTTTTCAGATTGTGATGAAATTCTGAAGAACAATTCTTATGCCTGTGGTATCACCTGGTAATTTCCTTAGTAAGGCGATTCTCCTAATCCGCAGTGAAATCTTAGGTCGTGTGTAAACTACTCCCTCCGTCCCATAATGTAAGACGTTTTTTATCACTATACTAGTGTCAAAAAACGTCTTACATTATGGGACGGAGGGAGTAGAAAACTAGAAAGAAACACATGATGATGGTGGCTCTCAAGTTTCCTTTTTGGGAACTTTTATTAGGTGGCACATGTATCAAACTTATAGGAAATAAATAATATGCGTCCTGCTTCTTTTTGTACTTGATTCAGAATTACGAACGAGTCAAATAAATTATATTTTGTTGGACATGGAATATCTCAACTAAGACCCTTTCACAAAATATGCAGGGCACTGAGTAACGACTAATGCAAGCTCGGGTCTTGGTATTGGGATAAATGGAAAATCCTACCGATTGATAACTAAATACAAAACTAAATATAAGTTTCTATGACTTTCCAAGTTTGCAATCTCTTCCCGATTTCAGTCGTATAAGCTCACACAAAGGATGTACGTAGAGTCCAACAGTTCAGCCATCTGTTTACATACATGCCTTATTTTTTATGCAAAAAATAAGCATAAGAAAATAATCGCGATGAATGAGCCATAAAATGAGATGTCATAAAATGATTTTGACTTATTACTACCTCACCTTATATGAGTTAAAAATAGTAACTTTAGCGTCCATTCTTTTTACAATCCAGTGGCCACAAAATGTTGCTCTGTTTTGCTTCTTGCTGTTCATGTTTTATGTACCATTTTTCTGTGCTAATACATTTTTGTCAACAAAATTGGATTATTTGCATATCTTAATAAGTTGCGAAACACACTATACAATTTAAGACTCTTTGCGATAGCTGTATTCATATATGAACAATGGAAAAGTCCAATTGTTCATTAATTCTTTTATCCTATTTTGGGAAGAGATAAAAATGTTTTTTATGTCGGGTATTTTCTTTTATGACTCTAATTGTGATTTGGTGCACCTCTGAATTAGATTTGTATGGCTGAACAAGATGCAGTCCTATTCAAGAATAAATTATACTGAGTTGTTCTGTCAGTACATGGATCGCAAACCCTCTATCATAATACTGTTATGGTTTGCTTTTAAAGCTCAATACTTCTAAGACCTTCGTTTGTTTGGTAGAAAACTACAGACCTATGTGTCTTTACATCTATCAATACTGGTGGGGCCAACTTACAAATACTGAACCCTAGAAAATCTGTATTAAAATTTTACTTTTATTTGCATAAGAAACTGAGAAAAAAACTGCGTACAATTTGACTCGACCGGTAGAAGATAGTAATGGGAATGCTTTTCTCTCCGGGTTATATAATTTGTATGTAATCATTGATTAGCTTTTTCGCATGTTTATTAGAAGCATCATGTGATCATCTATCATAGACATGGACACCATATCTGAGCTTTATTAGTGCTGCAGCAACTTATGTGTATGTAAGCTTTATTAGTTGAGCTTTATTTTCTATGTATATGTGAACTGATTGCTATTGCTTCATAATTACAACACTGTCGTCCACATCTGCAAACTCACCAGCAGTACATTTTATAGAGTTTTGGGATGTTATTAAAACTCTGCACACTACCTTAGGTACTATTTTTGAGCGAGTTATGCTTTCATATCTAGATTGAAGCAGAGACATTGGGTGGATGTAACTGAAAAAAAATATAATGTATTTTACCCTAAGAACATCTACTGTATTTGCTGAAATTAGTTTATAGCTAATATTAGCTTTTGCAGCGAGGACTCCAAAGCTACAGTGTTTAGTGGATCGAACAAAGTAGTTGAACTTCTGTTTAGTTTCTACTATTCAGTTTTCTTATTTAATATGCATAAGCTGCAGACCGGAACTGATAGTTTTATGCTTTATGATAATTATAATTATACACAATATTTTGAGATCAGTTTGCAGTACAGCTGGAGAGATGGCAATTTCCCTTTTGACCTTTTACACTTTTAACGCACCTATCTATCTATAGGAGCACTAAGTGAGAGAAAATGCTTTTTAAATTAGAGTTTCTAACATATTATGTTCTACTTCCTGACAAACCATATTGTCAGCTATTTTTGCGGATGATTATGCTGCCGACTGTAGGAATAAATTAAGAATAATGAGCATCTCTTGAGAAAGAAATTGCATCGCAACTGACTTAGCTTATTGATGATTATGGTCTATTGCTATTGCATTTTGATAAACTGTAAACCATCACACTTTAATTTCTGCAAGTGCTCTGTTTTGTGACCTGGTGGTAATAGATGATCCAAAAGTCCCTAGAGTAGCTGTTGATAGTGGCGCCATCTGAGATTAATTGACAGGCTTTCGTTTCCTTCAGAGGTTCTGAGGATAATGATCAAATATGAAACACTGCACAAATAACATGATTTTTAGATTATTCTGTAGAGTAAAATATATTTGCCAGTCTTCTCTAATGTGTTGTTAGCATGATTATTTTTCCACTTTATGTTTGACACAAAGTTTGATTTGAATATTATTCAATGAGACGGATGTCAACAAAGTGTTATTGTTCGCCTCATGTGTTGTAAAAACAGACTGTGTCCCCTATTCAATTAACTCTCTCCTATCTTTGGTTTGTAAACTGGAATTAATATTACAGATACACGAAGGAGTTTCTACTAATTCCTAAATAAATATTCAGTAAACCTAAGACTTATTGCAGTTTGGGAATTTCTTTGTAGCAAAAAACTTGAAAAAAATATCCCGATTGCAGTCTCCCGAGGCTTAACTTGGAGGTTGCGCATGTGCCTTTCCTGAAATCAAAATGGAATTGACACCACAACCATCATCAGTCTGTCACTGTTGTTCGAGCATATTGATTTTTACTGTTAAATGGTGATGTTTTTTATTGCAGTCATAATGAAAATGTACTCCTATTTAGTAGGATTATCATTAATATTATGTATTTGTTCTTTAGGAAGTACTGGATCATGACGGATTACGTATGATCTCGGTCTAACTGAAGAAATATCGCACCAGTTTATTCTACATCTACATCTATACATAGCTAGCCCGTGCGCATGCACGGGTTGTCGACATAAAAAACATTTAAGAGACTAATATAATACGATTGGTTCAAGAGACTAATATAATAAATTTAGTTTATATATCTAAATATTGTGTATCTAATAAATGATTATAGTACCTTCATCATTAGGTGTTGTACAAAATACTAGGCCGTGCACATGGACGGGTTGGTGACTATCGCCGTATCAGGTATTGGTTGCGGGTTGGCCGGCTGGTGCTGACACCAACTAGAGGATGCATCGGTGCACAATGTTCTTATTGCTAAACTTCCTAAGTGCAGCAACGTGGTTAAGTCTATCAGAGAAGTGCCCGTTCATGCCGATGAGCGATGATTGTCAATGGAGCTTACATGCGGCTGCGGAATCATTAAAAGCATGGTGATAAGAAAGGATTGATCAGGTAAGGTACTAGCGTTGCAATTTCTGTATCGGCTCTTAATTTATTTGCTTTTCAGTGGATATTTCCTTGATTCAATTGAAGAGAATTTTGTGCAGTTTGTATTGTCTCACACGTTTGTGCAAGAACGCAAGTAAGTGCTACAGTAACATTTAGGTTGCTCCGGGAGGACTTCTTTCCACCACAAAGATGCGCATACATTTTCCTCCCCACAGGTTTCAACTATTTTTCTTCCGGTGGGACACAAGTACAAGGA
This sequence comes from Aegilops bicornis, assembly GCA_021605145.1. Lineage (NCBI taxonomy): Eukaryota > Viridiplantae > Streptophyta > Magnoliopsida > Poales > Poaceae > Aegilops > Aegilops bicornis. The sequence goes on from CM038675.1 coordinate 575,623,516, forward strand.
TTTAGGCACCTTGATTGATTCATGTAGGACGCACCAAACTAGGCTGGCTAGCCTAAGCTTGCTACTGGATCGACCGGCCATAAGAACGTAACACACACCCGCGATTACCCAGGTCCCAAGTCCGCGATTACCAAGTCCCAAGTCCAGAAGGGACAAGGCCGCTAACTAATACTCCATCAGTATATCCCAGTTAGCTCCAACAACTAATTTCCTATGCTTCCTGATGTTATGTACTAACTGGACTTATGAATGTGAGAAACGTAATGGTGTAATATGACTTGCTGGAGCAAGATTAAATTGCTTACCAAGGTCGACATCTATATTCCTAGCAAAAGAAAAGAAAACGAGGGTGATTTTAATTTACAAGCAAGAAAATGTCCTTGGCTTATTTCTCCTTTGCCACCCAGATTTTGCTGCATCCAGCATGTCTCCACAGAACATGATCAATGTATGCTAAACCAAATATGCAAAGTTGCTGCTTGCAAATGATGATGTATACCAACACATTGATTTATCAGTCTATTTTTGTTTGTGGGTGTAATTATGGTTTTGTTGTTATCCTGCAAAAAAAATATGGTTTTGTTGTTGTACTCGACAATAGAAACATTAACCTCCTCGGCACACAATATGTTATTCTCTCCTGTACGTCATCATGTTGTTAACTAAAGTTTACTTTTTTCATATACGCTTTAGGCCCAGTTCTTTTGAGCAGATTATGGAGAATCTCGGTCCCGAAAATCTCGAGCGAAAAGAACTCGACTGAACTTCCAAAATCTCAACCGGATTCTGTAGAATCCTAGTGCAATCCCAAAATCCCAATATACCTGGCTTCTCCCACAATCTCAGGATTCTGGCTAGTCCCACCAAAGAAAACGTTTCGAAGTATAGTTGTACCCCTATTGTATTACATATTTACGGTCAAAATGCCACCCCGCAGCCAACGAGCGGACGCACCCAATCAACCATTGCCTCGCTATCAGACCAGATCGGGCAATGGACCTTTGAGCCACCCCGCCCGGCCAGCCCGCCCTCGCCCGGCCCGCCCGCCGCCTCCTGCCCGGTCCGCCCCGCCTCCTCGCCCATGATTCGCCACCCGATAAATTGCGCGGCAGCGGCTAGGGTTGCCGCGTCGCCGCCGGCCAGGCCAAGCCGTCGCCGCCCCCGCCGGCCAGCTTCCCTCCTCAGCTCCTCCTCGCCCCTCAGTCCGTCCCGGCCCTCAGCCCCGTCCCGCAAAGTTCAACGCCGACACTCACGATGAGCCCTCCTTTTTACATCTCTCTGTTTCTTCATGCTTGAATAATGCTTGAATTGATGCTAGCTATTGTTGATAGATGAAATACATTTCATCCAAGAAAATTTTGTCTAAGGATAGTACAGACATTTGAACACACAACACTTTCTAGAATCTCAAACTACAATCTCTGAAAAGAACTCGACGGCAGATTCTGGGAGAAGCAGATTTTGGGAGAATTTTGCAGAATCCTGATTCTGTAGAATCTTGCCTGAAAAGAACTGGGCCTTAATGAGCACAGTTGATGAGATTTCACCCATTCTTAATTACTTGCATCCACCTTATCAACAACATTTTCCTAACCTACAAACCGAATCCATATAATCTCGCCTCTCATTATCTTTCCTTTCACAAACACTGTTGCCATAGAAAAACAGTTTTGAAGTAAACAGTTTGGCTCCTCCAAATTTGGTAGCTCATAAAACTATAATTGTGGAGAGTAAGTCAGGTGTAATTTTGGTTATATGTCGTATGTAATCTCTACATGCTTCACTTGGAGTTGTGCCACTATCAAGATTTAAATCGGCACATTACATCTAATGACTTTTTCAGCCTCTTACATCCCCAAAAATAATAATTTTGTAATCCTAAGCTTTCATGATGTAATCATAGAGTGGCTAGCCTGTGCATGTGCACGGGTTGACGACTAGTAAGAACTAATACAACAAGTTGATTACAAGGAGTAACTAGAGTACAAGGTAAAAAAGGGAGTCTTACAAAACTAGCTTAAGGGGGGAGGAAAGAGATCCATTTAAGCAAGTCATCCTTGTAAGCAGATTTGATTCTGTGCTGCATTAGGCTAATATCATGCCTAAAAGCAAACCTCCATTTATTGAAACTAGCCCTCTCATTTCTGAACACTTTGGCATTTCTGATGATCCAAATATTCCAAAGCAAGCAATGAATACCACTTCAGAGAAGAAAGGCTTATCAAAACTTCTCCTTTCCTGAGTAACCAGTTGGATCATGGAGGTGCCAGCAGACCAATCAATCTGCAGATAATTCCAGACCCTAACACTGAAATTGCAGTTGAAGAATAAGTGATCCTGGTTTCTCTACTTTGCAAGGGGCAAAGCCTACAATGGACTCCATCTTCCATGTGCGGTGCCTTCTCTCAACCATATCCTTGGTGTTCAACCTGTCCATAATAAGCATCCAAGCAAAGACCTTGATCTTGAGGGTACAAGAGGATTTCCAAACCCCACAGAGCAAAGGATTGAATGACTCAAGACACAAATGTGTGGGAGTAAAATATCTTGGGCTTGAAAGTCTTGGATGAGCCCTGCCAGAACCAAAGATCCCTCGAACTGGGGTCTCTGTTGTGGGAATCCATCAAAACCTTTATCAAGTTCAACTCATCAAAGGCCTGAGCGGATAAGGGAAGGTGGAAAAGTTGATGCATATCACAGGTATTGAAAATTTCCTTAACTGAAACCCAGGGGTCCTTGGCAAAGAGAAAAGCCTTGGGAATCTCGTTTGCGAGACTAGATACTTCTTGATGCCAAGGTTCCAATTATCAGCCCAAAAAAGCGGTGTCCCCTTCATTGATACGCACCCGTGAGCGATCTCTAAAATCTGCATGACTTTACAAATATCCCTCCACGGAAGGGGCCACAATCATTTGTTCCACAGGGCATTCTTTCAAAATAATATGAATCCCGGACTAGAGACACCCAAGGAATATCTCGTTTGTTTAGGAAGTTATTGGCATGCTTGAGAAGGAGAGCCACATTACGAACCCCAGATTAAGAATACCGGACCTCCTTTGTTTTTTGGCCTACAAATGAGATCCCAAGCAGCAAGAGATGGTGCGGGCTCATCCCTATGCTTTCTCCATAGACACTGCCTTTGGATTCTTTCCAACTGCTTGAGAATACCAGCTGGAAGAGCAAGACTACACAAGAAGAATATTGGCATTGAAGATAGAGCAGAGTTAAGGAACTGCAACCTTTCACCTTGATTAAGGAAAGAAGAACTGGCAGTCATTCTTCTCTCCATACAGTCAACCAAAGGCATGAAGTCCACCATTTTGGGCCTTGTGGTCCCCACAAGAAATCCAGGATATGTAAATGGCATTTTACCAATTTTGCAACCAAAAGCAGCAGCCAAATCTTCCATTACAGCAGAGTCAACATTGATTGGAATAATAAATGACTTATGGTAGTTGACATCGGACCGGTGGGTGAGAAAACACCTTTAACATATCCTTCAAAGCCGGAAGTTGAACCACATGCTGCGGGGAGGATGATCAATGTATCATCGACATCTTTGGATCACTGTGGTAATCTGTATCATGGCAAGGTATAGGTAGGTGAAGAATTCCTTCTCGAACATATCATTAATCCTGTTTGGAGCAGATCGTGACTATGACAAAGAGCAGAGGAGATACAGGGTCACCCTGTCTAACTCGTTTTTTACAAACAAACTTCCTCCCAAGGACCCCATTGAGCAAAACAGAAGTACCAGTGGCAAGGAGCTGCTTCATCCAAAGAATCCACTTATCATTAAAGCCCTTATACCTTAGAGTTTGGAAGATAGCTTCATGCTCAACAGAGTCAAAAGCCTTCTCAAAGTCCAATTTGAGAATTACTATGGGCCTCCTTGACTGATGACATTGGTGCAAATATTCAAAAGTCCAACCTGCATAATCTGGATTGTTCGGTCTTAATGAAACCATATTGGTTTTGTGGATGCACGCATAATCATTTCTTGGAATCTATTTGCAGCCATTTTGGATGAAATTTAAGCCCCATACTAGTGAGAGAGATATGCCTGTAGTCTCCCACTTCCTCGGTGATAGCTTTTTGGGCACAAGAGTAATAAAAGAAGCTGTTAATGTTCTCCAAGACAGCAGTTCCATCATAAAAAGCCTATGCTACTCATAAAAATCACGAGAAATTAGATGCCAACATTTCTTAAAAATAGGCCATTGAACCCATCGGGACCAGGTGCCTTATCCACGTGCATATGCTTAACCACATTGTCCATTTCCTCCTTTTGAAAAGGCTTAGTGAGCACCTCAAGGCCAGCCACAGGTGAAATAAGCGAGGACAAATCAAAGCCCATCACAATCCCTCTAGAGGTGCCCATTCTATTCTTAAAGCAACTCCAACCGACTAATGTTGTTGTGATGTAGTAGAAATTTGAAACGGGGGCTAAGTTTGTAAATTTCCTCGCATTTGAGACAAGCGCGCCCTGAATACATGGTTCCCCCCGTCCTCTCTACCTCCCTTTTCCCCATTCGTACTCCGTGGGCGCCAAAACACCCTCTCCACCCCACCCTCCTCCGTCGCCACCCCATCCACCGCCGTCCTCATCCACCATGCCGGAGCCGATACCTCGACGCCGTCCATTACAAGAGATCGACCTCTCTCATCCACGGCCGGACCAGGATCCTTGCATCCCGTCCTCTCGCTTCATCCCCGCTGCCGTCCACCTTGTCGGCGCCGCTCTCTGACCGTCTCGTCCACAGCGCCCGTCGCCACCGTCTACCCTCCTAGATCTGCTTCCACACCGACGGCCATCGCTACCGCAACACCGTCAAATTCTCAGCAGAATCACGTGCAGCGCCCGCACGGAGGCGGTGCTCTTTCGTATCTACTCAACTTATTTATCGCAGCAAGAAAATAGATCGCCACTGCTTTACTCCGATTTCTTGTCTTGGTTGCGAAGTTGCTTTATCCGGTTTGCACCTTCAGATCCGCCATGGCACGCTCAACACTATACTCCCAATGCTTATGGTTTTTCCCTTTTATATTCCACACTAGTTAAATCACAGTAGACTAAATTTCAAAATTGGGTTAGTCAATTTTTCAAAGCTCGCCGGAGTTCGCCGGTGCGATCGAAGGGGCTCGGGTGGTTGTGGGGCCTCGCCGAACGAAGAAAAATCGACACGGGTGGGGGTTGGGGCGGGGGTGGGGGTGACGGAGGAACACAGGCGGTGGGGGCCGGTGGTCTGGCCGGCGGCCCGTGCGGTGTTCTGTATGGGAAGAATCAGAGACAAGGAAGAAGAAGGGTTAGGAGACGTAGGATCTTCATCCAACCGCCTGAAATGGTCGAGAGACAGCTGGGAGTTGCATTCTTTATGCGCTCTGGTTCATCATGTGTGGGCACTGCGCAACCCACATTTTATTATCCAAAATCTGCTTGCTCGTCTTTACCATGTTCCTCTTCCGTTCTTCTTTAATATGTACTCTCTCCGTTCCTAAATACAAGTCTTTGTATGGATTCCACCATGGACTACATATGGAGCAAAATGAGTGAATCTACACTCTAAAATGTATCTCGATACATCTATATGTGATCCATAGTGAAAATCTCTACCAAGACTTATATTTTGGAATGGAGGGAGTATGATAGTAGTACAGTATGTTCCTTGTACTGAAGATGAGCAGGGACATTTGCGGTGTAGAGGTCTATATGGTTGGTTGTGATGGACACTTTGAGCCTCTTTGATTCGTAGGATCTTGTAAACATAGGAATAGGATTTCTAGTGGCCTGCCCACTTGAATCCTATAAGAATAGCAAGGAAATGCGGGGAGCTGTGTCGCCTTTGAGAGTTACATTGATATTAACAGCACCGCACCTTCACTTGGAGAGAGCTGGTATCCGAAGCCTTTCTAGCCGTACCGGCAATACTAGCACATATATTCCAGCAAGTTCCACTTTGCTGATTTTACTCTGATGCTTAAGGTTTTCCCGTTATATCTACACTATGATCTGTGTAGCTGCTTTGTTCGCACTAGCAGCAGTCCACTCTTGAAGCTAAACACTACAATGACTTACAAAATTGGCACCAAGGCATTGAGTGCCATTCTGGATGCAATGAAACTCATACGCTCCCCAATTGCTGATTCTTGTTAGAATATGATCCTAATGACTATTCTAACCTCGAGGAGTCAAAAGCGGATGGCCTGTCTGTTCACCCATCAAGGTGCCTGTTCTAATTTGGCAATGTTTTATTGATTGCGGGTATCTTGCATATGTTGTCTTGCATTTCTTCTACTTTGTTGCACCGCCATCTGGTTAGTTTACTCATCATATATGTCGAGATGCCATGCCCATCCATTATCAATACATACTCCATCCGTCATCATACCATGTTTTTCCACTCAAATGCTATTCTTGTGCATCAGACATCAAAAAGGAAGAGGGTGATTGCCGAACCTGAAGGAGCACCAAAGAAAGTTCTTGAAAAACGTGGTGGTCTTTGGAGAAATCGACAAAGACCCCACTTATATTGGCTGTACAACTAGTGACACAAAACGTAGGACCGACTCCAGCAGACTGTACCCATACTTCACTTTGGCCACACCACTAGCCCCACCACACAGGACTTGCACTCCAAATAAAAGGTATATCGATTTCATTTGCCATAGCACCAAATTTGTACCACGTAAAAATCCCACTCAAAGAAAAAAGTACAAAGAAGTCCACCGCCGAAGACCTATCCCAAGCTGCAGAGACGGCCAATTCCTGCAGATTGGAACCCCATTCCATTTATTCCCAGCTTTAAAAGACAATGCTTTCAATATTGTTAGGGACTACGTGCATATATTCCCATCATGGGAAGATTATTGTGAAGACAAACACCATTTTCACATCTTCATGTCCAACTTACGTGTAAGTGCTATTATTCATGGTTATTATTTTACTGTTTTACGCTGATTGAACACATCAATGATTTACATTACATTGTTGTAACTAGGCGAGGGTCAATCTGGATAGTCATGACGAGCAAAGCTTGCTTGTGCTTTTCAAGGAAGCATTGCAGCGATATCGGTGTTACTGAGGAAATCATACTTTGATGGCAAGTCTATAAACGAATTTTCGGTGAATTCTCCTGTGCTAAATTTAGAAGACATTGAATGGAAAAACCTTGTTATGCACTGGTCTCGTTCCCAGGATGAGGTACTGTCTATGAAATCACATGACAATTTGAACTTCTACTTTTCCACATGTGCCTTACGGATCTTTTTTGCAGGAAATCTGCTCGAAGAAGAATTCTGGTTTGACAAGAACGACAGGATATCGCAAATATGCTGCCCGCTGCTTTGCTCTTGTTAGTACCTGTTGTCCTGTATCACTGTACTTGCATACATACCTGGTTCATTATGTGCCGTCCAGGTCCTTTGTCGTCTGTTGGCGGACGACAAAGACCTTTGCATCTTATGTCGTCCGCCAGCAGACGGCAAAGTGCCCTTTGTCGTAGTTCGTTCAGCCGGACATGTTGCCGTCAACTGGCTAACGGCAAAGGCCTTTGCCATCTGCCAGGCATGCCTTTGCCGTCAGGCATGGCAGACGAAAAAGTTCCTGATTCTTGTACTCATGGTTTGAATTTGTGGATGATTATAAAAAAAATTTATGTCGGATTGAATTTTGCTTCTAGAAATGTTTTAGATTCGGCCGCGGGAGGTACTTTTAGGGAAATTACTTTAGGAGAAGCTACTAAACTCATAGATAATATTATGGTTAATTATTCTCAATGGCACACCAAAAGATCTTCCACTAGTAAAAAAGTGCATGCGATTGAAGAGATTAATGTTTTGAGTGGAAGGATGGATGAGCTTATGAAATTATTTGCTAGCAACAATGATTCTATTGATCCTAATGATATGCCTTTGTCTACTTTGAGTGAAAATAATAATGAATCTATGGATGTGAGTTTTGTTGGTAGGAATAGTTTTGGTAATAACGTGTATAGAGGTAATTTTAATCCTAGGCCGTTTCCTAGTAATTCCTCTAATAATTATGGTAATTCCTATAACAGTTCTTATGGAAATTATAATAAGATGCTGATAACCCACAAGTATAGAGGATCGCAATAGCTTTCGAGGGTAGAGTATTCAACCCAAATTTATAGATTCGACACAAGGGGAGCCAAAGAATATTTGTAAGTATTAGCAGCTGAGTTGTCAATTCAACCACACCTGAAGATTAATTATCTACAGCAAAGTGATCAGTAGCAAAGTAGTATGATAGTTTTAATAATGGTAGCAGCAGCAATAGTAACGGTAACAGTGATAGCAATGATTTTGTAACAAGTGCAATAGTAACAATAGCAGTAGTAACTTAGCAAGAAAAATATGTACGAAAATTGTAGGCATTGGATCGGCGATTTGTTGGATGATATTCATCATGTGACAGTTATAACCTAGGGCGATATGGCACTAGCTCGGGTTCATAAATATAATGTAGGCATGTATTCCGTAAATAGTCATACGTGCTTATGGAAAGAACTTGCATGACATCTTTTGTCCTACCCTCCCGTGGCAGCGGGGTCCTATCGGAAACTAAGGGATATTAAGGCCTCATTTTAATAGAGAACCAGAACAAAGCATTAACACATGGTGAATACATGAACTACTCAAACTACGATCATCACCGGGAAGTGTCCCGACTATTGTCACTCCGGGGTTGCCGGATCATAACACGTAGTAGGTGACTATAACTTGCAAGATCGGATCTAGAACATAGATATAATGGAGATAACATAAATGGTTCAGATCTGAAATCATGGCACCCGGGCCCAAAGTGACAAGCATTAAGCATGGCAAAGTCATAGCAACATCAATCTCAGAACATAATGGATACTAGGTATCAAGCCCTAACAAAACTAACTCTATTACATGATGAATCTCATCCAACTCCTCACCGACCAGTGAGCCTGCGAAGGAATTGCTCACTCCCGGTGGGGAGCATCATGGAATAACGAAGGGTTGGTGATGATGAAGATCAAAGATCCCCCTCTCCGGAGCCCCAAACAGACTCCGGATCTAGCCTCCCGATGAAGAACAGGAGGTTGCGGCGGCTCCATCTCATGGAACGTGATAATTCTTTCTCCCTGATTTTTTATGGAAAAATAGGATTTTATAGCGTCGGTTTCAGGGTCTACGGGCCACCAGGTGGGGACAACCCACCAAGGCGCGCCTGGAGGGGGTGGCGCGCCCTGGTGGGTTGTGCCCACCCAAGTGCCCCCCTCCGATGGTTCTTGGCTCCAGTAATTCTCTTTTATTGTATAAAAAATCCTCGCAAAGTTTCGTTCCAATCCGAGAACTTTTATTTCTGCACAAAAACAACACCACGGTAGTTTTGCTGAAAACAGTGTCAGTCTAGGTTAGTTTCATTCAAATCATGCAAATTAGAGTCCAAAACAAGAGGAAAAGCATTAGGAAAAGTAGATAAGACAGAGACGTATCAACTCCCCCAAGCTTAAACCTTTGCTTGTCCTCAAGCAATTCAGTTGATAAACTAAAAGTGAAAAAGAAAAACTTTTACGAACTCTTTTGCTCTTGTTTGCATAAATAAGCTTAAATAGCACCCAGGTTTCCAGCCAAGATTATAACTAACCATGTCGACAATAACTCTTAGAAATTATATTAACTCATATCAATGACATAATCAACTAGTGAGCAATAATAAGATATCTCAAACAACAACACGTTATCAAAACAACCATGATATATGTCGGTGTACTAAAGTTTGGGCCCTTTAGCACCCCATACTTGTGCATGAGCAGTCGTAGCTCCACGCACGGCGAGGCGTCAAGAAGGCAATCGAGGATGAAAACGAGATACAAGGCGAAGAGAAGCAGCCGAACAAGAGACCAGAAGACAGAGGACGAGCTGGACCCCCGGCAAGAATCTTGCCGGGACGGCTTGCAAGACCCGGGCAAGATCCTTGTCGGGACGATTTGCGGATCACTCACAAAGGCACCCTTGAGGTTGAGAGCTCTGACACCATCGACAACGTTAAGGCCAAGGCCCAAGGGCGCGCACGTAGTGGCATGCAGATCTTGGTGAAGGCCAGAAGACGCAGTACCCGACAAGGACCTTGCCCGGGACGTCCGTGAGGCCCTGGCAAGATCCTTGCCAGAAACATCGGCAAGACCGCAGCAAGACTCCGCCACCCCATCACCGCTCTAGTGCAGTGACCGACCTGCCATCCTGGCAAGCACCTGCGTGGTGGCATGCAAATCTTCATGAAGAACCTGCCACCTCTCCAGTGCAGCAGCTGGCCAGCCAACTTGGCACTGCATGCCTCGTCGGCGTGGATGCGTGTCAAGACGGGGCGGGGCGGCAATCGACTGGACGAGCTCTCCTCCTGTCCTCGATAAAACTAGAGGGCACGTAAGCAGCACATTTATGGCGTTGTCCTAAGACGCCGGTGATAAACATAGGCACTGTAGCTACTTTACGCCTCATGTGTGCCACTGTTGTAGCCCCTTGGAATTATAAAAGGAGGCCCACGGTGTACTGGAGGAGGATTCGAACTTTTGAACCTCTCAGCCTAGCTTGCATATGAGCAGCTAGCCGAAGCTCAAGAACACAGGATACACAATCAGGCAGGACTATGGTTTTACGCTTCTCAGCGGCCCGAACCTGGGTAAAAATCCATCGTGTTGACCATTATATCTGCTCTTTGCTCTACCACTCTTCCCAGCCGAACCGTAGAAGGGATCCACGTGATCCCATAGGTGTCGTTCTCCACGCCGACGTCTTTGGCGCGCCGGGCAGGGGCGGAGAGTTTTGCAAACCCGATCTAGCGGTTAGCACGTCGTTTCCTCGATCACCGTGGCTCCCAAGAAGAAGGGGGTCGCGGCGATTGGTTCGTCTGGAGCCGGTCTGCCCATGCCGCTCCAAGGGCAGGGCCGTGCTGCTTACGGGTGGCGCGGCAACCTCCAAAACAGCCCCACTGGTGCCCGCGTTGCGGTCGTCCCAGGTCGTGCTCGAGGAGCGGCACCGCGATGTTGGTGGCCCCGGGCACCGCCGTGGGAAGAGCCCTCAACATCATTCTCGAGATGCATAGGGCCGGCAGGCACTAATGATTCACCATGGCTCCATATTACTATTTTCTCTTCTCTCTTTTTCACAAAGGACAGAAGATTCCCTCGCGTACAAGTTTTCCAGGGGGAATAGAGAGTGTGGATGCCAACACGACATCTTGCAAAGAAGAATACATCAGCAAAAAGCTAAGTCACGAGACTTCAAGCAAAATTCTTTTAATATCAGGTTATTTTCCTCGAATGGTCTCGGTTCTTGTATAGGAAAACCTGCACGTGAAGGGACCTTGTCGGGATTGGTTGTGCCCTTGCTCCGTTTCGAGTCCGCTCAACGGCTCAAGTGGCTGCACTAAAAACAGCAAGGTGCCTTGCCGGCAGCGGCACCCCCAGCAGGCTGCTAAGGATCCGTCCTCAAAGCGCTCGCGGCTAGGGTGCACACACCGGCAAGTCTTTCCCAGTAACCCGTAGAGTGTGTACCGTACAAGGAGGAATCAAACAAGGAAGATAGCATGCATTTAATCCACAAACATAGCAAGTTATATTACATTAATAGTTGCCACAGTTACGGATCCATGGTGGCAAGGGGAAGCGGAGCTCCTAGTCCAGGCGCTGGACTTCCACCCTCGTGACGTGGTCAACCAGGCTGACGACGGGCGCGACAAGCTCTTCAAGTGCCTTATGGTCCGCATCTGCCGGCAAGCTGTCTTGGCTGAGGTCGAGGCAGGGATTCCTGTACGCCACCTTGGTGAGCACCTTGAGGAGGGCGCCCTAGCAAAGCTTCCGGGACTTGTTGGCCAGGTGGGTCGCTCGGCGGTCGTGGAGTAGCTTCAAGGCATCAAGGACGACCTCGAAGAACATGGTCACCCTGGCGCTCTCAGTTATCCTGTCGTCATAAGAAAACCTGATGCTCGGCAGGCCCATGATGGATAGCTGCGTGGTGAGCCTCTCCAAGACGTCGATGAGGCACTCGGTCCAGATCTTCACGCCCTTCACGAAGTCGTTGTGCTCGGCGGTAGCGCTCTTGAGCAGTAGCCTTTCATCCTCGAGGCTCTTGGCCAGGGTCTTCTCGCGAGCCTTGCTGCCCGCAAGGGTCTCCTCCAGGGTAGTCATCTTCAGCTTCATATCGGCAATGGAGTTGTTGGTTTCAGAGAGCAGCTTGTTCTTATCAGATATGGTGACCTGCAAGTCTGCCAAGGTGTGGGCAGTCTTGTCCCTGTCGCTCTTGAGCTTCGCCACCTCCTTGCTATGCTTCTCCAGCTCTGCCTCCAGCTCCTTCACCTTGCCGGTCAGCTCGTTCTTGGCGGCCTCTGTGGCTTCAGCAGCATTGACGGCCTCCTTCAGCTTGCCGGCATGATCCCGGACCAGAGCAGCGAATGCATATTTGTGTTTCTGCTCCAGTTCCTAGGTCCGCTGCGCGACAAGCTTCTCGATCTCTTCGTCCTTGCCATGGAACTTGGCGGCAAGCGCCTCCTCACGAGCGGCAAGGTCTTCTTCATCGGTGTCGAGCGAGACGCGGTGCTCCCTTAGCTCACCGTCCTCCTTGGCGGTTCATGCAGCGGCTTCCTCCTAGGCCTTCTGAATATCTGATTGCTTCAGGAGGAGCTCATTCCAGCGATGACTCAGCTGCTCCTGGCTGGTCTTCAAATCCCGCCAGGCCTCCGTAAACCAGGCCTGCAACTCCTCGACGCGCTCTTGGAAGCCCGCCTCTGCCGCATCCACGATCGCCGTCCTGGAATCTAGCTTCTCCTTGTGGGCACGGTGAAGTGCCTAAAGCTTCTGGAAGTTGCTGCTCATGGCTTGGAGGAGCTGGTCCTCCTTGGAACTGCCGCTGTTGGCGTTTGGCTCGTCAACAACCTGGAGCCCACAGCGGCAATGACCTCTTCGTCAAGGACCTCCCCCTCGACAGGCGCTCCGGTGCTTGCTGTCCCCGGGATGCTGATGAAAAGGTCCTCGCCGATCTTCAGGTATCTGCTCGAGGTGGGGGCATCGGAGGTGGACGCCTGGTCGTCGACCATCGTCTCCCCAGCAACTGAGGCTTCCGGGACTGATGTAGTGCCAGGCGCTCCTGAGGCGGGGATGCCATCAGTACGGTCGCCGGTCTCCTCATTGGCCTCCCGGCAGACCCCTTGGCGGTCTCTTCATGTGCTTCCTTGGCGGCCTGGTCGGCAGCAACCTTGTCGGCCTCGGCGACAACATCCTTGGCGGCCTCCTTGATGGTGCCGTCGACAACCATCTGACCCACCGAGGAGAGGTCTAAAAACCAAGGAGAAAAAAGAGATGAAACCAAGATCGAAGTTCAGAGCAAAAAGAAAAAAGTTGCACTTGAAAGCAGATCAAGGCCAGGAGGCAGGCAGCTTACCTAGGACAAGTTGGGGAGGAGTGGTTCCCTCCCCGCCAACGCTTGTTGCCGTGATGGGGCCGCCGGCACCTGTGCTTGCCGCCTCCTCCTCCGCACACGTGTGCTCGTCGGGGGAGGGCCTTGCCGGGGATCTCTCCCTTGGCGTTGTGGGCTTGCCGGTAGAAGCCCTTGTCGGGGACCCTTCCCTAGGTGGTGTGGTGGTTGATGGAGGAGGCGTGTTGAGGGTGGCCCTTGACGGCTCCTCCTATTGCCTCTCTTCCCCTACAAACCCGGCAAGATTAATGGTGAAGAAACACACCCCAGCACTCGCCAATGGAAAGTGAGTAGTGGACTCAGGCTGGGGGCTGAGTTGGGGGTTGCGTCGTGGGCTGGGGCCCGGGTTGATCGTAATCACCTCCGGTGCGCCTGAGGTGCTTGCCGGGGGCTCGTCGTCCGTCGAGGTCTTGGCCCTCTTCGCCATCCTCTGTGCCAATGTCTCCCTGTCCCTGCAGAGGCAAGCCAAGACAAGGTCAAGTCATGCGAGATAACCAAAACAGGAAATGGAGAAGGTGGTGGAGCACTTACTCGTCCCTTTCTTTGTCCTCTTCCTCTGGCCTCCTCCTATTCAGGCTCATGCCAGAGAGGTCGTAATCGGCCTCTGGTATGGTGTCCGTTTAGAAGGGTGGCGATGGAGGCCTGGGCCGCTTGGCCGTGGCGGAGGCGGCGACCGCTGTTTCCTTTGCCGCCGCGGCCGTGCGCCTCTTCTGGCGCTGAGTTGCGCTGGGCCTGCTTGCTGTCTGTGCAGTCGCCCCTTGCCGGGGACCTCTTCGGGCGAGGAGGCTCGCCGCACTGGCTCGCTGGAGCCAGACCGCCGGAGGACGCGCTTCCTCCTCCCCTGGACTGGGGGCTCCTCGGGCAACTCCTCTTTGTCCGTTTCGTTGGCCGCCTCTTTGGCCGCCTCCTCGGCGGAAGGGCCCCGGGTGGCGGCCGCGCTGTGCTCCCCGGTGGGCCCCGCCTACACGGCAAAATCTTCTTCGGCCCTGGCCACGCTTCCCTGAATGCCAACGCTGCCGGCCGCCTCGGCAAGAGCTGCCTCTTCCGCCCTATTGGGGATGTACGCGACCTCTTCATCGGTGGTGTCGCGGACAAGCTGCTTTTCCTCACGGCGAGGCCGCTCTGACAAACTGTCAAAGAACTCCTACACCCGCGTCGCGTCCGGTTCGGCCCAGGTTTGGTCGAGGCCGAGGGCGTTGAACACGGCATCATGGCGATGATGGAGGTCCGAACAGAATTGTTGCACATGGGGACCACGGCCACCGGCAAATTAAACGACTTGTCGGCCTCCTCGGCCTTGCCGGCTTTTTTGGCCTTGCCGGCCTTGCCGGGCTTGTCGACCTTGAGCTCGAACAGCTTCGAGTAGAGGGATGCGTGCTGCATCACTGTGAAGTTCTGATTCAGGCCGGGGCGCAACCTCATGATATCTGTCGCGTTCCGGAAATGCCAAGCCGGCCTCCCTTTGTTATGCAGAGGGGCAATACGATGGTGCAGGAAATTGATAACCCACAAGTATAGGGGATCGCAACAGTTTTCGAGGGTAGAGTATTCAACCCAAATTTATTGATTCGACACAAGGGGAGCCAAAGAATATTCTCAAGTATTAGCAGTTGAGTTGTTAATTCAACCACACCGGAAACTTAGTATCTGCAGCAAAGTGTTTAGTAGCAAAGTAATATGATAGTGGTGGTAACGGTAACAAAAGTAAAGACAACAAAAGTAATGTTTTGGTATTTTTGTAGTGATTATATGATGGCAATGAAAAGTAAATAAGTGAGAACCAGTATATGGAAAGCTTCAGTAGGCACCGGATCGATGATGGATAATTATCTTTGGTGCGGTTCGTCATGTAACGATTATAACATAGGGTGACACAGAACTAGCTCCAATTCATCAACGTAATGTAGACATGTATTCGAATATAGTCATACGTGCTTATGGAAAAGAACTTGCATGACATCTTTTGTCCTACCCTCCCGTGGCAGCGGGTCCTATTGGAAACTAAGGGATATTAAGGCCTCCTTTTAATAGAGAACCGGAAAAAGCATTAGCACATAGTGAATACATGAACTCCTCAAACTATGGTCATCACCGAGAAGTATCCCGATTATTGTCACTTGGGGTTGTCGGATCATAACACATAATAGGTGACTATAGAATTGCAAGATAGGATCAAGAACACACATATATTCATGAAAACATAATAGGTTCAGATCTGAAATCATGGCACTCGGGCCCTAGTGACAAGCATTAAGCATAGCAAAGTCATAGCAACATCAATCTCAGAACATAGTGGATACTAGGGATCAAACCCTAACAAAACTAACTCGATTACATGATAAATCTCATTCAACCCATCACCGTCCAGCAAGCCTACGATGGAATTACTCATGCACGGCGGCGAGCATCATGAAATTGGTGATGGAGGATGGTCGATGATGATGACGGCGACGAATCCCCCTCTCCGGAGCCCCGAGCGGACTCCAGATCAGCCCTCCCGAGAGAGATTAGGGCTTGGCGGCGGCTCCGTATCGTAAAACGTGATGATTTCTTCTCTCTGATTGTTTTCTCCCGAAAGCCAATATATAGATTTGGAGTTGGCGTCGGAAGGTCTCGAGGGGCCCACGAGGTAGGGGGCGCGCCAGAGGGGGGGCGCCCCACCCTCGTGGACAGTGTGGGCCCCTGGTCTTCATCTTTGGCGAGGATTTTTATTATTTATTCTAAGATATTCCGTGGAGTTTGAGGTCATTCCGAGAACTTTTGTTTTCTGCACATAAAACAACATCATGGCAATTCTCTTTGAAAACAGCGTCGATGCAGGTTAGTTCCATTCAAATCATACAAGTTAGAGTCCAAAACAAGGGCAAAAGTGTTTGGAAAAGTAGATACGACGGAGACGTATCAGAAATTAGCCCCGATCATCTCTAGAGTGAGCCCGGCAACCTTAAGGAGGTGGATTCTGGTGATGGCGACTGTGAGCATCTTGTCCTGAGGGTCAAGGTTGCCCCAGTTTCCGCGATAGACCACTTGCGCTTGCCGGGGGGTGCAAAATGGATGCGGATCCTTCTCCACAATCCAGCACCACCTGTGCCACCATTCGTCCCACTTCTCCTTCTGGGTCCCGTTTGGGTATGTCTCCTTGCAACAAGCCCTCGGGATCCAGGTGAAGAAACCGGACAGCGCCCCTCCTGGTTGGATGCGGGGGAGGAAATAGTGGCTGAAGAGCGCCGTGTTGGGAGTCACCCCGGCGAAATTCTCACAGAGGTGAGCAAAGATAGCCATACACGCCACGGAGTTCGGCATGAAATCCAAAAGATGGAAGTCGAAGGTATACATGATGTCAATGAAGAAATTCGAGAATGGGGGGCAGAGCCCGCAATAAAGATAATCAACAAAAAAGGGGTGTCTATCTGAACCTGGCATGCCGCTGGGTCCAGGGATGACGCGGGTGGCGGGATGCCCCGTCGTTTCCCTCCCCCACATGAACTGGTACCGATCCTTGAGCGCGCGCGCATCGAGCCCAGGAGCGAAGACGACTTGCTCCCTCCGCCTCGTCACCAGCTCGTCCTCCAGCACCACTTCCCCCTCACTCGCCTTGAGCGCTCCCTTGCCTTTGTTTTTGGGTGCCGTGGCAGACGACGGAGGGCGGAGAGGACCGAAAGTGGTGAGGGCACGGCGGTGATGGGCGGAGAAGGAGGCTCTCGATTGGGCTTGAGGAAGAAGAAGGAGACGGCGGTTTCCTAGATTGGAATGGGTGAAAGGGGTAAATGAGCAGCGCCCCCGCGATTTCCTCTTTTTATGGGGAAGGCGTGGGGCTGCCTCTTTACTATCCGATGTGAAGGAATTGGCGCAGGTACATGCGTGCTGCAACCGTCTCGCGCATGACCCCCATGTCGCGCACTCAATACAGATCGTTGGGAAGCGCAGTAGACGAGAAGATTATGGCAGTTATCCCCTGCCACACATGCCCGCGCACTCTTTGGGCCTGGCCCAACGATGCTTCGCGCTCATGTGTGGCCCAGGCCCGGGGGCTCCTGTCGGTGTACTAAAGTTTGGGCCCTTTAGCACCCCATACTTGTGCACGGGCAGTCATAGCCCCACGCACGGCAAGGCGTGAAGAAGGCGATCGAGGATGAAAACGAGATACAAGGCGAAGAGAAGCAGCCGAACCAGAGACCAGAAGACAGAGGACGAGCTAGACCCCCGGCAAGATTCTTGTCGGGACGGCTTGCGAGAACCCGGCAAGATCCTTGCCGGGACGATTTGCGGATCACTCACAAAGGCACCTTTGAGGTTGAGAGCTCTGACACCATCGACAACGTTAAGGCCAAAGCCCGGGGGGCTCGCGTAGTGGCGTGCAGATCTTTGTGAAGGCCAGAAGACGCAGTACCCAGCAAGGACCTTGCCGGGGACGTCCGCGAGACCCCGGCAAGATCCTTGCCGGGAACATCAGCAAGACCGTAGCAAGACTCCGCCACCCCTTCACCGCTCCAGCGCAGTGACCGACCTGCCAGCCTGGCAAGCACCTGCGTGGTGGCATGCAAATCTTCATGAAGAACCTGCCACCTCTCCAGCGCAGCAGCTGGCCAGCCAACTTGGCACTGCATGCCTCGTCGGCGTGGTCGCGTGTCAAGATGGGGCAGGGCGGCGAAGGACGGTACAGGCTCTCCTCCCATCCCCGATAAAGCTATAGGGCACGTAAGCAGCGCATTTATGGCGTTTGTCCTAAGACGCCGGTGATAAACTTGGACACTGTAGCTACTTTACACCTCCTGTGTGCCACTGTGGCAGCCCCTTGGACATATAAAAGGAGGCCCACGGCGTACTGGAGGAGGATTCGAACTTTTGAACCTCTCGGCCCAGCTTGCATATGAGCAGCTAGCCGAAGCTCAAGAACACAAAATACACAATCAAGCAGGACTAGGGTTTTACGCTTCTCAGCGGCCCGAACCTGGGTAAAAATTCGTCGTGTTGACCATTAGATCTGCTCTTTGCTCTACCCCTCTTCCCTGCCGAACCGTAGAAGGGATCCACGTGATCCCATAGGTGTCGTTCTGCACGCCGATAATATAATATGACAATCGTGGTATCTCGCTAGCCCTTTCTGAGACCACAAAACATAAATGCAGAGCACCTCCAAAGTTCAAGGAGCGACTAAACATTGTAATTCGTGGTAGAAAAGATCCAGTCATGATGCACACAACATTAGCTACACACAATGCATAAGCATGACAGCCGTGCTCTCAGGTTCTGGCGCTTATTTTAGAAAGTGATGAAACAACATAAAAGTAAATAGATAGTCCCTTCGCAGAGGGAAGCAGTGATTTGCAACGGTGCCAGAGCTCAAGTTTATAAAATAGAGGTAAATGAAATTTGGAGAAATGAACCCTTCTTGTTTACTTCGCGACCATCAGTTATCAATATCTTCCATGCTAAACACATTAGCGACGGTTCCCAAGCGATAAAGTAATGGTTATTACTCCATAGGAGTTTTTGATTATTTGTAAGCTCAATTCTTTTTGCAGTTTGGGACTGGGCATCCCTATTACCGCCCCCTTCTTGTGCAATGGCGAGTGAATAAACACTCAACCTGAGAATAACCCGCTTAGCATGGAAGATACTGACTACCTCCTGTCGCTCTATGAACAATCCAGGCACACAAAAAGGATGTTTACTTGAAGTTTTTAGAGGTGGCACATGAAAATTTACTTAGGATGGCAGGTTAATACCGCATATAGGTAGGTATGGTGGACTCATCTGGAATAACTTCGGTTTCAGGTTTTGGATGTACAGGCAGAATTCCCACTTAGTACAAGCGAAGGCTAGCAAATAGGTTGAGAAGCGGCTAGCTAGAGAGCAACAACGGTCATGAACATGCATTATGCATAAGTAACATTGGATACTAGCATGAGTAGGATATGAACACCATGAAGATAAATATCATAGAGGCTATGTTGGTTTTGATTCAACTACATGCATGAACATGTGCCAAGTCAAGCCACTCGAACATTCAGAGGAGGATACCATATCATCATACTACATCACAATCATTTTAATACAATGTTGACATCCAAGATAAATCATTATCCACTCCCAGCTACTTATGCATGGCATGAGAAAATATAATCTCTAATTGTCACTGCAAACATGTTTAATCATAATGGGTTGAATCATGGATACTAGGTTAAACATATTTACAAAAACAGAACTAGTTGAGTTCATACCCGTTTCTCTCTGCCACAGCCAGTTCATCAAATATCGTCATTATTGCCTTTCACTTGCATGACCGAACGATATGAAAATAATAATAGTGCAGGAGTGCCATGGACTAAGCTAGAATCTGCAAACATTTTATTAAACAGGAGAAGACAAGGTAAAATGGGCTCTTTGTTAGATCAACAATAATGCATATGAGAGCCACTCAACGCTTTCATCGTGGTCTTCTCCTCGGTACGACTCAATAAAAAGAAAGGAAATTCAAAGAAACACACTGGAATATTTCTGGAGTTTTGGTTTTTTTTCTTGAACAAGCAAATAAAAGGGAAAAACAAAAACAAGAAAAATCATTTACACGGGAAAGCTCCCAACAAGAAAAGGAAATCTTTTTGGGTTTTCTTTTTAGATACTACAGCTAACTACACTAGAAAGAAAAATCAAAAAGAAGCAGGAAATATATTTTTGGATTTTCTCAAAGTTTTCAAACACACAAGAAGAAAGTGAGAAAATAAATTTAGCATGGATAATACAATGAAAAAGTGTGACCACCGACAAATGAAATGTGATGTGTGAACATGAATGTAATGTCAGTGGAAATACGTACTCCCCAAGCTTAGGCTTTTCGCCTGACTTGGTAATCAGTCAGTAGCCTGCATAGTGATCGGAGTGATAGCTCATGGAGGCTCTTGGTGCGGATGCCTCAGCCTGCCGTGCAGCCACAACCGCCGCGTTCTGAGCTGGGGCCTCGCTCTCATGAACAAAATATCTTCCCCTACAGTGAACATCAAAGAGAGCTGACGCAGGAAAATATGTGTGCACAATGGAAATCTGATTAAACAACAATTTATAGGTGAAATTATGGGGTTCACCTCTAAGGATCTTATGACATTTCATAGCATCAAAGTTTAAATACTGTGTGGGTAAAATAGGGTCATAGGGCAAAGGTGAAACACCCAGCTCTCTTGCTAAGCGTGTGGCATAAATTCCACCATAGAAATAACCACTACCAGCGTTGTTTGCAACCTGCGTGCAATAATCGCTCCAAGATTATAACTTCTGTCACCGGTGAGAGCGGTGGGTATGAGGCTCAAGTCTGGAGCACATAGTGTACTACAATCTTGTTTACCTACAATACATTTTCCATTAAATAATGCAAAGTACTGAATTGTGGGAAAACGAATGCTCTTTATTCTACCCTGCGTCACACCCCTAGTCTCACCATAGCAAAGACTAGTCAAGAATGTTTGAAACTCAGATCTTGGTGGTTCGTCAAGCGAACCCCAGAACGGGATTTTGCAGTGGTGAGCAAATCTCTCTAAACATATGGTAAATGGATTTTCATATAGTTTAAATGACACCCTAGACTCACGGGGATGGAATTTAAATCCTTTCACAAATGATTCAGTGAGAGTGAGGTGTTGGTTGCACTTATCTGCAATGTAGGGGCCGAGATCGGCATTGTGAACATATTGCTCAAATTCTTCCTTAATACCCACACTCACCATATAATCATTGCATGGCCATAAGAATGTCTTGGTGGTGGCATCTCGTATGGAACTTTCACTTGGTTAAACATAAGACCGACCAACGGAGCTGTTACTAGAAGCTGCCTCCGTGGATCTCCTCCTCGAAGAACTCCTTCGAAAGAGGTTCATCATATTCGCGTACAATTTTCTAAAAAAATTCGGGTCACAAAAATTTATCAACAAAACTTTACAAGATTGATAGCAACTACTCATATGTATGCATAGAGGCCATAGCAAGCATTCAAACTACTTAAAGCTCTAAGAATTCAACATGCAAGCTCATCTACAGTAGCACCAAGAGCAACTAATTATTCGAAATATAAACTACTAAAGCAAAAACTAATTGGACAAACGGAGGAGTCACATACCAAGCAACAATCCCCCGAAACAGTTTGAAGCGGAGCTTGAGCAAAGAGATCGAAATCCGCGGGTTTGAGAGCAAGAACACGAGAGAGAGAGAGAGAGAGAGAGAGAGAGAGAGAGCAATGTTGATTTTTTCTGGAGGTAGGTGGTGTTGTGGGATGAAGAGATAAGTGAGGGGGGGCACATGGGGACCACAACCCACCAGGGCAGCCTGGGGGTCCTGGCGCGCCCAGGTGGGTTGTGCCCATCTAGTGCACCTCCCTCTGATATTATTTGCACAAGAAATTCTTAAATATTCAGAAAAAATCGTATTAAATTTTCAGAGCATTCTGAGAACTTTTATTTTTGGGTCATTTTTTTATTACGCGAGAAATTAAGAAAACAAACAAAACATGGCATTTTATTTTATTTAACTAATAAAAGCAGAAAACAAAAGGTAGGGCCATAAGGTAGTGCTCACTAAATTCATCAACTTCATACCTCTAAAAATGATCTGTTAATAAGGTTGATCAAGTCTTATTAACAACCACTTTCTATTAGCATGAAACCGAAGAACTTCTGTAATTCACTAAGTTACCTCAACGGGGATATGAATGTCCCCAACAATAAGCACTTCATATTTCTATTTAACAGTAGGTAGAGGTAGTTGAAAACTTCCAATAGTGATTGTCAGAGATTTTTCAATAACATTAATACCATTCACTTGGAATTGTTTCTTCGGAAAGTGCCATGCCGTCCTCGCCCCCGATCGCCGTCGACATCGCCATCGATCGCCGTCCTCGTTGCCGGCTGCCGTCCTTGCCGCCGGCCGCTGTCCATCTTAGTCGTGGCCGTCGTAGCACTGCCATGCCGTCCGCTGCAGCTCCCGGTGTCGCCGGGAGCCACCATGCCATGGTTGAAGCTTTTTCACACAACGGGTGAAGCTTTTTTCATGCATGGTTCCAACTTTTGCGCTTGCATGGTCGGTCCCAAATTCCATCACCTTCGATTGAAGCTTCCTAGGACATTGGTTGTAGCATTTTTTTGGTAATGTTTGTAGCTCCCTCCATGCCATTCACAACCTCCTTTCTCTCTCTCTCTCTCTCTCCCTCTCTCTCTCTCTCTGAGTGATTCCAGCAAAAAAATGATCCAACAAAAATATCAAAAATGGGGTAGTAGCAAAAACAAAAGATGGTTGTAGCAAAATACAAAGACCATGGTAGCAAAACTTAAAGTGGTTCCAGCAAAAATAAGATGGATCCAACAAAAAGTCAAAAACAGAGTGGTAGCAAAAACTAAGACGGTAGAAGAAAATTTCAAAGACCATGGTAAGAAAAAGTTAGTGGTTCCAGCAAAAAGATGGATCTAATTAAGAAAAAATATATATCAAAAGACATACTAAAATGGTAGTAGCAAAGAGTAAAATGATGGTAGCAAAGTTTTGGACTGGTTGCAGCAAAAGGCACTCAAACAAGATGGATCCTAGCAAAAAATGCTGGTGATTCCAGCAAAACAAGAAGCCAGATGTAGCAAAAAATACCACCGATTGAAGCTCCCGCCGACACCGATTCCAGCATCTCGTCCGCTCGTGCACAACGTAGTCGCTGTTCCAGCACGGGTAGAGCACGACGACGCTCGCCGGAGTGGCATGGCAACAGGTCGAGGGCGAGGCGCTCGCCGGAGCAGCATGGGGGCAGGTCAAAAGGCTGGAGAAATGTGGAGGTAGGTAGATGCAGCCCCTCGTCAGAGCAGCACGGGTGCAAGTGGAGGCGAGGAGGTCGCCGGAGCAGCGTAGGGCGAGGTGGATGCGGCCGCTCATCGAAAATGCGCAGGGCAGATGGAGGTGGACCTCGTCGGAGCACAGTAGGTCGTGTTTGATTTGGGGGGAAACTGAGTGAAAGGGATAAGGGAGGAGGAAGATGGATGCGGTTTGCACATCCCATAAAAGACGCGTGGGGAGTGGACGTGGTTGGCTCATAGGATCCAACATGGCGCATGAGCCGGCTGAAAGTTTGGGCGGCGTGCCGAACATGAACGTTTTCCTTTATATGAAGAGAAAGGCATAACACTAACACCAGCTCCCAAATCACATAAAGCAGTTTTCACGTAATTTCTTTTGATGGAGAAAGGTATAGTCGGTATTCCCGGATCTCCAAGTTTTTTAGGTACTCCATCTTTGAAAGTGTAATTAGAAAGCATCATGGAGATTTCAGCTTTTGGTATTTTTCTCTTATTGGTGATGATGTCTTTCATGTACTTTGCATAAGGAGACATTTTCAAGATATCAGTCAAGCGACTATGCAAAAAGACTGGCCTCAGCATTTCAGCAAAGCATTCAAATTCTTCATCATCTTCTTTTTAGTTGACTTAGGTGGAAAGGGCATAGGTTTTTGAACCCATGGTTCTCTTTCCTTACCATGTTTTCTAGCAACAAAGTCTCTTTTATCATATCTTTTATTCTTGGGTTGTGGGTTATCAAGATCAACTGCTGGTTCTATATCAATATCATCTGGTTCTTTATTATTTGTTTGAGTGTCTTCATGAACCTCATCATTATGTTTTTCATTATCAGAAGGTGAGTCTTCACTACCAGATTGAGTTTCAGCATCAGAGATAGAAACTTCATTATCAGGAGATTTTTCTACTTCAGGTTCACTAAAGACATGCAAAGTCCTATCTTTTTTCTTCTTATTTTTCTTTTTAGAAGGACTACGTGCATCAGTGTTAACCCTCTGAGAGTCTTGTTCAATTCTTTTTGGGTGTCCCTCAGGATAAAGTGGTTCATGAGTCATCCTACCTCCTCTAGTCATTATTCTAACATCATGATCATTGGTATTATTATTCATTTCATCTAACAACTCTCTTTGAGATTTAGCAAATTGTTCTAACTGAGTTTGAACCATAGAAGCATGCTTCCCTACACCTCTAACATCATTTGAGATTCTAAATAACAAGTTACTCAAGCGAGCAATCATATCATAATTGTATTTAAACTGTTTCATAACATTTGCATTGAAGTGATCTTGCTTTCTAATATAATTTTCAAACTCATAAAGGCATTGGCTAGGGTGCATATTGTGAGGATTATCATTATCATTGAATTTCATTAGAGAATTTACCTCTACCACCTTAAGTGGTGGTGGTGTATCAAGCCCATATATTTATTCAATAGGAGGTAAATTTTTGACATCCTCAGCTTTAATACCTTTTTCTCTCATAGATTTCTTTGCCTCTTGCATATCTTCGGGACTGAGATATAAGATACCTCTCTTCTTCGGAGTGGGTTTAAGCGGTGGTTCAAGAGGAGTCCAATCATTATAATTTGTCAATATGTTATTCAATAATTCTTCAGCTTGCCCAATAGTTCGTTCCCTGAAAACACAACCAGCACAACTAATTAGGAAATCCCTAGAAGCATCGGTTAGTCCATTATAGAAGATTGGTACGTGTCGGTCCTAAACGAACAGTTTTTAACCCCTTTCCGCGTTGGAATTTGAAACCGTCGTCAAGTGAGTGTGGACGATAGGGGGGTCCTTCCCACATGACCCAGAAACCGTCGGGGATAGGGAGCCTTGATGCATGCAAGTTGTCCCTATATAACCGTTTCCGATATCTCGAGTATCCCAAACACTTCATCGTTGCTACTCGTTTGTGCTCGCATTGCCATCGCAGTCGGAGTTTTGTGGTTCTGCCTAAAACCAGGCAGATTCCAGGCACGGGAGTTTTCCAGGCAGATTCTAGGCACGGGAGTTTTACGATGCCTGGCACATCACAAACAGTTCATGATTATAAACCGTGTACGATGGGTAGACAATCACACACATTTAGTTTTCCCACACCGTATGTGATAGTGTCTGACATCACACACGCTTTGCAAACGGCAACTGTGTGCATGCTTGCACACGTTTCCTCTCTGTGAACCGTCTCGGATTATGGTGTATATCACAAACGTTTGTGTTTTACCAACCGTGTGTGCCGTAATGACCTGCACAACGTAATTTCGCCCTAATTTAATTGCTGCTATTTAAAATTGTACCTAATTTAAACTTGAAAGTAGGCTATAGCTTTATTCATATCCATCAGGTTCAAACAACCAATGCATTATTCGATTCACAGGTACATATGTTTAAGAATTACATAAGCACAAAATAAAGAATGATGTACCAGGGTTCTATACTTGTACTATTACAGATGGTAAAGAAAGAGGCGATAGACATTCCAGCTGCTGAACAAGGTGAAGCGGAATGGCCCTATTGTGCTCTCCTGGATGCAGAAGGCATGCAGGACTCTAGTCCAACCCCTTGTGATGGACGGCCGCCAATCAATGTGGTTTGAGAGGTAATCTTGAGTAAACTGCTTCAGGATCCACTGCAAAAGAAAAAAGATTCAGATATTGTCATCTAACACAACTCATTACGGGCAGTAAAAAGAAGGCTACATGGTTCTTACTTACAATCCTACAGTTCCTTTGTTGTCTTGCATAAAGTGTAAACAAATAGTTCGATTGACATCTTTTGACCCATTTTAATAACAATCTTTATCAGTTTCCTCACTTGATGCTGGTTCATGAATATCTCATTGCCCCATAAGCAGAAAGGGTTGAAGTGTGGATCTTTGGCAATGATATATGTACCTAAGCACCACGTTAATATTAGAAGCTAAAAAAAATTGAAAAATGATGTAGTACAACACTCCATCCATCCCATTATATAAGATTTTATTACATGTATATCTAAACATCATCAGAACATTAAGGTAACACTCTTCCTTGTTGCTATGTAGCCTGGGATTGCATATTTAGTCATTCAGTACAATGCATGTTGCTAAACAACAACTGAAAAACGAAAAGGCATGTTAACTGCAATATCCTTAACAGCAACCAAATATCGTAATTCATAGTGGTATTGTTGAAACTGTTATTGATGAAATTGAACTGAACGGCAAATAGTTGCACATATAGAGCATCACATTGTGAAGAACTGGAATAAACAACTCATAGGGACATCTCTAGGCGATCCTTATAGGACTAAAACCCCTAGTGGATATATATATATATATATATATATATATATATATATATATATATATATATATATATATATATATACTCCAGCAATTTTTGGCCTTTTCTAGTCGATCCCCTAAACTTAAGGTTGTCAACTTCAATTTGATCTAGTTCAAAGCAGGTTCAACCGAAAGTAGCATGCATTCAAGCATAAACATAGATAGTTTTGCATAACTGAACATAAAACGTAAATTTAAACTAAGCTAAACTACTTTCGGTCGAAGTAGAGGTCGAGCCAATCCTTCCTCGTCATGTGCGGTGTGCCGCGAGCCGGGTCCGGGCCAGTACCGTCGTCGGGGTCCTTGGGGAAGGCACTCCTCCACTCGTTAACATTGATCTCCTCGTCCTCGGGGCCCACCTCAACACCCTCCACGCCGCCGTCGCCGCCGCCTTCGACCTCGTCATCAAAGGAGAGGGCGATAACCTCACTGCCCTCCACGCCGCTGTCCTTGCCGCCTTCGACCTTGTCATCGGAGGAGAGCGCGATAACCTCGCCGCCCTCCGCGTCGGCAAAGATCGGCTGCCCCGCCTCCACGAGCTTCGGGTGCTGCCGGCGGAGCTCTTGCATGTAGGCCTCGTCGGCGGCCTCGGCCTCGAGGCGCTCCCACGCCTCGCGGTCCTCCCGCGCCATAGCCGAGCTCACCACCCTGGCTCCGGCGGAACGAGGTGGACCAGACGTGTGCCGAAGGGGAAATTGAGACTAGTCACCGCGCCATTGTAGCAGACCTGCTAGCGGTC
Organism: Aegilops bicornis; assembly: GCA_021605145.1. Classification (NCBI taxonomy): domain Eukaryota; kingdom Viridiplantae; phylum Streptophyta; class Magnoliopsida; order Poales; family Poaceae; genus Aegilops; species Aegilops bicornis. Next base: position 575,650,867 of record CM038675.1, read on the forward strand.
GTACTCCATGGTCGCGAGCTCGGCCGTGTGGAAGCTACTGAGCCACCGGCGGTGTTGGGGGAATGACACCTACGGGATCACCGGGATCCCTTCTACGGTTGGCGGGCGCGAGGTTGTGCAAAGAGCGGGTCTGACAGGAAGCACACAGATCGTTTACCCAGGTTCGGGCTGCGAAGATGTGTAATACCCTAGTCCTGCTTTGGTGGATGTATTTGAGTCTTCATGTGTTCTTGAGCTAGCTACAGGGTGTAACTTGCCCAAAAGATCTGAATCCTTCTCATGGTCGCCTCGGGCCTCCTTCTATAGACAAAAGGGGTTGCTACAGTGGCACACAGGAGGTGGAAAGGTGTACAGTGGATGAGTCTATCCTCTGGCACCATCGGACAAATGCATTTAATGCGCTGCCGACGTGCCCCTCTTGCTTTATCGGGGACAACAAGGAAGCTCGTCCCAGCTGTCGCCGCCTTGCCTTGCTGCGATGCGCGTCCGAGCTGACGAGGCATTGTAGCGCCACGTTGGCTGGCTGCTGGGCTGGCGCAGTGGTAGCTGAGTCGGGGTAGAGGCCGCACGCTGCCACGCAGGTGCCTGCCAGCTGGTTGAGCTAGCAGCTGCATGGGAGCGGCGGTGTAGTCTTGGCAGACATGGGCCTGGCCGCGGCCCCGTAAGTGTCCACGACAAGGGCCTTGTCGGGGCCACGGCAAGGGTCTTGCCGCGGCACCGTGGTTGTCCCCAGCAAGGGTCTTGCCGGGGGCCTCGTGGATCTCCTCGACAAGGATCTCGCCGAGGGTCGTCGTCTTCTGGTCCTCATCTGATCTTGTGTGTTTATGACCTTGACTAAGATCTGCATGCCACCATAGAGGTGCCTCCCGAGCCTTGGTTCCAATGTGGTTTGTTGGTGGTGTTGGAACCCATGGGCTCAAGGGTGGCACACTCTGCGGGCGTCGGGCAAGTTGCCCCGGCAAGGCTCTTCCCGGGGCCGTGGAGGCCGCCCCGGCGAGGGTCTTGCCGGGGGAGTCCACCTCGCCCCTTTGATCTTCGTGTCCCTTGGTCTTGGCGTTGCTTTGGTTGCCTTGTGCTCCGACTTCCCTCCTCTGCCCTGCTTAGTGTGGCCGTGGGCGCGGCTCCGACTGCCCGTGCACAAGTAAAGGGGTAAAAAGGAGAGCCCCTACTTTTGTACACTGACAGGCGGGTGTGGGTCTCTCGATCTGTAATCTCGGCAACTGATACGTCTCCAATGTATCTATAATTTTTTATTGTTCCATGCTATTATATTACCCCTTTTGGATGTTTATGGGCTTTATTTTACACATTTATATCATTCTTGGGACTAACCTACTAACCGGAGGCCCAGCCCATATTGCTGTTTTTTGCCTATTTCAGTATTTCGAAGAAAAGGAATATCAAACGGAGTCCAAACGTAATGAAAACTTCGGGAGCGTGATTTTTGGAACGAACGTGATCCAGAGGACTTCGAGTGCAAGTCAAGAAGCAGCCGAGGCCTCCACGAGATAGGAGGGCGCGGCCCCCTGTCTCGTGGGCCCCTCGGGCGGCCACCAACGTACTTCTTCATCCTATATATACCTACTTACCCCGAAAATATACAGGGGCACCACGAAACACAATTTCAACCGCCCGTAACCTTACGTATCCGCGAGATCCCATCTTGGAGCCTTCACGGCACTTTCTGCGGAGGGAATCGACCACAGAGGGCATCTACATCAACATACTTGCCCCTCCGATGAGTTGTGAGTAGTATACCATAGACCAATGTGTCAAAAGTTATTATCTAGATGGCTTATTATCTCTTTTGGATCTCAATACAATGTTCTCCCCCTCTCTTGTGGAGATCTATTCGATGTAAACTCTTTTTGCGGTGTGTTTGTCGAGATCCGATGAATTGTGGGTTTATGATCATGTTTATCTATGAATAATATTTGAATCTTCTCTGAATTCCTTTATGTATGATTAAGTTATCTTTGCAAGTCTCTTCGAATTATCAGTTTGGTTTGGCCTACTAGATTGATCTTTCTTGCCATGGGAGAAGTGCTTAGCTTTGGGTTGAATCTTGTGGTGTCCTTACCCGAATGTGAAAGGGTTGCAAGGCACGTATTGTATTGTTGCCATCAAGGATAACAAGATGGGGTTTATATCATATTGCATGAGTTTATCCCTCTACATCATGTCATCTTGCTTAATGCATTACTCTATTCTTATGAACTTAATACTCTAGATGCATTCTGGATAGCGGTCGATGTGTGGAGTAATAGTAGTAGATGCAGGCAGGAGTCGGTCTACTTGTTATGGACGTGATGCCTATATACATGATCATGCCTAGATAATCTCATAACTATGCGCTTTTCTATCAATTGCTCGACAGTAATTTGTTCACCCACCGTAATACTTGTGCTATCTTGAGAGAAGCCACTAGTGAAACCTATGCCCCCCGGGTCTATCTCTTATCATATTTGCTTTCAGTCTACTTTTATTTGCATCTTTACTTTTTGCATCTATACTATAAAATACCAAAAATATATTTATCTTATCATACTATCTTTATTAGACTCACTTTCGCAATTGGCCGTGAAGGGATTGACAACCCCTTTATTGCGTTGGTTGCGAGTTCTCAGTTTGTTTGTGTAGGTGCGTGGGACTTTTGAGGATCCTCCTACTAGATTGATACCTTGGTTCTCAAAACTGAGGGAAATACTTACGCTACACTTGCTGCATCACCCTCTCCTCTTCGAGGAAAACCAACGCAAGCTCAAGACATAGCAGCGACCCATGTCCCCCACCGCCGCTGCTGGACCCCGAGGTAGGACTTCGTCGGTTGCCGGGTCTGAGGGAGGACGGGGAAGTCCTCGAACCGGCGTAGGGGCACGGCGGCGGGCGGATCGGGGGACCGGTGTCGGTGGATCGGGCCCGTGGAGGACAACGGGGACACCTCGGCAGCCACCTTGCCGGTGTTGGGCAAAAAGGTCGCGATAAACCTCTTTTTGGCCGTTGGCTCCTCGAGCTCCCCGGCACCCAGGCAGAGGCTGAGGATGGAGGCGCCAGCGATGGCGGCGACCTACCAATGGTTTCGAGGGTTGTGTGTGTCTGTGTGAGCGAAGGTTTTGGGGGTTGTGTGGAGGGGGCAAGGTTGTCTTTGAGAAAATACTGCGGCAACTAAATTTTTTACTAGGCGGGAGTAACAAGGCAGGGCTACTGAAAATTTGGATCAAGGGCGAGCAGATATTTTTGAGATTGCGAGGGATGCAGAGGCGGGAGTTAAATGCCGGGTCTAATGAAAATTTGAATCAAGGGACTGAAGCAGAGCGGGAGTAGCAGACATCGCACACGGTCCGCACATACTAATCATGTGCTATCAAACATTAAAACCTTCCAGGCGGTAGATATTTTTGAGATTGCGAGGGATGTAGAGGCGGGAGTTTTGGGGGAGTGAGCTAGTGTGCTTGACACGCCGGCTGTGGACTGTAGCCGACGCAACTTCTCGCGTAAGCCATAGGTGTACTATACACCGACGGTGCTCCAATATATTTTGTACTACATCTCAAACGGTTGGTGATAATAAACTGTGTGGGATCTACTTGATTTGAATTACAAAATGGGGTCACAGCGGCAATGGACGTTGTTTGAATTGCTAGACCTTTTATCTGCAGTGAACATGCAGCTATATGTGTGCCGTAAAAGAACTAGAATTATTCAGGGTTCGTTTGGACATTTTATACATTAAACTGGTTTTCTAGCCATTTCACGTGCACAATTCAAAATTAAACTACAGGCACATGCTCCGGTGCATACAAATTGGTTGGAAAATCAAATTTGTGTCCTTCAGTGCATGCTTAGGTCCCATGCAAGAAATGGAATGAATTTTTCGGGGTTCGTTTGACCTTTTTATACATTAACTGGGTTTTCTAGGCATTGTCTGTGCACAATTCAAATTTGAACTACAAGCACATGCTCCAATGCACCAAAGTTGGTTGAAAAATCACATGTGTGTCCTTGGGTGAATTTCTAGGTCCCATGCAAGATATGTGAATGAATTTCAAACACCAGGGCACTGTAGATGTTTTGGAAAACATTGAGATACCTTGTTTTTAAATTCTAGTAAATCCAAACCTCGTCTGAAATTCAAGAAACTTGGCATGCTATCATGGAGCGGCATCAACATGCCGTGATGAAAATTTTGTCCCATTTGGGGCAGGTTTGGGTATAAGCTTCTCACAAGCCAGAGCTTCTCACAAAAATCATGATGGTTTCGATAGGGAACGTACCACCTTTGGGGATGGGACAATATCCGTTGCCTCTTATTGCTTTCAAAAATTTTCTAGTGTCAACATAGAACAATAAGAGCGTTGTGTTTAATCTTGGAATTTTTCGGGGTTTGTTTGGCCTTTTTTATACATAAATTGGGTTTTCTAGACATTTTTTGTGCATAATTCAAATTCGAACTACAAGCACATGCTCCAATGCACTAAAGTTGGTTGAAAAATCACATGTGTGTTCTTGGGTGAATTTCTAGGTCCCATGCAAGAGATGGGAATGAAATTCAAACACCAGGGCAGTGTTGATTGCCGGCAAAACGTTGAGATGCCTGGTTTTTAAATTCTAGTAAATCCAAAACTCGTCTGAAATTCATGAAACTTGTCATGCAATCATGGAGCGGCATCAACATGCCGTGGTAAAAAATTTGTCCCATTTGGGGCAGGTTCTGGTATAAGCTTCTCAAAAACCAGACCTCCTCACAACAAGCATGATTGTTTCGATAGGGAACGTCCCACCTTTGGGGACGAAATGATATCCATTGCCTCTTATTACTTTCAATTTTTTTCATGTCCACATAGAACAACAGGAGTGATGTGTCAATTTTTGGGATTTTTTTGGGTTCGTTTGGACATTTTTATGCATTAGCTGAGTTTTCAATGCATTTATGTGCATAATTCAAATTTGAACTACATGCACATGCTCTAGTGCATATAAATTGGTTGAAAAATCAAATATGTGTCCTTGGGTGCATGCTTAGGTCCCATGCAAGAAATGGGAATGAATTTCAAACAACAGAGCACCGTTGATTGCCGGCAAAACATTGAGATGTCTGGTTTTTAAATTCTAGTAAATCCAAAACTCGTCTCAAATTCATGAAGCTTGGCATGCTATCATGGAGCGGCATAAACATGCCGTGGTAAAAAATTTGTCCCATTTGGGGCAGGTTAGGGTATATGCTTCGTACAAACCAGACCTTCTCACAACAAGCGTGATGGTTTCGGTAGGGAACGTACGTCCCACCTTTGGGGACGAAATGATATCCATTGCCTCTTATTGCTTTCAATAAATTTCTCGTGTGAACATAGAACAACAGGAGTGTTGTGTCAATTTTTGGGATTTTTTGGGGTTTGTTTGGACATTTTTATGCATTAACCGAGTTTTCTAGGCATTTTATGTGCATAATTCAAATTTGAACTACATGCACATGCTCCAGTGCATATAAATTGGTTGAAAATCATATGTGTGTCCTTGGGTGCATGCTTAGGTCCCATGCAAGAGACGGGAATGAATTTCAAACACCAGGGCACTGTTGATTGCCGATAAAACATTGAGATACCTGGTTTTTAAATTCTGATAAATCCAAAACTCGTCTGAAATTCATGAAACTTGGCATGCTATCATGGAGCGGCATCAACATGCCGTGGTGAAAATTTTGTCCCATTTGGGACAGGTTTGGGTATAAGCTTCTCACAAACCAGAGCTTCACACAACCAGCATGATGGTTTCGATAGGGAATGTACCACCTTTGGGGACGGGACGATATCCATTGCCTGTTATTGCTTTCAAAAAAATTCTAGTGTCAACATAGAACAACAGGAGTGTTGTGTTTAATCTTGGGATTTTTCGGGGTTTGTTTGGCCTTTTTTATACATTAACTAGGTTTTCTAGGCATTTTATGTGTATAATTCAAATTTGAACTACAAGCACATGCTCCAATGCACCAAAGTTGGTGGAAAAATCACATGTGTGTCCTTGCGTGAATTTCTAGGTCCCATGCAAGAGATGGGAATGAAATTCAAAGACCAGGACACTGTTAATTGCTGACAAAACGTTGAGATGCCTGGTTTTTAAATTCTAGTAAATCTAAAACTCGTCTGAAATTCATGAAACTTTGCATGCTATCACGGAGCGGCATCAACATGCCGTGGTAAAAAATTTGTCCCATTTGGGGCAGGTTCTGGTATAAGCTTCTCACAAACCAGAGCTTATCACAACAAGCATGATGGTTTCGATAGGGAACTTCCCACCTTTGGGGAGGAAATGATATACATTGCCTCTTATTGCTTTCAAATTTTTTTCTCGTGTCAACATAGAACAACAGGAGTGTTGTGTCAATTTTTGGGATTTTTTGGGGTTCGTTTGGACATTTTTATGCATTAACTGAGTTTTCAATGCATTTATGTGCATAATTCAATTTTGAACTACATGCACATGCTCTAGTGCATATAAATTGGTTGAAAAATCAAATCTGTGTCCTCGGGTGCATGCTTAGGTCCCATGCAAGAAATGCGAATAAATTTCAAACACCAGGGCACCATTGATTGCCGGCAAAACATTGAGGTGTCTGGTTTTTAAATTCTAGTAAATCCAAAACTCGTCTCAAATTCATGAAACCTGGCATGCTATCATGGAGCGGCATAAACATGTCATGGTAAAAAATTTGTCCCATTTGGGGCAGGTTTGGGTATATGCTTCTCACAACACAGAGCTTCTCACAACAAGCGTGATGGTTTCGTTAGGGAACGTACGTCCCACCTTTGAGGACGGAATGATATCCATTGCCTCTTATTGCTTTCAAAAAATTTCTCGTGTCAACATAGAACAACAGGAGTGTTGTGTCAATTTTTGGGATTTTTCGGGGTTCGTTGGGACATTTTTATGCATTAACTGAGTTTTTTAGGCATTTTATGTGCATAATTCAAATTTGAACTACATGCACATGCTCCAGTGCATATAAATTGTTTGAAAAATCACATTTGTGTCCTTGGGTGCATGCTTAGGTCCCATGCAAGAGATGGGAATGAATTTCAAACACTAGGGCACTGTTGATTGCCGGCAAAACATTGAGATGCCTGGTTTTTAAAATCTGATAAATCCAAAACTCATCTGAAATTCATGAAACTTGGCATGCTATCATGGAGCGGCATCAACATGCCGTGGTAAAAAAATTGTCCCATTTGGGGCAGGTTCGGGTATAAGCTTCTCACAAACCAGAGCTTCTCACAACAAGCATGATGGTTTCGATAGGGAACGTCCCACCTTTGGGGACGAAACGATATCCATTGCCTCTTATTGCTTTCAAAAAATTTCTAGTGTCAACATAGACCAACAGGAGTGTTGTGTCAATTTTTGTGATTTTCTGGGGTTCGTTTGGACATTTGTATGCATGAACTGGGTTTTCTAGGCATTTTATGTGCATAATTCAAATTTGAACTACAAGCACATGCTCCAATGCACTAAAGTTGGTTGAAAAATCTAATCTGTGTCCTTGGGTGAATATCTCGGTCCCATGCAAGAGATGGGAATGAAATTCAAACACCGGGGCACTGTTTATTGCTGGCAAAACGTTCAGATGCCTGGTTTTTAAATTCTAGTAAATCTAAAACTTGTCTAAAATTCATGAAACTTGGCATGCTATCATGGAGCAGCATCAACATGTCGTGGTAAAAAAAGTGTCCCATTCGGGGCAGGTTCAGGTATATGCTTCTCACAAACCAGAGGTTCTCACAACAAGGATGATGGTTTCGATAGGGAACGTCCCACCTTTGGGGACGAAACGATATCCATTGCCTCTTATTGCTTTTAGAAAATTTCTCGTGTCAAGATAGAACAACAGGAGTGTTGTGTCAGTTTTTGGGTTTTTCGGGGTTCGTTTGGACATTTTTATGCATTAACTGAGTTTTCAATGCATATATGTGCATAATTCAAATTTTAACTACATGCACATGCTCCAGTGCATATAAATTGGTTGAGAAATCAAATCTCTGTCCTTGGGAATGAATTTCAAACACGAGGGCACCGTTGATAAATTCTATTAAATCCAAAACTCGTTTGAAATTCATGAAACTTGGCATGCTATCATGGAATGGCACCCGACATGCTGTGGCATTTTCCGTGTCCATTTTGAGAGAAGGCGCACTCGAATAATGACAACCAACAAAGGCATTTTGAAAAAAATAGCTGCCACTTTAATATCTCAAACATTTGTAGAATTCAAATCGTGTGCGTTCTGTTAACCATTCACGTGACGCCATGTGTCTTGGTTTTAATGGCTGTAGGAGGTGCCGTGCGGACAGCTGCTTGACCTTGGTGAACAGGAGGCGTCTGGCGCTTGATCCGGTCTGTGAGCTAACCGAGAGGCGTGCAAGCTATCCTCCAATGCGCAGGCTCACCGGGAAGCATGCGAGTTGTACGCTGCGCAGACTCACTGGGAAGCGAGCCCTTTGACTTCCATGGCCGCCCGCCTTCCTCTCCATTAATGGCGCCCGAGCCGCTGTTTAATACAGGCGGCCTTACTGTTCGCCTCCCATTCCCCTCCCTCCTGTAGACCTCCACCAACGTCATGGCGCGGAACGATCATCTGCCACTAGTCTTGAAGTTTGGTGAAGTCAACTCCGAGCTGGAGGAGATAGAAAATAAGGAGGAATGGGGCCTCATGGACATGGCCCAGAACAAGCTGGCCGCGGCGGTCGCTGCCCCCGCTCCCGTCCCAGCTCCCATCCTCGCGCCGGCCAATACCATCCCGTAGCATTGACGGGCTGGTCGCCGAGCACTATCGCAGCTGGAAGCCACGGGTGTCGGCGAGGTCTCCGCGGACCAGCAGCGATCTCGATGTACAAGCCAGCCAGCGCCCATACTGCCTGCGTCGCATCCCTCCACCCACCGTGGCGCCGGCCCCCATGCGTTTGGCTGCACACGCTGCCGTGCATGCGCCCCCCTCAGCGGCATGGGATGCTGCCGTAGAATGCTACCTCTCAGTGGTGCTAGTTGTCGTCCTCCCGCGCCCCGCCCGTCGATCGCGCGACAACATGATGTTTGATTTACAGGTGAACAACAGTTTGTGCTGCCTTGAAGACTTCAACAACAGCGTCCCGGAGGACGACAACAACAACGACGGCGCGCCACGCTACCTCCGCTGCCGCCGGAAATAGTTTTTTTGGGGGTTTAATATTGTATCTCGAATTCTCGATCATATGAATATAAATTCGCAGTGTGACTGAATGAAAGATATGGTTTGAATGAACTTGCATTTTTCTCTCTTAATGTACAGACTTATCAAACGATTTTCTTTTGAAAAAAACGTCAATGGTTTTTAAATAGAAAACACTCATCGCAAACGTTTTAGTTAGAACACCCGGATGCAAACCGACAACTTCCCCAGGAAGCCAAGGGAAAATGTGCCGAGCAGGATTTCTGCATCCCTTCAACGCAAATGGTTGTTTTGCATGACCCATGTGCAACCACGTACAAACAATTGGGTAAGATTTGCATATCTGTTGTCGGCGTTCTGGGAACGGGTGTACCTAGACTTGCCTGTCATGACCCACAAAGATGGTTAGGGCAAAGAGTCAGACGGCCCATCTTCATCAACAAGGCATCCAAGACCCTCGCGAGGGTCCAAGCCTCACGAGGCGGACGGCACAAGACTTCCTCTGGAGTGGCCTAGCCAGGCGGCCTCACGAGGAGCGGAGATATCAAGGCGGGGCAAACCTCACGAGGGACTCGTGACATGAGCCATGACGAATGGCGCCAAGCGGGTGCCAGGTGGGCGCCAGTGCGCGCAGCGTCCCCATTTCCTCTTTGGTGCTAAGGAGGCAAGCGCAGATGAAGAGTACCGAGGCATTAGGAAAAGGTTGCCATATTGGTGCAACAAGACCAAGACCAGGAGGACGGCAAGGCGGAGGTCATCGTGGAGCCCAAGACGGCGTCATCCCAGGGCTTTTCGCAGGCGAAGACCGCTTTTGTCAGGATAGCTTGTACTAGCTGTCCCCCTTCAAATTTGCCCGCCGTTGTTGGCTCCCTTCCCGCTCAACATTTGGGAAGAGGACCAGGGCCTCTACAAATAGGCTTAGCCACCACAGTAGAATGACAACTCGAACAGATTGAGAAGCCAACACACGCACAAGAAAACCTCAACCTCACGAGGCTGTTCTCCTCTTGTACTGTTCATCATCAGCCCAAGAGGCAATCCACCACCACCACACTGGAGTAGGGTATTACACCACAATGGTGGCCCAAACCAGTATAAACCCCGTGTCTCTTTCTGTGTTGTGAGTTCGTCGAGTTCGTCCGCAAGATCTTAGCGAGCTAGAGCGTAGATCGGTAGGGGGGAAAGACTTTGCGCGCACCCCAGTGTTCGAACCTTAAGGGTTTGCCGGAACCCCACATCCGACATTTGGCGCGCCAGGTAGGGGTGCGCCGGAGCTCCTCTCCACCAATCTGCGCCCTGTGCCGCCGCGCTTCGCTCCCATGGCAGGAGCGCCGCCATCCGCCTCTGCGACCGACGCCGGCAGCGGGGAGTCCTGGTACCGAGCCCTGGCTCCTGCCCTGCAGCGAGTGCAGTGGCCGACCAAGTTCAAGCCAGAGATGCCGCCGCGTTACAACGGCGTGGCAGATCCGGCTCATTCCTGCTGGCATACGAGAAGGCCGTCCTTGAAGCCGGAGGTGATGACAAGATCATGGCCAACTGGTTCCCCATGGCCCTCGCCGGCGAGCCACGCGTCTGGCTGTTCAACCTCCCAGGATCCACGGTGGCGTCCTGGGAAGAACTCCGCAACCTCTTCGCCGCGCGCTACGCAGCGCCGGCACACCACGCAGTCGCGGCGCTGCTGGGTGGCTCCCAAACGCCGCCTTCAGATCGCCACGTCAAGCCTTTCCTTCGTCAGATTGGAGCAGCCTCCAAGCACCGGGGGGCTCCGCCGGGTTGGGCTTCGGCGGAGGCCGACCTCACCTTTGACTCGGAAGACCACCCTGGCTCCACCGCCGGTTCCGGCATACTCCCAATGCTCTGTACACCTACCATCTGCAACGTGGCCGTCACCAAGACCCTCATCGATAGCGGTGCCAGCCTCAACTTGCTCTCCGTGGAAGCCTTCAGTCTCCTCCACGTGCCGCCCGAGAGGCTCAACCTCAGCAAGCCTTTTTCGGGAGTAGGCGTGAGCTGCCCACTCTGCAGGCAGATCCGCCTCCCGTCACCTTTCGCACGCTGGCAACTACCGCACTGAGCTGGTGGACTTCGACATCGCTCGCATCTGTCTCCCGTACAATGCCATACTCGGGTACCCAGCTCTTGCTCAGTTCATGGCGGTGACTCACCCGGCCTACAACCTCATGAAGATGCCAGGGAGCAAGGGCGTCCTCACCATCAAGGGGGACACTAAGGAGGCGTGGCGGTGCTCGAGTTTCGCCTTCAAGGTCAAGGCAATGGCGCAGCCAACGGCGCCCGACGCCTGGGGCCAAGGAGACGGCCGCCAAGAAGAAGCGATTGTTCACCCAAGACAAGGCGGAAACCAAGCAGGTGCCGGTTGACGAGGACGGGTCTTCAGGAGCCACCTTTACCATAGGAACCATCCTTGACCTGGGACAAGAAGAAGCTTTGGTGAGGTTTTGCGCGTGAATAAGGAGATATTCTCATGGGAGCCCAATCAGCTGGTAGGGGTCCCGAGAGAGGTGATCCAGCATCATCTAAGGGTGTGCCCCAACATGCGCCCCGTGAAGCAGGAGCGAGGCGGCAGTCCGCCGAGAAGCAGGCCTTCATCGTCCAAGAGACACGCAAGCTAGAGGCGGCTGGCACCATTCAAGAAGTTCGATACCCTGATTGGCTGGCGAACCCCGTCGTGGTGCCAAAGAAAGGTGGGAAGGAACGGATGTGTGTCGACTTCACCAACCTCAACAAAGCTTGCCCCCAAGATCCGTTCCCCCTTCCGCGCATCGATCAAATGGTCGACTCCACCGCTGAGTGCAATTTGTTATGTTTCATGTATGCTTTCTCTGGATACCATCAGATCAAGATGGCGGTGGAGGATGTGGAGAAGACGGCCTTCTTGACACCATGTGGGGTGTATTGCTACACCAGCATGCCTTTCGGCCTCCGCAACGCGGGCGCAACCTTTCAGCGGCTGATGCACATCACCTTGGGGCGGCAGCTCGGGAGGAACATAGAGGCCTACGTCGATGACATAGTGGTCAAATCTCGCGAGGCGGGGACATTGATTCAAGACTTGGAGGAGACCTTTGAAAGCTTGCGTCGGGTGAACCTGAGGCTTAACCCAGAGAAGTGCGTGCTCGGTGTCCCCTCCGGCAAGCTGCGAGGGTTCCTCGTATCCCATAGGGGGATCGAGGCGAAGCCGGAGAAAATTAAGGCCATCGAAGACATGAGCCCGTCGCAGACCCTCAAGGAGATGCAGAAGCCAGCAGGTGGGTGACCGCGTTAGGGCTTTTCATCTCCAAGCTAGGCGAGCGTGCCTTACCCTTCTTTAAGCTCATGAAGAAGAAGGGCCCCTTCGAGTGGACCCCGGTGGCCGACCGGGCCTTCCAAGAACTCAAGAAATACCTTACCAGCCCCCCGGTGATGGTGGCGCCACGGCCTCTCGAGCCTCTAGTACTATACCTTGCCGCCACCCCGTACTCCGCCAGCTCGGCGCTGGTGGTGGTCCGGGAGGAGCGCCAAGACAAGGGAGTCCTACACCAAGCCAGAGTTGATGTAGCGCAGGGCCAAGAAGGCGCACCAGAGCCATCAGCGACGGAAGATCAAGCTCAGCAGGGCAACATCGCGAAAGCTCCTGAGGACGGCCAAGTCTCAGGAAGTCCTCCGCCTCAGGATACGCCACAATCTCCGCAAGACTCGAGCCTCAACAGTGTGTCAGCCCTCATCGAGCACCCGGTGTACTTCGTCAGCACCGTACTGCGGGACGCAAGGGCACGCTACCCCATGCCGCAAAAGCTCCTGCTCGCGCTCTTGGTGGCCTCACGCAAGCTGCGACACTACTTCCAGGGCCACCCCATCAAGGTCGTCTCATCTTACCCATTGGAGAGGGTACTCAGGAGCCCGAACTCGGCCGGAAGGGTCGCTGAATGGAACATCGAGCTGCAAGCATTCCAGCTGGAGTTTAGCACTACCAGGGTCATGAAGGGAGCCGCGCTCGCCGATTTTGTGGCAGAATGGACCGATGCCCTGGCTCTTGAGGAAGGAGAAGACCGGTCCACCTCCCTAGGGAGTGAGGCACCAGACGGTTGGGTCATGCATTTCGATGGCGCCTTCGCGCACCAGGGCGTGGGGGTTGGAGCAGCGCTCATCTCTCCCACTCAGGACAAGCTTTACTACGTCGTGAAACTCTGCTTCCAGCACGGCGAGAAGGTCTCCAATAATATTGCAGAATACGAGGGCCTCATAGCTGGCTTGAAGGCCGCGGCGGCTTTGGGGGTGAGGCGCCTTACCGTCAAGGGTGACTCGTAGCTCCTCGTCAACTTCTCCAGAAAAGTGTACGAGCCGAAGGACGAGCACATGGAGGCCTACCTTGCGGAGGTGTGCAAGATGGAAAAGCAGTTCTCGGGCCTGGAGCTATAGCACGTGCCCCGGGGAACCAACAAGTAAGTCGACGACATCGCAAAGAGAGCCTTCAAGCGGCAGCCGCAAGAGCCCGGCGTCTTCGAAGAGCGGCTCTTCAAGCCATCCGCTGCACCACCTCTGTCAAGCACAGCTTAGCCTCGGGAGGAGCTTCCACATCCCCCGGCCACGGGAGCCCCAGATTGTGGCCCAACCTCAGGAGCTCGGCTACTCCTGGTGCTTGAGCCCCAGGAGGAATGCTGGACCAAGGAATTCAAGGAGTACCTGATGCACGGGGCATTGCCGAAGAAGGAAGAAGACGCAGAACGCGTGACCCGACAGGCCACGACATACTGCATTTAAGACGACGAGTTGTACAGGAAATGGCCGAACAACGTCACGCCGCGCTGCATCTCTAGCGATCAAGGAAGGGAGCTGCTGATTGACATACACGGCGGGGACTGCGGACATCACTCATCTTCACGGACCCTCGTCGGCAAGGTGTTCCGCAACGGATTCTATTGGCTCACAGCGTTCAACGATGCAGCCGAGCTGGTGAAGTCTTGTGAAGCTTGCCAATTCCACGCCAAGCATATTCATCAGCCTGCGCATGGCCTCCAAGCCATTCCGCTCACGTGGCCGTTCGCGGTCTGGGGGCTGGACATCTTGGGCCCGTTCCCACGAGCGCTAGGGGGCTACCGCTACCTCTACGTCGCCATCGACAAGTTCACCAAGTGGGCAGAAGTGGAAGCTGTCTGTACTATTCCAGCCGGCTCTGCTGTCAAGTTCATTAAGGGCCTCGTGAGCCGCTTCGGGTTCCCAACCGCATCATCACGGATAACGGCTCACAGTTTACTAGTAACCTCTTCAAAACCTACTGTGCTAACCTTGGAACACAGATCTGCTACGCTTCGGTGGCGCACCCCAGGAGCAATGGTCAAGCCGAACGCGCCAACGCTGAGGTCCTGAGGGGCCTCAAGACCAGGACCTTCAAGAAGAAGCTGGAAGCCTGCGGCAGAGGCTGGCACGACGAACTCCAGTCCGTCTTGTGGTCCATTCGTACCACTGCCACCAAGCCAACTGGCGAGACCCCATTCTTCCTCGTCTATGGAGCTGAGGCAGTCCTCCCTCACGAGGTCAGGCATCGCTCCGTGCGGGTCCTGGCGTTCGACGAAGCACAGCAGGACGCCACGCGGGGGGTGGATCTCGTGATGAGGGAGGAACACCATCGCGAAGCTGCATTGAGGGCGGCAAGGTACCAACAAGCTCTGCGGTGGTACCATTCCCGCAACATCCTCTCCAGAACGCTCGAGGTAGGCGACCTCGTCCTGAGGCGGGTCCTCTCCAGGGAAGGGCTGCACAAGCTTTCGCCCATGTGGGAGGGCCCGTTCAGGGTCGTTCATGTCTCCAGGCCGGGTGCAGCGCGCCTGGAGATGCAGGATGGCACACCCATCCAGAATGCCTGGAACATCCAGCACCTCCGGAAGTTTTATTCATGAAGCAAGGCCCAGGCACGAGAAGCAAGGCCTAGAGCACGAGAAGCAAGGCCAGAACACGAGAAGCAAGGCCCGAGCACGAGAAGAAAGGCCCGGACCACATGAAGAAGGCTGGTGCACGTGAAGAATCGCCGCCCGTGACACTCTCACGTAATAATGAGTTGGGGCTGTACACGCCCCGGAGTCTCAGGAGCGCCGGCCTCAGGCCCTGGGGCTCCCTCCCACGCCTAGTGGATAGCATTTAGCTCCGCGCTGGTTAGAAGACTTGAACACTAGATTAGGCGCCGGACGCGGCTTTTCATTTGCTTTCCGAAGTTGGTTCGCTTTTCCTTAATCAGAGTTGCTCTTGGTGTTCGTTGTTGATTTGGTTCCCCAGCCCTTTATCGCGCCTTTTTGTTTCGGCTTCAGTTTTCTCTTATCCTCTCTCTCGCATGTCTCCCAAGGGGGCTAGGCAGGTGCCCTCGCGAGCGTTTCTCTTCTCATTGCCTTTTCACGAGCCACCCTTGTTCGAGCCTGGAAGTTGGCACACCTCTCCTAAATCCGTGCCCCTCGGGTACCGTGATACAAAGCGCCCAGTCAAGGCTTGGGTGGACGGCAGGTATTTGGCACACCCCCTACGAATTTTTTGCAGTTTCCGAGCAACGCGGACACCACGCAAGGGAAAGGGTTTCCTAAACGCGTCAGGTTAAGTTATCTCTGCACAAAATAGTAGTACGGCGTGGGAAACAACTTGCACAATGCATTAACCAAAGAACCACAGTTCGATACACGCCCCTCTGGGCCCATACTGGATTGCATTTTCTGATGCAGGAAAGAATGGAAAAGCTAAGCAAAAGTAACGTTGCAGCAGTCCGCGGAGGCAGGCCCTTGGCGACGCCCCAAGCCTAGCCAGACCCCACCTCGTGCTTCACGGAGGCGCGGCGGCGAGATGACCCGCTGCCTCCTTCGAAGCGGGTGCGGCGACGTGCCGGCTGATCGTAGCCACCGCTGCTGGAGCTGTCACCGGAGAAAGAGCCACCGTAGCTGGAGGAGACACGGCCACCGCCAAAGGCAGGCTCGCCCTCGTCCTCATCGCGACCGTCACCAAGGCCAAGCACCTCCTCGCCGTCGTTCGCCTCAGGGCAGCACCCGGCGCGGCGACCATCCTCCCCGAACACCCTCACATAGAGGGTCGACTCACCATCGTACCTGAAATGAAGGGTGCATCGCCTGCCCAGGCCGCGCGCGGGGGCAAACGTCTACCAGCCACGGGCAGGGCTATGTTGCCCATGGCGGAAGTCTTGACCACGACCCGGAGGCCGGCAGTTCGCCGGCGAAGAAGCGCGGAAGTTGGAGCCAGTTGCCGGTCGGGCTCTCCGACCAGACAACGAACTCCGGCCACACCTCAGCAGAGTGGAAGTGCGGGTGGGGAGGTTGCGCCTCCATCGCGCGCCTCCCCTCATCGGCTGGATCACCATGGATGGGACGATCCTTGCTGCGTGCCATGGCGCCACCTCGACGGTGGGCCACGGCGGGGGTCGCGGCATGCTTACGCGGACGGCCACGGCCGCGCTTGGGCGCCGAGGAGCCATGGCCCTCGTGAGGGGCCTTCCCTTTCTCGCGGCAGAGAACTTATTTCGTGGCGCTATCGATGGCACTGACAACAGTGGATCAAGGAAGACGAAGCAAGCGAGCGAGGAAGAGCTGGGCAACGGGGGCTCCGCCCCCTCCCCATTTATAGCGAGGGAAGGCCAACCGGCGTCTCCCACGATCGCAGGTAATGATGGTTTTCCTTGCATGTAGCAGGGACTCGTCAAATCGTGCAGTTGCCGAGGCAGCGTGGGGAAGCGGAGACGCCCACGTCCAATCAACCGCCACGCGCATCGGCCGAGGCCGCGAGCTTTGGGGCCCGCGGCGCTCGAACTTGACCCTTGGCCGCCGGGTTAAGCCCGAAGCGCCGCCTTTGGGCGGGGGCTAGTGTCGGCGTTCTGGGAACGGGGGTCCCCAGACTTGCCTGCCTGCGGCCCACAGCGTGCCTAGGCATCAGGCCATACGGCCCATCTTCATCAACAAGGCATCCAAGACCCTCGCGAGGGTCCAAGCCTCGCGAGGTGGACGACACAAGACTTCCTCTGGAGTGGCCTAGCCAGGCGGCCTCACGAGGAGCGGAGATATCAAGGCGGAGCAAACCTCACGAGGGACTCGTTACGTGAGCCATGACGAATAGCGCTAGGCGGGCGCCAGTGCACGCAGCGTCCCCATTTCCTCTTTGGTGCTAAGGAGGCAAGCGCTGACGAAGAGTACCGAGGCATTAGGCAAAGGTTGCCACATTGGTGCAACAAGACCAAGACCAGGAGGACGGCAAGGCGGAGGTCATCGTGGAGCCCAAGATGGCGTCATCCCAGGGCTTTTCGCAGGCGAAGACCGCTATTGTTAGGATAGCTTGTACTAGCTGTCCCCCTTCAAATTTTCCCGCCGTTGTTGGCTCCCTTCCCGCTAAACATTTGGGAAGAGGACCAGGGCCTCTATAAATAGGCTTAGCCACCACAGTAGAATGACAACTCGAACAGATCGAGAAGCCAACACACGCACAAGAACACCTCAACATCAGGAGGTTGTTCTCCTCTTGTACTGTTCATCATCAGCCCAAGAGGCAATCCACCACCACCACACTCGAGTAGGGTATTACACCACCAACGGTGGCCCAAACCAGTATAAACCCCGTGTCTCTTTCTGTGTTGTGAGTTCGTCGAATTCGTCCGCAAGATCTTAGCGTGCTAGAGCGTAGATCGGTAGGGGGGAAGACTTCGCGCGCACCCCAGTGTTCGAACCTTAAGGGTTTGCCGGAACTCCACATCTGACATCTGTCATTTTGGGTATGTTGCCATTTGTCAAACTGGAAAGATTGACATTTGTTTATCTAGTAACATTGCCATTTGTCAACGTTGTAACACCGCGATTTGTCAAAATATGCAGCTAAAAAATCACTAGCACTGTCTAATTTTTGCATCTAAAATCACTAGCACTGTTCATATGGACACCACTAGCAGGAGTGAGTTGATGGACGCATATGCAAATGTACCATTGATTACATACAACAAGTCATCAGCCCACAATGACTACTAGGATACACGTTGGATTATAGATCATTTCCAATGAAACATTCTAGTAAAGTTTTTCTCACACAACAAATAACAAAGCGATGAAATGGACTTTAGCTCAACCACTCATCGGCGTTGGAAACGCTTGCTTTGAACCAGAAGTGATTCTCTGGGAAGGGCCAGCTACTGTCAATCTCGAGACCAATGCAGGACTGATCATCCAGGCTGAAGCGGCCTATGTCAGGACCCATATTGGGACGGTAGGGAAGCATAGCAATGTCCGAGGTATAGATCTGATTGCTTCTCATAAATGGTAGTAATGTCGTGTCAACAACAGCTGGATCGCCTTCCACCATCATTGGATAGTTTTGTCCAAGGAAGAGTGAGTTTCCTCCAAGACTTCCAATACCGAACCAGGGAGAAGGTGTTGGCGCTAGTACACTAGTATCCATCCCGAATACCCTGCAACGGATGTTGGAATAGGTCCGGAGAGTGCGACCATGCGAGATAACACCTGCTTCCTTAGTAAAATCAGTAGTGCCCTATATACAGACAAGAAGAGGTGATCCATCAGAATAAGTTGCCAGGCGCCACTGAGTATATGGGTCCTGCTCGTCCTCATGCTCATGATCATCAGCATCGTCATCTCCTCCTTGGTTGTAAAAAATTTCAAGTATAGGTGGTGGAATGTTCACAGGACCTTGGAAACACAAGAAGGTTAATTAATTAGTAAAGGGAAACTAGCTAACCCACATACATGTGGATGAAACAATTATAATTACGGTGGAAGACAAATGTACCGAAAGCATGATGTTTCCATGCAAAAACAGTGCCACGAGTGGTGGCAGCAAACACAAGACCCTCGTATTGAATTGCATCACAGTACTCATCCGTGTACAGAAATTGATTTTTGAGCAATATCCATCGAGGCGTGGAAGTAAGGAAGGCAACAAGCTTGTCAAAGATAGCAACAACTTCATAGTTCGTGTAATCCCAAGAGCGGTTGGGAACTCGACAAATTGATATCTTCCGTAGATGACAGTCACCATGATCGTATTTGAACTCACATAGAATACCGGTGTACTCAACCTGCAGGCGATCGTTCGAGATTTTGGAAGTGAACCCAGTGGACGAGTGTACACATTCACAAGTTCCCACTCGCGGTTATGCATAATAAAACAACCCAATCTCCATTTGCGCCTGCCCAAGCCTTGCCCTCAAGTGATGGCATCTTAACATCATAAGTATCATTATCAAGCGGCATCAACTTGCACAAGGCGAGGCTTCCCTCTTCCCCGCGCCAGTCAACAGGGTCATGGCGAAGAAGATAGGGGAGATCAAACCGCTCCCGGACCCTTGGGTTCCTTGTAATGATGTTATTAGTTGAGTTGAGAGTGGTCTTGAACGAACCTGCCATGCTAGCCAAGGTGATGATGTCGCACCGACCAATGAGTTCCTCCACCACGTCGTCTTTCAGATCGGGGCAAGAATAACGGGGTCATTTCCGGCCTGTTCCCTCCATGGAGAAGATGATCGAACAATGGCAGAAGGAAGGGTGAAGGCAAATGGAGGGAGGAAGAGCATGCGACAGCAGTTTCAAATCGAGAGGGAAAGGCGAAGAGGCGGTCGACGGTTGCCAGGGTACACGAAGAGGCGCCTGGGGAGCGAACGGTTGCTACAGAGGTCACACACGGACGACAAGGGCCGAGTGAACCGCATGCACATATCGCACACACCTTGATCTAGCTGACTGAGGGAGTCCTGGATTAGGGGGTGTCCGGATAGCCGAACTATCACCATTGGCCGGACTCCTGGACTATGAAGATACAGGATTTAAGACTTCGTCCCGTGTCCGGATGGGACTTTCCTTGGCGTGGAAGGCAAGCTTGGCGATACGGATATGTAGATCTCCTACCATTGTAACCGACTCTGTGTAACCCTAACCCTATCCGGTGTCTATATAAACCGGAGGGTTTTAGTCCGTAGGGGGAACAACAATCATACCATAGGCTAGCTTCTAGGGTTTAGCCTCTACGATCTCGTGGTAGATCCACTCTTGTACTACCCATATCATCAATATTAATCAAGCAGGGTAGGGTATACCTCCATCGAGAGGGCCCTAACATGGGTAAAAACATCGTGTCCCTTGTCTCCTGTTACCATCCGCCTAGACGCACAGTTCGGGACCCCCTACCCGAGATCCGCTGGCTTTGACACCGACATTGGTGCTTTCATTGAGAGTTCCTCTATGCCTTCGCTGTCAGGAAGGATGCCTCATCCCGTCTTTAAAGACGGCACCGTTGCTAAAGGATCTTTGGCCACCGGCCAAACTCTCCGGCTAGGCGGTTTTCTTATGACCGCCTGTTCGGCCGCCGCGCCGACGATGACTTCTCGGGTCATCGAAAGCGATCTTCACGTTAACTTGGAACTCGCCGAAGCGGTTAGATCGATGGAGCTCTCCTCCTTAAGCGAGCTCTTGGATCGCGCCATCGCCACAGGAGTCGCTTCTGGACTACGATCAGATTGGGCCTAAAACCGATCCGAGAGAGATCAACTCTCGCCA
Organism: Aegilops bicornis; assembly: GCA_021605145.1. Lineage (NCBI taxonomy): Eukaryota > Viridiplantae > Streptophyta > Magnoliopsida > Poales > Poaceae > Aegilops > Aegilops bicornis. The sequence continues at coordinate 575,671,597 of CM038675.1, forward strand.
GCTACCCACCACGTTGCTGTGGTAGAGGAACAATCTGACGACTCTTCTCCTACCTTAAGGACTAGCTATGTCCGGATTCCTGACCCCTCCATGCCGGATTCCCGCGGAGGGGAGGACACCACTTAAGCCCTGAACTTAAAGTCAGGCAGCGGGCTAGATTCATTGGACAACCTCCAAGAACCCAAGCTTCCAAGTTAAGAAACTTCTTGGCCCTGAATCTTAGATCGAACGGGGTCCGAAATTCAATTCCACCCGCCCACCCAAACATAAGCGATCTATCCCAAATCCGGCAAGAGCCCGGTGAAACAGTACATCATTACTGGGCCAGATTCCTCCTGGTTATGGACAGGATAAAGGATTGCCGCGAGGAGGACGCAATCTCATTCTTATGCAATAATTGCATGGACAAGGGAATCCTAAACGCCATAAGTCATCGTGAAATTACACGCTTCAATCGACTTGGCGTCCATAATCTGAAAATCTTAGCGATGGAGAGCGCCTGGAAAACCGAAATCAAATTTTGGGATAATCTGGCCCCGAATACGACCCTAGTCCGAAATAAAAGGGTGCATCATCACCAGGCACCTGGGTTACATACCAAAAAGCAAAAGCCCCCCAAAGGGCATGGAACCGTACTGGAGGGATGGCTCAATGGACCCTGCAAAATTCATAGCACAGAGGGCGCCACTCCAACTCATAGCCTTAGAGCATGTTGGATACTACGGCAGGTGGCCAAAAGTGGCGAAGAGCTTTTAGCTCCAGAGCACCAGCCCAGCAATACCAGTACAATATCAACAGTCTTCAAGACTTTGGCATCAAATAATATGCGGAAATGAACACTCCGCAGCATTGCCGAAGTTTACCAGATAGCAACAATAAATCCATGGAGTTACACGGCTATTACCTTTAACGCCAGTGACAAACCTAAATTCCGAACAGCCCGAGAACCAGCCGCATTGGTCCTCACTCCAATAGTGGACGGCTTTCGCCTTACCAAGGTACTCATGGACGGCGGCAGCGGATTAAACCTCATCTACGAGGAAACCCTTCGAAAAATGGAAATAGACTGGAGCCGCATTGAGCAAAGCAGCACAACCTTTAGAGGAATAATCCCGATCGGGAAGCATGTTGTACAGGGAAAGATCACACTAGATGTGGTGTTGACGCCGGACAATTATAGGTCCGAGGAGGTCACATTCCAAGTGGGCCCGTTCAGCAGCGGATACCACGCTCTATTAGGGCAAGAGGCATTCACAATTTTTCAAGCTATACCCCATTACGGGTACATGAAGCTCAAAATGCCCGGACCCAACGGAATTATCACTCTCGCTAGTGACCCGGACATAGCGCTCTGCGCTGAAAATAAAACAGCCGCACTTGCCCTTGAGGCACTATCCGAAGCCCTAGCGGCAGAGGAACTCACCGTGTTGCGCTCCACGGTGAACAGGGACGATGTGATACTCGATAAGAGATCCAGGTCCACCTCTTTTAAACCAACAGACGAAATAGTCAAATTCCAAGTCCATCCAACGGACCCTACAAAAACGGCCTCCATCGGGGCACAATTAAACCCTGATGTGGACGCCAGACTACGAGAATTCCTCTGTGAAAATTGGGACATTTTTGCTCGGTACCCTTCAGACATGCCATGCCGGGGAATCCCACGCCGTGGCGAGCACAACCTAAATATCCTAAAAGGATTCAAGCCGGTCAAACAAGCTCTTGGCGTTTCTCCGAACCCAAGAGACAGGCCATGGGAGAGGAGCTAGCTAAACTATTGGAGGCGGATTCATCAGAGATATTAAACATCCGGACTGGCTAGCAAACCTAGTAATGGTACCAAAGAAGGACAAATCCTGGCGCCTATGTGTCGATTTTAAGGACCTTAACAAGGCTTGCCCAAAGGATCCCTTCCCCCTCCCCCGCATCGATCAAATTATCGGCGCTACCGCAGGTTCACGATTCATTGTGTTTCCTCGGCGCATACTCCGGCTACCACCAAATTAAGATGGCGAGCAGACCAAGCATAACGGCATTCATTACTCCATACGGCCCATTCTGCTTCAACACAATGCCCTTTGGGCTCAAAAACGCCGGCGCAACATATCAGTGCATGATTCAGACATGTCTGGCAAACCAGATCGGCAAAATAGTGGAGGCCTGGGGGCTGGCGTCGTTCTGACGTCCCCAACCGGAGGTGCAGTCCAATACGTACTTCAAATAATGTACACAGACTCCACCAACGCAGCCGAATACGAGGCCCTTCTACATGGTCTCCGGATGGCAGTCTCCATGGGCATTCAACGCCTAGAGGTGTGCGGGGTTTCAAACCTCGCGATATCCCAAATAAATGAGGAATTTGATGCGAAGGATCCGAAAATGGCAGCTTATCGCAATGCTGTCCTAAAAATGTCAGCTCGGTTTGAGGGGCTCGAATTTCACCATATAGCCCGGGATAACAACCAGGCAGCAGACGTGTTGGCACGCATTGGCGCAAAGCGCGATGGCGTCCCCCCCAACATCTTCCTAGAGAGGCATTTCAAGCCATCCATACTATGGGAGGAGAGTCCGGAAATAACAACCCGGACCCAAGCACACCGCCCACACGAACATTCCGACATAGTTGGTGGTCCCGCCAACGAAATAACACCGTCAGCCCACGCAATAATGGCAGTCATCGCCCCATGGACAGAACCATTCCTAGCCTACCTAACTAGGCAGGAACTTCTCGAGGACCAAAATGAGGCCCGCTGCATAGTGCGTCGGTCTAAAGCCTATAAGGTCCATGAGGGAGAGCTTTATAAGAAAAGCACAACCGGAGTCCTTCAAAGGTGTATCTCCGAAGAGGAAGGGCGGAATCTCCTGGCTGAAATTCATGCCGACTCGGTGGGCACCATGCCGCAGCCCGGGCCCTTGTAGGCAAGGCCTTCCGTACAGGATTTTATTGGCCGACGGCCCGAGCAGATGCTCAGGACTTAGTCCAACGATGCGTCGGTTGTCAGCTCTTTGCTAAATCAAAGCCACATGCCACCCACCGCCCTCAAAACTATACCCGTCACCTGGCCATTCGCGGTCTGGGGGCTTGACATGGTTGGACCCCTTAAAGGAGGAACCCACAAGCAAAAATACCTATTGGTCATGGTGGATAAATTCACCAAATGGATAGAGGCCAAGCACAGAAAGACGGCCGAATCCGGACCGGTGATAGACTTCATATTAGGGGTAGTACACCGTTACAGCGTCCCCCATAGCATCATCACTGATAACGTCACGAACTTCACGGCCGACGAGGTCAAACTCTGGTGCAAAAACATGGGCATCAAGCTCGACTACGCTTCAGTATATCGCGCCCAAACTAACGGTCAAGTCGAGCGAGCAAATGGTCTAATCATGAGCGGCATTAAACCCAGGCTAGTGCGGTCCCTCAAGGAATCTAACACGCACTGGGTAGAGGAGCTCGACTCCGTTCTCTGGGGGCTGCGGACCACGCCGAATCTACCGGATTCACACCATTTTTTATGGTATACGGCGCAGAGGCAGTTTTGCCCTGCGACATAATTCATGACTCACCTCGCGTGCGCATGTACGAAGAAAGAGAAGCCGAGCTCGATCGGCAGGACAGCTTGGACGCCTTGGAGGAGGAGCGTGATGTGGCAAAAGCTCGTTCCGCATTCTATCAACAGCAGGCTCCAAGATATCAAAGCAGGGAAGTACGGTCCAAAACTTACAATGTTGGCGAACTAGTTCTACGCCTGCCGGACAAGAAAAAGGATAAACTCAAGCCCAAATGGGAGGGTCCCTTCATCATCGACCAAGTCCTGACTGGCAGAGCGTACCGTCTGCGAAACGCATCGGATAACCGACTCGAGCCGAACCCATGGAACGCAGCCCGTCTCCGAAGATTCTACGCCTAGCGCCGGATATGAGTTCGTCTCCTTCCTCCGTCTATATTTTATACTTTAAGCTGTCTTTTATTTCTCTCCTTCTCCCTCCTTTTTTCCGAAGTCGTTAAAGGCTCGTTTGTGCATTGTTCGCACACACTTGACGCGCTATCCGCTCATTATACCTGGGGCTTCTTTAACGAAGCTTATTTATCACGGGCTTTATGCCCAACACATGTGTCACACTTCCGCATGTACCTTTTATTCACCATTATATGCATCGATATGACTTAAGTTTTGGCCAAGCTGGGTTGCACGGCTCTGTGCTTACCCCTCGTTCCCGATTGTTCGGCTAGGTGGTAAAGGAGCACCTCTGCGATTATTACCGCTGGGTCAGCCGGACGTGTACCTCAGACTAGGTGAAGCCAAAGCTAGCGTTCTTAAGGGAATATTGATTCGGTGAACTAAAAGGCGATTTTTATTTTTATTTATCTGCCCCGGATGCTTTTACGCTTTTTAGTCAGGACATGCACTTTAGGGCATGCCTCGAGGAAAGGAACCCCTAACGGAACTATTCTCCCTGGAAGATGTTTCTTACTAACCATGTAATATAACATAACTAGTTGGGCACTTTTCTGATAAAGCACTCATGACCCCTACGCCTGGTCTCCACGCATGCCCCGGTTTTCACATAACCACGAGGGTATTCGGACACACTCCGGACTATTGGGTCCCGAGGTTGAAGTGAAAAGGTCCAGTACTACAAACGATCTACAATCCGGCTAGAAGGCATTTTACATGTAATTTTAAATTACATAGTCAAATTGACTGATTGTATTCCTCTTCAATGCTATATAATAGGCTGTCTAGTTTACAGTCCTGCTGGGAATACTTTGCGGCCAACTCTACTTGGCCATACACTAAGCTCACAGGGGATCTCCTTCCGTCGGGCCCCACAGTCCGACCTCGGCCATGTGGTTTGGGTCATAACCGTGTACCGCGTCTTCACCATGGCCCGAGCCTCCCTGGCGCCTTGACGACAGCCGATATCTTCCATAGTCGGAAGCGCCGCGTGCTCCTGAAGCTTCTCTGCAAGCTCTCCAAGGCCTTGAGGCGGGGAGATAGATGGCCACAAAGCACAGGCAACGCCTTTCATCACCTGCCGAACTTCGTTCGATGCAGTTGCAATAGCTTCGGGAAGAAAGGTCACCCGTAGAACCGGGCATTTCCTCTGCGGGGCGACCCGTGAGCATACCTACAGACATAACTCTGTTAATTGACTTCCTCGCGAACTCTTTTTCAAAGTTCGCTCAAGCACTTACTATAAATGCCGCGGCAAGTCGCCGATTCTCCTTCACGGAGTCAGACAGCTGGGCACGAACATCCTTTAGTTCCTCACCCAGTTGGGTGTTGGCATCTTGGAGATTATTTTTCTCTTGCCTCACCCTTGTAAGCACATTCTCGCCGGCCTTCAACCGGCGCAAGAGCTGTTGCTTGTCCGGATCTAGTCCGGCGCCATCTGCAATATTATTGTCAGATTTACACACACGCCGCACTTCACAAACTATTTATCTTTTGAAGCATATATTACGGAGGGGTCTCTGTGGCTCCCCACATGGCGGCTAGTGCGGCCTCAAGTTGGGCCTTGCATTCTTCAAGCTCCACAGGAACAGTCGGGTATTCTTTTTTGTAAGATCCTGCATAACAAATGATCCTTAAATCAGTTATTCTAACTATTTTAAGTCTCGGGGGCTACTGGCATATATAACCGTCAAATTTCCTCACCCGTATGTCCTTTACATACTGCTCCGTGGCTCTGGCTAGACCATCTTGAGCGGCATGGAGGTGCGCATCTCCCGAATTGAAGGCATTCAATGCCTCTTGGGAGAAACATGCGTCACGAAGAACTGTCCGGCGGCGCCTGTGATTCATGTCACTCTCCACCTAGGAGTTGGTGGCTGACAATCTGTCGGCATCCTCTGTCGGAGGAGCATCCAACGCACGCCTCGTGCTCGCCTCCGCTTCTGGACCCGGCTTTGGAGCCTGGCTGGCGGAGGCTCGATTATAACCTCTCCGGACCACGGTCCGTGGCGCTCTTTTTCCTGAAAAGAGCACCAGCGTTAATCGCCTTCCAGGAATCAATCCTGGGACTATGGTGACGCGCCATACCGTTGCGGCGGTGTTTCGATCCGGACAGCACTTCTTTTTAGCCTGCGGAGCCGTGCTGCCCCTTGTTGGCTAGCCGCCGCGGGCTCGACCTCCTGCCTCGAAGGCACCCCCTGCGAAACACCATTGGTATACGGTGATAAAAAGTAAGCACGGATGGGTCATTATCAGAGTATTGGGACATCGGTCTCGATTACTGTGAAATTTGGAAGTATTCCGGGGTAATCGGCCGTAATGGCAACCAAGGCATTATCGATGCTCAGTTGGTGAAATACCCCATCAATCAGCTCCACCAATATGTCCGGATCCTCTTGGGAGGCTGGATCAAGGAGCCTTTCCGGATCCTCGGGTTGTGGAGGCGGGCTGTTTATGTCTTTTATGGCCTGGCGCAGTTCCTGCATCAAAATCACAAAATGAGATACCTAACCATGGGAATACGGATCGGATGTGCATAAAAGAAATGTCCGCTTACCCAGCTTCGTGGATTGTTCATAGAAAATCCGTTCAATGGGCTGACGTGGAGAAAATCTTCCTCTTCTTCCTTGTCTGGCGCGGACAAGGTCTTCACCAGATCGGTGACCGATCCGGCCCCTTACGGCCATGACGGGTGGCATCGTCCTCCCGTTGAGATCCCACATGGGGTGGCCCCTATCTTTGGGCGGTGCACCCCCGCATAATACATGTGGCCATGACACGATCATGGTCAGTCCGGAATGAGCTAACAATCTTATTCGGCTCATCGGGTAAAGGGCGTCCCTGTCGTCTTCCCCACAGGAGCTCATGGCGCCAACTTCGAGCGTTTCCTCAAAGGAGCATTGCTGAATTCGGAGACCGATCCAAACAGGATCTGGCGGTGGGGCGTCTTCTATATAAAACCATTCGAAGGCGGTCTTGGACGCCTTCTTCGGGGTTCGGATAGATATCCGGTCGGTGATGCGCCATAGTTCGGCTCCGCCCACTTAATATATTGACCCCTCATGAGAACGGGGTACAAGGCAGAATAATCTCTTCCACAGCGCAAAATGAGCCTCGACGCCCAAGAACAGTTCGCAAAGGGCCACGAAGGCCACGATGTGTAAAATGGAGGCAGGCGTAAGGTGGTGCAACTGGAGGCCGTAGAAATCCAAGAGCCCCCGGAGAAACGGATGAATTGGAAATCTGAGTCCTCTTACTAGATAAGAGACAAAGCATACCGCTCTCCTTTGCAGGGATCGGGGACACTCTCCGCTTGCTTTACGCCCTTATAGGTGGCGAGTCCGGCTCGAACCGGAACCATGAAGGCCAGCGGAAGAAATCCCTTGGTTTGGAGTGCCACTAGCTCGCTATGCGGGACTGAGCATCTCTCCCAATTTCGGGCTGAAATTTGGGAGCGCGAGAGGAGGAGCAGCGTCGGTCCATGATGGAATGGATTTTTGTCGAGGCGCTCGATGAAAGCTTCATGGAGGGGGATGGTGTGACTTAGATCTAGATCCTCGTCCCTTTTATAGGCGACTCATTTGCGCAGCTAGGGGGATAAGTGTAAAAATACCCTGGCTTTTCGCATTCATTCAAACACGTGGAAGATGGCCATTATTGGGCGTGGAAGCCAAGGAGCGCAACATTTATCAGAAGCCGGACACTATTTGACAAGTATATGGAATTTGGAGAAGAACCCGCCTCGCAATGCCGAAGACAATCTTCACGCGCCGGACTAAATAGCCATTGAAGCCTGGTTCGGGGCTCTTGAGGAGTCCTGGATTAGGGGTGTCCGGATAGCGAACTATCACCGTTGGCGGACTCTGGACTATGAAGATACAAGATTGAAGACTTCGTCCCGTGTCGGGATGGGACTTTCCTTGGCGTGGAAGGCAAGCTTGGCGTCTGGACATGTAGATCTCCTACCATTGTAACCGACTCTGTGTAACCCTAACCCTATCCTATGTCTATATAAACCGGAGGGTTTTAGTCCGTAGGACGAACAACAATCATACCATAGGCTAGCTTCTAGGGTTTAGCCTCTCTGATCTCGTGGTAGATGCACTTGTACTACCCATATCATCAATATTAATCAAGCAGGAGTAGGGTATTACCTCCATCGAGAGGGCCCGGACCTGGGTAAAAACATCGTGTCCCTTGTCTCCTATTACCATCTGCCTAGACGCACAGTTTGGGACCCCCTACCCGAGATCCGCCAGTTTTGACACCGACACTGACCGTTTCTTTTGTGTTGCCTAATCACAAACAGTTGATCTGAGTGAACCGTATGATGTATATCGCACACACCTTCATCTGGCTGCCCGTTTCTTTTGTGTTGCCTAATCACAAATAGTTCATCCAAGTGAACCGTATGCTGTGTATCGCACACCCCTTCATCTGGTTGCCCGTTTCTTTTGTTCCTCCTCATCACAAACAGTTAATTGAACTGAACCATATGCCCTTCATCGCACACGCAACTAAAACCTGAATCGTGTTTGATGCATATGTCATCGCATACGTTTTATACATTTCTGATGATTTTCATACACCACCGTTTGCGATTATTGCATCGCACACAGTTTCTCGAAGGGTCTCTGATCGTAGTGTCATGTTAGCAGCATCCTGCACTAGTGGATATCAAGTATTTCATTTTTCTTAAGAGGATGATCAGGCAAAGCATTAAGAAATTGGAGAAGCCTCCCCCAAGCTTGTGGGAGACTCTCTTCTTCAATTTGCACAAAGTTAAATATTTCCTGTAAGGCAGCTTGTTTCTTATGAGCAGGGAAATGTTTTTCAGAAAAGTAGTAAATCATATCCTGGGGACTACGCACACAACCAGGAGCAAGAGTATTGTACCAAGCTTTAGCATCACCCTTTAATGAGAACAGAAATAATTTGAGAATATAGCAATAGCAAACTTTCTCATCATGAGCAAAAAGGGTGGCTATGTCATTCAACTTAGTAAGATGTGCCACAACAGTTTCAGTTTCATAACCATGGAAAAGATCAGATTCAACCAAAGTAATTTACTCTGGGTCGACAGAGAATTCATAATCCTTATCATCAATAAAGATAGGTGATGTAGCAAACTTAGGATCACGTTTCATTCTAGCATTCAAAGATTTTTTTTCTTTATACTTGCATAATAATTTTTCTAGATCGTCTCTATCCTTACAAGCAAGAATGTCTCTAGTTGTCTCCTCATTCATAGCATAACCTTCCGGTACCTTTGGCAATTCATATCTAGGAGAACTAGTTCTAATAGGTGTTTCAAGATTTTTCATTTTCAAGCTCATCATCAGTTTCAACAATATCATGTTGTCTTACTCTAGCAATTTGTTCATCAAGAAATTCACCTAGTGGCACATTATCATCAAGCAAGGTACTAGCATCATCACAAGCATCATCCATAGCAGAAGTAGCATCATCAATAACTTGCGACATATCAGGATTAATAGCATGTGGTGGTGTTGCAAGTTTACTTATGACATAAGGTGAATCAAGTGCGAAGCTAGATGACAGTTCCTTACCTCACCTCGTCTTAGAGGGAAAAATCTTGGTCTTAGCATCCTTCAGATTTTTCATAGTGATAAATTGATAATAATCCCAAGTGTCTCAACAAATATAACTATGCTCCCCGGCAACGGCGCCAGAAAAAGGTCTTGATAACCCACAAGTGTCAGATTCAGGGTTCCGGCAAACCCTTGTGAGGTTCGAACTGTGGGGTGCACACGAAGTATTCCCTTTCCCTAGCTCGGTCGCTCAACGATATCACGGCCTAGCTCGACGAACCCAAAGAACATGAGACACAAAGATTTATACTGGTTCGGGCCACTGTTGTGGTGTAATACCCTACTCCTGTGTGGTGGTGGTGGATTGCCTCTTGGGCTGAGGACGAACAAGTACAGTGGATGAACAACCTCGGGAGGAGAGGTGTTCTTGGGCTCGATGAGCTGGTGGGTGTGAGGATGATCTGAATGATCCGTCCCCTGCTACGGTGGTGGCTAGGTCCTATTTATAGTGGCCTTGGTCCTGTTCCCAAATGTAGGCGGGAAGGGATCCCACAACGCCCAATTTTGAAGGGAGACAACTAGTACAAGCTATCCTGACAAAAGGTGGTCTTCGCCTGCCAAAGGCTCTGGTGGTGACGCTGTCGTGGGCTCTGCGATGACCTCCGTCCTGCCGTCCTGCTGGTCTTGGTCTCGTTGCACCGATATGGAAACCTTTGTGTCAGTGTACAAAGGAAGGGGCACACCTTTGTACTCCTTTACCTGTGCACGGACAGTCGAAGCCGCGCCCACGGCCGCACCGAGCAGAACAGGGGAGGTGAACCAAGGAAAAACCAAAGCCCAAGACAACCAGAGCAACGCCAAGCCCGAGATCACAAAAGAACAGAGAGACGAAGCAGGTTCCCCCCGGCAAGACCCTTGCCGGGGCAGCCTCCGCGGCCCCGGCAAGGCCCTTGTCGGGGCGGCTCATCCAACACCAGCGGAGCGCACCACCCTTGAGCCCACGGTCTCCAACACCATCAACCACGTTGGGCCAGGGCTCGGGAGGCACCTCCATGGTGGCATGCAGATCTTTGTGAAGACAAGGAATATTCAAGATCAAATGAGGATTAAAAGACAACGATCCTCGGCAAGATCCTTGCCGAGGGGAGCCAAAAGGCCCCCAGCAAGATCCTTGCCAGGGACGACAGCACGCCACACCGAGGCCCTTGCCGGGCCACCCGACAAGGCCCTCACCAAGGGCGCCAGCAGGGCCACTTCCAGGCCCACACCAGCCAAGTCTCCACCGCCGTTCGCATGCAGCTGCCAGCCCAACCAGCTGGGCAGGCACCTGCGTGGCAACATGCAGCTCCCAGGCCAAATCAGCAAGCGCCTGCATGGCGGCATGCAGATCTTCGCGAAGACTTTGCCACCGTGCCACCTCAGCTCCCTGCCTGCCTACATGGCGCCACATGCATCGCTGACCAGGGGGCGTGTCGAAGCAAGGAGGAGCGGCGACGGACGGGACGGGCCTCGTTCCCGTCCTCGATAAAGCAAGGGGACACCTAAGCGATGCATTAAATGCGTCTTGTCACATGTCTGACGATAAGCTTGTAGCATCAGACGCCTTTCCACCTCCTGTGTGCCACTGTGGCAGCCCCTTTCGACTATAAAAGGAGGCCCATGGCGTACTGGAGAAGGATTTGGCTCTTTGGAACGGCCCAACCACCGTAGCTAGTTGGAAGGCTCAAGAACACTCAATACATCCACCAAAGCAGGACTAGGGTTTTTACCCATCCTCGCAGCCCGAACCTGCGTAAACGATCCTTGTGCTGATTACTAATCCTGCTCTTCTCACAACCCTGCGCCCCGGCAACCTTAGTAGGGATTCTTGTGATCCCATAGGTGTCGTTTCCCACCGACATCTTTGGCGCGCCAGGAAGGGGGCGCAATTGTGAGAATCTGGTCTAGCAGTTAGCCTAGCGTTTCTTCATCGCCATGGCTCCCAAGAAGAAGACGACCAAAAGGACAGCGCTACCTGCAAGCGTGAAGGGAGCCAGAGCGGCGACAAGAAAGCTAAGTCATGATGAACCTTTGAGTATTTCCTTTTTTATATATAAGGTTATCATCCTTAGAGATCCTGCCTATGTACGGAAAACCTGCACGCAAAGGGGCCCTCCTGCGATTGGCAACGCCCTTGTTCTGTTTTGAGTCCGCTCAACAGCTCAAGCGGCTGTGTCAAGAGTGGCGGGGTAGCCTTCCGCACCTGGCAATGTTCTCGATTCTGACTCGAGTTAAGCTCGACAGTTCGGGCGGCCGCGTTAAGGACGGTAAGGTGGTTCGCCCGGCAGAAAGCACACCCGGCAGGACAATGGGGATCCGTCCCCACGACGCCGCCCTGGGTTTACGCGCCGGCAGGCCTACCTAGTTACGTAGGGTGGACATACAAAGGAAAATTGAACAGGAAAATAATGTGCATAATATCAAAGTACTGCAGAAGTTATATTAGATTGCTTGTTGCTGCAGTTCTAACTAAAGATAAAAATCGTCTTGGTTGTGAACTTGCAGCAACGAAAAGAAACGGGGTGCCTAATCCCGGTGCTGGCCCTCCACCCTCAGAATTCCGCTGACACCGCTGATGACGGGCATGATGCGCTCCCTGAGAGGCGCGAGGTCAGTATCCTCCGGCAAGCTCTCCAGCGCGGCATCGAAGTCGAGGTCGGGGTACCAGTACGCCACCTTGGTGAGAACCTTGGTCATGGCGCCCTGGCAAAGCCTCCGGGCCTCGTCGGCCAGCTAAGCCGCCCGGTTGGCGTGAAGCCGCTCCAAAGCACCGATGACCTTCTCAAAGAATAGGGTCAGGCTGCAGTTGGCGCTCACACTCTGCTTCGGGCGTACCACACAACTGGCATCCCCATCGTGGCCAGCTGTGCGGTGGCCTGGTTGGCAACGGTGGCGAGGCGATCGAGCCAGCGGTTCTCGCCCTCCACGTGCTCCTTGAAGTTGAGGGCCTCGTTCTTTCGCATCTGCTTCTCGGTCTCCAGGTTTTTGGTCAGGGTCCCTTCCTGGGCCCTGGCCTTCGACAACATCTTCTCGAGACCCTCCAGTTTTAGCTTGAGGTATTTGATGGAGTTGTTGGCCTCGGAGAGCTCCCCGGCCTGCTGACGGCCGCGCCCTGCACCTCCGTCAAGGCGCTGTTGAGCGTGTCCTTCTCCTGGGACAGCTTCAGGGCCTGCTCCTTCAGCTCATCCCGCTCCACCTCAAGCTCCTTCACCTTGCCGGCGTGAACCAGAGCCTCGGCATCGAGTGTCTCTTTGTGCCTCTGCTCCAGCTCTTGGGTTCACTGCATGACAAGCTTCTCCACCTCCTTGTCCTTGGCGTGGAGTTTGGCGTCGAGGTCCGCCTCGCGCTTGGCGAGGTCCTCCTCCTGGGAGTTCAGTGCAGCCTGGTGCTGGGTCCGGGTGGCCTCGGCTGCCGCGGCCAAGCCCTCCGCCGCCTCCTGGGCCTTCTCGATGTCGGCCAGCTTCATGGTGAACTCCATGTCGCGCTTGGCCAGCTTGCCCTGGGCGGTCTTCAGCTCTTCGCTAGCTTGGCGGAACCAAGCCTGCGCCACGGCGATGCGCACCTTGAGGTCCGCCTCCGCTTGGTCAACCGTTACCATCCTGGACTTGGCCTTGTCCAGGCGGGCGCGATGGAGCACTTGGAGCCTCCAAAAGTTGGCACCCATGGCCTGGAGGATCCGCTCCTCCTGGGAGCCGTCACCACCTGCGCTCGGCTCGTCGATGACTTCGAGCCCCGCGGCGGCAAGCACTTCATCGTCAAACACCTCTCCCTCGACGGGCGTCCTGGTGCTCGACACACCTGGAAGGTGGACGAACAAGTCATCACTCACCCTCAGGTACTTGCCGGAGCCAAAGGCGGCGGAGGAGGAAGGCTAGTAATCAACCACCTCCTCCTTGGAAGCGGCCTAGACGGCCTACCCGGGAGGTCCCTTGCCGGCCTCCTCGGCAGTGGCCTTGCCGGGCTCCTCGGCAAGCCCCTTGGCGGCGTCCTCAGCAGCGCCCTTGGCGGCCTCCTCGACGGTGATCTCATCGGCCTCCGTCGTGGCGGCCTTGGCGACGTCCTCGATGATGGCGTCCACGTCCCCTGGGTCCACCGAGGAGTGATCTGGGCACCAAAGGAGGGAATGAGGCAAGGCCAAGACCAAGGGTCAGAAAGAAAAAGGAACGGGGACGAAAGGCGAACAACTTACCAGTGCTAGGCTGGGAAGCAGAAGTCCCTTCCCCGCCAACATTTGGCGCCGAGGCGAAGCCACCGGCGCCCGAGTTCTCCTCCTCCTCCTCCTCCATATGCGTGGGCTCGGTGCTCGGCGCCCTTGCCGGGGACGCCCCTCGGGGCGGCGTGGTCGATGGGGGCGGCGTGTTGGGAGTAGCCCTCTGTGGCTCCTCCTGCCGCAGCTCTCCTCCTGCGCACCCGACGAGGTTAGTACCAAAGCGTCGTACCCCCCGACACATGTCGACGAGGGGAGAGTGATGGACTTACGCTGGGGGATGTGCCGGGGGCTGCTGTCCGGGCTGCTCAGCACCACTAGTGGCGCCCTTGAAGTACCCGCCGGGGCTGGCCGCCCGCCGAGGCCTTGGCCCTCTTCACCCTCTGGGCCAGCGTCTCCGCGTCCCTGCAAAGGCGGGAAAAAATCAACACAAGCGGCACAGATTGAGGAGACGGAGATGACAGAGAGGAACAGGATACTCACTCATCGTCCACTTCCTCCTATGTTGCCTTCCTCTTTCTTCTGGGGCTGAGTGACCCGAAGTCGAAGGTGACCCCATGCGACCTGGGGATGATGCAGCCCGTGGGGCGCCCCCAGTTGAATAAAACCAAAAAATGTCACCTGGCACCGTTGTTGAAGAGGTCTTGGGGTAGCTCAAGATGCGTGCTGAAGGAGTCGCTCCTCACGAGCCGCCAAGATCCTGAGCCTCGGGAGGCTCTAGGAGGCCAGGAGGCTCGTGAAGGTTTGTCGCCATCTCCGCCAGGACAACGTGGTGCCTGGCCTCCTGAGCCACCAGAATGCTCCGCAAGTGGCACTGGACGGTGACAGCCGCGTTCGGCAAGCCGAATGGCATGCGAACATAGCTATGAGGTGGACCGTCGCACCAACCAACGCGCGAAGGCCAGAAACCCCTGAGATGTGGCCCTGTTGAGCCCTGGAATGTCAACGCGGGCGTGTAGCTCGTCGTCCTCGCCAGGACAAGGAGCTACACTAGGTGGTAGGTGGCGGTCGCCGCTCATGGCTCGTGCCTCTTGAAGCTCCTCGGTCGCCTTGGTGATGAACTCCTGAGCACCAGGCACCCCGTGCCTCATGCCCTGATGCGGGAAGCGTGCGGCGAAGCACGCCTCCATGTGGTGCCCGAACGCCTCCCTCGTGACGTTGTCTAGGTCTGAGGCCTTGCAGAAGAGAGCCTCCGAGCCCAGCCTGAGGAGGGTGTCGGGCGCGCCTTCCTATGCAAGGGAGGGAGGCGCCCCGTCCGTGGGTGCAAGTCCTGAGGTGGTGCCACTGGAGATGCCATTATCCTGAGGCCCTTGCCAGAGTAGTTGCTTCTTCTTCTTGGGGACAGCCTCAGGGGGTAGATGGCACCTTCGTTGTCTGGGTCCTCGACCGCTGCAGCTTGGTAAGCGTACTCGAGGGAGCACACCGCGTCCTTTTCCTCGCGGGCGACCGTGATGACACCGCGGCTCCCTGGCATCTTGAGGACGTTGTAACCATGATGAGTCACTGCCAAGAACTTGGCCAGGGCTGGATACCCGAGGATGGCATTGCACGATAGGTGAATGTGGGCGACGTCAAAGTCAATGAGCTTGGTGCGGTAGTTCTCGCGCTTTCCAAAGGTGACAGGGAGGCGGATCTGCCCTATCGGGGTGGTGGAGCTGTCGGTCACTCCTGAGAAGGGCTTGGTGGGCTGCAGTTGATCATATGGCACTTGGAGGTAGTCGAATGTGTTGATGGAGAGAACATTGAGTCCTGAGCCACCGTCGATGAGGGTCTTGGTGACTTGGACGTTGCTGATGATGGGCGAGCAGAGCATCAGGAAGGCGCCAGCAGTTGCTGCGCACTTGAGCTGGTCAGACGAGCTGAAGGTAATGATGCACTTGGACCACCTGAGTGGGCGCATGGCCTCGATCCTAGGGACAGCTGCATTCACTTCACGAGCAAACTGCTTGAAGATGCGCTGGGAGGCTGGGGCCTGAGCACCGCCCAAGATGCAGGCGATGGCGCGCGGCTCCTGGAAGCCCCCAGCCCCCTTGTCCTGGTGATGGTCATCGTTCCTCCTCGGCGGCGGTGGCAGTGGAGGAAGGCCAGCCTTGCCTTGAGGACGGTCCTCACGAGGTTGATCCCTCCAGGCGCCCTCGCGAGGCTGGTCCTGCCAGCGATCCTCACGAGGCTGGTCGCGCCACTCCTGGCGGGGGCCTCGGTCATCCCAGCGTCCTCCACTTCGTCCTCCCCCTCGGTCCTAGCCTCGATCGTTGCGCTCGGGGCGTCGACCGAAGCGCCCATCGCGGATGGCCCTGAGCTCTTGATAGTCGTTGGTGTTGTGGATGTGTACGTTGTGGAAGGCGCAGAACGGGCGGCTGCCCTTGGATGACTCCGGGTGGTCGCGGCCGCGCTTCATCTCTGGCTCAGTCACGAGCACGGCCGCTCCCTTGCGTTTCACATCCTTGGCCTTGGTCTTCTTGTCTTCTGGGTCGGCAGCTGGAAGCTCGAGGAGGGAGAGGCACCCCTCCTCAGCTCTCGTGCACTTGGTAGCCAGGTTGAACATCTCCAGAGCCGTGCACGGGTCTTCATGGATGGCGAGATCCTCCTTCAACTTGACGTCGCGGACGCCATCAGAGAACGCGGAGATGATGGCCTCGTCCGTCACCTGGGGGATCTTGAGGCGAACGCTGTTGAAGCGTTGGATGTACTTCTGCAGGGTCTCTCCTAGCTGCTGCTTGATGCGCCGTAGGTCGCCCGCGGCCGGCGGGCGGTCGCCAGTTCCCTGGAAGTTGCCGACGAAATGCTCGCGCATCTCGCCCCAAGAGGAGATCGATCCCATGGGCAAGTTCAGGAGCCACGAGCGTGCGCCATCTTTTAGGGCCACGGGAAACCAGTTCGCCATGACCTTCTCGTCGCCATTGGCCGCCTCGATGCCCAGCTCATAGAGCTGCAGGAACTCAGTAGGGTCGGGGGTGCCGTCATAGCGCGGAGGCAGGTCAGGCTTGAACTTCCCGGGCCAGACGATGCTATGCAGCTGAGGAGTGAAGGGGCGGCAGCCTGCTGTAGTAACTAGAGCCCGTCGCGGGAGCGGAGCCTGGTCTTTGTATCCGCGTGCCGCCACCACGGGTGGCGCACGGTCTTGACGCAGGGGTGGTGGGAGTGTAGGAGCACCTTCTTGCGGCCGAGGGACCTCCCGGCAACTTCCTCCTTCATGCGCGGGCGCCCTGCACCATGGGTGACACCATGGGGCCGCGCGCCTTGGCGCGACGGCAACGTCTTGACATGGAGGTGGTGGAGGCGCTCCATGGGCTACGTCACCCGCAGCAGGAGGCGGTCGAGGCAGCGAGAGGGACGGCGCAGGAGAGCCCCCAGAGGTGCAGACAAGCTCAGCGATGCGGTCCAGCCAGTCCTTGTAGAGGTCGTCGACGGGGCGGTAGCGCAGGAGCTCACATGCCGTGAGCAACGCGGCCTGCGCGTCCATGGGCCCGCGGCGAGCATAAGACGACGAGATGGCCGGAGTCAGCGATGGGGTAGCGGTGCGTCTGTCCTGCCGCACGGAGGGGTGCAGCGATGAGCCCTGGTGCTCGTTCCCCGCTGGGCCGATGGCGGCGTTGGCTGCAGGTGATGGAGAGTGACGGGGAGGCCCACCGACGGGCGTCGTCTGGGCGATGCGAGCGTTGAGAGCGGCCCGGTGCTCAGCGTGGGCTCGACGAGCATCATCCATGGAACTGGCGGAGCAGTGGAGCGTGGATCGACGAAGGAAAAGCTTCGGCGCACCCCTACCCGGCGGGCCAAATGTCGGATTCAGGGTTCCGGCAAACCCTTGTGAGGTTCGAACTCTGGGGTGTGCATGAAGTATTCCCTCTCCCTAGCTCGCTCGCTCAACGATCCCACGGCCTAGCTCGACGAACCCAAAGAACACGAGACATAGAGATTTATACTGGTTCGGGCCACCATTGTGGTGTAATACCCTACTCCAGTGTGGTGGTGGTCGATTGCCTCTTGGGCTGAGGATGAACTAGTACAGTGGATGAACAACCTCAGGAGGAGAGGTGTTCTTGGGCTCGATGAGCTGGTGGGTGTGAGGATGATCTGAATGATCCTTCCCCTGCTACGGTGGTGGCTAGGTCCTATTTATAGTGGCCTTGGTCCTCTTCCCAAATGTAGGCGGGAAGGGATCCCACTGTCGGTGTCAAAACCGGCAGATCTCGGGTAGGGGGTCTCGAACTGTGCGTCTTAGGATCGAAGGTAACAGGAGACAGGGCACGTTGTTTACCCAGGTCCAGGCCCTCTTGATGGAGGTAATACCCTAATACCCTACTTCCTGCTTGATTGACTTTGATGAGTATAGGGGTTACAAGAGTTGATCTACCTCGAGATCGTAATGGCTAAACCCTAGACGTCTAGCCTGCATGATTATGATTATGATTGCCTCTATGGACTAAACCCTCTGGTTTATATAGACACAGGAGGGGGCTAGGGTTGTAGAGAGTCGGTTTATAGAGAAAGGAATCTTCATATCCAAATGCCAAGCTTGCCTTCCACGCCAAGGGGAGTCCTATCCGGACACGGGGGAACGCCTTCCGTCTTGTATCTTCATGGCCCACGTCACATAGCCCGGACGCCCGAGGACCCCTTAATCCAGGACTCCCTCCGTAGCCCCTGAACCAAGCTTCAATGAAAATATGTCTGGCGTGCAGATTGTCTTCGGCATTGCAAGGCGGGTTCCTCCTCCGAACACTTCAAAGTAGTTGATTACCAAAACTATATCCGGCTCCATACAATAGTTACAACCCTGGACCACAAGGGCAAAACACTTAAACAAAAAAGACGATATGTCTTCACTGATAGTTTTGCTGGCAAGACGTTACGTCTGGCCTCTTTATTATTTCATATCGCTTTTCAATCCCCCGTTTCGCGTTTCGAGACGCAGCCCCCGGTGACACATCTTGTCAAAATAGAGATCATGTCCTCTTATCACGGGATTCTCATCAATACGGGTTTGGGTAATCCAACCATGCCGTTCGCGCGACCCCTTGGGAATAGGTGAGTTTTAAGGCTCGTGGGGGACGCTCTATATTCACCGCCTTTATAAGGAGATAAGAATCCACCTTTTTCACCCCACGCCTTCTTCTTCCTCAGCCCATCCTCGAGCTCCAGCACCCAAGTTCCAAGCTTTTTCTCCCCTCCGCAACTCTTTCGACCATGGTCGGTCTCAAGGCAAGTGGATGGCTTCTTCTGTCATGGAGGAGAACATCAAGGAGCTGCGGGAGGCGCGGTATTTAACCGCGGAAATCAAACACAGGATTCCCGATCCGGCGCAGGTCATCCCCACTCCGGGGCCCGGAGAGAGGGTGGTGTTCATCCCCCACTTCCTCCGCGGACTCGGATTCACCCTCCACCCCTTTGTGAGGGGTCTCATGTTCTACTACGGGATGGATTTTTACGACCTGGCCCCAAATTCGTTCCTCCACATCTCGGCATTCATCATTGTGTGTGAGGCCTTCCTCCGCGTCCCTCCACACTTCGGCTTATGGCTCAAGATTTTCAACGTGAAGCCGAAGGTGGTTGAGGGGCAACACGCGGACTGCGGTGGCGCCATGGTGAGCAAGCTCCCCAAAGTCAACTGGCCAAAGGGAGTCTTCGTGGAAACCGTCAAGATATGGCAACCGGAATGGTTCTATATCACAGAACCCCGTGGCCCTAGGTGGGAAGCCGCTCCAGCCTTCAGATCCGAACCCCCGTTGAGGCTCACATCCTAGACCGACAAGGGTCTGGACTGGGGGTCGGTCAATGAAGTTCTACTGCTGCAGAAACGCGTCCAAGGCATGATAGTGAAGGAAATTACCCTTGCTGACGTGATCCAAGTGATGCTAATCCACCAAACACTTCCCTGCCAGCGGCGGCCACTCAAGATGTGGGAGTTCAATCCGGAAGGGCCTCGGACCTACAACGGTTCTATAGCACAATGCGTAAGGGGATCTGGAAGCTGCTTTTTAAGAAGCAGAAGTCGTGGCCAAAGTCATCAGACGACACCGGCCTCGACTACAACCATCCGGCCTCCGAGGTAAATTCTAAAACCTCCGAGCATCAATTGGTTCGTCCATCCAAAGGAGAAGTATTGAGTAGTCTATCCCCAAACAGGTCTGGATCAAGAAGGCGGAGCAGATCTGGTGTCCGGCTTCACTCCCCGAGAACCCAGCCGATCCTCTACTAATGAGGATGCTGGTCCCGGCGCCTTACCAGGCGTCGGTATAGAAGGGCAAGAAGAAGAAGGGAGAGGAGGGCACTTTGGACGCAGTGTCCAGAGAAGCTGATGCCCAGTCCTCTCACGAGGGCGACGACAATGACGACGAGGATGAGGAAGAAGAAGATCCTCCCCGCAAGGGCAAGAAGAGGGCGGCCTCCGAAGACCTGGAGGCCGAAGCATCCAAGAGGGACAAGATTACCCTCTCCGATGACTCGGAGTTAGACGCCGAAGCCATCCCGAAGCACCATCGCCGGACCAAGCCCCAAGCCGACTCATAAGTAGTCCGGGATTTTTCACATACATGCAGTCTCTATGAACTGTAATGATAACTCTAAGTTCTATTTTTTTAGTCCGGCCCACGATCTTCCCCAGCTATCCTCATCCTCGGGGGATCTGCCTCCGGAGATGCTGGAGAGCGAGTTGCCTCCACTAGCTTCCCCGCCACCTAGGGCAGATGATGCTGGGGTGTCATCCCATAGACCCTCCCCGAGCCTTGAAGAGACGCGGGGCGGCGACTTAACGGCGCCGGAGGGCAATGCCTCGGCTGCCAAGGGGCTGGGGGGTACGGCCCCCTCGGAGACCGGCGACGGGAGCCCCAGTCAATCCGTTCCCCAGCCGCATACTACTCCGTAGACCCACGCGGCTCAGGGGTCTAGTGAGAGACTCCCTGAAGGAGAGAGGGGAGCGGCGACCTCTACTAATCCGGAAGCGCCGAATACCACGGCGGACGCACTGCAAAGTGCATCCGTCCTGGATGAGCACCGCATCCTGATGGGTACGGTGGCTGAGAAGATTCAGTCCGCCAAGAGCGGGCTGGACGAAGCCTTCACCAGCCTGCTAGTAGTCTTCGAGGTACGCAATGTAATGTTTTTGATCATTTTTATGAGAAATATGCCTGTATATAGATAGTAGCCCCTGAGACTCTATTCGGTTTTTTGAAAGAAAAGCGAGCAGAGGATCAATAATCAGTTGTCAGGTGGTAACATACTATTTTATTTGGATTAAAAAAGGCCTCTCTGTTATCGTCGACTGCCCAGTCTGCGGAAGTTTCCGAACTCAAACGGAAACTGGAGCGAGCCGATGAGGACCTAGTCCTTGTTAACACGCGGCTCGACCAGGCGCAAGGTATAAAATACATATTACTTTATGCCTATTTATGTCAGTGTTCTGTGGAAGTTCAAGAGCTACAATGCGCGTGTTTGTATAGATGGTGTTGCCGCGGTTGAGACCCTCAGGGTTGAGCTTTCCCAAGCCGAGGAGCAAGCGAGGGTAAGCAAGGCGGCCGCTGATAAAGCGGTTGCGGGTTTAACGGCCGAACAGGCCGCCCGGCGCCGTTTTGAGGAATGGGTGACCGAGGTGGAGCAGAAGCTCAAGGACACCGCCCGCAAGTGCGAATCCTTGGAAGAGGAAAATAAGGCGAAGGGGATCAAACTCGCCAAGGCCATTCAAGACGCCAAGGAGGCGCGGTCCGAATCCCACGCAACGCGCGAGGAAATCCGTCAAGCCGGACAGATAGCAGCTGGTAAGCCCTTTCTTTTACAGGGTAAATTTGGGGATCAGAGGTATGCCTTACTTAATCAACTGTGGAGTTCTCCAGACGCATATGCGGATCTGTCGAAGAGTGCTGCGGACGCCGCCCAATTCTTCCGGGCCCAGGAGGGGTACACGACGGAGCAGCACTTCTGGTCACAGTTTACGGGGCAGGAGCATCCCGCACTGCTAAATGACCAGATGGCACAATGGGCAGAGCTGCATAAGATGTCCAGTGCGGCCATGGAGGACGTCATTGTAACGCCCCGGATTCGATGCGCCAGGTGTCTGCCAGTTATTCGCCGTCGTTGCCATGTCATGTGCTTGCGTGTTGCACTTTGCCATGTCATCATCTGCATTTCATATCATGTCATCATGTGCATCGCATTTGCATACGTGTTCGTCTCATGCATCCGAGCATTTTCCCGTTGTCCGCTTTTCCAATCCGGCACTCCTATGTCTCCGGCGCCCCTTTTACCTCTTTTCATGTGCGGGTGTCAAGCGTTCTCGGAATGCCCCGAGGTTTGTCAAGCGGCCTTGGTATAGCACCGTAGACCGCCTGTCAAGTTTCGTGCCATTTGGAGCTCGTTTGATAATCCAGCAGTTAACCTGCATCCGTAAAAGCCTCCTTCTCCTTGCAGCCCAACACCCTTTCTACGTTGCCCAAAACCCACCAAACTCCTCTCCATGCTCGGTCGTTCGATCACGATCGCGTGGTCAAAACCGCACCTCATTTGGACTCTCCTAGCTCCCTCTACCTATAAATATGTGCCTCCCGAAATTCATGGATCATTCCACCCGAAACCCTAGAAATCCGCGCACGGACATGTCGGCGACGGCGGACATGTCCGTTCCACCACCGCCGCCGCCCAGCGCCCGATGGCGCCGCCCGCGTGTACGCGGCTCCCTCCGCGCGCGCGGAAACCCATCCAGGCCAGCGGGCCCTCGCGCCGCCGCCGCGCCGCGCCGCCACCGCGCTTCGCCGAACCGCCTCGCGCCGCGGATCTCGCGCCCGGCCGCCCGCCGTTCCGGCGGTTCCGCCGACCCGCGCCGCCTCGGCGATCGGCGCCGACGCCGCCCGCCCGACCAGCGGCCTCGCCTCCTGCAAACCGCCTCGGCTCCTCGCCGGGCCGGCGCCTCCGTCCGCCGCCTCAAGGCGGCCTCGCCCGCGCCGGCCTCGGCCGCTCCTCGGGTCCGCGCCGGATCCGGCGAGATCCGGCGGACCCGCCTCGGATCCGCCATCCCCGACCTCGCCGGAGACCTCCCCGGCCTCTTCTCCGGCGAACCTCGCAATCCGCGCCGCGGTTGACTTCTTTCCCCCCCTCCAAATCCACCAAGTCCCCGAAATTGTTGCATTTTTGTTGCATTTTCATGATGCCATAACTCTGCATCTGTAGCCCCATTTTGCGCGTATAATATATCAAAATGTTCGCCTCGAAGAGTAGATCATTTCATCTCATTGCATAATTTTGATTTGAGATCATCTTGATGCCCTAAATGCTGTTAGAAGAGTGCTATGTGATGTTAGTTTCTGATTTTATCAGAACTTGCACTTTGTCATTTTGCCATGATTGATGTGTGCATCCTATGAACTTGAGTCCTACATGTGTTTTGTAATATGCCATGCCATATTTCCAGGGGTGTATTCCATGTATATTTGCGAGCAATTTGGTGACTAGCACAAGCATGCAAACTAGGTGTCTTGATGTTGCTGATTTCAGCCCTGTTTTGCTTATATTTTTCTGCCATGTTAACTTGATGCTACAGAGAGATCCATGCATATTTTGAGATACTTAAGTAATGATGTTTTGTTATACATGTCTTGCTATATCCATCCATGCCCTTGTTTGCAATTATGGAGTGTCATAGCTTGAGTCAATCGAGCTCTACTTTTGCTACAAAATGTTCCTGGCAGATTGTTTACATGTTATTCAATTTTGCCAAGGTTGTTGTAGTTGATCCTTGCATGCTATCTTATTGTTATTGCCATGTATAGTTGCTATGCCATGTCTTGTTACTGTTGGGTACCTTGCCATGCCATGTATTGCTCTGTGGTGAGTGGTTCGAGCTCACCAACATGCCTACTTATCGTTGTTCCTGCCATGTTCAAATATGTAATATAACTTGCCATGTTTACATGGGTGCTATCATATTTTCTGGTCCTTTTTGGCCTATGGTCAATAAGGGACTTTTGTTCTATGCTTTGAGTAGATTCATGCCATGCCTTTGTTTTCCATGTTAACTTCCTGTAACATGTTGTCTGATAGCTCTAAACATTGCAACCTAATGTTATTTCTGCCAATGCCTGAAACTGTTAGTATTTGCAATCTTGCCATGTCATTTTGAGCATGTTTTAGTCATTTCTGGAGATAGCTCAGTGTTCATGTTTTGTAATGCTTTACCTGTACATCATGCCCATGCCTTTTGTTTTCATATTGTGATGCTGTAGCTTATTGTTTTGATGCTTGCAATATGCCTACTTGCTGTTTTGGACAGATTGTTGTCTTAACTTGTATAGGGTGTATGTGTTGATCCGTTGTTCGCTTTTGAGCTGCGGTTTCTATATGAAACTTGCTTGATTTTGCATGTAGTTTCATATTATCATGTTGCACCCTTGTTTTGAGGTGTTTTCTTGGTGTTTGTATACATTTTGCATCAATGCCATGCTTATCTTGTTTTGCTCATATCTTCTAGACCGTAGCTCCGAATCTAATGAACTTTATATGTAACTTGACTAGAATTTCGTGTAGATCATCGTGGTGCATCTTAAATTGCTGTTTAACAACTTGAACATAAAGTTATTCAGATCTGGACCTATTTCGAAATTTGCATATGAGGACTTACCGGAATTGTTCTATGTTGTTTCCGGCCTCATTTAAACTTGCTTTGATGTGTTGCTCTTGTTTACATCATCTTTTGCCATGAGTAGCCTCATATAGATTTTTCATGCATCATGCTTGGTTGTGCATCATGCCTTGTTCGTGTGTGGTGTGTTTACTATGTTGTGTGCTTCTTCTTGTTAGTTCCTGTTTCGTTGCGATCGTGAGGATTCGTTCGTCTACGCTTGGTTCGGCTTCATCCATTCGTCTTCTTCATGGACTCGTCCTTCTTCCTTGCGGGATTTCAGGCAAGATGACCGCTACCCTTGATCTCACTACTATCATTGCTATGCTAGTTGATTCGTTCTATTGCTATGCTGCGCTACCTATTACCTGTTTATCAAGCCATCCCAAATTGCCATGTCAGCCTCTAACCTTTTGCACCCTTCCTAGAAAACCGTTGTTTGGCTATGTTACCGCTTTGCTCAGCCCCTCTTATAGCGTTGTTAGTTGCAGGTGAAGATGAAGTTTGTTCCTTGTTGGAACATGGAGATGTTGTTCCTTGTTGGAACATGTTTACTTGTTGGGATATCACAATATATCTTATTTAATTAATGCATCTATATACTTGGTAAAGGGTGGAAGGCTCGGCCTTATGCCCGGTGTTTTGTTCCACTCTTGCCGCCTAGTTTCCGTCATATCGGTATTATGTTCCCGGATTTTGCGTCCCCTAACGCGGTCGGGTGATTTATGGGACCCCTTGACAGTTCGCTTTGAATAAGACTTTTCCGGCAAGGCCCAACATTGGTTTTACCATTTGCCTCACCACCACCTATTTTTCCCTTGGGAGTCGTCTCTCGAGGGTCATCGTTCTTTAGCCCCGGGCCGGTGCTTCTCTAAGTGCTTTGGTTCGAACCGAAACCGCTGGGAGCCACCTTGGGGCAACTTGAGGATTGGTTTTACTCGTAGCCTGTCTCATCCGGTGTTGCCCTGAGAACGAGATATGTGCAGCTCCTATCGGGATTGTCGGCGCATCGGGCGGTCTTGCTGGTCTTGTTTTATTGCTGTGAAATGTCTTGTAGCCGGGATTCCGAGACTGATCGGGTCTTCCCGGGGAGAAGGAATATCCTTCGTTGATCGCGAGAGCTTATCATGGGCTAAGTTGGGACACCCTGCAGGGTATAAACTTTCGAGAGCCGTGCTTACGGTTATGTGGCGAGATGGGAATTTGTTAATGTCCGGTTGTAGAAAACCGAAGTTGATCTTAATTAAAATACACCATCCGTTTGCGTAATCGTGAGTGTCTCTTTTCGGGGTTGATCGAGAGGAGAACACGGTTTCTTGGGTTATGTCTGACGTAAGTAGGAGTTCAGGATCACTTCTTGATCATTACTAGTTGACGACCGTTCCTTTGTTTCTCTTCTCGCTCTCATTTGCGTATGTTAGCCACCATATATGCTTAGTCGCTGCTGCAACCTCACCACTTTACCCCCTTCCTTACCTTTTGAGCTTTGCTAGTCTTGATACCCATGGTAATGGGATTCTTGAGTCCTCGTGGCTCACAGATTACTACACCACCAGTTGCAGGTACAGGTTTGCGATGATCATGACGTGAGAGCGGTGTTGCTTGTCCTGAGTTCTTGTTCTGCTTCTTCGATCAGGGGATAGGTTCCAGGTCGGCAGCCTGGGCTAGCAGGGTGGATATTGTTTGAGTTTCTGTTTATGTTTCATCTGTAGTCGGATGTTGATCTTGTACTTGATGTTGATGTATTCTTGTGGCATTTGTGCCTTCTGTATGTATCCCCATCTATTATGTAATGTTGATGTAATGATATCCACCTTGCAAAAGCGTCCCAATATGCGGGTCTATCCTTGGTGGGACCGTCGAGTTCCTTTTGGATAGGGTCGCATATTGGGCGTGACAAGTTGGTATCAGAGCCTCGACCGACCTTAGGAGCCCCCTTGATTGATCGTGTAGTTCGGCCGTTGTTGAGTCTAGAAGAAAACTATTTTCGGAGTCTAGTTATATCGGAGAGTAGGAATTCTTTTTACTCCTCTGCCCCTTCGTCGCTCTGGTAAGGAATCTTGACGTAGGTGTTTTGAACTACTCCTCTTCCCATTCAATTTTTCTTTAGGATCACGCAGTTGGCTTTCCGATCGTTTGGCCCTCAGCTCTTTTTATTCGGTGCATTTCTCGTCATGGTGATTCGACCCTCTTTGTTTTGCAAGTTCGATCCTCAGTTCTTCCTCCGACATCGATGTTGTTTCTCTGTCCGAAGTTGTCCTTGTTTTTCCCACCCGCCCTCCCTTCTTCCTCTCGGAACCGGAGTCTGTAATCGAGTATCCATCCTACTCGTGCGAAGTCTTTGCTTTCATTCCTCAATGATTTCAACCGGTGTTTTCTCTTCAAGATATTCGTTGGTTTCCCCTTCCAGTTGCCTTTGTTTTTCCCGCCCTCCCACCCTATTATTCCCGGAGTTCGAGTTTCTTCCGACCATAAATTCCATTCGTGTGGAGCCTCTTCAGTCTTTCGTCAATTATTTCAACCGGTGAATTCTCTCTTGTTCG
Source organism: Aegilops bicornis (assembly GCA_021605145.1). Classification (NCBI taxonomy): domain Eukaryota; kingdom Viridiplantae; phylum Streptophyta; class Magnoliopsida; order Poales; family Poaceae; genus Aegilops; species Aegilops bicornis. Next base: position 575,698,506 of record CM038675.1, read on the forward strand.
TCATTCTTCATCCCTTTCTTTTTCCGGTGGATTCAATTCTAGTTTTTTCGGGTTGATCGTATTCTTTCCCTCAGCTCAAATATTTCCCTTTGCTCGTTCGCCTCTCGCCAGTTTGTCCTTCCGGAGTGCTGAAGAAATCTCAGGAGATTCGTCTGTGTTCCAATTAATTCATGTTTGTCACCTCAGTCAAATATTTCAGTTCTTCCGGTGCATCACCTATCTGTTCAACAATCCTTTCCAACGGTGCTTTCCTTTAGTGGGCCCTAAGCCACAGGTCTTTTCCCAGGATCTTACCTGACTCTTCTAATTTTCCCCGGAGCTATTCTCTAATTCTTTTTGGAGTTTGACGTAAGAATGAATTTCATTAGTCAGATGCCTTTTCCAAGATCAATTTCAAACCATTTCTTTGTTGGCTCAACTTCTTTGCTTTCCATTCTTCCGGAGTATCTCATTAATTTTGGTGGTGTTTCTCGTCGTCATTTGAAGACCGTCGTAGATTTTTTCTCTTAAATCTTGTCCGTTCTCCCGGAGATTCGCGGTGCTAGCTCGATGTTATCCTATAATTGTTTCTAGTCATGCAAATTCTTTTCATCCATCCGGAGTATGTCAGAAGTTGATTTCCATTTCTTTTAACCGGAGGCCGCTATTCCAGAAGAATTCTTTGTCCTCACATTTCAGCTATCGTTATCCGATTATTCCGGTGCTTCGTTCAAGTGTTCTTTAATCAGCTCATGATCTCTTTGTTCTTTTGCATCTAAATTCCCTCGAGCATATTTGTTCTTCTAATTCTTCCGGGTGATTCATTCTCATCATCAGTCATTTTCAATTCTTACGGTGGTTCGTTCAAGATTCTTTTCTTTGATTATCATTTTAATCCATTCGTTCTTTTCAATCCTACCGGTGGTTCATGAAGACCTTCTCAAGTTTGTGATATGTCACTTCTCAATTCTTTTTCACGAGGAATAAGTATTATGCCAAATCCATTTCTTGTCATCAATTTAATTTGATGAAGGATAAGCATACAGTAAATCTTATTCTTATTTCATCAAAGTGATTAATCCTTTTCTTCGGAGTTTGTTCGTAATGAATAAATCCTGGTTCCAAGTGTTTCTCATCTTTTCTTTTCCGGAGTTCAGAAATTTCCTCGGCCATTTCGTCGGTACCTCCATCTAAATCATCGCAATGCTCATCTTATTCTTTATTCCTTCATTCTATCTCATCATCCTTTTGTCACCGGAGTTATTCATGGTGGTTCTTCATGATTTAATTCATTCCTCAAGAGTTCATCAAGATTTTGTTGATGGAGCTCAAGTAGCTTTTCTTCTCGCGTCTCGAAGTGCGTTTAAATTCTCCGTATTCTTTTGAAGTGGAGTTTTGCATTTCTTAGTTCTTCTCAGCCTTTCAATCATTTCCGTTTGCGGCCGGTTATCACCTCATAATTTCTGAGATGTTGCCCATAAGACCACAACAAGCTTATTCTTTTCGTTGTTGATTTTCTCAACAACTTTGTTCAACCCTTCCTTCTAAGCTCATTTCATTCCACTCTTTTAATTCTTTCCGGAGGTTTTTTTGTCATGTCTTCATCAAGTATCATTCCATCCTCTCAAGTTCTTGTTCTATTCTTTCCATTTTAACCGGAGTGCTGCCTAAATTCTTTCGGTCTTATTCGTTTCTTATCTCGTTCTAACAGGAGTTGTTTCATAGTCTATCCGATTTCGTGAGCTTTCGATTCTCGTCATTCTCGTCGTTCTTCTCTTCTTCTTGAGTGCTCTTGATTTCTTTGAGTACTTGTTGCACCTCATCCCTTTTCCCTTCCGTCTCGGTCCTAAGATCTCGGGACGAGATCTCTTGTTAGTGGCGGAGTGTTGTAACGCCGGATTCGATGCGCCTGTGTGTACGCGATTATTCGCCGTCGTTGTAATGTCATGTGCTTATGCGTGTTGCACTTTGCCATGTCATCATCTGCATTTCATATCATGTCATCATGTGCATCGCATTTGCATACGTGTTCGCCTCATGCATCCGAGCATTTTCCCGTTGTCCGCTTTTCCAATCCGCACTCCTATGTCTCCTGGCGCCCCCTTTTACCTCTTTTCATGTGCGGGTGTCAAACGTTCTCGGAATGCCCCGAGGTTTGTCAAGCGGCCTTGGTATAGCACCGGTAGACCGCCTGTCAAGTTTCGTGCCATTTGGAGCTCGTTTGATACTCCAACGGTTAACCGGGTATCCGTAAAAGCCTCCTTCTCCTTGCAGCCCAACACCCCTTTCTAAGTTGCCCAAAACCCACCAAACTCCTCTCCATGCTCTCGGTCGTTCGATCACGATCGCGTGGCCGAAAACCGCACCTCATTTGGACTCTCCTAGCTCCCTCTACCTATAAATATGTGCCTCCCCCGAAATTCGCGGATCATTCCACCCCGAAACCCTAGAAACCACGCGCACGGACATGTCGGCCGACGGCCGGACATGTCCGTTCCACCACGCCGCCGCCCAGCGCGCCGATGGCGCGCCGCCCGCTGGCAGCTCCCTCGCGCCCAGCGGCCGCGGAAACCCATCGAGCCAGCAGGCCATCGCGCCCGCCGCCCGCCGCGCCGCCACCGCGCTTCGCGGAACCGCCTCGCGCCGCCGGATCTCGCGCCCGGCCGCCCGCCGTTCGGCGGTTCCGCCCGACCCGCGCCGCCTCCGGCCAGTCGCGCCAGCCGCCGCCCCGCCCGACCGCGGCCTCGCCTCCCTGCCCGCCCTCGGCTCCCTCGCCGGGCCCGGCGCCCGTCCGCCGCCCAGCCGGCGACCTCGCCCCGCCCGACCTCCGGCGCTCCTCGAGTCGCGCCCGGATCGGCGAGATCCGGCGGACCCGCCTCGGATCCGCCATCCCCGACCTCGCCGGAGCCCTCCCCGGCCTCTTCTCCGGCGACCCTGAATCCGGCCATGGTTGACTTCTTTCCCCCTCCAAATCCACCAAGTCCCTGAAATTGTTGCATTTTGTTGCATTTTCATGATGCCATAACTCTGCATCTGTAGCTCCATTTTGCGCGTATAATATATCAAAATGTTCGCCTCGAAGAGTAGATCATTTCATCTCATTGCATAATTTTGATTTGAGATCATCTTGATGCCCTAAATGCTGTTAGAAGAGTGCTATGTGATGTTAGTTTCTGATTTTTATCAGAACTTGCACTTTTGTCATTTTTGCCATGATTGATGTGTGCATCCTATGAACTTGAGTCCTACATGTGTTTTGTAATATGCCATGCCATATTTCCAGGGGTGTATTCCATGTATATTTGCGAGCAATTTGGTGACTAGCACAAGCATGCAAACTAGGTGTCTTGATGTTGCTGATTTCAGCCCTGTTTTGCTGATATTTTTATGCCATGTTAACTTGATGCTACAGAGAGATCCATGCATATTTTGAGATACTTAAGTAATGATGTTTTGTTATACATGTCTTGCTATATCCATCCATGCCCTTGTTTGCAATTATGGAGTGTCATAGCTTGAGTCAATCGAGCTCTACTTTTGCTACAAAATGTTCCTGGCAGATTGTTTACATGTTATTCAATTTTGCCAAGGTTGTTGTAGTTGATCCTTGCATGCTATCTTATTGTTATTGCCATGTATAGTTTCTATGCCATGTCTTGTTACTGTTGGGTACCTTGCCATGCCATGTATTGCTCTGTGGTGAGTGGTTCGAGCTCACCAACATGCCTACTTATCGTTGTTCCTGCCATGTTCAAATATGTAATATAACTTGCCATGTTTACATGGGTGCTATCATATTTTCTGGTCCTTTTTGGCCTATGGTCAATAAGGGACTTTTGTTCTATGCTTTGAGTAGATTCATGCCATGCCTTTGTTTTCCATGTTAACTTCCTGTAACATGTTGTCTGATAGCTCTAAACATTGCAACCTAATGTTATTTCTGCCAATGCCTGAAACTGTTAGTATTTGCAATCTTGCCATGTCATTTTGAGCATGTTTTAGTCATTTCTGGAGATAGCTCAGTGTTCATGTTTTGTAATGCTTTACCTGTACATCATGCCCATGCCTTTTGTTTTCATATTGTGATGCTGTAGCTTATTGTTTTGATGCTTGCAATATGCCTACTTGCTGTTTTGGACAGATTGTTGTCTTAACTTGTATAGGGTGTATGTGTTGATCCGTTGCTCCGTTTTGAGCGTGCTCTATATGAAACTTGCTTGATTTTGCATGTAGTTTCATATTATCATGTTGCACCCTTGTTTTGAGGTGTTTTCTTGGTGTTTGTATACATTTTGCATCAATGCCATGCTTATCTTGTTTTGCTCATATCTTCTAGACCGTAGTCTCGAATCTAATGAACTTTATATGTAACTTGACTAGAATTTCGTGTAGATCATCGTGGTGCATCTTAAATTGCTGTTTAACAACTTGAACATAAAGTTATTCAGATCTGGACCTATTTCGAAATTTGCATATGAGGACTTACCGGAATTGTTCTATGTTGTTTCCGGCCTCATTTAAACTTGCTTTGATGTGTTGCTCTTGTTTGCATCATCTTTTGCCATGAGTAGCCTCATATAGATTTGTCATGCATCATGCTTGGTTGTGCATCATGCCTTGTTCGTGTGTGGTGTGTTTACTATGTTATGTGCTTCTTCTTGTTAGTTCCTGTTTCGTTGCGATCGTGAGGATTCGTTCGTCTACGCTTGGTTCGGCTTCATCCATTCGTCTTCTTCATGGACTCGTCCTTCTTCCTTGCGGGATTTCAGGCAAGATGACCGCTACCCTTGATCTCACTACTATCATTGCTATGCTAGTTGATTCGTTCTATTGCTATGCTGCGCTACCTATTACCTGTTTATCAAGCCATCCCAAATTGCCATGTCAGCCTCTAACCTTTTGCACCCTTCCTAGCAAATCGTTGCTTGGCTATGTTACCGCTTTGCTCAGCCCCTCTTATAGCGTTGTTAGTTGCAGGTGAAGATGAAGTTTGTTCCTTGTTGGAACATGGAGATGTTTTTCCTTGTTGGAACATGTTTACTTGTTGGGATATCACAATATATCTTATTTAATTAATGCATCTATATACTTGGTAAAGGGTGGAAGGCTCGGCCTTATGCCTGGTGTTTTGTTCCACTCTTGCCGCCCTAGTTTCCGCAATATCGGTATTATGTTCCCGGATTTTGCGTCCCTAACGCGGTCGGGTGATTTATGGGACCCCCTTGACAGTTCGCTTTGAATAAGACTTTTCCGGCAAGGCCCAACATTGGTTTTACCATTTGCCTCACCACCACCTATTTTTCCCTTGGGAGTCGCTCTCTCGAGGGTCATCTTTATTTAGCCCCCCCCCCCCCGGGCCAGTGCTTCTCTAAGTGCTGGTTCGAACCGAGTCATCATAGGCCACCTTGGGGCAACTTGAGGATTGGTTTTACTCAGAGTCTGTCTCATCCGGTGTTGCCCTCGAGAACGAGATATGTGCAGCTCCTATCGGGATTGTCACAGCATCGGGCGGTCTTCTTTGGTCTTGTTTTATTGCTGTGAAATGTCTTGTAGCCGGGATTCCGAGACTGATCGGGTCTTCCCAGGGAGAAGGAATATCCTTCGTTGATCGCGAGAGCTTATCATGGGCTAAGTTGGGACACCCCTGCAGGGTATAAACTTTCGAGAGCCGTGCCTGCGGTTATGTGGCAGATGGGAATTTGTTAATGTCCGGTTGTAGAAAACCCGAAGTTGATCTTAATTAAAATACACCAACCGTAATGCGTGAACCGTGAGTGTCTCTTTTCGGGTTGATCGAGAGGAGAACACGATTTCTGGGTTATGTCTCGGCGTAAGTAGGAGTTCGTGATCACTTCTTGATCATTACTAGTTGACGACCGTTCCTTTGTTTCTCTTCTCGCTCTCATTTGCGTATGTTAGCCACCATATATGCTTAGTCGCTGCTGCAACCTCACCACTTTACCCCCCCTTCCTTACCTTTTGAGCTTTGCTAGTCTTGATACCCATGGTAATGGGATTGCTGAGTCCTCGTGGCTCACAGATTACTACACCACCAGTTGCAGGTACAGGTTTGCGATGATCATGACGTGAGAGCGGTGTTGCTTGTCCTGAGTTCTTGTTCTGCTTCTTCGATCAGGGGATAGGTTCGGTGTCGGCAGCTGGCTAAAGGTGGTGGATATTGTTTGAGTTTCTGTTTATGTTTCATCCGTAGTCGGATGTTGATCTTGTACTTGATGTTGATGTATTCTTGTGGCATTTGTGCCTTCTGTATGTATCCCCATCTATTATGTAATGTTGATGTAATGATATCCACCTTGCAAAAGCGTTCCAATATGCGGGTCTATCCTTGGTGGGACCGTCGAGTTCCTTTTGGATAGGGTCGCATATTGGCCGTGACAGAGCAGCAGTAGGCGAGGGTTTAGCGCTGAGTCGGATCAGTTTTTTTGCGTGACTTATCTTGCGGGTTTGGAGCAGCGTTTGATGAGGTGTCGTGCCTGCGCGACGGCAACTGAGGTGTTGCTGGGTTGGGCCCTCGCGAGCTTCTTCCCTCTCCCTCGTGCTTTCCTTAATGCTCTACGTCCTCAGGTCCCGGCCCTCGAGCGAGCTCAGCCGCCGCTGGTATGACAGGTCGCGATGCCGTGGGTCAAGGCCAGGGGGTGAGGGCTAGAGAGCCAGTAAGAGCCCATGAGTCGCGATGCTCAGGTACCCCCCTTTTAACGTGCAAGCGGATCGCGCCGGAGAGGAGGAGAGAAGACTCACGATGCCGCCAGCGTTACTCCTGGAGCAGGTCCTGTAATCGATCACGAGGGAAACAAGGTTCGTTATTACGGTTGCCACCAACCATTGGTCGCTCGAAGGAGTGATCGGGGCACCGAGGGCTTGGTGAGGTGGCGCCTTGCGGGCTGCCGCGCCGAGCTCACCACTCAGATTTATCGGCATTGCGTGGACGGACCCGTGCGCAAGTGCCGTGCCTGAGCGAGCGGCTCCAAAGGTAGGTGTCAATCGAGCAGGCGATTAGGTCAAGCATGTCATGTATGAATAAGAAAATCCATCTAGATAGGTGCGGAGAAAGCATATGCCACCGGGTCTGGCCCGAGCAGCTTGGGGATAATGCAGCCCGAGGGGCGCCCCCAACAAGGTAAGTAAAGAACATAAGCAAAACGGATACATGCCGCAGGGACGGACCCACGTGGCCTGGGAATGATGCAGCCCGAGGGGCGCTCCTAGCTGAAAGCAGAACTTTGAAAGGTGTCACCTGATATGGTCGGAGATGACGGGATGTTGAGGTAGCGGATGACGCGTGATGAGGAAGCTGGCCCTCACGAGCCCTCTGGACCTGGAGCCTCGGAGGCTCCGGGGGTACGGGGGGTTCCTCGAGAGCCATCTCCATCTCTGCCAGGACCGCCGGTTGCTTGACCTCCTGAGCCTCCGGAGCGCACCTCAGCAGGCGCTGATGAGCGGCGACCGTGTTCGGCAGGCCGAAAGGCATGCAGACGTAGCTGTGAGGTGGACCCTCGCAACGTCCCGTGCGCGAGGGCCAGAGGCTCTCCTGAGACGCGGCCTGGTTGAGCCCTGGTATGTCGATGCAGATTCGCAACCCACCATCGTCGCCTAGATGTGGGGCCACGGCGGGCAAGCGGCGACAGCCGCGCATGACTCTTGACTCATGTAGCTCCTGGGTGCTCCTCGTGATGAACTCCTGAGGGTTTGGCCCTCCTTGCCTCATATCTTCCTGAGGGAAATGTGCCTTGAAGCACGCCTCCAAGCGGTGCCCGAGCGCCTCCCTCACCGATGGCTCGACATGAAAGAGCCCCCGAGCCCTGCCTGAGGAGGGCGCCGGGCGCGCCTTCCTATGCGACAGAGGGTGGTGCCCCTTGAACAGGCGCGGGTCCTGTTGCCACGCCTCCGGAGGTTCCTACCCCATGAGGGCTTGGACTTGGCGAAGCCTTCTTCTTCTTAGGGATCGCCTCGGGAAGTCTCCCGCTCCTGTGATCTGGGTCTTCGATTGCTGCGGCTTGGAAGGCACGCTCAAGAGTGCACACTGCATCCCTTTCCTCACAAGGCACTGTGATGACTCCTCCGCTTCCTGGCATCTTGAGGACATTGTAGCCATGGTGGGTTACTGCCATGAACTTGGCCAAAGCTGGGTACCCGAGGATGGCATTGTATGGCAGGCGGATGTGGGCGACGTCGAAGTCGATGAGCTCGGTGCGGTAGTTGTTGCGCTGTCCGAAGGTGACCGGAAGGCGAACTTGCCCTATCGGGACGGTGGAGCCATCGGTGACTCCTGAGAAGGGTCTGGTCAGCTGAAGCTGATTGTATGGCACTTGGAGATCGTTGAATGTCTCGATAGATAGGACGTTGAGTCCTGCTCCGCCGTCGATGAGGGTCCTGGTGACTTGCACGTTGCTGATGACTGGTGAGCAAAGCATGGGAGGACTCCTGCCGCTGTTGCCAAGACTTGAGCTGATCCGCCGAGCTGAACGTGATAGCGCACGACGACCACCTGAGAGGGCGTGTGACCTCAGGCTTGGGGAGGACTGCATTCACCTCGCGAGCAAACTTCTTGAAGATGCACTGAGAGGCTGGGGCCTGAGCGCCACCTAGGATGCAAGCGATCGCGGCGGCTCCTGGAAGCCCCCAGCCCCCTCGTCCTGATGATTGTCTTCGTACCTCCTTGGCGGCTGCGGCAGAGGTGGGAGCCCTGTGTTGCCTTGAGGGCGATCCTCACGAGGTTGGTACCTCCATCCTCCCTCGCGAGGCTGGTCCTGCCAGCGGTCCTCGCGAGGTCTGTCACGCCATCCTTGGCGAGGGCCACGGTCTTCCCAACGTCCTATGCCTCTTCCTCCTCCTCGGCCATAGCCCCGATCATTGCGCTCGGGGCGTTGGCCGATACGCCCTTCTCGTACGGCCCTGAGCTCCTGGCATTCGTTGGTGTTGTGGGTGTGGAGGTCATGATGCACGCAGTACCGGCTGCCCTTGGATGACTCGGGTTGATCCCTGCCTTGCTTGGTGTCTGGTTCTGCCGCGAGCACGGCAGCCCCCTTGCGCTTCACGTCCTTGGCCTTGGGCTTCTTCTCTTCTGGATCGGCAGCCGGAAGCTCAAGGAGGGAGAGGCGCCCTTCCTCAGCCCTGGCGCATTTGGTCGCCAAGTTGAACAGCTCCAGGGATGTGCACAGGTCTTCATGCATTGCTAGCTCCTCCTTCATCTTGACGTCAACGCAAGCCATCGGAGAAGGCTGAGATGATGGCTTCCTCAGTCACCTTGGGGATTTTGAGGCGGGCGTTGTTGAAGCGCTGGATGTACTTCCGCAGGGTCTCTCCTGGCTGCTGCTTGATGCAGCGCATGTCGCTCACAGCCGGGGGCCAGTCGCGAGTGCCTTGGAAGTTGGCGATGCAGCGGGTGCGCATCTCGTCCCAGGAGGAGATCGTGCCGGGAGCCAGGTTCGGGCTCCGTCATTGAGCGCCATTGGGAACCAATTCGCCATGACCTTTTCATCCCTATTGGCGGCTTCGATGCCCAGCTCGTAGAGCTGAAGGAACTCCGCAGGGTCGGCAGTGCCTTCATAGCGAGGAGGCAGGTCTGGCTTGAACTTGCCAGGCCACGCGACGCCGCCATGTAGCTTTCGGCGCGGTGCAGCGCTGCAGCCTGCAGTAGCCACCGGGCTCTCTGCCGATGCGGAGCTTGCTCTTGTGGATTCTCGCTGCCGCTGCTGGAGTAGCGCGGGTCTTGACGCGGTGGCGCTGGGCCTTGATCGCGGGCGCCCGTGCTGGAGCACGCGAGCACATTCTTGGGGACAAGGGATCTCCTGGCAGCTCCTTTCTTGATGCGCGGGCGCTGGACGCGGAGGGTCTCGGCCCGGGGCCACGCGCCTTGGAGCCAGGGCGCCTTCTTGGGGAGGAGGTGGCGGGGGCACCTCCGACTCCCTGCCTCCCGCACGTGGTGCGGGGCGAGGCAGCGAGAGGGACGGCGCGGGGGAGCCCCCTGCGGCGCGGACGAGCTCGACGACGCGGTCAAGCCACTCCTCATAGACATCATCGACGGAGCTCGTTTTCCGTGATGAGCATGGCTCGGGCCTCCATGGGAGCGCGGTGCGCGCGGGGCGAAGAACCAGCAGGGGTGAGCGAAGGAGTTGCGGTGCGGCCTTCTTGCCTCACCAATGGATGCAGGGACGAGGCCTGCTGCTCGTTCCCCACCGGGCCGATGGCGGCGTTGGCGGCAGGCGAAGGGAACGACGGGGGTGTCCGCCGACGGGAGCCATCTGTGCGACTCGAGCGGCGCGAGCTCGGCGAGCGTCAGCCATGGACACGATGGAAGATCACACACGACCAGCAGAAGAAAGATTCCGGCGCGCCCCTACCTGGCGCGCCAAATGTCGGATTTCGGGTTCCGGAAGACCCTTGAGGTTCGAACACTGGGGTGCGCGTGGAGATCTTTCCCCTACCAGCTCATGCGTGAATGGTTAGCGAGGGATCTAAACTACGAACGATGAACAACACAACGGACACAGGGTTTATACTGGTTCGGGCCACCGATGTGGTGTAATACCCTACTCCAGTGTGTGGTGTGGTGGATTGCCTCAGGGGCTGATGAAGAACAGTACAAAGGAAGAACAACCTCGCGAGGCGCTGTTCTTGAGTTGGCGCGATGAACTGCTAGGATGAGTTTGATCGCCTCTCTCTCTCTCTCTCTCTCTCTCTTTCTCTCTCTCTCTCTGTGTGTGTGTGTGTGTGTGTGTGTGTGTGTGTGTTCGACCTGTTTTCTTCCTCTCGTCGTCCTGAATCTCTCCGTGGTGGCTAGTCCTATTTATAGAGGGAGGCCCTGGGCCTCTTCCCAAATAATGAGCGGGAAGGGCGCCAACAATTGGCCATTTTGAAGGGGAACATCTAGTACATTTATCCTGACTAAAGTAGGTCTTCGGCTGCCAAAGGCTCTGACGGTGACGCCTGGCCTGGCTCCACGATGACCTTCGCCCCGCCGCTCTGCTGGTCTTGGTCTTGTTGCACCAAGCGGTAACCTTTGTCCGATGCCTTCGCTGTGCTTGCCTCCTTTGCACCAAAGGGGAAGCGAGGACCAGCAGGCCGGCACCCGCCTCGGCGCCCGCTTTGGCCTCGATTGTCATGGCTTGCGCCACGGGCACCCTCGTGAGGTACCCCGCCTTGATCTCTCCGCCTCCTCGTGAGCCCGCCTCGACGAGGCTGCTCTGAGGAAGGTTCTCGCCGTCCGCCTCATGAGGCTTGGCCCCTCGCGAGGGTCTTGAACTTGAGCTCCTGAAGCTGGGCCACGCTGGGCCCCCACTTGAGCCACGCTGCAGGACGCAGGCAGGCAAGTCTGGGGACCCCCGTTCCCAGAATGCCGACAACTACCCTAGCCGATCAGACAGAACTTACGGTAGAAAACACAGGACCCAGGCAACCCAACTATTGACCAAAGACATGATTCGGAGCCGATGCATATAGTGCCTAGCTCGGGACACCGAATTGTGCTATAAAGTTGTTCGGACTTCTGTTTGGCAACACCTGTGTTGCCATATAGAGCCCCTGATAATTTGTGCCGAGGTGTGTGCGTGAGGCAACTGAATATACGGAATAAAGTCTATAAGTAAAGACAATACCGAATAAGAATTTGGTTCACTGAAATATGATTGATACGTCAAAACATAATCTTACAGAGGGTACCATAATTACCAAGGCCATTTTACATGCCGAGGGTCTAAGTCTAAGGGGAAAAGCTCTATACAAGTTCTTGAGTGAAGGTGTGGTCTACAAAATCCTTTGCACCTTCCTGCCGCACGTCTGCGCAGCTTTCGCCTAAGCAAGAAAGATTCCTTGAGGGGAATGGACTTTGACTATTTGTATGAAACCGGGCTCGGAGAGAGTCATTGTGAGTCCATAGGATGATTAAGTTTTGATTCCCCTGTGGTAAAAGAGAAAAAATAATTAAAGAAAGGGGAAGGCCGTATAGGGTCAAACCGTACTATAGGCCTGCCCGTATTGTGCCTCCTCTGATGCCCAAGGTATTTTGAGTGCAAAGTTGTGCACGCGCGGTACAAATTTCGCGGATGTACATGGCGATCGACGGAGGCGAAACTGCTAATCCAGCTCTGGAATTGTCGAGCCGTTAGTATGTGGAATTGGTCGGCCTTGTGTAGTAGAGCCCGGCGGCCTAATAGCCAATGAGGTGTGCGGCTTGAGATGGCTGCTTTGTACTTCGGCTGCGATGGCCGCGGTATGCTCCTTAGTACGGAGGGAGCATTCCATGTTTCCGTTGACTGTAATGATGCCACGTGGACCGGGCATCTTGAGCTTTAGGTAAGCGTAGTGCGGGACCGCGTTGAAGCGAGCGAACGCGGTTCATCCGAGCAGTGTGTGGTAGCCACTGCGGAAAGGGGCGAAGTCGAAGATCAAGTCTTCGCTTCGGAAGTTGTCCGACGAACCAAAAACAAACTCCGATGTGATTGAGCCCGTGCAGCGGGCCTCTACACCAGGTATTACTCCTTTAAAGGTGGTTTTAGTGGGCTTGGTTCTTGACGGATTGATGCCCATTTTGTGGACAGTGTCTTGATAAAGTAGATTGAGACTGCTGCCGCCATCCATGAGGACTCGCGTAAGATGGAATCCGTCGATGATTGGATCAAGGATCACTGCCGAACCTCCATGACGGATACTGGTTGGGTGGTCCTTTCGATCAAAGGTGATTGGGCAAGCCAACCATGGGTAAAATTTTGGGGCGACCGGCTCTATGGCGTAGACGTCCCGTAATGCATGCCTGCGCTCCCTCTTGGGGATATGCGTGACATATATCATATTCACTGTTTTTACCTCGAGGGGAATTGCTTTTGTCCCCCTGTGTTCGGTTGACGAGGCTCTTGGTCATCGTCATCGCTGGGCGACCCTTTCCGCTTGTGTTCGATGTTGAGTTTGACGGCTTGTTTAAAGACCCAACAGTTTCTGTTAGTATGATTGGTGGGTTTGTTGGGGGTGCCATGAATCTGGACAGGCCGATCAAGTATTCTGTCTAAACTGGATGGGCCATCTCTATTTGCCTTGAATGGCTTCTTCCGCTGACCAGGTTTGGAGCCACTGAATCCGGTGTTGACCGCCGTGTCTTGGATTCCTTTGTTATTGTTTCGATGCTTGTGCTTGTTGCATCGTGGCTTGCCATTGCCGTCCCTGGATTCAGAGGTTCCAGGGCCGCTGGTGCTATTGCTTCTACGAGCGAGCCAGCTATCCTCTCCCGCACAAAAGCGGGTCATAAGTGCGGTAATGGCTGCCATGGACTTCGGCTTTTCTTGGCCGAGGAGTTCGGGTGAGCCACTCATCTCGGACGCTATGTTTTAAGGCCGCGAGGGATTCGGCATCTGAACAATCCACAATCTGGTTCTTTTTGATTAAGAACCTGGTCCAGAGCTGCTGGGAAGATTCTCCGGGTTGCTGGATTATGTGATTAAGATCATCGGCGTCTGGGGGCCGAACATAGGTACCTTGGAAGTTGTCTCTGAATGCGTCCTCCAAGTCTTCCCAGCTACCAATAGAGTTTTCTGGTAGGCTGTTCAGCCAATGTCGTGCTGGCCCTTTTAGTTTTAGGGGGAGGTACTTGATGGCATGTAGATCATCACCGCGTGCCATGTGAATGTGGAGAATAAAATCTTCAATCCATACTGCGGGATCTGTTGTGCCATCGTATGATTCGATGTTCACGGGTTTAAACCCTTCTGGGAACTGGTGCTCCATTACCTCATCTCTGAAGCATAGGGGATGTGCGGGCGCCTCAGATTCCGCAACGCTACTTGCGCAGTTTGGATGAAGTCCAGATGCGGTTTTCGCCCTGGTGAGGTTGTGTTTGTCGCGCCAGTTCGATGGTCGCGTCTTCGCGCTTTGGGCACTCCCTTGATCCAGAGATTGACCTGGTCTGACCGACTCTATTTTCCAGGTCCTGACGTAGGTCATAAGTGTATCCCCGAGCTGTTGTTTCTCTCCTTTTACGGCGGGGTGGCGCGGGCTGGTGTTCGGCTTGAGTTGTCGTTCTGTCCCGGCCACGTGGTGGTCGGTCAGGTCCGTCAGCCGCGTTATTCGCGGGTGGTATGGGCTCCAGCGCCTCATCGTCGAATTGGGTAGCAGCTTCCACTTCGCGTAACTCTTTGTTGGGTGTTTGAGGCCGTATTCTTCGGCTGCCAGGACATTAGTCCATCTGTCGTTGAGCAGATCTTGGTCAGCTTGAAGCTGCTGCTGCTTCTTCTTTAGGCTTCTTGAAGTGGCTATTTTTTTTGACTATAAACAGTAGGGTAAAACCCCACTGCAATTTTTATTAAAATAAAGCAGAACAACAAATCAGTCTGAAAGACTTGAGATAAGCCCAAGAAACAAAAAAAAGGCTAAAGACCTAAAAAGACTAAACAGCTAAAAAAGGGGGAAGAAAGAAGCTAAACAGCTAAAAAGCCTAAGAAGAAAAAATTACAACAGGCCATCAAGCCAAACTGAGAATTGCCTCTCATGCTTCTTCCTCATCATATATTTGAGAAGCTTCAGTTCCTCCAGAAAAATGAACTTCCACCCTTGGAAAGAAGGTGCAATATGCTCAAAGATTTTATTGTTTCTGGTGATCCAAATGGCCCAAGCTCCAAGAATGATTATCTCCATGTAAAATGGGTATCTTATCTTATCTTTGAGGTCCTGGAATGCTTCTAATACAGACAGGTTTGGAGCTCTTGTGGGACAAATGAAGTCCCAAAGCATTGTTGAACAAATGGACAGCACAAAAGAGATGATGCAATGTTTCTTCTAGAGGACAGCCTCCAACAAAGCACAATTGTAATCTTCCAACACGAACTTCTTCCTTCTAAGTAAGTTTCTGGTGTTAACTTGATCATGTAGAAGTTGCCAGAAGAAAACTTTATGCTTTGGTTGGCAGGAACTCTGCCAGATCCAGTTGAAATGAGGAGGTGTCTGTTTGTGACCAATTAATGATTTATATGCTTTGATGGAGGAGTAGTGCTCAGTTCCCCAAATGTAGCTCCAAGTATCCAAAGAGTTTAAGTGTTCAGATTGTCTCATGGCTAAACAAATGTCTTCCATTTGTAAAAATTCCTCATAGGCCGCAGTTGTCAAGGGGAGGAAGAATAAATCCTGCAGGTACTCAGTCTGCAAAACTTGTTGAATATTCACCGAGGATTTGTGACAAAAGAGAACAGGTGGGGAAATTGGTGTTTAAGAATTGCTTGGCTCCACAGATCATCCCAAAAGAATGCACTAACACCATCCCCCACATTACATCTAGCAATAGCTTTGTAATCGATCAATGAGGGCTAAGTTGGACTTCCACCGTAAAGATCCAATCATGTTGTCCCTGGTAATTTCCCATCATTGTAATATGTCTCCCAGATCAAGTTTACCTGTGGAATATCATGTCATTGAAGAATTTGTGAAGGTTTTTCATGAGCAGGGTCTTATTATGAGTGAAGATATCTAAAACACCTAGGCCTCCCTGGTCTTTTGGTCTGCACACTGTGGTCCATGATACCAAAGCAAGCCTTTTGTCCTCCATATCAGGTCCTCTCCAAAGGCAGTGTCTCAGGTAGTTGATGATCTGTTTTTTTATTGTAACTGGTATGTCCAAACAGCACATGAAGAAGACTGATAAAGATGTTATCACTCACTTGACCAACAGTAATTTTCCAGCTTGGGTCATGAAGATAGAAATACCAGCCACTCTTTTTGCAATCCTGTTAACTAAAGGTAGACATTGCTCAACCGTTGGCTTGTAAATTCCCAAGGGCATACCAAGGTAGGTAAATGGGAATTGCCCTCTAGCACACTGCAGGGTGTTTGTATAGATTTCTACTCTGTCTTCAGCAATATTCAAGGGCACCATGATGGACTTCCCATAATTAACTCTTAGCCCAGTTGCTGTGGCAAAAGTATTCAGAAGTGCTTTTAAGCAGAATAACTGCCTAGAATCAGCTTGCATAACCACTAAGGTGTCATCTGCATATTGCACAATTGGGAAGTGAGGACAAGAGTTTACTTGTAGAGGAGCAGTAATCAGATTTAATCTCATGGCTTTATTAAGGATGGATTGAGGCAAATCAGCAGCCAGCACAAAAATTAAAGGAGAATAAGGGTCCCCTTGTCTTACTCCCCTCCTTATGTAAATTCTTTTCCCAGGAACTCCAATGAGAAGTACAGAAGAGGATGCAGTTGTGAACAGAGCTTCCATCCAGGAAATTCACTTCTCTCCAAATCCTTTACCTCTAGAAATATCAATGATGGCATCATGCTCAATTGTATCAAAAGCCTTCTCAAAATCCAGTTTTATTACTAAGATTTCCTCCTTAGATTTATGACACTGGTGGATGTATTCATATGCCCAACCAAGGCAATCCTGGATTACTCTATCTTTGAGAAAGCCATATTGATTAATATGCACCAACTGTAGAATATTTCTTTGCAGTCTATTTGCCAACAGCTTTGTAATGATTTTGAGAACACCATTTAGCAGGGAGATTGGCCTGAAGTCATTTGGAGAAATTGGCACCTCTTTTTTTGGCACTAAAGTGATGAAAGAGGAGTTAATGCTTTCAAGATTTACATTCCCAGCATGAAAAGCCAAAATAAGCTCAAAGACATCATTCTTGATAATATCCCAACAATTCTTAATAAACTCATTATTGAATCCATCTGGCCCTGGGGATTTATCATTAGGTAGGTTTTTTACCACTTCCTCAACTTCCTCTTGGGTAAAAGGCTTTTCAAGATCAATGAATATTTGGGGGTCTACTATGTTTTCATAAAGATCATTAAGGTCAAAATGCATTGAGTGACCATTTGACTGCCCCAATCTAGTTTTAAAAGCCTCCCAGAGAATTGCAGCCTTTCCCTCATGATCGCCATTTCAACTTGGTCTTTATTCAGCAACATAGCAATCTTATTGTGTCTATGATTAATAGAGGCTTTAGTGTGAAAGAATTTTGTGTTTTCATCTCCAAACTTTACTCCTTTAATTTTCCCTCTTTGTTTCCAATAAATCTTCTGATCATTGAGCACAGTTAACAGATGCTCCTTGAGCAAGGTCCTGCAATTATTTTCAAATAGAGTAAGATCTCTGAATTCCTCAATCATATCCCATAGAAATATACAGTCATTTAGGTCTGCAATTTGCTTCTTATGTCGGGCAAGATTTTTGGCCCACAGCTTTAAAGCTCTTCTGACATTCTTGAACTTTGCAGAAATCTTCTTAGCACAGTACCGCATGACCCTCTTGGAATAGCCCAAGCATTTTGAACCACCTGTTTAAAATCACTGTGATTAAGCCAGTAGTTTTCAAATCTGAATACTCTAGACTTTGGAATGTTTGTGCCAATTTTAATCATGCAGGGGAGGTGATCAGAGATTGGTTTAGCCATGGGGAGGGCCAAGGTATCGGGATAACTGGTCATCCATGTCGCAGAGGTAAAGAACCAATCTAATTTCTCCAAGAGAGGGTTGTCTTGCATGTTGCTCCAACTAAACTGTCTGCCTTTAAGGGGTAATTCAATCAGTCCAAGCTCACTTATTGCCTCATTAAACATGAGCATTTCATTTACATCCCCTCCAGGTCTATTTCTGTCCTCAGGTGTTCTGATGAAATTAAAATCTCCCATAATAATCCAATCTATATCATTAGGCATCTGAATATTCCCAAACCAGTCAATGAATTCAATTTTGTCCTCATGATTACAAGGGCCATAAATGTTTGTGAGGACCCAACTTTTGGAAGATGTTCTGCAGGTGAACTGAATAGATAATGAGAATTTATTTTGAAACATTAGCTCTCCAGAGAAGAGAGCTCCATTCCAAGCAGTGAGGATGCCACCTGATGCCCCAATGGAAGGTAAGAACTCAAATTTGTTAAACCTCTGGGGACAAATTTTATGAATGTATGCTAGATCAAAATTTTCTCTCTTAGTTTCCTATATACAAACAATACCATCAGCACTTTCTTCCACTTTGTGTCTGATTGCCAACCACTTATCTGAGGAATTAATGCCTCTCACATTCCAGTTTAAGATATTCCAAGTTGTATTGTTATTCATTAATAATCAGTTTGGTGATACTGAAGTGAGCAGAGCCCACCCCCTGATGACAATTCCAAGCCATAAAATTTTTTCTTTCCACAAAAAGGACAGAGCATTGTAAGAATGTTGGGATAGTCCAGCAGTGGACATAAGTAGGCGAGGAGGTGAACCAAAGCATCCAAAGTTGATTGCCCATAGCTTCCAAGGCAACAGATAGGACAGAAGTCTCAGCCATAAGTGGATACCAGAGTCGACACAAAGACAAAGTGCAATTAACATACAAAAGGTGCCTTCCAGGCAAACAAGCATTGTGCAACAAGTGGAAGCATTACAGATAACTGCATACATAAGACAGGAAATTCCCAAAGAGAATAGCAGGCCATCCTGCTATCTATAGGAGACCGATGTTGTAGACACATATCACACAGGCCTGGATCAGTGATGCTTCTGTGGCCTTGGACACCTTAGCCACATCTTCCTGCCCCTTTTCTTGGGCTTCTTTGTCAACTTCTCATGAATGTCCTCCTCAAAGCAACCTTGCGTAAAGATTTGGACAGGTTTTTAACCACCGAATTGTGAATAACTGGGGTATGGCATTGCATGGTAAACAAGACTGAGTAGCACAAGGTTTCCTTCTATAGCCATTGTTATCCTTTTTAATCCTATCACTTCTTCTTACCTCAGTTTCTACCATAGGTTCTTTATCCCTCCTTTTCCTTGATATGGCCTCTCCAAGGGGCAGCATTTTATTTGGGGACACCTGCTGAAAGGACTTCTAGCCCTAGTGGAAGAGTGGGCAGCAGGGCTAATACCCTCATTTTCTTTGCCTAGCCCCAAGATGAGATCCTTACATGCAGGTGCCTGAGAGGTTGCACATTCATCAGGAATGTGAAAAGGCAAAGTGTCCTCATGTTTACAATTATCAGTCAAAATTTTCCACACCTCAGACTTTAGCAAATGCATTGTCCAACCAAACTTGTCAGGTGTCAACAATAAGTGTATTATGAAGTTAAACCAACTTACTGGGATTTCTATTTTGAAAGTTGGTGTAGCTCCCTGTGTTGCTGGTGCAAAATGTTGTATCCATAAGTCCAGTCCTTCTTCAGATATTAAATGTGCACCATCAATGATTTGCAAAGCATGTTCTTGGGCCAAAGAATGCAATGTAAGCAAGGAAGGAGAACCTGGCAAAGAGAATGACCCATAATTACCTTTAGGGTTTGCATTGTGTGAGGATCCCATGTGGGGAATTGGAACATCAGCCTTGCCCTTGTCTGGTTTATTGACTTGGAGTGAAGGAATGGAGTCACCCATAGTAGCATTAGCATCAGCTTCCACAGGCTCAATACAATTATCAGTAGCCTGCACTTCTTGCACGTTCTTAGGCTGTTTGTCTTGAATGTCCATGGGAAAAGAGGAGCCAGAAGCCACAAAATCTCTGTCATGTGAAGACATACCAGGAGTTGGAACTGACTGCATAAAAACAGCACATTCAGACTGCAGGTTTTGCTGTTCAGTAGGATTCATGGTCACATGCAGGGCCTGTTCAGCAGGCACCATGCTCACATTCAGTGGATCTTCAACATTGGGCTGCACATCCTAAAAATTCTCCTCTTCTTCAACTGCATCATAAGCTAAAGCAATGTTGAGAAGCCCTTGACCAATTTGAGGGCCCAGAGCACCTTGATTGACCTCATCACTAGCAAAGTGGGTCAAGGAGAGCAAACCATCGACAGAGAAACAAGAGTAGTAATGTCATTGCTCGGGGCCCCTTCTTCTGCCAAGACAGGAATTTCAACTTGAGGCTGCTGGGGATGGTGATGAGCTGGCTGTGGAAAAGCCCAGTGTTCCTCTTGCTCTGCTTGTTCTTCCCAATCATCCCATTCTTCATTAGGAGCAATATTGTTAGGATTAGGCATTGGTTGAAAACCTAGAAAATCATTTGCATGTTGAGGCACAGGGTGTGGATCCACACCCTCAGGTGGAAAAGGGTCCTCATCTGCAGGCCCACCCCCCATCAGTTCCTTAAGAAGCACTTCAACAGAGCAGGTCCAGGACTCCTCCTCAAACAATTCTCCTTCAGACCATCTTATACTCTTTGGGATATCACCAAGTTCAGTCAATCTAGCCTTGACCAAAATCTTACCCTTCAATGCATCTTCTTTCTCCCAACTAATGATTGCCCCACTTTGAGATCGCAGAGGCAATATCTTCAGTATTACAGAAATCAAAAGGCACCCCCACAAACAGTAGCCAACATGTTCTGTTGAAGTGAATCCTACGCAAGTTTCTTCCTTGATTGTGTTTAGTAAAAGAAATAAAGACATCACCAAAGGCATGCGGACTCTGCTGAATAAGCCTATCCCTGTCTCTGACATGCGTGAACTTGACATATGCCTCTCCAAACGGACAGGGCTGTATTTCCCTGAAACCTACTTGCTCCTCTATCGCTAGGAACTCCTCAAGGACCTCACGCACATTAAGGAAGAATACCTCATCAGGATGCGGATGGATAGTGGCAATCGCCCAGTCTTCGTGCCGTCTCGGGCGATGAGGGACAATCGCACGAGAAACCCCATTGCGGCCTTCAATCACCTGAATCTAAAAGCCATTAGGGACGAACGGTTGAGGGTCAATGGGAATGTTGGCCATCTGCAGCGGCTACGGAGAGATGGAGACCCGAGCTCTGTCAGACAGCAATGGCAGCGGTGGCGAGTTTGTCGAGGCAGAAGCAGAGTTGGTGGCAGAGAGGGAAAGTGAAGTGGAAGGCGAGGAGGCAAGCGACGGTCTCGGCTGGAAGTTTGGGAAAAATCCTCGACTAACTCCTTAAATGAAGGCACCTGCCTAGTTCTGCTGCGCCGGCCCAATACATCAGAACCATGATTCCACGGCACCTTCGGCCCAAGCTTCGGCGGGAGGGCTCGGGAAAGAATCAAAATTGACAAACGGCCAGAGCCCAGGAAGGTTCGGAGTGGTGCAGAAGCGGGCCATGTGACCGTTGGCCCGGCATGCATGGCAAACCACGTAGTTACGCGCAAAAGACCGTTGCGTGACCTGGCGCTCAATTTGGGGCCTGTCATGACCCGAATTATCGTGCACTGAAGAGCCGTTAAGACCTTGATTAGGGCCCTCTTGAATGGGTCCCGATAATCTATCGAAAACCGATCTACCGTCCCGGACCACCGCAGAGTAACTCCGGTGATCACCGGAGTGAGGAGCAATGGCCTTGCCGGATCTGCCCACTAGGGTCCATTTCTTATCAAGTTCTGCATAGTATAGAGCTTCCTCACGTTGCCAATTCGGGCCCCCAAAATTCCAAAGATCGAAACCCACTTCAAAATCTGTCTCAACAATGTTACCAGCATTATAAATCTCAAAACCCACTGCTTTTGAAGCAACCGAGAACTTGAACGTCCTATCCTTCAAGAAACGAACTCAAAAACCTTGGGCATAGCCCCCAAACATGGCAAGAAGAGAAACACTAACCGTGTGTACATTGAGCCGGAATGAGGCACGTCTATAAGAGACCACCATGGTGAATTTCTTTTGATGAAACCCCGAGGAGAAGACTACCGGGTGCCCAAACTTGGCCTTCATATCCGCTTGAAACTTCTTTCCACGATCAAAGTTAAGGGCAAAAGGAGCCATCACGAAGGGAAGAGTGGCTACCAGCGCCGGAGCGGCCACTGGTAGGGCTTGTGGCCACCGGGGCCGGAGCGGCCACCGGCGCAAGGTGGGAGGGCTAGGTGGGAGGGCTAGGTGGGAGGGCTAGGTGGGAGGGTATTTGAAGTGGCTATTAGCTGGCGCTTAAAGCGCTCTTGTTCGACGGGTTCCTATGGCACGATAAAATCTTCGTCGCCGAGGCTCACGTCGTCCTCAGAGAGTGGTAGGTAGTTGCTATCCTCCGAGTCTTCATTCCCTGCTTGCTCGTTAGGGTCAACTTGCCCATCCTCCCGATCATCCTGTTCGGATGTTTGTTCGATGGGGTATTCTTGGTCTTCGGCATTCTCCGGAGTGTCTTTGTCTCCGGTGCCGGTATCGCTATCTTTTCCGCGGCGCGATTTAGAGCGGTGCCGCTAAGGTCGATGCTTTGGTGGTATCTCAGGAGGTCCGTCCTCGACTAGATCTTTCTCATCATCGCCGTCGCCTTCTTTAGGTGTGTCCACCATGTACACGTCGTATGAGGAAGTGGCCGTCCAGCGTCCGGTGGACGGCGGGTTTTGGGCCTGCTCCTCTCCTGCATCGTCGTCCATTCCGTCGATGTTCTTCGGAGACGTAATCGAGCATGTCGGTTAGATCCTCGATAGTGGCTATGAAGTGGGTGGTGGGTGGGAAGAAAAATTCCCTATTTTCAGCCCCTAGTCCGAGCTGGGCGCGATTCGGAAGCGGTTCCTCTGTGATGGTGAGGGATCGCATTAAGTCCAAGGCCTCGTTTAAGAGCAAGGTTTGGACGGGGACGGAAGTTTCCTGGCCGAGCTCGCATGACGCGGACTTCGAGGGTCCGGAGCTAGTGTCCGGAGAAGATTTCGGCTTTGTGATGACTGCCGGAGGCGCTATTCTCTCCGGTTCTCTAGTGTTGAGCTCTATAGCCGCAGGGAGTCCGGCGGGATCTAGACTCCCATCTTCAAACCTGGTGATGCATTCCAGATCTAAGGTCGGAGCAGAGGTTGGGGCCGCGAACCCTTGGAAGATCAAGTCTCCTCGGATATTCGCGACGTAGTTCAAATTTCCAAAACTGATCTGGTGACCAGGGGCGTAGCTGTCTATCTGCTCTAGGTGGCCAACCGAGTTGGCACGCAGTGCGAAGCCGCCGAATATAAAGATCTGGCCGGGGAGAAAAATCTCCTTCGTGGCAGTGTTGTTGTAGATGATCGATGGAGCCATCGAGCCTTTCAACGATGGCACAATGGAACTCTTAATGAAAGCACCAATGTCGGTGTGAAAACCGGCAGATCTCGGGTAGGGGGTCCCGAACTGTGCGTCTTAGGACCGAAGGTAACAGGAGACAGGGGCACAATGTTTACCCAGGTTCGGGTCCTCTTGATGGAGGTAATACCCTACTTCCTGCTTGATTGACTTTGATGAGTATAGGGGTTACAAGAGTTGACCTACCTCGAGATCGTAATGGCTAAACCCTAGACGTCTAGCCTGTATGATTATGATTGCCTCGACGGACTAAACCCTCTGGTTTATATAGACACTGGAGGGGGCTAGGGTTGTACGGAGTCGGTTTACAGAGAAAGGAATATTCATATCCAAATGCCAAGCTTGCCTTCCATGCCAAGGGGAGTCCCATCTGGACACGGGGGAATGCCTTCCGTCTTTTATCTTCATGACCCACGAATCCGGCCCATGTCACATAGCCCGGACGCCCAAGGACCCCTTAATCCAGGACTCCCTCACCCACAACGGCCAATTTTGGAGGGAGACAAGTAGTACAAGCTATCCTGAAAAAAGGTGGTCTTCGCCTGCCAAAGGCTCTGGTGGTGACGCTATCATGGGCTCCGTGATGACCTTCGTCCTGCCATCTTGCTGGTCTTGGTCTCGTTGCACCGATATGGAAACGTTTGCCTGACGCCTCGGGATTCCTCGCGTGCGACGGCCTATTTAGCACCAGAGAGGAAACTGGTACACTGTGCCCGCTGGCGCCCGCCTGGCCTTGGTTGTCATGGCTCACATCATGTGAGCCTCACGAGGTGCCCCTTGCATAGATATCTCCGCTCCTCAGGAGCCAGCATAGCGAGGCCGCCCCCAGGGAGGTCTTGGTGTCGTCCGCCTCGCGAGGCTTGGCCCCTCGCGAGGGTCTTGAGTTGTTGTTGTCGAAGTTGGGTTGTACCAGGCCGTTGGTGGAGCCACGCCATGGGCCGCAGGCAGGCAAGTCTGGGTACCCCCGTTCCCAGAACTCCGACAACAAGTATAGGGGATCGCAACAGTTTTCAAGGGTAGAGTATTCAACCCAAATTTATAGATTCGACACAAGGGGAGCCAAAGAATATTTGTAAGTATTAGCAGCTGAGTTGTTAATTCAACCACACCTGGAGATTAATTATCTTCAGTAAAGTGATCAATAGCAAAGTAGTATGATAGTTTTAATAATAGTAGCAGCAGCAATAGTAACGGTAACAGTGATAGCAATGGTTTTGTAGCAAGTGCAATAGTAACAATAGCAGTAGTAACTTAGCAAGAACAATATGTAGGAAAATGGTAGGCATTGGATCAGCGATTTGTTGGATGATATTCATCATGCGACAGTTATAACCTAGGGCGATACGGCACTAGCTCTATTTCATAAATATAATGTAGGCATGTTGATACGTCCATTTTGCATCATGTTTTCCTACTATTATTTATGATGTTTTTATCTATAATAATGCTTTTTGGAGTAATTCTAATGCATTTTCTCTCATAATATGCAAGGTATACACAAAGAGGGAGAATTCAGGCAGCTGAAAATCTAGACCTGGAAATGCTACATCAGGCCACCTATTTTGCACAACTCCAAACAAGCTGAAACTTCACAGAGACTTTTTATCAAATATATGATGAATATTGGAGCAAATAACTACCAGCGGGGGCCCACCAGGTGGGCACACCCCACCTGGGCATGCGAGGGATCCCAGGCGTGCCCTGGTGGGTTGTGCTCACCCAGGCCCACCTCCGGTGCCCATCTTCTGGTATATAGGTCATTTTGACCTAGAAAAAATAAGGAGAATACTTTTGGGACGGAGCACCGCCATGTCGAGGCAGAACTTGGGCAGGAGCACTTTTGCCCTCCGGTGGAGCGATTCTGCCGGGGGAACTTCCCTCCCGGAGGGGGAAATCATTGTCATCATCAGCACCAACAACTCACCCATCTTGGGGGGGGGGGGGCTATCTACATCAACATCTTCAACAACACCATCTCATCTCAAACCCTAGTTCATCTCTTGTGTTCAATCTTGTTACCGGAATTATAGGTTGGTGCTTCTGGGTGACTAGTAGTGTTGATTACATCTTATAGTTGATTACTATATGGTTTATTTGGTGGAAGATTATATGATCAGATCCAATATGCTATTTAATACTCCTCTAATCATGAGCATGATTATCATTTGTGAGTAGTTACTTTTGTTCTTGAGGTCCCGGGAGAAATCATGTTGCAAGTAATCATGTGAACTTGATATGTGTTTGATATTTTGATAGTATGTATGTTGTGATTCCCTTAGTGGTGTCATGTGAACGTCGACTACATGACACTTCACCATATTTGGTCCTAAGGGAATGCATTGTGGAGTAGCAATTAGATGCTGGGTTGTGAGAGTGACAGAAGCTTAAACCCCAGTTTAAGCGCTATTCCGTAAGGGGATGATTAGATCCAAAAGTTTAATGCTATGTGAGGGAGTCCTGGACTAGGGGGTGTCCGGATAGCCGAACTATCATCGCGGCCGGACTCCAAGACTATGAAGATACAAGATTGAAGACTTCGTCCCGTGTCCGGATGAGACTTTCCTTGGCGTGGAAGGCAAGCTTGGTGATACGGATATGTAGATCTCCTACCCTTGTAACCGACTCTGTGTAACCCTAACCTATCTAGTGTCTATATAAACCGGAGGGTTTTAGTCCAGAGGATCTAACAACAATCATACCATAGGCTAGCTTCTAGGGTTTAGCCTCCTTGATCTCGTGGTAGATCTACTCTTGTACTACCCATATCATCAATATTAATCAAGCAGAGTAGGGTATTACCTCCATCGAGAGGGCCCGAACTCGGGTAAAAACATCGTGTCCCTTGTCTCCCCGTTACCATCCGCCTAGACGCACAGCTCGGGACCCCTACCCGAGATCCGCCGGTTTTGACACCGACATTGGTGCTTTCATTGAGAGTTCCTCTGTCGTCACCTATAGGCCCGATGGCTCCTTCGATCATCAACAACGATGCGGTCCAGGGTGAGACTTTTCTCCCGGACAGATCTTCGTATTCGGCGGCTTTGCACTGCGGGCCAATTCACTTGGCCATCTGGAGCAGATTGAAAGCTACGCCCCTGGCCATCAGGTCAGATTTGGAAGCTTGAATTATACGGCCGACATCCGGGGAGACTTGATCTTTGGCGGATTCGAGCCACAGCCAAGCGCGCCGCACTGTCTCGATGGGCATGATCTAACTCTGTCGCCGAACAGTGTCCTGGAGGCCGCACTAGTGTCCGCTCCGAACATTGATTCGGAGCCGATCTCGCCGATCGAGGATGGTTGGTTAGACACCACCTCGGAGGCTGAAATCTCTTCGGCGATTGAGCCGAACACGATCCCTGTCCTTTGCGAAGACCGTGACTCCAAGGTGCCGGACTCCTCTCCGGACTCCGAACCCTCCGCGCCCCTGCCAATCGAATCCGATTGGGCGCCGGTCATGGAGTTCACTGCCGCAGACATCTTTCAAAGACTCGCCCTTTGGCGACATCCTGAATTCACTAAAGTCTCTCTCTTTATCCGGAGAGCCTGGCCGAACTACGGTCGGGAAGGTTGGGATGCGGACGACGAAGAAATTCAACGCCCACCCACCACCCACTTTCAGAGACACCGCCGAAAGCTTACACGACGTGCTCGATTTCGACTCCGAAGACATCGACGGTATGGACGACGATGTAGGAGACAGCCATGAACCAGCGCCTATAGGACGTTGGACAACCACCTCATCCCATGATGTATACATGGTGGATACACCTAAAGGAAGTGACGGCGAGGAACAACGGGACGCTACGAAGGATAAATCCCTCGAAAACCAGTCAAAACGGCAACGTAAACGCCGCACCAAGTCCCGCCTCAACAAAGACCCAGCCATAGAGCAGGGCGAACCGGTGGACGCATTTAACGAACATGCTATCGAGCAACCGTCCGAACAGGACAACTTGGATAAACAACCCGCCCCGGCGAAGATAATACCGGACGATCTCACGGACAAATTGTTGGAGCAGAATAACCTCCACAAAAGGCTCGTCGCCATCGCTGTAGCCTGAAAAAAGGTAATGAAGCTCAAAGCAGCGGAAGATGCACTCGTAATCAGATGGAACAAAGTATTCAACACCGCAGACAAATACAGCGATACGCCGAACAAAGAGCTACCCAAGAGAAAGCTATCGCTCGAATTTGATGAGGAGGCCGTAGAGCCCCCACAATCAAAAAGTAAGAAGGCCACCCGGTCGGATGGACGACCCCACGGCAAAAAGAGAGCGGCAAATGGCGCCGCACACAAGCCGGTACGCGATCCACATAAGGATTCACATCAAAAGGATGGCCCAGTTAGGTCCATCTATGAGCCGAGAAAGCAAGCTCTTCAAAGCAATGCAACACGCCAAATATCCGAACATCACGGCACACCCAAATACAGGGGTGCCGCACATCCCCTATGTTTCACCGATGAGGTGCTGGATCATGAATTTCAAATGGATTCAAACCTGTAAACATAGAGGCATACGACGGAACAACAGACTCGAGTTCTGGATTGAGGATTACATCCTCCACATACACATGGCTAGAGGAGATGATCTCCACGCCATAAAATACTTACCCTCAAACTCAAAGGGCCAGCTCGGCATTGGCTTAAAAGTCTCCCGAAAATACCATTGGAAGCCGGGA
This sequence comes from Aegilops bicornis, assembly GCA_021605145.1. Lineage (NCBI taxonomy): Eukaryota > Viridiplantae > Streptophyta > Magnoliopsida > Poales > Poaceae > Aegilops > Aegilops bicornis. The sequence continues at coordinate 575,726,147 of CM038675.1, forward strand.
AGAGCTCGAGGATGCGTTGCAAATTTTCAGGGGACCTATGTCCGCCTCCCGGATGCGTACGATCTAAGTCACATAACTCAATAGCCCGGAGAGTCAGCCCGAAATTTCGAACAGGTTCCTTACTAAAAAGAACCAAATAGTCGATCGTCCGGACGCCAAGCCTTAGCAGCTTTCAAACACAACGTCTGAGACGAATGGCTCGCTGCACACCTCGCCAAGAAAATCCAAGAACAATGGCCGCATTAACAAGCCTCATGACCCGCTTTTGCGTGGGAGAGGATAGCTGGCTAGCAAGATGCAAAGACCAAATGACCCAAGTACATCCAAAGTCGGGGATGGAAATGGGAAACCACTACAACAACAAGGACCAGCGCCAATTAAAGGAACGGTCCGAAGAGCGGCAAATAACGCCGGATTCAAAAGCTCACGGCGTAACAATAAAAAGCTGCCCCTTAAGGATAATAGCGATGAGCTATCCAACTTAAACAAAATCTTGGACAAGATATGTCAAATCCAGAGTACTCCTGGGAAGCCTGCAAACTATACCCACAGAGATTGTTGGGTCTTCAAACAGTCCGGCAGACTCAACGCCGAACACAAGGGGCTCGACACGCCGAGTGAGGATGATGACGAACCCCACAAGCAGAGCACCGGAAAACAAAAGAATTTCCCACAAGAGGTTAAAACAGTAAACTCACTTCACGTGATAAAAGGAAAAAATAGAGCGGCGCCCACTAAAATGCGTGCGCCGCACATACTACCCTAGCGGAGTACCAACACCGGGTTGTCAAAACCAATCACCTTCGACCATCGTGACTACTCCGAAAGTATCCGAACGCAGGATGGACTGCCTTGATATTGGATCCTATAATCGATGGATTCCAACTTACACAAGTCCTCATGGATGGCGGCAAGGACATAAACCCGATATATCGTGACACAATCCGCAGGATGGGGATAGACCCAACCAAAATTCTCCATAGCAACACCTCCTTCAAAGGGGTAATGCCAGGCCCATATGCCCATTGTACGGGCTCCCTACTGCTAGAAGTTGTGTTCGGCTCATCCGACAACTTCCGTCGTGAAAAGTTAGTCTTCCATGTTGCCCCATTTAAAAGTAGCTATCAAGCACTATTGGGACGCGAAGCTTTCACCCGCTTTAACGCAATACCGCATTATGCATCTCTTACACTTAAAACGCCCGGTCCACGCGGCATCATCTCATTAAAAGGGAGTATTAAGTGTCACTCGAGCACGGAAGAATGCGAGGATGCCTTAACAGCCCCACACCAATCCGGCTCCGCTAACCAAAGCACCTGAATAGGTAATTCGAACCCCAGACACGGCTAGACGAGTCCGGCGCCTACTAGTGGCATACCCCCATACAAGGGGCTGCATGCATGTACAACAAGAGACAATAAAGCTCAATTTTATTCACTTCTTCGAATCGTACTGCTTATTTAATATAAAGTACATCTTTCACACGATCTTTTTCTTTTAAACTAAGTTCCTCTCTTTACAGATGAACAAACGTATACACCCGGCCGTGATACGGCACAATGGAGACACAGCGCAGACGCAAGAGGGACCGTTGCAAGGATTCTTTTCAGATTAAGACCTGCGTAAACCTTTTTACTGTCTCTTGTTGATATACATCCCCGGTTTCTTACTATAACCGAGGAGGAGGTCATGCGTTTTGGCATTGGCCGCACCAGTAGTTTTTGGCATACCGACACTGTGGGGCTTAGGGCATTATTCGCCTGCTTTTTATAAAGACCAAATACCTTAGGGAGTATTCGGCGTCTCGAGTTAGGCCTTATATGCATCAGCTCGAATCATGTCTTTGGTCAAATGTTGGGTTTGCCCGGCTCCTGTGTTTTGCTGCCTTACATTCCGTTCTATCGGCTAACGCGGCACTGTGGAGAACTATCTGCGATTGTGCCCGGTTCGCCGGGCGAGCACCTCAAGAGAGAAAGCCGAAACCGATCGTCATGATATAGCGAGAGACTGGTCAACCACTCGATGACTCACCGTAATGTTTAGAATTCCTCCAGATTAACGAAGGACCGGTTTTCGGTCAGCACATACGCACTTTAATTCGGGAGAGTGCGGTATTCTGTGGGGCTATATAGTAGCCCCACCCTCGAACTCCTATCGATAAGTGAAAGTGATAAAGCATTATAGTCCGGTTGCCTAGTTTGCTACGCGACCACCTCCTTAATAGGACCAAGACGTTGGATTAAGTGTGAAAAAGCGCCTTCTTTGCAAACACCCCCGCACTATGTGCGTGGGGGCTGAAGCCAAGGACTGCCCTCTTTCAGGTTATATATACATATACATCAACGGCCAGACAGAAGTAGTTTACTACTTGAACGCACAAGTATAAAAAGCTCTTATATTATATTGAAACATTGTTTTCACAAATCATACATGTCATTTAAACATAATATCCTTCGAGCATCGCGTCTCTATTAAACGAGCGCCCGCAGACTTCCTCAAAATAGTGCTCTGCAGTACTGCTTCGTCTCAATCTTGGGATGCAACGTCGGTGGCCTTCATCTCCGCCCAAGATGTCTTGACACGGGCGAGCCATCCGCGCCCTCAATACACGCCGACCGCTTCATTGCATCGCAGACGCGGTACCGCACCAAGGAACCGCTGCACTAAACCAAAATAACTCTTCTACTGGGTCCGCTCGCCACAAATTAGTCATGACATGCTTCATGGCAAGTCCGGATAATCGATTCAGCTCGGCCCATTCGCCAACCGATCGGTCAACGGAAGAGGACGCTCGACTATGGAATTGCGACCAATATAGCTCTTCCCTTCGTGCCCCTTCCGCCTCGGAAGTGCTCAATTGCGTCCGCAGCGCTCGCCGCTAAGTCCAGATAAGCATCCTCCGAACTCCACAACTTGTCCAACTGAGCATACTTCGGATTCGTATATTTCCTCCACAGCAGAAACGGTTTTCCAGCCGCAATAGCCCCGGCCTGACTCAGCTCCTCCCTGGAAGCTCTCAAAGCGGAAACGGCAGCCTTCGATTCGGCGGTGGCCTTTTTCAGGCCCTCTTGCTCGCTTTGACGTTCTTTCTCAAGAACCTCGCAGCGGTCGGTAGTATTCTTCAACTTTATGGCCATATCGGCCATTTCCTCTTTGCTGCGGGCAAAGGAGCAGCCTGCTCGCTTTTAGCTCTTCGCCGCTTCTTAAAGCGGCCGACATTACTTCTGGCTTGCTCTTTAGCTCGGGCGAGTTCCGCCCGCAGCTCCTCCATAGCAGCGGCACCACCTGCATTAAGCATACAAGTAGTAAGGCATGGGCGTCAAGCTCCCTTACCAGGTGTCCGCATAGAAGTCACATACCTTGTGACTCGTCAAACCGTTTATTGACCAGCGCGATGTCCGTGATTCGCCTCGTCAAGCTGTCGCAGCTTTAGTTCGGCATATTCATCAACTGCTGGCCATCAACGCCCCGCCACCTATTTAGGAGCGGCGATATGTTATAATCGAGATTATGATCCTTGGCACGCTGTCAATTTTGACAACATACCGAGTCTCGTGGGCTACTATCTATACATGGCGATTTTATATGCATAATCGCCGAAGGTACATCAATTTTACGTACCTCGAACCCGTCGACAAGCTTACGGCGGCTTCATGCAATCCGCTCTCAGCGGATGCAATTCTTTCAATCACCGTACTCCATTAGAGCACGGTGATCTTACGAGATAGCCGCCGCCTCGAAAGCAGATCCTTCAGCTCCTCCGACCGCACGCCAGTTGGCGCCGGACCTCCCGGCCCCGCCAGACTCGGGGAAACCCTCCACGACAACACCTCAGGGGCGTCCGCCTCACATGAAGGTGCGACAGGTGGAGGCATTTCGCTCTCCATCATCTCCTAAGAAGATCCTCAAGACGAGCTCACTGAGAAGGGCTGGGATCCGAACTACAAGGTACATTTCCGGTTATCTTCGTAAATAAATGCAAGGATGTTCCTTATTTACAAGACCCTTCTTTTTACTTACTTTCGGCTGGAGGGCTGATCCCTTGGGGAAACAAAGGCGTCTGGGTTACTTCCCAGCGCCGGACTCTCTGACGAAGATTTCTTTCCCCTCTTTGAGGCCTTGACCTCCGGATCTTCCGAAGCGGTCCTCTTCTCTCCTCGGAAGATGGGACTTTTAATCCCTCCTTCCTTGATAGCCTCCTTCAGAGGCGCTTTCTTCCCGCCCCCTTCGCTTTCTTCAAAAGGCGCGCCTTCAACATCTTGGTCAAGATGGGATCCGGCGTGGTCTCTGGGAGGGGAGCCGGACACCTTATTAACTTTGCCTTGGCTATCCACTCCTGTTCAAGAAACGGCTCCTTTAAAGGGCATACATATGATAAATGAATGAACAGCCTGTCCGGTTACAGGACTACTTACTTGAGTATCTGGGCGATTGCAGCTTAGTCCTGCGTCCTCAGTCAGGTCCGGACACTTCTCTTGTGATCCGAAGAACAATTTATACATCTCCACGGGTGTCGTACCCATAAAATGTTGGAGAGTTTGTGGTCCCTCCGGATTGAATTCCCACAGACGGAGGGGGCGACCTTTGCAGGGCAGGAGGCGCCGAATCAACATGACATGCGCCACTGCGACCAGATTGATCTCTCTTTCTTGGAGGTCTCGAATACGGCCCTGCAACAGAGGAATGTCCTTGGACGGCCCTCAGTCGAGCCCCTTGTTGACCCATGACGCCAGCTGCTGTAGTGGACCTGAGCGAAAGGCGGGTGGCGCCACCCATTTGGTGCCCCTGGGAGCGGTGATATAAAACCACTCCCATTGCCACAAACCAAGCTCCTCTTGAAAAGAGCCCTCGGGCCACGGAGCATCAAAGACACTTGCTTATGAGCGCCCAAGCACTTCCGCTTGTTGCCCTCGATCATCTTTGGCTCCACCTTGAAGGTCTTGAGCCACAATCCAAAGTGAGGGGTAATATGGAGGAAGGCCTCACATACGACAATGAATGACGAGATATGGAGGATGGACTCGGATTCAAGTCATGGAAATCCAGCCCATAATAAAACATGAGCCCTCAGACAAAGGGATCCGTCGGGAAGCCTAAACCCGAAGGAAGTGTGACACGAACACCACGCCTCGCCGGGCTCGGAGTGGGAATGACCTGCCTGAGCGGGCAGCCTATGCGAAATCTCGCGGTTAGATACTGGCGCTCGCAGCTTTAGCACATCTTCTTCTGTGACGGAAGAAGCCATCCATCGGCCAAGCTGGTCGGAGCCGGACATCGTCAAAGGTCCGAAGCGCCTAAATCTGAAGCTTTGGGTGTTAGAACTCGAAGCGCGAGGCGGACTTGATGGAGGGTGTAAAGAAGAAGAGGGCCTTGGTCTCATTATAAAGAGGTTGAATACCAAGAGCCCTCCCCATGGTCGATTAGGACTCGCCTTTGATAGAGGAGGCGTGCCAATGGGCACGGTTGGGTTACCCACGTCCGTATTGATGGGAATCCCGGAATAAGGGGGCGCGATCTACGCTTTGATAAAGACGTGCCAAGGAAACCGCCTTGCTAAACACGCTAAGGTGGAACAGTAAAAAACGATTCATATAAAGGCCTGGCCGTGGTGTGATGTCACGCTGAATACGCCAGCAGATCCGTGCAAAAAATTATTCTCTCTACGGTGGTATGTGGAACTTGTTTTGCAGAGCGGACACTATCCTTGTGTCCAAAACCTTCTATGAAGTATTCGGAGGAGGAACCCGCCTTTGCAATGCCGAAGACAATATGCGGCCGGAATCGTCGCCATTGAAGCCTGGTTCGTGGGGCTACCGAGGGAGTCTGGACTAGGGGGTGTCTGGATAGCCGAACTATCATCGCGGCCGGACTCCAAGACTATGAAGATACAAGATTGAAGACTTCGTCCCGTGTACGGATGGGACTTTCCTTGGCGTGGAAGGCAAGCTTGGCGACACGGATATGTAGATCTCCTACCTTTGTAACCGACTTTTGTGTAACCCTAACCTATCCGGTGCCTATATAAACCAGAGGGTTTTAGTCCAGAGGATCTAACAACAATCATACCATAGGCTAGCTTCTAGGGTTTAGCCTCCTTGATCTCGTGGTAGATCTACTCTTGTACTACCCATATCATCAATATTAATCAAGCGGTGAGTAGGGTATTACCTCCATCGAGAGGGCCCGAACCTGGGTAAAAACATCGTGCCCCTTGTCTCCTGTTACCATCCGCCTAGACGCACAGTTCGGGACCCCCTACCCGAGATCCGCCGGTTTTGACACCGACACTATGGTTAGAATTTATTCTTAATACCTTTATCGTAGTTGCGGATGCTTGCGGGATGGTTAATCATAAATAGGAGGTTTGTTCAAGTAGGAACAACACCTAAGCACCGGTCCACCCACATATCAAATTATCAAAGTAGCGAACACAAATCGAACCAACATGGTGAAAGTGACTAGATGATATTCCCGTGTACCCATCAGAACGCTTTGCTTATCATAAGAGACCATTTTGGCCTGTCCTTTGCCTCAAAAGGATTGGGCTACCTTCCTGCACTTTTGTTACTACTATCGTTACTTGCTCTTTACAAATTATCTTGCTATCAAACTACTCTGCTACTTGCAATTTCAGCACTTGCAGACATTACCTTGCTGAAAACCACTTGTCGTTTCCTTCTGCTCCTTGTTGGGTACGACACTCTTACTTATCGAAAATAGCTACAATTGATGCCCTATACTTGTGGGTCATCAAGGCTACTTCTGGCGCCGTCGCCGGGGAGTGAAGCGCCTTTGGTAAGTGGAATTTGGTAAGGAAATATTTATATAGTGTGCTGAAATTTACTGTCATTTGATACTATGGAAAACAATCCTTTGAGGGGTTTGTTCGGGGTATCTTCACCTTGACTAGAACAAAGCATTAACACACGGTGAATACATGAACTCCTCAAACTACGGTCGTCACCGGGAAGTGTCCCAACTATTGTCACTCCGGGGTTGCCGGATCATAACACGTAATAGGTGACTATAACTTGCAAGATCGGATCTAGAACATAGATATAATGGTGATAACATAAATGGGCAAGATCTGAAATCAAGGCACCCGGGGCCAAAGTGACAAGCATTAAGCATGGCAAAGTCATAGCAGAATCAATCTCAGAACATAATGGATACTAGGGATCAAGCCCTAACAAAACTAACTCGATTACATGATGAATCTCATCCAACTCCTCACCGGCCAGCGAGTCTACAAAGGAATTACTCACTCCCGGTGGGGAGCATCATGGAATTGGTGATGGAGAAGGGTTGGTGATGACGAAGATCGAAGATCCCCCTCTCAGGATCCCCAAACGGACTCCAGATCTGGCCTCCCGATGAAGAACAGGAGGTGGCGGCGGCTCCGTCTCATGGAACGCGATAATTCTTTCTCCTTGATTTTTTCTGGAAAAATAGGATTTTATAGCATCTGTTTCAGGGTCTACGGGGCCACCAGGTGGGGACAACCCACATGGGCGCGCCTGGAGGGGTGGCGGGCCCTGGTGGGTTGTGCCCACCTAGGTGCCCCCCTCCGGTGGTTCTTGGCTCCAGTAATTCTCTTTTATTGTATAAAAATCCTCGCAAAGTTTCGCTCCAACTGAGAACTTTTATTTCTGCACAAAACAACACCATGGTAGTTCTACCGAAACAACGCCGGTCCGGGTTAGTTTCATTCAAATCATGCAAATTAGAGTCCAAAACAAGAGGAAAAGCGTTAGGAAAAGTAGATACGATTGAGACGTATCAACTCCCCAAGCTTAAACCTTTGCTTGTCCTCAAGCAATTCAGTTGATAAACTGAAAGTGAAAAAGAAAAACTTTTATGAACTCTTTTGCTCTTGTTTGCATAAATAAGCTTAAATAGCACCCAGGTTTCCAGCCAAGATTATAACTAACCATGTCGACAATAACTCTTAGAAATTATATTAACTCATATCAGTGACATAATTAGCTAGCGAGCAATAATAAGATATCTCAAACAGCAACACGTCATCAAAACAATCATGATATAATATGACAATAGTGGTACCTCACTAGCCCTTTCAAACATAAATGCAGAGCACCTCCAAAGTTCAAGCAGCGACTAAACATTGTAATTCATAGTAGAAAAGATCCAGTCATGATGCACCCAACATTAGGTACACACAATGCATAAGCATGACAGTCGTGCTCTCAGGTTCTGGCGCTTATTTTAGAAGGTGATGAAACAACATAAAAGTAAATAGATAGTCCCTTTGCAGAGAGAAGCAGTGATTTGTAGCGGTGCCAGAGCTCAAGTTTTTTAAACAGAGGTAAATGAAATTTTGAGAAATGCACCCTTCTTATTTACTTAGTGGCCATCATTTATCAATATCTTCCATGCTAAACACATTAGCGGCGGTTCCCAAGCGATAAAGTAATGGTTATTACTCTGTAGGAGTTTTTGTTAGATTATTTGTAAGCTCAATTCTTTTTGCAGTTTGGGACTAGGCATCCCTATTACCGCCCCCTTCTCGTGCAATGGCGAGTGAATAAACACTCAACCCGAGAATAACCCGCATAGCATGGAAGATACTGACTACCTCCTGTCACTCTACGAACAATCCACGCACACAAAAAGGATGTTTATTTTAACTTTTTAGAGGCAGCACATGCATTTTTATTTAGGACAGCAGGGTAATACCGCATATAGGTAGGTATGGTGGACTCATCTGGAATAATTGGGTTTCAGGTTTTGGATGTACAAGCAGAAATCCCACTTAGTACAGGAGAAGGCTAGCAAATAGGTTGAGAAGTGGCCAGCTAGAGAGCAATAACAGTCATGAACATGCATTATGCATAAGTAACATTGGATACTAGCATGAGTAGGTGATAAACCACAAGTATAGGGGATTGCAATAGTTTTCGAGGGTAGAGTATTCAACCCAAATTTATTGATTCGACACAAGGGGAGTCAAAGAATATTCTCAAGAATTAGCAGCTAAGTTGTCAATTCAACCACACCTTAAAGACTTAATATCAACAGCAAAGTATTTAGTAGCAAAGTAGTATGGAAGTAACGGTAATGGTGACAAAAGTAACAGTAGTAGTTTTGTAGGAATCATAACAGTGGCAACAGAAAAGTAATAGAGCAAAGATAAAGATGAAACGAGCTCGTTGGCAATGAATCAATGATGGATAATTATGTAGGATGGCATTCATCATGCAACAGTTATAACATAGGGTGACACAGAACTAGCTCCAATTCATCAATATAATGTAGGCATGTATTCCGAATATAGTCATACGTGCTTATGGAAAAGAACTTGCATGACATCTTTTGTCCTACCCTCCTGTGGCAGCGTGGTCCAATTGGAAACTAAGGGATATTAAGGCCTCCTTTTAATAGAGTACCGGACCAAATCATTAGCACTTAGTGAATACATGAACTACTCAAACTACGGTCATCAAACGGTCGAATCTCTGTGCTTAAGTGTCATCCCTGGATCGGTAATACTGACACACACAGGACTTGAAGGATTTATAACAGAGTAGCAATCACACACTTGTTACATCGAATGTCTCAAAAGAGAACTTATTACAATATATATGGCTTAAGGCCATCTAAATAAGATAACAGCGGAAGGCTTGGAAGATAAAGTGAGTCCATCAACTCCAACGGCATAGCTGAGTGCACGACAAACGACCTAGCGCACCTTACTGTTCATCTGAAAAGTCTGCAACATGATATATTGTAGCCCGAAAACGGGTTAGCACATGGAATATGCTGGCAATATAACACAGTAGAGCAATGAACAGATAAAGGCTATCACTACATGCATATATTGCTGGTGGAAGCTCTATGGTTATAATGTTTTGCGAAAAGCCAATTTTCCCTATAGCAAAGGAATATATTTTGTTTAACTATCATGGTGGTTGAAACATTGAGAATGGTACCCCCATCTCAATCCCAATTAAAAGTAATTTTCAACCCAACAAAATTAATTTAGAGTGAAGAGATCAAATCAATAATTCAAGTACCAGATAATCAAGATGTCCATAACCGGGGACACGGCTAACCATGATTAGTTTATACACTCTGCAGAGGTTTGCGCACTTTTCTCCACAAGACTCGATCTCCTCCATTGGATTTCTCACACTTCATGGTGTTTTAGAAACGGATGACCGAGAGACAATCTTTCAGAAGCATTAACTCTAACCCCGGGTAGACAGTACCAACCTACATCCCCTACAACTGCTAGCCTACCACTGGAAGAGGTCATGCAACATACTCAACTATGCTAGAGCCCATAATAGCTTGTGGCTGCACATGGAAGTTTCTAGCATGAATAATCTTATGATCCCTTTGAGCTGGGTGGCGGACCATAGGAGGATAACACGGTATAACCCCGGGATCTCCTAGGACAACACTGGTATAACCCCAGGTGCCCAAACCAACAATCCACCCAGATGTGTATTAAAGTTGCCACCTTAAGTTAAACCATTAATTAACAATCTCACATCTGTCATGGATGCACTCAAACCCAATCCACGTCTACAAGCAAAGCATGGCAACATGAGCATAATGTAGAAGTAACTCCCAAGGGTTTGATAATAAAACAGGTAATAGGTTCTACCTCATCAACTACTTCCCAATGCCCACATGTTATCAAATCCTAACCATGCAATGTTTGAGGGTTGTAACTAATGCATAAAAACTAGGTATGAAAAGAGTATGATCAATGTGTTACTTGCCTTGGTGACGATCCGCAAACCCTAGAGACTCATAGTAGCATGCTTCGCACTCTGGGAATTCTATCACAAACAAACAATAGCATACATAAGCACTCAAGCAAAGATGCACGGGTAAAACTCAAATAATAAGATCAAATCTGAAAATCCAACTGAAGAGATTCGATCTGCAAAAGGAATCAATCGAATCGGAGCTACGGAACTGAATCTACGGTCAAAAGAACCTCGAATTCAAATCTGCTTGAAACCAAATTTTAAATTGTCAAAACCTTGTTCAAGTTGGTTAAACAGAAAGAGGGGCTCGAGTCGAAGATTTTGGCGTTGGTTTCACTAGATTTGGACAAACGGTTGAAGAGTTACGAGGGTTTGAAGATCACGGGCTAATATGCGATAAAAGTAATCGTGGATAGGTCTCTGGCCAAAAAAATAAAATAAAAAGAAAAAACTACGGCGCGAACGCTCGCTAACAGAATCAATCCAACGAAAATCATTCACTAGCAGATCTAAACGAACGAACGCTCGTTAAATAAACTAAACCGAATAAAACCAAAATAAAACCCGATCTAAACGAAAAAACCGATCTAGGCTTTACCGAAAATAAAACCGAAGAAACCCGGCGACTTTTCTGGCGTACTCCGGCGGACGGCGGCGGTGAGCTCCGGCGACAGCGGGTGGCGAGGTGTGGCGCGGCGGAGGCGGCTTCGCAGCGGCGGATGCGGCGGTAGAAGGGTTCGGCGTCGGCGGCGTCGGCGACGCGGCTCCGGCGTCGCCGGGGCGTCAGCGACGCGGCTCCGCGGCGGCTGGCAGCGGCCAGCGGCGGGCTCCGGCGGCGGCTAGGGTTTCGGTGCCGAGGTGGGCTAACGGGCTGGGGCGGCGGCCTCGGCCGGCTTATAAAGCCTGAGCGGACAGAGTCCGGCTCGGGCACGGCCCCGTCACGTCGGTTCGTTTTTTTAAATAAGATTCCGCCGAGAAAAATCCTAAATGAAATAAAATAAAAATCTAAAAATGCCAAAACAATTTTCGCCGTCTAAACAAAAAATTTAGAACAAAGTGAACATTTTCTTGGCCTAAGAATGCAATTTTGAAAAATGCATATTTTCTAATTCAAACAAAATAGCGATAAAATCCGAATAAAATTATTTATTTGATTTTAACATTTTTCCTCCAATATTCATTTGTTTTGGAGAAGTCATATTATCTCCTCTCATATATTTTAATTATGAAATAATTTTGGAGAGAAAAATAACTAAAACCAAAATGATCCCCGTTTCAATATTTGAGAAATTTCAAATATGAAAATAATAAAATCTCCAACTCTCTCTATGGGTCCTTGAGTTGATTAGGATTTTTAGGATCACTACCAAAATGCAAATAAAATATGATATGCATATGATGACCTATGTATAACATTCCAAATTGAAAATTTGGGATGTTACAAACCTACCCCCCTTAAGATGAATCTCGCCCTCGAGATTCGGGTTGGCTAGAAAATAGGTGTGGGTGGTCTTTGCGTAGATCATCCTCTCGTTCCCAGGTGGCTTCATCCTCGGTATGGTGGCTCCACTGAACTTTGCAAAACTTGATAACCTTGCTCCAAGTAACTCGGCTGGCAAACTCGAGAATCTTGTCTGGTTTCTCCTTGTAGGTCAAATCACTATCCAACTGAATTGCTTCCAGGGGCACTATATCTCTTAGAGGAATATCGGCTGCTACGTCTTGAGCTTTCTTTGGTTTTCCTCGAAGAGGAGAGGGTGATGCAGCAAGTGTAGCATAAGTATTTCCCTCAGTTTTGAGAACCAAGGTATCAATCCAGTAGGAGGCTCCTCAAAAGTCCCACGCACCTACACAAACAAACTGAGAACTCGCAACCAACGCAATAAAGGGGTTGTCAATCCCTTCACGACCACTTGGGAAAGTGAGATCTAATAAAGATAGTATGATAAGATAAATATATTTTTGGTATTTTATAGTATAGATGCAAAAAGTAAAGATGCAAATAAAAGTAGATTGAAAGCAAATATGATAAGAGGTAGACCCGGGGGCCATAGGTTTCACTAGCGACTTCTCTCAAGATAGCATAAGTATTACGGTGGGTGAACAAATTACTGTCGAGCAATTGATAGAAACTCATGCAATATGATATAAACCCCATCTTGTTATCCTCGATGGCAACAATACAATACGTGCCTTGCAACCCTTTCTATCACTGGGTAAGGACACCGCAAGATTGAACCCAAAGCTAAGCACTTCTCCCATGGCAAGAAAGATCAATCTAGTAGGCCAAACCAAACTGATAATTCAAGAGACTTGCAAAGATAACTTAATCATACATAAAAGAATTCAGAGAAGATTCAAATATTATTCATAGATAAACTTGATCATAAACCCACAATTCATCGGATCTCGACAAACACACCACAAAAAGAGTTTACATCGAATAGATCTCCACAAGAGAGGGGGAGAACATTGTATTGAGATCCAAAAAGAGAGCAGAAGTCATCTAGATAATAACTATGGACCCGTAGGTCTGTGGTAAACTACTCACAACTCATCGGAGGGGCAAGGATGTTGATGTAAAGGCCCTCCATGGTTGATTCCCCCTCCGGCAGAGTGCCGGCGAAGGCTCCAAGATAGGATCTCACGGATACAGAAGGTTACGGCGGTGGAAATTGTGTTTCGTGGTGCCCTGGATGTTTCCGGGCACGAGGTATATATAGGAGGAAGAAGTACATCGGTGGTCGCTGAGGCCCACGAGACAGGGGCGCGCCTATAGGGGGCGCCCTATCTCGTGGAGGCCTCGGCTGCTTCTTGACTTGCACTCCAAGTCCTATGGATCACGCTCTGCTCCAAAAATCACGCCCCGAAGGTTTCATTCCATTTGGACCCCTGCTTGATATTCCTTTTCTTGAAAATCTTGAAATAGGCAAAAAGAACAGTTAATATGGGCAGGGCCTCCTGTTAGTATGTTAGTCCCTAAATGATATAAATGTGTAAAATAAATCCCATAAACCTCCAAAATGGGTAATATAATAGGATGGAACAATCAAAATTTATAGATACGTTGGAGACGATCAAGCATCCCCAAGCTTAATTCCTTTCGTCCTCGAGTAGGTAAATGATAAAAAGAGAATTTTTGATGTGGAATGCTACCTAGCATAATTCATAATGTAATTTCCTTTATTGTGGCATGAATGTTCAGATCCAAATGAATACAAAATAAAATTTCATATTGATAAAAGAAATAGTAATACTTCAAGCATACTAATCAAAGTAATCATGTCTTCTCAAAATAGCATGGCAAAAGAAAGTTCATCCCTACAAAATCATATAGTTAGGCTATGCTTCATTTTCGTCACACAAAGATGTTCCCAACTTCTATACCCCGATGACAAGCCAAGAAATTGTTTCATACTTAAATAATCTCAAACTTTTTCAACCTTCACGCAATACATGAGCGTGAGCCATGGATATAGCACTATGGGTGGAATAGAATATGATGATGGGGATTGTGTGGAGAAGACGAAAAAGGAGAAAGTCTCACATTGACAAGGAAAATCAACGGGCTATGGAGATGCCCATCAATTGATGTCAACATGAGGAGTATGGATTGCCATGCAACGGATGCACTAGAGCTATAAATGAATGCTCAACAAAAGAAAACTAGTGGATGTGCATCCAACTTGCTTGCTCACGAAGACCTAGAGCATTTGAGGAAGCCCATCGTAGGAATATACAAGCCAAGTTCTATAATGAAAAATTCCCACTAGTATGAAAAAGACAACTTATGAGACTCACTATATGAAAAACATGGTGCTACTTTGAAGCACAATATAGGAGACTCACTACATGAAGAACAAGGTGCTACTATGAAGCACAAGTGTGGAAAAAGAGATAGTAACATTGCCCTTTTTATTTTTTATTTTTTTTGGGCCTTTCCTTTTTTTGGCCTTTCTCTTTTTTTTTGATTGGGCAATGCTCTAATAATGATGATCATCACACTTCTATTGATTACAACATAAGGATTACAACTCGAAACTAGAACAAGATATGACTCTATATGAATGCCTTCGGCGGTGTACCGGGATGGTGCAATGAATCAAGAGTGACATGTATGAAAAATAATTCATGGTGGCTTTGCCACAAATACGATGTCAACTTCATGATCATGCAATGGCAATATGAAAAAAGTAAAGTATGTCATGATGATGATGAACGGAACGGTGGAAAGTTGCATGGAAATATATCTCGGAATGGCTATGGAAATGCCATAATAGGTAGGTATGGTGGCTGTTTTGAGGAAGATATAGGGAGGTTTATGTGTGATAGAGCGTATCGTATCACGGGTTTGGATGCACTGGCGAAGTTTGCACCAACTCTCAAGGTGAGAAAGGGCAATGCACGGCATCAAGAGGCTAGCAAAGGCGGAAAGGTAAAAGTGCGTATAATCCATGGACTCAACATTAGTCAAAAGAACTCATATACTTATTGCAAAAATTTAGAAGTCATCAAAAATCAAGTACTACGCCAAGCATGCTCCTAGGGGATAGATTGGTAGGAAAAGACCATCGCCGTCCCCGACCGCCACTCATAAGGATGCACAAGCCGTACACTTCATGTTTCAAATTTGTTACACAACTTTAACCATACGTGCATGCTACGGGACTTGCTAACTTCAAACCAAGCATTCTTTAAATTCATAATCACCCAACTAGCATGACTTTAATATCACTACCTCCATATCTCAAAACAATTATCAAGTATCAAATTGATCATAGCATCCAATTCACTTCCTATGATAGTTTTTATTATACCCAACTTGGATGCCTACCATTCTAGGACCAACTTTATAACCATAGCAAATACCATGCTGTTCTAAAAGACTCTCAAAATAATATAAGTGAAGCATGAGAGACTAGCAATTTCTTCAAAATTAAGATACCACCGTGCTCTAAAAGATATAAGTGAAGCACTAGAGCAAAAACTATCAAGCTCAAAAGATATAAGTGAAGCACATAGAGTATTCTAGCAAATTAAAATTAAATAGGCTTCTCCCAAAAGGTGTGTACAGCAAGGATGATTGTGGTAAACTAAAAAGCAAAGACTAATATAATACACGATGCTCCAAGCAAAACACTTATCATGTGGTGAATAAAAATATAGCTCCAAGTAAAGTTACCAATGAACGAAGATTTAAAGAGGGGATGCCTTCCCGGGGCATCCCCAAGCTTAGGCTTTTGGCTATTCTTGAATATCTTGGGGTGCCTTGGGCATCCCCAAGCTTAGGCTCTTTCCACCCTTTATTCCATAGTCCATAAAAGCTTTACCCAAAACCTGAAAACTTCACAACACAAAACTCAACAAAAATCTTATAGGCTTCGTTAGTGAAAGAAAACAAAACCACCACATAAGGTACTGCAATGAACTCATTCTTTATTTAATTTGGTGTTAAACCTACTGTATTCCAACTTATCAATGGATTATAAACTATTTTATTGGCCATAGATTCATCAAAATAAGCAAACAACACACGAAAAACAGAATCTGTCAAAAACAGAACAGTCTGTAGTAATATGTAACTAACGCAAACTTCTGGAACTCAAAAAATTCATCCAAAATAGGACGACCTAGGTAATTTGTTTATTGATCAGAAGCAATTGGAATCACTATTTTATCACGTTCTGGTGATTTTTAAAAATTATTTTTGTTCGCCGAAAGTTTCTGGAAATTACAGCAAGATCAAATAACTATCATCAAAGAAGATCCTATAGGTTTAACTTGGCACAAACACTAACTAAAACATAAAACCACATCTAAACAGAAGGTAGATGGATTATTTATTCCTAAACAGAAACAAAAACAAAAAACATAAAGAAAATTGGGTTGCCTCCCAACTAGCGCTATCGTTTAACGCCCCTAGCTAGGCATAAATGCAAGGATAGATCTAACGAGTGCCATCTTTGGCACTCGGAGAGGGGGATCTCCTTTCTATGGCATTCATTCTTCTATTTAAGTTAAGCACATGGCCATTAATGGAAGAAGTAAGATTAAACACGTTACGGAAATTTGCCTCTAAACTAGACTTCATCTCTTTAATAATTTCATTTTGATAGAAGCACAAAAGAGTAGTTGATTCAACCTTATCATTCATAGGGTGCCCAAATATAGTTTTCATTCTTTCCATAGGTGTCTATAGCATCCCCTTAAAGAAAACCTCCTTCAAAAATATAATCTAAAACTCGTTTAAGAGAAGCGGGCAAGCCAATAACTTTTTAAGTAATCTTCAATTTGATATTGTGGCACAGAGCTAGACCGAATCCTTAATAACCTATCCCAAGCATCTTTTAAAGACTCATCAAGTAAATAGCGAAAAATTCCAGAGTCATCCTCATCAAAATTATTCAAGCTCTCATTGGAGACCCCGGTGGTTCTTTCTATAGCATCATTATTCATGAGCTTAGAGAGGATAGAGGGGTTATCCAAGGTACTAGAACCTAGGAAAGGGCCCTTAGTTCTTTTTGATTCGGCCATGGCAACGAGAAGGCAAACGGAGAAGAGAGGAGGAGATTGGGAAAGAGAGGGCGAATAAAACGGCAAGGGTGAAGTGGGGGAGAGGAAAACGAGAGGCAAATGACAAATAATGTAAATGCGAGGGAGATGGGTTTGTGATGGGTGCTTGGTATATCTTGACTTGAGCGAACACCTCCCCGGCAACGGTGCCAGAAATCCTTCTTGCTACGTCTTGAGCTTGCGTTGGTTTTCCTCGAAGAGGAGAGGGTGATGCAGCAAGTGTAGCGTAAGTATTTCCCTCAGTTTTGAGAACCAAGGTATCAATCCAAAGAGGAGGCTCCTCAAAAGTCCCACGCACCTACACAAACAACCGAGAACTCGCAACCAACGCAATAAAGGGGTTGTCAATCCCTTCACGGCCACTTCAGTAAAGTGAGATCTAATAAAGATAGTATGATAAGATAAATATATTTTTGGTATTTTATAGTATAGATGCAAAAAGTAAAGATGCAGATAAAAGTAGATTGAAAGCAAATATGATAAGAGATAGACCCGGGGGCCATAGGTTTCACTAGTGGCTTCTCTCAAGATAGCATAAGTATTACGGTGGGTGAACAAATTACTGTCGAGCAATTGATAGAAAAGCGCATAGTTATGAGATTATCTAGGCATGATCATGTATATAGGCATCACGTCCATAACAAGTAGACCGACTTCTGCCTGCATCTACTACTATTACTCCACACATCGAAGCGCTATCCAAAGCATGCATCTAGAGTATTAAGTTCATAAGAACAGAGTAACGCATTAAGCAAGATGACATGATGTAGAGGGATAAACTCATGCAATATGATATAAACCCCATCTTGTTATCCTCGATGGCAACAATACACACGTGCCTTTGCAACCCTTTCTCACATCGGGTAAGGACACCGCAAGATTGAACCCAAAGCTAAGCACTTCTCCCATGGCAAGGAAGATCAATCTAGTAGGCCAAATCAAACTGATAATTCGAAGAGACTTGCAAAGATAACTTAATCATACATAAAAGAATTCAGAGAAGATTCAAATATTATTCATAGATAAACTTGATCATAAACCTACAATTCATCGGATCTCGACAAACACACCGCAAAAAGAGTTTACATCGAATAGATCTCCACAAGAGAGGGGGAGAACATTGTATTGAGATCCAAAAGAGAGAAGAAGCCATCTAGCTAATAACTATGGACCCGTAGGGTCTGTGGTAAACTACTCACAACTCATCGGAGGGGCAAGGATGTTGATGTAGAGGCCCTCCGTGGTTGATTCCCCCTCCGGCAGAGTGCCGGCAAAGGCTCCAAGATGGGATCTTGCGGATACAGAAGGTTACTGCTGTGGAAATTGTGTTTTGTGGTGCCCCTGGATGTTTTTGGGGTACATAGGTATATATAGGAGGAAGAAGTTCGTCGGTGGCCGCCCGAGGGGCCCACGAGACAGGGGGGCGCGCCCTCCTATCTCGTGGAGGCCTCGGCTGCTTCTTGACTTGCACTCCATGTCCTCTGGATCACGTTCGTTCCAAAAATCACGCTCCCGAAGGTTTCGTTCTGCTTTGGACTCGCTTGATATTCCTTTTCTTGAAATAATGAAATAGGAAAAAAACAGCAATATGGGCTGGGCCTCCGGTTAGTAGGTTAGTCCCAAAAATGATATAAATTTGTAAAATAAAGCCCATAAACATCCAAAAGGGGTAATATAATAGCATGGAACAATCAAAAATTATAGATACGTTGGAGACGTATCATCGGCCATCTCGAAATGGCACTTCTTCAGCTGGGAAACGTGAAACACATCATGAACTCCTGACAGTCCTTTGGGTAACTCCAACTTGTAGGCCACTTCTCCCATACGTTCCAAAACTCGGTATGGTCCTACAAATCTCGGGGCTAACTTTCCCTTAACTCCAAATCGTTTTACTCCTCACAGAGGTGATACATGAAGATATGCTATGTCTCCAATTTCATAGACTACCTCCTTGCGTTTTGAATCTGCATAACTCTTCTGCCTGGACTAAGCTATCTTCAGTCTATCCCGAATCGGCTTAACCTTCTCTTCGGACTCTTTAATCAAATCCGGTCCAAACAACTGACGGTCTCCAACTTCATCCCACATCAACGGTGTTCTGCATCTTCTTCCATACAAAGCTTCGAAAGGTGCCATCTTCAAACTGGCTTGATAGTTGTTGTTGTATGCAAACTCTGCGTAACGCAAATTATCATCCCAACTAGATCCATAGTCTAGCGCACAAGCTCTCAACATGTCCTCCAGAATCTGATTGACCCTGTCGGTCTGTCCATCTGTCTGCGGATGAAAGGTTGTACTAAACTCTAGCCTGGTCCCCAAAGTCTGGTGCAGCTGGTGCCAAAACTTTGAAGTAAACTGTGTTCCTCTATCTGATACGATGCTCCTTGGAACTCCATGCAGACATACGATCCTGGTCATATATATCTGGGCCATCTTCGCACTTGTATAGGTGGTCTTCACTGGGATAAAGTGAGCAACTTTGGTCAAACGATCCACTACTACCCAGATAGAATCATATCCTGATCGGGTCCTGGGTAATCCGGTGATAAAATCCATGCCAAGCTTATCCCACTTCCATTCGGGTATCGGCATAGGTTGCAATAGTCCTGCTGGCTTCTGATGTTCTACCTTCACTCACTGACATACATCACATACGGCTACATACTCGGCAATATCCTTCTTCATACCAGTCCACCAGAAACGCTCCTTCAAATCCAAATACATCTTGGTGTTTCTGGGGTGTATCGAGCATGGCGAGTCATGTGCTTCATGTAGTATCAGCTTCCTGATCTCTGCATTATTGGGCACATAGACACTGTCCTCAAACCACAAGGTGACGTGCTCATCCTCACGAAAACCTTTGGCTTTTCCTTTGCTCATCTTCTCTTTTATCTCGGCAATTTCTCTATCATCCTTCTGAGCTTCACGAATCTTTCCCAATAATGTCGACTGAACCTCCATTGATGTGACAAAACCTCTAGGGACTATCTCCAAATGAAGCTCCCTGAGATCCTTGGCTAACTCCTTTGGCAATCCTCCGCTTACAAGGGTATTGGCATAACTCTTCCGGCTCAAAGCGTCTGCTACGAAATTGGCCTTCCCTGGGTGATAATGCAGCTTCATATCATAGTCCTTTATAAGCTCCAACCATCTCCTTTGCCAGAGATTTAGCTCCTTCTGTGTGAAAATGTACTTCAAACTCTTATGATCCGTGTACACATCAAAACGATTTACAATAAGAAAGTGTCTCCAGGTCTTGAGCACATGCACTACAGCTGCTAACTCCAAATCATGCGTGGCATAATTCAACTCATGCGGTCAAAGTTGACGTGAGGCATATGAAACAACTCTTCAGTCTTGCATAAGTACTCCTCCAAGTCCTAAGCAAGAAGCGTCGCAATACACTTGGAAATCCTTGCGTATATCTAGCAGAATTAGCACTGGGGCTGTAACCAAACGTTTCTTCAACTCCTGGAAACTTGCCTCACATTCATCTGTCCATTTAAACTTAGTGTCCTTCTTCAACAGCTCCGTCATGGGCTTCGCAATCTTGGAAAAATTCTCAATGAATCTCCGGTAATATCCTGTGAGTCCAAGAAAACTGCGGATCTCTCCAACTGAGGTGGGTGCCAACTACTCAGTGACTGACTGAACCTTGGTGGGGTCTACTCTATACCTTCTCCTGATATAACATGTCCAAGGAATCCAACTTCCTTCAACAAAAACTCACATTTGCTGAACTTGGCATATAGCTGATGTTCCTAAGCTTCTCGAGAACTAAACGCAAATGATCCTTGTGTTCCTCTTCATTCTTCGAGTACACCAAAATATCATCAATGAACACTATGACAAACTTATCCAAGAACTCCATGAATACCTTGTTCATCATGCTCATAAAATAGGCAGGGGCGTTAGTTAATCCAAATGACATACCGTGTACTCATATAGCCCGTACCTTGTGGTGAAGGTTGTCTTAGATATATCCTGTTCTCGGATCTTCAGCTAGTGGTATCCTGATCGTAGATCGATCTTGGAGAATACTTTAGCTCCTTGCAGCTGGTGAAACAAGTCATTGATCATCGGTAGTGGGTACTCATTCTTGATTGTCACTTCATTCAATGCACGATAATTGTAACATCCCAAATTTTCAATTTGGAATGTTATACATAGGTCATCCATGCATATCATATTTTATTGCATTTTGTTTGCAATCCTCGAAATCCTAAGCAACTCAAGGACCCTCGGAGAGAGTTGGGGATTTTTCTGTTTTTCATATTTGAATTTTATCAAATAATGAAGACGAGGATTTTGATTTTTAATTATTTTCTCTCCGGAAAATATTTCATTTTGAAATAATAAATGAGAGGAGATAATATGACTTCTCCAAAATAATTGAAATATCGGAGGAAAAAATGTTAAAATCATTATTTGGATTTTATTTGATTTTAGTTGGAATTTTATTTGCCCTAGAAAAATTTGCATGTTTTTAAAAATTGCATTTTAGGAGCCAAGAAAAGTTCATCTTGTTCTAAATACTTTATTTAGACGGAGAAAACTTGTTTTGGTATTTTTAGATTTTTATTTATTTTTCTAGGATTTTTCCTAAGTTTCGGCGGAACGTTTTAAAAAAAAAGAGACCGCGCCCGACTGGGCCTAGGGCCCAGCCGAGCAGGCCGGCCCAGCCGCCCGCCGCCGCCGCCTCCGCACTCGGACCGGAGTCCGAGTGGGACTCCGCCTCCCGCCGCCTTGCCCACTCGTCCAAGCCGCCGCCCCCGCCCCCTTTAAATACGCCCGCCCCCCTCTAACCACCACCACCATCATTGAGCCGGGCGAGCCGCCCGAGCCCGCCGCCGCCTCTTGCCGCCGCCCGCTGCCCCGCACCCTTGAGCCCGCGCCCCTCGCCGAGCCCCGCCGAAGCTGCCCGCCTCTCCGGACGACCTCGCCGGAGGTAGCCACCCGCCGCCCGGTTTTTTTTAGAAAAACCCCTTCGGTTTTTTTAGAAAAACCCTAGTTCGTTTTTTTATAGATCGGTTTTATTTTTTTTCCGGTTTATTTACTTAGCAAGCGTTCGCTCGTTCGTTTATTTTAATGAACGTGTTCATCGTTTAGTTTCTGCTAACGAACGTTCGTTCGTTAAGCTGTTCGTCGTTTTTCTTTTTATCAGATTTATTCCGCGATTTTCCTGGTCGTGATTTCCGATCCGATTTTCGTTCTAGTTTAACTTTTCGCTCGTTTATCGGAATCAGGCGATTCAAGCGCCTGGAGTTTCATCTCAAAACCCTCTTTCCGAATAGTCAGCTCAAACAAGTTTTTGTCTCTGTAAATTTGACCCTAGTTCAGATTAGTAAACGGATCTTATTTCTTTCGTCGTTTGAGTTTTGTTGCTCCGTTTGGTTTGATTCTTTCTGCGAACCGGAGTTCTTAATTTGAACTTTCTGGTCGGCCTCTTTCAGTTAAAGTTTTGTTTTGTTCATCTTTGCTTGTTGCTTATGTATGTATTGTTTGCTTGCGATAGAATTCCCGGAGTGCGAAGCGTGTTACTACGAGTCTCTAGGATTCACGGATCGTCAGCAAGGCAAGTAACACTTTGATCATACTCTTTCCATACCCAGTTTTTATGCATTAGCTTCAACCCTCAAACATTGCATGTTTAGGATGTCATTAATTTGTGGGTTGGGAAGTAGTTGATGAGGTAGGAACCTATTGCCCCGTTACATTCAAACCCTTGGGAGTTACTTCTACGTATTGCTTATCTTGCCATGCTATGCTTGTAGACGTGGTTTGGGTTTGAGTGAATCCATGACAGATGTGAGAATGTTAATTAATAGTTTACTTTAAGGTGGCAACTTTAATACACATCTGGGTGGATTGAGGCACTGGGAACCAGGTTGTCTGCTTTTTTTTGGAAATCCGGGGTACCGTGTGATCTTCCTATGGACCGCCACCTGTGCTCAAAGGGAACTGAGATTATTCAGGCTAGAAACTTCCGTGTGCAGCCACAAGCTATTATGGGCTCTAGCATAGTTGAGTAAGTTACGTGAAGCTCTTGAAGAGGTAGATCACCAGGTAGTGGGTTTTGTAGGTTTGGTATGATCTACCCGGAGTAGAGAGTTAATGTTTTTGAAAGACTATGTCTCGGTCATCCGTTTCTCAAACACCATGTAGTGCGAGAAATCAATGGAGGCGATCGAGTCTTGTGGGGAAAAGTGCGCAAACCTCTGCAGAGTGTACAATCTAATCATGGTTAGTCGTGTCCTCGGTTATGGACAATTCTGAGTATCTAGTACTTGAGTATTCACATGTATCTCATCACTCTTAACTAATTTTGCTGGGATGTTAATTACCGTAATTGGGATTGAGTTGGGGTTATACCTTCTCAATGATGTTTCAACCACCATGATAGTTAAATTAAAATTGATTCCTTTGTTGTAGGGAAAAATTGGCTTTTCGCAAAAACTATAACCATAGAGCTTTCCACCACCAAATATGCATGTAGTGATAGCATTATTCTGTTATTGTTCTATTAGGTTACATTGCCAGCATATTCCATGTGCTGGCCCGTTCTCGGGCTGCAACGTATTATGTTGCAGACTTTTCAGACGAGGAGTAAGGTTCGATAGGTCGTTGCCGTGCAGCTCAGCTATGCCGTTGGAGTTGATGGACTCACTTTATCTTCCAAGCCTTCCGCCATTATCGTATTAGATGGCCTTAAGCCATATTATTGTAATAAGTTCTCTTTTGAGACATTCGATGTAATAAGTGTGTGATTGCTACTCTGTTATAAATCCTTCAAGTACCGTGGTGTGTCAAAGACATTCTTGATCCAGTGGATGACACTTAAACACGAGACTTGACCATCCGAGGTCGGGTCGCTACAAGATGGTATCGAGCACACGCCGAGTGTAGGACACGACCACTAAGATAAACCATAGGTCACTCTTCTCTACTCATTTCGACTCCTCTCCATTTTCCACTCCTTAGGATGACGGAGATGAAGAACAAGTTTGCACAACCGGATGAAGACACACCTTTTGGACGCCACTTGAAGGAAGTCACTAGGTACTTGAACATTGGAATACCAAGCTTCACCAGGACGTACAACGCCACTTTACCTGAAGAAGAGCGCTGGATGATTCAAGTACAAGTTCCAGGAAGGACGTTCTCGCCAACCTCTAAGCCCATAGAGTTTTCTTTCGAAGCACCCACCTGGAGCCTTGGCAAGAGTATGGCAGCTCACATTACCATGGGACGCATTGGTGAAGTCTACAATAGGGAGCTTAAAGACACCATATACCAAATATGTGGGTGCCGAGACGAGCAATGGGAAGTAATCAGCACCAAGAAGGATAGGTCCATTGCAGCTTACATCCAGGAGCTAAACCAGCACATTCGACATCAGGAGAACCAGATGTGTGCAGGCATGATGGATTTGAAGAAGGCAAAAACTAGGATCATCGAGCTGGAGGAAGAACTCAAGTTTACGCGCGATGGATATGAGGAGGAAATCAAGACACTACTAGAGAAGAATGACGACCTAGTCAAGAAGATTGGAGTCTTCATGGGAGGATCAGCGCCGGAAGAGGAAGAAGAAGATCCCACTTGTTCGGACAACTACATCATCATCGCATTTACACCGATTCCGAACCAAGTGATGATGACTATGAAGACGAAGCAGGAGCAGACATCATGGAGTCTTCCACCGATCACAATTTCTAGATGACCACCATATAATAGTAGTATTCCCCCATGTAACAAGTAATAGTTGATCACTTTTGCGATAGTCCTAGACCGTCTGTATGCCCTTGCTTGATTGATTGAATGAATGTTTGTGTTTGCCTCATGTGCATATGGGTAGTGTTTTCTCACTAGACCTCTTTCTATTCTAATCTCTTCCATCTAAACCCACCAGATGCCTCCGAGACGTGACCCCGGTTTTGTTTTCCCACCGGAGCTCACCCAGTTGATCCAGCAGCAGAATGCCTTGATGCAATTGCTAGTTCAGAACTAGGGCAATGCCAACAACAACAACAACAATAACAACAACAACAACCCTCCACCAGTGGACAATTTAGCCTGTTTTCTGAGGTTACAACCGTCGGTGTTTTCCAGTAGCACCGAGCCAATAGTTGCTGATGATTGGCTACGCCGTATTGGAAGGGAGTTAACCACCGCAGGATGCATGATGTCGAGAAGGTGCGCTTTGCCACACATCAATTGGATGGACCAGAGCCGCATGGTGGGAGAATTACATGGCTACTTTTCCTATAGCCAATGTCACTTGGGACCAGCCCAACAAGCTTTTCGCACGGCCCATGTCTCAACTGGAGCCATGCAGATGAAGAAGCGTGAGTTTCGCAACTTACGCCATGGGAACCGTACTGTGGCCCAGTACGTGGATGAGTTTAGCAAGTTATCACGCTATGCCCCTGATGATGTGGCCATAGATGTGAAGGTGAGAAGTTTATGGAAGGGCTGAATGATGATATGAGCATGCAGTTGATGGTGGCAACTTTCAACAATTACGGGAGTTGGTGGATAAGGCTCTAATGATTGAAGGAAAGCAGCAGCAAATTGAGAGCCGAAGAGGAAATATGGACAAGGGAAGTACAACTCAGGAGCTCACGAAGCCTCGTTTAACCCCGAACTCGGAGGACTTGTTCATAACCATGGAGGTCATAACCATCTTTGGAGGAGGATCGCATAATCAAAATGGTGCGAAGAATGGGAATGGGAATGGAGCCAACAATAATCAGAATCGCTCTAACCCATCTACACCCGCCAAGAGGGACTTAAGCCAAGTTATTTGCTTTAAGTGCGGGAAGACAGGGCACTATGCCAATGACTGCCCTGAAGGAAGAAATGGAAACGGAAATGGGAGCACTGGGAAGAAGCCCAATCCATTCAACAAAGGACAAGTGAACCACGTTAACGTGGAGGAGGTTGAAGAGCAGCCGGACGTGGTAATAGGTAAGTTTTTGGTTCAGTCATTTACCGCTCTTGTTCTTTTCGACATCTTGGTGCATCGCATTCATACATATCAAGGGATTTGTGGATAAGTTTAAGTTACCAACCCAAACCCTTAGGACCCTCTTTTAGTGAGCTACTTTGGAGCAGAGTACATGGCTAGCAGATGGTGCACCCAGATACCCCTAATCATTGGCACGCATGTTTTTCCGTTTGACATAATTATCTTGGAGTCGCAAGGATTGGATGTGATATTAGGTATGGACTGGATGTCGAAGTATGGAGGAAGTATTGACTGTGCTAGCAAGTCTATTTATCTTACCACCCCGGAGGGAAAAAGGATTAAGTATGTATCTAGGCATGTGCCTAGGAGGAGCCAAGTGAATACACTCACGGAGTTGTACATGAGGAAGTACACAGAGTGAAAGATTTTTCGGATGTTTTCCCGGAAGAGTTACTGCATGCCACCGGATAAAGACATCGAGTTCTTGATAGAACTATTGCAGTCTGGGCCAATATCCAAGAGACCCTATCGGATGCCCGCAAATGATCTGGAGGAAATTAAAAAGCAGATCAAGGAGTTATTGGAGAAAGGTTATATTCGAAGGAGTTCATCACCTTGGGGAGCACCAGTACTTTTGGTGGAGAAGAAGGAGTAGAGAGTTAATGTTTCTGAAAGACTATGTCTCGGTCATCCGTTTCTCAAACACCATGTAGTGCAAGAAATCAACGGAGGCGATCGAGTCTTGTGGGGAAAAGTGCGCACACCTCTGCAGAGTGTACAATCTAATCATGGTTAGCCGTGTCCCCGGTTATGGACAATTCTGAGTATCTAGTACTTGAGTATTCACATGTATCTCATCACTCTTAACTAATTTTGCTGGGATGTTAATTAGCGTAATTGGGATTGAGTTGGGGTTATACATTCTCAATGATGTTTCAACCACCATGATAGTTAAATTAAAATTGATTCCTTTGTTGTAGGGAAAAATTGGCTTTTCGCAAAAACTATAACCATAGAGCTTTCCACCAGCCAAATATGCATGTAGTGATAGCATTATTCTGTTATTGTTCTATTGTGTTACAATGCCAGCATATTCCATGTCTTTGACCCGTTCTCGGGCTGCAACGTATTATGTTGCGCACTTTCCAGACGAGGAGTATGGTTCGATAGGTCGTTGTCGTGCATCTCAGATCTGCGGTTGGAGTTGATGGACTCTCTTTATCTTCCTAGCCTTCCGATGTTATCGCTTTAGATGGCCTTAAGCCATATTATTGTAGTAAGTTCTCTTTTGAGACATTCGATGTAATAAGTGTGTGGTTGCTACTCTGTTATAAATCCTTCGAGTAATGTGTGTGTCAGCATTACTGATCCAGGGATGACACTGAAACACAGAGACTTGACCATCTGAGGTTGGGTCGCTACAATAATCAACAACCATTCTCAATGATCCATCCTTTTTCTCAACCAAGAGCACTGGGGCTCCCCATGGTGACGAACTTCGTCGAATGTAACCTTTCTCCAATAACTCCTTAATCAGCTTCTTGATTCTCTTCCAGATCATTTGTGGGCATCCGGTATGGTCTCTTCGATATCGGTCCGGTGCCTGGCAACAGCTCTATAAAAAACTCAATGTCCTGATCCGGCGGCATGCCTGGTAACTCCTTGGGAAATACATCCAGGTAATCCTTCACTATAGGCACTTCCTCCTGAACAACTCTTGAGAGGGAATTTACTTGGGTCCTCCTTGGAGAATGCCTGGATATATACTTGATCATTTTTCCCTCCGGGGTGATGAGTAGAATTGACCTACTATCACAGTCAATGTTTCCTCCATACTTTGATAGCCAATCCATTCCTAGTATCAAATCCAATCCTTGTGACTCCAAAATTATCAGGTCTGAGGGGAAAATATGGCTACCAATGGTTAAGGGTATCCGATCGCACCATCGGCTGGCCATATACTCTGCTCCTGGTGAGCTTACTAACAAAGGTGTCCTAAGGGCTAAGGTGGGTAACTTAAACTTTTCCACAAATCCCCTTGAAATGTATGAATGCGATGCACCAATATCAAAAAGAACAAGAGCGGTAAATGACTTAACCAAAAACTTACCGATCGTTGCGTCTGGTTGCTCTTCAACCTCCTCCACTTTCACGTGGTTCACTTGTCCCCTGTTGAAAGGGTTGGGCTTCTTCCCATAGCTTCCATTTCCCTTGCCATTCTTCAACTCAGGACAATCATTGGCGTAGTGTCTAGTCTTCCCGCACTTGAAACAAGTAATGTGACTTTGGTCCTTCTTGGCGGGTGTGGCTGGGTTAGCACGGTTCTGATTGCTGCCTGCTCCATTCCCGTTTCCATTCTTGGGGCCACTGTGGTTATGCGAACTTCCTCCATTGTGGGTATGGCCTCCATGGTTATGGGTAAATCATCCCGAGTTCAGGGTGAAACGAGGCTTCTTTTGAGCTCCTGAATTGTACTTCCCCTGTCCATACTTCCTCTTGCGGCTCTCAATCTGTTGCTGCCTCCCTTCAATCATAAGAGCCTTATCTACCAACTCCTGGTAGTTGTTAAATATTGCCACCATTAACTGCATGCTCATCTCATCATTCAGCCCTTCCATAAATTTCTCCTACTTCACGGCATCTGTGGCCACATCATCTGGGGCATAGCGAGATAACTTACTAAACTCATCTACGTACTGAGCCACAGTACGGTTTCCTTGGCGCAAGTTGTGAAACTCACACTTCTTCATGGTCATAGCTCCAGTTGAGACATGAGCAGTGCGGAATGCTTGCTAAAACTGCTCCCAAGTGACATTGGCTATAGGAAAAGTGGATGTATAATTCTCCCACCATGAGGTTGCGGGTCCATCCAATTGATGTGCGGTAAAATGCACCTTCTTCGCATCTGTGCAACCAGCGGTGGTCAACTCCCTTCCTATCCTGCATAGCCAGTCATCAACAACTATTGACTCGGTGCTACTGGAAAACACCGGCGGCTGCAACCTCAGAAAACGAGCTAAGTTGTCAACTGGGGGTGGTGGCGGCGGGTTGTTGTTGTTGTTGCCTTGGTTCTGGACTAGTTGTTGTATCAAGGTATTCTGCTGTTGGATCAACTGGGTGATCTCCGGTGAGAAGACAAATCCGGTGTCACGTCTTGGAGGCATCTGATGGGTTTTGAGGGAAGAGATTAGAATAGAATGAGGTCTAGTGAGACACTACCCATATGCACATGAGACAAACACATTCATATCACACCAAATCAATTCAAGCAAGGGCATACAATCGGTCTAGAACTATTGTTACAGTGCTCGGGCTACTACTATATACATGGGGGAATACTACTAATCATATGGTGGCCATCTAGAAATTTTGATTGGTGGAATACTCCATGATATCCGCTCCAGCTTCGTCTTCATAATCATCATCACTATCGTCGGGGTCGAAGTCAGTGTCGTCAATGATGATGTAGTCCTAGGGATGGTCGTCATCTCCTCCTGGCGCAGGGTCTCCCATGAATACTCCTAGCTTCCTTGTCAGGTCGTCATTCTTCTCCACTAGTATTGCGATTTCCTCCTCGTATCCGTCGTGTGTAGACTTGAGTTCCTCTTCTAGCTCCATGTTCCTGGTCATTACCTTCTTCAGGTCTATCATGCTTGCACACATCTAGTTCTCCTGGCGATGAATGTGCTGGTTTAACTCCTGGATGAAAGCTGCAATGGACATGTCCCTCCTGGTGCTGATCATCTCCCATTGCTCATCTCGGCGCCCACATATCCGGTAGATAGTATCCTTAAGATCCTTGTGATAAACTTCACCGATGCGCCCCATGGCGATGTGGGCTGCCATGCTCTTACCTAGAATCCAGCTTGGTGCATCAAAGGAAAACTCTATGGGCTCAGTGACTGGCGTGAATGTCCTTCCTGGAACTTGAGCTCGAATCATCCAATGCTCCTCTTCTGGTAAAGTGGCGGTGTAGGTCCCGGTGAAGCTTGGTATTCTGATGTTCAGATACCTAGTGACTTCCTTCAAGTGTCGTCCAAAAGATGTGTCTTCATCCGGTTGTGCAAACTTGTTCCTTGAGTCCGTCACCGTAAAGAGTAGAAAATGGAGAGGAGTCAGAAATGAGTAGATAAGAGTGACCTATGGCTCATCTTAGTGGTCGTGTCCTACATTCAAAGTGTGCTCTGATACCATCTTGTAGCGATCCAACCTTAAACGGTCGAATCTCTGTGCTTAAGTGTCATCCCTGGATCGGTAATGCTGACACACACAGTACTTGAACGATTTATAACAGAGTAGCAATCACACACATGTTACATCGAATCTCTCAAAAGAGAACATATTACAATATATATGGCTTAAGGCCATCTAAATAAGATAACAGCAGAAGACTTGGAAGATAAAGTGAGTCCGTCAACTCCAACGGCATAGCTGAGTGCACGCTAAACGACCTAGCGCACCTTACTCTTCGTCTGAAAAGTCTGCAACATGATATGTTGCAGCCCGAAAACGGGTCAGCACATGGAATATGCTGGCAATATAACACAGTAGAGCAATGAACAGATAAAGGCTATCACTACATGCATATATTGCTAGTGGAGGCTCTATGGTTATAATATTTTGCGAAAAGCCAATTTTTTCCTACAGCAAAGGAATATATTTTATTTAACTATCATGGTGGTTGAAACATTGAGAATGGTACCCCCATATCAATCCCAATTAAAAGTAATTTTCAACCCAACAAGATTAATTTAGAGTAATGAGATCAAATCAATAATTCAAGTACCAGATACTCAATATGTCCATAACCGGGGACACGGCTAACCATGATTAGTTTATACACTCAGCAGAGGTTTGCGCACTTTTCCCCACAAGACTCGATCTCCTCCGTTGGATTTCTCACACTTCATGGTGTTTGAGAAACGGATGACCGAGACACTGATCTTCGTAAGCATTAACTCTAACCCCAGGTAGATAGTACTAACCTACATCCCCTACAACTGCTAGCCTACCACTGGAAGAGGTCATGCAACATACTCAACTATGCTAGAGCCCATAATAGCTTGTGTCTGCACACGAAAGTTTCTAGCATGAATAATCTTATGATCCCTTTGAGCCTGGGTGGCGGACCATAGGAGGATCACCCGGTATAACCCCGGGATCTCCTAGGACAACACTGGTATAACCCCAGGTGCCCAAACCAACAATCCACCCAAATGTGTATTAAAGTTGCCACCTTAAGTTGAACCATTAATTAAAAATCTCACATCTATCATGGATACACTCAAACTCAATCCACGTCTACGAGCATAGCATGGCAACATGAGCATAACGTAGAAGTAACTCCCAAGGGTTTGATAATAAACCAGGTAATAGGTTCTACCTCATCAACTACTTCCCAATGCCCACATGTTATCAAATCCTAACCATGCAATGTTTGAGGGTTGTAACTAACGCATAAAAGCTGGGTATGAAAAGAGTATGATCAATGTGTTACTTGCCTTGCTGACGATCCGCAAACCCTAGAGACTCGTAGTAGCACGGTTCGCACTCCGGGAATTCTATCACAAACAAACAATAGCATACATAAGCTCTCAAGAAAAGATGTACGGGTAAAACTCAAATGAGAAGATCAAATCTGAAAATGCAACTGAAGAGATTCGATCTGCAAAAGGAATCAATCGAATCGGAGCTACGGAACTGAAACTGCGTTCAAAAGAACTTGGAATTCAAATCTGCTTGAAACCAAATTCAAAATGTCAAAACCTTGCTCAAGTTGATTAAACAGAAAGATGGGCTTGATATGAAGATTTTGGCGTTGGTTTCACTGGATTTGGACAAACGGTTGAAAAGTTACGAGGGTTTGAAGATTAGGGGCTAATCTGCGATAAAAGTAATCGTGGATAGGTCTCTGGCCGAAAAAAATAAAATAAAAAGAAAAAAACTACAGCGCGAACGCTCGCTAACAGAACAATCTAACGAAAATCGTTCAGTAGCAGATCTAAATGAACGAACGTTCGTTAAATAAACTAAACCGAATAAAACCGAAATAAAACCCGATCTAAACGAAAAAACCAATCTAGGCTTTTTACTGAAAATAAAACCAAAGAAAACTGATTTTTCCCACAGCATTCGGCAGACGGCGGCGGCGGGCTCGACGGCATGTCATGGGCGGGCGGCGGGTGGCGAGGCACGAGCGGCTGCGTGGCACAAGGCGGGTTCCGGTGAGGCGCGGTGGCGGCGGCGGCGGCGGCCAGGGCGCAGATCGGGCGGCAACATGGATTGCATCATGGCGGCTAGGGTTTCGGCGGGTGGGCTGGTGGGGCGGCGGCCTCGGCCAAGAGAAGCTCGAGCTGACAGAGTCCGCCTGCACGGCCCTTTAGGTCGGTTCGTTTTTCTTAAATAAGATTCCGCGAGAAAAATCCTAAATAAAATAAAATAAAAATCTAAAAATGCCAAAAACAATTTTCACCGTCTAAACAAAAAATTTAGAACAAAGTGAACATTTTCTTGGCCTAAAAATTCAATTTTGAAAAATGCATATTTTCTAATTCAAACAAAATAGCGATAAAATGAAAATTAAATTATTTATTTGATTTTAACATTTTTCCTCCAATATTTCATTTATTTTGGAGAAGTCATATTATCTCCTCTCATATATTTTAATTATGAAATAATTTTGGAGAGAAAAATAATTAAAACCAAAATGATCCCCGTTTCAATATTTGAGAAAATTCAAATATGCAAATAATAAAATCCCCAACTCTCTCCGTGGGTCCTTGAGTTGCTTAGGATTTTTAGGATCACTACCAAAATGCAAATAAAATATGATATGCAAATGATGACCTATGTATAACATTCCAAATTGAAAATTTGGGATGTTACATTGTCACTCCAGGGTTGCAGGATCATAACACGTACTAGGTGACTATAACTTACAAGATAGGATCAAGAACACAAATATGTTTATGAAAACATAATAGGTTCAGATCTGAAATCATGGCACTTGGGCCCTAGTGACAAGTATTAAGCATAGCAAAGTCATAGCAACCTCAAACTTAGAACATAGTGGATACTAGGGATCGAACCCTAACAAAACTAACTCGATTACATGGTAAGTCTCATCCAACCCATCACCGTCCAGCAAGCCTATGATGAGATTACTCACGCACGGTGGTGAGCATCATGAAATTGGTGATGGAGGATGGTTGATGATGACAATGGCGACAGATTCCCCTCTCCGAAGCCCCGAATGGACTCCAGATGTGCCCTCCCGAGGAAGAACAGGGCTTGGAAGTGGCTTCGTATTGTAAAACATGTTGAATCCTTATCTTTGGTTTTTTTCTCCCCAAACGTGAATATATGGAGTTGGAGTTGAGGTCGCTGGAGGTCCAGGGGGCCCACAAGGACGGAGGGCGCCCCCACCCTTATGGCTAGGGTGTGGGCCCCCTTTAGTTGATTCTTTCACCAATATTTTTTATTAATTCCAAAAATCATCTCCGTGAAGTTTCAGGTCATTCCGAGAACTTCTATTTTTGCACAAAATAACACCATGGAAATTCTGCTGAAAATAGCGTCAATCCGGGTTAGTTCCATTCAAATCATGCAAGTTAGAGTCAAAAACAAGGGTAAAAGAGTTTGAAAAGGTAGATACGATGGAGACGTATCAGTAGAATATGAACACCATGAACATAAATATCATAGAGGCTATGTTGGTTTTGATTCAACTACATGCATGAACATGTGCCAAGTCAAGCCACTCGAACATTCAGAGGAGGATACCATATCATCATACTACATCACAATCATTTTAACGCAATGTTGACATCCAAGATAAATCATTATCCACTCCCAGCTACTTATGCATGGAATGAGAAACTATAATCTCTAATTGTCATTGCAAACATGTTTAATCATAATGGGCTGAATCATGGATACTAGGTTAAACATATTTACAGAAACAGAACAAGTTGAGTTCATACTTGTTTCTCTCTGCCACGGCCAGTTCATCAAATATCGTCATTATTGTATTTCACTTGCACGACCGAACGATATGAAAATAATAATAGTGCAAGAGTGCCATGGACTAAGCTGGAATCTGCAAACATTTTATTAAATAGGAGAAGACAAGGTAAAATGGGCTCTTTGTTAGATCAACAATAATGCATATGAGAGCCACTCAACGGTTTCATCGTAGTCTTCTCCTCGGTACGACTCAATAAAAAGGAAAGAAATTCAGAGAAACACACTGGAATATTTTTGGAGTTTTTGAATTTTTCTCATGAACAAGAAAATAGAAGTGAAAAACAAGAAAAACTATTTACACTGGGAACTCCCAACAATCAAAATAAGAACAAGGAAATCTTTTTGGGTTTTCTTTATAGATACTACAGCTAACTACACTAGAAATAAAAATAAAAAAGAAGCAGGAAATATATTTTTGCATTTTCTCAAAGTTTTAAAACACACAAGAAAGCGAGAAAATCCTCGCAAAGTTTCATTCCAATCCGAGAACTTTTATTTCTGCACAAAAACAACACCATGGTAGTTCTACTGAAAACAGCGTAAGTCCAGGTTAGTTTCATTCAAATCATGCAAATTAGAGTCCAAAACAAGAGGAAAAGCGTTAGGAAAAGTAGATACGATGGAGACGTATCGGATGCCCTATGATTTTGAGAATAGTGTTAAAGAATTTATGAGTTCGCAAAAGAATTTCAACGCTTTGATTGAGAAAAATTTCTTAAGATTGATGATTTGGCTAGGAACGTGGATAGAATTTCTCTTGATGTTGATTCTTTGAAACTTAAATCTATTCCACCCAAGCATGATATCAATGAGTTTCTCAAGGCTATGAGAATTTCCATTGATGAGTGCAAAGAAAGAACCGCTAAGATGCTTGCTAAACGAGATTGGTTTGTAAAAACGTGTTCTTCTAGCTTCCGTGAAAATAATGATGAAGATCTTAAAGTGATTGATGTGACTCCTATTGAATCTTTGTTTGCCAATATAAATCTTGATAAAGATGGGACTGGAGATGAGTCAACTTTAGTTAAAAAGTGTCCCAATGATTCGGAGTTTTTAGATCTTGATGCAAAAATTGATTAAAGTGGAATCGGAGAGGTCAAAACTTTAAGTACCAATGAACCCACTCTTTTGGATTTCAAGGAATTTAATTATGATAATTGTTCTTTAATAGATTGTATTTCCTTATTGCAATCCACGTTGAATTATCCTCATGCTTATAATCAAGACAAAGCTTTTACTAAACATATTGTTGATGCTATGATGCAATATTTTGAAGAAAAGCTTGACTTGGAAGTTTCTATCCCTAGAAAACTTTATGATGAGTGGGAAACTACTATTAAGATTAAGATTAAATATTATGAGTGCCATGCTTTGTGTGATTTGGGTGCTAGCGTTTCCATGATTCCAAAAACTTTATGTGATGTGTTAGGTTTCTGTGAATTTGATGATTGTTCTGTAAATTTGTATCTTGCGCATTCCACTATTAAGAAATCTATGGGAAGGATTAATGATGTTCCTTATTGTTGCAAATAGTAATTATGTGCCCGTAGATTTCATTGTTGTTGATATAGATTGCAATCTTACATGTCATATTATTCTTGGTAGATCTTTCCTTAGAATGATTGGTGCAATTATTGATATGAAAGAAGGAAACATTAGATTTCAATTTCCGTTAAGGAAGGTCATGAAACTCTTTACAAGAAAGAAAAATTAAATTGCCATATGAATCTATTATAAGAGCTACTTATGGATTACATACCAAAGATGACAATACCTAAATCTATTTGTGTTTTTATGCCTACTAAGGGCGTTAAACAGTAGCGCTTGTTGGGAGGCAACCCAATTTTATTTTTGTTATTTGCTTTGTGGTTCTGTTTTCCAATAAATATCATATAGCCTCTGTTTATATGTGGTTTTGTGTTTTAATTAGTGTTTGTGCCAAGTAAGACCTTTGGGATGGCTTACGGTGATAGTTGATATGATCTTGCTGAAAAACAGAACCTTTTGCGCCCAGTCCCAGAATTTTTAAAAATCACAGAAGCGTGATAAAATTCTGAATTTGTTACACAAGATTGATATAAAAATTGCCTCTGTTGTCCTAAGTTTTCAGAATTTTTTGAGTTACATAATTATTCGAGCTATCCATTTTACTACAGACTGTTCTGTTTTTGACAGATTCTATTTTCTTTGTGTTGTTTGCTTATTTTGATGAATCTATGGGTAGTATCGGGGGGTATGAACCATGGAAAAGTTGGAATACAGTAGATATTACACCAATATAAATAAAGAATGAGTTCATAACAGTACCAAAAGTGGTGATTTGTTTTCTTATACTAACGGAGCTTATGAGATTTTCTGTTGAGTTTTGTGTTGTGAAGTTTTCAAGTTTTGGGTAAGGATTTGATGGACTATGGAATAAGGAGTGGAAAAAGCCTAAGCTTAGGGATGCCCAAGGCTCCCCAAGATAATATTCAATGACAACCAAGAGCCTAAGATTGGGGATGCCCTAGAAGGAATCCCCTCTTTCGTCTTCGTCTATCGATAACTTTACTTGAGGCTATATTTTTATTCACCACATGATATGTGTTTTGCTTGGAGCGTATTATATGATTTATTAAAATACTCTATGTGCTTCACTTATATCTTTTGAGCTAGGCAATTTTGCTCTAGTGCTTCACTTATATCTTTTTAGAGCACGGCGGTGGCTTTATTTTATAGAAATTATTGAACTCTCATGCTTCACTTATATTATTTTGAGAGTCTCTAAACAGCATGGTAATTTGCTTTGGTTATAAATTTAGTCCTGATATGATAGACATCCAAGGATATAATAAAAACTTTCATATAAAGTGCATTGAATACTATGAGAAGTTTGATTCTTTATGAGTGGTATTAGAGTCATGCTAGTGAGTAATTGTGAATTGGAGAAATACTTGTGTTAAGATTTGTGATTCCCGTGGCATGCACGTATGGTGAACCATTATGTAACGAAGTTGGAGCATGATTTATTTATTGATTGTCTTCCTTATGAGTGGTGGTCGGGGACGAGCGATGGTCTTTTCCTACCAATATATCCCCCTAGGAGCATGCGCGTAGTACTTCGTTTCGATAACTAATAGATTTTTGCAATAAGTGTGTGAGTTCTTTATGACTAATGTTGAGTCCATGGATTATACGCACTCTCACCCTTTCATCATTGCTAGCCTCTCTAGTACCGCGCAACTTTGACCGGTACCATACACCAACCATATACCTTCCTCAAAATTGTCACCATACCTAGCTATTAAGGCATTTCTATAGCCATTCTGAGATATATTGACATGCAACTTTCCACTGTTCCGTTTTATTATAACACATTTCATCATTGTCATATTGCTTTGCATGATCATGTAGTTGATATTGTATTTGTGGCAAAGCCACCTTTCACAATTCTTTCATACATGTCACTCTTGAGTCATTGCACATCCCGGTACACCACCGGAGGCATTCATATAGTCATATTTTGTTCTAAGTATCGAGTTGTAATTAAAATAGAAGTGTGATGATCATCATTATTAGAGCATTGTCCCAAGTGAGGAAAATAATAAAATAGGCAAATGAAGCCTAAATAAAAAAATGGCCAAAGAAGCCAAAAAGAGAGAGAGAGAAAAAGAGAGAAGGGGCAATGTTACTATCCTTTTTCCACACTTGTGCTTCAAAGTAGCACCGTGTTCTTCATGATAGAGAGTATCCTATGTTGTCACTTTGATGTCTACTACGCAACCTTCTTCTTGTAGACGTTGTTGGGCCTCCAAGTGCAGAGGTTTGTAGGACAGTAGCAAATTTCCCTCAAGTGGATGACCTAAGGTTTATCAATCCGTTTGAGGCGTGGGATGAAGATGGTCTCTCTCAAACAACCCTGCAACCAAATAACAAAGAGTCTCTTGTGTCCCCAACACACCCAATACAATGGTAAATTTTATAGGTGCACTAGTTCGGCGAAGAGATGGTGATACAAGTGCAATATGGATGGTAGATATAGGTTTTTGTAATCTGAAAATATAAAAACAGCAAGGTAAGTAATGATAAAAGTGAGCACAAACGGTATTGCAATGCTAGGAAACAAGGCCTAGGGTTCATACTTTCACTAGTGCAAGTTCTCTCAACAATAATAACATAATTGGATCATATAACTATCCCTCAACATGCAACAAAGAGCCACTCCAAAGTCACTAATAATGGAGAACAAACGAAGAGATTATGGTAGGGTATGAAACCACCTCAAAGTTATTCTTTCCAATAAATCCATTGGGCTATTCCTATAAGTGTCACAAATAGCCCTAGAGTTCGTACTAGAATAACACCTTAAGAAACAAATCAACCAAAACCCTAATGTCATCTAGATACTCCAATGTCACCACAAGTATCCGTGGGTATGATTATACGATATGCATCACACAATCTCAGATTCATCTATTCAACCAACACATAGAACCTCAAAGAGTGCCCCAAAGTTTCTACCGGAGAATGAAGACGAAAACGTGTGCCAACCCCTATGCATAGGTTCATGGGCGGAACCCGCAAGTTGATCACCAAAACATACATCAAGTGAATCACGTGATATCCCATTGTCACCACAGATACGCACGGCAAGACATACATCAAGTATTCTCAAATCATTAAAGACTCAATCCGATAAGAATACTTCAAAGGGAAAACTCAATCCATTATAAGAGAGTAGAGGGGGAGAAGCAACATAAGATACAACTATAATAGCAAAGCTCGCGATACATCAAGATTGTGCCAAATCAAGAACACGAGAGAGAGAGAGAGATCAAACACATAGCTACTGGTACATACCCTCAGCCCTGAGGGTGAACTAATCCCTCCTCGTCATGGAGATCGCCGGGATGATGAAGATGGCCACCGGTGAGGGTCCCCCTCTCCAGCAGGGTGCCGGAATAGGGTCCCAATTGGTCTTTCGTGGCTACAGAAGCTTGCGGCGGTGGAACTCCCGATCTATTCTGTTCCCCGATCGTTTTAGGGTATATGGGTATATATAGGAGGAAGAAGTACGTCAGGGGAGCAATGAGGGTGGAGTGCGCGCCTGGGGGGAGGGCCCCCCTACCTCATGGCTTCCTCGTTGCTTCTTTGACGTGGACTCCAAGTCTCCCCGGTTGCTTTCCTTCCAAAAATAACTTCTCCAGAAGATTTATTTCCGTTTCGACTCCGTTTGATATTCCTTTTCTTCGAAACACTGAAACAAGGGAAAAAACAGGAACTGGCACTGGGCTCTGGGTCAATAGGTTAGTCCCAATATAATATAAAAGTGTAAAATAAAGCCCATAAACATCCAAGATGGATAATATAATAGCATGGAACAATCAAAAATTATAGATACGTTGGAGACGTATCAGCATCCCCAAGCTTAATTCCTGCTTGTCCTTGAGTAGGTAAATGATAAAAACAGAATTTTTGATGTGGAATGCTACTTGGCATAATTTCAATGTAATTCTTTTTAATTGTGGTATGAATATTCAGATCCGAAAGATTCAAGACAAAAGTTCATATTGACATAAAAATAATAATACTTCAAGCATACTAACAAAGCAATCATGTCTTCTCAAAATAACATGGCCAAAGAAAGTTATCCGTACAAAATCATGTAGTCTGGCTATGCTCTATCTTCACCACACAAAGTATTTAAATCATGCACAACACCGATGACAAGCCAAGCAAGTTTCATACTTTTGACATTCTCAAAACTTTTTCAATCTTCACGCAATACATGAGCATGAGCCATGGATATAGCACTATATGTGGAATAGAATGGTTGTTGTGGAGAAGACAAAAAGGGAGAAGATAGTCTCACATCAACTAGGCGTATCAACGGGCTATGGAGATGCCCATCAATAGATATCAATGTGAGTGAGTAGGGATTGCCATGCAACAGATGCACTAGAGCTATAAGTATATGCAAGCTTAACAAAAGAAACTAAGTGGGCGTGCATCCAACTCGCTTGCTCACGAAGACCTAGGGCATTTTGAGGAAGCCCATCATTGGAATATACAAGCCAAGTTCTATAATGAGAAATTCCCACTAGTATATGAAAGTGACAAAATGAGAGACTCTCTATCATGAAGATCATGGTGCTACTTTGAATCACAAGTGTGGTAAAAGGATAGTAACATTGTCCTTTCTCTCTTTTTCTCTCTTTTTTTGGACCTTTTCTCTCTCTTTTTATGGCCTCTTTTTTTATTTATTTTTTCGTCCGGAGTCTCATCCCGACTTGTGGGCGAATCATAGTCTCCATCATCCTTTCCTCGCTTGGGACAATGCTCTAATAATGATGATCGTCACACTTTTATTTTCTAACAACTCAACAATTACAACTCGATACTTAGAATAAAATATGACTCTATATGAATGACTCCAGTGGTGTACTGGAATGTGCAATGACTCATGAGCGACATGTATGAAAGAATTATGAAAGGTGGCTTTGCCACAAATACGATGTCAACTACATGATCATGCAAAGCAATATGACAAATGATGAAGCGTGTCATAATAAACAGAACGGTGGAAAGTTGCATGGCAATATATCTCGGAATGGCTATGGAAATGCCATGATAGGTAGGTATGATGTCTTTTTTGAGGAAGGTATATGGTGGGTGTATGATACCGGCAAAAGGTGTGCGGTATTAGAGAGGCTAGTAATGGTGGAAGGAAGAAGAGTGTGTATAATCCATGGACTCAACATTAGTCATAAAGAACTCGTATACTAATTGCAAAAATCTACAAGTTATCAAAGCAAAGTATTACGTGCATGCTCCTAGGGGATAGATTGGTAGGAAAAGACCATCGTCATTCCCCTCGACCGCCACTCATAAGGAAGACAATCAATAAATAAATCATGCTCCGACTTCATCACATAACTGTTCACCATACGTGCATGCTACGGGAATCACAAACTTTAACAGAAGTATCTCTCAAATTCACAACTACTCAACTAGAATCACTCTAATATCACTACTTCGATATCTCAAAACAATCATCAAGCATCAAACTTCTCATAGTATTCAACACACTCATAAGAAAGTTTTTACAAATCTTGAATACCAAGATATTAGGATTATTTAAGCAAATTACCATGCTATTTAAGACTCTCAAAATAATCTAAGTGAAGCATGAGATATTAATAGTTCCTATAAAACAAATCCACCACCATGCTCTAAAAGATATAAGTGAAGCACTAGAGCAAATGACAAACTACTCCGAAAGATATAAGTGAAGATCAATGAGTAGTCGGATAATTATGCAACTATGTGAAGACTCTCCCATTTAATAATTTTAGATCTTGATATTTTATTCAAACAGCAAGCAAAACAAAAGAAAATAAAATGACACTCCAAGCAAAACACATATCATGTGGTGAATAAAAATATAGCTCCAAGTAAAGTTACCGATGAACGAAGATTTAAAGAGGGGATGCCATCCGGGGCATCCCCAAGCTTAGGCTCTTGGTTGTCCTTGAATATTACCTTGGGGTGCCTTGCGCATCCCCATTCTTAGTCTCTTGCCACTCCTTATTCCATAGTCCATCGAATCTTTACCCAAAACTTGAAAACTTCACAACACAAAACTTAATGTAAAACTAGTAAGCTCCTTTAGCGAAAGAAAACAAAACACCACTTCAAGGTACTGTAATGAACTCATTATTTATTTATATTGGTGTTAAACCTACTGTATTCCAACTTATCTATGGTTTATAAACTATTTTACTAGCCATAGATTCATTAAAATAAGCAAACAACACACACAAAACAGAATCTGTCAAAAACAGAACAGTCTGTAGTAATCTGTAACTAACGCAAACTTCTGGAACTCCAAAAATTCTAAAATAAATTGGTGGACCTGAGGAATTTGTCTAGTAATCATCTTAAAAAAGAATCAACTAAATAGCACTCTCCAGTAAAAGGTTTTAGCTAATATCGTGAGCGCGAAAGTTTCTGTTTTTTACAGCATGATCATAAAGACTTCACCCAAGTCTTCCCAAAGGTTCTACTTGGCACAAACACTAATTAAAACATAAAACAACATCTAAAAAGAATATATATGGATTATTTATTACTAAACATAACCAAAAAGCAAGAAACTAAAATAAAATTTGGTTGCCTCCCAACAAGCGCTATCGT
The DNA here is from genome assembly GCA_021605145.1 of Aegilops bicornis. NCBI lineage: Eukaryota > Viridiplantae > Streptophyta > Magnoliopsida > Poales > Poaceae > Aegilops > Aegilops bicornis. The sequence continues at coordinate 575,768,630 of CM038675.1, forward strand.
TTAACGCCCCTAGCTAGGCATGATGATTTCAATGATGCTCACATAAAAGATAAGAATTGAAACATAAAGAGAGCATCATGAAGAATATGACTAGCACATTTAAGTCTAACACACTTCCTATGCATTGAAATTTTGTGAGCAAACAACTTATGGGAACAATAATCAACTAGCATAGGAAGGCAAAACAAGCATAACTTCAAAACTTTAAGCACACATAGAGGAAACTTGATATTATTGCAATTCCTACAAGCATATATTCCTCCCTCATAATAATTTTCAGTAGCATCATGAATGAATTCAACAATATAACCAGCCCCTAAAGCATTCTTTTCATGATCTACAAGCATATAATTTTTACTACTCTCCACATAAGCAAAATTCTTCTCATTCGGAATAGTGGGAGTTTCATAAGAGACTTGAATACTATAAATTGTTTCCACATTAAAAGAGTAATGTTCAGAAAAAGGGTAATCATAATCATGACAAGTTTTATAAATATAATCATCACTACTTTTTATAGCATAAGTTTCATCACAATAATCATCATAAGTAGCAACTTTGTTCTCATCATAATCAATTGAAACCTTTTCCGAAATAGTGGATACATCACAAAATAAAGTCATGACCTCTCCAAATACACTTTCACAAATATTATAAGATTCAACATCCTCCAAAATAGTGGGATCATTACTTCCTAAAGTTGACACTCTTCCAAACCCACTTTTATCAATATAATCATCATAGGTAGAAGGCATGCTATCATCATAACAACTTTGCATATCAAAACTTGGGGGGCTAAAAATATCATCATTATTAAACATAGCATCCCCAAGCTTGGGACAAACATTAATTGCAGCAAATATATTCTCAAAAACATCATCTTCATTGTCGGTGTACTAGAGTAGGGGTACCCTAGTATCCCGAACTTGTGCACGGGCAGTTGCAGCCCTCCGCGGCAAGGCTTACCGGGTGACCGCCAAGGTCCTCCGTGGTTCCTTTGGAACCATTCAAGAACAAAGTATTCAAGCCAAGGAGACAAAGCCCCGGTAAGAGGAGCTTGCCGGGAAGGCAACCCAAGGCACCTAGGAGGCAAGGCCCCGGCAAGAGGAGCTTGCCGGGAAGGCCACCCAAGGCACCTAGGAGACAAGGCCCCGGCAAGAGGAGCTTGCCGAAGGCCCGGTGAGCGACAAGCTTCCGGACGCCGACAAGACAACAACCTCGGCAAGGCGCTTGCCGCGCAGACCACCACTCAGACTGCGCTCCAAAGACATCCACTAATGTGTCATACAGGACCTTTCCAGCGCCACAGTGGCAAGAGGTCAGGCGGCCACGGAGCGGTGGCAAGCGGCGCCGACAAGATTGCCATCGTGGCAAGCGGTGGCGCCCGACGGTCCCTTTTCTGACCGTTAGGGCGACGAGACGGGCATTTAATGCCTTTGTCCCCTGCCGCCGTGGTTAGGTATGATACACTGTACAAGTAGCTGTACCAACCACTCCTTTTCCATTTTTACCCTTGTCTACGTTGCCACCTGTCGGAGACCCCTTTAGCATATAAAAGGAGGCCCATGCGCAACGTAGGAGGGGGGTCTGGGGCGAGGTAGAACACTCACGCTCAGTCTCGTTAGCAGCTTGTGTGTACTGTAACACTCAGCGCTCCTGAGCAAGAACTCAATACACTCAGACATGCAGCAGTAGGAGTGTTATCTCTCCGGAGAGCTCCGAAGCTGGGTAAACCGCTCGTGTGCTTCGCCTCGATCTGCTCTTCGTGCGACCTCCGCCCCCTGCCGAACCGAAAGGGGCTCGGTCCGCCGTCCCATAGGTGTTCGTGGGCCGATCAACCTCCCCGACATCTTTGGCGCGCTGTAGGGGGCGCCGAGATTGTGTGAATCTGATCCGGCGCCCACACGAGCTAGATCTTCATCATCTTCATCGACATGCCACCAAAGAAGAAGGCTTCGGCGGCAGATGTTCCGTCGCGTCGAACCCACCACCACCGGAGCAAACGGGTGGTGGGGTAGACGCCGCGGAAGAATGGACGTCGACGGGGAGCCCACGGTGCTGCCAAGTCTAAGGACAAGGCTGCGCAGACCTCGGCGTCCAGACATGCACCGCGCCCGCCTCAGAGGCGCGGGACCGACAGCGTCATGGTATTCACAACGCCATACGCCGTTGGACCAAGATCGAGCCGGTAGATCTCGGGATGCTCAAGACCAGCATGCACGCCAACATGCCGGGCGCGAGCGAGGCACGGTCGCTCGACGGGTATCGCTTCCTTCTAACATAGTTAGAAGTCCGAGCATATCCCGCTCCTCGCGCTGTTCGCCACTGCCACCCACCACTCCAACAGAAGCTTTGGCGAGAGCTCAATTGCTCCTGGATTACCCTCCAACAGCCGACAAGGTCGATGAATGGAGGGCCACCATTCGTAGTCTCATCGGCTTTGCTAACGGCGACGCCCGCGGCAGACGAGTGCATCGCTGCCGCGACAGGACTGCTAAACACGAGCCGGTGGCATTTAAACCGTGGGGTGCAACCACCATGCACTCTCCGCCCGAAGGCCAAGATCGCCGACTCGCGGATCCACCTCGACAAATGACTCCACCGCATCATTGGATCCACGAGCTCGCCGCGATCAGCGCCAAGTTCTCCACGAACGACAGCAAGAAGACGCCGAACTTCGCATCGAGCGCCGAAGAGAAGCACGGCGTCAATCCGACCAGCGCTCTGGGCCCTCTGTTGACATGCATGCGCCAGGGAACCAGGCGACTTGCCGTACGCGGTAGGTTGCCCTGCGTTCACTCGTGAGCTGCGGCAAGTCCGGCGGCCCAAGAAGAAGAATTTCAAGCCGACGTGCAGAGAAGTACGACGGCAAGACGCATCCGTCGGAGTTCCTCAAAGGCATCTACACCATCGCGGTGCAAGCTGCCGGGGCGAGACGACAAGATCCTCGCCAACTACTTCACCGGGTGCTCAAGCCCAATGTCGATCTGGCTCATGCACTTGTCGGACAACTCCATATCCTCTTGGCAGATCTATGCCATCAGTTTGTCGGCGCTTTACAGCGCCACAAGCCCCATGGCCAAGAAAGCGACCTTCATCTGCCGCCTGTAAGGAAGGAGAGCCCATGCGCAAGTACATTCAGAGATTCACCACAGACAAAGACAACATCTCAGATGTCCACCCCGCCATGTAATCAGCGTTCCATCGAGCGTCGCGAAACCGCAGGATGCGGGAGGAGATGGCGATGTGCAAGATCAGAGATGTCGATGAGCTATATGCCTGTCCGACAAGCGTGCACGCGAGAGGAAGGGAGGAGACTCCCGGAGAGAATATCAAGCGGGAGGATCTCGATAGTGAGGAGACCGCCTGCAAAGAAAAACCGGCGGCGGAACAACAGAAGAAGAAAGGCAAAGATGTGCTAGTTGTTGAGCAGTCCGGCAACGGAGGTGGCGCCAAGAAAGCCAAAGCTGGTAGCTCCGCAAGGAGGTTGCCGCCGGCACCAACTGCCAGTGTGGCGGTTGCCGACAAGCGTGACGACTCCAACAAACAAGATCTTGCAAGATCCACCGCACTAAGGGCCATGACCTCGAGCTGCAAAAGGTCGAGCAGCTTGTCGAGCAGCAGAAGGCTGAATACGAACGACGCGACAAGGAGAAGGCCCAGGAAGGTGCTGGAGGAGCTAGCAAGAAACGTCCCGGCCGAGGAGGACACCGCGGCAAGGCCAAGCAGCGGCAAGGAGACAGACCTCCCCGCGGCCGCGACAAGGATGAAGACGACGACGATGATGAAGACATGGATGATGACGAGACCGATGAGCAGGAGTTCCAGAAAGCCACAGAGGTCACAATGCGTTGTGGCGGTGCTTCTCTGCATACTTCACACCGCCAGCTCAAGCAGTGGATGCGGGAAGTCAATGCGGCAGAACCATCCGTCGAGTCACGCAAGCCTCTGAAATGGTCCAACATGCCTATCATCTTTCATATTGAGGACCACCCTGATCGGGTAACTGCGGTCGGGCGCTTGCCGATGTTGGTTTCACCAACTATCCGCAACCTCAAGGTCACTAAGATGCTAGTTGACGGCGGGGCCGGCTTGAACCTGATCTCCTCCGCGGTGCTCCAGAAACTCCAGATCCTCGATGGCGAAGCTCGAAGAGACCGGCACATTCCAAGGAATCAATCCGGGAAGGAGCAAGTCAAGGGAAAGATCACGTTGCCGGTGACATTTGGCGCCGAAGTTGAACTTCAGGATCGAGAGGGTCACTTTTGACGTTGCGACTTTCCATTGCCTTACAATGGGATACTTGGCCATCCAAAGCACTCGCCAAATTCATGGCAGCCTCTCACTATGCATACAACATCTTTGAAGATGCCAGGCCGATAAGTGTCATCTCCGTCCCTCGGCGACAAGAAGGATGCTCTTATCTGCGCCGACAAGATCTACCGGGAAGCAGCAGCTGCAGCAGATTGCAAGCCACTTGCCGCTGAAGCTCCCGGGGCGAACAAGAAGACCAAGTCCGGCAAGAGCTCTGATGCCCAGTCCGGCAAGCGCACCTCTTCGGAGTGCTGCACTACCATCGAGGACGCACCATCGAGCTCCATCGGCAAGTGTAAGAAGGCGATGGCAGCTCCACCAGAGACCAAGAAGGTGTCCGCCAAGGAGGACGGCACTGGTGGTACCTTCACCATCAGTGCCATTCTCGACCCTAAATAGGAAGGCACGCTCGTTGCTTTCCTACGGGCGAACATCGACGTGTTTGCGTGGCAACCGTCTGACATCCCCGGTGTTCCCAGGAAAGTAATTGAGCACCATCTTGCCGTTTGTCCTCATGCGCGCCCGTCAAGCGTAAAGTCGAAGGTGCAAAGGAGCGCCAAGAATTCATCGCAGAAGAAATCAAGAAATTGGAAGCGGCAGGCCTTGTCGAGGAGTGCTCCATCCTACGTGGTTGGCCAATCCTGTAGTTGTATGCAAGAAGGCAAACGGGAAATGGAGGCTTTGTATCGACTTTACCGATGTCAATAAAGCTTGTCCCAAAGACCCATTTCCTTTGCCGCACATCGACCAGATTGTTGACTCCACGGCCGGATGTGATTTGCTTTCATTTACGGATGCATACTCGTGGATATCATCAGATCTTCATGGCGTAAGAGGATGAGGAGAAGACCGCATTCATCACCCCATGAGTCACATACAGTTTCGAACTGATGCCTTTCGGATTAAAGAATTCTGGTTCAACATATGCAAGAGTAGTCCATGACGCTTTAGAGCAGCAAATGCACAGAAATGTGGAAGCCTACAGGGATGACATAGTGGAAAAAAGCAACGACAAGGCGACTCGATTCAAGATTTAGACGAAACCTTTGCAAATCTACGCAAGATCAACCTCAAGCTCAACCACGAGAAGTGTGTGTTTGGAGTCCCTTCCGCAAGCTTCTCGGGTTCTTCGTGTCTCTCGGGGAATTGAAGCCAATCCCGACAAGATCAAGGCCATTGAGCAGATTGAAGCACCAAAGCGCCAAGGATGTACGAAGACTTGCGGTTGCGTAGCTTCTCTCCGGGTTTATCTCTAGGTTCTGTTGAAGCGCCTACGCCATTTTTCAAAATTTTGAAAAAGGCAGGTCCGATGAAATGGACTCGAAGTGGAGGTCGCGGCCGCAGACTTGAAGAGATACTGCCCTCCACTCCAACACTTGTTGCACCTAAGCCACAAGAGAAGTTGCTGCTATATATAGCGGCAACCAATCAAGTGGTTAGTGCTGCGTTAGTAGCGGAGAGGGAGGCGAGATGATGAGCTAGCAACCATGGCAGATGCATCCAAATGACGAAAGGGGGCTTCACCGCAAGCTCTAGTCCCGACAAGGATGGATCTACGCAGACGCATGAGAATATGCGAGAAAAGAATGGTGCAGCGCCAGTTTACTTTGTCGGTTCCCTTCTGCGGGGGCTAGGTCAAGGTACTACGGTGTGCAGAAATTGCTTCGGCCTCCTCATGGCCTCGAGAAAGCTGCGCCATTACTTCCTGTGCACATGAGATCACAAATCGCCACTCGCTTTCCAATCGAAGAGGATACTGCAAAATCTAGAAGCAACAGTGTGATTGTCGAGTGGGCACTGAACTGCCAATCTTTGGCCTCAAGTTTGAGAGCACTTCAACTATCCAAAGCAGAGCATTGGCGGAGTTCATAGCAGAATGGACGCCAACACAAGATGAAGAAATTCCAGAAACGAGCATCCCGTCAAGGAGGCAAGCAAAGAGTGGCTGATGTACTTTGATGGTGCCTTCTCGCTGCAAGGCGCCGGTCTTGGGCGTGCTACTTGTTGCACCCACCGGAGAGCACCTCAAGCACGTAGTCCAGATGCACTTTCCCAAGGAGCAAGCAACAAACAATACTGCAGAGTATGAAGGTTTGCTTGCCGGTCTCGAGATCACATGAGACCTTGGGATCAAGAAGCTCATTGTCGGGTGACTCACGCCTTGTCATCCGCCAAGTGAACAAGAGTTATCGAGTCCGTTCTTTGGAAGCTTATGTTGATGAAGTGAGAAAGCTAGAAGAGCACTTTGACGGCCTACAAATGGAACATGTTCCAAGAGCTCAGAACGACATTGCCGATGGCTCGTCGAAGTGCGTTGATTAAGTTACACAATGGAACCAGGGATTTTTGTGCTCAAGCAGACTCAACCCGCTGTAACGACATCAACCGGACAGAGCAAGAAGAGCAAGTTGATCTCTGGAGACTATTTTCCGCAGAGCTTCGAAGTCGCCGTCCAAGAAGGTCCTCAAGATCAACACCAAGGGTGCCGAGGAGCGATCTGCCCGGCAAGCCCTAGGGTTTGTTCCGTTGAAGCGACGCCCCGACAAGTTTTGCTCCGGCAAGCTTGCCGGGAACGTCAAGCTCCTGAGCCGCGAGGTTCTCGCCGTGGAAGCAGATGTTCCCGCAGCAGCAGATGTGCCTTTAGTCCTTGTTGTCGAGCCGCAAGCTCCAAAGATGGGCACAGCAGATTGTCTGCTTCTTCTGTGACAGAGAACTTCCTCAAGAGCAAGAAGAAGCGGAAAGAGTAGCCCGGCAGTCAAGTATGTACCAGTTTGTCGACAACACAATGCATGTAAGAAGACTCAACGGTGTGAAATTGAAGTGTATTCACCGGGAAGACGGACAAAAGCTGTTGGCAGGGATACATGGAGGCATATGTGGTCACCACATTGGCGCCAGAGCACTTGCCGGCAAAGTTGCCCGCAAGGTTTCTTTGGTCGACAACCCTCCGTGATGCAAATCGCACAAGTAACCAAGTGTGAAGCGTGCTGGCCCATTCCAAGCAGATACACCAGCTAGCTCAAGCTCTCCAGACGATCCCTTTATCCCGCCATTTTCGGTCTGGGGCTCGACATCTCGGCCCCTTTCCCCGAGCTGTCGGGGCTTTGAGTACTTATACGTTGCAATCGACAAGTTCACAAAGTGGCCGGAAGTGGAAGCGATGAGGAAGGTGACAAAGACAGCCGGTCCAAGTTCTTTAGGTCGATTGTTTGCCGCTTCGAATCCCTAACAGGATCATCATCGACAACGGCACGCAATTCACGCAGCCGCACCTTCATGTAGTACGCCCAAGATCTTGGCGCCAAGGTTCCGCTTCGCTTCATTGCTCATCCGAGAAGTAATGATCAAGCGGAGAGGGCGAATCTTTGAAGTGCTGCGCGGGCTCAAGACCGTAACTTTCGACAGCTGCACAAGTGCGGAAAGAATCGGATTGAGGAGCTGCCGGTGGTTCTTTGGTCGATCAGACGACGCCAAATCGAGCCACCGCCAGACACCTTTCGCTCTAGTCTATGGAGCAGAGGCAGTTCTCCCCACGGAACTCAGATCACGGATCACCTCGAGTGCTCGCTATGATGAGCTTGAGCAAGAGCAGCTATGCGACAAGATCACGCTACCGCTTCCTTGAGGAGGATCGTCTTCAGCCGCACGAGCTGCTCGATATCAGCAAGCTTTGCGCCGCTACCATAGCCGCAGTTAATGGAAGTCTTGAGGAAGGCGACCTGGGTCTTCGGCGCGTTCAGTCCGCCAAGCATTCCAACCAGTTGACGCCGAAGGGGGAAGGCCCTGACCGGGTGCAACGAGTCACTAGGCTGGCGCCGTTCGCCTTTGAGACCGAAGATGGCATTCCAGTGAGCAACTCACGGAACATTGAGCATCTTCGTAAGTTTTACTCAGAGGCGCAGTTCTTTAACCTGTTCGACAACCACCTTTTGTACAAGTCTTGCCGATGTTGCATGTAATCCTTTGTACAAAGCCGGGCGAAGACCCCGTGCATAAGTAAAGCTAATGTGCTTCGCACATCTTGTCAATTTCATGCTTTCTACTTCTATTTTGCATGCATTATCTGACACTTTGTGCAGCACCTACCCCGGTAAGCAATAACGAGCCATAAGGCTCCATATCTTTATTTTCTCTTCTTTCTCTTTCTCAAAGAAAGGAAGGTTCCCTCGCCCACAAGTTTGCCGGGGGGAAAGGAGAAGATATGGTGTGGACCAAGCGTCGCTCAAGGAAGTCTAGCCTTACCGGGAAGCAAACGACAGAAAAGCTAAGTTGCTAAAGTTTGAGCAATCAGTTTTAAATTTTTTAAGTTATCTTCCTCGAACGACCGTACTTTGTATGGAAAACCTGTGCGCGGAGGAACCAACTCGTAGCTAGTTGCGCCTTACTTTGTTTCGAGTCCGCTCAACAACTTAAGTGAGCTGCGACTAGTTGCGACATAAGGTTTCTTGTCGGTAGCAGCACCGCTGTAAGGCTTGACGTCCCGCAAGACTCCCTTCATGACCTGTGTGCCTCATACCGACAAGTTCCCTAAAAGCGTAGGGCAAAAACATACAAAGGAAGGAACCAAGTAAAGGAAATAACATAGCAATTGCTACCCGAAATAGAGTTATATTACAAGATAGCTTGTTGCAGCTCTAATAGATTGTTCTCATAACATGACCAGCAGCGGCAAGAAAAAGAGAAAGCGGGCGGCCTAATCTACGCGATTGCCCTCAACCCTCTTGATCCCGCTCACCCTGTCCACGATGGGTGCGACAAGGGTCTTGAGCGCTTCCACATCAGCATCCGCGGCAAGGACTTGAGGACGTTGGTGAGGTTGAGGCCTGGGTTGCGGAAGGCCACCTTCATCGGCACCTTTTGAAGAGCTCCAGCGCAGATCCGGGCGCGACTCCTCGCCAGCTGCTTTGGGATTTCTTCCCGAGTCGCTGGAGGGCCGCCACGCCCTTGAAGAACAAGTGAGCTTGGCACTGGGTCGGAGGTGCTCATCGGAGGAATATCCAAGATCCTCCATCCCAGTGCGCCAGCCTCCTGCCGATGGCTGCAGCAACATCCACGAGACCCTCGGTCCAGTGCTCCACATTCTCCCTAAAGGTATTCAGGCGGCAGCAGATTCGCCAGCGCCTCGTCGGCCTTGATCTTCTCCTTCAAGGCCACCTCCTGCTCCTGGCGCCTGGCCATTTTGAGTCAAGGTGGTCTGCTTCAACTCAAGATCTGCGTTGGAGTCCTTGGCGGCGCTGAGCTCCTTGCTCCTCTCGGCGAGACGGCCCTGCAGCTCGCCAAGAGTGTAGGCGTCCTTCTCGCGCTCATGCTTGAGTGCAGCAAGCTCCTCGCCGCTCTCCTTGAGATTGGCCTCCGGTGCATCACCTTCGTCTCCAGCTCCTTCTTGGCGGCCTCGGCAGCTGCGGCAGCATCCTTTGCTTCTTTGAGAGCCCCGCCAAATGTTTGCTCACGCGTAGCTAGATCCTCCTCATGGCTGTCAAGATTAACCTTCCTCTGCGCCAACTCGCCTTCCTGCGCAGATAGCTTCTCGGCGGCAAGCCGCTGTTGCTCCTCAGCTTCAGCCTTCTCGAGGAGGAAGGCTTTGCGCTCCTCGGCGAGTCGCTCCCACTCCTCTGCCAAGGACCGGAGAGCTTCCTGGTTGAGGCCCCGGAGCTCCTCTGCGCGCTTCTCGATGTCCGCTCCCGCCTTCGCGACAAGCGCTTCGTGGGATTCCAGCTTGGCTTGTCGGGCGCGGTAGAGTGACAGCAACCTCTGTAGCAGCTGCTCCTCCTCGACTTCGCTTCTTTGCTGTTTGCGCGTCGACCAGCGTCGATCCAGCGGAGGCGGCAGCTCTTCATCAAAAGTTTCTCCTTCGCCGGCGCCACGAGCTCGATGCCCATGGGAGCTTGATGAAGACGCCATCGCCGACCTTCAAATAGGCGCCGGGCTGGGGCTCTTCGAGCTCCGGACGCTGCTGCAACAATGGAGGGATCGGCGGTCGGCGATCGCCTGGCGCTCCGCGGCCTCGGGGCCATCGGTCGCGATCGCCGGACCCCTCGCCCGGCTTCTGCGGCGGCGGCTTTGGCGGCCTCTTCGCCCGGCGGGCTCGTCGGCGCCACCCTCTTCTCCGATGGCGATGGCGTCGTCGATATTGCCAGCGCCGTCCTCCTCGCCGGCGGACCTCGGTCTCCATTGGCTCTGTGGCGGATGGATCCGACGACCGGAAAATGAAGAAAAGTCAAGCAAATATTCAAAAAGAAAATCAGAAGAAGAAGAACACAAGGAAAGTTTTCAAGCAAGAGGATTACTGCGCTAGGGTCTGCGGTCATGGTCTCCGCCACTGTGGATCGCGGTGTTGTCCCTTGGGAGGGCTGTCCCTTGCCGGAGAACTGCCCCCTTGCCGGAGAAGTCTCCCTTGCGGAGAACGGCTCCCTTGCCGGGAATCCTCCCTTGGCGGTGTAGTCAAGCAGAAGGCATTTCAGAGCGGCTTCGTGGCACTCTGGTAAGGCTGCTCTGCTCCTACACAAATCAGCGATCGATATCAGCAAAGAAAGGACACCCATGCATGCCTAACAGCAGGAAGTAAACCATATACTTACGCTGGGGGCTGCGCTGGGGGCTGCTTTGAGGAAGAGTTGTTGCGTCCGGCAAGGTGGTCTCGGACGCGCCTCCTGCTGTCGCGGTGGGTTCGTCCTCGATGAAAATCACCGGGGCCTTGGCTCTCTTCGACGCTCTCTGGGCCAGCGTCCTGAAAAGGAATGGGTTCAGAGTGAAGCAAATCAGATACAAGACAAAGCAACAAGTCAAGAACTACAAATGCTGCAAAGAATCTTACTCTTCTTCTTCCTCGTCGGAGCCGAGCGGAGAGATCAAGTCTGCTCGCCTCTAGTACGACGAGGCGGAGGAGTAGGTTCCCTTGGCCGCTTGGCGGGAAGCGAAGCGGTGGTCCGTGAGGGGCCCGCTCCATTGCCGCAGCGGGCGTGAGGTGCTCCAGCAACAGTGCTTGCCGCGATGGGAGCTGCGTCGCGCGTGGCGGCTGTTGACCCGTCTGCCGCCCCGCTACGTCTCCGGCCTTGCGGAGATGCCTTCTTGGTGGAGCTGGGGGCTCCGCTCGCGGCAAGCTGTCTGAAGGAGGGGAGGAGGCGCCCTCGGCGGGCTCGCTCAACTCAGCTTTAGGCCCGACAAGCTCTTCCTCGCCGACAAACTCCCCTCGCTCGACAAGGCTTGCCGCCTCTTCTGCCTCTGCCTCCTCCATGGTGAATCCGAACTCGCCCGCGGCAGCGGCTGCTGCCGCCTCTTCCAGCTGGTGGCGTCGCTGCATCTCATCATCGGTGGTGTCGCGGGTGAGGCTCTTACATTCATCGGGGTGGACCGGCACTTCTACCAGCTGTCAAAGAACACTCGCATGACGTCATCTGCGAGCTCTTGCCAGGTTGGAGCGATTCCATGCGAGTCGCTAACGGCATCATTGCACGGATGCGGTCGAGCAAGGAATTGTTGCACAGCGGGACGACATTCTTCGGCAACCTGAACGCTCCGGGATGCTCAGGATCGTGCTTGAACAGCTCCAAGAGCATCGCGTCCAGTTCCAGGATAGTGAAATTGAAGTTGAGGCCCGGGCGCAGCCTCATGATATCCGCCGCGTTCCGGAACTCCCAGGCGGGTCTCCTCCTCTCCTGCAGGGGGCGATGCGGCGACGAAGGAAATCTGCGCCAACGGCGCCTACAGTGAGTCCGGCAAGCCTCAGGCGTAGGATCCGGATGACGGCAATCTTCAGCCTAGCGTCTTCCGGGGCCGACTCCCAATCGTTGCAGCGCGACCATCGAGGTTTGGCGCTGGGCGGTAAACGGATGCGGGTTCTCCTCGACAATCCAGCACTGTCGCTCTCCACTCATCCCATTTGCCGCGGAGCTCTCCTCCAGATAAGCTTCCTTCTTGCCGGTCCTTGAGATCCAGGCGATCCCACCGGAAGAGGCTCCCTCTCTCAACTCGGGGCATAAAGAAGTGGCGGAAAAGGGCTACGTTTGGATGGACTCCGACAAAGTTTTCGCAGAGATGTGCGAAAACTGCCATGGTCGTAACAGCATTGGGGGTGAAGTCAAGGAGGCGGAACCCGTGAGGTGTTCATGATATCGCAGAAAAATTGAGAGAAAGGCGGGCGAGCCCGCAGAGAAGAACAACGCGAAGAAAGGGTACCGATTCGAGCCAGTTCAAGCAGCAATGGGAGTACCTTCAGGCGCGGATGCGCTCGCGTCTCCGTCGACGAAGAGGTAGTAGTACTCCCTCGGCTCCCTCGCGGAGAGCCGGGGTGGGGAGATTGCCGCTCCTTCCAGCACCGCAAGCCGCTGCGCCTCGGCCGACTTCACGGCCTTCCCTTGTCGGCTTTGAGCCATGGCGGAGGTGGTGAGGGAGATCGACGGCGTTGGTGATGCTGGTGGCGATGGGGGGCGGAGCGCTGCTCTCTCTTCAGCCTTGGGAAGAAGGGGGAGGCAGCGGGGATTTTTCGAGATTGGACAACAACTGGCGAGATGGGCGAACTGCCCCTGTTTCCTCTGCTTATAAAGAGGGAGGGGGCGGACTTTCCGCCTCTCTGAATAAAGAAACCACCCGCGATCCCTCACACGACATCGCATTCGACGCATGCCGTTCGTGGAGGGCGTGGTGGGTCAGGGGTGAGTTACGGCGTAACCCGGGCAGCGTGCCGATGCCTGTTTTGGGCCTGGCCCAACAGCGCTCGGCACCGTGTGTGGCCCAGCCGGGGCTCTGTCGGTGTACTAGAGTAGGGTACCCTAGTATCCCGAACTTGTGCACGGCAGTTGCAGCCCTCATGGCAAGGCTTACGGGTGACCGCCAAGGTCCTCCGTGGTTCCTTTGGAACCATTCAAGAACAAAGTATTCAAGCCAAGGAGACAAAGCCCGGCAAGAGGAGCTTGCCGGAAGGCCACCCAAGGCACCTAGGAGGCAAGGCCCGGCAAGAGGAGCTTGCCGAAGGCCACCCAAGGCATCTAGGAGACAAGGCCCCGACAAGAGGAGCTTGCTGGAAGGCCCGTGAGCGACAAGCTTCCTGGACGCAACAAGACAACAACCGCGGCAAGGCGCTTGCCGCAGCAGACCACCACTCTGTCAAGCGCTCCAAAGACATCCACTAACGTGTCGCCACAGGACCTTTCTGCATCGCGTGGCAAGAGGCCGTCGGCCGGTGAGCTGGTGGCAAGCGGGCCCGACAAGATTGTCATCGTGGCAAGTGGTGGCGCCCGACGGTCCCTTTCTGACCGTTAGGGTGATGTAGACGGGCATTTAATGCCTTTGTCCCCGCCGTCGAGGTTAGGTATGATACCTTTGTACAAGTAGCTGTACCAACCTCTCCTTTTCCATTTTACCCTTGTCTATGTTGCCACTGTCGGAGACCCTTTAGCATATAAAAGGAGGCCCATGCATAGCGTGGGAGGAGTGCAGGCGAGGTAGAACACTCACGCTCAGTCTCGTTAGCAGCTTGTGTGTCTTGTAACACTCAGGCGCTCTGAGCAAGAACTCAACACACTCAGACATGCAGCAGTAGGAGTGTTATCTCTCCGTAGAGCTCCGAAGCTGGGTAAACTGCTCGTGTGCTTCGCCTCGATCTGCTCTTCGTGCGACCTCCGCCCCCCCCGCCGAACCGAAAGGGGCTCGGTCCGCCGGTCCCATAGGTGTTCGTGGGCCAGATCAGCCTCCCCGACATTCATTAAACATAGCATCCCCAAGCTTGGGCCTTTTCATATCATAATCATAATCACTCTCATCATTAATAGTATGGATAGCACCAATAGTATAGCAAACATTATTATCATATTCTTCCAAGCAAGTGCCAAAAAGATTTTCAAGATCATAAGAAGTAGCATTATCTTCCCAATCATAATCATCACAACAAGCAATAGGATAACAAGATCATCATCAAGTGCATCATCTTCCACAATTATTTTTGATTCATTTTCATGAGGCACAACAATAATAGGAGCAACATTATTTGGGAGAGATATCTTTTTACCTCTCTTCCTTTTTCTTTTATTCTTCTTCACCACATCATGTGTGGGTTCAATCCTCTTTTTGGAGCTCCTTATTAATGAGATTGGTTGAATAGAAGGCTCCTCCTCGTTACCTGATTCATCATAAGAAATAATAGGAGAATATTGGGAAGTCTCTTCCCTTTCGTTAGCATTCTCTTCATCTTCTATTTGTTTTCTTTTCTTTATGTAATTGGCAATATAAGGATTTTCAATGCAATTCACCGCACAATACATATAAATTTCTTCTAGATCAATATCGAGGAATTTCTCAAGGTTATATTATGGAATATGCTTAGTTTGACGTTTCATTTCTTCATAACCCAAAAGCAAACTAAGTTCATTATGACGTGCAAGGGAAATCAAGTCATCACAATTTTTGGACACGATTCGATCATGAAACAATTTGCAATTGATATTTAAATGACCATGTTCATTGCAAAGTTCACAAGTACGGTAAAGATATTTTAAATTTTCAGCACTCACATTTAGCCTTTCTTGCAACCATTTAGTTTCTAAATACTTATGCCTCTTGCAATATCTATCTTCCCTATTTGGTGTGTACTTGCAAACCCAATGCACTCCACAAAAATTGGCATGTTTATAGGAGACATTTTCATCATAACTAGTGCAATCATCGTTAGTACCATGGATATTCAAGGAGTTCATACTAACAACATTGCAATCATGCTCATCATTCAAAGATTTAGTGCCAAACATTTTAATGCATTCTTCTTCTAACACTTTGGCACAATTTTCTTTCCATCATATTCACGAAAGATATTAAAAAGATGAAGCGTATGAGACAAACTCAATTCCATTTTTTTGTAATTTTCTTTTTTAGACTAAACTAGTGATAAAAACAAGAAACAAAAAGATTCGATTGCAAGATCTAAAGATATATCTTCAAACACTCACCTCCCCGGCAACGGCGCCAAAAACTGCTTAGTTGATGGGGTGTGAGTGCCTCTTACCTAGCCTCCCCGGCAACAGCGCTAGAAAAGAGCTTGATGTCTACTACGCAACCTTCTTCTTGTAGACGTTGTTGGGCCTCCAAGTGCAGAGGTTTGTAGGACAGTAGCAAATTTCCCTCAAGTGTATGACCTAAGGTTTATCAATGCTGGGAGGCGTGGGATGAAGATGGTCTCTCTCAAACAACCCTGCAACCAAATAACAAAGAGTCTCTTGTGTCCCCAACACACCCAATACAATGGTAAATTGTATAGGTGCACTAGTTCAGCGAAGAGATGGTGATACAAGTGCAATATGGATGGTAGATATAGGTTTTTGTAATCTGAAAATATAAAAACAGCAAGGTTACTAATGATAAAAGTGAGCACAAACGGTATTGCAATGCTAGGAAACAAGGCCTATGGTTCATACTTTCACTAGTGCAAGTTCTCTCAACAATAATAACATAATTGGATCATATAACTATCCCTCAACATGCAACAAAGAGTCACTCCAAAGTCATTAATAGTGGAGAACAAACGAAGAGATTATGGTAGGGTACGAAACCACCTTAAAGTTATTCTTTCCAATCAATCCGTTGGGCTATTCCTATAAGTGTCGCAAACAGCCCTAGAGTTCGTACTAGAATAACACCTTAAGACACAAATCAACCAAAACCCTAATGTCACCTAGATACTCCAATGTCACCACAAGTATCCGTGGGTATGATTATACGATATGCATCACACAATCTCAGATTCATCTATTCAACCAACACATAGAACCTCAAAGAGTGCCCCAAAGTTTCTACAGGAGAATCAAGACGAAAACGTGTGCCAACCCCTATGCATAGGTTCATGGGCGAAACCCGCAAGTTGATCACCAAAACATACATCAAGTGAATCACGTGATATCCCATTGTCACCACAGATACGCGGCAAGACATACATCAAGTGTTCTCAAATCCTTAAAGACTCAATCCGATAAGATAACTTCAGAGGGAAAACTCAATCCATTATAAGAGAGTAGAGGGGGAGAAACATCATAAGATCCAACTATAATAACAAAGCTCGCGATACATCAAGATCGTGCCGAATCAAGAACACGAAAGAGAGAGAGGGAGATCAAACACATAGCTACTGGTACATACCCTCAGCCCCGAGGGTGAACTAATCCCTCCTTGTCATGGAGATCGCCGGGATGATGAAGATGGCCACCGGTGAGGGTTCCCCCCTCCGGCAGGGTGCCGGAACAGGGTCCCGATTGGTTTTTCGTGGCTACAGAGGCTTGCGGCGGCGGAACTCCCGATCTATTCTGTTCCTTGATCGTTTTAGGGTATATGGGTATATATAGGAGGAAGAAGTAAGTCAGGGGATCCACGAGGGGCCCACGAGGGTGGAGGGCGCGCCTGGGGGGGAGGGCGTGCCCCCCTACCTCGTGGATTCCTCGTTGCATTTTTGACGTGGACTCCAAGTCTCCCCGGTTTCTTTCCTTCCAAAAATAAATTCTCCAGAAGATTTCATTCTGTTTCAACTCCGTTTGATATTCCTTTTCTTTGAAACACTGAAACAAGGGGAAAAAAGCGAGGCGCACTTTGGGCTCTGGGTCAATAGGTTAGTCCCAAAAATAATATAAAAGTGTAAAATAAAGCCCATAAACATCCAAGATGGATAATATAATAGCGTGGAACAATCAAAAATTATAGATACGTTGGAGACGTATCACACACTTTCATATGCTAGTGGGAATTTTTCATTATAGAACTTGGCTTGTATATTCCAACGATGGGCTTCCTCAAATTGCCCTAGGTCTTCATGAGCAAGCAAGTTGGATGCACACCCACTTAGTTTTCTTTCTGAGCTTTCATAAACTTATAGCTCTAGTGCATCTGTTGCATGGCAATCCCTACTCACTCACATTGATATCTATTGATGGGCATCTCCATAGCCCGTTGATACGCCTTGTTGATGTGAGACTATCTCCTTTTTGTCTTCTCCACAACCACCATATTCTATTCCACCTATAGTGTTATGTCCATGGCTCATGCTCATGTATTGCGTGAAAGTTGAAAAAGTTTGAGAACATCAAAAGTATGAAACAATTGCTTGGCTTGTCATCGGGGTTATGCATGATTTGAATATTTTGTGTGATGAAGATGGAGCATAGCCAGACTATATGATTTTGTTGGGATAACTTTCTTTAGCCATGTTATTTTGAGAAGACATAATTGCCTTGTTAGTATGCTTGAAGTATTATTGTTTTTATGTCAATATTAAACTTTTGTTTTGAATCTTATGGATCTAAACATTCATGCCACAATAAAGAAAAATTACATGGATAACTATGTTAGGTAGCATTCCACATCAAAAATTCTTTTTTATCATTTACCTACTCGAGGACGAGCAGGAATTAAGCTTTGGGATGGTTGATCCGTCTCCAACGTATCTATAATTTTTTTATTGTTCCATGTTATTATATTATTTGTTTTGGATGTTTTATATGCATTAATATGCTATTTTAGTATAATTTTTGGGACTAACCTATAAACCTAGAGCCCAGTGCCAGTTTCTGTTTTTTTCCTTGTTTTTGAGTTTCACAGAAAAGGAATACCAAACGGAGTCCAAACGGAATAAAACCTTCGCGATAATTTTTCTTGGACCAGAAGACACCCCAAAGACTTGGAGATCAAGTCGAAAGAGCCACGAGGCGGCCACAAGGGGGAAAGGTGCACCCAGGGGGTAGGGTGCGCCCCCTGCCTTGTGGGCCCCTTGTGACTCCCCTGACCTAATTCTTCAGCCTATATATTCCCAAATATTCCCAAACCACCAGAAGTATCCACGAAAACACTTTTCCACCGCCGCAACCTTCTGTACCTGTGAGATCCCATCTAGGGGCCTTTTTCGGCATCCTACCGGAGGGGGATTCGATCACGAAGGTCTTCTACATCAACTCTATTGCCCTTCCGATGAAGCATGAGTAGTTTACCACAGACCTACGGGTCCATAGCTAATAGCTAGATGGCTTCTTCTCTCTCTTTGATTCTCAATACCATGTTCTCCTCAATGTTCTTAGAGATCTATCCGATGTAGTCTTCTTTTGCGGTGTGTTTGTTGAGATCCCATGAATTGTGGATTTATGATCAGCTTATCTATGAATATTATTTGAATCTTCTCTAAATTCTTTAATGCATGATTTGGCATCTTTGTAATTCTCTTTGAACTATTGGTTTGGTTTCGCCAACTAGATTGGTTTTTCTTGCAATGGAGAAGTGCTTAGCTTTGGGTTCAATCTTGCGGTGTCCTTTCCCAGTGACAGTAGGGGCATCAAGGCACGTATTGTATTGTTGCCATAGAGGATAAAAAGATGGGGTTTACATCATATTGCTTGAGTTTATTCCTCTACATCATGTCATCTTACTTAATGCATTACTCTGTTCTTCATGAACTTAATACTCTAGATGCAGGCAGGAGTCGGTCGATGTGTGGAGTAATAGTAGTAGATGCAGAATCGTTTTGGTCTACTTGACACGGACGTGATGCCTATATTGCATAATCATTGCCTTAGATATCGTCATCAATTGCACTTTTCTATCAATTGCTCGATAGTAATTAGTTCACCCACCGTATTATTTGCTATCTTGGGAGAAGCCTCTAGTGAAACCTATGGCCCCCGGGTCTATTTTCCATCATATAAGTTTTTGATCTACTATTTTGCAATCTTTTACTTTCCGAACTATAAACCAAAATACCAAAAATACTTACTTTATCGTTTGTTTAGTTTCATCTATCTCTATCATATCTCACTTTTGCAAGTAACTGTGAAGGGATTGACGACCCTTTATCGCGTTGGGTGCAAGTTCTTTGATTGTTTGTGCAGGTTTTGGTGATTTGTGCGTTGTCTCCTACTGGATTGATACTTTGGTTCTCAAATTGAGGGAAATACTTATCTCTACTTTGTTGCATCACCCTTTCCTCTTCAAGGGAAAAACCAACGCAAGCTCAAGAAGTAGCACTGGAGCGGGCGCGGGGATGGGAGCTAGGATGGGCGCGGGGGCAACAACCGCCGCGGCCAGCTCATGTAAGGCCATGTCCATGAGGCCCCGTTCCTCCTTATTTTCTATCTCCTCCGGCTCGGAGTCGACTTCACCAAACTTGAAGACTGGTGGCAGATGATCGTTCTGCGCCATGGCATTGGTGGAGGTCTGCGGGAGGGAGGGGAATGGGAGGCGAACAGTAAGGCCGTCTGTATTAAACAGCGGCTCGGGCTCCATTAATGAAGAGGATGCGAGCAAGGCGGGCGGCCATGGAAGTCAAAGGGCTCGCTTCCCAGTGAGCCTGCGCAATGTACAGCTTGCACACTTCCGGGTGAGCTTGCGCATTGGAGGACAGCTTGCACGCCTCTCAGTCAGCCTGCGCACCGGACTGCGCTCGCACACCTCCCATTCAATCAAGCAGTTGTCCGCACGGCACCTCCTATAGCCATTAAAACCAAGAGATGTAGCGTCACGTGAATGGTTAACAGGACGCACACGATTTAAATTATACAAACATTTGAGATATTAAAGTGGCAGCTATTTTTTCAAAATGCCTTTGTTGGCTGTTATTAGAGTGCGCCTTCTCTCAAAATGGACACGAAAAGTACCACAACATGTTGGGTGCCATTCCATGATAGCATGCCAAGTTTCATGAATTTCAGACGAGTTTTGGATTACTAGAATTTAAAAACAAAATATCACAATGTTTTGCTGGCAATCAACATTACCCTGGTGTTTGAAATCCATTCCCATTTCTTGCATGGGACCTAAGCATGCACCCAAGGACACACATTTCATATGTCAACCCATTTTTCTGCATTGGAGCATGTGCATGTAGTTCAAATTTGAATTATGCACATAAAATGCCTAGAAAACCCAATTAATGTACAAAAATGTCCAAGCGAACCCCGAAAAATTGCAAAAATTGACACAACACTCATGTCGTTCTATGTAGACACCATAAAGTTTTTGAAAGCAAGAAGAGGCAACGAATATCTTTTCGTCCCCAAGGGTGGCACGTTCCCTACCAAAACCATCAGGTTTGTTATGAGAAGCTTTGGTTTGCGAGAACCTTAAATCCAAACCTACCCCAAATGGGACAATTTTTTTACCACAGCATGTTGATGCCGCTCCATGATAGCATGTCAAGTTTCATGAACTTCAGAGGAGTTTTGGATTTACTAGAATTTAAAAACCATGTATCTCAATGTTTGCGGCCGAGTGATGGTGGCAAGGTGTTTGACATTCATTCCTATTTCTTGCATGGGACCTAAGCATGCAGCCAAGGACATAGATTTGATTTTTCAAACAATTTACGTGCACTGGAGCATGTGTCTGTAGTTCAAATTTGAATTATGCACATAAATGCATAGAAAACTCAGTTAATGTATAAAAATGTCCAAACGAGCCGCGAAAATTTCCTAAAATTAACACAACACTCATGTTGTTCTTTGTTGACACTAGAAAAAAAATGAAATCAAGAAGAGTCAACGGATATCGTTTCGTCGAGAAAGGTGAAACGTTCCCTAGAGGCTTGTTGTGAGAAGCTTATATACCCCAACCTGCCCCAAATGGGACAATATTTTTACCACGGCATGTTGATGCCGTTCCATGCTAGCATGTCAAGTTTCATAAATTTCAGATGTGTTTTCGATTTACCAGAATATAAAAACCATGTATCTCAATGTTAGTGCCCGAGCGATTGTGGCAAGGCGTTTGACATTTATTCTCATTTCTTGCATAGGACTTAAGCATGCAACCAAGGACACACATTTCAATTTTGAACCCATTTATATGCACTGGAGCATGTGCATGTAGTTCAAATTTGAATTATGCACATAAATGCATAGAAAACTCAGTTAATGTATAAAAATGACCAAGAGAACCTCGAAAAATCCAAAAAATTGACACAACACTCCTGTTGTTCTATGTTGACACAAGAAAAATTTTGAAAGTAAGAAGAGGCAACAGATATCATTTCATCCCAAAAGGTGTCATGTTCCCTACCGAAACCATCAGACCTGTTGTGAGAGAAGCTCTGCTTTGCGAGAAGCTTATACCCAAACCTGCCCCAAATGGGACAATATTTTTACCATGGCATGTCGAAGCCGTTCCATGATATCATGTCAAGTTTCATGAATCTCAAGCGAATTTTCGATTTACTAGAATTTTAAAACCATGTATCTCAATGTTAGCGGCCGAGCGACGGTGTCAAGGTGTTTGACATTCATTCTCATTTCTTGCATGTGACCTAAGCTTGCAACCAAAGACACACATTTGATTTTGCAACCCGTTTTTATATACTAGAGCATGTGCATGTAGTTCAATTTTGAATTATGCACATAAATGCCTAGAAAACTCAGTTAACGTATAAAAATGTCCAAACGATCCCCGAAAAATTCTAAAATTTAACACGACACTCCTGTTGTTCTATGTTGACACTAGGAAAAAATTAAAAGCAAGAAGAGGTGACGAATATCGTTTTGTCCACAAAGGTGACATGTTTCTATAACGGAACCATGAGGCTTCTTGTGAGAAGCTCTAGTTTGTGAGAAGCTTATACCATAACCTGCCCCAAACAGGACAATATTTTTTACCCCATGTTGATGCCATTCCATGATAGCATGCCAAGGTTCATGAATTTCAGATGAGTTTTGGATTTACTAGAATTACAAAAGCAAGTACCTCAACGTTTGCCGGAGAGCCATGGTGCCGTGGTGTTCTAAATTCATCCCCATTTGTTGCATGGGACATAAGCATAAACCCATGGACACATATATGATTTTACAACCCATGTTGGTGCACCGGAGCATGTGCATGTAGTTTAATTTTGAATTGTGCACCTGAAATGGCTAGAAAACCAATTTAATGTATAAAATGTCCAAATGAACCCTGAATAATTCCGATTCGTTTACGACACACATATAGCTGCATGTTCACTGCAGATAAAAGGTCTAGCAATTCAAACACCCTCCATTGTCGTTGTGACCCCATTATGTAATTCAAATCAAGAGGAAAAATCAAGTAGATTGCACACAGTTTATTATCACCAACCGTGTGAGATGCGGTACAAAATATCTTGGAGCACCATCGGTGTATAGTACGCCTATGGCTTACGTGAGAAGGTGCATCGGCTACAGTCCACAGCCGGTGTGTCAAGCACACTAGCTCGCTCCGCAAATATCATTTCACTGTTCAATCGTCGCCAGTGAAAGATGGGGACGTGGACCCGCATCGTGAGGGCAACTTCGGTGGCCCACTCCGGCGAGAGCACGGCCGTAGCCGCCATGCGCATGCTAACAAGGTGCATGAGCGCGGCCGCAATCTGCGACCGAGCGGCCAAGGCAGCCCAAACGGCCGTTGTTGCTTCTCAGGTGGCCGCAACAACATCTGCCTCGGGGATAGCAACTGGCGAGAGCGGCACATCAGCTATCCATTCCGCAGCGGCGGCCTTAGCCCTGATGGAGGCCACCCACGACCATGTCGAGGCTTCCCATGCCCAGCTCATGGCGGTCAACGCACAAATTGAACAAAGCTTCTCCGACAATGGTCGGCAACCCACGGTCGAAGAGTTGGCAATCATCGAGAGCGTTCGAGCAGCTGTCCATTCCTCTGCCGCATACCTTGCCACGACGGAGCCCGTCCAAGCCCAGATCGCGGCCGCCCACGCCCATCTCATGGCGGCCTTTTCCAAAGAGATGGCGGATGCTGATGGCGAGATGCTTGCCGAGTATGGTGTGATGGATGCCATGGAGACCCTTCCCCAGGAGACCATCGGGCACGAGCTGGACATGGAGGAGGCGGTGGAGATCGATGAGCACCAGCCGTAGTAGTACTCTTTGTTTTGTTTAATTAAGAGCGTCGGTCTTTAATTTGTTAGAGTAATGTTTAGGTTAGCTAGCTCTATTTAATTGCTGAACTTGCTCAATGAAGAAGTGTGGGTGTGCTGTAGTCTCCTTTGTGTACCCAAATTATGCAATGACGTGGATGATCACTGTAACCAGGGAAATTCGAACCAAAATTTTTGACGTTCAAACTCATCACACACGGGTTTAGCTATCTGAATCGTTTGTGATGTTCACATATCGTACACAGTTCTAAATAAGGGACCGTGTCTGATGACACTTTGCGCGCCATATTTTTTCGCTTAACTGATTCAAAATTTTCGGCTTCCACGGAAATATCTACCTCCCCGCCCCCTCCACCTTACCAAAAGCCACATTTCCCCTGTTTTCGCCTTCCTTTCCAAGTTGAAACCTTCACTCCTTGCTTGCAGCGTCGCCTCCTTGTCGGCGACCCTCCTTCACATTGCTCGACCTCGTCTATCCATGCAAGTAATCCACACCCGACCCCCATCCTCCTCCTCCTTCCACATCCCATATGCCCCGACCGCTCGCGCGACACCTTCCACCCAAATCACTGACCCCTCCACCAAATAAGTGTTGCCCTAAGCCATGGTGCACGCAGTATAGGCAGGAGCTCAAGGAGCATTTGGCGGCGGAGAAGCAAATCGCGGCCACACGCGCGGATGAGGTCACGATGGCTGCCATTCGTGCCGACCCCCAGATCTTGGAAGAGCACCTTGCCATTTGCGCTACACCGGTTAAGCATGCTTGGTTTACCCGTTGCGTGTGCTGCTCCTGCCTTTCCTTAACAAATTCTAGTGAATTGTGCTATCTAATTTTACCATGCAATCTGTTGCTCTAGTGTATATGTTCTATATGTCGTGCAATGTGGTGCTCACTTATTAACTATTTGGTTAATTAGTTGTCGCCTTGATTAACTGCTTGGTTCAGTTACGCAAATGTGATGTTCAATTCTTCAGGCTGCAATTTTTTATTGTCTTCCATGTGTGAAATAAATCGAATTTATCTTTACAAAATACATGAGAAACGAATACAATTGCTATATTTCCAAGTTGTCAAGCATGCTTGGTTTGGTTAACTGTCTGATCTTCTAGTATGTTATACATTGTGCAATGTGGTGCTCAGTTAACTTTTGGTTCATTTGTTGTGGTGTTTAGTTAACTGTTTGGTTCAATTCTGCAATGCCATGTTCAATAGTTGTGGGTGCATTCTGTTATTGTATACGATGTGAGAAGTAAATCGAATTTGGTTGTACTAAGTACATGAGAAACAAATACAATTGCTATATTTCCAAGTTGTTAAGCATGCTTGGTTTGGTTAACTATCTGATCTTTTATTAGGAGTATGTTATATTGTGTAATGTGGTGCTCAATTAACGTTTGGTTCATTTGTTATGGTGTTTAGTTAACTGTTTGGTTCAATTCTGCAATGCAATGTTCAATTGTTGTGGGTGCATTCTGTTATTGTATACCATGTGAGAAATAAATTGAATTTGGTTGTACTAAATACATGAGAAACAAACACAATTGCTATATTTCCAAGTTGTTAAGCATGCTTGGTTTGGTTAATTGTCTGACCTTCTATTACGAGTATGTTATATTGTGCAATGTGGTGCTCAGTTAATGTTTGGTTAATTTGTTGTGGTGTTTAGTTAACTGCTTGGTGAAGGAAATATGCCCTAGAGGAAATAATAAAGTTATTATTTATTTCCTTATTTCATGATAAATGTTTATTACTCATGCTAGAATTGTATTAACCGGAAACATGATACATGTGTGAATACATAGACAAACAGTGTCACTAGTATGCCTCTACTTGACTAGCTCGTTAATCATAGATGGTTATGTTTCATAGACATAGACATGAGTTGTCATTTGATTAACGGGATCACATCATTAGGAGAATGATGTGATTGACTTGACCCATTCATTTAGCTTAGCACTTGATCGTTTAGTATGTTGCTATTGCTTTCTTCATGACTTATACATGTTCCTATGACTATGAGATTACGCAACTCCCGTTTACCAGAGGACCACTTTGTGTGCTACCAAACGTCACAACGTAAATGAGTGATTATAAAGGTGCTCTACAGGTGTCTCCGAAGGTACTTGTTGGGTTGGCGTATTTCGAGATTAGGATTTGTCACTCCGAATTGTCAGAGAGGTATCTCTGGGCCCATTCGGTAATGCACATCACTATAAGCCTTGCAACCATTGCAACTAATGAGTTAGTTGCGGGATGATGTATTACGGAACGAGTAAAGAGACTTGCCGGTAACGAGATTGAACTAGGTATTGAGATACCGACGATCGAATCTCGGGCAATTAACATACCGATGACAAAGGGAACAACGTATGTTGTTATGCGGTTTGACCGATAAAGATCTTCGTAGAATATGTGGGAGCCAATATGAGCATCCAGGTTCCGCTATTGGTTATTGACCGGAGATGTGTCTCGGTCATGTCTACATAGTTCTCGAACCCGTAGGGTCCGCATGCTTAAAGTTTGATGACGGTTATATTATGAGTTTATGAGTTTTGATGTACCGAAGGTAGTTCGGAGTCCCGGATGAGATCGGGGACATGACGAGGAGTCTCGAAATGGTCGAGACGTAAAGATCGATATATTGGACGACTATATTCAGACATCGGAAAGGTTCCGAGTGATTTGGGTATTTTTTCAGAGTACCAGAGAGTTACGGGAATTCGGCGGGGAGTATATGGGCCTTATTGGGATTTAGGGGAAAGAGAGAGGGGTAGCTGCGCCTGACGGTGTCCTGGACTAGGGGGTACTCACCACGTCATCTCCCGATCTATTAGATTGGGCCGAGGACCCCCATGACCGTATACTCATGGGCCAGTCCGGACAGCTGCCGCATACAAGGAAGATTCCACAAGACTTGGCAATCAAGACAAGGACTCCTCCCCACCTGCGTATTCGGCTAGGACTTTTGTTATCCTAGGCCTCTGGTGCATTATATAAACCAAGGCCAGGCTAGTCGATAGAGGGTCGATCACAATTACATTCATACCATCATAGGCTAGCTCTTAGGGTTTAGCCTCTACGATCTCGTGGTAGATCTACACTTGTACTACCCATATCATAAATATTAATCAAGCATGAAGTAGGGTTTTACCTCCATCGAGAGGGCCCAAACCTGGGTAAACATCTGTGTCCCTTGCTTCCTATTACCATCAGCCTTGGCCTTGCAGATCGGGACCCCTACCCGAGATCCGCCGGTTTTGACACCGACATTGGTGCTTTCATTGAGAGTTCCTCTGTGTGTTCGGCAAAAGGTCGATGGCTCGCCCGCAGATCAACTGCGACTTCGGCATCTTCGTCACCAGCTCGACTGGTCACCTTGGTTCGACCAAGGACTGTGCCCTACCTCCGATCGTCATGTTCGGATGAGGGCCTTCATCAACATCAACTCCGATCTTTATCAAGATCATGGAGGAATCATCCAGGGAGCCCAGGGGCTCAACGTCAACATTGCCCTCGGGCGACTGTGTTGTTTTTCTGGACAGCGGACTTCTGTCCGCCACCACCGCCTCCTCAAGTTTCGTTCTAATGATTGCTTCGGTGGAATTGTGCGGAATTGAGTCTACAACAACCCTGGAAAATTTCGTCGAGTTTCGATGGAGGAATCTCTGGCAATCCGCGATATACCGGAGCGCTGTCAAATCTGGACGGGAATCTGGATGAGTTTAGGGCGTGGTGTCCAGCTGCTAGCTCGAACGTCCTTTGGAAGATCCAACCGTTGATCGGCTGCGGAATTCCTATATCTACCACCCCTCAAAATTTCAGCTCGATCCGACCATTCAAACTCCGGAAACCATCTGATTAGTGCATAACTTTTCGGATCTATTTTCTGCGCGAAAACGAATCTGACCCGAGTTCGTCTCTTTTATGAACGGGATTTCGGACATCCTTTTTGAAGGAAGTTTTGTATGGGGTATTGTGTTTTGTTCCCGAACACATCCCACTAACTTTAAAATCTTCTGAACATGATCTTCACCATCATGCTGGTGTCAAACCAGTCCGGCAATATTGCTCCAAGGCTGCCGATCTGCGCTAGACACGTCGTCACTTTATTGAGCCAAGCTCAACCTCTTAGGATCATCATCTCGGCAAGCCGAACAAGAGTCCGGCATCGCAAAGGATAAATCATCACCAACATTGCCGCCCCACGGATTACACAGAGCGGGCACACCGGCATCGCCGCACGGTCACTTCATCAAGCCGGCAGTGACCACGTCACGACCTGCATCGGCAGGGCCGCACTGTTGCTTCTTCAAGCCGGTGCCCATCACGCCGACCTACTTCGACTCATCGGCTGACATCGAGTCTTCGAAGTCTCGGCTGGACCGGGGGCTTCACCATCTCTTCATCAACCTACTCCGGAGACTTTGGCGTCACTAGCCGACCAGCTTCGTCACGTTAGCTGGACCGAGGGCTTTGCCTCGGCAAGCCAACCTTTGACAGTATTGGCATGTCGTCGTTTTATCGCCCGACAGGCAATGGGTGTGCAGATCAGTCCCAATTTTGGGAATCACCTTCCTTCAGATTGGTACAACAAATAAACCAGGTGATATTAATCCTACTAGTTCTTGCTTGTTTGGGTTTATTTTTTCCAAGGAATTATTACTCTGGTTTGTCCATCATCTGTACACAGGTCTATCAAATGGTGGCCACGTTAATGACGGTCGCATGGTGGTTCGGTCAGTTTCCGTACATAGTCCGGCGAACGCCGCATCCGGAACTCAGACCGACCTGTGAATTCAGGCTTTGCCATGCCTTTACCGCATCACGCTGACGCCCAACATCGACATTGACTTTGGCGCCAGGCCATATTTCTTTTATTACTCACTTCGCATAAATTATTTATTATGCAACATTTTTTATTATTATTACTGTTATCTCCGGTTTGCACTATTTTTTGTGCACAGGAAAATGATCCAGCTGGATTATATCCTTTGGCGTCACCTCGGCTGGACGGGGGGCTTTGTCAACACTTCATTACCCCATGCCGGGGACTTCGGCATCACTCTGCCGGCCTGCATTGACCGTGCTATGTCACCACTTCGGAGTGCCGAGCTCTTTGCTCCGCCACCTCGGGACCGGCTCGGGGATGGAATCTTGTCCCACATCAAGCTCGGACCGCGTCATCAATACCGAACACATTAACCAGCTAAGTTGTCTTCATGCTCAAAGTTTTAAATTTTTAACTTGTGTTCGGTTCGCTCAAGCATTATACTTTTTTTTGGAAAAAAGTTGCTTGTAAATTTTATTCCTTGTCCAAACTTTGTTTATGACGGACAAATTCAAATACCCCGTTTACTTGGGGGCTTCCTTGCTGGAGCTTTTCCTCTTGCATATGATTATACTTGTACGGCTTCATTCCTTGTTCGTGTATTATGCCACAATATGCACCATATTGACCTAAGTGATTTGCAAGCTGGGTTGCCTTGCTCCTGCGTTTACCCCTACGTTTCCGATTGTTCGGCTAGGGAGTAAAGGGAGCACCTCTGCGATTGTCACGATCGGGTCACCCGAGCGGACCTCGAGGCCCAGGTGATGCCGAAAGCTAGCGCTCTTACTATTTTCAATAATGGTCGGCACACAATGGAACTCATGAGTACAAAAAATCTATTGCACAAGTCTCATATTAACAATGAGCACCGAAGAAAGGTATCGGTGGGGGTACTATTTTCTTCGAAGATGCTTCTTACACTTTATCAGTAATATAGCATAAGTTCCACTGGCGCTTTATGCATTACTGACCTTATCACTGATTGCTGGTTATTGGAAACACCGTCGATATTCTCGATGTGGAGTACATAACACTTTTCGGTCTTTGACCGAAGAGGGAGAAGCCGACGGTCGGTTAAGACGTGTTTAAAGTTCGGGTGAACATAGATATGATATAAGTACTTCAGTCCATACAATCATTCTTTTACCCAAGTCACTCAATTTATGTGAGCTGTTTTATAATAAGTGTTCTTCTTATTAGTCGTTGCAAAGTCTTTTTCTATCACTCCTTTCTCGATGCAAGTGTGTGGTCAATAGCCGGATAGCCTTGCTTCTCTCTAAATCCGCTCGAGTGCAGTTTGCTAAACTAGCCTCGGAGAAGCACTCCGCTTTCGAGATAAGGAGGTTGAAGCCATAGGCTGACCCGCTTGAAGTCTTGAGATAGGATGTGTCATGTTAAAGCACGGCAGAAGCACCTTTTTTTTAAGTCCAATTTTCGGATTGGTATCGAACACTTGATCTAGTTCGGACATTAAACTTTTGAATAAGATTTTTGGCTTTTCGAGCCTATGGCACTTTTAAACTATTTGTGCGTTGCCAGCATTAGTCTCGCGATTACAACGCGGACACCTTTAGGGATTCGGCAAAAACATTCTCGGATATTGCTATATATGCATTGGTTTCGAATTGTGTCTTTGGTCAATAGTTGGGTTACCCGGCTCCTGTGCTTGCCTCCTACGTTCCGCTTTGTTCGGCTAGGCGTGCAAAGAGAGAACCATTGTGATTGTGCTTCCATCTTGCATGGTTAAGCACCTCAATGGAGAAAGCCGAAAACTGACTGTCACAATAGGCGTAAACTGGTCAGCGATATGTTGAATGACGGTCCGTTCATAACATTGGCCGAAGTGTTTACGGCTTGACCTCAGATGTCGTCGAACACTAACCGGGGGCTCATAGCTAGCTTCCCCAGTTTAAAGCTCCTATGACTAAGCGGAAGTTATAAAGCCCGCATATCTGATTGCCTCGTTTCCGCTAACACAACCACCTTGAACCTTTGAGGCGTCGGCTAAGGGTTGCTTTGTTAGTGCGGAAACACCACGTAGTATCTACCAAGGGGTAGAAGCCGACGATGGGCCACTTTCAACTGATAATAGGTCACAATGGAGTCAAAATAATGATGTAAAGTACTTGGATACATAGAATCATTACACATAATCTGTGATTTTACTCTGGATAGATCCTTAATTCGGCCACCCGTGCCCACATTAAGGCTCGGGGACTCTTGGGCTTCGTGCTCATTATTTACAAATATTAAAGGGCACATCGATCCCCTTATCTGGTGTTGCCACCCGACCCGGTGTCTCGGGAGCTCTTGCATTGCCTATTCAATGCGAGAAAATTCAAAGGGCTCAGTGTTCGGCGTGATCGAACTATGGGAAGCGCCTCTTCGGGCAGCAATAAGTACCATCTGGACCTATCTGGCATCAAGCTATATATCACGGCGACTTCTCACGACCCTCTCTCAGGGGCCCATTCGCCGATCACTATTATCTCTAATATATTACACCGCGATTTTATTCCTATGTATGCTGCCGAGCTAGGAATTGATCCTCAGGCCGATTTCGCGCATCGACCTGAGTCTCAGGGGCTACTGGGAACATCGGTATTTGTGCTTGCCTTCAGGTGCATCTCGGGTTTTAGACTGATACACACCTTGAGGGCTACTGGATATACATCGATGAGAATAAAGCGCACCAGTTAAAAATATTCACAAAAATCAGCCCATGATCGGGTGGTGCACCACCTTGGAAGCAGTCGGCATAAAGCTCGGGCGCTTAGCGGCTAGCTCCATAGAGGGCATTTCCGGCATTAAGCTCGGCTAAAATCCTTCAACTTTTTGAACCAAGGTGATCTATGACACCTCGGATATAGTCCGGCGTTGGGCGCGGATCTGATCCGGCGTTGGAGCTTTGACACAGTCCGACGTTGGTGCTCGGCTGCAAAAGATACCTCGAATGCAGTCCGGCATTGGAACTCGGACGCAAGAGGACACTGCCTCCCGGGAACAACTTCAAACCCGAGGCGGAGCATAAAAATAACAGGGCATTGATAAAGGCCGGAAACTTAAAGGGGCTCCTCGGATACCCGACGTGTAAACTCTTCGGATGCACTTCGGCGATCCTCAAGATCGAAGATGAGAAGATTTGTTGAACCAGTTTTCAAGACCGACGGCCAAGATGAAGAACAGTTCGGAAGAATCGAGGCGTCCCTAACGAAGACCAGTTCGAGGGGCTCTGGCGGTGTCTGGACTAGGGGTACTCACCACGTCATCTCGGTCTATTAGATTGGGCCAAGGACCCCATGGTCGTATACTCATGGGCGATCCGGAGCTGCCGCATACAAGGAAGATTCCACAAGACTTGGCGATCAAGACAAGGACTCCTCCCCACTGGCGTATTCGGCTAGGACTCTTGTTATCCTAGGCCTCTGGTGCATTATATAAACCGAGGCCAGGCTAGTCGATAGAGGGCCGATCACAATTACATTCATACCATCATAGGCTAGCTCTTAGGGTTTAGCCTCTACGATCTCGTGGTAGATCTACTCTTGTACTACCCATATCATCAATATTAATCAAGCAGGAAGTAGGGTTTTACCTCCATCGAGAGGGCCCAAACACAGGTAAACATCGGTGTCCCGTGCTTCCTGTTACCATCAGCCCTGACGCACAGATCGGGACCCCCTACCCGAGATCCGCCGGTTTTGACACCGACAGCCCCCCCCCCCAATGCTTAGTCCTAATTGGACTAGGGGGAGGGGCGGCGCCCCCTCCTTCCTTCTCTTCTCTTTTCCCTTTCCTTCTCTCCTACTCCTACTACTTGGAAGGGCTCCTAGTTCTACTAGGAAAGGGGGAATCCTACTCCCGGTGGGAGTAGGACTCCCCTAGGGTGCGCCATAGAGAGGGCCGGCCCTCCCCCTCCTCCACTCCTTTATATACGAGGAGGGGCCACCCCTTGGGGACACAACTATTGATCTCTTGATCTCTTAGCCGTGTGCGGTGCCCCCCTCCACCAAAATCCACCTCGATAATATCATAGCGGTGCTTAGGCGAAGCCCTGCGTCGGTAGAACATCATCAACGTCACCACGCCGTCGTCTTGTGAACTCTCCCTCAAAGCTCGGCTGGATCGGAGTTCGAGGGACGTCATCGAGCTGAACGTGTGCTAAACTCGGAGGTGTCGTGCGTTCGGTACTTGACCGGTCGGATCGTGAAAATGTACGACTACATGAACCGCGTTGTGCTAACGCTTCCGCTTTCGGTCTACGAGGCTACGTGGACAACACTCTCCCCTCTCGTTGCTATGCATCACCATGATCCTGTGTGTGCGTAGGAAATTTTTTAAAATTACTACGTTCCCCAACACTTGGTCCAATTCTGCAATGCGATATCCAATTATCGTGGGTAGAATTTTGTATTGTTGTGCATGTGAGGAATAAATCAAATTTGGCTGCACTTAATACATGAGAAACATATACAAGTGTTATATTTTCTAGTTTTTAATCGTGTTTGGTTTGCATAAATGGGTTTTCCATGTGGCTTGAATTAATCTGATGAATCTGCAATGTGCTTATTTTTCATCAACATATTTTACTGATAGCATGCGAATCCTCACTTAACCTGCTGACTAACTACCTTATATGTGTTGCAGGGAAATAATGGGAAGCACTAAGGTTTACAATCGAGGTTAGCACATGCATGGTCCGTTGTCTAATAGCACATTATTGTGCAATTGCAGGAACCATTCTAATATTTAGGTTTTTAACAATTTGGTCTTGCACATGTAGGTCCTGCTGTCAGAGGTTTTGACCCACTGTTCGGCCCCTTTTGCTTATGGAGAAATGAGTTTTCCATGAATATCAATCAAGTCAAGAAACTCAGAAAGATTATTAAGATAAAGAAATTAGCGACAAAAAACAACAAGATCTTTGTCTACATAATGAAGAAGACATCAGTTCACTTCAAGATGGTACTAACTATTATACCTTACCTATTTTTTTATTCATATGCCCCATTTCCAATATAGAGAAGATATTTATGCACATCCTTGTTTTCAGACCTTTCCAAAGAAGTTCACTGATGATTACCTCTCAAACCACCTCTATGGTCAGGAGGCGAGGAAGGTTTTCATACAACACGGTTCAATATTGATGTGTTCCTGACGGGGACGAAGGATGGACGGTCAATCATCCACAGGCACTGGCCTAAAGTTGCAAAGACCTTCAACATCAATGCAGGCTTAATATTCACCTCCCGCTTCAGCAGTTTTCCAGATGAGATGCATCTGTCTATGTACCGTCTATGATGCTAATTTCGAAAGGTTCTAGACGTTGCATGTGAAACTTGGTGCTGGTGCAGTTGTGTAATGGGGTAACTAAGTGCTAAAGCTATATGATGGTGTACTCTAATGTATTTCAATTATGAAATCGTGCTTCCTTAATATGAAAATGAAATATATTATGTGCTTAATATGAAATGTCAATTAGATTAATAAATGGATTATTAATAATATGGAAATTAGCCTGCTAATTGGGTTTTTCTATTACGAACGGTTATTGAGAAAACACCGTGGGCGATGACCTCAGGCAACGCACACAGTTTCTAGGAATAAACCATGTTAGGATCAGTGAACAATCACACACGACATTCTCTTGAAAACTGTTTGTGTTAGGCCACCTTGCGCAAATGTTTACCACATAAAAACTGTGTGTGATGGACAGGCTTTGCCACACAGTTTCTTCTACGCACCGTGTGTGATGCATTCAATAACGCAAACGATAAAATTGTTAATATCATGTGTAATGGCAACGCTATCACAAACAATTTAATGGGGAAAATTATGTGTGATGTACCTGCAAACGGAAACGTTTTCTTTGGAGCGACTGTGTGGGATGTATATACGAACAGAAATGTTTAGCAGGGACCGACTGTGTGGGATGTACTTACGACCGCAAACGATTTCGCCTGTATAATTGTATTTTTTAGCACTATTGTACGTATAACCGTATTTGATTGCTCGTCGGTCGCACACGACCTCATTTTGCCGAGCGTGTGTGCCAAGAGGGCATATCCCCGACGGTTTCTGGATTGTGTGGTAAGGTCCCCCCCTATCGCAAATACTCACTACCAGGCGTATTTGGTAACACCGTCGCGGAAAGGGGTTAAAAACCGTTTGTATAGCACCTCGTTGTACCAGTGACTTTAGGCACTAGTACAAATGTAGCATGCTTCCAATGCCCTATTACTAATCCATGTCTTCTTACCTGACATGGTAATGAAGACGGACTGGGACAGGGCCGGTGGAGAAGCCCATGTCGTCGTCGGCGCCGAGGCTGCCGTGGACTTCATCCCCACGAATCGATGGCTCAAGAGGGTGTACCTGCCTGACAGGGTCGCCTTCATGAGCCAACCACGTTCAAGGGGACGAGCTCCTAGGACCGGCCACGAGGAGGGGTCCCCAGAGCCGCTTCGCTTCTATGTGCAAATCATGGACGAGGAGAATCTGGCCATGCTCATCATCCCTCCCAAGTTCCAGGAGGTGATGAGGCAGCGGCTCGTGCTTGAGACCAAGCGCGTCTTCAAGCTGTCTGCAAACAAGTGGTGCAAATTCTGGGTGCAGGTTTAGGCCTTCGACAGGCAGATGATGCTTGGCCGGGGCTGGCACTACTTCTGTCGTCACATGATCGTCCCCGGTGGCCTCGTCGTGTTGTGCATCTCCGGCCTAGGCCTCAAGGTCCAAATCTACAAGCACGACAGCTCCATCGGGTGCAGGGTTCGCTGCAGCAGGCACAGCTACATCGATGACCAGGAAGTCGCCTTCTGAAGTAGTTACCATGAACTTGTAGTTAGTTTGCTGCATCGGTGATCGGAGAACTTGGCGTGAACTGTTAATATTTTGTCCAGGTTTAAGCACACTCTGGTGAAGCAGGGGGCATGTGATGCCCCTACTATCGTTAAACTTAAGTATGTTTAGGAGATGTTCTGTTTAGTTGTTGTTTATCTACTCTTATTTGTTGTTTAGTTGCTTGTTTATCTACTGTTAGCTTGTTTAGTTGTTAGTTTCTGTGCTGTTTATAGTGCTCTACCTGTTGTTGTGTATAATGTGGTGGTAAGGCCACCACATTTGGATGGGATGAAGAGAACACAAACGTGTATGCAGCCAAACGACTGTGGTTTGCATCTGCTCGCCCTTAAGCACAAATGCGGGCAACAGTAGATGTTGGTTTGTTGCATGTTTTTGCTAAACCAGCCTGAGTTGAGATGTGGCTGAAATGCACGCACTATTCATCCTAGGCAACCAAACGCGCCCTAGACCTACTAAGTCCTTGCGCGTAGATTGCAACGTGAAACGTCTGAAAACTACATGTTAGCCGCACTATTTGGAAAAACAGGATTTCTTTTGAAAAGAAATGTGAACAAAATTAGAATGCTCACAGATTTAGAAAAACATCACGAATTAGACAAAAGGTATTAAAAACGTTCACAAATTCAAACAGTTCAAAAAAATTGTAAAAAATTCATCGATTTTCAAAAAAGTTCACAAATAAAAAAAAGTTGAATGATTTTCAGAAAAAAAATCATCCACTTTCAAAAGAAAGTTCATTAATTTTGAAAAAAAAATCATTGATTTTGAAAAAGTTCATAGGTTTGAAAAAAAAGTTCATCAAATTTGAAAAATAATTAATCAAATTTGAAAAAAAATCTTTGATTTTTTTGAAAAATCATCGTATTTGAAAAAAAATCATCAAAAATTACAAAAAGGTTCTTTGAATTTTAAAAAAGTTCATCAAATTTTAAGAAAAAGTTCATTGGTTTTGCGGAAATAGTTCACGAAAAAAATCGTTAACCAAACCTGGAAGAAGAAAAAAGGAAAAAGGAAAGTAGATGAACAAAAGGGTAAGAAATATGTACGTTGTCACATGATGTTCCTTGGCGGGGTGGACGGTGTAGCGAACCTCAAAGGGGAGGTTGCAAGTTTGATTAATGCTTCTCCCTTATTTATTTTCTCCTTTTAAATACAGAAAAAACATAGACCGGCCCACCCATTCAGATCGAAGGAAGCAGGAGGGGTGTGCGTTGTTTGGGAATAACCAATTAAGGGGCACTTAAGGCGCCGTTTAGGGTTTGTCGTGAGATGTAGCACTGGTTGTTGCTGCTAGCCCCCTCCGGCACGACTTAGGATCATCATGCGACGCACCTTTTCCTTTGCCTTTCATTTCCTTTCCATTTTTGTGGTTTTAGTTTTTAAGTGAAAACAATATATTTAAGAAGACTAGTAAAATGTCTAAGAATTTAAAAAATGTCTACAAATTGTAAAAAAAATCATGAAATCTCCAAAAAAAATAACGGTTCAGAGTTTTGAAAACAAAATTTCATGAATGAAAATGTTCTTGGATTCAAATAAATGTTCAAGAATTCAAAAAATGGTCATTAATATGAAAATTCACAAATTTAAAAAATAATTGTGAATTTGAAAAATATCCATGAATTCAAAAAAAATTATGAGTTTTAGAAATTTTAGAAATTATCTTAAATGTTCGCATATTTATAAAAGGGTTTGCAAAGTCAATAACATTTCTTGAATTAAAAATTGAACGTGAAGCTCTAAAAAAAGTGCGAGTGTGGAAATTTCTTCTTGATTAAAAAATAAACAAAAAATTAAACATTCTTTTGAATTTGGAAAAACGTTTAAGAATTAATAAAATATTTCATAAATTTTAAAATAAAAAAGAAAGCGAAAAAAAGATGAAAACCGAGAAGTAAAATTGAAAAGGAAGTAAAAAAACACCAGGAGAAGTTCTAGAACCTCCCCAAAACCATGAAACCACAACCGCAAATGGGTTGGCCCAATATAAGTGGTATGAGCACACTGGGAGTTGCGTGTCGGCTCTATCCATCGCTTTTCTTGTTGGACGCTCATAGCGGTCAATTGTCGCTCAATCACATGGGGCAGCGACCTATTGATATCATAATGGGCTGGGCCATTTAGCGATAACGGGTTTTGGGACCCTTCTCGAAGGTTTCTGACCGATTTTTACGGTTTTTTATTTTATAGGTTTATTTTGGTTTTTCTTCTATTTTCCATTTAGTGATAACCGGTTTTGGGAACCTGCTTGAAGGTTTCAGATTTTTTAAATGTTTATACAATGTATTCGTGCATATTTATTTTAAAATATATACAATGTATTCGTGAATACAACCAAAACAAAAGTGTTTCTATGAGAATATACCAAAACCACTATATCTCAGGAAGTTTATGCTCCCAGGTTTCACCACTTGGTGGATAGCAACATGAGAATAAGTAGGGCATGGACACGTGTATTTTTTTGGGCTCCCGGGGTGTACATTTCTCTAGTGATTGTTGGCATTCGGTGAAAATTTTCTTAACTTGTTATCTGCCTTCGCGTGTGGACCTAGCAATTTGGATTCTAATTTGAGGACATTCTTTTTGTTCCGCATATGGGCTGGCCTTGTGTTTGTTTCGGTTGTGCAGTTTTGTCCCCTAGCTATTTGTGCTACGGCCAGGGGCGGAGCCCATTGGGCCGACCCTGATGCACATGAATACGGGTCCAACTACATCTGAAAACAGCCTGGGCATCAGGGTATATTTAGCACCAGCTCCGCCCCTGGCTACGGCCGCTGCATGTGGGTTGCATGGCTCCGTACTTGATTTGCCTATGTAGATTTGTCCTGTTGTACGATGGCTGACTTCTTGTCGTTCTGTAGCCGGGTGGTCTAGGATGATGTGCTGGCCTGCGTGGGTTGTGTGGATCCTTCTCGAATTGACACTGCATGCACGCGTGTTGGATGGGCCCTCCTGATTACATGGGATTGACACGATGTGATTACATGTTTGCATGCAGTTCATTCATGAGCTTTCTCAATTTTTTCTTAGGTGATTGCCTACATATAAATACGTTGAGCCTCCATGTCCCTCGCTGCACCCCAATAACCGCTGCTGCACCACATCCGTGACATCCCTACACCTAGCCGCCCCGGCCATCTTCAAGCCACCGTTCTCATTTAATTTTTTCTTAGGTGATTGCCTACATATAAATACGTTGAGCCTCCATGTCCCTCACTGCACCCCAGTAACCGCTGCTGCACCACATCCGTGACATCCCTACACCTAGCCGCCCCGGCCATCTTCAAGCCACCGTTCTCATTTGCACGGCAGCGACGCGAGCGGTGCCTATAGGAGCTACTTCGCTCTCGATCCCCTGCCAGTCTGGGACTGAGTCTGTCTATAGCTGCCGCCTGGAGATTAAGGGCGCCACCGGCTTCACGCCGCTCTCGCCGACGAGTTTCCTGGACTGCAAGAAGCACTGGGAGGTTCCGTGTCGATGTTGAGGCTGCGCCATCCATGTTCTTCGGCTCGAGCTTGCCTAACCTGTCGGCGCCTAGAGCCCATCCATCCTAGCTATGAGTCGTGTGCGGCCTCATGCACGCCAAGCCGCCGGCACCCCGTCAAAGACGAGGCGAAGAGGCCCCCCAGTTCCCTATCACTCCACGAAAAAAAAAAGTTCCCGCCGTTGGTCACCCATGAGTCGGGAGGGTGCCGGCTGCTATGTTATCGCCACTCACAGCGCCGGGCCGTTCAATCCACTGACGTCCAAGAGGATCACCCTCAAGCGCCTTTCGTCAAAGTCAAAGAATATGACATCCTTGGCCAGCGTCGCTGCGTTGGGTCCCCTGCCAGTGTCTCGCAGGTGGTGCTCGCTGCTCGGGCTGTGAGACTACGTGGTGCAACTTGCACCAGCGGCACCATGACTGCTATAGGATGAGCACAGCCGTGCAGGGACCGCAGCTCCTCCCGCGGTTGGTCGACAACCTGCCAGGCACTAGCCATAATCGGTTTTCTTCTATCTCATGCTCGCCACCACAGCAGGCGTCTCCGCCATCTGTCGTGCTCTTCTATCTGCCCGTTCTCTTCTGTCAAGCCTCTTGCCCGCCACTGACACTACGCCCTGCCGTGTCCAGGAACCGATGGCGTCGGCGTGCCGCTTGCTGATCTACCTTGCCAGTTCGGTACCGCATAGCTCCCTGACGCCTTTGTTGGAATTTTGCTAGTAGGTCTTTGGCCCAAAGCCCAACTAAAATTCTGAAATTCTCTTGGCCCATTCATGCACACATGTGAGTGGAGTGAGTGAGACTAAAGTTTAGTCCTACCCCGAGAGTTGAGAGAGAGTTGCACCTCTTTATAAGGTGAGCTCTTCTACCACTTGTATGAGCATGAGAAGAGGAGACCTACACGCGCGCTCCTCCTCCTCGCTCGCCTTGCCTCGTATATTGCAACAGCTTTGCCATTTCTAAACAAGGTGTTAAATGATGAGCACACTCCAGCGGATGGTGATGAATTAAAATAATTTGAATGAAGCAACCTTTCTAGAATGAAACATGGTCCCAGAGCGACGCTGATGCTCAGGCCCCGGAGCGAGACGGAGCGGTGGCGGCTCCGGCGGAGTCTAGGAGGACCGCTGGCATCTCCTTGGGAGCGGCTCGGGGGTCGGGCAGCCGCTTTTGGGCTCTGGCAGAGGAGGTTTCCAACGACGAGGAGGTAGATGAGGTGTGCGCCGCCGGAGTTCTGCGGCGGCGTCTGGCCTGCTCCATTGGGGAGTTTGTGGCGGCGGAGGAGCTCGGGGCTCCTTCAAGGCCGGGCGCCGGCGTGCTTTGCGCCCGGGAGGCCGTGGCTCACGGGCGGCCTTCTGCCCGGCAAGGGCGTGTGGCGCCTC
This sequence comes from Aegilops bicornis, assembly GCA_021605145.1. Lineage (NCBI taxonomy): Eukaryota > Viridiplantae > Streptophyta > Magnoliopsida > Poales > Poaceae > Aegilops > Aegilops bicornis. Next base: position 575,808,354 of record CM038675.1, read on the forward strand.
TCCGACGTGCAAGGGTCGTGGATGTCCTGGTGCGGCCGCCGCGGGTCTGTTCCTCAGACCTACACCGACCCTGCCATGTGGTGGTGGCGGCGCCGACGGGTTCGGGGTCGCCTCGCTCTAGGGTTGGGGACGATGCGCCAAGTGGTGGGCTGGGCCTGTCTGCCAAGGTGCCTGGCGGGCCTCCTGCGGGGCCGCCATGTCTGCCGGCCCAGCCAAGGGGTATGCATGTGCCTGAGTAGCAGGGGGCCTCACCCGCGCTTGTGGCCCAGTCCGGTCCGGGAGTGGAAGGCCTGCCAATGACGGCCCACACCGCGCAGCCATATAAATGGCTTTGGCTCCCCCGTGGAACCCTGGACATCTCGCTAGGGTTTCCTGCCTCCAAATCGGAGGTGCGGCGATTCGGTCACTCCGCTCGCTTCCTCCACCCCACTCCACCCCCACCCCCACCCTTGCTTCGTTCCTTCGCCGAAGTGGTGTCGATGGGATCCAAGCCCGACCGCCGAGGGGAGAAACCGCCCATGGAGCCGCCACGGGACCGCACCCGTGGGCGCGCCGACGACGAGGGCGGTTGGGGGCCGCCGCCCGCATGGTGGCTCAAGGAGCAGGAGCGAAAGAAGAAGAAAAAGGAAGAATACAGGAAGAAAGGCCTCGAGCTCAAGCGCAAGGGTCAGATGGCAGCTCAGGGTGGCGACCGCGCCGGCGACTCGCTCGCGAAGAAGCAGAAGTCCAAGCCTGCGGGGGCGGCGGCTACCAAGCCTCCCCTCCCGCCCAGATCTGAGGCGCCGGGCTCGTCCAAGGGCACGCAGGAGGAGCCAATCCCTGTCGAAGATGCTGGCGGCCCAGAGTGCTTCAAGTGCGGCCGCACAGGCCATTTCCAGAACCTGTGTACCTTCCAGCCGCTCTGCGTGGTGTGCAGCAAGGAGGGGCACACCTCGCGCAAAGGCCCATCCCGCGGCAAACCTCTGCTTCTCCAGACCATGGGGCACTCCATTGCCGGCGAGGGATTCTTCTGCCTCCAGTTTCCGGTCGATGCGCGGGAGGAGTCCCCGGTCCAGATGGGGGCCAACACGGCGGTGCTCTCCATGCCTTCTGGCGCGCTCTCCCATCAGATCCTGGAGGCGGAGCTGCAGCATATTTTTGAGGGTGAGTGGGATTGGCAGATCTCCCCTCTTGAAGGCGGGGCCTTCTCGGTGGTCTTCGAGATCCAAAGAATGCTTGAATGGCTACTAGGAGCGGCAAGCTCTTCTTGTCCCTCAACAATCTCATGGTGGATATTCGCGACGCGGTCCTCGACGCGCCCAAGGGGCTGGAGATGCCAGAGGTGTGGGTCAAGTTAGGTGGGATTCCCCCCAAGCATCGGTGGTCAGAAAGGCTCATGGCGGCGACTATCATGCTCGGTCGCCCTCTGCTGGTCGATGAGGAATCTCTGCTCCGCCCTGGGCCGGTCCGCATGCGCTCTGCTTGCCGCAATCCTCGCAAGCTTCGCAGGTCGGTCCAGATCTGGTTCAACAACGAAGGCTACAACATCTCCGTCGACCCAGAGATCCCCCGAGCAGCTCATGGGCGCCCGCCTCCCCCACCTCCTCACGGCAAGGGCACGACGGGAAGGCCCGCGACGGCGACAAGGACGGCGACAAGGAGCCTGACGCAAGCATGGAGGACGACTCCATCGACACGGCGGCGTGGGAAAAGTTGGGCATCACCGACATCGGTGGGGCGAGGGCGTGCGAGCTGCAGCCCCAGGTGGAGAACTCTCTGGCGGGAGGGTCGTCGGAGATGGAGCTCTCCATCCCGAACCAGTACGGCTCCAATCTGGGCTCGGTCACGTCTCCTCCGGTGCGGATGGAGGCGGCGGTGGAATCTCTGCTGCTGGCGGAGCCGACGGGCAACCCCTCTGCGGTGTCTGTGGTCCTGAAGCCCCTGTCTCCCCCCTCGCGCTCTCCTTCCCAGGGAGGCCGCAGCAGCAGCAAGCTCGGCGCGATGAAGCAACTCAAGAAGGTGGCGGTGCGCAAGGTGACAGTGGAGGCTGGGCGTGCAACGGAGAACTTGGGGGCGCCGGCGACGCCGCGTCAGGCGGTGATGGCGCTGGCGCCGTGCTCGCCTCGCTTTGATCGCTACTGAGACGCCCTTTGACGGCGCCTGCCCACGGGCGCCAAGCGCCCAAGGCGGTGGTGGACGGGCAGCGGCCCCGTCTTGGCCAAAGGCGCATGCTAAGGGCGCCAAGGGTAACTTGTCGTCGCTTCAGCGCGCCCAACTCCTCCAAGTGCAGAAAAATCTGGAAATCTCAGGTAATCCCATGCCCCGCTTTACGATTCTTGACTCCTTTTCGGACGAGCATTTGAGCGAGGTTTTGGGGGAGAGTGGGGTGGAACCAACGGGAGGAGGTGAGATGAGCGACCTTATCTTGTTGATTCGCACGAAGGAATTGGCGCAAGCGGCACTAGCAGCGGCGGCTGTGCAACACGCGGATCGTTTGGCACTGGAGGCTGAGGCCTCGACAGCGCTAACGACCCGGCCCGACGAGGAGACAGCAACAGGGGTTGCTGCTCCTCCTCGCCTCGCCGCGGCAGGCGGGGCGATGTGGCCAAAGCGATCACATCCAGGGGTGCGCTGCGCAATCGCGTCGTGTAGATGCGTGCGCTTCTATGGAATATCCGTGGCTTCGGCCACTCGGGTCGGCGCACCCAACTAAGGGAGTACATTAGGAAAGAAACGATAGATATCGTAGGGCTCCAGGAAACAATCAAGTCTGAGTTCCGGCATCAAGATATCTTAGCGATTGATCCCTTAGAGCGTTTCGCTTGGCATCATAGTCCGGCCAACGGCCACTCGGGTGGCATGTTGCTTGGCTTATGCCGCCAATGCACGAGGTGCTGAACTGGGAGAGTGGCACCTTCTTCATTGCGGCCAAGTTCCGCGTGCGAGCGTCGCTTCGCGAGCTCGCGATCGTGCAAGTCTACGGACCTGCAGATCACTCACGCTCGGCTGAGTTTCTGGAAGAACTTGAAGCCAAGGTGATGGCCTTATCGGCAGCTCAGACCCCGCTAATGGTGGGGGGAGATTTCAACCTAATCCGTTCGGGGGCGGACAAAAACAACGACAACATCAACTGGCCAAGGGCGGCCACGTTCAACAACTCAATCGCATCTATGGCACTTAGAGAAGTGACTAGATCGGGGGCAAGATACACATGGACTAACAAGCAACTAGCCCCAGTGCGATCCGTGCTGGATCGAGCTTTCATGTCTCCGGACTGGGAAGTTTTGTTCCCCTTGTGCTCACTCCTTGCTGAAACAAGGATTGGGTTGGACCATGTTCCGCTAATCCTATCTTCTGGGGAAGATAGAGTGCATCGCAGCCCGCATTTCTATTTTGAAACCACATGGTTCAAGATCCCAGACTTTGACACCATCTTCAGGGAGAGATGGCGGAGATGTGTCCAACTCACAGGCCAGCAACGAGGCCCTATGGAGTTCTGGAGCTCGATAGCGAAAACGAAGGGCTGGAGCTCGCTTTCCTACCGAAGGAGATTGATGAAGCACTCCAGGGCATGAAATCCGACACGGCCCCGGGGCCGGACGGATGGCCGGTGTCAATGTTCAAACATTTCTGGCCTTTGCTACGCGAACCCATTTTCGAGGTGTGCAACGGATTCATGTGTGGCTTCGTCGACATAGCGCGGCTTAATTTCGGTGTGCTGTCACTAATTCCAAAAGTATCTGGTGCGGACAACATTCGCCAGTACAGACCCATTGCGCTCATTAACGTACCTTTCAAAATATGTGCTAAAGGCTGCGCTACTCGACTCACGTCGATCGCTCATCGAACCATTAGTCGTGCGCAGTCGGCGTTCATTCGCGGTAGGAACATTTTGGAGGGACCGTTAGCCTTACAAAAGACCCTTCACGAGCTCAAACGCACGCAAGAACCTGCGATCCTACTCAAGTTAGATTTCGAGAAGGCTTACTATCGCGTTAATTGGGATTTTCTCCGACAAATTCTTACTAGCAGAGGCTTCTCGTCGGCGTGGGTGCACCGAGTCATGCAATTGGTCTTGGGGGGCCAAACTGCGGTCTCGGTAAATGGAGAAGTAGGGAACTTCTTCAGGGACAAGCGTGGCTTACGCCAAGGTGATCCCATGTCATCGATCTTGTTCAACTTTGTCGCGGATGCGCTGGCAGCAATGCTGAGGAAAGCCGTGGAGGCTGGGCATATCAAAGGGGTGCTGGGACACCTCATCCCAGGGGGGATATCACATTTGCAATACGCGGATGATACGCTATTGCTATTTCAGCCGGACCTCCACAACGTGGCCACAGTTAAAGCCCTGCTTATCAGTTTCAAACTCATGTCAGGCCTTCAAATCAATTTTCACAAGTGTGAATTGATGCCCATGTGCATGGACGAGCAGGAAGGTAGACGCATCGTAGATCTACTGAACTGTAAACTAGGCAAACTTCCGTTTACATATTTGGGCCTCCCGTTGGACGCCAAGCGCGTCTCGATTGAGGGGTGGGCTCCGCTCTGGACCAAGGTGGGAGGACGGGTATGCCCGTGGAGGGGAAAATTTATGTCCTCTGCCGCTAGGCTGGTGCTCACGAATGTGAGTCTCTCCTCGCACCCGCAATTTGCCATGGGACTTTTCCTTCTGCCAGAAGGGGTGCATGCCAAGATGGATACTCCCCGGTCCCGTTTCTTTTGGGAAGGATCGAAACCCAAGCGCAAGTACCACATGGTTAGGTGGGAGGCGGTTTGCCGTCCCAAAGCCCAGGGAGGGCTAGGGATCACGAACACTAGAATCCTCAACATCGCGCTGATGTGTAAGTGGATTTGGAAGCTTTCGCAGGGGGCGACGGGTTTGTGGGTAGACCTGTTGTGTGCAAAGTACTTCCCCTCTGGGGATTTTTTTGAAGGAGCGGCGAGGGGCTCTCCTTTCTGGAACGACCTGCAAGCGGTCCGGCCGGCTTTCGCTATGGGTGCCAAGTTCGGCATTGGCAATGGGCGTTCCGCCTGCTTCGTTAGACCACCGGGTGGGAACCCGACCACTATGGCAATACTTTCCGGACCTCTACAGCCTGGCGGTCAATCCGGAGCAGCACGTTGCCACGACACTTGCCTCCTCCCCCCCCCCCCTCCCCGGTGATTTACTTCCAACGGGAGTTAACGGGAACAGAACAAGCCCACCTCACGGATTTGCTCGCTCTTATTGCGCCGGTCGCGCTTTCCTCTCACAAGGATACTGTGACTTGGTCTCTCACCCCCTCCGGCAAGTTTTTTGTCAAGTCGCTGTACCGGAAACTTTGCCAGGGCCAGTCCTCCCAAGTGCCGAAAGGTCTATGGAATGCGCGACTTGTGCTTAAAATTAAGGTGTTTTTTTGGCAACGGTTCCGTAACAGATTGCCTACCTCGGCCAATGTTGCTAAACGCAATGGCCTATCGTCCGGCCTTTGTGCGATTTGCAACGTCTCGAAAGACGTGAACCACGTATTTTTTCGCTGCCCGTTAGCTCGTTTCGCTTGGAGTGTGGTTCGCACCGCAGCCAACACCACATGGAACCCGTGCTCGACCGCCGATCTCGTGACCATTGTTGACTCGGTTCAAGGAGGCAACAAACGGGTTCTTTGGACCTGTGTGGGCTACGGCCCGGCCCTCCGGCTCACGAGGAACAAACTTGCGATCGAGGGTATCTTCCCAACCCACCCTCGCTAATATCATCTACAAATGTAACCTTTTCCTGCAGCGGTGAAGTCCGCTACGAGGCGCAAGGATGAGGATAAACTTAAACATGCACAAAACCGTCTTCGCCAAGTCTACGTGATGGCTAGGGAGCCAACCGCCACTTCTTCGACTTGAAGTGGCCCTTTTGGATGGCGCACGAGCGAGCCTGCGTTTCTAAGCTCAGGCTTCGAGCCATGTAATTCTCTGCTTGCTCAGTGTTGCTTTTGGCCTGCCCGTTAACTCTCCAGACTATGCGCTCTTTTTGGCCGGAGCCTCCGTGCTCGTGTTTGTAGTCTTAGACTCTGTCAGTCATGCTGCCTAGTTGTGGGCTTTATTAATTTAAAGCCGGACGCGCCCAGCGTCTTCGTTCTCAAAAAAATGAAACATGGTCGCAACTCATGGCACAACTTTGTGTTCATCTTCTCTTCGGGTCGCCTCCACCCCACCCTCACCCTCACCTATCCCTATATGAACAGTAACAACAAACCGTACAATTTTAAAACTTTATTTGGCTAACATGGTCGAGTATATTCTTCTCGTGTATGAATTTTTGCGACAAATGACTTTTGGGGTCTTAGGGGTGAACAATCACAAAATTGGATATGTACAAAAGTTAATGTTCAATGATTTTTTTGGGGGGTGGGTGGAGATTTCCGATATATTCATCTTCAATTATCGCAGTACAATGAACACCAGAAAAAATAAATATTACATATAGATCCGTAGACCATCTAGTGACGATTGCAAGCACTGAAACGAACCGAAGGCATGCCGCCATCATCGCCTTTGCTCGTCGGAGCCAGGAAAAACTTGCTGTAGTAGACAGTCTGAAAGTCATCGTGCTAAGACCCCATAGGACCAGCGCACAAAAACATCAACCGTCGCCGCTGAAAACTTACTATTCAAGGTTTTTGAAATTACAAATTGTTCCTATTGCCAAGAAGTACATTGAAGTCATTTCTTCACAAAACTTCATACATGAATAGAATATTGGCCATGTTCGCCACAAAAAAGTTCATATTTATTTGTTTTTTTTATTTATTTAATTTTATAAACAAGAAGTCTATATATTGTCCGTGTAGTTTACAGAAATGTTTCTCATGATTAAATTAAAATGTATTTGACATTTAAAAAATGTTCATGCTTCTCAAAAATATGTTCGTGACATTCAAAAAATACAATGGAAAATTTTGTCAAAAGCATTGTTTATTTGGAACATTATTAACACTTATTCAAAAAATTTCAAACAGGTATTTGGAAATATATAAATCATGTATTTAAAGAATTTTCAGCATGTATAGAAAATTCTTGTGTACATGAAAAATGTACAACATGCATTAAGAAAAACAAAGAAAACAAAAAGAACATAGAAAAAAATAGAAAACCAAAGAAAGCCGAATAAATAAATAGCAAAACTGAAGTAACGAACACGTTACCATATTTTGTTTTTCGAAAATCACATATTACCAAGGATCTTAACTTCCGTTACAAAGTCGGCCCATTTACTGCATAACGTAGGCGAGCTAGTGCAACATGGCCGCGGCTATGTACGGCCCACAGTGACTCCTTTTTTAAGACAAACTCACAAAACTTTATTAAGTCGTCAAAATGTTTACAGGGACGAATGGAAAATCTCCGAGGTGACCTAACCAGACACGGCGGCCACCCCCTAGTGAAAGTGCAAGCTTCGCGAGATTGTGAGCTTCGAAGTTTGAGCTCCTAAATTCATGACTAAATTTACAACAATCAAAAGACGAAGAGTGGTCTAAGATTTCATGTATGATTGCTCCATAGCTGGGTGCATTCTTCTTCTGCATGTCTTCAATAACACCTTTGCAGTCCGAGGCCACATGAATACGCCTTAGATATAGATCATTCAAGAGGGCTAGTCCTCCCGCACAGCCAAGGCTTCAAGAACTTGAGGATCGGCAATGTGTCGAAAAGCTAGCACTGAGGGTCCCAAAAAACTGCCCGTTGCATCTCTACTGATCACTCCTACTGCTCCATAGCCTCCATGACGAGAGACCGCATCGTCAATGTTTACTTTTGCGCAGTTCGCCACTGGTGGTTGCCACTGCCTCGGCCTGGGTGCCCGGACTGTTGTCGTCCTCGTCTTCGGCATATGACCCACCTGGAGCTCGGATAACAATCTTGTGATCAAGCCATTTATGGTCAGAGGTGACTGGAAAATGTCCTCATAAATCGCCTTTCACCACGCACTCCAAATTGCCCATACTGTAACAATTTGGAGTGACTCCTGGCGCAGGAGCTGTTCCTGGGCCGGTCTAGTAATCAGGTAGAGCATGTCATGCTGATGTCACACATGGTTTTTGGTTTTTATTTCACATTTGTTATTCTTTTTGACTTTATTTTTCACCATTGTTTAGATTTTGAAATATCCTAAATATATATTTTATACAAAGCAGTTTACCTAAAGTTTTGAAATAATATTAATCATGCATTCAAAAAATGATAAAGATATACAAAAAATGTTAATCATGTGTACGAAAAATGTAGTGACATTTCAGAAATGTCACGTGTTTTAAAAAATGTACTTGACACTAAAACAATGTTTATCCATTGTACAGGAAATGTTCGTGTGATTAAAAGGCATTTTTAGAATAAAAATGTACACCTCATTTATAATAATGTTCACAAGTTTCTATAAGGTCCTTTTGACATTTTTATAGAGAGTGTATACAATGTAAAATATATATTTGTGTAAGGTTGTAAAATGAAAAACTGTACTGCAAATTTAATTAAAAATTCCGGCAATTCAGAAAATATTTAGTGACATTGGAAAAAATGTTTATACAATAATAAAAAATATTTTCGGTTTAAACACGTTATTTACATTTAAAATGTACATCATATTTTAAGGAAATACTTATGTGTGTCCAAAAAATTTCCGTGAAATCCATAATACCTAAATAGTTCATCCCCATTATCCTATTTCTCTTGACATGCAAGCTATCCACCTCATCTCCACATGCAACTACTCCATCTCAGCAATCAGGCAACGTCAGCAATTTTCCTAGCCTATGATAAAGCCACGTCATCCTTTATTTTTTTTCTCCCACTGTGCCGCTAGACGCCTCCCCACCGACTCTATTCTCTTCCCTGTCGCTTCCTCTTCGGCCTCCCATAAGGCTAGTCATAGTGGGAGTAACTTAGCAAGTAACATAGCACACTCCGAGAAATTTTTGCTTATGTGGCATGTAGTTAATGAAAAGTGATAACATAATATGTTACTGTAACATAGCGCTATCCAAGACAAAATGAGTCTACAAGTTAATTAATGAGGTCCTCTATGACACTACTATTATGTTACTTTGCACTATGAAGGTAGTAACTTAGACTAGTGTCATATGCATGACACTAGTATAAGTTACTCCCCAATATGACCAGCCTAACTGATGAGCCAATCCGGCGTTTTATCTCCCACGGGTTAGTACTTTCCTGTCTCTCCTCCTCTCTCCCTCTCGCCGGCGTTAGGCAGACATGCTTGCTGATGGCCGACGTTGCTTTTAATCTTGCCGGATCTTGCCAGGACTGATGGGGGAGATTAGGTAGGCATGTTTGCTGATGGTCGGCGTTGTGCAGTCACAGGGATGCCCTCAATCTCGAATCTTGCCGCCGCTCCACAGGGCGGTCGACCACCTGCCATCCATGTCGCCACCGTGGATTAACGCGTCCTCCAGTGCCACATGGAGCGTCGGCTGTTCTGCGGTGGAATGGACCCATATCAAGCTTCGTCCTCCACTTCAAGGTCCGCCTCTCAAATCCTAAATCGTGTGATTAGGTGAAATTATTCAATATTAGTTACACGTGTAGTTTCTAATTAACGGGTTATGTGTGATCCCTCCATCAGTCCCTCCGCCTCCTCTTCTCACGCCGCCGGCTACGTAGCGGTGCAGCGTGCGTCCGTTCTCAATTCTGAAGATTTACTGTCATGCCATTGGATGAAGAGAAATTATGTGTGACTGGCTACCCTGCGCAATACGGATCCTGAACGCGCAGTCACCCCCTGCCTGGAGGAGTCGTCGCCGGTGGCATCATCTCATTGCCCGTGTGGAAGATGGGAGTGCCCCGTTCTCGAAGCTGGGAAGTCATATTTGGTTATATATTTTTTGCATTTGTGGACACAAAATTATGTACGTCAACCTTGCATCACTCTGGCAATCTATATGTTGATTTGTTTCGTACTAATCACCTAACATCAAATTTGTAACCACACCCTGAATCACGCGGTGTGGACTATGGTAATCAGCTGATCATCCGTTGTCCTTTTTCTTATCAGGATTGATGCTCTACCCAAGATCTGCACAGCTGTTGACTTCAAATTGTTCTCCGTTTCTGCTACCTGACACATGGTACTGATCCAAGGCAAGTATGCCGGATTCAATATCAAAGTTACGTGATCTAGGTCATCTGCAACCAGCTACGATCAAGATCAATATCAAAGTTGTAGGAATTGTTTCTGTACACGACTACTGCAACCGAGGAAGTATATATTATAGGCTTCTATTTTCAACAAGGTTTGGTAATGTTACACAATGGTCATTAATTTTCCTTGATTTTCTTCAGAGATGTGGATCTCTTATGTTTATTTTATCACGTGATGTCTCTTTTCTCTCTGAAATACCAAAATGCGTCTTCACTGGCATGTATTGTCATTATTGCGCATCCCAGGAAAATATTTTTCTTGCATAAAATTTGGTAATGAATTGTTTTTACTAACTTAGTTCTATGGGATTCACTATCCCCTCTAATTAGTTGGCAACACAGAACTGATGATTCACGAGCAAATGTTGGATATTGTATCTGTCAAACCTTTGGATCTACATGCGCCCATGCAGGTTTGTTCCGCAATGAAAGCATGTGCTCTCACAATGTGTTTTCTCCATTTCTTTTTTGGTGAATACGCTTAGCAGCGTATCATTTTATTGATGGGGGGGGGGGGGGAGTTGGTACAGGTAGCATCCATGCAGGCGTACACTAGAAGGCGTCTGGAGGGATGGAGCGAGCAGGTGAAGGAGGATGCTCAGCCTCGCTACAAGTGATCAGGTTACAGGGCTAATAGCGGCTAGTCCCTTGGCGCCGGCCTTAGCCCATAGGCGAGCGTCAACCTGGATGGAGAGCACCAGATCATCGGTGGAGGGGTGCAGGCCGTCGAAGATGACGGCGTTGCGATGCTTCCAGATGGCCCAAGCGGTCAGAGTGACGATGGAGTTGAGCCCTTTGCGTAGGCCGCTCGGCGAGGTGGCGGATGCAAGCGCCCACCAAGCAAAGAAGGTCGTCGTGCCATCCATGGGTGGAGTGGTGAGCCGGCACCAGGCCAGGATTTCATGCCAGGTGACCCGGGCAAAAACACATCCTGCTAAGAGGTGGTCAATGGATTCTGTCTCCTGGTGACATAGGATGCAAGCGATGTCGAGTGTGAGGCCATGACGTGCACGGCGCTCAGCCGTCCAGCACCTGTCCAGAGAGGCAAGCTAGAGGAAAAACTTGGTGTTGAGAGGGGCCCAGCTCCTCCAAAGAAGCTTCCAGGAGGGCGATGTAGTGGATCTGTGGAAGAGAGCATGATAGCAAGATTTGGCCGAGTAAATGTCGTTTATCGTCCAACACCAGGATATCTTGTCGGGTGTGGTGGTAAGGGTCACGCCTTGGAGTTTGCGCCAAAGGCTGATGTACTCAAGGGCCTCCGGGATCCCGAGCGCGCCGTGGATGTCGTGAATCCATGCATGCTGCTCGAGGCCCTCGCTTACCAAGGTGCGCCGCTTGCTTCGGTTCGGCACGAGAGATAAAAGGCCAGGGGCGAGCTCGGAGACGGCCTGGCCATCAAACCAGTGGTCGGTCCAAAAGAGGCAGGTTTTCCCATCTCCAAGATGCCAGGATGTGGAGGCGCGGAAGAAGCGAGATGTCACCTCGTCCATAGGGAGCTGAAGATGATGCCAAGGTCATGAGGGGTCGGTGGCTTTGAGCCAAAGCCGGGGCAGCGCAGGAGAGATCGGTGAGGTGCAAGCCACGCACGCCAAGTCCGCCCGAACTCGATAGGTCGACAAACACGCTGCCAGCTTACAAGGCAATACACGATCTGGCGTCGCTACCGGCCATGCCGTGAGGAAGTCACGGATGATCCGCGTGATCTTCTTGAGTATAGACGGGTTGATGGCGATGGCCATGAGGATGTGCACGGGCATGGCGGAGAGCACGTGGTGCACGAGTGCAAGGCGCTCGCCACGGGTCAGGAGCGCGGCTTTCCAAGTGGCCAGTTTCCGCGTAATCTTGTCCACGAGCGGCAGCAAGGACGAGGAGGGTGTCTTGCGCACGGACAATGGCAGGCCCAGGTATACCACGGGGAAGCTGGAGACTGCGCACGCGAGCGTGGACTCGATGATCGAAGGCACCTCCTCGTCGCACCGAATGGGTGTGGCCGAGCACTTGAGGAAGTTCGTGCGGAGACCCGAGGCCTCCCCGAAGATCCGGAGCAGCTCGCGGATGGTGGCGAGCTCCGTGGTGGTCGGGTGGCAGAAGACGACCACGTCGTCAGCGTACAGAGAGATGCTGGAAGCGGCATGGCGGGTGGTTAGCCGTTGTAGCATTCCCGCGCTGACCGCGTGCTGGAGGAGGGAGTTCAGGGTGTCGATCACAATCGCGAAGAGCAGCAGGGATATCGGGTCGCCTTGGCGGAGCCCGCAGGCATGATCCACCGGAGGGCCAGGGTTGCCGTTGATGAGAACCTACGTGGATGCGGTGGAAACCAGGATGCACACCCATTCGCACCAGCTATGCCCGAAGCCAAGGTGGCGGAGAGCTTGTAGAAGGAAGGGTCGGGATACGGTGTCAAACGCCTTCGCAATGTCGAGCTTGAGAAGAATGCGCGGGGTCTTGAGGTTGTGAAGTAAGCGCGCCGTTTGCTGGACAAGGAGGAAGTTGTCGTGCACACTTCGGTCGGCGATGAAAGCGCTCTGGTTGGTTGAGACGATCTGGCTCATCCTGGGCGCCAGACGAAGGGAGAGGACCTTGGCGAAAAGTTTTGCGACTATGTGGATCAGGCTGATCGGCCTGTAGTCGGAAAGCGCTGCCGCGTCCGGCTTCTTGGGAAGAAGAACAAGCAAAGCTTCATTGAGCTTCTGGAATCCCATGACATTCATGGCGTAGAGCTTGTCAAAGGCCTCAGAGATGTCGGTCTTGATCGTGGACCAGCATGCGCGCAGAAATTCCGCCGTGAACCCGTCCGGACCGGGCGCTTTGCCCGTGGGCAGATTCTTAACGGCGTTCCAAATCTCATCCTCCGTGAAAGGGTGCTCGAGGTCGAGTAGATCGAAGTGGCGAGGATCAATGTTGTCGAGGTCAAGGGAGTGCTCCCTATGGGAAGAGGAGCCCAGAATGGACGTGAAGTGCTCGAAAGCAGCTTTCGCCATTCCCACCTCGTCGGTGAGAACTTGCGAGCCCACCTGAATGCCAGCCATGTAGTTCTTCTGCACGCGGTGGGCAGTCTGGATCTTAAGGAATGCGACGTTGGTGTCGCCATCACGGAGCCAGCGGAGGCGAACCCGCTGCCGGAGGATGGAGCACTCGAGGGAGGCGAGGCCGAGGTAAGCACGCTTGAGCTCGCGCCGCAGCCAGCCCTCGGCCGACGTGAGGGGACGTTGATCTTGGGCCATGTCCAGGCGGAGGATGAGCTCATGCGCGGTCTGCAACTGCAGGGAGCTATGGAGTCTACAGGCCGTGGCCTTGAGCCTGGCATAGATGCGCCGGAACGGATCGGGGTTCGGTGGCACGGCGTTCCAAGCCTCATGCACCGTGTCGTGGAAGCCATTAAGCTTGGGCCAGAATCGTTCGAAGTGGAAACGGCGCTTGCTCGCACCGCGGGGCGCGCAGTCGATGAGCAAGGGGCAATGGTCCGAGGTGGTCGTAGACAAGCATAGTAGAAGGTGCTGCGGGTTGATGGTCTCCCAAGAAGGTGTGCATAGCACGCGGTCGTTGCGCACCAGGGTTGGGTTGTTTTGCTCGTTAGACCACGTATATCGCCTCCCGTGAAGATAGATGTCGCGAAGGGCGTGGTCGGCAATGAACCGATGGAAGCGGCTCATGGTGCGATGGTTGAGGTTGCCGTTGTTCTTATCCGCGCAAGAGGTGATCATGTTAAAGTCGCCGCCGAGGAGCCAGGGGTCGGCAATGATGTCGCGCAAGTCATGGAGCTCGGCCATGAAGGCAATCTTGCCGTCAATGTCTTGCGGTCCGTAAACGCCTGTGAGCCACCAGGGGGGCGTGTCGGCGCCAAGGGAAACCGTGGCAGAGACGTGGTACGTGCCCACGATGGGATTGGCGAGGGCGACGCGATCACTACGCCAGGCCAGGAGGATTCCGCCACGCGTGCCTAAGGCGGGCAAAAAGTAGAAGTCCGAGAAGGAGGGGCCAGTATCTCATACACAGTCGACAACGAGATCAAACTCAGCTTAGTTTCCGAGAGGCACACAATACAAGGATCAATTGGGGCGATGACAGAGTGGACGGCGGTGCGCTTGGCCCGGCTATTGAGGCCGCGCACGTTCCAGAACACAATTTTGAGGCCATGATCCATGGAAAGGATGGGGGGCGAGGAGGGTGATGCAAGGAACGCATCAGACCTCGACCAAGCGAGGAGCAGAAGGGATGACACCGTCGAGCAGCCCGGGAGGGACGGTCCGTCCGAAGAAATCCGCAAAAGCCAGAACTATGTCTCCTGCAAGTGGTCGGGCGAAGAGCTTGTTGTAGCGAGCAAGCGCTTCCTCCGAGATGGGCTCGTCATCGCCAAGAAGCCCGAGGCGCCGCAGGAGAACTCGCTTGGCCTTGGTCTCCGAACCCAGGCCACTGTCGCTCTTGGCCAGGCGGCAGCTGCGCCGTGGCGTGAAGTTGGGTGGCATGGCGCCACGCTTGCGACGCGCGGAAGGGGTCTCGAGAACGGAGGAAGGGCACGTTCTGATCGAGTTGATGTAGCCAAGGACATCCGCAGGAACCGGGCAGGATGCCAAGCCGTTAGAGGCAAAAATCAAGGATGAAGGAACATATGAACGAAATTTGTTGCCTGTGTTTTACATCTTGCATATTATGTTCCTTCATTTTTAGTCAGGTAAGCAATACTCTGAATAATTATATTCTTTTACCCATGCATCCTGTGAAATTTGACAGTTCATACACAGTGATGCAAATCTCCAACATAAAATTGGGGCCCTCATCTGCATCTACATTATATTATCCTTTGGAAAATACATCTATCTTTTTTTTGTGAAACAAGATACATTCTTTTTTTTTAGGGAAAAGAGCAAAATTACATTACTCTTGAGCCAACATACAGTCGGCTGCTAACACTGCTTTCAGGTCATCCGGGACAGTCGCCACCCATTGCATGTCGCCCATTCTCCTAGCTCGGCATGAGGCAATGCGCTAAATTGTTACATTTACGGTTAGCATATATGACCTGAGATCCTTGGAAATTCTGCAGCTCCTTCTTGATGTCGTAATATCGAGAAACAGGCTGATCGATTATCCGAATCAGGTTGTAGTTCCTTCACCAGGAATGAACAGTGGGTCTCAGCGATGACAGTCCTCTGACAGTGTCGCCAATTTCTGCAGTCCATAGAGCAGAAAGCACGAGCCTCGGCTTCCTCCACGTAAGAGCAGCGAACAATTTGTTTGGACCGGTGAGAGGAGAACGAGTCCCCGGTGATCGCGAGCCACTGCGCCCACATGAGAAATCCCGTTGTCGGCAAAGAAAGAAGCATCAAGATTCAGTTTGACAGTTTAACTGTCTGGGGGTACCACTGCTTTGCAACACCTGAATCAGGTTCCTTGTCCTGTAACTTCTCCACACCAGCGTCGAGACAGTCGTTCTTGCTCGGCGAAACAAGAGTTGTATGCTCCTGTCATGTTTATCCTTTGGTCCTGAAAAAACTTCCTGTTGTAGCTGATCAGTTCCTCCTCATATTGCTGCGTAAATTGTGCCGATCTCTCGATCAACTCCTTTCCCGTACTATGGATGCAATCATCTCAGGAACCAACACCTCCACAAAGAGCAAAATAGTTTTAGTCCCCATCTCCGTATTGCAGGTTCCTAGGAGGATCTTAAGCCAGTCCTCCTCTGAGTACCTAAAGAGTGTCTCGCTAGGTAGATCCCAGACTTTCCGCATTTCGCTTCTTAAGGCCTTACTTTTCGTACAGGAAATTACCGCATGATATTCATCTTCCTCTCCATTGCCACAAATATTGCAGGTGTTGTCAACTTCTAGAGTACGTTTCCATTTGTTCAATTTGGTCGGTAAGGTATTTGTAGCTATTCTCCACCCAAAAATCTTAATTTTTTCAGGGACCTTGGCTTTCCAAATGATATCCCAGATGCTACGGTCATCGCCTGAATTTGTGGAACTTCGGTGGCCTATTTTCCTGGGTTTGGAGAGATGCCGCCCGGTCAGACGCCTCAGACGGTGAAGGTACCCGATTTCTCGTAGTGCCATGCCACCGTGTCCTCCGCCTCGAGATCGGGATTTTGATATTGCAAATCGCCGCATCAAACCTAAAAAACAGTTGGTGGATCAACTCTGAGTTCCAACCGCCACAAGATTCATCAATTGGTTAACCCATCTTAATCTGGAACGCCGAATGAATTGAGCAGGTTTCAGTCCTTCCTCGCGCGGGATCCATTGATCCCCTTGAATGTTGACCTTCCTTCCATTACCAATCCTCCAAACAAGACCCGCCTTGAGAAGCTCAAGCCCATGTTCAATTCCCCGCCAAACCGGAGAGGCATTCGTTGCAAACACCGTATCCAATAGTTCACCATACGGGTAGTACTTGGATTTAAGAACTCTTGCGCACAAGCTATCCGGCCTTAGAATCAACCTCCAGGCTTGCCGAGCGAAGCAAAGGCTTGGTTGAAAAGCTTCATATCTTTAAAACCGATGCCACCTCCTCTTTTTGGCTTTATCATGCGCTCCGGGACATCCAATGAACTTTCCTATGGCCATTTTCATCGCCCACCAGAAGTCCCGTGACGGTTTCGTATCTCTCGCAGAAACCACGAGTCATTTTGAAGACCCCCATGCAGTAAGTTGGGAGGGCTTGGAGGACTGACTTAACAAGAACCTCTTCGCTGCATGAGGCATAAATCTTTCAGACCAATCTGAGCATCTCTTGATGAATCTCTCCATGATAGGTTGGAACATGGAATCTTTCATTCGTCCTTCTGGCGTGGGGAGTCCTAAATACTTGCTTTCAAAGGTGGAGGCCATGATATCCAGCACCATTTTGACATCTTGTTGGACCTCCACTGGGCATAGCTCCTTTGAAAAGTAAAGAACACTTGCTGAAACTGAGAAGTTGTCCCGAGCCCTTTTGGAAATCAATTAGGACTTGTTTCACCCTCTCGGCCTCTTCAACTGAAGCTTTGAAAAAGAGAAGGCTGTCATCGACGAATAGTAGATTTGAAATCCCAGGGTGTAAGGGCATATTTATCCCGTAAGTGTTTTGGTGATTGATGACGATACTTTTGCGGACTAATCGTATGCTTTGAGTTCCTCAGATGGTTCATCTCTAGGCTCGAGACGATTCGGAGCCCCAGGGAGACTATTGAAGACGGCGCCGCCCCACGCTTTTTTTTTTGGTGGATTTGAGTCGCAGGAGAGCCGTACTATTAAGAGGGGGTCCGCGTCGGAAAGGTTAGGGCGGAATCAACACGTACACTTGTCCCTCCTTTCCTTGCACTTTGGAGCTTCCCTTCGTTATCTTGGTTGTGCGGAATTCTGACATTTGCCACTGTACTTGCGGTAGTACCGCAGGTACACGCGGTAGTACCGCGGGGTGCCACGGTAGTACCGCTCCCAGGCCTAGTGCCGCTCCGGTGCGGTAGTAGGGGCGGATGTAATTTTTTACATCCGCGCCCACCACGGTAGTACCGTCATTCAAATGTAGTACTGCTGGGGCCCACGGTAGTAATGCTTCCCCGAGTCAGAGTACCGCGTGGCCCTCCTACCAAGTATCATAGAATCACGGTAGTAGGCACGCAGCACGGTAGTACCGCTCCGAGGAGCGGTAGTACCGTCGGATTTTTGCACTACCGCTAGTTTTCAGTGAAGTTGGCACGGATGTAATTTATTTCATCCGCGCCCTTCTCGTGTCGTGACTTCGCCTTGCGGTAGTACCGTAAGGGGAGCGGTAGTACCAAGACGAGCGGTAGTACTGCCCCTAGTCGAGCTAGTCCCGCCTGTGCTTTGTTACTGGTAGTACTGCGTGGTCCACCACGGTAGTACCGTCTTGACCTCAAGGTAATACCGCGCCTGGAGCGGTAGTACCCCGGCGTCGGGCTGACTAAGTGGATAACGGTTGGATTTTTCCACGACTATATAAGGGGCTTCTTCAACCTCTAGTTGACTACCTCTTCTCTCTCTAAGCTCCATTGTTGCTCCAAGCTCCATTTTGGCCCGATCTCTCTCCCTAGCCAATCAAACTTGTTGATTTGCTCGGGATTGGGTGACAAGGGCCCGATCTACACTTCCACCACAAGATATTTGATTCCCCCACTTATCCCTTGCGGATCTTGTTACTCTTGGGTGTTTGAGCATCCTAGACGGTTGAGGTCACCGTGGAGCCATATTCCATTGTGGTGAAGCTTCGTGGTGTTGTTGGGAGCCTCCAATTAAGTTGTGGAGATTGCCCCAACCTTGTTTGTAAAGGTTCGGTCGCCGCCTTCAAGGGCACCAATAGTGGAATCACGGCTCTTGCATTGTGCGAGGGCGTGAGGAGATTACGGTGGCCCTAGTGGCTTCTTGGGGAGCATTGTGCCTCCACACCGCTCTAACGGAGACGTACTTCCCTCAAAAGGAAGGAACTTCTGTAACACATCCTCGTCTCCACCGGCTCCACTCTTGGTTATCTTATCCCTTTACTTGTGCAAGCTTATTTGTGTTCCTATCCTTGCTTGCTCGGTAGGCGTGTGTTGTTGCATCATATAGGTTGTCCACCTAGTTGCACATCTAGACAACCTTTATTATTGCAAAGTTTAAATTGGTAAAGAAAAGCTTAAAATTGTTAGTTGCCTATTCACGCCCCTCTAGTCAACCATATCGATCCTTTCAATTGGTATCGAGCCTGCCTCTTTTTAAGGACTTCACCGTCTGTAGAGTATGAGTTGGCATCGTAGATGATGTGGGGAGCACTGCAGTGCGAATCCGACATCATCTACGGAGATGGGAGTACCTCGATCTCTCGTGAGGAATTCAATGTGGCGTTGGACACATTGAAAAATCCATGACGAAAGCGAGGTCAAGGACATGTTTAAGGAATTCCTAGAAGGGCTTAAACTTTCCACCGCACCCGTGAAAGTGGGTGATCCCGCCAACACGGGAGCGGATGCTAACTCCGATAAGGGGAAGCTACTAGTGAGAAAGCCCCTCGTCTAGTGGTAAGAATGGCACCGCATCTTCGCCCATGTGCAACCTCCCGTTTATGGTGGACCGATTCCTTCCACTCATTTGAATCATGCCGGTCCACCACCTAAGATTGATAAAAAGGAGGATTTTGATTCTTGGGTTTATTGTTTTAAGCGTCATTTAAATCATGTGAACACTAACCTTTGGAGAATCATTGAAGAAGGTTGCTATCCGCATGATCCGAGCAATTTCTCTCCTAGAGAGGTCGTGGACCATCAATTCAATGAGAATGCTCTCTTCATCATCCAAGAAGCAATCCTTCGAAGACCTCCCTCATCTCCGGCCTTACACCCATGCCAAAGATGCTTGGCTCAAGGTGGTTTCCATGTATCGAGGAAGCGCAAGCATTCAACGTTCCAATTATGAAGTGGTCCAAGATGAAGCCGATGAGTTTGCAATGAAGGAAGAATAAGAACCTCGTGAGCTCTATCGGAGATTAACCAAGCTTGCCGTCTCCTCGGGATCATGGAAGTAAGGACACAGATGACAACTGGATCAAGCGCCAAATTTCTCAAGGCAATGATGCCCTACCACAAAGCCATGTCCTCCGTCATCCGTCAACGACCGGACTTCCACACCTTGTCCTCAAGTGATGTGTTGGATGAGTTTGTGGCTATGAGCATATTGGACAAGACCGCCGACAATGCGGTGCTTCGCTCTCAAAGAGCAAAGAAGCCCAACCTCGCTTTGAAGGCCAAGATTTGTGTCGAAGAAGATGGAGAGGAGGAAGAAGAAGAGAGCAACCTCGAAGATACTAAGTATGATTATCATGAACACATGGCCCTTGCTTCAAGACAATTTTGGAGCAAGAAGAACTCAAGGCCCAACTTCAACAAGAGCAATTCAAGTGGCTCTAAGGGCAAGAAACGAGTGAGGACGTGTTTCAATTGTGGAAATGTGAGTCACTTTGTTGCGGAGTGTCCATATGAGAAGAGGGAAGACAATGGTGGCAAGCTCATCCGTAAGGACAAGGCCAAGTCTTTTCCCAACAAGAGAAACTTCCCAAAGAAGACTCCTCACAAAGCTTTGGTGGTTCAAGAAGAGTACAATGAGGATGATGATGAGGATGAGGATGGTGAACCGGTTGCCATGGCCTCCGTGGCCATTGCAATGACTCCTCGGGTGTCTCTCTTGGTTCACCCAATGAAAGCATCACCGCCAAGTGCCTCATGGCTAAAGCCACCAATAAGGTAACCCCAACATCAAAACTACCATCATCAATCATTCTTCTTTGACGGATTGCATTGATGAACATGAGGACTAGTGTAGAGGAAAATGAATTTGAGATCTTTATGAGTAAACTCAAAGGGAAATCCAAGATGCACTTCGTTGCTCTCTTGGAACAACTTGGTGAAGCCAATGTCATGATCGAGACTCATGAAGAAACCATTTCTAAGATGGAAGGGCATAGTCGTGACTATGCCGATGAGATTCGGATCTTTCCAATGCTCTTGAGGAAGAGCGTGGTCTTCGTTTGGCTCTTGAGGAGTCACACAACGATGATCACGCTAAATTAAAGAAAGACCTTGATCATGCTCTTATTGTGTCTCGTGTGCTTAGTTCCGAGAAGGCAAAGCTTGGAGTTGATCTTGCTAGACTCAACGAGGACTTTGACACTCTCGACAAGGCTCACAAAGTCTTGAAGGGTGCTCATGCTAGTATCAAAGAGTCTCATGATCAACTCCAAGTGAAGCTAACCAAGGAGAAAGCCACCTTTCCTCATATGATATTGATTGATAATGCAAATGCTACTAACCCTTGTTGTGAGCATGTGCATCTTGTTGAGGAGAATGCTAAGTTGAAGGAGCAACTTGAAAAGGGCCTTGTCACATGCATTCAAGGTGAGAAGAATCTTAACGACCTTTTGAGTAATCAAAAGGAAGTTGTGGCCAAGGAGGGGATTGGGTTCGCGCCCAAGCCCAAGAGCAAGAAGAAGAATGACAAGACCAAGCAACCTCCCCTCTCAAGCAAACTTTTGTGAGGGAGGGAGAGGGTGCTTCCAAGAAGAAGAAGAACCGTGCAAAGGGTGGCAATGTCAAGAAGGACAACGTCATCCCCATGAACATAGCCGGCGACTTTAACCCCTCTTATGTGTTGTGCCGTGCATAGTGATGGGCATGTTTATGCTAAATTTGTTGGTTCTTCTTATGAGTACATTGAATGGTCTATTTGGGTTCCTAAGACCCTCGTTACTAACATCAAAGGACCCATTACCAAATGGGTACCTAAAACCAAGCATTGATCTCTTGTAGGGGTTTGCTTAGGTGGGGGTCATGGTTGCTCGATAGTGGAGCAACAAATCATATGACCGGAGCAAGGACATGGTGGTGGACGTGCAAGAGATTCCATCTATGCCCACCGATGTCGAGTGGGGTGATGCATCACATTCTAAGGTATTGGGTCTCGGCAAGGTTGTCATTTCTCATGATCTTACGATCGAGAAAGTCATGCTTGTTGAGTCCCTTGCATACAATTTGCTTTCCGTTCGTCAACTTGCGGTCATGGGTTATGCTACTTTCTTTGACATTGATACCGTGGCCCTCTTGTGGAGCAAGACTCTTAAAGTAGCCTTTGTTGGGCATGTCGAAGCGGTCTCTATGTGATTAACTTTTGGAGCGACCCACTAAGACCGCGACATGCCTAATGGCTAAAGTTGACGTGGGATGGCTTTGGCATCGCCGTTTAGCCCATGTCAATATGAGATCTTTGCAAAGTCTTCTCAAGGGGGACCATGTCCGTGGACTAACAAATGTTAGTTTTGCCAAAGACCGTGCTTGCAAAGTGCTTGTATTGAAGGAAAGCTTCATGAGAAGGCTCACCCTCCCACGACTATCATATACTCAAAGAGACCCTTGGAGCTCCTTCACATGGATCTCTTTGGGCCACCATCATTTGATAGTCTTGGAGGAAGAAAGTATTGCTTGGTGATCGTGGATGACTATTCGAGATACACTTGGGTATATTTCTTCAAGAGGAAGAGTGAGACCCAACAAACCGTCATCGACTTTGCAAATGAAGCTCAACGTCAACATAATGCAAAGATCTTGACTATAAGAAGTGACAACGGCACCGAGTTCAAGAACTACACCTTGGATGAGTTTCTTAGTGATGAGGGAATCAAACATCAATATTCGGCACCATATACCCCTCAACAAAATGGTGTGGCGGAGAGAAAGAACCGGACGTTGATGGATGCGGCAAGGACCATGATGGCGGAGTTCAAGTCTCCATACAACTTTTGGGCGAAGCCATCAACACCGCTTGTCATGCATCCAATCGGCTTTATCTCCGCAAAGGCTTGAACAAGACTCCTTATGAGATACTCACCGCAACAAGCCCAACCTCAAGTACTTCCGGTGTTCGGGTGTAAGTGTTTCATTCTCAAGAAAGGTGTTCATTTGTCTAAATTTGAAGCTAGAGCTCATGAGGGCATATTTGTTGGTTATGCTACAAACTCTCATGCTTACCGTGTCCTCAATAAATCCATGGGACTTATTGAGGAAACGTGTAACGTGGAGTTTGATGAGAATAACGGCTCCCAAGTGGAGCAAAGTGGCACTTGTGATGTAGGTGATGAAATTCCTCCCCAAGCCATAAGAAGAATGGGAGTTGGCTTCATCCTACCCATTGAGGAACCCCTTGTGGCGAAGGAGAAGGACAATGCTCCACTCAAGTGGAGCCATCACCAACCCAAGGCCCACACGCTTAGAAGAACAAAGTGAAGGCCCTCAACCTCAAGAACAAAACCAAGGGCAAGATCGTGCTCAAGATGATGATATCACCTTAAATGATGCCCAAGGTCGAGTTCTCTTCCCGAGCATGCTCAAGATGAAGGTCATGCTCAAGACGGCGCTCAAGATGATCAAGTGACCTCTCCTCATCGCACCTCCGAGGAGGATTTAGAGCGTCGTGCCGCCAAGATTGCTTCCAAACTCACTACCAAAGGCCATCTCATGGAGAATGTGGTTGGAAGCCTAAGAAAAGGGTAAGCACTCGTAGACAATTGGCAAACTATTGTGAACATCACGCGTTTGTCTCTTGTGTTGAACCTCAAAAGGTCTATGAGGCGCTCGAAGACCCGGATTGGCTCAATGCCATGCATGAAGAACTCAACAACTTTGAGTACAACAAGGTGTGGAGATTGGTGCCAAGGCCATCGGAGAACCACAACGTCATTGGAACCAAGTGGATTTTCAAGAACAAGCAAGATGCTCATGGGAACATCATTCGCAACAAGGCAAGATTGGTAGCACAAGGCTACTCCCAAGTCGAGGGTATCGACTACGGTGAAACCTTTGCTCCTGTTGCTCGTCTTGAATCCATTCGTTTGTTGATTGCTTATGCTTCCCATCACAACTTTAAGTTGCAACAAATGGATGTAAAAAGTGCTTTTCTTAATGGTCCCATTAATGAGTTGGTCTATGTCAAGCAACCCCGGGTTCGAGGACCCCTACTTCCCGGATCATGTATATCAACTCGATAAGGCACTCTATGGACTTAAACAAGCCCCACGTGCTTGGTATGACCACCTTACCGAGTTGTTACAAGATCGTGGTTTTGAAGTGGGGCAAATCGATCCCACTCTTTTTACTAAGAAGGTCAATGGGGAGTTGTTTGTATGCCAACTATATGTTGATGATATTATCTTTGGTTCTCCTAACAAAGCTTTCAATGAGGAATTTGCCGCTCTCATGACCTCCAAGTTCAAGATGTCTTCGATGGGAGAGTTGAAGTTCTTTCTTGGTTTCGATATCAAACAAGGAAGAGAAGGAACCTTCATCAACCAAGCCAAATACACTCAAGACATGCTCAAAAGATTCAAGCTAAGTGATGTCAAGCCGGCTACTACACCAATGCCCACCAAGTGCCAACTTGACATTGATCCCAATGGTAAAGCGGTGGATCAAAAGGTATATCGCTCCATGATTGGATCCTTGCTTTACCTTTGTGCATCTAGATATCATGTTGAGTGTGGGAATGTGTGCACGGTTTCAAGCCGCACCGAAGGAAAGTCATTTTGTGGCGGTCAAGCGAATCTTTCGATATTTGGCTCATACCCCAAACTTTGGCTTATGGTACCCAAGAGGAGCAAACTTCAAGCTTGAAGGATTTATGGATTCCGATTGGGCGGGAGACAAAGTGGATAGGAAGTCCACTTAGGAGGGTGCCAATTTCTTGGTTGCTCCTTGGTAAGTTGGTCTTCCAAGAAGCAAAGTTGTGTGTCTCTCGTCCAATCAAGCGGAATATGTGGCGGCCGGTAGTTGTTGTGCTCAACTCCTATGGATGAGGCAAACTTTAAAGGAGTACGGTGTCATTTGTGACAAAGTGCCTCTTTGGTGTGATAATGAAAGTGCCATCAAGATTTCTCTCAACCCGGTGCAACACTTCAAGACGAAGCACATCGAGATTCGGTATCACTTCATCCGGGATCACATTAGGCGAGGAGAGATCGAGCTCAAGTATGTCAACACTCAGGATAACCTTGCGGATATATTCACGAAGCCCTTAGATGAAGCAAGATTTTGCGAGTTAAGGCATGAGCTAAATATCATTGATTTGAGCAATGTGACTTGAGCCCATGCACTCCCCACCACACTCAACTTGTTGTCTAGTTTAGCTGTAGGCATGGACATAGGGGGAGTGTTGTTCTCTCAATGAACTCTCCCTCCCCCATTATGCGTAAATCGATCACCTCTTTCACATTAGCCATTTCGATGGTACTTGTGTTCCAAAGGCGAGTTTTGGTCATGGGCCCAAGGATAATTCTTGGCGGTGCCATACCATCCTACTCAAACATAGGTGGCTTGGCCACCGCCCTCTCTCCTTGAGAGGCCTTGTCGTTGGTGGTTTCTTGTTGTCTTTTGCCTCTAGGTTGTGGTTGAGTTTGTGGTTTCTTGTGTGTGAAAAAAAAATTCATTGCAAAGGCCCTTTTTCGTTTTTGAATCATGCGGTGACTTGAGATTCATGGTACTACCGCGGCCAGCTGCGGTACTACCGCAGCCACCAGTACTACCGCTTATGGAGCAGTACTACCGCAACCTCACGGCAGTAATTTTTCTTGCCGCCCGGTCAGCGGTACTACCGCCTCGGTGCGGAACTTCCGCCCGGCGGTACTACATGATGAGACGCAGTACTACGCTGACGGTTCATGGGCGAGGGTTAGGGCAGGCGGGGAGTTCTAACTCCCCATACCCATTCGCTACCTTCTCCCCACATCGCCTCCTTCTCTCCCTTGCTCAAGAATGGGCCGGCGTCTCTCGCGGATCTCCTTCACCGGCTGCCCTCCGTGATTCCGACCCGGTGGGATCGTTCTCCACCGCGTGCTCTTGCTATGGACCAGGTTTTCCCCAATTCCCTCTCCTTGTTGTTGGTGTTTGGCGTTTCTAGGTTTTGGGGAGGCTTGTGTGTTCTTGAGATTGATAGGCCTAATCTCTGCAAGAATAGGATGAAGGAGTGTAGTATTGCATAGGATTTATATGTGTATTGCTGTCATGCGCTAGATCTGATCACTGTAGCACCGCCATTGTTTCGCGGTTCTTTTCAGATTCAAATCGACAGTTGGATCCGCTTGCGGTATTACTACCGACGCACGCGGTACTACCGCCCTCGGGTGCGGTACTACAGCATACTGTGGAACTACAACTTTACTTCCGCTCCAGCCACGGTACTACCGTGACCCCGCACGGTACTACCGCGTTTGGAGCAGTACTACTGCTTTAGTACCGCAGGCAGTGGCCGTCCTACCGTGCCTCACACCTATCGCATGCCATCTTTCTCATATGTCTCCTATGTTTTTCGTGTGCTTTTTTCGTGGCCTTTGCATTGATCTTCTTGCGTTTTTTGTGCTTTGCGTGTGTGGTTCAGGTGGTGGCTCTCGCCGGTCCAATCCCAGCCGTGACACCGGCTCCAAGCGTCTGCAAGAACCCCGGTGACGCACTGTAGAGGCTCCTCTTCTGCCCCCAAAGCGCCATGTCAAGACAAGCGCCACCAAGGTCAAGGAGCCCTCCAGGAGCATGGATGAGATGCCCCATTAAACTCGTCCGCCTCCGGAACATGGATCCGTCGTGACCCCTCGTTCCTCGGTCGAGGGCTGTGAGCTGTTCGGAACAAGCATCAAACCAACATCTATCTGGGCGTCATTAAGAACAAGCGAGAATACCTATGTGGATGTGAAGTGGATTGACATGCATCACTTGAGGAAGGAGAAGTTCCGTGCCTACTTTGGAGAGGCTCTAGACTTGGTGGAGCAGTTTGGCATTGAGCATATCATCTCCTTTCACCTTGACTATGATCCCGAGCTCATTGGTCAGTTCTTTGCTTCATCTACTTTCACCCAATGAGGAAAGGAGAATGACTGGATGACAAATGGCCGTCAGAACTGTTGCTACACGGAAGGAGTTCATGGATCTGCTCCAAGTTCGATGACGGGCTTGACTCCCGTAGGTGTTCGTCCCCATGCCAACCCGACTCGCCAACAAGGACAGGCTTGCACCGTTCTATGTTGAGAAGACACTTCCAAGTGGCAAGATAGGTTTGGTGCTCAACTCCTTTTTGGATATCATGTACCGCATCTTCCGCAACTCCTTGTTCCCCCGCATTGGTTGCAAGTACAAGGTTCATGCCTATATGGTGGATATGATGCTCATCTGCGAGGAGGCTCGTGTGTCTCAGACTCAGCCACTTGATATCTCACACATCATGTGGTATGAGCTTCGGTTTTCCGTGTTCAACCGCAAGGTGCCTATATCTGATCCATATCATTTCTGGCGATCTCGAGGACTTGGGACAAGATGTTCCTGGTGAGGAGTTCCTTGCCCACTGTTGGATTCGCCATGACCCCATCTGTCTGCGTGTCAAACCCAACTGGGCCAACACTACTACTCGTCTTTGAGGCGTCTGCAGCTAGGGCTGCTGTTGGAGAGGAGGATCTTTGGCGCCGAGCATGTTGATGAAGGCCATGCCGCTAGGCCTTCCAGAGCTCCTCTATGCCTTCTTGGGCCACAGTGAAGGACAAGATGAAGACTCTTTTACGCATGCAAGCCAAGGGGCGTCTGAGGACTCATGTGGCATCCAAGGAGAGTCGTCCGGGACAGGAAGATCTTGAAGCTCTATGGTGAGGATGTGTGCGGAGGATCTGAGGAGCACATCACCCCAGAGGCCGAGTGGATGGCGAAGCAAGGCTACAAGTGGACTGATTACGAGGAGGACGTCGAGGAGTCCATCCTCGCCGAGGAGTCTGACGGAGAGGGTTGGGACGAGTTCCCTCTACACGAGCCACCGCTTGTGTGTAGGTGTCCTCTCTGCCTTTTTGGCGTCTCGATGCCAAAGGGGGAGAGAGCGTAGGGATTTGCGAGTCTTGTGTTCGTGTTTGGTGTGTTTATTGCGTTTCGGTTGAACCTCGTTTTAGTTGCTTTTCCTTCTTATGGTGTAAGACATATGCACTCTATCTATCTTAGCAAGCTTATGTTATATCGTGCTATATGTTGCTTAGATGTTTTCTTAGGACCTTTGTCTCTAAAATATAGGGGAGTGGTGATCCTAGATCGTGTGCTATGCAGTCCAAAGCATTCATCCGAGTGCACACATCTAGGGGAGCCCGTCTATATTTTGGAGAGGAGGATTGCTCTTGCTCTATATTATTGTATCTTTGTGCAAATCCCGTATTGTCATCAATCCACCAAAAAGGGGGAGATTGTAAGGGCATATTTATCCCGTAAGTGTTTTGGTGATTGATGACGATACTTTTGCGGACTAATAGTATGCTTTGAGTTCCTCAGATGGTTCATCTCTAGGCTCGAGACGATTCGGTGCCCCTCGGAGACTATTGAAGTCGGCGTCGTCCTCGTTTCTTTTTGGTGGATTTGAGTCGTAGGAGAGCCGTACTATTAAGAGGGGGTCCGCGTCGGAAAGGTTAGGCGGAATCAACACGTACACTTGTCCCTCCTTTCCCTGCACTTTGGAGCTTCCCTTCGTTATCTTGGTTGTGCGGAATTCGACATTTGTCTCTGTACTTGCGGTAGTACCGCGGTACCATGATAATACCAGCAGGGGTGCCACTGATAGTACCGCTCCCTAGGAGCGGTAGTACCGCGGCTCCCGAGCCTAGTGCCGCTCCGGTGCGGTAGTAGGGCGGATGTAATTTTTACATCCGCGCCACTGATAATGTACCGCTCGTCGGTAGCAGTAGTACGCTGGGGGCCCACGGTAATCGCTCCCCTGAGCCGTACCGTGGCCCTCCTACCAAGTACCGTAGAATCACGGTAGTAGGCGCAGCTTCACGGTAGTACCGCTCACGAGGAGCGGTAGTACCGCGTCGGATTTTCGCACTACCGCGGTTTATTGAAGTTGTACGGATGTAATTTATTTCATCGCGCCCTTCTCAGTCGTGACTGGCCTTGCGGTAGTACCGTAAGGGGAGCGGTAGTACCGCGACGAGCGGTAGTACGCCCCTAGTCGAGCTAGTCCGGCACTGTGGTGCTTCTCTGGTAGTACCGTGGTCCACCACAGTAGTACCGTCTTGACCTCATGAGTAATCTGCGCATACAGGCAGTAGTACGGCGTCATGGCTGACTAAGTGGACAACGGTTGGATTTTTCCACGACTATATAAGGGGCTTCTTCAACCTCTAGTTGACTACCTCTTCTCTCTCTAAGCTCCATTGTTGCTCCAAGCTCCATTTTGCCCCGATCTCTCTCCCTAGCCAATAAAACTTGTTGATTTGCTCGGGATTGGGTGACAAGGGCCCGATCTACACTTCTACCACAAGATATTTGATTCCCCCCACTTATCCCTTGCGGATCTTGTTACTCTTGGGTGTTTGAGCATCCTAGACGGTTGAGGTCACCGTGGAGCCATATTCCATTGTGGTGAAGCTTCTTGGTCTTGTTGGGAGCCTCCAATTAAGTTGTGGAGATTGCCCCAACCTTGTTTGTAAAGGTTCGGTCGCCGCCTTCAAGGGCACCAATAGTGGAATCACGGCTCTTGCATTGTCTTGGCGTGAGGAGATTCTGATGGCCCTAGTGGCTTCTTGGGGAGCATTGTGCCTCCACACCGCTCTAACGGAGGCGTACTTCCCCTCAAAAGGAAGGAACTTGGTAACACATCCTCGTCTCCACCGGCTCCACTCTTGGTTATCTTATCCCTTTACTTGTGCAAGCTTATTTGTGTTCCTATCCTTGCTTGCTGGGTAATGCGTGTGTTGTTGCATCATATAGGTTGTCCACCTAGTTGCACATCTAGACAACCTTTATTATTGCAAAGTTTAAATTGATAAAGAAAAGCTTAAAATTGTTAGTTGCCTATTCAGCCCCCCCCCCCCTCTAGTCAACCATATCGATCCTTTCACAGGGCAACCCCTAGCAATTTTAATGGGAGTTATATTTCCAGAACGAATCTCTTTATCCAACAGACAGGTGAGTCCCTCCGCAACGAAGAGGAAAAGGTAAGGGCTTAGTGGGTCACCCTGCCGAAGTCCTCTGGAGGGGACGAAGGTGTCAAGGAGCTCACCATTGTATTTAACAGAGTACCTCACAGATTTCACACAACACATCACCCAATCCACCCATTTGCGATTGAAACCAAGCTTCAACAGGGCCTCTTCCAAGAAACCCCAGTCCACCCTATAAATGACGCTTCGCCAAATCCAACTTGAAAGCACAATGGGTGTTAGCAGCCTGTTTGCTATGTTGAATCTTATGGAAACACTCAAATGCAATTGTAGCGTTGTCCGTAATCAAACGCATACAGGATGAAGGCGCTTTGTGTCTCTGAAATAAGATCATCCAAAATGGGTCTCGAGGCGGTTTACCATGCATTTGAGATAACCTTGTAGACCACATTACGAGGCTTATTGGACGGAAATCTTTCAAGTGCTCTGGGTTGTTTTTCTTGGGTATAAGCACAATGACTGTATCATTGATTCCCTCCGGCATGACGCCCTCCCTGAAGAAATTTAGAACCGCATTCACCACGTCCTTCTTGACCGTACATTTGAAAAAAAAACACTACAAGTTTGAAGGATCAGCCGGGAATGGATTCGTCATTATCATTAGGATTTTGTTAATATATTTCACATAGCATTAATCTCATGTCCTATATTTCAAAAAGAAATCTGTAAAAAGGATTGTGCTGATGCATCCATTTTTTTATGTTTGCTCATTTCTATTTTATTATGTTTCACCGTCCAGAGTTGGCCTACCTTCAAAGAAGAAAATAAATCATCTCTTTTGCATAATTGAAGGTAAATGTTATAACTAAAATAGGTGATTTTTAATTTGCTTCCATCCCTCCTTTGTAATACATTAATAATATGAGAAAGCTGGATAAGAAACAGTTCGGATGTTCCTTCAAGCTATCTAAATATAATAAATGAATCTCACGTTATACATTTCAACATGGTGTCAGGTGGCGGCTCACTACTTGCTCTTCACCCTCTATTGCATTTCATATTGAATCTTTTGGTGCCATTTATATTACCTCATTTTGTTTTATGTTCCGAATGGCATGATGGAGTTTGTTAGTTTTGTTTGATGATGTTACATTGGAGAAAACAAGATGTTTCTTCGTGCTATCCTTTTTCACGTGGAGCCATCAACTATGGAGCAACGCATGATCTACATGCAAAATCAACTAAAAGTGCCGCGGCAACGCGCGGGGCATTATCTAGTTTATAAATATTTCATGCAATGTAAAATAAATGTTTGTGTAGTTAAAAAAGTTTTTGCTATTATGGAATTGTACAAAAAGTATTTGGAAATTTTTTACCACGTATTCAAAAAAGTGTTGAAAACATCTATTCTTAAAATATATACATCATGTTTTTAAAAAATGTCCAAGATGTATCAAAAATATATTTCACGTCTGCACTGAAAATGTACATTGCATACTAAGAAAAATAGACATGTGCGAAAATAAAGAAAGCCAATTAAAACCGACAAAGACACAAAAAGAAAAGCCGAGAACACCTAACAATACGAAGAAAATCAAGAAAGTAACAAAAGAAAACCAAAAAGTATAATGAATAAAGAAAAAGTCGAAGAAAAACCAGTAAAGTAATAGAAAAATAAAGTATAGCAAATAAAAGAAAAAAACCGGTGGAAAAAACAAAGAAAAGAAAAAAGAAAACTGGAAGAGAGCGAGCAAACAAACGGTGACACATGAGTGGCGGCGAGCGTTGCACTAATGGGCCTGGACGGTTCGCTTGCGTGTAGGCGATTCCTAATAGGAATCCGTAAGGGCGAGACATAACCCTGGCGGTGCTACATCTTGCAGTACGTGAGATATAGCCCTTGGTGTTGCGGCAGTCCCGCTCCAGCTTTGGATCATCCCGGTGCAGGGCACGGGATACCATTACTTTTTCTTCCGTTTCTTTTCATTTTTTATGTTTTTAAAACAAAATAAATTAGAACTAAGAAAATTAGTAAAATGTTAGAGAATTTGGAAAAATGTTCATGAATTCTAAAGAAGTTCATGAAATCTCAAAAAATGCAGCTCCATTTCATATTCTCGTTGATCAATGCGGGAAGAACACCGATTAAACCAGTGACATGCCATTAACACGTTGGTCAGTGATGAACACATATAGGAGTATTTCCATGCGAGTAGTGTACATACCTTTACTGATTATAGGAGTATTTTCATGGTATAGCACTACTATACTTATTGGTTTTCGTTTTCCACTTACACTTTGCTCTATTTCTCGAGATATTTTTCTAATTTTTTTTGTCTGCTCGCAATATGGATGCAACCCGTAGAATGTATTTCCTTGCTACATTTATACCACTCTACCGTGTTATGCCACATGTCGATTCAGACAAACCCATCACATGAAAGCCAAGCGCCTCTACCCAATGGAGCGAAAACCAGGCCCCACCACTAATGTTCGGTGCGGCACACGGTGGGCAAGGGGAAAGGGGACCGGACGTGGTGCCCCCGCAGGGCACCCTCAGCCCATGTATCATGGACTCACAAGTGACTGGCTCCGTCACATATTTTGCTGTTGGGGTGCACTAGGCAGGGTTATGCCGGGAAACTCTTCTATGACGTTGTCGGGTTTGGCATAGGGTCGTTGCTTCCTGGCTCGAGATTTGCTGAGTACCTTTATTAGAGTGATGTTTGATGGATGCATACATGTGTGTTGCGTGGCCGGTTCTGATGGTTGGGGTCATTTGTCGTGGGGGTGTGATTTGGCTTTCTATCAACCCGGCTGTTGGTTGCCCTAGCCTGTCCTCTTTGCGGCTATCTGTTTGTTTGACATTGACGGTGTCCTATCGATCACCTTTCCGACCACTGACAACACACTCAAAAATCCTAGCAATGCATTTCTTATTTCATCAAGGGCGTAAAGGATCAACATTGTAGATAAGGCTGTAGTGCACGGTGACACGCCCATTTAAGCTAACGTTATTTTGGCAATTCCAAAATGAAGAAAGGCCTGAGCATGAAAAAAAAATCAGAGTCCATTCAGATGATCAAGCAAATGGGTTATGTGTCGCAAAGAAAAACTTGGGCAATGATCATCATCAAGGCAAATGCAATACGAACACAATCATTTGGCAACAATTCAGGAAAAATATTCTTCAAATAGTTCACTTAACTTCTTAGTTTCATTTGGTTTTTCCCCTTTGCATGCCATTCATAAAACATGTTTTTATACGTTGCTTAATTTCTTGGCTGCAATTGATCTTTGCTCTAAGGGCGCTACGGGTCATCGATAGAGAGTCTGGTTGTCTTGAGTCTATCTCAACTGTGAGAATAGAGAAAGCAACAAACCGAAGTATTTCATTATGACAAGAGATCAAAATTAATGTCGGGAGACAAGATTCTTGTATTACTCATATCCATTGGATTTGTAATCATGCTAGTAATTTCATGGATAACATTGATGGATTGAATGACAGACATGCGGTTTGGTTAGGCTCCCGATCAGGTCCTGAATATTATGGGACGAGATCGTAAACCTTAATCTTTGAGTAATAGTACAATAATTATTTCTCAAAGAAAGAGAAAGAATTGCCTTAAGAAAACAGACATCTGTTCAGACTAGCCATAGTACATAGTAACTTGTCTATTTAATGCTTGTCTGCGTATCACGTATATTCTACCTTCATAGTGGGTAGTAACGTAAGTGTAATAACGTGTAAAACTTCATTTATTATGTTATAGACTCATATT
Source organism: Aegilops bicornis (assembly GCA_021605145.1). Taxonomy (NCBI): domain Eukaryota; kingdom Viridiplantae; phylum Streptophyta; class Magnoliopsida; order Poales; family Poaceae; genus Aegilops; species Aegilops bicornis. The sequence continues at coordinate 575,841,713 of CM038675.1, forward strand.
GCGTTGACGTGTGATGTTACGATGGCTAAGTTATTACAACTACCTTTTTCCTTATTAACTTCGTTTACATAAGCATGAATTCTTTGAGTTGAACTCGATATTCTTATCTTGAAATTCTCGCTATGGTAGTCTCAGTAAACAGCGGACGGAAACCTGCAAAACCGATATTTTGTTGGCAAGATGATCGGACGCCTCACACGAACAGGTGAACCGAGACCAGGCGCACGCGCGCACGTACGGTCCATAGCCAATTAAGCACCCGCACGCGCAGGTGGAGCCCATCTCGTCACTCCAACCAAATCTAGTACTATCCACTAGCCATGGACCAAACTAGCACAGTAGACATCGCTCGGCAGGGGGTCCAGCTACCTAGCTGCCTCGTTCTCTCGTTGGGTGGCACTGGCGGGTAGCGCATCGTCGTCGCCGGCCGCCGTCGCCGTCGATGTCCCATGCAGCCATCCGTGGTCCACCCTCCGGCCTGGACACGTCGTGCGTCGATCGGCTGGCCGGCCGGCCGCCCGGGCTCCATCTTTCCGGTGGCGTCTCCATGTCTGCGTACGGTGCATCTAACCGCGCATAGTTCACCCGAAAGCTCCCCGCCACTCTCCCACGGGGACACGCACCTGCCGGTTCAACGGCGAGGTAGCTACCGCGCGCCATTTCTTGTCATGGGGTGAGACAAGAGCGACATGGACAGGGTTTTGTAGCCTTGCCCGTGTAATCCGTTGGTAGTTACGGATCAGTCACGAACGCGTCGATAAGGTCATGACATATTCAAGAACTGATTTGCCTTGCCCGACTCCTTTCTCCCGACCCAGTGCGGCCGCGGGGCCGCACCGGGCGGCCACCTCCCGACCTCCCCTCGACTCCCCGTGCATCCCCCTCCCTCCGCCGCCGCCGGCAACATCGTTGGGCGAAGCCCGTCCCGGCGCGGCGGACCTCCTCTGGCGTCCGAGATCCGAGGCGGCGGCGGCTGATTTGGATCTCTCTCCGACGAGGATGGCGGCGATGGCGGCCGGGCGCGGCGGGGCTTAGGCTGCAGCAGCGGGAGTAATCTGAGATGGCGGCGGCGGCGAAGCGCGTCCGGGCTCGATCTAGTACCTTCGGGTCTAGGCGGACGGTTGCCGTTACGTCCTCAAACTGCTGCATCTCATCGGATTCGGCGACGGCTCGCTGAAGCACTCTGGGTCTGCATCGCATCACGAGGATTATGGCGGTGGTGGTCATCTCCTACGTCGGAGGTGGTCGACACGAGATCGGATGATCGGATCTCGAGATCGTAATCTAGTCCTCGCCGCGAGTCGGGGAGACATAATTGCCGGTGAAAACCGAGCCGATGGCGGACGATGGCGGCGTTCTGCGTCGTTACCTTGATGAAGGCATCGTTCTATAACTTCATCGCCAACCCACTCGTCTTTGCTCCGGGAAACTCTATGATCCGGTTTTCCGGATCGGACGATGTGACCTGCGGTGTCATTTCTCTCTCTTGGGAGCATCGTTTGTGGAGCAATTTGGAAGTCGAGGTAGGAGGTGGATTGGTTTCGTCTTGCACGAGCTTCGGTGGAGATGTCAAGTCATGCACGGCGAAAGGTGCTACGCTTTGTCATGCACGGTCGGCGGGTGCTACGCCTGACGGATCTTTCAGAGACTTCAAGTTGTGTCGGCTGGTGGTACTTGGCGGCATGGTGCCGAGGTGTACCGGTGGCGACCGCGACGTGCTAAGCAGTTCGCGCGCAGGGAGGTGGTGACGTTAGGCGCCGTGGTGGTGCCAACATCAGCTAAACCGGGCAAGGATGATGCGTCAGTACAGCTCTGAAGATGGAGTGGTGGCAGTTGGCGGCGGCGGCCTCTGGGAGCGCGCCGGACCGGTGTGTGCCCCATACCCGACAAGTGGCTTGGTTGGGGCCTCAGGTCTTAGATGTTAGGCTTGACTGCGTGGTCTGTAATATTAGGCCCGGACTATCAGCATCCCTTCATCAACTGGATAGGAGTAGCGATAGATGTTGCCTAGACGGTGGCTTCAGACTTACTGTTGTACTTCTTTGTACGGTCTTTTGTGAATAATTAATAAAGTGGCTGCATGCATCGCCCAGATGCAGAGGCCGGGGGTCTTTCTCCTTTTGTAAAAAAATGACATATTCAAGAACTGAAACTGAATTTAACAAATACTATGAGTGCTTGGCTGCCACAAGAACTGGAACCGCAGATTCTAAACTCGAATGTTTTGCTCGAGATTTTTTTAAGCACCAACCGCAGAACACGGTATCTAATAGCCGATCTCTGTAGGGAACAAAGGGGCACGCCTCCGCCCCGAGAGAAAAGGCGCGATTAGGGTTCCTCTTCAGCTGCAGCTAGTTCCCGACGTCATTGAGGTGGGGGATCCTAGGTCTGCGGTGTTTGCATAGTCTGATCACACTAGCTTTAATTGGTGTTAAGTCTACGTGTCTGGTTGGCGGGAGCGAGGGCATCATCGGTAGTAAGGGGTTAGACCTCTCCGTCATGTCTTCGCTCCGGCGATGCTATTTGGCACCGGTGGAGGGCGCGTGGAGCTTCAGTTAGTGTAAGATCTTGGGCCTCATTTTTCTCTTCGTTTCGTCTAGGTGACTGATGGCAACCTACCTTCTACGGAGGGGATGCCATCGCATCGTTATTTTGTCCTCTAGTTCTTTCTCATCTCAGCCAGATACGGTTTCGTTGAGGAACCTGCAGGGTTTGCACCCCTCCCCCCCACATCTGGTTCGAATTGAGATTATCTTCTGGCCTGGGCAGCTTGTTCTGTATGGCGATCTGTCCAGATCATGATAGTTGGCGTTTTCTGATCTACATTGACGACTTGACGATGGCAACTTTTCAAGTTCATGGGTTTCAACAAGGTTGCTTCGGTGATTTAGAGTCCCAGAGGTGGCAAGGAGTTTTGCTCACGGTGCGCCATCGGTGGATGTAGAAGAAAGGAGTTGTTGGTTTCATTAAGGACTTACCAGTAACTTCATACTATTTGAAGGGTGTTCTTGTAAAGGATGATTTGATCTAATATATGGCCTTGGGCCTTTTCACACACAATAAAAACTCTACAGCTATCAGCAAAAATATGAAACGGGATACTATTGTACGCATAGGCGGCTGGGAACCACAAGGTTCACTTATGAACATACTCCCTCCATATCACAAACACATATTATTTCAGATTTGTCTTGAGTTAAAATTGTAGAAATGGATTGCGCTTTTGTTGCTTCTTTTCTAGCTAGAGATTCCATTGGCAGGTCTCCTTTGGCGGATCTGAAAATGGAGGCGTTGAGCGTATCAAAACTCGTAAAGGATTTTAAGATCACGAAGATTGATAGGCGGGCAAATAGGATGGCGCACGACATTGCAAAATTCAGTTTTGACAGTAGATCTGATGGCCTCTTATGTAATAGTGTTCCGCCATGTGTAACTGCTTTTGTAATGAACGATTGTAAGAATCTTAATTTACCAAATTATTATATGGGGGTTTTCAAAAAAAATTATAGAACTTTGACTATAAATATAAATATTGTTCCAAATAATCAATTGAGAGCATGTAAATCATATGCTCTATTTCTCTTGAAAAGCGCATTCATAATATAATATTTCTCTTATGTTATATATATTTTGTTGTAAAAAATAGTGGTCAAATGTAAATCTTAAATATTGTGTAAGTATAGAAAACGACATGTATTTGCAATATGAAGAGAATATATTCTACCAGAGCATTCTATTGATTTCCTCAATTATTCTTATGTGAGTGCAATGTTTTGAAGCAAAATTAATCCAAGAATAAATTTCCAATATCGATTCCTATATATAACTAAGTAGTTGATCCTCACCACCTCTATTTATCTCAGTATGTACACATTCCACCTCATTAAAGGTTCACCTCAACATGCATGTGAATATGTTTTCTATCAGTAGTTGATCCCACTATTTCAATGTATCTCAAGTTCTCAACATACACACAATATTCCACCTTACCTAGGACCCATCACAACTTACATGGGAAGAAGGTTTTCACTATATTGTACTATTTAAATTTTCAACTATACAATAATTAAATACAACATATAGTATGTGTTAGCCTAAAAAAATACAATATGAGTTTTATGTTTTAGTTCATAAATTATTAATCTAAATATCCATACTTCATAATGCGCGGAGTTTTATCTAGTTTCATGAATGGTACATCCAAAAGCCCACATGGCCTACTTACTCGACTTACCCTATCAACATGCAAATTTTTATATCTCTTCACCAAGTCAACCCTAATTAGATGATTTCGGAAAATTTATGGTGTGAGAACATGGTTGAAATATAAATATACAAGTTCAATAGAAAAACACTCCAACTATTCACTTTGGCTTTTGTACATAAATAAACACAAAACAGCCCCTGCCGTCATCCATGTCGAACAATTTTTGCTTGATATTGATTGAGCTTTAAAGTTTATATAGGGTTGAAAGCCAACTCCACAAGTGAGTAGGACCGACTGCATGGTAACTTTAGTCCAAACATAGGCTTAAAGCAGTTAATTTGCACTAAAAAGTGTAATGTGAATTTAGTTGATTGCAAACAAATGTATAGTGTTAACTAAGTTAATTTGTTGAAATGAAAAGAAATCCATTTACTCATTAGAATGACACAATTAAATGTGTGGGAAAACCTCATCTCTTATGGTTTTACCACATCATGTAGCCTTTCTAACTGAGAGAAGATGACCCCACTACTTCTATTTATCACAACATGCACACATGTCACTTCATCAAAGGCGTACCTCAACTTGCATGTGATTTTTTTTCTATTATTAGTGGATTCCACTATTTCTATCTATCTCAACATGCACACAATATTCCACCCCATCAAGGGTCCATCACAACTAGCATCTGAAAATATTTTCATTCATTGTACCACTTATATTCAATAAATATTTTCATCTATACAATAATTGAATATAACATAATATGTATTACCCTAAAAAAATACAATATGAATTGTATGCTTTGTTGGAGAACGTAGAATGCAATTTCAAAAAAATTCCGACGATCAAGCAAGATCTATCTAGGAGATGCATAGCAATGAGAGGGGGAGAGTGTGTCCACGTACCCTCGTAGACCGAAAGCGGAAGCGTTAGTTTAACGCGGTTGATGTAGTCGAACGTCTTCGCGATTCAACCGATCAAGTACCGAACGTACGGCACCTCCGAGTTCAGCACACGTTCAGCTCGATGACGTCCCTCGAACTCTTGATCCAGCAAAGTGCCGAGGGAGAGTTTCGTCAGCACGATGGCGTGATGACGGTGATGGTGAAGTGATCCGCGCACGTCTAAGCACTATGACAATATGACCGGAGGAGTAAACGGTGGAGGGGGGCACCGCACACGGCTAAGAAACAATTGAGGTGTTTAGATGTGCCCCTGCCCTCGTATATAAAGGAGGGAGAGGGGAGGAGGCCGGCCTAGGGCGCGCCAAGTGGGAGGAGTCCCACTTGGATCCCTAGTCCAATTCGGCCCCCTCTTTCCTTTTACCGGAAGGGGGAGGAGAGGGAGGAGGAGAAGGAAAGGGGGGTCGTGCCCCCTCCCCTTGTCCAATTCGGACTCCCCACGGGGGGAGGGGCGCGCGCCACCCGCTTTTGGGCTGCCTTGCCTCCCTCCTATGGCCCATATGGCCCATATCTTTCCCCCGGGGGTTCCAGTAACCCCCCCGGTACTCCGATATGTACCTGATACATTCAGAAACACTTCCGATGTCTGAATACTATAGTCCAATATATCAACATTTACCTCTCGACCATTTCGAGACTCCTCATCATGTCCGTGATCTCATCCGGGACTCCGAACAATCTTCAGTCACCAAAACACATAACTCATAATCCAAATCATCATCGAACGTTAAGCGTGCGGACCCTACGGGTTCGAGAACTATGTAGACATGAACGAGACACATCTCCGGTCAATAACCAACAGTGGAACCTGGATGCTCATATTGGTTCCTACATATACTACGAAGATCTTTATCGGTCAAACCAAAATGACAACATACGTCATTCCCTTTGTCACCGGTATGTTACTTGCCCAGGATTCGATCGTCGGTATCTTCATACCTAGTTTGTCGGGGATATACCTCGCGGTATGACCCGGCCGGATGTATAACCTGGCCGGACTTGGCAACTCACTAATGACCCGCCCTGACTAGACGACTCACTAAGTGACCCGCCCGAGCCTGGCGACTTATGGGGGACACGCAAGCGGATCGGAGGAGCGACAAGACCCGGGGCCCAAAAGGCTCAAGGCCGGAAGGCCGACTTACGTTATGGTAGGCGGCTTAAGAGGAAGAAAGCAAGACCCCGACTTGTATTCAACTTGTAAGAAAAGATAGACTAGTCCTAGTCCTACTAGGACTCCACATGTAACCCGCCCCTCTAACTTATATAAGGAGGGGCAGGGCTCCCCAAAGGGGGACAAGCAGCAAGAAACAATATCTAGGGCTAGACACAAAGGGAGAGCCGGCTTATGCGGCGAATTTCTCATGATCATAATGAGACCTAGCCACAAACAGCATGTAGGACTATTACCGGATGATGTTTCCCGGGGCCCGAAGCTGTGTAAATCCTTGTCTTGTGTTGCGTCTCTCGATTCCACTCGACCCCTCTCAAGCTACCACATAGATGTGTTGGCCTCGCGACTAAGTCCTTACACTAAGGACATCTACCGTGACAAATCCACGACTGTTGGCGCCCATCGTGGGGCTCGCGCACGGTGATGTTAAGTTCTTGGAGAGATCTACCAGGGATCGACAAGCTCGCGTTTCGTTGAACAAAAAAAAAAGAGCCGACAGATTCATCGTCCGTCCACAGCAAACACCTCGATGATCCGTTAAATTCGACAGAAGATTCAATCTTTGGCTATTGCGCCGCGCAAGTCGCGAGTCCGACAAAAGAAATTACTGGAAAAGAGAAAAGAAGATTAGATTGGTCAAAACGACAATGACCCGGAGAAGGATTCACGTGTGGGATGAACCCGGATTCGTCTTTCGTCGCCTTTGAGCCCCCGCGGTCTCGTTTATCGCCTCGAGCCGCCCCCGCAGCATGGCGACCATGGGTTGACTAATGCTCCAAGCCGCCGCCACTGTCGCAGCTTCGCGCCGTCGCTAAGTCGGCGCGCCGACCGCCTTGGGCCGCCCTGGTTGAGCCGCTACCGGGCCTCGTCTCGCCATCTTCGCCAAGCCGCCTAACGCCTCTGAATCGACTCCGCAGAGCCGCCGTGGCTCCCTTCACCGCGGGCTCACCTCCAGGTCGCCGCCCTGGTCCGCCAGGTCGCCGGCCTCTCACCGGAGTGGCTCCACGTCGCCGCCTCCATCCTGAGCTGCTTTCGAGCGCCTCCTCCGTCCAGAGATGTTGCTCCGAGCGCCTTTTTGCCGTGAGCTGCTGCGACCGGCCTCGTCACTTCAACTGTCATCGTCGCGTCCGCAGCCGCCATTGTGCCACGGCCTCGCCAAACCTCCAAGCCGTTCTGCGGCCTCGCTGGAGCAGGCCTCGAAACCCCAGCTGCCACATTGTTGTGGCCGCCTCTCCGGCCTTGCCTCCGCTCGGATTTGCTCCGAGTCGCCGTCACCTCTTCTGCTCCGAGTCGCCGTCGGGCATCTGCAGCCAACCACGCTATGACCCTCGCTTTCGCGCTAAGCCGCCTCGACATAGTGCTCGAGCCGCAGGGCCCATCTCTACTGCCCTAAACCGCCCGTGCCGGCTGACCGCCGCCACCGCGCTCAAGACGCTGACCGGCTCGCCGACCACGCTGGCCTCTGCAACTGGCCATTACCGCTGACCTTCAAGTCGCCTTCATGCCGCCAAGCTTATTCTGCCTCTGTGGCCGCTCCGTCCTCGAGCCGCCGCTGCGTCATCGAGTCACCTGGCTGCCTCCGAGAGCCGCCCTTACCTCTACCATCAGACTGCTTTGGCGTCAGGCGCATGGCCTCCCGGCCTCCTCGGATTGGCTGCTATGGTTTTTTGTTGAGCCGCATGTACTCCGCGTTGACTCCGGGAAAATTCATCACGACTGCTTTGACCTGGATTGACCTCAAGCTGCCTTTGCTTCCGCAAACCATTAAAGCAGTCTTTCCTTCAGTTAAAAGTTATCCAAAGCTACGAACAAGAGTCAGACAAGGGAGTGCCATGGACTAGTGCCGCACAGTTTCACGGACATGTGTGTGGCGGTCCATTTTGCATCAACACGCCGCGGACGACTCACCCGTCCGCCCTCGCGTTCGGTTCACGCGTCCGCACCGGCTTACAACGCGGAGGACAACTTGCCCATCCGCACCGGCTTACAACACCGGGCCGACTCATCTGTCTGCTCCCGCGGCCGACTCACCCGTGAGTGATTTTGGTTTCACCTAGTGATCATCAACTTCATGGCGGGTTATTTCTGACCTAAACGAATCAGGTGCTATTCATCCAAGTTTATTTTACTGAACATATTGTTTTCATCAAAGAACAATTACTTTGGTATGTATATTTTTATGTGCAGCAAAGGTGGTGCCATGTTGTGCCTATGATGTGTATGTCAGCACCATCACGCACCGGCGCTGCGCTTCGCCATCGATGAAACAGTGTGCGCAAGTCGCCGCCAGATAGCTTAATCTACATCAACCTGCCGGAGCCGCGTTGAGCCGCCCTTGCCGCCTTGAGCCGCCGGAGTTATATTAAGTCGTCGGTCTGCCATGAGCCGCCGGAACTATATTGAGTCGCTGGTCTGCCTGAGCCACCTCTGTCGCGATAAACGGATCATCCGTCGTCCTAACAAATCAGGTGACATCAATCCAAGTTTTTTTTATTAACACATGTTGTTTTTATCAAAGAACAGTTTATCTTTGCCTTGGTCTGCAATATTGTTTATGCAGGGCAATTATTTATGACAAAAAGTGATATTATACCGCGGAGATGGAGGCACGCCAACATCTTTTGGCACAGGTGGTCGTCATTACTCAACGGACTCCCGCACCGGCTTACAACGCCGTGGCCGTCTCTCGCGACCACGATGGCTTACAACAAGGAGGACAACTTGCCCGTCCGCACCGGCTTACAACACCGCGGCCGGTTCATCTGTCTATGTCACCTCTGATGTTACGGTCGTCTTTACCGTCCGTCTCTCGTGGCCTGGTCTACATCAACACATCGGGTCGCACCTATTTGGATGAGCTGTTTATTGAGTATGAGCAAGTCACTGCTTGGGAAGCCCGGTTTTTCTTCCAACAAATTGGAGGCAAATTATCATATATTATCAGCCGCCGTCTGCACTGGATGGTTCAATGGGCGTGCACACAAGTTGCCGCCACTACAGTTTGGCTAACTTCAAAATAGCCAGTTGGGAGAAACCATTGGCCGAGTTGCTGACACGGCTCATACGGGATCATTTATAACCCGCCGCAGTCACCTCAACCTTCTGTGGATTCACATCGCGCTATCAACGCCAATGATATGCACCTTCTGCTATGGTCAAATATAGAGAATCTCAAGCCAACACTTCGAGTCATCTTGAGACTCGGGGGCTACAATGGTATGGCTCGGCAAAATTAGCCGGTTTCAATGAATTCAAGAACTCCGGGTCATTGAAGGGAAGATAACCCGGCCCTGGAGGCTACTGCTTTATTGGCAAATATTTAAAGGCCATCAGAAAAATTTCCGGTTCAAAATGAAGATTCCGGTTTAAAATACAGCTCAAGAGACATCTTTCTCCTGCAAAGCTTTGAAGCTCTCAAAACCGGTTCAACATCTGGATCAAGGTAAATTTGTCCCTTACAAAGCTTTGAGGATCTCAATATCCGGTTTTAGAATTTCTGGTTCAAAAGAATTAATCTCTCGCAAGTTCAAGATCTCAGACAAATTAATGGTTACCAAAGGGAACTTGCTGCCATGATGCACGGTTCAAAACATGGGTATCCTGCCTTACGGCTTATTTTATTATGATCACTTGGGGGCTTCCTGCTCATCGGGCATAGCTATCAGTACCCTCTTGATCGCGGCAATGCCAAAATTTATATGGTCACTTGGGCGCTTCCTGTTCAAACATAGGTCGTATTCGAACCAAAGAGAACATAGCTGTCGATACCCTTTTGATTAGCAAACTGCTGAACCTAGTTGGGGGCTTCTTGATCGTATCCAAATCATAGCTCAACCTTTGGGAATCGACGTGGATCGTATTCGAATCAACGCCGTTAAACAACTTTTAAGGTCATTTGGGGGCTTCTGTTCAAACATAGGTCGATTCGAACCAAAGAGAACATAGCTGTCGATACCCACTTTGATCGGCAATGCCAACGCCACTGGGGGCTATATGATCGTATTCGAATCTTAGCTTAACCCCTTTGGAACGGTTCACTGATCGTATTCGAATCAGAAGCCTAAAAAAATTTATCTGTTTTTATACAATCGCAAGTATTTGAGTTGTCACAAATATCATATGTGCCGGCTCTTACAGAGTTGAGTTATCAACTTCACTGTCCGGGTCACATAAGCCGGCGGTATCATTCAAAGGATCATAGAGATCTTGTGATCTACTTATGTGCAGGATAAGGCTACATTTGGGTGGTTACCCGCCTTGGCTTTTGACGCTAAGTCGCCAGGGCATATGTTGTTTAAACTCTTTGCAGGATTTGCAGGAATATGACATATAAATGATTAAGTTCAAGCTCATTACCAAACTTGATGCTTCGAAATGATTATCCATTCTGGATTTTTCTCAAAGGCTATAAGCCGCCGGGTTACAAAAATTCCGGCTTACAATGGAGGCGTATTAAATCGCCAACGGCCAAGAGTTGTCGGGTATTTAAAACTCCGGATTTACTTGTCGACACATAAGGTATTTGAATCTTTAAATAGCCAAACTTGGCTGGATTTTCATTATGATATTGAATGATTCAGGTTTTCAAACCGGGTTATTCAAATCTTTAATAGCCAACATGGCTGGACTTTTATTATGGTTATCAGTAACTAATATTATTGAGGTTTTCAAAGTCGCTTCAGCGCAATGGCTATTATTTTATCAATGAATATGATTTATTCTACAATGAAAGGAATAGTCCCGAGTCGCTGCAGGCTTACGACCCGGCACTTGGGGGCTACATTATTCGAATTGAGATTACATCGAATATGCAAGTCCCATGTCCCTGCCAGCATGCACCATGGCACTTGGGGGCTAATGCAAAGTCATTTTTTGCTCAACTTATTGAAGACCCGACTCATCATATTCTAAATGAGCCGGCCCTTGGGGGCTACCAATTGCTCCTGTAAAAATTCAAGTCGGCCCTTGGGTGTTACACATTGCTATTCAAGTTTACATGGTTATATATACAAAGTCCCTGCTCATTATTGCATAATGACCCGACCCTTGGGGGCTACACTGGTTGAAGTTTTTATAAGCATAAAGAAATTTCAAGTCCCAGGTTGCTGCAAGCATGACCACCCGGCACTTGGGGGCTACATATATGGAGTATTCAGTTTTTACTAGTGACTGAGATGAACATGGGTTTTCTTCAAAGTGGCACTAATTATATGGAAACAAGTCGCAAATCATCACTTTGTTTCTGTTCAAGACTTGGGGGCTACAGGTAATATGGATATAAGGGAGAAATATCTGCCAATTTTCAGTTTTGAGCAAACCAGATTGACCCGGCATCACCAATCATTATGACCCGATGTCTGCAACAATCATAACCCCACGTCGTCAATAATCATGAACCGGCATTGGCAACAATCATGAACCGGCATTTGGAAATAATCATGACCAGGAATTATCAGTTTTTATAACCCGGTGATTTTGGAAATCAGATATCGGCAAGTTCTATATTTTCAAACCGGCTGAATATCATATGAGTATTTCAAGACCAATATTTCTTAAGCAGGCGCTTTGGAAGCCGACTCAAGTGGATTATTCTTCACAATATTTCTCTATGAGACACCAACGTTAGCAATTTGAGTATGAAGATGGTTTATTGACCCGGATTTTCTAGAAGGAGGAAATGACAAGGACTTAAGCATGATCAAGTGCCGACTTACAAGAATATTAACCCGGAGCACGGCCTATCAATTTTGTTCTTGTATTTATTTTGCAGCATAAGTTTACCATGGATAAATCCAAGCTAAACTGGGGGCTAATGTCGGGGATATACCCCGCGGTATGACCCGGCCGGATTATAACCCGGCCGGACTTGGCGACTCACTAATGACCCGCCCTGACTGGAGGACTCACTAAGTGACCCGCCCGAGCCTCGCGACTTATGGGGGACCTGGCAAGCGGATCAGAGGAGCGACAAGACCTGGGGGCCCAAGAGGCTCAAGGCCCAGAAGGCCGGCTTACGTTATGGTAGGCCGGCTTAAGAGGAAGAAAGCAAGACCCGGACTTGTATTCAACTTGTAAGAAATGATAGACTAGTCCTAGTCCTACTAGGACTCCATATGTAACCCGCCCCTCTAACTTATATAAGGAGGGGCAGGGCTCACCAAAGGGGGACAAGCAGCAAGAAACAATATCTAGGGCTAGACACAAAGGGAGAGCCGGCTTATGCGGCGACTTTCTCATGATCATAATGAGACCTAGCCACAAACAGCATGTATGGCTATTACCGGATGATGTTTCCCGGGGCCCGAAGCTGTCTAAATCCTTGTCTTGTGTTGCGTCTCTCGATTCCACTCAACCCCTCTCAAGCTACCACATAGATGTGTTGGCCTCGCGACTAAGTCCTTACACTAAGGACATCTGTCGTGACAAATCCACGAAATAGTTCAATCTCGTTACCGACAAGTCTCTTTACTCGTTCCATAATGCATCATCCTGCAACTAACTCATTAGTCACATTGCTTGCAAGGCTTATCATGTTGTGCATTACCGAGAGGGCTCAAAAATACCTCTCCGATACTCGGAGTGACAAATCCTAATCTCGATCTATGCCAACCCAACAAACACCTTCGGAGACACCTGTAGAGCATCTTTATAATCACCCAGTTACGTTGTGACGTTTGATAGCACATAAGGTGTTCCTCCGGTATTCGGGAGTTGCATAATCTCACAGCTAAAGGAATATGTATAAGTGATGAAGAAAGCAATAGCAATAAAACTTAACGATCATTATGCTAAGCTAACGGTTGGGTCTTGTCCATCACATCATTCTCCTAATGATGTGATCCCGTTCATCAAATGACAACACATGTCTATGGTCGGGAAACTTAACCATCTTTTATTAACGAGCTAGTCTAGTAGAGGCATAAGAGGGACACTATGTTTTGTCTATATATTCACACATGTATCAATTTTCCGGTTAATACAATTCTAGCATGAATAATAAACATTCATCATGATATAAGGAAATATAAATAACAACTTTATTATTGCTTCTAGGGCATATTTCCTTCAGTCTCCCACTTGCACTAGAGTCAATAATCTAGATTACATTGTAATGATTCTAACACCCATGGAGTCTTGGTGCTGATCATGTTTTGCTCGTGGAAGAGGCTTTCAGATATGTATGTATTTTGCAAATCTCTATGTCTCCCTCCTTGACTTGATCACGGATGGAGTTGAAGCGTCTCTTGATGTGCTTGGTTCTCTTGTGAAATCTGGATTCCTTCGCTAAGGCAATTGCTCCAGTATTGTCACAAAAGATTTTCATTGGACCCGCTGCACTAGGTATTACACCTAGATCGAATATGAACTCCTTCATCCAGACTCCTTAATTTGCTGCTTCTAAAGCAGCTATGTACTCCGCTTCACACGTAGATCCCGCCACGACGTTTTGTTTGGAACTGCACCAACTGACAGCTCCACCATTTAATATAAATACATATCCGGTCTGTGATTTAGAGTCATCTGGATTAGTGTCAAAGCTAGCATCGACATAACCATTTAAGACAAGCTCTTTGTCACCTTCATAAATGAGAAACATATCCTTAGGCCTTTTCAGGTACTTCAGGATGTTCTTGACCGCTGTCCAGTGATCCACTCCTGGATTACTTTGGTACCTCCCTGCTAAACTAATAGCAAGGCACACATCAGTTACGGTACCTGACATTGCATACATGATAGAACCTATGGCTGAGGCATAGGGAATGACTTTCATTTTCTATCTTCTGTAGTGGTCGGGCATTGAGTCCGACTCAATTTCACACCTTGTAACACATGCAAGAACCCTTTCTTTAACTGATCCATTTTGAACTTCTTCAAAACTTCATCAAGGTATGTGCTTTGTGAAAGTGCAATTAAGCGTCTTGATCTATCTCTATAGATCTTGATGCCGAATATATAAGCAGCTTCACCGAGGTCTTTCATTGAAAAATTCTTATTCAAGAATCCTTTTATGCTATCCAGAAATTCTATATCATTTCCAATCAACAATATGTCATCCACATATAATATTAGAAATGCTCTGAGCTCCCACTCACTTTCTTGTAAATACAGGCTTACTGCGAAAAGTCATGTATAAAACCATATGCTTTTATCACACTATCAAAGCGTATATTCCAACTCCGAGATGCTTGCACCAGTCCATAAATGGATCACTGGAGCTTGCACACTTTGTTAGCACCTTTAGGATCGACAAAACCTTCTGGTTGCATCATATACAACTCTTCTTTAAGAAATCCATTAAGGAATGCAGTTTTGATGTCCATTTGCTAGATTTTATAATCATAAAATGCAGCAATTACTAACATGATTCAGACAGACTTAAGCATCGCTACGGGTGAGAAGGTCTCATCATAGTCAACTCCTTGAACTTGTCAAAAACCTTTCGCAACAAGCCAAGCTTTATAGACAGTAACATTACCATCAGCGTCAGTCTTCTTCTTGAAGATCCATTTATTCTCTATGGCTTGCCAATCATCGGGCAAGTCAACCAAAGTCCATACTTTGTTCTCATACATGGATCCCATCTCAGATTTCATGGCCTCAAGCCATTTCACGGAATCTGGGCTCATCATCGCTTCCTCATAGTTCATAGGTTCGTCATGGTCTAGTAACATGACTTCCAGAACAGGATTACCGTACCACTCTTGTGCAAAACGTACTCTGGTTGACCTACGAGGTTTGGTAGTAACTTGATCTGAAGTTTCATGATCATCATCATTAGCTTCCTCACTAATTGGTGTAGGCAGCACTGGAACTGATTTCTGTGATGAACTACTTTCCAATTTGAGAGAAGGTACAACTACCTCATCAAGTTCTACTTTCCTCCCACTTAGTTCTTTCGAGAGAAACTCCTTCTCTAGAAAGGATCCATTCTTAGCAACAGATATCTTGTCTTCGGATCTGTGATGGAAGGTGTACCCAACAGTTTCTTTTGGGTATCCTATGAAGACACACTTCTCCGACTTGGGTTCGAGCTTATCAGGCTGAAGCTTTTTCACATAAGCATCGCAACACCAAACTTTAAGAAACGACAGCTTAGGTTTCTTGCCAAACCACAGTTCATACGGTGTTGTCTCAACGGATTTAGATGGTGCCCTATTTAATGTGAATGCAACTGTCTCTAATGCATAACCCCAAAACGATAGTGGTAAATCGGTAAGAGACATCATAGACTGCACCATATATAATAAAGTTCGAACACACCATTACGTTGTGGTGTTCCAGGTCGCATGAGTTGTGAAACTATTCCACATTGTTTTAAATGAAGGCCAAACTCGTAACTCAAATATTCGCCTCCGCGATCAGATCGTAGAAACTTTATTTTCTTGTTACGATGATTTTCCACTTCACTCTGAAATTCTTCGAACTTTTCAAATGTTTCGGACTTGTGTTTCATTAAGTAGATATACCCATATCTGCTCAAATCACCTGTTTAGGTCAGAAAATAACGATACCCGCCGCGATCCTGAACACTCATCGGACCGCATACATCGGTATGTATTATTTCCAATAAGTCAGTGGCTTGCTCCATTGTTCCGGAGAACGGAGTCTTAGTAATCTTGCCCATGAGGCATGGTTCACAAGCATCAAATGATTCATAATCAAGTGATTCCAAAATTCCATCCACATGGAGTTCCTTCATGCGCTTTACACCAATATGACCTAAACGGTAGTGCCACAAATATGTTGCGCTGTCATTATCAACTTTGCATCTTTTGGCATTAATATTATGAATATGTGTATCAGTACGATCGAGATTCAACAAAAATAGACCACTCTTCAAGGGGGCATGACCATAAAAGATAGTACTCATATAAATAGAACAACCATTATTCTCTGATTTAGATGAATAACCGTCTCGCATCAAACAAGATCTAGATATAATGTTCATGCTCAACGCTGGCACCAAATAACAATTATTCAGGTCTAAAACTCATCCCTAAGGTAGATGAAGAGGTAGTGTGCCGACGGCGATCACATCGACCTTGGAACCATTTCTGACGCGCATCGTGATACGTCTCCAACATACCTATAATTTTTATTGTTCCATGCTATTATATTATCTGTTTTGGATGTTTAATGGGCTTTAATATGCTCTTTTATATTATTTTTGGGACTAACTGATGTCTACTACGCAACCTTCTTCTTGTAGACGTTGTTGGGCCTCGAAGTGCAGAGGTTTGTAGGACAGTAGCAAATTTCCCTCAAGTGGATGACCTAAGGTTTATCAATCCGTGGGAGGCGAGGGATGAAGATGGTCTCTCTCAAACAACCCTGCAACCAAATAACAAAGAGTCTCTTGTGTCCCCAACACACCCAATACAATGGTAAATTGTATAGGTGCACTCGAAGAGATGGTGATACAAGTGCAATATGGATGGTAGATATAGGTTTTTGTAATCTGAAAATATAAAAACAGCAAGGTAACTAATGATAAAAGTGAGCACAAACGGTATTGCAATGATAGGAAACAAGGCCTAGGGTTCATACTTTCACTAGTGCAAGTTCTCTCAACAATAATAACATAATTGGATCATATAACTATCCTCAACATGCAACAAAGAGTCACTCCAAAGTCACTAATAGCGGAGAACAAACCAAGAGATTATGGTAGGGTACGAAACCACCTCAAAGTTATTCTTTCCGATCAATCCATTAGGCTATTCCTATAAGTGTCACAAACAGTCCTAGAGTTTGTAGTAAAATAATGAAGGAAATATGCCCTAGAGGCAATAATAAAGTTCTTATTTATTTACTTATATCATGATAAATGTTTATTATTCATGCTAGAATTGTATTAACCGGAAACATAATACATGTGTGAATACATAGACAAACAGGTTGTCACTAGTATGCCTCTACTTGACTAGTTTGTTGATCAAAGATGGTTATGTTTCCTAGCCATAGACATGAGTTGTCATTTGATTAACGGGATCACATCATTAGGAGAATGATGTGATTGATGAGACCCATTCCGTTAGCTTAGCACACGATCGTTTAGTATGTTGCTATTGCTTTCTTCATGACTTATACATGTTCCTATGACTATGAGATTATGCAACTCCCGTTTACCAGAGGAACACTTTGTGTGCTACCAAACGTCACAACGTAACTGGGTGATTATAAAGGAACTCTACAGGTGTCTCCGAAGGTACTTGTTGGGTTGGCGTATTTCGAGATTAGGATTTGTCACTCCGATTGTCGGAGAGGTATCTCTGGGCCCTCTCGGTAATGCACAACACTTAAGCCTTGCAAGCATTGCAACTAATGAGTTAGTTGTAGGATGATGTATTACAGTACGAGTAAAGAGACTTGCCGGTAACGAGATTGAACTAGGTACTGAGATACCGACGATCGAATCTCGGGCAAGTAACATACCGATGACAAAGGGAACAACGTATGTTGTTATGCAGTCTGACCGATAAAGATCTTCTTATAATATGTGGGAGCCAATTTGAGCATCCAGGTTCCGCTATTGGTTATTGACCGGAGACGTGTCTCGGTCATTTCTACATAGTTCTCGAACCCGTAGGGTCTGCACGCTTAACGTTACAATGACAATTATATTATGAGTTTATATGTTTTGATGTACCGAAGGTTGTTCGGAGTCCCGACTATGATCACGGACATGACGAGGAGTCTCGAAATGGTCGAGACATGAAGATTGATATATTGGAAGCCTATGTTTGGATATCAGAAGTGTTCCGGGTGAAATCGGGATTTTTCCGGAGTACCGGGAGGTTACCGGAACCCCCGGGGAACTTAATGGGCCTTAGTGTGCCTAGGTGGAAGAGAGGAGAGGTGGCTAGGGCTGGGTCGCGCGCCCCTCCCCCCCCCCCAGTCCGAATAGGACAAGGAGAGGGGGGGCTTCCCCCCCCCTTCCTTCTTATCCTCCACTCCTTCCCCCTCCCAAGTCCTAATCCAACTAGGAAAGGGGGGAGTCCTACTACCGGTGGGAGTAGGACTCCTCCCGGCGCGCCCTCTCCCTTGGCTGGCCGCACCCCCCTTGCTCCTTTATATACGGGGGCAGGGGGGCACCCCATAGACACAACATTGATCAGTTGATCTCCCAACCATGTGCGGTGCCCCCCTCCACCATAGTCCACCTCGATAATACTATAGCGGTGCTTAGGCGAAGCCCTGCATCGGTAGAACATCAAAATCGTCACCACACCATCGTGCTGACAAAACTCTCCCTCAACACTCGGCTGGATCGGAGTTCGAGGGACATCATCGGGCTGAACGTGTGCTGAACTCGGAGGTGCCGTGCGTTCGGTACTTGATCGGTCGGATCGTGAAGACGTACGACTACATCAACCGCGTTATGCTAACGCTTCCTCTTTCGGTCTAGGAGGTTACATAGACAACACTCTCCTCTCTTGTTACTACGCATCACCATGATCTTGCGTGTGCGTATGATTTTTTTTTGAAATTACTACGTTCCCCAACAGTGGCATCCGAGCCTGGTTTCATGCGTAGATGTCATATGCACGAGTAGAACACAAGTGAGTTGTGGGCGATATAAGTCATACTGCTTACCAGCATGTCATACTTTGGTTCGGCGGTATTGTTGGATGAAGCGGCCCGGATCGACATTACATGTATGCTTACGCAAGACCGGTTCTCCAGACGTGCTTTGCACAGAGGTGGCTAGCGGGTGTCAGTTTCTCCAACTTTAGTTGAACCGAGTGTGGCTACGCCCGGTCCTTGCGAAGGTTAAAACAGCACCAACTTGACAAACTATCATTGTGGTTTTGATGCGTAGGTAAGAACGGTTCTTGCTAAGCCCATAGCATCCACGTAAAACTTGCAACAACAAAGTAGAGGACGTCTAACTTGTTTTTGCAGGGCATGTTGTGATGTGATGTGGTCAAGACGTGATGCTATATTTTATTGTATGAGATGATCATGTTTTGTAACCGAAGTTATCGGCAATGGCAGGAGCCATATGGTTGTCGCTTATTGTATGCAATGCAATCGCTTCGTAATGCTTTACTTTATCACTAAGCGGTAGCGATAGTCGAGAAGCATAAGATTGGTGAGACGACAACGATGCTACGATGGAGATCAAGGTGTCGCTACCGGTGGCGATGGTGATCCCGACGGTGCTTCGGAGATGGAGATCACAAGCACAAGATGATGATGGCCATATCATATCACTTATATTGATTGCATGTGATGTTTATCTTTTATGCATCTTATCTTGCTTTGATTGACGGTAGCATTATAAGATGATCCCTCACTAAATTATCAAAGTATAAGTGTTCTCCCTGAGTATGCACCGTTGCGAAAGTTCTTCGTGCTGAGGCACCACGTGATGATCGGGTGTGATAGGCTCTACATTCAAATACAACGGGTGCAAAACAGTTGCACATGCGGAATACTCAGGTTAAACTTGACGAGCCTAGTATATAACAGATATGGACTGGGAACACGGAGACCGAAAGGTCGAGCGTGAATCATATAGTAGATATGATCAACATAGTGATGTTCACCATTGAAACTGCTCCATCTCACGTGATGATCGGACATGATTTAGTTGATTTGGATCACGTGATCACTTAGAGGATTAGAGGGATGTCTATCTAAGTGGGAGTTCTTAAGTAATATGATTAATTGAACTTAAATTTATCATGAACTTAGTACCTGATAGTATCTTGCTTGTCTATGTTTGATTGTAGATAGATGGCCCGTGCTGTTGTTCCGTTGAATTTTAATGCGTTCCTTGAGAAAGCAAAGTTGAAAGATGATGGTAGCAATTAGATGGACTGGGTCCGTAACTTGAGGATTATCCTCATTGCTGCACAGAAGAATTACATCCTGGTAGCACCGCTAGGTGCCATGCCTGCTGCAGGAGCAACACCAGATGTTATGAACGTCGGCAAAGCAAAGTCGATGACTACTCAATAGTTCGGTGTGCCATGCTTTACGGCTTAGAACCGGGACTTCAACGACGTTTTGAACGTCATGGAGCATATGAGATGTTCCAGGAGTTGAAGTTAATATTTCAAGCAAATGCCCGGATTGAGAGATATGAAGTCTCCAATAAGTTCTATAGCTGCAAGATGGAGGAGAATAGTTACAAGTGAGCATATACTCAAGATGTCCGGGTATAATAATCATTTGATTCAACTGGGAGTTAATCTTCCGGATGATAGCGTCATTGATGTAATTCTCCAATCATCGCCACCAAGCTACAAAAGCTTCGTGATGAACTATAACATGCAAGGGATGGAAAAGACAATTCCCGAGCTCTTCGCAATGCTAAAGGCTGCGGAGATCAAGAAGGAGCATCAAGTGTTGATGGTCAACAAGACCACTAGTTTCGAGAAAAAGAGCAAAGGGAAGAAGAAGAAGGGGAACTTCAAGAAGAACAGCAAGCAAGTTGCTACTCAGGAGAAGAAACCCAAGTCTGGACCTAAGCCTGAAACTGAGTGCTTCTACTGCAAGCGGTAGTCACTTTGGAAGCGGAACTGCCCCCAAGTATTTGGCGGATAAGAAGGATGGCAAGGTGAACAAAGGTATATGTGATATACATGTTATTGATGTGTACCTTACTAATGCTCGCAGTAGCACAGGTATTTGATATCGGTTCTGCCGCTAATATTTGCTGACAAAGCAGGGGCTACGGATTAAGCGGAGATTGGCTAAGGACGAGGTGACGATGCGTGTGGGAAATGGTTCCGAAGTCGATGTGATCGCGATCGGCACGCTACCTCTACATCTACCTTCAGGATTAGTATTAGACCTAAATAATTGTTATTTAGTGCCAGCTTTGAGCATGAACATTATATCTGGATCTTGTTTGATGCGAGACGGTTATTCATTTAAATCAGAGAATAATGGTTGTTCTATTTATATGAGGAATATCTTTTATGGTCATGCACCCTTGAAGAGTGGTCTATTTTTATTGAATCTCGATAGTAGTGATACACATATTCATAATGTTGAAGCCAAAATATGCAGAGTTGATAATGATAGTGCAACTTATTTGTGGCACTGCCGTTTAGGTCATATCGGTGTAAAGCGCATGAAGAAACTCCATACTGATGGACTTTTGGAACCACTTGATTATGAATCACTTGCATTTCATGTAACCGTGCCTCATGGGCAAGATGACTAAAACACCATTCTCCGGAACTATGGAGAGAGCAACAGATTTGTTGGAAATCATACATACAAATGTATGTGGTCCGATGAATGTTGAGGCTCGTTGCGGATATCATCATTTTCTCACCTTCACAAATGATTTAAGCAGATATGGGTATATCTACTTAATGAAACATTAGTCTGAAACTTTTGAAAAGTACAAAGAATTTCAGAGTGAAGATGAAAATCATCGTAACAAGAAAATAAAATTTCTACGATCTGATCATGGAGGAGAATATTTGAGTTACGAGTTTGGTCTACATTTGAAACAATGCGGAATAGTTTTCTGCAACTCACGCCACCACGAACACCACAGCGTAATGGTGTGTCCGAACGTCGTAATCGTACTTTACTTGATATGGTGCGATCTATGATGTCTCTTACTGATTTATCGCTATCGTTTTGGGGTTATGCTTTAGAGACGGCTGCATTCACGTTAAATAGGACACAGTCAAAATCCGTTGATACGACGCCTTATGAACTATAGTTTGGCAAGAAACCAAAGTTGTCGTATCTTAAAGTTTGGGGCTGCGATGCTTATGTGAAAAAAGCTTCAACCTGATAAGCTCGAACCCAAATCGGAGAAATGTGTCTTCATAGGATACCCAAAGGAGACTGTTGGGTACACCTTCTATCACAAATCCGAAGGCAAGACTTTTGTTGCTAAATTCGGAGTTTTTCTAGAGAAGGAGTTTCTCTCGAAAGAAGTGAGTGGGAGGAAAGTAGAACTTGATGAGGTAATCTGTACCTACTCCCTTATTGGAAAGTAGTTCATCGCAAAAACCGGTTTCTGCGACACATACACCAATTAGTGAGGAAGTTAATGATGATGATCATGAAACTTCAGATCAAGTTGTTACTGAACCTCGTAGGTCAACCAGAGTAAGATCCGCACCAGAGTGGTACGGTAATCCTGTTCTGGAAGTTAAGTTACTAGACCATGACGAACCTACGAACTATGAAGAAGCGATGGTGAGCCCAGTTTCCGCAAAATGGCTTGAGGCCATGAAATCTGAGATGGGATCCATGTATGAGAACAAAGTGTGGACTTTTGTTGACTTGCCCGATGATCAGCAAGCAATTGAGAGTAAATGGATCTTCAAGAATAAGACTGACGCTGACGGTAATGTTACTGTCTACAAAGCTCGACTTGCCGCGAAAGGTTTTCGACAAGTTCAAGGGATTGACTACGATGAGACCTACTCACCCGTAGCGATGCTTAAGTCTGTCTGAATCATGTTAGCAATTGCCGCATTTTATGATTATGAAATTTGGCAAATGGATGTCAAAACTGCATTCCTGAATGGATTTACGGAAGAAGAGTTGTATATGATGCAACCGGAAGGTTTTATCGATCCAAAGGGAACTAACAAAGTGTGCAAGCTCCAGTGATCCATTTATGGACTGGTGCAAGCCTCTCGGAGTTGGAATAAATGCTTTGATAGTGTGATCAAAGCATTTGGTTTTGTCTGAGACTTTTGGAGAAGCATGTATTTACAAGAAAGTGAGTGGGAGCTCAGTAGCATTTACGATATTATATGTGGATGACATATTGCTGATTGGAAATGATATAGAATTTCTGGATAGCATAAAGGGATACTTGAACAAGAGTTTTTCAATGAAAGACCTCGGTGAAGCTGCTTACATATTGGGCATCAAGATCTATAGAGATAGATCAAGACACTTAATTGGACTTTCACAAAGCACATACCTTGAAAAAGTTTTGAAGAAGTTCAAAATGGATCAAGCAAAGAAAGGGTTCTTGCTCGTGTTACAAGGTGTGAAGTTGAGTAAGACTCAATGCCCGACAACCGCAGAAGATAGAGAGAAGATGAAAGATGTTCCCTATGCTTCAGCCATAGGCTCTATCATGTATGCAATGTTGTGTACCAGGACCTGATGTGTGCCTTGCTATAAGTCTAGCAGGAGGTACCAAAGTAATCCAGAGTGGATCATCGGGCGGTGGTCAAGAACATCCTGAAATACACGAAAAGGACTAAGGATATGTTTCGCTTATGGAGGTGACAAAGAGCTCATCGTAAATGGTTACGTTGATGCAAGCTTTGACACTGATCCGGACGATTCTAAATCGCAAACCGGATACGTGTTTACATTGAACGATGGAGCTGTCAGTTGGTGCAGTTCTAAACAAAGCGTCGTGGCGGGATCTACGTGTGAAGCGGAGTACATAGCTGCTTCAGAAGCAGCAAATGAAGGAGTCTGGATGAAGGAGTTCATATCCGATCTAGGTGTCATACCTAGTGCATCGGGTCCAATGAAAATATTTTGTGACAATACTGGTGCAATAGCCTTGGCGAAGGAATCCAAATTTCACAAGAGAACCAAGCACATCAAGAGAAGCTTCAATTCCATCCGGGATCTAGTCCAGGTGGGAGACATAGAAATTTGCAAGATACATACGGATCTGAATGTTGCAGACCTGTTAACTAAGCCTCTTCCACGAGAAAAACATGATCAGCACCAAGGCTCCATGGGTGTTAGAATCATTACTGTGTAATCTAGATTATTGACTCTAGTGCAAGTGGGAGACTGAAATAAATATGCCCTAGAGGCAATAATAAAGTTATAATTTATTTCCTTATATCATGATAATGTTTATTATTCATGCTAGAATTGTATTAACCGGAAACATAATACATGTGTGAATACATAGACAAACAGATTGTCACTAGTATGCCTCTACTTGACTAGTTCGTTGATCAAAGATGGTTATGTTTCCTAGCCATAGACATGAGTTGTCATTTGATTAACGAGATCACATCATTAGGAGAATGATGTGATTGACATGACCCATTCCGTTAGATTAGCACACGATCGTTTAGTATGTTGCTATTGCTTTCTTCATGACTTATACATGTTCCTATGACTATGAGATTATGCAACTCCGTTTACGTGAGGAACACTTTGTGTGCTACCAAACGTCACAACGAATCGGGTGATTATAAAGGAGCTCTACAGGTGTCTCCAAAGGTACTTGTTGGGTTGGCGTATTTCGAGATTAGGATTTGTCACTCCGATTGTCGGAGAGGTATCTCTGGGCCCTCTCGGTAATGCACAGCACTTAACCCTTGCAAGCATTGCAACTAATGAGTTAGTTGCGGGATGATGTATTACAGTATGAGTAAAGAGACTTGCCGGTAACAAGATTGAACTAGGTATTGAGATACCGAGATCGAATCTCGGGCAAGTAACATACCGATGACAAAGGGAACAACGTATGTTGTTATGCGGTCTGACCGATAAAGATCTTCGTAGAATATGTGGGAGCCAATATGAGCATCCAGGTTCCGCTATTGGTTATTGACCGAGACGTGTCTCGGTCATGTCTACATAGTTCTCGAACCCGTAGGGTCCGCACGCTCAGCGTTACGATGACAGTTATATTATGAGTTCATATGTTTTGATGTACCTAAGGTTGTTCGGAGTCCCGGATGTGATCACGACCATGACGAGGAGTCTCGAAATGGTCGAGACATGAAGATTGATATATTGGAAGCCTATGTTTGGATATTGGAAGTGTTCCGGGTGAAATCGGGATTTTTCCGGAGTACCGGGAGGTTACCGGAACCCCCCGGGAACTTAATGGGCCTTAGTGGGCCTAGGTTGAAGAGAGGAGAGGCGGCTAGGGCTGGGCCGCGCCTCCCCCAGTCCGAATAGGACAAGGAGAGGCGGCGCCCCTTCCTTCTTCTCCTCCACTCCTTCCCTCCCAAGTACTAATCCAACTAGGAAGGGGGGGAGTCCTACTCCCGGTGGGAGTAGGACTCCTCCCGGCGCGCCCTCTCCCTTGGCCGGCCGCACCCCCCTTGCTCATTTATATACGGGGGCAGGGGGCACCCCATAGACACAACATTGATCAGTTGATCTCCCAACCGTGTGCGGTGGCCCCCTCCACCATAGTCCACCTCGATAATACTGTAGCGGTGCTTAGGCGAAGCCCTGCGTCGGTAGACCATCAACATTGGCACCATGCCGTCGTGCTGACAAAACTCTCCCTCAACACTTGGCTGGATCGGAGTTCGAGGGACGTCATCGGTCTGAACGTGTGCTAAACTCGGAGGTGCCGTGGGTTGGGTACTTGATCGGTCGGATCGTGACGACGTACGACTACATCAACCGTGTTGTGCTAACGCTTCCGCTTTCGGTCTACAAGGGTACATAGACAACACTCTTCCCTCTTGTTGCTATGCATCACCATGATCTTGCATGTGCGTAGGAATTTTTTTGAAATTACTACGTTCCCCAACAAATAACACCTTAGGACACACATCAACCAAAACCCTAATGTCACCTAGATACTCCAATGCCACCTCAAGTATCCGTGGGTATGATTATACGATATGCATCACACAATCTCAGATTCATCTATTCAACCAACACATAGAACCTCAAAGAGTGCCCCAAAGTTTCTACCGAGAGTCAAGACGAAACGTGTGCCAACCCCTATGCATAGGTTCATGGGCGGAACCCGCAAGTTGATCACCAAAACATACATCAAGTGAATCAATAGAATAACCCATTGTCACCACGGTTATCCCACGCAAGACATACATCAAGTGTTCTAAAATCATTAGAGACTCAATCCGATAAGATTACTTCAAAGGGAAAACTCAATCCATTACAAGAGAGTAGAGGGGGAGAAACATCATAAGATCCAACTATAATAGCAAAGCTCGCGATACATCGAGATCGTATCACCTCAATAACACGAGAGAGAGAGAGAGAGGGAGAGAGAGAGGGAGAGAGAGATCAAACACATAGCTACTGGTACATACCCTCAGCCCCGAGGGTGAACTACCCCCTCCTCGTCATGGAGAGCGCCGGGATGATGAAGATGGCCACTTGTGAGGGATCCCCCCCCCCCTCTGGCAAGGTGCCGAAACAAGGCCCCGATTGGTGTTTGGTGGCTACAGAGGCTTGCGGCGGCGGAACTCCCGACCTATTTTGTTCCCCGACGGTTTTAGGGTATATTGGTATATATAGGAGGAAGAAATATGTCAGGGGAGCCACGAGGGGCCCACGAGGGTGGAGGGCACGCCCACGGGGGGTGGGCGTGCCCCCTGCCTCGTGCCTCCCTCGTTGCTTTCCTGACGTGCACTCCAAGTCTCCCGTGTTGCTTTCTTTCCAAAAATAACTTTTCCGAAGGTTTCATTCCGTTTGGACTCCGTTTGATATTCCTTTTCTGCGAAACACTGAAACAAGGGAAAAAACAGAAACTGGCACTGGGCTCTGGGTCAATAAGTTAGTCCCAAAAATAATATAAAAGTGCATAATAAAGCCCAATGATGTTTGCTTGGCTTGTTATAATGGACAGAGTTAACACTAAAGACATGATTCAGAGGAGGCATTGGAAGATTAATGATGGACCAGAATGCGTTCTTTGTCCTACTGGAATACTAGAGGACAGAAATCACCTCTTTTTCCAGTGCAATTTCAGTGTCCGCGTGTGGAATTATCTGCAAATTGTATGGAAGGGTTGTGATGATATGGTGGAAATTGCTTGCCATGCTAGGAAAGATTTCAACAAGCCTTTCTTTGGGGAGGTGGTTTTCACGGCCTGGTGGAATATTTGAAAGATCAGGAATGACAGAGCTTGCAGGAACATCCAGCCATCTTTCAGGGCATGGAGAAGTGGCTTCACTCATGATCTTACTCTGCTCTCCCACAGAATTAAACGGAAATATAGAGAGGCCCTTCTTAAGTGGATTGATTTTCTTCCTCCTTGAGGAGAGATGCTACTCTTTAACATTGTACATATTAGGTATAGTACACCCCTTATTTGTATAGTTTTCTTTAGAGTCTTCTTTCTTTTTCCTTTTCCTCAACTTGAGGAAATCTTGTATGGTTTTTGTCTATTATTAATAAAATGCTATGGGGCTTAAGTTCTGCAGTCTTCATGGTCGAAAAAATAAAGCCCAATAATGTCCAAAACAGAAGATAATATAGCATGGAACAATAAAAAATTATAGATATGTTGGAGACGTATCAAGCATCCCCAAGCTTAATTCCTGCTCGTCCTCGAGTAGGTAAATGATAAAAAACAGAATTTTTGATGTGGAATGCTACTAGGCATAATTTCAATGTAATTCTTCTTAATTGTGGTATGAATATTTAGATCCGAAAGATTCAAGATAAAAGTTCAATATTGACATGAAAACAATAATACTTCAAGCATACTAACAAAGCAATCATGTCTTCTCAAAATAAAATGGCCAAAGAAAGCTATCCCTACAAAATCATATAGTCTGGCTATGCTCTATCTTCACCACACAGAGTATTTAAATCATGCACAACCCCGATGACAAGTGCTACGTCTTGAGCTTGCGTTGGTTTTCCCCGAAGAGGAGAGGATGATGCAGCACAGTAGTGTAATTATTTCCCTCAGTTTTTGAGAACCAAGGTATCAATCCAGTAGGAGGCCACGCACAAGTCCCTCAGACTGCACAAAATGATAGCTACTCGCAACCAACGCATTAGGGGTTGTCAATCCCTTCACGGTCACTTACAAGAGTGAGATCTGATAGAGATAATATTTTTGGTATTTTTGGTATAAAGATGCAGAGTGAAAAGTAAAAGCAAATTAAAACAAAGCAAGTAAATAAAGTGATACAGATTGATATGATGAGAATAGACCCGGGGGCCATAGTTTCACTAGTGGCTTCTCTCAAGAGCATAGATTTTCTACGGTGGGTGAACAAATTACTGTTGAGCAATTGATGTAATTGAGCATAGTTATGAGTATATCTAGGCAATGATCATGTATATAGGCATCACGTCCGAGACAAGTAGACCGAAACGATTTTGCATCTACTACTATTACTCCACTCATCGACCGCTATCCAGCATGCATCTAGAGTATTAAGTTAAAAACAGAGTAATACCTTAAGTAAGATGACATGATGTAGAGGGATAAATTCATGCAATATGATAAAAACCCCATCTTGTTATCCTCGATGGCAACAATACAATACGTGCCTTGCAACCATTTCTGTCACTGGGTAAGGACACCGCAAGATTGAACCAAAGCTAAGCACTTCTCCCATTGCAAGAACTACCAATCTAGTTGGCCAAACCAAACGGATAATTCGAAGAGACTTGCAAAGATAACTCAATCATACATAAAATAATTCAGAGAAGAATCAAATATTTTCCATAGATAAGTTGGATCATAAACCCACAATTCATCGGTCTCAACAAACACACCGCAAAAAGAAGATTACATCGAATAGATCTCCACGAGAGCGGGGAGAACATTGTATTGAGATTTAAAAGAGAGAAGAAGCCATCTAGCTACTAGCTATGGACCCAAAGGTCTCAAGTAAACTACTCACACTTCATCGGAGAGGCTATGGTGTTGATGTAGAAGCCCTCCGTGGTAGATGCCCTCTCCAACGGACCTCTGCAGCAGGCCCCAAGATGGGATCTCGCGGATACAGAAGGTTGCGGCGGTGGAATTAGGTTTTTGGCTCCTGCTCGATCATTTGGGGTACGAGGTATATATAGGAGGAAGGAGTACGCTGCTGAGCGTCGGGGCCCACGAGGTAGGGCGCGCCCTCCACCTCGTGACCGCCTGCACTGCCTTTGCTTGAGTAGGGTCCAAGTCTCCTGGATCACGTTCGGTGAGAAAATCAGGTTCCCGAAGGTTTCATTCCGTTTGGACTCCGTTTGATATTTTGTTTCTTTGAAACACTGAAATAGGCAAAAAACAGCAATTCTGGGTTGGGCCTCCGGTTAATAGGTTAGTCCCAAAAGTAATATAAAAGTGGAAAATAAAGCCCAATATAGTCCAAAACAATAGATAAAGTAGCATGGAGCAATCAAAAATTATAGATACGTTGGAGACGTATCAACAAGCCAAGCAATTGTTTCATACTTTTGATGTTCTCAAACTTCTTCAATCTTCATGCAATACATGAGCGTGAGCCATGGACATAGCACTATAGGTGGAATAGAATGGTGGTTGTGGAGAAGACAAAAAGGAGAAGATAGTCTCACATCAACTAGGCGTATCAACGGGCTCTGGAGATGCCCATCAATAGATATCAATGTGAGTGAGTAGGGATTGCCATGCAACGGATGCACTAGAGCTATAAGTGTATGAAAGATCAACAAAAGAAACTAAGTGTGTGTGCATCCAACTCGCTTGCTCACGAAGACCTAGGGCATTTTGAGGAAGCCCATCATTGGAATATACAAGCCAAGTTCTATAATGAAAATTCCCACTAGTATATGAAAGTGACAACATAGGAGACTCTCTATCATGAAGATTATGGTGCTACTTTGAAGCACAAGTGTGGTAAAAGGATAGTAGCATTGTCCCTTCTCTCTTTTTCTCCCATTTTTTTATTTTTTTATTTGGGCCTTTTCTCTCTTTTTTATGGCCTCTTTTTTTATTTTTTTATTTGGGCTTCTTTGGCCTCTTCTTTTCGTCTGGAGTCTCATCCCGACTTGTGGGGGAATCATAGTCTCCATCATCCTTTCCTCACTGGGACAATGCTCTAATAATGATGATCATCACACTTTTATTTACTTACAACTCAAGAATTACAACTCGATACTTAGAACAAAATATGACTCTATATGAATGCCTCCGTGAGTACCGGATATGCAATGAATCAAGAGTGACATGTATGAAAGAATTATGAACGGTGGCTTTGCCACAAATACGATGTCAACTACATGACCATGCAAAGCAATATGACAATGATGGAGCGTGTCATAATAAACGGAACAGTGGAAAGTTGCATGGCAATATATCTCGGAATGGCTATGAAAATGCCATAATAGGTAGGTATGGTGTCTATTTTGAGGAAGATATATGGTGGGAGTATGATACCGGCGAAAGGTGCGCGGTATTAGAGAGGCTAGCAATGGTGGAAGGGTGAGAGTGCGTATAATCCATGGACTCAACATTAGTCATAAAGAACTCACATACTTATTGCAAAAATCTATTAGTTATCGAAACGAAGTACTACGCGCATGCTCCTAGGGGGATATATTGGTAGTAAAAGACCACCGTCATTCCCCGACCGCCACTCATAAGGAGGACAATCAATAAATAAATCATGCTCCGACTTCATCACATAACGGTTCACCATACGTGCATGCTACGGGATTCACAAACTTTAGAACAAGTATTTCTCAAATTCACGACTACTCAACTAGCATGATTCTAATATCACCATCTTCATATCTCAAAACAATTATCAAGTATCAAACTTCACATAGTATTCAATGCACTTTATATGAAAGTTTTTATTATACCCATCTTAGATGCCCAACAAATTAGGACTAATTTCATAACCAAAGCAAATCACCATGCTGTTTAGGACTCTCAAAATAATATAAGTTAAGCATGAGAGTTCATCTATTTCTTCAAAATAAAACCACCGCCGTGCTCTAAAAAGATATAAGTGAAGCACTAGAGCAAACAACAAACTACTCCGAAAGATATAAGTGAAGATCAGTGAGTAGATGAATAATTATGCAACTATGTGAAGACTCTCTAACATTTAAGAATTTCGGATCTTGATACTTTATTCAAACAGCAAGCAAAACAAAATAAAACGACATTTCAAGGATAGCACTCATCATGTGAAGAAGCAAAAACTTAGGATCAACCGATACTAACCGATAATTGTTGAAGAAGAAAGGTGGGATGCCTACCGGGGCATCCCCAAGCTTAGACGCTTGAAACTTCTTGAAATAATATTGGGATGCCTTGGGCATCCCCAAGCTTGAACTTTTGTGTCTCCTTAATTCCTCTCATATCACGGTCTCCCTAAATCCCAAAAGCTTCATCCACACAAAACTCAACGAGGACTCGTGAGATAAGTTAGTATAAACCAATGCAAAAACCTTATCATACTATACTGTAGTAAATCACTAAAATTATTATTCAACATTGAATACTAAATGCCTATGCATATTTAATAGTCCTATCCTCAAATAGAATCATTAAAGAAGCAAACATATGCAAACAATGCAAACATAACAGCAATCTGCCAAAAAAGTACAGTCTGTAAAGAATGCAAGATTCATCATACTTTCCTAACTCCAAACATTACTAAAGAAAATTCCCACTGTAGTAAATTTATCAGATCTTATTATGCAGAAGGTTTCAACATTTTATCACATTCTGACTTTTCTAGGGAATTTTTGCAACAGCGGTAAACTTTCTGTTTTGAAACAGCAACATGTATACTTGCAAAATAAGCATGGTAAAAGCTATCATTGACATTTTGATTGAAAATAGAGATGCAAAACATTATTCTAAGTAACAGCAAACAAATACTAAGAAAATAAAATGACGCTCCAAGCAAAACACATATCATGTGGTGAATAAAAATATAGCTCCAAGTAAAGTTACCGATGAACGAAGACGAAAGAGGGGATGCCATCCGGGGCGTCCCCAAGCTTAAACGCTTATTTATCCTTGAATATTACCTTGGGGTGCCTTGGGCATCCCAAAGCTTAGGCTCTTGCCACTCCTTATTCCATAGTCCATCGAATCTTTACCCAAAACTTGAAAACTTCACAACACAAAACTTAACAGAAAATCTCGTGAGCTCCGTTAGCGAAACAAAACAAAACACCACTTCATGGTATTGTAATGAACTAATTATTTATTCATATTGATGTAATATCTAGTGTATTCCAACTTATCTATGGTTCATGCCCTCCGATACTACTCATATATTCATCAAAATAAGCAAACATGACATAGAAAACAGAATCTGTCAAAAACAGAACAGTCTGTAGTAATCTGTATCAAACGTATACTTATGGAACTCTAAAAATTCTTAAATAAATTGTTGGGCCTGAGTAATTTGTCTAGTAATCATCTGCAAAAAGAATAAACTAAATAGCACTCTCCAGTAAAAAGTTTTAGCTAATCTCGTGAGCGCTAAAGTTTCTGTTTTTTACAGCATGATCATAAAGACTTCACCCAAGTCTTCCCAAAGGTTCTACTTGGCACAAACACTAATTAAAACATAAAACCACATCTAAACAGAAACTAGATGGATTGTTTATTACTAAACAGAACCAAAAAGCAAGAAACTAAAATAAAATTGGGTTGCCTTCCAACAAGCGCTAACGTTTAACGCCCCTAGCTAGGCATGATGATTTCAATGATGCTCACAAAAAGATAAGAATTGAAACATAAAGAGAGCATCATGAAGAATATGACTAGCACATTTAAGTCTGACCCACTTCCTATGCATAGGTATTTTGTGAGCAAACAACTTATGGGAACAATAATCAACTAGCATAGGAAGGCAAAACAAGCATAACTTCAAAACTTTAAGTACATAGAGAGGAAACTTGATATTATTGAAATTCCTACAAGCATATGCTCCTCCCTCATAATAATTTTCAGTAGCATCATGAATGAATTCAACAATATAACCAGCACCTAAAGCATTCTTTTCATGATCTACTTGCATAGAAATTTTCCTACTCTCCACGTAAGCAAATTTATTCTCATCAATAGTAGTAGGAGCAAACTAAACAAAATAACTATCATGTGATTGAAAATTAAGATCAAGATGACAAGTTTCATGGTTATCATTACTCTTTAAAGCATACGTGTCATCACAATAATCATCATAGATAGGAGACATGCTTTCATCATAGTAAATTTGCTCATCAAAGCTTGGGGGACAAAAAATATCATATTCATCAAACATAGCTTCCCCAAGCTTGTGGCTTTGCATATCATTAGCATAATGGATATTCAAGGAATTCATACTAACAACATTGCAATCATGCTCATCATTCAAGTATTTAACGCCAAACATTCTAATGCATTCTTCCTCTAACATTTTGGCACAATTTTCCTTTCCATCATACTCATGAAAGATATTAAAAAGATGAAGCGTATGAGACAAACTCAATTCCATTTTTTTGTAGTTCTATTTTATAGAATAAACTAGTGATAAAACATGAAACAAAAAGATTCGATTGCAAGATCTAAAGATATACCTTCAAGCGCTCACCTCCCCGGCAACGACGCCAGAAACTGCTTGATGTCTACTACGCAACCTTCTTCTTGTAGACGTTGTTGGGCCTCCAAGTGCAGAGGTTTGTAGGACAGTAGCAAATTTCTCTCAAGTGGATGACCAAAGGTTTATCAATTCGTGGGAGGCGTAGGATGAAGATGGTCTTTGTCAAACAACCCTGCAACAAAATAACAAAGAGTCTCTTATGTCCCCAACACACCCAATACAATGGTAAATTGTATAGGTGCACTAGTTCGGCGAAGAGATGGTGATACAAGTGCAATATGGATGGTAGATATAGGTTTTTGTAATCTGAAAATATAAAAACAGCAAGGTAACTAATGATAAAAGTGAGCACAAACGGTATTGCAATGATAGGAAACAAGGCCTAGGGTTCATACTTTCACTAGTGCAAGTTCTCTCAACAATAATAACATAATTGGATCATATAACTATCCCTCAACATGCAACAAAGAGTCACTCCAAAGTCACTAATAGCGGAGAACAAACCAAGAGATTATGGTAGGTGCAGAAACCACCTCAAAGTTATTCTTTCCGATCAATCCATTGGGCTATTCCTA
Organism: Aegilops bicornis; assembly: GCA_021605145.1. Classification (NCBI taxonomy): domain Eukaryota; kingdom Viridiplantae; phylum Streptophyta; class Magnoliopsida; order Poales; family Poaceae; genus Aegilops; species Aegilops bicornis. Next base: position 575,875,867 of record CM038675.1, read on the forward strand.
TAAGTGTCATAAACAGTCCTAGAGTTCGTAGTAAAATAACACCTTAAGACACACATCAACCAAAACCCTAATGTCACCTAGATACTCCAATGTCACCTCAAGTATCCGTGGGTATGATTATACGATATGCATCACACAATCTCAGATTCATCTATTCAACCAACACATAGAACCTCAAAGAGTGCCCCAAAGTTTCTACCGGAGAGTCAAGACGAAAATGTGTGCCAACCCCTATGCATAGGTTCATGGGCGGAACCCGCAAGTTGATCACCAAAACATACATCAAGTGAATCAATAGAATAACCCATTGTCACCACAGTTATCCCACGCAAGACATACATCAAGTGTTCTAAAATAATTAAAGACTCAATCCGATAAGATTACTTCAAAGGGAATACTCAATCCATTACAAGAGAGTAGAGGGGGAGAAACATCATAAGATCCAACTATAATAGCAAAGCTCGCGATACATCAAGATCGTATCACCTCAAGAACACGAGAGAGAGAGAGAGATCAAACACATAGCTACTGGTACATACCCTCATCCCCGAGGGTGAACTACTCCCTTCTCGTCATGGAGAGCGCCGGGATGATGAAGATGGCCACGGTGAGGATCCCCCTCCGTGAAGTCTTAACAGGGTCCCGATTGGTTTTTCGTGGCTACAGAGGCTTGCGGTGGCGGAACTCCCGATCTATTATATTCCCCGATGGTTTTAGGGTATATTGGTATATATAGGAGGAAGAAATATGTCAGGGGAGCCACGAGGGGCCTGCTACCTCTTGAGCACTGCGTTGGATTTCCCCGAAGAGGAGAGGATGATGCAGCAAAGTAGCGTAAGTATTTCCCTCAGTTTTTGAGAACCAAGGTATCAATCCAAAGAGGAGGCCACGCCATGAGTCCCTCGTACCTACACAAAACAAATAGCTCAACTCAACCAACGCGATTAGGGGTTGTCGATCCCTTCACGGTCACTTACGAGAGTGAGATCTGATAGATATGATAGATAATATTCTTGGTATTTTTGATATAAAGATGCAAGATAAAATAAAAGGCAAAGTAAAAAAGCAAAGCAAATAATAAAGTGATTGAAGATTGATATGATGAGAATAGACCCGGGGGACATAGATTTCACTAGTGGCTTCTCTCAAGATCATAAGTATTTCTACGGTGGGTGAACGAATTACTGTTGAGCAATTGTCAGAATTGAGCATAGTTATGAGAGTATCTAGGTATGATCATGTATATAGGCATCACGTCCGAGACAAGTAGACCGACTCACCTGCATCTACTACTATTACTCCACTCATCGACCGCTATCCAGCATGCATCTAGAGTATTAAGTTAATGAAAACATAGTAACGCCTTAAGCAAGATGACATGATGTAGAGGGATAAATTCTGTTAAAACCCCCATCTTTTTATCCTCGATGGCAACAATACAATACGTGCCTTACTGCCCCTACTGTCACTGGGAAAGGACACCGCAAGATTGAACCCAAAGCTAAGCACTTCTCCCATTGCAAGAAAAACCAATCTAGTAGGCCAAACCAAACTGATAATTCGAAGAGACTTGCAAAGATAACCAACCATACATAAAAGAATTCAGAGAAGATTCAAATATTGCTCATAGATAATCTTGATCATAAACCCACAATTCATCGGTCTCAACAAACACACTGCAAAAACAAGATTACATCGAATAGATCTCCACAAGAGAGGGGGAGAACATTATATTGAGATCCAAAAATAGAGAAGAAGCCATCTAAGTACTAACTATGGACCCGAAGGTCTGAGGTAAACTACTCACACTTCATCGGAGAGGCTATGGTGATGATGTAGAAGCCCTCCGTGGTGGATTCCCCTTCCGGCGGAGCTCCGGAACAAGCCCCAAGATGGGATCTCGTGGGTACAGAAGGTTGCGGCGGTGGAATTAGGTTTTTGGCTCCGTATCTGATCGTTTGGGGGTACGTAGGTATATATAGGAGGAAGGAGTACGTCGATGGAGCAAAGGGGGGCCCACGAGGCAGGGGGCGCGCCCTAGGGGGGCGCCCTCCACCCTCGTGACTGCCTCCCTCCTTTTTGACGGAGGGTCCAAGTCTCCTGGATCATATTTGTTGAGAAAATCACGTTCCCGAAGGTTTCATTCCGTTTGGACTCCGTTTGATATTCTGTTTCTTCGAAACACTGAAATAGGCAAAAAAACAACAATTCTGGGTTGGGCCTCCGGTTAATAGTTTAGTCCCAAAGGTAATATAAAAGTGGAAAATAAAGCCCAATATGGTCCAAAACAGTAGATAATATAGCATGGAGCAATCAAAAATTATAGATACGTTGGAGACGTATCAGGCATCCCCAAGCTTAATTCCTGCTCGTCCTCGAGTAGGTAAATGATAAAAAATATTTTTATATGCGGAGTGCTACTTGGCATAATTTCAATGTAACTCTTCTTAATTGTGGTATGAATATTCAGATCCGAAAGATTCAAGACAAAAGTTCATATTGACATAAAAATAATAATACTTCAAGCATACTAACAAAGCAATTATGTCTTCTCAAAATAACATGGCCAAAGAAAGTTATCCCTACAAAATCATATAGTCTGGCTATGCTCTATCTTCACCACACAAAGTATTTAAATCATGCACAACCCCGATGACAAGCCAAGCAATTGTTTCATACTTTTGGCATTTTCAAAACTTTTTCAATCTTCACGCAATACATGAGCGTGAGCCATGGATATAGCACTATATGTGGAATAGAATGGTGGTTGTGGAGAAGACAAAAGAGGGGAAGATAGTCTCACATCAACTAGGCATATCAACGGGCTATGGAGATGCCCATCAATAGATATCAATGTGAGTGAGTAGGGATTGCCATGCAACGGATGCACTAGAGCTATAAGTATATGAAAGCTCAACAAAAGAAACTAAGTGTGTGTGCATCCAACTCGCTTGCTCACGAAGACCTAGGGCAATTTGAGGAAGCCCATCATTGGAATATACAAGCCAAGTTCTATAATGTAAAATTCCCACTAGTATATTAAAGTGACAAAATGAGAGACTCTCTATCATGAAGATCATGGTGCTACTTTGAAGCACAAGTGTGGTAAAAGGATAGTAACATTGTCCCTTATCTCTTTTTCTCTCATTTTTTTAATTTTTTGTCCGGAGTCTCATCCCGACTTGTGGGGGAATCATAGTCTCCATCATCCTTTCCTCACTTGGGACAATGCTCTAAAAATGATGATCGTCACACTTTTATTCTTACAACTCAACAATTACAACTCGATACTTAGAACAAAATATGACTCTATGTGAATGCCTCCGGCGGTGTACCGGGATATGCAATGAATCAAGAGTGACATGTATGAAAGAATTATGAACGGTGGCTTTGCCACAAATACGATGTCAACTACATGATCGTGCTAGCAATATGACAATGATGGAGCACATCATAATAAACGGAATGGTGGAAAGTTGCATGGAAATATATCTCAGAATGGCTATGGAAATGCCATGATAGGTAGGTATGGTGGTTGTTTTGAGGAAGGTATATGGTGGGTGTATGATACCGGCGAAAGGTACACGGTATTAGAGAGGCTAGCAATGGTGGAAGGAAGGAAAAGTGCGTATAATCCATGGACTCAACATTAGTCATAAAGAACTCATATACTTATTGCAAAAATCTAGAAGTTATCAAAGCAAAGTATTACACGCATGCTCCTAGGGGGGTAGATTGGTAGGAAAAGACCATCGCTCGTCCCCGACCGCCCTCATAAGGAAGACAATCAATAAATAAATCATGCTCCGACTTCATCACATAACGGTTCACCATACGTGCATACTATAGGAATCACAAACTTTAACACAAGTATTTCTCAAATTCATAATTACTCAACTAGCATGACTCTAATATCACCATCTTCATATCTCAAAACAATTATCAAGCATCAAACTTTTCTTAGTATTCAACGCAATCAAAAGAAAGATTTACAAATCTTGAATGCCAAGCATATTAAGATTATTAAGCAATTACCATGCTATTTAAGACTCTCAAAATAATCTAAGTGAAGCATGAGAGATCAATAGTTTCTATAAAACAAATCCACCACCGTGCTCTAAAAGATATAAGTGAAGTACTAGAGCAAAACTATAAAGCTCAAAAGATATAAGTGAAGCTCAAAAGATATAAGCGAAGCACATAGAGTATTCTATCAAATTCCAATTCATGTGTGGCTCTCTCAAAAGGTGTGTACAGCAAGGATGATTGTGGTAAACTAAAAAACAAAGACTCAAATCATACAAGACGCTCCAAGCGAAACACATATCATGTGGTGAATCAAAATATAGCTCCAAGTAAAGTTACCAATGGGAGTAGACGAAAGAGGGGATACCTTCCGGGGCATCCTCAAGCTTTGACTTTTTGGTGTCCTTGGATTATCTTGAGGGTGCCATGGGCATCCCCAAGCTTTGACTTTTTGGTGTCCTTGGATTATCTTGAGGGTGCCATGGGCATCCCCAAGCTTAGTCTCTTGCCACTCCTTGTTCCATAATCCATCAAAAGATTTCACCCAAAACTTGAAAACTTCACAACACAAAACTCAACAGAAATCTCGTGAGCTCCGTTAACGAAAGAAAACAAAAGACCACTTCAAGGTACTGTAATGAACTCATTATTTATTTATATTAGTGTTAAACCTACTGTATTCCAACTTCTCTATGGATTATAAACTATTTTACTAGCCATAGATTCATCAAAATAAGCAAACAACACACGAAAAACAGAATCTGCCAAAAACAGAACAGTCTGTAGTAATCTGTAACTAACGCAAACTTATGGAAATACAAAAAATCAGCCAAAATAGGACGACCTAGGAAATTTGTTTATTGATCAGCAGAAATTGGAATCACTATTTTATCACGTTCTTGTGAATTTTAATAATTGTTTTCGTGAACTGAAAGTTTCTGGAAATTACAGCAAGATCAAATAACTATCATCCAAGAAGATCCTATAGGTTTAACTTGGCACAAACACTAATTAAAAGATAAAACCACATCTAAACAGAAGGTAGATGGATTATTTATTTCTAAACAGAAGAAAAAAGCAAAAAATAAAATAAAATTGGGTTGACTCCCAACAAGCGCTATCGTTTAACGCCCCTAGCTAGGCCTAAAAGCAAGGATAGATTTAGGTATTGCCATCTTTGGTAGGTAGTTATTCAATGAGACATCTACCACCCTTAGGAATTTCTTTATTTTTAGTAATTATCAAACTCTTAGGCACAAGATCGAGAAATTCATGTGTAGCAAATGGTTCCTTAATGATAGCAAAAAGATCGGGATGAATACTTATAGATTTAAGATCCGCGGTTTCCTTACTAGAGGATTCACCCTTATTTTTAGGAACATACATAAGCTTAGAAACTTTATTAGAAGGACTTGGGGTACTCTTAACGGAAGAAAAAGCGCTTCCCAAGTTAGTAATGATACCCTCAAGTTTATCGATTCTAGTGGAATCTTGATTTATTCTTTCATTAACTATGGGTTCATTTTCCTTCATATTTTTCAAAGTTACTCCTACCTTAGGTCCATATTGGGTAATTTGATTGTGGATCTTTTTATCTATATTTTCAATTAACTCAATGGTAGCAACTTTATTTTCAATAATTTCAAGTCTTTGCATTACATGCTTCAAAGTTAACAAAGTTCCATTAACCAAAAGAGGTGGTGAGCCAAATAAATCTATCATAGCATTATAAGAGTCGAAAGTATGGCTACCCAAGAAATTCCCTCCGGTAATGGTATCAAGGATATATCTATACCAAGGATTAGCACCTACATAAAAATTGCGAAGAAGAACTGAAGTAGATTGCTTCCTGGTAGATCTATTTTGAGCATTGCAAATTCTATACCAAGCATCTTTTAGATTTTCTCCCTCCCTTTGTTTAAAATTTAGGACTTCATTCTCGGGAGACAACGGAGAAGATATAATACTGGCCATAACGACAAACGAGCGAGAAAAAGGGCGAGCGGAAAAGAGAGGGCTAAAAAAAACGGCAATGGTGAAGTGGGGGAGACGAAAACGAGAGGCAAATGGCAAATAATGTAATGCGGGAGATAAGGGATTGTGATGGGTACTTGGTATGTTGACTTTTGCGTAGACTCCCCCGCAACGGCGCCAGAAATTCTTCTTGCTACCTCTTGAGCACTGCGTTGGATTTCCCCGAAGAGGAGAGGATGATGCAGCAAAGTAGCGTAAGTATTTCCCTCATTTTTTGAGAACCAAAGTATCAATCCAAGAGGAGGCCACGCCATGAGTCCCTCGTACCTACACAAAACAAATAGCTCAACGCAACCAACGCGATTAGGGGTTGTCAATCCCTTCACGGTCACTTACGAGAGTGAGATCTGATAGATATGATAGATAATATTTTTGGTATTTTTGATATAAAGATGCAAGATAAAATAAAAGGCAAAGTAAAAAGCAAAGCAAATAATAAAGTGATTGAAGATTGATATGATGAGAATAGACCCGGGGGCCATAGATTTCACTAGTGGCTTCTCTCAAGAGCATAAGTATTTCTACGGTGGGTGAACGAATTACTGTTGAGCAATTGACAGAATTGAGCATAGTTATGAGAGTATCTAGGTATGATCATGTATATAGGCATCACGTCTGAGACAAGTAGACCGACTCCTTCCTGCATCTACTACTATTACTCCACTCATCGACCGCTATCCAGCATGCATCTAGAGTATTAAGTTAATGAAAACAGAGTAACGCCTTAAGCAAGATGACATGATGTAAAGGGATAAATTCATGCAATATGATAAAAAACCCGTCTTGTTATCCTCAATGGTAACAATACAATACGTGCCTTGCTGCCCCTCACATCCTTTGGGAAAGGACACCGCAAGATTGAACCCAAAGCTAAGCACTTCTCCCATTGCAAGAAAAACCAATCTAGTAGGCCAAACCAAACTGATAATTCAAGAAGAGACTTGCAAAGATAACCAATCATACATAAAAGAATTCAGAGAAGATTCAAATATTGCTCATAGATAATCTTGATCATAAACCCACAATTCATCGGTCTCAACAAACACACCAAAAAAGAACATTACATCGAATAGATCTCCACAAGAGAGGGGAGAACATTGTATTGAGATCCAAAAGAGAGAAGAAGCCATCTAGCTACTAACTATGGACCCGAAGGTCTGAGGTAAACTACTCACACTTCATCGGAGAGGCTATGGTGATGATGTAGAAGCCCTCCGTGGTGGATTCCCCGTCCGGCGGAGCTCCGGAACAGGCCCCAAGATGGGATCTCGTGGGTATAGAAGGTTGCGGCGGTGGAATTAGGTTTTGGCTTCGTATCTGATCGTTTAGGGGTACGTAGGTATATATAGGAGGAAGGAGTACGTCGGTGGAGCAACAGGGGGCCCACGAGGCGGGGGCGCGCCCACCTCGTGACCGCCTCCCTCCTTTCTTGATGGAGGGTCCAAGTCTCTGGATCATATTTGTTGAGAAAATCACGTTCCCGAAGGTTTGATTCCGTTTGGACTCCGTTTGATGTTAGTTTCTTGAAACTCTTGAAATAGGCAAAAAGACAGTGCAGAATTTGGGCCTCCGGTTAATAGGTTAGTCCCAAAAGTAATATAAAAGTGGAAAATAAAGCCCAATATGGTCCAAAATAGTAGATAATATAGCATGGAACAATCAAAAATTATAGATACGTTGGAGACGTATTAGGGCCCACGAGGGTGGAGGGCGCGCCGGGCGCCTGCCTCGTGCCTCCCTCATTGCTTTCGTGACGTGCACTCCAAGTCTCCTGTGTTGCTTTCTTTCAAAAAATAACTTTTCCAAAGGTTTCAATCCGTTTGGACTCCGTTTGATATCCCTTTTCTGCGAAACACTGAAACAAGGAAAAAAACAGAAACTGACACTGGGCTCTGGGTCAATAGGTTAGTCCCAAAAATAATATAAAAGTGCATAATAAAGCCCAATAATGTCCAAAACAGAAGATAATATAGCATGGAACAATCAAAAATTCTAGATACGTTGGAGACGTATCACTAACCTATTAACCGGAGGCCCAATGCCAATTTTTGTTATTTTTGCCTATTTTAGAGTTTTGCAGAAAAGGAATACCAAACGGAGTCCAAACGGAATGAAACCTTCGCGGGGATCTTTCTTGGACCGAAAGCAATCTAGAAGACTTGGAGTCGAAGTATGGAACTCCACGAGGAGGCCACGAGGCAGGAGGGCGCGCCCCCACCCTCGTGGGCCCCTCGTAGCTCCATCGACGTACTTCTTTCACCTATATATATATATACTCTTATACCCTAGAAACATCAGGGAGAGCCACAAAACCACTTTTCCATCGCTGCAACCTTCTATACCCGTGAGATCCCATCTTGGGGCCTTTTCCGACGATCTGCTGAAGGGGGAATCGGTCCCGGAGGGCTTCTACATCAACACCATGGCCTCTCCGATGAAGCGCGAGTAGTTTACCACAGATCTTCGGGTCCATAGTTATTAGATAGATGGCTTCTTCTCTCTCTTTGATTCTCAATACAAAGTTCTCCTCGATGTTCTTGGAGATCTATTCGATGTAATACTCTTTTGCGGTGTGTTTGCCGAGATCCAATGAATGTGGATTTATGAACAAGATTATCAATGAATATTATTTGGTTCTTCTCTGAATTCTTATATGCATGATTTGATATCTTTGCAAGTCTCTTCGAATTATCGGTTTAGTTTGGCCTACTAGATTGATCTTTCTTGCAATGGGAGAAGTGCTTAGCTTTGGGTTCAATCATGCGGTGTCCTTTCCCAGTGACAGTAGGGGCAGCAAGGCACGTATTGTATTGTTGCCATCGAGGATAAAAAGATGGGGTTTATATCATATTGCTTGAGTTTATCCCTCTACATCATGTCATCTTGCTTAATGCGTTACTCCGTTCTTATGAACTTAATACTCTAGATGCATGCTTGATAGCGGTCGATGTGTGGAGTAATAGTAGTAGATGCAGAATCGTTTCGGTCTACTTGACACGGACGTGATGCCTATATTCATGATCATTGCCTTAGATATCTTCATAACTATGCGCTTTTCTATCAATTGCTCGACAATAATTTGTTCACCCACCGTAATACATGTTATCTTGAGAGAATCCACTAGTGAAACCTATGGCCCTCGGGTCTCTTTCCTATTATATTACATCTCTTTTTATTTACATTGCATCTCGTTTACTATTTTGCAATCTTTACTTTCCAATCTATACAACAAAAATACCAAAAATATTTACTTTACTATCTCTATTAGATCTCACTTTTGCGAGTGACCGTGAAGGGAGTGACAACCCCTTTATCGCATTGGTTGCAAGGTTCTTGATTGTTTGTGCCAGTACTAGGTGACTTGTGCGTTGTCTCCTACTGGATTGATACCTTGGTTCTCAAAACTGAGGGAAATACTCACGCTACTTTGCTGCATCACCCTTTCCTCTTCAAGGGAAAACCAACGCATGCTCAAGAGGTAGCACATCTTCACCTCGTCCTTAGACAATCTTCATTTAATCCGTAGCCCCTGTTTCGAGTTGCAAATATGAGCAACAGAACGAGTATCAAATACCCAGGCGCTACTACGAGCATTAGTAAGGTACACATCAATAACATGTATATCAAATATACCTTTGTTCACTTTGCCATCCTTCTTATCCGCCAAATACTTGGGACAGTTCCGCTTCCAGTGTCCAGTCCCTTTGAAGTAGAAACACTCAGTTTCAGGCTTAGGTCCAGACTTGGGCCTCTTCCCGGGAGTGGCAACGTGCTTGCCATTATTCTTGAAATTTCCCTTCTTTCCTTTGCCCTTTTTTTTGAAACTAGTGGTCTTGTTAACCATCAACACTTGATGCTCCTTCTTGATTTCTACCTCCGCAGCTTTGAGCATTGAGAAGAGCTCGAGAATAGTCTTTTCCATCCCTTGCATATTATAGTTCATCACGAGGCCTTTGTATCTTGGTGGCAGTGATTGAAGAACTCTGTCAATAACACTATCATCTGGAGGATTAACTCCCAGCTGAGTCAAGTGGTTAGGGTACCCAGACATTCTGAGTACGTGTTCACTGATAGAACTGTTCTCCTCCATCTTGCAGCTATAGAACTTGTTGGAGACTTCATATGTCTCAACTCGGGCATTTTCTTGAAATATTAACTTCAACGCTTGGAACATCTCATATGGTCCATGACGTTCAAAACGTATTTGAAGTCCCGGTTCTAAGCCGTAAAGCATGGCACACTGAACTACCGAGTAGTCATCAGATCGAGCTTGCCAGACGTTCATAACATCAGAATTTGCTCCTGCAGCAGGCCTTTCACCTAGCGGTGCATCAAGGACATAATTCTTCTGTGCAGCAATGAGGATAATCCTCAAGTTATGGACCCAGTCCGTGTAGTTGCTACCATCATCTTTCAACTTAGCTTTCTCTAGGAACGCATTAAAATTCAAGGAAACGGTAGCACGGGCCATTGATCTACAACATAGATATGCAAAAACTATCAGGACTAAGTTCATGATAAATTAAGTTCAATTAATCATATTACTTAAGAACTCCCACTTAGATAGACATCCCTCGAATCATCTAAATGATCATGTGATCTATATCAACTAAACCATGTCCGGTCATCACGTGAGATGGAGTAGTTTTCAGTGGTGAACATCTCTATGTTGATCATATCTACTATATGATTCACGTTCGACCTTTCGGTCTCAGTGTTCCGAGGCCATGTCCGTACATGCTAGGCTCGTCAAGTTTAACCCGAGTATTCCGCACGTGCAAACCTGTCTTGCACCCGTTGTATGTGAACGTAGAGCTTATCACACCCGATCATCACGTGGTGTCTCGGCACGCATTTAACCGTCGCAGAACGGTGCATACTCAGGGAGAACACTTATACCTTGAAATTTAAGTGATGGGTCATCTTATAATGCTACCATCGTACTAAGCAAAATAAGATGCATAAAATATAAACATCACATGCAACCAAAATATGTGACATGATATGGCCATCATCATCTTGTGCCTTTGATCTCCATCTCCAAAGCACCGTCATGATCTCCATCGTCACCGGCTTGACACCTTGATCTTCATCATAGCGTCGTTGTCGTCTCGCCAACTATTGCTTCTACAACTATCGCTAACGCATAGTGATAAAGTAAAGCAATTACATGGCGATTGCATTTCATACAATAAAGCAACAACCATAAGGCTCCTGCCAGTTGCCGATAACTTTTACAAAACATGATCATCTCATACAATAACGTATATCACATCATGTCTTGACCATATCACATCACAACATGCCCTGCAAAAACAAGTTAGACGTTCTCTACTTTGTTGTTGCAAGTTTTACGTGGTTGCTACGGGCTTCTAGTAAGAACCGTTCTTACCTACGCATCAAAACCACAACGATGTTTCGTCAAGTTTGTTGTTTTAACCTTCAACAAGGACCGGCCGTAGTCAAATTTGATTCAACCAAAGTTGGAGAAATAGACACCCGCCAGCCACCTTTATGCAAAACAAGTTGCATGTCCGCTTTGGAACCAGTCTCATGAACGTGGTCATGTAAGGTTGGTCCGGGCCGCTTCATCCAACAATACTGCTGGATCAAAATAAGACGTTGGTGGTAAGCAGTATGACTATCATCGCCCACAACTCTTTGTGTTCTACTCGTGCATATCATCAATGCATAGACTTGGCTCCGATGCCACTGTTGGGGAACATAGCATGCAATTTCAAAAAAAATCCTACGATCACGCACGATCTATCTAGGAGATGCATAACAACGAGAGGGGGAGAGTGTGTCCACTTACCCTCGTAGACCAAAAGCGGAAGCGTTAGTTTAACGCGGTTGATGTAGTCGAACGTCTTCAGGATTCAACCGATCAAGTACCGAACGTACGACACCTCCGAGTTCAGCACACTATCAGCTCGATAACGTCCCTCAAACTCTTGATCCAGCAAAGTGTCGAGGGAGAGTTTTGTCAGCACGACGGCGTGATGACGATGATGGTGAAGTGATCCACACAGGGCTTCGCCTAAGCACTACGACAATATGACCGGAGGAGTAAACGGTGGAGGGGGGCACCGCACACGGCTAAGAAACAATTGATGTGTTTAGAGGTGCCCCCTGCCCCCGTATATAAAGGATGGAGAGGGGAGGAGGCCGGCCTAGGGCGCGCCAAGTGGGAGGAGTACCACTTGGATCCCTAGTCCAATTCGCCCCCCCTTTATTTCCTTTTACCGGAAGGGGAAAGGGGGAAGGAGAAGGAGGAGGAGAAGGAAAGGGGGGCCGCGCCCCCTCCCCTTGTCCAATTCGCACTCCCCATGGGAGAGGGGGCGCCACCCCCTTGTGGGCTGCCTTGCCTCCCTCCTATGGACCATATGGCTTATATTTTTCCCCTCGGGTTCCGGTAACCCCCCCCCCCCCCCCCCCGGTACTCCGATATGTACCAGATACATTCCGAAACACTTTTGGTGTCCGAATACTATCGTCCAATATATCAATCTTTACCTCTCGACCATTTCAAGACTCCTCGTCATGTCCGTGATCTCATCCGGGACTCCGAACAATCTTCGGCCACCAAAACACATAACTCATAATACAAATCGTCATCGAACGTTAAGCGTGCGGACCCTACGGGTTCGAGAACTATGTAGACATGACCGAGACACATCTCCGGTAAATAACCAACAGCGGAACCTAGATGCTCATATTGGTTCCTACATATTCTACGAAGATCTTTATCGGTCAAACCGCAATGACAACATACATCATTCCCTTTGTCATCGGTATGTTACTTGCCCGAGATTCGATCGTCGGTATCTTCATACCTAGTTCAATCTCGTTACCGGCAAGTCTCTTTACTCGTTCCGTAATGCATCATCCCGCAACTAACTCATTAGTCACATTGCTTGCAAGGCTTATCATGATGTGCATTACCAAGAGGGCCCAGAGATACCTCTCCGATACTCGGGGTGACAAATCATAATCTCGATCTATGCCAACCCAAAAAACACCTTCGGAGACACCTGTAGAGCATCTTTATAATCACCCAGTTACGTTGTGACGTTTGATAGCACACAAGGTGTTCCTCCGGTATTCGGGAGTTGCATAATCTCATAGTGAAAGGAATATGTATAAGTCATGAAGAAAGCAATAGCAATAAAACTTAACGATCATTATGCTAAGCTAACAGATGGGTCTTGTCCATCACATCATTCTCTTAATGATATGATCCCGTTCATCAAATGACAACACATGTCTATGATCAGGAAACTTAACCATCTTTGATTAACGAGCTAGTCTAGTAGATGCATACTAGGGACACTATGTTTTGTCTATGTATTCACACATGTATCAAGTTCCCGGTTAATACAATTCTAGCATGAATAATAAATATTTATCACGATGTAAGGAAATATAAATAACAACTTTATTATTGCCTTTAGGGCATATTTCCTTCATGCTTTAGTTCATATATTATTAATCTAAACATGCATGGTTCATTGCAACCTTATCTCATTGAAATATATTACAAATTAATGATTCCTGCAGCAACACACGGGATATTATTTAGTTTTGTGAATGCTACATCCAAAAGCCGGCATGGCATACTTACTCGAGTCACCCTATCAACTTGCCAGTTGTTAATCTCTATTCACCAAGTCAACCCTAAGTTGATGATTTTCTGGTCGAAAAATTTATGGTGAAAATACATGGTTGAAATTTAAATATGAAAGTTTAATACTACCTCTGATCCATATTAAGTGTTGAAGTTTTGACTAACCCGAGTTCAAAACCGCAACACTTATTTTGGATAGGAGGGAGTAATAATTATTCACTTATGTGCTTTTGTACATGAATAACACAAAGTAGCCCCTGTCTTCAACCATGTCCAACAATTTTTTGTTGATATTGATGGAGTTCTAAAGTTTATATTGGGATGAAAGGCAACTCTACATGGATATAGGTCCGACAACATGCTAATTGTAGTCTTTGCACTAAAAAAATGCAATGTAAATTTAGTTGACTGCAAACAAATGCATAATGTTAATTAAATTCCAAATTTGATGAGATGAATAAATTATGTAGCTCTCTAACTATAAGCAAAAAATATAACTAATACTTGCTTTTGCTACATTGGACGTTTCTTCTGTGGAAAATGACGTAGCTTCTATCTCTCCTCTTTGGTATTGTTGTTATTTATACTAACTCTAGAATGGCCTATGTCTTTGGTAGCCACAATAAATGGTTAAAGTTGCAATGATCCAAAGAGAAGACATTAGGAAGTGAGGGAGGTGAGGGTTGTTGGAGTTAGTGGAGAACAATAAGGACGATAAATAAGGAAGATATCAACAATGGTCCATGTCGAAGGCATTGGAGGCGACGATGGCAATAGAAGATGGAAATGTATATCCGTGGGCTAGAAAAAGTCGATGGCAGTGGTGGCTAAAAAGAAAGATGACATGGTACAACAAAGAAGGGGGGTATGAACACGTCATTGTTCAAAATGACCCACTTGTTTTTTTCATCACACCGGTGAAGTAAATAGTTTTCAATTCAATGTAGTGAAACAGGGACAAATAATACTCCTAGAAAAAGCAGCGACAAGTAATACGGATCGGAGAGAGATTTTTTTTCGTATGAGAAGATTCAACTATGCTTAAGATGCTAGATCAAGCACGCCAACACTCTATACATTTACTTTAAAATATCCACCACTTATAAAAAGAAAACATCTGATTCTTGATTCTCACACTGCCGAACCTCCCAAAGGAAAAGACAAAAATCATCTAAAAAAATGCAAAAGACAAAACAAAAGCATAAACTAAGACCACACCTTATGTGCAATTACGGATCAAAGCGAAGGGTCTCCCCGCAAACACGCACCATTAAACCCCATTTTCTCGTGCTCTCTCCCCTCCGTCTTCCCCACTCGCGCAACCCACACCCAACTGCAGCAGCAAGAAACGAACACGGGACGGGCCGTCCCGCACGCACAGAGCCTGGAGACCTCAAACCCACCTCCATCCCCTTCTCGACAAGCCTCTCCAAAGCCAAGATCCCCGGCGCGCGGCGCAGTAATGCTCTCCTGATTGCGCTGGTCATGGCGCCGCCACAGGAGCGGGACTACATCGGGCTGTCGCCGGCCGCGGCGGCGGCGGCCACGGAGCTGCGCCTGGGGCTCCCGGGGACGGAGGACGCTGCCGGGGAAGGCGGTGGAGCGGCGTCGGAGGCGCCGCTGACGCTGGAGCTTCTGTCCAAGGGCGGGGCGAAGCGCGGGTTCGCGGGCGCGGTGGCGGAGGAAGAGGACGAGAAGAAGAAGGCGCAGCCGCCGGCCGCCAAGTAGGTGGACTGGGCACCGGTTGGTGCCTTGTGGTTTTGAGCATTTTATTTATTTATTTCCCCTCATTTGCATTTTTCTTTTAAATAATTTTTTTTATGTTAGCCGTAGGAATTTCTCGTGAGCAGTCTTTTTGGGGGAAGTTTGGGGTTTCATGTGAGGATTCGTCAACGAGTTTGCTGAATTTGATTTTCTTCCTACCACACATGGCTGGTGTTTTAAACAGGGTTTGTGTGTGATTTGTTGCTCTCTTTGGTGGGTGTTCTTTGGTCTGTCTGGCGGAAATAAAATTGGTTTTTGATTTACTTGATTATTACTGTTTCCCTTTGGCTTTTCCCTTGAAATTGTTCATTCTTGTGATGCCAAAAAAACATTTCCCAGTTTCCGTTACGTAATAAGTTTTAGCAGATCGTGTTATGGGAGCAATTCATCTTCAAAATATTATCTTAAATGAGCAGAACTAATAAGAATAGAAAAGTAAATAAAGCATGTGCTTGCTCTGAAAAAGCTGAAGAAGTTTTCTTCTTGTGTGCGTCCTTGTTGGCTGTGGACAAGGAGCAACTTTTGTGTGTCTGGCCTCCACTTGCTGATGCTAAGGTCCCGAATCGCTACACTAAGTTAGTTAGCCAGTGCCCCAATTCACATGATATTTTGTTTTCACTTTGTTCATCTACTCAAGCATCTCTAATTGTAACCCAGTGCTTGCAAGTTGCAAGAAAGTATAATCCGGTATCTTCCTGCGGTCCTGGTTCGGTTTATGTTGTAATTTCAGTATTTTGTGGCTACTAAAGCAACCTTAATTCTTAAAGGATATGTGTTTGATTGTTAGAATTCCCGTAACAGGGCACAGGTGGTAGGATGGCCGCCAATCCGCAGTTACAGGAAGAACACCATGGCGACGAACTTATCTGCTCCCAGAAGCAAAGACGAGGCCGAAGCGAAGCAGGCACCAGTACCTGATTGCCTCTATGTCAAGGTTAGCATGGATGGTGCTCCTTACCTCAGGAAGGTGGATCTTAAGATGTACAAGAACTACAAGGACCTCTCGCTGGAGCTGGAGAAAAAGTTCAGCGGCTTTACTGTTGGTGAGCACTTGTTTTACCCTTTATCCTGGCTCTGTTATTGCTTGGGATGCCACAATAGGACGTTTTTTTGTTGTTGTTGTTGTTGATATTGTGTGGTAGTATATTCATAATTGATTGGTGAGTAAATACCTTTTTCTACGCATTTTTACTTGGGCAGATGCAGTCTTTACCGTATACATGTACTCTCCCTCTCCTTGCATTTGATACTAAATATGGTTCCATAGATTGTAGTATTTGGCGTTTTTAGGGTCTTTAGTTCTAGTATTGACGGTTACCTCAGTTCGTCAAGAATAAGTACCAGCTATTGTGCTTGTTTAATGTAAGGTCTCAACTTTCTGGACTGTTTGTCATCAGGATTACATAACATGGTTTGTGCTGACGCGGCCTTAGAAACACCATTGATTTTGCCTGTGAGGTCTGTAGAAATGAGTTCACATGGTACTAATACTATTATTGTCCCATGTCATTACAAGCCTTAGTTGGACTTCTTTTCACAGATATGTTCCCATGAATGCTAGTTCCAGTATAACTCTTTTGTAAATGTTCTTTGAGAGGGCTTTACTTGCATACTGTGTGTTCTTGGTTCCTGCAGGTCATGGTGAATCAACTGGAAAATCGGGAAGAGATGGATTATCTGATTGTCGACTGATGGATCTTAAAAGCGGGACTGAACTTGTGCTCACTTATGAGGATAAGGATGGCGATTGGATGCTTGTTGGTGATGTTCCATGGCGGTGAGTATTGAGTAATATGGATATTGATAAAATTATGTACTAGCAATACAGAATTCGCAGAAATATTGATGATTTTCATCTGTATTTGCAACTATCTAATCAGCGAGTTCTTTTTTTACTTGCAATATTCTGCATATGCATACACCCTTGCCCCTTGTGTCTTAAATATTTTAATGAAGTAACAAAGCTTAATGTGGCAATACATTTAATATACTACTTTAATTGCTGCTCTCATTTGGGCCTATTGATTTGGATGGTTACTGAAAACTCATATCTCCCTCCTAGTGAAGATTTGGTAATTTCTTTTGCTCAACATATGAAATAATTTTGTACAAATAAATGGGAATGGTGCATTTTTTCGAGATTATAGAGGGGGGGGGGGGGGGGGGAGTCCCCACCATTTGTCGTGTTGCACTCGAAAGAGATTGGCAGCCCCATACAATCAGTCGACCGTAAGCAGTCATTACATCAGCAATGAATTACAGAAGGGTTGAACAGAAAGCAATTTTAGACATTCCAGCTCTTGATTTGTACATGTTTTGTGAAACTGAATTTTTTTAAGACATTCCAGTGAGTTCTTGATTTCATCCAGCCATGGCGTATTACTTTATTTTCCATATTAGTCTACCACATCATTGCATTGCCTGGCCCACCAAGATTTTGCACATTCCAATGAGTTCCTGAGCTTGATCCAGTATTCATCTTGTCCATAAAAAGCCACCTGACGGGTAATATATTCATTTTTGTTGTACCACAGAATGTTCACAGACAGCTGTAGGAGGATGAGGATCATGAAGGGGTCAGATGCAGTGGGCCTCGGTAAGTACTGTTAATAAGTACAGTAGAATAGGAAAGGAAATCGTCACTTGTGTCCATGAGCTTTTGTATGGAAGGCTGGCAGAGAATCTACTGCTTGCTAGGTGCATATGCACCTATTGTCTAAATACACATTTTGAAAAGTTCAAAAATTCGGAACAAAAATCCCGCGGGTATATTCGGACATTCTATGTGCATGCACAAAGTTTTGGTGAAAAACGACGTTTTTTGTGGCTTGTGTAAAAAAGATAAAGAAATACAAAATGAATAGTTGTAATGAAGCATCAGAAATTGTCTTTTTTACACAAGCCACAAAAAACCTCGTTTTTCACCGAAAACTTTGTGCATGCACATAGAACGTCCGGATATACACGCGGGATTTTTGTTTGGAATTTTTTAACTTTTAAAAATGTGTATTTAGACAATGGGTGCATATGCACCTAGGAGCCATTGCCAATTTCCGCTGCTTGCACTGCTTTATTTTATATACTGGTAGAACCGTAGAAGAATAAATTTGGATGAAGCAAGTTAGGTCTGTTCTATTAACTGTGGGACCTACATATCTATGTTTGCATAGGGTGTGGGTATATGAGGAAACATTGTCTTCTACATTTACCACACCAAGTACCACTAGTTTGTGCTTAATTCAAACTTGTAACGTGAAAACTTGCTCCCGCTTTTCAGCTCCGAGGGCGACCGAGAAGAGCAAGAACCAGAAATAGCGAAGACGACGAACCCGGTCTGTTTCCTGTGATTCACATCGTCGTACGAGGGTGATGGAATTTATGTGTGATGAGAAAGGGATTTACTTATATATATAACGTACGTGTATTCTCTTTATTATTTCCTTGTATGTTGGCCTGGAACAAGCATGTTAGGTTGTGTAAGTTGACTGCTGCACTATTTTACTTTGATTCGCGTGTGTTGTATGTGGTTTGCGCTGTAAATCGGTGTGCTCTGTCTGTACCGCAAACTCTTTGTTTCTGGAGTTGGGGTTGTCTGCTTGCATCTGTGTTTGGGGAAGAACGTTGCTTTCATCTGTGATCATTTCTGGAGCCCTCTTTGGTTGCTCCAAGGGTCATTGTGTGCACGTAGACGCAGAACCGTCAAACGACGATGATTCTGGATGTCTGGTGGTTGGAAGATCACATCAGGCCGTCAAAATCTTCTTCTGTTTCTGTTACTGTTTGCTGTTCCAAGGCAACTGCAGCCGCTTGCTTGCTTCTGGGTTAATAACTGCCGCGGTGCGTCTGAAAACCCAGCCGGAAGCAAGCAGCAGTGGTAGATGGTCCTAGATTCCTTTTGGCGTGTAGTCTTCTCTGTAGTATATGCAGCATGCACTGCACTGCAAGGTGATGCAGCTGCGAAACCCTCCCCTGTTGGTTTCGAATAGTGGCCTTCAACTTCAATTCAATCAATGCTTTGGTTAGTATAGTTAGTTTAAAAAAAATGCTTTGGTTAGTAGTGCGGGCCTTCCCTTCACTTCCATGGGTGTTGTTATACTTTTCCTGGCGCCATCATACTGTCTGTGTAAAGGTAGAAGAGGCTTCCTTGCAATCATTCGTTTTCATCCATCATGAGGAAAAGAAGATGGAGCAGAAGCTAAAGCGTCGAGATTGCCGCGAATTTAGGCTTTTTTCAGTTTCAATTTCCATTTCTTTTGCCGCCCAGTTGATTAATTATTACAGTATACCTAGCTCATGGTGATCAGAACTCTTGGGGCGTTGATTGATGCATAGAGGCCGGGGGTGATCCTCCTCTAAGAAAAAAGAACTCTTGGTGCTATTTTAGCCGCTGTGGGGTGGGTTTGGTTTGGTTTAGTGCTGGGCGTGTGATTGATAATTCATAATTATGTGGCGCACATGAATTTTAGCACGTAATTATTTGTTGCTCCATTCCATAGGTTGTTGCTTGATATATGGTGTCCTTTCCTTTCACTACGGGACACAGGAGAGGAGATACGATGCTTATGCCTGCTGTCTGCTTGCGCTTCTTCTTCTTCTTCTTCTTCTTCTTCTTCTTTGTCATGCTTGTTGCATGCATGTTGATGTTGCCATTGGCCTAATCAATCGTGTGTGCGAACCTTGCGTTGGCATAATTGACCTACCTAGGCTAGGCCAGGGATAGGGGTAATCTAGGCTGGGAATGATATCTCCTCTAGCTAGCTAGCTAGCGTTGTGGTGTGGTTGTGGGTTACCGGAGTGGATAGAAGCCGTGGTTTGTTCTGATTCCTCAGCAACTGCGCGGGTGCTGCATGTTGTGGTTGCCCAGCCCTAGCTCGGGCCATCGCACTCCCGCTCGTCTTCGCGCGCTTTTGGCCCGTGCTTTGTCTGCTGGACGCTTTTTATTGCCACTACTACTAGTACTAGAGAGAGTAGGGGTAGAGACTACCCGGCTTATTTCCTGCAGCAGCCTCGCTGAACGATTTGTGCTTGCTACGTGTAACGTGCGCTCCTCGTCTCTCCTCACGCTGATCCGGCTTCGTGTCAGGAAGGAAGCAATGTGTACACTCAGATCGCAATGTCCTCAACAAACGAAAAATGTTCTTAAGCGTTCATGTCATGTGACTATGGGGCTGTTTAGTTTGTGACTAACTTTGTCAAAGATTGCCACACCTAAGGTTAGGCAAGTTTGACTAACTTAGGTGAGTGTTTGGTTCAAGCCACACCTTAGGCAAGCCACACTTGGACCCCACATGGCATACACACAAAACATGTGGCAAAATTCCCTTAGTCTTGCCAACTTATGGCTCTCATTTTGATGAACTAACCTTAGGCAAGCTTGGCAAAAATGTGTGGTAAAGTATGGCAATGCTAGGCCTAGAACCAAACAACCCCTATGTTACTGGTACTAGTATACATGGCACGGTTTTCGTGGGCGGATTGGAGCTATACGTCCTTATGGCCAGGTGCAATGATCCTATGCTTTAGAGCATCTCCCGCCCCCGGGCCCCAGAGCCCTTTTCTTCGCCGGCTGACGTAAAAGGGCAAAATCGCCCACCGAGCCCCCAAGCACCCAGAACCTCAAAAAGCGCCCGGCGAACCCAGGCGAACCCAGTAGCGTCGGGGGGCTGTTGAGGCGCCGTGAGCAATGATCAATCCTATTCCCCACGCGTCCTTTTCTCGGCGATTGTCACAGGGGTAGCCACGGCGATTCTCCCGGGGGCACCCACGGCTGGAAAACGGCACTCGCCGTTCCCCCGACGGAAGCGTTTTGCCTCCCAGGACGTGCTTTTTTTGGTCCGGCGATTGTTCTGGAGGGCTCCAACGGCTGGAGATGCCCTTAGCCGCGATGATGGCGGGGGAGAAGAGAACATCTGCATCATCAGCCGATGCCGCCATGTCTCTCCGTGAACATGTGCGGCGTGTGATCCGCCTCTCCCTGGCTGCTTTTGTTAGTTTCCCTTTGGGTGTCCAAGCAACCGAGGCCGTGCGTGCGTGCAATCAACACATGCCTTGTACGTGTGCGCAGCCACAGCATGATGACCGTGTGCACAAAATACTAGTACTACTAGTATAGAGAGTACAGTGCCAAAAATATGTTATACTCTATATTTTGATGCAGAGGGCTCTAAATTCAGCCCGGCATCCGCATTTGTGCTGCACGGAGCCACGGACGGACGCATGCAGATGCAGATGCAGCCTACTCAAGAAGATGGATTGGAGAAGAGAACCTTCCTAGTTTTATGCACACATGCAGCGTGTTCATGCGCAGATACAGTGTGCCGGCAGCGCTCACGCGTTGGGTGTGCGCGCCTGGGATGGAAACATGCGCATGTGTGCACGTACAAGGAAAGGGAGGCAAGGCAACAACATATTTTTGTCGTCGTTGCGGTTGTAGTCGCAGCACGTGAACATGAGCTGCTTGCTAACGCAACCGCTGATTTTGTTTCTATTTTCGTTTTTGCAAGGAGTGTCTAACTCTCCGCTGACTATTTCTCTCTGGTTCTTAGTACTCTTATTTTCTTTATTATTTATTACTCTATAATTACTTTTTCTGTTTTTGGTAAATTCTGTCTCTGATGTTTCCCCAAAGCATCAAACTGTCCTTCTAACTGTCCACCCACTGATTTGTTTTGAGTTTGGAGTGTGTTTGCGGGAGCTCCTGTTTGCCGCCCTCAGCGCCGCTTAAACTAGTACTAAAACACAGCGAAACGCAAAAGAAAAGAAAAGAGCCTGATAGCTTATTCAGGAGAAGCAGGTTTCGAACTGCAGACGGGACAATGGTACCCGGAGGCGGTAACCACTTTGTCGTCCTCATTTCATTGTCTAATATTTGGAAGTAGCGTTATTTGAAACTTACTTTAGTTAATATATTGATCCTTTTGCGAGTAACATATACTATTATGAAAAACGAAAGCATAACTTTCATAATATGAAAAAATGAAAATGTTTGTGAATTAAAAAATGTTCACGGATTTTGACGAACAAATGATGTTTTCTCACAAAAAGTTCGTGCCATTTAAAAAAAAATCATCAATATGAAAAAAGTTCGTACAAAACTAAAAAAGGTCCATCAAATCTGAAAAAGTTCATCGGATTTGAAAAAAGGTTCATTGATTTTGAAAAAAATTTCACCAAATCTGAGAAAAGTTCATTGGATTTGAAAAAAAGTTCATCAATTTTGAAAAAAGATCATCGAATTTGAAAACATTTCATCAGATTTTAAAAATAGTACATCCGATTTGAAAAAAGGTTCATTGATTTCGAAAAAAGTTCACTAAATCTGAAAAAATTTCATTGGATTTGAAAAAAAAGTTCATCAATTATAAAAAAGATCATCGAATTTGAAAAAAAATCATCAAATTTTAAAAATAGTTCATCAGATTTCCAAAAAAAGTTCAGCGGATTTGAAAAAAGGTTCATTGATTTAAAAAATAGTTCATCGTTTTCAAAAAAAGTTCACCAAATCTGAAAAAAGTTCATTGGATTTGAAAAGAAATGTTCATCAATTGTAAAAAAAGGTCGTCGAATTTGAAAAAAGTTCATCAGATTTTAAAAATAGTTCATCGGATTTGAAAATGGTTCATTGATTTCGAAAATAGTTCATTGATTGCAAAAATATTCACCAAATATGAAAAAAGTTCATTGGATTTGAAAAAAAGATCATTAGTTTTGAAAAAATTTCATCAAATTTGAAAATGGTTCATCGAATTTCAAAAAATAGTTCATCGGATCTAAAAAAGTTTATTGATTTGGAAAAAAGTTCACTGAATCTGAAAAAAGAATGAGGAAAAAAAGTAAAAAGTAAAAAGAAAAACCGAACTAACGGCGACAATAAATAAAAGAACTGAAGTATCTATTCAAAGAAATGGACATGGCCTGGTGGCTAGAGCGTGAGAGCTCCTGTTCGGCACCTGTTGCGCCCAAACAGTTTCATGGCGCACACTGCCCCGCCCTGTTGGGCCGGCCCATGAAGGTTGAGCGCAGCAACCGTTAACACCAAAAAACAGCAAAATGGTGTATTATACAGAATTCGAACCCGCATGGTTGCCTTGTCGGCCGACGTCCAACAACCACCAGAGCAAATGGACATCGGTCATTAAGAATAGTGCTAACTGTATACTAAGAACAAGCGAGGCCGCGTCTATTATATAGCTTGTATTTCCGAATTATTTTTAAAACATCGTGGATTTCAAAACTATCATCATTTTTGAAGAAAAGTTCACAGACTTCTAAAACAGTTCATTGATTTTGCAAACAGTTAATGAAAAAAGCTCAATGCTTTTGAAAAAAGTTCATCGATTTTGAAAATAGTTCATCGATTTTGAAAATAGTTCATCGAGATTTAAAAAAAGTTCATTGATTTTGAAAAAAGTTTGCAAATTTGGTAAAAAGTTCATCGATTTTGAAAAAAATTCACAAATTTTGTAAAAAGTTCATCGATTTTGAAAAAAGTTCACAAATTTGGTAAAATGTTCATCAATTTTGAAGAAAAGTTTATCAATCTTAAAGAAAAGTTCATTGAATTTGAAAAAAGTTCATCAAAATAGAAAAAAGTTCATCAAATTTTGAAAATTTCAACGAATTTGAAAAAGTTCATCCATTTTGGAAAATTGTTCATAAATTTTGGAAAAGAATTAAAATTTTGAGAAAGTTCATCGACCCAGAATGAAGAAGAAAGAAAAAGAAAAAGTGAAAAAAAAGAAAAAAGGAAAAAGGGAAAAGAGAAAAGTGAAAATCCAGAGAAGAAAAGAATGAGAAGAGGTAGTTTATCACGTGAAGTCTGGTGGCGTGGTGGTTGACTGTTAGTACTACTAACCAGAATGTCGCTTGTTCGATTCGCTATAGCCTATAGACTTGTATTTTTGCTTTTTGAAATCTAGATAAGAAATAGATAGGTGGGCCGGCCCAGCGAGGACGAGGGGGTATGCGCCCGTTTGGAAAACTGCCTATATCGGGCGCTAAAGGCGCCGAATAGGGTTTGCGCTAGAGCGTAGCGGTTGCAGCGACGTGGTTCCAGGTTCGATCCCAATAGGAATTGCCTGTGTTTGCTGTTTTGAGCTGTTTCACTAGTTTGGACCGAAATTCAGAAAATAAGTCATTAAGCTGGAATGGTTAGCCCAGTAGTTTGTTAGTTGGGCCACAATCTATTTTTTTTATGGAAGGCCCGCAGATTTCCTTGTGTCCATATGAGATACTAACGTTGCTAAACTCCTCCTTAACTAATGAATGCGGCAAGTCTTATGGGAGCTCTTAATTCGCGCTGCAGGCGCTAGTTCCCTAAGTTGTCGCCCACGCATCATCGCTCATGGGCCGGCCATATAGGCGAGCACTCGATCATTCCTTGTTCTTTCCATCTATTGCATTTACCGATCGATGTTGACAGTTCACCAGTCAACCGTTGACTTATGAAAAAACAAAAAGATGCAAAAATTTAAAAGTTTATGAATTCAAAAATCTTCACGGGTTTTGAAAAAAATCTAGAATTTGAAAAAAGGTTCACAATTTGAAAAAATATCATGGATTATAAAAAAGTACATCAAATTTAAAAAATGCTCATCAAATTTGGAAAAGTTAACCGAATCTGGAAAAAAAGTTCATCAAATTTGGAAATTTTCATTGATTTTTTAAAAACATCCACCAATCTTTAAAAGATCATCAAATTAAAAAAAATCGTCGCTTTTTTAAGTTCATCAAATTTGAGAAAAGGGCATAGATTTTAAAAAAAAGTTCATTGTGTTTTCAAAAAAATGAAAAATGAAAGAAATTCATCAATTTAAAAAACACTTTTTTTATAAAAACACACATTTTAAAAAGAACAAGAGAAAAGTAAGAAAAACCGAATAAAACCGCCCTGGAAACTGACCAGCAAACCGGTAAATAAACGGTTTGGGAAGGTTCCAAAAACCGGGGGCTAGTGGTTACTGTCGTTGGCAACGAAGGAACTGGTCATGAGTTCGAATTTCGACGCCGCATGCTTTTTGAACATTTAAACATGAAAAAAGACCAGCAAATGGGCCAGCTATTGGGGAACGTAGTAATGTCAAAATTTTTCCTACGCACACGCAAGATCATGGTGATGCATAGCAACGAGAGGGGAGAGTGTTGTCCACGTATCTTCGTAGACCGAAAGCGTAAGCATTAGCACAACGCGGTTGATGTAGTCGTACGTCTTCACGATCCGACCGATCAAGTACCGAACGTACGGCACCTCCGAGTTCAGCACACGTTCAGCCCGATGACGTCCCTCAAACTCCGATCCAGCCGAGTGTTGAGGGAGAGTTTCGTCAGCATAACGGCGTGGTGACGATGTTGATGTTCTACCGACGCAGGGCTTCGCCTGAGCACCGCTACAGTATTATCGAGGTGAACTATGGTGGAGGGGGGCAGCGCACACGGCTAAAAGATCAAACAGATCAATTGTTGTATCTTTGGGGTGCCCCCTGCACCCGTATATAAATGAGCAAGGGGGAAGCCGACCGGCTCTCTATGGCGCGCCCCTAAGAGGGGAATCCTACTAGGACTCCAAGTCCTAGTAGGTTTCCACCTAAAGGGAG
This sequence comes from Aegilops bicornis, assembly GCA_021605145.1. Taxonomy (NCBI): domain Eukaryota; kingdom Viridiplantae; phylum Streptophyta; class Magnoliopsida; order Poales; family Poaceae; genus Aegilops; species Aegilops bicornis. The sequence goes on from CM038675.1 coordinate 575,901,910, forward strand.
AGAGGGGGAAGGAAGGAGAGGGAGAGGGAAAGGGAAAGGGGGCGCCGCCCCACCTCTCCTAGTCCAATTCGGACCAGAGGGGGAGGGGCACGCGGCCTGCCCTAGGCCGCCCCTCTATCTCTCCACTAAGGCCCATCGAGGCCCATTAGTTCCCCCGGGGTTTCCGATAACCCTCCGGCACTCCGGTTTTATACGAAACTTCTCCGGAACACTTTCGGTGTTCGAATATAGTCGTCCAATATATCAATCTTCATGTCTCGACCATTTCGAGACTCCTCGTCATGTCCGTGATCACATCCGGGACTCCGAACAACCTTCGGTACTTCAAAACACATAAACTCATAATTAAACTATCATCGTAACGTTAAGCGTGCGGACCCTACGGGTTCGAGAACTATGTAGACATGACCGAGACACGTCTTCGGTCAATAGCCAATAGCGGAACCTGGATGCTCATATTGGCTCCCATATATTCTACGAAGATCTTTATCGGCCAGACCGCATAACAACATATGTTGTTCCCTTTGTCATCGGTATGTTACTTGCCCGAGATTCGATCGTCGGTATCTCAATACCTAGTTCAATCTCGTTACCGACAAGTCTCTTTACTCGTTCCGTAATACATCATCCCGCAACTAACTCATTAGTTGCAATGCTTGCAATGCTTAAGTGATGTGCATTACCGAGAGGCCCCAGAGATACCTCTCCGACAATCGGAGTGACAAATCATAATCTCGAAATACGCCAACCCAACATGTACCTTCGGAGACACCTGTAGAGCACCTTTATAATCACACCGTTACGTTGTGACATTTGGTAGCACACAAAGTGTTCCTCCGATAAACGGGAGTTGCATAATCTTATAGTCATAGGAACATGTATAAGTCATGAAGAAAGCAATAGCAACATACTAAACGATCGGGTGCTAAGCTAACGGAATGGGTCATGTCAATCACATCATTCTCCTAATAATGTGATCTCGTTAATCAAATGACAACTCATGTCTATGGCTAGGAAACATAACCATCTTTTGATTAACAAGCTAGTCTAGTAGAGGCATACTAGTGACACTCTGTTTGTCTATATATTCACACATGTATTATGTTTCCGGTTAATACAATTCTAGCATGAATAATAAACATTTATCATGATATAAGGAAATAAATAATAACATTATTATTTCCTCTAGGGCATATTTTCTTCAGTCTCCCACTTTCACTAGAGTCAATAATCTAGATTACACAGTAATGATTCTAACACCCATGGAGCCTTGGTGCTGATCATGTCTTGCTCGTGGAAGAGGCTTAGTCAACGGGTCTGCAACATTCAGATCCGTATGTATCTTGCAAATTTCTATGTCTCCCGCCTGGACTAGATCCCGGATGGAGTTGAAGCGTCTCTTGATGTGCTTGGTTCTCTTGTGAAATCTGGATATTTCGCCAAGGCAATTGCTCCAGTATTGTCACAAAAGATTTTCATTGGACCCGATGCACTAGGTATGACACCTAGATCGGATATTAACTCCTTCATCCAGACTCCTTCATTTGTCGCTTCAAGCAGCTATGTACTCCGCTTCACACGTAGATCCCGCCACGATGCTTTGTTTAGAACTGCACCAACTGACAGCTCCACCGTTCAATGTAAACACATATCCGGTTTGCGATTTAGAATCGTCCGGATCAGTGTCAAAGCTTGCATCAACGTAACCATTTACGATGAGCTCTTTGTCACCTCCATAAACGAGAAACATATCCTTAGTCCTTTTCAGGTACTTCAGGATGTTTTTGACCGCTGTCCAGTGATCCACTCCTGGATTACTTTGGTACCTCCCTGCCAGACTTATAGCAAGGCACACATCAGGTCTGGTACACAACATTGCATACATGATAGAGCCTACGGCTGAAGCATAGGGAACATCTTTCATTTTCTCTCTATCTTCTGTAGTGGTCGGGCATTGAGTCTTACTCAACTTCACACCTTGTAACACAGGCAAGAACCCTTTCTTTGCTTGATCCATTTTGAACTTCTTCAAAACTTTGTCAAGGTATGTGCTTTGTGAAAGTTCAATTAAGTTTCTTGATCTATCTCTATAGATCTTAATGCCTAATATGTAAGAAGCTTTACCAAGGTCTTTCATTGAAAAACTCTTATTCAAGTATCCCTTTATGCTATCCAGAATTTCTATATCATTTCCAATCAGTAATATGTCATCCACATATAATATTAGAAATGCTACAGAGCTCCCACTCACTTTCTTGTAAATACATGCTTCTCCAAAAGTCTGTACAAAACCAAATGCTTTTATCACACTATCAAAGCGTTTATTCCAACTCCGAGAGGCTTGCACCAGTCCATAAATGGATCGCTGGAGCTTGCACACTTTGCTAGCTCCCTTTGGATCGACAAAACCTTCTGGTTGCATCATATACAACTCTTCTTCCAGAAATCCATTCAGGAATGCAGTTTTGACATCCATCTGCCAAATTTCATAATCATAAAATGCGGCAATCGCTAACATGCTTCGGACAGACTTAAGCATCGCTACAGGTGAGAAGGTCTCATCGTAGTCAACCCCTTGAACTTGTCGAAAACCTTTCACAACAAGTCGAGCTTTGTAGACAGTAATATTACCGTCAGCGTCAGTCTTCTTCTTGAAGATCCATTTATTCTCAATTGCTTGCCGAACATCGGGCAAGTCAACCAAAGTCCACACTTTGTTCTCATACATGGATCCCATCTCAGATTTCATGGCTTCAAGCCATTTTGCGGAATCTGGGCTCACCATCGCTTCTTCATAGTTCGTAGGTTCGTCATGATCTAGTAGCATGACTTCCAGAACAAGATTACCGTACCACTCTGGTGCGGATCTTACTCTGGTTGATCTACGAGGTTCAGTAACAACTTGATTTGAAATTTCATGATCATCATCATTAACTTCCTCACTAATTGGTGTAGGTGTCACAGAAACCGGTTTCTGTGATGAACTACTTTCCAATAAGGGAGTAGGTACAGTTACCTCATCAAGTTCTACTTTCCTCCCACTCACTTCTTTCGAGAGAAACTCCTTCTCTAGAAAGGATCCATTTTAGCAACAAATGTCTTGCCTTCGGATCTGTGATAGAAGGTGTACCCATGATCTCCTTTGGGTATCCTATAAAGACACATTTCTCGATTTGGGTTCGATCTTATCAGGTTGAAGCTTTTTCACATAAGCATCGCAGCCCCAAACTTTAAGAAACGACAACTTTGGTTTCTTGCCAAACCACAGTTCATAAGGCGTCGTCTCAACGGATTTTGATGGTGCCCTATTTAATGTGAATGCGGCCGTCTCTAAAGCATAACCCCAAAATGATAGCGGTAAATCAGTAAGAGACATCATAGATCGCACCATATCCAGTAAAGTACGATTACGACGTTCGGACACACCATTTCGTTTTGGTGTTCCGGGTGGCGTGAGTTGCGAAACTATTCCGCATTGTTTCAAATGTAGACCAAACTCGTAATTCAAATATTCTCCTCCACGATCAGATCGTAGAAACTTTATTTTCTTGTTACAATGATTTTCAACTTCACTCTGAAATTCTTTGAACTTTTCAAATGTTTCAGACTTATGCTTCATTAAGTAGATATACCCATATCTGCTTAAATCATCTGTGAAGGTGAGAAAATAACGATATCCGCCACGAGCCTCAACATTCACCGGACCACATACATCTGTATGTATGATTTCCAACAAATCTGTTGCTCTCTCCATAGTACCGGAGAACGATGTTTAGTCATCTTGCCCATGAGGCAAGGTTCGCAAGTACCAAGTGATTCATAATCAAGTGGTTCCAAAAGTCCATCAGTATGGAGTTTCTTCATGCGCTTTACACCGATATGACCTATGGCAGTGCCACAAATAAGTTGCACTATCATTATCAACTCTGCATCTTTTGGCTTCAACATTATGAATATGTGTATCACTACTAGAGATTCATCAAAAATAGACCACTCTTCAAGGGTGCATGACCATAAAAGATATTACTCATATAAATAGAACAACCATTATTCTCTGATTTAAATGAATAACCGTCTCGCATCAAACAAGAACCAGATATAATGTTCATGCTCAACGCTGGCACCAAATAACAATTATTTAGGTTTAAAACTAATCATGAAGGTAGATGTAGAGGTAGCGTGCCGACCGCGATCACATCGACTTTGGAACCATTTCCCACGTGCATTGTCACCTCGTCCTTGGCCAGTGTTCGCTTAATCCGTAGTCCCTATTTCGAGTTGCAAATATTAGCAACATGACCAGTATCAAATACCGAGGTGCTACTGCGAGCTCTAGTAAGGTACACATCAATAACATGTATATCACATATACCTTTGTTCACCTTTCCATCCTTCTTATCCGCCAAATACTTGGGGCAGTCCCGCTTCCAGTGACCAGTCTGCTTGCAGTAGAAGCACTCATTTTCAGGCTTAGGTCCAGACTTGGGTTTCTTCTCCTGAGCAGCAACTTGCTTGCTGTTCTTCTTGAAATTCCCCTTCTTCTTCCCTTTGCCCTTTTTTTTAAACTAGTGGTCTTGTTGACCATCAACACTGGATGCTCCTTCTTGATTTCTACCTCCGCAGCCTTTAGCATTGAGAAGAGCTCCGGAATCGTCTTATCCATCCCTTGCATGTTATAGTTCATCACGAAGCTCTTGTAGCTTGGTGGCGATGATTGGAGAATTACATCAATGACGCTATCAACTGGAAGATTAACTCCCATTTGAATCAAGTGATTATTATACCCAGACATCTTGAGTATATGCTCACTGACATAACTATTCTCCTCCATCTTGCAGCTATAGAACTTATTGGAGACTTTGTATCTCTCTGTCCGGGCATTTGCTTGAAATATTAACTTCAACTCCTGGAACATCTCATATGCTCCATGACGTTCAAAACGTCGTTGAAGTCCCAGTTCTAAGCCGTAAAGCATGGCACTTGAACTATTGAGTAGTCATCGACTTTGCTCGCCAGACGTTCATAACATCTGGTGTTGCTCTCGCAGCAGTTCGGCACCCAGCGGTGCTTCGGGGACGTAATTCTTACGTGCAACAATGAGGATAATCCTCAAATTACGGACACAGATCCGTGTAATTGCTACCATCATCCTTCAACTTTGCTTTCTCCAGAACGCATTAAAATTCAACGGAACAACAAAGACGGGCCATCTATCTACAATCAAACATAGACAAGCAAGATACTATCAGGTACTAAGTTCATGATAAATTTAAGTTCAATTAATCATATTACTTAAGAACTCCCACTTAGAAAGACATCCATGTAATCCTCTAAGTGATCACGTGATCCAAATCAACTAAACCATAACCGATCATCACGTGAAATGGAGTAGCCTTCAATGGTGAACATCACTATGTTGATCATATCTACTATATGATTCATGCTCGACCTTTCGGTCTCAGTGTTCCGAGGCCATATCTGCATATGCTAGGCTCGTCAAGTTTAACCTGAGTATTCTGCGTGTGCAAAACTGGCTTGCACCCGTTGTAGATGGACGTAGAGCTTATCACACCCGATCATCACGTGGTGTCCGGGCACGACGAACTTTGGCAACGGTGCATACTCAGGGAGAACACTTTTATCTTGAAATTTAGTGAGAGATCATCTTATAATGCTACCGTCAATCAAAGCAAGATAAGATGCATAAAAGATAAACATCACATGCAATCAATATAAGTGATATGATATGGCCATCATCATCTTGTGCTTGTGATCTCCATCTCCGAAGCACCTCCATGATCACCATCGTCACCGGCGCGACACCTTGATCTCCATCGTAGCATCGTTGTCGTCTCACCAATCTTATGCTTCTACGACTATCGCTACCGCTTAGTGATAAAGTAAAGCATTACAGGGCGATTGCATTGCATACAATAAAGCGACAACCAAATGGCTCCTCGCCGATTGCCGATAACTCGGTTACAAAACATGATCATCTCATACAATAAAATATAGCATCACGTCAAGACCATATCACATCACAACATGCCCTGCAAAAACAAGTTAGACTTCCTCTACTTTGTTGTTGCAAGTTTTACGTGGCTGCTATGGGCTTAGCAAGAACCGTTCTTACCTACGCATCAAAAACCACAACGATAGTTTGTCAAGTTGGTGCTGTTTTAACCTTCGCAAGGACCGGGCGTAGCCACTCGGTTCAACTAAAGTTGGAGAAACCGACACCCGCTAGCCACCTTTGTGCAAAGCACATCGAGAACCAGTCTCGTAAGCGTCTGGCGTAATGTCGGTCCGGCTGCCGTCCAACAATACCGCCGAACCAAAGTATGACATCTTTGGTAAGCAGTATGACTTATATCGCCCATAACTCACTTGTGTTCTACTCGTGCATATGACATCTACGCATAAAACCAGGCTCGGATGCCACTGTTGAGGAACGTAGTAATTTCAAAAAATTTCCTACGCACACGCAAGATCATGGTGATGCATAGCAACGAGAGGGGAGAGTGTTGTCCACGTACCCTCATAGACCGAAAGCGGAAGCGTTAGCACAACGCGGTTGATGTAGTCGTACGTCTTCACGATCCGACCGATCAAGTACCAAACGTACGACACCTCCGAGTTCAGCACACGTTCAGCCCGATGACGTCCCTCGAACTCCGATCCAGCCGAGGGTTGAGGGAGAGTTTCGTCAGCACGATGGCGTGGTGACGATGTTGATGTTCTACCGACGCAGGGCTTCGCCTAAGCACCGCTACAGTATTATCGAGGTGGACTATGGTGGAGGGGGGGGGGGGCACCGCACACGGCTAAAAGATCAAACAGATCAATTGTTGTATCTTTGGGGTGCCCCCTGCCCCCGTATATAAAGGAGCAAGGGGGAGGCCGGCCGGCTCTCTATGGCGCGCCCCCAAGAGGGGAATCCTACTGGGACTCCAAGTCCTAGTAGGTTTCCACCTAAAGGGAGAGAGAGGGAAGGAAGGAGAGGGAGAGGGAGAGGGAAAGGGGGGCGCCGCCCCCCCTCTCCTAGTCCAATTTTCCGACCAGAGGGGGAGGGGAGCGCTGCCTGCCCTAGGCCGCCTGAGGGAGTCCTGGACTAGGGGGTGTCCGGATAGCCGGACTATCGTCACGGCCGGACTCCAAGACTATGAAGATACAAGATTGAAGACTTCGTCCCGTGTCCGGATGGGACTTTCCTTGGCGTGGAAGGCAAGCTTGGCTATTGGATATTTAGATGTCGTACCATTGTAACCGACTCTGTGTAACCCTAACCTATCCGGTGTCTATATAAACCGGAGGGTTTTAGTCCGTGGGATGAACAACAATCATACCATAGGCTAGCTTCTAGGGTTTAGCCTCCTTGATCTCGTGGTAGATCTACTCTTGTACTACCCATATCATCAATATTAATCAAGCGGGAGTAGGGTATTACCTCCATCGAGAGGGCCCGAACCTGGGTAAAACATCGTGTCCCTTGTCTCCTCGTTACCATCCGCCTAGACGCAGTTCGGGACCCCTACCCGAGATCCGCGGTTTTGACACCGACATTGGTGCTTTCATTGAGAGTTCCTACGTATGCGTCGGCTATAGGCCCGATGGCTCCTACGATCATCAACAACGACGCGGTCCAGGTGAGACTTTTCCCCGGGACAGATCTTCAGATTCGGCGGCTTTGCGCTGCGGGCCAATTCACTTGGCCATCCGGAGCAGATCGAAAGCCACGCCCGCCATCGTGTCAGATTTGGAAGCTTGAATCATACGGCCGACATCCGCGGAGACTTGATCTTCGGTGGATTCAAGCCCGCGACCAAGCGCGCCCGCCTTGTCTCGATGGGCATGATCTAACTCTGCCGCCGAGCGGTGTCACGGAGGCGATTAGTGTCCGCTCCGAACATTGATTCGGAGCCGATCTAGCCGATCGAGGATGGTTGGTTGGACACCACCTCGGGGGCTGAAATATCTACGACGATTAAACCGAACACAATCCCTGTCCTTTGCGAAGACCGTGACTCCCAGGTGCCGGACTCCTCTCCGGACTCCGAATCCTCCGCGCCCCGGCCAATCGAATCCGACCGGGCGCCGGTCATGGAGTTCACTGCCGCGGACATCTTTCAGCACTCGCCCTTTGGCGACATCCTGAATTCACTAAAGTCTCTCTCTTTATCCGGAGAGCCATGGCCGGACTACGGTCAGGAAGGTTGGGATGCGGACGTCGAAGAAATTCAACGCCCACCCACCACCCACTTCGTAGCCACTGTCGAAAGCTTACACGACGTGCTCGATTTCGACTCCGAAGACATCGACGGTATGGACGACGATGTAGGAGACAACCATGAACCAGTGCCTATAGGATTCTGGACAACCACCTCATCTCACGATGTATACATGGTGGATACACCTGAAGGAAATGAAGACGAGGAACAACGGGACGCTACGAAGGATAAATCCCTCGAAAAGCAGTCAAAACGGCAACGTAAACGCCGAACCAAGTCCCGCCTCAACAAAGACCCAGCCATAGAGCAGGGCGAACTGATGGACGACAAACATGCTATCGAGCAATCGTCCGAACAAGACAATTTGGATAAACAACACGTCTCCGGCGAAGACAAAAGTCCGGATGATCTCACGCCGGACAAATTGTTGGAGCAGAATAACCTCCACAAAAGGCTCGCCGCCGCTTGCGTAGCCTGAAAAAGCGAAGCGGAAGCTCAAAACAGCGAAGATGCACTCGAATCAGATGGAGCGAGTATTCAACACCATTAGACAAATACGGCTGACGATCGAACAACAAAGAGCTACCCAAAGAGAAAACTACTGCCCGAATTTGATGAGGAGGCCATAGAGCCCCCACAACCAAAAAACAAGAAGGCCACCCGGTTGGATGGACGACCCCACGGCAAAAAGAGAGCGGCAAATGGCACCGCACACAAGCCGGTACGCGATCCGCATAAGGATTCACATCAAAAGGATGGCCCAGTTAGGTCCGTGTATGCGCCGAGAAAGCAAGCTCTTCAAAGCAATGCAACACGCCAAATATCCGAAAATCATGGCACACCCAAATACAGGGGCGCCGCACATCCCCTGTGTTTCACCGATGAGGTGCTGGATCACGAATTCCCAGCGGGATTCAAACCCGTAAACATAGAGGCATATGACGGAACAATGCACTCGAGTGCGGATTGAGGACTACATCCTCCACATACACATGGCTAGAGGAGATGATCTCCACGCCATAAAATACTTACCCCTCAAGCTCAAAGGGCTAGCCCGGCATTGGCTCAAAGGCCTCCCTGAAAATACCATTGGAAGTTGGGAAGAGCTCGAGGATACTTTTCGGGCAAACTTTCAAGGGACTTATGTCGTCCTACGGATGCAGACGATTTAAGTCATATAACTCAACAACCCGGAGAGTCAGCCCGCAAATTCTGGAACAGGTTCCTCACCAAAAAGAACCAAATAGTCGATCGTCCGGACGCCAAGCCTTAGCAGCTTTCAAACACAACGTCCGAGACGAATGGCTCGCTGCACACCTCGGCCAAGAGAAGCCGAGAACCATGGCCGCATTAACAAGCCTCATGACCCGCTTTTGCTGGAGAGGATAGCTGGCTAGCAAGATGCAGCACCGATGACCCAAGTACATCCGGGTTAGGGATGGAAATGAAAACCACGGCGCAACAAGGACCAGCGCCGGATTAAAGGGAACGGTCCAAAGAGCGCGGCAAATAACGCCGGATTCAAAAGCTCACGGCAGAACAACAAAAACTGCCCCTTAAGGACAATAGCGATGAGCTATCCAACTTAAACAAAATCTTGGACAAGATATGTCAAATCCACAAGACTCCGGGAGGCTCGCAAACCATACCCACAGATTGTTGGGTCTTCAAACAGTCCGCAGACTCAACGCTGAACACAAGGGCTCGACACACCAAGTGAGGATGATGACGAACCCCACAAGCAGAGCACCGGGAAACAAAAGAATTTCCCACAAGAGGTTAAAACAATAAACTCACTTCACGTGATAAAAGGGAAAAACAGAGCGGCGCCCATTAAGATGCGCGCCGCACATACTACCCTAGCGAAGTACCAACACTGGTTGTCAAAACCAATCACCTTCGACCATCAGGACTACTCCGAATGTATCCGGAACGCAGGATGGACTGCCTTGATATTGGATCCTATAATCGACGGATTCCAATTTACACAAGTCCTCATGGATGGCGGCAGTGACATAAACCTGATATATCAGGACACAATCCGCAGGATGGGGATAGACCCAACCAAAATTCGCCATAGTAACACCTCCTTCAAAGGGGTAATGCCAGGCCCATATGCCCATTGTACGGGCTCCCTATTGCTAGAAGTTGTGTTCGGTTCATCCGACAACTTCCGTCACGAAAAGTTAGTCTTCCATGTCGCCCCATTTAAAAGTAGCCATCAAGCACTATTGGGACGCGAAGCTTTCGCCCGCTTTAACGCAATACCGCATTATGCATCTCTAACACTTAAAATGCCCGGTCCACGCGACATCATCTCATTAAAAGGAAGTATTAAGTGTTACTCGAGCACGGAAGAATGCGAGACTGCCTTGACAGCCCCACACCTATCCGGCTCCGCTAGTCAAAGAACCTGAATAGGTCATTCAAACCCCAGACACGGCTAGACGAGTCCGGCGCCTACTAGCGGCATACCCCCATACAAGGGGCTGCATGCATGTATCACAAGAGACAATAAAGCTTAAATTTTATTCACTTCTTCGAATCGTACTCTGTTTATTTAATATAAAGTACATCTTTCGCACGATCCTTTTTCTTTTAAACAAAGAACCTCTCTTTTACAGAAGAACAACGTGCTACACCCGTCCAGTATACGGCACAACGGAGACACAAAGCAGACGTGCGATGAGGGACCCGTTGCAAGGATTCTTTTAAGATTAAGACCCTGCGTAAACCTTTTTTACTGTCTCTTGTTGATATACATCCCCCGGTTTCTTACTATAACCGAGGAGGAGGCTGGCGTTTTGGCATTGGCCGCACCAGAATTTTTGCGCGTGCACTGGACACCGGGGCTTAGGGCATTATTACGCCCGTTTTATAAAGACCGAATACCTTAGGGAGTATTCGGCATCTCGAGATTAGGCCTTATATGCATCAGCTCGAATCATGTCTTTGGTCAAATGTTGGGTTTGCCCGGCTCGTGTTTTGCTGCCTTACGTTCCGTTCTATCGGCTAACGCGGCATCGGAGAACTATCGCGATTGTGCCCGTTCGCCGGGCGAGCACCTCGAGAGAAAGCCGAAAACCGATCATCATGATATAGCGAGATTGGTCAACCACTCGATGACTCATCGTAATGTTTAGAATTCCTCTGCATTAACGAAGGACCGGTTTTCGGTCAGGCACATACGCACCCCGAATTCAGGAGAGTGCGGTGCCCCCAGGGGCTATATAGTAGCCCCACCCTCGAACTCCTATGGCTAAGTGAAAGTGATAAAGCATTATAGTCCGGTTGCCTAGTTTGCTACGCTACCACCTCCTTAACAGGACCAAGACGTTGGATTAAGTGTGAAAAAGTGCCTTCTTTGCAAACACCCCCGCACTATGTGCGTGGGGGCTGAAGCCAAGGACTGCCATCTTTCAGGTTATATATACATATACATAAACGGCTGCACAGGGAGTAGTTTACTACTTGAACGCACAAGTATAAAAAGCTCTTATATTATATTGAAACATTGTTTTCACAACTCATACATGTCATTTAAACATAATATCCTTCGAGCACTCCGTCTCTATTAAACGAGCGCCCTGCAGAACTTCCTCAAAGTAGTGCTCAACAGATACTCGGCTTCTGTCCGAATCTTGGGATGCAACGTCGGTGGCCTTCATCTACGCGGTATGTCTTGACACGGGCGAGCCATCCGCACTCCTCAATACAAGCCGACCGCTTCATTGCGTTGATACGCAGTACCGCACCAAGTAACCGCTGCACTAAACCAAAATAACTCTTGGTGGGTCCGCCCGCCACAAATGAGTCATGACATGCTTCATGGCAAGTCCGGATAATCGATTCAGCTTGGCCCATTCGCCAACCGATCGTCAATGGAAGAGGACGCTCCGGACTATGGAATTGCGACCAATATAGCTCTTCCCTTCAGGCCCCTTTCCGCCCCGGAAGTGCTCAATCGCGTTCGCGCTTCGCCGCTAAGTCCAGATAAGCATCCTCCGAACTCCACAACTTGTCCAACTGAGCATACTTTGGATCCGTATATTTCCTCCGCAGCGAAACGGTTTTCCGGCCGTAATAGCCCGGCCCGACTCAGCTCCTCCTTGGCAGTTCTCAAAGCAGAACGAGCATCCTTGGATTCGGCGGTGGCCTTTTTCAGACCCTCTTGCTCCGCTTGACGTTCTTTTTCAAGAACCTCGCAGCGGTCGGTAATATTCTTCAACTTTCTGGCCATATCAGCCATTTCCTCTTTGCTTCGGTAGTGAGCAGCCCGTTCAGCTTTTAGCTCTTCGGCCGCCCTTAAAGCGCCACATTACTATTTCTGGCTTGCTCTTTTGCTCGGGATAGTTCCGCCCGAAGCTCCTCCACAGCAGCGGCACCATCTGCATTGAGCATACAAGTAGTAAGACATGGGCGTCAAGCTCCCTTACCAGGTGTCCGCATAGAAGTTGCATACCTTGTGACTCGTCAAACCGTTTATTGACCAGCGCGACGTCCGCATCCGCCTCGTCAAGTTGCCGCTTTAGTTCGGCATATTCATCAGTCCGGCTGGCCACCGGACGCCCCGCCACCTATTTAGGAGCGGCGATATGTTATAACTGAGATTTTGACCCTGACGCTGTCTATTTTGACAACATACCGAGTCTCGTGGGCTACTATCTATATAGGCGCATTCTATATGCATAATCGCCGGAAGGTACATCATTTTTATGCGTACCTCGAACCCCGTGAGTAAGCTTCTGACGGCTTCATGCAATCCGCTCTCCGCGGATGCAATTCTTTCAATCACCGTACCCATTAGAGCGCGGTGATCTTCTGAGATAGCCGCTCGCCCGAGCAGATCCTTGAGCTCCTCCGACCGCACACCACTTGGCGCCGGACCTTCCGGCCCCGCCGGACTTGGGGGAACCCTCCGCGACGATACCTTAGGGTCGTCCGCCTCGCATGAGGGTGCGACAGGTGGAGGCGTCTCGCTCTCCATCATCTCCGGAAGAAGATCCCTCGAAGACGAGCTCTGCTGAGAAGGGCTGAGATCCGAACTACAAGGTACAATTTCGGTTATCTTCAGAAATAAATACAGGGATGTTCCTTACTTACAAAACCCCTTCCTTTTTATTTACGGCTCGCTGGAGGGCTGATCCCCTTGAGGAAACAGTGCGGCTGGGGTACTTCCTAGCGCCGGACTCTCTGACGAAGATTTCTTTCCCCTCTTCGAGGCCTTGACCTCCAGATCTTCCGAAGCGGTCCTCTTCTCTCCTTGGAGGGTGGGACTTTTGAGCCCTCCTCCTCAAAGGCCTCCTTCGTGGAGGCGGTGGCTTCCCGCTCCTCGCCTTCATTAAAAGGCGGCCTTCAACATCTTGGCCAGCATGGGATCCGGCGTGTTCTCTGGGAGGGGAGCCGGACACCTTATTAACTTTGCCTTGGCTATCCACTCCTGTTCAAGAAACGGCTCCTTTAAAGGGCATGTATATGATAAATGAATGAACAGCCTATCTGGTCACATGACTACTTACTTGAGTATTTGGGCGATTGCAGCTTAGTCCTGCGTCCTCAGTCAGGTCCGGACACTTCTCTTATGATCCGAAGAATAGTTTATACATCTCCACGGGCATTGTACCCATAAAATTTTGGAGAGCTCGTGGTCCCTCCGGATTAAATTCCCACAAAGTGAGGGGGCGGCGTTATGGGCAGAAGGCGCCCGAATCAACATAACCTGCGCCATCGCAACCAGATTGATCTCTCTTTCTTGGAGGTCTCGAATACGCCCTCGCAAAAAGGGACGCCCTTGGACGGCCCCCACGAGCCCCTTGTTGACCCATGACGCCACGGCTGTGGTGGACTGGCGGAAGGCGGGAAGCGCCACCCATTTGGTGCCCCTAGGAGCAGTGATATAAAACCACTCCTGCCGCCACAAACCAAGCTCCTCTTGAAAAGAGCCCTCGGGCCACGGAGCATCAAAGACATTTGCTTATGACCGCCCCTCCAAGACTTCGCTTGCTGCCCTCGATCATCTTTGGCTCCACCTTGAAGGTCTTGAGCCACAATCCAAAGTGAGGGGTAATATGGAGGAAGGCCTCACATACGACAATGAATGACGAGATATGGAGGATGGACTACGGATTCAAGTCATGGAAATCCAGCCCATAATAAAACATGAGCCCCCGCACAAAGGGATCCGTCGGGAAGCCTAAACCCCGAAGGAAGTGAGACACGAACACCACGTTCTCGCCGGGCTCGGGAGTGGGAATGACCTGCCCCGGAGCAGGCAGCCTATGCGAAATCTCATCGGTTAGATACCTGGCGTCTCGCAGCTTTAGCACATCTTCTTCTGTGACGGAAGAAGACATCCATCGGCCGTGCTGGTCGGAGCCGGACATCGTCGAAGGTCCGAAGCGCCTAAATCTGAGGCTTTGGGTGTTAGAACTCGAAGCGCGAGGCGAACTCGATGGAGGGTGTAAAGAATGAGAGGGCCTTGGTCTCATTATAAAGAGGTTGAATACCAAGAGCCCTCCCCGTGGTCGATTAGGACTCGCCTTTGATAGAGGAGGCGTGACAACGGGCACGGTTGGGTTACCCACGTCCGTATTGATGGGAATCCCGGAATAAGGGGGCACGATCTATGCTTTGATAAGACGTGCTGTGGAAACCGCCTCGCTAAGCGCTACCGAGGAGGAACAAGAAAAACGATTCATATCCAGGCCTGGCCGTGGTGTGATGTCACGCCGCGGAATACGTCAGCAGATCTGTGCAAAAGTTATTCTCTCTACGGTGGTGTGTGGAACTTGTTTTGCAGAGCCGGACACTATCCTTGTGTTCAAAACCTTCTATGAAGTATTCGGAGGAGGAACCCGCCTCGCAATGTCGAAGACAATCAACGCGCCGGACTCGTCGTCATTGAAGCCTGGTTCAGGGGCTACTGAGGGAGTCCTGGACTAGGGGGTGTCCGGATAGCCGGACTATCGTCACGGCCGGACTCCAAGACTATGAAGATACAAGATTGAAGACTTCATCCCGTGTCCGGATAGGACTTTCCTTGGCGTGGAAGGCAAGCTTGGTGATACGGATATGTAGATCTCCTACCATTGTAACCGACTCTGTGTAACCCTAACCTATCCGGTGTCTATATAAACCGGAGGGTTTTAGTCCATAGGACGAACAAAAATCATACCATAGGCTAGCTTCTAGGGTTTAGCCTCCTTGATCTCGTGGTAGATCTACTCTTGTACTACCCATATCATCAATATTAATCAAGCAGGAGTAGGGTATTACCTCCATCGAGAGGGCCCGAACCTGGGTAAAAACATCGTGTCCCTTGTCTCCTGTTACCATCCGCCTAAATGCACAGTTCGGGACCCCCTACCCGAGATCCGCCGGTTTTGACACCGACACCGCCCCCCTCTCTCTCTCCACTAAGGCCCATCGAGGCCCATTAGTTCCCCCGGGGTTTCCGATAACCCTCCGGCACTCCAGTTTTATCCAAACTTCTCCGGAACAATTCCGGTGTCCGAATATAGTCGTCCAATATATCAATCTTCATGTCTCGACCATTTCAATACTCCTCGTCATGTCCATGATCACATCCGGGACTCCGAACAACCTTCGGTACATCAAAACACATAAACTCATAATAAAACTGTCATCGTAACGTTAAGCGTGCGGACCCTACGGGTTCGAGAACTATGTATACATGACCGAGACACGTCTCCAGTCAATAACCAATAGCGGAATCTGGATGCTCATATTGGCTCCCACATATTCTATGAATATCTTTGTCGGTCAGACCGCATAACAAGATACGTTGTTCCCTTTGTCATCGGTATGTTACTTGCCCGAGATTCGATCGTCGGTATCTCAATACCTAGTTCAATCTCGTTACCGACAAGTCTCTTTACTCGTTCCGTAATACATCATCTTGCAACTAACTCATTAGTTGCAATGCTTACAAGGCTTAAGTGATGTGCATTACCGAGAGGGCCCAGAGATACCTCTCCGACAATCGGAGCGACAAATCCTAATCTCGAAATACGCCAACCCAACATGTACCTTCGGAGACACCTGCAGAGCACCTTTATAATCACCCAGTTATGTTGTGACGTTTGGTAGCACACAAAGTGTTCCTCCGGTAAACAGGAGTTGCATAATCTCATAGTCAAAGGAACATGTATAAGTCATGAAGAAAGCAATAGCAACATACTAAACGATCGGGTGCTAAGCTAATGGAATGGATCATGTCAATCACATCATTCTCCTAATGATGTGATCTCGTTAATCAAATGACAACTCATGTCTATGGCTGGGAAACATAACCATCTTTGATTAACAAGCTAGTCTAGTAGAGGCATACTAGTGACACTTTGTTTGTCTATATATTCACACATGTATTATGTTTCCGGTTAATACAATTCTAGCATGAATAATAAACATTTATCATGATATAAGGAAATAAATAGTAACTTTATTATTGTCTCTAGTGCATATTTCCTTCACCGGCCCAGAGCGGAAATGGGGTGTGTGCCCGATTGCAAAATGACTGTAGCGCCGTCTAGGAATTGCCGAGTCTTTTGCCCTTTAAAGAAAAAACCATATAAGATTTTTGTCATTTGTTTTCTCACAACTTCTGTGAAATATCCTCACACATTATCACTATATGTTTCCACAAACTACATACTATCACCCATACAACTATTGTGTGAATGTGCTTATGTGATCGGATCGAATACAACCGGTCATCTCTTATAGCATATTGGTATTTACAATTTTCTCTCAATATGGCGCCACAACCATATTAATTATACCAATAGCAAATACATTAGAAATTCTTTGCCGATATTGATGAGGTAAGTAATGTCGTACTGGATATCGTGTCAAAAATAATAATTCATGCCACACTATTCCAATCGACTTCAAAACAAAGTATTCATTTAGGCCTTGTACAATGCAATGTGTTGTTCACAAATGTGCTTAGTAAAATAAAGTATTTTTTTCTCAAGCACCAGTGTTATCTCTATAGAAGAGGCCTAATTAAGCACATATACTCTACAAATAAGCACCGATGTTTAATGAAAAACTGACTTATTCTCTGAGACATTGTACGATGCAATGCTTAGAGAAATAAATCAGTTTTTCTCTAAGCTCCGGTGCTTACTTATATAGTGTAGACGCTTAATTAAGCACCCGTTCTGTTGAAATAAGCACCGGTGATTAAAAAACTTGATTTATTTTAATAAGCATCACCCTAAACACCTACCATTGTACAAGGCTTAAGCACCTTACAATGTACAAGGCCTTACAAGCTTGGAACGAACAAGATGCAAAAGGCCAGCGGAGAGCCAAAAGAAAACGAAGTCCTTATGATAAAATTCAGACTTCATATTTAGAAGTCAAACTGGTCGATTTTCTCACCATTTGGACACAGACCAACTTGCCGACTTGTATCTAGTGCTGGACAGTAATATGACGCCACAAAACCTCGCGCGTCACTATCAGGCTAGCAACTTCTTCTACTTCCTTCTATCCATATTACAAAGTTGCACTAAATCTGCGACAAATAATATGGATAGGAGGGATTACTATTTTCAATCAAACGAACACAGGATGAATTCAACTGCAGCAATACTACTTAATGAAACACCGAAGCAAACATTTGCCCAAAATGTCCTCGTCTGACAAATGGCGAACGCCGTTGGCCATTGACCTAGTGACACATACGCATGCCGGAGGTGATGGCGAGCACTATAGCAGCAGTCGCCGCGTGCAGGCCCGTCGAAGAATGAAACCAACATTGGTCATGCGGAGCACTACTAAACCCTCTGCCAGGAACCATTCCTGATTAGATCATCAACCAGAAGATTCCATTAGTCAAATCATTCAGACGTCGGGCAAGCTGGCAGAATCCGTCGGGGCTACACAGACCATTATTCATTTCTACGTGCCTACATGCGCACCAAAACTTCCGCTGTCCGAACTGGAAATGAAAGTTCTCATCATCTTATATAAGCTGGACCGGCGCCCTCTGAATTCTCTACCAGCTCGAAGTCGTCGATCGCACGCATCAGTTGGCTATCCACAGGCAAGGAGGAGATGGGGATGTCGATGCGGGCTCTCCTCCCCGTCGTGGCCTTCGCGGCGGTGCTGAGGCTCGGGCTCGTCGGCGCCAACTTCGCCGACCTGTGCGACATCACGTGGGAGCCGCAGAACGCGGCCATGACGGACGGAGGGGAGCACCTCACGCTCTCCCTCGTCAGCAACATCTCAGGTAACACACATCGCATCTCTGAGCAACTTTTTACATGTCAAAATGTTATTTGGCTTGCTGAACTCCGTTCCGTACGTGCATGGCGATCCCGATGATCATTGCTGCTTTGGATTGTGGGTTTCATCAGGCAGCATGCTCCGGACCAAGAAGACGTTCATCTACGGCAGCATCTCCACCTTGATCAAGCTGGTCAAGGGCAACTCCGCCGGCACCGTCACCACCTACTACGTACGTCAACACATTGTTTGCCATGCATATGCAACATTTCTCATCAGACGCATGCATACCTATGAGAAATTGATGATTGATCGTGTGAAACTAATTACGATGGACAGACGTCGTCGGTGGGCGACGACCACGACGAGATCGACTTCGAGTTCCTGGGCAACGAGACGGGCCAGCCCTACACCATCCACACCAACGTGTTCGCCGACGGCGTGGGCGCCAAGGAGGTGCAGTTCTACCCCTGGTTCGACCCCACCGACGACTTCCACAACTACACCATCTTATGGAACCCCTCCATGATCGTGTAAGCAGCGAGCCCATGCATGCATCCCTTGTACCTCTGCTGTCTGATTATATGCAGAATCAACGGAGGCTGACTTCCATGGATCGACTCTCTGCGTGCATGCATGCAGGTGGTTTGTGGACAGCATCCCGATCCGCGTGTTCCGCAACTACGCGAGCAAGGGCGTGCCGTTCCCGACGAAGCGGCCGATGTACGGCTTCTCCAGCATCTGGTCGGCGGACGACTGGGCCACGCAGGGCGGCCGCGTCAAGACGGACTGGACCAAGGCGCCCTTCGTCGCCGAGTACGACAACATGGGCCTCGACGTCTGCGAGTGCCTGAGCACCGACGCCGAATGCGCCGCCAGATGCAACAAGGACACCCCGGCGGAGCCGTCCCAGCTCACCAAGGAGCAGATGCGCAAGCTCAGGGCCGTGCAGCTCGGCTACACCATCTACGACTACTGCGCCAAAGCCAGGGACGGCGGCAAGGGCCCCGTGCCGCCCGAGTGCGACATGGAACAGTACTGATGAGAAAATCAAGTTATACAACCATACGATCGATGATACGATGCGCGCACGTACTCCTCCCATTTTGTTTCCTTGGATGTTTGAGGGGCGTCGCGTCGAATCTCCTGATATATTTGTTCTTTTGTGTTGATGATTGTTTCTTGCGAGATTACTACGTGCATTCTTTTTTGGCCTGATCAATGATGTATGATCACTAAAACAACCTAATGTTCATCTAATTAGTCCTGGTTCAATTACGGACCATTAGTGCCTGCCCAACAGCTAGGGGGACGGCACTCATTAGTCCCGGTTCGTGTTGAACCTCTAGTACCGGTTCGTGATACGAACCGGGACTAAAGATGTGGTGGCAGACTGGTGTCAGGCTGGGCTCCACGAGCACATTTAGTCCCAGTTCGTGTCACGAACCGGTTTTTTCAAAAAGAAGGTTATCCCCGGCCTCTGCATCAGAATGATGCATGCAGCCATCTTATTAAAAAGCAAATAGTTCAACAAAGTCTCCAGGTCTCAAAAGGTAAAAAGGCCCACAAAGAGCAAAAAAACATGAAACATGATAGCCACAACCGGCGGAATAAAGATAGACAGGAAACTAATATCTATCCTATTACACGACCGCCATCCAAACCGGTTGAAAATAGCCCGCGCTACCGTCTCCCACCGGATAGACCCAGTAACCATACGCTCACTGGCATCTGTCGAAGTGAGTAGCGACCACATACGGATCAGTGTAGTGACCCGAAAAATAATCTACAAGAAATGAATATGTGTTGTTCTGTTAAAAGCCAAATCGTTCCTGCAGTTCCATAAAGCCCATAATAAAGCACATACTCCTACACGGATATGTTTCGCTATTTCTGACTCTACTCCATCTAGCCATGTCCCAAATAACGTGTGAATGATAGTCGGAGGAGTAATGTTAAACGCTATGTAAACAGACCGCCATATTTTTTTTGCCATTGAGCAATCAAGAAAGAGGTGTTTGATAGATTCATCATGATAACAGAAACTACATCTTCGAGATCCTGTCCAATTACGTTTTGCCAAATTGTTCTTAGTTAGAATGACTTGTTTATGAACAAATCACATAAACTCTTTAATATTTAGGGGCACTTTGACTTTCCAAATATGCATAGATCGAGGGACAGAGCCAGAGTTGATAATATCCAAATACATGGATTTTACCGAAAACACTCCATTCTTGGTTAGTTTCCAGTGCAACTAGTCTGGCTGTTGAGAAAGGTGAACATCCATCAATTTTCTCACAAGATGGAGCCAAGCTTCCCAACGGTTTCCCGCTAAAGTCCTCATGAATTGAATATTGAGAGGGTTGGACTGTAATACTGTTGCAACATAACCATCTCTACGCTGATAGAGAGAAGGATATTGGATACCTAGAGGCGTCTCCCCTAACCATGTATCCTCCCAGAATCTCGTGGAAGTACCATTTCCGACGATAAATTTTGTCCTTTGGAAGAAGGCTGATTTCACTCTCATTAGTCATTTCCAAAACGGTGAATCGGTCAGTCATACCATTACCTGGGATAAGGTTCTAGAATGTAGGTACTTATTACGCAGAATCTGGGCCCATGTGGCATCGATCTCTACAGATAGCTTATACAGCCACATGCTGAGAAGACATTTGTTCTTCACCTCTAAATTTTCAATGTCAAGACCACCTTGGTCTTTTGGCTACAGATAATATCCCATTTAGCAAGTCTACATTTTCGTTTTAACTCATCGTTCTGCCAGAAGAAGCGCAATCGATAGAAGTCCAGTCTTTTCTGAACCCCAACTGGTACCTCGAAAAAGGACAAGAGAAATATTGGCATACTCGTGAGCACCGAATTAATGAGAAATAGTCGGCCTCCATATGACATAAGCTTGCCCTTCCAACAGCTTAGTTTCTTTTCAAATCGATACTCAATGCACTTACATTCTTTGTTAGATAGCTTGCGACGGTGAATTGGTATGACCAAATACGTAAAAGGCAACAGACCTAGTTCACATCCAAACAATTGTTTGTAAGCTTCTTATTCGTCTTTGGCTCTTCCAAAGCAGAACAATTCACTTTTATGAAAGTTAATCTTTAACCCCGACAACTGTTCAAATAAGCATAACACAAGCTTTATGTTTCTTGATTTTGCCAAATCATGCTCCATGTAGATGATAGTATCATCAACGTACTATAGAATGGACACTCCTCCGTCCATTAAATGCGGGACGAGCCCGCCTACCTGGCCATTATCTTTAGCTCTTCCTATTAGAATTGTCAACATGTCCACTACTATGTTGAACAAGATAGGTGACATCGGGTCTCCTTGCCTCAGACCCTTGTGTGTCTAGAAATAATGACCTATGTCATCATTCACTTTGATTCTGATACTCCCTTTTTGCGTGAAAGAATCTACTCGCTTTCTCCAGGACTGGTCAAATCCTTTCACCCGCAAGGCCTGCTGTAGAAATGGCCATTTAACCTTATCGTACGCTTTATCAAAATCCACCTTCAAAACCACCCCATCTAGTTTTTTCGTATGGATTTCATGGAGCGTTTCATGTAGGACCACAACCCCTTCTAGGATGTTTCTGTCCGGCATGAAAGCAGTTTGAGATGGTTGCACAACAGTGTGTGCAATCTGCGTAAGCCTGTTAGTTCCCACCTTGGTGAAGATTTTAAAGCTGACATTAAGAAGACATATCGGTCTAAACTGCTCAATCCGCACTGCCTCTGTTTTCTTAGGAAGTAAAGTAATCATTCTGAAATTTAAGTGAAATAACTGCAAATGTCCAGAAAACAAATCATGGAACATTGGAAGCAAATCACCCTTAATAATGTGCCAGCACTTTTTATAAAACTCAGCCGAAAACCATTCGGCCGAGGAGCTTTATTATTCTTCATCTGTGAAATTGCCTCAAACACCTCTTTCTTCGAAAATGGGGCGGTCAAAATTTCGTTCTCGTCCATCGCAAGTTGAGGAATATCCTCAACCCTAGACTCGTCTAAGGACATAAAACTATCCTCAGGTGCCCCAAATAGCTGCTTGTAATAATTGGTGATGTATAGTTTTAGGTTCTCCTGTCCTAAAATCGTCCCCTCATCTTGCTCGAGCTGAAAGATTTTCTTCTTTCGATGCTTGCTATTCGCAATCATATGAATGAATTGTGTGTTATCGTCCCCTTGGACGACTTTTCGTACTTTAGCTCTTAGCGCCCACTTCAATTCCTCCTCTCAAAGCAATTCTTTCAGTCTCATTTCCGCCTCCACTTTAGTTTCCAGCTCTCTGGTATCTAGAATGGAGAACTCGGATTTTAATTTGAAGGAATTAATAAGGTTAAGGAGCCTTTCCTTTTCAACCTTATGTCACAAACCGGTACTAGAGGTGTAACTTTAGTCCCGGTTCGTATAACCAACCGGGACTAAATGTGCCTCTATATAAACCCTTCGTCGAGCCCGAGCCCATTTCTCTATGTTTTCCCCTTTCATTCGTTCCTCTCCTCTGTTCTTCCCCATTGCTCGAGTTCATCCTTCATTTTTGCTAAAATTTGTCAACATTTGAAGGCCCCCCATCCATCCAAGTATTCACAAAGGCTAGCAACTTTGTCCTTTCATCTCTCATTGCTAGATTAGCTCTTGCAATGCTCTATAAGTATAGTGATTTGTGGGTTTTAGTTTGGGAGTAATTATGTGGTAGTTTATTTGATTTATATGCAATTTGAGCTCAAATTAACTTCTTAGTTTGCATATGTAGGTGTAGTTTACTTAGTGCCTTCCCGTCACCGTCCTAACCACCGTCAATCGCCCACACCGTCCCGTCACCGACACCACCTTGATGAGCCTCTTGTTTCTTATTCTTTTAAAAAAAATCATGTTTGTGTGATTTAGATAGTTACTTTGTATAATTTTCTTACCCGTACGTTGTTTGTTATACATAGTGGCATGGTTTTGATATCCGTCACCGTCGGCCCTCGTCCGGTTTATGATTTGGATGTGGTATATTCTCTTTTATAATTATTTGTTGCATTTCGTGTTTATGAAAAATTATGCCCATCAAGTTGACATAGATATTTATCTAGGAGGTATGTGAACCGGAAATTCCAACCGACCCTCTTGTCGAGAGGTTAAATTTAGTTGAAAAAGAAAATGAGTATTTGAAAGAAAAATTGAAAAGAATTGAAGAAGAGAAGATGAAACTGGAGTTATATGTTGCCGATGTCGTCGATGATCACAAGATCAAGATGGAGAAAATGCGCTTGAAGATTAGAAAGATTAGAAAATATGCCATTGATAGTGAGGCTTGGTATCGTTATGCTGTTGGATCAATTGTTACCTTAGTTGCGATCTTGATCGCATTTGTTGTTGCATTTAAATGCTTTAGCTAGAGAGTTTGTATGTTTTTTATGAGAATAATTGTGTATGAACGTTATGTATGAACTTGTATTAATCTGTTCTTTTCGGTGCTGTGTAATGAAGATGAGCCGGCAACGGATGTACGATGATTGATGCTCTCCCCAGTTTGTTAATGGCGTGCCTTTTCTGCTTGCGGCTGAGGCAAACAAGCGGGCGGATGGTTTTATGCGTTGTCCATGTGCTGGCTGTAAGAATGATCAGAATTACTCTAAGTCAAGAACCATTCACGTCCACCTGTTTGAGTTTGGTTTCATGCCCCACTATAATGTTTGGACCAAGCACGGATAAAGAGGGGTCCTAATGGAAGACAATGAAGAAGAAGAGGATGACGACAACTATCCTGGCCATGGGTTCCCTGAATATGATAGTACAACAATGGGGGAAGAAGCTGAGCCGGCAATGCGGGAAGAATTTGAAGAAGAGGCATCAGATGAGCCCGCTGATGATCTTGGTCAGGCCATTGCCGGTGCAAAGAGAAACTGCGCAAGTGAAAAGGAGAGGCTGAAGTTGCAGTGCATGTTAAAGGATCACAAGAAATTGTTGTACCCAAATTGCGAAGCTAACAATAAAAAGTTGGGCACCACACTGGAATTGCTGCAATAAAAGGCAGAGAATGGTGTATCTGACAGGGGATTTGGAAAGTTGCTGATAATGTTAAAGAAGATGCTTCCAAAGGACAACGAATTGCCCGACAGTACGTACGAAGCAAAGAAGGCTGTCTGCCCTCTAGGATTAGAGGTGCAGAAGATACATGCGTGCCCCAATGACCGCATCCTCTACTGCAGTGAGTACGAGGATTTGAATGCATGCCCGGTATGCGGTGCATTGTGCTATAAGATCAGCTGCGATGACCCTGGTGATGTCGAGGGCGAGCGCCCCAGGAAGAAGATTCCTGCCAAGGTGATGTGGTATGCTCCTATAATACCACGGTTGAAACGTTTGTTCCAAAACAAAGAGCATGCCAAGTTGATGCGATGGCACAAAGAGGACCGTAAGAAAGACGGGAAGTTGAGAGTGCCCGCTGACGGGTCGCAGTGGAGAAAAATCGAGAGGAAGTGGAGGGACTTTGCAGATGACACAAGGAACATATGGTTTGGTCTAAGCGCAGATGGCATTAACCCTTTTGGGGAGTAGAGCAGCAATCGTAACACCTGGCCTGTGACTCTATGTATGTATAACCTTCCTCTAGTTGTGCATGAAGCGGAAGTACAATATGATGCCAGTGCTCATCCAAGGCCCTAAGCAACCCGGCAACGACATTGATGTGTACCTAAGGCCACTAGTTCAAGAACTCTTACAGCTGTGGAATGAAAAAGTGTACATGCATGGGATGAGGACAATCAGGAAGAATTTGACCTACATGCGTTGATGTTTGTGACCATCAATGATTGGCCTGCTCTTAGTAACCTTTCAGGACAGACAAACAAGGGATACCGCGCATGCACGCACTGTTTGGATGATACCG
Organism: Aegilops bicornis; assembly: GCA_021605145.1. Taxonomy (NCBI): domain Eukaryota; kingdom Viridiplantae; phylum Streptophyta; class Magnoliopsida; order Poales; family Poaceae; genus Aegilops; species Aegilops bicornis. The sequence goes on from CM038675.1 coordinate 575,927,304, forward strand.
ACAGTTTATATTTGGATAATTGTAAGAAGAATGTGTACCTGGGACATCGTCGATTTCTTTCGAGCAGGCATCCCGTAAGAAAGAAAGGCAAGCATTTCAAAGGTGAGGCAGATCACCGGACGAAGCCTCGCCACCGTACTGGTGATGATGTACATGATATGGTCAAGGATTTAAAGGTAATCTTTGGAAAGGGTCCTGGCAGACAATCTGTTCCGAATGACACTGACGGGCGCGCACCCATGTGGAAGAAGAAATCTATATTTTGGGACCTACCCTATTGGAAAGACCTAGAGGTCCGCTCTGCAATCGACGTGATGCACGTGACGAAGAATCTTTGCGTGACCCTGCTTGGCTTCTTGGGTGTGTATGGGAAGACAAAAGATACACCGGAGGCACGGGAGGACCAGCAACGTATGCACGGAAAAGACGGCATACATCAGGGTCATGCCAGCTACGTGATAACCCACAAGTATAGGGGATTGCAACAGTTTTCGAGGGTAGAGTATTCAACCCAAATTTATAGATTCGACACAAGGGGAGCTGTCGGTGTCAAAAACGGCGGATGTCGGGTAGGGGGTCCTGAACTGTGCGTCTTAGGATTGATGGTAACAGGAGAGATGGATACGATGTTTACCCAGGTTCGGGCCCTCTTGATGAAGGTAATACCTTACTTCCTGCTTGATTATCTTGGATGAATATGGGGTTACAAGAGTTGATCTACCTCGGGATCGTAGTGGCTAAACCCTAGATGTCTAGCCTGTATGATTCTGATTCTGATTGCCTCTATGGACTAAACCCTCCGATTTATATAGACACTGGAGGGGCCTAGGGTTGTACATAGTTGGTTTACAGAGAAAGGAATCTTTACATCCGAACGCTAAGCTTGCCATCCACGCAAAAGAGAGTCCCGTTCGGATACGGGAGGAAGTCTTCTGTCTTGTATCTTCACGGCCCATTAGTCCGGCCCATGTCACATAGCCCGGACGCCCGAGCCCCCCTTAATCCAGGACTCCCTCAGTAGCCCCCGAACCAGGCTTCAATGACGATGTGTCAGGTGTGCAGATTGTCTTCGGCATTGCAAGGCGGGTTCCTTCTTCGAATACTTCAAAGCATCTGTCCGAAGAGTTGTACTCGCTTTTCATTTAATGTCACACCATTTGGCTTCTGTGTCTTTGTTGCTTATGCTTACACGTGCCGAGCAAATACAAAATGTCGGAGTATTTTTACACATAACACCCTGGCCACATAAGAAAGGTGTCTATCTAAAGAGATTGGATCTCAGATGCCATTCCACACCAGGCGGAAAATCTTTAGAGCTCGCTAGGAGAAACCATTCAAACATGGCCAACGCTCCCAGTTCTTCCTCCTGCTCCCATGGCTCCAAGAAAGGCGATTGGGAGAGATGTTCAGTATCCCATGGTCAGCTGAGCAAGCTTCAAGCGCAGGGATTCCTTCCCCCCCGCGGATCTAGTCCCTGTCCGGGCAGGATTATCCTCTTTTACTGGCGAAGCTCTGGCAGAAAATTTCCCCAATCCAACCAGAGGGAGCGAGTGTGCTTCGCATCCTTCTTATTAAGAGGCGTCGGATTTCCAATCCATCCTTTCCTCCGAGGTCTCCTGGAGTACTATGGCCTCCAACTGCACAATTTTATTCCGGCCTCCATCCTGCACATCGCGAGTTTTGTCGCTCTTTGCGAGCTATTCCTGGGCTGCGAGGCCCACTTTGAGTTATGGAGGAAGCTTTTCTGCCTCGTCCCTCGCACTCAAAAGGGATCGGTATGGCGCATAGTCGGGAACGGATACCTGTCCGGCACGCCGAAGAAGGCGTCCGAAGAGTGGCCCTCGGAGTGGTTTTATATTGAAGATGTCGCCCTCCCCGACCCAGTCCGAATGGGCCTTCCCGAATTTTCGAGCGCTCCATTGAAGAAACACCACAGCTGGCGCCCTCGGAGCTTCGAGGAGGAAGATAGTGCGGAAGTCCAACAATTAATGGGAAAGATAAGGACACTCGCCCAGTCCGGATTATTAATAATCGAGGTAATGGTGACTTCCATAGCGCGGGGTGTCCAGCCACTCCAATTCAGAGGGCTCCCTATGTGGCACTATAATGGGGCAGATGATGCCTCACGCTGCGGACGAAAGGGTCCGGACACCCCCCGCCCTGGCCACAATATTGGCCGATCTGTACAAAGGGGAGAAAGAGGAGTTTACTTGTCTTAAGCGCCGAGAGGGATTTTCCATGTACAATCCTCCTAAATGGGTGAGTTTTAATCCCACCACCTTACTCAATCTTCTCCATATGTTTGAGTGACATTAACCTATCCATTTTTAATAGGAATGTCGGAAGGTCGTCGCAGGGATCCATAGCATTGCTCCACAGCCGGAGGACCACAACTGGGACCTCGATCCCGGATATGAGGAGAATCCGGACATATTTGTAGAGCTCCAGGAGGAAGTCTTCTACCAGGCGAGCTATGATGGCACAGAAGTAGCCATTGTGGCTGATTATCCTGGCCTCCTCCCTGCTTCATATGTAAGTAGTCAGGAGACATTTCCTCCAAAAGAACTTCCTCATTATGCCTCACCCGCCGCACTGTCTCGTGATCCAAAGGGGAAGCGCTCGACGCGCCATGCCACACCAGAGGCATCTCATAAGAGGGCGGCGCCTACGCCGGGCGGGTCTTCGAAGAGGAAGGAGAACGACAACACGGCCGAGCCTCCATCAAGGAGGTATGCCATTAAATATTCCCTCTGGCGGTCACATCGAACTGTGACATTGTCCGCTGTGTTTTATTAGGAAGAGTGTTTGCGCCTCCACCAATCAGGTTCCAGATCCTGCCTCTAGGGCGGGGGTTGACACGGGAGTGCCGCCGGATTGTCCTCCTTCAGAGGATTCAGATGATGTATCCGTTACGAACTTTGAAGTAGAGAGCGCCATGAATCATCGGCGCCGAAGAGCCGCTCTTCGCGACCCCAGCTTTACTAAAGAGGCATTCAATGCCTTCAACTCGGCTGATGCGTACATCTGAGCTACTCAGGATGGGCTTGCCAGAGCCACTGACCAACATTTAAAAGATATGCAAGTAAGTACGTATTGTACATATCTGGTAATCATATACCAGTAGCCCCCGAGACTTGAAGCAGTTGAAACAACTGATTTAAGGATCATTGTATAATCAGGCACTCACTGAGAAGAACAACATGCTGTCTCATGAGCTGGAAAAGTGCCGGACCTAGCTAGGCTGTTGTTACCGCTTAACTGGAGAAGTCCAAGGAGGCACCGCCGTAATGTTCCCTCCATCGTAAAAAATATAATCATATACCAAAGAATGTTAATATTGTTGTATTTCCCATGGCAGGATCGTTAGATCAACCGAAGAGGAATCAAGGTCGCGTAAGCGGTAAACAACATGCCGAAGGCAACTTCATTACCGCTAACGTGTGTTGACGCGGACCAGGGATGATAAGAACAAGCTTCAGTATTCCAACACTCTGCTGGGCGAAGAGCTAAAAGACATGCGAGCCTAGCTAGCAGACGCCGTAAAAGAGAACAGAAGGCTACGGGGTGGCATATTCAGTATGCGTTTGAAATTACCTTCATGTAATGCGGCAATGAAATGAGCTTACAGATTTATGTCTGCAGGTATACTGACTGGCCGCCCCGAAGAGGAAATGTCCAGATCTCAAGGCGATCTGCTACAAGAGCTATCCCAAGTGCACGATCGAGCTCGGAAAGCGACGCGGAGTGTTGCCAAGGCTTTATGGCCATCCGCATCCCCTTCAGGAAGTATGGAGGATCTTGTGAAGCTATTCAAGGGAGCTTGGCGCCGCTTTGGATTATGGAAGATATCGGCTTGCCGAGAAAGCTCACCCGAGGTCTGGGCCATGGTGAAAACGCGGTACACCATACTTGATCCGAATCATATGGCCCGGGTCGTGCCTCGGGGGTCAGATGGGAAAGAAATTCCAGTAAGCTTGGTATATGACCAAGTAAATATAGCCACCAAGTTTTCACAATAGGATTGTAGGTTAGACAACCTATTAGACGGTATAGAGGAAGAAGTGGCTTCTGAGTCCAAGTGACTATGTACTTCAACTGACAGATTTGTCCCTAGCCGAATTGTAAAACGATTGTCACGGCAGAACTTTTCGCTTCCACCTCTGGACCCAAAGGTGCGGAGTGTTTCCGTATACTGAACTGGTAATAAATACCGGGGCATGCGTGGAAACCAGGCGTAGGGGTCATAGTTGCTTGAACAGAAAAGTTGTATCCGGCTAGCTATGTTATATTACCTGTTGATTGTAAGAAACATCTTCCAGAGAGAATAGTTCCGTTAAGGGTTCCTTTCCCTGGGTGAACATGCATTAGTATGCATGCCCGAACTATGATTCAAAAAAATCGCAGTATACATAGTATCTGGGGGTTCGCATTGCAACGAGGGTAAAACATCTTTAGTCCGCTGACCGATTATTCCCTTAAGAATGCTAGCTTTCGGCTTCACCCAGTCTGAGGTACACGTCTGGATGACCCGACTGTAACAATCGCAGAGGTGCTCCCTTTATGCCCTAGCCGAACAAAAGGGAACGTAGGGCATAAGCACATGAGCCAGGCAACCCAGCTTGGCAAAAACTTAAGTCATAAAGGTGCATATAATGGCGAAGAAAAGGTACATATGAGAGAAGGACACATATGTTTGTGAGCTTGATGCTCGAAAAATGATAATAAGCTTATGTAAAAGAAGCCCCCGGGTATTATGGGCGTGTACATTAAAAGATGTGTACCTCATAAGTGTGCGGTCTAGCCGCATAAGAGCTATAGAGTTGAAAAATTTTAAAGAGAGGAAAATGTAAAAAGAAGAACAAGAAAATGAACAATGAGTCCGGCTCTAGGCGTAGAATCTTTGGAGTCTGGCGGCATTTCACGGGTTCGGCTCTAAGCGATTATCTGATGCATCACGCAGGCGGTACACACCTCCAGTGAGAACTTCATCTATAATGAAGGGACCCTCCCATTTGGGTTTGAGTTTGTCCTTTTTCTTTTCTGGCAAGCGTAGAACGAGTTCACCAACATTATAGGTCTTGGCCTGCACTTCTCTGCTTTGATATCTACGAGTTTGTTGTTGATAGAATGCGGAACGGGCTTTTGCAACGTCGCGCTCCTCCTCCAGGGCGTCTAGACTGTCCTGCCGATCAAGCTTGGCTTCTCTCTCTTCGTACATGCGCACTCGAGGTGAGTCATGAATGATGTCACAGGGCAAAACAGCCTCTGCGCCGTACACCATGAAGAATGGTGTGTAACCGGTAGTGCGATTGGGCGTGGTCTGCAGCCCCCAGAATACGGAGTCGAGCTCCTTGACCCAGTGTTTGTCTGATTCTTTCAAAGACCGCACTAGTCTGGGCTTAATGCCGCTCATGATAAGACCATTAGCTCGTTTGACTTGACCATTTGTTTGTGGGTGATAGACGGAGGCATAATCGAGCTTGATGCCCAGGTTAGCACACCAGGTTTTCACTTCGTTGGCTGTAAAATTGGAGCCGTTATCGGTGATGATGCTGTGTGGGACACCATAACGGTGTACGACACGGGATATAAAGTCTATCACCGGTCCGGCTTCGGCCGTTTTAACTGGTTTGGCCCTTATCCACTTAGTGAATTTATCTACCATGACCAGCAGGTATTTTTTCTTATGGCTTCCCCCTTTAAGGGGTCTGACCATATCAAGCCCCCAGACCATGAAAGGCCTAGTAATGGGGATTGTTTGTAGAGCGGTGGGCGGCATATGGCTTTGATTGGCGAAAAGCTGGCATCCTACACAACGTTGGACAGGGTCCTGTGCATCTGCTCGGGCCGTCGGCCAGAAGAAACCGGTACGGAAGGCTTTACTTACAAGGGCCCGAGTGGCCGTGGTGACCGCCGAGACTAGCATGGATTTCGGCCAGGAGCTGCCGTCCCTCTTCCTCAGAGATACATCTTTGAAGGACTCCGGTAGCGCTCTTCTTGTAGAGCTCTCCTTCATGAACCTTGTAGGCTTTCGAACACCGAACGATGCATCGGGCCTCATTCTGATCCTCAGGGAGCTCTCGCCTATTGAGGTAGGCCAAGAAGAGTTTGGTTCATGGGGCAATTACTGCCATTATTAGATGGGCCGATGGTGTTATTTCGGTGGCCGAGCCCCCGATGACATCGGTGTTGTGTTGGGAATCTGGGGGAATAATCTGATCCGGACTAGTGTTGCCACTCTCATCCTGCCACGCCACGGATGGCTTGAAGAGCCTTTCCAAAAAGATGTTAGGCGGGATGGGGTCACGCTTGGCCCCCATGCGAGCAAGGACATCCGTCGCTTGATTACTTTCTCGAGCCACATGATGAAACTCGAGTCCTTCGAACCGGGCTGATATTTTGAGTACATCGTTACGATAGGCCACCGTCTTTGGATCTTTTGCGTCGAAGTCTCCGTTTATTTGGGATATTGCAAGGTTTGAATCCCCGCGCACCTCCAGGCGTTGTATGCCCATGGATACAACCATCTGAAGACCGTGCAATAAGGCCTCGTATTTGGCTGCGTTGTTGGAGTCTGTGTATAATATTTGGAGTATGTATTGAACTGTGTTTCCCATTGGGGACGTTAAGACAACGCCCGCTCCTAAATCGGACATCATTTTAGAGCCATCGAAGTGCATGACCTAGTTGGAATATGTACCGTACTCTTTAGGGAGTTCAGCCTCTGTCCATTCAGCGACGAAGTCGGCCAACGCTTGGGATTTGATGGCTCGGCGTGGTTTGTATGTTATGTCGAATGTCAAGAGCTCAATGGCCCACTTGGCAATCCGGCCTGTAGAGTCGCGGTTGTTTATTATGTCATTGAGTGGTACCTCGGAAGCCACCGTGATCAAGCACTCTTGAAAGTAGTGTCGTAGCTTCCGGGATGCCATGAAGATCGCGTATGCTATCTTTTGGTAATGAGGGTACAGGGATTTGCATGGTGTGAGGACAACGGATACATAGTGTACCGGTTTCTGGAGTGGGAATTTGTGTCCGTCCTCCTCTCGTTCAACGACGAGCACCGCACTCACCACCTGGTGTGTTGCAGAGATGTATAATAACATGGGTTCGCCGATGTTTGGCGCAACCAGGATTGGGTTGCTTGCTAAAAAAGCTTTTATTTCTTCCATTCCGGCCGTTGCCGCGTCCGTCCACTCAAAGTGGTCGGTGCGCCGGAGCAGGCGATATAGTGGCAATGCCTTTTCTCATAACCTGGAGATAAAGCGGCTTAAAGCTGCCACGCACCCGGCTAGTTTTTGGACCTGTTTGAGGTCTGTTGGTGTAGCCAATTGTGAAAAAGCTCGGATTTTGGCTGGGTTGGCCTCAATTCCTCTATTGGAGACGATGAAGCCTAGCAGTTTTCCGGCGGGGAAGCCGAAAACACATTTTTCTGGATAGAGCTTGATGTCATATGTACGGAGGTTGTCGAATGTGAGACGCAGGTCGTCTATTAGTGACTTGACTTCTTAGTTTTGATGACGACGCCATCCACATATGCTTCGACTATTTTGCTGATTTGTTTCTCCAGGCATGTTTGAATCATGCGTTTGTAGGTGGCGTCTGCGTTTTTCGGCCCGAAGGGCATAGTATTGAAGCAGAAAGGCCCATATGGGGTAATGAATGCCGTTGCGGCTTGATCAGATTCCTTCATTTTGATTTGATGGTATCCGGAGTATGCGTCGAGGAAGCACAACGAGTCGTGTCCTGCAGTGGCATCAATGATCTGATCGATGCGGGGGAGTGGGAAGGGCTCCTTAGGGCAGGCCTTGTTGAGGTCTTTGAAATCGACACACAGGCGCTAGGATTTGTCCTTCTTTGGTACCCTCACCAGGTTTTCTAGCTAGTCCGGGTGTTTTATTTCTCTAACGAATCTGGCCTCAATTAACTTGGCTAGCTCCTCCCCCATAGCTTGTCGTTTGGGTTCGGAAAAGCGCCGCAGTGTTTGCTTGACCGCTTGTGTCCCTTCAATATATTGAGACTGTGATCGGCCAACCTGCGTGGGATTCCTTGCATATCTGAGGGATGCCATGCGAATATGTCCCAGTTCCCGCGTAGGAACGTGCGTAATGTGACGTTGATCGTTGGGTCCAGCTGTGCCCCGATGGAAGCTGTCTTCTTAGGGTCCGTTGGGTGAACCTGAAATTTGACTATTTCGTCTGCTGGTTTGAAGGAGGTGGATTTGGGCCGCTTATCAAGAATTACGTTGTCCCTATCCACCGTGGAGCGTAGTGCGGTTAACTCTTCGGCTGCGAGGGCCTCGGATAGTGCCTCGAGGGCCACTGATGCGGTTTTGTTTTCGGCGCGGTGTGCTATGTCCGGATCACTGGCGAGAGTGATAATACCGTTGTGCCTGGGCATCTTGAGCTTCATATACCCGTAATGAGGTATGGTTTGGAAACGTGTGAATGCGTCTCGCCCCAACAGGGCGTGATATCCACTGTTGAAAGAGGCCACTTGGAAGGTTATCTCTTTGGACCGATAGTTCTCCGGCGTGCCGAATACCACGTCGAGCTTAATTTTTCCTGCACATCTTGCTTCTCGACTGGGAATGATTCCTCGAAAGGTCGTATTACTTTGCTCATTGCGGCTTCTGTCTACTTGCATTTTATTGAGCGTGTCCTCGTAGATGAGGTTCATCCTGCTGCCGCCGTCCATGAGCACTTTAGTGAGTCGAAAGCCATCCACAATTGGGTTGAGAACCAAGGCGGCTGGTGCCCGGACTAACCGAATTTTTGGTTCGTCATCGACAGTAAAAGTTATGGCCGTGTCGTTCCAAGGATTTATTGCTGCAACTTGGCAGACTTCGGTGAGGTCACGTAGTGCCCTCTTGCGCCGATTGTTTGAAGCGAAAGTCTCGAAGACCGTCAATACTCTGAGGTCGTCGTTTTCTGGAGAGTACTGCTCCGATGTATTTTGGTGAGGATATCTTTGCCCCTCTTGGCCACTTGCCGGAGTATACAACATGCTCTAAGGCTGTGAGTTGGTTAGGTATCCGGTGTCGTGTGTATTTTGCATGGCTTATAAAGCCATCCTTCAAGAACGATTCCACGTCCCGTAATGGGTTTTATTTTCTTGCCCATGGGGTCGGGTGCACCGCGAGGGTGCATCCTTTTTGCTTGCCCGGGAGATGGTGTGAAGGCTGGTAGTTCACAGCGAGCTGTCTGAGTTTTCCAAGCGCTTTCCATTGTGTAGTATTTCTGTACTATGGTTGCCAAGTCAGCGAAGTATGATACGCAACGGCGGTTGAGGGCGTAGAGGATCCCTTCATCTGTGCAATTATTGCAGAATACTGAAATTGCGTGTGATACTTCAAATTTTTTATTTGGTTTTCAACAAAAACTTTGTTGGATTTGAAGAAGGCCATTTAAATCCTTCCAAAAAAACCTCTCTCTCAAAACTTCTCCCTTGGCAAGGATTTTTACTTTTGATATCTTCTTCAACCCTGGTGTTTGGTTATTAAAAACCTTTCTTCTGATTGTCCCCTTCTCAAATTTATTTTTGGGATTTATTTTATTTTAAAAAAGAGAAAACCCTATGAGTTTTGGGGCTTCTTTCACTTGGAACCATCCATGGTTTTACCATGCCTCATGTGGTAAATCTTCCCAAAATCCCTCCTTCCACTTTGGGGAAATCCAAATGTTCTGTTCCTACAAGTCCAACCCATGTTTGGATTTTATTTCATTTATTTTATCTCCCAAAACAATTCTGTCATTTATTTTAAGCCTAGGTGATTTACAAAGCAAGTACCCAATTCCCTTTTAGTTTTAATCTCAAACCAACTCCTCTGGATAGTCTTTAGCACCCACAACCTAGATCCATCAAGATCCACTCTTCTTCTTTTCAAAATTTTCAAGTTTCAACCTCTGCAAGTTTGGACCAGATTTGTCAAATTTGGTGAAATTCATATCTTCTCTTCTCCAAAAATTCTACCAAAATTCATGCAGCCCCCAGATGCAGTGGGAGGCCACCCCACCAAAAATCAGCTCAAGGAAAATTCCCCACATGCCAAAATCATTTCGTTGAACACATGGCCGACACTGTTACTATGCACTTTCAGAAAGTTCAGATTTTCAGAGAAGTTCAGTGTCGTTTTTCGTCAGAGAGTTGTCACTGAGGGAGTCCGGATTAGGGGGTGCCCGGATAGCCGAACTATCACCGTTGGCCAGACTCCAAGACTATGAAGATACAAGATTGATGACTTCGTCCCGTGTCCGGATGGGACTTTCCTTGGCGTGGAAGGCAAGCTTGGCGATACGGATATGTAGATCTCCTACCATTGTAACCGACTCTGTGTAACCTTAACCTATCCGGTGTCTATATAAACCGGAGGGTTTTAGTCCATAGGACGAACTAAAATCATACCATAGGCTAGCTTCTAGGGTTTAGCCTCCTTGATCTCGTGGTAGATCTACTCTTGTACTACCCATATCATCAATATTATTCAAGCAGGAGTAGGGTATTACCTCCATCGAGAGGCCCAACCTGGGTAAAAACATCGTGTCCCTTGTCTCCTGTTACCATCCGCCTAGACGCACAGTTCGGGACCCCCTACCCGAGATCCACCGGTTTTAACACCGACATTGGTGCTTTCATTGAGAGTTCCTCTGTGCCATCGCCGTCAGGTAGGATGCCACATCCCGTCTTTAAAGACGATACTATCGCCAAAGGAGCCTTGGCCGCTGGCCAGACTCTTCGGCTAGGTGGTTTTCTTATGATCGCCAGTTCGGCTACCGCGTCGACGATGGCCTGTCGAGTCATCGAACCAATCTCCATGTTAATTCGGAACTTGCCGAACAGTTAGATCCGATCGAGCTCTCCTCCGTAAATGAGCTCTTGGATCGCATCGCCGCCCTGGGAGTCGCCACAGACTACGACCGGATCGGGCCTAAAACCGATCTGAGAGAGATCAACTCTCCTGTGTTACCCATCATGTTGCTGTGATAGAGGAGCAATGCGGCGATTCTTCTTCTATCTTAAGGACTAACTACGTCCGGATTCCCGATCCCTCCATGCCGGATTCCCGTAGAGGGACGGATGTCGATCAAGCCCTGAACTTAAAGTCAGGAGGCGGGTTGGACTCATTGGATAACACTCAAAAATCCAAACTTCCGAGTTCGGAAACTTCTCGGCCCCTGGGTCCTAAATTGGACGGGGTTCCGGATCTAGTTTCACCCGCCCACCCAAACACTAGCGATCTCTCTCGAATCTGGCAAGAGCCCGCTGAGACAGTACATCATTACCGGGCCAGATTCCTCCTGGTTTTGAACAGGATAAAGGACTGCCGAGAGGAAGACGAATCCCAATTTTCTGCAATAATTGCACGGACAAGGGAATCCTAAACGCCATAAGTCGTCGCAAAATTACACGCTTTGTTGACTTGGTGACCATAGTACAAAAGTACTTTGCGATGGAGAGCGCCTGGAAAACCGAAAGTAAATTTTGGGATAATCCGGCCCCGAATACATCCCTAGTCCGAAATAAAAGGGCGCATCATCACCAAGCACCTGGGTTAAATACCAAAAAACCAAAACCCCCTAGAGGGTACGGAACCGTACTGGAGGGTTGGCTAAACGGACCCTGCAAAATTCACAACACAGAGGGCGCCACTCCAACTCATAGCATTCGAGCATGTTGGATACTACAGCAGGTGGCCAAAAGTGGCGAAGAGCTTCTAGCTTCAGAACCCCAGCCCAAAGAACACCAAGACGGTGTTAACAGTCTTCGAGACTTTCGCATCAAATAACATGCGAAAACGAACACTCCGCAACCTTGCCAAAGTCTACCAAGTAGCAACAATAAATCCATGGAGTGACACGGCTATTACCTTTAATGCCAGTGATGATCCTAAATTCCGAACAACCCGAGCACCAACCGCATTGGTCCTTAGTCCGATAGTGGACGGCTTTCGCCTTACTAAGGTACTCATGGATGGCGGCAGCGGACTAAACCTCATCTATGAGGAAACCCTCCGAAAAATGGAAATAGACTGGAACCACATTGAGCGAAGCAGCACAACCTTTAGAGGAATAATACCTAGCCGAGAAGCATGCTGCACAGGAAAAATCACACCGACGTAGTGTTCGCTCGCCGGACAATTACAGGCACGAGGAGGTCACATTTCAAGTGGCCCCGTTCAACAGCGGATATCATGCTTTATTAGGACGAGAGGCATTCACAATTTTTCAAGCTATACCCCATTATGGGTACATGAAGCTTAAAATGCCCGGACCTAACGGAATCATCACTCTCGCTAGTGATCCGAACATAGCACTCCGCGCCGAAAACAAGACAGACGCACTAGCCGTCGAGGCACTATCCGAAGCCCTAGCGGCTGAGGAACTCACCGTGATGCGCTCCACGGTGAACATGGACGATGTGACACTTGATAAAAGATCCAAGTCCACCTCTTTTAAACCAGCGGATGAAATAGTCAAATTCCAAGTCCACCCAATGGACCCTGCAAAGACGGCCTCCATTGGGGCACAATTAAGCCCTGATGTAGACGCCAAGACCACGAGAATTTCTACGAGAAAACTGGGACATCTTTGCTCGGCACCTTCGGACATGCCAGAATCCCACGTCGGCTGGCCGAGCACAGCCTAAATATACTAAAAGGATTCAAGCTACCAAACAGGCTCTTCTACGCTTTTCCGAACCCAAGAGATGTGCCATGGGAGAGGAGCTAGCCAAACTTTTGGAAGCCAGATTCATCAGAGATATAAAACATCCGGACTGGCTTGCAAACCTGGTGATGGTACCAAAGAAGGATAAATCCTGGCGCCTATGTGTTGATTTTAAAGACCTTAATAAGGCTTGCCTAAAGGATCCCTTCCCCCTCCCTCGAATTGATCGAATTATTGACGCTACAGCAGGGCATGATTCATTGTGCTTCCTCGACGCGTACTCCGGCTACCACCAAATCAAGATGGCGGAGCCATACCAAGCTGCAACAGCATTCATCACTACATATAGCCCGTTCTGCTTCAACACAATGCCCTTTGGGCTCAAAAACGTCGGCGCAACATATCACAAGATGATTCGTATACATGTCCGCAAACCAGATCGAAAAATAGTGGAAGCATATGTAGATGACGTGGTCGTCAAAACCAAGCACGCCGAAACTCTAGTAGACGACTTGAGGCTCACATTCGACAATCTTGAAAATATGACATCAAGCTCAATCCGGAAAAATGCGTCTTGGCGTTCCAGGTAGGAAAGCTCTGGGCTTCATTGTGTCCAGAGAGGAATTGAAGCAAACCCAGCCAAGATCCGAGCTCACACAATTGGATATTCCAAAAGACCTCAAACAAATACAAAAATTGATGGGATGCGAGCGGCTCTAAGCCGCTTTATTTCCCATTTGGGAGAAAAGGCGTTACCCTTTACCGCCTCCTCCGCCGCACCGAACACTTCGAGTGGATTTGACGCCACGGCCGGACTCGATGAGATAAAAGCCATATTGGCAACAAATCTGGTCCTGGCCGCGCCCAATGCGGGCGAACCAATGCTATTATATATCGCCGCAACACATCAAGTTGTCAGCGCGGTGCTCGTCATCGAACGAGAAACAGACGGACACCGGTTCCCTCTTCAAAAACCGGTTTACTATGTGTCCACTGTCCTAACTCCATGCAAGTCCCAGTACCCACACTATCAAAAGATAGCATACGTGGTGTTCATGGCATCCCGGAAGCTGCGACACTACTTTCAAGAGTGTTCGATAACGGTAGCCTCCGAAGTACCTCTTAATGACATTATGAACAACCGCGACGCGACGGGCCGGATTGCTAAATGGGCCATAGAGCTCCTTCCATTCGACATAACCTACAAGCCACGACTAGCTATCAAGTCGCAGGTTTTGGCCGACTTCATGGCTGAATGGACCGAAGCCGAACTCCCTAAAGAGTATGGCGCATACTCCAATTGGATCATGCACTTTGACGGCTCAAAAATGTTGGCCGGCCTGGGGGCTGGCGTCGTCCTGACGTTCCCAACGGGGACACACGATCCAATACGTCCTTCAGATAATGTATACGGACTCCAACAACGCAGCCGAATACGAGGCCCTTCTGCACGGCCTCCGGATGGCAGTCTCCATGGGCATTCAACGCTTAGAGGTGCACGGGGATTCGAACCTCGCAATATCTCAAATAAATAGAGACTTTGATGCCAAAGATCCAAAAATGGCAGCATACCGCAATGCGGTCCTAAAAATGTCAGCACGGTTCGAAGGGCTCGAATTTCATCATATAGCCCGGGATAACAACCAACCGACAGATATATTGGCACGCATCGGTGCAAAATGTGATGCCGTCCCACCCAATATCTTTCTGGAACAGCTGTTCAAGCCATCCGTACTATGGGAAGGGGAGTCCGGCAATAACAATCCGGACCCAACCGCACTGCCTGACGCTAAACACTCTGACACAACCGGAGGCACTGTCCCCGAGATAACACCCTCCGCTCACAAAATAATGGCGGTTATCGCCCCGTGGACGAAACCATTCCTAGCCTACCTAACTAGGCAGGAACTCCCCGAAGACCAAAATGAGGCTCGCTGCATAGTACGGCGATCTAAAGCCTATAATGTCCATGAAGGAGAGCTTTATAAGAAAAGCACTACCGGAGTCCTTCAAAGGTGTATCTCCGAAGAGGAAGGGCGAAACCTCCTGGCTGAAATTCATGCCGGACTGGGTGGGCACCACGCCGCAGCCCGGGCCCTTGTAGGCAAGGCCTTCCGTACATGATTTTATTGGCCGACAGCCCGGGCAGATGCACATGACTTAGTCCAACGATGCGTCGGTTGCCAGCTTTTTACTAACCAAAGCCACATGCCACCCACCGCCTTAAAACTATACCCATCACCGGCCGCTTATGCGGTGCAGGGGCTTGACATGGTTGGACCCCTTAAGGGAGGAACCCACAAGCAAAAATACCTATTGGTCATGGTGGATAAATTCACCAAATGGATAGAGGCCAAGCTCGTTAAAACGGCGAATCCGGACTGGTGATAGACTTCATATCGGGGTGGTGCACCGTTACGGTGTCCCCACAAAGATTATCATCGCGATAATGGCACCAACTTCACGGCCGATGAGGTCAAATTATGGTGCAAAAACATGGGCATCAAACTCGATTACGCCTCAGTCTATCACCCTCAAACCAACGGTCAAGTCGAGCGAGCAAACGATCTAATCGTGAGCGGTATTAAACCCAGACTAGTGCGGTCCCTCATGGAATCTAACACGCACTGGGTTGAGGAGCTCGACCAGACTGGGGGCTACGGACCACGCCGAATCGTACTACCGGATTCACACCATTCTTTATGGTGTACGGCGCAGAGGCAGTCCTGCCCTGCGACATAATACATGACTCACCTCGCGTGCGCATGTATGAAGAAAGAGAAGCCGAGCTCGATCGGCAGGACAGTTTGGATGCATTGGAGGAGGAGCGCGACGTGGCAAAAGCTCGTTCCGTATTCTATCAACAGCAGGCTCGAAGATATCAAAGCAGGGAAGTACGGGCCAAATCTTATAACGTTGGCGAACTAGTTCTACGCCTCCGGACAAGAAAAAGGACAAACTCAAGCCCAAATGGTAAGGTCCCTTCATCATCGACCAGGTCCTGACCGGCGGAGCATACCGTCTGGGGAACGCATCGGATAACCGACTCGAGTCGAACCCATGGAACGCAGCCCGTCTACGAAGATTCTACCCCTAAGCGCCGGACTCCAAGTTCGTCTCCTTCCTCCGTCCACATTTTCTATTTTTGCTGTCTTTTATTTCTCTCCTTCTTCCTCCTTCTTCTTGAAGCCTCTAGAGGCTCGTTTGCACTTTTTTCAAGATACTTGACGCTTGTCCGCTCATTATATTCGGGGCTTCTTTAATGAAGCTTATTTATACGGCTTCATGCCCAACACATGCGTTAAACTTCCGCATGTACCTTTTATTCACCATTATATGCATCGATATGACTTAAGTTTTGGCCAAGCTGGGTTGCTCGGCTCTGTGCTTACCCCTCACGTTCCCGATTGTTCGGCTAGGTGGTAAAGGGAGCACCTCTGCGATTGTTATCGCCAGTCACCGGATGTGTACCTCAGACTGGGTGAAGCCGAAAGCTAGCGTTCTTAAGGGAATATTCGGTCAGTGAACTGAAAGATGATTTTTAACTATTTACCCATCTGCCCCCAGATGATTTTCTGCTTTCATAGCAGCTTTGCCATGCACTTTAGGGCATGCATCCCAGCGAAAGGAACCCTTAACGGAACTATTCTCCCTGGAAGATGTTTCTTACTACCCATGTAATATAACATAACTAGTTGGGTACTTGTCTGATACAACAATAATGACCCACCCCTACGCCTTGTCTCCATGCATACCCCGGTTCTTATATAACCACGAAGGTATTCGGATACACTCTGGATTATTGGGTCCTGAGGTCGAAGCGAAAAGGTCCGCTATGACAAACGATCTACAATCCGGCTAGAAGACATTTTTTCATGTCATATTTTTACATAGTCAACTCGACTCATTGTATTCTTCCTCAATGCCATCTAATAGGCTATCTAATTTACAATCTTGCTTTGGGAATACTTGGCGGCCAATTCTACTTGGCCGTACACTAAGCTTACTGAGGATCTCCATCCCATCAGGCCCCACAGGTCCGACCTCGGCCATTTGGTTTGGGTCAGCCTTCGTGTACCGCGTCTTTACCATGGCCCAGGCCTCCCTGGCGCCTTGACGGCAGACCGATATCTTCCATAGTCGGAAGCGCCGCCGTGCTCCTTGAAGCCACTCTGCCAGCTCCCCAAAGCCTTCGGGCAGGGAGATAGATGGCCACAAGGCCTGTCCGACGCCTTTCATCACCTGCCGGACTTCGTTAAATGCGGTAGCATAATTCGGGAAGAAGATCACCCAAGAACTGGGCATCTCCTCCTCAGACGACACTGTGAGCAAACCTACATACATGTTTATGTTAGTCGCCTTCCTCGCCAACTCTTTCAAAGTTTGCTCAAGCACTTATCGAAAATGCCTTGACGAAGCCGCCGATTCTCCTTTACGGAGTCAGACAACTGGGCACGAACATACTTTAGTTCCTCACCCAGCTTGGTGTTGGTATCTTGGAGGTTATTTTTCTCCTGCCGCACCCTCGTAAGCACGCTCTCGCCAGCCTTTAGCTGGCGCAAGAGCTGCTGCTTGTCCGGATCTAGTCCGGCGCCATCTGCAATGTTTTTGTCAGATTTACACACCCGCCGCACTTCATAAGCTATTTATCTTTTGAAGCGTATATTACCAGAGGGGGTCTCGTGGCTCCCTCAGAAGCGGCTAGTGCGGCCTCAAGTTGGGCCTTGCACTCTTCAAGCTCCGGGACAGTCGGGTATTCTTTTTGTAAGATCCAAGATAACAAATGATCCTTAAATCAGTTATTCTAACTATTTTAAGTCTCGAGGGCTACTGGCATACATAACTGCCAAATTTCCTTACCCGTATGTCCTTTACATACTGCTCCGTGGCTCTGGCTAGACCATCTTGAGCGGCACGGAGGTGCGAATCTCCCGAATTGAAGGCATTCAAGGCCTCTTGGGAGAAACACGCCACACGAAGAACTGTCCGGGCGGCGCTTTGTGATTCATGGCGCTCTCCACCTCGGAGTTGGTGGCGGACAATTTGTCGGCATCCTTCAGTCGGAGGAGCATCCGACGCACGTCTCATGCTCGCCTCGGCCTCCAGACCCGGCTTTGAAGCCTGGCGGTGAAGGTTCGATTATAACCTCTCCGGACTCGGTCCGTGGCGCTTTTTCTGAAAAGAGCACTAGCGTTAGTACGCCTTCCAGGAATCAATCCTGGGAGTATGGTGACACGCCATACCGTTGCGGCGGAGTTTCGATCCGGACCGCACTTCTTTTTAACTTCTTGAGGCCGCCGCCTTGTTGGTAGCCACGCGGGCTCGGCTTCCTGCCTCGAAGGTATCCCTTGCGAAACACCATTGGTATACGGTGATCGAAAAATAAGCATGGATGTGTCATTATCAGGATTTTGGGACCTCGGTCTCAGTTACCTGTGAGGCTGGAAGTATTCCGGGGTAATCGGCCGTAATGGCAACCAAAGCATTGTCGATGCTAAGTTGGTAGAACACCCCGTCGATCAACTCCACCTTTATATTCGGATCCTCTTCGGAGGCCGGATCGAGGGACCGTTCCGGATCCTCGGGTTGTGGGGGCGGGCTGTGTATCTTCTCGACAGTCCGGCGCAGCCTCGCTGTAAAACCATGAAATGAGATATTTAACCACGGGAACATGGGTTGGACAGGCCACAAAGATGTTTGCTTACCCAGCGAGGATTTTTCAAGAAAACTCCTTGATGGATTGACGCGAGGAAATCCTCCTCCTCCCTTTATACATGGCGGACAAGATCTTCACCAGTTTGGTGACCGATCCCGCCCTTTGCGGCCATGGCGGGTGGCATCGTCCTCCCCGTTGAAGTCCCACATGGGGTGGCCCCTATATTGGAGCGGCTGCACTCCCCTCATAATGCAGATTGCCATGACTCCAGTCATGGTCAATCCGGCATGAGCCAGTAACCTTATTCGGCTCATCAAATAGAGGACATCCCGGTCATTTTCCCTCCGGGGGCTCCGAGGGTGCCAGCTTAGGCGCTTCTTCAGAGGAGTATTGCTGAACTCCGGAAGGCCGATCTGAACAGGATCCGACAGCGGGACGTCCTCCATGTAAAACCATTCCGAAGGCCAGTCTTCGGACGCCTTCTTCGGGGTTCCAGATAGGTATCCGGTCCCGGCGATGCGCCACAGCTCGGCTCCGCCCACTTGATATATTGACCCCTCATAAGAACGGGGTACTAGGCAGAATAATCTCTTCCACAGCCCGAAATGAGCCTCGATGCCCAGGAATAGTTCGCAAAGGGCCACGAAGCCCGCGATGTGCAAAATGGAGGCAGGCGTATGGTGGTGCAACTGGAGGCCGTAGAACTCCAAAAGCCCCCGGAGAAACGGATGGATTGGAAATCCGAGTCCTCTTACTAGATAAGAGATGAAGCATACCCGCTCTCCTTTAGAGGGATCGGGGACACTCTCCGCTTGCTTTCCGCACTTGTAGGTGGCAAGTCCGTCTCGAACCAAAACCATGAAGGCCGGGGGAAGAAATCCCTTGGTCTGGAGTATAACTAGCTCGCTATGCGGGACTGAGCATCTCTCCCAATTTCTGTGCTGAGGCTGGGAGCCTTGAGAGGAGGAGCGCATCGATGTCCATGATGGAATGGGCTTTGGTCGAGGCGCTCCGATGAAAGCTTCATGAAGGGGATGGTGTGACTCAGATCTAGATCCTCGCCTTTTATAGGCAGTTCATTTGCGCAGCTAGGGGGTAAGTGTAAAAATACCACGGCTTTTCGCATTCATTCAAACACGTGGAAGATGGCCATTATTGGGCGTAGAAGCCAAGGAGCGCAGCATTTACCAGAAGCGGACACTATTCGACAAGTATATGGAATTTGGAGAAGAACCCGCCTCGCAATGCCGAAGACAATCAACGCGCCAGACTCATCGTCATTGAAGCCTGGTTCAGGGGCTACTGAGGGAGTCCCGGATTAGGGGTGTCCGGGATAGCGAACTATCACCGTTGGCGGACTCCAAGACTATGAAGATACAAGATTGAAGACTTCGTCCCGTGTCCGGGATGGGACTTTCCTTGGCGTGGAAGGCAAGCTTGGCGTCTGGATATGTAGATCTCCTACCATTGTAATCGACTGTGTAACCCTAACTTATCCGGTGTCTATATAAACCGGAGGGTTTTAGTCCATAGGACGAACAACAATCATACCATAGGCTAGCTTCTAGGGTTTAGCCTCCTTGATCTCGTGGTAGATCTACTCTTGTACTACCCATATCATCAATATTAATCAAGCGGGAGTAGGGTATTACCTCCATCGAGAGGGCCCGAACCTGGGTAAAAACATCGTGTCCCTTGTCTCCTGTTACCATCCGCCTAGACGCATAGTTCGGGACCCCCTACCCAAGATCCGCCGGTTTTGACACCGACAGTCACCGATCAATAGTGCGCCCTGGCGCGTTGCGCACGGCCTCTCCTCGCTGGCCAGAGCACCGCACGCCCCCTTGGACGGGTGCAGGTTTCGGTGGCGGCGAGCATCGCCAACGCCGGCAGCTTCTGCGGCGGCAGAGCCACCCGTGGCAGCCAGCGAGAGCCCGTGCCAGCTCGCTAAGCCGTCCGGCGCCGCCCAACGCTCCCTTTCCCTCCGCGTGGCCTCGCGCACGCCAGTGCACCCCGCAGCACCGTCGCCGTGGCCCGGCAAGCACAGGCGCCCTACGCGGCCGACGGGCCGCGCCCATTCCGTCGAACCCACCCAGAGCACCTAATCCGAACTTCGTTTAGCGCCTAAACGGAACCGGTGGAACTCCACATTGACGCCCAACTCCCTAAACTCCCGACCAAGCTCTGCGCGCCGTAACCATCGCCGGAGATCTCCGTTCCACGACCACGCCTCGGATCACCTATAAAGGAAGCCCCGAGCTCGTTCTCGAGCACGCACCACCACTGCACCTCACCAACACCCGCCAGGGCCACTAGGAGGACCTCGAGGAGGTCTCCTCCCCCAACTCCAGCCGCCTCGATCCGCCTCGGCCACCATCTCGATCCACTCCGGTGAGACCATCCCCGACGCCCAAACCTCGTCAGTAACCTCCTCGAGCACCCAGTGAGCTAACCCAAGACTTGATTTGACCTTCGCAGCCCTCCCCGGCGAGATCCAACTCCACCCAAGCCGTCGTCACGGAGCTGTGGCGCCCGTCGACGTAGTGCTCGCCGGCGACCACCACCACCACTCACAGACGCGGAAGGTCACGCTGAGCACGTAGGTAATGCCCGATCCCCCTGCCTCGCTGTGGATTACCGCCGGCGACCACCGCAGCTCTCGGGCGCCGACGAGCTTTGTTTTTCCCCGTTTGAAAATTTAAACCTGATGGGTGGGACCCGCCCGTCAGCCTCTCTGTTCTTTTTTTTCGAACCGTTTTCTGAAAACGTATTCGGGCAAATACGCTTTCAGTATGAAACGTTTTTCTGGTCTTTTCTGTTCAGCCCCCTGAGAAGTTTCTGTTTCATTACAGAAAGGTCCCTGGATTAAAACCCTTATAACTTTTAAAAAGAAAAGGATTTTTGATTGATTCTTTTTCTGTCCTCTTTAAAATTTTGTCTAGTGTTTTATCATATTTATTTGAAAAATATTTGGAATATTTTTGTGCATCTCACGATATTTACGATAGTGCGTGTATTTCTGTATACCGTAGATACCAGAGGAGGTGACGGAACCACGAACTTCACCGAGCTAGACTCCGACTACTCTGAACCAGGCAAGCATGTTTGAACTTTTGATATGATGAGTGTCTTGGCATGTTTGCATCAAGTAGTTCCATGGCATGTTTTTGAGCATCTCGATGAAGGTTATATTACATGAAAAGTTGAGGCAAGTGAGTTTCGAAAGTCCATAAGTGGTTGGATATGAGTTTGCATGGCCATGAGATGGCATGAGAGTGGGTAAGATAGCAATGTTGTAGCATGCCAATCTTATGCCAGACCATTTGACCCAGTGTCAACATGAGTCAGTCCAGTTCCGTCTGCTTTCCCCTTTCCGTACTACCACATGTTTTCCATAAGGGATATGGCTTAGTAAGTTGCAAACCGTTTTCTGGTACACACCAAATCGAGAGGCGGGATGAGGGTTCCATGGCCTGGATTAAAGCCTATCATCCGGTCGGGGGCATGGGTGTTTCCGGTTGGGACCGAGAGGGGGGCACCCCTTAGAGCGCGCGTATATAAATTTGATCCCATGCTATTCGAGATTGTGATCTCCCCATCTCAAAGTTTTTTTCTTGAACGCTGTCTAGGGTGATTCCTGGCATCGTGAGGTGGGATGGGTGTGTACTGGTTAGATTTGTTTCTTCCGAAATACCATAAACGGAACTAGTCTTTCGTGACTACGGAAATCCGTTGGCTGTGGGTAATTTAGTACAAACTCTGCAGAGTCAAAAATCCTTGAAAACATCTTATCCATGTCCAAGTACCGTGTTCATCTTATCTTGTCAAGTATCAGTCTCGGTGACAGAAACTCCAGAGAACCACATGAGTGTTAAGTCCGGTTAAATATTTATTCCTATGGATGGACTAACCCGTTTATTATCATGTGTTGAATATTTTTCTATGAGCATTATTCTTGCAAGTTTAACAGATATGAATAATGAATTTAAGCCCTTTCTGCGATGTCGCTCAGACGTCCGACTGTGGCACGCATATTATTTACTTTCAATATAAGCCCTTTCTGCGATGTCGCTCAGACATCCGACTGTGGCACGCATATTATTTACTTTCAATATAAGCCCTTTCTGCGATGTCGCTCAGAAGTCCGACTGTGGCACGCATATTATTTACTTTCAATATAAGCCCTTTCTGCGATGTCGCTCAGACGTCCGACTGTGGCACACATATTATTTACTTTCAATATAAGCCCTTTCTGCGATGTCGCTCAGACGTCCGACTGTGGCACGCTTGTTATTTTACCTTGGATATAAGCCCTTTCTGTGATGTCGCTCCGACGTCCGGTATGTACGTATCTCTATTACTTTCAATGTAAGCCCTTTATGTGGTGTCGCTTAGACGCCCATCGCTTGACATGATTTATTTATTTGTTCACCCTTCGAGGCGCCGCTTGGACACCGATCGGTTTTCGATTATTTTGTGGATTTCGGGAGGACTACCGCCTGACTTCCTTATTACTATAAAATGTTGTGCAAGTTCATCATTTGAATGTACATTACTTATTGCTCATGGCCCATTCATGCATGCATTTGTTATATCTTATGTCCGAACTGTCTTGCGAGTACTTTCAAAGTACTCACCTGGCTTGTTGATTTGGCCAGATCTCGACGAAGGCGATCTCATGGATGAAGAGTTCAATAAGCGAGTCCGACGCCTAGAGGAGTCCCAGTCAGTCTCGTGCGACCCTGGATTTGGTCACTGTGTTATATCCGCTTCCGCTACCCAAATAAATTCATCGAGCCTCACCTCGACGCTCGATGAGCCGCCAGTTTAGGAGTCATATTACCCACTTCACTGTGTTATTCCACCACCACTTTACCTCGAGTCAGTAGTATGCCACCACACCATTGTGTCACATCCGCCATTATGTTTAATTATTGGCGTGCTTGTAATAAATGCTTGAGCACCCCAGCTCGACCATGTAATATATTCTAATGCTACTGGCTTATTGTATCAAGATTTTGTCTACCAGTCAGGAGGATTTTTTCCTCGTACTGGACTCAAAAGGTCGGTTTCTCAATAAGCATTTTATTGGAAAACCGGTCGTGACATTGCGTCCTCGTCGCGGCAACCTTTAATCCTGTCCTTGAGAAGGAGGAATCTGGCCCAAAAGTGATGGACCGTTTCCTCAGGCTGCTGCCGTACGTACATGAGGTCGTAAATATCCGGGGGACCGAATTTGCTTGGCGAATATTGTTCGTGGTGGGTGGGTGGCGCTAAATCCGAAGCCTAACCCACTGTGGAGTCCAGAGTTTGAAAAAATTCCGAGCTCAATAGTTCGGGCTCCGGGATGTCCAATGATTCTCTAGGCTTAACGCTCGATTCTAAGTTCGGAGGACTGGGGGTGTCACCACGCACACGGGTATCCGGCTCTTCGAGCTCGGAGACCTGAACATAGCTTGTTTTTAGCGTAGGGGAAGAGTTTTTGTTGTTTTGCTCCTCTATGACCGCTATCTGATGGGTGATCGGCGGAGATTTGATTTCTCTCTGATTGGGTTTAAGCCCAATCCGATCATAGTCTGTAGCGACCCGCAGGGCGGTGATGCGATCCAGGAGTTTGTTTAAAGATGACAAATCCGCCGGATCCATCCGTTTGGAGTGTTCGGGGCCAACACGGAGACGATTTTTGATGACTTGAGAGGTCATTGTCGGTGTCAAAACCAGCGGATCTCGGGTAGGGGGTCCCAAACTGTGCGTCTAGGCGGATGGTAACAGGAGACAAGGGACACGATGTTTTTACCAAGGTTTGGGCCCTCTCGATGGAGGTAAAACCCTATTCCTGCTTGATTAATATTGATGATATGGGTAGTACAAGAGTACATCTACCACGAGATCAGAGAGGCTAAACACTAGAAGTTAGCCTATGGTATGATTGTTGTTCGTCCTACGGACTAAAATCCTCCGGTTTATATAGACACCGGAGAGGGCTAGGGTTACACAGAGTCGGTTACAATGGGAGGAGATCTACATATCCGTATCGCCAAGCTTGCCTTCCACGCCAAGGAAAGTCCCATCCGGACACGGACGGAAGCCTTCAATCTTGTATCATCATAGTCCAGGAGTCCGGCCGAAGGTTATAGTTCGGCTATCCGGACACCCCCTAATCCGGGACTCCCTCAGTAGCCCCCGAACCAGGCTTCAATGACGATGAGTCCGACGCGCAGATTTGTCTTCGGCATTGCAAGGCGGGTTCTTCTCCAAATTCTGTGTACCTATTGAATAGTGTCTGGCTTCTCGTGAATATTGTGCTCCTTGGCTTCCACGCCCAATAATGGCCGTCTTCCACGTGTCAAACGAATCACGAAAAGCCAGGGTGTTTTTACATTTACCCCCTAGCTGCGCAAATGAGCTGCCTATAAAAGAGACGAAGATTCAGATCCGAATCACACCATCTTCCCTTCGCGAGCGTTCATCGGAGCGCATCCGACAGAAACCCATTCCATCATGGCCAGTCGACGCAGCTCCTCCTCTCGCCCTCCCAGCCCTCAACCTGGAAATTGGGAGAGATGTTGAGTCCCGCACAGCGAGCTAGTGACGCTCCAAACCAAGGGATTTCTTCCCCCAGCCTTCATGGTCCCGGTTCGAGCCGGACTCGCCACCTATAATGGCGGAAAGCAGGCGGGGAGCGTCCCTAATCCCTCCATAGGAGAGCGGGTATGCCTAGTCCCTTATCTGATAAGAGGGCTCGGATTTCCAATTCATCCGTTTCTCCGGGGGCTTCTGGAGTTCTACGGCCTCCAGCTGCACAACCTTACGCCTGCCTCCATATTGCATATTGCGGGCTTCGTAGCCCTTTGTGAGCTGTTTTTGGGCATCGAGGCTCATTTCGCGCTGTGGAAGAAGCTGTTCTGCCTTGTGCCCTGTTCTCAGGAGGGGTCGATATATCGAGTGGGTGGAGCCGAACTATGGCGCATCGCCGGGACCGGATATCTATCCAGAACCCCAAGGAAGGCGTCCGAAGACTGTCCTTCAGAATGGTTTTATATAGAAGATGTCCCCTGCGGACCTGTTCGGATCGGCCTCCCGAGTTCAATAATGCTCCCTTGAAGAAGCGCCTAAGTCAAGGCGTCCACGGAGCCCTCGAGAGGAAAATGACAAGGACGCCCGAGGAGTCCCGAATAGGGGGTGTCCGGACAGCGGACTATGACCTTTGGCCGGACTCCTGGACTATGAAGATACAAGATTGAAGACTTCGTCCCGTGTCCGGATGGGACTTCCCTTGGCGTGGAAGGCAAGCTTGGCGATACGGATATGTAGATCTCCTACCATTGTAACCGACTTTGTGTAACCCTAACCCTATTCGGTGCCTATATAAACTGGAGGGTTTTAGTCCGTAGGACGAACAACAATCATACCATAGGCTAGCTTCTAGGGTTTAGCCTCTACGATCTCGTGGTAGATCTACTCTTGTACTACTCATATCATCAATATTAATCAAGCAGGAGTAGGGTTTTACCTCCATCGAGAGGGCACGAACACAGGTAAAAACATCGTGTCCCTTGTCTCCTGTTACCATCCACCTAGACACACAGTTCGGGATCCCCTACCCGAGATCCGCCGGTTTTGACACCGACATTGGTGCTTTCATTGAGATTTCCTCTGTGTCGTCGCCGTCAGGAAGGATGCCTCATCCCGTCTTTAAAGACGGCACTGTCGCTAAAGAAGCTTTGGCTGTCGGGCAAACTCTCCGGCTAGGCGGTTTTCTTATGACCGCCTGTTCGGCCGCCGCTCCGACGATGACTTCTTGGGTCATCGAAAGCAATCTTCACGTTGTCTCGGAGCTCGCCGAGCAGTTAGATCCGATGGAGCTCTCTTCCTTAAACGACCTCTTGGATCGCGCCATATACAGGAGTTGCTCTGAGACTATGATCAGATTGGGCCTAAACCCGATCTCGAGAGATTAACTCTCCTAGGTTACCCACCACGTTCTTGTGGTAGAGGAACAATACGGCGACCCTTCTTCTATCTTAAGGACTAGCTACGTCCCGAATCTCGATCCCACCATGCCGGATTCCCGCGGAGGAGAGGACGTCACGCAAGCCCTGAACCTAAAGTCAGGCAGCGGGCTAGATTCATTGGACAACATCCAAGAATCCAAGCTTCCAAGTTCGGAAGCTCTTTGGCCCTTAGGTCTCAGATTGGGCGCGGTTCTGGATTTAATTCCACCCGCCCACCCTAACATAAGCGACCTATCTCAAATTTGGCAAGAGCCCGCAGAAACAGTACACCATTACTAGGCCAGATTCCTCCTGGTTATGGACAGGATAAAGGACTGCCGCGAGGAGGACGCAATCTCATTCTTATGCAATAATTGCACGGACAACGGGATCCTCAACACTATAAGTCGCCGTGACATTACACGCTTTGCCGACTTGGCGTCCATAGTATGAAAGTACTGTGCGATGGAAAGCGCCTGGAAAACCGAAGCAAGATTTTGGGACAATCCGGCCTTGAACACAACCTCGGTCCGAAATAAAAGGGTGCACCATCGCCAGGCACCTGGGTTAAATACCAAAAAGAAAAAACCCACTATAGGGCATGGAATCGCACTGGAGGGATGGCTCAATGGATCCTGTAAAATTCATAGTACAGAGGGCGCCACTCCAACTCATAGCCTTAGAGCATGTTGGATACTACGGCAGGTGGCCAAAAGTGGCGAAGAGCTTCTAGCTCTAGAGCACCAGCCGAGGATACCAGTACGGTATTAACAGTCTTCGAGACTTTCGCATCAAATAATATGCGGAAACGAACACTCCATAGCCTTACCGAAGTCTACCAAGTAGCAACAATAAACCCATGGAGTGACACGACTATTACCTTTAATGCCAGTGACAAACCTAAATTCCGAACAGCCCGAGCACCTGCCGCATTGGTCCTCAGTCCGATAGTGGACGGCTTTCACCTTGCCAAGATACTCATGGACGGCGGCAGCGGATTGAACCTCATTTACGAGGAAACCCTTTGAAAATGGAAATAGACTGGAGCCGCATTGAGCGAAGCAGCACAACCTTTAGAGGAATAATCCCCAGTTGGGAAGCACGCTGTACAGGAAAAATCACACTGGATGTGGTGTTTGGCACGCCGGATAATTACAGGTCCGAGGAATTCACGTTCCAAGTGGCCCCGTTCAGCAGCGGATACCACGCTCTATTAGGGCGAGAGTCATTCACAATTTTTCAAGCTATACCCCATTATGGGTACATGAAGCTCAAAATGCCCGGGCCCAACGGACTCATCACTCTTGCTAGTGATCCGGACATAGCACTGCTACCGAAAATAAGACCCAGACCGGCCCTTGAGGCACTATCCGAAGCCCTAGCGGCCGAGGAACTCACTGCGCTGCGCTCCACGGTGAATAGGGACGACGCGATACTCGATAAGAGATCCAAGTCCACCTCCTTCAAACCAGCGGACGAAATACTCAAATTCCAAGTCCATCCAACGGACCCTACAAAAACGGCCTCCATCGGGGCACAATTAAATCCTGATGTAGATGCCGCATTAAGAGAATTCCTACGCGAAAATTGGGACATTTTTTGCATGGCACCCCTCAGATATGCCAGGAATCCCACGCCGGCTGGCCGAGCACAGCCTAAACATCCTAAAAGGGTTCAAGCTACCAAACAGGCTCTTGGCGTTTCTCCGAACCCAAGAGACAGGCCATGGGAGAGGAGCTAGCCAAACTATTGGAGGCCGGATTCATCAGAGATATAAAACATCCGGACTGGCTAGCAAACCTGGTGATGGTACCAAAGAAGGACAAATCATGGCGCCTATGCGTCGATTTCAAGGACCTCAACAATGCTTGCCCAAAGGATCCCTTCCTCCTCCCGCATTGATCAAATCATCGGCGCTACCGCGGAGTTTCCACGATTCATTGTGTTTCCTCGACGCATACTCCGGCTACCACCAAATTAAGATGGCAAAGCCTGACCAAGCCGCAACGGCATTCATCGCTCCATACGGCCCATTCTGCTTCAACACAATGCCCTTCGGGCTCAAAAACGCCAACATATATATCAGCGCATGATTCGGACATGTCGGCAAACCAGATCGGCAAAACAGTGGAGGCATACGTAGACGATGTGGTCATCAAAAGCAAGCATGTCGAAACTCTAGTAGACGACTTGAGGCTCACATTCGATAATCTCCAAACATATGACATCAAGCTCAACCCAGAAAAATGCGTTTTCGGTGTACCAGCCGGAAAGCTCTTGGGCTTCATTGTATCCGGTAGAGGAATTGAAGCAAACCCAGCCAAGATCCGAGCTCTGTCACAATTGGATATCCCAAAAGACCTCAAACAAATACAAAAATTGACTAGATGCATGGCGGCTCTAAGCCGCTTTATCTCCCGTTTGGGAGAAAAGGCATTACCCTTTATCGCCTCCTCCGGCCTTGGAACACTTGGTGGGCCGGATGTCACCACGGCCGGACTGGAAGAAATAAAAGCCATATTGGCAACAAACCCGGTCCTGGCCGCGCCCAACATGGGCGAACCAATGCTATTATACATCACGGCAACTCATCAAGTTGTAAGCGTGGTGCTCGTTGTTGAACGGGAAACGGACGGACACAAGTTCCCCCTTCAAAAACCAGTTTACTACGTGTCCACTGTCCTAACTCCATGCAAGTCACGGTACCCGCATTATCAAAAGATAGCGTATGTAGTGTTTATGGCATCCCGGAGGCTGTGACACTACTTTCAAGAGTGTTCAATAACAGTAGCCTCCGAAGTACCCCTTAACGACATTATAAACAACTGCGACGAGCCGGATTGCCAAATGGGCCATTGAGCTCCTCCCGTTCGACATAACCTATAAGCCACGGAGAGCTATTAAGTCGCAAGTTTTGGCCGACTTCATCGCCGAATGGACCGAAGCCGAACTCCCTAAAGAGTACGACGCATATTCCAACTGGATAGTGCACTTCGACGGCTCCAAAATGTTGGCTGGCCTGGGAGCCGGCGTCGTTCTGACGTCCCCAACCAGAGATACAGTTCAATACGTACTCCAGATAATGTATATGGACTCCAACAACGCAGCCGAATACGAGGACCTTCTACATGGTCTCCGGATGGCAGTCTCCATGGGCATTCAACGCCTAGAGGTGAGCGGGGATTCGAACCTCGCGATACCCCAAATAAATGGAGACTTTGAGTTCAAGGATCCGAAAATGGCAGCCTATCGCAATGCCATCCTAAAAATGTCAGCTCGGTTTGAGGGGCTTGAATTTCACCATATAGCCCGGGATAACAACCAGGCAGCAGACGTGTTGGCACGCATCGGCGCAAAGCGCGATGCTGTCCCCCGAACATCTTCCTAGAGAGGCTGTTCAAGCCATCCGTATTATGGGAGGGAGAGTCCGGAAATAACAACCCGGACCCAACCGCACTGCCCCACACCGAACATTCTGACACAGTTGGTGGTTCTACCAACGAAATAACACCCTCAACCCACGTAATAATGGCAGTCATTGCCCCGTGGACAGAACCATTCCTAGCCTACCTAACCAGGCAGGAACTTCCCAAGGACCAAAACGAGGCCCGCTGCATAGTGCGGCGATCTAAAGCCTATAAAGTCCACAGGGGAGAGCTTTATAAGAAAAGCACAACCGGAGTCCTTCAAAGGTGTATCTCCGAAGAGGAAGGGCGGAATCTTCTGGCTGAAATTCATGCCGGACTCGAAGGGCACCACGCCGCAGCCCGGGCCCTTGTAGGCAAGGCCTTCTGTACATGATTTTATTGGCCGACGGCCCGGGCAGATGCTCAGGACTTAGTCCAACGATGAGTCGGATGCCAGCTCTTTGCTAATTAAAGCCACATGCCACCCACCGCCCTCAAAACGATACCCATCACCTGGCCCTTTGCGGTCTGGGGGCTTGACATGGTCGGACCCCTTAAAGAGGGAACCCATAAGCAAAAATACCTACTGGTCATGGTGGATAAATTCACCAAATGGATAGAGGCCAAGCCTGTCAAGACGGCTGAATCCGGACCGGTGATAGACTTCATATCAGGGGTCATACACCGTTACGGTGTCCCCCACAACATCATCACTGATAACAGCACGAACTTTACGGCCGACGAGGTCAAACTCTGGTGCAAAAACATGGGCATTAAGCTAGACTACGCTTCAGTCTATCACCCTCAAACTAACGGTCAAGTTGATTGAGCAAATGGTCTAATTATGAGTGGCATCAAACCCAGATTAGTGCGGTCCCTCAAGGAATCTAACACGCCTTTGGGTAGAGGAGCTCGACTCCGTACTCTGGGGGCTGCGGACCACTCCGAATCGCACGACCGGATTCACACCATTCTTTATGGTATACGGCGTAGAGGCAGTTCTGCCCTGCGACATAATTCATGACTCACCTCGCGTGCGCATGTACGAAGAGAGAGAAGCCGAGATCGATCGGCATGACAGTTTGGACGCCTTGGAGGAGGAGCGTGACGTTGCAAAAGCCCGTTCCGCATTCTATCAACAACAGGCTCGAAGATATCAAAGCAGAGAAGTACGGGCCAAAACTTACAATGTTGGCGAGCTAGTTCTATGCCTGCCGGACATGAAAAAGGACAAACTAAAGCCCAAACGGGAAGGTCCCTTTATCATCGACCAAGTCCTGACCGGTGGAGCGTACCGTCTGTGAGATACATCGGATAACCGACTCGAGCCGAACCCATGGAACGCAGCCCGTCTCTGAAGATTCTACGCCTAGTGCCGGATTCTGAGTTCGTCTCCTTCTTCTGTCCATATTTCACATTTTAGCTGTCTTCTATTTTTCTCCTTCTCCCTCCTTTTTCTTTCCAGCCTTTGAAGGCTCGTTAGCGCATTGTTCGCTTTACACTTGGCGCTTATCCGTGCTCATTGTACACAGGGGCTTCTTTTACAGAAGCTTATTTATAAGGGCTTCATGCCCAATACATGTGTCACACTTCCGCATGTACCTTTTATTCACCATTATTTGCATCGATATGACTTAAGTTTTGGTCAAGCTGGGTTGCCTGGCTCCTGTGCTTGCCCCTACGTTCCTGATTGTTCAGCTAGGTGGTAAAGGGAGCACCTCTGTGATTGTTACTGCCGGGTCAGCCGGATGTGTACCTCAGACTGGGTGAAGCCGAAAGCTAGCGTTCTTAAGAGAATATTGATTCGGTGAACAAAAGAAGATTTCTTACCTATTTATTTATCTGCTCCCGGATGTTTTACGCTTTTTTTGCAGTCGGACATGCACTTTAGGGCATGCCTCGAGGAAAGGAACCCCTAACAGAACTATTCTCCATGGAAGATGTTTCTTACTAACCATGTAATATAACATAACTAGTTGGGCACTTATGCGATAAAGCACTAATGACCCCTACGCTTTGGTCTCCACGCATGCCCCGGGTTTTATATAGCCGCGAGGATATTCGGACACACTCCAGACTATTGGGTCCCGAGGTTGAAGCGAAAAGGTCCGCTATGACAAACAATCTACAATCCGGCTAGAAGGCATTTTACATGTCACCTTAAATTACATAGTCAATTTGATTGATTGTATTCCTCTTCAATGCCATCTAACAGGCTGTCTAGTTTACAGTCCTGCTGGGAATACTTTGCGGCCAATTCTACATGGCCGTACACTAAGCTCACGAGGATCTCCTTCCATCAGGCCCCACAGGTCCGACCTCGGCCATGTGGTTTGGGTCAACCTTTCCGTGTATCAGCGTCTTCACCATGGCCCGAGCCTCCCTGGCGCCTTGACGGCAGGCCGATATCTTCCATAATCGGAGCGCCGCCACGCTCCACGAGCTGTCTGCAAGCTCCCAAGGCCTTCAGGCAGGGAGACAGATGGCCACAAGGCACAGGCGGCGCCTTTCATCACCTGCCGAACTTCGTTAAATGCGGTTGTAAACTTCGGGAAGAAGGTCACCCGTAGAACCGGGCATTTCCTCTGCAGGACGGCCTGTGAGCTTACCTACAGACATAACTCTGTTAGCCGACTTCCTCGCTGAACTCTCTTTTCAAAGTTCGTTTAAGCACTTACTAAAAATGCCGCGTCGAAGCCGTCGATTCTCCTTAACGGTCGGACATTTGAGCACGAACATCTTTTAGTTCCTCACCCAGCTGGGTGTTGGCATCTTGGAGATTATTTTTCTCCTGCCTCACCCTCGTAAGCACGCTCACGCCGGCCTTTAACCGGCGCAAGAGCTGTTGCTTGTCCGGATCTATCTTGGCGCCATCTGCAATATTATTATCAGATCTATATACACGCCGCACTTCATAACATACTTATCTTTTAAAAGCGTATGTTAGTAGAGGGGGTCTCTTTGGCTTCCCACAGCGGCTTGTGCGGCCTCAAGTTGGGCTTTGCACTCTTCAAGCTCTGGGACAGTTGGGTATTCATTTACGTAAGATCCTGCACAATAAATGATCCTTAAATCAGTTATTCTAACTATTTCAAGTCTCGGGACTCTTGGCATATATAAGCTGTTAAATTTCCTCACTCGTATGTCTTTTACATACTGCTCCGTGGCTCTGGCTAGACCATCTTGAGCGGCATGGAGGTGCGCATCTCCCGAATTGAAGGCGTTCAACGCCTCTTGGGAGAAACATGTGTCACGAAGAATTGTCCGGCGGCGCCTGTGATTCCTGGCACTCTCCACCTCGGAGTTGGTGGCGGACAATCTGTCGGCATCCTCTGTCGGAGGAGCATCCGGCGCACGCCTCTTGTTTGCCTCTGTTTCTGGGCCTGGCTTTGAAGCCTGGCTGGCGGAGGCTCGATTGGCAACCTCTCCGGATATAGTCCGTGGCGCTCTTTTCTGAAGAGAGCACAGGCGTTAGTATGCCTTCTGAGTAAAACACGGGAATAAGGTGACACGCCATACCGTTCTTGGCGCTTCAATCCGGACCGCACTTCTTTTAGCTTCTTTGGCACGTCGCCTTGTTGGCTAACCGCATGACTCGGCCTTCAGCCTCAAGGGCTCCCCCTGCAAAACACCGTTGGTGTACGGTGATCACAAATAAGCAAGGATGAATTATTCTCAACGTATTGGGGCTTCGATCTCCATTACCTGCGAGGCTGGAAGTATTCCGGGGTAATCAGCCGTAATGGCAACCAGGGCATTATCAATGCTCAGCTGGTGAAATACCCCATCGATCAACTCCACCGATATGTCCGGATCCTCTTGGGAGGCCGGATCGAGGAACCGTTCCGGATCTTCGGGTTGTGGAGGCAGGCTGTTTATATGGATTGGAGTAGGGTTTACGGCCTGGCGCAGTTCCTGCGTAGAAATCACAAAATGAGATACTTGACTATGGGAATATGGATCGGATGAGCAAAAAGAAATGTCCGCTTACCCAGCTTGGAGGATTGTTCATAGAAAACCCGTCCTGTGGGTTGACGCGAAGAAATTCCTCCTCTTCTCCTTTGTACAATGCGGACAAGATCTTCATCAGATCGGCGACCAATCCCGGCCCCTTACGGCCATGGCGGGTGGCATGTTCCTCCCCGTTGAAATCCCACATGGGGTGGCCTCTATACTGGAGTGGCTGCACCCCCCGCATAATGCATGTGGCCATGACCCCGATCACGGTCAGTCCGGAATGAGCCAACAACCTTATTCGACTCATTAGGTAAAGGACGTCCCTATCATCTTCCCTCTGAGGGCTCCGTGGACGCCAGATTAGGCATTTCTTCAAAGGAGCATTACTGAACTCCGGGAGGCCGATCCGAACAGGGTCCAGCAGGGGGACATCTTCTATATAAAACCATTCCGAAGGCCAGTCGGACGCCTTCTTCGGGGTTCCGGATAGATATCCGGTCCCGGCGATGCGCCATAGTTCGGCTCCGCCCACTTGATATATCGACACCTCCTGAGAATGGGGTACGAGGCAGAACAACCTCTTCCACAGCGCGAAATGAGCCTCGATGCCCAAAAATAGCTCGCAAAGGGCCACGAAGCCCGCAATATGCAGAATGGAAGTAGGCGTAAGGTTGTGCAACTGGAGGCCATAGAACTCTGTGAGCCCCGGAGAAACGGATGAATTGGAAATCCGAGCCCTCTTATCAAATAAGGGACAAGGCATACCCGCTCTCCTTGGGAGGGACTGGGGACGCTCTCCGCTTGTTTTCCGCCCTTATAGGTGGCAAGTCCGGCTCGAACCGGAACCATGAAGGCTTGGGGAAGAAATCCCTTGGTTTGGAGCGTCACTAGCTCGTTGTGTGGGACGGAGCATCTCTCCCAATCCCCGGGCTGAGGACTGGGAGGGCAAGAGGAGGAGCCGCGTCGACTGTCCATGATGGAATGGGTTTCTGTCAGATGCGCTCCGATGAAAGCTCGCGAAGGGAAGATGATGTGATTCGGATCTAGATCCTCGTCTCTTATATAGGAAGCTCATTTGCGCAGCTAGGGGGGTAAATGTAAAAATACCCTTGCTTTTTGCATTCGTTCAACACGTGGAAGATGGCCATTATTGGGCATGGAAGCCAAGGAGCGCGATATTTATGAGAAGCCGGACACTATTCAAACAGGTACACAGGATTTGGAGAAGAACCCGCCTTGCAATACCGAAGACAATCTACGCGCCAGACTCGTTGTCATTGAAGCCTGGTTCGGGGGCTACTGAGGGAGTCCCGGATTAGGGGGTGTCCGGACAGCCGGACTGTGACCTTTGGCCGGACTCCTGGACTATGAAGATACAAGATTGAAGACTTCGTCCCGTGTCCGGATGGGACTTTCCTTGGCGTGGAAGGCAAGCTTGGCGTCACGGATATGTAGATCTCCTACCATTGTAACCGACTGTGTAATCCTAACCCTATTCGGTGCCTATATAAACCGGAGGCTTTTACTCCGTGAGGGACGAACAACAATCATACCATAGGCTAGCTTCTAGGGTTTAGCCTCTACGATCTCGTGGTAGATCTACTCTTGTACTACCCATATCATCAATATTAATCAAGCGTGAGTAGGGTTTTACCTCCATCGAGAGGGCCTGAACCTGGGTAAAAACATCGTGTCCCTTGTCTCTTGTTACCATCCGCCTAGACGCACAGTTCGGGACCCCCTACCCGAGATCCGCCGGTTTTGACACCGACAACGTCCTTTACCTGATGAGCCGGATAAGGTTGTTAGCTCATTCCGGACTGACCATGACCGGGGTCATGGCCACATGCATTATGCGGGGGGTGCAGCCGCTTCAGTATAGAGGCCACCCCATGTGGGATTTTAATGGGGAGGATGATGGCACCCGCTGCGGTCGTAAGGGGCCGGGATCGGTTGCTGCTCTTACGAAGGCCTTGTCCGCATTGTACAAGGGAGAAGAGGAGGAGTTCCTCCGCGTCAATCCACATGACGGATTTCCTATGTACAATCCTCCAAGCTGGGTAAGTGGACACTTCTTTTTGCCCATCCGTTCCATGTTCCCATAGTTGAGTACCTTATCTTGTGATTTCGACGCAGGAATTGCACCGGGCCGTGAAGGATATAAACAGCCCTCCACCACAATCCGAGGATCCGGAACGGTCCCTCGATCCGGCCTCCCAAGAGGATCCGGACATATCCGTGGAGCTGATCGATGCGGTATTTTACCAACTGAGCATCGACAATGCCTTGGTCGCCATTACGGCCCATTACCCCGGAATACTTCCAGCCTCACAGGTAACTGAGACCGAAGTCCCAATACTTTGAAAATGATCCATCCGTGCTTATTTGTGATCACCATATAACAATGGTGTTTTGCAGGGGGAGCCCTTGAGGCGGAAGGCCGAGCCTGCGGTGGCTAGCCAACAAGGGGCAGCAAGGCCCAAAGAAATTTGAAAAGAAGTGCGGTCCGGATTGAGACGCCGGCGCAACGGTATGGCGTGCCATCTGATTCCCAGGTTTTATTCCCGGAAGGCATACTAACGCTTGTGCTCTCTTCAGGAAAAAGAGCGCTCGCCGAACTATATCCGGAGAGGTTGCCAATCGAGCCTCCACTAGCCAGGCTCCAAAGCCAGGTCCATAAGCGGAGGCGAACACGAAGTGTGCATCGGACGCTCCTCCGATAGAGGATGCCGACAGACTATCTGCCACCAATTCTGAGGTGGAGAGTGCCATGAATCACAGGCGTCACTGGACAGTTCTTCGTGACGCATGTTTCTCCCAAGAGGCATTGGATGCCTTCAATTCGGGAGACGCGCACCTCCGTGCCGCTCAAAATGGTCTAGCCAGAGCCACGAAGCAGTATGTGAAAGAGATACGGGTGAGAAATTTTTGATGGTTATATATGCCAGTAGCCCCCGAGACTTGAAACAGTTATAATAACTGATTTAAGGATCATTTGTTATGCAGGATCTTACAAAAAAGAATACCCAACTATCCCGGGAGCTGGAAGAGTGCAAAGCCCAACTTGAGGCCGCAAGATTTAGCTGCAAGTAGGGAGGCCAAGAAGACCCCCTCTGGTAATATACGCTTCGAAAGATAAGTATGTTTGTGAAGTGCAGCGTGTGTGTAAATCTAACAATATCATTGCAGATGGCGCCGGAGTGGATCCGGACGAGCAACAACTCTTGCGCCGGTTAAAGGCCGGCGAGAGCATGCTTACGAGGGTGAGGCAGGAGAAGAATAATCTCCAAGATGCCAACACCCAGCTGGGCGAGGAACTAAAGGATGTTCGTGCCCAGATGTCGGACTCCGTGAAGGAGAATCGACGGCTTCGACGCGACATTTTTAGTAAGTGCTTGAACGAACTTTGAAAAAGAGTCCGGCGAGGAAGTCGACTAACAGAGTTTTGTCTGTAGGTATGGTCACAGGTCGTCCTGCAGAGTAAATGCCCGGTTCTACGGGTGACCTTCTTCCCGAGCTCTTACAACCGCATTTAACGAAGTTCGGGCAGGTGATGAAAGGCGTCGCCCAGGCCTTGTGGCCATCTGTCTCCCTGCCCGAAGGCCTTGGAGAGCTTGCAGAGAGGCTTAAGGGAGCACGGCGACGCTTTCGATTATGGAAGATATCGGCCTGCCATCAAGGCGCCAGGGAGGCCTGGGCCATGGTGAAGACGCGGTACACGAAGGCTGACCCAAACCACATGGCCGAGGTCGGACCTGTGGGGCCTGATGGGAAGGAGATCCCTGTGAGCTTAGTGTACGGCCAAGTAGAATTGGCCGCCAAATATTCCCAACAGGACTGTAAACTAGACAGCCTATTAGATGGTATTGAGGAGGAATATGCCCAATCAAATTGACTATGTAATTTAAGATGACATGTGAAAATGCCTTCTAGCGGATTGTAGATCGTTTGTCATGGCGGACCTTTTCGCTTCAACCTCGGGACCCTATAGTCTGCAGGTGTGTCCGAATACCCTCGCGGTTATGTTAGAACCAGGGGCATGCGTGGAGACCAAAGGCGTAGGGGTCATTAGTGCTTGAATGCAGACAAGTGCCCAACTAGTTATGTTATATTACATGGTTAGTAAGAAACATCTTCCGGGGAGAATAGTTCCGTTAAGGGTTCCTTTCCTCGGGAGGCATGCCTTAAAGTGCATGTCCGGACTGCGAAAAAAGCGAAAAAGCATCTCGAGGCGGATAAATAAACAAGTGAGAAATCATCTTTAGTTCACCGACCGAATATTCCCTTAAGAATGCTAGCTTTCGGCTTCACCGATCTGAGGTACACATCCGGTGACCCGGCAAGTAATAATCGCAGAGGTGCTCCCTTTACCGCCTAGCCGAACAATCGGGAACGTAGGGGTAAGCAGAGCGAGCAACCCAGCTTGGCCAAAACTTAAGTCATATCGATGCATATAATGGTGAATAAAAGTTACATGCGTAAGTGTGACACATGTGTTGGGCATGAAGCTCAGATAAATAAGCTTACATTAAAGAAGCCCCCAGTATAATGAGCGCAGATAGCGCCGTCAAGTTTAATGCGAAGAACAATGCTTGGCAGACCCGAGCCTTTAAAGGCTGTAAGAGAAAAGGAGGGAGAAGGAGAGAAATATAAGACAACTAATGTGTAAAAAATAGACAGAGGAAGGAGACGAACTCAGAATCCGGCGCTAGGCGTAGAATCTTCGGATAAGGGCTGCGTTCCATGGGTTCGGCTCGAGTCGGTTATCCGATGCGTCTCGCAGACGGTATGCTCCGCCGGTCAGGACTTGGTCAATAATAAAGGGACCTTCCCATTTGGGCTTGAGTTTGTCCTTTTTCTTGTCCGGCGATAGAACTAACTCGCCAACATTGTAAGTTATGGCCCGTACTTCTCGCTTTAATATCTTGGGCCTGATGTTGATAGAATGCGGAACGGGCTTTGCCACATCACGCTCCTCCTCCAAGGCGCCCAACTGTCCCCGCCGAGCTCGGCTTCTCTTTCTTCATACATGCGCATGCGAGGTGAGTCATGAATTATGTCGCAGGGCAGAACTGCCTCTGCGCTGTATACCATAGAGAATGGTGTGAATTCGGTGGTGCGATTCGGCGTGGTCTGTAGCCCCCAGAGTACGGAGTTGAGCTCCTCTACCCAGTGCGT
Source organism: Aegilops bicornis (assembly GCA_021605145.1). Taxonomy (NCBI): domain Eukaryota; kingdom Viridiplantae; phylum Streptophyta; class Magnoliopsida; order Poales; family Poaceae; genus Aegilops; species Aegilops bicornis. The sequence continues at coordinate 575,966,161 of CM038675.1, forward strand.
GTTAGATTCCTTGAGGGACCGCACTAATCTGGGTTTGATTCCGCTCATGATTAGACCATTTGGTCGCTCGACTTGACCGTTAGTTTGAGGGTGATAGACTGAAGCATAGTCGAGCTTGATGCCCATGTTTTTGCACCAGAGTTTGACCTCGTCGACCGTGAAGTTCGTGCCGTTATCAGTGATGATGCTGTGGGGGACTGTCGGTGTCAAAACTGGCGGATCTCGGGTAGGGGGTCCCGAACTATGCGTCTAGGCGGATGGTAACAGGAGACAAGGGACACGATGTTTTTACCCAGGTTCGGGCCCTCTCGATGGAGGTTAAACCCTACTCCTGCTTGATTAATATTGATGATATGGGTAGTACAAGAGTAGATCTACCACGAGATCAGAGAGGCTAAACCCTAGAAGCTAGCCTATGGTATGATTGTTGTTTGTCCTACGGACTAAAACCCTCCGGTTTATATAGGCACCGAATAGGGTTAGGGTTACACAGAGTCGATTACAATGGTAGGAGATCTACATATCCAGACGCTAAGCTTGCCTTAGACGCCAAGGAAAGTCCCACATCCGGACACGGGACGAAGTCTTCAATCTTGTATCTTCATAGTCCAGAGTCCGACCAAAGGCTATAGTCCGCTATCCGGACACCCCTAATCCAGGACTCCTCAAAGAGCTCCCTCGAACCAGGCTTCAATGACATTTAGTCCGGGCGCGCATATTGTCTTCGGCATTGCAAGGCGGGTTCCTCCTCCGAATACTTCATAGAAGATTTTGAACACAAGGATAGTGTCCGCTCGCAAAATAAGTTCCACATACCACAGTAGAGAGAATAATATTTACACAAGTTCAATCTGCCGACGTATTCCACAGTGACATCACACCACCAAGCCTTTATTGAATCGCTTTTCTTGTCCCCACCTCGGCTTAGCGTTTAGGCGGTTTCCTTGGCACGCCTTGTCAAAGCAGAGATCGTGTCCCTTATTCGAGGATTCTCTTCAATACGGCGTGGGTAACCCAACGCACCATCGACACGACGCTTGGGAGATAAGTTTTATCAGCAGTTGCCGCTTTTTAGTCCTCTCTTCTGCGATGAAGCGGCTGTTCCTCGTTCCTGGAGTCGACGGCAACAGCTGGCAGTTGCCACCGGCTTGTTGCTGAGATCACATCACTGCATCCTTGATCAGCCTCCTCACATCTCTCGGGCGCGCCTGTAGGGGAGGCTGATCGCATTCCACGGACACCTATGGGAATGGGCGGACTGGCCCCTTGTGGTTCTGGAGGGGGGGCGGAGATCGCATCAAGAGCGGATCGAGGCGGTGCACACGGTAGCAGGCTACTCCAGCTTTGAGCTCTCCTCGAGAGATAAAACTCCTACCGCTGCTTGTTTGATCTATTGTGTTCTTGCTAGAGAAATGCGTAGCTACAAAACCTAGCGTGAGTGTGTTCATTCTACGGCCGCCGAATGAATCGAATCCAGCACAACTCGCGGAACCGACGAACCAATCCTTGCGAAAAATGCGAACCCTCACGCTGCACTCGGGCTTCCTTTATATGCTCAAGGGTCTCCGACAGTGTGGCAACATAGGCGGGGTACAAATGTAAAGCAGGAGTTGGTACACCTACTTGAACAAAGTGTAATAAAGGCAAAAATACCTAACTCGACGGCAAGGGACAAAGCAATAAATGCCCGCCGTTGTCGCCCAAACAAGGCAACAGAGACCGCTCAGTGCGCCCGGCCACCACGATGGCGAAATTGTCAGCCGCCGCTTATCGCTGCTTTCTCCGCTGGCTGCACAGCCGCCGACACGCCGCCCATGGAACGGTCCCATGGCGACACGTCATTGGGTGAGCCGGAGCAGACGGAGAGAGTTGCATCGCGGCAAGCGCTTTGCCGCGCCAATCCTTTTGTCGCGCCGGAGACTTGTCGCGCGGCGAGCCTTCCCGCAAGCTCCTCTTGCCGGGCCTTTGTCTTCGCGTTCGAGCGCCTTCCCGACAAGCTCTTTCTTGTCGGGGCCTTTTTCGCGTTTAGAGAGGTTTTCCTGCAAGCTCCTCTTGCCGGGTCTTGTCTTCTCAATCAAATACTTTGTTCTTGAATGGCTCCAAAAGGAGCCACGGGCGATCTTGGCGGTGATTTAGGCAAAACCCCGCCATGGTGTTGCAACCGTCTGCAGGTATCGCAGTACGGGTACTAGGGTACCCCTACTCTAGTACAATCGACAGAGAGCCCTGGCTCGGGCCGCAGACACGGTGCCGAAGCGCTTTGTCGGGCCAGGCCCGTAATCGGCATCGACACGCCGCTGCCTCGACTGCCGCAAGAATCGCCGCTTGACTCCACCATCCCCACTATCTAACGGCATGCGCCGGACGTGGCGCTGCGTGCAGAGATCGTGGGCGCGGTCGTGGGGGATTCTTTTATTGATATAATCGAACGTTCGCTTCCCCATCCTCCCCTTTATAAGCCGGAGGAAACAGAGGCGTGCCGACCATCCTCGCCATTGCTGTCTTGTCAAGAAACCACCGCCGCCTCCCCTCTTCTTCTCTCGGGTGCGAAGAGAGCAGCGCCCGCCCCTTTCGCCGCAAGCACACCTCACCGCCGCCGACCTCCTCCGCCTCGCCATGGCTGAAGCCGATAAGGAGAGAAGGGCGCTGTCGGTCGAGGCGCAGGTCAAGGGCGCCGCGCAAGGAGCGGGCCGTTTTCCCCCCGCAGCCTTCCTAAGACGCGGGAGCTGCGGACTTCTACCTTTCGGTCGACGGAGACTCAGGCGCATCCGCGCACGAGGGTGCTCCCCGCCTCCGCCCGCTGATCTGCCTCAACAGGTACCCTTTCTTCGCCTTGTTCTTCTATTGCGTCTTTGCCCGCCGCTTTTCCGAAGTTCTTTATGCGACATAATGAACACCTTTGGCCTCCACCTCCTTGATTTCACCCCAACGCCATTCTTGACCATGGCCGCTGCACATTTGTGCGAAAACTTTGTCGGGGTCCACCCGAACGTGGCACTCTTCCGCCATTTCTTTGTTCCCCGCGTCAAGAGAGGAGAGCCACTTGCCGGAGGAATAGCCTTCCACCGTTCTCCAATGCCACCCACCACTCCAGCAGAAGCTCTGGCGAGAGCCCAGCTGCTCCTCGACTACCCTCCAACGGCCGACAAGGTCGACGAGTGGAGGGCCACTATCCAGAGCCTCATCGGCTTTGCTAACGGCGACGCCCAAGGGCAACTCAACGCCATCGCTTGCCGGGCGTGACGACAAGGCACGAGCCGGTGGCGATTTAGACTGTCGGAGGTGCAACCACCGCACTTCTCCGCCAAGAAGGCTAAGATCGCCGACTCATCGGATCCACTCGACAGCGACTCCATCAAGGCTGCCGGATCCGCGAGCTCGCCGCGATCAGCGCCAAGTCCTTCATGAGCGACAACAAGAGGACGCCGAACTCGTGATCGGCGCCAAGAGAAGCGCGACGTCATCCGACAAGCACGCTACCGGGCCTTCAGCTGACATGCACGCGCCGGAGGGGCCAGCGATTGTCAGACGCTGTAGGTTGCCCCGCTGCTCACTCGTGAGCTGCGGCAAGTCCAAAGGGGCTCAACGCGTAAAAACTTCAAACCGGACGTGCTGGAGAAGTATGATGGCAGGACGCATCCGTCGGAGTTCCTCAAAGATCTACACCATCGCGTGCAGGCTGCGGGGACGTAGACGACAAGATCCTCGCCAACTACTTCCCACTCGGCCCTCAAGCCCAACGTCAAATCTTGGCTTCATGCACTTGCCGGACAACTCCATATCCTCTTGGCAGAACTGTGCCATCAGCTTTGTTGGCGCCTTCACGGGTGGCCACAAACCTCATGGCCAAGAGAGTGACCTCCACTTGCTCGCCTGTATGAAGGAGAGTCCTCAAGAAGTTCATCCAGAGATTCAGCCACAGACACTACAACATCCTGCACATCCACCCCGCCAAGGTGATCAGCGATTTCATCGTAATGTGCGGAACCGCAGGATGAGGGAGGAGATGGCGATGTGCAAAGTCAAGGACGCCGTGTGAGCTGTACGCCTTTGGCCGACAAAAGGCTACTTGAGGAAGGGAGGAGACTCTCGGAGAGAATGCGTAAGCAGGTCCGACAAGGATGACACCGCCCAAGAAAGAAGGGCCGCGGCGAGGCAACAGGAAGAAGAAAAGCAGAGAAGTGCTAGCTGCCGAAAGCAGTCCGCAACGGAGGCGGCGATAAGAACGCCAAGGCTGGTGGCTCCGGCAAGGAGGTTGCCGCCGACGCCGACCACCGCCGGTGGCGGCCGCCGACAAGCGTGATTTGCTCCGCAAGCAAGATCGCAAGATCCACCGCACTAAGGGCCACGATCTCCAGAGCTGCAAGAAGGTCGAGCAGCTCGTCGAGCAGCCAGAGAGCCGAGTACGAGCGGCGTAGACAAGGAGAAGGCCCAGGAAGGTGCCGGGGAGCAAGCAAGAAACGCCCCGCCGAGGAGGACGCCGCTGCAAAGTCAAGCAATGACAAGGAGATCGACCTCGCCGCCGCGACAAGGATGAAGATGATGACGATCGACGAAGATATGGAAGACGAATGACGCCGACGAGCAGGAGTTTCGTAAAGCCACAGAGGTTCTTCGCGTTGACGGAGGGTAAGCTTCGCATACCTCCCACCGCCAACTCAAGCAATGGATGCGGGAGGTCAATGCAGGAACCATCCGTGAGAGTCACGCAAGCCTCTCAAGCGGTCCAAAGACGCCTATCTTTTTGATATCGAGGACCACCCTGATTGCATAATCGCGGTCGGGTGCTTGCCGATGTTGGTCTCACCAACCATCCGCAACCTCAAGGTCACAAAATGTTAGTTGACGGGCGGGCCGCTTGAATATGATCTCCTCCGCGGTTCTCCGTAAGCTTCAAATCCTCGACAACGAAGCTCGAAAAGACCGGTACCTTCCAAGGAATCAATCCGGAAGGAGCAAGTCAAGGGGAAGATTACGCTGTCGGTCACATTTGGCAGCCGAGCTGAACTTCAGATCGAGAGGGTTACGCTTGACGTCGCTGATTTCCCATTGCCTTACAATGGGATACTTGGCCGCCCAAAGACTCGCCAAGTTCATGGCAGCCTCTCACCACGCCTACAACCTACTCAAGATGCCGGGCCCGATAAGCGCCATCTCCGCCCATGGCGACAAGAAGGATGCCCTTATCTGCGCCGACAAGATCTTCCGGGATGCAGCAGCCATGACAGATTGCCGACACTTGTCACCGAAGCTCCTGGGGAAGAAGACCAAGTCCAAGTCCCGGCAAGGGCTCGATGCTCACTCCGCAAGCGCACCTCTTCGGAGTGCTGCGCTACCGCCGAGGACGCACCATCGAGCTCCACCGCAAGTGCGATAAGATGGTGGCTCCGCCAAGACCAAGAAGGTGCTCGCCAAGAAGGACGGGCGCCGGTGGTACCTTTCACCATCGCTGCCTCTCTCGACCCCTAAATAGGAAGGCGCGGCCGTTGATTTCCTGCGGGCGTAATGTCGACGTGTTTGCATGGCAACCGCTCGATATCCCCGGTGTTCCTGTGAAAGTGATTGAGCACCGCCCGCCGCTTTGTCCTCATGCGCGCCCGGCCAAGCAAAAAGTCGAAGAAGCAAAGGAGCGCCAAGAATTCATAGTCAAGAGATCAAGAAACCGGAAGCAGGCCTTGTCGAGGAGTGCTCCATCCCACGTGGTTGGCCAATCTCGTAGTCGCAAGAAGGCAAATGGGAAATGGAGACTTTGTATTGACTTCACGGATGTTAATAAAGCTTGCCCCAAAGATCCATTTCCCTTGCCGCCGCATTGACCAGATTGTTGACTCCACTACCGGATGTGATTTGCTTTCGCTTCTTGATGCCTACTCAGATACCATCAGATCTTCATGGCTGAAGAAGATGAGGAGAAGACCGCATTCATCACACCATGTGGCACATATCGCTTCATACGGATGCCTTTCGGTTTGAAGAATGCTGGTTCAACATTTGCAAGGGTAGTCCATGACGCTTTTGAGCCGCAAATGCACAGAAATGTAGAAGCCTACATGGATGACATAGTGGTCAAGAGCAAGGACAAAGCAACTTTGGTTCAAGATTTGGATGAGACCTTTGCAAATATGCGCAAGATCAACCTCAAGCTCAACCCCGAGAAGTGCGTGTTTGGAGTCCCTTCCGGCAAGCTTCTTGGGTTCTTCGTGTCTCAGCGAGGAATTGAAGCTAACCCCGACAAGATCAAGGCCATTGAGCAGATTGAAGCACCAAAGCGCCAAGGATGTACGAAGACTTGCCGGCTATGTGGCTGCTCTCAAGAGGTTTATTTCTAGGTCTGTTGAAGCGCTACTCGCCATTTTTCAAGATTTTGAAAAAGGCAGGTCTAGTAAAATGGACTCCGGTTGAGGCTGCGCCGCAGACTTGAAGAGATACTGTCCTCCACTCCAACACTTGTCGCACCTAGGCCACAAGAGAAGTTGCTATATATAGCGGCAACCAATCAAGTGGTTAGTGCTGCGTTAGTGGCGGAGAGGGAGGCGGATGATGAGCCAAAGAACCACGGCAAACACATCCAAATGACAAGGTGAGCTTCGCCAACAAGCTCTGGTCCCAACAAGGACGAAGTCCGCTGCAGACACGTGAACAGATGCGTAAAAGGATGGTGCAGCGCCTAGTCTATTTTGTCACCCTCCTCGCAAGGGGCTAGGTCAAGGTATTTCCGTGTGCAGAAATTGCTTTTCGCCTTGTCATGGCCTCGAGAAAGCTGCGCCATTACTTCCAAGCACATGAGATCACAGTTGTCACCGCTTTCCTCAAGAGGATACTTGAGAATCCGTGGTTTACTGTGCAGGATTGTCGAGTGGGCACTGGAGCTGTCTAGCTTTGGTCTCAAGTTTGAAAGCACATCAACTATCCAAAGCAGGGCCTTGGCAGAATTCATAGCAGAATGGACGCCAGCGCCAGATGAAGAGATTCCGGAGACGAGCATCCCCGTCAAAGAAGCCAGCAAAGAGTGGCTGATGTACTTTGATGGTGCCTTTCGCTGCAAGGCGCCGTGCAAGCCAAGTGTATGCTTATCGCACTCCACCGGAGAGCACCTCAAGCACGCCGCCCAGATGCACTTTCCCAAGGAGCAAGCGACAAACAATACCGCAGAGTATGAAGGTTTGCTTGCTTGACTCGTGGTCGCAGCGGGACCTTGGGATCAAGAAGCTTATTGTCGTGGGTGACTCGCAACTCGTCAGTCCGCCAAGTCAACAAAGATTACCAGAGTCCATTGATGGAAGCCTCACGCCGATGAAGTGAGGAAGCTAGAAGAGCACTTTGACGGCCCGCAAATGGAACATGTTCCAAGAGCTCAGAATGATATTGCTGACGGCCTGTCAAAGTGCGCCGCACTCAAGCTACCTGTGGAACCAGAGATCTTTGTGCTCAAGCTGACTCAACCAACCGTAACACCATCAACAGGGAAGAATAAGAAGAGGAAGTTGGCCTCTGGTGACTATTTTCCGACAGAGCTCCCCGAAGCCGTCGTTGCAAAGGTCCTCAAGATCAACACCAACAAAGGCCGAGGAGCAGCCGCTTCGGCTGCACTTAGGGTTTGTTTCCTCGTTGAAGCAGACGTTCCCTCGACAAGTCTTACTCCGGCAAGCTTGTCGGGGAGCATCAAGCTCCGGCTGGGCCGCAGGTCCTCGCCGTGGAAGCTGATGTTCCCGCAGCAGCAGATGTGCCTTTAGTCCTTGTTGTCGAGCCGCAAGCTCCAGCATGGGCGCAGCAGATTGTCCATTTCCCGAAGAAGACTCAACGGTGTGAAATTGAAGTGTATTCCCAGGGAAGATGGATAGAAGCTGTTGGCAGAGATACATGGAGGCATATGTGGTCACCACATTGGCAAGAAGAGCACTTGCCGCAAGAAAAAGCTTTCCCAAGAAGGTTTCTTCCGCCGACAACCCTCCGTGGATGCAACCGCACAAGTAACCAAGTGTGAAGCGTGCTGCCCATTCCAAACAGATACACCAGCCAGCTCAAGCTCTCCAGACGCATCCCTTTATCCTGGCCATTTTCGGTCCGGGGCTCGACATCCTCGGCCCCTTCCCCGAGTTGTCGGGGCTTTGAGTACTTGTACGTCGCCATCGACAAGTTCACAAAGTGGCCGGAAGTGGAAACAGTGAGGAAGGTGACAACACAGTCAGCAGTCAAGTTCTTCAGGTCGATTGTTTGCCGTTTTGGAATCCCTAACAGGGTCATCACCGACAACGGCACACAATTTACGAGTCACACCTTCATGCAGTACGTCCAAGACCTTGGCGCCAAGGTCTACTTTGCTTCTGTTGCTCACCCGAGAAGCAACGGTCAAGCAGAGAGGGCAAACGCTGAAGTGTTGCGCGGACTCAAGACCAGAACTTTTGACAGGCTGCACAAGTGCGGAAGAAACTGGATCGAGGAGCTGCCGGTGGTTCTTTGGTCGATCAGGACGACGCCAAATCGAGCCACCGCCGTGCACCCTTTTGCTCTAGTCTATGGAGCAGAGGCAGTTCTCCCCACGGAACTTCAGATACGGATCGCCTCGAGTACTCGCTTATGATGAGTTTGAGCAAGAGCAGCCGCGATAAGATGACGCTACCGCTCCTCGAGGAGGATCGTCTTCAAAGCCTGTATGCGAGCCGCTCACATGAAGCTCGCGTCGCTACCATAGCCGCAGGGTTAGTGCTGTAAGTCTCGAGGAAGGCGACCTTTGTTCTTCGCGCTGCTCAGTCCGCCAAGAATTCAAACAAGTTGACGCCTTTAAGTGGGAAGGCCCTTATCGGGTGAAACGAGTCACTAGGGCCTCGGGCGCTGTCCGGGCCTTGAGACCGCAGATGGCATTCCGTGAGCAACTCCCGGAACATTGAGCATCTTCGTAAGTTTTACCCATAAGGCGCGGTTGTCGGAACCTGCTCAAGCAACCACCTTTTTGTACAAGTCTTGCCATTGCTGCATGTAATCCTTCAGACAAAGCCGGGCGCAGAGCCCGTGCATCAAGAAGCTCATGTGTTGCGACAGCTTGTCAAGTTCATGCTTTCATCATTTTATTGCATGTTTTGGCTAACACTTTGTGCAGCAACCATACCCGTAAGCAGAATCGAGCCGCTTAGGCTCCATAATGTTATTTCCTCTTCTTTTCTTTTCTCAAAGGAAAGAAGGCTCTCGCGCACAAGTTAACCAGGGGAGGAGGAGATAATACTATGGACCAGGCACCGCCGAGGAAGTTTCACCTCATCGGGAAGCAAGAGATGTAAAAGCTTGTTGCCAAAGTTTGAGCAATCAATTTTTAAATTTTTAAGTTATCTTCCTCGAACAATAGTACTTTGTATGGAAAACCTGTGCGCAGAGGAACCAAATCATGACTGGTCGTGCCCTTACTTTGTTTCGAGTCCGCTCAACAACTTAAGTGAGCTGCGGCTAGTCCGCGACAAGGTTGCTTGTCGGTAGCGACCCGCCAAAGAAGTCTGCTGAAGTTCACTTTTCGGCTCATGCGCGGCAAGGGTGCTCGTGACCGCAAGCTTCCCCGAATGCGTAAGGCGTAAACGCATAAAGGAAGAGATCAAATAGAGGAAATAACATTGCATTGATCGATTCACCTAAGATAGAGTATATTACAGAATAACTTGTCGCTGATCTAACAAAGTTTTCTAAACATGATCAAGTGACGACAAGGGAAAGATAAGGTCGGCGGCCTAGTCCACGCTGGTCGCCCTCGATCCGCTTGATCTTGTTCACCTTTGTCCACAATGGCGCGATAAGGGCTTTGAGCTCCTCCACATTGGCTTCGGACGGCAAGGATCTGAGGACGCCAAGTAAGGTTGAGGCCCGGGTTGCGGAAGGCCACCTTCATCAACACCTTCTCGAGGGCCCCGCACAAACTTGGCGCTGGCTTCTCGGCCAGCCTGCCGGGACCTCCTCCCGAGTCGCCGGAGGCCCGCCACCACGCCTTTGAAGAATAGGCTAAGCTTGACGCTGGGTTGAGATGCTCGCCTGAGGAAATGCACGCAAGGTCCGCCATCCCCAGCTCCATCGCTCATTGTGGATGTCGGGCGGCGGTGTCCACAAGACCTTCTGGTCCAAAGGCTCCACGCCTCCCTCAAGGTGTTCTCGACGGAGGCAGCATTCGCCAAAGAGCTCCTCCTTGGCCTTGATCGCCTCCAACAAGCCCACCTCCCGCCTCCTGGCACCATCCAACGCTCAAGGCCGAGTGGTCGGGCCAGCCCAGATCTGCCTTGGAGTCCTTGGTGGCATCGAGCTCCTTGGCCCTGGCCACGAGACGGACTGCAGCTCGCCCAGCGTGTGGGCGTGCCCTTCTCGTGCTCACGCTTGAGCACGGCAAGCTCTTTCGCCGCTTCTTCTTGAGGGTGGCCTCCAGCTGTGCCACCTTCGCTTTCAGCTCTTCCTTGGCGGCCTCGGGCTGCTGCGCGGCAGCCCTTCGCTCGAAGCGCCCGCCAAGCGACTCTTCACGCTTGGCAAGGTCCTCCTCGTGGCTGTCCAGTTGACCTTCCGCTGCGCTAACTCGCTTTCCTGCGGGCAAGCTTCTCGGCAGCCACCGCTGCCTCATCACCGCGGCCTTCTCAAGGATGAAGGCCGTGGCGCTTTCGCGAAGCTGCCCCCAAGGCTTCCGCCACGCCGCGGAGGGTTTCTTTGTTACGCCCCGAGCTCCTCGGCGCGCTTCTCCATATCCGCCCCACCTCGTGACAAGGGCTTCCCGGTCTCTAACTTGGCTCGGGAGCGATAGAGCGACAAAGAGCTTCTTCAAGAGTCGCTCCTCCTCGACTCGCCTGGCCGCCGCTTGGCGGCCCACCAGCGCGTCACCCAGCCAGAGGCGTAGTAGCTCGGCCGTCAAGGTTTCTCCCTCGACCGGGCGCCTGAGCTTGGCTCCTGTGGGAGCTTGATGAAGACGCCTTCGCTGCCTTCGTAGGCGCCGGCCGGGCTCGAAGCCCTGACGCCACGGCAAAGCGGGGAGTCGGCTGTCGGTGTAGCGCTTGCCGCCTCGCAGCCTCAGTGGCTGCCAAGACGATCACCCCTCGCCCGGCCTCCGTCCGGCAGCCTTCGGGCGGCTCTCCTCGCCGACAAAGTTCGCTTTACGACGGCCTCTTCCTCCACGACGACCTCTTCTTCTCCGACGGCGGCTCGCTTGTTGCTGCGTTGCTTCTCCTCGCCACGTGCCTCGACCTCCATCGGTCTCACGCTGATTTAAGAAAGAGCAGTCACAGATATTCAAAAAAGAGAAATAAAAGAAAGCGAGCCCGAGGGAGATTTTTCGCGTAAGGGAGTTACCTGCAACGGATCCGCAGCCATGGCCTCGACCACCGGAGGGTCGCTGGGCGCCTGGCCCCTTGCCGGGGTAGCCTCCCTTGCCGGAGTGGCCTCCCTTGTCGGGGTGGCCTCCCTTGCTCTGAGGGGAGCTCCCTTGCCGGGAGTTCTCCCTTGGCGGCGAGTGACAGCTGGGCGGGATCTCGGAGGCGGCTTCCGAGCCCCTCCCGATGAGGCTGCTCCGCCCTACACAAAACAAACACTTAGAAATCAACGAAGAAAGGGCACCCTGCATGCCTATTAGTAAGGAGAAAACCGCACACTTACTGGGGGGCTGTCTTTGGGGCTGCTCGTGAGAGGAAGGGTCACTGGTCCGGCAGGCGGTCTCGGACGGCGCCCCCGCCGCCACGGGAGTCGTCCTCAACAACGATCGCCGGGATCTTGGCCCTCTTCGCAGCCTCTTCCGGGCCAGCGTCACGAAAGGAAAGAGTCCAGAACAAAGCAAATCAGATTTAAGATGAAGCAATAAAAATTGAAGAAATGCAAGCACAATCGCGAAGCTTACTCTTCGCCTTCCTCCTGAGCCGAGCGGAGAAATCAAACTCCGCCCGCCTCCGGTGCGATGAGGCGGGGAGGGGCTCTCTTGGCTGCTTGGCGGAGGCGTCGGCGGCGGCTCGAGAAGATTCCGCCCAGCTTGTCGCTGTAGTTTAGGCGCCTCCCTGCAACCTCGCTTGCGGTGGAGCCGTCGAGCTGGCGCTGCTGTCTTGTGGGCAGTCGCCTGACTCGTCTCCAACTTCGCGGAGACGCCTCGACGGAGCGGGGGCTCCGCTGGCGTAAGTCGCCATGGCGGAGGAGAAGAAGCGCCCTCGGCGGGTCCACTCGACCCGCCTCGGTCCCCGACAAGCTCGTCCTCGCCGGCGACCTCCCTCGCCGGAAGGCTTGCCGCCTTCGCCGCCTCCGCCTCCTCCACGAGTGAACCCGAAGGCTCCGGTGGCAGCGGCTGCCGCCGCCTCCACCTCGGTGGCAATCCGCGCCATCTCATGCTCGGTGGTGTCTCGGGTGAGCCTCTTCGCTTCGTCGGAGCGGATCGGCACCTCTTGCAAGTCATCGAAGAATTGCTGCACGACTCGTCGGGGGCTCCTCGCCAGGTCGGGACGATCCCGTGGGAGTCGCGACAGGTGGCATCATGGCGCTGGATGCGGTCAAGCGCCGAAGTTGTTGCACAATGGGACGACTTCGCGCAACCTCGAACCACTCGGGGTGTTCGGGGTCGTTCTTGAACAGCTCGAGCAGCACTGAATCCAGCTCCATGACGGTGAAGTTCGGGGTAGGAGCCTCATGATGTCCGCCGCATTCTGGAACTCCCAAGCAGGCCTCCTCCTTTCCTGCAAGGGAGCGATGCGGCGGCGAATGAAGTCTGCGCCAACTGCTCCTACCGTCAACCCGGCAAGCCTGAGGCGCAGAATTGGTCACAGCTATCTTCAGCTTCGCATCCTCCGCGCTAAGTTACTCTAATCCTTGCCACAAGAATTGGGGTTTGGCGACGGTGGTGAAGGGCTGTGGGTTCTCCTCCACGACTCCAGCACCAGTTGGCTCTCCACTCCTCCCACTTGTTCCGAATTCCCCTCTAGGTAGGCCTCCTTCTTGCCGATCCTAGAGACCTGTGCTATTCCTCCGCAAGTGGCTCTCCTCTCTCGACGCTGGGAACAAAGAAATGGCGGAAGAGTGCCACGTTCGGTGGACTCGACAAAGTTTTCGCACAATGTGCGAAAACGGCCATGGTCAAGATGGCGTTGGGAGTGAAATCAAGGAGGTGGAGGCCGAAGGTGTTCATTATGTCGCAAAAGAACTCGGAAAACAGCGGGCAAAGACCGCAATAGAAGAACAGGGCGAAGAAAGGGTACCCTGTTGGGCCAGATCAGCGGCGGAGGCGGGGAGCACCCTCGTGCGCGGATGCGCACGAGTCTCCGTCGACCAGAAAAGGTAGAAGACGCCCCGCAGCTCCGCAGCCGAGTGCGGGGAAGACTGCCCGGCTCCTTGCGCAGCGCCATGAAAGCCGCTGCCACGGCTCGACTTGACGCCTCTTCTTTCTTTATCGGCTTTCGAGCCATGGCGAGGGGGGCGGAGGAGGTCGACGGCGGTGAGTGTGCTTGCGGCGAAGGGGGCGGGCGCTTTCTTCGCACCGGAGAAGAAGAGGGGAGCGGCGGTGGTTTCTTGACAAGACAGCAATGGCAGGGATGGTCGGCCTGCCTCTGTTTCCTCCGCTTATAAAGGGGAGGATGGGGGCGGACGTTCTGATTATATCAATAAAGAATCCCCCACGACCGCGCCCAAGATCTCTCGCACGACACCACGTCCGGCGCGTGCCGTTAGTGGGGATCGTGGTGGGTCCGGGGCGAGTTGCGACGCGGTCGAGGCCGCTGTGGTGTCCGCAGACGCTTCTGGGCCTGGCCCGACAAGCGCTTCGGCACCGATGTACGGCCCAGGCCGGGGGCTCTGCCGGTGTACTAGAGTAGGGGTACCCTAGTACCCGATACTTGCGGCACGAACGGTTATTGCAGCACCCAGCTGCAGGGTTTGCCTCGGCCACCGCCAAGATCCTTCGTGGCTCCTTTTTGGAGCCATTCAAGACAAAGTATTTGATTGAGAAGACAAGACCCGGCAAGAGGAGCTTGCCGGGAAGGCCTCTAGGCACAGATAAGGCCCCGACAAGAAGAGCTTGTCGGGAAGGCCGCCTGTGCACGCAGAAGACAAGGCCCCGCAAGAGGAGCTTGCCGGAAGGCTCGAGCGCCGACAAGGATTCGGCCGCGGCAAGGCGCTTTGCCGCTGCATGCAACCTCTCTCCGCCTCCGCCCAGCTCACCCAATGACGTGTCGCCATGGGACCGCTCCATGGGCGGCGTGTCGGCCAGGCTGTGCGGCCAGCGGAGAGCAGCGATAAGCGGCGCTGACAAAGCTCGCCATCGTGGCGAAGCGGAGGCGCACTGACGGTCTCTCGCTGTAATCGCTTGGGCGACAACGATGGGCATTTATTGCTTTTGTCCCTTGCCGCCGAGTTAGGTATTTTGCACCGCATAATCGCTCAAGTAGGTGTACCAACTCCTGCTTTTACATTTGTACCCCCGCCTATGTTGCCACCTGTCGGAGACCCCTTGAGCATATAAAAGGAAGCCCGAGTGCAACGTAGAGGGGTTTCGCATTTTTCGCAAGGTTCGGTTCCGTCGGTTCCGCAGGTTGTGCTGGTTCGATTCATTCGACTGGCCGTAGACTAGACACACTCACGCTAGGTTTTGTAGCTCGCATTTCTCCCTAGCAAGAACACAATAGATCAAACAAGCAGCAGTAGGAGTTTTATCTCTCCGGAGAGTTCCGGTTGGGTAACCGCCGGTGCACCGCCTCGATCCGCTCTTCGTGCGATCTCCGCCCCCCTCCGAACCACAAGGGGCCCGGTCCGCCGGCCCCATAGGTGTCCGTGGGTACGATTAGCCTCCCCGACACATAGCTTTGTCCGTCCATATAAGGGGATAAGGACCCACGCCTTCTTCCTCCTTTGCTTATCCATTTCTGTGCACTCGAGCTCCAGCGCCCAAGTCCGCACATCCCACCTCAACCTTGTCCAACTATGTCCGGAGCGGGAGGCAAGTGGATGGCCTCCTCCGTCACGGAGGGGCACATCAAAAAGCTGCGGAAGGCCAGATACTTGTCCGACGACATCGCGCATCGGCTCCCCGACAAGGGGCAGCTCATCCCCACCCCTGTGGCCCCATGAGAGGGTGGTGTTCCTCCCACTTCCTCCACGGACTAGGGTTTCCACTTCACCCATTTGTCCTGGGGCTCATGTTCTACTACGGCCTAGAATTTCCACGATCCGCCCTCAATTTCATCCTCAACATCTCGGCGTTCATCGTCGTTTGCGAGGCCTTCCTCTGCATCCAGCCCCATTTCGGCTTATGGCTAAAGACCTTCAATGTCAAGCCGAAGGTAGTGGGCGGCCGCCAAGCGGAGTGTAGAGGTGCCATGGTGGGCAAGATGGCCAACGTCCTATGGCTCGAGGGCTCCTCCGTGGAGACCATAAAGGGGTGGCAATCGGGGTGGTTCTACATCACCGAGCCACGCGACTCCAAATGGGCGGCAGCCCCCAAATTCCGATCTGGCTTCCCTACACAGCTCACCACATGGAAAGAGACGGGCCTGGCGTGGGCTAATTCGGAAGAGCTGACCGGACTCCAAACCTGCGTCCGAAACCTGGTGGAAAAGAAGCTCAAGCTTGTCAACGTAGTCCGTGTTATGCTCATCCGCGGATCCTCCCATGCCAAGAACGGGCCTTCAACTTGTGGGAGTTTGATACGGCACAAAGACCGGCCCTTGAGTCGGCTCTTCGATACTACGTACGAAGACGCCTGGAAGGTGCTATTCAAGGGCGCCGAGGCTCCCGCATCCGCTACCGAAGATCGCGGATTCAGCTCGCGGCATCAAGCCAGCGAGGTAAGCTATTTTACCCTGTACGGGACTCTTTTCTCATAGTTTGACTCTATGCGGGATCTAAAACTCCCTCACCTTTGACAGATCGGCAGAAGACATCCGGACAGGTTAATCGTCTGCCCCTTGCTGTAAGACCCAGCGGACGCCCGCTTGACGGGGCTGCTGGTTCCGGCACCTTACGTGGTGCCGGAGAAGAAGGCCAAGAAGAAGGCCACGGGGACCCGAAGGAGTTCCCGGCGCGAGGTGTTGTCGGACTCATCGTCCGATGACTCCGAGGCGGACTCCTCCCGCAAAGACGAGGAGGAGGAAAAAGAGGCCTCTCCCCCAGCAGGGGGAGAGAAGAAAAGGAAGGCCGCCCCAACTGCCGAGGCCGGAGGGTCCAAGAAGGGAAGGACCCTCCCTCCGGACTACACCGCCGACGATGGCGGAGAGGAGTGGCCACCAAGGACCAAGCCCCTGACGAAATCGTAATTGTCCGGACACCAGAATAACTCATGGCGTTCCATTTGTCGCACAACATCTTCTAACGTTGAATATAACCATGCAGCCCGCCCAAGGAAGGGCTCGACGATTTGTCGAGCGGCTCACTGGATTCGTCGGAGGTGAATAGCACCTCACTTCCGACCGCCTCGTCTCCTCCCGCCGCGGATGACGTCGGGGTGGAGTCCCAAAATGGACCCAGCCAGGAGGAGGTGGCCATGGAGGCGCCGCAAGGCGACCTCCCAGACTCCGGGCGCAAAGGGGATAAAACCCCGAAGGGCTTCAAGTCCGGCCCTGTGCCGGACTCCGTACCGGAACCTTCAGTGGTTCCAGAGTCCGGCAGGCGACCCCTTCGTAAGAAGGGCAAGACCGTGACGCCGGTGACCTCCGTCCAACCGGAGGCACCGGATGATTTGATGGAGGCGCTTAACGGCGCTTCCATCGACGAGGAGCACCGCACTGTTATGAGTGTGGTGATCCAGAAAGTTCAGTCCGCCAAAAGCGGGCTGACCGAAGCCTGTGCGAGACTTCTAATAGGCTTTGAGGTATGTATTTAAGATATAAAAATATTACCACATAGACAGTAGCCCCTGATGCTCAGTTTGGTGTTCGGAAAGAAAAAGCCGAACTGAGGATCTAAAAGATATACGCAGGAGTCTAACATAAGTATGTCAATATGGGAATGCAAAGGCGCTTGCTGACCTCTCGCCAAGACCGATCGCGGAGGTTGATGCATTGAAGCAGTAGTCTCGAGCGGTCCGAGAACGAGCTTGGACTTGCCAAAAGCGGCTCGAGGACAAGGAAGGTAAGTAATACCTTATGGGAGTATTTAAAAGATGTGGTTGCAAAAGATGACAGGAATAACGTGAATCTGCAGGGCCACGAACGAGGTGGCGACCACTCAAGGAAGCGGTGTCCAAGGCCGAAAGCAATGCGGCCATGGAGCGCACCGAGCGAGAGAAGCAGGAGGCGCCGGTGGCGAAGGTGGCAAGAGCCTGTGCTCGTGGAAAAACACGAGAGTTTGGAGCGTGACTCAAAGACTCAGAGTTCTAGTTTGCCTCGGCCTTGAGAGCGCCTAAAGCCGCTAAGGTCAAGCCCAAAAGCCCTCCAGAGATTGAGGCGATGAACAAGATAGCGGCGGGTAAGGCATTCTATATGCAAAGCAAGCATGTGAAAGTGAATTATCCGTTACTTACCCGAATCCGGAGCTCTCCAGAGCATTCGCAGATCTGCCAAGATGTGGCTGATGCTGCCACATTCTACCGAGCCGAGGAGGGAAGCTCGACGGAGAAGGTGTTCTGGTCTCAGTATGCTGAGGCCGGACACCCGGTGCCCTTAAGAGACCAGTTCAAACAGCTGGTCGAGCTCCATAAGGTGGCCGAGCAGGCCATGAAAGGCCTCATAGCTCGGCTGTGGCCTAAGGAAGCCATGCCTGGGAGCTACTTCGGGCTGGTGAGGCGGCTGGTGGACGCCTGTCCATGGGTTGAAGTCGTCAAGCGCTCCGTCTGCATCGAAGGTGCCGGTAGGGCCCTTGCCCTTGCTAAGGTGCACTGGGGCAAGATGGACGCTGAGAAGCTTGTGACGGACGGACCACCACCGAAAAAGGAGCATCCCAAGCCTAAAATGTATTATGAGGGCGTCCTGAAGGGTGCCCGCCTTATAGCGGATGAATGCTCCAAAGATGTAATTTTTTAGTAGACTCGCATTTGTTATCATGTACGCTAAAAACTTGTTCATATGCGCTAAGCAACACTTTTGAATTTAAAATATTACCTTCCGTTCGGCCGTGTATTAAATTTGAGAGATGGCGAGTCGTCGGCTTCAGCCCCCATGCCACGAGTGCCGGGGTGTTCGGGATAAACTTGAGCGCTCTTGTTTCCATTCTTGGGTCCTTTGAGGGAGGCGCTCAACGCAACAAACAAGGCAACCGGACTATAATGCTTGAACACTCTCCCTTAGCCATAGAATTCTATAATTTTAAATTTCGGTGAAGCCCCTAGTATTCGAAAGACCGAGTTCGGGGCGCTATCCACGCCTAGGCCGGACAATGCCGACTCCTCGCTCTAAGCGGCATAAGTCTTTAGGGACTCGAAAACCTCTCGAACAGCGACCGGCTCTCGCCCTATCATGACGGTCAGTTTTAGCTTTCTCCACTGAGGTGCTTAACCCAACTCAACCGGGGCACAATCGCAGTGGTTCTCCCAGCGCTACCCTAGCCGATATAACGGAACATAAGGTACCAAAACATGGGAGCCGGGCAAACCCAATTATTGACCCAAGACATGATTCGGAGCCGATGCATATAATGCTATAAGTTTGGGGTGCCGCACTTGTGAAAGTGTTCGGAGTTATCACACCATGTTGTGGGGTACTTAAGCCCCTGGTGTATTTCTCGTACCAAAGTGTACGGTTGCACAATGTCATAAATGAACATATATATATATATATATATATATATATATATATATATATATATATATATATAGAAAAAGGGAATTCAATAATAGGCAGAAGCTATGTATTGTTTATTCAAAAGGGCTGCAGTAAGAGCAGAACGATACAAATAGTGCGATAAGCAAGGGACGGGACTTTTGACATGTCCCCCCTCCGAGGGTAAGCTGCGGGATGGTGTGTAAAACAGGTATACCGCTCGTAATAGAGACCACTGGACACTCGACATAGCCTTCGCTTCCCGCTGTTGCATCGTGTGTTCGGGCGATTCTCTTGCCGGTCGGGGCTTCAGAAAACAGAGTCCTCGAAAGTAAAAAAGAAGAAAGGAAAAGAATGACACAATCGGGAGCCCCAGTGCGGTTGAGCCGCGTGCAGGCATGCCGTGGTCGTGTCCCTCCCCCTATGCCCATGGTATCTCCAGAGCGTAATTATGTACGCGTAGTACTGGTTTCGCAATTTCGTGAGGGCGGGGGTTTGGGCCGCATTGCTATGCGAGCTCGGAACATGTCAGGCGGTCTTGTTGTAGGTTACTCCGGGCGCGCTTGACGGTGTCCGGACGTTTAATAGCCGCTCGAGAATTGCCTTAAGAGGCTGCTTTGTACTTTCGCCGCGAGGGCCGCCGTATGCTCCTCCGTCCGGAGAGAGCGTTCGGTGTTTCCATTGACCGTAATGACTCCTCGAGGACCTGGCATCTTGAGCTTGAGATATGCATAGTGCGGCACCGCATTGAACTTTGCAAATGCGGTTCGTCCGAAAGCAAAGGCGTGATAGCCGCCGCGGAACGGGACTATGTCAAGATTAACTCCTCGCCGGAAGTTATCCGGGGATCCGAGGACCACTTCAAGTGTAACGGAGCTCGCATAGCTTGGCCTCTACACTGGTATGGCGCCTTTAAAGGTCGTCTTTGTGGGTTTAATCCTTGATGGGTCTATGCCCATTTTGCGACCGTGTCCTCGATAAAGCAGTTTGATGCGCCGCCACGGCCGTCCATTAGGACTCTAGTGAGATGAAATCCGTCAATGATTGGGTCTAGAACCAATGCGGCGAATCCGCTGTGGCGGTCCATTAGGACTCTAGTGAGATGAAATCCGTCAATGATTGGGTCTAGAACCAATGCGGCGAATCCGCTGTGGCGGATGCTAGTGGGGTGGTCCCTTCGGTCAAAACTGATCGGGCAGGAAGACCACGGGTTGAACTTTGGGGCGACTGGCTCCATCGCATATACGTCCCTTAGTGCACACTTCCGCTCCCTTTTGGGTATGTGGGTTGCGTATATCATGTTCACCGTCCGCACTTGTGGGGGAAGCCCTTACATCCTCTATTGTTCGGGCGGGGCTCCTCCTCGTCATCGCTATGCAGCCCCTTGTCATTGTTTTCAGCATTTAACTTGCCTGCTCGCTTGAACACCCAACAATCCCTGTTGGTGTGATTGGCTGGTTTTTCAGGGTGCCGTGTATCCGCACGAGCGATCGAGTATTTGGTCCAAATTGGACGAGCCCGGAGTATTTCTTTTAAATGGCTTTTTCCGCTGACCGGGTTTAGAGCCTCTGAATCCGGCATTGACTGCCGTATCCTCAGCATTACCGCCGTTAATGCAACGCTTGTGCTTGTTGTGACGCGACCTGCCATTGCTGTCCTTGGTATCCGAATTACCAGGGCTCTTGGTCATGTTGTTACTACGAGCTAGCCAGCTGTCCTCTCCCGTGCAAAAGCGGGTCATGAGTGTTGTGAGGGCTGCCATGGATTTCGGCTTTTCCTATCCTAGGTGCCGCAAGCCACTCGTCGCGGATGTTGTGTTTGAAGGCTGCAAGGGCCTCTGCATCCGGACAATCGACGATTTGATTTTTCTTTGTTAGGAACCGTGTCCAGAATTGTCTGGCCGATTCCTCTAGCTGCTGAATTATGTGGCTTAGGTCATCGGCCTCTAGTGGTCGCATATATGTGCCCTGGAAATTATCGAGGAATGTGGCTTCCAGGTCTTCCCAACAACCAATTGACTCTGCTGGCAGGCTGTTAAGCCAATGCCGGGCTGGTCCTTTAAGCTTGAGTGGGAGGTATTTGATGGCGTGTAGATCATCACCGCGGGCCATGTGGATGTGAAGGAGATAGTCCTCGATCCAAACCGCAGGATCTGTTGTGCCATCGTATGATTCAATGTTTACGGGTTTGAAACCCTCGTGATTTGATGATCCATCACTTCATCTATGAAGCATAGTGGGTGTCTTGGCGCCTCACGTATTGGGCTATATCACGACGCAGCTCAAATGAGCTTTGTCTACTGTGTTCGGCCCGGCCGGAGTTGCCATATTCGGCGCGACGGTTATTGTCACATGTCGTGGGGTGCCCACGCGATCCGTAGATCGATATTGTTTGCCTTGCCTTGTCCTCCAATATATCTCGCAGGTCTGGCGCATTTCCCCGCGCCTTGGTTTTTTTTAGCGGC
Source organism: Aegilops bicornis (assembly GCA_021605145.1). Lineage (NCBI taxonomy): Eukaryota > Viridiplantae > Streptophyta > Magnoliopsida > Poales > Poaceae > Aegilops > Aegilops bicornis. The sequence continues at coordinate 575,987,296 of CM038675.1, forward strand.
ACCGGGGTGCGGCTTGAGTTGAGGGCCGAGAGGCCTCTCTGTCGCAGCCACGAGGTGGCCGGTCACCATATCATCTTGGTGATGTAGGTTTGGGTGCTTCCTCCTCTAATCGGGGTAGCAGCCTGCGTTTTAGGTAGCTCTTGGAGGCGCTCGAGTTCGTACTCTTGACCGCAAGGACTTGATCCATCCGTCGACTAGCAAGTCTTGGTCAGCTCTAAGCTGTTGCTGCTTTTTCTTGAGGCTGCTTGCCGTGGCCATGAGCCTGAGTTTGAAACGCTCTTGTTCGACGAGATCCTCGGGCACGACGAATTCGTCGTCATCGAGGCTTGCCTCATCTTCGGAAGGAGGCATGTAATTATCGTCCTCTACCTCTCTTTCTGCTGCTCTCTCATGAGGGCTGGCTTCTCCATCCTCCTGCGCTGAATCATCTTTGGAGGGGTTATCTTCGGACCTTTGTCCGGGGTGTTATTGTCTCCGTGCGGAATCACCGTTTTTGCTGTGGCGGGATTTAGAGTGGCGCCGCTGACGCCAGCGCTTAGGCTGTTTCTTGGAGGGGTCATCCTCCGTTGTTCCATCGCCATTCCCATCTTTTGGGAAGTCCACCATGTATATGTCGTATGACGAGGTGGCCTTCCAAAGTGCTCAATGGGCGCTGGTTCTTGGTCGTCTCCTGCATCGTCGTCCATACCGTCGATGTCTTCGGAGTCGAAGTCGAGCATGTTGGTTAAATCATCGACAGTGGCTACGAAGTGGGTGGTGGGTGGGGTTTGAATTTCTTCGTCATCTGCATCCCAACTTTCCTGACCATAATCCGGCTAGAGCTCTCCTGATAGAAAGAGAGAGAGACTTTAGTGAATTCAGGATGTCGCCAAAGGGCGAGTGCTGAAAGATGTCCGCGGCGGTGAATTCCATGATCGGCGCCCAATCAGATTCGATTGGCGGGTGCGCGGAAAGTTCGGAGTCCGGAGAGGAGTCCGGTACCTTGGAGTCACGAACTTCGCAAAGGACGGGGTAGGTGTACGGCTCAATCGCTGTAGAGATCGCAGCCCCCGAGGCGGTGTCCAGCCACCCGTCCTCGATCGGCGCAGTCGGCTCCAAGCTAAAGGTCAGAGCGGACACTGGTGCGGCCTCCAGGACACTGCTCGGGCAGAGAGCTAGATCATGCCCCTCGTGACAGTGCGGCGCGCTTGGCTGTGGCTCGAACCTGTCGAAGATCAAGTCTCCACGGACGTCAGCCGTGTAGTTCAAACTCCCAAATCTGACCTAGTGGCTAGGGGCGTAGCTTTCAATCTGCTCCAGATTGCCAAGCGAATTGCCCATGATGCAAAGCCGCCGAATCTGAAGATCTGTCCGTGGAGAAAAGTCTCACCTCGAGCGCATCATTGTTGATGATTGGAGGAGCCATCGGGCCTAAAGATGACGCATACGGAGGAACTCTCAATGAAAGCACCAATGTCGGTGTCAAAACCGGCGGATCTCGGGTAGGGGGTCCCGAACTGTGCTTCTAGGCGGATGGTAACAGGAGACAAGGGACACGATGTTTTACCCAGGTTCGGGCCCTCTTGATGGAGGTAAAACCCTACTCCTGCTTGATTAATATTGATGATATGGGTAGTACAAGAGTAGATCTACCACGAGATCAGAGAGGCTAAACCCTAGAAGCTAGCCTATCGTATGATTGTTATTCGTCCTATGGACTAAAACCCTCCGGTTTATATAGGCACCGAATAGGGTTAGGGTTACACAGAGTCGGTTACAATGGTAGGAGATCTACATATCCGTATCGCCAAGCTTGCCTTCCACGCCAAGGAAAGTCCCAACCGGACACGGGACGAAGTCTTCAATCTTGTATCATCATAGTCCAGGAGTCCGGCCAAAGGCTATAGTCCGGCTATCCAGACACCCCCTAATCCAGGACTCCCTCAGGGACGCTGTAATGGTGTACGACCCCTGATATGAAGTCTATCACCGGTCCGGATTCGGCCGTCTTAATAGGCTTGGCCTCTATCTATTTGATGAATTTATCCACCATGACCAGTAGGTATTTTTGCTTGTGGGTTCCTCCTTTAAGGGGTCCAACCATGTCAAGCCCCCAGACTGCGAAGGGCCAGGTGATGGGTATAGTTTGGAGGGCGGTGGGTGGCATGTGGCTTTGATTAGCAAAGAGCTGGCAACCGACGCATCGTTGGACTAAGTCATGAGCATCTGCCCGGGCCGTCGGCCAATAAAATCCTGTACGGAAGGCCTTGCTTACAAGGGCCCGGGCTGCAGCGTGGTGCCCGCCGAGTCCGGCATGAATTTCAGCCAGAAGATTCCACCCTTCCTCTTTGGAGATACACCTTTGAAGGACTCCGGTGACGCTTTTTTTATAAAGCTCTCCCTCATGGACTTTATAGGCTTTAGATTGCCGCACTATGCAGCGTGCCTCGTTTTGGTCCTCGGGAAGTTCCTGCCTGGTTAGGTAGGCTAGGAATGGTTCCGTCCATGGGGCAATGACTGCCATTATTATGTGGGCTGAAGATGTTACTCTATTGGCAGAGCCTCCAATTGTGTCAGAATATTCGTGTCGAGGCGGTCTTTGTTGGGTCCGGGCTGTTATTTCCGGACTCCTTCCCATAATACTGGATGGCTTGAACAACCTCTCTAAGAAGATATTGGCAGGGACAGCATCGCGCTTTGGCGCCAATGCGTGCCAAGAGCGTCTGCTGATTGTTTTCCCGAGCTATATGGTGAAATTCGAGCCCTTGAACCGAGCTGACATTTTTAGGACGGCGTTGCGATAAGCTGCCATTCTCGGATCCTTGGCATCAAAGTCTCCATTTATTTGGGATATCGCGAGGTTCGAATCGCGCACCTCTAGGCGTTGAATGCCCATGGATACTGCCATCCGGAGACCATGTAGAAGGGCCTCGTATTCGGCTGCGTTGTTGGAGTCCGTATACATTATCTGGAGTACGTATTGAACCGTATCTCCTGTTGGGGATGTCAGAACGACGCCAGCCCCTAGACCAGCAAACATTTTGGAGCCGTCGAAGTGCATGATCCAGTTGGAATATGTGCCGTACTCTTTAGGGAGTTCGGCTTCAGTCAATTCGGCGACGAAGTCGGCCAAAACTTGCGACTTAATGGCTCGCCATGGCTTATAGGTTATGTCGAATGGGAGGAGCTCAATGGCCCATTTGGCAATCCGGCCCGTCGCGTCGCGGTTGTTTATAATGTCGTTAAGAGGTACTTCGGAGGCTACTGTTATCAAACACTCTTGAAAGTAGTGTCATAGCTTCCGGGATGCCATAAACACCGCGTACGCTATCTTTTGATAATGCGGATACCGTGACTTGCATGGAGTGAGGACAGTGGACACGTAGTAAACTGGTTTTTGAACGGGGAACTTGTGTCCGTCCGTTTCTCGTTCGACAACGAGCACCGCGCTTACAACTTGATGAGTTGCCGCGATGTATAATAGCATTGGTTCGCCCATGTTCGCGCGGCCAGGACTGGGTTTGTTGCCAATATGGCTTTTATTTCTTCGAGTCCGGCCGTGGCGGCATCCATCCACTCGAAGTGTTCGGTGCGCCGGAGGAGGCGATAAAGGGGTAATGCCTTTTCTCCCAAACGGGAGATAAAGCGGCTTAGAGCCGCCACGCATCCAGTCAATTTTTGTATTTGTTTGAGGTCCTTTGGGATATCCAATTGTGACAGAGCTCGGATCTTGGCTGGGTTTTCTTCAATTCCTCTACCGGATACAATGAAGCCAAAGAGCTTTCCGGCTGGTACGCCGAAAACGTATTTTTCCGGGTTAAGCTTGATGTCATATGTTCATAGATTATCGAATGTGAGCCTCAAGTCGTCTACTAGAGTTTCGACATGCTTGGTTTTGACGACCACATCATCTACGTATGCCTCCACTGTCTTGCTGATATGTTTTTGCCAGACATGTCTGAATCATGCGCTGATATGTTGCGCCGGTGTTTTTGAGCTCGAAGGGCATTGTGTTGAAGCAGAATGGGTCGTATGGGGTGATAAATGCCGCTGCGGCTTGGTCAGCCTCTGCCATCTTGATTTGATGGTAGCCGGAGTATGCGTCGAGGAAACACAATGAATCGTGTCCTGCGGTAGCGTCGATAATTTGATCGATGCGGGGGAGGGTGTAGGGATCCTTTGGGCAAGCATTGTTGAGGTCCTTGAAATCGGCATTTATAGGCGCTGTGGATTTGTCCTTCTTGGTACCATCACCAGGTTTGCTAGCGGTCCGGATGTTTTATATCTCGATGAATCAGGCCTCCAATAGTTTGGCTAGCTCCTCTCCCATTGCTTGTCTCTTAGGTTCGGAGAAACGCCAAGAGCCTGTTTGATCGCTTGAATCCTTTTAGGATGTTTAGGCTGTGCTTTCGGCCAGCGTGGGATTCTGGCATGTCTAAAGGGTGCCGAGCAAAAGTGTCCCAATTTTCGTAGGAATTCTCATAGTCTGGCGTCTACATCGGGGTTTAATTGTGCCCGATGGAGGCCGTTTTTGTAGGGTCCGTTGGTGGACTTGGAATTTGACTATTTCGTCCGCTGGTTTAAAGGAGGTGGACTTGGATCTTTTATCGAGTATCACATCGTCCCTGTTCACCGTGAGCCTTGATGCGATCGGTTCCTCGGCCGCTAGGGCTTCGGATAGTGCCTCAAGGGCTAGTGCGGCTGTCTTATTTTCGGCGTGGAGTGCTATGTCCAGGTCACTAGCAAGAGCGATGATTCCGTTGGGCCCGGGCATTTTGAGCTTCATGTACCCGTAATGGGGTATAGCTTAGAAAATTGTGAATGCCTCTCGCCCTAATAGAGCGTGGTATCCGCTGCTGAATGGGGCCACTTGGAATGTAACCTCCTCGGACCTGTAATTATCCGGTGTGCCGAACACCACATCTAGTGTGATTTTTCCTGTGCAGCACGCTTCTCGACTGGGTATTATTCCTCTAAAGGTTGTGCTGCTTTGCTCAATGCGGCTCGATCTATTTCCATTTTTCAAGGGTTTCCTCATAAATGAGGTTCAATCCGCTGCCACCGTCCATGAGTACCTTGGTAAGGCGAAAGTCGTCCACTATTGGACTGAGGACCAATGCTGCTGGTGCTCGGGCTGCTCGGAATTTAGGTTCATCACTGGCATTAAAGGTAATAGCCGTGTCACTCCATGGATTTATGGTTGCTACTTAGTAGACTTCGACAAGGCTGTGGAGTGTTCATTTTCACATATTATTTGATGCGCAAGTCTCGAAGACTGTTGATACCGTACTGATATCCCTGGGCTGGTGCTCTGTGGATGCTGGGGTTAGAAGCTCTTCGCCACTTTTGGCCACCTGCCGGAGTATCCAACATGCTCTAAGGCTACGAGTTGGTGTGGCACCCTCTGTACTATGAATTTTACAGGGTCCGTTGAGCCATCCCTCCAGTACGGTTCCATGCCCCGTAGGGTTTTTTTTGTTTTTTGGTGTTTAACCCGGGTGATTGGCGATAATGCACCCTTTTATTTCGGACTGGGTTTGTATTCGGGGCCGGATTGTCCCAAAATCTTACTTCGGTTTTCCAGGCGCTTTCCATCGCATAGTACTTTCGTACTATGGACGCCAAGTCAGCAGAGCGTGTAATTTCATGGCGACCTATGGTGTTGAGGATTCCCTTGTCCATGCAATTATTGCAGAAGAATGAAATTGTGTGTTCCTCGCGGCAGTCCTTTATCCTGTTCATAACCAGGAGGAATCTGGCCCAGTAATGATGTATTGTTTCCTCGGGCTCTTGCCTAATTTTGGATAGATCGCCTATGTTGGGGTGGGTGGGTGGAACTAGATCCGAAACCTCACCCAGTCTGAGGCTCAAGGGCCAAGGAGTTTCTGAACTCGGAAGCTTGGATTCTTGGATGTTGTCCAATGAATCTAGCCCGTTGCCTGACTCTAAGTTCAGGTCTTGAGTGACGTCCTCCCTCGCGGGTATCCGGCTTGGAGGGATCGGGAATCCGGACATAGCTAGTCCTTTAGATAGATGAAGGGTCGCCGCATTGTTCCTCCACCACAAGAACGTGATGGGTGACACAGGGAGAGTTAATCTCTCTCGAGATCGGGTTTAGGCCCAATCGATCGTGATGCATAGCGACTCCCAGGGCGGCGATGCGATCCAGGAGCTCTTTTAAGGAAGAGAGCTCCGTCGGATCTAACTGCTCGGCGAGTTCCGAGTTGACGTGAAGATTTCTTTCGATGACCCGAGAAGTCATCGTCAGCGTGGCGGCTGAACAGGCAGTCATAAGAAAACCGCCTAGCCGGAGAGTTTGGCCAGTGGCCAAAGCTCCTTTAGCAATGATGCCGTCTTTAAAGACGGGATGAGGCATCCTTCACGATGGCGGCCAGCAGGAAGAACTCTCAATGAAAGCACCAATGTCGGTGTCAAAGCCGACGGATCTCGGGTAGGGGGTCCCGCACTGTGCGTCTAGGCGGATGGTAACAGGAGACAAGGGACACGATGTTTTTAGCTAGGTTTGGGCCCTCTCGATGGAGGTAAAACCCTACTCCTGCTTGATTAATATTGATGATATGGGTAGTACAAGAGTAGATCTACCACGAGATCAGAGAGGCTAAACCCTAGAAGCTAGCCTATGGTATGATTGTTGTTCGTCCTACGGACAAAAACCCTCCGGTTTATATAGACACAGGAGAGGACTAGGGTTACACAGATTCTGTTACAATGGGAGGAGATCTACATATCCATATCACCAAGCTTGCCTTCCATGCCAAGGAAAGTCCCATCCGGACACGGGACGAAGTCTTCAATCTTGTATCTTCATAGTCCAGGAGTCCGGCCGAAGGTTATAAGTCGGCTATTCGGACACCCCCTAATCCGGGACTCCCTCTGTCATCATCGGCTTAACGGCCGAACGGGCGGCCATGGTAAAGCTGCCCAGCCGGAGGGTTTGGCCTGAGGCCAGGGCTCCTCTGGAAGTGATACTATCCTTGATAACAAGGCGAGCCATCAATCCTGTTGTCGACGTCACAGAGGAACTCTCAATGAAAGCACCAATGTCGGCGTCAGAACCGGCGGATCTTGTGTAGGGGGTCCCGAACTGCGCGTCTTAGGATCGATGGTAACAGGAGACAGGGACACAATGTTTACCCAGGTTCGGGCCCTCTTGATGGAGGTAATACCCTACTTCCTACTTGATTATCTTGGATGAATATGGGGTTACAAGAGTTGATCTACCTTGAGATCGTAGTGGCTAAATCCTAGATGTCTAGCCTATATGATTATGATTCTGATTGCCTCTACGGACTAAACCCTCCGGTTTATATAGACACCGGAGGGGCCTAGGGTTGTACAAAGTCGGTTTACAGAGAAATGAATCTTTACATCCGAACGCTAAGCTTGCCATCCACGCAAAAGAGAGTCCCATCCGGACACGGGAGGAAGTCTTCTGTCTTGTATCTTCACGGCCCATTAGTCCGGCCCATGTCACATAGCCCGGACGCCCGAGTACCCCTTAATCTAGGACTCCCCCAGGAGCCAAAGAATATTTGTAAGTATTATCAGCTGATTTGTCAATTCAACGACACCTGGAGATTAGTTATCTACAGCAAATTGATCAGTAGCAAAGTAGTATGATAGTTTGATAGCAGCAACAACAACAATAGTAACGGTAACAGTGATAGCAGTGATTTAGTAGCAAGTGCAACAGTAATAGTAGAAGTAGTAACTTAGCAGAAACAATATAAGATAAGTTCGTAGGCATTAGATTGGTGATTTGTTGGATGATATTCATCATGTGATAGTCATAACCTAGGGTGATACAACACTAGCTCCAGTTCATAAATATAACCCGTAAATAGTCATACGTGCTCATGGAAAGAACCTGCATGACATCTTTTGTCCTACCCTCCCGTGGCAGCGGGGTCCTATTGGAAACTAAGGGATATTAAGGCCTCCTTTTAATAGAGAACCGGAACAAAGCATTAACACATGGTGAATACATGAACTCCTCAAACTACGGTTATCACCGGGAGTGGTCCCGACTATTGTCACTCCGGGGTTGCCGGATCATAACACTTAGTAGGTGACTATAACTTGCAAGACCAGATCTAGAACATATGTATAATGGTGATAACATAAACGGTTCAGATCTGAAATCATGGCACCCGGGCCCAAAGTTACAAGCACTAAGAATGGCAAAGTCATAGCAACATCAATATCAGAACATAGTGGATACTAGGGATCAAGCCCTAACAAAACTAACTAGATTACATGATGAATCTCATCCAACTCCTCACCGACCAGCGAGCCTACGAAGGAATTACTCACTCGGTGGGGAGCATCATGGAATTGGCGATGGAGAAGGGTTGGTGATGACGAAGATCGAAGATCCCCTCTCCGAGCCCCAAAGCGGACTCCAGATCAGGCCTCCGTGAAGAACAGGAGGTGACGGGCGTCTGCCTCGTGGAACGCGATAATTCTTTCTCCCTGATTTTTTCTGGAAATATGTGATTTTATAGCGTCGGTTTCAGCGTCTGCGGGGCCACCAGGTGGGGACAACCCACCTGGGCGCGCCTGGAGGGGGGCATACCCTGGTGGGTTGTGCCCACCCATGTGCCCCCCCTCCGGTGGTTCTTGGCTCCAGAAATTCTCTTTTATTGTATACAAAATCCTCGTAAAGTTTCGTTCCATTCCGAGAACTTTTATTTCTGCACAAAAACAACACTATGGTAGTTCTGCTAAAAACAACGTCAGTCCGGGTTAGTTTCATTCAAATCATGCAAGTTAGAGTCCAAAACAAGAGGAAAAGCGTTAGGAAAAGTAGATACGTTGGATACGTATCAACTCCCCCAAGCTTAAACCTTTGCTTGTCCTCAAGCAATTCAGTTGATAAACTGAAAGTGAAAAAGAAAAACTTTTACGAACTATTTTACTCTTGTTTGCATAAATAAGCTTAAACATCACCTATGTTTTTAGCCAACATATAACTAACCATGCCGACAATAACTCTTAAAAATTATGTTAACTCATATCAATGAATAATCAGCTAGCGAGCAATAATAAGATATCTCAAACAGCAGCACGTTATCAAAATAACCATGATATAATATGACAATAGTGGTATCTCGCTAGCCCTTTCCGAGACCATAAAACATAAATGCAGAGCACCTCCAAAGTTCAAGCAGCGACTAAACATTGTAATTCATGGTAGAAAAGATCAAGTCATGATGCACCCAACATTAGCTACACAAAATGCATCAGCATGAAAGCAGTGCTTTCAGGTTCTGGTGCTTATTTTAGAAGGTGATGACACAACATAAAAGTAAATAGAAAGTCCCTTCATAGAGGGAAGCAGTGATTTGCGGCGATGTCATTGCTCAAGTTTTAAAACAGAGGTAAATGAAATTTTGAGAGATGCACCCTTCTTGTTTACTCCGCGACCATCAGTTATCAATATCTTTAGGGCTGGAATTCGAGCCGAGTCGAGCCAGCTCGGCTCGACTCACTAGAGCTCGTTTCATTAACGAGCTAGCTCGACTCGAATCGTTATTATAACGAGCTCAAATCCAAGATTGGCTCGACTCGTATAACTCGCGAGCTGGCTCGTTTAGCTTATTAAGCTCGTTAAAGATATGAACATAAAACCCTCATATATTATAAAATGATTATGTATATATTAGACATATATATATATATATATATCACTAAACAATAGTAATTTACTTGTAACACATGAGTCTCCTAGGCGGTTGGGCCTTCAACGGCTAGGCCTTGTGTTGTGCGCCTGGGACATAGGGTGCTGAGTGGTTGATCTTTCTTTGTATTGGGAGTGACTGATCTTTTGTTCCGAGCCTAACGAGTTACACGAGTACTCGTGAGATTGGCTCGTTTAACTAGGTCTATAAACGATCTTAAACTAAAGCTCAGCTTGACTCGTTATTCTTCGAGTTCGAGTCGATTCGAGCCGAGTCACGAGCTACTCGTTTAGCTCGTGAGCTTCGAGCTTTTTTTCCAGCCCTAAATATCTTCCATGCTAAACACATTAGTAGCGGTCCCCAAGCGGTAAAGTAAAGGTTATGACTCTGTAGGAGTTTTTTTTGTTTGATTATTTGTAAGCTCTTTTCTGTTTGCAGTTTGGGACTGGGAATCCCTATTACCGCCCCCTTTCTCGTGCGATGGCGAGTGAATAAACACTCGACCTGAGAATAATCCGCTTAGCATGAAGGATACCGACTACCTCCTATCATTCCATGAATGATCCAGGCACACAAAAGGATATTTATTTGAAGTTTTTAGAGATGGCACATGCAAATTTACTGAAGGAAATATGCCCTAGAGGCAATAATGAAGTTATTATTTATTCCTTATTTCATGATAAATGTTTATTATTCATGCTAGAATTGTATTAACCGGAAACATAATATATGTGTGAATACATAGACAAACAGAGTGTCACTAGTATGCCTCTACTTGACTAGCTCGTTCATCAAAGATGGTTAAGTTTCCTAGCCATAGACATGAGTTGTCATTTGATAAACGGGATCACATCATTAGGAGAATGATGTGATTGACTTGACCCATTCCGTTAGCTTAGCACTTGATCGTTTAGTATGTTGCTATTGCTTTCTTCATGAATTATACATGTTCCTATGACTATGAGATTATGCAACTCCCGTTTACCGTAGGAACACTTTGTGTGCTACCAAGCGTCACAACGTAATTGATTGATTATAAAGGTGCTCTACAGGTGTCTCCGAAGGCACTTGTTGAGTTGGCATATTTCGAGAGTAGGATTTGTCACTCCGATTGTCGGAGAGGTATCTGTGGGCCCACTCCGTAATACACATCACTATAAACCTTGCAAGCATTGTAACTAATGAGTTAGTTGCAGGATGATGTATTACGGAACAAGTAAAGAGACTTGCCGGTAACGAGATTGAACTAGGTATAGAGATATCGACGATCGAATCTCGGGCAAGTAACATACCGATGACAAAGGGAACAACGTATGTTGTTATGCGGTTTGACCAATAAAGATCTTCGTAGAATATGTAGGAGCCAATATGAGCATCCAGGTTCCGCTATTGGTTATTGACCGGAGACGTGTCTTGGTCATGTCTACATAGTTCTCGAACCCGTAGGGTCCGCACGCTTAACGTTCGGTGACGATTTGTTTATGAGTTTATGTGTTTTGATGTACCTAAGGTAGTTCGGAGTCCCGGATGAGATCGAGGACATGACGAGGAGTCTCGAAATGGTCGAGACATAAAGATCGATATATTGGATGACTATATTCGGACATCGGAAAGGTTCCGAGTGATTCGGATATTTTTGAATCTGGGAGAGTTACGAGAATTCGCCGGGAGGATATGGGCCTTATTGGGCTTTAGGGGAAAGAGAGAGGAGAGGCTGCGCGCCCCCCAAGGCCTAGTCCGAATTGGACTAGGGGGAGGGGCTGCGCCCCCTCCTTCCTTCTCTTCTCTCTTCCCTTTCCTTGACTCCTACTCCTACTACTTGGAAGGGGGAATCCCTCGCCGGTGGGTGTAGGACTCCTCCAGGGCACGCCATAGGGGCCGACCCTCTCCCCCCTCCTCCACTCCTTTATATATGTGGCCAGGGGGCACCCCATAGACACAACAATTGATCATTGATATCTTAGCCGTGTGCGGTGCCCCCCTCCACCATAATCCACCTCGATCATATCGTAGTGGTGCTTAGGAGAAGCCCTGCGTCCGTAGCATCATCATCACCGTCATCGTGTGCTGACGGAACTCTCCCTTGAAGCTCTGCTGGATCGGAGTTCGTGGGACGTCATCGAGCTGAATGTGTGCTGAACTCGGAGGTGTCGTGCATTCGGTACTTGGATTGGTCGGATCGTGAAGACGTACGACTACATCAACGTGTTGTCATAACGCTTCCGCTTTCGGTCTACAAGGGTACGTGGACAACACGCTCCCCTCTCGTTGCTATGCATCACCATGATCTTGCGTGTGCGTAGGAATTTTTTTGAAATTACTACGTTCCCCAACAGTGGCATCCGAGCCAGGTTTATGCGCAGATGTTATATTTACGAGTAGAACACAAGTGAGTTGTGGGCGATAATAGTCATACTGCTTACCAACATGTCATACCTTGATTTGGAGGTATTGTTGGATGAAGTGGCCCGGACCGACATTACTCATACGCTTACGCGAGACTGGTCCTACCGACGTGCTTTGCACATAGGTGGCTGGCGGGTGTCAGTTTCTCTAACGCTCCTCTCATTGGGATAGGGCAATCTCCATCAACATCTTCACTAGCACCATCTCATCTCCAAACCCTAGTTCATCTCTTGTATCAAATTCTTGTCTCCAAGTCCGGGATTGGTGCTAGTAGGTTGCTAGTAGTGTTGATTACTCCTTGTAGTTGATGCTAGTTGGTTTACTTGGTGGAAAATCATATGTTCAAATCCTTTATGCATATTATTACCCCTCTGATTATGAACATGCATATGCTTTGTGAGTAGTTACGTTTGTTCCTGAGGACACGGGAGAAGTCTTGCTATTAGTAGTCATGTGAATTTGGTATTCGTTCGATATTTTGATGAGATGTATGTTGTCTAGCCTCTAGTGGTGTTATGTGAACGTCGACTACATAACACTTCACCATTATTTGGGCCTAGAGGAAGGCATTGGGAAGTAATAAGTAGATGATGGGTTGCTAGAGTGACAGAAGCTTAAACCCTAGCTTATGCGTTGCTTCGTAAGGGGCTGATTTGGATCCACTTGTTTCATGCTATGGTTAGTGTCGGTGTCAAAACCGGCGGATCTCAGGTAGGGGGTCCCGAACTGCGTCCTAGGCGGATGGTAACAGGAGACAAGGGACACGGTGTTTTTACCCAGGTTCGGCCCTCTCGATGGAGGTAATACCCTACTCCGCTTGATTAATATTGATGATATGGGTAGTACAAGAGTAGATCTACCACGAGATCAAGGAGGCTAAACCCTAGAAGCTAGCCTATGGTATGATTGTTGTTCGTCCTCTGGGACTAAAACCCTCCGGTTTATATAGACACCGGATAGGTTAGGGTTACACAGAGTCGGTTACAATGGTAGGAGATCTACATATCCAGACGCCAAGCTTGCCTTCCACGCCAAGGAAAGTCCCATCCGGACACGGGGCGAAGTCTTCAATCTTGTATTTTCATAGTCCAGAGTCCGCCAACGGTGAGAGTCCGGCTATCCGGACACCCCCTAGTACGGGACTCCCTCAGTAGCCCCCGAACCAGGCTTCAATGACGATGAGTCCGGCGCGTTGATTGTCTTCGGCATTGCGAGGCGGGTTCTTCTCCAAATTCCATATACTTGTCGAATAGTGTCCGGCTTCTGAGAAATGTTGTGCTTCTTGGCTTCTATGCCCAATAATGGCCATCTTCCACGTGTTTGAATGAATGCGAAACGCCAGGGTATTTTTACACTTACCCCCCAAGCTACGCAAATGAGCTGCCTATAAAAGGGGCGAGGATCTAGATCTGAGTCACACCATCCCTCCCTTGCGAGCTTTCATCGGAGCGCCCCGGACCAAAGCCCATTCCATCATGGACAGTCGACGCGGCTCCTCCTCTCGCGCTCCCAGCCCTCAGCCTGGAAATTGGGAGAGATGCTCAGTCCCGCATAGCGAGCTAGTTATACTCTAAGCCAAGGGATTTCTTCCCCCGGCCTTCATGGTTAAGGTTCGAGCCGGACTCACCACCTTTAAGGGCGGAAAGCAAGCGGAGTGTCCCCGATCCCTCTAAAGGGGAGCGGGTATGCTTCATCTCTTATCTAGTAAGAGGACTCGGATTTCCAATCCATCCATTTCTCCGGGGGCTCTTGGAGTTCTATGGCCTCCAATTGCACCATCTTACTCCTGCCTCCATCTTGCACATCGCGGGCTTCGTGGCCCTTTGCGAACTATTCTTGGGCGTTGAGACTCATTTGGTTGTGGAAGAGATTATTCTGCCTAGTACCCCGTTCTCATGAGGGGTCAATATATCAAGTGGGCGGAGCCGAGCTATGGCGCATCGCCGGGATCGGATACCTATCCGGAACCCCAAAGAAGGCGTCCGAAGACTGGCCTTCGGAATGGTTTTACATGGAGGACGTCCCGCTGCCGGATCCTGTTCGGATCGGCCTTCCGGAGTTCAGCAATGCTCCTCTGAAGAAGCGCCTAAGCTGGCGCCCTCGGAGCCCCCGGAGAGAAAATGACCGGGATGTCCTCTATTTAATGAGCCGGATAAGATTATTGGCTCATGCCGGATTGACCATGATTGGAGTCATGGCAATCTGCATTATGAGGGGAGTGCAGCTGCTCCAATACAGGGGCCACCCCATGTGGGACTTCAACGGGGAGGACAATGCCACCCGCCATGGCCGCAAAGGGCCAGGATCGGTCACCGAACTGGTGAAGATCTTGTCTGCCATGTATAAAGGGGAGGAGGAGGATTTCCTCCGTGTCAATCAACTAAAGGAGGTTTCTTCGAATAATCCTCGAAGCTGGGTAAGCAAACATCTTTGTGACCTGTCCGATCCATGTTCCCGTAGTTAAATATCTCATTTCATGGTTTTCTTGAGGAACTGCGCGGATGTGGAGAAGATACAGCCCGCCCCCACAACCCGAGGATCCGGAGCGGTCCCTCAATCCAACCTTGAAGAGGATCCGGATATAAAGGTGGAGTTGATCGTGGGTGTTCTACCAACTTAGCATCGACAATGCTTTGGTAGCCATTACGGTGATTACCGAAATACTTCCAACCTCACGTAATGGCGAGACCAAGATCCCAAAACCACGATAATGACCCATCCATGCTTATTTTTGATCACCGTATACCAATGGTGTTTCGCAGGGGGTACCTTGAGGCAGGAAGCCGAGCACATGTGTTGGCCAACAAAGGGCGGTCGGCCCGTAGGTTAAAAAAGAAGTGCGGTCCGGATCGAAACTCCGCCATAGCGGTATGGCGTGTCACCATACTCCCAGGATTGATTCCTGGAAGGCGTACTATCGCTGATGCTCTTTTCAGGAAAAAGAGCGCTCGCCGGACTGAGTCCGGAGAGGTTGCCAATCGAACCTTCACCGGCCAAGCTTCAAAGCTGGGTCCGGAGGCTGAGGCGAGCACGAGACGTGCGTCGGATGCTCCTCCGACAGAGGATGCTGACATGTTGTCCGCCACCAACTCCGAGGTGGAGAGCGCCTTGAATCACAGGCACCGCCGGACAGTTCTTCGTGACGCATGTTTCTCCCAAGAGGCCTTGAATTCCTTTGATTCGGGAGATGCGCACCTCCGTGCCGCTCAAGATGGTCTAGCGAGCCACGGAGGCGATATGTAAAGGACATACTGGTAAGAAAATTTGTGATTATATATGCCGGTAGCCTGAGACTTAAAATAGTTAGAATAACTTATTTAAGGATCATTTGTTATCTTGAGGATCTTCTGAGAAAGAATACCCGACTATCCGGGAGCTTGAAGAGTGCAAGGCCCAACTTGAGGCCGCACTAGCCGCTTCTGAGGTAGCTCTGAGACCCCTCCGGTAATATATGTTTCAAAAGATAAATAGTTTATGAAGTGCAGCGAGTGTGTAAATCGACAAAATATTGCAGATGGCGCGGATTAGATCCGGACAAGCAACAGCTCTACGCGATTAAAGGCGGTGAGAGCGTGCTTACGAGGTGCGACAGGAGAAAAATAACCTCCAAGACGCCAACACCAAGCTGGGTGAGGAACTAAAGGATGTTCGTGCCCAGTTGTCTGACTCCGTAAAGGAGAATCGGCGGCTTCGTCGCGACATTTTCAGTAAGTGCTTGAGCGAACGTTGAAAGAGTTCGGCGAGGAAGGCGACTAACATAAAATGTATGTAGGTTTGCTCACAGTGTCGTCACGAGGAGGAGATGCCCAGTTCTTGGTGATCTTCTTCCCGAACTGCGTCATTTACTGCACGAACGAGTCCGGCGGTGATGAAAGGCATCGGCCGAGCCTTGTGGACATCTATGTCCCTGCCTCAAGGCATTGGGGAGCTGGCGAGGCGGCTTCAAGGAGCACGGCGGTGCTTCCGGCTATGGAATATATCGGCCTGCCGTCAAGGCGCCAGGGAGGCCTGGGCCATGGTAAAGACGCGGTACACGAAGGCTGACCCAAAACACATGGCCGAGGTCGGACCTATGGGGCCGGATGGGATGGAGATCCCTGTAAGCTTAGTGTACGGCCAAGTAGAGTTGGCCGCCAAGTATTCCCAGCAAGATTGTAAATTAGATAGCCTATTAGATGGCATTGAGGAGGAATACAATGAGTCGAGTTGACTATGTAAAAATATGACATGAAAAAATGTCTTCTAGCCGGATTGTAGATCGTTTGTCATAGTGGACCTTTTAACCCGACCTCCGGACCCAATAGTCCGAGTGTGTCTGAATACCTTCGTGGTTATATAAGAACCGTGGTATGCATGGAGACAAAGGCGTAGGGGTCATTGTTCTTTATGTCGTAGAAGTGCCCAACTAGTCATGTTATATTACATGGGTAGTAAGAAACATCTTCCAGGAGAATAGTTAGTTAAGGGTTCCTTTATTTGGGATGCATGCCCTAAAGTGCATGTCAAAGCTGCTATGAAAGCAGAAAATCATCCGGGGCAGATGGGTAAATAATTAAAATCATCTTTCAGTTCACCGACCGAATATTCCCTTAAGAATGCTAGCTTTCGGCTTCACCCGGTTGAGGTACACATCCGGTGACGGCGGTAACAATCGCAGAGGTTCTCCTTTACCACCTAGCCGAACAATCGGGAGCGTAGGGGTAAGCACAGAGCCGAGCAACCCAGCTTGGCCAAAACTTAAGTCATATCGATGCATATAATGGTGAATAAAAGGTACATGCGGAAGTGTGGCGCATGTGTTAGGCGTGAAGCCCGTATAAATAAGCACATTAAAGAAGCCCCAGGTATAATGAGCGCGTCTGTTAGCGTCAAATGTCTTGAGCAAAGTGCAAACGAGCCTCTAAAGGCTTCAGGAAGAAGGAGGGAGAAGGAGAGAAATAAAAGACAGCAAAAATGGAAAATGTGGACTGAGGAAGGAGACGAACTTGGAGTCCGGCGCTTAGGCGTAGAATCTTCATAGACGGGTTGCGTTCCATGGGTTCGGCTCGAGTCGGTTATCCGATGCGTTTCGCAGACGGTATGCTCCGCCGGTCAGGACCTGGTCGATCATGAAGGGACCTTCCCATTTGGGCTTGAGTTTGTCCTTTTTCTTGTCCGGCAGGCATAGAACTAGTTCGCCAACGTTATAAGCTTTGGCCCGTACTTCCCTGCTTTGATATCTTTGAGCCTGCTGTTGATAAAATGCGGAACGAGCTTTTGCCACGTCGCGCTCCTCCTCTAATGCGTCCAAACTGTCTTGCCGATCGAGCTCGGCTTCTCTTTCTTCATACATGCGCACACGAGGTGAGTCATGAATTATGTCGCAGGGCAAGACTGCCTCTGCGCCGTACACCATAAAAATGGTGTGAATCCGGTAGTACGATTCGGCGTGGTCCGCAGCCCCAGTACGGAGTCGAGCTCCTCAACCCAAAGGCGTGTTAGATTCCTTGAGGGACCGCACTAGTCTGGGTTTAATGCCGCTCATGATTAGACCATTTGCTCGTTCGACTTGGCCGTTGGTTTGAGGATGATAGACTGAGGCGTAATCGAGTTTGATACCCATGTTTTTGCACCATAATTTGACCTCATCGGCCGTGAAGTTGGTGCCGTTATCAGTGATGATCTTGTGGGGACACCGTAACGGTGTACTACCCGATATGAAGTTTATCACTGGTCCGGATTCGCCCGTTTTAACGAGCTTGGCCTCTATCCATTTGGTGAATTTATCCACCATGAACAATAGGTATTTTTTGCGTGTGGGTTCCTCCCTTAAGGGGTCCAACCATGTCAAGCCCCGGATCATGACGGCCGGGTGATGGGTATAGTTTTGAGGCGGTGGGTGGCATGTGGCTTTGGTTAGCAAAAATCTGGCAACCGACGCATCATTGGACTAAATCCTGCGCATACGCCTCGGGCCGTCGGCCAATAAAATCTGTCTGGAAGGCCTTGCCTACAAGGGCCCGGGCTGCGGCATGGTGCCCACCCAATCCGGCATGAATTTCAGCCGGGAGGTTTCGCCCTTCCTCTTGGGAGATACACCTTTGAAGGACTCGGTAGTGCTTTTCTTATAAAGCTCTCCCTCATGGACTTTATAGGCTTTAGATCGCCGTACTATGCAACTGTGAGCCTCATTTTGGTCTTGGGGAGTTCCTGCCTAGTTAGGTAGGCTAGGAATGGATTCTGTCCACAGGCGATAACCTCCATTATTTCGTGAGCGGAGGGTGTTATCTCGGGGCGAGCCTCCGGTTGTGTCGAGTGTTCGGCGTCGAGGCGGGCGGTTGGGTCCAGATTGTTATTGCGGACTCCCTTCCCATAATGCGGATGGCTTGAACAGCCGTTCGGGGAAGATGTTGGGAGGTACGCCATCGCGTTTTGCACCGATGCGTGCCAATATATCCGCCGCTTTGGTTGTTATCCGGGCTATATGATGAAATTGAGCCCTTGAACTGTCTTGACATTTTTAGGACCGCATTGCGGTATGCTGCCATTTTAGATCTTTGGCATCAAAGTCTCCGTTTATTTGAGATATTGCGAGGTTCGAATCCTGCGCACCTCTAGGCGTTGAATGCCCATGGAGCGCCATCCGGAGGCCGTGCGGAAGGGCCTCGTATTCGACTGCGTTGTTGGAGTCTGTATACATTATCCCGAAGGGCGTATTGGACTGTGTCCCGGTAGGGGACGTCAGAACGATACCAGCCCGAGCCGGCCAACATTTTCGAGCCGTCAAAGTGCATGATCCAATTGGAGTATCGCCGTACTCTTTAGGGAGTTCGACGGTCCATTCGACCCACGAAGTCGGCCAAAACCTGCGACTTAATAGCTCGTCGTGGCTTATAAGTTATGTCGAATGGAAGGAGCTCTATGGCCCATTTAGCAATCCGGCCCGTCGCGTCTCGGTTGTTTATAATGTCGTTAAGAGGTACTTCGGAGGCTACCGTTATCGAACACTCTTGAAAGTAGTGTCGCAGCTTCCGGGATGCCATGAACACCGCGTATGCTATCTTTTGATAGTGTGGGTACCGGGACTTGCATGGAGTTAGGACGGTGGACACATAATAAACCGGTTTTGAACAGGGAACCGGTGTCCGTCCGTTCTCGTTCGACAATGAGCACCGCTACCGACAACTTGATGTGTTGCGGCGATATATAATAGCATTGGTTCGCCCACGTTGGGCGTGGCCAGGACCGGATTTGTTGCCAAAATGGCCTTTATTTCTTTGAGTCCGGCCGTGGCGGCATCCGTCCACTCGAAGTGTTTGGTGCGGAGGAGGCGGTAAAGGGGTAACGCCTTTTCCCCGAGTCGGGAAATAAAGCGGCTTAGAGCCGCTACACATCCCGTCAATTTTTGTATTTGTTTGAGGTCTTTTGGAATATCCAATTGTGACAGAGCTCGGATCTTGGCTGGGTTTGCTTCAATTCCTCTACCGGACACAATGAAGCCCATGAGCTTTCCGGCTAGAACGCCGAAGACGCATTTTTCTGGATTGAGCTTGGTGTCATATTTTCGAAGATTGTCGAATGTGAGCCTCAAGTCGTCTACTAGAGTTTCGACGTGCTTGGTTTTGATGACCACGTCATCTACATATACTTCCACCGTTTTGCCGATCTGGTTTGCCAGACATGTCTGAATCATGCGCTGATATGTTGCGCCGGCCTTTTTGAGCCCAAAGGGCATTGTGTTGAAGCGAGCGGGCCGTATGGAGTGATGAATGCTGTTGCAGCTTGATGCAGCTCCGCCATCTTGATTTGGTGGTAGCCGGATGCAGCGTCGAGGAAGCACAATGAGTCGTGTCCTGCTGTAGCGTCAATGATTTGATCAATTCGAGGGAGGGGGAAGGGATCCTTTGGGCAAGCCTTATTAAGGTCTTTGAAATCAACACATAGGCGCCAGGATTTATGCTTCTTTGGTACCATCACCAGGTTTGCTAGCCAGACCGGATGTTTGATATCTCTGATGAATCCGGCTTCCAAGAGTTTGACTAGCTCCTCTCCCATGGCCTGTCTCTTGGGTTCGGAAAAGCGCCGAAGAGCCTGTTTGACTGGCTTGAATCCTTTTAGGATATTTAGGCTGTGCTCGGCCAGCCGACGTGGGATTCCTGGCATGTCAGAAGGGTGCCAGGAAAAGATGTCCCAGTTTTCTCGTAGAAATTCTCGTAGTGCGGCGTCGACATCAGGGTTTAGTTGTGCCCCAATGGAGGCCGTCTTTGTAGGGTCCGTTGGGTGGACTTGGAATTTGACTATTTCATCCGCTGGTTTAAAAGAGGTGGACTTGGATCTTTTATCAAGTATCACACGTCCCTGTTCACCATGGAGCGCATCGCGATGAGTTCCTCGGCCGCTAGGGCTTCGGATAATGTCTCGAGGGCTAGTGCGGCTGTCTTGTTTTCGGCGCGGAGTGCTATGTTCGGATCACTGGCGAGAGTGATGATTCCGTTAGGTCCGGGCATTTTAAGCTTCATGTACCCATAATGGGGTATAGCTTGAAAAATTGTAAATGCCTCTCGTCCTAATAAAGCATGATATCCGCTGTTGAACGGGGCCACTTGAAATGTGACCTCCTCGGACCTGTAGTTGTCCGTGAGCTAAACACTAAATCGGCGTGATTTTTCCTGTGCAACATGCTTCCGGTGGGGATTATTCCTCTAAAGGTTGTGCTGCTTCGCTCAATGCGGTTCCAGTCTATTTCCATTTTTCGGAGGGTTTCCTCATAGATGAGGTTTAGTCCGCTGCCCCATCCATGAGTACCTTACTAAGGCGAAAGCCGTCCACTATCGTACTGAGAATCAATGCGGCTGGTGCTCGGGCTGTTCGGAATTTAGGTTCGTCACGGGAGTTAAAGGTAATAGCCGTGTCACTCCATGGATTTATTGTTGCTACTTGGTAGACTTCGGCAAGGTTGCGGAGTGTTCGTTTTCGCATGTTATTTGATGCGAAAGTCTCGAAGACTGTTAACACCGTACTGGTGTTGCTGGGCTAGGATTCTGAAGCTAGAAGCTCTTCGCCACTTTTGGCCACCTGCCGTAGTATCCAACATGCTCGAAGGCTATGAGTTGGAGTGGCGCCCTACGTGCTATGAATTTTGCGAGGTCCGTTTAGCCAACCCTCCAAGACGGTTCTGTACCCTTTAGGGGTTTTGGTTTTTGGTATTTGACCCGGTGCTTGATAATGATGCACCCTTTTATTTCGGATCATGGATGTATTCGGGGCGGATTATCCCAAAATTTACTTTCGGTTTTCCAGCGCTCTCCATCGCACAGTACTTTTGTACTATGGTCACCAAGTCGACAAAGCGTGTAATTTATGACGACTTATGGCGTTTAGGATTCCTTTGTCCGTGCAATTATTGCAGAAAATTGGGATTGCGTCCTCCTCTCGGCAGTCCTTTATCCTGTTCATAACCAGGAGGAATCTGGCCCATGATGTACTGTTTCAGCGGACTCTTGCTGAATTCGAGAGAGATCGCTAATGTTTGGGTGGGCGGGTGGAACTAGATCCGGAACCCCGTCCAATTTAGGACTCAGGGGCAGAGAAGTTTCCGAACTCGGAAGTTTGGATTTTTGAGCGTTATCCAATGAGTCCAACCCGCCGCCTGACTTTAAGTTCAGGGCTTGATCGACATCCGTCCGTCATGCGGGAATCCGGCATGGGGGATCGGGAATCGGACGTAGCTAGTCCTTAAGGTAGAAGAAGAGTCGCCACATTGCTCCTCTATCACAGCAACATGATGGGTAGCACGGGAGAGTTGATCTCTCTCGAGATCGGTTTTAGGCCCGATCCGGTCGTGTCTGTGGCGATTCCTGTGGGCGATGCGATCCAAGAGCTCGTTTATGGAGGAGAGCTCGATCGGATCTAACTGTTCGGCAAGTTCGAACTAACATGGAGATTGGTTTCGATGACTCGAGAGGTCATCGTCGGTAGCAACGGCGAACTAGCGGTCATGAGAAAACCGCCTAGCCGAAAAGTCGACCCGATGGCCAAAGGCTTCTTTGGCGATGGTATCGCTTTTTAAAGACGAGATGAGGCATCTGGCTGATGGCGGCACGCGAAGAAACTCTCAATGAAAGCACCAATGTCGGTGTCAAAACCGGCGGATCTCGGTAGGGGGTCCCGAACTGTGCGTCTAGGCGGATGGTAACAGGAGACAAGGGACACGATGTTTTTACCCAGGTTCGGGCCCTCTCGATGGAGGTAATACCCTACTCCTGCTTGATTAATATTGATGATATGGGTAGTACAAGAGTAGATCTACCACCAGATCAAGGAGGCTAAACCCTAGAAGCTAGCCTATGGTATGATTGCTGTTCGTCCTACGGACTAAAACCCACCGGTTTATATAGACACCGGATAGGTTAGGGTTACAAAGAGTCGGTTGCAATGGTAGGAGATCTACATATCCGTATCGCCAAGCTTGCCTTCCACGCCAAGGAAAGTCCCATCCGGACACGGGACGAAGTCTTCAATCTTGTATCTTCATAGTCCAGGAGTCCGGCCAACGGTGAGAGTTCGGCTATCTGGACACCCCCTAATCTGGGACTCCCTCAGTTAGGTTTACCTTAATACTTTTGTTGTAGTTGCGGATGCTTGCAATAGAGGTTAATCATAAGTGGGATGCTTGTTCAAGTAAGAACAGCACCCAAGCACCGGTCCACCCACATATCAAATTATCAAAGTACCGAGCTTGAATCATATGAACGTGATGAAAACTAGCTTGACGATATTCCCATGTGTCCTCGGGAGCGCTTTTCCTATTATAAGAGTTTGTCCAGGCTTGTCCTTTGCTTCAAAAAGGATTGGGCCACCTTGCTGCACTTTATTTACTCTTGTTACTTGTTGCTCGTTACAATTTATCTTATCACAAAACTATCTGTTACCACTTATTCCAGTACTTGCAGAGAATACCTTGCTGAAAACCGCTTATCATTTCCTTGTGCTCCTCATTGGGTTCGACACTCTTACTTATCGAAAGGACTACGATAGATCCCCTATACTTGTGGTTCATCATGGGAATATCTACTTGATGAAACATAAGTATGAAACATTTGAAAAGTTCATATAATTTCAGAGTGAAGTGGAAATCATCGTACCAAGAAAATAAAGTTTCTACGATCTGATCACGGAGACGAATATTTGAGTTACGAGTTTGGTCTTCAATTAAAACAATGTGGAATAGTTTCACAAATTCATGCCACCTGGAACACCAAAGCGTAATAGTGTGTCCGAACATCGTAACCGTACTTTATTGGATATAGTGCAATCTATGATGTCTCTTACCGATTTACCACTATTGTTTTGGGGCTATGCATTAGAGACAGCTGCATTCACATTAAATAGGGCACCATCTAATTCGTTGAGACGACAATGTATGAACTATGGTTTGGCAACATAAGCTGTCGTTTCTTAAAGTTTGGGGTTGTGATGCTTATGTGAAAATGTTTCAACCTGATAAGCTCAAACTCAAATCGGAGAAATGCGTCTTCATAAGATACCCAAAGAAGACAATTGGGTACACCTTCTATCACAGATCCGAAGGCAAGATATTTTGTTGCTACGAATGGATCCTTTCTAGAGAAGGAGTTTCTCTCGAAAGAAGTGAGTGGGAGGAAAGTAGAACTTGATAAGGTAATTGTACCTTCTCCCTAATTGACAAGTAGTTCATCACAGAAATCGGTTATGGTGGTCTCTACACTAATTAGTGAGGAAGCTAATGATGATGATCATGAAACTTCAGATCAAGTTACTACCGAACTTCGTAGGACAACCAGAGTATGGTCCGCACCAGAGTGGTACGGTAATCCTTTTTGGAAGTCATGTTACTAGACCATGATGAACCTACGAACTATGAGGAAGTGATGATGAGCCCAGATTCCACGAAATGGCTTGAGGCCATGAAATCTGAGATGGGATCCATGTATGAGAACAAAGTATGGACTTTGATTGACTTGCCCGATGATCGGTGAGTCATTAAGAATAAATGGATCTTCAAGAGGAAGACAGATGCTGATAGTAGTGTTACTATCTACAAAGCTCGAATTATCGCAAAATGTTTTCGACAAGTTCAAGGTGTTGACTACGATGAGATTTTCTCACTCGTATCAATGCTTAAAAGTCTATCCGAATCATGTTAGCAGTTGCCGCATTTTATGAAATCTGGCAAATGGATGTCAAAACTGCATTCCTTAATGGATTTCTTAAAGAAGAGTTGTATATGATGAAACCAGAAGGTTTTGTCGATCCTAAAGGTGCTAACAAAGTGTGCAAGCTCCAGCGATCCATCTATGGACTGGTTGTAACATCCCAAAATTCTAAATTTTGGAATGTTATAATAAATAGATAGTTTTGATTGATTGTTTGATTGATTGACTGAAAGTGAGTGAGTTTGAAACTTTCTGAAAGTTAAATGAGAGGGAATAAAAGGACTTTCCCAAACTTTCATTTTGATTTTATGATCTTCGGGAATTCAAATTCTTTTCATCACAAAATCCTGGAGAGAAGATGACATGACTTCTTCCATTTATTTAAATGACAAGGGGTGTTGAAAATATTTGAATTTCATTTGGAAAATATTTCCAATTCTGAAACTTTATGCAACTCAATGATTTTCAAGAGAGAAGATAAAATGACTTCTTCAAAACATATGAAATATGAGTTGGGAGTTTCAAAGAATTTAAAATTCAAAGTTCTTTTGAAGTTATTTTCAATTTGGAATTATTTGAGTTTTATTCAAAGTATTTTTCTCCAAAAATAAAATATATGGAAAATAGGGTAACATGATTCCCTACATCAGAAAGTTGGAGAGAAATAAATTTGAAGTTATTTTGGTATTTTTAAAATGATTTTTAGTGGATTTTATTACGTCAGTAGCACTGTTTGAATTATTAGAATTTGTGTGTATTTTATTTGACTCTAGAATAAAGTTCATCTTGTAGGAAATCTTTTTCTGAAAATTTTGATATATTATATGCCTATATAATATTTCCATTTATTGTTGTTTGACTATTTTTTTAAAAAAAAATTCTTTTGGACCGACCGGACCGAGCCGGCCCAGCTTGCCAGGCCACGGCCCGTGGCCCATGTCGCTTCGGCGTGCCCGAGCTCCGCTCGGAGTCCGCCGCCACCACGGCGCGCCACCGCGCCGACCTCGGCGTCCGTGCCCGCCCCGGTCTCCCTCTGCCCCCTCCCGCACGCAAGCCGACCCCTCCTCCTATAAAGCGCCGCCCGGCCCGTTCCCCTCTCTCTCTCTCTGCACTTTCATGGCCTTGCCAAGCCACCGCTGCCGGCGAGATCTGCCACGCCGTCGCCCGCACCGTTTGTCGCCCTCGGCCGAGCCCGCCTCGCTCGTCTCCGCCTCGTCGCCCCGCTCCTTCCGGTGGTGACGCCTAAGTCGGAGAGCCACCGGAGCCGCCTCCCCATTCAACGCCGGAGCCGCCGCCGCCGTCTTCCTCGCCGCCGCCGCCGCCCACCGCCGCGGTACTCCTCCCCGCCCCTCGTCCGTTGGATTAGATCCGTTTGTTTTTTTTCAATCTAGCGAACGGTTCGTTCGTTAGCGTTCGTTCGTTAAATAGCCTTTTCGTTTTATTTTAATTCTGCCAGGGACCCATCCGTGAATATTTCTTTTACAGATAGTCCCTGATTTTCAAACGCTCATAACTTTTTACTCGTTAGTCCAAATTCAACGAAACCTAAGCCCACTTCTTCGTTATGATCTCCTCTATCCAGTAATCCAACATAAACATGTTTTTGAAAGATTTAAAATTTGAATTAGACCAGATTTGAATTTGAACTTCGTTTGATCATAACTTGAGTTTCGTAACTCCGATTTAGTTGATTCTTTTTGCAAATCGAAGCTCTTGACCTAAAACTTTCTGATAAGGCCAAATTCACATAATGTTGGTACTGTCTCTGTTGGAAAAGGCGGTGCCTAGGAGGCGCTTAGGCACGCCTAGGCGCTAGGCAATGGCCAAACGCCTCGCCTATGGCATAAATGGAGGTCTAGGCAGGGAAACCAAGGAATTGCCTACCCAAGCAAGAAATCATGCCACATACTACAATCGACACGCCAAACGGGTTATATTCCAATGGTAGTGGACGGTAATTAACTTATTTATATGCCCTAAACTAATATCAACAACCATATAATAATCACAAATACACTACGAGTAAAAACTATATTACCGCCTAGGCCGCGCCTAGGGCGCTTAGGCACCGCCTAGGCACTAAGCAAAGGCCAACCGCCTCGCTTACGCCTACCGCTTTTTCCAACCTTGGGTACTGTTAGAAATTGTTTTATGTTGCAAGAGTTATTTGATTGGTTTTGACGTTTTCCGAATTGTTTTCTTCGTTCTTTTCGATCTTTTGAGTGATTGCTTATGTGTGGTTACTATTGCTTGATTACGATAGATTAACCGGAGTGTGACGAGTAGACCTATCAAGAGTTTTGAGTGCGAATCATCTTCATCAAATTTGCAGGCAAGTAACACTTGATCATACCTTTTTCATTCCCTAGTTTTATGCATTAGCTCAATCCTCAAACATTGCATGATTAGGATATCATTAATTTGTGGGTTGGGAAGTAGATGATGAGGTAGGAACCTATTGCCCTGTTACTATCAAACCCTTGGGAGTTACTTCTACGTTATGCTTATATTGCCATGCTATGCTCGTAGACGTGGTTTGGGTTTGAGAGATATTCACGACAGATGTGAGATTGTTAATTAATGGTTTACTTTAAGGTGGCAACTTAAATACACATTTGGGTGGATTGAGGCACCTGGGGAACCCAGTGTTGTCTGTTTTATTTTTGGAAATCCCGGGGTACCCGTGTGGTCTTCCTATGGACCGCCACCCAGGCTCAAAGGGAACTGCGATTATTCATGCTAGGAACTTCCGTGTGCAGCCACAAGCTATTATGGGCTCTAGCATAGTTGAGTAAGTTGCGTGAAGCTCTCGAAGAGGTAGATCAGCAGGTAGTGGGTTTTATAGGTTTGGTATGATCTATCCTGAGTAGAGAGTTAATGTTTACGAAGAGCGTGTCTCGGTCATCCGTCTCTCAAACACCATGCAAAGGTCGAGAGAAACCAACGGAGGCGATCGAGTCTTGTGGGGAAAAGTCATAAACCTCTGCAGTGTACAATCTAATCATGGTTAGCCGTGTCCCCGGTTATGGACAATTCGAGTATCTAGTACTTGAGTATTCACATGTATCTCATCACTCTAAATTAATATTGCTGGGTTGTTAATCACTTTAATTGGGATTGAGTTGGGGTTATACCTTCTCAATGATGTTTCAACCACCATGATAGTTAAATTAAAATTTATTCCTTTGATGTAGGGAAAAATTGGCTTTTTGCAAAAACTGTAACCATAGAGCTTTCCACCAGCCATATATGCATGTAGTATAGCTTATTCTTTCATTACTCTCTATGTGTTACATTGCGGCATATTCCATGTCTTGACCCGTTTTCGGGCTGCAACTTTTCATGTTGCAGACTTTTAGAACGACAGTAAGTGATACGTTAGGGTTACGATTTCCTATACTCAACTTTGCCGTTGGTGTTGATGGGAATCCACAACCTTGTTAAGCTTCCGCTATATTTTGGATTGAGGTAATAGTATTTACGTTACTTTATACATGTGATTTACCTCTGTTATAAATCCTTGAGTAATGTGTGTGTCGACATACCGATCCAGGGATGACACTAAGCACGAAGACTTAATCCATTCGGTCGGGTCGCTACAAGATTGTATCGAGCACATGTTGTTGTAGGGCGTGACCCTAGAAGCTGGCAAGCCCATAGGAAAGATTTTCTCTACTACTTCATTTTCAAAAGATCTTTTACCACTCTTCTCTTCGGAGCTGATTCAAATACTCCCTTTTAGTGAGACCATACCCCTTTCCTCTTTTGACCCCTCGAAGATTCTACTGATGAGACCACTCCAAGAAGGACCAGATATCAGACAACTAAGACCAATTCGGAATGAAGAGGATTTTACCGAGCATTGTAATGATGGAAACTACAACGGATAAAGACTTCAAAGACTAGGAGAATATGAAGAATTTCATATTTGGTATGACCAAAGAAGGCTACACTTATGGAACTTGACAGACTATGGAAGCTGTCAATACCCGAGATCAAGGTGTATCGGAGAAAGACCGAAACATGGAGCATTAGAACTCAAAGTTTTTGTCAAGAAAACCATAAGGCAGGAGATATCAACTAACAGAATGATAGCTCATGGCAATGATAAGAGCAGAAACATGGACATTCATGATGTTATCGTTCGCCTATGCTATTGTCACCACGCTGAGTTAAGCATACATATGCATGGAAGGATTGGATGGTAGAAGGCTGTTGGAGGATCTGTCTGCTTAGGTTGCAGTTTTAACATAGCTGGTGTATCTCCAGGATCTGGAGTTTTACATCAAGAAGTTTAAGATGGACTCGCAGGAAGTTACATTTGACAAGGAAGCGTTTCGTGAAGAACTCAGGACCCAGGAGCTGAAAGTAGCCAAGCTAGAGGAGCAAAACCTCGAGATACAGGAGATTCATCAGGAACTGAAGGACAGTAGGACCGTGGTTCATGCCAAGGATGTTGAAACCCAGAAGTTTGGAATGCAACTTCAAAATATTAAAGACGGTACGAGAGACCTCGCGACAACATAGTTGAGCTGGCAAAAGAACTTGAGAAGGACAGCATGATCGGAAGAAGCCCATCGAAGACATGCCCAAGACTTGAAGAGTTTGATGATTTTGAAGATTTATTGACCATTAGAAGACCAAACCCCTATTACATACCTACGTTAGATGCGACGATTGTGAGCTGTCATTTTGTTTGATGTTTTTCCGACAGCCACAATAAAATCTGTTTTTCAAAAACTTTTGTTTGCATTGTGTGTATCCCTCTCTATCTCTCTTATCCCACCCCAAAACCCATGGACCCAATAAAGGATGATGAGATGAGCTAGTACTTTCTGGACCGATGAGTCAATTGGAGACGGACCGATGGATTCAGAACATGGAGGATCACATGGAGAATAACCCTATAGCTGAAAAGTATATGGCCTAGCATGCTCTTAAGTGTTTTGAAAGAGGTGTTGCTACTTGGTGGAGGATGTACCAAACCATCAATGGATTGCAAGGAGTAACCACTTGGAAGGAATTTAAGTTGACTTTTCCAAAGTCTCGTCTCGTGTCCCAGAAATTGAGGCCTTATGGAAAAGGATATGAAGAAAACTTGTGCATACAAGCTTTGTGGAGAAATAGGACACAACCATAAAGAAAATAAGGACAAATACCCTCATAAGCAGAGGATTAACAAAGGAGTTAGCCGAGGATCTCAGGGAACTTCGATTGGAGATTGTTCCCAAAGGTTTTGTTGCAGTAATGGAAGTTCAGTCTACATTGTTGGAAGAGATCAGTGAAGCTCAGAAGGATGACAAAGAGATTGCTGAGATAAAAGAGAGGATGAGCAAAGGAAAGGCCAAAGGCTTTCGTAAGGATGAGCACGACACCTTATGGTTTGAGGATAGTGTACATGTACCCAATAATGCAGAGATCAGGAAGTTAATACTTCAGGAGGCTCATGACTCACCATACTCGATTAAGCCTCGGAAACACCAAGATGTATTTGGATTTGAAGGAGTGTTTCTGGTGGACTGGTATGAAGAAGGATGTTGCCGAGTATGTAGTCGTAGGTGATGTATGCCAGAGAGAATAAAAGCAGAACATCAGAAGCCAGCAAGATTACTACAGCCTATGCCGATGCGAATGGAAGCAGGATAAGCTTGGCATGGATTTCATCACCGGATTTCCCAGAACCCGAACGGGATATGATTCTATCTGGGTAGTAGTTGACTCGCTTGACCAAAGTGGCTCACTTTATCCCAGTGAAAACCATCTATACAAGTGAGAAGTTGGCCAAGATAGATTGACAAGGATCGTATGTCTGCATGGAGTTCGAGGACCATCGTGAGAGGAACACAGTTTACCTCAAAGTTTTAGAATCGGTTGCACGGACTTTGGGTACTAGGCTAGAGTTCAAGACAGCCTTCATCCGCAGACGGATGGATAAATCAAGAGAGTCAATCAGATACGGAGGACATGTTGAGAGCGTGTGCGCTAAATTTTGGATCTAGTAGTGATGATAATCTACCTTACGCTGGAGTTCTCATACAACAACAGCTATCAAGTCGGTTTGAAGATGGCCCTTTTGAAGCTTTGTATGGGAGAAGGAGCGGAACACGATTGATGTGGGATGAAGTTGGAGACCGTCAGTTGTTTGGACCAAATGTGATCAAGGAGTCAGAAGATAATGTTAAGTTGATTCGAGATAGACTGAAGGTAGCTCAGTCTAGGCAGAAGAGTTATGCAGACTCAAAAAAAACGCAAGGAGGTAGTCTATGAATCGGAGATAGAGCATATCTTTGTGTGCCACATCTATGAGGAGTTAAACGATTTGGAGTTAAGGGAAAGTTAGCCCAGAGATTTGTAGGACCATACCGAGTTTGGAACGTATGGGAGAATTGGCTAACCAGTTGGAGTCACCCGAAGGACTGTTAGGAGTTCATGATGTGTTTCACGTATTTCAGTTAAAGAAGTGCCATGCAGAGATGGCCAATATTTCCTTGTAAGGACGCTTGACCCTGGAAAGGATAATGATGTTCCATGAAGGGGAATATGGACTTCATAAGTATAAGTTTTATCTCGTTATGTGGGATATCCCACGAGGATGAAGAGATGAATTACTATTGGATATAAAGGAGGTATGATGTTGGAAATATGGATCAAGGTAAATTCCATAATAAGTCTGAGTAATCACGTCTCAGTTTGGTACAATAGAAGGAAGGAAGACCATACTATTGGATGGATTTTAAGTATACTAGGAAGTTGGAAGTTGGAATAACGATCAGCTGCCCAGATGATGTGTTCAAGGACTACAAGTGATGAGATGGGCCATAACCCACAGGCCACAGGACCTGCCAAGAAGCAAGCACATTCTTGCTGAAGGAAAAATCCCTGGAAGAAGTTATGACTTGTACCGACAGACGATCTTATAGGAGTTTACGCAAAACCTGAGAGTTGTGAAGAAACGATAGATGTTTGTTTGGCTTGCAGAAATCAATGGATTTTCCGAACTTGGTTCGTCGACAAGAGAAATTCTGCAATGCTTGTGAGGATGACCGAGTGTTAGAATGCGAGATTCGCTAAACCATGTACAAGGTAATGATTTGGGTGCGGGATGGATTGATCACCATATCGACTTACTCTTATTATTCGCTTTGCTATATGGAATGGTAAATCTGAGTGACTTACCTATAGTAGAGAGACGACGATCAAAAGCCTGTCTAAACCTTAGAATGGTATTTGTATTTTCCATTGTACAAGGAAGTTGTTGCCAATCGTAGGTCATACGGTGAGGTTCAGCCCAGACCCTTTCCTACAGGACAAACCATAAATCGTTGACCACCATGAGATATCAATAGCTGATTAGTATTGGCGCCAGACCCGTCAGCTATGAAGACCCAGTCTTGGAATAACCTTACCAAGAGGAAAGGACGAAGGAATTGAGGAAAAGGTTATGCCACTACCGGAAGAGCCCAGAGAGGAATTGTCCTTACGATCTGAGAAGACCGAAACCTTTGTCGAATAAGGATGGAGTATATGAGTTTTGATGGAACCGTAACAATGCTTCTAAGGGTGGTAGCACCGAGACCCCGGAGACGATCGATGGATTTTTAGAAGACCCCAAACCCTAACCTATTTCTTTCTAGCCTCTCCGAATCTAGGGGACGAGATTCATTTTAAGGGCGATAGTTTTGTAACATCCCAAAATTCTAAATTTTGGAATGTTATAATAAATAGATAGTTTTGATTGATTGTTTGATTGATTGACTGAAAGTGAGTGAGTTTGAAACTTTCTGAAAGTTAAATGAGAGGGAATAAAAGGACTTTCCCAAACTTTCATTTTGCTTTTATGATCTTTAGGAATTCAAATTCTTTTCATCACAAAATCCTGGAGAGAAGATGACATGACTTCTTCCATTTATTTAAATGACAAGGGGTGTTGAAAATATTTGAATTTCATTTGGAAAATATTTCCAATTCTGAAACTTTATGCAACAAAATGATTTTCAAGAGCGAAGATAAAATGACTTCTTCAAAACATATGAAATATGAGTTGGGAGTTTCAAAGAATTTAAAATTCAAAGTTCTTTTGAAGTTATTTTCAATTTGGAATTATTTGAGTTTTATTCAAATTATTTTTCTCCAAAAATAAAATATATGGAAAATAGGGTAACATGATTCCCTACATCAGAAAGTTGGAGAGAAATAAATTTGAAGTCATTTTGGTATTTTTAAAATGATTTTTAGTGGATTTTATTAGGGCCGTAGCACTGTTTGAATTATTAGAATTTGTGTCTATTTTATTTGACTCTAGAATAAAGTTCATCTTGTAGGAAATCTTTTTCTGAAAATTTTGATATATTATATGCCTATATAATATTTCCATTTATTGTTGTTTGACTATTTAAAAAAAAAAATCTTTTGGACCGACCGGACCGAGCCGGCCCAGCCGGCCCATGTCGCTTCGCCGCGTGCGAGGCTCCGCTCGAGTCCGGCCACCACGGCGCGCCATCGCCAACCTCGGCGTCCGTGCCGCCCGGTCTCCCTCTGCCCCCTCCCGCACGCAAGCCGACCCCTCCTCCTATAAAGGCGCCCGCCCGGCCCGTTCCTCTCTCTCTCCGCACTTTTCATGGCCGCAAGCCACGCCGCCCGGCGAGATCTGCCGTCGTCGCCCACCGTTCCGTCGCCCTCGTAGGAGCCGCCGCCTCGCTCATCTCCGCCTCGTCGCCCGCTCCTTCCGGTGGTGGCCTTTGAGCCGAGAGCCACCGAGCCGCCTCCCATTCAACGCCGAGCCGCCGCGCCCGTCTTCCTACTTGTTGGCCTTGCGCCGCTTGTACTCCTCCCCGCCCCTCGTCCATTGGATTAGATCCGTTTGTTTTTTTTTTCAATCTAGCGAACGGTTCGTTCGTTAGCGTTCGTTAGCGAACGTTCGTTAAATAGCCTTTTCCTTTTATTTTATTTCTGCCAGGGACCCATCCGTGAATATTTCTTTTACAGTTAGTCCCTGATTTTCAAACGCTCATGACTTTTTACTCGTTAGTCCAAATTCAACGAAACCAACGCCCACTTCTTCGTTATGATCTCCTTTATCCACTAATCCAATATAAACATGTTTTTGAAAGATTTAAGATTTGAATTAGACCAGATTTGAATTTGAACTTTGTTTGATCATAACTTGAGTTTCGTAACTCCGATTTAGTTGATTCTTTTTGCAAATCGAAGCTCTTGACCTAAAACTTTCTGATAAGGCCAAATTCACATAATGTTGGTACTGTTAGAAATTGTTTTATGTTGCAAGAGTTATTTTATTGTTTTGACGTTTTCCGAATTGTTTTCTTCGTTCTTTTCGATCTTTTGACTGATTGCTTATGTGTGGTTACTATTGCTTGATTACGATAGATTAACCAGAGTGTGACGAGTAGACCTATCAAGGGTTTTGAGTGCGAATCATCTTCATCAACTTTGCAGGCAAGTAACACTTGATCATACCTTTTTCATACCCAGTTTTATGCATTAGCTCAATCCTCAAACATTGCATGATTAGGATATCATTAATTTGTGGGTTGGGAAACAGATGATGAGGTAGGAACCTATTGCCCTGTTACTATCAAACCCTTGGGAGTTACTTCTACGTTATGCTTATATTGCCATGCTATGCTCGTGAAGCGTGGTTTGGGTTTGAGAGATATTCACGACAGATGTGAGATTGTTAATTAATGGTTTACTTTAAGGTGGCAACTTAAATACACATCTGGGTGGATTGAGGCACTGGGAACCCAAAGTGTTGTCTGCTTTTATTTTGGAAATCCGGGGTACCCGTGTGATCTTCCTATGGACCGCCACCAGGGCTCAAAGGAATCGAGACTATTCATGCTAGAAACTTCCGTGTGCAGCCACAAGCTATTATGGGCTCTAGCATAGTTGAGTAAGTTGCGTGAAGCTCTCGAAGAGGTAGATTAGCGGTAGTGGGTTTTATAGGTTTGGTATGATCTATCCGGAGTAGAGAGTTAATGTTTACGAAAGATCGTGTCTTGGTCATCCGTCTCTCAAACACCATGCGGTCACGAGAAACAAGCGGAGGCGATCGAGTCTTGTGGGGAAAAGTGCGCAAACCTATGGAGTGTACAATCTAATCATGGTTAGCCGTGTCCCGGTTATGGACAATTACGAGTATCTAGTACTTGAGTATTCACATGTATCTGATCACTCTAAATTAATATTGCTGGGTTGTTAATCACTTTAATTGGGATTGAGTTGGGGTTATACCTTCTCAATGATGTTTCAACCACCATGATAGTTAAATTAAAATTTATTCCTTTGATGTAGGGAAAAATTGGCTTTTTGCAAAGCTGTAACCATAGAGCTTTCCACCAGCCATATATGCATGTAGTACGACTTATTCTTTCATTACTCTCTATGTGTTACATTGCCAAAGGCATATTCCATGTCTTGACCCATTTTCGGCTGCAACTTTTCATGTTGCGAGACTTTTAGAACGACAGTAAGTGATACGTTAGGGTTACGATTTCCTATACTCAACTTTGCCGTTGGTGTTGATGGGAATCCACAACCTTGTTGCTTCCGCTATATTTTGGATTGAGGTAATAGTATTTACGTTACTTTATACATGTGATTTATCTACTGTTATAAATCCTTGATCTTGTGTGTGTCGACATACCGATCCAGGGATGACACTAAGCATAGAGACTTGATCCATTCGGGTCGGGTCGCTACACTGGTGCAAGCATCTCGGAGTTGGAATATATACTTTGATAAAGTGATCAAAGCATATGGTTTTACAGACTTGCGGTGAAGCCTGTATTTACAAGAAAGTGAGTGGGAGCACTACAACATTTCCGATAAGTATATGTGAATGACATATTGTTAATTGGAAATAATGTAGAATTTTCTGGAAAGCATAAAGGAGTGTTTTAAAAGAGTTTTTCAAAGAAAGACCTCGATGAAGCTGCTTACATATTGAGCATCAAGATCTATAGAGATAGATCAAGACGCTTGATAAGTTTTTTCAATGAGTACATACCTTGACAAGATTTTCAAGTAATTCAAAATGGAACAGTCAAAGAAAGAGTTCTTTCCTATGTTACAAGGTGTAAAATTGAGTAGGACTCAAAGCCTGACCACGACATAAGATAGAAAGAGAATGAAAGTCATTCCCTATGCCTCAGCCATAGGTTCTATAAAGTATGCCATGTTGTGTACCAGATCTATTGTATACCCTACACTGAGTTAGACAAGGGTGTAAAATAGTGATCTAGGAGTAGATTACTGAATAGCGGTCAAAATTATCCTTAGTGGAATAAGGATATGTTTCTCGATTATGGAGGTAACAAAAAGGTTCATCATAAAGGATTATGTCGATGGAAGTTTTGATACTGATCCAGATGACTCTAAGTCTCAATCTGGATACATTTTGAAAGTGAGAGCAATTAGCTAGAGTAGCTCCGTGCAGAGTATTGTAGACATAGAATATTTGCAAAATACATACAAATCTGAATGTGACAGACCCGTTGACTAAGCTTCTCTCACAAGCAAAACATGATCACACCTTTGTAATCTTTGGGTGTTAATCACATAGCAATGTGAACTAGATTATTGACTCTAGTAAAACCCTTTGGATATTAGTCACATGGCGATGTGAATTAATCACATGGTGATGTGAACTATTGGTGTTGAATCACATGGTGATGTGAACTAGATTATTGACTCTAGTGCAAGTGGGAGACTGAAGGAAATATGCCCTAGATGCAATAATAAAGTTATTATTTATTTTGTTATTTCATGATAAATGTTTATTATTCATGCTAGAATTGTATTAACTGGAAACATAATACATGTGTGAATACATAGACAAACAGAGTGTCACTAGTATGCCTCTACGTGACTAGCTCGTTGATCAAAGATGGTTAAGTTTCCTAGCCATAGACATGAGTTGTCATTTGATAAACGGGATCACACCATTAGGAAAATGATGTGATTGACTTAACCCATTCCGTTAGCTTAGCACTTGATCGTTTAGTATGTTGCTATTGCTTTCTTCATGACTTATACATGTTCCTATGACTATGAGATTATGCAACTCCCGTTTATCGGAGGAACACTTTGTATGCTACCAAACGTCATAACGTAACTGGGTGATTATAAAGGTGCTCTACAGGTGTCTCCGAAGGTACTTGTTGAGTTGGCGTATTTCGAGATTAGGATTTGTCACTCCGATTGTCGGAGAGGTATCTCTGGGCCCACTCGGTAATACACATCACTATAAGCCTTGCAAGCATTGTAACTAATGAGTTAGTTGCAGAATGATGTATTATGCAACGAGTAAAGAGACTTGCCGGTAACGAGATTGAACAAGGTATTGAGATACCGACGATCGAATCTCGGGCAAGTAACATACCGATGACAAAGGAAACAACGTATGTTGTTATGCGGTTTGACAGCTAAAGATCTTCGTAGAATTTGGAGGAGCCAATATGAGCATCCAGGTTCCGCTATTGGTTATTGACCGGATATGTGTCTCGGTCATGTCTACATAGTTCTCGAACCCGTAGGGTCCGCACGCTTAACGTTTGCTGACAATTTGTATTATGAGTTTCTGTGTTTTGATGTATCGAAGGTAGTTCGGAGTCCCGAGTGAGATCGGGGACATGACGAGGAGTCTCGAAATGGTCGAGACATAAAGATCAATATATTGGACGACTATATTCGGACATCAGAAAGGTTCCGAGTGATTCGGGTATTTTCCGGAGTACCGGAGAGTTACGGGAATTCGCTGGGGAGTGTATGGGCCTTATTGGGCTTTATGGGAAAGAGAGAGGAGAGGCTGCGCGCCCCCCCCAAGGCCTAGTCCGAATTGGACTAGGGGGGGGTTGCGCCCCCTCCTTCCTTCTCTTCTCTCTTCCCTTTCCTTGACTCCTACTCCTACTACTTGGAAGGGGGGAATCCTACTCCCGGTGGGAGTAGGACTCCTCCAGGGCGCGCCATAGGGGCCGGCCCTCTCCCCCCTCCTCCACTCCTTTATATACGTGGCCAGGGGGCACCCCATAGACACAACAATTGATTATTGATCTCTTAGCCGTGTGCGGTGCCCCCCTCCACCATAATCCACCTCGATCATATTGTAGCGGTGCTTAGGAGAAGCCATGCGTCGGTAGCATCATCATCACCGTCATCACGCCATTGTGCTGACGGAACTTTCCCACGAAGCTCTGCTGGATCGGAGTTCGTGGGACGTCATCTGAACGTGTGCTGAACTCGGAGGTGTCGTGCGTTCGGTACTTGGATCGGTCGGATCGTGAAGACGTACGACTACATCAACCGCGTTGTTATAACGCTTCCGCTTTCGGTCTACGAGGGTACGTGGACAACACTCTCCCCTCTCGTTGCTATGCATCACCATGATCTTGCGTGTGCGTAGGATTATTTTTGAAATTACTACATTCCCCAACATTTACTTAGGACGGTAGGGTAATACCGCATATAGATAGGTATGGTGGATTCATCTGGAATAACTTGGGTTTCAGGTTTTGGATGTACAAGCAGAATTTCCACTTAGTACATGCGAAGGCTAGCAAATAGGTTGAGAAGCGACCAGCTAGAGAGCAACAATGATCATGAACATGTATTATGCATAAGTAACATTGGACACTAGCATGAGTAGGATATGAACACCATGAACATACATATCATAGAGGCTATGTTGGTTTTGATTCAACTACATGCATGAACATGTGCCAAGTTGTAGCGACCCGACCTCAGACGGTCAAGCCTCTGTGTTACTGTGCCATCCCTGGATCAGTATGCTGGACACACAGTACATCAATGTATATATCAAAGTGCAATCACATGCATAAATAATGTAAAACTGATATATACCTCATAATACTCAATGAAACAATCAAGCGGGTGTGGAGTCCCATCAACGCCATCGGCGAGTTGAGTGTAGACCGTAACCCTGTATCGTAACTCTTACTCGTCGAGGAAATATACGCAACATGATACGTTGCAGCCGTGTAGGTCAATTACATTGAATGTACCGGCAAGATCACAATATGAGAAAACAGATGATAAAACTATACTATATGCAATATGGCTTTATGGCTCTGTATCTGAGTTTTGTTTGCATAAAAGCTGATTTTATTTTACCTACATGAAAGGAGTAAATGAAGTCTGTACTATGGAGTTTTTCTGTCATGACATGGTTCCGCCAACCGATGTCTCATAGCCCAAAATCATCATAAGTTGCCCACAATTAAGTTATCAATCCGGTGTTGAGAGTTCTGAGATAGATCCAAGTCCAGATGCTCAAATTGTCCGTAAACGGGGACACGGATAATCGATTAGGTTATAACCCTCTGAAGAGGTTTGTACACTTTATCCGCAAGATTCGATCCCTCTTTACGTTCTCGCACTTCGTGGTGTTTGAGAACAAGACGGCAAAACATGGTCTTCCGAAAGAGTTCCTCGACCCTTGTCGGTACTCATCCCATCCTACCGTAGTTCTACATCTGCTAGTACCGCCCCAGCCAGAGTCACAACTAAGGTCAACCAAGCGAGCCCATAATGACTTGCGGTTGCAGGTAAGCTTCCGGGCATGAAGTATTCTTCCGTCTCTTTGAGTCTGGGTGAAGCTTTCCGCAAGATGTCATGGCGCTTCTCCATGCATCCCGGCCAACCACTGGTTTCTCCAGGTGCCCGTCAACCGTCCTTCACCCAAGTGTGTATTGAATTCTTGTCTCGAGTCTTGAAGTCTTGAGGCCTTGAAGATGCAGTCCTTGCAGATGCCATCATGGAGTTGTCGTCATTGACGTAGAGTCCTCCTTTCTCACACCACTCCCGAACACTCATACCAAACCCCGTCTACTATAGCGTAGCATTAAAATAAAATATCGTCTCGGGCTTGGTAACAGGGTGATGGGTTCCTACCTCCGGAAAGATGCCACTAAATGCAATAAAATATAGGTATGAAAGCATGGTCAAAGTGAACTTGCCTGGTTGACGATCTTCGAAAACTAGGGTTTCGTAGTAGCAATCTTCGCACTCCGGAAAATTCTACCGAGACAAACAAATAATCACAATAAGCACATAGCATAGGATCACATAACACAATAGCATAGCAATAGCAACATAACACATCAAAATCAAGCGAATCAAAACCAAATCCAAAGGAAAACTCAAAGAAAACCAATTCAAAGTTTTCCTACTTCAAACAACAACTAAAATAGTTTTATATAACAAAAATTCTTAACATAACCTAATCATGGTTTTATGTTAACTTAATGAAAAGGATGCATTAAGCAACTAGGAGCAAAAAGAATTAATTTAAAATCTAATATGAAACTCCTATTAGGCCTAATTCAATTTTTATTAAGAAAAATAAATTTAAACTTTTATTAATTATAAATAAAAGTTCATCTATTGGAGTGACAGAAACTATCCTAGAATAACCAATCACAAGTTAAAAATAAATTTATTTACTAATTAAAATATTAGGAAAACAGTAGCTAGTTAATTAATTAGGATTAACAAGATTCTGCTAAAAACTATTTTTTTATTAATCCTAAAATACCCAAATTAATTTTTATGGTTTGTCAATATCAAAATAAAGTTGGGACAAAAAGAATCATCCAAAAATAATTTTTCTAACTCAAGTTATAGCAGATTTACTATTCTGACTAAAACTAAATTAAAGCAATTTTAATTAATTTTTAACATAGCTAAATATATATTCTACAGAAACTACAGAAAATTTGCAAACCAACAAAAAAAGAATCACCTAAAAATATTAAACAGAATAAAAGATATCAATTTTTCAAAACAGAAACTATTCTGCTAAAACAGAAAATCAAAATAAAATAAAAAGGCCTAATGGGCCTAAACTGTGCCCTGTGCGTCAAATAGTCTAAATGGGCCTAGGTTTAAACTAAAACGAACCGGGCAAAAAAATAAACCTAACTAATACTAAACCAAAAGAACCGGGCCGGTTTTCTAAATAAAAACCTACCCCTTCGGGGTCTAATCCTAGCCCTAGATTAGAGATCGGACGGGGGGGAGTTTCTCCGGCGACTTACCGGCGTTCGGCGACGGTGGCGGCGGAGGCGAGAGTGCGGCGAGGGTTCCGGTCGTCGGTGAGCTCGGGGAAGTGGCCGGTCGGGCGCGGGGAAGCTCGGGGAGGGGTTTGGTGGGGTCGGGGGTGGTCGGGGAGGGCTAGGGCGTCGACGGCGAGGAGGCCTCGGGTCTCCGGTGAGCTCGAGCGAGAGAGGGAGAGGGTCCGGCGAGGGCTAGGGGGGGAATGGGGTGCGGGGGGGTCGACTTTTATAGCCAGGGGGTCGGCCTCGCTTCGGGGGGGAATCGGGGGCGATCGGGGATCCCGGATCCTTCGGGATCCGGCGAGCTACGTTGCGTGGGCGAGGGGGAAGAAGATGGGGCGGGGCCATGGTCGAGAGAGAGAGGGAGGCGAGGCGATCGGGTGGTCGAGGCCTGGGGTTTTCA
Organism: Aegilops bicornis; assembly: GCA_021605145.1. NCBI lineage: Eukaryota > Viridiplantae > Streptophyta > Magnoliopsida > Poales > Poaceae > Aegilops > Aegilops bicornis. The sequence continues at coordinate 576,028,052 of CM038675.1, forward strand.
GGGGAGAGCTGGTGGGCTGGGCTGGCCAGGTGTGGGCAGTGGTGGGCAAAGGCTGGGTCAAGCTACTGGCCGGGCCTGGGTTAGCCTAGCTGGCGCCTGGGGTTTTTTTCTTTTAAAATTTTATTTTTTAAATAAAACAAAAACAGAAATAAAACAATATCTATAAATATTTTATATAGGGTATATATATACCAAAATGATCAGTGAAATATTCCATTTCATTTGAACATTTTAACAAAGGCAAAATCCAAACTTTATAAAAATCCATTTTTTTCAAATTCAAATAAAATTCAGTTTTGAATTCAAAACTTTTGGCATTGTTTTCCTCTGATATTTTTGGAGTGTCATGTTTGCTCCTCTCATACTTTTGATCAAGTATTTATCAGGTTTAGTTTTTTGAAATGTTTCCCACTTGCCAAAGTTTTGAATTCAAATTCAAAACTCAAAATTTGAAAGAGGGTTTCAAGGCACTTTCAAATGACTTTCAACTTGATACTTTTTAACTTCCAACTCATATTTCATATAATTGAAGAAGTCATTTTATCTTCCCTCATGAAAATCATTGAGTTGCATAAAGCTTTGAATTTGAAATATTCCCAAATGGAATTCAAATCTATTTCCAAAACCCTTTTCATTTCAAAATGGAAGAAGTCATGTCATCTTCACTCTAGGCTTTGGTGTTGGAATGAATTTGAATTCATTGAGATCCAAAAGGCAAAGGAGAAAGTTTTGGGAAAGTCATTTCATTCCCTCTCATTCAACTTTCAAAAGTTTTCAAATTTCACTCAGTTTCACTCATTCAATCAAACCAACAATCAGACAACAAGCATAGTTATTTATTTAATATAACATTCCAAAATTCTAAATTTTGGGATGTTACAAACCTACCACACTTAAAATGAATCTCGTCCTCGAGATTCGAAGAGGCTAGCAAGAAAAGATTAGGGGTTGGGGTCTTCTAGCAAATGTTTTGGTCAGAAAGGTCAGGGGTGCTACCACACTTAAAAACCAGGTCATGGTTCCAATATACTCAGATACTTCCTCTGGAGGGCTGACAATGTATGTCCCTTCACATATCTTACAATAGCTCCTTCGTTAAGGCTCTTCTGTCAGAAGTATAGAGTTTTCCTCAGAATCTTGGGTCGGTGTGTCAAAGTTGAAGTTCGTCCGAGACTGAATCTTCTTAGCTGATAGGTCTGTGTCCATTCTAGACAACTATCGAAATACTCATGGTGGTCTACCATTAATGGTTTCTCCTGCAGAAAACTGGTCTGGGTTGAACTTCACCGTATAACCTACGATTGGCAACGGTTGCCTGTAAAGGGTTCCATCGTACTACCATTCTATGGTTTTATGGCTTATCGTGTCGACACTCTTCTAAGGTTTTCGAGGCTCTACGATTTTCCATCAACATATGATAGTTCATGATAGAAGTCTTCGGTATGGGGCCAATCCATCCCGTACTTGAATCATTACCACATACGTAAACAAGTGAATCACGTATTCTAACACTTGGGCATACTCACAAGCATTGCAGAATTTCTCTTGTTCTCGAACCGGGTTCGAGTAATTCCATGGTTTCGCAAGCCAAACAAAACATCTATCGTTACTTCACCACTCTCGAGGTTTTTGCGTAACCTTACGGGTGTGTCCTATTTCTCATAAATCTTGCGAGCACAAGGTTTATTTCTTGGTGTATCATTGTGCTTAGGATAAGGCGTGATCTCATCGTGGTCTTCTTGAATTCCTCCCAAGTTCTTGCTCCTTTAAATCCTTGTATGGATTGATGCATTCTCCACCGAGGTTGCAGCACTTTACGTAAAATCTTGAAGAGCGTATTGGACCTCATACTTCCTTGAAACCAAATTGTTCCCAAGTGATTCTCCATGTTACGAATCCATAGCTACGCCTCAATTTGGGTTTTCGGTCCAGAGAATATCAGTCCAACTTCATTCATCATCTATGGGGTTCAAGGGTTTTAAGGTGAGATGAGAGAGAGGTGGGGAGGGATACACACAATACAAACGATAGTTTTTGAAGAAACAAGTTTTTACTTTGTGGCTGTCGGAAAACATCAAACAAATGACAGCTCACAAATCGTCGTGATCTAACGTAGGTGTATAACAGGGTTTGGTCTCTAAAGGTCAAATAATTTTTCAGAACTTCAAATTCTTCAAGTCTTGAGTCTTTAATTGTTGCAGCTACAATTCTTCCAACGCATGGTGAAATCCTTGTTACTTTGAAGAGGTCATCACCGTGTCTGATATCTTTCTTGGAGCGGCTTCAGTTGATACTTCATGTGGTCAAAAGGGAAAGGGGTATATTCTAACTATTTGAGGTGAGAGTGTCTATTTGATAAAATCAGAAAAGATGAGAAGTAAGAGTCTTTTTGAAAATAAAGTTTTTTTTTGAGACATCCTGTCCTAGGGCTTTCCGATTTCTAGGGTCACGTCCCATACCAACATGTGCTCGATACCATCTTCAGAGCGACCCGACCTCGACGGTCAAGCCTACGTATTCTTGTGCCATCCTCGGATCAAGATGTCTGGCACACACAAGACATCAATGTATATATCAAAGTGCAATCACATGCATAAATAATGTAAAACTGATATATACCTCATAATACTCAATGAAACAATCAAACGGGTGTGGAGTCCCATCAACGCCATCGGCAAAGTTGAGTGTAGACCGTAACCCTGTATCGTAACTCTTACTCGTCGAGGAAATATCTGCAACATGATACGTTGCAGCCGTGTAGGTCGATTACATTGAATGTACCGCAAGATCACAATATGAGAAAACAGATGATAAAACTATACTATATGCAATATGGCTTTATGGCTCTGTATCTGAGTTTTGTTTGCATAAAAGCTGATTTTATTTTACCTACATCAAAGGAGTAAATGAAGTCTGTACTATGGAGTTTTTCTGTCATGACATGGTTCCGCCAACCGATGTCTCATAGCCCAAAATCATCATAAGTTGCCCACAATTAAGTTATCAATCCGGTGTTGAGAGTTCTGAGATAGATCCAAGTCCAGATGCTCAAATTTTCCGTAACCGGGGACACAGCTAAACGATTAGGGTTATAACCCTCTGCAGAGGTTTGTACACTTTACCCGCAAGATTCGATCCCTCTTTTACGTTCTCGCACTTCGTGGTGTTTGAGAACAAGACGAACGAAACATGATCTTCCGAAGAGTTCCTCGACCACCGTCCGTACTGGCCCCATCCTACCGTAGTTCTACATCTGCTAGTACCGGCCCCAGCCAGAGTCACAACTAAGGTCAACCAAGCGAGCCCATAATGACTTGCGGTTGCAGGTAAGCTTCTGTGCATGAAGTATTCTTCCGTCTCTTTGAGTCCGGGTGAAGCTTTCCGCAAGATGTCATGGCGCTTCTCCATGCATCCCGGCCAACCACTGGTTTCTCCAGGGTGCCCGTCAACCGTCCTTCACCCAATAGTGTGTATTGAATTCTTGTCTCGAGTCTTGAAGTCTTGAGGCCTTGAAGATGCAGTCCTTGCAGATGCCATCATGGAGTTGTCGTCATTGACGTAGAGTCCTCCTTTCTCACACCACTCCCGAACACTCATACCAAACCCCGTCTACTATAGCATAGCATTAAAATAAAATATCGTCCCGGGCTTGGTAACAGGGTGATGGGTTCCTACCTCATGCATACTACTCAACTACAAGAATTTCAATATCACTCTTGAGGGTGGTTGCAAAGATTCCACTAAATGCAATAAAATATAGGTATGAAAGCATGGTCAAAGTGAACTTGCCTGGTTGACGATCTTCGAAAACTAGGGTTTCGTAGTAGCAATCTTCGCACTCCGGAAAATTCTACCGAGACAAACAAATAATCACAATAAGCACATAGCATAGGATCACATAACACAATAGCATAGCAATAGCAACATAACACATCAAAATCAAACGAATCAAAACCAAATCCAAAGGAAAACTCAAAGAAAACCAATTCAAAGTTTTCCTACTTCAAACAACAACTAAAATAGTTTTATATAACAAAAATTTCTTAACATAACCTAATCATGGTTTTATGTTAACTTAACAGAAAAGGATGCATTAAGCAACTAGGAGCAAAAAGAATTAATTTAAAATCTAATATGAAACTCCTATTAGGCCTAATTCAATTTTTATTAAGAAAAATAAATTTAAACTTTTATTAATTATAAATAAAAGTTCATCTATTGGAGTGACAGAAACTATCCTAGAATAACCAATCACAAGTTAAAAATAAATTTATTTACTAATTAAAATAATAGGAAAACAGTAGCTAGTTAATTAATTAGGATTAACAAGATTCTGCTAAAAACTATTTTTTTATTAATCCTAAAATACCCAAATTAATTTCTATGGTTTGGCAATATCAAAATAAAGTTGGGACAAAAAGAATCATCCAAAAATAATTTTTCTAACTCAAGTTATAGCAGATTTACTATTCTGACTAAAACTAAATTAAAGCAATTTTAATTAATTTTTAACATAGCTAAATATATATTCTACAGAAACTACAGAAAATTTGCAAACCAACAAAAAAGAATCACCTAAAAATATTAAACAGAATAAAAGATATCAATTTTTCAAAACAGGAACTATTCTCGCTAAAACAGAAAATCAAAATAAAAAGAAAAGGCCTGATGGGCCTAAAGCGTATACAAGGTCGTCAAATAGTCTAAATGGGCCTAGGTTTAAACTAAAACGAACCGGCAAAAAAATAAACCTAACTAATACTAAACCAAAAGAACCGGCCGGTTTTCTAAATAAAACCTACCCCTTGAGGTCTAATCCTAGCCCTAGATTAGAGATCTGGACGGGGGAAGTTTCTCGGCGACTTACCGGGCGTCATGACGGCGAGAGTGTGGCGAGGGTTCCGGTCGTCGGTGAGCTCGGGGAAGTGGCCGGTCGGGCTGGGAAGCTCGGGAGGGTTTGGTGGGGTCGGGGTGGTCGGGAAGGGCTAGGGCGTCGACGACGAGGAGAATGGCGGCGGAGCCTCGGGTCTCAGTGAGCTCGAGCGAGAGAGGGAGAGGGTCAGCGAGGGCTGGGGGAATGGGGTGCGGGGGGTCGACTTTTATAGCAGGGGTCGGCCTCGCTTGGGGAATCGGGGCGATCGGGGATCCCGGATCGCCGGGATCCGCGATCTCCCATGAGCTACGCTATGGGCGAGGGGGGAAGAAGATGGGGCGGGGCCCGCGGGTCAGAGAGAGAGAGGGAGGGGCGAGGCGATCGGGTGGCCGAGGCCTGGGGTTTTCGGGCGAGGGGGGAGAGCTGGGCTGGCGGGCTGGCCAGTTGGCCAGGTGGGCCGGCGCTGGCTGGGCCAGGCTGGTGGGTGCGGCGCTGGCTGGGCCTGGGGTGGCCTAGCTGGCGCCCGGGGGGTTTTTCCTTTTTTTGAATTTTTTTTTGATAAAACCAAAACAGAAATAAAACAAAATCTATAAATATTTTATATAGGGTATATATATACCAAAATGATCAGGAAATATTCCTTTCATTTGAACATTTTACCAAAGGCAAAATCCAAACTTTATAAAAATCCATTTTTTTCAAATTCAAATAAAATTCAGTTTTGAATTCAAAACTTTTGGCATTGTCTTCCTCCGATATTTTTGGAGTGTCATGTTTGCTCCTCTCATACTTTTGATCAAGTATTTATCAGGTTTAGTTTTTTTGAAATGTTTTCCACTTGCCAAAGTTTTGAATTCAAATTCAAAACTCAAAATTTGAAATAGGGTTTCAAGGCACTTTCAAATGACTTCCAACTTGATACTTTTTAACTTCCAACTCATATTTCATATAATTGAAGAAGTCATTTTATCTTCCCTCATGAAAATCATTGAGTTGCATAAAGCTTTGAATTTGAAATATTCCCAAATGGAATTCAAATCTATTTCCAAAACCCTTTTCATTTCAAAATGGAAGAAGTCATGTCATCTTCACTCTAGGCTTTGGTGTTGGAATGAATTTGAATTCATTGAGATCCAAAAGGCAAAGGAGAAAGTTTTGGGAAAGTCATTTCATTCCCTCTCATTCAACTTTCAAAAGTTTTCAAATTTCACTCAGTTTCACTCATTCAATCAAACCAACAATCAGACAACAAGCATAGTTATTTATTTAATATAACATTCCAAAATTCTAAATTTTGGGATGTTACAAACCTACCACACTTAAAATGAATCTCGTCCTCGAGATTCGAAGAGGCTAGCAAGAAAAGGTTAGGGGTTGGGGTCTTCTAGCAAATGTTTTGGTCAGAAAGGTCAGGGGTGCTACCACACTTAAAAACCAGGTCATGGTTCCAATATACTCAGATACTTCCTCTGGAGGGCTGACAATGTATGTCCCTTCACATATCTTACAATAGCTCCTTCGTTAAGGCTCTTACATCGTCAAGTATAGAGTTTTCCTCGTAATCTTGGGTCGGTGTGTCAAAGTTGAAGTTCGTCCGAGACTGAATCTTCTTAGCTGATAGGTCTGTGTCCATTCTAGACAACTATCGAAATACTCATGGTGGTCTACCATTAATGGTTTCTCCTGCAGAAAACTGGTCTGGGTTGAACTTCACCGTATAACCAACGATTGGCAACGGTTGCCTGCAAAGGGTTCCATCGTACTACCATTCTATGGTTTTATCGCTTATCGTGTCGACACTCTTCTAAGGTTTTCGAGGCTCTCTGATTTTCCATCAACATATGATAGTTCATGATAGAAGTCTTCGGTATGGGGGCCAATCCATCCCGTACTTGAATCATTACCACATACGTAAACAGTGAATCACGTATTCTAACACTTGGGCATACTCACAAGCATTGCAGAATTTTCTCTTGTTCTCGAACTGGGTTCGTATAAATCCATGGTTTCTGCAAGCCAAACAAAACATCTATCGTTACTTCACCACTCTCAGGTTTTTGCGTAACCTTCTCGGTGTGTCCTATTTCTCCGCAAATCTTGCAGGCACAAGGTTTATTTCTTGGTGTATCATTGTGCTTCCGGATAAGACGTGATCTCATCAGGGTCTTCTTGAATTCCTCCCAAGTTCTTGCTCCTTTAAATCCTTGTATGGATTGATGCATTCTCCACCAGGTTGCAGCACTTTCTGTAAAGTACTGAAGAGCGTATTGGACCTCATACTTCCTTGAAACCAAATTGTTCCCGAAGTGATTCTCCATGTTCTGAATCCATAGCTCTGCCTCCGGCTGGGTTTTCGGTCCAGAGAATATCAGTCCAACTTCATTCATCATCTATGGGGTTCAAGGGTTTTAAGGTGAGATGAGAGAGAGGTGGGGAGGGATACACACAATACAAACGATAGTTTTTGAAGAAACAAGTTTTTACTTTGTGGCTGTCGGAAAACATCAAACAAATGACAGCTCACAAATCGTCGCATCTAACGTAGGTGTATAACAGGGTTTGGTCTCTAAAGGTCAAATAATTTTTCAGGAACTTCAAATTCTTCAAGTCTTCGGAGTCTTTAATTGTTGCAGCTACAATTCTTCCAACGCATGGTGAAATCCTTGTTACTTTGAAGAGGTCATCAGCTGTCTGATATCTTTCTTGGAGCGGCTTCAGTTGATACTTCATGTGGTCAAAAGGGAAAGGGGTATATTCTAACTATTTGAGGTGAGAGTGTCTATTTGATAAAATCAGAAAAGATGAGAAGTAAGAGTCTTTTTGAAAATAAAGTTTTTTGAGACATCCTGTCCTAGGGGCTTTCCGATTTCTAGGGTCACGTCCCATACCAAGATGTGCTCGATACCATCTTCAGAGCGACCCGACCTCAGACGGTCAAGCCTACGTGTTATCGTGCCATCCTCGGATCAAGATCTTTGGCACACACAAGACATCAATGTATATATCAAAGTGCAATCACATGCATAAATAATGTAAAACTGATATATACCTCATAATACTCAGTGAAACAATCAAACGGGTGTGGAGTCCCATCAACGCCATCGGCAAAGTTGAGTGTAGACCGTAACCCTGTATCGTAACTCTTACTCGTCGAGGAAATATCCGCAACATGATACGTTGCAGCCGTGTAGGTCAAGACATTGAATGTACCGCAAGATCACAATATGAGAAAACAGATGATAAAACTATACTATATGCAATATGGCTTTATGGCTCAGATGTCGAAGTTTTGTTTGCATAAAAGCTGATTTTATTTTACCTACATCAAAGGAGTAAATGAAGTCTGTACTATGGAGTTTTTACGTCATGACATGGTTCCGCCAACCGATGTCTCATAGCCCAAAATCATCATAAGTTGCCCACAATTAAGTTATCAATCCGGTGTTGAGAGTTCCGAGATAGATCCAAGTCCAGATGCTCAAATTGTCCGTGAATCGGGACACGGCTAATCGATTAGGTTATAACCCTCTGCAGAGGTTTGTACACTTTACCCGCAAGATTCGATCCCTCTTTTACGTTCTCGCACTTCGTGGTGTTTGAGAACAAGACGATCAAACATGATCTTCGAAGAGTTCCTCGACCACTTTGTCCGGTACTCGTCCCATCCTACCGTAGTTCTACATCCGCTAGTACCGTCCCCACCCAGAGTCACAACTAAGGTCAACCAAGCGAGCCCATAATGACTTGCGGTTGCACGTAAGCTTCTGTGCATGAAGTATTCTTCCGTCTCTTTGAGTCCTGGGTGAAGCTTTCCGCAAGATGTCATGGCGCTTCTCCATGCATCCCGACCAACCACTGGTTTCTCCAGGTGCCCGTCAACCGCCCTTCACCCAAGAGTGTGTATTGAATTCTTGTCTCGAGTCTTGAAGTCTTGAGGCCTTGAAGATGCAGTCCTTGCAGATGCCATCATGGAGTTGTCGTCATTGACGTAGAGTCCTCCTTTCTCACACCACTCCCGAACACTCATACCAAACCCCGTCTACTATAGCGTAGCATTAAAATAAAATATCGTCTCGGGCTTGGTAACAGGGTGATGGGTTCCTACCTCATGCATACTACTCAACTACAAGAATTTCAATATCACTACTGAGGGGTGGTTGCAAAGATGCCACTAAATGCAATAAAATATAGGTATGAAAGCATGGTCAAAGTGAACTTGCTCGGTTGACGATCTTCGAAAACTAGGGTTTCAGAGTAGCAATCTTCGCACCAAAAAATTCTACCAAGACAAACAAATAATCACAATAAGCACATAGCATAGGATCACATAACACAATAGCATAGCAATAGCAACATAACACATCAAAATCAAACGAATCAAAACCAAATCCAAAGGAAAACTCAAAGAAAACCAATTCAAAGTTTTCCTACTTCAAACAACAACTAAAATAGTTTTATATAACAAAAATTTCTTAACATAACCTAATCATGGTTTTATGTTAACTTAACAGAAAAGGATGCATTAAGCAACTAGGAGCAAAAAGAATTAATTTAAAATCTAATATGAAACTCCTATTAGGCCTAATTCAATTTTTATTAAGAAAAATAAATTTAAACTTTTATTAATTATAAATAAAATTTCATCTATTGGAGTGACAGAAACTATCCTAGAATAACCAATCACAAGTTAAAAATAAATTTATTTACTAATTAAAATATTAGGAAAATAGTAGCTAGTTAATTAATTAGGATTAACAAGATTCTGCTAAAAACTATTTTTTATTAATCCTAAAATACCCAAATTAATTTCTATGGTTTGGCAATATCAAAATAAAGTTGGGACAAAAGAATCATCCAAAAATAATTTTTCTAACTCAAGTTATAGCAGATTTACTATTCTGACTAAAACTAAATTAAAGCAATTTGAATTAATTTTTAACATAGCTAAATATATATTCTACAGAAACTACAGAAAATTTGCAAACCAATAAAAAAATAATCACCTAAAAATATTAAACAGAATAAAAGATATCAATTTTTCAAAACAGGAACTATTCTGCTAAAACAGAAAATCAAAATAAAAAGAAAAAGGCCTGATGGGCCTAAAAGCGTGTCGTAAGGCCAAATAGTCTAAATGGGCCTAGGTTTAAACTAAAACGAACCGGCAAAAAAATAAACCTAACTAATACTAAACCAAAAGAACCGGGCGGTTTTCTAAATAAAACCTACCCCTTGAGGTCTAATCCTAGCCCTAGATTAGAGATCGGACGGGGGGAGTTTCTACGGCGACCACTGCTCGCGGGCGGCGGCGGCGGCGAGAGTGCGGCGAGGGTTCCGGTCGTCGGTGAGCTCGGGGAAGTGGCCGGTCGGGCGCGGGGAAGCTCGGGGAGGGGTTTGGTGGGGTCGGGGGTGGTCGGAGAGGGCTAGGGCGTCGACGGCGAGGAGAATGGCGGCGGCGGAGCCTCGGGTCTCCGGTGAGCTCGAGCGAGAGGAGAGGGTCAGCGAGGGCTAGGGGAATGGGGTGGGGGGTCGACTTTTATAGCCAGGGGTCGGCCTCGCCGGGGAATCGGGGCGATCGGGATCCCAGATCCTTGGGATCCGCGATCTCCCATGAGCTATGTTGCGTGGGCGAGGGAAGAAGATGGGGCGGGGCCCATGGGTCGAGAGAGAGAGGTTGGGGCGAGGCGATCGGCTGGCCGAGGCCTCGGGTTTTGAGGGGGGAGAGCTGGTGGCGGGCTTGGCCAGTGGGCCTACTGGCCGGGCCAAAGGGGGTCTGGCGCTGGCTGGGCCTGGGGTGGCCTAGCTGGCGCCCCGGGGGGTTTTTTTTTTCTTTTTAAAATTTTATTTTTTTAAATAAAACAAAAACAGAAATAAAACAATATCTATAAATATTTTATATAGGGTATATATATACCAAAATGATCAGGGAAATATTCCCTTTCATTTGAACATTTTACCAAAGGCAAAATCCAAACTTTATAAAAATCCATTTTTTTCAAATTCAAATAAAATTCAGTTTTGAATTCAAAACTTTTGGCATTGTTTTCCTCTGATATTTTTGGAGTGTCATGTTTGCTCCTCTCATACTTTTGATCAAGTATTTATCAGGTTTAGTTTTTTGAAATGTTTCCCACTTGCCAAAGTTTTGAATTCAAATTCAAAACTCAAAATTTGAAAGAGGGTTTCAAGGCACTTTCAAATGACTTTCAACTTGATACTTTTTAACTTCCAACTCATATTTCATATAATTGAAGAAGTCATTTTATCTTCCCTCATGAAAATCATTGAGTTGCATAAAGCTTTGAATTTGAAATATTCCCAAATGGAATTCAAATCTATTTCCAAAACCCTTTTCATTTCAAAATGGAAGAAGTCATGTCATCTTCACTCTAGGCTTTGGTGTTGGAATGAATTTGAATTCATTGAGATCCAAAAGGCAAAGGAGAAAGTTTTGGGAAAGTCATTTCATTCCCTCTCATTCAACTTTCAAAAGTTTTCAAATTTCACTCAGTTTCACTCATTCAATCAAACCAACAATCAGACAACAAGCATAGTTATTTATTTAATATAACATTCCAAAATTCTAAATTTTGGGATGTTACACAAGTCAAGCACCCCGAACATTCAGAGGAGGATACCATATCATCATACTACATCACAATCATTTTAACGCAATGTTGACATCCAAGATAAATCATTATCCACTCCAAGCTACATATGCATGGCATGAGAAACTATAATCTCTAATTGTCATTGCAAACATGTTTAATCATAATGGGCTGAATCATGGACACTAGGTTAAACATATTTACAAAAACAGAACAAGTCAAGTTCATACCCGTTTCTCTCTGCCACGACCAGTTCATCAAATGTCGTCATTATTGCCTTTCACTTGCACAACTGAACGATTTGAAAATAATAATAGTGCAAGAGTGCCATGTACTAAGCTGGAATCTACAAACATTTTATTCAACAGGAGTAGACAAGGTAAAATGGGCTCTTTGTTAGATCAATAATAATGCATATGAGAGCCACTCAACATTTTCATAGTGGCCTTCTCCTCGGTACGACTCAAATAAAAATAAAAGAAATTCAGAGAAACACACTGAAATATTTTTGGAGTTTTTGGTTTTATCTGAAAGAAGCAAATAAAAAGGGAAAACGCAAAAAACGAGAAAATCTATTTACACGGGAAAGCTCCCAACAAGCAAAAGAAGAACAAGGAAATCTTTTTGGGTTTTATTTTTAGTAATATAGCTTAACTAAGAAAAACAAAAATAAGCTAGAAATATTTTTGGATTTTCTCAAAAAAATTCAAACACACAAGAAGAAAGCGAGAAAATAAATTAAGCATGGATAATACAATGAAAAGTGTGGACACTGACAAATGAAATGTGCGAACTTGAATATAATGTCGGTGAGAAATACGTACTCCCCCAAGTTTAGGCTTTTGGCCTAACTTGGTAATCAATCAGTAGCCTGCATAATGGTCAGGTAGTAGCTCACGGAAGCTCTCGGTGCGGATGCCTCAGCCTGCCGTGCAGCCATATGATGTCGCTTGAAGCTAAGTCGGTATTTCCCCACAGAGGAAGGGATGATGCAGCACAGCGGCGGTAGGTATTTCTCTCATATATGAAACCAAGGTTATTGAACCGGTAGGAGAACCAAGCAACACAACGTAAACAACCCTTGCACACAAATAACAACACCTCGCAACCCGACGTGTTAAAGGGGTTGTCAATCCCTTTCGGGTAACGGCGCTAGAAATTGTGTGGTGACGGGGGAAAGTTGTAAAAGATTGATATAATAGATCACGAATAAAATAAAGTGCAACAAAGTATTTTTGTATTCTTGGTTTAGTAGATCTGAATAAAAAGTGCAAATAAAATAGATCGCAAAGCAAAATTATGAGAAAGAAGACCCGAGGGCCGTAGATTTCACTAGTGGCTTCTCTCGAGAAAGATAGCAAACGATTGGTAAACAAATTACTATTGGGCAATTGATAGAACTTCAAATAATTATGACGATATCCAGGCAATGATCATTACATAGGCATCACGTCCAAGATTAGTAGACCGACTCACATGCGCATCTACTACTATTACTCCACACATCGACCGCTATCCAGCATGCATCTAGTGTATTAAGTTCATGGAAAAACAGAGTAATGCAATAAGAACGATGACATGATGTAAACAAGATCCGTTTATCTATGGCGGTAGATATAGATCTCGTCTCTTTATCCTTAGTAGAAACGATACAGTCGGTTCCCTTTCTGTCACTGGGATCAAGCACCGTAAGATCGAACCCACTACCGGGCACCTCTACCCATTGCAAGATAATTAGATCAAGTTGGCCAAACAAAACCCAAATATTGGAGAAGAAATACAAGGCTATAAGAGATCATGCATATAAGAGATCAAAGAAACTCAAATAACTTTCATGGATATAAAAAAATATAACTGATCATAAACTCGAAGTTCATTAGATCCCAACAAACACACCGCAAAAGAGTTACATCATATGGATCTCTGAAAGGACATGCGGTGCCCCCATGTGTGGTTTTGGTAATTGATGACATTCTCTATGGACTAATGGTTGCCTTGAGTTTATTTGAAGGTTTTGTCCATAGGCTTTTCTTGGAGTACATGTGTTGGTTTCAAGGAGAGTTTTGTGTCGACCAAGGTGCTATTCAAGGAATTATCCAAAGATTGGTCATGTGAGTGTTGAGCTTATTGCAAGCATGTCTTGAAGAATAAGATTGTGTGATCATTCATGTCCACCTTCAAGACATCATCCAAATGAAGAGAGTTGGAAAGATTCAAGGTTGATCAAGACTAAGTGAAGAGTGAATCAAGTTGATCAACTCACAAAGCGTAGAAGATGTACCGAGAGGGATCAAGTGATCCCATGGTATGGTAAGCATTGTTCATTACGCTTTGTGTGCTAACCCATGTCTTCGTGAGAGTTCTTTGTGGGGTTAGGTTGCGGTGTGCAAGTTCAAGTGATGCATCACGAAGAGATCAAGTGCTTGAAGCTTGCCGTCCATTATGGTGACAATGGACTTGTGAAGATGAGCGGAAGAGAGGCTCACCCACGTGAGAGTATGGGGAGCAATCAACTAGTCTTCATCCCGCCAATGCAATCAAGAAAGGTGGTCCAACTTGAGGGAGTCAAGATCGTCATCATCTAGCTCAAGTGGACCATGTGCAAGGCAAAGGTTTGCCCTTGATAGGTTTTCTATTTTACCGGTCTCATGTGGAAGACCGGGTTATAGGATCGTTTGCCGTACTATCAATGGGGGCTCTCGATGAGTTGCTTGATCGTATCGTTCGTAGAGAGCTCAAACCATTCCATCCTTGCATCATCTTTATTGGTTCTTGTTTGGTTCTTCTCCTTGTGAGATTTGGAGCTTATGGTCATTTTTATGACAAGCTCGAGTTCATCGAAAACGGAGTTCTCATGCATCTTCTATGATGTTTTCGATGTTGGAGGGTATGCCGGTTCTTCTCGGTTGGAGGTTTCACTCCTTTGTTTGCTAAGCATACCTCCTTTGTTTTGATGCTACTCGTTGTCTTGTTTCAAACAAGCTTGAGTTTGCTCAATTCGGAGCTCATATGAAGAAGTTATGGCAGTTCTGGTTTTCTTAGAGTATTCTTTGCTTTCGTGGTTGTGGCTTAAGGCTGGTGCGGTAGTACCGTGACCCTCGGTAGTAGTACCGGAAGTTCGCAGCGGTAGTACCGCTCTCGAGCGGTAGTACCGCTCAAGCGGTAGTACCGCTGTCGAACGGTAGTACCGCTTGGGAGTTTCGGCTGTAGTACCGCTGTGCGTCTGGGCTACTTCCGCCTCGATTCTCGAACGAAGTTTTTCGTGTCGGGTTTTGCGGCACTAGTAGCGGCAGTAGAAGCGGTACTACCGCTCTGAGCGGTAGTACCGCTCTTCCCTAGCGGTAGTACCGCTCTGGGGCCAGTGGCCTGACTTTCTCTTCAGCGCGGTAGTACCGCTGGATAGGAGCGGTAGTACCGCCCTCGGTAGTAATGCCGCCTTCCCTAGCGGTAGTACCGCCTGCGGGATTTTCAGTGGGGTAGCAGTTGGATTTTCCCTCCTATAAAAGGGGTCTTCTTCCCCATTGAACCTTATCCTTTGAGCTCGTGTTCTTCCCCCATTGTTGACCTTCTCCGAGCTTGCTATCTCTCAATCCCTCCATGGTTTCTTGCTAGTTTTTGGGGAAAAGAGAGGAGATCTAGATCCACATTTCCACCAATCACTTTCTCCTCTATGTGAGGGGAACCCCTTGGATCTAGTTCTTGGAGTTCTTGGTGTTCTCCTCCTTGTTCTTCCTCTCATTTTCCTCCCTAGCATTAGTTGCTTTGGTGGGATTTGAGAGAGAAGGACTTGGGCACTCCGTGTGCCCTTGCCATTGCATTTGGTGCATCGGTTTGAGTTCTCCACGGTGATACGTGGAAGTTACAAGTTGAGAAGCTTATTACTCTTGGGTGCTTGGTGCCCTTGAGCTTGTTCCTCTTGGGTGCTTGGGCGCCCTAGGCAGTTAGTAGTGTTCGAGCTCAATCATTGTGGTGTAAAGCTCCTGCAAGCGCCTGGGTCTCCAATTAGTTGTGGAGATCGCCTGAGCAATTTGACGGGTTCCGTGACCGCCCCAAGGGTTGCCAAAGTGTACGGGTTCGGTGACCGCCCCAAGGGTTGCCATTTGTACGGGTTCGGTGACCGCCCTCAAGGGTCCCTTAGTGGAATCACGGCATCTTGCATTGTGCGAGGGCGTGAGGAGATTACGGTGGCCCTAGTGGCTTCTTGGGGAGCATTGTGCCTCCACACCGCTCCAAACGGAGACTAGCATCCGCAAGGGTGTGAACTTCGGATACATCATCGTCTCCGCGTGCCTCGGTTATCTCTTACCCGAGCCCGTTACATTTATGCACTTTACTTTGTGATAGCCATATTGTTCTTGTCATATATCTTGCTATCACATAGTTGCTTATCTTGCTTAGCATAAGTTGTTGGTGCACATAGGTGAGCCTAGTTGTTGTAGGTTTTGTGCTTGACAAATTAACCGCTAGGTTTATTCCGCATTTGTTCAAGCCTCAACCGTAATTATTTTAAAGCGCCTATTCACCCCCTCTAGGCGACATCCACGATCTTTCAATTGGTATCGAGCCTCGTCTCTCTTTGTTGGGCTTAACCGCCTAGAGAGTAAAGATGTTGACTAGGGGATTAGGATTCTCGACACTCTTAGTTTCGATGGCACAAATTTTGATGTTTGGGTAATTGCATGCTTAATCTCTTTAGGGTCATGGACCCAAATTTAGAGCGAATTGTAGATATGGGTTTTCTCCTCCAAAGGATCCCCAAAGATTATCTTTAGAGGATGAGAAAAACTCTTATCTCAATGCTCAAGCTTCTAATGTGCTTTTTGATGCTTTGAGCAATGTAGTTATATTTCAACTCATGCCGTTCCGAGATGCTTATGAGTTGTGGACAAAGCTTCAAGATAAATATGGTGTGTCCAAGATTTGTAGGGATGATTGTTCTCCCTCCACCTCCGGTCGTATAGTCTTCTCAACTTCTTCTACTTCACCTACATGTGGTTTGCCACAAGGTAATGATATGGTGAGTAGTGTTGGTCATTGCAATGATGATAGTATGCTTATTATGGATGATCCTTCATCACTATATTATTGCAATGCTCCTTCCTTGGGCTTTAACACTTTGAGCACTCCAAATGTTTCACATTCTTGTGTTGATAGTCCTTGCATATCATGTACAAATTGCTTGACTAAATCTCATGATGATATGCTTGCTATGTCTTGTTGCCATGATAAAAATGCATCTATTTCCTCGAATTGTTGTGCTAACAATCTAGAGGAAACCCAACACTCCATGGAACAAGATGTGGTGTTTAATGGTGCCTCAAGGGATCCTACACCATCATCTATTGCCTTTTGCCTTATGGCTAAGGCGTCAAAGGTATCTCCTACTTTGTACCCCAATATGTCTCTTGATGATGATGTTGATACTAATGATGATGAGGATAATGATGAAGAGAATGATAATGTTGCCTCCTTAAAAACTAAGGGGAAATGATTTTAAAGCTCTTCATAAAATAAAATTGCTCGTTCCAACTTCATGGAAATAATGTCCATTGCGATTGATGGCAAGAAATACATTGAGGAGTTGGAATCTCATCTAGAGGAGCATGAGGCCACCATTGAGAAAATGGAAGCTCATGGGCGTGATTACGCAGATGAGATCATGGAGCTATCTCAAGCTCTTGAACATGAACAAACCACCTCCGAATCTCTTGAGGAGACTTTTGCTCTAGAATTATCTAGAGTGAGGGAATCTCATGATAGAGCTCTTGAGGTGGCCAACGATTTCAAAACTAAAAATGCTAAGCTTGAAGTTTCTCATGCTAGACTCCTTGAGGATTTTGAGCACCTCGAAAATGGCTCAAGGGTCGTCAAGGGTGAGCTCATCAAACTCACTGAAGTCTCATGCCCAACTTGAAGCTTCTTATTTAAAAGAGCTTGCCAAGTTGCCTTCTCCTCTTGTTGTTAATGATGATGCTTGTGCTACTAATTCTATTACTTGTGAAGCATCCATTTTGAAGGAGAATGTTGAGCTACGGGCTCAACTTGAGGTGCTATCTAGCAATTATGGAAAATTGGAAGAAAGTCATGAAAAGCTCTCAAGCTCTCATGATGATCTTCTAGTATCCCATAGTGTGCTAAAGATAGCTCATGAGGCCATGATTGCTAAGGTAACATCTAGTGAGCCTCTTGTGGATACTAGCACTACTTCTAGTCAAAATAGTATATTGCCATGTGCTAGTCCTTGTAATTCATCTACTCACAATGTTGGTACATCTTGTGATGAATTGCTTTCCTTGCCTTGTTGCTCTAACGATGAAGCTTATACTTCCTCTAGTACTTGTGTTGAGACTAACCATGTAGAGGAAATCAAAGAGCTCAAGGCCCAAGTCACTTCTTTGAAGAAAGACTTGAAAAGTGTCATGAAGGGAAGGCCACACTCAACAATATCTTGAGTGTGCAAAATCCCCAATGACAAAGGTGGACTTGGATTCAACTCCAATAAGAAGAAAAAGTCCAAGATGAACAAAAGGAAGGGCCAAGAACAAGTCAAGAATTCGGCCAAGATTGTTTGCTTCAAGTGCAAAATAGAAGGGCATCATGTTAGATCTTGCCCATTGAAGAAGAAGGCCATTAGTGTCAAGCAACAAGGGAAGAGGGCACAAGTTCAATGTCATGCTCAACCTCAAGTTGAAGAAGAGGCCATTAGAGTATTCTTTGCTTTCGTGGTTGTGGCTTAAGGCTGGTGCCAGCGGTAGTACCGTGACCCTCAGCGGTAGTACCGCCGAAGCTCCGCAGCGGTAGTACCGCTCTCGGAGCGGTAGTACCGCTCAGAGCGGAAGTACCGCTCTCCGAACGGTAGAACCGCTTGGGAGTTCGGCTGTAGTACTGCTGTCGTCTGGGCTACTTCCGCCTCGATTCTCGAACGAAGTTTTTCGTGTCGGGTTTTGCGGCACTAGTAGCGGCAGTAGAAGCGGTACTACCGCTCTGAGCGGTAGTACCGCTCTTCCCTAGCGGTAGTACCGCGCTGGGGCCAGGGCCGTGACCTTCTCTTCAGCGCGGTAGTAACGCTGGATAGGGAGCGGTAGTACCGCCCTCGTGATAATGCCGCCCTTCCTAAGCGGTAGTACCGCTCTGTCTTGAGGATTTTCGGTGGGGTAGCGGTTGGATTTTCCCCTCCTATAAAGGGGTCTTCTTCCCCATTGAACCTTATCCTTTGAGCTCGTGTTCTTCCCCCATTGTTGACCTTCTCCGAGCTTGCTATCTCTCAATCCCTCCATGGTTTCTTGCTAGTTTTTGGGGAAAAGAGAGGAGATCTAGATCCACATTTCCACCAATCACTTTCTCCTCTATGTGAGGGGAACCCCTTGGATCTAGTTCTTGGAGTTCTTGGTGTTCTCCTCCTTGTTCTTCCTCTCATTTTCCTCCCTAGCATTAGTTGCTTTGGTGGGATTTGAGAGAGAAGGACTTGGGCACTCCGTGTGCCCTTGCCATTGCATTTGGTGCATCGGTTTGAGTTCTCCACGGTGATACGTGGAAGTTACAAGTTGAGAAGCTTATTACTCTTGGGTGCTTGGTGCCCTTGAGCTTGTTCCTCTTGGGTGCTTGGGCGCCCTAGGCAGTTAGTAGTGTTCGGAGCTCAATCATTGTGGTGTAAAGCTCCGGCAAGCGTCGGGTCTCCAATTAGTTGTGGAGATCGCCTGAGCAATTTGACGGGTTCCGTGACCGCCCCAAGGGTTGCCAAAGTGTCTGGTTCGGTGACCGCCCCAAGGGTTGCCATTTATGCGGGTTCGGTGACCGCCTCAAGGGTCCCTTAGTGGAATCACGGCATCTTGCATTGTGCGAGGGCGTGAGGAGATTACGGTGGCCCTAGTGGCTTCTTGGGGAGCATTGTGCCTCCACACCGCTCCAAACGGAGACTAGCATCCGCAAGGGTGTGAACTTCGGGATACATCGTCGTCTCCGCGTGCCTCGGTTATCTCTTACCCGAGCCCTTTACTTATGCACTTTACTTTGTGATAGCCATATTGTTCTTGTCATATATCTTGCTATCACATAGTTGCTTATCTTGCTTAGCATAAGTTGTTGGTGCACATAGGTGAGCCTAGTTGTTGTAGGTTTTGTGCTTGACAAATTAACCGCTGGGTTTATTCCGCATTTGTTCAAGCCTCAACCGTAATTATTTTAAAGCGCCTATTCACCCCCCCCCCCCTCTAGGCGACATCCACGATCTTTCAATCTCCAAGAGACCATTGTATTGAGAATTCAGCGAGAGAGAGAAAGCCATCTAGCTACTAACTACGGACCCAAAGGTCTATAAAGAACTACTCACGCATCATCGAAGAGGCACCAATGGAAGTGATGAACCCCTCCGTGATGGTGTCTAGATTGGATCTGGTGGTTCTGGACTCTGCGGCGGCCGGATGAATATTTCATCGATGCTTCTAGGGTTCTAGTATTTTTGGGGTATTTATAGAGCAAAGAGGCGGTCCGGGGGGCACCCGAGGTGGGCACAACCCACCAGGGCGCGCCTGGCGCACCCTGGTGGGTTGTGCCCCCCTCAGGGCACCCCCAGGTGCAACCAGGGCCCATTGCCTTCCTTCTAGCCCATAAAATATCATTGTGGAGTTTCGTGGAATTTGGAATTCGTCTGATATTGATTTCATGTGATGTAAAAACCATGGGAAAAACAGCAACTGGCACTTAGCACTATGTCAATAGGTTAGTACCAAAAAATGATATAAAATGACTATAAAATGATTATAAAACATCCAAAAGTTGATAATAAAACAACATGGAACAATAAAAAATTATAGATACGTTGGAGACGTATCAGCATCCCCAAGCTTAAGTCCTGCTCGTCCTCGAGTAGGTAAGTGATAAAAACAGAATTTTTGATGTGGAGTGATGTTCATCAAGTCATGTCATATTCTTTTCTTAATAGCATGGACATTTGTACTTTTATGTGATTCAAAGCAATAGTCTAGTTTTGACATAATAATTTAGATACTCAAGCATATCAACAAGCAACCATGCCTTTCAAAATATCAATGCTAAAACAAGTTATCCCTAGCCCATCATGCTCAAACATTGATCCATTCATGAAAACACTCGAATATTAACTACACCCAATACTTGAGCACGATCATATTGCCTCCTAGTTGGTGCTTTTGTAAGAGAGGATGGAGACTCAAATTCAAAATAAAAATTGCATAAAGTAAAATAAAGGCCCTTCACAGAGGGAAGTAGGGATTTGTAGAGGTGCCAGAGCTCAAAGCAAAAAAATTAGAGGTAAAAACATTTTGGGAGGTGTATCCATCCCACCAACGAAAATGATGTAGAGCTACGAACACTTTCCATGCTAGATATGCCATAGACAGTTCCCAAATAGAAAATAAAGTTTATTCCTTTTTCCACCATACTTTCACTTTCCATGGCTAACCGTATCCACGGGTGCCTTCCATACCAACACTTTCCAAGGAATTTATTATTTTACAACATAAAGTAAATTCATTTTTGCATTTCGGGACTAGGCATCCCTAAAACCTTTGCCTTACTCTCGTGCAATGACAAGTGAATAAACACTCATCATGAGAATAACACATCTAGCATGGAAAATATTAGCCACCCGTTACCATTCCGCGAGCGAAACAAATACACAAAAGAGAAGTTTATTTTGAAAATTAGATATGGCACATGCAAATTTGCATAGAACGGCAAAAGAATACCGCATATAGGTAGATATAGTGGACTCATGTGGCAAAACTGGTTTAAAGGATTTTGGATGCACAAGTAGAGTTCATACTTAGTGCATAATGAAGGCTAGCAAAAGATTGGGAAGCGACCAACCAAGAAACGAATAATCTCGTAAGCAAGCATTAAGCATAATTAACACCGAATAATGCACCACAAGTAGGATATAATTTTCATTGCATGATTATTGACTTTCGTGCATGCATAGGGAATCACAAACCTTAACACCAATATTCTTACTAAAGCATAATTACTCATCAACATAACTCACATATCACATCATCATATCTCAAAACTATTACTAAGAATCAAGTTTATTTTGTCCAATGATCTTCATGACAATTTTTTTATTTATCCTTCTTGGATATCTATCACTTTGGGACTAATTTCCATGTGTTGCTTTTCATAAGCTCAAACAAATATAAGTGAAGATTATGAGCACAAAAAATTTTCTTTCTCTCAAAATAATTTAAGTGAAGCAAGAGAGAATTTCTTCAAAATTTTACTATCTCTCAAATAAATCTAAGTGAAGCAAGAGAGCATTTCTTCGAAAAAACTAAAGCACACCGTGCTCAAAAAGATATAAGTGAAGCACTAGAGCAAGTCCTAACAAGTCATGATATAATTTTGGCTCTCTCAAATAGGTGTGTCCAGCAAGGATTGATGACTTAGAACACAAAATAAAACAAGCAAAGACTCATATCATACAAGACGCTCCAAGCAAAACACATATCATGTGACGAATAAAATATAGTCTCGGATAAAATACCGATAGTTGTTGGAAGAAAGCGGGGATGCCACTCGGTGGCATCCCCAAGCTTAGTTGGTTGCTCATTCTTGTAAAATAGCTTGGGAAGCCGGGGAATCCCCAAGCTTAGGCTCTTACATCCTTCCTTCATCCATCGTAAGATAACCCAAAACTTGAAAACTTCAATCACACAAAACTCAACAAAACCTTTGTGAGATCCGTTAGTATAAGAAAGCAAACCACTACTATAAGTGATGTATCAAACCAATTCATATTTTTTTTGTATTATATCTACTGTATTCCAACTTTTCTATGGCAAAAACTCATCAAAGAAAACCATAGAGCCATCGAAATAAGCACACAACACAAAGAAAACAGAATCTGTCAAAACAGAACAGTCTGTAGTAATCTGACTTTAGAGAATACTTCCGTAAATCCAAAATCTCTACCAAAATAGGAAGACCTGGGTAATTTGTATATTAATCTTCTGCAAAAAGAATCAGGGTAAAAGCTCTTTTCTGTGATTTATGAAAATTATTTTTGTGAGCATAAAGTTTGTCTTTTTCAGCAAGATCAAACAACTATCACCAAAAAAGATCCTATAGGCTTTACTTCGCACAATCACTAATTAAAACACAAAAAACATAATCATACCAGTAGAATAATTGTGCAAACACACAAGAACAGAAGGCAAAAAAGCAAAAATAAATTTTATTCATTGGGTTGCCTCCCAACAAGCGCTATAGTTTTACGCCCTTAGCTAGGCGTAAGGCAAGGATCTAAGTTTTGTCATCCTTATTCTTCTTAATTTTCTTGGGGGTATTTTTATCAGGAGGTTTTGTAAACACAACATAAAACATATTATCCATAGAAACTTTAGCATTCCTTAGTTGGTTTTCATCATAACCCCTTTGATTTCCATAACAATCCAAGAATACTGTTGATTAACATTATTAAAAACTTGTTGGATTATTTCTAGAACGGGAACCTCCTTTTTAAGATTCTCATCAAAATCTTATTATCCTCAAGCAAATGCCTTATTGCATAGTCACTATTGTAAAGAATTTCATCTATCATGGGTTTTTCACGATTCATACCATAAAAGTTAAAGATTTCCCTAGCTTCCCGAATTATGTAGTCAAACTCGTGCATAAGAACGAGAGTGGCCAACTTTTTGGCTCTAGGGTTCTTTATTTTGGGAAGCTCAAAAAACAATCTTTTCAAAGTAGGATGCGTATGAATAAATTTACTTTCAAGTTTCAGAACTAAAATTGAAATAGCATCCGCATAAGATCTAGTAGTTTTAAGTATAGGAGCATCATCAAGACTGAGGTTTCCAACACAATTGAAAAATTCTTGGATATGTTCTTTTCCCATAACGTTCCCTTGCCCCAAGATAAAAGTTTTAGGATCCAGATTGCCTGTACGTCCAATCTAAGGAGTCAAGCCATCATCTGTTGGTGCCATACCGAAATCACTCATGATTGCAAGCAAAGAATAGATCTGACGAGAAAATGGCGAACGGAGAAAGAGAAGCGAATAAAAGGGCAAATTTTTGTGAAGTGGGGGAGAGGAAAACGAGAGGCAGATAATGTAAATTGCGAGGAGATCAGAATTGTGATTAGGAACCTGGTTATGTTGAAGATCCTCCCCGGCAACGGCGCCAGAAATTCCTTTTGATGTCGCTTGAAGCTACGTCGGTATTGCCCCAAAGAGGAAGGGATGATGCAGCACAGCGGCGGTAGGTATTTCCCTCAGATATGAAACCAAGGTTATCGAACCAGTAGGAGAACCAAGAAACACAACGTAAACAACCCCTGCACACAAATAACAACACCTCACAACCTGACGTGTTATAGGGGTTGTCAACCCCTTTCGGGTAACGGCGCTAGAAATTGCATGGTGATGGGGGAAAGTTGTAAAAGATTGAAATAATAGATCGTGAATAAAATAAAGTGCAGCAAAGTATTTTTGTATTTTTGGTTTAATAGATCTGAATAAAAAGTGCAAATAAAATAGATCGCAAAGCAAAATTATGAGAAAGAGGCCCCGGGAGGCGTAGATTTCACTAGTGGCTTCTCTCGAGAAAGATAGCAAACGGTGGGTAAACAAATTACTGTTGGGCAATTGATAGAACTTCAAATAATTATGACAATATCCAGGCAATGATCATTTGTAGGACCTTGAAGTATGTCTAGAGGGGGGGGGTGATTAGACTACTTGACCAATTAAAAACTTAACCTTTTCCCAATTTTAGAGTTTGACAGATTTTAGCTATCTTAGGACAAGTCAAGCAATCATCACACAAATCAAGCAAGCATGCAAAGAGTATATAGGCAGCGGAAATTAAAGCATGCAACCTGCAAGAAAGTAAAGGGAAGGGTTTGGAGGATTCAAACGCAATTGGAGACACGGATGTTTTTGGCGTGGTTCCGATAGGTGGTGCTATCGTACCTCCACGTTGATGGAGACTTCAACCCACGAAGGGTAGCAGTTCTTGTGAGTCCACGGAGGGCTCCACCCACGAAGGGTCCACGAAGAAGCAACCTTGTCTATCCCACCATGGCCGTCGCCCACGAAGGACTTGCCTCACTAGCGGTAGATCTTCACGAAGTAGGCGATATCCTTGCCCTTACAAACTCCTTGGTTCAACTCCACAATCTTGTCTGAGGCTCCCAAGTGACACCTAGCCAATCTAGGAGACACCACTCTCCAAGAAGTAACAAATGGTGTGTTGATGATGAACTCCTTGCTCTTGTGCTTCAAACGATAGTCTCCCCAACACTCAACTCTCTCTCTCATAGGATTTGGATCTGGTGGAAAGAGGGTTTGAGTGGAAAGCAACTTGGGGAAGGCTAGAGATCAAGATTCATATGGTAGGAATGGAATATCTTGGCCTCAACACATGAGTAGGTAGTTCTTTTCTCAGAAATGGTAAGTTGGAAGTGTAGGTTCAGTCTGATGGTTCTCTCCACGAATGAAGAGGAGGTGGAGGGGTATATATAGCCTCCACACACAATCTAACTGTTACACACAATTTACCAAACTCGGTGGGACCGATTCAACAGACTCGGTCGGACCGATTTAGTAAACCTAGTGACCGTTAGTGATTTTCGGTGGGACTGACATGCAACTCGGTGAGACCGATTACACAAACTCGGTGAGACCGATTTTGGTAATAAGCTTTCCAGAGAGTTGGTCAGGTAAACTCGGTGGGACCGATTTGCTCTTTTCGGTGAGACCGAAATGTTACAAAAGGGAAACAGAGAGTTTACATTGCAATCTCGGTGGGCCCGATCGCTCACTTCGGTTAGACCGAAAAATTACGAAGGGAAACATAGAGATTACAATCCCATCTCGGTGAGACCGAGATCCCTATCGGTAGGACCGATTTGCCTATGGTTTGTGGTAGTGGCTATGACTTTTGAAATCGGTGGCGCCGGGTAGGAAGAATCAGTGTGACCGATTTTGGCTTTAGGTTTAGGTCATTTGTGGATTGTGAGAAAGTAGCTGAGGGTTTTGGAGCATATCACTAAGCACATGAAGCAAAAGGCTCATTAAGCAACACCTCATCCCTCCTTGATAGTATTGGCTTTTCCTATAGACACAATGTGATCTTGGACCACTAAAATGCAAAATGAAGAGTCTTGAGCTTTTGAGCTTGAGCCAATCCTTTGTCCTTAGTATTTTGAGGGATCCACTTTCATCATCCATTGTCACAGCCCTAGAACTTGCTTGTAACTAGTGGCATTGCATCCATGCATCATGTTTAATTCTCATGAAATATGAAATGGGGATGACCAAGCCCTAGCACCAAAGCAATTCAAATAGGTTCAACTAAGAAATATTTTTCAGTGAATTCAAATGGCTTTAGAAAATGTTCATCATTTCTGGTAAAATGCTATAAACCATAACGGAGGTGCTGCACATTTTCATGACATATTTGGTCCTCGGATTAATTCATTAAGTATTTGCATTTGGGCATTTAAATGCTATAAAATATTTTAAATGCTCAAATAATCATAAACTTAAATGTTTGCTGTTGGATATTTTCCAAGCAGTGAGGCTGAAACAAGTTTCATGATTTTTGGGGTAGTATTAGTATTTTTAATAAAGCTCTGAAAATTACAGAATAATAGAAAACTGAAATAATTAGAAAAAGGAGAGAGAGAAACCTACCTGGCCCAAACTTACCTTCGGCGCTTCCACTGGGCGGCCCACCGGCAGCCCAGCCCATCGTGCCCAGCCCACCACCGCCTCCTTCCTGTCGCCTTCCTCCTCTGCCGGGAGGATGAGCGTGGCCGCCCAGCCACGGCCACCGGCAGCCACCTCCTGCTTGCCGCTCCCCCTCGACAGCCTGGGCGTCTTCCGCGACGCCACGCACCCCTGGAACCCCTCGTTCACTCTCTCGTCCCCATCCCCTCCTCTGGCTCCCTCTCTCTCCCATCGAGCGGAGCTCGTCGCCGCCGCTCGCCACCACAGGCCCTCCCTCGCTTCCCCGACTAGCCCACAAGCTCCGCCTCGCCCCCCCTCTTCTTCCTCACCCAGACTAAAGGCGCCGGACGCCCCTGGTTGCCGCTAGCTCCGCCGTTCCCCTCCTCGGCCACCGAGGATCGCCGCCGTCAATTCGCCACCGTCGTCGCTTCCTCGAGCTCGCTGACCATCTCTATGCGACCCATGTGAGCCTCCGGTCGATTCCCCTCTCTTCCCCGCGTCATTTTCGCCTCGTAGCCGCCGCCGCCATTGAAGCCGAAGCTCACCTCCGCCACGCTCGTCGCCGGCGCTGCTCCGGTGACCATTTGGTCCCGGGCTAGCGACCATCGCACTCACCGCATCACGTAGGCCACCACTAGCGCCTCAGCCCGCTTGCTCATGCACCGCAGCGTCGAGCCCGAGCTCGCCCAAGCTCCGGCGGCCGCCTAGGTCGTCGCCGGCGCCGATCCCGGCCACCCCGACCCCAGCTAACCCCACCAAGAGCTTGGCTCGTCCCAGCTCCTCCTAGATGCCCTCCGGCCCATTTGGTCGCCGAGTGGCCAAACCACTTCCGCCTGGCCGGGCTCGCGGCAGCCGACTTTGACTTTGACCATGGGTGGGCCTGGTTGACTCTCTGAGTCAATGACGGTGGGGCCCAGCCACATTAACTATTTAGGATTAGTTTTAATTAATTTTAGTTAAACTAATTACTCGACACGCTGGACCCACTGTCAGTTTGACCGGACCATGTCCCGTTGACCAATCGACGCCACATCGACGCCAGTCGATGTGATAATTGATTTTCTGGATTTATTATAACTCAGGAAATTTCAGAAAATACCCCAAACTTCTAAAAATCATATAAATTCAACCGTAGCTCAGAATGAAATAAGTTATGAAAAATGATCAGAAAAATATGAAGAATCTGTTTATGCCATGATCATGCATGTTTGAACAAGTTAACCTCACTGAATAGGAGAAATGATGATTAGGGTAATTTATGAAATAACATTTGGAGTTGGAATTTGTTCTTGTTTGAATTACACTTCAATTAACTTGGCTAGATTTTGCATTAGGTGAATTCAGTACCTTAACATGACATGTCATTCATGTGAATGTGCATTGCATTAATTGTGTTCTTTCTCAGTTGCCGGTGTTTGCCCCTCTCGATGAGACGGCGTTAAACGATTGTTCGATGACACCGATGAAGAACTATATTATCTTGAAGTGCTGTGCAAGCAAAACCCCTTGTTCATTCCGATATAATCCCACTCCCTCGCTCCTGCTCTATTTTACTGCATTAGGACAACAACGACTCATGTGTTACTTGTCATGGTAGCTGAACCCCTTTATCCTCTCGTGATGACTGTCATTCCACAAGAATTAGATGAAACCCACTAGCATGAGTAGGAGTTGTTTGAGCCTCACAGTTGTGCCTACTCATTCATGCTTGTTTTTCATGCCTGCTACTGCTTAGAGTTGAGTCAGGTCTGATTCATCGGGGATGAATCGGAGGTGTGTGAACATGTCCTACTGCGTGTGTGAGCTAAGTGTGTGAACACGATTTAGTAAAGGTAGCAGTGAGAGGCCATGTAGGAGTACATGGTGGGTTGTCTCATTGCAGCCGTCCTCAGGAACTGAGTTTTGTGTTTGTGATCCATGAAACAGTTACTACCACACATTGGGATCCTTAATTGACTCTCTCGGCTTCTTAACCACCCTTGTCCTCGATCCAGAGTTGCAAGTAGTTTCGGTGTTTGTAGTATCTTTGGGGGCGCATGCAACGCTGACCTTAGGGGTGGGTTGTGTTGCGGTTGGCACCGTGGCCCAGTGTCTTGATTGACCATTTGGTGTCTGGGAACCCTGCACACATCGTTCGGGGTTGTATGGGAAACCTCGGCGGACTCTCATGGATGGAACCCGAATAGGCGATAAACCCGGACTAGGGACTTGAGTGTTTAGGTAGGCCGTGGCCGACACCCACGTTGGGCTTCCGCTTGAAGGTTGCCGAGTACATGTCGTAAACGCGGTAAGTGGTGAGAGCGTGTGTGAAGAAGTACACCCTGCAGGGTTAATATGATCTATTCGAATAGCCGTGTCCATGAAAAGGACTTAGGTTGCCTATATCAGTTCATAGACAAGTGAAAGTGGATACTCTAAAATGCGCAAGATAAGCGTGAGTGCTATGGATGGTGTTCCCGTAGAGAGACGGGAGCGGGTCCATAGTGGTGTATTGATATGGTGAATATGTGGACTCGTGTGAGCCACCTCAAAAGAGTTACTTGCAGTCGTAGTTCAGGATAGCCACCGAGTCAAAGCTGGCTTGCTGTAGTTAAACTCCACCACCCCCTTTTGATAATGATGCATATGTAGTTAGTTACGATGTAAGTCTTCTTTGAGTACGTTTGTACTCACTTTTGCTTATTTTATGTTTTGCAGAGAGACTTCAGTCTCGCTAGTAGTTCCACTTGGACTTCGGCGTTTAGCTTGTTACCTCAGCTACGATCTTGTGCCCTCGGCAGGATCTGGTAGATAGTCAGGCTTCTCAGCATTATTTCATTTATAGTTGTCTGTACTCAGTCATGTTTAGCTTCCGCTTGTGCTTTGACTTGTATGCTCTGAGTGTTGGGTCATGAGACCCATGTTTGTAATATCTCGCTCCTCGGAGCCTAATGACTAAATATTTGAGTCATCGAGTTATGTTGTGATGCCATGTTGTATCTGCACATATTGAGCATAGTGTGTGTATGTTTGAAATGCTTGGTATGTGTGGGATCCGACAAGCTAGTTGTTTATCCTTGGTAGCCTCTCATATGGGGAAATGTAGTCTAGTGCTTCACGAGCGATAGTAGTCCGGCTGCCCGGTTCACCGGAGTCTCGCTAGCCCAAAGACTACTGCTTGGACACTTGACTGGCCGGCATGTGTTTCACTTCATTCCTATGTCTGTCCTTCGGGAAATGTCACGGTGATATTCGAGTCCTGCCTAGCCTGCTACAGCCCGGGATACCGGAGTCCTGTTAGCCCAGTGCTACAGCCCGAATTCATACGTTGATGACTGACATGTTCGATGTGATTCATGTATGCCTGTCCCCATGGGTTAGCGCCGCTTTGAGTTCACGACTAGCCATGTCGGCCCGGGTTCTTTGTCATGTGGATGCTAGCGACACTATCATATACATGTGCCAAAAGGCGCAAACGGTCCCGGGCCATGGTAAGGCGACACCCGTGGGAATACCGTGCGTGAGGCCGCAAAGTGATATGAGGTGTTACCGGCTAGGTCAATGTGACTTGGAATCGGGTCCCGACAGCGTTGGTATCGAGCGACTACCGTAGGGATTACCAAGCCAAACTGGTGAAGTTGTGTCTACAACCGCTTTAGTTATGTAGGGGAATTGATTGTGGAAGGAACGTAAGGCTCTTTTTACTCCTTATACCTCATGGCCTTACGATCCGAGTCATCCTCTTCTCTTCTACGGGGTTTAAGAACTAGGCTTCTCATCTATCTATCAGGATGACGTGTTACTAATCCGGAGACTTTTAAGATTGTTGGTTTTAAGCCCCGTTCAGTTCCTACTATTTACGTATGTTAACTGTTGATCTCGGAACCTTGATATTGTGATGTTGAGTGGTTATGCCACCATTTTTCAGGATGTCTCAAATCTTTTTGAGCATTTAAAGCCGTTATGCTATCCGAGTCCTCCCAGGTCTCTAAATAGTCTGATGCATTTGCAAATCCTTTCTTCCGTTCCCGATGTCCTTTTTGGTCAGAATAAGCACACTAATCGGTAAGTTGAGGTACTTTGTTGCCTCGGCATAGATGTTGGAGCTATTATTATGACCCTAGTTGTTTAGGAAGTCATCTAGCAATTTAGCAATGCTTTTGTATCCCGATGTGATGATTAAGCCATTATTCTTGAAAGCATCCCGTGATGTTATTAGTTAGTAGGTATTCTATTCATGGGTTCTTGAACCGAGATTCACCCTACTTACCTAATGTTGATAGTGTTGCTCGTACCTTTAGGATACTAGTAAGTTTGCGATAGTCCTCGAGGTCCGTGGTATTTCCTTCTTCCAAATACTACGAACCGCTTATGGCAGAAGTTCCTTGTTGAACTAAAACATCACAATAAGAGTGCTCTTGAGGAGTTCTCCATTCATAATTGTGACTCTGCCAGTTCTACTTTCTCCGCATGGGTTATCCGGAAGAAATGTTGAGCTTTGCTCGACATACTAATCTATGCATCCACAACTCAGAAAATTGTATGTTCCTTTGAGTTGCTCTCTTTAGTTGTATCCCGACCATCCTCTGTCAGTTGATAACCAAGAGTATGTGTGCGATCGTGTTTATTGATGCTATTATCCTTGTGGTCCGTCAAGCCATTCTATTTCGGAATGACTAGGAGAAGGAAACTCCAGTACCCATCCATATCCAGGATTGGGTCAAAGCATTTGTGTTTTGCAGATCAAAATGCTAATTCAGCTTTTGTTCTGTTCTACCTTGGGGTATTACCCCCTTTATGTCAGAATTGTCATGAGAACTGCACCAATCTCATGAATTTTGA
Source organism: Aegilops bicornis (assembly GCA_021605145.1). Taxonomy (NCBI): domain Eukaryota; kingdom Viridiplantae; phylum Streptophyta; class Magnoliopsida; order Poales; family Poaceae; genus Aegilops; species Aegilops bicornis. The sequence continues at coordinate 576,059,067 of CM038675.1, forward strand.
CGTAGTGATACTTCTCGCCATCATTATTCATTCCTCGGTCCCGAGTTGTTGTAACCGGAATGCCGACAAGTGAATTGTGATGTGTGAAATCAATACTTCGAGCAACTCGTTGCTTGAGAGTAAATGGACAATATTATCATTCGTAGCGTGTTGGTTATTAAATCATCATCCTAAGATTAATCGTGCTACCTAGTCCTTAGTTCTGGTGCCCTCTTCGATCTATGAGTTAGGATCTTGTCAAGTCCTCACTCATTCGATCATATCGTCTTGCCCTCAAAAGCAAGATTGTTCTCGAGCTTAGTAACATACCGGTGGTTCGTGACTTTCCAAATATCTTCTTGGAAGTGTTACCGGGTTGTTTTCCTCGATCGTTATGTTGAGCTCGTGATCAAGTTGTTTTCTTGTGAACCACCCTTTCTCCAAGAATCTGTGTTGGATACCCTCGAGCTAGTTGGTTAAGCCAAACAACAACTTGGAGAGTTGGAAGATAAAAGCTTGCCTAACTTAGTTCGTTCCAAAGGGATATTCTTGTGTAGTGTGTGTTGAAGAAAGATGATATCTTCATCGATGGGTCTCTGTGATCAGTTGCTGGACCTATTGTCTTACCAATCCTTTGATTTGAGTGTGGGCTATCGTCAAATCAAGTTAGAACCAATGATGCTCGTAATGTTGTCTTACTCGTGGTTGATCCCTTGAGCATACACCATTACATCTTTTGGTCTGGCCAATACTATCACGGTGTTCACATGATGGCGGAAGTCCAGTGATATGGAAATTCCGATGAGTTGTTGTTGAGCCCATCAGCAGCATGTTGTCTCCCCATGAGTCATGTTGAACATCAACCTAGTGTTGAAAACTTTGTAAGCAATGCCTTCGTGTTCCGTTCATGAAGCTTATGCTTGGATGGAAGAAGTGACTTCCTCGAATTCATGTGCTTTAGGTGTAAGTTGCCGCCATGAATTTGAGAAAGGTTTGTTTTGTTTCCTTGGAATCATCCCAAGTCAGTCATGCATATGTGCGAAGTGTTCTGTAGTCTGGAGACTTGCAACCTTCATTCTATATGTATTCCTAGCATACTAAGCCACTGATTGACTTGTTCAAAGAAAAGAAGTCTATGCTTGGGATCTAATCCATGGACTTGCGTAAAGACTTGATATCCTCGATGATGGTTCCCCACGAACTTCGGTAGTGTTTGATGATAAGACTACTATGTGGTCATCCTTGTCTTGGACATCATGCTCACATGTATGTAGCAGAACCAGCTCATGTTTTGGAGCTTGCTATCGTAGTTCATTCCCGAGAATCTCGCAACATCCTCTCGTCGATTTGTGTTGCAAACTATCATTTTTCTTTCTAGACTCGATGAGTCTGGAATATCCTAGTACCAATCGGATCTGAATCTCAGGCAGATATGATGGTTGGAACATTCCCAGCATTTGCATGTTGTTCCCAGCTTGCATCCCATTGTGCCAATTTTTCCATCGGATGTCCCTCTCAGTACTTGATGTCTAGGATCATCCTCAAAAGTGGACTTACTATTGGTCCCATCCATTTCCGGTGATAAGCAAAATCATCCATTGCGTTGTCTTCAACAAGGTAGTCCACATCGTCCATTCTAGTCCTGGTATGCCATTCCTTGCACTCCACCAAACGATCTTTGTGAATTGCCTTAGGCTGGTATGAAGAGTTCCACTGATCTCAGATTCAAAAGTAATTCTTTTTGCCACTTAAGGGAATAATTCTACGAGTCACCTTTCCTAAGGTCTACCGTTATGGAATCATGGCAATCATCTACTTGTTACTTTGAAACCATGCACCATTTTACTTAAGCGTGGAATGGTTGCCTACCAATTTGAACCTTCGTCATCCATTTCTTTACCATCATTCCTAATGTGTGTTTGGTGTCTCAACTCAAGAGTTGTTCTTACGTCACTCCATGAACTGATCTTGAATTGCTCGATCTTCAAGAAGATTAAATCCGGTAGGGTTTCCCCCTTCTTTATGTTGTTGTGTCGAGTGAAGATCTCGAAAGCAAAGACGTCAAGACCAAAATGATGGAATGAATCAACATCTTGAGAAGGGCAAATGGATCATGAAGTTTGTGATAGTTTTGCGACTTCCCTTTTCCTCTTACCTCACGCCTTGAATCTCGGCGAGATTCTTGTTTAGTGGGGTGAGTTGTCACTGACCCTAGAGCTTGCTTGTAACTAGTGGCATTGCATCCATGCATCATGTTTAATTCTCATGAAATTTGAAATGGGGATGACCAAGCCCTAGCACCAAAGCAATTCAAATAGGTTCAACTAAGAAATATTTTTCAGTGAATTCAAATGGCTTTAGAAAATGTTCATCATTTCTGGTAAAATGCTATAAACCATAACCAGAGGTGCTGCACATTTTTCATGACATATTTGGTCACTGGATTAATTCATTAAGTATTTGCATTTGGGCATTTAAATGCTATAAAATATTTTAAATGCTCAAATAATCATAAACTTAAATGTTTGCTGTTGGATATTTTCCAAACAGTAGGCATGAGCAAGTTTCATGATTTTTGGGGTAGTATTACTATTTTTAATAAAGCCCTGAAAATTACAGAATAATAGAAAACTGAAATAAATAGAAAAAGGAGAGAGAGAAACCTACCTGGCCCAAACTTACCTGGCGCTCCACCTGGCGGCCCAGCCATCAGGCCCAGCCCACCACCGCCTCCTTCCCTGTCGCCTTCCTCCTCTGCCAGGAGGATGAGCGCGTGGCCAGCCCGCCAAGACGGCCACCGACGGCCACCTCCCTTGCCGCTCCCCTCGACGCCTGGACGTCTTCCATGACGCCACGCACCCCTAGAACCCCTCATTCACTCTCTCGTCCCCGCCCCTCCTTCCGCTCCTCTCTCTCCCACCGGCGGAGCTTGCCGCCGCTTCGCCACCACCGCTGCCACAGGCCCTCCTCGCTTCCCGACTAGCCCACAAGCTCCGCCTCGCCCCCTCTTCTTCCTCACCCAGACTAAAGGCGCGGACGCCTGGTTGCCGCTTAGCTCCGCCGTTCCCTCCTCGGCCACCGAGGATCGCCCGTCAATCGCCACCGTCGTCGCTTCCCGAGCTCGCTGACCATCTCTACGTGACCCAAGTGAGCCTCCGGTCCATTCCCTCTCTTCGCGTCATTTTAGCCTCATGGCCTTGCCGCCGCCATTGAAGCCAAGCTCACCTCCACTTGGCGCTAAATGCCGGGCTGCTCGTGACCATTTGGTCGGGCTAGCGCCCATCGCACTCACCGCATCACGTAGGCCACCACTAGCGCCTCAGCCCGCTTGCTCGTGCACCGCAGCGTCGAGCCCGAGCTCGCCCGAGCTCCGGCGGCCGCCTAGGTCGTCGCTGGCGCCGATCCCGGCCACCCCGACCCCAGCTAACCCCACCAAGAGCTTCAGCTCGTCCCCAGCTCTTCCTAGATGGCCTCTGCGGCCCATTTGGTCGCCGGAGTGGCCAAAACCACTTCCGCCGCCGCGTCGGGCTTGCCGGCGGCTAAACGCCGGTAGCCGACTTTGACTTTGACCACGGGTGGGCCTGGTTGACTCACGAGTCAATGCGGTGTGGGCCCAGCCACATTAACTATTTAGGATTAGTTTTAATTAATTTTAGTTAAACTAATTACTCGACACGTGGACCCACTGTCGAGTTTGACCGGACCATGTCCGTTGACCATCGACGTCACATCGACGCCAGTCGACGCGATAATTGATTTTCTGGATTTATTATAACTCAGAAATTTCGTAAAATACCCCAAACTTCTAAAAATCATATAAATTCAACCGTAGCTCGAGAATGAAATAAGTTATATATGAAAATGATCAGAAAAATATGAAGAATCTGTTTATGCAATGATCATGCATGTTTGAACAAGTTAACCTCACTGAATAGGAGAAATGATGATTAGGGTAATTTATGAAATAACATTTGGAGTTGGAATTTGTTCTTGTTTGAATTCCACTTCAATTAACTTGGCTAGATTTTGCATTAGGTGAATTCAGTACCTTAACATGACATGTCATTCATGTGAATGTGCATTGCATTGATTGTGTTCTTTCTCGATTCTTAGGTGTTTGCCCCCTCTCGATGAGCTGACGATCCGACGATTGTTCGATGACACCGATGAAGAACTATATTATCTTGAAGTGCTGTGCAAGCAAAACCCCTTGTTCATTACGATATAATCCCACTCCCTCGCTCCTGCTCTATTTTATCGCATTAGGACAACAACGACTCATGTGTTACTTGCTGCGGTAGCTGAACCCCTTTATCCTCTGCATGACCTGTCATTCCACAAGAATTAAATGAAACCCACTAGCATGAGTAGGAGTTGTTTGAGCCCTGTTGTGCCTACTCATTCATGCTTGCTTGTCATGCCTGCCATCGCTTAGAGTTGAGTCAGGTCTGATTCATCGGGGATGAATCGGAGGTGTGTGAACATGTCCCATCTGCGTGTGTGACCTAAGTGTGAGAACACGAATAGGTAAAGTTAGCGGTGAGAGGCCATGTAGGAGTACATGGAGGGTAGTCTCATAGCAGCCGTCATCAGGAACTGAGTTCTGTGATTGTGATCCATGAAACAGTTACTACCACACATTGGGATCCTTAATTGACTCTCTCGGCTTCTTAACCACACTTGTCCTCAGCCCGGGAGTTGCAAGTAGTTTCTGGTGTTTGTAGTATGCTGGGGGCCGCATGCAACGCTGACCTTAGGGGTGGGTTGTGTTGCGGTAGGCACTGTGGCCCGGTGTTCCGATTCGCCCGTTTGGTGTCTCGGGAACCCTGCACACATCGTTCGGGGCTGTATGGGAAACCTTGGCCGGACTCCCTGCGGATGGAACCCGAATAGGCGATAAACCTGGACTAGGGACTTGAGTGTTTAGGTAGGTCGTGGCCGACACCCACGTTGGGCTTTCGCTTGAAGGTTGTCGAGTACATGTCGTGTAAACGGCGGTAAGTGGTGAGAGCGTGTGTGAAGAACTACACCCCTGCAGGGTTAATATGATCTATTCGAATAGCCGTGTCCATGAAAAGGACTTACGGGTTGCCTATATCAGTTCATAGACAAGTGAAAGTGGATACTCTAAAATGCGCAAGATAAGCGTGAGTGCTATGGATGGCGTTCTCAGAGGGAGACGGAGCGGGTCCATAGTGGTGTATTGATATGGTGAATATGTGGACTCGTGTGCGCCACCTCAAAAGAGTTACTTGCGATCGTAGTTCAGGATAGCCACCGAGTCAAAGCTGGCTTGCTGCAGTTAAACTCCACCACCCTTTTTGATAATGATGCATATGTAGTTAGTTCTGATGTAAGTCTTGTTGAGTACGTTTGTACTCACGTTTGCTTATTTTATGTTTTGCAGAGAGACTTCAGTCTCGCTAGTAGTTCCGCTTGGACTTGGCGTTTAGCTTGTTACCTCGCCACGATCTTGTGCCCTCGGCAGATCTCAGTAGATAGTCGAGCTTCTCAAAGATTATTTCATTTATAGTTTTACGTACTCAGACATGTTTAGCTTCCGCTTGTGCTTTGACTTGTATGTTTCGAGTGTTGTGTCATGAGACACATGTTTGTAATATCTCGCTCCTCTGATCATAATGAATAAATATTTGAGTCGTAGAGTTATGTTGTGATGCCATGTTGTATATACACATATTGAGCATATTGTGTGTATGTTTGAAATGCTTGGTATGTGTGGGATCCGACAAACTAGTTGTTTATCCTTGGTAGCCTCTCATATGGGGAAATGTAGTCTAGTGCTTCCTGAGCGATAGTAGTCCGCTATAGCCCGGTTCACCGGAGTCCTGCTAGCCCAAAGACTACTGCTTGGACACTTGACTGGTCGGCATGTGTTTCACTTCGTTCCTATGTCTCGTCCCTTCGGGAAATGTCACACGATGATATTCGGAGTCCTGCCTAGCCTGCTACAGCCCGGGTTACCGGAGTCCTGCTAGCCCAGTGCTACAGCCCGAATTCATACATTGATGACCGACATGTTCGATGTGATTCATGTATGCCTGTCCCCATGGGTTAGCGCCGCTTTGGATTCACGACTAGCCATGTCGGCCCGGGTTCTTTGTCATGTGGATGCTAGCGACACTATCATATACGTGTGCCAAAAGGCGCAAACGGTCCCGGGCCATGGTAAGGCGACACCCGTGGGAATACCGTGCGTGAGGCCGCAAAGTGATATGAGGTGTTACCGGCTAGGTCGATGTGACTTGGAATCGGGGTCCTGACATCCATGCCATGCCATTCATTGAGCTTTCCTGAAATATTCATCTTGGAATAGTAGTAGCTCAATGAGCTATATGTTGTTATGAATTACCAAAACCACCTAGGGATAGTTGCACTTTCAATCTCCCCCTTTTTGATAATTGATGACAACATATAGATCAAAGCTTCGACAAATGATAATAAGATTGAAAAGCATCGTCGCTTTGAGAAGTATGTAATAAGAAAGAGCTCCCCCTAAATTTGTGCATCGATTAAGATTTGCTTTGGACTGCAAATGCACAAGGAATCAGGCTCATGGGTTACTCTTCCATGTCACATACATCTTGGTGGAGCGCTCAAAATGATAAATATTGAATACATGCACTCATCACCAAGCAAAGTGAATGATCACATAGGATAGATAAGATAATATCATCAAACATGCATAAGTGTAGCTTATGATCAAACACATGATCATCAATGTCTCACAAGAATAGAATAGTATCTCAAGCAATCAAAAGCAAACAAGTTTGAACCACCAAATCAAGAGAGAACAAAAGCAACACTCTCTCTCTCTCGAAGCCTATGATCTATACATTTTTCTTCCCCTTTGGCAACAAGTTACCAAAAAGTTCATAGAAAATACATAGTACTATGTCGTCTCTCAGGCTTGATCTTCTGGTGGTGGTGTAGACAGGACTCCAAGGATGAGCATTGTCGATGAGACGTGGTAGGAGCTGAAGAAGTTGGAGCTGGAGCTGGTTGAGCTGGGGCTGTAGCTGGAGCGGAAGAAGTTGCTCTGGTGTCTGGAGTTGGTACTGCAGCTGACCTCTGAGCTCTAGGCACTCTGCCAAATGCATCAGTTGTAGTCTTGCCCTTCCTCTCCTGCATATCATCTTGTAATTGCTCCACAGCTGACTGAATCTTCAGTCACTTTGACTTCAAGATCATAGAATTTTTGTTCCATGATTCTCTCCAGGCTCTCCTGGTTTTGAGTTAGGGTGGCCAACCCCTTCTCAATCCTCAGAGATGATGCTATCAAGTAACCAAGCTGCTCCTGCTTGCTCTTCAGAAAGTAGTCAGATGCCTCTGCTTGAGTTGGCATGTTTGCAGCTTTCTCTTGCCTTGCCTTCTCCTTTCTCTCCTGAGCTTGCACTGATGATGGTTCATTCTCTGTCATGACAACTCGATTGTCCTCAAAATCAGGATATAGAACCATGTGTTCCTTATCCAAGAGATACTTTCCTGTGCCCATCTTCGAGTTTATCAACTCCTGAATCTGTGGGGCATAACCACGGCTCCTCTTCTAATCTGTTGCTGTCCTCTTAATTGTTTCAACTATAAGGCTCATGACCTTGAATTTCTGAGGCACATCAAAAACGTGAAGCAAATTGATTGCATGCCCTCTAATCATGTTATGGTCACCTGACTTGGGCAAAAGAGTATGCCTTAAGATCCAGTTGATCGTAGGCAGCCTCGATGACGAAAATGGACTGATCCAAACTTGAAGGTCTCAATTGCATCATCTGGGATCTCCTTGTACATATGTGCCATTGAGTTATGATCCATTTTCTTCTTACCATAAATGTCTAGGTCATCCTCACTTTCCTTTGGGGCATTGATCAAAATTGCCCATTCCTTTATGGTAGACTGATATCTGGTTCCTTCTGACATCCACACTATCCTGCCATCTGGATAGAAATGTGATGTGGAGTAGAATTGCATGATAAGTTAAATGTCGTTCAGCTTAGTGAGCTTCTGCCCAACAAAATCAGCAACTCCACAAGCACTAAAGCTGTCATATACTCCAGGGTAGTGTTCTGTGTTCTCCTTCATGTAGGTCCAGTTGACCCATCTCATATCGCAAACTATGGGCTTCTTATCCAGCAAGATAGTCTCATAAAAGTCCTGCTGCTCCTTTGTGTGGAACCTGTAATCCACAGCAGTCCTTCTCCTTGTGGCATATGGATCTGCCTCTCTCCATAGCCTCAACCCATTATGTCTTCTTATCTTCATGTTTTCAGCCACAGGATGAGCATCATTGTGGTCTGGTATCTTGGGCTTGAGCTTCCTCAGAACTTGTCCTTCTTCATCTTCCTCCTCAGCAACCTCAGGCACTGGGGCCTTGTTCTTCTCAGCAGCTGGAATACTCCTGGTATTCCTCTTGGGTGCATTCTTGGGCTTGGAGGCAGCTTTGGGCTTGGAAGTTGCAGCTCCTGACTTGATTGCATCACCCATCAGCTTTTGTGCCTTGGGTGCTGACTCTGCAACCTCTTCTTCTTCTTCCTCTTCCATCATGGAAGGCTTCCCAATCACTCTTGCCATGGTCTTCTTGTCCCTTTCTTTCGTTTTCTTTCCCTCTGCGAACAGGCTCTTTGGGTTGAGAATCCAAAGGAGCTTGAGTAGACACTCGGCTTTGGACATTGGTTGTCGCCCTGCCGGGCCTTTTGATTTTCAAGCCAGCTTTGTATGCTTTCTTGAGCCATACTCCTTTTGAGTACTACTTTCTTTGAGGTAGTCTCATCTTCTTCGCTCTATAATCCTCATCTTCGTAGTCTGAAGTTCTCTTCTTCCTTTGCTCGGTAGCAGCCTTTAGGCAAATTGCTCGAGTGCTTCCGCTCCCCTCATCTGAGCTGCTTGAGGGACTAGTGCCCTCACTCATGTGCATCTGCCCTTCTGACCTGTTCTGACTATCACTCTGGTCTGACATGCTGCAAACACTGACTGCTGACCCTGTGAAGAGTTATAGATGAGATAGATTGAATGAGCATCACAAAATGCAGAGATTTTTGCAAAAGAATGATTCAAAAATTCAGTTTTATTTTTCCACATAAAGCATTTCGGATCAACCGATTTTCAAACTCGGTGATACCGAAGCAGTTTTGGAACCTAAATCGATGAACTTCGGTTGGACCGAGTCACAATTGATGGCACCGAGACTGCTAGGGTTTCACAAAGTCCTAAAATCGGTCGCACCAATTAGCAATTCTCGGTCAGACCGAGAGTTACTAGTGCAATGGCATAAGTCAAATCGGTGGGACCGAGTTTTTCAACTCGGTGGGTCCGAGATGGTTTCGGCGGAAACCTAACCCTAATTTTTTAAATCTCATCTAATCTACGGATTGCATTGACTAGATAGGAGTGTTTCAATCGTGGCAAGAATCAATAAGAACACAATGTGCTAGGAATCAGACGAGGATAGCACTCTGATCGAGTTCATACCCTAGCTCGGCGATGAACTCGCTACGGCGGCAACGGCGGGGTTGAATTCCGTTGATGGCGGCGGAGACCAGCGACAGGAGGCGGCTGGCGACGAGGAGACGATCTGGAGACCTTGGAGGCAGAGCGAGCTATTGCGCGGGCGAAGGGGTTCGGAGAAATTTCCAAATTTTTGCCCGTGATTATATATAGCCCGACCTTGTCGGTGTGACCGAGTGGAACAACTCGGTGGCACCGAGATGCATAACTGTGTTCGATTCTGACAACTCGGTGTGACCGAAAAGTTCAAATCGGTTGCACCGAGATTGAAAACCTAGATCGAGTTAGTGATCTCGATAGGACCGAAATGGAGGAATCGGTCAGACCGAGAATCACAAAGAAGTTTTGGAAGTTTAAGTCTATGAAGAATCGGGGACTCCGAGTGCTCCTCACATGCAGTGGTTCGAATCTGACTTGATCAAATTTTGTGATGTAGCATGAATAGAGTTTGAGATGAGAAAAGCATAGATAGCTAGAGAAGGTTCTTAGGCATTCTTGTCCATCCACTTGGCCAAAAGAAGAAAGAACCAAACAATCAAAACAACAAGTGGATGTCCTCGAATGAGTAAATATGCAACCAACATGCTCACACAATAAGATGACAAACAAAATATGTGACAAAGCATGCACAACCAATTCTAGCATCTATCAAACAATTGGCGATGACTAGGTCATCTATATATGAGTATATTGACTTAGGAGTCAAATGAGAAACATTTGATCATAGGTCATACTCATCGTTTAAGCTCAAGTGGGGTTACCACTTTTACATAATGCATTGATGTGTTCACACCATTAGAGTTTCTTTGACTCAATTCTTAGAGTTAAGCTCCCTAGATGTGAGATCCCCCTTAGAGGGATGAACTAACCTTGGGTTTTGTCGATGATGACTTCATGTAGGTGTTGAAGATGTGGATGCTCAATGTTGATGTAGATTAATTGGAGCAATCCTTTGGAGTGAGTTGCACTTTCAACTTGCCTACAAGGGTTAGTCCCACAAGGAACAAACAAGAATATCCATAGACATAGAGTGATGCACACACAAGATGATGTCCATGAAATCATTAGGTTACCTTGTCCCTTGCCTTACCAACATGAGGGTTTGTGACTCCTTGAACTAGTGCAAGATGTGGAAGTTGATTGCACTTGTCCTTGCCATAATGATATGAGTGAAGAATGTTGGCGGAGTCACCCTCAACAACTCTCTAGTTCTTCTTCTTCGGGATCCACATCATATTGATGGGAATCCTTGGAGTTGAAGTTGTACTTGATGAAGTAGAACTTGACATAGTCTTGGGAATCCACTTGACCGAGACCTTAGGTGCTTCTTCAAATGCATCAATCTCTTCTTGAAGCTTGTCCTTGCCTTTGTTCTTGTGGTCTTGTGGTGGAAGATCATCTTGTGCTTGTGTTCCCTTGAAGGAAATAGGATCATACTTCACTTGTTGAGGAACAAACTTCGTCTTGGGGTATTGATCTTCTTCCCACTCAACTCCATTGGCATTGAACTTTCGTTCAAAACCAACACCTTGATTCTTCCGGTGTCTTCCTTGCTTATGCATACAATTTCCTCGAATTGCTTACTCGGCAAGGCTCTTGTAAACACCTTTCTCTATAATTCCCTTCAATAAGCCATTTTCTTGCTCAAGTGTAACTTGGCTAAGAGAATCATTAGTGGAATCAAGAGAACTACTAGAGGCAACAATATTGGATTTGACATTATTATTGTTACTACTAGAGGAAGTATTTTTCTTGTACTTGTTACTAGACTTGACTTGAGGCATGTAAGTAGATAGGAGTAAATGCTTGGCAATGTAAGAAGAACTTTTCTTACGGAGATCATCATTGATTTCTTTTAAGAACTCATGCTCTTGCTCAAGATTGAGCTTTTCAAAGCGTAACTTCTCATGAGCCCTTAAAAGTTCTCGATGATCTTGAAGATAGTTTCATGAGCCAACTTAAGAGTGTTTAGTTCTTTAGTTAGAAGCTCAATCTTCTCCTTATCATTGTCATTCGTTTCATCTTGATTAGCATGATTAGTTGACGTTTCATCATAGTATTCATCACTAGAGTTGTCAACAAGTAAATCATCATCCACAAGCAAGTCATCTTCATCACTATTGAAATCAACATACTCAGGATGTGTTACCTTTGGACCTTTGGTCATGAAGCATCTTCCAATTCCTTCATTTGGTGAATCAAATATGTCGTAGGAGTTGGTTGACACAAGTGCTAGACCGGAAACACCTTCATCTTGAGTATATTCGGAGTCGGAGTGATAGCTTCTCTCGGAGTGTTTGTCGGAGTCGGAGCCGGATACCCATTCACCAACATGAGCTTGATGTCTTCGTTTTGGGTAGATCTTTGATGACTTGTCCTTTCTTTCCGAATCCTTGCTTCTCCATGAAGATCTTCGTTCATAACGATCATCTCTACTCCTTCTCTCTCTTGGTGGTGATTCTTCTCTTTTGCTTCTTCTTTTTGGAGAATCTTCTCTTCTTTTGTAGGGTGCCGTACACTCATTGGAATAGTGTCCAGGCCTCCCACAATTGTAGCAATTGCGCTCTCGACTAGAAGATCTTTTGTCATGGTAAGTCCTTGACTTGGAGCTTCTTTCTTTGCTTCTACTCTTGTAGAATTTGTTGAAGTTCTTCACCATTAAGCTCAATTCTTCATTGAAGGTTTGTTTCTCACTTGATGATGTGGGGGCTTCACTTGAGGCTTTGTAAGCACCACTTGACTTGTTGTGAAGTTCCTCCTTATCCTTGAGTGACATCTCATGAGCAACAATTCTTCCAATGACTTCCGTTGGCTTGAGATCTTTGTAGTTTGGCATCATTTGGATCAATGTGCACACGGTATCATACTTTCCATCCAATGCTCTTAGGATCTTCTTGATGATGAATCTGTCGGTCATCTCTTCACTCCCTAAGCCGGCAATCTCGTTTGTAATAAGAGCAAGCCTAGAGTACATTTCAGCGACACCTTCACCATCCTTCATTTTGAACTTGTCAAGCTGACTTTGGAGCACATCCAACTTGGATTCCTTGACGGATTCGGTACCTTCATGCATATCAATCAAAGTATCCTAAATTTCTTTTGCATTCTGAAGACGGCTGATATTGTTGAATTCTTCGGGGCACAATCCGTTGAAGATGATATCACAAGCTTGAGCATTGTATTGCAACATCTTCAATTCTTCCGCATTAGCTTCACGGTTCGGCTCTCTCCCATCAAAGAATTCACCTTGCAAGCCAATACAAATAATTGCCCAAACGGCGGGGTTATGTCCGAGAATATGCATTTTCATCTTATGCTTCCAACTAGAAAAGTTAGTACCATCAAAGTAAGGACCTCTACGGTGATAATTTCCCTCGCTAGACGACATACTCTCCTAGGTTGTGAAACCAATGCTATGACCACCAAAAGCTATGGAAATCAAAGCAAATGGAGACCAAAGCTCTGATACCACTTGTAGGACCTTGAAGTATGTCTAGAGGGGGGTGATTAGACTACTTGACCAATTAAAAACTTAACCTTTTCCCAATTTTAGAGTTTGACAGATTTTAGCTATCTTAGGACAAGTCAATTAATCATCACACAAATCAAGCAAGCATGCAAAGAGTATATAGGCAGCGGAAATTAAAGCATGCAACTTGCAAGAAAAGTAAAGGGAAGGGTTTGGAGGATTCAAACGCAATTGGAGACACGGATGTTTTTGGCGTGGTTCCGATAGGTGGTGCTATCGTACCTCCACGTTGATGGAGACTTCAACCCACGGAAGGCTCCACCCACGAAGGGTCCGCGAGGAAGCAACCTTGTCTATCCCACCATGGCTGTCGCCCACGAAGGATTGCCTCACTAGCGGTTGATCTTCACGAAGTAGGCGATATCCTTGCCCTTACAAACTCCTTGGTTCAACTCCACAATCTTGTCGGAGGCTCCCAAGTGACACCTAGCCAATCTAGGAGACACCACTCTCCAAGAAGTAACAAATGGTGTGTTGATGATGAACTCCTTGCTCTTGTGCTTCAAACGATAGTCTCCCCAACACTCAACTCTCTCTCATAGGATTTGGATCTGGTGGAAAGAGGGTTTGAGTGGAAAGCAACTTGGGGAAGGCTAGAGATCAAGATTCATATGGTAGGAATGGAATATCTTGGCCTCAACACATGAGTAGGTAGTTCTTTTCGAGAAATGGTAAGTTGGAAGTGTAGGTTCGGTCGATGGCTCTCTCCATGAATGAAGAGGAGGTGGAGGGGTATATATAGCCTCCACACAAAATCTAACCATTACACACAATTTACCAAACTCGGTGGGACCGATTCAGCAGACTCGGTCGGACCGATTTAGTAAACCTAGTGACCGTTAGTGATTTTCGGTGGGACTGACAAGCAACTCGGTGAGACCGATTACACAAACTCGGTGAGACCGATTTTGGTAATAAGCTTTCCAGAGATTTGGTCAGGTAAACTCGGTGGGACCGATTTGCTCTTTTCAGTGAGACCGAAATGTTATAAAAGGGAAACAGAGAGTTTACATTACAATCTCGGTGGGACCGATCGCTCACTTCGGTTAGACCGAAACGTTACAAAGGGAAATAGAGAGATTACAATCCCATCTCGGTGAGACCGAGATCCCTATCGGTAGGACCGATTTGCCTAGGGTTTGTGGCAGTGGCTATGACTTTTGAAATCGATGGCGCCGGGTAGGAAGAATCGGTGTGACCGATTTTGGCTTTAGGTTTAGGTCATTTGTGGATTGTGAGAATGTAGCTGAGGGTTTTGGAGCATATCACTAAGCACATGAAGCAAAGGCTCATTAAGCAACACCTTATCCCTCCTTAATAGTATTGGCTTTTCCTATAGACTCAATGTGATCTTGGACCACTAAAATGCAAAATGAAGAGTCTTGAGCTTTTGAGCTTGAGCCAATCCTTTCTCCTTAATATTTTGAGGGATCCACTTTCATCATCCATGCCATGCCATTCATTGAGCTTTCCTGAAATATTCATCTTGGAATAGTATTTAGCTCAATGAGCTATATGTTGTTATGAATTACCAAAACCACCTAGGGATAGTTGCACTTTCATCATTACGTAGGCATCACGTCCAAGATTAGTAGACCGACTCCTGCCTGCATCTATTACTATTTTTCCACACATCGACTGCTATCCAGCATGCATCTAGTGTATTAAGTTCATGGAAAAACGGAGTAATGCAATAAGAACGATGACATGATGTAGACAAGATCTGTTTATCGATGGCGGTAGATATAGATCTCGTCTCTTTATCCTTAGTAGCAACTGTTAAATTGTGATCCAAATTCTAGTACCGTATTGGACTAGACATAGTACATATGGTGTGGGCTTTTGCATTGGTACCGACGCGTACGAGTACAACTCGTTTACTTGTCCTACAAGGACTCTTATGTGTTGCCCCTCATATATACCCCATGTAGTCGCACCTAAGACGGCATGTCGTCTCGTGCTTGTAATACTCCTCCTCATAGTTACTGCGCCTTCATGCGTCCGTGGTTTTCTCCCGCAAGGGTTTCCACGTAAAAATCGGTGTCTCTTTGTCTCGTTTATTTCTCGTTATTATCTAACAAGTGGTATACAGAGCTCAGGTTGCATATACGAGATTTGAGATCAAGAAGATTAGGGTTCGGCGCGCCGCCGCACGCATTGCTAGGCGACCCGTCAAAACTGAGAGCGGATTGTTTTTCTATTGAAGACGAGACCGACTGGAGTCGTTGTTGTCTGATCCGCCGAGCTCCGCTACTACTCCCAAGGATAATTCAAGGCGACAGAAGCAGCCGCAGCAGCATACATATCAATCTGTCAAGTCGCCGAAACAGTCAATTTCCGCTGTCGTGGATTGTTTTGCTTGTTTCAAGTCCCGAGGGAATTAACCACTGCTGCTACCTTTTCCCTTCAAGTGAAGGCTACGTGAGTACTAGTACTAGTACTATTGCCATCGTATTCCTACATCCACTGCTTATACAATATCTAGGTGCTATTTACTCTGTTTGTTTGACCGCAAATTAATTCTGTCCAGAATTTTTTCTACTGGCTTGTATGACTTTGTGTACACAGATTTTATCGACTCATGGCATCCATGAAGTACGATCTTCCGCTGCTAGACCATGACACAAGGTTTACCCTATGGCAAGTCAAGATGCAGGCGTTGTTGGCACAGTCCGACTATGATGAAGCACTGGATAGTTTTGGGAAACAAAGGATTCAGGACTGGACTGATGAGGAGAAAAGAATTGATTGTAAGGCTTTGTCACAAATTCAAATCCATTTGCATAATAATATTTTGCAGGAAGTTTTGAGCGAGAAAATTGTCGCCGCTCTATGGTTAAAGCTGGAAGGGATTTGCTTGACTAAAGATCTCACTAGCAAGATGCATCTGAAACAAAAATTATTCCTGCACAGGTTACCCGAGGGAGGTAATGTTTTGAATCATATTTCAGAATTTAAAGAGATCATATCTGATCTAGCTACAATGGAGGTTAAGTATGAAGAGGAAGATACTGCTTTAATGTTACTTTATTCACTGCCAAGTTCTTATACCAATTTTAGAGACACCATATTATACAGTCGTGATACTCTCACACTCAATGAAGTTTATGAAGCTTTGAACTTTAAGGAGAAGATGAAATTAATGGTGCCTCATAATGGTTCTAGTCCATCCCAAGCCGAGGGATTATCTGTGCGTGGCAGGACAAAGGAGAAGAACTCCAATAATGGAAACAGAGGCAAAAGTAAAAATGGCTACAGGGGCCGGTCACATTCCAGAGACAAGAAGTATTGCAGATATTGCAAGAGAGACGGGCATGACATCTCAGAGTGTTTCAAGTTGCAGAACAAGGAAAAGAGGAAAGGTAAAAAACAAGGTGAAAATTCTTCTAACGTTGCTCATGATGATAGTTCCGATGATGCTCTTGTCGTTATTCTTTGGATGTCTTTGAGACCAATGATGAGTGGGTACTTGACATCGCATGCACTTTTCATATGTGTCCACATAGAGATTGGTTTAATACGTTTGATTCCACTACTTACGCTGGTTCCGTTTTGGGTTTTGATAATTTACCATGCAAGATTGAAGGCATAGGTTCTATTCGAATCAAGATGTTTGATGGCATAATCAGAACTTTGTGGATGTTCGGTATATTCCGAAGAAGAAGAGAAATCTTATTTCTATGAGTGCCCTTGATGCAAAGGGATACAAGTATTCAGGTGGAGATAGTGCTTTGAAAGTCACCAAAGGTTCCCTTATTGTGATGAAAGGTGATTTAAGTTCGACCAATGGTCTTTATTACCTTCGAGGTTCTCTGATTTCGTAATGCTACTCCAGCTATTTCAAAGAATTCTGATTGTGATGTCGCTAACCTTTGGCATATCGTCTTGGACATATGAGTGAACTTGGTTTAGCAGAGTTAAATAAGAGAGGTCTTCTTGATGGATATGAACCTGGTAAATTGAAATTTTGTGAGCATTGTATCTTCGGCAAGCACAAGAGGGTGAAGTTCAACACTTCGACTCATACAACCGAAGGTATTCTTGATTATGTTCATTATGATTTATGGGGACCATCTCGCAGAAAGTCACTAGGTGGTGCTAGTTACATGCTGAATATTATTGATGATTATTCAAGAAAAGTTTGGCATTATTTCTTGAAGCATAAATATGAAGCATTCTCAGCATTTAAGGAGTGGAAGATTATGATTGAAAGACAAACTGAAAAGAAGGTAAAGATACTTCGCACTGATAATGGTACGGAATTCTGTTCTAAGCAATTTAAGAATTATTGCAAGTCTGAAGGCATTGTCAGACACTACACCGTTCCTTATACTCCTGAACAAAACGGTGTTGCTGAGCGTATGAACATGACCATTATTTCGAGCCCGTTGCATGTTGTCCAATGCAGGTTTGCATAGGCGTTTTGGGTGAGGCCGCTTCCACTGCTTGTTATCTCATTAACCGTTCATCATATATTGCTCTTAATAAGAAAACTCCAATTGAGGTATGGTCTGGTTCACCTGCTGATTATTCACAGTTGAGAGTTTTTGGTTGCATTGCTTATGCTCATGTTGATAATGGAAAGTTGGAGCCTAGGGCTATTAAGTGCATCTTTCTTGGTTATAAGTCTAGTGTTAAAGGTTTTAAATTGTGGAATCCTAAAACCCAGAAGGTGGTTATTAGCATAAATTTTATCTTTAATGAATCTGCTACGTTACATGATGTTTCATCTACTAATGTTCCCGTTGAGAGTGAACAACAGCCTATTTTTCAGGAGCCTACTATTCAAGTGGAGCATGTTATTGATTCAGGTGGTACTTCTGGTAATGAAATTGTTGATGCACATGATGAACCCGTCGTTAATGATGATAGTGTCACTCCCACTCCAAATCAGCCTATTGTTCCGCCTAGTTGGAATCTCGCACATGACAGCGTTAGACGGGGTATTAATAAACCTGACAGGTTAATTAAAGAGTGCAATATTGTTTCGTTTGCTTTATCTGTTGCAGAAGAAATTGAAGGTAATTCTGAGCCTTCTTCATATTCTGAAGCTATTATTTCGGGTGATAGTAATAAGTGGATGACTGCTATACATGATGAGATGGAATCACGTGAAAAGAATGGCACTTGGGATTTAGTAAAATTGCCTAGAGAGAAGAAACCTATTCATTGCAAGTGGGTTTTCAAGAGGAAAGAAGGTGTTTCTCCTAATGATGAGACAAGATATAAAGCAAGGTTAGTTGCTAAAGGTTATAGCCAGATTTCAGGTATTGACTATAACGAAGTCTTTTCTCTTGTTGTGAAGCATAGCTCTATTCGCACTTTACTCAGTATTATTGCCATGCATGATCTTGAGCTTGAACAATTGGATGTTAAAATTGCATTTTTACATGGAGAATTAGGAGAGGATATTTATATGGAACAACCTGAAGGTTTCGTTATTCCTAGAAAAGAAAAGCTTGTCTGTAAGTTAAAGAAATCTCTTTATGGATTGAAACAATCCCCGAGACAGTGGTACAAGAGATTTGACACCTTTATGCTCTCTCAAGGTTTCAAAAGGTCTAATTATGATAGTTGTGTTTATTTGAAAGTTGTCAATGGTTCAACTATTTATTTGCTCCTTTATGTTGATGATATGCTAATTGCTGCAAAGAGTATGTCAAAGATTAATGAACTAAAGAAGCAATTGAGTAATGAATTTGAGATGAAGGATTTGGGTGCAGAAAAGAAAATACTTGGCATGGAAATATCCAGAGATAGACCATCTGGAAAAGTATATCTAAGTCATAAGGGATATATTGATAAAGTTCTTCGTCGTTTTAATAGAATAATGCCAAGCCAGTAAGTACTCCGTTAGCTGCCACACTTCAAATTATCATCAGCTTTATGTCCTAAGTCAGATGCAAATATTGAGTACATGTCTAGAGTTCCCTGTTCGAGTGTAGTTGGTTCAATTATGTATGCCATGGTTTGTTCTCGTCCAGATTTATCATATGCATTGAGTGTTGTCAGTAGATACATGGCTAATCCTGGAAAAGAGCATCGGAAAGCAGTTCAGTGGATTTTCAGATACATGCGAGGTACTCCTAATGCTTATTTACAGTCGGGAAAACTAGAGATGGACTTGTTGGTTTTGTTGATTCTGATTTTGCTGGTGATTTGGATAAGAGAAGATCACTCACAGTTTATGTTTTCACCATTGGTGGTTGTGCTGTGAGTTGGAGAGCAAATTTGCAGTCTATTGTGGCTTGTTCCACTCATCGATGCCGAGTATATGGCTATTTCTGAGGCATGCAAAGAAGCTATCTGGTTGAGAGGTTTGTATGCTGAGCTTTGTGGAGATTCATCTTGCCCTACCATATTTTCTGACAGTCAAAGTGCCATATATCTTACAAAGAATCCAATGTATGATGAGAGGACAGAGCACATTGATGTCAGATTTCATTATATTCGAGATGTTGCTGCCGAAGGCAATTTGAAGGTATGCAAGATAAGTACTCATGATAATCCTGCTGATATGATGACAAAGCCAATTACGACCAATAAGTTTGAGCTTTGCTCAGGCTTAGTTGGTATTTCACACTAGTCCTATGGACTTTGACGCACAAGGTGTTTAAGCTGATTTGGATGGAGTTATTCACTTTCTTCGACTACTAGAGGGAATTTGGCTCAAGGTGGATATTGTTAAATTGTGATCCAAATTATAGTACCGTATTGGACTAGACATAGTACATACGGTGTGGGCTTTTGCGTTGGTACCGACGTGTACGAGTACAACTTGTTTACTTGTCCTACAAGGACTCTTATGTGTTGCCCCTCATATATACCCCATGTAGTCGCACCTAAGACGACATGTCGTCTCGTGCTTGTAATACTCCTCCTCATAGTGATTGCGCCTTCGTGCGTCCGTGGTTTTCTCCCGCAAGGGTTTCCACGTAAAAATCCGTGTCTCTTTGTCTCGTTTATTTATCGTTATTATCTAACACCAATGGTACATATGTGTCGGTTCCCTTTCTGTCACTGGGATCAAGCACCGTAAGATCGAACCCACTACCGGGCACCTCTTCCCATTGCAAGATAATTAGATCAAGTTGGCCAAACAAAACCCAAATATCGGAGAAGAAATACGAGGCTATAAGAGATCATGCATATAAGAAATCAAAGAAACTCAAATAACTTTCATGGATATAAAAAGATATAACTGATCATAAACTCGAAGTTCATCAGATCCCAACAAACACACCGCAAAAGAGTTACATCATATGGATCTCCAAGAGACCATTGTATCGAGAATTCAGCGAGAGAGAGAAAGCCATCTAGGTACTAACTACGGACCCGAAGGTCTACAAAGAACTACTCACGCATCATCGGAGAGGCACCAATGGAAGTGGTGCACCCCTCCGTGATGGTGTCTAGATTGGATCTAGTGGTTCTGGACTCTGCGGCGGCTGGATGAATATTTCGTCGACGCTGATAGGGTTCTGATATTTTTGGGGTATTTATAGAGCAAAGAGGCGGTCCGGGGGCACCTGAGGTGGGCACAACCCAGGTGCAACCAGGGCCCATTGCCTTCCTTTTGGCCCATAAAAAATCATCATGGAGTTTCGTGGCATTTGGACTTCGTATGATATTGATTTCCTGTGATGTAAAAAACATGGACAAAACAGCAACTGGCACTTGGCACTATGTCAATAGGTTAGTACAAAAAATGATATAAAATGACTATAAAATGATTATAAAACATCCAAGATTGATAATAAAACAGCATGGAAGAATCAAAAATTATAGATACGTTGGAGACGTATCACCATAACCGCCGTGTTATGAGCTCGGGCCTCGCTCTCCAGAACAAAGTATCTTCCCCTACTGTGAAAATCAAAGTGACCAGGGGGAGGCAAATATACAACGGGGTCTTGATTAAACAACAATTTATAGGTGAAATTATCGGGTTCACCTCTAAGGATCTTATGACGTTTCATGGTATTTTATTTTATTTAACTAATAAAAACAGAAAACAAAAGGTTGGGACAGAAGGTAGTGCTCACTAAATTCATCAACTTCATACCTCTCAAAAATGATCCATTAATAAGGTTGATCAAGTCTTATTAACAACCACTTTCGATTAGCATGAAACCGAAGAACTTTTGTAAATCACTAAGTTACCTCAATAGGGATATGAATGTCCCCAACAATAAGCATTTCATATTTCTTTTGGACAGTAGGTAGAGGTAGTTGAAAGCTTCCAATAGTGATTGTCGGAGATTTTTCAATAACATTGATACCATTCACTTGGAATTGTTTCTTCGGAAAGTGCACTGTATGCTCATTACAATTGATACGAAAAGTGACCTTGCTTTTATTGCAATCAATGACAGCCCCTGCAGTATTGAAGAAGGGTCTACCAAGGATAATCGACATGTTGTTGTCCTTGGGCATCTCAAGTATAACAAAGTCAGTCAAAATAGAAACATTAGCAACAACAACAGGCACATCCTCACAGATACCGATAGGTATGGCAGTTGATTTGTCAGCCATTTGCAAAGATATTTCAATGGGTGTGAGTTTATTCAAATCAAGTCTTTTATATAAAGAGAAAGGCATAACACTAACACCAGCTCCCAAATCACATAAAGCAGTTTTCACATAATTTCTTTTGATGGAGCAAGGTATAGTTGGTATTCCCGGATCTCCAAGTTTTTTAGGTACTCCATCTTTGAAAGTATAATTAGCAAGCATGGTGGAGATTTCAACTTCCGGTATTTTTCTCTTATTGGTGATGATGTCTTTCATGTACTTTGCATTAGGAGGCATTTTCAGGATATCAGTCAAGCGAGTACACAAAAATACTGGCCTCGGCATTTCAGCAAAGCGTTCAAATTCTTCATCATCTTTCTTTTTAGTTGGCTTAGTGTTGGGAAACGTAGCATGAAATTTCAAAAAAAAATCCTACGCTCACGCAAGATCTATCTAGGAGATGCATAGAAACGAGAGGGGGAGAGTGTGTCCACGTACCCTCGTAGACCGAAAGCGGAACCGTTTGACAACGCGGTTGATGTAGTCGAACTTCTACTCATTCCGGCTGATCAAGCGCCGAACGTACGGCACCACCGAGTTCTGCACACGTTCAGCTCGATGACGTCCCTCAAACTCTTGATCCAGCAAAGTGACGAGGGAGAGTTCTGTCAGCACAATGGCGTGGTGACAGTGATGGTGAAGTAATCCGCGCAGGGCTTCGCCTAAGCACTACGTGAATATGACCGGAGGCGTAAACTGTGGAAAGGGGCCGCACACGGCTAACAATTGTCGGTGTGTGTTCTAGGCGCCCCCTCCCCACGAGGGGAACAGCCCTAGGGCACCCCAAGTAGGAGGAATCCTACTTGGGGGCTTAGTCCAATTCACCCCCCCCCCCATTAACATGTTTTCTGGAGGGAGAAGGAAGGAGGAGGGGGGAGAGAAGGAAGGGGGAGGCCGAATCCCTCCCCTTCCTTTCTCTCTTCGCCCCTTTCCTTCCCCTTCCTATTCGGCCTACATGGGGGGCACAGCAGGACATGTTGGCTGCTGCGTTTCCCCTCTTGGCCCAGTAAGCCCATATCTTTGCCGGGGGGTGCCCGGAACCCCTTCCGATGACCCGATATGTACCTGGTACCCCCGGAACACTTCCAGTGTCTGAATATCATCGTCCTATATATGAATCTTTACCTATCGACCATTTCAGGACTCCTCGTCATGTCCGTGATCTCATCTGGGACTCTGAACAACATTCGGTCACCAAATCACATAACTCATATAATACAAAATTGTCATCGAACGTTAAGCGTGCGGACCCTACGGGTTCGAGAACTATATAAATATGACCGAGACACCTCTCCGGTCAATAACCAACAGCGGAACCTAGATGCTCATATTGGTTCCTACATATTCTACGAAGATCTTTATTGGTCGTACCGTAATGACAACATATGTTATTCCCTTTGTCATCGGTATGTTACTTGCCCGAGATTTGATCGTCGGCATCTCCATACCTAGTTTAATCTCGTTACCAGCAAGTCTCTTTACTCGTTCCGTAATACATCATCCTGCAACTAACTCATTATTCACATTGCTTGCAAGGCTTATTATGGTGTGCATTACCGAGAGGGCCCTGAGATACCTCTCTGATACTCGGAGTGACAAATCCTAATCTCAATCTATGCCAACCCAACAAACACCTTCGGAGATACCTGTAGAGCATCTTTATAACACCTAGTTACGTTTTGTGACGTTTGATAGCACACAAGGTATTCCTCCAGTATCCGGGAGTTGCATAATCTCATAGTCAAAGGAATATGTATATGCCATGAAGAAAGCAATATCAATAAAACTTAACGATCATTATGCTAAGCTAACGGATGGGTCTTATCATCATTCTCCTAATGATGTGATCCCGTTCATCAAATGACAACACATGTCTATGGTTAGGAAACTTAACCATCTTTGATTAACGAGCTAGTCTAGTGGGGGCTTACTAGGGACACTGTGTTTTGTCTATGTATCCACACATGTATCAAGTTTCCGGCTAATACAATTCTATCATGAATAATAAACATTTATCATGATATAAGGAAATATAAATAACAACTTTATTATTGCCTCTAGGGCATATTTCCTTCACTTAGGTGGAAAGGGCATAGGTTTTTGAACCCACGGTTCTCTTTCCTTACCGTGCTTTCTAGCAACAAAGTCTCTTTTATCATATCTTTTACTCTTGGGTTGTGGGTTATCAAGATCAATTGCTGGTCCTATCTCAACATCATTGTCTGGTTCTTTATTATTTGTTTGAGTGTCTTCATGAACCTCATCATTATCTTTTTCATTATCAGAAGGTGAGTGTTCACTACCAGGTTGAGTTTCAGCATCAGAGATAGAAACTTCATTATCATTGTTAGGAGGTTTTTCTACTTCAGGTTCACTAGAGGCATGCAAGGTCCTATCATTTTTCTTCTTCTTTTTCTTTGTAGAAGTGCTACGTGCATCAGTTTTAACTCTTTGAGAGTCTTGTTCAATTCTTTTTGGGTGACCCTCAGGATAAAGTGGCTCCTGAGTCATTTTACCTCCTCTAGTTGCTACTCTAACAGCAAAGTCGTGTATGTTATTGTTCATTTCATCTAGCAACTCTCTGTGAGATTTAGCAACTTGTTCTAACTGAGTTTGAACCATAGAAGCATGCTTACCCACACCTCTAACATCATTTGAGATCCGAAATAACAAGTCACTCAAGCGAGCAATCATATCAGAATTGTATTTTAATTGTTTCATAACATTTTGCATTGAAGTGATCTTGCTTTCTAATATAATTCTCAAACTCATAAAGGAATTGGTTAGGGTGCATATTGTGAGGATTATCATTATCATTGGATTTCATTAGAGAATTTACCTCTACCACCTTAGACAGTGGTGGCGTATCAAGCCCATGTATTTCTTCAATAGGCGGTAAATTTTTGACATCCTCAGCTTTAATACCTTTTCCATCATAGATTTCTTTGCCTCTTGCATATCTTCAGGACTGAGATATAAAATATCCCTCATCTTTGGAGTGGGTTTAGTAGGTGGTTCAGGAAGAGTCCAACCATCATAATTTTTCAACATGTTATTTAATAATTCTTCAACTTGCCCAATAGTTCGTTCCCTCAAAACACAACCAGCACAACTATCTAGGAAGTCCCTAGAAGCATCGGTTAGTCCATTATAGAAGATATCAAGTATTTAATTTTTCTTAAGAGGATGATCAGGGAAAGCATTAAGCAATTGGAGAAGCCTCCCCCAAGCTTGTGGGAGACTCTCTTCTTCAATTTGCACAAAGTTAAATATTTCCTATAAGGCAGCTTGTTTCTTATCAACAGGAAAATATTTTTTTAGAGAAGTAATAAATCATATCCTGGGGACTACGCACACAACCAGGAGCAAGAGTATTGTACCAAGCTTTAGCAACACCCTTTAATGAGAACGGAAACAATTTGAGGATATAGTAATACCTAATTTTCTCATCATGAGCAAAAAGGGTGGCTATGTCATTCAACTTAGTAAGATGTGCCACAACAGTTTCAGTTTCATAACCATGGAAAGGATCAGATTCAACCAAAGTAATTAACTCTTGGGTCGATAGAGAATTCATAATCCTTATCATCAACAAAGATAGGTGAAGTAGCAAACTTAGGATCACATTTCATCCTAGCATTCAGAGATTTTTCTTTATACTTGCATAATAATTTCTCTAAATCATCTCTATCCTTACAAGCAAGAATATCTCTAGTTGCATCATCACCCATAACATAACCTTCTGGTACCTTTTGCAATTCATATCTAGGAGGGCTAGTTCTAGTAGGTGTTTCAAGATTTTCAGTTTCAAGCTCATCATCAGTTTCAACAATATCATGTTATCTTACTATAGCAATTTGTTCATCAAGAAATTCACCTAGTGGCACATTATCATCAAGCAAGGTACTAGCATCATCATAAGCATCATTCATAGCAGAAGTAGCATCATCAATAACTTGTGACATATCAGGATTAATAGCATGTGGTGGTGTTGCAAGTTTACTTATAACAGAAAGCGAATCTAAAGCAGAGTTGGATGGCAGTTCCTTACCTCCCCTCATCTTAGAGGGAAAAATCTTAGTCTTCGCATCCTTCAAATTCTTCATAGTGCTAAATTGATAATAATCCCAAGTGACTCAACAAATATAGCTATGATCCCCGGCAACAGCGCCAGAAAAAGGTCTTGATAACCCACAAGTAGGGGATTGCAACAGTTTTCGAGGGTAGAGTATTCAACCCAAATTTATATATTCGACACAACGGGAGCCAAAGAATATTTGTAAGTATTAGCAGCTAAGTTGTCAATTCAACCACACCTGGAGATTAATTATCTGCAGCAAAGTGATCAGTAGCAAAGTAGTATGATAGTTTGATAGCAGCAGCAACAGCAATAGTAACGGTAACGGTTATAGTAGTGATTTAGTAGCAAGTGCAACAGTAACAGTAGCAGTAGTAACTTAGCAGGAACAATATAAGATAAGTTCATAGGCATTAGATTGGTGATTTGTTGGATGATATTCATCATGTGACAGTCATAACCTAGGGCGATACGTCACTAGCTCCAGTTCATAAATATAATGTAGGCATGTATTCCATAAATAGTCATACGTGCTTATGGAAAGAACTTGCATGACATCTTTTGTCCTACCCTCCCGTGGCAGCGGGGTTCCTATTGGAAACTAAGGGATATTAAGGCCTCCTTTTAATAGAGAACCGGAACAAAGCATTAATACACAGTGAATACATGAACTCCTCAAACTACGGTCATCACCGGGAGTGGTCCCGACTATTGTCACTCCGGGGTTGCCGGATCATAACACGTAGTAGGTGACTATAACTTGCAAGATCGGATCTAGAACATAGATATAATGGTGATAACATAAACGGTTCAGATCTGAAATCATGGCACCCGGGCCCGAAGTGACAAGCATTAAGCATGGAAAAGTCATAGCAACATCAATCTCAGAACATATTGGATACTAGGGATCAAGCCCTAACAAAGCTAATTAGATCATGATGAATCTCATCCAACTCCTCACCGACCAGCGAGCCTACGAAGGAATTACTCACTCCCGGTGGGGAGCATCATGGAATTGGCGATGGAGAAGGGTTGGTGATGACAAAGATCAAAGATCCAGCTCTCCGGAGCCGCAAACGGACTCCTGATCAGACCTCCCGATGAAGAACAACAGGTGACGGCGGCTCCATCTCGTGGAACGCGACAACTCTTTCTCCCTGATTTTTTCTGGAAATATGTGATTTTATAGCATCGGTTTCAGGGTCTGCAGGGCCACCAGGTGGGTACAACCCACCTGGGTGCGCCTGGAGGGGGCACGCCCTGGTGGGTTGTGCCCACCCAGGTGCTCCCCTCTGGTGGTTCTTGGCTCCAGAAATTCTCTTTTATTGTATAAAAAATCCTCGTAAAGTTTTGTTCCTATCGGTGTACCAAAAGAGGGGTGCACTTTTTGTACCCATATACCTGTGCACGGGCAGTCAGAGCCGCGCCCACGGTCGCACCAAGCAGAGCAAGGGAGGTGAGCCAAGGTAAGACCAAAAGCCACAAGAAACGGAGGGACGAAGCAGGCTCTCCCGGCAAGACCCTTGCCGGGGACAGCTTTGGCAGCCCCGGCAAGACCCTTGCCGTGGCAGCTCGCCCCATACCAATGGATCGAGTCACCCTTGAGCCCACAACCTCTAGCGTAAATCTACTACATTGAGGCAAGGGCTCGGGAGACACCTCCTTGGTGGCATGCAGATCTTCGCCAAGACAAATAAAGCAACGACAAGGACCAAGGCCACAAAGGATCGGATGGGCGAAGCAGGTTTTCCCGGCAGGGACCCTTGCCGGGGCAGCCTCAGCGGCCCCAGCAAGACCCTTGCCGGGGCAGCTCGCCCACGCCAGCTGAGCAAGCCACCCTTGAGCCCACCAATGCTCAAACAGACGCATTGGGACAGGGCTCAGGAGGCACCTCCGTGGTGGCATGCAGATCTTTGTGAAGACAAAGAATAGTCAAGATCAAGTGAGGGTAGGAAGGCAATCATCCTCACCAAGAAACCCACAAGACCCTGGCAAGATCCTTGCCGGGACGCCCTCTGGCCTTGGCAAGACCCTTGCCGGGCCACCAAGCAAGGCCCCCGCCAGCGCAGCCAGGTCAGGCCGCCAGCCCGCACCAACCTAGTTTCCACCGTCGTTCTCATGCAGCTGCCGACCCAACCAGCTGGGCAGGCACCTGCGTGGCAGCATGCAAACCTTCCTGGAGGCTCCACCACCGCGCCACCTCAGCTGCCTGCCTGCCTGCCTAGATAGCACCGCATGCATCACTGGCCAGGGCGCGTCGATGCAAGGAGGAGCGGCGACAGATGGGACTGGCCTCGCTCCCGTCCCCAATAAAGCAAGAGGACACCTAAGTGATGCATTAAATGCATCTTGTCCTGTAATACGAGGGATAACCTCATGCACTGCACTTTTCCACCTCCTTCTTGCCACCGTATGGGCCCCATTCCCTATAAAAGGAGGCCCGAGGCGACCAGGAAAAGGATTCGGCTTTTTGGAGCTCATTACACCACGTAGCTAGCTCAAGAACCCAGAATACATCCACCAAAGCAGGACTAGGGTTTTACGCAACCTCACGGCCCAAACCTGGATAAACGAACCGCGTACTCTCTGTCAGATCCGCTCTTCTCTCAACCCCGCGCCCCTCAACCGCAGTAGGGATCCTTGTGATCCCATAGGTGTCGTTCCCACCGACATCTTTGGCACGCCAGGTAGGGGCGCAGTTGTGAGAATCGGCTCTGGCGGTTAAGTTAGCGGGTCTTCATCGCCATAGCTCTTGAAGAAGAAGCAGGGCCAGAAGATCGAAGCAGGTGCGGCTACAAACAGAAGCTAAGTCACACCGAACCCTGACTACTTCTTTCCTTTCATATGAGGTTGTTTCCCTTGGAGATGTCATTCCTTTGTACGGAAAACCTGTACGGCAAAGGGGCTCTCCCGCGATCGGCAACGCCCTTGCTTTGTTTTGAGTCTGCTCAACAACTCAAGTGGCTGCGTTGAGAGCGGCAGGGTAGCCTTCCGTGATTGGCAACGCTCTTGATTCTGACTCGAGTCAAGCTCGACAGTTCGAGCGGCTGCGTTAAGGATGGTAAGGTGGTTCGCCCGGCAGCATGCATACCCGGCAGGCCAATGGGGATCCGTCCCCAAGGCGCCATCCTGGGCTTACGCTACCGCCAGCCTGCCCTTGATTAACGAGGGTGTACGTACAAAGGAGAATCGAACAAGGAAAATGACGTGCACAGAAATTAAAAGTACTGCAGAGTTATATTCCATCAAGTCATTGATGCGGTTCTAACTAAAGATGAAAATTGTCTTGGTCATGAACCTGCAGCGGCGAAGAAGAACGGGGCGCCTAGTCCCGACGCTGGCCCTCCACCCTCTGGATTTTGTCAATACCGCTGATGATGGGCTTGATATGCTCCATGAGCGCCGTGAGGTCAGTACCGCCCGGCAAGCTATCCATCGCGGCTTCAAAGTCAAGGTCGGGGTTCCAGTACACCATCTTGGTGAGGACCTTGGTCATGGCCCCCCGGCAAAGTCGTCGGGCCTCCGTGGCCAGCGTGGCCCGCCAGTTGGAGTGAAGATAAGTCAGGGCTCCGAGGACGCCCTCAAAGAACTAGGTCAGCTTGGCGTTGACGGTCCCGCTGCGCTCAGGGGCATACCTCACATTTGGCATCCCCATGGTGGCCAGCTGCGTGGTCACCCTGCCGGCGACATCCTCAAGACGGCTGATCAAACGGTTCTCACCCTCCACATAATCCTGGTGGGAGGCGGCCTCGTCCGCCCGCAGCTGCTTCTCCTTCTCCAACTCCTTGGTTAGGATCTCCTCCCGGGCTTGGCTCTCCGACAGCATCTTCTCGAGATACTCCAGCTTCAGCTTGAGATCCTTGACGGAGTCGTTGGCCTCGGAGAGCTCCCCAGTCTTGTTAACGACCACTTCCTGCGCCTCCATCAAGGCGTTGTTGAGTGTGTTCTTCTCCTGGGACAGCTTCAGGACCTGCTCCTTCAGCTCATCCCGCTCCACTCCCAGCTCCCTCACCTTGCCGGCATGAGCCAGAGACTGGGCATCGAGAGCCCCTTTGTGCCTCTGCTCCAGCTCTTGGGTTCGCCGTGCAACAAGGGTCTCGAGCTCCTCATCCTTGCTGCGAAGCATTGTGGCAAGCTTCTCCTTGCGCGCGGCAAGGTCTTCCTCCTGAGAATCCAACATGGCCTGGTGCTGGATCCGGACGGCCCCGGCTGCAGCGGCCGAGTTCGCCGCCGCCTCCTGGGCCTTCTCGATGTCAGCCAGTTTCATGGTGAGCTCCACGTTGCATTGGGACAGCTCCTCCTAAAGGGCCTTCTGCTCCTCGCGAGTCTGGCGGAACCAGGTCTGCGTCTCAGCGACGCGCGCTTTGAAGTCCGCCTCCGCCTTGTCCACCGTTGCCATCCTGGACTTGGCCTTGTCCAGGCGGGCGCGATGGAGCGCCTGGAGTTTCCGGAAGTTAGCCCCCATGGCGCGGAGAAGCCGCTCTTACTGGGAGCCCTCGCCACCGACGATCAGTTCATCAACCACCTCGAGCCCGTTGGCGGCGTGGACCTCGCCATCAAAAACCTCCCCTTCAGCAGGCGCCCGGGAGCTTGTCACTCATGGGAGATGGACAAAGAGGTCGTCGCCCACTTTCAAATACTTGCCGGGGCCAGAGGTTGCCGAGGAAGAAGGTTGATCATCGACCACCTCCTCCTCGGCTGCGGCCTTGCCGGCCTCCCCGGCGGGCCCCTCATTGGCCTCGCTAGCAGAAACCCCACCAGTTGCCCCGGCGGCCCCCGTGGCGGCATCCTCGGCGGCATCCTCGGCAGCAATCTTGTCGGCCTCCGCCGCGGCCTCCTCAGCAATGTCCCTGACGACGGTGTCCACATCCTCCATGACCACCGAAGAAGGATCTGGGCAACAAGAAAGGCGATGAAGCCAAGAAAAGAAGCAAGAGAAAAACAGGGACGAAGAATGGGCGACTCACCAGTGACTGGCTGTGAAGAAGAAGTCCCCTCCCCGCCAGCACCTGGTGCTGAAGCAAAGCCACCAGCACCCAAGTCCCCTCTTCCTCCTCCATGAGCGTGGGCTCGGTACTTGGCGCCCTTGCCGGGGACGCCATGGGCGGGCGAGTTGATGGAGGCGGTGTGTTGGGAGTAGCCCTCTGCGGCTCCTCCTGTTGCCGCTCCCCTCCTACAGACCCGACAAGGTCAGCACCAGAGCGTCAAACCCCTAATGCTTGTCAACACGAGGAGAGTAATGAACTTACGCTGGGGGCTATGCCGAGGGCTGCTGTCCGGGCTGCTCAACACCACCAATGGCGCCTGTGAGGCACCAGCCGGGGGCTGGCCGCCCGCCGAGGCCTTATCCCTCTTCACCCTCCAGGCCAGTGTCTCCGCATCCCTGCAAAGACAAAAGAAGATCAAGATAAGTGGCACAATTCGGAGGAACATAGATGACAATAAGGAACAAGGCACTTACTCATCTTCCACCTCCTCCTCTTCCATGGCTTTCCTCTTCCTCCTCGGGCTGAGAGACCCGTAATCAAAGGTGACCCCCGCGTCGGCATCCGAGTCGGCATCTGCCGGAGGGTGTGAGGAAGGCGGAGTCTGGACACGCCTGGATGAGGAAGGGGCAGCCGTCTTCTTCTTCTCCGTGGCCTTCGTCAGCTTCTTTGCCGCCGTGGCCCTCGTGTGACGCCCAGACCCCTCCAAGGTCAGCTGAGGCCGCGCGGCCCTGCCGGACCGGACCGGCTCGCCAGAGCCAGCCCGCCACAGGACTCGCCCTCTTCCCGTGGTGGGCGTCGGGTCCGTGGCCCCGGCCTCCTCCGACGACGACTCGTCGTCCGCGTCTTCAACAAGCGGGGCCCCGATCTCGGCACTGCTGACTTCCCCGGCGGTCGCTGCCCATCGGGCAAGCTCCTCCTCCTCCGCGGCCATTGCGGCCCCGTCCTCCATACCACCAGCACTGTCGGCCTCCGCGACAAGCTATGCCTCCCTTGCCCTGGCAGCAATGTAGTCCAGTTCCGCCTGGGAGGTGTCCTGGACGAGCAGTTGCTCGGCGTCAGCGTTGACATATCCCTCATGCAGAGTGCTGAAGAACTCCTGCACTTGGGCATCGTCTGGCACGACCCAGCTTTCAACGGGGCCATGCGCATTGCAGTCCGGCATCATGGCAATGATGTCGGACCGACAGGAGTTATTGCACAACGGGACTACTCCCGTCGGCAACTTGAACAGAGGCTTCTTGACAACCTTGCCAGCCTTCGCGACGGCCCTCGCAACCTTGCCGGTCCGCTCGACCTCGCCATCACGACCTACATCAAGTTGAAAGAGTCACTGGCAGAGGTGAGCATGCCGCATCATGGTGAAGTTGTGGTCAAGGCCGGGGCGGAGTCGCATGATGTCCGCGGGATTCGCGAAGAGCCAGGCCTGCCTCCCCTTGTTATGCAGTGGAGCAATCCGGCGGCGGATGAAATCCGCCCCGATCATCTCAAGGGTGAGCCCGGCCTCGGTAAGCCGAAGGATCCTAGTGATGACAGGAGTGAGCTTCTTGTCATCTTCGTCGACGTCACTCCAATCACTCCTACAAACCGGCGGCACCAGGCGCACCTCGCAGAACACCGGCGGATCATCCTCTTCAATCCAGCACCACCGGCCCCGCCACTCTTCCCACCTCTCCTTCATGGCGCCGTCTGGATACGTCCCCTTGGATCTAGGGATCCAGGTGACGCAGCCAGAGATGGCGCCCCCTGTCTAGACCCGAGGGAAGAAGTAATGGCGGAAGAGCACCGTGTTGGGGTACACCCCGGTGAAACCTTCACAGAGGTGCGCAAAACGAGCCATGCACGCCACGGCGTTCGGAGTAAAATCCAGAAGACTGAAACTGAAAGTGTGCATGATGTCACTGAAGAAATCAGAGAAGGGAGGACAGAGCCCGCAGGAGAAATAATCAACGAAGAAGGGGTACCAGTTCGGAGCGGCCTCGGCACAGTATGCAGGGATGACGCGCGTGGCTGGATGTCCTGATTTCTCCCCCCCCCCCCCCGTCTTCACCCCCCACAGGGGCCTAAAGGAGTCCCGGAGCTCATGCACGTCGACCGTCGAGGGGGAAAAGAAGGTGGATTGCATCCGCTGCACCGCCAGTGCACTCTCCGGTGCCTCCATCACTCCGGCGTCCTTGGCCCCTCCTTTACCCCTGGTAGATTTGGGTGCCATGGCGGCTAAGAGAAGTGAAGAACAAGGGCAGCAGGGACACGGCAACCACAGACGATGGCGGAAGCTTAGAGAAGAAGGAAAGGGGAGCGGCAGTTCCGAGATTGGAAAAGGCGCGGGGGAGGAAGGTAAAGTGAGCAGCGCGCCCGCAGTTATTCCTTTTTACGGGGAAGGCGCGGGCCGCCTCCTTTCTCTTCCCATTAACTGCAACGTGACGCATGCATACGGGAACCGCCCCACGCATGATTCCCACGTCACGCACACCCCTCCATGCCGTGCCACGCGCGCGGGACGTGGAGAGTGGTACGCGCGAACAGTTTTACCGCAGTAAAAACCGCCCTGCCTGCCCGCGTACCGTTCTGGGCCTAGCCCAACAACGCGTCGCGCTTATGTGTGGCCCGGGCCCGGGGGCTTCTGTCGGTGTACCAAAAGAGGGGTGCACTTTCTGTACCCCTATACCTGTGCACGAGCAGTCAGAGCCACGCCCACGGTCGCAACAAGCAGAGCAAGGGAGGTGAGCCAAGGTAAGACCAAAAACCACAAGAAACGGAGGGATGAACCAGGATCCCCCGGCAAGACCCTTGCCGGGGACAACTTTGGCAGCCCCGGCAATACCCTTGCCGAGGCAGCTCGCCCCACACCAATGTAGCGAGTCACCCTTGAGCCCACAACCTCTAGCGTAAATCTACTATGTTGAGGCAAGGGCTCGGGAGACACCTCCTTGGTGGCATGCAGATCTTCGCCAAGACAAATAAAGCAACGACAAGGATCAAGGCCACAAAGGATCGGATGGGTGAAACAGGTTTTCCCGGCAAGGGTCTTGCCGGGGCAGCCTCAGCGGCCCGGCAAGACCCTTGTCGGGAAGCTCAGACGCTAATCGAAAGCGAGCCACCCTTGAGCCCACCAACGCTCAAACACACGCATTGGGACAGGGCTCGGGAGGCACCTCCGTGGTGGCATGCAGATCTTTGTGAAGACAAAGAATAGTCAAGATCAAGTGAGGATAGGAAGGCAATCATCCTCATCGAAGAAACCCACAAGACCCCCGGCAAGATCCTTGCCGGACGCTTACGCTGCTGGTAAGACCCTTTGCCGGGCCACTCCGGCAAGGCCCCCGCCAGCGCATCAGCCAGGCTGCCGCCAGCCCGCACCAACCTACTTTCCACCGCCGTTCGCATGCAGCTGCCGACCCAACCAGCTGGGCAGGCACCTGCGTGGCAGCATGCAAACCTTCCTGGAGGCTCCACCACCGCGCCACCTCAGCTGCGTGCCTGCCTATATGGCACCGCATGCATCGGTGGCCAGGGCGCGTGTCGATGCAAGGAGGAGCGACGACGGATGGGACGGGCCTCGCTCCCATCCCCAATAAAGCAAGAGGACACCTAAGTGATGCATTAAATGCATCTTGTCCTGTAATACGAGGGATAACCTCGCGGCACTGTACCCTTTCCACCTCCTACTTGCCACTGTGGCGACCCCTTTCCCTATAAAAGGAGGCCCGAGGCGACCAGGAAAAGGATTCAGCTTTTTGGAGCTCGTTACACCCCGTAGCTAGCTCAAGAACCTAGAATACATCCACCAAAGCAGGACTAGGGTTTTACGCATCCTCGCGGCCTGAACCTGGATAAACGAACCGCGTACTCTCTGTCAAATCCGCTCTTCTCTCAAGCCCGCGCCCCGCAACCGCAGTAAGGATCCTTGTGATCCCATAGGTGTCGTTCCCACGACAGTTCCATTCCGAGAACTTTTATTTCTACACAAAAAACAACACCATGGTAGTTCTGCTGAAAACAACGTCAGTCCGGGTTAGTTTCATTCAAATCATGCAAATTAGAGTCTAAAACAAGAGGAAAAGCATTAGGAAAAGTAGACACGTTGGAGAAGTATCACTATGCTCTTACCAAAGAAGAGAAGGAAATCTTCTTTGAATGCCTGTTGAGTATGAAGGTCCCGTCTGGCTTCTCGTCGAAGATAAAGGGAATAATAAATATGGCAGAGAAAAAGTTTCAGAACCTAAAGTCTCATGACTGCCATGTGATTATGACGCAACTGCTTCCGGTTGCATTGAGGGGATTTCTACCGGAAAACAGTCGATTAGCCATTGTGAAGCTATGTGCATTCCTCAATGTAATCTCTCAGAAGGTAATCGATCCAGAAATAATACCAAGGTTAGAGAATGATTTGGTGCAATGTCTTGTCAGTTTTGAGTTGGTGTTCCCACCATCCTTCTTCAATATCATGACGTACGTCCTAGTTCACCTATGCGAAGAGATTGCCGTTCTGGGTCCTATATTTCTACACAATATGTTCCCCTTTGAGAGGTTCATGGGAGTCTTAAATAAATATGTTCATAACCATGCTAGGCCAGAAGGAAGCATCTCCAAGGGCCATGAAAATGAGGAGGTCATTGAGTTTTGTGTTGACTTTATTCCTGGCCTTAAGCTGATTGGTGTTCCTGAATCGCGGCATAAGGGCAGACTGGATGGAAATGGCACGCTAGGACCGAAAGCAATAATATGTATGGACGGGCATTCTCTCACTCAAGCACACTACACAGTTCTACAAAATTCCGCATTGGTGGCTCCGTATATCGAGGAACACAAGAATATTCTACGGTCCAAACACCCGGAGCAGTCTGACGACTGGATTATACATGAACAAACGGGGACTTTCGCTGGTTGGTTGCAGACACGTGCCATTCATGACGCGCTGTTGAAGATGACATGTACTTGTTGTCCCAGTTACCATCTTTGAATATAATGAGTTTCAAAGGGTACGAGATAAATGGGAATACATTTTACAAGATCGCCCAAGATAAAAAGAGCACCAACCAAAACGGTGGTGTCCGTTTGATGCAGCAACCAAGAGGGGAAAGGACACATATTATGGTTACATAGAGGAGATATGGGAACTTGACTATGGACGTGGTTTGAAGTTCCCTTTGTCTCAGTGCAAATGGGTCAATCTGAAACGAGGCGGGGTAATGGAAGACCCGCAGTACGGAATGACAATAGTAGATCTCAACAATCTTGCGTACGCAGACGAACCATTCGTCCTAGCCAATGATGTGGCACAGGTTTTCTATGTGAAGGACATGTCTACCAAGATGAGAAAAAGAAAAGATAAGGAAGCGAATACACCATACGATGAGCCAAAGCGCCACATAGTTCTTTTAGGGAAAAGAAACATCATGGGAGTGGATGACAAGACAAACATGTCAGAAGATTATGAAAAGTTTCATGAAATTGCTCCCTTCACAGTGAATATTGACCCGAGCATCTAGTTAAATGATGAAGATTGTCCATGGTTACGGCGCAAAGGGACACACGCGAAGAAAAAATTTACACCCAAAGATCCCACTCTGGGATGTGACCGGCTTCAGTGTCATCACTTTCTTCTGTAGTGATGTATTCGAGACTTATATATCTGGAAAGTCCCACTTTGGACAAACCGGAGGGAATCTTTGTAATAGTTAGGGTGCTTATGTGTTTTTGCATTTGAAACGTGTACTTATGTGCTTCGGACAAACGTCATCAATTTTTAACCCGTTCTGACTTTATTTGCTTTTTTCATGCATTTACTGATTTTTTGAGCTAAATGACCCTGAACTTGAAAAGAACTACAAATGAACTCTCAAAAGGTTGAAAGTTGGCATGGTGTCATCATTTCATCCACATAGCATCTGCTAAAAAGTTGAGAGGGTTATGGCAAAAACTGGACGCACTTCGTGTACAAAATTGACAATCTCTTTCGAAGTATCAGGGTTTCGGACAAAAAATCATCTGTTACAAAGGCATTTCATTTTTAACTTATTTCAACTCCAGACTTTTTGTGCGTTCAGTATGCACCATTCAACTCCACATCATCAATTTTCAACCATTTCTGACTTCATTTGCTATTTTTCATGCATTTACTGATTTTGTTAGCTAAATGACCCTGAAATTAAAAAACACTACAAATGAACTATGAAAAGGTTGAAAGTTGGCATGGTATCATCATTTCACCCACATAGCATGTGCTAAAAAGTTGAGAGGGTTACGACAAAAACTGGATGCACTTCGTGTAGAAAAAGGACAATCTCTTATGAAGTATCAGGGTTTCGGACGAAAACTCATTTGTTACAAAGGCATTTCATTTTTTAAACTTATTTCAACTCCAGAATTTTTGTGTGTTTAGTATGCACCATTCAAAGCCACGTCATCAATTTTCAGCCCTTTCTGACTTCATTTGCTATTTTTCATGCATTTCCTGATTTTTTTACTAAATGACCCTGAAAATGAAAAGCACTACAAATGAACTATGAAAAGGTTGAAAGTTGGCATGGTATCATCATTTCACCCACATATCATGTGCTAAAAAGTTGAGAGGGTTACGACAAAAACTGGATGCACTTCGTGTACAAAATGGACAATCTCTTTCGAAGTATCAGGGTTTCACACGAAAACTCATCTATTACAAAGGCATTTCATTTTTTAACTTATTTCAGCTCTGGACTTTTTGCGTGTTCAGTATGCACCATTCAAAGCCACGTCATCAATTTTTCAACCCTTTCTCACTTCATTTGCTATTTTTCATGCATTTACTGATTTTTTAGCTAAATGACCCTGAAAATGAAAAGCACTACAAAATGGACTCTGAAAAGGTTGAAAGTTGGCATGGTATCATCATTTCACCCAAGTTGAGAGGGTTACGGCAAAAACTGGATGCACTTCGTGTACAAAATGGACAATCTATTTCGAAGTATCAGGGTTTCGGACGAAAACTCATCTGTTACAAAGGTATTTCATTTTCTTAAAAAACCTAAGAATTACCAAATTGAATATAATGATAAAACACACTAATATTAAACAGCGGAAAAAAGAATCACCGAAAAATCTATTTTTAAAGTAAAGTTATTCACAAACTAGTGATTCACACAAAATTCAAATAATTCAAATTTAAACTATCCAAATTTGAAAACTACAAGCACTAAAAGAAAGTTTATAATTTTTTTACCTAAAGCAAAAAGTGTGACATCCCTAGCTTCTGGCATTGCACTAGGATAGCTTCATGTGTGCATCATGTCTAATTTTTTTCTTAAACTTGAAATGGGGACTAACAAACCCCAACAACCCCTTTCGAATACTAGGTTCCAACAATTGGAATTTCAATGAACCCAAAATGCCTTCATAAATGTTCACCATCTTTGGTCCTGGCTAAATCCTCTGCCAAAAATGGTTTCATATTTTTGGAGGCTATTCTGGATTTTTGCACCAAGCCATAAGTATTTGCATTTGGGCAATTTAAATCCTATAAATATTTTAAAATGCCCAAATAATCTTGAAGGTATTTTTAGGCTGTTGAGAAAATTTTCAAATGTGCCTCTGAGTATTTTCATGTTTTTCCTAAATGAAATAGTTTTTCTACTATTTCAAAACACAGAACAGAAACAAATAAAAAGAAAAACAGAAAGAAGAGAGGGAGAGTACTTAATGGCCACCCACCACCGGCCCACTGGCGGCCCAAATACTGGCCCATCTGAGCCAATTGCTTGCTCTCGCTAGAGCAGGCACAGAGGTGACGCAAGCGAGCGCGAGCTCGCCACGGCATCAGCTGCTTGCCGCCTCGCGCGCCCGAACACCTGGGCAGGCTCCACGTTGCCGCCCCGACCCCGCAGACACGTCACTCGCTCCCCTGCCTCTCTCCCTCGCTCTCCCGCGCCATGGCCGACGCTGCCGCGCCCGCGCCACCGTGAAGCTCGCGTTCTCTGTCATCCCCGCGCCGCGCCACCGTGTCCAGAAGCTCCGCCGCCCTCCTCTCCTTCGAGCAAGCCGAGCGTCGAGCGCTCACGTGCCCCGAAGCCTCCGCAACAACCTCGCCCGACTCCGCCACCACCGGAGATCCCCTTCGCCATCGCCGCCGCATCAGCTCGTCCCCGACCGCGCCGTCTGCTCCTACATGATCGCCGTGAGCTGCTGCACCTCTCCATCCCTCTCGTTCTCGCTCTCGAGCCCTGCATCGACCGCACCGAGCTCGGCCGCACTCGCCGCCGCCACCGCACGTTGCCGTCATGGCCACAGCCACGTTGGCTCGATTCCGAGCACACCACCGCCCTCACCGCACTCGGAGGAGCCCAAAACACCACCCCACGCGCCTCGTCGTGCCCCCTAGC
Source organism: Aegilops bicornis (assembly GCA_021605145.1). NCBI lineage: Eukaryota > Viridiplantae > Streptophyta > Magnoliopsida > Poales > Poaceae > Aegilops > Aegilops bicornis. The sequence goes on from CM038675.1 coordinate 576,098,088, forward strand.
GTCGTGTTCGACCTCGGCCGAACTCCAGCGACCGCCAAGGTCGTCGCCGGATACGTTCCCGGCCACCCCGAGCTCCACCACTCCCACCAAAACGATGCGGCTCGCTCCCCGCATCACGTAGACATGCTCTGCCGTCGTTTTGGTCGCCGTGAACCGAAATCAAGACACCCCACCGCCGCCTGCGTCGCTGGCGGCTAAACGCCGGTGAGTTTGACCGCACTTGACCCTGGTTGACTCCGTGTGGGCCCAGGTTGACTTCCCCCTGAGTCCATGACAGGTGGGGCATGTCTGCTAACTAAATTAGTTTTAGTGCTAACTAAAAATTAGCTAGGCTAATTACCCTGACACGCAGGACCCACTGGTCAGTTTGACCTGGACCGCCTCATTGACCTGCTGACGTCCACGGTGATGCAAAGGTTGACGCAAGAACTCTTTTCTCGGATTTATTCTTTTACAGGAAATTCCAGAAAATAGCCAAAACTTCTAAAAAATCATAGAAAATCAACCGTAGCTCAGAATGAGATAAATTATACATGAAAATGATCAGAAAAATCCAATCTATCCATATGTACCATTTTCATGCATGATAGGACAACTTAGGGCTGCTGTTTAGGCCAAATCTTATAATGGAATTTAAACCTTCACATATGGAGTTTGAATTTGAACCTAGGGTTCAAACCAACTTCATTTAACCTGCTGCTAGTTGCATTAGCTCAAACCACAACATATTGCCATGTCATGATCATGCATCATATTGTGCATTGCATTCATTGTGTTTCCTTCTTGTTGCCGGTATTTACCCCCTCTCGATAGACGTGATACCGACGATGAGATCGATGACACCGATGAAGAGCTATAATATCTTCAGAAGTGCCAGGCAAGCAAAAACACCTTGTTCATTCTGATACAATCCCAATCTCTCGCTCCTGCTCTCTTTTATTGCATTAGGACAACAATGATTCATGTGTTACATGTTGCGGTAGCTGAACCCCTTTTCCTCTGCATGACCTGTCATTGCCACAGTAAATAGATGAAACCCACTAGCATGAGTAGGAGTTATTTGAGCCCTGATGTGCCTACTCATTCATGCTTGTTTGTCGTGCCTGCTATTTCTTAGAGTTGTGTCAGCTCTGATTCATCGGGGATGAATCGGAGGTGTGTGAACATGTCCTTCTGTGTGTGAGCTAAGTGTGTGAACACGATTTGGTCCATTTGGTAAAGGTAGCGGTGAGAGGCCATGTAGGAGTACATGGTGGGTTGTCTCATTGAAACCGTCCTCATGAACTGAGTTCTGTGTTTGTGATCCATGAACAGCTACTACCACACATTGGGATCCTTAATTGACTCTCTCGGCTTCTTAACCACCCTTGTCCTCTGTCCAGGAGTTGCAAGTAGTTTCTGGTGTTTGTAGTATGCTGGAGGCCGTGCGCAGCGCTGGTCTGTGGGGTGGGCTGTGATGCATTAGGCACGTGGCACGGTGTACCGGGCGCCCGTTTGGTGTCTCGGGAACCCTGCTCACATCGTTCGGGGCCGTATGTGGAAACCTCGGCCGGACTCCCTGCGGATGGAACCTGAATAGGCGATAAACTTGGACTAGAGACTTGAGTGTTTAGGTAGGCCGTGGCCGACACCCTCGCCATGCTTCCGCTTGAAGGTTGCCGAGATACATGACGTGTACATGGCGGTAAGTGGCGAGAGTGTGTGAAGAAGTACACCCCTGCAGGGTTAACATCATCTATTCGAATAGTCGTGTCTGCGGTAAAGGACTTCTGGGTTGCCTATAACAGTTCATAGATAACTAGAAAGTGGATACTCTAAAATGCACAAGATATGCGTGAGTGCTATGGATGGCGTTCTCGTAGGGACACGGGAGTGAATCCATAGTGGTGTATTGATATGGTGAATATGTGGACTCGTGTGCGCCACCTCAAAAGAGTTACTTGCAATCGTAGTTCAGGATAGCCACCGAGTCAAAGCTGGCTTGCTGCAGTCAACTCACCACCCCCTTTGTTGATACCGATGCATATGTAGATAGTTCTGATGTAAGTCTTGCTGGGTACATTTGTACTCACATTTGCCTATTTTATGTTTTGCAGAGAGACTTCAGTCTCGCTAGTAGTTCCGCGTGAACTTCGGCGTTTAGCTTGTTACCTCAGCTACGATCTTGTGCCCTCGGCAGGGTCTGGTAGATAGTCGGCTTCTCAGCCTTTTTCATTTGTAGATGTCTGTACTCAGACATGTTAAGCTTCCGCTTGTGCTTTGACTTGTATGCTCCGAATGTTGGGTCATGAGAACCATGTTTGTAATATCTCGCTCCTCGGAGCCTATTGAATTAGATACTTGAGTTGTAGAGTCATGTTGTGATGCCATGTTGTATTTGCACATATCGAGCATATTGTGTGTATGTTATTGAAATGCTTGGTATGTGTGGGACTATCTAGTTGTTTATCCTTGGTAGCCTCTCTTACCGGGAAATGTCTCCTAGTGCTTCCACTGAGCCTTGGTAGCTTGCTACTCCTCCGGAACACTTAGGCTGGCCGGCATGTGTCCTTCTTCATTCTTGTGTCTGTCCCTTCAGGGAAATGTCACGCGCGGTGTCTTACGGAGTCCTGTTAGCCTGCTACAGTCCGGTTTACCAGAGTCCTGCTAGCCCAGTTGCTACAGCCCGGATTCACTCGCTGATGACCGACACGTTTGTTGCTGGGTCATGTATGCCTGTCCCTGTAAGTTAGTGCCACTTTGGGTTCACGACTAGCCATGTTAGCTCGGGCTCCTTGTCATATGGATGCTAGCGACACTATCATATACGTGTGCCAAAAGGCGCAAACGGTCCCGGTCAAGGTAAGGCGACACCCGTGGGAATACCGTGCGTGAGGCCGCAAAGTGATATGAGGTGTTACATGCTTGATCGGTGTGGCTTGAGTCGGGGTCCTGACAAAAAGATTCACAAAGAAGCTCTAAATAAAGCAAAAAACAACTCGGAAACAAAAGAAAATAAATAAAGCAGAAGAAACAGAAGAAAATGAAAAAAAATCCCGCCTACTAAACCGCCACGACGTGCATACGACTAGAAACCCAACCTCTAGTTGGGCCAGGATGCAGGACCGTATGGCCCAGTAGGCCCAACAGGGCAGCCGAGGTTCATTAGGCCACAAGGGCCTGCGTAGAGAGGAGCTCGACACGGTAGCCGCGGCGGGGCTTATAAACTGGTGCGAGCTCATCTCAACTAGCGAGGTGGGACTAAACATTGAACATGGGAAGCACAGGCCTTTAGTCCCGGTTGGTGGCTCCAACCGCGACTAAAGGGAGGTCTTTAGTCGCAGTTGGAGCCACCAACCAGGACTAAAGGCCTGGCTTCCCGCCGCTTGGCCTGGCCAAAATTGACCTTTAGTCCCGGTTGGTGGCTCCAATCGGGACTAAAGGTCCCTCCTATATAAGCAACACTTGAAATGTTTTTCACTTTCCCTCTGCTTCTTCGTCTCTTCGACCACTACATACAGAGGAGATCGCCGCTCACGCCGTCGCCGCCCACGTCGTCGCCGCTGCCGACGCACCGCCCGGCCACGCCGTCGCGGCCCCGTCTTGCCGCTCCTCCTCGACCTCGCGCGCCGTCGCTGTCACCTCGCCAACGACTCGCCTCACCTTGCCGGCCGTCGCCCCGCTGTGAGCCCCTGCCGCCATGGCCGCCCCTCCCAACGAGCCCGCACACACACACATTCTTATTTTCTGTTTTTTTGTTTTTAAGTTTTTTATACTTTTAGTTATAGAAATGTTAGATAGATGAATGTTAGATATATATAAATGTTAGATGAATGTTTTGTATTTTCTATACTTTTAGTTATATAGAAATGTTAGATATATATAAATGTTAGATGAATGTTTTGTATTTTTTTTGTTTTTAAGTTTTTTATACTTTTAGTTATAGAAATGTTAGATAGATGAATGTTAGATATATATAAATGTTAGATGAATGTTTTGTATTTTCTATACTTTTAGTTATATGGAAATGTTAGATATATATAAATGTTAGATGAATGTTTTTTTTGATCCAATATATATAGATGCAAGAATTATGACATTTGAGAGGAATTTTGACACTTGAGAGGAATCTTGACATAGATGCAAGAATTTTGACATTTTTTGAACATATGATCCAATGTATAAAAGTTAGATATATAAGAATTTTGAAATGTTAGATATATAAAAGTTGAGGAATTTTGACATTTAAGAGGAAGCTTGACATAGAAATGTTAGATATATAGGAATCTTGACATAGATGTAAGAATTTTGACATTTGAGAGGAATTTTGACATTTGAGAGGAAGCTTGACATAGAAATGTTAGATATATAAGAATTTTGAAATGTTAGATATATAAAAGTTGAGGAATTTTGACATTTGATCCAATGTATAGCAATTAGTATTTGCAAAAAGTTGCATATTTTAATGTTGTATTTGCAAAAGTTTGTTATGTATTTGCAATTAATTAGTATATGTATTCGGGATTTATCAAGAATGCCCCCATTATGGATGTGCACAAGTTGATCCAATTTTTTTCTGATCTCATCTACGTATCCTTCTATATGTCATGTTGTCTTGTATATGTCAAAGTATTAAAGAAATCCATGGCTTCATCATTAGCCGGAAGTAACAGGCGCATGATGGTACGAAGCTCTCGAAAGTTGTTTTGGAACGGAGTCCCGGATAGGATAATTCGCTTTTTGGTACAAAGTTCAGCAAAGGCCTTCCAAATAGCGATATTTGGAAGGCGTTTGCTGAACTTCGTAAAAGTTTAATTATCCTATCAGAACTCCGCTCCAAAACAACTTTGAGAGCTTCATACCATCATGCTCAAGCATTCCGGCTAATGATGAAGCCATGCTTTTCTTGAATCCTTTGACACTAGACAACATGACATATAGAAGGGTAGATGAGATCAGGAAAAATATGGACCATTTTCTGCACATCCAGAATGGCGCCATTTTGTTAAATCCCTTAAAGGTTAAGAGAATCCGTTATGAAATCACAATCCAAGCATTTAAAAAATGTTACATCTGCATAGAATTTGTTCTCGACGTCAACGATGCCCGGCCCGCATCCTCATCATCGACCTGTTCGTGACGACATCCTGCTTCAGAGGCGCCATGTCTGGGACTGGGCTCCACCGAGCTGGCACTCGGAGGTGCTACCTTCAGGGGCGCGCATCTTGGTGAGGAACTCGGGTCCCGTCGTCGACCCGAAGCTTCTTTGGTGGCGGGCGCGTGGGCCACATTCAGTGCAAAGGCTGGTGTCCCCCGTGGAGGTGGTACGTCCCCGTGTCAGGGAGGAGGACGAGAACGTCTGTCGCTACATGGTTGCATTGGACGTCAGGTTCTCCAATACCTGGCAGGTTCTTCAGGGATCTCACCCGAGCTATGATCCTGTGATGGTTCCTTCTCTTTGGGTGTCCACCGCGAGTGAACTAGATTATTCAATAGTATTCGATCTATATTAGCTAGTGATGTATTCGAGATAATATTTGAGACGGTGTATTTGAGATTATATTATTCGATAATATTCGAGACGATGTATTCGAGATTATATTCGATGATGCATATTAATTATCTGGATTATTCGAGATGCATATTATCTACTATGATTCAGTTTTTCCTTATTGATTGCATGCATGCATTCTAATTTGAATACTAAATTGTTTTATCTTTTTACTAGATTAGTTAAATAAAAGCTATGGACAATAACGGCAGAGAAGGAGAAGAGACTCTGTTCGACATCATACGCTCCCCGAGCCTAGATGATAATGAAGAAGATGACGGCTCGCAATATCTGAACCCTACCGGTGAGGGTATGATATTTGATGAAAACGAACAAATAGATGAAGTCCAGAACTTCGATGACGAAGGAAATGTTGTTCTTGAAATAACAAAGACCGGCGAGGTATATTTATATAAGCAGGCATCTGGTGATCATCACATGTTTTAATTGATTTGTATATATATTAACGAATCAATCTTTCTTCTTTTAGCCCTTCGGATCGAGCAAATCTTCTACAGGCAGCAGGACAGTTCGAGGCCCGGCCAAAAAGTTGAAGGATGGCGTAAAGTACAACATCGATGCCATCAAACCTAATGGTGAACCACGCAAACCTAAGAAGAATGCGAACAAGTTCATTCGTCAATGCCGAGTTATTGTCAAGGACCAAATCCTGATCTCCATTCAAGAATGGAAAAAGCCAGCAAAGGATAATCCAGATGTTACTATTATTAACCAAAGAGTAAAGGATCGACTCTAGGAATCTCTCCTATCACATTTCACCGTACCAGATCATTTCACAGATGCATATGTGGAGGAAGTCAAGAATGCTGCTCTTAGAAAGACGGCGATAGCATTCAACAACCACAAGAAAAGTATATGGGTCGTTTACGTCAATGCAGGAAAGAAGACTCCAGAATTCAAGCGAACACTGGAGAAGGCAAGAGATCACTGGGACGCTTTCATGAAATTCAAGGAATCGGAAGTAGCTCAGGAACGGTCGAGAATAAACAAGATTAATGCCACGAAAAAGCAGTGGCCCCATAAGCTGGGGTCAGGTGGCTACGAGGTGGCCTGGCCTAAGTGGGATCTCGCTGAGCAACAGATGATGGATGCAGGGGTCACTCCAGTTACATTGACCTGGCCCCCCAGGTCCAGGACTTGGTTCTATGCGCATGGGGGGGCGTTGAACCCAAAGACAGACGAGGTTTTGGAGCGGGCAAGTCTTAAAGGAGCCGACCTTAGTTTACTTGTTGCAATAGAAGATGCTTGAACGGGGGGTTTCACGCCCAACAGAGAGAACAACGAGCTTACGCGCGCCCTGAAGAATCCTGAACAACTGGAAAGAACACGAGGCAAAGGCGTTGTTCCGTGGTTTGAGAGGTTTGCAGACTGGAACACCGACTACAGAAGCAGTGCGAGAAACAAGAAGCAGGAGGAGCAGAAGAGGAAGCTGGAGGAGGAGTAGAGGAAGCAGGAAGCAGACCGCCTTCAAGGCCTAGAATCAAGGCACCCGGAGTTGGCACTCGCTTTCCAACGGCAACAGTAGCAGATCGACTCACTTAGCCAGGAAAGGGGGTCTCTGCAGCGGCAGCAGTTAGCGGTTCCAGCATTTTATGGCACCGTCCCATCCATGCCGAGAAGCACGTGGGTTCCGCCTCGCGCGATGATGCACTGCTGGATAGACACCCTGTGGATGATATCATAGATACGACAACTTGTGAGCTACACTTTAAAATGAAGAACATATCCATGAAGGTGGCGGACGGCGTTTCTTATACAAATCCGCCTGAAGCAACCTTCCATTGCAATCCGATTCCAGGTGGCTATGCTCGTGTCGGGGTTGATGAAGTGGTGGCACAATATTCGGGGCTAGAGCTTGACATTCCTAGAGGTGACGACGAGCGCACACTGGGAGAGGCCATACATCATATCATTCTATGGAGAAAGGATTGCATCGTCTTTCCAAGGCCACCGACACCGTGTTAGCCGGCTCCTCCTCCAAGTCTGCCATCGCGTCAGCAGACTCCCGCTCCTTCAAGTCAGCCACCGCGTCAGCAGACTCCTGCTCCTCCAAGTCCGCCACCGCGTCAGGCCACTCCTCCTCCTCCAAGTTTGGCACCACGTCAGCCGACTCCTCCTCCTCCAAGTCCGGCATCATGTCAGTCGACTCCTCCTCCAAGTCAGGCACGGCGTCAGCCGTCTCCACCGCCTCAGCGGGCTCCGCCGCCTAAGCAATGGAAGAGGCGCCATGACGGCGGCTAGCGGTACAACATGAGGCAAGAAATACAAATATGGTCGAAGCCTCAAGCCTCTTCCGAGGTTGCCTTATGACCTGACTGATGTGGAAAACGAAGCCGAAGTGAGGGCCCAATTGAAGGCCCATTTTGGACCGAAACCGCCCCTGCCGCCAGAGGAGAAAGTACCTGAGCATGTCATTGACCACTTTATTCGTATGGTTGAACCACCAGCTCCCAAGCATAGGGACTCAGACTATGAGCGCCAAATCAAGAAGTCATATCAAGCACAAAAAAAGGAGTCGAGCTCGAGCTCGAGCCAAGAAGCTGCCAAAAAAGCGGGAAAACGGTTCCTGAGTTGGGAGAACAGGCGGTGTAGTCGATTCCCCCACTCATTACCAACACATGTGAGTACCGGCGCCGATCAGCTGGTAATAACCGACGATCATAGAAGTATAGCTGAAGAGGCCGGTGTCATGGTTTATCAACTCCTAGAGATCGAGCCCATGGAAACGTTTAAAGAGGAGGAACTAAAATGGAAATATGTTCGCGGCGAACCTATGGTCAAGCCTGAGGAGATCAAGCGTCTATCAACGAGAATGTATGAATTGTGGCAATGGTACATGAGAGAAGTAAAGACCACCGATAAAGAGTCCCTCATGGTGAAAGTCATAGAAGAGCATTACTACCATGCAAAAGATCTGTGGGTTGAGTTTCAAGAAATGTTTCAGTTATTCAATCAAGACGCACTCGACAAATCTGTCGTCAGTTGCTATTGTCTGTAAGTGGTTTCTTTCTGTAATTAATTTAAGTCTCTAGCTAGATGTAGTGCTCGTTCATTACCTGTAATTATCATCACTATGTTCTTTTCTGTGGTATTATGCAGAATGAAGATCTATGAAATGAAAAAAGCTAGACGCTATGGCAATGGGTTATTGACCCAAATACCATTAATCAAGAGCCATGGTCACGCGAATATGATCGACCATACACAGAGAAAAGCTTGCTAGAGTTCATGAAGCGACTAAATACCCAACCAGAAATACTACTTCCTTACAACTTCGGGTGAGTGACAATGTCTTGTACTACAGATTCTGTTTTTGCTTACTAGATGTTAATAAGGTGTAGTTGATGAGTTATGCACATGCCCGCTTAATTATACAAACGTCTGTGCATGCAGTTTCCACTGGATCTTGTTAATCATTGAAGTTGACAAGGGAAAAGTTCAAGTACTTGCCTCACTATGGAAAAATACTAATGAATACTCAATCGTGAAGGGGATGGTCGACAGGTAATTTCAATCATTATCGCACTATGTCGGCCTCTTTAGTTCATTTCCTGATATCAACTAACTAATAACTCCTTTATTCATTTTCTTTGTTCATTTCCTGATATCAACTGACTAATAACTCCTTTATTCATTTTCTTTGCCGGCGGGCAGGGCTTGGGAAAAATTCATCAAACAGGTTAAAGGCGCATGGAAACAAAAGCTGACATGGGTGCGACCCAAGGTAATTAATTAAGTAGCTAGAACTAGCTAGCTACCATCTCTTTAATTCTAGTTTTAATACCATTATCATGCTTGATCAATTATTATCTGATTGAATTTTATTCTCGTAAAGACCATGAGGCAGGCGCCGGGGACTAATTTATGTGCATACTATGTTTGAGAGAACATTCGCATGATGACGTCTGAAAGGTCCAGCAGTGATAGACAAATTTGGGTACGTTTGCCAGAACACTATTCACAATTCTTTTTATCATGATCTAATATATACACACACAACTAATACATTCATATTGATCTTCTTCTTTTAAAGATGTCGGAGAGGCGGGATTAGCTCCTACCAGAGGACTGCTTATGAGCAATTAAAGAGGAAATAGCGAGATTTTTGCTCGACCAGGTCATAAATCCCAAAGGAGAATACCATTACACTGTACCTAGATCGACCTAATTCCTCCATGTAATGATCTGTAAATTGTAGAAGAAATTGTATATACCAAATTGTATATATGTGTGTGTGTGTGTGTGAATACGAGAAATTCTATTTATATATATGCATAACATGTACAATATGTAGTAGCGTAAAATATGTTTGAAATGAAAAGGAATTAAATGGAAAACATAAAATTAAAAGGAAAAATAAACCATAAACCCATAAACCCCTAAACCTTTTAGGCCCCCAGCCCCCGGCGCGGGCTCGTGCCACATGATGGGCCTTTGGTCCCGATTTGTGACAAATTGGCACTAAAGAGGGGGTATCTTTAGTCCCCATCATTTAATGCCGGTTGCAGAACCTACACTAAAGGTCCCTACGAACCGGGACAATAGCCCGATTCCGCACTAGTGAATGATCCAAAGAGGATGTTGCCTCCTCTCGAATATAAAGTTTTTCCTGTTGGGATCACATAGTTGTAAATGATGTGTCTTTCCTAAATGAAATGGTCACCGCTACTAAAATCAATGTTGATGGTTGATGCACCCAATTTATTGGAAATCCTTTTATGTTACACAACTGATTTATGGAACCTAGGTACACTAGAACCCACTTAGCAAAAAAAATTGAAAAACTTGTAAGTTCTGATTTTTTTTTTATGAAAACAATCAGGGATGTACTAGATAGCTACGTATTCCATAGAAACTTATCCATATAAATGTTCACAAAATGGTATGACCATGTGCGACCTAGCTGAAAATGAGAAATGGGATATCTTTGTAGCACAGTTTTTAAACTTAAAATATAACATTCCCATTTTCTCATTTTCGTGCAGGTTGCAAATGATCATATTATTTTATGAAAATTTACATGTATAGGATTTGAGTGAGATTCTAATCAATATTTATAGACATCACTTTTTTTAACCTTTTTTAAGAGAATTGACTGTCGAGGAAACTTTGAAAAAGAGCACTGTGCAGACCCTTTTTGTTGTTGACACGAGCTCCTCGGATGTCATTTGACCACAAACATTTGGACGCTCCTAGCGCAACAAGGATGTTGGATGCCTAAATATTTCAGTTTTTTCTATAAAAAAGGCACTTTTGTTTTTAAATTTACTATTCAGCGAGAGTAGATGAGCCTAGGGTCATCTCTGACACTAATTGTGGCCCATTTAGCAGTGGCAAGGGCGATGCCACACTACTGCCTACATTGAGCGCCATAGCTATTTCTCGCCCTGATGGAGAGATAACTTCGCCACGGCAACTATATCTCGCTTCACGAAGAGTTTCTTCTGTCTCGCTGAAGCATTTTCCCCTGTGATGCAGCAATTGGGCCAGCCCATTTTTGTCTTTTTATCCACATTAGATTTCTCAATCGAGTTCGCTCGCTACACTTCGTTCGCTGTTTGCAGGTTTTTTTTTTTTGTTTTTTACGGTTCTTCTTTGTGTCCTCACTAATTTCTCCGTTTTTAATTACCCCTTGCCCTCCCACGGTACCCTTATTTCTATCCAAAAAAAGGAAGAGCGTGCCAAGAAATGTTTTTTCTTCGTTTCATCTTGGTTTTCAAATACTTGATCAACATTTTTCAAATAAACTTTATTTTAATACCTGGTCAACGGTATTTTCTATACACATTTTAACATTTTTCAAATTCTTGATCATGTTCAAATACAAGATTAACATATTTTAAATACATAGTCAACATCTTTCTATACACATTTGCAAACGCTTGATTTATATTTTTCAAATACAAGATTAGCCTTTCTTTAATACATGGTCAACATTTTTTCTCGACACATTTCACATTTTTCAAAATTCCCGATTAATATTTTATCAAATTCAAGATTAAGATTTTTTAATACATGTTCAAAAAAATCTGTACACATTTAATAGTTTTCAAATGCTCGTTTAACATTATTTTCAAATTCTTATTTAATATTTTGCAAATACATGATCAACTTTTTTCACACACATTATATATTTTTTCGTATACATTTTTCGTATTCACGGGATTTCTTTTCTATACACACATAACATTTTTCAAAAACTTGGTTAACATTTGTTTCACATGTTTATTAAATAGTTGATAATTTTTTTTCACACAGATTGTATATTGTTTCATATCCATTTTTGGTATACGCAAGATACATTTTTTCAATACACATTTAACATTTTTCAAATGCTTGCTTAACATTTTCCAAACGTTTTATGCAAAGTGTTTTTTGTAAAACATTTTATATAGAATATTTGGAAGTACAAACAAAGTAAAAAAAAAGGAACGCAAAATAAATGAAAAAACGAAGTTGTGGCCTCCAGCGCACCTGAGCCGGCCCGTCTCGCGCTGCCCTTGACGCGAGGGTTCCCTAGGTCTCGATATAACCAAGACGAGAGCTCCTATAGGGGACCCATGCACCCCCGTATCATGGGCCGGCCCAAGAAGAAGACAAGCAATCAACTAGTTTCCCACGTTTGCTCGATCATGTTAACAGGTCCAGTCGACCAGTCAATGGGTCAACCATTGAATTTTGCAAAGTGAGAATAATGAGAAAAAATAGCGAAAAAATCATGAATTCAAAAAAAATCATGGAATTAAAAAAAAGGCAAACTACAAAAAGTTAATAGATTTGACAAAAAAGAGCATTGAATTAGAAACAAGTCCATCTAATTTGTAAGAAAGTTCACAAAACTCTAATAAAGTTCATCAGATTTCAAAATAATTTCATGAAATTCGAAAGAAAAATCATTGAATAGGATTTTTTTCGTCAAACCTTAAAAAATTCATCGAATTTGAAAATTTAATCATCATAATTGAAAAAAGGCGTCGAGTTGAAAAAAAAAGTTCACCAAAATTGGTAAACTCCGTGTAATTTCCAAAATTAAAAAAAGAAATGAAGAAAAATAAAATAAAAATTTAAAGGAGGAAAAATAAAGAATAGAACAAAAAAATGATCCAGAAAAAACCACAGCAAAATATGAAAAATGAGAGAAAAATGGCCAGGGTGCTTCCACAAGCTTCTCAAAACCGGAGCAGAATTCACACTGCGCTCTAGAAATAGGCGGGCGCATCTCCTGCGATGTGCGTGGGAGGGGATGTGCGCCATTTGGGATTAGCGTTGTAGCGCTGAGGGGGGAGCCCCTAGCTGAGGCTCGTGGGTGTCAAAAATATGAGCTTCCGCACAGGGCGCAATCTGAATGGACCGGCCCATTCCATGGTGTCGCAGCGAGGCAGTACTAAAAATCCCAAAAAACTACGTTGTGTCAAGGATTCAAACTCACAATCCTACGACAGATTGCTAGCGATCCTTACCAGTTGATACACATTGAATCTTTTTCGGATCTACGCTGAACAATTTGAAAAAACATACTGAACCTCTTGGTGATATACGCCGAACAATTTGAAAATACACACTCAACATTTTTGTGATATTCACTAAATAATTCGAAAATAAACATTGAACATGTTGTAATATACACTGAACATTTTTTAAATACACACTGAATATTTTATTAATGTGCGGTAAAACTTAAATATATGATGAACATTTTTGTAATACACGGTGAGCTCTTATATAATACACAAAAATAGAAGAAATAAAAAAATAAGCAGGAGAAACACAAATTGTTTATCATGCTAAAGTATTAATGCAAAAATACATGATAAAACATTTCCTTAAATTATTAATGGACAAAAAAGGAAAAAAAGAAAGAGAAAGATAAAACCACAACGAGAAATAAACAGAAAGAACATGAAAGAACCAGAAAGGTAAAACAAAACAAAAATGCAATAGAAGAAACCGCAACAAAACCACTAAAAACCTGACAGAACATTGAGAAAATCGAAAGCAAAAAACCACAGAAGAAAAAAAACACAGGAAACAGCGCAGGAAACAACAGCGGAAGAACAAAACTTGAATCGCGTACATGAGCCGGCCGAACCGGACGCTCGGCTCAGCGAAGGCTCAAAGTCCTGACGCAATGAGCGTCAAATATGGTCTGCCAGCTGAGGCCACCATAACCGCTCCAAAAAAAAAGCTGAGGGCGTTGTATAGGAGGCATTTCGATTTGGATTTCAAATAAGAAAGATAGAAAAAGACTCCTGCGCCCAAATGGCAAGCGGGACATAGGGGACCCAACTGCCTGGATTGAGTGCCACAACTATTTCTCGCCAGAAGTAACTTGTAATCGCCTCTTGGCACGATTGAGGTTCCAGCCCAGTACTGTAACGGCTCTGTGTCAGCCAATTATCTTTTGCTCAAAAAAAAACTAGCCTTTTATCTTTTCTTCTTTCTGATTTTTCTGACTGGTTATCACTACTTGCACTCCTTTTCTTTGCCTTTTTTTTCTTTTTTCTCATTTAGTTATTATTATAATTTTTTATTTTCAGTTTTTTCCAACACAAGTCTAATTCGTTTATACACGTTGTATATTTTCCGTATGTACCAAGAACTTTGTATACACAATTAAATTTTCTTAAATACATAAATAAAACATTTTTAGGATATATGTTTAATCATCTACTTTTTTCAAACACATTGTATGCTTCTCGTAATCATTTAAAACATTTTTCTACACGTTTGAAAAATATCAAATACATCATTAATATTTTCTTAAAATACATGTTTTTGAACTTTTTTTATGTGTGCTAAATGTTTTTCAAATATACATTGAAACATTTTTGTTCAATGATATGAAACCTTTTCCTAAACAATTTGAATATTGTGTCACATTGTAAATAATATTTTTCCAAATGTCACAAGAATTATTTTGAAATGCGTGAACATTTTTTAAGTTTGATCTACCTTTTTCGAAAGGTATAAAACTTTTTCTTGAATTACGCAAATATGTTTTTTTTATTTTATAAACATTTTTTAAATATCTCATCTACAATTTTGAGTGGGCATTTTTAAAATGTTGTGAACATTCATTTTAATAGTAGAAAAAAATTACACCATGTTACCATTTTATAAATTCATGGTTTTTATATTTTTGTAGCAAATTTAATATCTTGGAGTATATGTATTTAGAATATTTATTTTGAAAATATGAAAAAAAATGAACTAAGCCACTTGGGTCGACCCAGTTGTGGGAGGGCGCCTTGAGACGACCTCCTCTGATCTCGCAACACGCAATACGTACTTGTTCCCTGGATTGAGCGACCTAGTATAGGAGCGACAATGCTACACGCACGGGCTGGATTTTACGGACTCAACGGGTTGTGCTTATGTGGCAGTTTTTAATTTGAGATTCGAAGGGAGGCGGGGCCCACCCCATGAAAATCGGCGCGGGGGGGGGGGGGGCGGGGGGTGTTCTGTGCGTCTATGATTATTTGTATAGGAGGGGAGGTCCTATATGTCGCTTGCTGCGTCGAATTGTTGAGCGAATGCACATAGGGCGCCCCGCCTGGGCCACCGACTAGTATGTAGGGCGCTTGCGTGTAGCGTCCCTGGTTTTTCGGTAGTGACTCGGGTTCTTGTTGTGACCCTGTTTTCTTGTAGCTACTCTTTTTTTTTCCTATAGTGACATTGTTGTGAGCTGATTTTTTTTTCTGAAGAGCGCCGGTTTTCCTATACGAAACGTTCATTTCCTGTAGCGACATTGTACCTCACCGAATTTTCTTGTAGCAGCACTATTGTGAGAAGGTTCCTGTAGCGACCCCACACTACAACGGCTTACTGTATAACAAGCGGTTCAAAAAGTTGTGAAATATGGGGAAAATAATGAAAGTGCCAACATTTTCAAGTTTGTGAGCATTTTATGAAAACATGAGCAATTTTTTAATATGTTGATCAAATTTAATATTTTTTTTAAACAAACAATTTAGAAATACCGGTGTATTTAGAACCACGGGTATGGGACAAACACGGAATCAAGCTTGCTGTCCAAGGTGTAATGATATGACGAGGAATATCGACGTAAGCTTAGCTCATCGTCGAAAATTATGCTCCGGGAAGGACCAGGTAGCACGGTTAAAATTTAGCACGATAATGATATAGCCAATCGGGCTAGGAATGACTTGAAGGATTATTAAACTACTCAACAACAAAGTATCGGGAGTCTTGAATCTCGGTGTTGATTCGATTCATTAAATCGGTGTTCTAGGTTGACGACAACCCAGAACCCGTGGAGTGACTATGACAGGGGAAGGAACTACTTCATCAGAAATTCATAAGATGAAGTGCAATGAGTTGCTATCCTCGAGATACCAGGGGGTGATACTCGAAGGTAGAACAAGATAAAGGTTGGGCAGGTGTACTGATCTGCAAAAGGCAAGTACTTTAACTTGTCCGAGAAATAGAATCAAAGGGGAACAATCATGGTCGGAACCACGGTTGCAAAGGATCAATTCACATGTACGGATGATATTTATCAAGGAAATAGTTATTATTACAAGAAGCTTCCATGATAGGATCTACATCGTGTCCATGGGCATGAACACAAAGTTCAAGGTCGACTCCCACTTCTCTAACGCATAACCTTTCATTCACTTCTACGCCTTCGTCAAGTGGTATGTAGAAATTTCATCCGGCATAACACCGGTGAGAGTATGACCCGTAGAAGTTCCCGGGTTCACAGAGATTAGGGAAGGCATTGGTTCGACCCATTGGGGCATCTTAGGAACATATGCTACAAACTTCCAGGGTGAATAACACAAGCTCGAAAGCAGAGCAAGGTTGAAAAAGGGAGAGGATACAATTTACCAAAGGCATTATGTATCGGAGAAAGAACTCACAAGGTGATTAATTATGAAGGACACTATCGGATAATAATCCAACAGTGGATATGGCGATCCACAACGGGGCTGATGTGAGTATCGGTACTCAACCAGAAGAAGAAGAAGAAGAATGCAAGGAGATCAGAAGATAGAAACAACTGACTAATTCAAAGCTTAATTGCAAAGGAATTATGAATTCCAAGTCAAGGGATCAGAAGCAATGCTCTGATTAGGGATGGATAAGTTGAATAGCCTTAGGGTACAATCAGCGACAATTGGATTGGTCGAGAACCAATTCCAGTTAAAAGAATGGCAGCTCGGTAGGAAAGGTAATTTATAAGGATCAATGATGATTGCATGTATTCGCAATCATATTGGGTCAATGTAATGAAAATGATAATGACAAGGAATGGCAAGAAGACTACGAGACTTACGGATTAACCATAATGCAAGCAAGCAAGAATTTCAAGAGCCAAAGGCTCCAGAGGATTTTCGAAGATCGAATAGTATTTTGAAGACTTTTGTGAAACACATGAACAACTGGGGATGAGCGGATACTCGGCAAGTGCGAGGATTTATTTGAAGGGGTATTCGTGTGGCAAAGAACTGCTAGGCAGTAGGCACAACGTATTCTCGAAACAGTAGAGAAAACTTCGGGGTATCTTGTAATAACAAGATCAATGGAATGAATGGCAAGTGTAAGTGGTTATCCATAAGGATGTATCGGTGGTCGGGAATAGCAAAAGTGATGGGCACAAAGTCTCGAGAGAATATCAAAGAGTATCTCGAAATCTTACAGTGCGATCGATGATCATCTGGATTGAAGGGCCTCTCCGAAAGAAAGTATTTTCGAGAACCTAAAGTTAGATTTTAGTAAAAATCGTTTAACCCGAATAGAAGAGAGTTCAGAATCCCAGAGTAAAGGTCGGGGAGTAAAAGATCCTAGTACCACCCAATGGTGACGTGGGCCCGTAAGGCACACAGCCATTTTAGGAAAAGTTTTTTCAATGACTAGACTCGACTTCGGCCAAGGAGTTGGAAAGGGGGATTCCTACAGGAAGTTGGCTCTGATACCAACTTGTGACGCCCCCGATTCAATCGTACGCTAACCATGCACGCAAATGTGTACGATCGAGATCAGAGACTCACGGGAAGATATCACAACACAACTCTAAAACATAAATAAGTCATACAAGCATCATAATACAAGCCAGGGGCCTCGAGGGCTCGAATACAAGTGCTCGATCATAGATGAGTCAGCGGAAGCAACAATATCTCGAGTACGGACATAAGTTAAACAAGTTTGCCTTAAGAAGGCTAGCACAAACCGGGATACAGATCAAAGAGGCGCAGGCCTCCTGCACAGGATCCTCCTAACTACTCCCCGGTCGCCGCCGGGCTGCACGTAGTAGTAGGCACCTCCGGTGTAGTAGTCATCATCGACGGTGGCGTCGGCTCGGCTCCATCGTGCAGTCGCAAAGAACCGGGTAAAGAAAGGGGAAAAGGGGAACAAGGCAACCGTGAGTACTCATCCAAAGTACTACGCAAGCAAGAGCTACACTACATATGCATGGATATATGTGTAAAGGGCCATATCGGTGGACCGAATCGCAGAATGCCGTAATAAGAGGGGATAGCTAATCTGTCAAGACTACGCTCGCAGCCTCCGTCTTGCAACATGTAGAAGAGAGCAGGCTGAAGTCCTCCAAGTAGCATCGCATAGCAATAATCCTAACCGGCGATCCCCTCCTTGTAACCCTGAGAGAGAGCGACCACCGGGTTGTATCTGGCACTTGGAAGGGTGTGTTTTATTAAGTATCCGGTTCTAGTTGTCATAAGGTCAAGGTACAACTCCAAGTCGTCCTGTTACCGAAGATCACGGCTATACGAATAGATTAACTTCCCTGCAGGGGTGCACCACATTACCCGACACGCTCGATCCCATTTGGCCGGACACACTATTATGGGTCATGCCCGGCCGCGGAAGATCAACACGTCGCAGCCCCACCTAGGCATAACAGAAAGGTCAGCACGCCGTTCTAAACCTAAGCGCACAGGGGTCTGGGCCCATCGCCCTTAGCACACCTCAAGACGTTGTGAGGGCGGCCGGAAGCGCACCTAGCCTAGTGGCGTTCAGCCCAATCCGCGCGCGCCGCCAGCCGACGCCACTTAAATGCTTCTACCGATACCACGACGCTGGTTGCCCATATCTTGTCCCACGTGGCGGTTAGTGCGTATAAGGTCAACGACCCAACTCAGATCAAATACCAAGATCTCGTTAAGCGTGTTAAGTATCCATGAACGCCCGAGTGGCCAGGCCCACCTCTCTCCTAGGCGGTCTCCACCTGCCCTGTCGCTCCGCCACAAAGATCCACTCGCGGGTGCTCCTACGAGCCGACCCGTCTTTAGTCACCACATGTATCATGTATAAGTATAAGTATATACCCGTGATCACCTCCCGAGTGATCACGGCCCGATAGTATAGCATAGCAGACGGACAAGAATGTAGGGCCACAGATGGAATACTAGCATCCTATACTAAGAATGTAGGATTGCGGTGTAAAGGTATCAATGTAAGTAGCAAATACAGGCTATGCATCAGATAGGAATAACGGAAAGCAAGAATATGCTACACTACTCTAATGCAAGCGATAGAGTAGAATAGGCGATATCCGGTGATCAAAGGGGGCTTGCCTGGTTGCTCTGGCAAGAGAGAGGGGTCGCCAACTCCGTAGTTGAACTGGGCAGCAGCAGCGTCAGTCTCGGTGTCTAGTGGAAGAAGAGGGGGGGAGAAACAATGAATACAATGCAAACAGATGCATAACGATGCATGACAAGACAAGTAACGGTGCTAGGGGTGCCCAATCGCTGTAGTAGGTGATACCGACGAATGGGGAAAACATCCGGGAAAGTATTCCCGGTGTTTCGCGTTTTCGGACAGATGAACCGGAGGGGGAAATTTGCGTGTTTGCTATGTTAGGGATGTGTGGCGGACGAACGGGCTGCGTATTCGTATTCGTCTCATCGTTCTGAGCAACTTTCATGTAGAAAGTATTTTCATCCGAGTTACGGATTAAAAGATATTATTTTCTAAAGATTAAATCATTTTCTGATTCTAATTATTTATTTAAATCCAACATTATCCAAAACAGTGTTTGCTGATGTCATCATGACGTCAGCATGACGTCAGCAGTCAACAAAGGTGTTGACTGGTCAACTGACGTGTGGGTCCCGTGATCTCATCGATCGTTAACTAACCTAACAGATTAATTAACTAAACTAGGTGATTAGGTTAATCCAATCAGGATTAATTAAGTTAATTAATTCTTTAATTAATTAACTAATTAATATTTTAATTATTTTATTTATTTATATTTTTTTATTAAATCTCTTTTTTTTTAATTTTCGCTCGTGGGCGTGGGCCCTGCTTGTCATTGGCCCGTAGGGTTAACGGGCGACGGGCGCAAGTGTTCACGGCACAGCCCGGCCGGTTGGCCGAGTCAGCGAGGGTCAAGAATGGGTTCGTTGCCACCGCAATGAGCTGCAGCAGCTGGGAAGGGAAGGAAGCGGCGCGCATCCCGTGTGGTCGCGGATGGCATGGCGAATCCACCGGCTGACGGGCGCTGCGGGTGCAGGGGCGAGTGGCAAGGGAGCAGGGCGCACCGGAGGCGCAGGGGGGCGACGGAGGCGAAGGCCGGGCGAGGCGCTGGCATGCCGGAGCGCTGGACGGCGCGGCAGCCAAGGTGAACGAGCGAGGGGGAGAGAGGAGAGGTCGGGGCTCACAAGGGGGAGTAGGGAACGGGGCAGTGTGCTCGACGGAGTTCGGGGAGGTCCGACGAGGAAGATATGGCGAGGCGGCGGCAGTCCGGTGAGGGAGGTCCGGCGGCGCGACGAGTTCCGGCGGGATCTGACGAAGAGGAGGTCGAGGATGGAACGGCGACGAGGCAGTCGACGACGACGTGGCAGCTCCAGGGGGGAACGGGATCGGGGTGGTGGCGTCGGTGGTTCGGGGGCTCGGTTGCCCCGGTCTCGATCCAGATGGGGTGGGGAGAGGAGGAGCGAGGCGTGGGGGGGACCGGGTGCGAGTGGGGGGGGTGAACTGCTAGGGTTCGGTTGTCGACGGGCCATATAGGCCGGTTGCTTGGGCAGGGCGGTGGGTCATGGCCCAGTTGGCCAGGGGGGGTTCTATTTTTATGTTTTTTGTTTGTTTGGCCTTGTCCTTTTATCTATTTTTCCTTTCTAACTTAGCTTATATATATTTTAGTTTTATAATATACCGAGTCAACACCTAAATTAGTATCATTAATATAGGCCACAGCCAAACCTAGTATGATACCAAAACAAGTTAGTTTAATATTTTTATAATTTAAAAAGCAATTAAATTGTTATTTCAGCCAATGTTTTTATTTAGTTTAGGGCATTTACACATTTTGAAAAAGGTTGGTTCCAACACCAAAATAAGTTGGGGATTATTTGCCACATGATGAACATTTTAGTTTTCATGTTTGAGAATTTTTACCGTTTGGCTTTATTTTAAGTTTCAATTTCGAATCGATTTTGAACTAACACGAGATTAACAACAGTAACCATGGTGACATGGCATCATTAACGTGGGATTACTGTAGCCTAATTATCCGGGCGTCACAATTCTCTTCCACTACAAGAAATCTCGTCCCGAGATTTAAGAGGGGGAGTAAGGGGGAAAGATCTGGTTACGGATTTCTAACGGGTCTTGTCGATCTTGGTTGCTCTTCTCAAGAGGTCGATCCATTACGCTGAAGTCTTCATTCCTCCGCTTCAGTCATCATGATGAAGTTGTCGCCCTTTCTTTGGGAACTCTATCGCATTTACGAAAGGATAAGGGCAGCTCACTACGACATAATGCTTTTGAGGGAAACAAACCGGGTTAACCCATGAATGAGTATAAGATTATCTCTCGAGTTGAACATATGAAATACCTCGAGAGTAAGGTACGAAGGTACCGTAAGAGGCTCCAAGCGGATAGATAGGTGATCAAGCTCGAACCAGAGTGAGAAAGGGGTTCGAGTAGCGAGAGTAAGTATTGCCCCGATACCGTAATAGATCACCAGGAAGGTGGCCCGTGAATTACATACGAGGCCACGCGCGTGGTATAACTTTGGGAATAGGGGGTGTATAGGACAGTCAGGTTTCGATCATGTGGAACTGTGGGTTATGGGCCCACAATGTGGTTTTTTAATAGGAGCGGTGACATCTTGCACGGTCATGATAGCAAGGCATGTCGAGAGTACCATGTCGCTTATGTCGGCAACAACGTTGGTACCAAGGGCGAGGGACGAAGAGAACCATTTTCCCGCCGTTGCATCGAGGCGGACCAATAGGCAAAGTTCTCGGCCCATCGGTGGTTACCGAAATGTCACCAACAATAGTAATGTGGTCTTACCGGCAGAGTTGTACCACGAGGTGCTTACATAAGGTGAGAGTAATACCGCTTAGATTATATAGACCTCAAGAAAGGTTAAACCAACCAATGGAAAGGAAAATAAGATTATCAGATTAAACAGAACAATGGAAAGGAAAATGTGTTTAAACACATGTTTCAAGGGTATATCCTTCCCAAGGACAAGCAGAGCATGATATCCATGACATGATATAATGTAGAAAACTCTTTAGGTAGGGGAGAGAAATTTCATGACATTACCCATACAACGGTGTTTGCATAATTTAGCAGGAAACATTTAGCATTGGCATGGTCTTCAAGCAAAGACCAGACTTTGGATACACAAAGGATCCATCAAGGACAACTTATAGAATAAGTCTTACAATTTCCTCATGGAAGAATGGATAATCTTGCAGAAAAGGAAACTATAATAATAGGGCCTCCGCCGTGTGTGATAGGCACGACATCACCTTACCGGGTCACATAAAGACCATTGTTATAACTCTTGAAATATGTTCTAACCATCATATCCTAATCGAGATTCAGATCTGATCGGTGTCAAGATAACTCAGACTCGGGATGCCTGAGAAGAAAGGTGCAACACAAATTGTCGAGATGACATTGTAAGATTCTCGGGAAATGAACCATGGAAGCGAGTTCTGAAACCAGAGTTCATCATTAAACCAAGGAGATGATGAGGAAATGGCTGACGGACTCAACGATAATTCTACGAGGCATCCAAAAAGATGCATCTCCTCAATATGTGGATAAGGAGATAGCATTTGTCAGATCAAATGATAATGAAGCATGTTTGAGGAAAACATACACAATTAAACATTGGTTGAAAGGTGCGCCCGAAATATGGGTTGGGCTGCACGACCAATGTCAGAATGGTGATTCAATAATCAATAGTCTAAGAATGAATGGCCTACCATTAACTTCAAGGCAATAGGGTTGCTAGAAAGGCAGAATCCAAATAGCACTGCTCACTTGTGGGTACCGGTTGGAATCAACACGAGGATCAAGAAAGAATGGTGATGGTGAGAAGTATCATTATAGCAAGAATTCTGAAGAGGTGGAGCAATCCTCACAACATTCTTGACATCAAAGATGGTAATACTCCGCGGTAGAATCATAACATAAGTAGGATAGAAAGGAATTCAAGGTATAACACAAAACACAGACAAGTTTGTGTTGGAGGGAAGGCAGTAGAGTGGTCGATGATAACACAAATCATCGAGGGCAAGGATGGTCTTTCTCAACATAAATTCAATTGATATCTTGGAAGAGCTCGGAATGCTGATGATGATAACGACATAGCAGTCAAGAGATTTCAAGATGTAATCGATCAGCGATGACATCAAGTCAAAGGAATGATGAAGCAAAAGGTTATTGGAACCACGGGTATGGGACAAACACGGAATCAAGCTTGCTGTCCAAGGTGTAATGATATGACGAGGAATATCGACGTAAGCTTAGCTCATCGTCGAAAATTATGCTCCGGGAAGGACCAGGTAGCACGGTTAAAATTTAGCACGATAATGATATAGCCAATCAGGCTAGGAATGACTTGAAGGATTATTAAACTACTCAACAACAAAGTACTGGGAGTACTGAATCTCAGTGTTGATTCGATTCACAAATCGGTGTTCTAGGTTGACGACAACCCGTAACCCGTGGAGTGACTATGACAGGGGAAGGAACTACTTCATCAGAAATTCATAAGATGAAGTGCAATGAGTTGCTATCCTCGAGATACCAGGGGGTGATACTCGAAGGTAGAACAAGATAAAGGTTGGGCAGGTGTACTGATCTGCAAAAGGCAAGTACTTTAACTTGTCCGAGAAATAGAATCAAAGGGGAACAATCATGGTCGGAACCACGGTTGCAAAGGATCAATTCACATGTACCAGATGATATTTATCAAGGAAATAGTTATTATTACAAGAAGCTTCCATGATAGGATCTACATCGTGTCCATGGGCATGAACACAAAGTTCAAGGTCGACTCCCACTTCTCTAACGCATAACCTTTCATTCACTTCTCGCCTTCGTCGAAGTGGTAGTGTAGAAATTTCATCTGGCATAACACCAGTAGAGTATGACCCGTAGAAGTTCCCGGGTTCACAGAGATTAGGGAAGGCATTGGTTCGACCCATTGGGGCATCTTAGGAACATATGCTACAAACTTCCAGGGTGAATAACACAAGCTCGAAAGCAGAGCAAGGTTGAAAAAGGGAGAGGATACAATTTACCAAAGGCATTATGTATCGGAGAAAGAACTCACAAGGTGATTAATTATGAAGGACACTATCGGATAATAATCCAACAGTGGATATGGCGATCCACAACGGGCTGATGTGAGTATCGGTACTCAACCGTAAGAAGAAGAAGAATGCAAGGAGATCAAGATAGAAACAACTGACTAATTCAAAGCTTAATTGCAAAGGAATTATGAATTTAAGTCAAGGGATCAAGCAATGCTCTGATTAGGGATGGATAAGTTGAATAGCCTTAGGGTACAATCAACGACAATTGGATTGGTCGAGAACCAATTCCAGTTAAAAGAATGGCAGCTCAGCCGGAAAGGTAATTTATAAGGATCAATGATGATTGCATGTATTCGCAATCATATTGGGTCAACAGACTGAAAATGATAATGACAAGGAATGGCAAGAAGACTACGAGACTTACGGGATTAACCATAATGCAAGCAAGCAAGAATTTCAAGAGCCAAAGGCTCCAGAGGATTTTCGGAAGATCGAATAGTATTTTGAAGACTTTTGTGAAACACATGAACAACTGGGGATGAGCGGATACTCGGCAAGTGCGAGGATTTATTTGAAGGGGTATTCGTGTGGCAAAGAACTGCTAGGCAGTAGGCACAACGTATTCTCGGAACAATAGAGAAAACTTCAGGGTATCTTGTAATAACAAGATCAATGGAATGAATGGCAAGTGTAAGTGGTTATCCATAAGGATGTATCGGTGGTCGGGAATAGCAAAAGTGATGGGCACAAAGTCTCGAGAGAATATCAAAGAGTATCTCCGAAATCTTCTGGTGCAGTCGATGATCATCTGGATTGAAGGGCCTCTCCGAAAGAAAGTATTTTCGAGAACCTAAAGTTAGATTTTAGTAAAAATCGTTTAACCCGAATAGAAGAGAGTTCAGAATCCCAGAGTAAACGTCGGAGTAAAAGATCCTAGTACTACCCAATGGCGACGTGGGCCCGTAAGGCACACATCCATGTTAGTAAAAGTTTTTTCAATGACTAGACTCGACTTCGGCCAAGGAGTTGGAAAGGGGATTCTACAGCAAATGGCTCGATACCAACTTGTGATGCCCCCGATTCAATCATACACTAACCATGCACGCAAATGTGTACGATCAAGATCAGGGACTCGCGAGAAGATATCACAACACAACTCAAACATAAATAAGTCATACAAGCATCATAATACAAGCCAGGGGCCTCGAGGGCTCGAATACAAGTGCTCGATCATAGACGAGTCAGCGGAAGCAACAATATCTTAGTACAAACATAAGTTAAACAATTTTGCCTTAAGAAGGCTAGCACAAACTGGGATACAGATCGAAAGAGGCGCATGCCTCCCGCTCGATCCTCCTAACTACTCCTATTCGCCGCCGCCGCCCGCACGTAGTAGTAGGCACCTCCAAAGGTAGTAGTCGCCATCGACGGTGGTGTTCGCTCCTGGCTCCATCGTTCGTCGCAAAGCAACCGGGTAAAGAAATGGGAAAAGGGGGAACAAGGCAACCTTGAGTACTCATCCAAAGTACTCGCAAGCAAGGAGCTACACTACATATGCATGGATATATGTGTAAAGGGCCATATCCGTGGACTGAACTGCAGAATGCCGTAATAAGAGGGGATAGCTAATCCCGTCAAGACTACGCTCGCAGCCTCCGCCTTGCAACATGTAGAAGAGAGCAGATCAAGTCCTCCAAGTAGCATCGCATAGCAATAATCCTACCCGGCGATCCTCCTCGTAACCCCGAGAGAGAGCGACCACCGGGTTGTATCCGCACTTGGAAGGGTGTGTTTTATTAAGTATCCGGTTCTAGTTGTCATAAGGTCAAGGTACAACTCCAAGTCGCCTGTTATCAAGATCACGGCTATTCAACAGATTTAATCACCGCAGGGTGCACCACATTACCCGACACGCTCGATCCATTTGGTCGGACACACTTTTCTGGGTCATGCCCGACCGCGGAAGATCAACACGTCGCAGCCCCACCTAGGCATAACAGAGAGGTCAGCACGCTGGTCTAAACCTAAGCGCGACAGGTTCTCGGGCCCATCGCCTTAGCACACCGCAAGACGCTAAGTAGGGCGGCCGGAAGCGCACCTAGCCTAGTGGCTGCCCAGCCCAATCCGCAAGGCCGCTCAATCGCCGACGTCACGAAATGCTTCGCTGATACCACGACGCCGGTTGCCCATATCTTGTCCCACCCGGCGGTTAGTGCGATAAGGTCAACGACCCAACTCGCATCAAATACCAAGATCTCGTTAAGCGTGTTAAGTATCCGCGAACGCCGAGGGCTGTGCCCACCTCTCTCCTAGGCGGTCTCAACCTGCCCTGCCGCCTCCGCCACAAAGATCCACTCGCTGGTGCTCCTACGAGCCGATCCGCCTTTAGTCACCACATGTATCATGTATAAGTAGCAGTATATACCCGTGATCACCTCCCGAGTGATCACGGCCCGATAGTATAGCACAGCAGACGGACAAGAATGTAGGGCCACAGATGGAATACTAGCATCCTATACTAAGCATGTAGGATTGCAGGTAAAGGTATCAACAGAAGTAGCAAAGACAGGCTATGCATCAGGATAGGAATAACGGAAAGCAGTAACATACTACACTACTCTAATGCAAGCATATAGAGTAGAATAGGCGATATCCGGTGATCAAAGGGGGCTTGCCTGGTTGCTCGGCAAGAGAGAGGGTCGTCAACTTCAGAGTCGAACCGTGCGGCAAAGAAGCTGGGCCTCGGTGTCTAGTGGAAGAAGAGGGGGGAGAAACAATGAATACAATGCAAAGAGATGCATAACGATGCATGACAAGACAAGTAACGGTGCTAGGGGTGCCCAATCGAGGTAGTAGGTGATACCAACGAATGGGGAGAACATCCGGGAAAGTATTCCCGGTGTTTCGCGTTTTCGGACAGATGAACCGGAGGGGGAAATTTGCGTGTTTGCTATGTTAGGGATGTGTGGCGGATTTAACGGGCTGCGATCCGGATTCGCCTCGTTGTTCTGAGCAACTTTCATGTAGAAAGTATTTTCATCCGAGTTACAGATTAAAAGATATTATTTTCTAAAGATTAAATCATTTTCTGATTCTAATTATTTATTTAAATCCAACATTATCCAAAACAGTGTTTGTCAGGACCCCGATTCCAAGTCACATCGATCTAGCCGGTAACACCTCATATCACTTTGCGGCCTCACGCACGGTATTCCCACGGGTGTCGCCTTACCATGGCCCGGGACCGTTTATGGCCTTTTGGCTCACGTATATGATAGTGTCGCTAGCATCCATATGACAGAGAACCCGGCCGACATGGCTAGTCGTGAACCCAAAGCGGCGCTAACCCATGGGGATAGGCATACATGAATCACATCGAGCATGTCGCTCATCAACGTATGAATCCGGGCTGTAGCATCGGGCTAACAGGACTCCGTAACCCGGTCAGAAGCGGGCTAGGCAGGACTCGGATGTCACCGCGACATTTCCCGAAGGGACGTATATAGGAACGAAGTGAAACACATGCCGCTACCAAGTGTCCAAAGCAGTAGTGATGGGCTAGCGTGACTCGTGAACCGGTCAGTAGCGGACTACTATCGCTCAGAAGCACTAGACTACATTTCCCCATATGAGAGGCTGCCAAGGATAAACAACTAGATTGTCGGATCCCACAAATACCAAGCATTTCAAACATACACACAATATGCTCAATATATGTAAATACAACATGGCATCACAACATAACTCTACGACTCAAATATTTATTCATTAGGCTCCGAGGAGCGAGATATTACAAACATGGTTCTCATGACCCAACACTCAGAGCATACAAGTCAAAACACAAGCGGAAGCTAAACATGTCTGAGTACGCATAACTATAAATGAAAAAGGCCGAGAAGCCCGACTATCTACCGAGATCTCCGCCGAGGGCACAAGATTGTAGCCGAGGTAACAAGCTAAACGTCAAGTCCAAGCGAACTACTAGCGAGACCGACGCCTCTCTCGCAAAACATAAAATAAGCAAACGTGAGTACAAATGTACTCAGCAAGACTTACATCGTAACTAACTACATATGCATCATTATCAATAAAGGGGTGGTGGAGTTTGACCGCAGCAAGCCAGCTTTGACTCGGTGGCTATCCCGAACTACGACCGCAAGTAACTCTTTTGAGGTGGCACACGAGTCCACATATTCACCATATCAATACACCACTATGGACCCGCCTCCGCCTCCCCACGAGAACGCCATCCATAGCACTCACGCTTATCTTGCGATTTTAGAGTATCCACTTTCACTTGTCTATGAACGGATATAGGCAACCTGAAGTCCTTTACATCATGGACACGGCTATTCGAATAGATCATATTAACCCTGCAGGGGTGTACTTCTTCACACACGCTCTCACCACTTACAGCCGTTTACACGACATGTACTCGACAACCTTCAAGCGGAAGCCCAACGTGGATGTCGGCCACATCCTACCTAAACACTCAAGTCCCTAGTCCAGGTTTATCGCCTATTCGGGTTCCATCCGCAGGGAGTCCGGCCGAGGTTTCCACTAATGGCCCCGAACGATGTGTGCAGGGTTCCCGAGATACCAAACGGGCATTCGGTACACCGGGCCACGGTGTATCTACCGCATCATAGCCCACCCCTAGGGTCAGCGCTACGCACGGCCTCCAACACATATCCTACAAACACCGTAAACTAGTTGCAACTCCCCGGACAGAGGACAAGGGTGGTTAAGAAGCCGAGAGTCAATTAAGGATCCCAAAGGTGTGGTAGTAACTGCTTTCATGGATCACAAACACGTAACTCAGTTCCTCGAGGACGGCTTCAATGAGACAACCCACCATGTACTCCTACATGGCCTCTCACCGCTACCTTTACCAAATCGTGTTCACACACTTAGCTTACACATAGTAGGACATGTTCACACACCTCCGATTCATCCTCGATGAATCAGACTGACTCAACTCTAAGCGAGTGTGCATGACAAACAAGCATGAATGAGTAGGCACAACAGGCTCAAACAACTCCTACTCATGCTAGTGGGTTTCATCTATTTACCGTGGAATGACAGGTCATGCAGAGGATAAAGGGGTTCAGCTACCGCAGCAAGTAATGATGAATCGTTGTTGTCCTAATGCAAAGAAAAGAGAGCAGGAGCGAGAGAGAGTGGGATTGTATCGGAATGAACAAGGGGTTTTGCTTGCCTGGCACTTCCGAAGATAATATAGCTCTTCATCAGTGTCATCGATCTCATCGTCGAAACCACGTCTATCGAGAGGGAACAACCACCGACAAACAAGAAGAAACACAGTCAATGCAATGCACAAACAAATTAATGACATGTCATGTTAAGGAACTGAATTGACCTAATGCAGCATTAAGCCAAGTTAATTGAAGTGGAATTCAAACAAGGTTAAACTCCAACTCCAAATGCTAGTTCATAAGTTGCCCTAATCATGATTCATCCTATTCAGTGAGGTTAACTTGTTCAATCATGCATGAAAGTGGTACAGATGGATAGAATGGATTTTTCTGATAATTTTTCATATATAAATTATTTGATTTGGAGCTACGGTTGATTTTCTATGAATTTTTGAACTTTGCAACATTTTCTGGAATTTCCTATATAAAAATAATTCCAGAAAATAAGTTATCACACAAGATGACATAGGTGTGACGTCAGCAGGTCAACTGGTCGGCCAGGTCAAACCTGACCTGTGGGACCCATACGCCAATGTCTCAGTTGGTTTGGGTGTATGACAGGTGGGACCGGTCAACGTTGACTTGACTAAGTCAAAATCGACACGTGGGGTCCACAAAGTTAGCACTAATCTAAATGTAAAAATTAAACTAATCTAATTAGGCTCGGGGCCCACATGGCAGTGGCTCAAGGGGTGTTTAGAGCGGTCATTAGCGGTTAATGAAATCGCCACGCCGTCATCGGAGTTACGCCGGCGGGCACCGTAACGCGACGGAGGCACTCGAGGGGCTCGGGTTTCGCTTACGGTGCACCATTTTGCTCGGGGTTTGTGGCTGCGAAATGGAAGACTCGCGCATCTAGTGGTGGTGGCGGCGGCAGCTGCGGTGGTCGGGATCGACGGCGGCGACCAAATCGGCGGGCCGGAGTTCGGGTGCTCACGGTTTTGGTGCTACGGGGCACGGCGGGGCGAACGGCCTGGTGCTACGGCCTCCTGGGATCTCGGTGAGCACGGAGGCATGCTCAAAAACGGGCGAGGGCGACTGTGGCCACGGCAACGACATGGCACGGCGGCGGCAAGCTCTCGGGTCCGGCGGAAACAATGGCTAGAGCGGCCAATCGACATGGGAAGAAGAGGGGAACGGTTCAGCGGCTCACCGCGAGTCCAACGAAGCGCGAGGGCAAGGCCGGGACGCCTGCGGGCCGGTGAATCAAGCAACGGCGGCCGTGGTCGGGGAAGATGCCGCGGCATCGTCTTGGGGCATCCGGGCTTCAGTGGGTCGACGTAGAGGGTCTTGGGGTCCGGGCGGAGCTCGAGGTCACGGCCACGGTGAAAGGGAACGGCGTGGGCGCAGCGGGCAGTGAGCGGCGGCGACGGGCTCCGCTTCGTCGCTGGAGGGAGAGAGCAGAGGGGATAGGGATGAAGGGAGAAGTGGACGTGGCGCTGTGGAGGTGCGTGGCATCTCTGTGGGGGTCGGGAAGCGAGCAGAGAGGCGGAGGTGGCGCTCGGAGGACGCTGCAGGCGCAGCAGCACACGCCGGCCCCATCTGGCGCAAGGTTGAAGACAACCTTGCCCCTGGTGGGTTGGGCTGGCTTTGCCCAGCCGGGCTGCTACAGAGGTGGGCCGGTTGGGGCGCCAGGTAAGTGGCCAGGTACTATCTCTCTCTCTCTTTTCTATTTTTCTTTTTCTATTCTGTTTTTCTTTGTTCTGATTTAGTTTAGGAACTAAATCATTTTAGATAATTCTGGAAATTATTTTGGTGGTTAACTGAATTATCTCAGGCTCCACAAATAATTCAGAATATTTTGACCATTTAAAATATATATAGCATTTAAACGGCTCCAATTCAAATACTTTTGTGTTAATTCAAAAATCCAAAGATGACCTAAAAATATGTCCACCATTGTTGATGAGAGGTTTTCACCTTTATCAAAAATCATGAACATTTTCAAGGCATTTTGGATTCATTGAAAATGATTTTTATTTGAACCTAGTTGAATTCTTTCTGATGCTAGGGTTTGATTAATCTCCATTACAATTTAAATAAAATTTAAACATGATGCAACACTCTAATGCAAGCACTAAGCATTACCAGAACTAGGGATGTGACAACTCACCCCCACTAAACAAGAATCTCGCCCCGAGATTCAAGACGTGAGGTAAGAGGAAAAGGGAAGTCACAAAACTATCACAATCTTCATGATCCATTTGCCCTTCTCAAAATGTTGATTCATTCCATCATCTTGGTCTTCGACGCCTTTGCTTTCGAGATCTTCACTCGACACGACAATGTAAAGAAGGGGAAACCCTACAGGATTTAATCTTCTTGAAGATCGAGCAACTCAAGATCAGTTCATGGAGAGACGTAAGAACAACTCTTGAGTTGAGACACCAAACACACATTAGGAATGATGGTAAATAAATGGATGACGAAGGTTCAAATTGGTAGGCAACCATTCCACGCTTAAGTAAAATGGTGCATGGTTTCAAAGTAACAAGGAGATGATTGCCATGATTTCATAACGGGAGACCTTAGGAAAGGTGACTTGTAGAATTATTCCCTTAAGTGGCAAAAAGAATTACTTTTGATTCAGAGATCATTGAAACTCTTCATTCCAGCCTAAGGCAATCACAATCGATCATTTGAAGGAGTTCGAAGGAATGACATACTCGGACTAGAATGGATGATGTGGACTACCTTGTTGAAGACAACGCAATGGATGATTTGCTTATCATCGGAAATGGATGGGACCCATGGTAAGTCCACTTTCGAAGATGGTCCTGGACAGCAACTACCGGGAGGGGCAGCCCATGGGGGATTGGCACAATGGCAGTGCAAGCTGGAAACAAGATGCAACTGTTGGGAAGGTTCCAACCATCACATCTGCCTGAGATTCAGATCCGATTGGTGAAAGGATACTTCAGACTCAGCATGTCCGAAAAGAAAGGTTGCAACACAAACCGACGAGATGACGTTGCGAGATTCTCGGGAAGTGAACTATGATAGCAAGCTCCAAGACATGAGCTGGTTCTGCTACAAACCCGTGGACACGCTGTCCAAGACAAGCATGACCACGTAGTAGTCTTATAATAAAACACTACCGAGTTCTTGTTGGGAACCATCATCGAGGATAACAGAATCTTGTGCATGGTCTAGAATTAGCACAACACGCTCCTTTTCCTTGAGCAAATCAATCAGTGGCTTGGTGTGCTAGGAATACATATAGAATGAAGGTTGCAAGTCTCTGTGCTACAGAATACTTCGCACATATGCATGACTGACTTGGGATGATTCCAAGGGAAACAAAACAAACCTTTCTCAAATTCATGGCGGCAACTTGCACCTGATGCACGTGAATTAGAGGAAGTCACTTCTTCCATCCAAGCATAAGCTTCATGAACAGAACACGAAGGCATTGCTTACAACGTTTCCAACACTAGGTTGATGTTCAACATGAATCATGGGGGAGACAAAATGCCACTGATGGGCTCAACAACAACTCATCAAAATTTCCATATCACTGGACTTCCACCATCATGTGAACACGGTGATAGCATTGGTCAGACCAAAGATGTAATGGTGTATGCTCGAGGGATCAACCACGAGTAAGACAACATCACGAATATCGTTGGTTCTGATTTGACTTGATGATAGCCCATACTCGAGTCAAAGTTTGGACAAGACAATAGATTCCACAATGATCACAGGAACCATTCGATGGAGATATCATCTTTCTTCAACACACACTACACAAGAATATCCCTTTGGAACGAACTAAGTCAGGCAAGATTTTATCTTCCAACTCTCCAAGTTGTTGTTTGGCTTAACCAACTAGCTCAGGGGGTATCCAACATGATTCTTGGAGAAAGGGTGGTTCACAAGAAACCAACTTGATCACGAGCTCAACATAACAATCAGGAAACAACCCGGTAACACTTCCAAGAAGATATTTGGAAAGTCACGAACCACCGGTATGTTACTAAGCTCGAGAACAATCTTGATTTTGAGGGCAAGACGATATGATCAAATGAGTGAGGACTTGACAAGATCCTAACTCATCAATCAAGTGTGCACCGTAAATAAGGACTAGGTAGCACGATCAATCTTAGGATGATGATTTAATAATCAACATGCTAAGAATGAGAATATTGTCCATTTACTCTCAAGCAACGAGTTGCTCGAAGTATTGATTTCGCACATCACGGTACACTTGTCGGTATTCCGGTTACAATAACATGGGAACCGAGGAATGAACAATGATGGCAAGAAGTATTACTGTGTCAATAATTCATAAGAGGTGGTGCAATTCTCATGACACTCTTGACATAAAGATGGTAACACTCCAAGGTAGAACAGAGCAAAAAAGCTGGATTGGCATTTCGATCTGTGGAATACAACTACTTTGACCACTCCAAGAAATGGAGAAGGTGCTGGAGTTTGTTTCTCCTAGTCATTCCGAGATAGAATGGCTTGACGGGCCACAAAAGTAAAAGGGCATCGATGAACACAAATGCACACATACTCTTGGTTATCAACTGATAGAGGAGGGTCGGAATACAACTAAAGAGAACAACCCAAAGGAACGTATAATTTTCTGAGTTGTGGATGCACAGATTAGTATGTCGAGCAAAGCTCAACATTTCTTCCGGATAATCCATGCAGAGAAGGTAGAACTGGCAGAGTCACAATTATAAATGGAGAATTACTCAAGAGTACTGATTGTGATCTTTTAATTCAAAGAACTTCGCCTTAACTAGTTCATGGTATTTGGAAGAAGGAAATACCATGGACCTCGAGGACTAATGCAAAGGTTACTAATATCCTAAAGGAACTAGCAAATACTAACAACATGAAGTAGGGTGAATCTCGGTTCGTAAACCCAGGAGTAGAATGCCTACTAACTAATAACATCACGGGATGCTTTCAAGAATAATGGCCGTAATCATCACACTGGGATACAAAAGCATTGCTAAGTTACTAGGTGACTTCCTAAAACACCTAGGGTCATAATAATAGCTCCAACATATATGCCGAGGCAACAAAGTACCTCAGCTCACCGATTAGTGTGCTTATCCCGACCCAAAGGAACAACGGGTGGAAAGAAAGGATTTGCAAATGCATCGACTAATTAGAAACCTGGGATGACTCGGACAAAGATAACGGCTGTAAATGCTCAAAATGATTTGAGACATCATGCAAAATGGTGGCATAACCACTCAATAACATCATATCAAGGTTCCGAGATCAACAGTTAACATACAGAAATAGCAGAAACTGAACTGGGCTTAAAACCAACAATCTTAAAGGTCTATGGATTAGTAACATGTCATCCTGATAGATAGATGAGAAGCCTAGTTCTTAAACCCCGTAGAAGAGAAGAGGATGACTCAGATCAGAAGGCCCTGAGGTATAAGGAGTAAAAAGAGCCTTACGTTCCCTTCCACAATCAATTCCCTTACATAACTAAAGCATTTCTAGACACAACTTCACCAGTTTGGCTTGGTAATCCCACAGCAACAAAGCTCTGATACCAATGCTGTCAGGACACCGATTCCAAGTCACATCGATCTAGCCGGTAACACCTCATATCATTTTGCGGCCTCACGCACGGTATTCCCACGGGTGTCGCCTTACCATGGCCCGGGACCGTTTGCGCCTTTTGGCTCACGTATATGATAGTGTCGCTAGCATCCATATGACAGAGAACCCGGGCCGACATGGCTAGTCGTGAACCCAAAGCGGCGCTTAACCCATGGGGACAGCATACATGAATCACATCGAGCATGTCGGTCATCAACGTATGAATCCGGGCTGTAGCACTGGCTAACAGGACTCCGGTAACCCGGTCAGAAAAGTTAGGCAGGACTCCGGATGTCACCGGTGACATTTCTCAAGGGACGTACATAGGAACAAAGTGAAACACATGCCGGCCGATCAAGTGTCTAAAGTAGTAGTCTTTGGGCTAGCAGGACTCGGTGAACCGGTCAGAAGCGGACTACTATCGCTCAGGAAGCACTAGACTACATTTCCCCATATGAGAGGCTGCCAAGGATAAACAACTAGATTGTCGGATCCCACACATACCAAGCATTTCAAACATACACACAATATGCTCAATATGTGTAAATACAACATGGCATCACAACATAACTCTACGACTCAAATATTTATTCATTAGCCTCCGAGGAGCGAGATATTACAAACATGGGTCTCATGACCCAACACTCGTGAGCATACAAGTCAAAACACAAGCGGAAGCTAAACATGTCCGAGTACGCACAACTATAAATGAAAAAGGCTGAGAAGCCCGACTATCTACCAGATCCTCGCCGAGGGCACAAGATCGTAGCCGAGGTAACAAGCTAAACGTCAAGTCCAAGCGGAACTACTAGCAAGACCGACGCCTCTCGCAAAACATAAAATAAGCAAACGTGAGTACAAATGTACTCAAAGAAGACTTACATCAGAACTAACTACATATGCATCATTATCAATAAAGGGGTGGTGGAGTTTGACCGCAGCAAGCCAGCTTTGACTCGGTGGCTATCCCGAACTACGATCGCAAGTAACTCTTTTGAGGTGGCACACACGAGTCCACATATTCACCATATCAATACACCACTATGGACCCGCCTCCCGCCTCCCTCACGAGAACGCCATCCATAGCACTCACGCTTATCTTGTGCATTTTAGAGTATCCACTTTCACTTGTCTATGAACCGATATAGGCAACCCAGAAGTCCTTTACCGCATGACACGGCTATTCGAATAGATCATATTAACCTGCAGGGTGTACTTCTTCACACACGCTCACCACTTACCGACGCGTTTACACGACATGTACTCGGCAACCTTCAAGCGGAAGCCCAACGTGGGTGTCGGCCACAGCCTACCTAAACACTCAAGTCCCTAGTCCAGGTTTATCGCCTATTCGGGGTCCATCCGCAGGGAGTCCGGCCGAGGTTTCCACTAATGGCCCCGAACGATGTGTGCAGGGTTCCCGAGATACCAAACGGGCATTCGGTACACCAGACCACTGTGTATCTACCGCATCATAGCCCACCCCTAGGGTCAGCGCTACGCACGGCCTCCAATACATATCCTACAAACACCAGAAACTAGTTGCAACTCCTGGACAGAGGACAAGGGTGGTTAAGAAGCCGAGAGAGTCAATTAAGGATCCCAATGTGTGGTAGTAATTGTTTCATGGATCACAAACACAGAACTCGGGCCTCGAGGACGGCTTCAATGAGACAACCCACCATGTACTCCTACATGGCCTCTCACCGCTACCTTTTACCAAATCGTGTTCACACACTTAGCTTACACATGAGGGACATGTTCACACACCTCCGATTCATCCCCGATGAATCGGACATGACTCAACTCTAAGCAAGAGCAGGCATGACAAACAAGCATGAATGAGTAGGCACAACAGGGCTCAAACAACTCCTACTCATGCTAGTGGGTTTCATCTAATTACTATGGAATGACAGGTCATGCAGAGGATAAAGGGGTTCAGCTACCGCAGCAAGTAACAGATGAATCATTGTTGTCCTAATGCAGTAAAAGAGAGCAGGAGCGAGAGAGTGGGATTGTATCGGAATGAACAAGGGGGTTTTGCTTGCACGCACTTCCAAGATAATATAGCTCTTCATCGCTGTCATCGATCTCATCGTCGAAACCGCTGCCTATCGAGAGGAACAACCACCGACAAACAAGAAACACAATCAATGCAATGCACAAACAAATGAATGACATGTCATGTTAAGGAACTGAATTGACCTAATGCAGCAGTAAGCCAAGTTAATTGAAGTGGAATTCAAACAAGGTTAAACTCCAACTCCAAATGCTAGTTCATAAGTTGCCCTAATCATGATTCATCCTATTCAGTGAGGTTAACTTGTTCAATCATGCATGAAAGTGGTACAGATGGATAGAATGGATTTTTCTGATAATATTTCATATATAAATTATTTGATTTGGAGCTACGGTTGATTTTCTATGAATTTTTAAAGTTTGCAACATT
Organism: Aegilops bicornis; assembly: GCA_021605145.1. Taxonomy (NCBI): domain Eukaryota; kingdom Viridiplantae; phylum Streptophyta; class Magnoliopsida; order Poales; family Poaceae; genus Aegilops; species Aegilops bicornis. Next base: position 576,135,435 of record CM038675.1, read on the forward strand.
TTCTGGAATTTCCTATATAAAAATAATTCCAGAAAATAAGTTATCGTGATCAAGATGACATAGGTGTGACGTCAGCAGGTCAACTGGTCGGCCAGGTCAAACCTGACCTGTGGGACCCATACTAGGTGTCTCAGGCTGGTTTGGGTGTATGATGTGGGACCGGTCAACGTTGACTTGACTAAGTCAAAATCGACACGTGGGGTCCACAGTTAGCACTAATCTAAATGTAAAAATTAAACTAATCTAATTAGGCTCGGCGCCCACATGGCCGTGGCTCAAGGGGGAGATTAGAGCGGTCATTAGCGGTTAATGAAACTGCCACGTCGGCGTTACGCCGAGTTACGCTTGGCGACCGTAACGCCGGCGGAGGCACTCTAGAGGGCTCGGGTTTCGCCACGGCACCATTTTGCTCGGGGTTTGCGGCTGGCCGAAATGGAAGACTCGCGCATCTAGTGGTGGTGGCGGCAGCAACTGCGGTGGTCGGGATCGACGGCGGCGACCAAATCGGCGGCAGCCGGAGTTCGGGTGCTCACGGTTTTGGTGCTACGGGGCACGGCGGGGCGAACGGCCTGGTGCTACGGCCTCCTGGGATCTCGGTGAGCACGGAGGCATGCTCAAAACGGGCGAGGCGGCGTGGCCCACGACAACGACATGGCACGGCGCGGCAAGCTCGGTCCGCGGAAACAACGGCTAGAGCGGCCAATCGACATGGGAAGAAGAGGGAACGGTTCAGCTGCTCACCGCGAGTCCAACGAGCGCGAGGGCGAGGCCGGGGACGATCAGAGGCCGGTGAAGCGAGCAACGGCGGCCGTGGTCGGGGAAGAAGCCGCGGCATCGTCTGGGGGCATCCGGGCTTCAGTGGGGGGACGAAGAGGGGTTTGGGGACCGGGCGGAGCTCGGGTCACGCCACGGTGCAAGGGAACGGCGGTGGCGGGCAGTGAGCGGCGGGCGACGGGCTCCGCTTGGTCGCGGGAGGAGAGAGAGCAGAGGGGATAGGGACGGAGGGAGAAGTGGACGTGGCGCCTGTGGAGGTGCATGGCATCTCCTGTGGGGTTTGGGAAGCGAGCAGAGAGGCGTGAGGTGGCGCCGAGGGCGCCAAGGCGGCGCAGGACACGCCGGGCGCCCCATCGGGCGCAAGGTTGAAGACAACCTTGCTCTGGTGGGTTGGCTGGCTTTGCCACCGGGCTGCCTCTGCAGGTGGGCGGTTGGGCGCCAGGTAAGTGGCCAGGTACTATCTCTCTCTCTCTCTCTCTCTCTCTCTCTCTCTCTCTCTTTTCTATTTTCTTTTTCTATTCTGTTTTTCTTTGTTCTGATTTAGTTTAGGAACTAAATCATTTTAGATAATTCTGGAAATTATTTTGGTGGTTAACTGAATTATCTCAGGCTCCACAAATAACTTCAGAATATTTGGACCATTTAAAATATATATAGCATTTAAACGGCTCCAATTCAAATACTTTTGTGTTAATTCAAAAATCCAAAGATGACCTAAAAATATGTCCACCATTGTTGGCAGAGGTTTTCACCTTTATCAAAAATCATGAACATTTTCAAGGCTTTTGGATTCATTGAAAATGATTTTTATTTGAACCTAGTCGAATTCTTTCTGATGCTAGGGTTTGATTAATCCCCATTACAATTTAAATAAAATTTAAACATGATGCAACACTCTAATGCAAGCACTAAGCATTACCAGAACTAGGGATGTGACAGTGTGTTTGTCGACATCAAGATGACGCCGCCAGTCAATGAGGTGTTGAGTCGGTCAATCGACGTGTGGGTCCCGCATGTCATCGATCGTTAACTAACCTAACAGATTAATTAACTAAACTAGGTGATTAGGTTAATCCAATCAGGATTAATTAAGTTAATTAATTCTTTAATTAATTAACTAATTAATATTTTAATTATTTTATTTATTTATATTTCTTTATTAAATCTCTTTTTTTTAATTTTCGTTCTCAGGGGCGTGGGCCCCGTTTGTCATTGGCCCAGAGGGGCTAACGGGCGCACGGGCGAGCGGGTCTATGGGCACAGGCCCTGGCCGGTTTGGCGGTCAGGCCGCGAGGGCCGCAGGCTCAGTTCGGCCACCGCAGCCAGTCAGCGCTGAGGAAGGGAAGCACGGCTAAGCGCATCCAGGCGTGTTCGCGGGATGGTGTGGCGAATCCACCGGTGGACGACGCCGATGCGGGGTGCAGGGGCGACGGAGGCGAGGGAGCAGGGGCGCGACGGAGGTGCAGGGGCGACGGAGGCGAAGCTGGTCAGGCTGTGGCGGTATGCGTAAGGCGCCGGCGAGGCGCGGGCGCGTTTGAGCGTGGGCGGTCAGAAGCGTAATTCGACCAATGGATCAAGTCTCTGTGCTCGTGTCATCCTCGGATCAGTAAATGTCGACACCACACAAGATTTCAAGGATTTATAACAGTAGCAAATACACACTTATTACAGCGTTGTCCAAAAGAGGACTTATTACAATAAGTATGGCTTAAGGCCATATAATAATGATAACAGCGGAAGACTTGGAAGATAAGTGAGTCCATCAACTCCATCGGTATCACTGAGTATAGAACCACGACCTAAAACACCTTACTCGTCGTATGAAAAGTCTGCAACATGAACGTTGCAGCCCAAAAACGGGTCAGCACATGGAATATGCTGGCAATGTAACACATAGAGAGCGATGAAACAATAAGCCTATACTACATGCATATATGGCTGGTGGTAAAGCTCTCTGATTACGCTTTTGCATAAAGCTAGTTTTTCCCTACCGCAAAGGAATAAATTTATTTAACTATCATGGTGGTTGTTAAACATTGAGAATGGTTGACAAAGATCCTCAATCCCAATTAAAAGTACTCATTAAAACCCAATAACATTAATTAGAGTAACATGTTGAGATTCACATGATATTCAAGTACTAGATACTCAAGATGTCCATAACCGGGGACACGGCTAATCATGATTAGTTTATACACTCTGCAGAGGTTTAGCGATTTTCCCCACAAGACTCGATCGCCTCCGCTTGGTTCTCGCACTACATGGTGTTTGAGAGGCGGATGACCGAGACACGATCTTCGTAAGCGCTAGCACCTTACGATGGGTGGACCGTACACCTACATCCCCTACATCTGCTAGTCCACCACTATAAGAGTTCACATGACTTACTCAACTATGCCAGAGCACATTATGGCTTGTGGCTGCACACGGAAGTTTCTAGCATGAATGATCTTATGATCCCTTTGAGCCTGGGTGGCGGTCCGAAAAAAAAACAGGCAAGTCCTGATAGAAACAGGTGCCTCAATCCACCCAGATGTGTGTTTAAGTTGCCACCTTAAATAAACCATAAATTAACAAACTCACATCTGTCATGGATATTCACTCACCCAATCCACGTCTACTAGCATAGCATGGCATAATAAGCAAACGTAGAAGTAACTCCCAAGGTTTCGTAAGTAAGACAGGTAATAGGTACTACCTCAATCTACTTCCCATCGCACAATTTAATTAGATCCTAATCATGCAAGTGTTTGAGGATTGATCTAATGCATAAAACTGGGTAGTAGAAAAGATATGATCAAGTGTTACTTGCCTTGCTGACGATCCACGAAACCTAGAGACTCAAGTAACAAGCGGCGCACTCCGGGTGATCTAATCGCAGACAAACAACAAGCATACAATAAGTACTCATCTAATGCACGGGTAAATCTCGAATAAAAGATCTAACCATATTGTTCAACTTAAGAACCCTGGTTGCAAAAGAAAATGAATCAAACAAAACAACGGAAAACATCCGGCGGAAGAAAACAGCTCAGTTCTAGCAATTTGAAACTAGGTCAAATTTTACAGTAGCAAAACTTTGTTTAAGTTGATTAGTCGTAACGGCGGTTTCGTAACGAAACTCCAGGCACTTGAATCACCTGATTCCGATAAACGAGCGAGAAGATAAACTAGAACGAAGATTGGATCTGAAATCGAGATTGGAAATAACGGATTAAATCCGATTAAAAGAAAAACGACGAACGGTTAAACGAACGGACGTTCGTTAACAGAAACTAACCGGTGAACACGTTCGTTAAAACGAACGGATCGGTGAACGTTCACTAAGCAACAAAACCGGAAAAAAAACCGATCTAGGGTTTTTCTTAAAACCGAACAACAAAAAGAAAACCGGAACGGTTTTTAAAACAAAACCGAACCGGGGAGGGTGGCGCGGCGGCTACCTCCGGCGAGGTCGGCGACTAGGGGCGGCGGGGCACCGGGCGGCGGGGCTCGGGCGGGCACCGGGCGGCGGGCGGCTATGGGCGGCGGTGGTCATGGGTTAGGCGGCGCGCTGGTTGGGGAGGAGAGGGGGTGGGGAAGTATATAAGGGGGTTGCTTGGAGGGGGCAAGGGGGAGGAGGAGGAGTCCTCCTCGGACTCGCCTCGGGCGGCGGTAAGTTGTGTGTGTGTGAGGAGAAAGGTTGGGCAGTGGGCCCTTGGCTCAGGCGAGTATGACATTTTTAAATCTATGAAAAAACGAATAAAATAAAATCTAAACGAACTCCAAAATTTACAAAGTTAATTTTCCCCGACTCATAAAAATGAGTCGAACAAAATGAACTTTTACTCGGGGCCAAAATGCAATTTTTTAAAATACTCATTTTTTTCCTAAAGCAAATAAACTCCAAAAATCCAAAATTTAATTTATTTATTAAATCTTCATTTTTCCTAAATTTTAGGAAAGTCATATTATTCCCTCTCTTATTTTTGATATTGGAAAAATATTTGAAGATAATATAAATAAATCCAAATGATCCTGTTTTCAAATTTGGGAAAACTCAAATATGAAATTTCGAAACCTCCAACTCTCTCCGAGGGTCCTTGAGTTGCGTGAAATTTCTAGGATCGGCAAAATGCAAGAAAATATGAAATGCATGATGACTTAATGTATAACATTCCAAATTGAAAATTTGGGATGTTACAAACCTACCTCTTTAAGATGAATCTCGCCCTCGAGATTCGGGTTGGCTAGAAAATAGGTGAGGTGGTCCTTGAGCAAATCTTCTTCTCTTTCCTGTGTGGCTTCATCCTCGGTGTGGTGGCTCCACCGAACTTTGCAAAACTTGATAACCTTGCTGCGAGTAACTCTTTGGCATAATCGAGAATCTTGACCGGTTTCTCCTCATATGTCAAACCATCCCGCAATGAATTGCTTCAAGTGGCAATTGTATCTCTTAGTGGTACTTCCGCCATTTCGGCGTGACATTTCTTCAGCTGAGAAACATGGAATACATCATGAACTCCTGACAGTCCCTCTGGTAATTCCAGCTTATAGGCAACTTCTCCCATGCGCTGCAAAATCTTATAAGGTCCAACGAAACGGTGCTAATTTTCCTTTAACTCCAAAATGCTTAACTCCTCAAGCGGGATACTCTAAGATAAACTCTGTCTCCAACTTCATATTCTATCGCCTTATGCGTTTTGAATCCGCATAGCTTTTCTCGTCTGGACTGGGCTACCTTGAGCCTATCGCGAATCAACTTAACCTTCTCGCTCGACTCCTTAATCAAATCTGGTCCAAACAATCGACGGTCTCCAGCTTCGTCCCATGATAACGGTGTCCCGCACCTCCTTCCGCATAAAGCCTCGAAGGTGCCATCTTCAAGCTGGTTTGGTAATCGTTGTTATAAGAAAACTACGCATACGGCAAGTTATCATCCCAACTAGATCCATAATCTAGGGCACAAGCTCTCAAAGCATATCCTCCAAAATCTGATTGACTCTCTCACCGTCCATCGGTTCGTGGGTGAAAAGCTGCATTGAATTCCAGCCTGGTTCCCAATGTTTCGTGTAACCGATTCCAAAACTTTGAGGTAAATTGGGTTCCTCTATCTCGACACGATACTCCTCGGAACTCCGTGTAAACACACAATTCTGGTCATGTATATCTTTGCCAACTTAGCAATCGCTATAGGTAGTCTTGACTGGAATGAAATGCGCTACCTTCGTCAAGCGGTCGACTATAACCCAAATCGAGTCATATCCTGAACGAGTCTTTGGCAAACCTGTGATGAAATCCATGCCTAGTTTATCCCACTTCCATTCGGGTATTGGCAATGGTTGTAACAATCCCGCTGGCTTCTGATGCTCTGCCTTCACTCTCGACATACATCGCAAATCGCTACATACTCCGCGATATCCTTCTTCATTCCGGTCCACCGTAACGCTTTCCTTCAAATCCAAATACATCTTGGTATTTCTGGGTGAATCGAATATGGTGAATCATGTGCTTCTTGCAAAATCAACTTCCTGATCTCCGGGTCATTTGGCACATACACACGGTCCTCAAACCATAGGGTATCGTGCTCATCCTCACGAAATCCCTTAGCTTTTCCTTTGCTCATTTTCTCCTTTATAGAGGCAACTTCCTTATCTGCCTTTTGAGCTTCTCTGATTTTGTCCATCAACGTAGACTGAATCTCCAATGCTGCTACATAGCCTCTCGGCACTATTTCCAAACGTAGCTCTCGAAGGTCCTCGGCTAACTCCTTGGGTATTCCTCCCATCATTACGGTATTGACGTGGCTCTTACGGCTCAATGCATCTGCTACACGTTAGCCTTCCCGGGGTGATAATGCAATCTCATATCATAATCCTTGATGAGTTCCAACCATCTCCTTTGTCTGAGATTTAATTCCTTCTGCGTGAAGATATATTTCAAACTCTTGTGATCCGTGTACACCTCACAATGATTTCCAATTAGAAAATGTCTCCATGTCTTCAATGCATGCACAACGGCTGCTAACTCCAAATCATGTGTGGCATAATTCAACTCATGAGGCTTAAGGTGTCGTGAAGCATACGAAACAACTCTTCCTTCCTGCATAAGCACTGCTCCAAGTCCTCGACGTGAAGCGTCGCAATACACCTCATAATCCTTGGTCTGATCTGGCAAAATTAACACTGGTGAGGTAACCAATCTTTTCTTCAACTCCTGAAAACTTGCCTCACAATCCTCAGTCCATATGAACTTTGTATCCTTCTTCAACAATTCTGTCATAGGCTTTGCAATCCTTGAGAAATTTTCAATGAATCTTCGGTAGTATCCTGCGAGTCCAAGGAAACTCCGGATCTCTCCAACTGTTGTTGGTGCTTCCCATTTGGTTACGGTCTCAACCTTTGTGGGGTCAACTGCCATCCCTTCCCCGGATATAACATGTCCAAGAAATCCAACTTCCTTTAACCAAAACTCACATTTGCTGAACTTGGCATATAACTGATGTTCCCTCAGTTTCTCCAAAACCAATCGCAAATGTTCCTTATGTTCCTCTTCATTCTTCGAGAAAATCAAAATATCATCTATGAACACCAATGCATTTAACTTATCCAAAAACTCCATAAACACTTTGTTCGTCAGGTTCATGAAATAGGCAGGCGCGTTAGTCAATCCAAATGACATAACGGTGTACTCATATAGTTCATATCTCGTGGTAAATGCTGTCTTAGGTATGTCCTGCTCTCAAATCTTCAACTGATGGTACCCTGATCACAAATCGATCTTGGAAAACACTTTAGCTCCTTGCAAACGATCAAACAGATCATTTATCATTGGTAGTGGGTACTTGTTCTTGATCGTTACTTCGTTTAAACCACGATAGTCTACAACCATCCTTAACGATCCATCCTTCTTCTCCACTAAAAGTACGGGTGATCCCCAAGGTGAAGAACTTGGGCGTATAAAACCTTTATCCAATAGCTCCTTAATCTGCTTCTTGATTTCCGCCAAATCCTGTGCGGGCATCATGTATGGTCGCCCGATATTGGGCCTGTTCTCGCAAAAGTTCAATCAAAAACTCAATGTCTCTATCGTGGCATTCTGGCAATTCCTCGTGAAATACATCGGGGTAATCCTTCACTCGGCACCTCTTCCTGCACAACTCCTGATAGGCAATTTACATGATCTCTCCTCGGCTCATGCCGTGATACATACTTAATCCTTCTTCTTTCTGGTGTTGTGAGCAAAATCGTCTTACTTGCGCAATCGATGTTTCCTCCATACATCGACAGCCAATCCATACCGAGAATCACATCCAATCCTTGGGATTCCAAAATGATCAAATCCGTCACGAACACATGCCTTCCTATACTTAATGGCTCTTGAAAACATCCTTGTCTGGCCATATATTCCGCTCCTGGTGAGCTTACTAGCATAGGGGCTTTAAGAATCCGAGTAGGTAGACTATACTTCTCTACAAATCCCCTTGATATGTATGAATGCGATGCACCGGTATCGAAAAGAACTAGTGCAGTAAAAGACTTAACCAAAAACTTACCGATTACTGCATCGGGCTGATCTTCAATCTCCTCCACATCAATGTGGTTCACCTGTCCCCTGTTGAAAGGGTTTGGCTTCTTTCCAGAACTTCCATTGCCATTTCCATTCTGGCCTTCTGGACATTCGTTGGCGTAATGTCCGATCTTGGAACACTTGAAACAGGTGACATGGCTTAGGTCTTTCTTGGTTGGGGTTGATGGTTTGGTGCGGTTCTGTCCATTGCTTCCTCCATTCCCGTTCCCATTCTTGGTGCCATTATGGTTGTGCGAATTACTTCCTCCATGGGTATGCTGAAACTGAACTCCTTGTTTAGGGGTATAACGAGGCTTCTGCTGGGCTCCAGAGTTATACTTCCCCTGTCCATACTTCCTCTTGCGATTCTCAATTTGCTGTTGCTTTCCTTCAATCATGAGGGCACGGTCTACCAACTCCTGGTAGTTATTGAAACTTGCTACCATCAACTGCATGCTTAACTCATCATTCAGTCCTTCGAAACTTCTCCCGCTTAGCTGCATCCGTAGCAACGCTATCCGGGGCATAACGTGCTAACTTACTAAAATCATCCACATCTTTGGTAAGCAGTCCTTCCTCCTTGGCGTAAATTGCGAAACTCTCGCTTCTTCATGGCCATAGCTCCTGCCGAGACATGGGCAAGACGGAAAGCTTCTTGAAACCGATCCCATGTGACAAGGTGTCTACAAGGTAAGTGGCTGTAAAATTCTCCCACCATGCCGCTGCTGGTCCTTCAAGTTGGTGTGCAGCAAACTTCACCTTCTCTCCATCTCAGACATCCCGCAGTGGTCAACTCCTTCCTACCTTACGGAGCCAATCATCCGCTACTATCGGCTCGGTGCTACTGGAAAACACCGGCGGATTCAGCCTTAAGAAACGTGTCAAGTGATCCGCAGGTGGTGGTGGTGGCGGTGGGTTGTTGTTGTTGTTGCCTTGATTCTGTACCAATGTTTGGACCAAAGTGTTCTGCTGCTGGATCAACTGGGTGATCTCTGGTGGGAAAACAAACCCGGGGTCGCATCTCGGAGGCATCTGATGGGTTTAGAAAAGACGAGAAATTAAGAATAGAGTGGGGTCTAAGGAGAAACACTACCCAAATGTATATGAGCAAATGCACACAAAATCACTTCATTCAATTCAAACAAAGGGCTTACAACAATCTAGCTATCGCAAAAGTGCGTGAACTAAAATGTTACATGGAGGAATACTACTAATATGTGGGGGTCATCTACTAATTTGAACCGGTGGAAGACTCCATGATGTCTGCTCCAGCTTCATCTTCAAAGTCGGGTTCACTTGGATCCGAATCGGTCTCGTCGATGTTGATGTAGTCGCTTGGACAACCGATGTACTGGTCTTCATTCTTGAGCGCCAATTTCTTCTTGAGTTCTTCAATCTCATACTTAAGGTCGTTGTTGTGTCTTGCTAAAGCTACGATCTCGTCCATGTAGTCCTTGCGTGTAGACTTTAGTTCTCCTTCAAGTTCGATGATCCTTCCCTTCGCATTCTTCAATTCGTGCATATCATTGCACATCAGGTTCTCTGGCGTCGAATGTGCTGGTTTAACTCCTGGATAAAAGCTGCAATGGATCTATCCTTCTTGGTGCTGACTATCTCCCATTGTTCATCTCGGCGTCCGCAAATCTGATAGATGGTGTCCTTGAGGTCTTCTTGATAAACTTCTCCAATGCGTCCCATGGTGATATGAGCTGCCATGCTCTTTCCCAGACTCCGGGTTGGTGCAATCGAAAACACTATCTATAGGCTTGGTGATTGGGGCGAATGTCCTTCCCGGAACATGAGCTTGAATCTTCCAGCGCTCCTCTTCAGGCAGAGTGGCGTGGAAAGTCCCGGTGAAACTTGGTAGTCCAATGTTCAGGTACTTGGTGACTTCCTTTAAGTGAAATCCAAAAGGTGTGCCTTCATCTGGTTGGGTGTACTTGATCTTTGCGTCCTTCATCCTAAAAGAGTGGAAATGATGAGGAGTTAGAAAATGAGAAGAGAGTAGTGATCTATGGCTTTAACTTAGTGGTCGTGTCCTACGATCGGCGTGTGCTCGATACCATCTCTCAGAGCGACCCGACCGAATGGATCAAGTCTACGTGCTCGTGTGTCATCCCCGGATCGAATGTCGACACCACACAAGATTTGAAGGATTTATAATAGAGTAGCAAATCACACACTTATTACAGCGTTGTCCAAAAGAGGACTTATTACAATAAATATGGCTTAAGGCCATCTAATAATGATAACAGCGGAAGACTTGGAAGATAAGTGAGTCCATCAACTCCATCAAGATCACCGAGTATAGAACCACGACCTAAAACACCTTACTAAATCGTTCGAAAAGTACGCAACATGAACGTTGCAGCCCGAAAACGGTCAAGACACATGGAATATGCCGCAATGTAACACATAGAGAGCGATGAAACAATAAGCCTATACTACATGCATATATGGCTGGTGGTAAAGCTCTCTGATTACGCTTTTGCATAAAGCTAGTTTTTCCCTACCGCAAAGGAATAAATTTATTTAACTATCATGGTGGTTGTTAAACATTGAGAATGGTTGACAAAGATCCTCAATCCCAATTAAAAGTACTCATTAAAACCCAATAACATTAATTAGAGTAACATGTTGAGATTCACATGATATTCAAGTACTAGATACTCAAGATGTCCATAACCGGGGACACACTAATCATGATTAGTTTATACACTCTGCAGAGGTTTGCGACTTTTCCCCACAAGACTCGATCGCCTCCGCTTGGTTCTCGCACTACATGGTGTTTGAGAGGCGGATGACCGAGACACAGTCTTCGTAAGCGCTAGCACCTTACGATGGGTGGACCGGTACACCTACATCCCCTACATCTGCTAGTCCACCACTATAAGAGTTCACATGACTTACTCAACTATGCCAGAGCCCATAATGGCTTGTGGCTGCACACGGAAGTTTCTAGCATGAATGATCTTATGATCCCTTTGAGCCTGGGTGGCGGTCCGAAAAAAAAACAGGCAAGTCCTGATAGAAACCAGGTGCCTCAATCCACCCAGATGTGTGTTTAAGTTGCCACCTTAAATAAACCATAAATTAACAAACTCACATCTGTCATGGATATTCACTCACCCAATCCACGTCTACTAGCATAGCATGGCATAATAAGCAAACGTAGAAGTAACTCCCAAGGTTTCGTAAGTAAGACAGGTAATAGGTACTACCTCAATCTACTTCCCATCGCACAATTTAATTAGATCCTAATCATGCAAGTGTTTGAGGATTAATCTAATGCATAAAACTGGGTAGTAGAAAAGATATGATCAAGTGTTACTTGCCTTGCTGACGATCCACGAAAACCTAGAGACTTCAAGTAACAAGCGGGCGACTCCGGGTGATCTAATCGCAGACAAACAACAAGCATACAATAAGTACTCATCTAATGCACGGTAAATCTCGAATAAAAGATCTAACCAGATTGTTCAACTTAAGAACCCTGGTTGCAAAAGAAAAGCGAATCAAACAAAACAACGGAAAACATCCGTGGGAAGAAAACAGCTCAGTTCTAGCAATTTGAAACTAGGTCAAATTTTACAGTAGCAAAACTTTGTTTAAGTTGATTAGTCGGAACGACGGTTTCAGAACGAAACCTCAGCGCTTGAATCACCTGATTCCGATAAACGAGCGAGAAGATAAACTAGAACGAAGATTGGATTCAAATCGAGATCGGAAATAATGGATTAAATCCGATTAAAAGAAAACGACGAACGGTTAAGCGAACGGACGTTCGCTAACAGAAACTAACGGTGAACACGTTCGTTAAAACGAACGGATCGGTGAACGTTCACTAAGCAACAAAACCGGAAAAAAATAAAATCGATCTAGGGTTTTTAAAAAAAAAACAAACAACAAAAAGAAAACCGGAACGGTTTTTTAAAACAAAACCGAACCGGGGAGGGTGGCGCGACGGCTACCTCCGGCGAGGTCGGCGACTAGGGGCGACGGGCACCGGCGGCGGCGGGCTCCGTGGCGGGCACGCAAGGGCGGTCAAGGGGTTGGGGGCGGCACAAGGGTTGGGGAGAGGAGGGGGTGGGGAGTATATAAAGGGGGTTGCTTGGGAGGGGGCAAGGAGGAGGAGGAGGAGTCCTCCTCGGACTCGCCGGCGGGCTTGTGTGGCCTTGTGAGGGGAGAGGAGGCGGTTGGGCTGGGCCCTTGGCCAAAGTGGCGCTGCATTTTTTAATCTCACAGAAAAACGAATAAAATAAAATCTAAACAAACTCCAAAATTTACAAAGTTAATTTTCCCCGACTCGTAAAAATGAGTCGAAAAAAATGAACTTTTACTCGGGGCCAAAATGCAATTTTTTAAAATACTCATTTTTTTTCCTAAAGCAAATAAACTCCGAAAATCCAAAATTTAATTTATTTATTAAATCTTCATTTTTCCTAAATTTTAGGAAAGTCATATTATTCCCTCTCTTATTTTTGATATTAGAAAAATATTTGAAGATAAAATAAATAAATCCAAATGATCCTGTTTTCAAATTTGGGAAAACTCAAATATGAAATTTCGAAACCTCCAACTCTCTCCGAGGGTCCTTGAGTTGCGTGAAATTTCTAGGATCGGAAAAATGCAAGAAAATATGAAATGCATGATGACTTAATGTATAACATTCCAAATTGAAAATTTGGGATGTTACAACGGCGCGGGCACGGCGCGGTGAACGAGCGAGGGGTGGAGAGGAGAGGTCGGGGCTCACAAGGGGGAGTAGGGAACGGGGCAGTGTGCTCGACGGAGTTCGGGGAGGTCCGACGAGGAAGATATGGCGAGGCGGCAGTCCGGTGAGGGAGGTCCGGCGGCGCGACGAGTTCCGGCGGGATCTGACGAAGAGGAGGTCGAGGATGGAACGGCGACGAGGCAGTCGACGATGACGTGGCAGCTCTGGGGGGAACAGGATCGGAGCGGTGGCGTCGGTGGTTCGGGGGCTCGGTTGCCCCGGTCTTGATCCAGAGGGGGTGGGGAGAGGAGGAGCGAGGCGTGGGGGGAGTGGGGGAAGTGGGGGGGGGGGGTTGAACTGCTAGGGTTCGGTGGTCGACGGGCCATATAGGCTGGGCGGTTGGGCCAAGTGGCTGGGTCATGGCCAAGTTGGCCCGGGGGGGGGGGTTCTATTTTTATGTTTTTTGTTTGTTTGACCTTTTCCTTTTATCTATTTTTCCTTTCTAACTTAGCTTCTATATATTTTAGTTTTATAATATACCGAGTCAGCACCTTAATTAGTATCATTAATATAGGCCACAGCCAAACCTAGTATGATACCAAAACAAGTTAGTTTAATATTTTTATAATTTAAAAAGCAATTAAATTGTTATTTCAGCCTATGTTTTTATTTAGTTTAGGGCATTTACACATTTTGAAAAAGGTTGGTTCCAACACCAAAATAAGTTGGGGATTATTTGCCACATGAGGAACATTTTAGTTTTCATGTTTGAGAATTTTTACCGTTTGGCTTTATTTTAAGTTTGAATTTCGAATCGATTTTGAACTAACACGAGATTAACAACAGTAACCGTGGTGATGTGGCATCATTAACGTGGGATTACTGTAGCCTAATTATCCGGGCGTCACAACACGTTTGCTTAAATTACGTAAAATGTGAAGAAAGAAAATTTGCTAAACGAGGTAATTGCTTTTCACAAACGTGAAACTTAGAGGTAAAAAACAAAATTAACCCTTTTCTAATTATGAGCAATCTAACTACCGGAATTTGTAAGGGCATCTTCAACGCCGACCCACAAACTTCCCACAACCGTCTGGACCGCGCTGTCCGAACCATGAAAACCATCCAACGCCGATCTGTATCGGTCCGTGGAGCGGTCCAGACGCGATTTCTCTCGCAAACCGAAGACAACCATGTGGGGGGGGGGATGCGGGAGTCCGGACATGCGAAACGTTGCTCTTCGCCCCTGGCCCACTCAAAAGGAAGGCCGAGCCCGTGCTTTTGTAGCATCTCACACTGTTTCCGCGCCAAAATCTCTCCCACTCCCCACCGCTCTTCGCCCAATTCCCTCTCTTTGCTCCCACCCTCTACTTCCCTCAGCCTCCGACGCATCGATCCGTTGGAGAACGTGTCGGAGATGGAGCCGGCGGAGGTGCCGGAGGATCCGACATCATGCTCGCCCGGAAGATCAGCTCGGAGATGCGGCAAAATTGCCGCGTGAAAGCGAAGGCCGCAAAGGAGGAGAAGCTGAAGAAGTGTCTGGTCACTGGTGGTAATGGTGGTGGGGATGGCGTTGTGGGCGTGGCGGACGCCGCCATATGGGCGCGCCAATAGTACAGATGGCGCCATGACCGGAGCCTTACAAGCCTCCGTACTACTACGCCGCCAAGGAGCTCGCAAAACTCGCCGGTACGGTTCCTTACATCGTCGATGTTAATGCAGCGCCGCTCTTCTCCTAGTATTCTTCGCCACCGCTCGTCCGGGCGAGGACGGTGGGCGGAGAGCAGATGGGTGCTTGCGCGCTGTTTGCTGCAATGCCGAGAGTGGGGGAGCAGACGTACGACGTGGTTAGGGAGATGCTCGATATCATCCAGGACGGAGGCAAGGGAGGAGGAGGGGGCTATGAGGACGGGCAGGTGGAAGACTCGGATCCCACCCAGTCTGCCAACTACCAGTAGCAGCAGTCCTACACCCAAACAACCACACAACAGTCTTACACCCAGACCGGCGATGGCACGCAGCAACAACAGCATTGGGCCGCCGGAGAGCAGCATCCGGAGGAGG
The DNA here is from genome assembly GCA_021605145.1 of Aegilops bicornis. NCBI lineage: Eukaryota > Viridiplantae > Streptophyta > Magnoliopsida > Poales > Poaceae > Aegilops > Aegilops bicornis. The sequence goes on from CM038675.1 coordinate 576,150,535, forward strand.
GAGAAGGAGGAGGAGGATGACGAAGATGATTCGGATGATACAACTGGTGATCTGAAGAAGGCTAGAGGAAAAAGCTTCAACATGCGGGAGGACGAGCTATTATGCGACACATGGTTGGCCACTAGCCTCGATCCGGTCCATGGCACGGAGCAAAAGGGGCACAACCTTTTGGAGGAGCATTCACATATGGTTCCATGAGCACAAGCATCTCGCCCCCTACTCCGACGCGTTGATCCGCAACCGTGAGCGGAAGTACCTCAACCATCGATGGTACACCATCCAAGAGGCCATCTTCAAGTATTGCGGACACTTGAAGCATCTCATCGCATGGAGGCCTAGCGGTGTACAAATCACCGAGCAAGTAAGCTGATCATTAGCTGGATATGCTTTAGTTTTGTTGGTCACTAGCCGGACATGCTTTAGTTTTGTTGCTCACTAGCCGGACATGCTTTAGTTTTGTTGATCACTAGTCGGATATGCTTTATTTTTGTTGATCACTAGCCGGATATACTTTATTTTATTGATCCCTAGCCGGACATGTATTGTTTTGTTGCTCACCAGACGAATATGCATTGTTTCACTTTGTAGCCTACTCGTGCTTGTGTGGTGTACAAGAAGTTGAAGAAGAAGTCCTTCACCGTCATGCATTGTTGGTTGAAGTTGAATGGACAGCCGAACTGAAACCTTTTCATTGCCAGACCTCCGCCCAAGCAAACTAGGTAGAAACCGGTGACCATACCGACCCAGTCCAAGAGCCTCCGAAGAAGATTAGAAGAAATTTGTGGGGCAAGAAGTGGGAGGAGGAGAGGGCGAATCGAGAAGGTGCGGCGGCCAAGCTAACAGAGAGGTTCGAGGAGATCTTGGCGAAGAAGGAAGAGGCATGCGTGATGCGCTCGGACATCAAGGAGGAGAGGAAGGCCGAGAGGTTCAAGAAGTTGATGGAGGCGACAGAGAACAAGATTAAGCTCGAAGAGATGAGGACCATGATCGAAAAGAGGAAGGCGACGCTCGAGGAGAAGAAGGTCGCGCTCAAGGAAAAGAGGGTGAAGATCGCCACCAATGCGGAGGACGCCAAGATGTTGACCTTGAGTATCGGCTCTTTGGATGCCAACGCTGGAATTATTGCAATCTGTCCGCTACCAGATGCTGGAGTGGCAGAAAGATGAGTTGGCGGCGGAGGCGGTGGTGGACGCCAACGCGGAGGCTGCCTACGCAGTGGCAACGACATCTCCTTGATCGGGAAGCATCTTGCTGGGATGACCGGTCCGGCTGGACAGAAATGCGCTGACTGCCAGACTGATGTTCTTTTGGATTCAGGCATGTAAAAAGATAAGCATATTTACCTCTTTTTGGTTGTGATTGTGGATGCGATTCGGCGCAGGTATGATCCGACGCGTTGTGTGGAGCATCGTAGATTTGAATTTCAATTTGCTAGCGGAAATATACAGACTATGGTTAAATGACATCTTCCTGCATCCGTGTCCGTGGACTGATCCCTATTCACGGGCGGAAGAAAATTTGCGGATTGCCTAAACCAGTAGTACGATTGAGCGAAATGTATTCAGGCAGGCACAAGTTGGCCCGGCAGCTGCGGATCTCAGGAACGTGATCCGAGCAGACCTTTCTCAGAAACAAGAAAGAAAAATCCGAGCAGACAGGGTAATCTTGAGCATGTGACGATGGCATGCAGCATGCAGCTGTTCGTGCTGTCGTTGGATCCATGCATCCCCTGATTCTCATGGACGTCGCGGTACAAGGCATTTCATTTTCGCTTGCCACTTTCGTTCTCTCTTATCAGAGTAGTACCATCACAGAGATCAGCTGTTCGTGACCTAACATTGCATACTCTGTTGGCTGCTTCTGCGCTCTGCCAAAAGCTTCGCTCAGCGTGGCATATTTCCCTCGCCCCACGGCATATCCTCCGCCGGATCCATCGTCGTGTGCTGTCACTCTGCTCACAAATTATTAGCCAACTTGCGTAATTTGCATTATCCGAAAGAGCTGCCCCCTGCATAGAAAGAACTCGTGGAGAAGGTTTGGCTCTGCTGCGCAGATTTTGAGTATGATATCGTTGTCAGTAGCAGATGAATGGCCGGGCTCCGGTTTTTCGGCCGTTCAAATATTTAGAGTTGTGTAAGGGCATCTTCAGTGTCAACCCGTAAATTTCTTCCTGCATCTATCCATGAACATGGATGCGGGAGGACGCCATCCAACGCTATTCATATACATCTGGCCAACAATTTGAACTAACTCATGAACTCGATTAAACCGGATGGATTTCATTTAAGTTCAAATATAATTTACATAAAAAAGGCGTCGATATTTCGACCGTTTTACTAAAATGTCACAGGCCCAGTTCAGGCCTTGCTTGCCTTTGCATTAGCATCCATGCATCATGTTTAAATTTCATGAAACTTGAAATGGGGATTGATCAAACCCTAGCACCAGATCAAATCAAATAGGTCCAACATAAAAACATTTTCAATGAACCTGAAATGCCCTTCTAAAATGTTCATCACTTCTGCCTTGGTCTTAAACCACTGTCAAAAGTGATGCACAAATTTCTAGGTCACTCTAAGGTCACTGGATTAAATCTTTAGTTATTTAAGTTTGGGCATTTAAATTATATAAAATATTTAAAATGTCCAAATAATCCTAAACTGAAATGTTCCATGTTGGATTTATTCCAAGCACTGGCCATGAGCAGTTTGGTGATTTTTGAGTGTGCCTAAGTATTTTTATTAAAGCCAAACACAATTACAGAAAATAGAAAAGAGAGAGAAGTACCTAGCCACTTACCTGTGCAGCCCGCCTAGTCGGCCCAGCTGTGGCCCAGCACTGAAGAGAGCCCAGCCACCACCCCACCGTGTCGTCTTCCTCCTGCCAATAGGAGCAGCTCATTTGTCATGTGGCGCCACCCACAGCCACCTCCTTGCTTGCCACCGAGGCGCCCAAGCGCGTCTGGAGACGCAGCCCCTCCGCCTCTCCCTCACTCTGTTCTCTCCTCGCTCTCTAGCTCCTTCCCGAAAAGCGACTGAACGCCACCGCTGCCGCTCGCACCACCCCGCCACCGCCTCTCCTCGCCTGAGCTGTCCACGAGCTCCGCCTAGTCCTCTCCTCCTCCTCACCGAGCCGCCTGACGCCGAAGCCTCGACGCCGCCAGCTCCGCTGCTCCTCGTCCACCGAGGACGGCCTCCGTTGATTCGCCGCCTCCCGAGCTTCCCCGAGCCCGCCGAGGCCACCGCTACACCCACTGTGAGCTCCGCCATCGTTTCCCCCTCTCCCCGTGCCCTACCTCCCTCTCTAGCCGCCGTCCGCAACGAGCCCGAGAGCTTTTCGCTGCCGGCCATGTCGCCGCCGTGGTTACGGCTGCTGAAGCTCGCAGTAGACCACACCACTGCACTGAGTGCCTCCCCACGAGCCCGAAGCACACCCCAGCTCGCCTTCCCGTGCCCCCTAGCTCTCGCTCGCGTCACACCCGAACGCCGGCGCCGCCACGAGCTCGACTCCGGCGAGCTCGCTGCACCCTAGCTCCTCCCGCTCGCACCATTCGATGCGGACGAGTCCCCTCGTTCCTTAGATGGCCTCGGCCTTTGATTTGGTCGCCGTGGGACGAAACCCGAATGCCTCCGCCGTCTCTGGCCTCGCCGGCGTCGAGCCGCCGGCAGGTTTGACCCGCTGACGTGGCACCAACATTAGGGCCTAAGCACCCTACTAATTACCCACCAGAGCCAATGACAAGTGGGCCCCACGCCCTAACTAACCTGTGTTTAGTTATGCGTTCAGATTAAACTAACCTCCACGGGCCCCACAGGTCGGTTTGACACAGCCACGCCACACGCCGACCGACCCCACACGCCAAGATTGACTTGATGACGGTTCTGTTGACCGCCCCACATCATTGACACTAACCAGCCCGATCACTAACGATGGACCCCACCGGTCAGGGTTTGACCTGGACCCGCTGTTGACCTGCCGAGGTCAAGATGACCTTATCTTGACGCAATAACTCTTTTACGGATTTATTCTTTTACAGAAAATTCCAGAAAATATCCAAAACTTCTAAAATTCATATAAAATCAACCATAGCTCAGAATGAAATAATTTATATATGAAAAATGATCAGAAAAATCCAATCTATCCTTCTGTACCACTTTCATGCATGTTAGATCAACTTATACCTGCTGATCAGGTCAAATCAATTAAATGGCATTTGAATTTCACATATGGAGTTTAAATTTGAACCCTTGGTTCAAACCAACTTCATTTAATATGGTTGCTAGTTGCATTAGCTCAATCAACAGCATATTGCCATGACATTATCATGCATCATATTTGTTGCATCGCATTGATTGTGTTCTTCCTTGTTTGCCGGTGTTTGTCCCCTCTCGATAGACGTGGTTTCGACGATGAGATCGATGACACTGATGAAGAGCTATATTATCTTCGGAAGTGCCAGGCAAGCAAAACCCCCTTGTTCATTCTAATAAAATCCCACTCTCTCGCTCCTGCTCTCTTTTACTGCATTAGGACAACAACGATTCATCTGTTACTTGCTGCGGTAGTTGAACCCCTTTATCCTCTGCATGACCTGTCATTCCACAGTAAATAGATGAAACCCACTAGCATGAGTAGGAGTTGTTCGAGCCCTGTTGTGCCTACTCATTCATGCTTGTTTGTCATGCCTGCTACTGCTTAGAGTTGAGTCAGGTCTGATTCATCGGGAATGAATCGGAGGTGTGTAAACATGTTCTACTGTTGAGAGCTAAGTGTGTGAACACGATTTGGTAAAGGTAGCGGTGAGAGGCCATGTAGGAGTACATGGTGGGTTGTCTCATTGCAGCCGTCCTCGTGAACTGAGTTCTATGTTTGTGATCCATGAAACAGATTACTACCACGCATTGGGCCCGAAACCAATGGACCCTCTCGGCTTCTTAACCACCCTTGTTCTCTGGCCCGGGAGTTGCAACTAGTTTACGGTGTTTGTAGGATATGTGTTGGAGGCCGTGCGTGGCGCTGACCCTAGGGGTGGGCTATGATGCGATAGATACACCGTGGCCCGGTGTCTTAATGCCCGTTTGGTATCTCGGGAACCACGCACACATCGTTCGGGGCCGTATGTGGAAACCTCGACCGGACTCCTGCGGATGGAACCTGAATAGGCGATAAACCCGACTAGAGTCTTGAGTGTTTAGGTAGGCTGTGGCCGACACCCACGTTGGGCTTCCGCTTGAAGGTTGCCGAGTACATGTCGTGTAAACGGCGGTAAGTGGTGAGAGCGTGTGTGAAGAAGTACACCCTTGCAGGGTTAATATGATCTATTCGAATAGCCGTGTCCATGGAAAAGGACTTCTGGGTTGCTTATAACAGTTCATAGACAAGTGAAAGTGGATACTCTAAAATGCGCAAAATAAGCGTGAGTGCTATGGATGGCGTTCTCGTAGGAAGACAGGATCGGATCCATAGTGGTGTATTGATTTGGTGAATATGTGGACTCGTGTGCGCCACCCCAAAGGAGTTACTTGCACTCGTAGTTCAGGATAGCCACCGAGTCAAAGCTGGCTTGCTGCAGTCAAACTTCACCACCCCCCTTTATTGATAATGATGCATATGTAGTTAGTTCTGATGTAAGTCTTGCTGAGTACATTTGTACTCACGTTTGATAATTTTATGTTTTGCAGAGAGACGTCAGTCTCGCTAGTAGTTCCGTGTGGACTTCGACGTTTAGCTTGATACCTCAGCTACGATCTTGTGCCCTCGGCAGGATCTGGTAGATAGTCAGGCTTCTCAGCCTTTTTCATTTGTAAATGTCTGTACTCAGACATGTTAAGCTTCCGCGTGTGCTTGTTTTGTATGCTCTGAATGTTGGGTCATGAGACCCATGTTTGTAATATCTCGCTCCTCGGAGCCTAATGAATAAATACTTGAGTCAGAGAGTTATGTTGTGATGCCATGTTGTATTTACACATATTGAGCATATTGTGTGTATGTTTGAAATGCTTGGTATGTGTGAGATCCGACAATCTAGTTGTTTATCCTTGGCAGCCTCTCTTATGGGGAAATGTAGTCTAGTGCTTCCTTGAGCCATAGTAGTCCGCTACAGCCCGGTTCACCGGAGTCTCGCTAGCGCAGCACCTCGCTCGTGACACTGACTGGCCGGCATGTGTTTCACTTCGTTCTTGTGTTTGTCCCTTCGGGAAATGTCACGCGGTGACGTCCGAGTCTGCCTAGCCTGCTACAGCCCGGGTTACGGAGTCCTGTTAGCCCAAAGGTTACAGCCCGGATTCACACGTTGATGACCAACATGCTCAATGTGATTCATGTATGCATGTCCCCATGGGTTAGTGCCGCTTTGGGTTCACGACTAGCCATGTCGGCCCGGGTTCTCTGTCATATGGATGCTAGCGACACTATCATATACATGAGCCAAAAGGCGCAAACGGTCCCGGGCCATGGTAAGGCGACACCCGTGGGAATACCGTGCGTGAGGCCGCAAAGCGATATGAGGTGTTACCAGCTAGATCGATGTGACTTGGAATCGGGGTCCTGACATAAAAACAAGGAAAAAAATCTAAACACTATACCAAACGACCACCTCGTACGCGTGGCCTCCCTGCCCTGCCGCACCGCCGTCTTTGTCGGTGCTGCCGTCGTCGTGGTCCCTCCAACGGCGGTACGGCACCGGAGGGCCACGACAGCCTTGTCCGACAGCTGCCATCCGCTCGCGGAGGAGCCGCTCTGCCTCCTGCTGCGTCGTGCGGAGTGCCATCGCGGCCACTGGTGACGTGGCCTCCGGAGTCCTGGCGGCAGCCTTGCCACGGCCGGCGTTGGCGGAGCAGTGGCTAAGCGACCACTCGTCGCCGATCTTGGTGAGCTCGTCGTCAAGGAGGCCGCGACGCCTGGCGGCAGTCTCCGCGGTGGTCATGTAGCGATCGAGCGCCCACACGACGACGAGGCCTGGGTCATTGCGGACCCAGTCCGACGCCACGTCACTCTTGATGAACGCGGAGCGGCGACTGGCATTGCGTCGGTCGTACCGCTCCTGCTGCCGAGCCGCGCGCTCCGCCTCAGACACGACGACCATCGAGCCTGAGGGACCACTGAAGTAGTGGAGGAGGCGGCCTTGTGCCTTCTTGATCGCAGGCGGCATCTCCTCCTTGACGGCGAGGCGGTGGTGCCACGGTGGCGACAACGACGCGTCGATGCGGCCATACCGGTTGCATGGCGGGGCCGCAGGCTCCTCCTTTACGTGGTGTCCGATTTGGACGCCGCGGTGGTGCGGGGGGCGAGACTAGCTCCTCCTTCATGCGGCATCCGATCTGGACGCCGCGGTTGTGCCGGGGCGAGGCGGACTCCTCCTTCACTGGCAGGAGCATGGATGCCAGTTTGGTCTTGACGTGGTGGCGCGACGGGGAGACCGACTACTTCACGCGCTCCGGCGATGGCGCCGACGGCCCCATGTCATCGAGCGACTGCTCCGTCATGAACTCGATCTGACGGGCGAAATCTTCATCCGTCGGAGCGGCCTCCTTGAGGAGTCAGGGCGATTGCTGCGGCAGCTCCTGCGGCGGCAGCGCCTGGTCCTCCTCGTCACCAGGGGAGATGACAATCTCCTCCTTGGCAGAGGAGTCGGCCACCATGGACGCTGACAGGCTCGCAGAGCGTCTCGGCGGCGCCAAGAAACGCCGAAGGAGGAGCTTCCGCGTACTCCGCCTGCCGGTGCGGAGCACCACGACTTCGGCATCGCTTGGGTCGAAGAGGGGGAGGGAGGGGCTCGAGCATGGAGACGGGTGAGGGGAGGGGTGGTGCATCTCTTTGCAACTCCAGCGCACAGCTTAAATAGTCGCAGCGAGGCCCAAGTGAAGGATCGGTCAGCGCCAGAGTTGGTTCCTCAGGAACATGCGTTCGCATTGAAGCGGCGGCTACCGAGAGGTCGCGTCGGTCAGTGCCGCCCTCCCTCCCTCCGCGGTCACATCGCGGCATCAAAGCCGACCTCCGCGTGCTCTGGGCCGGCATGAATGCGGTGCGGTAAGCAGCGCGTGCATTGGAAGAAAAGCGCGGGAGGGGCGGGTGAGGTTTATTTTGGTGGTCCAGGGCGGTCAGAAGTGGGCTTGGGATCGGCCGGGACTCCCGCAAACCACCCCCAAGTTTGTGTTCTGTTTGCGTGAGAAATCGCGTCCTGAGTGTTGTAGGATCGAAAGTAGGTCTAGAGGGGGGTGATTAGACTACTTGACCAAATAAAATTCTAGCCTTTTCCCAATTTTAAGTCTTGGCAGATTTTAGCAACTCAGGACAGGTCAAGCAATCAACCTACACATGCAATTCTAAGAGTATATCAGCGGAATGTAAATCATTGCATATGAAGGTAAAGAGAGGGGTTTGGAAAGGCAAACGCAATGTAGACACAAAGATTTTTGGCGTGGTTCCGATAGGTGGTGCTATCGTACATCCACGTTGATGGAGACTTCAACCCACGAAGGGTAACGGTTGCGTGAGTCCACGGAGGGCTCCACCCACGAAGGGTCCACGAACAAGCAACCTTGTCTATCCCACCATGGCCATCACCCATGAAGGACTTGCCTCACTTGGGTAGATCTTCACGAAGTAGGCGATCTCCTTGCCCTTACAAACTCCTTGGTTCAACTCCACAATTTCAACGGAGGCTCCCAAGTGACACCTAACCAATCTAGGAGACACCACTCTCCCAAAGGTAATAGATGGTGTGTTGATGATGAACTCCTTGCTCTTGTGCTTCAAATGATAGTTTCCCCAACACTCAACTCTCTCACACAGATTTGGCTATGGTGGAAAGATGATTTGAGTGGAAAGCAACTTAGGGAAGGCTAGAGATCAAGATTCTTGTGGTTGGATTGGAATGTCTTGGTCTCAACACATGAGTAGGTGGTTCTCTCTCGGAAAATGAGTAGTGGAAGTGTAGGCACGTTCTGATGGCTCTCTCACAAATGGAGAAGGGGGTGGAGGGGTATATATAGCCTTCACACAAAATCTAACCGTTACACACAAATGAGCCAACTCAGTCAGACCGAATAGGTAAACTCGGTGAGACCAATTCAGTTCAAAATGTGAACATTAGTTTTTGCGGTGGGACCGACATGATCAACTCGGTGGGACCGATGCGCCAGGGTTAGGGCAAAACCTTATCTCGGTTTGACCGATTACGTGAACTCAGTGAGACCGATTTTAGTAATAAGCTAATAGAGAGTTGGTCAGGCAAACTCGGTGGGACCGATCGCTCCTTTCGGTGATACTGAAACGTTACGAAAGAGAAACAGAGAGTTTGCACTGCGAACTCAATGGGACCGATCGCTCATTTCAGGGAGACCAAAACGTTACAAAGGGAAATAGAGAGTTTGCAATCCCATCTCGGTGAGACCGAGATCCATATTGGTGAGACCGAACTAATTAGGGTTTCTGACTATGGCTATGTCAAGTGAAGTCGGTGGCGCTGGATGAATCGAATCGATGGGGTCGAGTTTGACTTTAGGTTTAGGACATATTTGGATTCGAGAAAGTGGTTGAGGATTTTGGAGCATATCACTAAGCATTTTGAGCAACTAGATCATCAAGAAACACCTCATCCCCTTTTAATAGTATGGCTTTCCTATGGACTCAATGTGATCTTGGATCACTAAAATAGAAATGAAGAGTCTTGAGCTTTTGCCAAAATTTGTCCTTAGCATTTTGAGGGGCCCACATCTCTAGTCCATGCCATACCAACCATTGAACTTTCTGAAATAATCAACTTGAATGATATTAGTTCAATGAGCTATATGTTTTTATGAATTGCCAAAACCACCCAGGGATTAGTTGCACTTTCAACCGCCCCGTGGAATGATACATGTCAGCGTTGGATAGTTTCCGTGGTCCGGACGATTGCAGGAGGTTTACGGATTCGCCTTAGAGATGCCCTAGTGTTGTTTACTCTTGTTGTTTTCCCTCCATGAATGTGGCATTCTAGAGTCCGATCTCTAGTCAATAATAGTCAAGTTCCACGGTGAGTTTTGTTAGTTCACTATTCACTTTATTTCAGCTACAAAACTGAAAGCCGATCAACTTATAACATACTATCTATGTTGTAAGAGAAAAAAATCATGGTTTTCAACATTTTCCTGAGAGGTAACGAGGTGGGCGACCAAACAATCCTCGGCCACCCGTCGTCTACCCCCGCAGCCACCAGGTCGCGTCACCGGGCAAAGCCTGCGCGGCGTGGCGGTGGTGGCAGGGAGGTCTGGATCAGGGGGCCTGCCATGGAGGCGCTAAAGGGTTGTTGTGGAACAGCGAAGGGTGATGTGTGCTCAAGTGGTGGCCTTCGTCAGGCGGTGCACGTGATGGCAGCATTGGCAGCAGACAAAGGGATTGAGTGTGGAGATCTTCATTGATGGTTTGGCCTCGCTTGATCATTGGAGAGGGCGTCAGTGCATGGTTCTAGACGACAGCGAGATCGACATCAGATCCGGACCTGTCGTACATCAACATGGGTGATTTTTTAGGTTTTCTTTAAATAGTCTTTGCGTTTGTGTCTGCGAATTTCTAAGGCACGTCAAACATTTGAAGCAAGTTGATGGAGTGGCCTCTGATCATCCTGTGATCTTCTGACTTGGGCAACAATGTCTGCCTCAATATGGTGTTCATGGTGTCCAATCCAGACAACAGATAGTACACTGAGCCAAGCTTGTGAGTCTCTGAGGCTTTGTCAGGTATCTCCTTGTACATATTTGCCATGGAGTTGTGGTCTTTCTTGGGCTTTGCATAGACATCAGTGTCATCCTCAGTCTCTTCAGGAGCATTGATCAGCTTTTCCCACTCAGCAATGGAAGATTGGTACCTAGTACCCTCAGTCATCCAGACAATCCAGCACCTTACCCTCAGTCATTTCATTTGGCCAGTTTCTGACCCACAAACTTGTCAACTCCATTCAGTCTGAAGCTCTCATGCACTCTAGGGAAATAGTCCTCATTGTCATCAATGTAGATCCAGTCCACCCATTTCATATCACAAACAATAGGCTTCTTGTCCAGGAGGATTGTCTCATAGAAGTCATGTTGTTCCTTAGGGTGAAACATGTAATCAATAGTAGTCCTTCTCCTGGTTGCATAAGGATCTGATTGCCTCCATAGTCTGAGTCCTTTGTCTTTTCTTTCCTTCATGTTTTCAGCAATAGGATGATTGTCATCATGATCAGGTAGGGTTTGACCTTTCTGAGCACTTGGAGCTCTTCCTCTTCCTGAACTTCAGGCACTGGGGCCTTGTTCTTCTCTGCAGCAGGAATGTTCCTTGTAGACCTTCTTGGGTGCTGTTGGCTTTGGAGCTTGAGCTTGTGAGGATTGTCTGGGAGCTGTCTTGGGCTTGGATGGGGCAGCCCCTGACTTGATTGCATCTCCCATGAGTTTCTGAGACTTGGGAACTGGTGCAGCATCTTCTTCTTCTTCCTCATCTTCATCCTCATCAGACTCCATCATAGAAGGCTTTCCAATAAATCTAGCCATGGTCTTTTTTACCCTTCCCTTTCTCTTCTTGCCTCCAGCAGCCTCATCTTCCTTATTTTCTGCATTCTCAACCATGGTAGGTCTTCCAAGCACCTTTGCAGTTGTGGTTCTTGCTCTCTTCTTCTTTCCAGCAGTCTCATTCTCATCAGATTGTTCCAAAGTGAACTTCATGGTTTCTTGAGTTGACGCTCTGACTTTTGACATGGGCACTCTTTTGGATGGAGCCTTTACTTTCATTCCTGGCTTGATGCCAGCAGCAGCAGAAACTTGCTCTTTCTTGATCAACTTCTTCTCGTAAGTGACCTCTTCATCAGCAATATAATCCTCATCTTGAGAATCTGAATTTGTCTTCTTTTTCTGCCTAGTTGCAGCCTTAGGCAGATTGCTGGGTGTGCTTCTGCTACCCTCATCATAGCTGCTTGAGGGACTAGTGCCCTCACTGAGATTCTGGTGCTCTTCTGACTTGTTCTGACTGTCGCTCTGGTCTGACATGGCTGAAGCTGACCCTATGAACAGATGGTTATAGGTAGAGTAGATGAGCATGATGTCTACTACGCAACTCTATTCTTTTAGACACGTGTTGGGCCTCCAAGCGCAGAGTTTTGTAGGATAGTAGCAATTTTCCCTCAAGTGGATGACCTAAGGTTTATCAATCCGCGGGAGGCGTAGGATGAAGATAGTCTGTCTCAAACGACCCTGCAACCAAATACAAGAAATCTCTTGTGTCCCCAACACACCCAATACAATGGCAAATTGTATAGGTGCACTAGTTCGGCGAAGAGATGGTTGTAAGGGCATATTTTTGTTGGGGAACGTAGTAATTTCAAAAAAAATCCTACGCACACACAAGATCATGGTGATGCATAGCAACAAGAGGGGAGAGTGTGTCCACATACCCTCATAGACCGAAAGCGGAAGCGTTAGCACAACGCGGTTGATGTAGTCGTACGTCTTCACGATCCGACCGATCAAGTACCGAACGTACGACACCTCCGAGTTCAGCACACGTTCAACTCGATGACGTCCCTCGAACTCCGATCCAGCCGAGCTTTGAGGGAGAGTTCCGTCAGCACGACGGCGTGGTGACGATGATGATGTTCTACCGACGCAGGGCTTCGCCTAAGCACCGCTACGATATGACCGAGGTGGATTATGGTGGAGGGGGGCACCGCACACGGCAAAGAGATCCAAGGGATCAATTGTTGTGTCTCTAGGGGGTGCCTCCCTCCCCGTATATAAAGGAGTGGAGGAGGGGGAGGGGGCCGACCACCCTTGGCGTGCCCCATGAGGAGTCCTACTCCCACCGGGAGTAGGACTCCCCCTTCCATGTTGGAGTAGGAGAGGAGAGGGAAGGAGAGAGAGGGGGAAAGGAAAGGGGAGGGGGCGCCACCCCCTCCTTGTCCAATTCAGACTTGGGGGGGCGCCTGCCCCTTGGCCGCCTCTCCTCTTCCACTACTTGGGCCCATGAGGCGAGGCCCAATAACCTCCGGGGGGGGGGGGGTTCTGGTAACCCCCCGGTACTCCGGTATATATCCGATAACCCCCGGAACCATTCCGGTGTCCGAATATAGTCGTCCAATATATCAATCTTCATGTCTCGACCATTTCGAGACTCCTCGTTATGTCCATGATCACATCCGGGACTTCGAATTACCTTCGGTACATCAAAACACATAAACTCATAATATAACCGTCATCGAACTTTAAGCGTGCGGACCCTATGGGTTTGAGAACTATGTAGACATGACCGAGACACGTCTCCGGTCAATAACCAATAGCGGAACCTGGATGCTCATATTGGCTCCTACATATTCTCACGAAGATCTTTATCGGTCAAACCGCATAACAACATACGTTGTTCCCTTTGTCATCGGTATGTTACTTGCCCGAGATTCGATCGTCGGTATCTCAATACCTAGTTCAATCTCGTTACCGGCAAGTCTCTTTACTCATTCCGTAATACATCATCCCGCAACTAACTCATTAGTTGCAATGCTTGCAAGGCTTATAGTGATGTGCATTACCGAGTGGGCCCAGAGATACCTCTCCGACAATCGGAGTGACAAATCCTAATCTCAAAATACGCCAACCCAACAAGTACCTTCGGAGATACCTGTAGAGCACCTTTATAATCACCCAGTTACGTTGTGACGTATGGTAGCACACAAAGTGTTCCTCCGGTAAACGGGAGTTGCATAATCTCATAGTCATAGGAACATGTATAAGTCATGAAGAAAGCAATAGCAACATACTAAACGATCAAGTGCTAAGCTAACGGAATGGGTCAAGTCAATCACATCATTCTCCTAATGATGTTATCCCGTTAATCAAATTGACAACTTATATCTATGGTTAGGAAACATAACCATCTTTTTAACGAGCTAGTCAAGTAGAGGCATACTAGTGACACTCTGTTTGTCTATGTATTCACACATGTATTATGGTTCCCGTTAATACAATTCGAGCATGAATAATAAACATTTATCATGATATAAGGAAATAAGTAATAACTTTATTATTGACTCTAGGGCATATTTCCTTCAGTTTCCCACTTTCACTAGAGTCAATAATCTAGATTACACAGTAATGATTCTAACACCCATGGAGTCTTGGTGATGATCATGTTTTGCTCGTGCAAGAGGCTTAGTCAACGGGTCTGCAACATTCAGATCTGTATGTATCTTGCAAATATCTATGTCTCCCACCTGGACTTGATCCCGGATGGAGTTGAAGCATCTCTTGATGTGCATGGTTCTTTTGTGAAATCTGGATTCCTTTCCAAAGAAATTGCACCAGTATTGTCACAAAAGATTTTCATTGGACCCGATGCACTAGGTATGACACCTAGATCGGATATGAACTCCTTTATTTGCTGCTTCCGAAGCAGCTATGTACTCCGTTTCACATGTAGATCCCGCTACGACGCTTTGTTTAGAACTGCACCAACTGACAGCTCCACCGTTCAATATAAACACGTATCCGGTTTGTGATTTAGAATAAATGCGGATCAGTGTCAAAGCTTGCATCGACGTAACCATTTACGACGAGCTCTTTGTCACCTCCATAAACGAGAAACATATCCTTAGTCCTTCTCAAGTATTTCAGGATGTTCTTTACCGCGGTCTAGTGATCCACTCCTGGATTACTTTGGTACCTCCCTGCTAAACTAATAGCAAGGCACACATCAGGTCTGGTACACATCATTGCATACATGATAGAGCCTATGGCTGAAGCATAGGGAACATCTTTCATTTTCTCTCTATCTTCTGCAGTGGTCGGGCATTGAGTCTTACTCAACTTCACACCTTGTAACACAGGCAAGAACCCTTTCTTTGCTTGATCCATTTTGAACTTCTTCAAAACTTTGTCAAGGTATGTGCTTTCTGAAAGTCCTATCACGCGTCTTGATCTATCTCTATAGATCTTGATGCCCAATATATAAGCAGCTTCACCGAGCTCCTTCATTGAAAAAATCTTATTCAAATATCCCTTTATGCTATCCAGAAATTCTATATCATTTCCGATCAACAATATGTCATCCACATATAATATCAGTTATGCTACAGAGCTCCCACTCACTTTCTTGTAAATACAGGCTTCTCCAAAAGTCTGTATAAAACCATAAGCTTTGATCACACTATCAAAACGTTTATTACAACTCCGAGAGGCTTGCACCAGTCCATAAATGGATCGCTGGAGCTTGCACTCTTTGTTAGCTCCCTTTGGATCCACAAAACCTTCCGGTTGCATCATATACAACTCTTCTTCCAGAAATCCATTCAGGAATGCAGTTTTGACATCCATTTGCGAAATTTCATGATCATAAAATGCGGCAATTGCTAACATGCTTAGGACAGACTTAAGCATCGCTACGGGTGAGAAAGTATCATCATAGTCAACCCCTTGAACTTGTCGAAAACCTTTTGCAACAAGTCAAGCTTTATAGACAGTAACATTACCATCAGCGCCAGTCTTCTTCTTGAAGATCCATTTATTCTTGATGGCCTGCCGATCATCGGGCAAGTCAACCAAAGTCCACACTTTGTTCTCATACATGGATCCCATCTCAGATTTCATGGCCTCAAGCCATTTTGTGGATTATGGGCTCACCATCGCTTCTTCATAGTTCGTAGGTTCGTCATGGTCTAGTAACATAACCTCCAGAACAGGATTACCGTACCACTCTGGTGCAGATCTTACTCTGGATGACCTACGAGGTTCAGTAACAACTTGATCTGAAGTTTCATGATCATTATCATTAACTTCCTCATTAATTGGTATAGACGTCACAGAACGGTTTACGTGATGAACTACTTTCCAATAAGGGAGCAGGCATGATTACCTCATCAAGTTCTACTTTCCTCCCACTCACTTCTTTCGAGAGAAACTCCTTCTCTAGAAAGGATCCATTCTTTGGAACGATGTCTTGCCTTCGGATCTGTGATAGAAGGTGTACCCAATAGTTTCCTTTGGGTATCCTATGAAGACACATTTCTCCGATTTGGGTTCGAGCTTATCAGGTTGAAGCTTTTTTACATAAGCATCGCAGGCCCAAACTTTAAGAAACGACTACTTTGGTTTCTTGCCAAACCACAGTTCATAAGGCGTCGTCTCAACGGATTTTGATGGTGCCCTATTTAACGTGAATGCGGCCGTCACTAAAGCATAACCCCAAAACGATAGCGGTAAATTAGTAAGAGACATCATAGATCGCACCATATCTAGTAAAGTACAATTACGACGTTCGGACACACCATTGCGCTGTGGTGTTCCGGGTGGCGTGAGTTGCGAAACTATTCCACATTGTTTCAAATGTAGACCAAACTCGTAACTCAAATATTCTCCTCCACGATCAGATTGTAGAAACTTTATTTTCTTGTTACGATGATTTTCAACTTCACTCTGAAATTCTTTGAACCCATATCTGCTTAAATCATTTGTAAAGGTGAGAAAATAACGATACCCGCCGCGAGCCTCAACATTCATTGGACCACATACATTAGTATGTATGATCTCCAATAAATCAGTTTCTCGCTCCATAGTTCCGGAGAACGGCGTTTTAGTCATCTTGATCATGAGGCATGGTTCGCAAGTACCAAGTGATTCATAATCAAGTGATTCCAAAAGTCCATCAGTATGGAGTTTCTTCATGCGCTTTACACCAATATGACCCAAACGGCAGTGCCACAAATAAGTTGCACTATCATTATCAACTCTGCATCTTTTGGCTTCAACATTATGAATATGTGTATCACTACTATCAAGATTCATCAAAATAGACCACTCTTCAAGGGTGCATGACCATAAAAGATATTACTCATATAAATAGAACAACAATTATTCTCTGATTTAAATGAATAACCGTCTCGCATCAAACAAGATCCAGATATAATTTTTATGCTCAACGTTGGCACCAAATAACAATTATTTAGGTCTAATACTAATCCCGAAGGTAGATGTAGAGGTAGCGTGCGGCAGCGATCACATCGACTTTGGAACCGCTTTCCCACGCTGCATCATCACCTCGTCCTTAGCGATTGTCTCGCTTAATCCGTAGTCCCTGTTTCGAGTTGCAAATATTAGCAATGTAGAACCAATATCAAATACCCAAGTGCTCTGCGAGCTGCGTAAGGTACACATCAATAACATGTATATCACATATACCTTTGTTCACCTTGCCATCCTTCTTATCCGCCAAATACTTGGGGCAGTTCCGCTTCCTGACCACCGCTTGCAGAGAAGCACTTTCGGCCTCGTGCTTAGGTCCAGACTTGGGTTTCTTCTCTTGAGCAGCAACTTGTTTGTTGTTCTTCTTGAAGTTCCTTCTTCTTCCCTTTGCCCTTTTCTTGAAATCGGTGGTCTTATTGACCATCAACACTTGATGCTCCTTCTTGATTTCTACCTCCGCAGCCTTTAGCACTGCGAAGAGCTTGGGAATCGTCTTATCCATCCCTTGCATGTTATAGTTCATCACGAAGCTCTTGTAGCTTGGTGGCATTATTGAAGAATTACATCAATGACGCTATCATCCAGGAAGATTAACTCCCGGTTGAATCAAGTGATTTTTATACCCAGACGTTCGAGTATATGCTCACCGACAGTAACTATTCTCCTCCATCTTGCACCAGTAGAACTTATTGGAGACTTCATATCTCTCAATCCGGGCATTTGCTTGAAATATTAACTTCAACTCTGGAACATCTCATATGCTCCATGACGTTCAAAACATCGTTGAAGTCGGTTCTAAGCCGTAAAGCATGGCACACTGAACTATCGAGTAGTCATCGACTTTGCTCGCCAGACGCTCATAACATCCGTGTTGCTCTGCAAGAAGGTTTGGCACCTAGCGGTGCTTCCAGGACATAATTCTTCTGTTCAGCAATGAAGAAATCCTCAAGTTACGGACCCAGTCCGTGTAATTGCTACCATCATCTTTCAACTTTGCTTTCTCAAGGAACACATTAAAATTCAACGGAACAATAGCACGAGCCATCTATCTACAACAAACATAGACATGCAAAATACTATCAGGTACTAAGTTCATGATAAATTTAAGTTCAATTGATCATATTACTTAAGAACTCCCACTTAGATAGACATCCCTCTAATCATCTAAGTGATCATGTGATCCAAATCAACTAAACCATAACCGATCATCACGTGAAATGGAGTAGTTTTCAATGGTGAACATCACTATGTTGATCATATCTACTATATGATTCACGCTCGACCTTTTGGTCTCGGTGTTCGAGGCCATATCTACATATGCTAGGCTCATCAAGTTTAACCTGAGTATTCTGCGTGTGCAAAACTGGCTTGCACCCATTGTAGATGGACGTAGAGCTTATCACACCCGATCATCACGTGGTGTCTGGGCACGATGAACTTTGGCAACGGTGCATACTCAGGGAGAACAGTTTTATCTTGAAATTTAGTGAGAGATCATCTTATAATGCTACCGTCAATCAAAGCAAAATAAGATGCATAAAAGATAAACATCACATGCAATCAATATAAGTGATATGATATGGCCATCATCATCTTGTGCTTGTGGTCTCCATCTTCGAAGCACCGTCATGATCACCATCGTCATCGGCGCGACACCTTGATCTCCATCGTAGCATCATTGTCGTTTCGCCAACTATTGATTCTACGACTATCGCTACCGCTTAGTGATAAAGTAAAGCAATTACAGGGCGATTGCATTGCATACAATAAAGAGACAACCATATGGCTCCCGCCAGTTGCCGATAACTCGGTTACAAAACATGATCATCTCATACAATAAAATATAGCATCATGCCTTGACCATATCACATCACAACATGCCATGCAAAAACAAGTTAGACGTCCTCTACTTTGTTGTTGCAAGTTTTACGTGGCTGCTACGGGCTGAGCAAGAACCGTTCTTACCTACGCATCAAAACCACAACGATAGTTCGTCAAGTTAGTGATGTTTTAACCTTCTCAAGGACCGGGCGTAGCCACACTCGGTTCAACTAAACTTGGAGAAACTGACACCCGCCGGCCACCTATGTGCAAAGGACGTCGGTAGAACTAGTCTCGCGTAAGCGTACACGTAATGTCAGTCCGGGCCGCTTCATCCAACAATACCACCGAACCAAATTATGACACGCTGGTAAGCAGTATGACTTGTATCACCCACAACTCACTTGTGTTTTACTCGTGCATATAACATCTACGCATAAAACCTGGCTCGGATGCCACTGTTGGGGAACGTAGTAATTTCAAAAAAATTCCTACGCACACGCAAGATCATGGTGATGCATAGCAACGAGAGGGGAGAGTGTCCACGTACCCTCATAGACCGAAAGTGGAAGCATTAGCACAACGCGGTTGATGTAGTCGTACGTCTTCACGATCCGACCGATCAAGTACCGAATGCATGGCACCTCCAAGTTTAGCACATGTTCAACTCGATGACTTCCCTCGAACTCCGATCCAGCCGAGCTTTGAGGGAGAGTTCCGTCAGCACGACGGCATGGTGACGATGATGATGTTCTACCGACGCAGGGCTTCGCCTAAGCACCACTACAATATGACCGAGGTGGCTTATGGTGGAGAGGGGCACCGCACACGGTTAAGAGATCCAAGGGATCAATTGTTGTGTCTCTAGGGGTGCCTCCCTCCCCGTATATAAAGGAGTGGACGAGGGGGAGGGGGCCGGCCACCCTTGGCGCGCCCCATGAGGAGTCCTACTCCCACCGGGAGTAGGACTCCCCCCTTCCATGTTGGAGTAGGAGAGGAGAGGGAAGGAGAGAGAGGGGAAAGGAAAGGGGGGCGCCGCCCCCCTCCTTGTCCAATTCGGACTTGGGGGGGAGGGGCGCGCGGCTGCCCCTTGGTCGCCTCTCCTCTTCCACCACTTGGGCCCATGAGGCCCAATAACCTCCGGGGAGTTCCGGTAACCCCCCGGTACTCAGGTATATATCCGATAACCACCGGAACCATTCCGGTGTCTGAATATAGTCGTCCAATATATCAATCTTCATGTCTCGACCATTTTGAGACTCCCCGTCATGTCCGTGATCACATCCGAGACTCCGAACTACCTTCGGTACATCAAAACACATAAACTCATAATATAGCCGTCATCAAACTTTAAGCGTGCAGACCCTACGGGTTCGAGAACTTTGTAGACATGACCGAGACACGTCTCTGGCCAATAACCAATAGCGGAACCTGGATGCTCATATTGGCTCCCACATATTCTACGAAGATCTTTATCGGTCAAACCGCATAACAACATACGTTGTTCCCTTTGTCATCGGTATGTTACTTGCCCGAGATTCGATCGTCGGTATCACAATACCTAGTTCAATCTCGTTACCGGCAAATCTCTTTACTCGTTCCGTAATACATCATCCATAACTAACTCATTAGTTGCAATGCTTGCAAGGCTTATAGTGATGTGCATTACCGAGTGGGCCCAGAGATACCTCTCCGACAATCGAGTGACAAATCCTAATATCGAAATACGCCAACCCAACAAGTACCTTTGGAGACACTGTAGAGCACCTTTATAATCACCCGATTCACGTTGTGACGTTTGGTAGCACACAAAGTGTTCCTCCGGTAACGGAGTTGCATAATCTCATAGTCATAGGAACATGTATAAGTCATGAAGAAAGCAATAGCAACATACTAAACGATCAAGTGCTAAGCTAACGGAATGGGTCAAGTCAATCACATCATTCTTCTAATGATGTTATCCCATTAATCAAATGGCAACTCATGTCTATGATTAGGAAACATAACCATCTTTGATTAACGAGCTAGTCAAGTAGAGGCATACTAGTGACACTCTGTTTCTCTATGTATTCACCCATGTATTATGTTTCCAGTTAATACAATTCTAGCATGAATAATAAACATTTATCATGATATAAGGAAATAAATAATAAATTTATTATTGCCTCTAGGGCATATTTCCTTCAATTTCTCCCTATGTGGTTTTGGTGATTGATGGCAATGCATTTGCGGACTAATCGTGTGCATTGAGCATTTCAGATATCTCATGTCTAGGCACAAGACGATTCGGTGCCCCTCGGAGCCTAGTGAAGATGACGTTTCTCTACGTTTCTTTTCGATGGATTTGAGTCGTAGGAAAGCCGTACTATTAAGAGGGGGTCCACTTCAGAAAGGTTAGGGTGGAATCAACACGTACACGTCTGTTCCTTTGCACCACCTTTCCTTTGCTTCTTTGGAGCACCGTCCGTTTATCCGTGTCTTTGCAAAATGAAGGCCTCCAAGTGCTATAGTTCTGTGGCGTGCGGTAGTACTTCTCAAGGGAGCAGTAGTGCCGCAGTGGCCCATGATAGTACCGGCCAGGGAAGTGGTAGTACCATGCTATGCGGTAGTACCGCTCCTCAGGAGTGGTAGTACTCTGACCTCTAGCCCAGAACACTGGCGTGCGCGGAAGTAGGCGCGGAAGTAATTTTTTACATCCGCGCTCTACGCGGTAGTACCATTCCCAGCGTGCGGTAGTACCGTGCCGGATTTTTGCACAGACCAAAACTCAGTGGAAGTAGCCACGGATGTAATTTTATTAGTCTGTGCCTTCCCAGCCTAGTCGAACCCTGCCTTGCGGTAGTACCGCAAGGACGCATGGTAGTACCGCTCTGGCGGTTCTACCGCTCGTTGTTTTACTGCAACAGGGCCTCGTCTAGTCTTTGCCGCGGGATCGGTAGTACCGCACCATCGAGCGGTAGTACCGCAAGGCCTGGCAGTAGTACCGTGAGTCTGTGCGATAGTACCGCAGGTCGCGGGCTGATGAAGTGGGTAACGGTTGGATCTTTTCCCCCACTATATAAATGTGGTCTTCTTCCCCAAGTTGACCACCTCTTCCCTCCCCAAGCTCCATTGTTGCCCAAAGCTTCATTTTCGCCTGACCTCTCTCCCTAGCCAATCAAACTTGTTGATTTTCTAGGGATTGGTTGAGAAGGCCCCGATCTACACTTCCACCAAGAGAAATTTGATTCCCCCCACTAATCCCTTGCGGATCTTGTTACTCTTGGGTGTTTGAGCACCCTAGACAGTTGAGGTCACCGCGGATCCATATTCCATTGTGGTGAAGCTTCGTGGTGTCGTTGGGAGCCTCCGATTAAGTTGTGGAGATTGCCCCAACCTTGTTTGTAAAGGTTCGGTCACCGCCTCCAAGGGCACCAATAGTGGAATCACGGCATCTCGCATTGTGTGAGGGCGTGAGGAGAATACAGTGGCCCTAGTGGCTTCTTGGGTAGCATTGTGCCTCCACACCACTCCAACGGATACATACTTGTTGGGAAACGTAGCATGCAATTTCAAAAAAATTCCTACGCTCACGCAAGATCTATCTTGGAGATGCATAGCAACGAGAGGGGGAGAGTGTGTCCACGCACCCTTGTAGACCGAAAGCGGAAGCGTTAGGTTCACGCGGTTGATGTAGTCGAACGTCTTCACGATCCAACCGATCCAAGTACCGAATGTACAGCACCTCCGTGTTCAGCGCACGTTTAGCTCGATGACGTCCCTCAAACTCTTGATCCAGCAGAGGGTCGAGGGAGAGTTCCGTTAGCATGATGGCGTGGTGATGGTGATGGTGATGTGATCCGCGCAGGGCTTTGCCTAAGCACTACGACGCTATGACCGGAGGCGTAAACTGTGGAGGGGGGCACCGCACACGGCTAAGAACAATTTATGTGTCTTTTGGGTGCCCCCCGCCCCCGTATATAAAGGAGGGGAGAAGGAGGTGGCCGGTGATACGTCTCCAACATATCTATAATTTTTGAAGTATTCATGCTGTTATATTATCATTCTTGGATGTTTTACAATCATTTTATAGCAACTTTATATCATTTTTTGGGACTAACCTATTGACCCAGTGCCCAGTGCCAGTTCCTATTTTTTTGCTTGTTTTTTACATCGTAGGAAATCAATATCAAACGGAGTCCAAATGCAACAAAACTTTTTGGAGAATTTTTATGGACTGGAACACCCGGGATGGGCCAGAGCAGCACCTGGGGGTGTCTCGAGGGGGGCACAACCCACCAGGGCGCGCCTGGGCCCCCAGGCGCGCCCAGGTGGGTTGTGCCCACCTCGGTGGCCTCCCGCACCCCCTCTTTGCACTATAAGTTCCCAAATATTCCAAAACCCTTCGGGGTAGCCCTAGATTAGAAGTGCCGCCTTCGCAAGGCATTTGTATCCATGAGATCCAATCTAGACCCCGTTCCGGCACCCTATCGGAGGGGGAGATCAACACCTGTGGCCATCTTCATCATCCTGGCGGCCACCATGATGAGGAGGGAGTAGTCCACCCTCGGGGCTGAGAGTTTGTACCAGTACCGATATGTTTAATCGCTCTCTCTCTCTCTCTCGTGTTCTTGAGATGTCACGATCTTGATGTATTGCGAGCTTTGTTAATATAGTCGGATCATATGGTGTTTTCCCCTCTCTATCTTGTTGTGATGAATTGAGTTTTTCCCTTTGAGATTTCATTGTTATTGGATTGAATACTTCTATGGATTTGAGAACAATTGATACATGTCTTGTAATTGAATACTCATGGTGACAATGGGGTATCATATTGATTCACTTGATATATGTTTTAGCACTCAACTCGCGGATTCCCAAGGTGACATTGGGGTAATCTATGCATAGGGGTTGATGCACGTTCTTGTCTTTGTTTCTCCGGTAGAAATCTTGGGGCACTCTTTGAAGTTCTTTGTGTTGGATTGGGTATTATGGATATGAATTTGCTTTGGTGTTATTTTAGTACGAAATCTAGGATAGATCGAACGGAAAGAATAGCTTTGTGTTATTTTAGTACGAACTCTTGAATAGATCAGACGGAAAGAATAGCTTTGAGGTGGTTTCGTACCCTAGAAACAATTTATTCTTATGTTCTCCGCTAGATAGGAACTTCGGAGTGATTCTTCATCACACTTTGATGGGTGGTTATATGATCCAATTATATTAGCACCGTTGAGAGATTGCAGTAGCGAAAGTACGAAACCTAGGACTCATTTTCAGGCATTGCAATACCGTTTTTGTGCACGTTTACTATTTTCTACCTTGCTTTTTTTATTTATTCAGATTATAAAAATATATTTCTACCATCAATATTACACTTTTATCACCATGTCTTCGCCGAACTAGTGCACCAATACAACTTGTCATTGTATTGGGTGTGTTGGGGACACAAGAGATTTCTTGTATTTGGTTGCAGGGTTGTTTGAGAGAGACCATCTTCATCCTACACCTCCCACGGATTGATAAACCTTAGGTCATGCACTTGAGGGAAAATTGCTACTGTCCTACAAAACTCTGCGCTTGGAGGCCCAACCCGAGTCTACAAGAATAAAGTTGCGTAGTAGACATCAAGCTCTTTTCTGGCACCGTTGCCGGGGAGGCGAGTGCATGAAGGTATATCTTTAGATCTTGCAATTGCATATTTTAGTTTCTTGTTATATCACTAGTTTGGTTTATAAAAGAAAACTACCTAAAACTGGAATTGAGGTTGCATCATATTATTGATCATCTTTATAATATCTTTCTTGAAATTGATGGATCGGAAAATTATGCTCAATTGTTAGAAGAAGAAGTCAATAAAATGTTTAGCACAAAATATTTGAATGATGAGCATGATTGCAATTTTGTTGGTATGAACTCTTTGAATATCCATGATGCTAATGATATGCAAAGCCATAAGCTTGGGGATGCTATATTTGATGAAGATGATATTTTTAGTCCCCCAAGTTTAGATGAGAAAATTTATTATGATGATTACATGACTCCTACTTACGATGATTATGATGATGACATGTATGCTGTAAAGAGTAATGATAACCATGAAACTTTTTATAATGATTTTTATTTTCCAATCACATGATAGTTATTTTGTTGAGTTTGCTCCCACCACTATTCATGAGAATAAATTTGCTTATGTGGAGAGTAACAAAATTTCTATGCTTATGTGTCATGAAAAGAATGCTTTATGTGATAGTTATATTCTTGAATTCATTCATGATTCTACTGAAAATTATTATGAGAGAGGAACATATGTGATACGTCTCCAACGTATCTATAATTTATGAAGTATTCGTGCTATTATATTATCCATCTTGGATGTTTTGTGGGCTTTACTATGCAATTTTATATTACTTTTGGGACTAACCTATTGACCCAGAGCCCAGTGCAGTTTGCTTTTTCCCTTGTTTGATGTTTCAGAAAAGGAATATCAAGCGGAGTCCAAACGGAATGAAACCTTCGGAAAAGTTATTTTTGGAACGGAAGCAATCCAGAAGACTTGGGGTGTAAGTAAGGGAAGCAACGAGGAAGTCACGAGGCAGGGGGCGCGCCCACCCCCCTGGGCGCGCCCTCCACCCTTGTGGGCCCCTCGTGGCTCCCCTGACGTATTTCTTCCTCCTATAGATACCAATATACCCTAAAACCATCGGGGAACAGAATAGATCGGGAGTTCCGCCGCTACAAGCCTCTGTAGCTACCAAAAACCATTCGGGACCCTGTTCCGGCACCCTGCCGGAGGGGGATCCCTCACCGGTGGCCATCTTCATCATCCCGGCTCTCTCCATGACGAGGAGGGAGTAGTTCACCCTCGGGGCTGAGGGTATGTACCAGTAGCTATGTGTTTGATCTCTCTCTCTCTCGTGTTTTTGAGGTGATACGATCTTGATGTATCGCGAGCTTTGCTATTGTAGTTGGATCTTATGATGTTTCTCCCCTCTACTCTCTTGTAATGGATTGAGTTTTCCTTTGAAGTTATCTTATCGGATTGAGTCTTTAATGATTTGAGAACACTTGATGTATGTCTTGCATGGGATAACCGTGGTGACAATGGGTTATTCTGTTGATTCACTTGATGTATGTTTTGGTGATCAACTTATGCTCCGCCCATGAACCTATGCATAGGGGTTGGCACATGTTTTCGTCTTGACTCTCCGGTAGAAACTTTGGGGCACTCTTTGAGGTTCTATGTGTTGGTTGAATAGATGAATCTGAGATTGTGTGATGCATATCGTATAATCATACCCACGGATACTTGAGGTGACATTGGAGTATCTAGGTGACATTAGGGTTTTGGTTGATGTGTGTCTTAAGGTGTTATTTTACTACGAACACTAGGGCTGTTTGTGACACTTATAGGAATAGCCCAATGGATTGATCGGAAAGAATAACTTTGAGGTGGTTTCGTACCCTACAATAATCTCTCCGTTTGTTCTCCGCTATTAGTGACTTTGGAGTGACTCTTTGTTGCATGTTGAGGGATAGTTATATGATCCAATTATGTTATTATTATTGAGAGAACTTGCACTAGTGAAAGTATGAACCCTAGGCCTTGTTTCCTAGCATTGCAATACCGTTTACGCTCACTTTTATCATTAGTTACCTTTCTGTTTTTATATTTTCAGATTACAAAAACCTATATCTACTATCCATATTGCACTTGTATCACCATCTCTTCATTAACTAATGCACCTATACAATTTACCATTGTATTGGGTGTGTTGGGGACACAAGAGACTCTTTGTTATTTGGTTGCAGGGTTGCTTGAGAGAGATCATCTTCATCCTACGCCTCCCACGGATTGATAAACCTTAGGTCATCCACTTAAGGGGAATTTGCTACTGTCCTACAAACCTATGTGTCGGTGTACTAGAGTAGGGGTACCCTAGTATCCTGAACTTGTGCACGGGCAGTTGCAGCCCTCCGCGGCAAGGCTTACTGGGTGACCACCAAGGTCCTCCGTGGTTCCTTTGGAGCCATTCAAGA
Organism: Aegilops bicornis; assembly: GCA_021605145.1. Classification (NCBI taxonomy): domain Eukaryota; kingdom Viridiplantae; phylum Streptophyta; class Magnoliopsida; order Poales; family Poaceae; genus Aegilops; species Aegilops bicornis. The sequence goes on from CM038675.1 coordinate 576,177,330, forward strand.
ACAAATTATTCAAGCCAAGGAGACAAGGCCCCGGCAAGAGGAGCTTGCCGGGAAGGCCACCTAAGGCACCTAGGAGACAAGGCCCCGGCAAGAGGAGCTTGCCGGGAAGGCCACCCAAGGCACCGAAGAGACAAGGCCCCGGCAAGAGGAGCTTGTCGGGAAGGCCCGGTGAGCGACAAGCTTCCGGACGCGACAAGACAACAACCGCGGCAAGGCGCTTGCCGTGCAGACCACCACTCAGACCAAGCGCTCCAAAGCACATCCACTAACGTGCCGCTCAGGACCTTTCCAGCGCGCAAGATGGCAAGAGGCCGTCGGCCGGAGCGCGGTGGCAAGCGGCGCTGACAAGATTGCCATCGTGGCAAGCGGTGGCGCCCCTGACGGTCCCTTTCCGCACTGTTAGGGCGACGTAGACGGGCATTTAATGCCTTTGTCCCCTGCCGTCCGGGTTAGGTATGATACCTTTGTACAAGTAGCTGTACCAACCACTCCTTTTCCATTTCTACCCTTGTCTACGTTGCCACCTGTCGGAGACCCCTTTAGCATATAAAAGGAGGCCCATGCGCAACGTAGAGAGGGGGTTCGAAAGGTTTGAAGCCAGAGAACACTCACGCTCGGTCTCGTTAGCAGCTTGTGTGTACTGTAGCACTCAGCACTCCTGAGCAAGAACTCAATACACTCAGACATGCAGCAGTAGGAGCATTATCTCTCCGGAGAGCTCCGAAGCTGGGTAAACCGCTCGTGTGCTTCGCCTCGATCTGCTCTTCGTGCGACCTCCGCCCCGAACCGAAAGGGGCTCGGTCCGCCGGTCCCATAGGTGTTCGTGGGCCAGATCAGCCTCCCGACATCTTTTGGCGCCCGGTAGGGGCGTCGAGATTGTGTGAACCTGATCCGGCGTCCACACGGGCTAGATTTTCATCATCTTCATCGACATGCCACCGAAGAAGAAGGCTTCGGCGGCAGATGTTCCGTCCGCGTCGAACCCACCACCACCGGAGCAAACGGGTGGTGGGGTAGACGCCGGCGGAAGAATGGACGTCGACGGGGGAGCCCACGGAGCTGCCAAGTCCAAGGACAAGGCTGCGCAGACCTCGGCGTCCGTACATGCACCGCGCCCGTCTCAGGAGGCGCGGGACCGACAGCGTCATGGTATTCACAACGCCATACACTCGTTGGACCAAGATCGAGCTGGTGGATCTCGGGATGCTCAAGACCAGCATGCACGCCAACATGCTGGCGCGAGCGAGGCACGGTCGCATGGACGGGATACTGCTCCTTCTAACATAGTTAGAAGTCCGAGCATATCCCGCTCCTCGCGCCGTTCGCCATCGCCACCCACCACTCCAGCGAAGCTTTGGCGAGAGCTCAACTGCTCCTGGATTACCCTCCAACAGCCGACAAGGTCGATGAATGGAGGGCCACCATTCAGAGTCTCATCGGCTTTGCCAACGGCGACGCTCCGCGGCAGCCGAGTGCATCGCTGCCGCGGCAGGACTGCCAAACACGAGCCGGTGGCGACGAAACCGGTGGGGGTGCAACCACCATGCACTCTCCGCCCCGAAGGCCAAGATCGCCGACTTGCCGGATCCACCTCGACAGCGACTCCACCGCATCATCGGATCCACGAGCTCGCCGCGATCAGCGCCAAGTTCTTCACGAACGACAAAGAAGAAGACGCTCGAACTTCGCATCAGCGCCAAGAGAAGCGCAGCGTCAATCCGACCAGCGCTACCGGGCCCTCTGTCGACATGCATGCGCCCGAAGGGAACCAGCGACTTGTCAGACGCTGTAGGTTGCCCTGCGTTCACTCGTGAGCTGCGGCAAGTCCATGGCCCACAAGAAGAATTTCAAGCCGACGCATGCAGAGAAGTACGACGGCAAGACGCATCCGTCGGAGTTCCTCGGCATCTACACCATCGCGGTGCAAGCTGCGGGGCGAGACGACAAGATCCTCGCCAACTACTTCACCGGTGCTCAAGCCCAATGTCGAGATCTGGCTCATGCACTTGCCGGACAACTCCATATCCTCTTGGGCAGATCTATGCCATCGGTTTGTCGGCGCTTTACAGCGCCACAAGCCCCATGGCTAAGAAAGCGACCTTCATCTGCCGCCCGGAAGGAAGGAGAGCCCCCGCAAGTACATTCAGAAGATTCACCACAGGCAGCACAACATCTCAGATGTCCACCCCGCCGCGGTAATCAGCGCGTTCCATCGAGCGTGCGAAACCGCAGGATGCGGAGGAGATGGCGATGTGCAAGATCGAGACGTAAGTGAGCTATATGCCCTGGCCGACAAGTGTGCACGTGCTGAGGAAGGGAGGAGACTCCCCGGAGAGAATACTGAAGCGGGAGGATCTGATAGTGAGGAGACCGCCCCGGCAAAGAAAAACCGGCGGCGGAGCAACATGAAGATGAAAGGCAAACATGTGCTAGTTGTTGAGCAGTCCGACAACGGAGGTGGCGCCAAGAAAGCCAAAGCTGGTAGCTCCGGCAAGGAGGTTGCCGCTGGCAACAACTGCCAGGCTGTGGCGGTCACCGACAAGCAGGACGGCTCCAACAAACAGTACTGCAAGATCCACCGCACCAAGGGCCATGACCTCCAGAGCTGCAAAAGGTCGAGCAGCTTGTCGAGCAGCAGAAGGCTGAATACGAACGACGCGACAAGGAGAAGGCCCAGGAAGGTGCTGGAGGAGCTAGCAAGAAACGTCCCGGCCGAGAAAGACGCCGCGGCAAGGCCAAGCAGCGGCAAGGAGACAGACCTCCCCGCGCCCGCGACAAGGATGAAGACGACGACGATGGTGAAGACATGGATGATGACGAGACCGATGAGCAGGAGTTCCAGAAAGCCACAGAGGTCCTGTGCGTTGACGGCGGTGCTTCCGCATACTTCACACCGCCAGCTCAAGCGGTGGATGCGGAAGTCAATGCGGTAGAACCATCCGTCGAGTCACGCAAGCCTCTCGAAATGGTCCAAAGACGCCTATCATCTTTGATATTGAGGACCACCACGATCGCGTAATCGCGGTCGGTGCTTGCCGATGTTGGTTTCACCAACTATCCGCAACCTCAAGGTCACTAAGATGCTAGTTGACGGCGGGCCGGCTTGAACCTGATCTCCTCCGCGGTGCTCCGTAAACTCCAGATCCCCGATGGCGAAGCTCGAAGAGACCGCACATTCCAAGGAATCAATCCGGGAAGGAGCAAGTCAAGGGAAAGATCACGCTGCCGGTGACATTTGGCAGCGAAGTTGAACTTCAGGATCGAGAGGGTCACTTTTGACGTTGTCGACTTTCCATTGCCTTACAATGGGATACTTGGTCATTCAAAGACTCGCCAAATTCATGGCAGCCTCTCACTATGCATACAACATCTTTGAAGATGCCAGCCCGATAAGTGTCATCTCTGCCCTCGCAACAAGAAGGATGCTCTTATCTCCGCCGACAAGATCTCTTTGGGAAGCAAAGAATGCAGCAGATTGCAAGCCACTTGTCATTGAAGCTCCCGGGCGACGAAGAAGACCAAGTCCGCAAGAGCTCGATGCCCACTCCGGCAAGCGCACCTCTTGGAGTGCTGCGCCATTGTCGAGGACGCACCATCGAGCTCCACCGGCAAGTATAAGAAGACGGCGGCGGCTCCACCAGAGACCAAGAAGGTGTCCGCCATGAGGACGGCATCGGTGGTACCTTCACCATCGGTGCCACTTCGACCCTAAATAGGAAGGCGGCGCTCGTTGCTTTCCTGCGAGGCGAACGTCGGCGTGTTTGCGTGGCAACCGCCCCGACATCCCCGTGTTCCTGTGAAAGTAATTGAGCACCATCTTGTTGTTTGTCCTCATGTGCGGCCCGTCTGCGTAAAGTCAGAAGGTGCAAAGGAGCGCCAAGAATTCATCGCAGAAGAAATCAAGAAATTGGAAGCAGCAGCCTTGTCGAGGAGTGCTCCATCCTACGTGGTTGGCCAATCCTGTAGTTGTACGCAAGGCAAACGGGAAATGGAGGCGTTGTATCGACTTTACCGATGTCAATAAAGCTTGTCCCAAAGACCCATTTCCCTTGCCGCGCATCGACCAGATTGTTGACTCCACGGCCGGATGTGATTTGCTTTCATTTCTGGATGCATACTCAGGATATCATCAGATCTTCATGGCAGAAGAGGATGAGGAGAAGACCGCATTCATCACCCCATGTGGCACATACTATTTCGTACGGATGCCTTTCGGATTAAAGAATGCTGGTTCAACATTTGCAAGAGTAGTCCATGACGCTTTTGAGCCGCAAATGCATGTAAATGTGGAAGCCTACATGGATGACATAGTGGTCAAAAGCAAGGACAAGGCGACTCGATTCAAGATTTAGACGAAACCTTTGCAAATCTGCGCAAGATCAACCTCAAGCTCAACCACGAGAAGTGTGTGTTTGGAGTTCCTTCCGCAAGCTTCTTGGGTTCTTCGTGTCTCTGGGAATTGAAGCCAATCCCGACAAGATCAAGGCCATTGAGCAGATTGAAGCACCAAAGCACGTCAAGGATGTACGAAGGCTTGCGGTTATGTAGCTGCTCTCGGCAGGTTTATCTCTAGGTTCTGTTGAGCTACCGCCATTTTTCAAAATTTTGAAAAAGGCAGGTCCGATGAAATGGACTCGAAGCGGAGGCTGCGCTGCAGGACTTGAAGAGATACCTGTCCTCCACTCCAACACTTGTCGCACCTAATCCACAAGAGAAGTTGCTGCTATATATAGCGGCAACCAATCAAGTGGTTAGTGCTGCGTTGGTAGCGGAGAGGGAGGCGGATGATGAGCTAGCAACCATGGCAGATGCATCCAAATGACGAAAGCGTGGGCTTCACCGGCAAGCTCTGGTCCCGACAAGGATGGATCTGCGCAGACGCATGAGAAGATGCAGAAAAGAATGGTGCAGCGCCCAGTTTACTTTGTCAGTTCCCTTCTGCAGGGGGCTAGGTCAAGGTACTCTCGTGTGTAGAAATTGCTTTTCGGCCTCCTCATGGCCTCGAGAAAGCTGCGCCATTACTTCTGTGCACATGAGATCACGCCGCCACTGCTTTTCACCAAGAGGATATCGCAAAATCTAGAGGCAACAGGCAGGATTGTCGAGTGGGCACTTTGGAACTGTCAAGCTTTGGCCTCAAGTTTGAGAGCACTTCAACTATCCAAAGCGAGCATTGGCGGAGTTCATAGCAGAATGGACGCCAACACAAGATGAAGAAATTCCGTAAACGAGCATCCCGTCAAGGAAGCAAGCAAAGAGTGGTCGATGTACTTTGATGGCGCCTTCTCGCTGCAAGGCGCAAAAGGGCGTGCTACTTGTTGCACCCACCGGAGAGAACCTCAAGTACGTAGTCGGATGCACTTTCCCAAGGAGCAAGCAACAAACAATCTGCAGAGTATGAAGGTTTGCTTGCCGGTCTCGTGGATCGCAGAGACCTTGGGATCAAGAAGCTCATTGTCGTGGGTGACTCGCAGCTTGTCATCCGCCAAGTGAACAAGAGTTATCGGAGTCCGTTGATGGAAGCTTATGTTGATGAAGTGAGAAAGCTAGAAGAGCACTTTGACGGCCTACAAATGGAACATGTTCCAAGAGCTCAGAACGACATTGCCGATGGCTCGTCAAGTCGCGCTGCACTTAAGTTACCTGTAGAACTAGGGATTTTTGTGCTCAAGCTGACTCAACCATCTGTAACGCCATCAACCGGACAGAGCAAGAAGAGGAAGTTGATCTCTGGTGACTATTTTCTGGTAGAGCTTCCCGAAGTCGCCGTCAAGAAGGTCCTCAAGATCAACATCAAGGGTGCTGAGGAGCAGTCTGCTCCGGCAAGCCCTAGGGTTTGTTCCGTTGCAGCAGACGCTCCCGACAAGTTTTGCTCCGGCAAGCTTGCCGGGGAACGTCAAGCTCCGGCTGAGCCGCAGGTTCTCGCCAGGAAGCGGATGTTCCCGCAGCAGCAGATGTGCCTTTAGTCCTTGTTGTCGAGCCGCAAGCTCCAAAGATGGGCACAACAGATTGTCCGTTTCCTTCAGACAGGAGAACTTCCCGAAGAGCAAGAAGAAGCGGAAAGAGTAGCCCGACAGTCAAGTATGTACCAGTTTGTCGATAACACACTGTACAGAAGAAGACTCAACGGTGTGAAATTGAAGTGTATTCACCGGGAAGACGGACAAAAGCTCACAAAGTGGCCGGAAGTGGAAGCAGTGAGGAAGGTGACAGCACAGTCAGCAGTCAAGTTCTTTAGGTCGATTGTTTGCCGTTTCGGAATCCCTAACAGGATCATCACTGACAACGGCACGCAATTCACGAGCCGCACCTTCATGCAGTACGTCCAAGATCTTGGCGCCAAGGTTCCGCTTCGCTTCATTGCTCATCCGAGAAGTAACGGTCAAGCGGAGAGGGCGAATCTTGAAGTCTCCGCTGGCTCAAGACCGTAACTTTCGACAGTGCTGCACAAGTGCGGAAAGAAGCTGGATTGAGGAGCTGCCGGTGGTTCTTTGGTCGATCAGACGACGCCAAATCGAGCCAATCGCCGGACACCTTTCGCTCTAGTCTATGGAGCAGAGGCAGTTCTCCCCATGGAACTCAGATACGGATCACCTCGAGTGCTCGCTATGATGAGCTTGAGCAAGAGCAGCTATGCGACAAGATGACGCGCTGCTCCTTGAGGAGGATCGCCTTTAGGCTGTCAGACGAGCTGCTCGATACCAGCAAGCTTTGCGCCACTACCATAGCCGCAGTTAATGCCGAAGTCTCGAGGAAGGCGACCTTGTTCTTCGACGCTGCTCAGTCCGCCAAGAATTCCAACAAGTTTACGCCCGAAGTGGGAAGGCCCTTACCGGGTGAAACGAGTCACTAGGCCTCAAGGCGCTGTCCGCCTTTGAGACCGAAGATGGAATTCGGTGAGCAACTCACTGGAACATTGAGCATCTTCGTAAGTTTTACACGTAGAAGCGCGGTTGCGAACCTGTTAAGCAACCACCTTTTGTACAAGTCTTGCCGATGTTGCATGTAATCCTTTGTACAAAGCCGGGCGCAGACCCCGTGCATAAGTAAAGCTAGCGTGCTTTGCACATCTTGTCAATTTCATGCTTTCTACTTCTATTTTTGCATATCTGACACTTTGTGCAGCACCTACCCCCGGTAAGCAATAACGAGCCATAAGGCTCCATATCTTTATTTTCTCTTCTTTCTCTTTCTCAAAGAAAGGAGGGTTCCCTCGCCCACAACTTTGCCGGGGGGGAAAGGAGAAGATAATGGTGTGGACCAAGCGTCGCTCAAGGAAGTCTAGCCTTACCGGGAAGCAAATGATGAAAAGCTAAGTTGCTAAAGTTTGAGCAATCAGTTTTAAAATTTTTAAGTTATCTTCCTCGAACGACTGCATTTTGTATGGAAAACTCATGTAGCGGAGGAACCAACTCGTAGCTAGTTGCGCCTTACTTTGTTTCGAGTCCGCTCAACAACTTAAGTGAGCTGCGACTAGTTGCGACAAGGTTTCTTGTCGGTAGCAAGACCGCCAAAGAAGTTGCCGACGTCTCAAGACTCAGCCATGCCTGTGTGCTCACGACAAGTTCCCTAAAAGCGAGGGCAAAAACATACAAAGGAATGAACCAAGTAAAGGAAATAACATAGCAATTGCTACCCGAAATAGAGTTATATTACAAGATAGCTTGTCGCAGCTCTAATAGATTGTTCTCATAACATGACCAGCAGCGTCAAGAAAAAGAGAAAGCGGGCGGTCTAATCTACGCGATCGCCCTCAACCCTCTTGATCCCGCTCACCCTGTCCACGATGGGTGCGGCAAGGGTCTTGAGCGCTTCCACATCAGCATCCGGCGGCAAGGACTTGAGGACGTTGGTGAGGTTGAGGCCCGGAAATCGGAAGGCCACCTTCATCAGCACCTTTTGAAGAGCTCCCGCGCAGATCTGGCGCGACTCCTTGGCCAGCTGCTTTGGGATTTCTTCACGGAGTCGCTGGAGGGCCATCACCACGCCCTTGAAGAACAAGCTGAGCTTGGCGCTGGGTCGGAGGTGCTCATTGGAGGAATATCCAAGATCCTCCATCCCAGTGCCAGACTCCCCGTCGATGGTTGCGGCAACATCCACGAGACCCTCGGTCCGGTGCTCCACATTCTCCCTAAAGGTGTTACAGGCGGCAAGAGCACTCGCCAAAGCGCCTCGTCGGCCTTGATCTTCTCCTTCAAGGCCACCTCCTGCTCCTTGGCGCCGTCCAGCGCCTGAGTCAAGGTGGTCAGCTTCAACTCAAGATCTGCGTTGGAGTCCTTGGCGGCGCTGAGCTCCTTGCTCCTCTCGGCGAGACGGCCCTGTAGCTCGCCAAGAGTGTAGGCGTCCTTCTCGCGCTCATGCTTGAGTGCAGCAAGCTCCTCGCCGCTCTCCTTGAGATTGGCCTCGGCTGCATCACTTTCGTCTCAGCCTCCTTCTTGGCGGCCTCGGCATGCGGCAGCATCCTTTGCTTCCTTGAGAGCCCCGCCAAATGTTTGCTCGGCGTGGCTAGATCCTCCTCATGGCTGTCAAGATTAACCTTCCTCTGCGTAACTCGCCTTCCTGCTTGAGATAGCTTCTCGTGACAAGTCAGCTGTTGCTCCTCGGCTTCAGCCTTCTCGAGGAGGAAGGCTTTGCGCCTCGGCGAGACGCCTCCCGCTCCTCTGCCAGGGACCGGAGAGCTTCTGGTTGAGGCCCCGAAGCTCCTCCGGCGCTTCTCGATGTCTGCTCCCGCCTTAGCGACAAGCGCTTCCGGGATTCCAGCTTGGCTTGTCGGGCGCGGTAGTGCAACAGCGGCTTCAGCAGCTCCTCCTCGGACTTCGCCACGCTGCTTTGTTTGGTGCGTCGACCAGCGCCTTGATCCAGCGGAGGCGAGCAGCTCTTCATCAAAAGTTTCTCCTTGGCCGGCACCACAGAGCTCGACGCCCATGGGAGCTTGATGAAGACGCCATCGCCGACCTTCAAATAGACGCCGGTGGGGCTCTTGAGCCCGACGCTGCTGCAGCGGCGGAGGGATCGGCGGTCGGCGTGGCGCTGGCGCTCGCGGCCTCGTGGTCAGCTGCGATCGCCCGGACCCTCGCCAGCTTTTTGCGGGCGGCAGCTTTAGCGGCCTCTTCGCCGGGCGGGCTCGTCGGCGCCCGGCTTCTTCTCCGATGGCAGCGGCGTCGTCAATATTGCCGCGCGCGTCCTCCTCGCCGGCGACCTCGGTCTCCATTGGCTCTGTGGCGGATGGATCTGACGACCGGAAAATAAAGAAAAGTCAAGCAAATATTCAAAAAGAAAATCAGAAGAAGAAGAACACAAGGAAAGTTTTCAAGCACGAGGATAACATGAGCTAGGGTCTGCAGTCATGGACTCCACCAACAGGGGATCGCTGGTGATCTCACTTGCCGGAGAGCTGTCCCTTGGGAGAACTGCCTTGCCGGAGAAGTCTCCTTGCCGGAGAACGCCCCTTGCCGGGAATCCTCCCTTGGCGGTGTAGTCAAGCAGAAGGCATGTCGAGGCGGCTTCAAGGCACTCTGGTAAGGCTGCTCTGCTCCTACACAAATCAGCGATCGGATATCAAGAAAGAAAGGGCACCCATGCACGCCTAGCAGCGAGAAGTAAACCATATACTTACTGGCTGGGGCTGCGCTTCTTGGCTGCTTTGAGGAAGAGTTGCCGCGTCCGGCAAGGTGGTCTCGACGCGCCTCCTGCTGTCGCGGTGGGTTCGTCCCTCGATGACAATCACCGAGGCCTTGGCTCTCTTCGACGCTCTCGGGCGGCGTCACGAAAAGGAATGGGTTCAGAGTGAAGCAAATCGAGATACAAGACAAAGCAACAAGTCAAGAACTACAAGTGCTGCAAAGAATCTTACACTTCTTCTTCCTCGCCGGAGCTGAGCGCCGGAGAGATCAAATTCTGCCCGCCTCAATACGACGAGGCGGAGGAGTAGGTTCCCTGGCCGCTTGGTGGGAAGCGAAGCGGTGGTCTCGCGAGGGCCCGCTCCGGTTGCCGCAGCGGCGTGAGGTGCTCTGTGGCAACAGATGCTTGCCGCGGTGGAAGCGCGTCGCATGCGCGGGCGGCTGTTGATTCCGTCTGCCGCCCGCCACGTCTTCGCCTTGTGGAGACGCCTTCTTGGTGGAGCTGGGACTCCGCTCGCGGCAAGCTGTCTGGCGAGGGAGGAGGCGTCCTCGGCGGGCTCGCCCAGCTTCGACCAGGCCCGACAAGCTCTTCCTCGCCGCAAACTCCCTCGCCGACAAGGCTTGCCGCCTCTGCTGCCTCTGCCTCCTCCACGGTGAATCCGAACTTCGCCCGGGCAGCGGCTGCTGCCGCCTCTTCCAGCTTTAGTGGCGGCGCGCGCATCTCATCATCGGTGGTGTCGCGGTGAGGCTTCTTACATTCATCGAGTATGACCGGCACTTCTACCAGTGTCACAAAGAACACTTTCGCAGACGACGTCATCTGCAGGCTCTTGCCAGGTTGGAACGATTCCATGCGAGTCGCACAACGGCATCATTGCACGGATGCGGTCGAGCGAGGAATTGTTGCACAGTGGGACGACATTCTTCGGCAACCTGAACGCTCCGGGATGCTCAGGATCGTGCTTGAACAGCTCCAAGAGCATCGCGGCCCAGCCTGTGACAGTTGAAATTGAAGTTGAGGCCCGGGCGCAGCCTCATGATATCCGCCGCGTTCCGGAACTCCTGTGCGGGTCTCCTCCTCTCGCAGGGGGGCGGCAGCGACGAAGGAAATCTGCGCCAACGGCGCCATCGTGAGTCCGGCAAGCCTCAGCGAGGATCCGGATGACGGCAATCTTCAGCCTAAGCGTCTTCCGGGCCAGATCGCTCCAATCGTTGCACAAGACTACTAAGGTTTGGCTGGCGGTAAGCGATTCTATGGTTCTCCTCGACAATCCAGCACTACCGCTCTCCACTCATCCCATTTGCTGCGGAGCTCTCCCTCCAGATAAGCTTCCTTCTTGCGGTCCTCGAGATCCAGCGATCCCAGCGAAAAGAGGCTCCCCTCACTCAACTCGGGGCATAAAGAAGTGGCGGAAAAGGGCTACGTTTGGATGGACTCCGACAAAGTTTTCGCAGAGATGTGAGAAAACTGCCATGGTCAGAACAGCATTGGGGGTGAAGTCAAGGAGGCGGAACTCGTAGGTGTTCATGATATCGCAGAAAAATTCAGAGAAAGGCGGGCAGAGCCCGCAGTAGAAGAACAGCACGAAGAAAGGGTACCCATTCGGAGCCAGTTCCGAAGCAGCAGCTGGGAGTACCTTCGTCCGCGGATGCGCTCGCGTCTCCGTCGACCAGAAGAGGTAGTAGTACTCCCTCAGCTCCCTCGCGGCGAGCTGGGGGGCGGTGGGGAAAGATTGCCCGCTCCTTTCGCAGCGCCGCAAGCCGCTGCGCCTCGGCCGACTTCACGGCCTTCCCCTTGTCGGCCTTCGGAGCCATGGCGGAGGTGGTGAGGGAGATCGACGGCGTTGGTGATGCTGGTGGCGATGGGGGGCGGAGCGCTCTCTCTTCAGCCTTGGGAAGAAGGGGAAGAGCGGGATTTTTCGAGATTGGACAGCAATCGGCGAGATGGGTGAACTGCCCCTGTTTCCCTGCTTATAAAGAGGGAGGGGCGGACGCCCGCCTTTCCGAATAAAGAAACCACCCACGATCTCTCACACGACGCCGCATTTGACGCGTGCCGTTCGTGGAGGGCGTGGCGGGTCCGGGGTGAGTTACGGAGTAACCCAGCCGCTGCGTCTGCAGCCTGCTTTTGGGCCCGCCCAACAGCCGGCAAGACTGCAGGTGGCCCAGCCCGGGGCTCCTTTCGTGTACTAGAATAGGGGTACCCTAGTATCCCGAACTTGTGCACGGGCAGTTGCAGCCCTCCGCTGCAAGGCTTACTGGTGACCGCCAAGGTCCTCCGTGGTTCCTTTGGAGCCATTCAAGAACAAAGTATTCAAGCCAAGGAGACAAGGCCCGGCAAGAGGAGCTTGCCAGAAGGCCACCTAAGGCACCTAGGAGACAAGGCCCGGCAAGAGGAGCTTGCCGGGAAGGCCACCCAAGGCACCGAAGAGACAAGGCCCGGCAAGAGGAGCTTGTCGGAAGGCCCGTGAGCGACAAGCTTCCGGACGTGACAAGACAACAACCGCGGCAAGGCGCTTGCCGCGGAAGACCACCACTCTGTACCTGCGCTCCGGCACATCCACTAACGTGTCGCCCTGGGACCTTTCCAGGCGCGCGTGGCAAGAGGCCGTGCGGCCAGCGGAGCGCGGTGGCAAGCGGCGCTGACAAGATTGCCATCGTGGCAAGCGGTGGCGCCCCTCACGGTCCCTCTCTGCACTGTTAGGGCGACGTAGACGGGTATTTAATGCCTTTGTCCCCTGCCGTCAGGGTTAGGTATGATACACTGTACAAGTAGCTGTACCAACCACTCCTTTTCCATTTCTACCCTTGTCTACGTTGCCACCTGTCGGAGACCCCTTTAGCATATAAGAGGAGGCCCATGCGCAACGTAGAGAGGGGGTTCGAAAGGTTCGAAGCCAGAGAACACTCACGCTCGGTCTCGTTAGCAGCTTGTGTGTACTGTAGCACTCAGCGCTCCTGAGCAAGAACTCAATACATTCAGACATGCAGTAGTAGGAGTGTTATCTCTCCGGAGAGCTCCGAAGCTGGGTAAACCGCTCGTGTGCTTCGCCTCGATCTGCTCTTCGTGCAACCTCCGCCCCACGCCGAACCGAAAGGGGCTCGGTCCGCCGGTCCCATAGGTGTTCGTGGGCCAGATCAGCCTCCCCGACACTATGCACTTGGAGGCCCAACAACGTCTACAAGAAGAAGGTTGCGTAGTAGACATCAAGCTCTTTTCTGGCGCCATTGCTGGGGAGGTGAGTGCTTGAAGGTATATCTTTAGATCTTGCAATCGAATCTTTTAGTTTCTTGTTTTATCACTAGTTTAGTTTATAAAAGAAAACTACAAAAAAAATGGAATTGAGCTTGTCTCATACGCTTCATCTTTTTAATATCTTTCGTGAGAATGATGGAAAGGAAAATTGTGCTCAAGTGCTAGGAGAAGAAATCTATAAAATGTTTGGCACTAAATCTTTGAATGATGAGCATGATTGCAATGTTGTTAGTATGAATTCTTTGAATACCCATGATGCTAATGATATGCAAAGCCACAAGCTTGGGGATGCTATGTTTGATGAATATGATATTTTTAGTCTCCCAAGTTTTGATATGCAAATTTGTTATGATGATAGCATGACTCCCACTTATGATGATTATTGTGATGAAACTTATGCTATAAAAAGTAGTGATGATTATATTTATAAAACTTGTCATGATTATGATTACCCTTTTTCTGAACATTACTCTTTTAATGTGGAAACAATTTATAGTATTCAAGTCTCTTATGATACTCCCACTATTCTGAATGAGAAGAATTTTGCTCATGTGGATTCTATGCAAGTAGATCATGAAAAAGAATGCTTTAGGTGCTGGTTATATTGTTGAATTCATTCATGATGCTACTGAAAATTATTATGAGGGAGGAACATATGCTTGTAGGAATTGCAATAATATTAAGTTTCCTCTCTATGTGCTTAAAGTTTTGAAGTTATGCTTGTTTTGCCTTCCTATGCTAGTTGATTATTGTTCCCATAAGTTGTTTGCTCACAAAATTCCTATGCATAGGAAGTGGGTTAGACTTAAATGTGCTAGTCATATTCTTCATGATACTCTCTTTATGTTTCAATTCTTATCTTTTTGTGAGCATCATTGAAATCATCATGCCTAGCTAGGGGCGTTAAACGATAGCGCTTGTTGGGAGGCAACCCAATTTTATTTTAGTTCTTTGCTTTTTGGTTCTGTTTAGGAATAAATAATCCATCTAGCTTCTGTTTATATGTGGTTTTGTGTTTTAATTAGTGTTTGTGCCAAGTAGAACCTTTGGGAAGACTTGGGTGTAGTCTTTATGATCATGCTGTAAAAAAGAGAAACTTTAGCACTCACGAGATTAGCTTGAAATTTTTACTTGAGAGTTCTATTTAGTTGATTCTTTTTTCAGATGATTAATATACAAATTCCTCATGTCCACCAATTTATTTTAGAATTTTTGGAGTTCCAGAAGTATACGTTTGATACAGATTACTACAGACTGTTCTGTTTTTGACAGATTCTGTTTTCATTGTGTTGCTTGCTTATTTGGATGAATCTATGGCTAGTAAAATAGTTTATAAACCATATAGAAGTTGGAATAAAGTAGGTTTAACACCAATATAAATAAAGAATGAGTTCATTACAGTACCTTGAAGTGGTGTTTTGTTTTCTTTTGCTAACGAAGCTCACGAGATTTTCTGTTAAGTTTTGTGTTGTGAAGTTTTCAAGTTTTGGGTAAAGATTCGATGGACTACGGAATAAGGAGTGGCAAGAGCCTAAGATTGGGGATGCCCAAGGCACCCCAAGGTAATAGTCAAGGACAAGCAAGATACTAAGCTTGGGGATGCCCCGGAAGGCATCCCCCTCTTTCGTCTTCGTTCATTGGTAACTTTACTTGGAGCAATATTTTTATTCACCACATGGTATGTGTTTTGCTTGGAGCATCATTTTATTTTGTTAGTATTTGCTTTATGTTATTTAGATTAATGTTTTTCAGCTTTATTTTCAATAAATTTGTCAAGGATAGCCTTTACCATGCTTATTTTGCAAGTATACATGTTGCTGTTTCAAAACAGAAAGTTTATCGCTGTTGCAAAAATTCCCTACAAAAGTCAGAATGTGATAAAATGTTGAAACCTTATAATAAGCTACGATAAATTTACTACAGTGGGAATTTTCTTTAAAAAAAATTGGAGTTAGGGAAGTATAGTGAATCTTGCATTCTTTACAGACTATACTGTTTTGGCAGATTGTTGTTATGTTTGCTTGTTTAATGATTCTATTTGATGATAGGAGTATTAAATATGAAGAGGCATTTAGTATGCAATGTTGAATAATAATTTTAGTGATTTTCTACAGTAGAGTATGATAAAGTATTTGCATTGGTTTATACTAACTTATCTCACAAGTCCTTGTTGAGTTTTGTGTGGATGAAGCTTTTGAGATTTAGGGAGACCGTGATATGAGAGGAATTAAGGAGACACAAAATCTCAAGCTTGGGGATGCTCAAGGCATCCCAAGATAATATTTAAAGAAGTCTCAAGCGTCTAAGCTTGGGGATGCCCCGGTTGGCATCCCACCTTTCTTCTTCGACAACTATTGGTTAGTATCGGTTGATCCTAAGTTTTTGCTTCTTCACATGATGAATGCTATCCTTGAAATGTCATGTTATTTTGTTTTGCTTGCTGTTTGAATAAAATATCAAGATCTGAAATTCTTAAATGAGAGATAGTCTTCACATAGCTACATAATTATTTAACTACTCATTGGTCTTCACTTATATCTTTTTGGAGTAGTTTGTCATTTACTCGTTTGCTTCACTTATATCCTATGAGTAAATGGTTGAATGATTTGAATGTCATAAATATGAAATTATATATGTTTCATATGCTTATCCCATGGGGAGTAATGCCTTCACATATAAGAAGTAGAGGTGGTAAATTTATTGAAGGTTAGCAAACATTGTATTGGTCACTTGAACAACTCATGAAAGAATATTGAAGGAAGAGAGATTTCACATATAAATATACTATCTTGGACATCTTATATGATTGTGAGCCCCATTAATTGTTTTCAAACCTGAGCAAATTAGTTGAAGTTGGACAAGGAAGACAACATAATGAGTTATTCTTGGGTATATTTGTATAGAAGTTATATTGTTATGGATCCTCTAACATGTGGTGCTTGCTATTTAGAATCCTTTGCTAGCCAAAATATATGTACTAAGCGGGAATACTGCTTGTGCATCCAAACTCCTTGAACCAAGTTTCTTCCATGAGTGTCCACCATATCTACCTATATGCGTTATTTACCTGCCGTTCCAAGTAAATTTGCATGTGCCAAACTCTAAACTTTCAGATAATAATCTGTTTTGTATGCCCGAATCGCTCATGTAGCGACCAGGGGCTAGCAGTATCTTCCATACTAGGTGGGTTATTCTCACGATGAGTGGAGTCCGCTCATCATTCACGAGAAAATGGCTGGTAACTGGGATGCCCAGTCCCATGATCAAAAGATCAAAATCAAATAAAAAAATAATTGCAAACAAAACTCCCCCAGGATTGATGTTAGTTGGAGGCACCCGTTGTTTCGGGCAAGCCATGGATTGATGATTGTTGGTGGAGGGGAGTAAAAATCTTTACCTTTCTGTTTGGGAACCGCCTATAATGTATGTAGTATGGAAGATATTGGGAACTCTTGGTCGTTATGTTGACAATGAAAGCATACCTCTCAAAATTATTTTCATCTCTGTTTTTGCTTCGAGCTCTCGCATCTCTGCAAATCCCTAATTCCCTCTGCGAAGGGCCTATCTTTTACTTTTATGCAAGAGTCAGTAGTATTCCTTCTCATTCCAACCTACTCTTTAGTTGGCAAGCATCATGTGATGGAAAGATCCGAGCATATATGGCCATTCAAATATATTTGATCATGAATTATTACTGTTGACATTACCCTTGAGGTAAAAGGTTGGGTGGTGAAACATTAAGCCCCTATCTTTCTCTGTGTTCGATGAATACTATTTGTTCTAAAAATATGCTTTGGGTGGTAGCAATCATGGAAGACTAAATGATAGTTGAGTATGTGAAGTTTGCTGAATCAAAGCTCTGACATAGACTCTTCCTGAAAATAATATGAATTGCAATTGTTTGATGACTGAGAATATAGTTTTTAGTTTTCAAGAAAAGTTTATGGTCTATACATTAACATGTGAATAGTTTGTTACTTGATCATGAAAAGTTCTATGATTTGAGATACTGTTATGACATATGATGATGCTAGTAAAGGCAATTGAAATTATCATTGATCAAACTTGTGCACCTGCTAGCATTCACACTTCATAAATTCTTTCTTTTATCATTTACCTACTCGAGGACGAGCAGGAATTAAGCTTGGGGATGTTGATACGTCTCCAACGTATCTAAAATTTATGAAGTATTCATGCTATTATATTATCCATCTTGGATGTTTTATGGGCTTTACTATGCACTTTTATATTACTTTTGGGACTAACCTATTGACCCAGAGCTCAGTGCCAGTTTCTGTTTTTTCCTTGTTTCAGTGTTTCACAGAAAAGGAATATCAAACGGAGTCCAAATGGAATGAAACCTTCGGAAAAGTTATTTTTGGAACGAAAGCAATCCAGAAAACTTGGGGTGTACGTAAGGGAAGCAACGAGGAAGGCACGAGGCAGGGGGCGCGCCCACCCTCCAGGGCGCGCCCTCCACCCTCGTGGGCCCCTCGTGGCTCCCCTGACGTATTTCTTCCTCCTATATATACCAATACACCCTAAAACCATCGGGGAACAGAATAGATCGGGAGTTTCGCTGTCGCAAGCCTCTGTAGCCACCAAAAACCAATTGGGGCCCTGTTCCGGCGCCCTTACGGAGGGGGGATCCCTCACCGGTGGCCATCTTCATCATCCCAGCACTCTCCATGAGGAGGAGGGAGTAGTTCACCCTCCGGGCTGAGGGTATGTACCAGTAGCTATGTGTTTGATCTCTCTCTCTCTCTCTCGTGTTCTTGAGGTGATACGATCTTGATGTATCGCGAGCTTTGCTATTGTAGTTGGATCTTATGATGTTTCTCCCCCTCTACTCTCTTGAAATGGATTGAGTTTTCCCTTTGAAGTTATCTTATCGGATTGAGTCTTTAATGATTTGAGAACACTTGATGTATGTCTTGCGTGGGATAACCGTGGTGACAATGGGTTATTCTATTGATTCACTTGATGTATGTTTTGGTGATCAACTTGTGGGTTCCGCCCATGAACCTATGCATAGGGGTTGGCACACATTTTCGTCTTGACTCTCCGGTAGAAACTTTGGGGCACTCTTTGAGGTTCTATGTGTTGGTTCAATAGATGAATCTGAGATTGTGTGATGCATATCGTATAATCATACCCACGGATACTTGAGGTGACATTTTAGTATCTAGGTGACATTATGGTTTTGGTTGATGTGTGTCTTAAGGTGTTATTTTACTACGAACTCTAGGGTTGATTGTGACACTTATAGTAATAGCCCAATGGATTGATCGGAAAGAATAACTTTGAGGTGGTTTCGTACCCTACAATAATCTCTTCGTTTGTTCTCTGCTATTAGTGACTTTGGAGTGACTCTTTGTTGCATGTTGAGGGAAAGTTATATGATCCAATTATGTTATTATTGTTGAGAGAACTTGCACTAGTGAAAGTATGAACCCTAGGCCTTGTTTCCTAACATTGCAATACTGTTTATGCTCACTTTTATCATTAGTTACCTTTCTGTTTTAATATTTTCAGATTACAAAAACCTATATCTACTATCCATATTGCACTTGTATCACCATCTCTTCGCCGAACTAGTGCACCTATACAATTTACCATTGTATTGGGTGTGTTGGGGACACAAGAGACTCTTTGTTATTTGGTTGCAGGGTTGCTTGAGAGAGACCATCTTCATCCTAAGCCTCCCACGGATTGATAAACCTTAGGTCATCCACTTGAGGGAAATTTGCTACTGTCCTACAAACCTCTGCACTTGGAGGCCCAACAACGTCTACAAGAAGAAGGTTGCGTAGTAGACATCAATATGCTTGTAGGTATTGCAATAGTATCAAGTTTCCTCTCTATGTTTTGAAAGTTTTGAAGTTATGCTTGATTTGCCTTCCTATGCTAGTTGATTCTTGTTCCCATAAATTGTTTGCTCACAAAATACCTATGCATAGGAAGTGGATTAGACTTAAATGTGCTAGTCATATGCTTCAAGATGCTCTCTTTGTATTTCAATTCCTATCTTTTTATGTGAGCATCATTGAAATCATTGAGCTTGCATTGGATTTCCCCGAAGAGGAGAGGATAATGCAGCAGAGTAGCGTAAGTATTTCCCTCAGTTTTTGAGAACCAAGGTATCAATCCAGTAGGAGGCCACGTGCAAGTCCATCGTACCTACACAAAACAAATAGCTCAACGCAACCAACGCGATTAGGGGTTGTCAATCCCTTCACGGTCACTTACGAGAGTGAGATCTGATAGAGATGATAGATAATATTTTTGGTATTTTTGGTATAAAGATGCAAAGTGAAATAAAAAAGCAAACTAAAAAAGCAAAGCAATAATAAAGTGATGGAAGATTGATATGATAGAGAATAGACCCGGGGGCCATAGATTTCACTAGTGGCTTCTCTCAAGAGCGTAAGTATTTTACGGTGGGTGAGCAATTCTTGTTGAGCAATTGACAGAATTGAGCATAGTTATGAGAGTATCTAGGTATGATCATGTATATAGGCATCACGTCCGAGAGAAGTAGACCGACTCCTGCCTGCATCTACTACTATTACTCCACTCAACTACCGCTATCCAGCATGCATCTAGAGTATTAAGTTAATGAAAATAGAGTAACGCCTTAAGCAAGATGACATGATGTAGAGGGATAAATTCATGCAATATGATAAAAAACCCATCTTGTTATCCTCGACGGCAACAATACAATACGTGCCTTGCTGCCCCTCATCACATCGGGAAAGGACACCGCAAGATTGAACCCAAAGCTAAGCACTTCTCCCATTGCAAGAACTACCAATCTAGCTGGCCAAACCAAATGGATAATTCGAAGAGACTTGCAAAGATAACCAATCATACATAAAAGAATTCAGAGAAGATTCAAATATTGCTCATAGATAATCTTGATCATAAACCCACAATTCATCAATCTCAACAAACACACCGCAAAAAGAAGATTACATCGAATAGATCTCCACGAGAGGGGAGAACATTGTATTGAGATCCAAAAAGAGAGAAGAAGCCATCTAGCTACTAACTATGGACCCGAAGGTCTGAGGTAAACTACTCACACTTCATTGGAGAGGCTATGATGATGTATAAGCCCTCCATGGTGGATTCCCTTTCCGGCGGAGCTCCGGAACAGGCCCCAAGTTGTGATCTCGTGGATACAGAAAGTTGCGGCGGTGGAATTAGGTTTTTGGCTCCGTATCTGATCGTTCGGGGGTACGTAGGTATATATAGGAGGAAGAAGTACGTCGGTGGAGCAACAGGGGGCCACGAGGGTGGAGGGCGCGCCTGGGGAGGGGGGGCGCCCCCTACCTCGTGCCTTCCCTGTTGGTTGCTTGAAGTTCGGTCCAAGTCTCCTGGATCATGTTCGGTGAGAAAATCACGTTCCCGAAGGTTTCATTCCGTTTGGACTCCGTTTGATATTCCGTTTCTTTGAAACTCTGAAATAGGCAAAAAACAGCAATTCTGGGCTGGGCCTCCGGTTAATAGGTTAGTCCCAAAAGTAATATAAAAGTGTAAGAAAAGCCCAATATGGTCCAAAACAGTAGATAATATAGCATGGAGCAATCAAAAATTATAGATACGTTGGAGACGTATCAGGCATTCCCAAGCTTAATTCCTGCTCGTCCTCGAGTAGGTAAATGATAAAAAGATAATTTTTGATGTGGAGTGCTACTTGGCATAATTTCAATGTAATTCTTCTTAATTGTGGTATGAATATTCAGATTCGAGAGATTCAAGACAAAAGTTCATATTGACATAAAAATAATAATACTTCAAGCATACTAACAAAGCAATCATGTCTTCTCAAAATAACATGGCCAAATAAAGTTATCCCTACAAAATCATATAGTCTGGCTATGCTCTATCTTCACCACACAAAGTATTTAAATCATGCACAACCCCGATGACAAGCCAAGCAATTGTTTCATACTTTTGGCATTCTCAAAACTTTTTCAATCTTCACGCAATACATGAGCGTGAGCCATGGATATAGCACTATATGTGGAATAGGACGGTGGTTGTGGAGAAGAAAAAAAGGCAGAAGATAGTCTCACATCAACTAGGCGTATCAACGGGCTATGGAGATGCCCATCAATAGATATCAATGTGAGTGAGTAGGGATTGCCATGCAACGGATGCACTAGAGCTATAAGTATATGAAAGCTCAACAAAAGAAACTAAGTGGGTGTGCATCCAACTCGCTTGCTCATGAAGACCTAGGGCAATTTGAGGAAGCCCATCATTGGAATATACAAGCCAAGTTCTATAATGAAAAATTCCCACTAGTATATGAAGGTGACAAAATGGGAGACTCTCTATTATGAAGATCACGGTGCTACTTTAAAACACAAGTGTGGTAAAAGGATAGTAACATTGTCCCTTCTCTCTTTTTCTCTCATTTTTTTTATTTGGGCCTTTTCTCTTTTTTATGGCCTCTTTTTTTTCGTCCGGAGTCTCATCCCGACTTGCGGGGGAATCATAGTCTCCATCATCCTTTCCTCACTTGGGACAATGCTCTAAAAATGATGATCATCACACTTTTATTTACTTACAACTCACCAATTACAACTCGATACTTAGAACAAAATATGACTCTATGTGTATGCCTCCGGCGGTGTACCGGGATATGCAACGATTCATGAGTGACATGTATGAAAGAATTATGAATGGTGGATTTGCCACAAATACGATGTCAACTACATGATCATGCTAAGCAATATGACAATGATGGAGCAATGTCATAATAAACGGAACGGTGGAAAGTTGCATGGCAATATATCTCGGAATGGCTATGGGAATGCCATAATAGGTAGGTATGGTGGCTGTTTTGAGGAAGGTATATGGTGGGTATATGATACCGGCGAAAAGTGCGCGGTAATAGAAAGGCTAGCAATGGTGGAAGGGTGAGAAAAGTGTGTATAATCCATGGACTCAACATTAGTCATAAAGAACTCATATACTTATTGCAAAAATCTACAAGTTATCAAAGCAAAGTATTACGAGCATGCTCCTAGGGGATAGATTGGTAGGAAAAGACCATCGCCGTCCCCGACCGCCACTCATAAGGAAGACAATCAATAAATAAATCATGCTCCGACTTCATCACATAACGGTTCACCATACGTGCATGCTACGGGAATCACAAACTTCAACACAAGTATTTCTCAAATTCACAACTACTCAACTAGCATGACTCTAATATTACTACCTCCATATCTCAAAACAATTATCAAGCACCAAATTTTTCTTAGTATTCAACGCACTCAAAAGAAAGTTTTACAAATCTTGAATACCAAGCATATTATTATTATTAAGCAAATTACCATGCTATTTAAGACTCTCAAAATAATCTAAGTGAAGTATGAAGATCAATGGTTTCTATAAAACAAATCCACCACCGTGCTCTAAAAGATATAAGTGAAGCACTAGAGCAAAACTATATAGCTCAAAAGATATAAGTGAAGCACATAGAGTATTCTATCAAATTCCAATTCATGTATGGCTCTCTCAAAAGGTGTGTAGAGCAAGGATGATTGTGGTGAACTTAAAAGAAAAGACTCAAATCATACAAGACGCTCCAAGCAAAACACATATTATGTGGTGAATAAAAATATAGCTCCAAGTAAAGTTACCGATGGAAGTGGACGAAAGAGGGGATGCCTTCCGGGGGCATCCCCAATCTTTGACTTTTTGGTGTCCTTGGATTACCTTGGGGGTGCCATGGGCATCCCCAAGCTTAGGCTCTTGCCACTCGTTGTTCCATAATCCATCAAAAAAATTCACCCAAAACTTGAAAACTTCACAACACAAAACTCAACAGAAATCTCGTGAGCTCCGTTAGCGAAAGAAAACAAAAGACCACTTCAAGGTACTGTAATGAACTCATTCTTTATTTATATTGATGTTAAACCTACTTTATTCCAACTTCTCTATGTATTATAAACTATTTTACTAGCCATAGATTCATCAAAATAAGCAAACAACACACGAAAAGCAGAATCTGTCAAAAACAGAACAGTCTGTAGTAATCTGCAACTAACGCAAACTTATGGAACTCCAAAAACTCAGAAAAAATAGGATGCCCTAGGAAATTTGTTTATTGATTAGAATCAATTGGAATCACTATTTTATCACGTTCTGGTGATTTTTAACAATTGTTTTCGTGAACCGAAAGTTTCTGGAAATTACAGCAAGATCAAATAACTATCATCCAAGAAGATCCTATAGGTTTAACTTGGCACAAACACTAAATAAAACATAAAACCACATATAAACAGAAGGCAGATGGATTATTTATTACTAAACAGAAACAAAAACAGAAAACTAAAAATAAAATTGGGTTGCCTCCCAACAAGCGCTATCGTTTAACGCCCCTAGCTAGGCATAAAAGCAAGGATAGATCTAGGTATTGCCATCTTTGGTAGGCAATTCATAAGTGGCTCTCATGATAGATTCATATGGTAATTTTATTTTATTCCTAGGGAAGTGTTCCATGCTTTTCTTTAATGTAAATTGGAATCTAATATTCCCTTCCTTCATATCCATAATTGCACCAACCGTTCTAAGGAAAGGCCTACCAAGAATAATAGGACATGAAGGATTGCAATCTATATCAAGAATGATAAAATCTACGGGCACATAATTCCTATTTGCAACAATAATAACATCATTAATTCTTCCCATAGGTGTGTGAATAGTGGAATCCGCAAGGTGCAAGTTTAGAGAGCAATCATCAAAATCACGAAAATCTAGCAAATCACACAAGGTTTTGGGAATAGTGGAAACACTAGCACCCAAATCACATAAAGCATAGAACTCATGATCCTTAATCTTAATTTTAATAGTTGGTTCCCACTTATGATAAAGTTTTCTAGGGATAGAAACTTCCAACTCAAGTTTTTCTTCATAAGATTGCATCAAGGCATCAACGATATGTTTAGTAAACGCTTTATTTTGACTATAAGCATGGGGAGAATTTATCACGGATTGCAACAAGGAAATACAATCAATTAAAGAGCAACTTTCATAATTAAATTCCTTGAAATCCAAAATAGTGGGTTTAGCAACATCTAGGGTTTTGATTTCTTCAATCCCACTTTTATCAATTTTAGCATCAAGATCTAAAAACTCCGAATTTTTGGAACGCCTTCTAGGTAAAGGTGGATCATATTCAGTCCCATCATTATCAAGATTCATATTGCAAAACAAAGATTTAATAGGGGACACATCAATAACTTTTAGATCTTCATCTTTATTTTCATAGGAACTGGAAGAACACGCTTTAATAAAGGCATCTTTCGTAGCACGCATCCCGGCGGTTCTTTCTTTGCACTAATCAATGGAAATTCTCATGGCTTTGAGAGACTCATTGATATCGTGCTTAGGAGGGATATATCTAAGCTTTAAAGAATCAACATCAAGAGAAATTCTATCAACGTTCCTAGCCAATTCATCAACTTTAAGCAATTTTTCCTCAAGCAAAGCATTAAAATTCTTTTGCGAATTCATAAACTCTTTAAAACTAGTCTCAAATTCAGAGGGCATCTTATTAAATTTCCATAAGAGTTGTTGTAGGAATTTCCATAATTATTAGGAGGATTACTAGGATAAGGCCTAGGATTAAAATTCCCTCTATAATGGCGTTGTTACCAAAATTATTCCTACCAACAAAATTCACATCCATAGATTCATTATTATTCTCAATCAAAGTAGACAAAGGCATATCATTAGGATCAAGAAACACTCTTAGTAGCAAATAATTTCATAAGTTCATCCATCTTTCCACTCAAAACATTAATTTCTTCTAGCGCATGCACTTTTTTATTAGTAGATCTTTCAGTGTGCCATTGAGAATAATTAACCATAATATTATCTCGGAGTCTTGTAGCGTCTCCTAAAGTGATTTCCATAAAAGTGCCTCCCGCGGCCGAATCTAAAAGGTTTCTAGAAGCAAAATTCAATCCGGCATAAATTTTTTGTATAACCATCCGCAAATTCAAACCATGAATAGGGAAATTACGTATCATTAATTTCATCCTCTCCCAAGCTTGTGCAACATGTTCATGATCAAGTTGCTTAAAGTTCATAATATCATTTCTAAGAGAGATGATCTTAGCGGGAGGAAAATACTTAGAGATAAAAGCATCTTTGCACTTGTTCCAAGAATCAATACTATTTTTAGGCAAAGACGAAAACCAAGCTTTAGCACGATCTCTAAGCGAAAAAGGAAATAGCTTCAATTTAACAACATCATTGTTGTCGGTGTACCAAAAGAGGGGTGCTCTTTTTGTACCCCTATACCTGTGCACGGGCATTCAGAGCCGCGCCCACGGTCGCACCAAGCAGAGCAAGGGAGGTGAGCCAAGGTAAGACCAAAAACCATAAGAAACGGAGGGACGAAGCAGGCTCCCCCGGCAAGACCCTTGCGAGGGACAGCTTTGGCAGCCCCGGCAAGACCCTTGACGAGGCAGCTCGCCCCACACCAACGGAGCGAGTCACCCTTGAGCCCACAACCACTAGCGTAAATCTACTACGTTGAGGCAAGGGCTCGGGAGACACCTCCTTGGTGGCATGCAGATCTTCGCCAAGACAAATAAAGCAACGACAAGGACCAAGGCCACAAAGGATCGGATGGGCGAAGCAGGTTTTCCCAGCGAGGACCCTTGCCGGGGCAGCTCGCCCACGCCAGCCGAGCGAGCCACCCTTGAGCCCACCAACGCTCAAACAGACGCATTGGGATAGGGCTCGGGAGGCACCTCCGTGGTGGCATGCAGATCTTTGTGAAGACAAAGAATAGTCAAGATCAAGTGAGGATATGAAGGCAATCATCCTCACCGAAGAAACCCACAAGACCCCCGGCAAGATCCTTGCCGGACGCCACGTGCTGGCAAGACCCTTGCCGGCCACCCGACAAGGCCCCCGCCAGCACCAAAGAAGGCCGCTGCCAGTTCGCACCAACCTAGTTTCCACCGCCATTCGCATGCATTGCCGACCCAACCAGCTGGGCAGGCACCTGCGTGGCAGCATGCAAACCTTCCTGGAGGCTCCACCACCGCGCCACCTCAGCTGCCTGCCTGCCTACATCGCACCGCATGCATCGCTGGCCAGGGAGCGTGTCGAAGCAAGGAGGAGCAACGACGGATGGGACGGGCCTCGCTCCCGTCCCCAATAAAGCAAGAGGACACCTAAGCGATGCATTAAATGCATCTTGTCCTGTAATACGAGGGATAACCTCGCGGCACTCTACCCTTTCCACCTCCTTCTTGCCACTGTGGCGATCCCTTTCCCTATAAAAGGAGGCCCGAGGCGACCAGGAAAGGATTCGGCTTTTTGGAGCTCGTTACACCCCGTAGCTAGCTCAAGAACCCAGAATACATCCACCAAAGTAGGACTAGGGTTTTACGCATCCTCGCGGCCCGAACCTGGATAAACGAACCGCGTACTCTCTGTCAGATCCGCTCTTCTCCCAACCCCGCGCCCCGCAACCATAGTAGGGATCCTTGTGATCCCATAGGTGTCGTTCCCGCCGACAATTTTCAATATCCCTCTTCTTTTGCATATCACATAAATCAACGAAGCTATTTAGATGAGTAGCGGCATCTTCACTAGGAAGGCCGGCGAATTGATCTTTCATAACAAGATTCAATAAAGCAGTATTGATTTCACAAGATTCAGTATTGGCAAGAGGAGCAATCGGAGTGCTAAGGAAATCATTATTGTTGGTATTGGTAAAGTCACACAATTTGGTATTATCTTGAGTCATCGCGACAAACAAGCAAGAAAAAGGCAAACGGAAAAGAGAGGGCGAATAAAATCGCAAGGGTGAAGTGGGGGAGAGGAAAACGAGAGGCAAATAGCAAATAATGTAATGCGAGAGATAAGGGATTGTGATGGGTACTTGGTATGTTGACTTTTGTGTAGACTCCCCGGCAACGGCGCCAGAAATTCTTCTTGCTACCTCTTGAGCTTGCATTGGATTTCCCCGAAGAGGAGAGGATAATGCAGCAGAGTAGCGTAAGTATTTCCCTCAGTTTTTGAGAACCAAGGTATCAATCCAGTAGGAGGCCACGCGCAAGTCCCTCGTACCTACACAAAACAAATAGCTCAACGCAACCAACGCGATTAGGGGTTGTCAATCCCTTCACGGTCACTTACGAGAGTGAGATCCGATAGAGATGATAGATAATATTTTTGGTATTTTTGGTATAAAGATGCAAAGTAAAATAAAAAGCAAAGCAATAATAAAGTGATGGAAGATTGATATGATAGAGAATAGACCCGGGGGCCATAGATTTCACTAGTGGCTTCTCTCAAGAGCGTAAGTATTTTACGATTGGGTGAACGAATTCTTGTTGAGCAATTGGCAGAATTGAGCATAGTTATGAGAGTATCTAGGTATGATCATGTATATAGGCATCATGTCTCGAGACAAGTAGACCGACTCCTTCCTGCATCTACTACTATTACTCCACTCATCGACCGCTATCCAAAGACGCATCTAGAGTATTAAGTTAATGAAAACAGAGTAACGCCTTAAGCAAGATGACATGATGTAGAGGGGTAAATTCATGCAATATGATAAAAACCCCATCTTGTTATCCTCGATGGCAACAATGCAATACGTGCCTTGCTGCCCCTCATCACTTTGGGAAAGGACACCGCAAGATTGAACCCAAAGCTAAGCACTTCTCCCATTGCAAGAACTACCAATCTAGTTGGCCAAACCAAGCGGATAATTCAAGAGACTTGCAAAGATAACCAATCATACATAAAAGAATTCAGAGAAGATTCAAATATTGCTCATAGATAATCTTGATCATAAACCCACAATTCATCATTCTCAACAAACATACCGCAAAAAGAAGATTACATCGAATAGATCTCCACGAGAGAGGGGGAGAACATTGTATCGAGATCCAAAAAGAGACAATAAGCCATCTAGCTACTAACTATGGACCCGAAGGTCTGAGGTAAACTACTCACACTTCATCGGAGAGGCTATGATGATGTAGAAGCCCTCCGTGGTGGATTCCCTTCCGTGAACTCGGAACAAGCCCCAAGTTGGGATCTCGTGGATACGAGAAAGTTGCGGCGGTGGAATTAGGTTTTTGGCTCCGTGATCGATCGCTCGGGGTAATGAGGTATATATAGAAGGAAGAAGTACGTCGGTGGAGCAACAGGGGGCCCATGAGGGTGGAGGCGCTACCGAGGGGGGCGGAGGGCGCCCTACCTCGTGCCTTCCCTGTTGGTTGCTTGACGAGGGTCCAAGTCTCTGGATCATGTTCGGTGAGAAAATCACGTTCCCGTAGGTTTCATTCCGTTTGGACTCCGTTTGATATTCCGTTTCTTCGAAACTCTGAAATAGGGAAAAAACAGCAATTCTAGGCTGGGCCTCTGGTTAATAGGTTAGTCCCCAAAAGTAATATAAAAGTGGAAAATAAAGCCCAACATGGTCCAAAACAGTAGATAATATAGCATGGAGCAATCAAAATTTATAAATACGTTGGAGACGTATCAATCATCATGCCTAGCTAAAAGGCATTAAAGAAAAGCGCTTGTTGGGAGACAAGACAACACTTTTACCTACTGTTTTTGTGTGTTCACATGATTATTCTACTGTATTAATCATGTTTTATTGCTGTTGTTTCAATAAAGTGCCAAGTAAAGCCTTTGGGATCATGTTGGGTGATAGTTAATTTGATCTTGCTGAAAAACAGAAACTTTTGCGCTCACAAAAATAATTCTAATTTTTAACATAAGAGTGCTTTTGAGTTGACCATTTTTGCAGAAGATTAATATACAAATTGCTCACGTGGTCCTAATTTTTCAGAATGTTTGGAGTAGCAGAAGTATGGTTGAAGTACAGATTACTACAGACTGTTCTGTTTTTGACAGATTCTGTTTTCAATGCATAGTTTGCTTGTTTACTAGTTTCTATGGCTTATATTGCTCAATATAAATTGTGGAAATTATATGATACAGTATGCATTGTGTGGAAACAATTATGAATCTTGTCTTTGACAGTACCAAAGTGAAATGGTTTGCTCTTTATCATACTAACCTATCTCACGAAGTTCCGTTAAGTTTTGTGTGATTGAAGTTTTCAAGTTTTGGGTGAGATGTCGATATGAGGAGAATAAGGAGTGACAAGACCCTAATCTTGGGGATGCACAAGGCACCCCAAGGTAATATTCAAGGAAGATCCAAGCAACTAAGCTTGGGGATTGATACGTCTCCAATGTATCTATAATTTTTGATTGCTCCATCCTATATTATCTACTGTTTTGGACAATATTAGGCTTTATTGTCCACTTTTTATATTATTTTTGGGACTAACCTACTAACCGGAGGCCCAGCCCAGAATTGCTATTTTTTGCCTATTTCAGAGTTTCGAAGAAACGGAATATCAAACGGAGTCCAAACGGAATGAAACCTTCGGGAACGTGATTTTCTCACCGAATATGATCCAGGAGACTCGGACCCTACGCCAAGAAAGAAAGGAGGAGGGCATGAGGTAGGGGGCGCGCTGTAACATCCCAAATTTTCAATTTGGTATGTTATACATTAAGTCATCATGCATATCATATTTTCTTGCATTTTGTTGATCCTAGAAATTTTACGCAACTCAAGGACCCTCGGAGAGAGTTGGAGATTCGTTATTTTCATATTTGAAGTTTTCTCAAATTTTGAAAATAGGATCATTTGATTTTATTTATTTTATCTTCAATTATTTTACTATCAAAATATGAGAGAGGGAATAAAATGACTTTCCCAAAATAAAGAAATAATGAAGATTTAATAAAAAAATCAAATAAGATTTTTTATTTCGGAGTTTTACACTTTTTATTTGCCTTAGGGAAAAATGCGTGTTTTCAAAAATTGCATTTTGGCCCCGTGTTAAAGTTCATTTTGTTCGACTCATTTTTAGGAGTCGGGGAAAGTTTACTTTATTAATTTTGGACTTCGTTTAGATTTTTTTTTTTCTTGTGAAACCGTTTAAAAAAATCCATGGCATATGGGCCAAAGGCCCAAAAGCCACCGCCGGCCAAGGCCGAGGAGGCCATCGCGCGCCACCAAGGGAGCCAGGAGCCGCCGTTCCTTTTCCTTTTCCTAATAGGACTATTTTCCTACTTCCGTTTATTCCGTATCTGTTTCTAGATCTTTTCCTCTTGTTTCCTAATCCTAGTCTATTTCTTGTCCCCTACCCCAAGCAAAAACCCTCCCCTCCCCAATATAAATACCCAAACACCCCCTCTAACACATCAAACCAACACTTCCCCTCTCCTCTCCGCCTCACACCACCACAGCCGCCGCCGCCCTACACCGCCGCTGCCGCCGCCCAACGCCGCCGCCGCCGGAGCCCCTCACCTCTTCGAGGTACTAGCCCCGCGCCGCGTCACCTTTCCTTTTCCTCGGTTCAGTTTTTCGTAAATCGTTCCGGTTTCCGTTTCAGTTTTCTAGATCGGTTTTTCGTTTCGGTTTTCTTTCCGGAACCCTAGATCGGTTTTTCTCGCCGGTTTTACTTTCCGGTTTTGTTTAGCAAGCGTTCGCCGGACCATTCGTCCTAACGAACGAGATCACCGGTTTGCTTCGGTTCATGAACGTCTGTTCGTTCAACCGTTCGTCGTTTTCTTTCTCATCGGATTTATTCCGCTATTTTTCTGATAGCAATTTCAGATCCGATTTTCTTCCTAGTCTATCTTCTCGCTCGTTTATCGGAATCAGGTGATTCAATCGCCTGGAGTTTCGTTTCAAACCGCCGTTCGATTAATCAACTTAAACAAAGTTTTTCTACTGTAAAATTTGACTTAGTTTCAACTTGCTAGAACCGAGTTGTTTTCTTTCGTCGTTTGACTTTCGTTGCTTTATTTGATTCGATTCTTTTTGCAACCAGGGTTCTTAAGTTGAACTTTCTGGTTAGATCTTTTATT
This sequence comes from Aegilops bicornis, assembly GCA_021605145.1. NCBI lineage: Eukaryota > Viridiplantae > Streptophyta > Magnoliopsida > Poales > Poaceae > Aegilops > Aegilops bicornis. The sequence continues at coordinate 576,208,163 of CM038675.1, forward strand.
TGAGATTTACCTGTGCATTAGATGAGTACTTATTGTATGCTTGTTGTTTGTCTGCGATAGATCACCCGGAGTGCGCCGCTTGTTACTTCGAGTCTCTAGGTTTCATGGATCGTCGACAAGAAGGCAAGTAACACTTTGATCATACTTTCTCATACCCAGTTTTTATGCATTAGATCAATCCTCAAACACTTGCATGATTAGGATCTAATTAAATTGTGGGATGGGAAGTAGATGAGGTAGTACACATTACTGTTTTACTTATGAAACCTTGGGAGTTACTTCTACGTTTGCTTATTATGCCATGCTATGCTAGTAGGCGTGGATTGGGTGAGTGATATCCATGATGATGTGAGATTGTTAATTTATTGGTTTATATTAGGTGGCAACTTAAACACACATCTTGGTGGATTGAGGCAACTGGTTTCTATCAGGACTTGCCTGTTTTTCTTGGACCGCCACCTGTGCTCAAAGGGATCATAAGATTATTCATACTAGTAACTTACGTGTGCAGCCACAAGCCATTATGGGCTCTGGCATAGTTGACTAAGTCGTGCGAACTCTTATAGTGGTGGACTAGCGGATATGCGGGATGTAGGTGTACCAGTCCACCCATCGTAAGGTGCTAGCGCTTCTGAAAGACTATGTCTCGGTCATCCGTTTCTCAAACACCATGTAGTGCGAGAAAACCAAACGGAGGCGATCGAGTCTTGTGGGGAAAAGTGCGCAAACCTCTGCAGAGTGTACAAACTAATCATGATTAGCCGTGTCCCCGGTTATGGACATCTTGAGTATCTAGTACTTGAATATCATGTGAATCTCAACATGTTACTCTAATTAATATTGTTGGGTTTTTAATGAGTACTTTTAATTGGGATTGAGGATCTTGTCAACCATTCTCAATGTTTAACAACCACCATGATAGTTAAACAAATTTATTCCTTTGCGATGAGGGAAAAACTGGCTTTATGCAAAACTGTAACCGTAGAGCTTTTCCACCAGCCATATATGCATGTAGTACAGGCTTATCATTCATTACTCTCTATGTGTTACTTTGCCAGCGTATTCCATGTGCTGACCCGTTTTCGGGCTGCAACTTTCATGTTGCAGACTTTTCAGACGACGAGCAAAGTGCTTTAGGTCGTGGTTCTATACTCAGTGATGCCGCTGGAGTTGATGGACTCACTTATCTTCCAAGTCTTCCGCTATTATCGTTATTAGATGGCCTTAAGCCATATTTATTGTAATAAGTCCTCTTTTGGGCAACGATGTAATAAGTGTGTGATTGCTACTCTGTTATAAATCCTTGAATCTTGTGTGGTGTCGACATTCTTGATCCAGGGATGACGCCTGAGCACAGAGACTTGATCCATTCGGGTCGGGTCGCTATAGAGATGGTATCAGAGCACACGATGACTGTAGGACACGACCACTAAGTTAAGCCATAGATCACTACTCTCTTCCCATTTTCTAACTCCTCATCTTTTCTACTCTTTTAGGATGAAGGACGCCAAGATCAAGTACGCCCAACCAGATGAAGGCACACCTTTTGGATTTCACTTGAAGGAAGTCACCAAGTACTGAACATTGGACTACCAAGTTTCACCGGACTTTCAACGCCACTCTGCTGAAGAGGAGCGTTTGGAAGATTCAAGCTCACGTTCGGGAAGGACATTTGCCCCAATCACCAAGCCTATAGATAGTGTTTTCGATTGCACCAACACGAGTGCAGGAAAGAGCATGGCAGCTCATATCACCATGGGACGCATTGGAGAAGTTTACCAAGAAGACCTCAAGGACACTATCTACCAGATTTGCGGACGCCGGAATGAGCAATGGGAGATAGTCAGCACCAAGAAGGATAGGTCCATTGCAGCTTTCATCCAGGAGTTAAACCAGCACATTCGATGCCAGGAGAACCAAATGTGCAATGATATGATAGAGTTGAAGAATGCGAAGGGAAGGATCATCGAACTTGAAGGAGAACTGAAGTCTACACGCAAGGACTACATGGACGAGATCGTAGCTGTAGCAAGACACAATAACGATCTTAAGTATGAGATTGAAGAACTCAAGAAGAAATTGGCGCTCAAGAATGAAGACAAGTACATCGGCTGTCCGAGCAACTACATCATCATCGACGACACCGATTCGGATCCAAGTGAACCCGACTTTGAAGACGAAGCTGGAGCAGACATCATGGAGTCTTCCACCGGTTCAAATTAGTAGATGACCCCCACATATTAGTAGTATTACCTCCATGTAACATCATAGTACACGCACTTTTGCGATAGTTAGACCGTTGTAAGCCCTTTGTTTGAAGTGAATGAAGTGATTTTGTGTGCATTTGCTCATGTGCATTTGGGTAGTGTTTCTCCTTAGACCTCACTCTATTCTTAATTTCTCGTCTTTTCTAAACCCATCAGATGCCTCTGAGACGCGACCCCGAATTTTTTTTCCCGCCAGAGATCACTCAGTTGATTCAAAGGCGAGAATACATGGCTAGTATATGGTGTGATTGATTGCCATTAAGGATTGGACACTATGTTTTTCCCTCGGACCTAATAGTTCTGGAATCCCAAGGATTGGATGTGATATTAGGCATGGATTGGTTATCGAAGTATGGAGGGAACATAGATTGCGCCACTAAGTCAATTTCTTTGACCACCCAAGGGAGGAGAATCAAGTATGTATCACGGCATGAGCCGAGGAGACCTGAATAAATTCCTTATCGGGAGTTGTGCGGGAAGAAGTACGATAGTGAAGGACTATCGATGTATTTCACGAGGAATTGCTGGGAATGCCACCGGATAGAGACATTGAGTTTTTGATTGAGCTGTTGCCGTGAACAGGCCCGATATCGAAGCGACCATACAGGATGCCCGCACGAGGATTTGGCGGAAATCAAGAAGCGATTAAGGAGCTATTGGATAAAGGTTATATCGCCCAAGTTCTTCGCCTTGGGGATCACCCGTCTTGTTAGTGGAGAAGAAGGATGGATCGTTAAGGATGGTTGTTGATTATCGTGGATTGAATGCAGTAACAATCAAGAACAAGTACCCACTACCAATGATAAATGATCTGTTTGATCGTTTGCAAGGAGCTAAAGTGTTTTCCAAGATCGATTTGCGATCAGGGTACCATCAGCTTAAGATTCGGGAGCAGGACATACCTAAGACAGCATTTACCACGAGATATGGACTGTATGAGTACACCGTTATGTCATTTGGACTGACTAACGCACCGACCTATTTCATGAACCTGATGAACAAAGTGTTTATGGAGTTTTTGGATAAGTTCGTCGTGGTGTTCATAGATGATATTTTGGTTTTCTCAAAGAATGAAGAAGAACATAAGGAACATTTGCGATTGGTTTTGGAGAAACCGAGGAACATCGCTTATATGCCAAGTTCAGCAAATGTGAGTTTTGGCTAAAGGAAGTTGGATTTCTTGGACATGTTATATCCGGAGAAGGGATAGCAGTTGACCCCACGAAGGTTGAGACCGTAACCAAATGGGAAGCACCAACGACAGTTGGAGAGATCCGAAGTTTTCTTGGACCCGTAGGATACTACAGGAGATTCATTGAGAATTTCTCAAGGATTGCAAAGCCTATGACGGTGTTGTTGAAGAAGGATACCAAGTTCATATGGACTGAGGATTGTGAGGCAAGTTTTCAGGAGTTGAAGAAAAGATTGGTTACCTAAAAAGTGTTAATTTTGCCAGATCAGACCAAGGATTATGAGGTGTATTGCGACGCTTCACGTCGAGGACTTGGAGCAGTGCTTATGCAGGAAGGAAGAGTTGTTTCGTATGCTTCACGACAGCTAAAGCCTCACGAGTTGAATTATGCCACACATGATTTGGAGCTAGCAGCCGTTGTGCATGCATTGAAGACATGGAGACATTTTCTCATTGGAAATCATTGTGAGGTATACACGGATCACAAGAGTTTGAAGTACATCTTCACGCAGAAGGAATTAAACCTTAGACAGAGGAGATGGTTGGAGCTTATCAAGGATTATGATATGAGATTGCATTATCATCCTGGAAAGGCTAATGTAGTAGCTGACGCATTGAGCCGCAAGAGCCATGTCAATACGCTATTGATGGGAGAAATACCAAAGGAGTTAGCCGAGGACCTTCGAGAGCTATGTTTGGAAATAGTTCCGAGAGGCTATGTAGCAGCATTGGAGATTCAGTCTACGTTGATGGACAAAATCAGAGAAGCTCAAAAGGCAGATAAGGAAGTTGCCTCTATAAAGGAGAAAATGAGAGAAGGAAAAGCTAAGGGATTTCGTGAGGATGAGCACGATACCCTATGGTTTGAGGACCGTATTTACGTGCCAAATGACCCGGAGATCAGGAAGTTGATTTTGCAAGAGGCACATGATTCGCCCTATTCGATTCACCCTGGAAATACCAAGATGTATTTGGATTTGAAGAATACTTTCTGGTGGACCGGAATGAAGAAAGATATTGCAGAGTATGTAGCAGTTTGTGATGTATGTAAAGGGTGAAGGCAGAACATCGAAGCGGCCAGGATTGTTGCAACCATTGCCGATACCGAATGGAAGTGGGATAAACTAGGCATGGATTTCATCACAGGTTTTCCAAAGACTCGATTACGGCTATGACTCAATTTGGGTTATAGTCGACCGCTTGACGAAGGTAGCTCATTTCATTCCGATCAAGACTACCTATAGCGATTGCTAAGTTGGCAAAGATATACATGACCAGAATTGTGTGTTTACACGGAGTTCCGAGGAGTATCGTATCGGATAGAGGAACCCAATTTACCTCAAAGTTTTGGAATCGGTTACACGAAACATTGGGAACCAGGCTGGAATTCAGACAGCTTTCCACCCACGTAATCGATGGATGACCGAGAGAGTCAATCAGATTTTGGAGGATATCTTTGAGAGCTTGTGCACTAGATTATGGATCTAGTTGGGATGATAACTTGCCGTATGCAGAGTTTTCTTATAACAACAGTTACCAAACCAGCTTGAAGATGGCACCTTCGAGGCTTTATGCGGAAGAAGGTGCAGGACACCATTATCATGGGACGAAGCCGAGACCGTCGATTGTTTGGACCAGATTTGATTAAGGAGTCTGAGCGAAGGTTAAGCTGATTCGCGATAGGCTCAAGATAGCCCGATCCGCATGAAAAGCTATGCGGATTCAAACGCAAGGCGATAGAATATGAAGTTGGAGACAGAGTTTATCTTAGAGTATCCCCACTACGAGGAGTTAAGCGTTTTGGAGTTAAAGGAAAATTAGCACCACGTTTCGTTGGACCGTATAGGATCTTGCAACGCATGGGAGAAGTTGCTTATAAGCTGGAATTACCAGAAGGACTGTTAGGAGTTCATGATGTATTCCATGTTTCTTAGCTGAGGAAATGTCACTCCGAGATGGCAGAGGTACCGTTAAGAGATACAGTGCCACTTGAAGCAATTCAGTTGAAGGATGATTTGACATATGAAGAGAAACCAATCAAGATTCTCGATTATGCCAGCAGAGTTACTCGCGGCAAGGTTGTCAAGTTTTGCAAAGTTCAGTGGAGCCACCACACTGAGGATGAAGCCACCTGGGAAAGAGAAGAAGATTTCTCAAAGATCACCCTCACCTATTTTCTAGCCAACCCGAATCTCGAGGGCGAGATTCATCTTAAGGGGGGTAGGTTTGTAACATCCCAAATTTTCAATTTGGAATGTTATACATTAAGTCATCATGCATATCATATTTTCTTGCATTTTGTTGATCCTAGAAATTTTACGCAACTCAAGGACCCTCGGAGAGAGTTGGAGATTTCGTTATTTTCATATTTGAAGTTTTCTCAAATTTTGAAAATAGGATCATTTGATTTTATTTATTTTATCTTCAATTATTTTACTATCAAAATATGAGAGAGGGAATAAAATGACTTTCCCAAAATAAAGAAATAATGAAGATTTAATAAAAAAATCAAATAAGATTTTTATTTCGGAGTTTTACACTTTTTATTTGCCTTAGGGAAAAATGCGTGTTTTCAAAAATTGCATTTTGGCCCCGTGTTAAAGTTCATTTTGTTCGACTCATTTTTAGGAGTCGGGGAAAGTTTACTTTATTAATTTTGGAGTTCGTTTAGATTTTTTTTTTCTGCGCGCAAGACCGTTTAAAAAAAATCCGCAGCGCCTTGGGCCAAAGGCCCAAGCCGCAAGCCACCGGCCCAAGGCTAGGAGGCCATCGCGCGCCACCAAGGGAGCCAGGGAGCCGCCGTTCCTTTTCCTTTTCCTAGTAGGACTCTTTTCCTACTTCCGTTTATTCCGTATCTGTTTCTAGATCTTTTCCTCTTGTTTCCTAATCCTAGTCTATTTCTTGTCCCCTACCCCAAGCAAAAACCCTCCCCTCCCCAATATAAATACCCAAGCACCCCCCCCCCTCTAACACATCAAACCAACACCTCTCCTCTCCTCTCCGCCTCACACCACCGCCGCCGCCGCCGCCCAACGCCGCCGCCGCCGGAACCCCTCGCCTCTTCGAGGTACTAGCCCCGCGCCGCGTCACCTTTCCTTTTCCTCGGTTCGGTTTTTTTTAAATCGTTCCGGTTTCCGTTCCGGTTTTCTAGATCGGTGTTTCGTTTCGGTTTTCTTTCCGGAACCCTAGATCGGTTTTTCTCGCCGGTTTTACTTTCCGGTTTTGTTTAGCAAGCGTTAGCGGACCGCTCGTCCTAACGAACGAGATCACCGGTTGCTTCGTTAATGAACGTCCGTTCGTTCAACCTTCGTCGTTTTCTTTCTCATCGGATTTATTCCGCTATTTTTCTGATAGCGATTTCAGATCCGATTTTCTTCCTAGTCTATCTTCTCGCTCGTTTATCGGAATCAGGTGATTCAAGCGCCTAGAGTTTCGTTTCGAAACCGCCGTTCCGATTAATCAACTTAAACAAAGTTTTGCTACTGTAAAATTTGACTTAGTTTCAACTTGCTAGAACCGAGATGTTTTCATTAAATCGTTTGACTTTCGTTGCTTTATTTGATTCGATTCTTTTTGCAACCAGGGTTCTTAAGTTGAACTTTCTGGTTAGATCTTTTATTCGAGATTTACCTGTGCATTAGATGAGTACTTATTGTATGCTTGTTGTTTGTCTGCGATAGATCACCCGAAGTGCGCCGCTTGTTACTTCGAGTCTCTAGGTTTCATGGATCGTCGACAAGGCAAGTAACACTTTGATCATACTTTCTCATACCCAGTTTTTATGCATTAGATCAATCCTCAAACAGTTGCATGATTAGGATCTAATTAAATTGTGGGATGGGAAGTAGATGAGGTAGTACCTATTACCTGTTTTACTTATGAAACCTTGGGAGTTAGTTCTACGTTTGCTGGTTTCTATCAAGACTTGCCTGTTTTTCTTCGGACCGCCACCCAGCCTCAAAGGGATCATAAGATTATTCATACTAGTAACTTACGTGTGCAGCCACAAGCCATTATGTGCTCTGGCATAGTTGACTAAGTCGTGCGAACTCTTATAGTGGTGGACTAGCAGATGTAGGGGATGTAGGTGTACCGTCCACCCATCGTAAGGTGCTAGCGCTTACGAAAGACTATGTCTCGGTCATCCGTCTCTCAAACACCATGTAGTGCGAGAAACCAAACGGAGGCGATCGAGTCTTGTGGGGAAAAGTGCAAACCTCTGCAGAGTGTACAAACTAATCATGATTAGCCGTGTCCCCGGTTATGGACATCTTGAGTATCTAGTACTTGAATATCATGTGAATCTCAACATGTTACTCTAATTAATATTGTTGGGTTTTTAATGAGTACTTTTAATTGGGATTGAGGATGCTGTCAACCATTCTCAATGTTTAACAACCACCATGATAGTTAAACAAATTTATTCCTTTGCGATGAGGGAAAAACTGGCTTTATGCAAAACTGTAACCGTGGAGCTTTTCCACCAGCCATATATGCATGTAGTACAGGCTTATCATTCATTACTCTCTATGTGTTACTTTGCCAGCATATTCCATGTGCTGACCCGTTTTCGGGCTGCAACTTTCATGTTGCAGACTTTTCAGACAACGAGTAAAGTGCTTTAGGTCGTGGTTCTATACTCAGTGTTGCCGCTTGAGTTGATGGACTCACTTATCTTCCAAGTCTTCTGCTGTTATCGTTATTAGATGGCCTTAAGCCATATTTATTGTAATAAGTCCTCTTTTGGGCAACGATGTAATAAGTGTGTGATTGCTACTCTGTTATAAATCCTTCGAAGTACTGTGTGGTGTCAGCATTACTGATCCAGGGATGACGCCTGAGCACAGAGACTTGATCCATTCGGGTCGGGTCGCTACACGCGCCCTCCACCCTCGTGGGCCCCCTGTTGCTCCACCGACGTACTCCTTCCTCCTATATATACCTACGTACCCCCAAACGATCAGATACAGAGCCAAAAACCTAATTCCACCGCCGCAAACTTCTGTACCCACGACCCCATCTTGGGGCCTGTTCCAGAGCTCCGCCGGAGGGGGCATCCATCACGGAGGGCTTCTACATCATCACCATAGCCTCTCCGATGAAGTGTGAGTAGTTTACTTCAGACCTCCGGGTCCATAGTTAGTAGCTAGATGGCTTCTTCTCTCTTTTTGGATCTCAATACAATGTTCTCCCCCTCTCTCGTGGAGATCTATTCGATGTAATCTTATTTTTGCGGTGTGTTTGTTGAGACCGATGAATTGTGGGTTTATGATCAAGATTATTTATGAACAATATTTGAATCTTCTCTGAATTCTTTTATGTATGATTGGTTATCTTTGCAAGTCTCTTGAATTATCAATTTGGTTTGGCCTACTAGATTGGTTTTTCTTGCAATGGGAGAAGTGCTTAGCTTTGGGTTCAATCTTGCGGTGTCCTTTCGCAGTGACAGCAGGGCAGCAAGGCACGTATTGTATTGTTGCCATCGAGGATAACAGGATGGGGTTTTTCTCATATTGCATGAATTTAGCCCTCTACATCATGTCATCTTGCTTAAGGCGTTACTCTGTTTTCTTGAACTTAATACTCTAGATGCATGCTAAATAGCGGACGATGAGTGGAGTAATAGTAGTAGATGCAAGCAGGAGTCCGTCTACTTGTCTCGGACATGATGCCTATATACATGATCATACCTAGATATTCTCATAACTATGCTCAATTCCGTCAATTGCTCAACAGTAATTCGTTCACCCGTCGTAGAATACTTATGCTCTTGAGAGAAGCCACTAGTGAAACCTATGGCCCGTGGGTCTATCTTCATCATATCAATCTTCCTACACTTTATTATTGCCTTTGCCTTTTACTTTTATTTTATTTTACTTTGCATCTTTATCATAAAAATACCAAAAATATTATCTATCATCTCTATCAGATCTCACTCTCATAAGTGAGCGTGAAGGGATTGACAACCCCTAATCGCGTTGGTTGCGAGGAGTTATTTGTTTTGTGTAGGTACGAGGGACTCGCGCGTAGCCTCCTACTGGATTGATACCTTGGTTCTCAAAAACAGAGGGAAATACTTACACTACTTTGCTGCATGATCGTTTTCTCTTCAAGGAAATCCAACGGAGTGCTCAAGAGGTAGCAAGAAGAATTTCTGGCGCCGTTGCCGGGGAGGTCTACGCAAAAGTCAACATACCAAGTACCCATCACAATCCCTTATCTCCCGCATTACATTATTTGCCATTTGCCACTCGTTTTCCTCTCCCCCACTTCACCCTTGCTGTTTTATTCGCCCTCTCTTTTTTCGTTTGCCTCTCTCTCGCTTGTTTTTTGTTTGCTCGTGTGTTGGATTGCTTGTTTGTCACGATGGATCAAGATAATACCAAATTGTGTGACTTTACCAATACCAACAATAGTGATTTCCTTAGCACTCTGATTGCTCCTCTTACCAATACTGAATCTTGTGAAATCAATGCTGCTTTGTTGAATCTTGTCATGAAAGATCAATTCGCCGGCCTTCCTAGTGAAGATGCCGCGACTCATCTAAATAGCTTCGTGGATTTGTGTGATATGCAAAAGAAAAAGGATGTTGATAATGATATTGTTAAATTGAAGCGATTTCCTTTTTCGCTTAGAGATCGTGCTAAAGCTTGGTTTTCGTCTTTGCCTAAAAATAGTATTGATTCTTGGAACAAGTGCAAAGATGCTTTTATCTAAGTATTTTCCTCCCACTAAGATCATCTCTCTTAGAAACGATATTATGAATTTTAAACAACTTGATCATGAACATTTTGCACAAGCTTGGGAGAGAATGAAATTAATGATACGTAATTGCCCTACTCATGGTTTAAATTTGTGGATGATTATACAAAATTTTTGTGCCGGATTGAATTTTGCTTCTAGAAATCTTTTGGATTCGGCCGCGGGAGGCACTTTTATGGAAATCACTTTAGGAGAAGCTACTAAACTCCTAGATAATATTATGGTTAATTATTCTCAATGGCACCTTTGAAAGATCTACTAATAAAAAGTGCATGCGATAGAAGAAATCAATGTTTTGAGTGGAAAGATGGATGAACTTATGAAATTATTTGCTACTAAGAGTGTTTCTTCCGATCCTAATGATATGCCTTTGTCTACTTTGATTGAGAATAATAATGAATCTATGGATGTGAATTTTGTTGGTAGGAATAATTTTGGTAACAACGCCAGATAGAGGAAACTTTAATCTTAGGCCTTATCCTAGTAATTCCTCTAATAATTATGGAAATTCCTACAACAACTCTTATGGAAATTTTAATAAGGCGCCCTCTGAATTTGAGACTAGTGTTAAAGAGTTTATGAATTCGCAAAAGAATTTTAATGCTTTGCTTGAAGAGAAATTGGTTATAGTTTATGAATTGGCTAGGAACGTTGATAGAATTTCTCTTGATGTTGATTCTTTAAGGCTTAGATCAATTCCTCCTAAGCACGATATCAATGAGTCTCTCAAAGCCATGAGAATTTCCATTGATGAGTGCAAAGGAAGAACCGCCAGGATGCGTGCTACGAAAGATGCCTTTATTAAAGCGTGTTCTTCTAGTTCCTATGAAAATAAAGATGAAGATCTAAAAGTTATTGATGTGTCCCCTATTAAATCTTTGTTTTGCAATATGAATCTTGATAATGATGGGACTGAATATGATCCACCTTTACCTAGAAGGCGTTCCAAAAATTCAGAGTTTTTAGATCTTGATGCTAAAATTGATAAAAGTGGGATTGAAGAAATCAAAACCCTAGATGTTGCTAAACCCACTATTTTGGATTTCAAGGAATTTAATTATGAAAGTTTCTCTTTGATTGATTGTATTTCCTTGTTACAATCCGTGCTAAATTCTCCTCACGCTTATAGTCAAAATAAAGCGTTTACTAAACATATCGTTGATGCCTTGATGCAATCTTATGAAGAAAAACTTGAGTTGGAAGTTTCTATCCCTAGAAAACTTTATGATAAGTGGGAAGCAACTATTAAAATTAAGATTAAGGATGATGAGTTCTATGCTTTATGTGATTTGGGTGCTAGTGTTTCCACTATTCCCAAAACCTTGTGTGATTTGCTAGATTTCCGTGATTTTGATGATTGCTCTCTAAACTTGCACCTTGCGGATTCCACTATTAAGAAACCTATGGGAAGAATTAATGATGTTCTTATTTTTGCAAATAGGAATTATGTGCCCGTAGATTTTATCGTTCTTGATATAGATTGCAATCCTTCATGTCCTATTATTCTTGGTAGGCCTTTCCTTAGAACGGTTGGTGCAATTATTGATATGAAGGAAGAGAATATTAGATTCCAATTTCCATTAAAGAAAGGCATGGAACACTTCCATAGGAATAAAATAAAATTACCATATGAATCTATCATGAGAGCCACTTATGAATTGCCTACCAAAGATGGCAATACCTAGGTCTATCCTTGCTTTTATGCCTAGCTAGGGGCGTTAAACAATAGCGCTTGTTGGGAGGCAGCCCAATTTTATTTTTAATTTTTTTGCTTTTGCTTCTGTTTAGGAATAAATATTTGTTATAGCCTCTGGTTATATGTGTTTTTATGTTTTAATTAGTGTTTGTGCCAAGTTAAACCTATAGGATCTTCTTGGATGATAGTTATTTGATCTTGCTGTAATTTCCAGAAACTTTCTGTTCACGAAAACAATTGTTAAAAATCGCTAGAACGTGATAAAATAGTGATTCCCATTTCTTCTGATCAATAAACAAATTTCCTAGGTCGTCCTATTTTTGCTGAATTTGTGGAGTTCCAGAAGTTTCCGTTAGTTACAGATTACTACAGACTGTTCTATTTTTGACAGATTCTGTTTTTCGTGTGTTGTTTGCTTATTTTGATGAATCTATGGCTAGTAAAATAGTTTATGATCCATAGAGAAGTTTGAATACATTAGGTTTAACACCAATATAAATAAATAATGTGTTCATTACAGTACCTTGAAGTGGTCTTTTGTTTTCTTTCGCTAACGGAGCTCACGAGATTTCTGTTGAGTTTTGTGTTGTGAAGTTTTCAAGTTTTGGGTGAAATCTTTTGACGGATTATGGAACAAGGAGTGGAAAGAGCCAAAGCTTGGGGATGCCCATGGCACACCCAAGTTAATATAAGGACACCAAAAAGTCAAAGCTTGGGGATGCCCCGGAAGGCATCCCCTCTTTCGTCTACTTCCATCGGTAACTTTACTTGGAGCTATATTTTTATTCACCACATGATATGTGTTTTTCTTGGAGCGTCTTATATGATTTGAGTATTTTCTTTTTAGTTTACCACAATCATCCTTGCTGTACACACCTTTTGAGAGAGCCATACAGGATTTGGAATTTGTTAGAATACTCTTTGTGCTTCACTTATATCTTTTGAGCTATATAGTTTTGCTCTAGTGCTTCACTTATATCTTTTAGAGCACGGTGGTGGATTTGTTTTATATAAACTATTGATCTCTCATGCTTCACTTAGATTATTTTGAGAGTCTTAAATAGCATGGTAATTTTCTTAAAAAAATCTTAATATGCTTGGTATTCAAGATTTGTAAAACTTTCTTTTGAGTGTGTTGAATACTAAGAAAAGTTTGATGCTAGATAATTGTTTTGAGATATGAAGATGGTGATATTAGAGTCATGCTAGTTGAGTAGTTGTGAATTTGAGAAATACTTGTGTTAATGTTTGTGATTCCCGTAGCATGCACGTATGGTGAACCGTTATGTGATGAAGTCGGAGCATGATTTATTTATTGATTGTCTTCCTTATGAGTGGCGGTCGGGGACGAGCGATGGTCTTTTCCTACCAATCTATCCCCAGCATGCGCGTAATACATTGCTTTGATAACTTGTAGATTTTTGCAATAAGTATATGAGTTCTTCATGACTAATGTTGAGTCCATGGATTATACACACTTTTCTTTCTCCCACCATTGCTAGCCTCTCTAATACCGCGCACTTTTCGCCGGTATCATACACCCACCATATACCTTCCTCAAAACAGCCACCCTAACTACCTATCATGGCATTTCCATAGCCATTCCGAGATATATTGCCATGCAACTTTCCACCGTTCCGTTTATTATGACATGCTCCATCATTGTCATATTTCTAGCATGATCATGTAGTTCGCATTCTATCTGTGGCAAAGCCACCGTTCATAATTCTTTCATACATGTCACTCTTGATTCATTGCATATCCCGGTACACCGCCGGAGGCATTCATATAGAGTCATACTTTGTTCTAAGTATCGAGTTGTAATTGTTGAGCTGTAAGAAAATAAAAGTGTGATGATCTTCATTTTTAGAGCATTGTCCCAAGTGAGGAAAAGGATGATGGAGACTATGATTCCCCCACAAGTCGGGATGAGACTCCGGACGAAAAATAAAAATATATATATAAAAAAAGAGGCCATAAAAAAAGGCCCAAACAAAAAAAATGAGAGAAAAAGAGAGAATGGACAATGTTACTATCCTTTTACCACACTTGTGCATCAAAGTAGCACCATGATCTTCATGATAGAGAGTCTCTCATTTTGTCACTTTCATATACTAGTGGGAATTTTTCATTATAGAACTTGGCTTGTATATTCCAATGATGGGCTTCCTCAAAATGCCCTAGGTCTTCGTGAGCAAGCGAGTTGGATGCCCACCCACTTAGTTTCTTTTTGGGATAACTTTCTTTGGCCATGTTATTTTGAGAAGACATGATTGCTTTTAGTATGCTTGAAGTATTATTATTTTTATGTCAATATTAAACTTTTTTCTTGAATCTTTTGGATCTGAATATTCATACCACAATTAAGAAGAATTACATTGAAATTATGCCAAGTAGCACTCCGCATCAAAAATTCTATTTTTATCATTTACCTACTCGAGGACGAGCAGGAATTAAGCTTAGATGCCTCGATACGTCTCCAACGTATCTATAATTTTTGATTGCTCCATGCTATATTATCTACTGTTTTGGACAATATTGGGCTTTATTATCCACTCTTATATTATTTTTGGTACTAACCTATTAACCGGAGGCCCAGCCCAGAATTGTTGTTTTTTGCCTATTTCAGAGTTCCGAAGAAACGGAATATCAAACGGAGCCCAAACGGAATGAAACCTTCGGGAATGTGATTTTCTCACTGAATATTATCCAGGAGACTTGGAACCTACGTCAAGAAAGAAAGGAGGAGGGCACGAGGTAGGGGGCGCGCCCACCCCCCAAGGGTGCGCCCTCCACCCTCGTGGGCCCCCTGTTGCTCCATCGACGTACTCCTTCCTCCTATATATACCTACGTACCCCCAAACGATTAGATATGGAGCCAAAAACCTAATTCCACCGCCGCAACCTTCTGTACCCACGAGATTCCATCTTGGGGCCTGTTCCGGAGCTCCACCGGAGGGGGCATCCATCACGGAGGGCTTCTACATCATCACCATAGCCTCTCCGATGAAGTCTGAGTAGTTTACTTTAGACCTTCGGGTCCATAGTTAGTAGCTAGATGGCTTCTTCTCTCTTTTTGGATCTCAATACAATGTTGTCCCCCTCTCTCGTGGAGATCTATTCGATGTAATCTTCTTTTTGTGGTCTGTTTATTGAGACTGATGAACTGTGGGTTTATGATGAAGATCATCTATGAACAATATTTGAGTCTTCTCTGAATTATTTTATGTATGATTGGTTATCTTTGCAAGTCTCTTCGAATTATCAGTTTGGTTTGGCCTACTAGATTGGTTTTTCTTGCAATGGGAGAAGTGCTTAGCTTTGGGTTCATTCTTGCGGTGTCCTTTCCCAAAGGATGTTAGGGCAGCAAGGCACGTATTGTATTGTTGCCATCGAGGATAACAAGATGGGTTTTTTTATCATATTGCATGAATTTATCCCTCTACATTATGTCATCTTGCTTAAGGCGTTACTCTGTTTTCTTGAACTTAATACTCTAGATGCATCTTTGGATAGCGGTCAATGAGTGGAGTAATAGTAGTAGATGCAGCAGAGTCGGTCTACTTGTCTCGGACGTGATGCCTATATACATGATCATACCTAGATATTCTCATAACTATGCTCAATTCCGTCAATTGCTCAAGAATAATTCGTTCACCCACCGTAGAATACGTATGCTTTTGAGAGAAGCCACTAGTGAAACCTATGGCCCCTGGGTCTATCTTCATCATATCAATCTTCCTACACTTTATTATTGCCTTTGCTTTTACTTTTCTTTTATTTTACTTTGCATCATTATCATAAAAATACCAAAAATATTATCTATCATCTCTATCAGATCTCACTCTCGTAAGTGACCGTGAAGGGATTGACAACCCCTAATCGCGTTGGTTGCGAGGAGTTATTTGCTTTGTGTAGGTACGAGGGACTCACGCGTAGCCTCCTACTGGATTGATACCTTGGTTCTCAAAAACTAAGGGAAATACTTACGCTACTTTGTTGCATCATCCTTTCCTCTTCAAGGAAATCCAACGCAGTGCTCAAGAGGTAGCAGGGATGCCCCGGAAGGCATCCCCTCTTTTGTCTCCAACATTATCGGTAACCTCACTTGGAGCTACATTTTTATTCGTCACATGATATGTGTTTTGCTTGGAGCGTCATTTTATTTTGTTAGATTTTCTTGTTGCTATTTAGAATAATGTTTTGCATCTTTATTTTCAATAAAAAATTCGAGGATAGCCTTTGCCATGCTTATTTTGCAAGTCTAAATGTTGTTGTTTCAAAACAGAAAGTTTACTGCTGTTGCAAAAATTCGCTAGAAAAGTCAGAATATGATAAAGTATTGAAACTTTTTGCATAATAAGCTCTGGTAAATTTTCTACAGTGTGGTAATTTTTCATAATTTTTGGAGTTAAATAAGTATTGATACTCTTGCATTCTTTACATACTGTACTGTTTTGGCAGATTGCTGGTATGTTTGCATTGTTTGCATATGTTTGCTTGTTTAATGATTCTATTTGAGGATAGGAGTATTAAATATGCAGAGGCATTTAGTATGCATGTTGAATAATTTTAGTGATTTGCTACAGTAGAGAATGATAATTTTTTTGCATTGGTTTATAGTAACTTATCTCACGAGTTCTTGTTGAGTTTTGTGTGGATGAAGTTTTTAAGATTTAGGGAAACCGTGATATGAGAGGAATTAAGGAGACACAAAAGCTCAAGCTTGGGGATGACCAAGGCATCCCAACTTAATATTTTAAGAAGTCTCAAGCATCTAATCTTGGGGATGCCCCGGTAGGCATCCCACCTTTCTTCATCAACAATTATCGGTTAGTATCGGTTGAGCCAATGTTTTTGCTTCTTCACATGATGTGTGCTATTATTGAAATTGCATTTTGTTTTGTTTTTGCTTGCTGTTTTAATAAAATACTTAGATCTGAAAGTTTTTAAATAAAATAGAGTCCTCAAATAGTTGCCAGGGAGGCTTGGTAAGCGGCACTTACATCCCGTCAACGAAGCTCTTTTCTATGGAATTACTCTTGTGCCTCACTTATATCCTATGAGTAAAATGTTGAATCAATTGAATGTCATGAAGTTGAAATCATATCATGCCTAGTGGTAGCTTCACATTGGGTTTAGAAAGTGAAATCTTTTGAGGCTTGACAATCACAATATTGGTCATACAAGCAATTCACGAATAATTAGTATAAGGAAGAGAACTTTCACATGCAAATACACTATCGTGGAAATATTTTGTGATTATGAGCCCCCATCAAAATATTATATGCCAAAATTGTTGACATTGGACAAGGAAGACAACTTAATGATTTATGTTTGTTAATATTCACATAGAAGTTATATTGTCATAGATCCTTCAACATGTGGTGCTTCCCCCCATCTTTGCTAGCCAAAAATTCCGAACCAAGTAGAGATACTACTTGTGCATCCAAAAACCCTTAAACCCAAATCTTATTTTCAAGTGTCCACCATACCTATCTAAGGATTGAGTCAAATCCTTCAAGTAAGTTGTCATCGGTGCAATAAGGCAAAAAAATTGCTTCTAAAAGTGTGAAATCATTTAGTGTAAGAGAAAATTGAGCGTTGTACGAACTTGTGATGGTAAAGAATAAAAGTGACAGACTGCATAATAAAGGTTGCCATCACAAGGGGCAATATAACATGATGTTCTTTTGCACTAAGGGGTTAAGCATACAAACAAATAAGCGCATGGCAACCTCTGCTTCCCTCTGCGAAGGGCCTATCTTTTACTTTATGTATTTGCTTTTATGCAAGAGTCAAAGTTTTTCTCTCTATTCCTTTTTATTTTTGTCCTTTGGCAAGAATCATGTGGTGATGAAAGATCTAGGCACATATGTCCAGTTGAATATGGGTAGCATGAGTTATTATTGTTGACATCACCCTTGAGGTGAATACGCTGGGAGGCAAAACTATGAGCCCCTATCTTTCTATGTGTCCGGTTGAAACGTTTTGCTCATGTGTATGCGATGAGTGTTAGCAATCATAGAAGACTATATGATGGTTGAGTATGTGGAGCTCTTACTTAAACTCTGTTGAATAAGTTGAATTACAATTGCTTGGTGACTGAGAACATAGGTTGTTAGAGAATTCATTGTTTGAACCTTAACATGTGAATTGGTCGCTACTTTAAACATGAGAAATTTTATAAGAAGAAGTTGTTGTCATGATGCTAGGAAAAGTGATTGAAATTATCATTGATCAAACTTATGCACTTTGCTAGCACTCACACTTCATAAATTATTTCTTTTATCATTTACCTACTCGAGGACAAGTAGGAATTAAGCTTGGGGATGCTAATACGTCTCCAACGTATCTATAATTTATGAAGTATTCATGCTATTATATTATCATTCTTGGATGTTTTACAATCATTTTATAGGAACTTTATATCATTTTTTGGGACTAGCCTATTGACCCAGTGTCATTTGCTATTTTTTGCTTGTTTTTTACATCGCAGGAAATCAATATCAAACGGAGTCCAAATGCAGCAAAAGTTTTTGGAGAATTTTTATGGACCAGAACACCCAGGATGGGCCAAAGCAGCACTTGGGGGAGTGACCCGAGGGGGCACTGATAACCCACAAGTATAGGGGATCGTTTGTAGCCTTCTTTGATAAATAAGAGTGTCGAACCCAACGAGGAGCTAAAGGTAGAACAAATATCCCCTCAAGTTCTATCGACCACCGATACAACTCTACGCAGACTTTAACGTTTGCTTTACCTAAAACAAGTATGAAACTATTTTGTAGGAGTGATGCTAGAACTATTTTGTAAGAATAAAACTAGAAGTACTTTGCAAGATAATAAAAGTTAAGTGTTTAGTAAATGATTTTTGTCAACAAGAAGGTTATTTGTCCCAAGGCAATTGATAACAAGTACCAGTAATCATTCTTGCAATTTTATATGAGGGAGAGGCATGAGCTAACATACTTTCTCTACTTGGATCATATGCACTTATGATTGGACCCCTAGCAAGCATCCGTGATACGTCTCCAACGTATCTATAATTTTTTATTGCTCCATGCTACTTTATCTACTGTTTTGGACTATATTGGGCTTTATTTTCCACTTTTATATTACTTTTGGGACTAACCTATTAACCGGAGGCCCAGCTCAGAATTGCTGTTTTTTTGCCTATTTCAGTGTTTCGAAGAAACGGAATATCAAACGGAGTCCAAACGGAATGAAAACTTCGGGAACGTGATCTTCTCACCGAACGTGATCCAGGAGACTTGGACCCAACTCCAAGAAGTGCCTGAGGCGGTCACGAGGGTGGAGGGTGCCCCCCCTGTGCGCGCCCCCTACCTCGTGGGCCCCGACGCCCACCGACGCATTCTTCCTCCTATATATACCTACGTATCCCCAAACGATTAGAAGGGGAGCCAAAAACCTAATTCCACCGCCGTACCTTCCTGTATCCACGAGATCCCATCTTGGGGCATGTTCCGGAGCTCCGCCGGAGGGGGCATCTACCACGAAGGGCTTCTACATCAACACCATAGCCCCTCCGATGAAGTGTGAGTAGTTTACTTCAGACCTTTGGGTCCATAGCTAGTAACTAGATGGCTTCTTCTCTCTTTTTGGATCTCAATACAATGTTCTCCCCCTCTCTCGTGGAGATCCGATGTAATCTTCTTTTTGCGGTGTGTTTGTTGAGACCGATGAATTGTGGGTTTATGATCCAGCTTATCTATGTATAATATTTGAATCTTCTCTGAATACTTTTATGTATGATTGAGTTATCTTTGCAAGTCTCTTCAAATTATCCGTTTGGTTTGGCCAACTAGATTGGTAGTTCTTGCAATGGGAGAAGTGCTTAGCTTTGGGTTCAATCTTACGGTGTCCTTACCTAGTGACAGAAAGGGTTGCAAGGCACGTATTGTATTGTTGCCATCGAGTATAACAAGATGGGGTATTTATCATATTGCATGAATTTATTCCTCTACATCATGTCATCTTGCTTAAGGCGTTACTCTGTTTTAACTTAATACTCTAGATGCATGCTGGATAGCGGTCGATGAGTGGAGTAATAGTAATAGATGCAGAATCGTTTCGATCTACTTGTCACGGACGTGATTCCTATATACATGATCATACCTAGATAACCTCATAACTATGCTCAATTCTGTCAATGGCTTAACAGTAATTTGTTCACCCATCGTAGAATATCTATGCTCAATTCTGTCAATTGCTCAACAGTAATTTGTTCACCCACCGTAGAATAACTATGCTCTTTAGAGAAGCCACTAGTAAAACCTATGGCCCCCGGGTCTATTCTCATCATATCAATCTCCATCACTTTATTTACTTGCTTTGCTTTTACTTTTTACTTTGCATCTTTATACCAAAAATACCAAAAATATTATCTCTATCAGATCTCACTCGTAGAAGTGACCGTGAAGGGATTGACAACCCCTAATCACGTTGGTTGCAGTAGCTATCGCTTTGTGCAGGTACGAGGGACTTGCGTGTGGCCTCCTCTTGGATTGATACCTTGGTTCTCAAAACCGAGGGAAATACTTACGCCATCTTGTGCTGCATCATCCTCTCCTCTTCGGGAAAACCAACGCAAGCTCAAGACGTAGCAAGAAGGATTTCGCGCCGCTGTCGGGAGGTCTACGCAAAAGTCAACATACCAAGTACCCATCACAATCCCTATCTCTCGCATTACATTATTTGCCATTTGCCTCTCGTTTTCCTCTCCCCCACTTCACCATTGCCGTTTTATTCGCCCTCTCTTTACCGCTTGCTTCTTGTTTGCTTGTGTTACCATGTGCCTTATATTTGCTTGCATCTTTGCTTGCTAAAAGTCTATTGTTATGGATCCACTTAAAGTGTTCTACTTGGATCATCTTTGATCCTTATGCGCTCGTGCTGAAACCCCAACTAGCCTAGTTGATGGGAAATCTTTAGATGAGCATGCTCATTTTAAAGGCCACCGTTTGTCTGAAAAAGGGAGAAGACTCTTACGGTATCATATAAACAGTCTCTATGCTATGCTTTGAATCTTTGTGAAATGTGTGATTTTACTTGTTGCTCTAAGAGCCCTAAAAAACACCTTCCCTACCTATGTGAGTTCAATGATAATGAAATCTTATCTTCTTATGCCAAGGGTGTTTATAGTTACTATGATATCGAACAAATTGAAGAATTTGTCGTTTTTATGGGTGCTCATGAAGTTGCTTCTTTGATTGAAAAGTATGATTTTACTCTCAACAAATCTGAAAATTCCGTCATACTTAAATATTGCAATGAAAACCTTGCTCACAATGTCTATGTCCAAGAATTTATTGAAATAATGACCATTGCTTTGGAAGAAAATAATGATATGCATGAATGTATAGATAATGATGATTCCGATGATCTGGTTGAAATATCCCTTGATGAACATGATGCTTTCTATTCTTGTGGCCATGATGCCAATATTTATGAAGACGAATTTGCTATAGTTCCTTATGTTAAAAATGAGATTGTTGCTATTGCACCCATACTTGATAGTTCCTTCGATGAAAAGCATGATTGCAATGATTTTACTATAAATTCTTTTGATGTCAATTGTGCTAATAATATGCAAAACCCTAAGCTTGGGGATGCTAGTTTTGTTGTGTCCACTATTTGTTGCAATGATCATGATTGGGGTGATTCTTCTTATGATCTTAAAAACTTATTTAATCCCCATGATGAATATGAGATTGATAATATTGTTTGCAATAGTATTGAAAGTGGGTTTGGAAGAGTGCCAACTTTAGATCCCACATATTTGGAGAATATTCAATCTTATGATTTTTTTGATAAAAGTGGGTTTGAAGAGGTCGTGACTTTAGTTAATATTAATCCCACTATTTTGGAAGAGTGTCAACTTTGCATGCATGTGGATCATGTTAAGAATATGTTATGTGATAGCTATATTGTTGAATTTTCTTATGATCCTACATATAATTATTATGAGAGAGGAAAATATGGTCGTAGAAATATTCATGATAATAAATTACCTCCCGTTATGTTGAGATTGCTATTGTTTCTTTCTGCTTCCTTGCATATGCTAGTTTTTGCTTGCTATGATAATTTGTTTGCCTATAAGATGCCTATGCATAGGAAGTATGTTAGACTTAGATGTGTTTGTCACGTGTTTTATGATGCTCTCTTTGTGCTTCATTTCTTGTCTTTCTTGTGAGCATCATTGAAATATCAATGCCTAGCTAGGGGCGTTAAACGATAGCGCTTGTTGGGAGGCAACCCAATTTTATTTTTAGTTTTGTTGTTGCTTATGTTTAGGAATAAATAATCCATCTAGCCTCTGTTTAGATGTGGTTTTATCTTTTAATTAGTGTTTGTGCCAAGTTAAACCTATTAGATCTTCTTGGGAGATAGTTATTTGATCTTGCTGTAATTTCCAGAATCTTTGCGCTCAGTGACCGAATTGTTAAAAATCACCAGAACGTGATAAAATAGTGATTCCAATTTATGCTAATCAATAAAAAAATTGTCCAGGTTGTATAATTTTGGTAGAATTTTTTTGGTTCCAGAAGTTTGCGTTAGTTACAGATTACTACAGACTGTTCTGTTTTCGACAGATTCTGTTTTGCGTGTGTTGTTTGCTTATTTTGATGAATCTATGGTTAGAAAAATAGTTTATAATCCATAGAGAAGTTGTAATACAGTATTTTTAACACCAATATAAATAAAGAATGAGTTCATTACAGTACCTTAAAGTAGTCTTTTGTTCTCTTTCTCTAACGGAGTTCACGAGATTTCTATTGAGTTTTGTGTTGTGAAGTTTTCAAGTTTTGGGTGAATTCTTTTGATGGATTATGGAACAAGGAGTGGCAAGAGCCTAAGCTTGGGGATTCCCATGGCACCCCCAAGATAATCCAAGGACACCAAAAGTCAGAGCTTGGGGATGCCCGGAAGGCATCGCCTCTTTAAATCTACTTCCATCGGTAATTTACTTGGAGCTATATTTTTATTCACCAACATGATATGTGTTTTGCTTGGAGCGTCTTTTATTATTTGAGTCTTTGCTTGTTAGTTTACCACAATCATCCTTGCTTTACACACCTTTTTTGAGAGCCATACATGATTTGGAATATGTTAGAATACTCTATGTGCTTCACTTATATCTTTTGAGCTTGATAGTTTTGCTCGTAGTGCTTCACTTATATCTTTTGAGCTTGATAGTTTTGCTCTAGTACTTCACTTATATCTTTTAGAGCACGGTGGTGGATTTGTTTTAAAGAAACTTTATCTCTCATGCTTCACTTAGATCATTTTGAGAGTCGTCAATAGCACGGTAATTTGCTTAATGTTAATATACTTGGTGTTCGAGATATGTGAAACTTTCTTTTGAGTGAATTGAATACTAAGATAAATTTAATGCTTAATAATTGTTTTGAGATATGGAGGTAATAATATCAAAGTCATGCTAGTTGATAATTGTGAATTTGAGAAATACTTGTGTTGAAGTCTGCAAGTCCCGTAGCATGCACGTATGGGTAAAGTTGTGTAACAAATTTGAAACATGAAGTGTACCGGCTTGTGCATCCTTATGAGTGGCGGTCGGGGACGAGCGATGGTCTTTTCCTACCAATCTATCCCCTAGGAGCATTGTGCGTAGTACTTGATTTTGATGGCTTCTAAATTTTGCAATAAGTATATGAGTTCTTTTGACTAATGTTGAGCCCATGGATTATACGCACTTTTATCTTTCCGCACTTGCTAGCCTCTTCGGTACCGTGCATTGCCCTTTCTCACTTTGAGAGTTGGTGCAAACTTCGCCGGTGCATCCAAACCCCGTGATATGATACGCTCTTTCACACATAAACCGCCTTATATCTTCCTCAAAACAACCACCATACCTACCTATCATGGCATTTCCATAGCCATTCCGAGATATATTGCCATGCAACTTCCATCATCATTATTATGACATACATTACTTTTGTCGTATTGCCATTGCATGATTATGTAGCTGACATCGTATTTTTGGCAAAGCCACCATGCATTATTTCCCATACATGTCACTCTTGATTCATTGCACCATCCCGGTACACCGTCGGAGGCATTCATATAGAGTCATATTTTGTTCTAAGTTTTGAGTTGTAATTGTTGAGTTGTAATAGAAATAAAAGTGTGATGATCATCATTATTAGAGCATTGTCCCAAGTGAGGAAAGTATGATGGATACTATGATTCCCCCATAAGTCGGGATGAGATTCCGGACAAAAAAAAAGAGGCCATGAAAAAAAGAGAAAGGGCCCAAATAATAAAAAAATGAGAGAAAAAGAGAGAAGGGACAATGCTACTATCCTTTTACCACACTTGTGCTTCAAAGTAGCACCTTGTTCTTCATGTAGTGAGTCTCATATATTGTGCTTCAAAGTAGCACTAAGATCTTCATAATAGAGAGTCTCTCATTTTGTCACTTTCATATACTAGTGGGAATTTTCATTATAGAACTTGGCTTGTATATTCCAATGATGGGCTTCCTCAAAGTGCCCTAGGTCTTCGTGAGCAAGAAAGTTGGATGCACACCCACTTAGTTTCTTTTGTAGAGCTTTCATATACTTATAGCTCTAGTGCATCCGTTGCATGGCAATCCCTACTCCTCATGTTGACATCAATTGATGGGCATCTCCATAGCCCGTTGATTATCCTCGTCGATATGAGACTTTCCTTTTTGTCTTCTCCACACAATCCCATCATCATATTTCTATTCCACCCATAGTGCTATACCCATGGCTCAAGGCCATGTATTGCATAAAGGTTGAAAGAGTTTGAGATCATTTGAGTATGAAAAATTGCTTGGCTTATCATCGGGGTATAGAAGTTGGGAACATCTTTGTGTGACGAAATGAAGCATAGCCTAACCATATGATTTTGTAGGGATGAACTTTCTTTGGCCATGTTATTTTGAGATGACATAATTGCTTAGTTAGTATGCTTGAAGTATTATTATTTTTATGTCAATATGAAATTTTGTCTTAAATCTTTCGGAACTGAATATTCATATCACAAGTAAGAAGATTTATATTGAAATTATGCCAAAGTATCACTCCACATCAAAAATTGTCTTTTTATCATTTACCTACTCGAGGACGAGCATGAATTAAGCTTGGGGATGCATGATACGTCTCCAACGTATCTATTATTTTTGATTGCTCAATGGTACTTTATCTACTGTTTTGGACTATATTGGGCTTTATTTTCCACTTTTATATTACTTTTGGGACTAACCTATTAACCGGAGGCCCAACTCAGAATTGCTGTTTTTTTTGCCTATTTCAGTGTTTCGAAGAAACGGAATATCAAACGGAGTCCAAACGGAATGAAACCTTCGGGAACGTGATCTTCTCACCGAATGTGATCTAGGAGACTTGGACCCTACCCCAAGAAGTGCCAGAGGCGGTCACGAGGGTGGAGGGCGCCCCCCTGGGCGCGCCCCCTACCTCGTGGGCCCCCTGACGCTCCACCGACGTACTCCTTCCTCCTATATATACCTACGTATCCCCAAACGATTAGAAGGGGAGCCAAAACCTAATTCCACCATTGCATCTTCCTGTATCCACGAGATCCCATCTTGGGGCCTGTTCCGGAGCTCCGCCGGAGGGGGCATCCACCACGGAGGGTGTCGGTGTCAAAACCGGCGGATCTCGGGTAGGGGGTCCCGAACTATGCGTCTAGGCGTATGGTAACAGGAGACAAGGGACACGATGTTTTTACCCAGGTTCGGGCCCTCTCGATGGAGGTAATACCCTACTCCTTCTTGATTAATATTGATGATATGGGTAGTACAAGAGTAGATCTACCACGAGATCAAGGAGGCTAAACCATAGAAGCTAGCCTATGGTATGATTGTTGTCCGTCCTACGGACTAAAACCCTCCGGTTTATATAGACACCGGATAGGTTAGGGTTACACAGTCGGTTACAATGGTAGGAGATCTACATATCCGTATCGCCAAGCTTGCCTTCCACGCCAAGGAAAGTCCCATCCGGACACGGGACCAAGTCTTCAATCTTGTATCTTCATAGTCCAGAGTCCGCCAACGGTGAGAGTTCGGCTATCCGGACACCCCTAATCCGGGACTCCTCAAGAGCCCCGAACCAGGCTTCAATGACGCACGAGTCCGGCGCTTGGGGTAGCTTTTGGAGGCGCCGAGTTCATGCTCTTCGCTGCAAGGACTTGATCCATCTGTTAGCTAGCAGGTCTTGGTCAGCTCTAAGTTGTTGCTGCTTTTTCTTGAGGCTGCTTGCCATGGCTATAAGCCTGCGTTTGAAACGCCTCTGTTCGGGCGGGATCCTCGAGCACGACAAATTAAATGCGTCGCCGAGGCTTGCCTCATCTTCGGAGGGAGGCGCGTAATTATCGCCCTCGACCTCTCTTTACGCCGCCTTTGTCGTGCGGACTTGCTTCTCCCTCCTCCCGCGCTTGAGTCCCGCTGGAGGGGTTGTCTTCGGCTTTGTCCGGTGTTATTATCTCCGTGCGGAATCACCGCTTTTTCTTTGTGGCGGGATTTAGAGCGGCGCCACGACGCCGGGCGCTCGGTTGCTTCTTGGAGGGTCATCCTCCGTTGTTCCATCGCCGTTCCCATCTTTTGGGATGTCCACCATGTATATGTCGTATGACGAGGTGGCCTTCTAGTGCCCTGTAGGCGCTGGGTCTTGGTCGTCTCTGGCATCGTCGTCCATACCATCGATGTCTTCGGAATCGAAGTCAAGCATGTCGGTTAAATCATCGACAGTGGCTACAAAATGGGTGGTGGGTGGGCGTTGAATTTCTTCGTCGTCCATATCCCAACCTTCCTGTCCGCAGTCCGGCCAGAGCTCTCCGGATAAAGAGAGAGACTTTAGTCAATTCAGGATGTCGCCAAAGGGCGAGTCTTTGAAAGATGTCCGCGGCAGTGAACTCCATGACCGGCGCCCAATTGGATTCGATTGGCAGGGGCGCGGAGGGTTTGGAGTCCGGAGAGGAGTCCGGCACCCTGGAGTCAAGGTCTTCGCAAAGGACAGGGATGGAGTTCGGCTCAATCGCCATAGAGACCCCAAGGCGGTGTCCAACCACTCGTCCTCGATCGGGGAATCCGGCTCCGGATTGAGGGTCAGAGCGGATGCCGGTGCGGCCTCGTGGCACCGCTCGCGGCAGAGCTAGATCATACCCATCGAGACGGTGCAAAGACGCTCGGCTGCGGCTCGAATCCGTCGAAGATAAAGTCTCCGCGGACATCGGCCGTATAGTTCAAACTTCCAAATCTGACACGATGGCTGGGCGTAGCTTCGATCTGCTCCGGATGGCCAAGCGAATTGGCCCGATGCAAAGCCGCCGAATCTGAAGATCTGTCCGGAGAAAAGTCTCACCACGGACCGCGTCGTTGTTGATGATCGAAGGAGCCATCGGGCCTATCGGTGGCGACCACGGAGGAACTCTCAATGAAAGCACCAATGTCGGTGTCAAACCGGCGGATCTCGGGTAGGGGGTCCCGAATCGCGTGCGCCTAGGCGGATGGTAACAGGAGACAAGGGACACGATGTTTTACCTGTGTTCGGGCCCTCTCGATGGAGGTAATACCCTACTCCTGCTTGATTAATATTGATGATATGGCTAGTACAAGAGTAGATCTACCACGAGATCAAGGAGGCTAAACCCTAGAAGCTAGCCTATGGTATGATTGTTGTTCATCCTACGGACTAAAACCCTCCGGTTTATATAGACCTTTGGATAGGTTACGGTTACACAGAGTCGGTTACAATGGTAGGAGATCTACATATCCGTAACGCCAAGCTTGCCTTCCACGCCAAGGAAAGTCCCATCCGGACACGGGACGAAGTCTTCAATCTTGTATCTTCATAGTCTTGGAGTCCGGCCGTGATGATAGTTCGGCTATCCGGACACCCCCTAGTCCAGGACTCCCTCAGTAGCCCCTGAACCAGGCTTCAATGACGACGAGTCCGGCACGTTGATTGTCTTCGGCATTGCGAGGCGGGTTCCTCCTCCGAATACTTCATAGAAGGTTTTGAACACAAGGATAGTGTTCGGCTCTGCAAAACAAGTTCCACATACCACTGTAGAGAGAATAACTTTTGCACAGATCTGCTGACGTATTCAGCGGCGTTACATCACACCACGGCCAGGCCTTTATATGAATCGTTTTTACTTGTTCCACCTCAGCGCTTAGCGAGGCGGTTTCCGGCACGCCTTATCAAAGCATAGATCGTGCCCCCTTATTCCGGGATTCCCATCAATACGGACGTGGGTAACCCATCCGCGCCATTGATTACGGCGCTTGGGAGATAAGCGAGTTTTACCAGCCGGTGGTGGGGACACATAGCTTCGTCCGTCCATATAAGGGGATAAGGATCCACCTTTTTCACCTACGCCTTCTTCCTCCTTTGCTCATCCATTTCCGCGCACTCGAGCTCCAGCGCCCAAGTCCGCACACCCCACCTCAACCTTCTCCAACTATGTCCGGAGCGGGAGGCAGGTGGATGGCCTCCTCCGTCACGGTGGGGCACATCACCAAACTGCGGGAGGCCGGGTACTTGTCCGGCGACATCACAAGACCGGCTGCCCGACGCGGGGCAGCTCATTCCAACCCCAGTGCCCCATGAGAGGGTGGTGTTTCTCCCCACTTCCTCCATGGACTAGGTTTTCCACTTCACCCATTTGTCCGGGGCTCATGTTCTTCTACGGCCTGGACTTCCATGATCTGGCCCAATTTCGTCCCTCAACATCTCGGTGTTCATCGTCGTGCGAGGCCTTCCTCTGCATCCAGCCTCACTTCGGCTTATGGCTGAAGATCCTCAACGTCCGGCCGAAGGTAGTGGGCGGCCGTCAAGCGGAGTGCGGAGGCGCCATGGTTGGCAAGATGGCCAAAGTCCTATCGCTCGAGGGCTCCTTTGTGGAGACGATAAAGGGGTGGCAGTCGGGGTGGTTCTATATCACCGAGCATGCGACCCCAAATGGGCGGCAGCCCCGAATTCAGATCTGGCTTCCCCACACGGCTCTCATCATGGAAAGAGACGGTTCGACGTGGGAGAATTCGGACGAGCTATCTGGACTCCAAACATGCGTCCGAAACCTGGTGGACAAGAATCTCAGGCTTGTCAACGTAATCCAGGTGATGCTCATCCGCCGGATTCTCCCATGCCAACAACGTGCCTTCAAGGGCGCCGAGGCTCCCTCATCCGCTACTGAAAATCGCGGATACAGCTCGCAGCGTCAAGCCGGCGAGGTAAGTTATTTTACCCTTTACGGGACTCTTTTTTCATAGATTGACTCTATGTGGGATCTAAAACTCCCTAATCTTTGACAGGACTGGCTGAAGACGTCCGGACAGATTAACTGTCCGGCTCCTTTGCCGAAAGACCCAGCGGACGCCCGATTGACGGGGCTGCTGGCTCCGGTACCCCATGTGGTGCCGGAGAAGAAGGCCAAGAAGGAGGCCACGGGAACTTGAAGGAGCTCCCGACGCCAGGTGCTGTCAGATTCTGAAGCAGAATCTTCTCCTGAGGAGGAGGAGGAGGAAAAAGAAGCCTCTCCCCCAGCGGGGGAGGAGAGGAAAAGGAAGGCCGCCTAACCGGGGAGCCTGGGGGTCCAAGAAGGGAAGAACCCTTCCTCCGGACTTCTCCACCAACGTCGACAACGACGAGGAGGATTGGCCAACAAGGGCCAAGCCCCTGGCGAGATCGTAAGTGTCCGGATACCCATGGCTTTTTTATTATTGCATAGTGTTTTCTAATGTCGAACAATCATGCAGCCCGCCCAAGGGTGAGTTCGCCGCTTCATCGAGCGGGTCCCTGGGTTCGTCGGAAATGGAGAGTACTTCGCTTCCGGCCGCCTCCTCGCCTCACGCTGGACGACGCCGAGGTGGTGCCCCAAGGGGGCCTGGTCAAGAGGAGGTGGCGAGGAGGCGCCACAAGGCAACCTCCGGACTCAGCGCGGGGGGCAAGACCCCCAGGGGCTCTAAGCCCGACCCTTGTCCCGACTCCATGCCAGAACCTTCAGCGGTTCCGTAGTCCGGCAAGCGGTCCCTTAGTAAGAAGGGTAAGACGCCAGTGTCCTCCGTCCAACCGGAGGCACCGGATAGCTTACTGGAGGCGCTTAACAGTGCCTCCATCGAGGAGGAGCACCGCACTGTTATGAGTGCGGTGATCCGGTCAATTCGATCCGCCAAGAGCTGGCTGACCAAGCCATGCAGATCTTTTAACAGGCTTTGAGGTAAGTTTAGAATATGTAAAAATATTACCGCATAGACAAGAGTTCTCGATGCTTAGTTCGGTGTTCGGAAAGAAAAGCCGGACTAAGGATCTAACAAGATATACGCAGGAGGCTAACATAAGTATGTCAATATGGGAATGCAGGATGCGCTGCTGACCTCTGCCGCACTGACTGTGGAGGTCAATGCATTGAAGCAGAGTCTCGAGCGGTCCGAGAACGAGCTCGCCAAGCCAAGAAGCAGCTCGAGGACAAGGAAGGTAAGTAATACCTTATTAAAGAAATACCTTATAGAAAGGTTTTGGTTGCAAAAAATAACAGGAATAACATGGGTACTGCAGGGGCCATGAACAAGGTGGCGACCCTGAAGGAAGCAGTGTCCGTGGTCGAAAACAAAGCAGATGCGGAACGCACCGAGCGAGAGAAGGGGAGGCGAGGCTGGCGGAGGTGCGGCAAGAGCTCCAGCTCTCGTGGAAAAACACGAGGGTTTGGAGCGTGACTCAAGACCCGAGAGTCCGAGCTTGCCTCGGCTCTTGAGAGTGCCAAAGCTGCTAAGGCCGAGGCCCAAAAAGCCCTCCAAGAAATTGAATCATTAAAGAAGATAGCGGCGGATAAGGCATTCTTTATGCAAAGCAAGCATGTGAAAGTGAATTACCTATTACTTACCCGGATTCAAGCTCTCCAGAGCATTCGCAGATCTGCCCGTAGTGTGTCCGATGCCGCCGCATTCTCTGCGCCAAGGAGGGAGCTCAACGGAGAAGGTGTTCGTCTCAATATGTCGAGGCCGGACATCCGGTGCCCCTAAGCGACCATTGAAGCAGCTGGTCGAGCTCCACAAGGTCGCCGAACAGGCCATGAAGGGCCTTATAGTTCGGTTGTGGCCATTGGAAGCCATGCACAGGGAGCTACTTGGCTTAGTGCAATGGGCCGGTGGACGCCTGTCCATGGATTGAAGTCATCAAGCGCTCCATCTGCATTGAAGGTGTCCGGCGGGCCCTTGCTCGTGCTAAAGTGCACTGGGGCAAGCTGGATGCGGAGAAGCTTGTGACGGACGGGCCACCGAAGGGCAAGGAGCATCGCACGCCGAAATGTACTATGAGGGCCTCCTGAAGGGTGCTCGCCGAATAGCGGATGAGTGCTCCAAAGATGTAATTTTGAATAGACTCACATTTGTTATCCTCAGACGCTGAAAACTTGTTCATATGCGCTAAGCAACGCTTGTTAATTTAAAATATTACCTTCTGTGCGGCCGTTTATCAAATTTGAGTGATGGCAAGTCGTTGGCTTCAGCCCCCATGCCACGAGTGCTGGGGTGTTCGGGATAAACTTGAGCACTCTGTATCCCATTCTTGGGTCCATCTAGGGAGGCGCTCAACGCAACGAACAAGGCAACCGGACTTATAATGCTTGAACACTCTCACTTAGCCATAGAATTCTATAATTTTAAATTTCGGCGAAGCCCCTAGTATTCGGAAGACCGAGTTCAGGGCGCTATCCACGCCTTTGGCCGGACAGTTCGGTTCCTCGCTCTAAGCGGCATAAGTCTTTAGGGACCCGAAAAACCTCTCGAACAGCGATCGCTCTCGCCCTACCATGACAGATCAGTTTTAGCTTTCTCCATCGAGGTGCTCGACCCAGTTCAACTGGGGCACAATCGCTTGATGGTTCTCCCGGTGCTACCTTAGCGGATATAACGGAACGTAAGGTACCAAAACACGGGAGCCGGGCAAACCCAACTATTGACCCAAGACATGATTCGGAGCCGATGCATATAATGCTATAAGTTCGGGGTTCCGCACTTGTGAAAGTGTTCGGACTTGTCACACCATAATTTTGGGGTACTTAAGCCCCTGGTGTATTGGCCATACCAAAGTGTACGTGTGCAACATGACATGAAATGAACATATGTATAGATAAAGAAAGGAGTGCAATAATAAGCGAAAGCTATGTATTGTTTATTCAAAAAGGTACTGCAATGAAAGCAGAATGATACAAATAGTGCGATAAGCAAGGGATGGGACTATCTAACATGTCCCCCTCCAGGGGTAAGCTGTGGAATGGTATGTAAAACAGGTATAATGCTCGTAATAGAGACCACCTGAACACTTGACGTAGCTTTCTGCTTCCTTGGCTGTTGCATCGTGAGTTCGGCGATTCTAGTGCCGGATAAGACTTCTGGAGAACGGAGTCCTGAAAGTAAAAAAAAAGGAAGAAAAAGGGAAAAAAGAAAAAGAATGACACAATCGGGAGCCCCTGGTGCGGTTGAGCCGCATTCCGGGCGTGCCGTGGTCGTGCCCCTCCCCTTATGCCCATGGTATCTCCAGAGCGTAGTTATGTACGCGTAGTACTGGCTTCGCAATTTCGCGAGGGCTGGGGTTGGGGCCGGATTGCTACGCATGCTTGAATCGTGCCAGGCGGTCTTGTTGTAGGTTACTCCAGCGCCGCTTTGATGCGGTTCCGGACGCTTAGTGGCCGGACTCGAGAATTGCCGTGAGAGGCTGCTTTGCACCTCCGCGGTGAGGGCCGCCGTGTGCTCCTCCATTCGAAGAGAGCGTTCGGTGTTTCCATTGACCGTGATTACTCCTCGAGGGCCTGGCATCTTGAGCTTGAGGTATGCGAAAAGGCGGCACCGCATTGAACTTTGCAAATGCGTTTCGTCCAAGCAAAGGCGTGATAGCCGCCATGAACGGGACTATGTCGAAGATTAACTCTTCGCCGGAAGTTATCCGGGATCCAAGACCACTTCGAGTGTAATCGAGCCTGCATAATTGGCCTCTACACCGGTATGACGCCTTTAAAGGTCGTCTTTGTAGGTTTAATCCTTGAGGGGTCTATGCCCATTTTGCATCGTATCCCGATAAAGCAGGTTCAGTTGCTACCGCCGTCCATCGGGACTACGGTGAGGTGAAATCCGTCAATAATTGGGTCAAGAACCAATGCAGCGAAACCGCCGTGGCGGATGCTAGTGGGGTGGTCCCTTCGATCAAAGGTGATCGGGCAGGAAGACCATGGGTTGAACTTCGGGGCGACTGACTCCATCGCGTATACGCCCCTTTAGTGCACGCTTCCACTCCCTTTTGGGTATGTGGGTTGCGTGATATCATGTTCACCGTCCGCACTTGTGTGGGAAAGCCCTTCTGTCCTCTATTGTTCGACGGCCGGGCTCTTCCTCGTCATCGCTATGCAGCCCCTTGTCATTGAGTTCGCACTTAACTTGCTCGCTTCCTTGAACACCCAACAATCCCTGTTGGTGTGATTGGCTGGTTTTGGGGTGCCATGTATCCGCACAAGCGATCGAGTATTTGGTCCAAGTTGGACGGGCCACGGTATTTCTTTTGAATGGCTTCTTCCGCTGACCGGGTTTAGAGCCTCGAATCCGGCATTGACGGCAGATCTTCAGCATTATCGCCAGCACGCGGCGCTTGTTCTTGTTGCGATGCGACCTGCCATTGCTGTCCTTGGTATCTGAACTATCAGGGTGTTTGGCCAAGTTGTTGCTTCGAGCTAGCCAGCTGTCCTCTCCCGCACAAAAGCGGGTCATGAGTGTTGTGAGGGCTGCCATGGATTTCGGCTTTTCCTGTTCTAGGTGCCGGGCAAGCCATTCATCGCGGATGTTATGTTTGAAGGCTGCAAGGGCCTCTGCATCCGGACGATCAACGATTTGATTTTTCTTTGTTAGGAACCGTGTCGAGAATTGTCCGCCGATTCTTACGGCTGCTAAATTATATGGCTAAGGTCATCGGCGTCGGTGGTCGCACATATGTGCCTGGAAGTTATCAAGGAATGCAGCTTCCGTGTCCTCCCAACAACCAATTGATTCTGCCGGCAAGCTGTTGAGCCAATGCCGAGCTGGTCCTTTAAGCTTGAGTGGGAGGTATTTGATGGCATGTAGATCATCACCGCGGGCCATGTGGATATGGAGGAGATAGTCCTCGATCCGCACCGCAGGATCTGTGATACCATCGTATGATTCGATGTTTACGGGTTTGAAGCCCTCGGGATTTGATGATCCATTACTTCATCCGTGAAGCATAGTGGGTGTGCGGCGCCTGTATTGGGCTATATCACGACGTAGCTCATATGAGATTTGTCTCATCGTGTTCGCCCGCCAGGTTTGTCAGATCCGCGCGACGGTAATCACCCCGCGTCGTTGGGCGCCCACGCGATCCGTAGATCGATCTTGTATGTTTTGCCTTATCCTCCAATATATCTCGCAAGTCCGGCGCGTTTCCCCGTGCCTTGGTACTTTTTGTGCGGCGTCGGGGTGTGGTTTGAGCGGAGGCCCGAGAGGCTTCTCTGTCGCGGCCACGGGGTGGCCGGTCTGCCATGTCGTGCGCTGGTGACTTGGGTGCTTCCTCCTCTAATCGAGGCAACGGCCTGCGTTTGGGGTAGCTTTTGGAGGGGCGTTCGAGTTCATGCTCTTCGGCTGCAAGGACTTCAGTCCATCTGTCAGCTAGCAGGTCTTGGTCAGCTCTAAGTTGTTGCTGCTTTTTCTTGAGGCTGCTTGCCATGGCTATAAGCCTGCTTGAAACGCCCTGCTCGGGCGGGATCCTCGTGCACGACAAATTCGTTGTCGTCGAGGCTTGCCTCATCTTCGGAGGGAGGCGCGTAATTATCGCCTCGACCTCTTTTTCGCCGCGCCGTGCGGACTTGCTTCTCCCTCCTCCCGCGCCGAGTCCCGCTGGAGGGTTGTCTTCGCACCTTGTCCGGTGTTATTATCGCCCGTGCGGAATCACCGCTTTTGGCTGTGGCGGGATTTAGAGCGGCGCCACCGACGCCGGCGCTTGGTTGCTTCTTGAGGGGTCATCCTCCGTTGTTCCATCGCCGTTCCCATCTTTTGGGATGTCCACCATGTATATGTCGATGACGAGGTGGCCTTCCGGTGCCTGTAGGCGCTGGGTCTTGGTCGCCTCCGGCATCGCCGTCCCATCTGATCGATGTCTTCGGAGTCGAAGTCAAGCATGTCGGTTAAATCATCAACAGTGGCTACAAAATGGGTGGTGGGTGGGCGTTGAATTTCTTCGTCGTCCATATCCCAACCTTCCTGTCCGCAGTCCGGCCAGGGCTCTCCGGATAAAGAGAGAGACTTTAGTCAATTCAGGATGTCGCCAAAGGGCGAGTGCTGAAAGATGTCCGCGGCAGTGAACTCCATGACCGGCGCCCAATTGGATTCGATTGGCAGGGGCGCGGAGGGTTCGGAGTCCGGAGAGGAGTCTGGCACCCTGGAGTCAAGGTCTTCGCAAAGGACAGGGATGGAGTTCGGCTCAATCGCCATAGAGATCGTAGCCCCCAAGGCGGTGTCCAACCACTCGTCCTCGATCAGGGAATCCGGCTCCGGATTGAGGGTCAGAGCGGATGCCGGTGCGGCCTCCAGGGCACTGTTCGGCGGCAGAGCTAGATCATACCCATCGAGACAGTGCAGCACACTCGGCTGCGGCTCGAATCCGTCGAAGATCAAGTCTCCGCGGACATCGGCCGTATAGTTCAAACTTCCAAATCTGACACGATGGCCAGGGCGTAGCTTCGATCTGCTCCAGATGGCCAAGGGAATTGCAGCATGATGCAAAGCCGCCGAATACGAAGATCTGTCCGGGAGAAAAGTCTCACCTGGACCGCGTCGTTGTTGATGATCGAAGGAGCCATCGGGCCTATCGCTGACGACACAAAGGAACTCTCAATGAAAGCACCAATGTCGGTGTCAAAACCGCGGATCTCGAGTAGGGGGTCCCGAACTGTGCGTCTAGGCGGATGGTAACAGGAGACAAGGGACACGATGTTTTTACCTGTGTTCGGGCCCTCTCGATGGAGGTAATACCCTACTCCTGCTTGATTAATATTGATGATATGGCTAGTACAAGAGTAGATCTACCACGAGATCAAGGAGGCTAAACCCTAGAAGCTACCCTATGGTATGATTGTTGTTCATTCTACGGACTAAAACCCTCCGGTTTATATAGACACCGGATAGGTTAGGGTTACACAGAGTCGGTTACAATGGTAGGAGATCTACATATCCGTATCGCCAAGCTTGCCTTCCACGCCAAGGAAAGTCCCATCCGGACACGGGACGAAGTCTTCAATCTTGTATCTTCATAGTCTTGGAGTCCGGCCGTGATGATAGTTCGGCTATCCGAACACCCCCTAGTCCAGGACTCCCTCAGAGGGCTTCTACATCAACACCATAGCCCCTCCGATGAAGCGTGAGTAGTTTACTTCAGACCTTCGGGTCCATAGCTAGTAGCTATATGGCTTCTTCTCTCTTTTTGGATCTCAATACAATGTTCTCCCCCTCTCTCGTGGAGATCTATTCGATGTAATCTTCTTTTTGTGGTGTGTTTGTTGAGATCGATGAATAGTGGGTTTATGATCCAGCTTATCTATGGATAATATTTGAATCTTCTCTGAATTATTTTATGTATGATTGAGTTATCTTTGCAAGTCTCTTCGAATTATCTATTTGGTTTGGCAAACTAGATTGGTAGTTCTTGCAATGGGAGAAGTGCTTAGCTTTGGGTTCAATCTTGCGGTGTCCTTACCTAGTGACAGAAAGGGTTGCAAGGCACGTATTGTATTGTTGCCATCGAGGATAACAAGATGGGGTATTTATCATATTGCATGAATTTATTCCTCTACATCATGTCATCTTGCTTAAGGCGTTACTCTGTTTTTAACTTAATACTCTAGATGCATGATGGATAGCGGTCGATGAGTGGAGTAATAGTAGTAGATGCAGAATCGCTTCGATCTACTTTTCACGGACGTGATGCCTATATACATGATCATACCTAGATAACCTCATAACTATGCTCAATTCTGTCAATTGCTCAACAGTAATTTATTCACCCACCGTAGAATATCTATGCTCAATTCTGTCAATTGCGCAACAGTAATTTGTTCACCCACCGTAGAATATCTATGCTCTTGAGAGAAGCCACAAGTGAAACCTATGGCCCCCGGGTCTATTCTCATCATATCAATCTCCATCACTTTATTTACTTGCTTTGCTTTTACTTTTTTACTTTGCATCTTTATACCAAAAATACCAAAGATATTATCTCTATCAGATCTCACTCTCATAAGTGACCGTGAAGGGATTGACAACCACTATTCGCGTTGGTTGCGAGTAGCTATCGTTTTGTGCAGGTACGAGGGACTTACGCGTGGCCTACTACTGGATTGATACCTTGGTTCTCAAAAACTGAGGGAAATACTTACGCTACTGTGCTGCATCATCCTCTCCTCTTCGGGGAAAACCAACGCAAGCTCAAGACGTAGCAATCCGCAACTACTAAAGATCATTAAGGTCGTGAAACCCAACCATAGCATTAAGTACCAAGTCCTCTTTACTCCCATACGTCATACCCCACTTACCCGGGTTTAAGCTTCTGTCACTCTCGCAACCCACCATAAGGGAACCATGAACATATTGCAACACCCTACAGCGGGGGCCCCTCACGTTTGCGCGAGAACGGGGGGCACGGTAGGGCAACACCATAAATAAAATATACAAACATACCAACCAAGATCACGATTAACCCACAGGACAAAGCGAATCTACTCAAACATCATAGGATAACCATAGATCATTGGGAAATAATATATGGAGTTGAGCACCTTGTTTAAGTAGAGATTATAGCGGGAATAAGGGGTGTTACACCGCTGCATAGAGGGGGAGAGGGCCGGTGTTGACGGTAGCAAGATTGTTGATGTAGATCGCCACCTCGATCGTTGCCCCGACGGCACTCCGGCGCCACCGGGAGCGAGGGGGAGGGAGCCCCCTACTTCTTCTTCTTCCTTGGCCTCCCCCCTAAATGGGGCGGAGAATTCCCCCTCTGGTCCATGGTCTCCTATGGCGGCGGAGGGGCGGGAGCCCCTCCGATATTGGATCTCCCTCTCTGTTCTCTTCTATTTCGCGTTCCCCAAATCTGGCACTTCACCGTTTCTTAAATTCCCGGAGATCCGTAACTCCGATGGTCCTGCAATTTTTACACGATTTTTTCCATAAATTATCTTTCTTGTGCCAGAAGAAGGGCCCCAACTGACCTTTGAGGAGGGCACAAGACACCTAGGCACGCCAAGGGGTGCCTGGCATGCCCTGGTGGGTTGTGGGCTCTGTGGGCCCCCGTTTGCATTGATTCCACCTCCCAAAAAGCACATAAATTCCAAAATAAATCTTCGTCAATTTTTATCGCGTTTAGACTTCGTTTGATATGGATTTTCTGCAATACAAAAAACATGCAACAAACAGGAACTGACACTGGGCACTGGATCAATAGGTTAGTCCAATAAATCATATAAAAAGTTACCAAAAATATGTGAAAGTTGTATAATATTGGCATGAAACAATCAAAATTATAGATACGACGGAGACGTGATCAGCCTGCCCACTGTGGCGCGCCTGGGCCCCCAGGCACGCCCAGGTGGGTTGTGCCCACCTCGGTGGCCTCCCGCACCCCCTCTCTGCACTATAAATTCCCAAATATTCCAAAACCCTTCGGGGTAGCCCTAGATCAGAAGTTCCACTGCCTCAAGGCCTCCGTATCCACGAGATCCAATCTAGACCCCGTTTAGGCACCCTACCGGAGGGGGAGATCATCAGCGGTGGCCATCTTCATCATCCCGGCGGCCACCACGATGAGGAGGGAGTAGTCCACCCTCGGGGCTGACGGTTTGTACCAGTACCTATGTGTTTAATCTCTCTATCTCTCTCGTGTTCTTGAGATGTCACGATCTTGATGTATCGCGGGCTTTGTTAATATAGTTGGATCATATGGTGTTTTCCCCTCTCTATCTTGTTGTGATGAATTGAGTTTTTCCCTTTGAGATTTCATTGTTATAGGATTGAATACTTTTATGGATTTGAGAACACATGATATATGTCTTGCAATTTAATACTCGTGGTGACAATGGGGTATCGTATTGATTCACTTGATATATGTTTTGGCACTCAACTCGCGGATTCCCAAGGTGACATTGGGGTAATCTATGCATAGGGGTTGATGCACGTTCTTGTCTTTGTTTCTTCGGTAGAAATATTGGGGCACTCTTTGAAGTTCTTTGTGTTGGATTGAGTATTATGGATATGAATTTGCTTTGGTGTTATTTTAGTACAAACTCTAGGATAGATCGAACGGAAAGAATAGCTTTGTGTTATTTTAGTACGAACTCTTGAATAGATCAAATGGAAATAATAGCTTTGAGGTGG
Organism: Aegilops bicornis; assembly: GCA_021605145.1. Lineage (NCBI taxonomy): Eukaryota > Viridiplantae > Streptophyta > Magnoliopsida > Poales > Poaceae > Aegilops > Aegilops bicornis. Next base: position 576,247,537 of record CM038675.1, read on the forward strand.
TTTCGTACCCTACAAACAATTTATTCTTATGTGATCTGCTAGATAGGAACTTTGGAGTGATTCTTCATCGCACTTTGAGGGGTGGTTATATGATCCAATTATAATAGCATTGTTGAGAGACTGCACTAGCGAAAGTACGGACCCTAGGCCTCATTTTCAAGCATTGCAATACCGTTTTTGTGCCCATTTACTATTTGCTACCTTGCTGTTTTTATTTATTCAGATTATAAAAATATATTTCGACCATCAATATTACACTTTTATCATGCATGAAGAACTCAACAACTTCGAGCACAACAAGGCATGGAGATTGGTGCCAATGCCAAAGGGGAACTATAATGTCATTGGAACCAAGTGGATATTCAAGAAAAGCAAGATGCTCATGGGATTATCGTTTGCAACAAGGCTCGTTTGGTAGCACAAGGCTACTCCCAAGTCGAGGGTATCAACTACGGTGAAACCTTTGCTCCTGTTGCTCGCCCTGAATCTATTCGTTTGTTGATTGCTTATGATTCTCATAATAACTTCAAGTTGCAACAAATGGATGTGAAGAGTGCTTTTCTTAATGGTCCTATTAATGAGTTGGTGTATGTCAAACAACCCCCGTGGTTTGAGGATCCCGAGTTCCCCAATCATGTGTACCAACTCGATAAGGCACTCTATGGCCTTAAACAAGCCCCACGTGCATGGTATGAGCACCTTACCGAGTTGTTGCAAGATCGTGGGTTTGAAATTGGGAAAATCGACCCCACTCTTTTTACAAAGAAGGTCAAAGGGGAGTTGTTTGTGTGCCAACTATATGTTGATGATATTATATTTGGTTCTCCTAACAATGCTTTCAATGAGGAATTTGCCGCTCTCATGACCTCGAAGTTCAAGATGTCCATGATGGGAGAGTTGAAATTCTTTCTCGGGTTCGAAATCAAGCAAAGAAGAGAAGGAACCTTCATCAACCAAGACAAATACACTCAAGACATGCTCAAGAGATTCAAGCTAAGTGATGTCAAGCCGACTTCCACTCCAATGTCCGTCAAATGCCAATTTGACATAGATCCCAATGGTAAAGCGGTGGATCAAAAGGAATATCGCTCTATGATTGGCTCCTTGCTTTACCTTTGTGCATCTAGATCGGATATCATGTTGAGTGTGGGAATTTGTGCAGGGTTTCAAGCCACACCTAAGGAAAGCCACTATGTGGCGGTCAAGCGAATCTTTTGATATTTGGCTCATACCCCAAACTTTGGCTTATGGTACCCAAGAGGAGCTAACTTCAACCTTGTGGGCTTTTCGGACTCGGATTGGGCGGGAGACAAAGTGGATAGGAAGTCAACTTCCAGAGGGTGCCAATTTCTTGGTTGCTCTTTGGTGAGTTGGTCTTCTAAGAAGCAAAGTTGTGTGTCTCTCTCGTCCACCGAAGCGGAGTATGTGGCCGCCGGTAGTTGTTGTGCTCAACTTCTTTGGATGAGGCAAACTTTAAAGGATTACGGTGTCATTTGTGACAAAGTGCCTCTTTGATGTGAAAATGAAAGTGCCATCAAGATCTCTCTCAACCTGGTGCAACACTTCAAGACGAAGCATATTGAGATTCGGCATCACTTCATCCGGGATCACATTAGGCGAGGGCAGATCGAGCTCAACTATGTGAACACTCATGATAACCTTGCAGATATTTTCACGAAGCCCTTGGATGAAGCAAGATTTCGTGAGTTAAGGCATGAGCTAAATATCATTGATTCCAGCAATGTGACTTGAACCCTTGCACATCCCACCATACTCATCTTGTTGTCTTGTTTAGGTGTAGGCATGGACATAGGGGGAGTGTTGTTCTCTCAATGAACTCTCCATCCCCCTCTAGTCAACTATATCGATCCTTTCAATAGTGATAAAAGTGTAATATTGATGGTAGAAATATATTTTTATAATCTGAATAAATAAAAAAAGCAAGGTAGCAAATAGTAAACGGGCACAAAAACGGTATTGCAATGCTTGAAAATGAGTCCTAGGGTCCGTACTTACGCTAGTGCAATATCTCAACGGTGCTAATATAATTGGATCATATAACTACCGCTCAAAGTTTGATGAAGAATCACTCCGAAGTTCCTATCTAGCGGAGAACATAAGAATAAATTGTTTCTAGGGTACGAAACCACCTCAAAGCTATTCTTTCCATCCGATCTATTCAAGAGTTCGTACTAAAATAACACAAAGCTATTATTTCCGTTCGATCTATCATAGACTTCGTACTAAAATAACACCAAAGTAAATTCATATCCATAATACTCAATCCAACACAAAGAATTTCAAAGAGTGCCCCAAGATTTCTACCAGAGAAACAAAGACAAGAACGTGCATCAATCCCTATGCATATATTACCCCAATGTCACCTCGGGAATCCACGAGTTAAGTGCCAAAACATATACCAAGTGAATCAATACGATACCCCATTGTCACCACGAGTATTCAATTGCAAGACATATATCAAGTGTTCTCAAATCAATATCAAACGGAGTCCAAATGCAACAAAACTTCTTGGAGAATTTTTATGGACTAGAACACCCAGGATGGGCCAGAGTAGCACCTGGGGGCTGTCTCGAGGGGGGCACAACCCACCAGGGCGCGCCTGGGCCCCCAGGCGCGCCCAGGTGGGTTGTGCCCACCTCAGTGGCCTCCCACGCCCCCTCTTTGCACTATAAGTTCCCAAATATTCCAAAACCCTTCAGGGTAGCCCTAGATCAGAAGTGCCACCGCCGCAAGGCATCTGTACCCATGAGATCCAATCTAGACCCCGTTCCGGCACCCTGCCGGAGGGGGAGATCAACACCGGTGGCCATCTTCATCATCCCGGCGGCCACCACGACGAGGAGGGAGTAGTCCACCCTCGGGGCTGAGGGTTTGTACCAGTACCTATGTGTCTAATCTCTCTCTCTCTCTCTCTCTCTCGTGTTCTTGAGATGTCACGATCTTGATGTATTGCGGGCTTGGTTAATATAGTCGGATCATATGGTGTTTTCCCGTCTCTATCTTGTTGTGATGAATTGAGTTTTTCCCTTTGAGATTTCATTGTTATCAGATTGAATACTTTTATGGATTTGAGAACACTTGATACATGTCTTGTAGTTGAATACTCGTGGTGACAATGGGGTATCATATTGATTCACATGATATATGTTTAGCACTAAACTCGCGGATTCCCAAGGTGGCATTGGGGTAATCTATGCATAGGGGTTGATGCACGTTCTTGTCTTTGTTTCTCCGGTAGAAATCTTGGGGCACTCTTTGAAGTTCTTTGTGTTGGATTGAGTATTATGGATATGAATTTGCTTTGGTGTTATTTTAGTACGAACTCTAGGATAGATCAAAAGGAAATAATAGCTTTGTGTTATTTTAGTACGAACTCTTGAATAGATCGGACGGAAAGAATAGCTTTGAGGTGGTTTCGTACCCTAGAAACAATTTATTCTTATGTTATACACAAGAGACTCTTTGTTATTTGGTTGCAGGGTTGTTTGAGAGAGACCATCTTCATCCTACACCTCCCATGGATTGATAAACCTTAGGTCATGCACTTGAGGGAATATTGCTACTGTCCTACAAAACTCTGCGCTTGGAGGCCCAACACGAGTCTACAAGAATAAAGTTGCATAGTAGACATCAAGCTCTTTTCTGGCGCCGTTGCCGGGGAGGCGAGTGCATGAAGGTATATCTTCAGATCTTGCAATTGCATATTTTATTTTCTTGTTTTATCACTAGTTTGGTTTATAAAAGAAAACTACATAAAAATGGAATTGAGGTTGCATCATATTATTGATCATCTTTATAATATCTTTCTTGAAAATGATGGATCGAAAAATTGTGCTCAATTGTTAGAAGAAGAAGTCAATAAAATGTTTGGCACAAAATATTTGAATGATGAGCATGATTGCAATGTTGTTGGTATGAACTCTTTGAATATCCATGATGCTAATGATATGCAAAGCCATAAGCTTGGGGATTCTATATTTGATGAAGATGATATTTTTAGTCCCCCAAGTTAGATGAGAAAATTTATTATGATGATTGCATGACTCCTACTTACGATGATTATGATGATGACATGTATGCTATAAAGAGTAATGATAACCATGAAATTTTTCATAATGATTTTATTTTCCAACCACATGATAGTTATTTTGTTGAGTTTGCTCCCACCACTATTCATGAGAATAAATTTGCTTATGTGGAGAGTAACAAAATTTCTATGCTTATGTGTCATGAAAAGAATGCTTTATGTGATAGTTATATTGTTGAATTGATTCATGATTCTACTGAAAATTATTATGAGAGAGGAACATATGTGATACGTCTCCAACGTATCTATAATTTATGAAGTATTCATGCTATTATATTATCCAACTTGGATGTTTTATGGGCTTTACTATGCACTTTTATACTACTTTTGGGACTAACCTATTGACCCAGAGCCCAGTGTCAGTTTGTTTTTACCTTGTTTCAGTGTTTCGCAGAAAAGGAATATCAAACGAAGTCCAAACATGAATGAAACCTGCGGAAAAGTTATTTTTGGAACAGAAGCAATCCAGAATACTTGGGGTGTACGTAAGGGAAGCAACGAGGAAGGCACGAGGCAGGGGGGCAAGCCCACCCCCCGGGAGCGCCCTCAACCCCCGTGGGCCCCTCGTGGCTCCCCTGATGTATTTCTTCCTCCTATATATACCAATATACCCTAAAACCATCGGGGAACAGAATAGATCGGGAGTTCCGCCGCAAGCCCTGTAGCCACTAAAAACCAATCAGACCTGTTAGGCACCTGCCGGAGGGGATCCTTCACCGTGGCCATATTCATCATCCGGCGCTCTCGATGACGAGGAGGGAGTAGTTCACCCTCGGGGCTGTGGGTATGTACTAGTAGCTATGTGTTTGATCTCTCTCTCTCTCTCTCTCTCTCTCTCTCTCTCGTGTTCTTGAGGTGATACGATCTTGATGTATCGCGAGCTTTGCTGTTGTAGTTGGACCTTATGATGTTTCTCCCCCTCTACTCTCTTGTAATGGATTGTGTTTTTCCCTTTGAAGTTATCTTATCGGATTGAGTCTTTAATGATTTGAGAACACTTGATGTATGTATTGCGTGGGATAACCGTGGTGACAATGGGTTATTCTATTGATTCACTTGATGTATGTTTTGGTGATCAACTTGCGGGTTCCGCCCATGAACCTATGCATAGGGGTTGGCACACGTTTACGTCTTGACTCTCCGGTAGAAACTTTGGGGAACTCTTTGAGGTTCTATGTGTTGGTTGAATAGATGAATCTGAGATTGTGTGATGCATATCGTATAATCATACCCACGGATACTTGAGGTGACATTGGAGTATCTAGGTGACATTAGGGTTTTGGTTGATGTGTGTCTTAAGGTGTTATTTTACTATGAACTCTAGGGCTTTTTGGGACACTTATAGGAATATCCCAATGGATTGATCGAAAAGAATAACTTTGAGGTGGTTTCGTGCCCTACAATAATCTCTTCGTTTGTTCTCCGCTATTAGTGACTTTGGAGTGACTCTTTGTTGCATGTTGAGGGATAGTTATATGATCCAATTATGTTATTATTGTTGAGAGAACTTGCACTAGTGAAAGTATGAACCCTAGGCCTTGTTTCCTAGCATTGCAATACCGCTTACGCTCACTTTTATCATTATATGCGTTGCTGTTTTTATATTTTCAGATTACAAAACCTATATCTACTATCCATATTGCACTTGTATCACCATCTCTTCGCCGAACTAGTGCACCTATACAATTTACCATTGTATTGGGTGTGTTGGGGACACAAGAGACTCTTTGTTATTTGGTTGCAGGGTTGCTTGAGAGAGACCATCTTCATCCTACGCCTCCCACGGATTGATAAACCTTAGGTCATCCACTTGAGGGAAATTTGGTGCTGTCCTACAAACCTCTGCACTTGGAGGCCCAACAACGTCTACAAGAAGAAGGTTGCGTAGTAGACATCAAGCTCTTTTCTGGCGCCGTTGCTTGGGAGGCTAGGTCAGCGGCACTCACACCCCATCAACTAAGCTCAATTTCTGGCACCGTTGTCGGGGAGGTGAGTGCTTGAAGGTATATCTTTAGATCTTGCAATCGAATCTTTTAGTTTTTTTGTTTTATCACTAGTTTAGTTTATAAAATAAAACTACAAAAAAATGGAATTGAGTTTTCTCATACGCTTCATCTTTTTAATATCTTTCGTGAGAAGGATGGAAAGGAAAATTGTGCTCAAGTGCTAGGAGAAGAAATCTATAAAATGTTTGGCACTAAATCTTTGAATGATGAGCATGATTGCAATGCTGTTAGTATGAATTCTTTGAATACCCATGATGCTAATGATATGCAAAGCCACAAGCTTGGGGATGCTATGTTTGATGAATATGATATTTTTAGTCTCCCAAGTTTTGATATGCAAATTTGTTATGATGATAGCATGCCTCCCACTTATGATGATTATTGTGATGAAACTTATGCTATAAAAAGTAGTGATGACTATATTTATAAAACTTGTCATGATTATGATTACCCTTTTTCTGAACATTACTCTTTTAATGTGGAAACAATTTATAGTATTCAAGTCTCTTATGATACTCCCACTATTCCGAATGAGAAGAATTTTGCTCATGTGGAGAGTAGTAAAATTTCTATGCAAGTGGATCATGAAAAGAATGCTTTAGGTGCTGGTTATATTGTTGAATTCATTCATGATGCTACTGAAAATTATTATGAGGGTGGAACATATACTTGTAGGAATTGCAATAATATCAAGTTTCCTCTCTATGTGCTTAAAGTTTTGAAGTTATGCTTGTTTTGCCTTCCTATGCTAGTTGATTATTGTTCCCATAAGTTGTTTGCTCACAAAATCCCTATGCATAGGAAGTGGGTTAGACTTAACCGTGCTAGTCATATTCTTCATGATGCTCTTTTTATGTTTCAATTCTTATCTTTTTGTGAGCATCATTGAAATCATCATGCCTAGCTAGGGGCGTTAAACGATAGCGCTTGTTGGGAGGCAACCCAATTTTAGTTATTTGCTTTTTGGTTCTGTTTAGGAATAAATAATCCATATAGCTTCTGTTTAGATGTGGTTTTGTGTTTTAATTAGTGTTTGTGCCAAGTAGAACCTTTGGGAAGACTTGGGTGAAGTCTTTATGATCATCTTTGTTAAAAATGAAACTTTAGCGCTCACGAGATTAGCTTCAAATTTTTAATGCAGAGTGCTATTTAGTTGATTATTTTTGCAGATGATTACTAGACAAATTCCTCAGGTCCACAAATTTATTTTATAATTGTAGTTCCATAAGTATACGTTTGATACAGATTACTACAGACTATTCTGTTTTTGACAGATTCTGTTTTCATTGTGTTGCTTGCTTATTTGGATGAATCTATGACTAGTAAAATAGTTTATAAACCATAGAGAAGTTGGAATACAGTAGGTTTAACACCAATATAAATAAATAATGAGTTCATTACAGTACTTTGAAGTGGTGTTTTGTTTTCTTTCGCTAACGGAGCTCACAAGATTTTCTGTTAAGTTTTGTGTTGTGAAGTTTTCAAGTTTTGGGTAAAGATTCGATGGACTACGGAATAAGGAGTGGCAAGAGCCTAAGCTTGGGGATTCCCAAGGCACCCCAAGGTAATATTTAAGGACAACCAAGAGCCTAAGCTTGGGGATGCCACGGAAGGCATCCCCTCTTTCGTCTTCGTTCATCGGTAACTTTACTTGGAGCTATATTTTTATTCACCACATGATATGAGTTTTGCTTGGAGCGTCATTTTATTTTGTTAGTATTTGCTTGATGTTATTTAGATTAATGTTTTGCATCTTTATTTTCAATAAAGTTGTCAAGGATAGCCTTTACCATGCTTATTTTGCAAGTATACATGTTGCTGTTTCAAAACAGAAAGTTTACCGATGTTGCAAAAATTCCCTTGAAAATTCCGAATGTGATAAAATGTTGAAACCTTTTGCATAATAAGATATGATAAATTTACTACAGTGGGAATTTTCTTTCATAATTTTTGAGTTAGGGAAGTATGGTGAATCTTGCATTCTTTACGGACTGTACTGTGTTGGCAGATTGCTGTTATGTTTGCATTGTTTGCATATGTTTGCTTGTTTAATGATTCTATTTTATGATAGGAGTATTAAATATGCAGAGGAATTTAGAATGCAATGTTGAATAATAATTTCAGTGATTTTCTACAGTAGAGTATGATAAAGTTTTTGCACTGGTTTATACTAACTTATCTCACAAGTCCTTGTTGAGTTTTGTGTGGACGAAGCTTTTGAGATTTAGGGAGTTCGTGATATGAGAGGAATTAAGGAGACACAAAAGCTCAAGCTTGGGGATGCCCAAGGCATCCCAAGATAATATTTAAAGAAGTCTCAAGTGTCTAAGCTTGGGGATGCCCCGGTTGGCATCCCACCTTTCTTCTTCGAAAACTATCGGTTAGTATCGGTTGATCCTAAGTTTTTGCTTCTTCACATGATGAGTGCTATCCTTGAAATGTCATGTTATTTTTGTTTTGCTTGCTGTTTGAATAAAATATCAAGATCTGAAATTCTTAAATGAGAGATAATCTTCACATAGCTACATAATTATTTAACTACTCATTGATCTTCACTTATATCTTTTTGGAGTAGTTTGTCATTCACTCGTGGGCTTCACTTATATCCTATGAGTAAATGGTTGAATGATTTGAATGTCATAAATCTGAAATTATATATGTTATGCTTATCCCATGGGGAGTAATGCCTTCACATATAAGAAGTAGAGGTGGTAAATTTATTGAAGTTTAGCAAACATTGTATTGGTCACTTGAACAATTCATGAAAGAATATTGAAGGAAGAGAGATTTCACATATAAATATACTATCTTGGACATCTTCTATGATTGTGAGCCCCATTAATTACTTTCAAACCTGAGCAAATTAGTTGAAGTTGGACAAGGAAGACAACGTAATGAGTTATGCTTGGGTATATTTGTATAGAAGTTATATTGTTATGGATCCTCTAACATGTGGTGCTTGCTATTTAGAATCCTTTGCTAGCCAAAATATATGTACTAAGCGGGAATACTTCTTGTGCATTCAAACTCCTTGAACCAAGTTTCTTCCATGAGTGTCCACCATATCTACCTATATGCGGTATTTACCTGCCGTTCCAAGTAAATTTGCATGTGCCAAACTCTAAACTTTCAGATAATAATCTGTTTTGTATGCCCGAATCGCTCATGTAGCGACTAGGGGCTAGCAGTATCTTCCATGCTAGGTGGGTTATTCTCACGATGAGTGGACTCCGCTCATCATTCACGAGAAAATGGCTGGTAATTGGGATGCCCAGTCCCATGATCAAAAGATTGAAATCAAATCAAAAATAATTGCAAACAAAACTCCCCAGGATTGATGTTAGTTGGAGGCACCCGTTGTTTGGGCAAGCCATGGATTGATGATTGTTGGTGGAGGGGAGTAAAATCTTTACCTTTCTGTTTGGGAACTGCCTATAATGTATGTAGTATGGAAGATATTGGGAACTCTTGGTCGTTATGTTGACAATGAAAGCATACCTCTCAAAATTACTTTCATCTATGTTTTTGCTTGGATCTCTGGCACCTCTGCAAATCCCTGCTTCCCTCTGTGAAGGGCCTATCTTTTACTTTTATGCAAGAGTCAGTAGTATTCCTTCTCATTCCAACCTACTCTTTAGTTGGCAAGCATCATGTGATGGAAAGATCTGAGCATATATGGCCATTCAAATATATTTAATCATGAATTATTACTGTTGACATTACCCTGAGGTAAAAGGTTGGGAGGCGAAACATTAAGCCCCTATCTTTCTAAAAATATGCTTTGAGTGGTAGCAACCTGGCCCCCAGGCGCGCCCAGGTGGGTTGTGCCCACCTCGGTGGCCTCCCGCACCCCCTCTTTGCACTATAAAATCCCAAATATTCCAAAACCCTTCGGGGTAGCCCTAGATCAGAAGTTCCACTGCTGCAAGGCCTCTGTATCCACGAGATCCAATCTAGACCCCGTTCCGGCACCCTGTCGGAGGGGGAGATCATCACCGGTGGCCGTCTTCATCATCCCGGCGGCCACCACGATGAGGAGGGAGTAGTCCACCCTCGGGGATGAGGGTTTGTACCAGTAGCTATGTGTTTAATCTCTCTCTCTCTCTCACTCATGTTCTTGAGATGTCACGATCTTGATGTATCGCGGGCTTTGTTAATATAGTCGGATCATATGGTGTTTTCCCCTCTCTATCTTGTTGTGATGAATTGAGTTTTTCCCTTTGAGATTTCATTGTTATCGGATTGAATAATTTTATGGATTTGTGAACACTTGATATATGTCTTGCAATTGAATACTCGTGGTGACAAAGGGGTATCGTATTGATTCACTTGATATATGTTTTGGCACTCAACTCACGGATTCCCAAGGTGACATTGGGGTAATCTATGCATAGGGGTTGATGCACGTTCTTGTCTTTGTTTCTTCTGTAGAAATCTTGGGGCACTCTTTGAAGTTCTTTGTGTTGGATTGAGTATTATGGATATGAATTTGCTTTGGTGTTATTTTAGTACAAACTCTAGGATAGATCGAACGGAAAGAATAGCTTTGTGTTATTTTAGTACGAACTCTTGAATAGATCGAATGGAAAGAAAATCTTTTAAGTGGTTTCTTACCCAACAAACAATTTATTCTTATGTTCTCTGCTAGATAGGAACTTTGGAGTGATTCTTCATCGCACTTTGAGGGGTGGTTATATGATCCAATTATATTAGCATTGTTGAGAGACTGCACTAGCGAAAGTACGGACCCTAGGCCTCATTTTCAAGCATTGCAATACCGTTTTTGTGCCTGTTTACTATTTGCTACCTTGCTGTTTTTATTTATTCAGATTATAAAAATATATTTCAACCATCAATGTTACACTTTTATCACCATCTCTTCGCCGAACTAGTGCACCTATACAATTTGCCATTGTATTGGGTGTGTTGGGGACACAAGAGATTTCTTGTATTTGGTTGCAGGGTTGCTTGAGAGAGACCATCTTCATCCTACACCTCCCATGGGTTGATAAACCTTAGGTCATCCACTTGAGGGAAAATTGCTACTGTCCTACAAAACTCTACGCTTGGAGGCCCAACACGAGTCTACAAGAATAAAGTTGCATAGAAGACATCAGCCGGCCCTAGGGGTGGCGCGCCATGGGGGGAGTCCCACTAGGACTCCACTCCTAGTAGGATTCGCCCCCTTCCTTCCAACGGAGAGGGGAAAGGGGAAAGAGGGGGAGAGGGAGAAGGAAAGGGGGGCCGCGCCCCCCACGCCTTGTCCAATTCGGATTGGGCAGAGGGGCGCCACCTCTTGTGGCCTGCCTCCCTCTCTTCACTATGGCCCATGAGGCCCATTATCTTTCCCGGGGGGTTCCGGTAACCTCCTGGTACTCCGAAAAATCCCCGAACCTTTTCGAAACCATTCCGGTGTCCGTATATACCCTTCCAATATATCAATCTTTACCTCTCGACCATTTCGAGACTGCTCGTCATGTCCGTGATCTCATCCGGGACTCCGAACAAACTTCGGTCACCAAAGCACATAACTCATAATACGAATCTTCATTGAATGTTAAGCGTGCGGACCCTACGGGTTCGAGAACTATGTAGACATGACCGAGACACATCTCCGGTCAATAACCAATAGCGGAACCTGGATGCTCATATTGGTTCCTACATATTCTACGAAGATCTTTATTGGTCAAACCACATGACAACATACGTCATTCCCTTTGTCATCGGTATGTTACTTGCCCGAGATTCGATCGTCGGTATCCTCATACCTAGTTCAATATCATTACTGGCAAGTCTCTTTACTCGTTCCGTAATGCACCATCCCGCAACTAACTCATTAGTCACATTGCTTGAAAGGCTTATAGTGATATGCATTACTGAGAGGGCCCAAAGATACCTCTCCGATACTCGGAGTGACAAATCTTAATTTGATCTATGCCAACCCTACAAACACATTCGGTGACACCTATAGAGCATCTTTATAATCACCCAGTTACGTTGTGACGTTTGATAGCACACAAGGTGTTCCTCCGGTATTCGGGAGTTGCATAATCTCATAGTCAGAGGAATATGTATAAGTCATGAAGAAAGCAATAGCAATAAAACTAAACGATCATTATGCTAAGCTAATGGATGGATCTTGTCCATCACATCATTCTCTAATGATGTGATCCCGTTCATCAAATGACAACACATGTCTATGGTCAGGAAACTTAACCATCTTTGATTAACGAGCTAGTCAAGTGGAGGCATACTAGGAACACTCTGTTTTGTCTATGTATTCACACATGTACTAAGTTTTCGGTTAATACAATTCTAGCATGAATAATAAACAGTTATCATGATATAAGGAAATAAAAATAACAACTTTATTATTACCTCTAGGGCATATTTCCTTTAGCCTCCCACTTGCACTAGAGTCACTAATCTAGATTACATTGTAATGATTCTAACACCCATGGAGTCTTGGTGTTGATCATGTTTTGCTCGTGGAAGAGGCTTAGTCAACGGGTCTGCAACATTCAGATCCGTATGTATTTTGCAAATCTCTATGTCTCCCTCCTTGGCTTGATCGCGGATGGAATTGAAGCGTCTCTTGATGTGTTTGGTTCTCTTGTGAAATCTGGATTCCTTTGCCAAGGCAATTGCTCCAGTATTGTCACAAAATATTTTCATTGGACCCGATGCACTAGGTATTACACCTAGATCAGATATGAACTCCTTCATCCAGACTCCTTCATTTGCTGCTTCCGAAGCAGCTATGTACTCCGCTTCGCACGTAGGTCCCGCCACGACGCTCTGCTTGGAACTGCACCAACTGACAGCTCCACCATTCAACATAAATACATATCTGGTTTGTGACTTAGAGTCATCCGGATCAGTGTCAAAGCTTGCATCGACGTAACCATTTACGACAAGCTCTTTGTCACCTCCATAAACGAGAAACATATCCTTAGTCCTTTTCAGGTATTCCAGGATGTTCTTGACCGCTGTCCAGTGATCCACTCCTGGATTACTTTGGTACCTCCCTGCTAAACTTATAGCAAGGCACACATCAAGTCTGGTACATAGCATCGCATACATGATAGAACCTATGGCTGAGGCATAGGGAATGAGTTTCATTTTCTCTCTATCTTCTGTAGTGGTCGGGCATTGAGTCTGACTCATCTTCACACCTTATGTCTGAGGCAAGAACCCTTTCTTTGACCGATCCATTTTGAACTTCTTCAAAACTTTATCAAGGTATGTGCTTTGTGGAAGTCCAACTAAGCGTCTTGACCTACCTCTATAGATCTTGATGCCCAATATATAAGCAGCTTCACCGAGGTCTTTCATTGAAAAATTCTTATTCAAGTATCCTTTTATGCTATCAAGAAATTCTATATTATTTCCAATCAACAATATGTCATCCACATATAATATTAGAAATGCTACAGAGGTCCCACTCACTTTCTTGTAAATACAGGCTTCTCCAAAAGTGCATATAAAACCATATGCTTTGATCACTCTATCAAAGCGTATATTCCAACTCCGAGATGCTTGCACCAGTCCATAAATGGATCATTTGGAGCTTGCACACTTTGTTAGCACCTTTAGGATCGACAAAACCTTCTGGTTGCATCATATACAACTCTTCTTTAAAAAATCCATTAAGGAATGCAGTTTTGACATCCATTTGCCAAATTTCATAATCATAAAATGCGGCAATTGCTAGCATGCTTCGGCAGACTTAAGCATTGCTACGGGTGATAAGGTCTCATCGTAGTCAACTCCTTGAACTTGTCGAAAACCTTTCGCAACAAGTCAAGCTTTGTAGACAGTAACATTACCGTCAGCGTCAGTCTTTTTCTTGAAGATCCATTTATTCTCTATGGCTTGCCGATCATCGGGCAAGTCAACCAAAGCCCACACTTTGTTCTCATACATGGATCCCATCTCAGATTTCATGGCCTCAAGCCATTTCACGGAATCTGGGCTCATCATTGGTTCCTCATTGTTCGTAGGTTCGTCATGGTCTTGTAACATGACCTCCAGAACAGTATTACCGTACCACTCTGGTGCGGAACATACTCTGTTTCACCTACGAGGTTCGGTAGTAACTTGATCTGAAGTTTCACGATCATCATCATTAACTTCCTCACTAATTGGTGTAGGCATCACTAGAACTGATTTGTGTGATGAACCATTTTCCAATTCGAGAGAAGGTACAACTACCTCATCAAGTTCTACTTTCCTCCCACTCACTTCTTTCAAGAGAAACTCCTTCTCTAGAAAGGATCCATTCTTAGCAACGAATATCTTGCCTTCGGATTTGTGATAGAAGGTGTACCCAACAGTTTCCTTTGGGTATCCTATGAAGACACATTTCTCCGATTTGGGTTCAAGCTTATCAGGTTGAAGCTTTTTCACATAAGCATCACAGACCCAAACTTTAAGAAACGACAGTTTAGGTTTCTTGCCAAACCACAGTTCATATGGTGCCGTATCAACGGATTTAGATGGTGCCCTATTTAGCGTGAATGCAGCCATCTCTAAAGCATAACCCCACATCGTAGGTTTCAGGCTGCGGGGCCACCAGGTGGGGACAACCCACCTGGGCGCGCCCTGGTGGGTTGTGCCCACCCAGGTGCCCCCCTCTGGTGGGTCTTGGCTCCATAAATTCTCTTTATTGATATAAAAGTTCCTCGCAAACTTTCGTTCGATTCCGAGAACTTTTATTTCTGCACAAAAACAACACCATGGTAGTTCTGCTGAAAACAGCGTCAGTCCGGGGTTAGTTTCATTCAAATCATGCAAATTAGAGTCCAAAACAAGAGGAAAATGGTTAGGAGAAGTAGATACGTTGGAGACGTATCATGCATCCAATCGGCTCGATCTCCACAAAGGCTTGAACAAGACTCCATATGAGATACTGACCGGTAACAAGCCCAAGCTCAAGTACTTCCGGGTGTTCGGGTGTAAGTGTTTCATTCTCAAGAAAGGTGTTCGTTTGTATAAATTTGAGGCTCGAGCTCATGAGGGCATATTTGTTGGTTATGCTACAAACTCTCATGCTTACCATGTCCTCAACAAGTCCAGCAGACTCATTGAGGAGACGTGTAACATGGAGTTTGATAAAAATAACGGCTCCCAAGTGGAGCAAAGTGGTACTTGTGATGTAGGTGATGAAATTTCTCCCCAAGCCATAAGAATAATGGGTGTTGGTCATATCCTACCCATTGAGGAACCCCTTGTGGCCGAAGGAGAAGGACAATGTTCCACTCAACTGGAACCATCACCAACCCAAGACCCACACGCTTCCGAAGAACAAAGCGAAGGCCCTCAACCAAATGAACAAGATCAAGGGCAAGATCAACCTCAAGATGGTGGTGAACCACCAAGTGATTCCCAAGGTCAAGTTCTCACCATCGAGCAAGTTCAAGATCAAGAACAAGCTCAAGACGACGCTCAAGATGATCAAGTTACCGCTCCTCAACTCTCTCCTAAGGAGGAATTGGAGCGTCGTGCCGCCAATATTGCATTCAAGCTCACTACTAAAGATCATCTCATGACGAATGTGCTTGGAATCTTAAGAAAGGGGGTAAGAACTCGTAGACAATTAGCAAACTATTGTAAACATCACGCGTTTGTTTCTTGTGTGGAACCCCAAAAGGTCTATGAGGCGCTCGAGGATCCGGATTGGCTTAATTCCATGCATGAAGAACTCAACAACTTCGAGCACAACAAGGTGTGGAGATTGGTGCCAAGGCCAAAGGGGAACCATAATGTCATTGGAACCAAGTGGATATTCAAGAACAAGAAAGATGCTCATGGGATTGTCGTTTGCAACAAGGCTCGTCTGGTAGCACAAGGCTACTCCCAAGTCGAGGGTATCAACTATGGTGAAACCTTTGCTCCCACTGCTCGCCTTGAATCTATTCGTTTGTTGATTGCTTATGATTCTCATCATAACTTCAAGTTGCAACAAATGGATGTGAAGAGTGCTTTTCTTAATGGTCCTATTAATGAGTTGGTGTATGTCAAACAACCCCCGGGGTTTGAGGATCCCGAGTTCCCCAATCATGTGTACCAACTCGATAAGGCACTCTATGGCCTTAAACAAGCCCCACGTGCGTGGTATGAGCACCTTATCGAGTTGTTGCAAGATCGTGGGTTTGAAATTGGGAAAATCGACCCCACTCTTTTTACAAAGAAGGTCAAAGGGGAGTTGTTTGTGTGCCAACTATATGTTGATGATATTATATTTGGTTCTCCTAACAAAGCTTTCAATGAGGAATTTGCCGCTCTCATGACCTCGAAGTTCAAGATGTCCATGATGGGAGAGTTGAAATTCTTTCTCGGGTTCAAATTCAAGCAAAGAAGAGAAGGAACCTTCATCAACCAAGCCAAATACACTCAAGACATGCTCAGGAGATTCAAGCTAAGTGATGTCAAGCCGGCTTCCACTCCAATGCCCGTCAAATGCCAACTTGACATAGATCCCAATGGTAAAGTGGTGGATCAAAAGGTATATCGCTCTATGATTGGCTCCTTGCTTTACCTTTGTGCATCTAGACCGGATATCATGTTGAGTGTGGGAATTTGTACATGGTTTCAAGCCTCATCTAAGGAAAGCCACTATGTGGCGGTCAAGCGAATCTTTCGATATTTGCCTCATACCCCAAACTTTGGCTTATGGTACCCAAGAGGAGCTAACTTCAACCTTGTGGGCTTTACGGACTCGGATTGGGCGGGAGACAAAGTGGATAGGAAGTCCACTTTGGGAGGGTGCCAATTTCTTGGTTGCTCTTTGGTGAGTTGGTCTTCTAAGAAGCAAAGTTGTGTGTCTCTCTCGTCCACCGAAGCGGAGTATGTGGCCGCCGGTAGTTGTTGTGCTCAACTTCTTTGGATGAGGCAAACTTTAAAGGATTACGGTGTCATTTGTGACAAAGTGCCTCTTTGGTGTGACAATGAAAGTGCCATCAAGATCTCTCTCAATTTGGTGCAACACTTCAAGACGAAGCATATTGAGATTCGGTATCACTTCATCTGTGATCACATTAGGCGAGGGGAGATCGAGCTCAACTATGTGAACACTCATGATAACCTTGCAAATATTTTCACGAAGCCCTTCGATGAAGCAAGATTTCACGAGTTAAGGCATGAGCTAAATATCATTGATTCGAGCAATGTGGCTTGAACCCTTGCACACCCCACCATACTCATCTTGATGTCTTGTTTAGGTGTAGGCATGGACATAGGGGGAGTGTTGTTCTCTCAATGAACTCTCCATCCCCCCATTATGCATAAATTGATCAACCCTTTCACATTAGCAATTTTGATGGTACTTGTGCTTCAAAGACGAGTTTTGGTCATGGGCCAAAGGATAATTCTTCGCGGTGCCATACCAATTGACTCAAACATAGGTGGCTCCGGCCACCGCCCTCTCCTTTTGAGAGGTTTTGTTTTGTGTTTGGTCCTTGTTGTCTTTTTCCTTCTTTTGAGCCGTGTTTGTGTTTGAGTTGCCTCGTGTGTGTGCTCGTTTG
This sequence comes from Aegilops bicornis, assembly GCA_021605145.1. Taxonomy (NCBI): domain Eukaryota; kingdom Viridiplantae; phylum Streptophyta; class Magnoliopsida; order Poales; family Poaceae; genus Aegilops; species Aegilops bicornis. The sequence goes on from CM038675.1 coordinate 576,265,176, forward strand.
CGTGTTCGGTTGCTTGAAGTTTGCATTGCAAAGGCTGTGTTTTTCTGTTGTGTCAAAACATGCACTATCTTGGGTTTACGGTACTACCGTGGCAAGCCATGGTACTACCGCTGGCGATGGGATGCTCCTGTGCTTGCACAGCTGCATCGCAGGCACGGTACTACCGCTTCCATCATGGCAGTAATTTTTTACTGCTGCTGGAAGAGCGGTACTACCGCCCTATGTGCGGTACTTCCACCCGGGCGGTACTACCGCAATGACCTGCGGTACTACCATGCCGTCACGAGCGAGTGGGGGTTAAGAGCGGGCAGGGGGAGTTCCAACTCCCCCATACCCATTCATCTCTTTCCCCCACTTAATCTCTCTCTCCTGCACAAGAACGGCGCCGGAGGACCTCACCAGATCTCCGTCTCCGGCCGCTCTCCTCGCATTCCGACCGGTGGGATCAATCCCCACGTCGCCCTCTTGCCATGGAACTCGGTATCTCCCTTAGTCTTTCTCTCTTTGCCTCGTTGTTTTGCTTCTAGGTTTTGGGAGATGCATGTGTAGTTCTTGAGATTTTTGGCTAAATCGATAGCGGAGAGTGTAGAGAGTGCTCGTGCTGTAGAGATGCTATTTGGTGTGTTGCAACACTGTAATTTTGATCAACGATAGTACCAATCCAAATTTCCGGATGTTCCTAGATCCGCTCTTGCCAGATTCAAACCCGTGCGGTACTACCGCTCCTCTCGAGCGGTACTACCGCCCGCTCTCGCGAGATCCGCCCCATGCGGTACTACCACTCCATTGGAGCGGTACTATCGCCCGACGCGCGGAAGTAAAAAATTACTTCCACTTTAGGCGCGTTACTACCGTGCCATCCTGGCGTAGTACTACCGCGGCTAGAGCAGCTGTAACTTTATACGTCCGCCTGATGGTGCGGTACTAACGTTGACATATGAATTACCTTATTGTGACTACCCAATCTCATTTCTACATGTTTCATTTTGTTTTGGCCTTGGTCTTTGCAATGACCCTTCTCGCTTGTCTCGTGTGTTTGTGTTGTGTGTCATAGGTGGTGGCTCCGGTTCCAATGTCCGGCGCTCAAATCCCAGCCGTGACACGAGCTCCAACTGTCTTAGCAACCAAGAAGCTCCAGAGGGGTCCAATGCCCCACAACGCCACGTCAAGACCACAACTAGCAAATTCAAGGAGCCAAATGTTGGCATGGATGAGATGCCTCTAGCCGAGTTTATCACTCGAAGGAAGATCAACCCCTATGTGAAGCCTCATAGGAATGTCAGGGGGATGATTTGTTCTGGACCAAGCAGCAAAATCTCATCTACCTCGATGTGATCAAGTCCAAGCAGAACATCTGTGTTCCAGTTCAGTGGATTGATATGAATCATATGAAGAAGGACCGGGCATACTTTGGCGAGTCATTGGATTTGTTGGAGCAGTTTGGCATTGAAGAGTTTATCACGTTCCACATGGACTTTGACCCGGAGATCATGGCTCAGTTCTTTACTTCCGTCCACTTCCATACGGATGAGCGCGGACTATGACTTGGATGACCAATGGGAAGAGGATGTCTGCTAAGTGGAAGGAATTCATGGAGATGCTGCACGTTTGTGATGAGGGGCTCAATGTGCCCGTTGGTGTCCGCCCTCATGGCAACCCAGCGTCCGCCAACAAGAACAAGCTTAAACCGTACCTTGTGGAGAAAAAGTTAGCCAATGACAAGAAGACTTGGGTGCTCAACTCTTTCCTTGACGTCATGCACCGGATCTTCCGCAACACTCTCTTTCCGCGCATTGGTGACGAGGACAAGCTACATGCTTATCTCGTGGATATACTGCTTCTTTGTGAGGAGGCGCGTCATCAAGTTCCTGAACCACTTGATGTCTCTCATATCATGTGGGTTGAGCTCTGGTTTGTGGTCTTCAATCGCAAAGTTCCCATCTATGGACCGTACCTGCACCTCTTGATCTCGAAGACTTGGGAGAAGCTCTTTCCGGGTGAAGAGTTTCTTGCTCCAAACTAGGTTCGCCATGAGCCTATCAAGCTGCGTCAGAAGAACAAGTGGGCTAATACCACTACCCGGGCTGAGGCTGATGCTGCTAGGATGGAGGTTGATGAGGACGAGTTTGAGGAGGAGGAGGCTGAGGATAGTTCTGCGGGGTACGCTCCTCCCTCTACTGAGCCCTCTTGGGCTAAGAGGCTGAAGGCCAAGATGAAGGATCTGTTCTGCATGCAGGCCAAGGGGAAATACAAGACCCATGTTGCTTAGAAGGAGAGTCGCCAGCGCGACAAGAGGATCTTGAGGACGTTCGGCGAGCACGTGTCGAGCGGGTCAGAGAAGAACATCACTCCTGAGGCTGACTGGATGACAAAGTAGGGCTATCAGTGGACTGAGTCAGAGGAGGAGTCAATTCCCGCTGCCGAGACCGATGAGGAGATTGTTGGGTGATCACTGCAGAGGGAGCTACCACCTGTATCGTAGGTGTCCTCTCTGCCTTTTTGGTGTCTCGATGCCAAAGGGGGAGAGAGTGTAGGATTTGCGAGTCATGTCTCTTTGTTTTCTTTTCATTGGACCTTCGTTCGTTGCTTTGGTTTGTTGGTTTGCTGTTGTGTTCGTGTGATACCAGGAGACTATCATATGGTGTGAGACATATGCCCTCTAGCTTATCTCTTTGTCTTATCTTATTGTCTAGTATGTTTAGTAGATTGTGAGCTTATGTTAACTTGTGCCCTTTGCTTTATGTTCATATACTGTAACATCCCAAAATTCTAAATTTTGGAATGTTATAAACAAATAGATAGATTTGATTGATTGCTTGATTGATTGACTGAAAGTGAGTGAATTCGAAACTTTTTGAAAGTTAGATGAGAGGGAATAAAAGGACTTTCCCAAACTTTCATTTTGCTTTTATGATCTTGAGAATTCAAATTCTTTTCATCACAAAACCACGGAGAGAAGATGACATGACTTCTTCCATTTATTTAAATGACAAGGGGTGTTGAAAATATTTGAATTTCATTTGAAAAATAATTCCAATTCTGAAACTTTATGCAACTCGATGATTTTCACGGCGAAGATAAAATGACTTCTTCAAAACATATGAAATATGAGTTGGGAGTTTCAAAGAATTAAATTCAAAGTTCCTTTGAATTATTTTCAATTTGGAGTTATTGGAGTTTTATTCAAATTATTTTTCTCCAAAAATAAAATATATGGAAAATAGGGTAACATGATTCCCTACATCAGAAAATTGGAGAGAAATTAATTTGAAGTCATTTTGGTATTTTAAAAATGATTTTTGTTGGAATTTATTGGACTAGAAACAGTCTTTGCTTTATTTAGATTTGTGTGTATTTTATTTGAAGCTAAAATAATGTTCATCTTGTAGGAAATATTTTTCTGCAAATTTTGATATATTATATGCCTATATAATATATTTATTTATTTGGTTTTATCATTTTTCTTTAAATGGAAAATTTAAAAAAAAAGATGCAGCGCCTTGGGCCAAAGGCCCAAGCCGCCTAAAACCACCGGCGGCCGAGGCCATCACGCATACCTTTTCACGCACCTAGGGGAGCAAGGAGCCCCAAGTTTCCTATTCTTTTACGATTCCTAGTAGGATTTGATCCCGTTTTTGTTATTCCGTTTTTTTATTCCTAGGATTCCTAATCCTAATCTATTTCTTGTCCCCTACCCCAAGCAAAACCCCTCCCCTCCCCAATATAAATACCCAAGCACCCCCCCTCCAACACATCAAATCAACTCTCCTCTCCTCTCCTCCACAGCAGCAGCAGTGCCACCGCCGCCGCCGCCCTACGCCGCCGCCATAGCCGCGCCGCCGCCGCCCCACACCGCGCCGCCGCCCGCCACTTGCCGCCGCCACTTGCCGCTGCCGCCACGAGCCCTCGCCTCTTTGAGGTACTAGCCCGCGCCACGCCACGTTTTCTAGATCGGTTTTCTAGATCGGTTTCCGTTCCGTTTTCTAGATCGGTTTTCGTTTGGTTTCCTTTCCGAAACCCTAGATCGATTTTCTCGCGGTTTTTCTTTCCGGTTTTGTTTAGCGGCGTTCGCTCGATAGATTTTTCTTTTATTTTTAATTTCCGTCATGGACCTATCCGTAGTCCCTAATCTTCAAGCGTTCATAACTTTTTACTCGTAAGTCGGAATCCATGAAACCAACGCCCACTTCTTCGTTATGATCTCCTCTATCCGGTAATCCAACTCAAACATGTTTTTGAAATTTTAAAATTTGAATTAGATCAGATTTGAATTCAAGCTTCGTTTGAGCATAACTTGAGTTTTATAACTCCGATTTAGTTGATTCTTTTTGCTAATCGAAGCTCTTGACCTAAACTTTCTGATAAGGCCAAATTCACATAATTTTGGTACTGTTAGAAATTGTTTTATGCTGCAAGAGTTATTTGATTTGGTTTTGACGCGTTTTCGAATTGTTTTCTTGATCTTTCCGATCTTTTGAGTGATTGCTTATGTGTGGTTACTATTGCTTGATTAGATTGACGGAGTGTGACGAGTAGATCTATCAAGAGTTTTGAGTGCGAATCATCTTCATCAACTTTGCGGGCAAGTAACACTTTGATCATACTCTTCTCATACCCAGTTTTTATGCATTAGATCTATTCCTCAAACACTTGCATGATTAGGATCTAATTAAATTGTGGGATGGGAAGTAGTTTGAGGTAGTACCTATTACCTGTTTTATTATCAAACCCTTGGGAGTTACTTCTCGTTTGCTTATTACGCCATGCTATGCTCGTGAAGCGTGGATTGGGTTTGAGTGAATATCCATGACGGATGTGAGATTGATAATTAATGGTTTATCTAAGGTGGCAACTTAAACACACATACGGGTGGATTGAGGCACTGGCTATTCAGGACTTGCCTGTCAAGGCACACAGGGTAGACAGGATTTGCTGTATTTCTTCGGACCGCCACCCAGCCCAAAGGGATCATGAGATTATTCAAACTAGAAACTTCCGTGTGCAGCCACAAGCCATTATGGGCTCTGGCGTAGTTGACTAAGTTGTGCGAACTCTTACGGGTAGACTAGCTGATGTAGGGGATGTAGGTTGGTACGGTCTACCCACATGTAAGGTGCTAGCGCCACGAAAGACTATGTCTCGGTCATCCGTTTCTCAAACACCATGTAGTCACGAGAACCAAGCGGAGGCGATCGAGTCTTGTGGGGAAAAGTCGCAAACCTCTGCAGAGTGTATAAACTAATCATGATTAGCCGTGTCCCCGGTTATGGACAATTTTGAGTATCTAGTACCTGGATATCCTGTTGATCTCAACACGTTACTTAATATAATTTTGTTTGGGTTTAATGAGTACTTTTAATTGGGATTGAGAATGCTGTCAACCATTCTCAATGTTTAACAACCACCATGATAGTTAAATAAATTTATTCCTTTGCGTAAGAGGGAAAAATTGGCTTTTCGCAAAAAGCTGTAACCATAGAGCTTTCCACCAGCCATATATGCATGTAGTATAGCTTATTCTTTCATTACTCTCTATGTGTTACATTGCGGCATATTCCATGTCTTGACCGTTTCGGGCTGCAACTTTTCATGTTGAGACTTTTCGAACGACAGAGTAAGTGATACGTTAGGGTTACGATTTCCTATACTCAACTTTGCCGTTGGTGTTGATGGGAATCCACAACCTTGTTGCTTCCGCTATATTTTGGATCGAGGTAATAGTATTTACGTTACTTTATACATGTGATTTACCTCTGTTATAAATCCTTGAGTCCGTGTGTGTCAAAGATACCGATCCAGGGATGACACGAAAGCACAGAGACTTGATCCATTCGGGTCGGGTCGCTACATATACTTTACCTCGCCTCCATGTTTAGAGTCATTTATATTGTTGCAAGGATTGCCTTGTCTATAAAATATAGGGGGAGTGTTGATCCTAGTATGTGTGCCGTGCAGTCCAAAGCATATCTATAGAGTGCACACATCTAGGGGGAGCCTGTCTATATTTTATAGATGTTGGGTTTGCTTATGTTCATTTTTATCTCCTTATGTGCAAATCCCATATTTTCATTAATCCACCAAAAAGGGGGAGATTGTAAGGGCATATTTCTCCCTATGTGGTTTTGGTGATTGATGACAATGCATTTGCAGACTAATCATGTACATTGAGCATTTCAGATATCTCATGTCTAGGCACAAGACGATTCGGTGCCCCTCGGAGCCTAGTGAAGACGGCGTTTCTCTACGTTTCTTTTCGATGGATTTGAGTCATAGGAAAACCGTACTATTAAGAGGGGGTCCGCTTCGGAAAGGATAGGGTGGAATCAACACGTACATGTCTATTCCTTTGCACCACCTTTCCTTTGCTTCTTTGGAGCATCGTCCATTTATCCATGTCTTTGCAAAATGAAGGCCTCCAAGTGCTATAGTTCTGTGGCGTGCGGTAGTACTGCTCAAGGGAAGCGATAGTACATGATGTCTGATAGTACCGCCAGGAAGCGGTAGTACCGCTCCTCGGGAAGCCAGTACCGTGGCCTCTAACCCGAAATTTCTTGGCGTCTTGTGAGTAAGCGCGGAAGTATTTTTTACCTACGCGGTAGTACCGCTCCCAGTGTGCGATAGTACCGTTCCGGAATTTTGCACAGACCGAAACTCAGCGGAATTAGCCATGGATGTAATTTTATTAGTCTGTGCCTTCCCAGCCTAGTCGAACCCTGCCTTGCGGTAGTACCGCAAGGACGCGCGGTAGTACCGCTCAGGCTGTTCTACCGCTCGTTGTTTTTACACAACAGGGCCTCGCCTGGTCTCTGCCGCGGGAGCGGTAATACCGCAAGGCCTAGCGGTAGTACCGCGAGTCTATGCGATAGTACGGCAGGTTGCGGGCTGATGAAGTGGGTAACAGTTGGATCTTTTCCCACTTTATATAAAGGTGGTCTTCTTCCCCAAGTTGGCCACCTCTTCCCTCCCCAAGCTCCATTGTTGCTCAAAGCTCCATTTTCGCCCGATCTCTCTCCCTAGCCAATCAAACTTGTTAATTTTCTAGGGATTGGTTGAGAAGGCCCCGATCCACACTTCCACCATGAGAAATTTGATTCCCCCCCACTAATCCCTTGCGGATCTTGTTACTCTCGGGTGTTTGAGCACAATAGATGGTTTAGGTCACTGCGGAGCCATATTCCATTGTGGTGAAGCTTCGTGGTGTCGTTGGGAGCCTCCGATTAAGTTGTGGAGATTGCCCCAACCTTGTTTATAAAGGTTCGGTCACAGCCTCCAAGGACACCAATAGTGGAATCACGGCATCTCGCATCGTGTGATGTCATGAGGAGAATACGGTGGCCCTAGTGGCTTCTTGGGGAGCATTGTGCCTCCATACCACTCCAACGGAGACGTACTTCCTCTCAAAGGGAAGGAACTTCGGTAACACACCCTCGTCTCCACCGGCTCGACTCTTGGTTATCTCTCACCTTTACTTGTGCAAGATTTTATTGTGTTGTATCCTTTGCTTGCTTTTGTGCTTGTAGTTGTTGCATCATATAGGTTGCTCACTTAGTTGCATATCTAGACAACCTACTTTGATGCAAAGTTTAATTTAGTAAAGAAAATCTAAAAATTGTTAGTTGCCTATTCACCCCCCCCCCTCTAGTCAACTATATCGATCCTTTCAATGGTGATAAAAGTGTAATATGGATGGTAGAAATATATTTTTATAATCTGAATAAATAAAAACAACAAGGTAACAAATAGTAAACGGGCACAAAAACGGTATTGCAATGCTTGAAAATGAGGCCTAGGGTCCGTACTTTCGCTAGTGCAATCTCTCAATAGTACTAATATAATTGGACCATATAACCATCCCTCAAAGTGCGATGAAGAATCACTCCAAAGTTCCTATCTAGCGGAGAACATAATGATAAATTGTTTGTGGGGTACGAAAACAAGTCAAAGCTATTCTTTCCATTCGATCTATTCAAGAGTTCATACTAAAATAAAACAAAGCTATTCTTTCCGTTCGATCTATCCTAGAGTTCGTACTAAAATAACACCAAAGCAAATTCATATTCATAATACTCAATCCAACACAAAGAATTTCAAAGAGTGCCCCAAGATTTCTACTGGAGAAATAAAGACAAGAACATGCATCAACCCCTATGCATATATTACCCCAATGTCACCTCGGGAATCCGCGAGTTGAGTACCAAAACATATATCAGGTGAATCAATACGATACCCCATTTTCACCACGAGTATTCAATTGCAAGACATATATCAAGTGTACTCAAATCCATAAAAGTATTCAATCCGATAACAACGAAATCTCAAAGGGAAAACTCAATTCATCACAACAAGATAGAGAGGGGAAAACACCATATGATCCGACTATATTAACAAAGCCTGCGATACATCAAGATCGTGACATCTCAAGAACACGAGAGCGAGAGATTAAACACATAGCTACTGGTACAAACCCTCAGCCCCGAGGGTGGACTACTCCCTCCTCATCGTGGTGGCCGCCGGGATGATGAAGATGGCCACCGGTGATGATTTCCCCCTCCGGCAGGGTGCCGAAACGTGGTCTAGATTGGTTCTCGTTGCTACAGAGCCTTGTGGCGGCGGAACTTATGATCTAGGGCTACCCCGAAGGGTTTTGGAATATTTGGGAATTTATAGGGTGAAGAGGGGGCGCGGGAGGCCACCGAGGTGGGCACAACCCACCTGGGCGCGCTTGGCCCCCTAGGCGCTCCCTGGTGGGTTGTGCCCCCCTCGGGGCACCCCCCAGGTGCTGCTCTGGCCCATTGGGAGTCTTCTAGTCCACAAAAAGTTTCGCGGTGTTTGGACTCCGTTTGGTATTGATTTCATGCGATGTAAAAAACATGCAAAAAAACAGCAACTGGCACTTGGCACTATGTCAATAGGTTAGTACCAAAAAATATATAAAATGATTATAAAACATCCAAGGATGATAATATAACAACATGGAACTATCAAAAATTATAGGTACGTTGGAGACGTATCGGAGCATCACAAAGCCACAACTGTTCTTGGCAAAAGGAATGACTCAAAAACTTAAGTTTAGTTTTCTGCAGAAAGCATTTCGGAGCTACCGATATGACAAACTCCGAGACACCGAAGCAACTTTAGAGTCTAAAAATGTGTGATCGGTCAGACCGAGACACAATTCGGTGACTCCGAGATGCTAGGGTTTCACTGAGAAAGTAAAATCGGTCACACCAATTTGTACACTTCGGTCAGACCAAGTAGTACATGTGCAATGGCCTGGCCAAATTGGTGAGACCGGATATTTCAGATCAGTCGGTCCGAGATGAGTTCGGCGCAAACCTAACCCTAAGTTTTTGGATCAAAACTAATCTAGAGGAAGTTTTAATTGGATAGAACTATTTCAATCGTGGCAAGAATCATGGCATTGTCTTTGTGCTAAGAATCAAAGTGTAGAAAGAACAAAGGGTTGAGTTCATACCTTAACTTGGTGATGAACTCACTACGGTGACAACGGCAGTGAAGATTTCCGTTGACGGCGGCGAACACCAGCGGCAGGAGGTCATGGGCGACGACGAGACGATCCGGAGACCTCGAGTCGGCGGAGCTGGACAGGCGCGGGCAAAGGGTTTGGAGAAATTTCCAAATTTTCAGCCTGGGTATATATATCCAGACACTGTCGGTGTGACCGAGTGGAATAACTCGGTGGCACCGAGATGCAGAATCGCAAGCGGTTGCTGCAACTCGGTGTGACCGAAGGGTTCAAATCGGTTGCACTGAGATTAAAACTTAGATCGACTTAATGAACTCGGTATGACCGAATGGGATGGATCGGTCAGACCGAAATGCACTAAGAAGTTTTAGACATTAAGCCCTTGACGGATCGGTGACTCCGAGTGCTACTCACCCGGAGGGTCCGAATTCGACTTGTTCAAACTTTGTGATATAGCATGAATAGAGTTTGAGACGAGAAAAAGCATAGATAGCTAGAGGGAGTTCTTAGGCATTCTTGTCCATCCATTTGGCAAAAATAAAATCCAAACAATCAAAACAACAAATGGTTGTCCTCGAATGAAAAAATATATGCATCCAACATGCTCATACAATAAGATAGCAAATGAAATATGTGGCAAAGCATGCACAAACACTCTAGCGTCTATCAAGCAATTGGCGATGACTAGGTCATCTACCTATGAGTATATTCACTTAGGATTCAAATGAGAACATTTCATCATAGGTCATACTCATCGTTTAAGCACAAGTGGGGTTACCACTTATACATAAAGCATTGTTGTGTTCACACCATTAGAGTTGCTTTAGCTCAATTCTTAGAGTAAAGCTCCCCTATATGTGATATCCCCCCTAAGAGGGATGAACTAATTACCTTGGGTTTTGTCAATGATGACTTCATGTAGGTGTTGAAGATGTAGATGCTCAAAGTTGATGTAGATCATTTGGAGCAATCCATTGGAGTGAGTTGCACTTTCAATACCTACATGCGTTAGTCCCACAAGGAACACACAAGGATATCCATAGACATAGAGTGAAATTAACATATGATGTTTTCCATGAAAGCATTAGATTACCTTGTCCCTTGTCTTGCCAATTGGAGGGTTTGTGACTCCTTGAACTAGTGCAAGATGTGGAAGTTAATTGCACTTGTCCTTGCCAAAAGAGTATGAGTGAAGTATGTTGGTGGAGTCACCCTCAAGAACTCTCTAGTTCTTATTCTTTGGGATCCACATCATCTTGATGGGAATCCTTAGAGTTGTAGTCGTACTTGATGAAGTAGAACTTGATGTAGTCTTGGGAACCCACTTGACCAAGGCCTTAGGAGCTTCTTCAAATGCATCAATCTCCTCTTGAAGCTTGTCCTTGCCTTTTAGCTTGTGGTCTTGTGGTGGAAGATCGTATTGAGCTTGTGTTCCTTTCAAAGAAGTGGGATCATACTTCTCTTGTTGAGAAACAAACTTCGTCTTGGGGTATTGATCTTCTTCCCACTCAACTCCAATGGCACTGAACTTGCATTCAAAACCAACACCTTGATTCTTCCAGTGCCTTCCTTGCTTGCGTACGAATTCCTCAAATTGCTTACTTCCGGCAAGGCTCTTGTAAACACCTTTATCTATAATTCCCTTCAATAAGCTATTTTCTTGATCAAGTGTAACTTGGCTAAGAGAATCATTAGTGGAATCAAGAGAACTACTAGAAGCAACAACATTGGATTTAACATGATTATTGTTACTACTAGAAGAAGAATCTTTCTTGCTCTTGTTGCTAGATTTTACTTGTGGCATGTAAGTAGACAAGAGTAAATGCTTGGCAATGTAAGAAAAACTTTTCTTACGAAGATCATCATTGATTTCTTTTAAGAACTCATGCTCTTGCTCTAGATTGAGCTTTTCAAATCGTAGCTTCTCATGAGTCTTTAAAAGCTCTCAATGATCCTCTAAGGTAGTTTCATGAGCTAACTTAAGAGTGTTTAGTTCTTCATTTAGACACTCAATCTCCTTCTTATCATCGTCATTCGGTTTATCTTGATAACATGATTAATAGCAATTTCATCATAGTTTTCATCACTAGAGTTGTGAATAAGTAAATCATCATCACCTAGCAAATCATCTTCATCACTATTGAAATCAACATACTTGGGGTGTGATACCTTGGGGCCTTTAGCCATGAAGCATCTTCCAATCCCTTCATTTGGTGAATCAAATATGTCGTAGGAGTTGGATGACACAAGTGCAAGACCAGCAACACCTTCATCTTTAGAATATTCGGAGTCGGAGTGATAACTTTTCTCGGAGTAGTTGCTGGAGTCGGAACCGGATACCCATTCACCAATATGAGCTTGATGTCTCCGTCTTGTGTAGCTCCTGGATGACTTGTCCTTCATTTCCAAATCCTTGCTTCTGTGAGACGGTCTTCGTTCATAACGATCATCTCTACTCCTTCTTTCTCTTGGTGGTTATTCTTCTCTTTTGCTTCTCCTTTTAGGTGAGTCTTCTCTTCTCCCGCAGGGAGCCGTACACTCACTAGAGTAGTGTCCGGGTCTTCCACAATTGTAGAAATTGCGATCACGACTAGAATATCTTTTGTCATTGTAGGACATTGACTTGTGACTTCTTTCTTTGCTTTCTACTCTTGTAGAACTTGTTGAAGTTCTTCACCATTAGGCTCAATTCTTCATTGAAGACTTGTTTCTCATTTCATGATGTAGGAGCATCACATGAAGCTTTGTAAGCACCACTAGACTTGTTGTGAAGCTCTTCTATATCCTTGAGTGACATCTCATGAGCAACAATTCTACCAATGACTTCCTTGTCTTGAGATCTTTGTAATTGGACATCATTTGGATCAAAGTGCACACGGTATCATACTTTCCATCCAAGGCTCTTAGGATCTTCTTGATGATGAATCTGTCGGTCATCTCTTCACTTCCTAAGGCGGCGATCTCATCTGTGATGAGAGCAAGCCTAGAGTACATTTCAGCGACACCTTCACCATCCTTCAGTTTGAACTTGTCAAGTTGACTTTGAAGCACATCCAATTTGGATTCCTTGACGGACTCGGTACCTTAGTGCATATCAATCAAAGTATCTCAAATTTCCTTTGCATTCTCTAGGCGGCTAATTTTGTTGAATTCTTCGGGGCACAATCCGTTGAAGAGGATATCGCAAGCTTGAGCATTGTACTTCAACATCTTCAATTCTTCCGTGGTTGCTTCATGATTCGGTTCTCTTCCATCGAAAAATTCACCTCGCATGCCAATACACACAATAGCCAAAACGGTGGGGTTATGTCCAAGAATATGCATTTTCATTTTATGTTTCCAACTAGCAAAATTTGTACCATCAAAGTAAGGACCTCTACGGAGGTAATTTCCCTCGCTAGACGCCATACTCTCCTAGGTTGTGAAACCAAGGCTATGATCACCAAGGCTATGGAAATCAAGGCAAATGGAGACCAAAGCTCTGATACCACTTGTAGGATCGAATGTAGGTCTAGAGGGGTGTGATTAGACTATTTGACCAAATAAAATTCTAGACTTCTCCCAATTTTAAGTCTTGGTAGATTTCAACAACTTATGATACGTCAAGCAATCAACCTACACATGCAATTCTAAGAGTATAGCAGCAGAATGTAAATCATTGCATATGAAGGTAAAGGGAGGGGTTTGGAAAGGCAAACACAATGTAGACACGGAGATTTTTGGTGTGGTTCCAATAGGTGGTGCTATCGTACATCCACGTTGATGGAGACTTCAACCCACGAAGGGTAATGGTTGCGCGAGTCCACGGAGGGCTCCACCCACGAAGGGTCCACGAAGAAGCAACCTTGTCTATCCCACCATGGCCATCGCCCACGAAGGACTTGCCTCACTTGGGTAGATCTTCACGAAGTAGGCGATCTCCTTGCCCTTACATACTCATTGGTTCAACTCCACAATCTTGACGGAGGCTCCCAAGTGACACCTAACCAATCTAGGCGACACCGCTCTCCAAAAGGTAATAGATGGTGTGCTGACGATGAACTCCTTGCTCTTGTGCTTCAAATGATAGTCTCCCCAACACTCAACTCTCTCTCACAGATTTGGCTATGGTGGAAAGATGATTTGAGTGGAAAGCAACTTGGGGAAGGCTAGAGATCAAGATTCTTGTGGTTGGATTGGAATGTCTTGGTCTCAACACATGAGTAGGTGGTTCTCTCTCAGAAAATGAGTAATGGAAGTGTATGCACGTTCTGATGGCTCTCTCACAAATGGAGAAGGGGGTGGAGGGGTATGTATAGCCTCCACACAAAATCTAACCGTTACACACAAATGAGCCAACTCGGTCAGACCAAATAGGTAAACTCGGTGAGACCGATTCAGTTCAAAATGTGAACGTTAGTTTTTTCGGTGGGACCGACATGATCAACTCGGTGAGACCGATGCGCTAGGGTTAGGGCAAAACCTTATCTCGATTTGACCGATTATGTGAACTCGGTGAGACCAATTTCAGTAATAAGCTAACAGAGAGTTGGTCAGGCAAACTTGGTGGGACCGATCGCTCCTTTCGGTGATACTGAAACGTTTCGAAAGAGAAACAAAGAGTTTGCACTGCGAACTCGGTGGGACCGATCGCTCATTTCGGTGAGACCAAAATGTTATGAAGGGAAATAGAGAGTTTGCAATCCCATCTCGGTCAGACCGAGTCCCTGTCGATGAGACTGAACTGATTAGGGTTTCTGGCTATGGCAATGTTAAGTGAAATCGGTGGCGCCAGATGAATCAAATCGGTGGGGCCTAGTTTGACTTTAGGTTTAGGACATATTTGGATTTGAGAAAATGGTTGAGGATTTTGGAGCATATCACTAAGCATTTTGAGCAAGTAGATCATTAAGAAACACCTCATCCCCTTTTAATAGTATTGGCTTTCCTATGGACTCAATGTGATCTCAGATCACTAAAATAGAAATGAAGAGTCTTGAGCTTTTGCCAATATTTGTCCTTAGCATTTTGAGGGGTCCACATCTCTAGTCCATGCCATACCAATTGATAACCCACAAGTGTAGGGGGATCGCAACAGCTTTCGAGGGTAGAGTATTCAACCCAAATTTATTGATTCGACACAAGGGGAGCCAAAGAATATTCTCAAGTATTAGCAACTGAGTTGTCAATTCAGCCACACCTGGATAACTTAATATCTGCAGCAAGGTATTTAGTAGCAAAGTAATATGATAGTAGTGGTAACGGTAACAAAAGAGTAACGAAAGCAAAAGTAATATTTTTGGTGTTTTGTAATGATTGTAACAATAGCAACGGGAAAGTAAATAAGCGTAAACCAGTATATGGAAAGCTCGTAGGCTTGGATTGGTGATGGATAATTATGTCGGATGCGGTTCATCATGTAACAGTCATAACATAGGGTGACATAGAACTAGCTCCAATTCATCAATATAATGTAGGCATGTATTCCGAATATAGTCATACGTGCTTATGGAAAAGAACTTGCATGACATCTTTTGTCCTACCCTCCCATGGCAGCGGGGTCCTAATGGAAACTAAGGGATCTTAAGGCCTCCTTTTAATAGAGAACCAGAACAAAGCATTAGCACATAGTGAATACATGAACTCCTCAAACTATGGTCATCACCGGGAGTGGTCCCGATGGGGTTGCCGGATCATAACACATAGTAGGTGACTATAGACTTGCAAGATAGGATCAAGAACACACATATATTCATGAAAACATAATAGGTTCAGATCTGAAATCATGGCACTCGGGCCCTAGTGACAAGCATTAAGCATAGCAAAGTCATAGCAACATCAATCTCGAGAACATAGTGGATAGTAGTGATCAATCCCTATCATAACTAAATTGATTACATGATAGATCTCATCCAACCCATCACCGTCCAGCAAGCCTACGATGGAATTACTCACGCACGGCGGTGAGCATCATGAAATTGGTGATGGAGGATGGTTGATGATGACGACGCCTACGAATCACCCTCTCCGGAGCCCCGAACAGACTCCAGATCAGCCCTCCCGAGAGGTTTTAGGGCTTGGCGGCGGATCCGTATCGTAAAACGCGATGATTTCTTCTCCTTGATTTTTTTCTCCCCAAAAGCAAATATATAGAGTTGGAGTTGGCATCGGAGCAGCCTCAGGGGGCCCACGAGGTAGGGGGGCGCGCCCTAGGGGGGGCGCCCCCCACCCTCGTGGACAGGGTGTGGGCCCCCTGGTCTTCATCTTTGGCGAGGATTTTTTATTACTTTTAACTAGACGATCCGTGGAGTTTCAGGTCATTCCGAGAACTTTGTTTCTGCACATAAATAACACCATTCAAATCATGCAATTTAGAGTCCAAAACAAGGGCAAAAGTGTTTGGAAAAGTAGATACGACGGAGACGTATCAACTCCCCCAAGCTTAAACCTTTGCTTGTCCTCAAGCAATTCAGTTGATAAACTGAAAGTGATAAAGAAAAAACTTTTACAAACTCTGTTTGCTCTTGTTGTTGTAAATATGTAAGGCCAGCATTCAAGTTTTCAGCAAAGATCATGACTAACCACATTTGCAATAATTTTCAGGTCTCATGTTTACTCATATCAATAGCATAGTCAACTAGCGAGCCATAATAATAAATCTCGGATGACAACACTTTCTCAAAAAAATCATAATATGATATAACAAGATGGTATCTCGCTAGCCCTTTCTGAGACCGCAAAACATAAATGCAGAGCACCTTTAAAGATCAAGGACAGACTAGACATTGTAATTCATGGTAAAAGAGATCCAGTCATAGTCATACCCATTATAAATTAATAGTAATGGATGCAGATAACTGCTGCGCTTTCCAGCTAGTGCTTTTTAATAAGAGGGTGATGACTCAACATAAAAGTAAATAGATAGGCCCTTCGTAGAGGGAAGCAGGGATTTGTAGAGGTGTCAGAGCTCGGTTTCGAAATAGAGATAAATACTATTTTGAGCGGCATACTTTCATTGTCAACATAACAACTAAGAGATGGCGATATCTTCCATGCTACACACATTATAGGCGGTTCCCAAACCTTAATGGTATAGTTTATTCTCCCCCTCCACCAACAAGCATCAATCCATGACTTTCTCGAAACAACGAGTGTCTCCAACTAGCAACAGTCCCAGGGGGAGTTTTGTTTGCAATTATTTTGATTTAGTTTGCATAAAGCATGGGACTGGGCATCCCGGAGACCAGCCATTTTCTCGTGAATGAGGAGCGGAGTCCACTCCTCATGAGAATAACCCGCCTAACATGGAAGATAAGGGCAGCCCTAGTTGATACATGAGCTACTCGAGCATACAAAACATAATGTTTATTTGAAGGTTTAGAGTTTGGCACATACAAATTTACTTGGAACGGCAGGTAGATACCGCATATAGGAAGGTATGGTGGACTCATATGGAATAACTATGGGGTTTAAGGGATTGGATGCACAAGCAGTATTCCCGCTTAGTACAAGTGAAGGCTAGCAAAAGGCGGGAAGCGACCAACTAGAGAGCGACAACAGCCATGAACATGCATTAAAATTAATAAAAATTGGATGCAAGCATGAGTAGGATATAATCCACCATGAACATAAATATCGTGAAGGCTACGTTGATTTGTTTCAACTACATGTGTGAACGTGTGCCAAGTCAAGTCACTTAAATCATTCAAAGGAGGATACCACCCCACTATACCACATCACAACCATTTTAATAGCATGTTGGCATGCAAGGTAAATCATTATAACTCATAGCTAATCAAGCATGGCACGAGAAACTATGATCTCTAATTGTCATTGCAAACATGTTTATTCATAACAAGCTGAATCAATAACGATGAACTCAATATATTTACAAAAACAAGAGAGGTCGAGTTCATACCAGTTTTTCTCATCTCAGTCAGTCCATCATATATCATCATAATTGCCTTTCACTTGCACGACCGAACGATGTGAATGATAATAAGAGTGCACGTGCATTGGACTAAGTTGGAATCTGCGAGCATTCAATAAACAAGAGAAGACAAGGCAATATGGGCTCTTGGTTAAATCAACAATAATGCATATAAGAGCCACTTCAACAATTTAATTATGGTCTTCTCCTATCGACCCCCAAAGAAAAGAAAAGAAATAAAAACTTATTTACACGGGAAAGCTCCCAACAAGCAAAAAGAAGAACAGGAAATATTTTTGGGTTTTCTTTTGAATTATTACTACTACAACAAGAAAAGTAAACTACTACTAATTTTTTTGTTTTTCTTAAGGTTTAACAAACACACAAGAAGAAAGCAGGAAAAAGAAAATAAACTAGCATGGATATTACAGTGTAAGAGTATGAGCACCGACATCTTGCAACGAGTGTGTGTAACATAATTGTAATGTCGGTGGGAAATACATACTCCCCCAAGCTTAGGCTTTTGGCCTAAGTTGGTTCATTGCCAGGGATGGCCTGGCGGATACCCGTAGTTGTAGCTGGGGTCGTACTGCGATGCAGCGGCTATCGCCTCCTGAGCTGCAGCGTGGCGTCGGGCTGCCTCCGCTCTCCTCTCGTACTCATCTGCCTTCTCTCTGGTAATAATATATCTTCATTTTTCCTAATAATCAAAGAAGGCAGGAGCAGGGAGAGTAATACGGACAACATGTCGTTTGTCAAAGAGTAGTCGATACAGGAGAGGCGATTCATTCCTCTCGACAAACTGGTGAGAGACCATAGAATTAAAATCCAAATAAGTAGGAGGCAACTCCATATAATCCTCATGAACGTCTACCTCAAGAAAATTAGCTAAGCGGGTTGCATAAATTCCTCCAAAGAAATCTCCATTATATCTATTATGATGCAACCTACGTGCAATAATGGCTCCCAAATGATAAGATTGGTCTCCCTAACACGGACTCCTAAGAATACCGAGGTCGAGGCACACACATATGACATGCTTCATCCTTACGATTATGCACCTACCTATGAAGAGAGAAAAATAATGTATAGCAGGGAAGTGAATGCTCCCTATGGTAGCTTGTGCTATATCTCTAGATTCCCCTACAGTTATACCAGCAAGAAAGTCTCTAAATTTAGATTTACGGGGATCACTAGCACTACCCCATTGTGGAAGTTTGCAAGCAGAAGTAAAATCCTCTAAATCCATGGTATAAGATTTGTCATAAAGATCAAACATGACAGTTGGAGAATTACGTGAAGATGAAAATTCAAACCTCCTCACAAATAAACTAGTGAGTTGATGGTACTGGGGGCATTTGTCTGCCTCAAAGCTCACAAGATCGGCGTTACGCAATGTAGCGACCCGACCCGAAATCGGTCAAGTCTCTGTGTAGCTGTACCATCCCAAGATCATGCTGGCACACACAGTACATTGATGCAAAGATTCAAAGTTCAATCACACCTGAATTTATTACGATTCTCATATCGAGTATTTATTACAAGATAATAAATTCGGCGAAGGCCAACTCATGAGAAATAAACTAAATAAAGCTACGGGCGTGAGCGAATAGCGAGTCCATCCGACTCCATAGGGCAATCGCCAAGCGTGGATCGTAGCCTCACTCCTGATCAGAAAACTCCTCTGCAACATAAGACGTTGCAACCGTGTAGGTCAGCATTTTGAATATGCCACAAGTCATGAAGAGAGAACAACAATAAAAATTACTAACACTATATGCAATTTGGCTATGGGGCTCTAAGTTTCATTGTTTTGCGAAAAAGCCAATTTTTCCCTACAACAAGGACTTGTTTGCAAATACTACAAAATGTTGGTAGTTATTGAGATGGTTCCGCCAACCAATGTCTCATTCCCAATTATTAAATAACCCCCTCAATTAATTTATTAAGTTCGATTGTTGAGATATCCGAAATACTCCAAGTTCCAAAGGCTCAAATTGTCCGTAATCGGGACACGGCTAATCGATTAGATCTTCACTCTCTTCGTGACTGGGTGAAGCTTTCCGCAAGATGTCATGGCGCTTCTCCATGCATCCCGGCCATCCGCTGGTTTCTCCAGGGTGCCCGTCAACCGTCCTCCACCCAGTAGTGAATTTGAAGTCCATCTTGAGCTTGAAGTCATGGGGTTGTCATCATCTTGACTCTCACATCTCCCTTATGAACCACTCAACCAACCCCGTCTACTAGCATAGCAAAATAAACTACATCGTCCCGGGCAATGGTAACAAGGGGAATTGGGTTCATCCTACCTCATGATACTACTCAAGAACATAACTTAAAATTATCCTATTGCATTCATGGTGGGGAGGCATAATTCTAATGCAACAAAATCATAGGTATTGTAAAACATGATCAAATGACTTGCCTGGCTGACGGTCTTCGAAAGCTAGCGACTCGTAATAGAAGGCTTCGCACTCCGGAAATTCTATTGAAGCAAACAATAATCATATAAGCATACAAACATACAATCACTTAACATAACAGCATGTTAACATAAAACACACAAAACAATCGAACCAAAAACCAAAGAAAACTCGAAGAAATCCAAGCGAACAACTAACAAGAAAATAAAATAAACTTTTTCTTTTCTGTAAATAAAAGTTCACGTTCTAAAACTACAGAAACTAATCTAAAATAAATTATAACAGAGGTAATTTTTTTTTTAAAAAAATACCTAGAACAGCAGAAAACAGCAGCAAGCTAAATAAACTAGAAAAGCTTGTTTTCGCATAAAAACACTTTTTAATAAAGACTATAAATACCCAAATAAATTCCTACTGCTAGGCAAAGTCAAAACAAGGCAGTGACAAAAAGAATCACTAAAATAAAATAAACCTAACTCAATTTATAGCAGAAATACTAATCTGATTAAAACTAATATAAAACCACTTTTTAAAACCTAAACATGGCCGAAGCTATTTTCTACAGAAACTATAGGAAATTTGCAAACTAACAAAAAAAGAATCAACTAAAAATATTAAGTAACCTAAGAGATACGGATTTTACAAAACTGGAACTATTCTATTGAAAACAGAAACGAAAAAAATAAAATTCAACAAAAACTAACGCAGCTTAACGGGCGAACAAAGGAGCGCTCTAAAACTAAACAGCGCATGAGCACTTAATAGACCAATACGTCCACGGGCTAACAGAAATAAACCAATCGGGCCGGTCTAACTGAACCAGGAACTAAAACGGAATAAAACCAACTAAAACCGATCTAATCTAAATAAAACCTAACCCTTCGCTAGTCTAATCTAAGCCGTGCATTGCAGATCGAATGGTGGAGGGGGGTCCGGTGGCTTACAGCGACGACATGGACGACGGCGGCTCGGGCGACGGTGGCGGGGTGCTCCGGTGGTCCTGGGCGGCGGCGGAGACGTCAGGCGGGTGCGGCGGCTCGAGGGGAGGTCGGGGGTGGAGTCGTTGGAGCTCGGGGATGACGGATGTCGGTGTACTAGAGTAGGGGTACCCTAGTATCCCGAACTTGTGCATGGGCAGTTGCAGCCCTCCGCGGCAAGGCTTACCGGGTGACCGCCAAGGTCCTCCGTGGTTCCTGTGGAGCAATTCAAGAACAAAGTATTTAAGCCAAGGAGAAAAGGCCCCAGCAAGAGGAGCTTGCCGGGAAGGCCACCCAAGGAACCTAGGAGACAAGGCCCCGGCAAGAGGAGCTTGTCGGGAAGGCCCGGTGAGCGACAAGCTTCCGGACGCGACAAGACAACAACCGCGGCAAGGCACTTGCCGCGGCAGACCGCCACTCTGCACTTGCGCTCCAGCACATCCACTAATGTGTCGCCCTGGGACCTTTCCAGGCGCGCGTGGCAAGAGGCCGTGCGGCCAGCGAAGCGCGGTGGCAAGCGGCGCGTGGCAAGATTGCCATCGTGGCAAGCGGTAGCGCCCCTGACGGTCCCTGTTTGCCTTTGTTAGAGGCGGCGTGAGCGGGCATTTAATGCCTTTGTCCCCTGCCGTCGTGGTTAGGTATGAAACAACGTACCTTTGTACAAGTAGCTGTACCAACCACTCCTTTTCCATTTTTACCCTTGTCTACGTTGCCACCGCCGGAGACCCCTTGAGCATATAAAAGGAGGCCCATGCGCAACATAGGGGGGGGGGGGTTCGAAAGGTTCGAAGCCAGACACGCTCGGTCTCGTTAGCAGCGTGTGTGTACTGTAGCACTCAAGCGCTCCTGAGCAAGAACTCAATACACTCAGACATGCAACAGTAGGAGTATTATCTCACCGGAGAGCTCCGAAGCTGGGTAAAATCGCTCGTGTGCTTCGCCTTGATCTGCTCTTCGATGCGACCTCCGCCCCCGCCGAACCGAAAGGGGCTCGGTCCGCCGCCCCATAGGTGTTCGTGGGTCGAATCAACCTCCCGACATCTTTGGCGCGCCCGTAGGGGAGCGTCGAGATTGTGTGAACCTGATCCGGCGTCCACACGAGCTAGATCTTCATCATGTTCATCGACATGCCACCGAAGAAGAAGGCTTCGGCGACAGAGGTTCCGTCCGCGTCGAACCCACCACCACCGGAGCAAACGGGTGGTGGGGTAGACGCCGGCGGAAGAATGGACGTCGACGGGGGAGTCCACGGTGCTGCCAAGTCCAAGGACAAGGCTGCGCAGACCTCGGCGTTCGTGCATGCACCGCGCCCGTCTCAGGAGGCGCGGGACCGACAGCGTCATGGTGTTCACAACGCCATACGCTCGTTGGACCAAGATCGAGCTGGTGGATCTCGGGATGCTCAAGACCAGCATGCACGCCGACATCTTTGGCGCGGCGAAAGGCACGCGATCGCTGGGCGGGATATCGCTCCTTCTAACATAGTTAGAAGTCCGAGCATATCCGCTCCTCGCGCCGCCGCCGCCATCGCCATCCACCACTCCAGCATAAGCTTTGGCGAGAGCTCAACTGCTCCTGGATTACCCTCCAACAGCCGACAAGGTCGATGAATGGAGGGCCACCATTCAGAGTCTCATTGGCTTTGCCAACGGCGACGCTCCGCGGCAGCCGAGTGCATTGCTGCCGCGGCAAGACTGCCAAACACGAGTCGGTGGCGACGAAACCGGTGGGGGTGCAACCACCATGCACTCTCCGCCCCGAAGGCCAAGATCGCCGACTCGCCGGATCCACCTCGACAGCGACTCCACCGCATCATCGGATCCACGAGCTCGTCGCGATCAGCGCCAAGTTCTTCCTTAACGAGCAGCAAGAAGACGCTCGAACTTCGCATCGAGCGCCAAGAGAAGCGCGGCGTCAATCCGACAAGCCGGCTGGGCCCTTTGTCGACATGCATGCGCCCGAAGAACGAGGCGACTTGCGTCTGTGATAGGTTGCCCTGCGTTCACTCGTGAGCTGCGGCAAGTCGATGGCCCAAAGAAGAAGAATTTCAAGCCGACGTGCAGAGAAGTACGACGGCAAGACGCATCCGTCGGAGTTCCTCGGCATCTACACCATCGTGGTGCAAGCTGCGGGGCGAGACGACAAGATCCTTGCCAACTACTTCCCGGCGGTGCTCAAGCCCAATGTCGATCTGGCTCATGCACTTGCGGACAACTCCATATCCTCTTGGGCAGATCTATGCCATCAGTTTGTCGGCGCCTTACAGCGGCCACAAGCCCCATGGCCAAGAAAGCGACCTTCATCGCTTTCGCCCGGAAGGAGGGAGAGCCCTGCGCAAGTACATTCGGAGATTCAGCCACAGACAAAGACAACATCCCAGATGTCCACCACGCGGTAATCAGCGCATTCCATCGAGCGTGTGAAACCGCGGGATGCGGGAGGAGATGGCGATGTGCAAGATCGTAGACGTCGATGAGCTATATGCCACGCCAACAAGTGTGCACGTCTTTGAGGAAGGGAGGAGACTCCCGGAGAGAATACTGAAGCAGGAGGATCTGATAGTGAGGAGACCGCCCCGGCAAAGAAAAACCGGCGGCAGAACAACAGGAAGAAAAAAGGCAAAGATGTGCTAGTTGTTGAGCAGTCCGGCAATGGAGGTGGCGTCAAGAAAGCCAAAGCTGGTAGCTCCGGCAAGGAGGTTGCCGCTGGCACCAACTGCCAGGCTATGGCGGTCGCCGACAAGCAGGACGGCTCCAACAAACAGTACTGCAAGATCCACCGCACCAAGGGCCATGACCTCCAGAGCTGCAAAAGGGTCGAGCAGCAGAAAGCTGAATACGAACGACGTGACAAGGAGAAGGCCCAGGAAGGTGCTGGAGGAGCTAGCAAGAAACGTCCCGACCGAGGAGGACGCCGCGGCAAGGCCAAGCAGCGGCAAGGAGACAGACCTCCCCGCGGCCGCGACAAGGATGAAGACGACGACGATGATGAAGACATGGATGATGACGAGACCGATGAGCAGGAGTTCCAGAAAGCCGCAGAGGTCACGTGCGTTGGCGGTGCTTCTGCATGCTTCACACCGCCCGGCTCAAGCGATGGATGCGGAAAGTCAATGCGGCAGAACCATCCGTCGAGTCACGCGAGCCTCTGAAATGGTCCAAAGACGCCTATCATCTTTGATATTGAGGACCACCGATCGCAGAATCTGCGGTCGGTGCTTGCCGATGTTGGTTTCACCAACTATCCGCAATCTCAAGGTCACTAAGATGCTAGTTGACGGCGGGCCGGCTTGAACCTGATCTCCTCCGCGGTGCTCCGAAACTACAGATCCACGATGGCGAGCTCGAAGAGACCGGCACATTCCAAGGAATCAATCCGGGAAGGAGCAAGCGAAGGGAAAGATCACGTTGCCGGTGACATTTGGCGTGAAGTTGAACTTCGGATCGAGAGGGTCACTTTTGGCGTTCTTGACTTTCCATTGCCTTACAATGGGATACTTGGCCGTCAAAGACTCGCCAAATTCATGGCAACCTCTCACTATGCATACAACATGCTGAAGATGCCAGGCCCGATAAGTGTCATCTCGTCCTGGCGACAAGAAGGATGCTCTTATCTGTGCCGACAAGATCTACCGGGAAGCGGCTGCGGCAGATTGCAAACCACTTGCCAGAAGCTCCCGGGCGAAGAAGAAGACCAAGTCCGGCAAGAGCTCGATGCCCACTCCGGAAGCGCACCTCTTGGAGTGCTGCGCTACCGTCGAGGACGCACCATCGAGCTCCACCGCAAGTGTAAGAAGACGATGGCAGCTCCACCAGAGACCAAGAAGGTGTCCGCCAAGGAGGACGGCCTGGTGGTACCTTCACCATCGGTGCCACTCTCGACCCTAAATAGGAAGGCGCTGCTGTTTTCCTGCGGTAACGTCGGCGTGTTTGCGTGGCAGCCGTCGACATCCCGGTGTTCCCGTGAAAGTAATCGAGCACCATCTTGCCGTTTGCCCTCATGCGCGCCCGTCAAGCGAAAGTCGAAGCAAGCAGTGGAGCGCCAAGAATTCATCGCAGAAGAAATCAAGAAATTGGAAGCAGCAGGCCTTGTCAGAGGAGTGCTCCATCCTACGTGGTTGGCCAATCCTGTAGTTGTGCGCAAGGCAAACGGGAAATGGAGGCTTTGTATCGACTTTACCGATGTCAATAAAGCTTGTCCCAAAGACCCATTTCCCTTGCCGCGCATCGACTGATTGTTGACTCCATGGCGGATGTGATTTGCTTTCATTTCTGGATGCATACTCGAGGATATCATCATATCTTCATGGCGTAAGAGGATGAGGAGAAGACCGCATTCATCACCCCATGTGGCACATCTTTGTTTCGTGCGGTTGCCTTTGATTAAAGAATGCTGGTTCAACATTTGCAAGAGTAGTCCATGACGCTTTTGAGCCGCAAATGCATAGAAATGTGGAAGCCTACATGGATGACATAGTGGTCAAAAGCAAGGACAAGGCGACTCTGATTCAAGATTTGGACGAAACCTTTGCAAATCTGCGCAAGATCAACCTCAAGCTCAACCCTAAGAAGTGTGTGTTTGGAGTCCCTTCCGGCAAGCTTCTCGGGTTCTTCGTGTCTCAGCGGGGAATTGAAGCCAATCCCGACAAGATCAAGTCAATTGAGAAGATTGAAGCACCGAAGCGCGTCAAGGATGTACGAAGACTTGCGGTTGCGTAGCTGCTCTCGGCGAGGTTTATCTCTAGGTCTGCTGAGCGCATACGCAATTTTCAAAATTTTGAAAAAGGCGGGTCCGATGAAATGGACTCGAAGCGGAGGCTACCGCAGGACTTGAAGCGATACCTGTCCTCCACTCCAACACTTGTCGCACCTAAGCCACAAGAGAAGTTCTTTGCTATATATAGCGGCAACCAATCAAGTGGTTAGTGCTGCGTTAGTAGCGGAGAGGGAGGCAGATGATGAGCTAGCAACCATGGCAGATGCATCCAGCGATGAGCAGGGGGCTTCACCGGCAAGCTCTGGTCCCGACAAGGATGGATCTGCGCAGACGCATGAAAAGATGCAGAAAAGAATGGTGCAGCGCCCAGTTTACTTTGTCAATTCCCTGCAGGGGGCTAGGTCAAGGTACTACGGTGTGCGAATTGCTTTTCGGCCTCCTCATGGCCTCGAGAAAGCTGCGCCATTACTTCCGTGCACATGAGATCACGATCGTCACTCGTTTTCGGCTGAAGAGGATCTTGCAAAATCCGGAGGCAGGCAGGATTGTCGAGTGGGCACTTTGGAACTATCAAGCTTTGGCCTCAAGTTTGAGAGCACTTCAACTATCCAAGCGAGCATTGGTGGAGTTCATAGCAGAATGGACGCCAACACAAGATGAAGAAATTCGTAAACTTGAGCATCCCCGTCAAGGAAGCAAGCAAAGAGTGGCTGATGTACTTTGATGGTGCCTTCTCGGCTGCAAGGCGCCCGGTGGGCGTGCTACTTGTTGCACCCACCGGAGAGCACCTCAAGCACGTAGTCCAGATGCACTTTCCCAAGGAGCAAGCAACAAACAATACCGCAGAGTATGAAGGTTTGCTTGCGGTCTCGAGATCGCAGAGACCTTGGGATCAAGAAGCTCATTGTCGGGGTGACTTACATCTTGTCATCCGCCAAGTGAACAAGAGTTATCGAGTCCGTTGATGGAAGCTTATGTTGATGAAGTGAGAAAGCTAGAAGAGCACTTTGACGGCCTACGATGGAATATATTCCAAGAGCTCGTAACGACATTGCCGATGGCTCTGTCGAAGTGCGCCAAGACTTAAGTTACCTGTGGAACCAGGGATTTTTGTGCTCAAGCTGACTCAACCGTCTGTAACGCCATCAACTGGACAGAGCAAGAAGAGGAGGTTGATTTCTGGTGACTATTTTCCGGCAGAGCTCCCCGAAGCCGCTGCCAAGAAGGTCCCCAAGATCAACACCAGCGATCTTGAGGAAGCGATCTGCTCCGGCAAGCCCTAGGGTTTGTTCCATTGAAGCAGACGCTCCCGACAAGTTTTGCTCCGGCAAGCTTGCCGAGGAACGTCAAGCTCCGGCTGAGCCGCAGGTTCTCGCCGTAGAAGCGGATGTTCCCGCAGCAGCAGATGTGCCTTTAGTCCTTGTTGTCGAGCCGCAAGCTCCAGCATGGGCACAGCAGATTGTCCGTTTCCTTCAGACAGGAGAACTTCCCGAAGAGCAAGAAGAAGCGGAAAGAGTAGCCCGGCAGTCAAGTATGTACCAGTTTTTTCGACAACACACTGTACAGAAGAAGACTCAACGGTGTGAAATTGAAGTGTATTCACCGGGAAGAAGGACAAAAGCTGTTGGCAGAGATACATGGAGGCATATGCGGTCACCACATTGGCGCCAGAGCACTTGCCGCAAAAGCGTTCGGCAAGGTTTCTTTTGGCCGACAGCCCTCCGTGATGCAAATCGCACAAGTAACCAAGTGTGAAGCGTGCGGTTCCATTCCAAGCAGATACAC
Source organism: Aegilops bicornis (assembly GCA_021605145.1). Taxonomy (NCBI): domain Eukaryota; kingdom Viridiplantae; phylum Streptophyta; class Magnoliopsida; order Poales; family Poaceae; genus Aegilops; species Aegilops bicornis. Next base: position 576,292,473 of record CM038675.1, read on the forward strand.
CAACCAGCTCAAGCTCTCCAGACGATCCCTTTATCCTCGCCATTTTCGGTCCGGGGCTCGACATCCTCGGCCCCTTTCCCCGAGCTGTCGGGGCTTTGAGTACTTGTACGTTGCAATCGACAAGTTCACAAAGTGGCCGGAAGAGGAAGCAGTGAGGAAGGTGACAGCACAGTCAGCAGTCAAGTTCTTTAGGTCGATTGTTTGTCGTTTCGGAATCGATAACGGGATCATCACCGACAACAGCATGCAATTCACGAGCCGCACCTTCATGCAGTACGTCCAAGATCTTGGCGCCAAGGTCTGCTTCGCTTCTGTTGCTCATCCGAGAAGTAACGGTCAAGCGGAGAGGGCGAATGCTGAAGTGCTGCGCGGGCTGAAGACCAGAACTTTCGACAAGCTGCACAGCTGCGGAAGAAACTGGATTGAGGAGCTGCCGGTGGTTCTTTGGTCGCTCAGGACAACGCCAAATCGAGCCACTGGCCAGACACCTTTCACTCTAGTCTATGGAGCAGAGGCAGTTCTCCCCACGGAACTCGTATACGGATCACCTCGAGTGCTCGCTTATGATGAGCTTCAGCAAGAGCGATTGCGACAAGATGACGCTGCTCCTTGAGGAGGATCGTCTTCGTGCTGTCAGACGAGCTGCTCGATACCAAAGAAGCTTTGTGCCGCTACCATAGCCGCAAAGTTAATGCCGAAGTCTCGAGGAAGGCGACCTTGTTCTTGGCGTTCGATCCGCCAAGAATTCCAACAAGTTGACGCCAAAGTGGGAAGGCCCTTACCGGGTGAAACGAGTCACTAGGACTGGCGATGTCCGCCTTGAGACCGAAGATGGCATTCCGCAACTCCTGGAACATTGAGCATCTTCGTAAGTTTTACCCGTAAGGCGCGGTTGCCGGAACCTGTTCCGGCAACCACCTTTTGTACAAGTCTTGACGATGTTGCATGTAATCCTTTGTACAAAGTCGGGCGCAGACCCCGTGCATAAGTAAAGCTAATGTGCTTCGCACATCTTGTCAATTTCATGCTTTCTATTTCTATTTTGCATGCGTTATCTGACACTTTGTGCAGCACCTACCCCCGGTAAGCAATAACGAGCCATAAGGCTCCATATCTTTATTTTATCTTCTTTCTCTTTCTCAAAGAAAGGAAGGTTCCCTCGCCCACAAGTTTGCCGGGGGGAAAGGAGAAGATAATGGTGTGGACCAAGCGCACCTCAAGGAAGTTTCGCCTTACTGGGAAGCAAACGACAGAAAAGCTAAGCTAAGTTGCTAAAGTTTGAGCAATCAGTTTTAATATTTTTAAGTTATCTTCCTCGAACGACCATACTTTGTATGGAAAACCTGTGCGCGGAGGAACCAACTCGTAGCTAGTTGCGCCCTTACTTTGTTTCGAGTCCGCTCAACAACTTAAGTGAGCTGCGACTAGTTGCGAGGTTACTTTGTCGGAAGCGGCACCGCCAAAGAAGTTCTTGACGTCCACTTTTCGGCCTTCAAGGCCAGTGCCTCGCAACAAGTTCCCTAAAAGCGAGGGCAAAAACATACAAAGGAAGGAATCAAGTAAAGGAAATAACATAGCAATTGCTACGAAATAGAGTTATATTACAAGATAGCTTATCGCAGCTCTAATAGATGGTTCTCATAACATGACCAATGGCGGCAAGAAAAAGAGAAAGCGGGCGGCCTAATCTACGCGATCGCCCTCAACCCTCTTGATCCCGCTCACCTGTCCATGATGGGTGCAACAAGGGTCTTGAGCGCCTCCACATCAGCATCCGGCGGCAAGGACTTGAGGACGTTGGTGAGGTTGAGGCCTGGGTTGTGGAAGGCCACCTTCATCAGCACCTTTTGAAGAGCTCCCGCGCAGATCTGGCGCGACTCCTCGGCCAGCTGCTTTGGGACTTCTTCCCAGAGTCGCTGGAGGGCCGTCACCACACCCTTGAAGAACAAGCTAAGCTTGGCGCTGGGTTGGAGGTTCACGTAGGAGGAATATCCAAGATCCACCATCCCAGTGCGCTTGACTCCTCGTCGATGGCTGCGGCAACATCCACGAGACCCTCGGTCCAAAGGTGCTCCACATTCTCCTTAAAGGTGTTACAGGCGGCAAGACACTCGCCAGCAGCGCCTCGTCGGCCTTGATCTTCTCCTTCAAGGCCACCTCCTGCTCCCTGGCGCCGTCCAACGTCTGAGTCAAAGTAGTTAGCTTCAACTCAAGATCTGCGTTGGAGTCCTTGGCGGCGCTGAGATCCTTGCTCCTCTCGGCGAGACGACCCTGCAGCTCGCCAAGAGTGTAGGCGTCCTTCTCGCGCTCATGCTTGAGTGCAGCAAGCTCCTCGCCGCTCTCCTTGAGATTGGCCTCCAGCTGCATCACCTTCATCTCCAGCTCCTTCTTGGCGGCCTCGGCTGCGGCAGCATCCTTTGCTTCCTTGAGAGCCCGCCAAATGTTTGCTCATGGCGTGGCTAGATCCTCCTCATGGCTGTCAAGATTAACCTTCCACTGCGCCAACTCGCCTTCCTGCGCAGATAGCTTCTCGGTGGCAAGCCGCTGTTGCTCCTCAGCTTCAGCCTTCTCGAGGAGGAAGGCTTTGCGCTCCTCGGCAAGCCACACCCGCTCCTCTGCCAAGGACCGGAGAGCTTCTGGTTGAGGCCGGAGCTCCTCGCAGCGCTTCTCGATGTCTGCTCCGCCTTCGCGACAAAGCGCTTCCAGGATTCCAGCTTGGCTTGTCGGTAGCGATGAGAGCGACAACGACTTCCGTAGCAGTATTGCTCCTCCTCAGACTTCACGCTGCTTTGTTTGGTGCGTCGACCGGCGTCGATCCAATGGAGGCGGGCAGCTCTTCATCAAAAGTTTCTCCTTCGGCCGGTGCCCTGGAGCTCGACGCCCATGGGAGCTTGATGAAGACGCCATCGCCGGCCTTCAAATAGGCGCCGGTCCGGGGCTCTTCGGAACCCGACGCTACCGCAGCGGCGGAGGGATCGGCGGTCGGCGTAGCGCCTGGCGCTCCTGCGGCCTCAGGGCCGTCAGTGCGATCGCCGGACCCCTCGCCATCCTCTGCGGCGGCAGCTTTGGCGGCCTCTTCGCCGGCGGGCTCGTCAGCGCCAGCTTCTTCTTTGGTGGCAGCGGCATCGTCAATATTGTCGCGCGCGTCCTCCTCGCCAGCGGCCTCGGTCTCCATTGGCTCTGTGGCGGATGGATTTGACGAAAATGAAGAAAAGTCAAGCGAATATTCAAAGAGAAAATCAGAAGAAGAAGAACACAAGGAAAGTTTTCAGGCAAGAAGATTACCTGTGCTAGGGTCTGCAGTCATGGTCTCCGCTGCCAGGGGATCGCTGGTGCTATCCTTTCTTGGGAGAGCTGTCCTTGTCGGAGAACTGCCCTTGCCGGAGAAGTCTCCTTGCGGAGAATGCTCCCTTGCCGGGAATCCTCCCTTGGCGGTGTAGTCGAAGCAGAAGGCATGTCGGGGAAGCGGCTTCAGGGCACTCCTGGTAAGGCTGCTCTGCTCCTACACAAATCAGCAGTCAGATATCAGCAAAGAAAGGACACCCACGCACGCCTAACAGCGGGAAGTAAACCATATACTTACGCTGGGGGCTGCGCTGGGGGCTGCTTTGAGGAAGAGTTGCCGCGTCCGACAAGGTGGTCTCGGACGCGCCTCCTGCTGTCGCGGTGGGTTCGTCCTCGACGACAATCACCGGGGCCTTGGCTCTTCGACGCCTTCTACGGGCGGCGTCACGAAAAGGAATGGGTTCAGAGTGAAGCAAATCAGATACAAGACAAAGCAACAAGTCAAGAACTACAAATACGGCAAAGAATCTTACTCTTCTTCTTCCTCGTCGGAGCTGAGCGGAGAGATCAAATTCTGCCCGCCTCGGTCTGACGGCGGAGGAGTAGGTTCCCTTGGCCGCTTGGCGGGAGCAGAACCGGTGGTCTGCGAGGGCCCGCTCTGAATTGCCGCAGCGGCGTGAGGTGCTCAGCGGCAACAATGCTTGTGCGGTGGAGCGCGTCGCGTGGCTGCGGCTGTTGGCCGTCTGCCGCCCGCTTCGTCTCCGGCCTTGCGAAGACGCCTTCTTGGTGGAGCCGGGCTCCGCTCGCGGCAAGCTGTTTGAAAGTGGGGAGGAGGCGCCCTCGTGGCTCGCTCAACTCAGCTTCAGGCTCGGCAAGCTCCTCTCTGCGGCAAACTCCTTCGCTCGACAAGGCTTGCCGCCTCTGCGCCTCTGCCTCCTCCACGGTGAACCCGAACTTCGCCCAGCGGCCGCTCTGCCGCCTCTTCCATCTGAGTGGCGTCGCGCATCTCATCATCGGTGGTGTCGTGGGTGAGGCTCCTCTGTTCATCGTAGGCGGACCGGCAATTCTACCAGTTGTCAAGAACACTCGCGACGACGTCATCTCGCAGGCTCTTGCCAGGTTGGAATGATTCCATGCGAGTCGCACAACGGCATCATTGCACGGATGCGGTCGGCGAGGAATTGTTGCAATGAACGACACCTTCAAAGAACTGAACATTTCGGGATGATCAGGATCGGGCTTGAACAGCTCCAAGAGCATCGCGTCAAGTTCCAAGACGGTGAAGTTGAAGTTGAGGCCTGGCGCAGCCTCATGATATCTGCCGCGTTCACGAAACTCTCGGTGGTCTCCTCCTCTCTGCAAGAAGGCGTGCGGCGGCGAAGAAAGTCTGCACCAACGGTGCCTCTGATGGAGCCCGCAAGTCTAAGGCGAAGGATTCGGTAACTGCAATCTTGACCTAGCATCTTTCGGCCACGTTGCTCCAATCGTTGCAGCGCACTATTGGGATTTGGGCTGGGCGATGGCGGCTGCGGGTTCTCCTCGACAATCCAGCACCAATCCGCCCTCCATTCCTCCCATTTGCTATGGAGCTCTCCCTCCAGATAGGCTTCCTTCTTGCTGATCCTCGAGATCCAAGCGATTCCTCCGGCAAGAGGCTCCCTTCTCTCAACTCGGGGCATAAAGAAGTGGCGGAAAAGGGCTATGTTTGGATGGACTCCGACAAAGTTTTCGCAGAGATGTGCGAAAACTGCCATGGTCAGAACAACCTTGGGGGTGAAATCAAGGAGGCGGAACCCGTAGGTGTTCATGATGTCATGAAAAACTTCGAGAGAAAGGCGGGCGAGCCCGCAGATGAAGAAGAGCGAAGAAGGGATATCCATTCGAGCTAGTTCCGAGGCAGCATTGGAAGTACCTTCCGTGCGGATGCTTCGCGTCTCCGCCGACGAGAAGAGGTAGTAGTTCTCCTCGGCTCCCTCGCGGCGAGCTGGGGAGATTGCCGCTCCTTCCGGCGCCGCAAGCCGCTGCGCCTCGGCCGACTTCACGGCCTTCCCTTGTCGGCTTCGGAGCCATGGCGGAGGCGGTGGGGAGATCGGCGGCGTTGGTGATGCTTTGGTGGCGATGGGGACGAGCGCTGCTCTGTTCAGCCTTGGGAAGAAGGGGAGCAGCGGTGGTTTTCGAGATTGGACAGCAACTGGCGAGATGGGCGGACTGCCCCTGTTTCCCCTGCTTATAAAGAGGGAGGGGGCGGACGTTCTGTTTTTCCGAATAAAGAAACCACCCACGATCTCGCCCACGATCTCACACACGACGCCGCATTCGACGCATGCCGTTCGTGGAGGGCGTGGTGGGTCCGGGGTGAGTTATGGTGTGACCCAGGCCGCGCGTGCCCGTGCCCTGTTTTGGGCCTGGCCCAACAGCGCTCGGCACCGTGTGTGGCCCAGGCCCGGGGCTCTGCCGGTGTACTAGAGTAGGGGTACCCTAGTATCCGGAACTTGTGCACGGCGATTGCAGCCCTCCGCGGCAAGGCTTACTGGGTGACCGCCAAGGTCCTCCGTGGTTCTGTGGAGCCATTCAAGAACAAAGTATTTAAGCCAAGGAGACAAGGCCCGGCAAGAGGAGCTTGCGGGAAGGCCACCCAAGGCACCTAGGGAGACAAGGCCCCGCAAGAGAAGCTTGCCGGAAGGCCCGGTGAGCGACAAGCTTCCGGACGCGACAAGACAACAACATGGCAAGGCACTTGCCACGGCAGACCGCCACTCTGCACTGCTCCGGCACATCCACTAACGATGTCGCCGTGGGACCTTTCGGTAGCGTGGCAGAAGAGGCCGTCGCCAGCCGGGCCTTGATGTGGCAAGCGGCGCGTGGCAAGATTGCCATCGTGGCAAGCGGTAGCGCCCCTGACGGTCCCTGCTTGCACTGTTAGGGCGACGTAGACGGGCATTTAATGCCTTTGTCCCCTGCCGTCAGGGTTATGTATGAAACACTATACACTGTACAAGTAGCTGTACCAACCACTCCTTTTCCATTTTTACCCTTGTCTACGTTGCCACCTGTCGGAGACCCCTTGAGCATATAAAAGGAGGCCCATGCGCAACGTAGAGGGGGGTTCGAAAGGTTCGAAGCCAGACACGCTCGGTCTCGTTAGCAGCGTGTGTGTACTGTAGCACTCAAGCGCTCCTGAGCAAGAACTCAATACACTCAGACATGCAGCAGTAGGAGTATTATCTCTCCGGAGAGCTCCGAAGCTGGGTAAAATCGCTTCGTGTTAGCCGCCTCGATGCGCTCTTCGATGCGACCTCCGCCCCCGCCGAACGAAAGGGGCTCGGTCCGCCCGGCCCCATAGGTGTTCGTGGAGTCGAATCGACCTCCACGACAACGGAGGCGATCGGGCGAGCTCGGGTGAGCTCTGGGCGAGCTTCGAGCGGCGGCGTCGGGGGCTCCTGGGCAAAGAGAGGATGTCAGGAAGGTACGGGATGAAGTGGCGGTTCGGGTGGAGTAGCTTGGAGGTCGAGGGGTGGCTCACCGGTGGCAGAAACGGCGGCGAACCGAGGCGGCGGCGGCGAGATGCGTTTGGCGAGGGTGCAAGCTGCGGTGGGTTTTGGGCTAGGGTTTTAGGGGGTTCGAGGGAGAAGGGGCAGGGCTTTATATAGGGCATCAACTTGGAGGAGGGGGCGTCTCGGGATCACGATCCCGAGAGGATCGGAACCGCGGCGGCGGCGGTCGCGCTCTAGGCGGCGTTTGCGTGCGTGAGAGGAAAGAGAAGGGGTGGGGCAGTGGCGTCGGTGAGAGAGGAGGGTGGTGGCGATCGGGCGACCGAGGCGGAGAGGGTTCGGTGCTTGGCGCTTAGGGGCAGGCCGGCTCGGTGGTGGCTGCTACTGGCCCAGTGGTGGCTGGCCATTTGGCCGGGCAGTTAGCTGTTGGCGCTGGGGTTTTTCCTTTTGTTTTTTTAGAGAGAAGAGAGAATATAGGAAAAAAATATATATTATTTATATATAGGACATATATATATCAAAATTCTCAGGGAAATTTATCCTACAACATGGACATTTTTTCCAGGGGCAAAACTCAAACTAAAAAAACACTTTCTACAAATCCCAAATAAAATCAAATTTGAATTCAAACTTTTTGGCAAAACTTTTCTTCTGACATTTTTGGAGTGTCATGTTTACTCCTCTCATACTTTTTCTCAAGTATTTGTCAGGCATTGTTTTGAAATAAATTCAACTGCCAATTTGAATTCAAATTCCAACAAACTCAAAAAGCCTCTGAAATACTTCAAATGTCACTCAATTCAAACAATATGCATAGATGCTTAGCTATAATTGTAAAACATTCCAAATGGGAAATTTGGGATGTTACAAACCTACCCACCTTAAGATGAATCTCGCCCTCGAGATTCGGGTTAACTAGCAAATAGGTGCTTGGTGGTCTCGGCGGAGGTCTTCTTCTCGCTCCTAGATGGTTTCCTCCTCGAATGATGACTCCACGTAACCTTGCAAAACTTGATGATCTTCTGCGGGTGACTCTGTTACATGATCTCGAGAATTCGGACGGGTTTCTCCTCATAAGTCGATCACTTTGTCGAGATGTATGGACTCTAGGGAGCCTTTGTGTCTCTCAACGGAATATCGGCCATCTCGGCATGGCATTTCTTCAGCTGAGAAACATGGAAGACATCATGAACTCCGGACAATCCTTCCGGCAATTCCAACTTGTAAGCAACTTCTCCACGACGTTCGAGGATTTTGTAGGGGCCAATGAACCTGGGTGCCAACTTTCCTTTAACACCGAACCTCTTGACTCCACAAAGTGGGGACACACGAAGATATGCTCGGTCTCCCGCTTCGTATGTTACTTCCTTGCGTTTACTGTCGGCATAACTCTTCTGCCTCGACTGAGCTACCTTGAGTCTATCATGAATCAGCTTGACTTTCTCTTCGGAATCTCTGATAAGATCGGGACCGAAAAGTTTTCGATCTCCAACACCATCCCACAGCAATGGTGTTCTGCACCTCCTTCCGTACAGAGCTTCCAAAGGGGCCATCTTCAGACTGGACTGATAACTGTTATTGTACGAGAATTCTGCGTATGGCAAATTATCATCCCAGCTAGACCCATAGTCTAGCGCATAAGCTCTCAACATGTCCTCCAGAATCTGGTTGACTCTCTCGGTCTGTCCATCTGTCTGCGGATGAAAAGCTGTACTGAATTCCAGCCTCGTACCCAAAGTTTCATGCAACTGATTCCAAAACTTTGAGGTAAATTGCGTTCCTCTATCTGACACGATACTCCTCGGAACTCCATGCAGACATACGATCCTGGTAATGTATATCTTGGCTAACTTAGCGCTGGTATAGGTAGTCTTCACGGGAATGAAATGAGCTACCTTGGTCAAGCGATCAACCACTACCCAGATGGAATCATAACCTGAACGGGTCCTAGGTAATCCTGTGATAAAATCCATTCCAAGTTTCTCCCATTTCCACTCGGGAATCGGCAAAGGTTGAAGTAAACCCGCTGGCTTCTGATGTTCCGCCTTTACTCGTCGGCAAACATCGCATACTTCTACGTACTCGGCAATATCCTTCTTCGTACCCGTCCACCAGAAACTTTCCTTCAAATCCAGATACATCTTGGTGTTACCGGGGTGGATCGAGTACGGTGAATCATGAGCCTCCTGAAGAATTAGCTTCACGAGTTCGGGATCATTGGGTACATAAATACGATCCTCGAACCATATAGCTCCGTATTCATCCTTACGGAACCCTTTAGCTTTCCTTCATTCATCCTTTTCTTTATCTCATCAATTTCCTTGTCCGACTTCTGGGCTTCACGAATTCTTTCGGCCAAAGTGGACTGAACTTGAGCTGCAACATATCCTCTCGGAACTATCTCCGATCGGAGATCTCGAGGTCATCGACTAACTCTGGGTAATCCTCCGCTATAAGAGTATTCACATAACTCTTACGGCTCAAAGCATCTGCTACAACATTAGCCTTTCTGGGTGGTAATGCAATCTCATGTCATAGTCCTTGATTAACTCTAGCCATCTCCTCTCACGAGGTTCAACTCTTCTGCGTGAAAATATACTTCAAGCTCTTGTGATCCATGTAAACATCACAACTGCTTTCCGATAAGGAAATGCCTCCAGTCTTGAGTGCATGCACTACACCGCTAACTCCAAATCATGTGTGGCATAATTCATCTCGTGAGGTCGTAGCTTTACGGAGGTATAAGCTACAACTTTTCCTTCCTGCATGAGTACTCCTCCGAGGTCCTGGCGAAGCCTCACTATATACTGGTAATCCTTGTGTATGTCCGCAAAATCAACCTGGCTGTAACCAAACGCTTTCTTCAATTCTGAAGCGGCTTCACAATCCTCGGTCCAAATGTACTTGGCGTCCTTCTTCAACAACTCAGTCATGGGCTTGGCAATCTTCGAGAAATTCTTAATAAACCTCCGATAATATCCTATGAGTCCGAGAAAACTATGGATCTCCTTGACTGAGGTGGGTGATTGCCAATCGGTGACTGATACAACCTTGGTGGGGTCAACTGCTATTCCTTCTCCTGAAATAACATGTCCGAGTAATCCGACTTCCTTCACCAAAATTCACATTTCTTTGAACTTGGCATACAACTGATGTTCTTGGAGTTTCTCCAGAACTAGACGCAAATGTTCCTCATGCTCTTCCTCGCTCTTGGAGAAAATCAGTATATCATAGATGAACACCACGACAAACTTGTCCAGATATTCCATAAATACCTTGTTCATCAAATTCATGAAGTATGTAGGGGCATTAGTCAATCCGAATGACATGACGGTATACTCATATAAACCATACCTGGTGGTGAATGTTGTTTTGGGTATATCCTTTTCACGGATCTTCAATCGATGATACCACGATCAAGATCGATCTTGGAGAATACCTTGGCTCCAACTAGCTGATCAAATAATTCATTAATCATCGGCAGAGGGTACTTGTTCTTGATGGTCACGTCGTTCAACGAACGATAATCCACAACCATTCTCAGGGTTCCATCCTTCTTCTCTACCAAAAGAACTGGGGCTCCCCAAGGTGACGAGCTTGGCCGAATATATCCCTTCTCCAATAGCTCATTAATTTGCTTTTTGATCTCTTCCAAATCGTTCGGGGGCATCCGATAGGGTCTCTTGGATATTGGGGCTGTCTTTGGGCAATAACTCAATCAGAAATTCAATGTCTCTCGTCGGTGGCATTCTGGTAATTCCTCCGAAACACATCGGGAAAATCTTGCACCATCGGCACTTCCTCTGAACAACTCCCGTGAGGGAATTCACTGATTCTTCATCGGGATACGTGCGGATACATACTTGATCCTCTTACGCTCCGGAGTGGTGAGCGAGAATCGTCTTCTGGGCACAATCTATGTTTCCTTCAAACTTCGTCAACCAATCCATGCCTAGGATTACATCCAAGGTCCGGGTTTCCAATACTATGAGGTCTGCGGAAATTTATGGTTTTCGATGTTAAGGGTTGCATGACAGCCTAAGCTCGCCATCATTTCTCCTCTGCGGGCCCGGCGTGAAGAGGGCTTCTAAGGGTTCTAGTGGGCAACCCGTACTTTTCCACAACTACCCTTTATATAAATGAATGCGTTGCACAGAATCAAAGTACCAATCTTTGGGCGTGAATTTAATAAAACTTACCAACCACGATTGTACGGCTGATCATAGACGTCCTCCACGTCAATGTGGTTCACCCGAGCACGAGGAAAAGGGTTGGGCTTCTTTGCTGAGCTTCCATTGCCGTTTCCATTTCTCTTGCTTGGCCTCCGGGCGATGGGTGGCATAGTGCCCTGTTTTACGGCACTTGAAGCAGTGATGTGACTCAGATCCTCGAGTCAAGCGGACGGTGCCGGTCGTCATTGCCTCCATTGCACGACTTGGAGTTGTTGTCGTGGTTGCGATTGTTCCCATTCCTCCATGGTTATGTCCTCCATGATTATGTCCTCCATGGGTGTGATGGGTATCTCCTCCAGTATGGGGCGTGGCGGGGCTTTTCTTTGAGCTACGGAGCTGTACTTTCCCGGCCATATTTCCGCTATGACTATCAATCTATACGCTTGCCTTGAGTATGGTGGCCTTGTCTACCAGCTCCTGGTAGTTGTTGAAGGTAGCCACCATTAGCTGCATTCCAGCTCGTCATTGAGTCCCTCGAGAAACTTTTTCCTGCTGCGGCATTTGTGGCCACATCATCCGGGGCATAGCGAGCTAACTTGCTGAACTCATCCACGTCTTGCCCCACAAGACGGTTCCCTGGCGTAAGTTGCGGAACTCACGCTTCTTCGGACTCATGGCTCCGGTGAGACATGAGCGGTGCGAAGGCTTCTTGGAACTGATCCCACGTGATGGTGGCGATGGGATAAGTGGCGGTGTAGTTCTCCCACCAAGAGGCTGCAGGTCCATCAGGCGATGTCTTGACAAAGCGCACCTTTTCTGCATCTGTGCATCCAGCGGTGGCTAACTCCCTTCCGACCTTGCGGAGCCAATCATCGGCCACAATCGGCTCAGTGCTGCTAGAGAACACTGGCGGATTCAGCCTTAGGAAGCGGGTCAAGTTGTCAACAGGGGGTGGTGGCGGTGGATTGTTGTTGCTCTGGTTCTGGATGAGCATCTGCATAAGGGCATTCTGCTACTGGATCAGCTGGGCGAGCTCCTGCGGAAAGTTGAAACCGGGGTCACGTCTCGGAGGAATCTGGTGTTTTGGAGTGGATGAGAAAATTAGAACAGAACAAGGGTCTAATGTGAAAATAGCACTACCCATATGAATGCACAATCATAATCACACCAATCATTTATTCAATCATCTCAAACATGGTTCAATCGGATTACAAAATCTTACGACTAATCGAAAAATAACGGCCTAACTGATCGGCGAAAAATAAAATAACATGGCGGTCGACTAAATGTCTTCATCAATTATCCTTGCGTCCTCTGGTGCGGCGTCCGCCCGTGCGGCGCCTCCTCTTGCGGCTTCCTTCGGTGGAGCTCTCTTCATAATCCTGGTCATTGCTCACGAGGGGTCCGTCATCTCCACTCGGAAAAAGGTCTTCTCCCAGGTCCATCTTCTCCTCTAATGCGGCAACATCAATCTTCAGCTTGTCGACTCTCTCCATGAAATCCTTGATTTCTTCTTCATGGTCAAGTAAGTCCGCGCGTGCTTTCTCCTCTAGTTATAGTTCACGGAACAACAGCCTCCTGTGTACCTTCGAGTTTCGGCGAGTCTGGATTTCCCGTTTCCTGAGGAGGCTCTCCAAGTCTTGGACATATGAGAGAATGGAGTCGTCCTCCATGGTACGGATGATATCTCCATTCCTAGCTCTGCGAGAAATCATGGAGAGGTCACGATGGGTCGAGCTCGCCCTGTACTCTTCTCGGAGATGTCCAAGTGCACGATAAATCGCCATGTCTCTTCCGAGGATCCAAGTGAAATCGATAAACTCAAAGTCAATGGGCTCTGAATGTCCTCTGAAGGTCCTCCACGGAATGTGCACCTTAATCACAGAGCGGGTATCCGTCGGAAGTGCATTAGTAGGCTTCCGGTGATTGAGGGCGAGCAATCTTCAGCTTCTTCACGATCTGAACCAACTTCTTGCCTAGAGGCATCGTCTCATCTGGCTGGCAAAACTCCGGTAGAAGAACTGGGGTGAACTCAGCGGCCATCTAGAATGTTGAAAATCGGAGAGAAGTCAGAAATGAACAGGGGAGAATTACGGAATGATAAGGACATAAAATAAATAGTCTCTTCCTATGGCTTTCCGATCCTAGGGGTTACGTCCTACGGTCAGCGTGTGCTCTGATACCATCTCTGTAGCGACCCGACCCGAAAACGGTCAAGTCTCTGTGTAGCTGTACCATCCCAAGATCATGCTGGCACACACAGTACATTGATGCAAAGATTCAAAGTTCAATCACACCTGAATTTATTACACGATTCTCATATCGAGTCTTTATTACAAGATAATAAATTCGGCCGAAGGCCAACTCATGAGAAATAAACTAAATAAAGTTGCGGAAGCGTAGATGAATAGCGAGTCCATCCGACTCCATAGGGCAATTACCAAGCACGGATCGTAGCCTCACTCTCGATCGAAAACTCTCTGCGCAACATAAGGCGTTGCAGCCGTGTAGGTCAGCATTTTGAATATGCCGGCAAGTCATGTAGAGAGAACAACAATAAAATTACTAACACTATATGCAATTTGGCTATGGGGCTCTAAGTTTCATTGTTTTGCTTGAAAAAGCCGCTTTTTCCCTACAACAAGGTCTTGTTTGTAAATACTACAAAATGTTGGTAGTTATTGAGATGGTTCCGCCAACCAATGTATCATTCCCAATTATTAAATAACCCCCTCAATTAATTTATTAAGTTCGGTGTTGAGATATCCGAAATACTCCAAGTTCCAGAGGCTCAAATTGTCCGTAACCGGGGACACGGCTAATCGATTAGATCTTCACTCTCTTCGTGGCTGGGTGAAGCTTTCCGCAAGATGTCATGGCGCTTCTCCATGCATCCCGGCCATCCGCTGGTTTCTCCAGGGTGCCCGTCAACCGTCCTCCACCCAGTAGTGAATTTGAAGTCCATCTTGAGCTTGAAGTCATGGGGTTGTCATCATCTTGACTCTCACATCTCACGATGAACCACTCAACCAACCCCGTCTACGAGCATAGCAAAATAAACTACATCGTCCCGGGCAATGGTAACAAGGGGAATTGGGTTCATCCTACCTCATGATACTACTCAAGAACATAACTTAAAATTCTCCTGCTGCATGCATGGTGGGGAGGCATAATTCTAATGCAACAGAATCATAGGTATTGTAAAACATGACCAAATGACTTTCCTGGCTGACGGTCTTCGAAATCTAGCGACTCGTAATAGCAGGCTTCGCACTCCGGAAATTCTATCGAAGCAAACAATAATCATATAAGCATACAAACATACAATCACTTAACATAACATCATGTTAACATAAAACACACAAAACAATCGAACCAAAACCAAAGAAAACTCGAAGAAATCCAAGCCAACAACTAACAAGAAAATAAAATAAACTTTTTCTTTTCTGTAAATAAAAGTTCACGTTCTAAAACTACAGAAACTAATCTAAAATAAATTATAACAGAGGTAATTTTTTTAAAAAAAAATACCTAGAACAACAGAAAACAGCAGCAAGCTAAATAAACTAGAAAAGCTTGTTTTCGCATAAAAACTATTTTTAATAAAGACTATAAATACCCAAATAAATTCCTACTGCTAGGCAAAGTCAAAACAAGGCAGTGACAAAAAGAATCACTAAAATAAAATAATCATAACTCAATTTATAGCAAAAATACTAATCTGATTAAAACTAATATAAAACCACTTTTTAAAACCTAAACATGGCCGAAGCTATTTTCTACAGAAACTATTGGAAATTTGCAAACTAACAAAAAAAGAATCAACTAAAAATATTAAGTAACCTAAGAGATACAGATTTTCCAAAACTGGAACTATTCTGTTGAAAACAGAAACGAAAAAATAAAATTCAACAAAAACTAACGCAGCTTAACGGGCTTAAAGGCGCTCTAAAACTAAACAGCGCATGAGCACTTAATAGACCAATACGTCCACGGGCTAACAGAAATAAACCAATCGGGCCGGTCTAACTAAACCAGGAACTAAACCGGAATAAGACCAACTAAAAAACTGATCTAATCTAAATAAAACCTAACCCTTCGCTAGTCTAATCTAAGCCGTGCATTGCAGATCGAATGGTGGAGGGGGGTCCGGTGGCTTACAGCAGCGACGATGGACGGCGGCGGCTCGGGCGACGGGGGCGGGGTGCTCCGGTGGTCCTGGGCGGCAGCGGAGACGTCAGGCGGGTGCGGCGGCTCGAGGGGAGGTCGGGGGTGGAGTCGTTGGAGCTCGGGGATGACGGAGACGATCGGGGAAGCTCGGGTGAGCTCCTGGACGAGCTCGGGGCGACGGCTTCAGGGGCTCCTGGGCAAAGAGAGGATGTCAGGAAGGTACGGGATGAAGTGGCGGTTCGGGTGGAGTAGCTTGGAGGTCGAGGGGTGGCTCACCGGTGGCAGAAACGGCGAACCGAGGCGGCGGCGAGATGCGTTGGCAGGGTGCGAGCCATGTGGGTTTTGGGGCTAGGGTTTTAGGGGTTCGAGGAGGAGGGCAGGGCTTTATATAGGACATCAACTTGGAGGAGGCGTCTCGGGATCACGATCCCGAGAGGATCGGAACCATGGCGGCGGTCGCGCTCTGGGCGGCGTTTGCGTGCGTTAGTGGAACGATACGGGTTGGGGCCGGGGCTTCGGTGAGAGAGGGAGGGGTGGTGGCGACCGGGCAACCGAGGCGTAGAGGGTTCGGGTGCGGCGCTTAGGGCAGGCGGCCCGGCCGGTGGGTCTGGCCAAGGTCAGTTCGGCTGGCGCCTGGGGTTTTTCCTTTTGTTTTTTTTAGAGAGAAGAGAGAATATAGGAAAAAATATATATATATTATTTATATATAGGACATATATATATATCAAAATTCTCAGGGGAATTTATCCAACAACATGGACATTTTTTCCAGGGGCAAAACTCAAACTAAAAAAAACACTTTCTAGAAATCCCAAATAAAATCAAATTTGAATTCAAACTTTTTTGCAACTTTTCTTCTGACATTTTTGGAGTGTCATGTTTACTCCTCGCATACTTTTTCTCAAGTATTTGTCGGGCATTGTTTTGAAATAAATTCAGCCAATTTGAATTCAAATTCCAACAAACTCAAAAGCCTCTGAAATACTTCAAATGTCACTCAATTCAAACAATATGCATAGATGCTTAGCTATAATTGTAAAACATTCCAAATGGGAAATTTGGGATGTTACACGCAAATATGCGTTAAATTCTTCTTTGATTCCCGCTCAATCCATAAAATTTTCCGAAGGCCATTCACAGGGCCGCACTGGAGCGTCCCTTGGGGGCTCCTCATTAGCATCACGCATTGCAAGCCTGGGTCCTTGCTTCCTTGAAGAACCACCTTGGAACATTTTCCTAAGCATATTGCTTCTTCTGATGAATTTCTGAAACGTTTAGTAACTTCAAACAAAAGTGAACCAAACTCAATAAAATTGATAGCAACTACTCCTACAAGTGCCTAGAGCCTATATCAAGCATTAGAACTGCTTGGAACCATATAAATTTGGCATGCAAGCTCAAGAACATGGTCATCTATGCAGCACAAATTTGAAATGAATAAATCACTAGAACAAAAACTAATTGGACCAATGGAGGAGTCACATACCAAGGAACAATCTCCCCAAGCAGTTTTGTGAGAGGTGCTTTGAGCAAGGAGATAAAAAATCACAGCAAAGTGAGCTAGAACTCGTGCTTGAGTTGGATATTCATGTTTGTGGGAGGAAGAAGAAGAGGATGGGTGCAGGAATAAGTGGAGGAGGGCCACCGTGGGCCCACGAGGCAGGGGGCGCCCTCCACCCTCGTGGCCAGGTGGCAGCTCCCCCCGCAGTGTTTTCAGTACCTTAAATCCTCAAATATTCCAGAAAAAATCATATTAAATTGGCATGGCATTTGGAGGACTTTTATTTTAGAGGTATTTTTATATTGCACGAATAAATCAGAAAATAGACAGAAAAATATTATTTTTACTTTATTTCAACTAAATAACAGAAAGTATAAAGAGGGTACAGAAGGTTGTGCCTTCTAGTTTCATCCATCTCATGCTCATTAAAAGGAATCAACTAACAAGGTTGATCAGGTCTTGTTAACAAACTCATTCCGATTAACATGGAACCGGAGAAATTTCGATTAACACTATGTTACCTCAACGGGGATATGCACATCCCCAATAATAAGAATATCAAATATCTTCTTGACAAGAGGGAAGAGGAAATTCAAAACCTCCAAATATAATCGATGGAATTTTTCCAATAGAATTGATACTATGAACTTGAGGTTGTTTCCTCGGAAAGTGTACCGTATGCTCATTACCATTAACATGAAAAGTGACATTGCCTTTGTTGCAATCAATAACAGCCCCCGCAGTGTTCAGAAAAGGTCTTCCAAAAATAATAGACATACTATCGTCCTCGGGAATATCAAGAATAACAAAGTCCGTTAAAATAGTAACGTTTGCAACCACAACAGGCACATCCTCACAAATACCGACAGGTATAGCAGTTGATTTATCAGCCATTTGCATAGATATTTCAGTAGGTGTCAACTTATTCAAGTCAAGTCTACGATATATAGAGAGAGAGGCATAACACTAACACCGGCTCCAAGATCACATAAAGCAGTTTTAACATAGTTTCTTTTAATGAAGCATGGTATGGTAGGTACTCCTAGATCTCCAAGTTTCTTTGGTATTCCACCCTTAAAAGTATAATTAGCCAGCATGGTGGAAATTTCAGCTCCGGTATCTTTCTCTTATTAGTGACAATATCTTTCATATATTTAGTATAAGGATTCATTTTGAGCATATCAGTCAATCGCATACGCAAAAAGATAGGTCTAATCATTTCAGCAAAGCGCTCAAAATCCTCATCATCCTTTTTCTTGGATGGTTTGGGAGGAAACGACATGGGTTTCTGAACCCAAGGTTCTCTTTCTTTACCATGTTTCCTAGCAACAAAGTCTCTCTTATCATAACGTTGATTCTTTGATTGTGGGTTATCAAGATCAATAGCAGGTTCAATTTCTACATCATTATCATTACTAAGTTGAGAATCATCATGAACATCATCATTAACATTTTCACTAGGTTCATGTTCATTACGAGATTGTGTTTCAGCATCAGACATAGAGATATCATTGGGATTCTCAGGTGGTTCAACAATAGGTTCACTAGAAGTTTGCAAAGTCCTATCATTTTTCTTTTTCTTCCTTTTGTAAGAACTAGGTACATCAATATTATTTCGCTGAGAATCTTGCTCAATTCTCTTAGGGTGGCCTTCGGGATACAAAGGTTCCTGAGTCATTCTACCAGTTCTAGTAGCCACTCTAACAGCATAATCATTTTTCTTACTATTCATTTCATTGAGCAAATCATTTTGAGCTCTAAGTACCTGTTCTACTTGAGTGGTAACCATAGAAGCATGTTTGCTAACAAGTTTAAGTTCACCTCTAACATTGGCCATATAATCACCCAAGTGTTAAATCATATAAGCATTTTGTTTTAATTGTCTACCAAAATAAGCATTGAAGTCTTCTTGCTTAAACATAAAGTTATCAAACTCTTCTAAGCATTGTCTAGCAGACTTATAGTGAGGAATATCACCTTCATCAAATCTATAGAGAGAATTTACCTTTACTACCAGTGTCGGGTTATCAAGACCATGAGTTTCTTCAATAGGTAATGGATTAAGATCATATGTTTCTTCTACAGGCGGTAAATTAAGACCATGTATTTCTTCAATAGGAGGTAAATTCTTAACATCTTCAGCTTTAATACCTTTTTCTTTCATAGATTTCTTTGCCTTTTGCATATCTTCGTGGATCGAGAAATAGAACACCTCTCTTCTTCAGAGTTGATTTAGGAATAGGCTCAGTAATTGGAGCAGGAGCTGGCTCAGGAGGTGCCCAATTATTTTCATTTGTCAAAATATTATTCAATAGAATTTCAGCTTCATCCGGTGTTCTTTCCCTGAAAAGAGAACCAGCACAACTATCTAGGTAATCTCTGGAAGCATCAGTTAGTCCATTATAAAAGATATCAAGTATTTCATTTTTATTAAGAGGATGACCAGGCAAAGCATTAAGTAACTAGAGAAGCCTCCACAAAGCTTGTGGGAGACTCTCTTATTTAATTTGAACAAAGTTGTATATTTCCTTTAAAGCAGCTTGTTTCTTATGAGCAGGGAAATATTTAGCAGAGAAGTAAAAAATCATATCCTGGGGGCTACGCACACAACCAGGATCAAGAGAATTAAACCATATCTTAGCATCACCCTTTAATGAGAACGGAAAATTTTTAAGGATATAAAAGTAGCGAGATCTCTCATCATTAGTGAACAGGGTGGCTATATCATTTAATTTAGTAAGATGTGCCACAATAGTTTTAGATTCATAACCATGAAAAGGATCAGATTCAACCAAAGTAATTATATCAGGATCAACAGAGAATTCATAATCCTTATCGACAACACAAATAGGTGAAGTAGAAAAAGCAGGGTCGGGCCTCATTCTATCATTAAGAGATTGCTTATTCCATTTAGCTAATAACCTTCTAAGCTCATCATTATCTTTGCAAGCTAGAATAGCCATGAAGCTTCTTTATCAAAAATATAACCCTCAGGAATAACATGCATGTTTTCATCATCAATTTCATCAACATGATCAGTTTCAATAATTTCTTTCTCTCTAGCCCTAGCAATTTGTTCATCAAGAAATTCACTAAGGGGCACAGTAGTATCAAGCATAGAAGTAGTTTCATCATAAGAATCATGCATAGCAGAAGTGGCATCATCAATAACATGCGACATATCAGAACGAATAGTAGAAGCAGGTTTAGGTGTCGCAAGCTTACTCAAAACAGAAGGTGAATCAAGTGCAGAGCTAGATGGCAGTTCCTTACCTCCCCTCGTAGTTAAGGGATAAATTGTTGTCTTAGCATCTTTCAACTTCTTCATAGTGTCCAGCAGATATAAATCCCAAGTGACTCAAAGAATAGAGCTATGCTCCCGGAAGCGTGCGAAATTAGTCTTGATAACCCACAAGTGTAGGGGATCGCAACAGCTTTTCGAGGGTAGAGTATTCAACCCAAATTTATTGATTCGACACAAGGGGAGCCAAAGAATATTCTCAAGTATTAGCAACTGAGTTGTCAATTCAGCCACACCTGGATAACTTAATATCTGCAGCAAGGTATTTAGTAGCAAAGTAATATGAGTAGTGGTAACGGTAACAAAAGAGCAATGAAAGCAAAAGTAATATTTTTGGTGTTTTCTAATGATTGTAACAATAGCAACAGGAAAGTAAATAAGCGTAAACCAGTATATGGAAAGCTTGTAGGCACTGGATCGGTGATGGATAATTATGCCGGATGCGGTTCATCATGTAACAGTCATAACATAGGGTGACATAGAACTAGCTCCAATTCATCAATATAATGTAGGCATGTATTCCGAATATAGTCATACGTGCTTATGGAAAAGAACTTGCATGACATCTTTTGTCCTACCCTCCCGTGGTAGCGGGCTCCTAATGGAAACTAAGGGATATTAAGGCCTCCTTTTAATAGAGAACCGGAACAAAGCATTAGCACATAGTGAAATACATGAACTCCTCAAACTATGGTCATCACCGGGAGTGGTCCCGATTATTGTCACTTCGGGGTTACCGGATCATAACACATAGTAGGTGACTATAGACTTGCGAGATAGGATCAAGAACACACATATATTCATGAAAACATAATAGGTTCAGATCTGAAATCATGGCACTCGGGCCCTATTGACAAGCATTAAGCATAGCAAAGTCATAGCAACATCAATCTCAGAACATAGTGGATACTAGGGATCAAACCCTAACAAAACTAACTCGATTACATGATAGATCTCATCCAACCCATCACCGTCCAGCAAGCCTACGATGGAATTACTCACGCATGGCGGTGAGCATCATGAAATTGGTGATGGAGGATGGTTGATGATGACGACGGCGATGAATCCCCCTCTCCGGAGCCCCAAACGGACTCCAGATCAGCCCTCCCGAGAGGTTTTAGGGCTTGGCGGCGGATCAGTATCGTAAAACGCGATGATTTCTTCTCCTTGATTTTTTTTCTCCCCGAAAGCAAATATATAGAGTTGGAGTTGGCGTCGGAGCAGCCTTTGGGGGCCCATGAGGTAGGGGGCGCGCCCTAGGGGGGGGCGCCCCCCACCCTCATGGACAGGGTGTGGGCCCCCTGATCTTCATCTTTGGCGAGGATTTTTTATTATTTTTAACTAGACGAGCCGTGGAGTTTCTGGTCATTCCGAGAACTTTTGTTTCTGCACATAAATAACACCATGGAAAGTCTGCTAAAAACAGCGTCAGTCCGGGGTTAGATCCATTCAAATCATTCAAGTTAGAGTCCAAAACAAGGGCAAAAGTGTTTGGAAAAGTAGATACGACGGAGACGTATCACCAACCATTGAACTTTCTGAAATAATCAACTTGAAAGGATATTAGTTCAATGAGCTATATGTTGTTAGGAATTGCCCAAACCACCCAGGGATTAGTTGCACTTTCAACCGCCCCGTTGATTGATACAGGTCAGCGGTGGATAGTTTCCGTGGTTCGGACGATTGCGGGAGGTTTACGGATTCGCCTTAGAGATGCCCTATTGTTTATTCTTGTTGTTTTCCCTCCATGAATGTGGCATTCTAGAGTCTGATCTCTAGTCAATAACAGTCAAGTTCCACGATGAGTTTTGTTAGTTCACTATTCGCTTTATTTCAGCTACGAAATTGAAAGCCGACCAACTTATAACATACTATCTCTGTTCTAAGAGAAAAAAGCATGGTTTTCAACGTTTTCCTGAGAGGTGACGAGGTGGGCGACCAAACAATCCTAGCTTCCACCCGTCGTCTACTTCTCAAGAACCACTGTGTCGCGTCAAGAGGCAAAGCCTGCGCGGGCGCGTAAGGTGGAGGTCTGGATCAGGGGGCTTGCCATGGAGGCGCTAGAGGGTTGTTATGGAATAGGGAAGGGTGATGTGTGCTCGAGTGGCGGCCTTCGTCAGGCGGTGCATGTGATGGCGGCATTGGCAGTGGACAAAGGGATCGAGTGTGGAGATCTTCATCGATGGTTTGGCCTCGCTTGATTAGTGGAGAGGGCGTCAGTGCATGGTTCTAGACGGCAGCAAGATCGACATCAAATCTGGACCTGTCGTACATTGACATGGGTGATTTTTAGGTTTTCTTTAAATATTCTTTGTGTTTGTGTCCGCGAAGCGGCGGCGTTGCCCTGGGTAGGAATAATGTCCTTCCCTCCGTATCTTCGTTTCGTTGGTGTGTTTTTCGCCTGTAGAGGGTGTGTGGAGTTGTGTCTCCGACAAGTCTTTCAGGATCCGGTTAGTTTAGGTTTTTGGTCGACCAGTTTGGACTCGGTCAGCTTTCGTGGTATTTGAAGCATCTAGAGGCCCTTATCGGTGATTTTTCTCTACATTGGCGATTTGCTTCGCAGATCGAGGTTTCCGAAGTCTCCTAGTCTAGACCGATGACTTCTTGGTGTTGCTTCTACAAGCTCGTGGGTTTCAAAAAGGTTGCTCTGCCGAAGTGGATTCCCAAAGGTGGAGGAGGGCTTTGCTCATGGTGCTTCGCTGGTGGATTCAGGAAGAAGAAGACTTCGACACTCCCAAGATTTTGAATATATTTTTTATTTTTCTGTAAAGATGTGTTTGTAAGAATCTGTCATAGTTATTAATATATGGCCTTAGGGCATCTCCAATGTGGACCCTCAAACCGCTCGCATCCGTCCGGACCAAGTGGTCTGGACTCATTTTGCCATCCAACATGGTACCCCATCAATCCACGGATCGGTCCGGGCGTCTGTTTTTTCGCAAACCAGAGGCAAACTAGGGGGGCTTTGTGGGAGTTCGGACCACCACCATGCAGGATTCAAACACCACTGGCCCACTCAAACCACCCTCCCGGTAAAGTTTTCTTCCACTCTGCCCCTCTCCCCCTCCTTGGTCGACGTCGCTGCTATACCTCTCCGCCCTCCGCCCAGGCATCACAGAACATCCGCAGACCCCACGAACGCGCGTGCCCTCATTGAACTATGTCACAGTCTACCCAGGATCCCACTGCCCTTTCCAACGATGTCCATGGCAGACACCATGCCTGTGAAGTGTTTGATCAAATGCAATTGAGCTTATTTGTGGAACTTCCTATTGTTTTCTAGAGTAAAGCATGATGGACGGGTACTCGGTGATCGGGGATGAGTTGATGTGTGATGTGTGGTTGGCCGTATCTGCGGACTCTGTAGGCAGGAACTCAAGGGGCTCGATCTTTTGGCAGATGTAGAATCGAGAAGATAGGTGCAATTTTTAGTTTTCTTGAATTTTAGGTAGATTTTGGCACTAGTTAAGATACAACCAACACTTTCGACACATGCATATCTAGAGATAGAGCAGCGGAAATAGTACAACATGCAAATGTGCAGAAAGTAAAGAGGTAGAGATGGGAAGATCAAACACAATGAAGACACAGTGGTTTTTGGTGTGGTTCCGATAGGTTCCGATAGGTTCCGATAGGTGGTGCTAGCATATGTCCATGTTGATGGAGACTTCAACCCACAGTGGGTAATGGCTGCACGAGTCCACGGAGGGCTCCACTCATGAAGGGTTTATGAAGAATCAACCTTATCCATTCCACCATAGCTTATGTTCACGAAGGACTAGCCTCACTCAGGGTAGATTTTCACGAAGTAGGCAATCTCCTTGCCCTTACAAACTCCTTGGTTCAACTCTATAAGATCTTGGAGGCTCTCCCAAGTGACACCTAACCAATATAGGATACACCACTCTCCAAAAGGTAATAGACGTTGATGATGAACTCCTTGCTTTTGTGCTTCAAAAGATAGTCTCCTCAACACTCAGTCACTCTCTCATAGATTTGGCTGGGGTAGGAGAATGATTGGAGTGGAAAGCAACTTGGGGAGGCTAGAAATCAAGGTTCAAATGATTGTATTGGAATCTCTTGATCTCAACACATGATTAGGTGGTTATCTCTCGGAAAATGAATGGTGGAAGTGTAGTTTTATTCCGATGACTCTCTTGAGAGTAAGCGGGGGTGGAGGGGTATAAATAGCCTGCACCAAGAATCCAACCGCTACAACCTTTTGATTCAATTCAGTGACACCGAAATGAAAATCTTGGTGAGACTAACCTGCGTAAAAGATTCGAATGTTGGGCGTCTCGATGAGACTGGATGCAACAACTTGGTGGGAACGATGTGCAATGACCTAAGTGAGACCTCATTTCAGTAATTCCGATCAAACAAACTCGGCAATTCCGAAATGGAATTGAAGGGTTACAGAAACTTGGTCACCTCATTTCAATGGGACCGAACGTCATCTCGATAGAACCTATTTGTCAGGGTTTGTGTGTGGCCCTGTCTAGGATCAATTCGGTGGGTCCGGATGTGGAGATTTCGGTGGGACCGAGTTTGACTTTTAGGGTTTGGACAGATAGGATTTGAAGAAGGTGGTTGAGGGTTTTTTAATAGTATTGTCTTTCCTATGGACTCAATGTGATCTTGGATCACTTAACCAAAAATGTAGAGTCTTGAAGCTTGTGCCAATCCATGTCCTTAGCATTTTGAAGGGTCCCACAATATCATGTTCTTTCCATGCCAATGTTGAACTTTTATCAAACACACTAGATGAAAATATTAGTCCAACGGTATGTATGTTGACATGAATTACCAAAACCACCAAGGGAGCAAATGTGCTTTCGGCGGCGTTTGCATGCTTCGTTTCATGCTCGAAAGAACTTTGAACCCTACGACATGGATGTCATCCATCAATCAATGTGAAGTCGACAACGAATCGATGGTACACCATCTGCAACTCCGTCGTGAAGTGTTGCGGTGCGGTTGCACGAGTGGAGACAATGTGGCCATCAGACTCGTCAACCATGATGATCGTAAGTTTTGCTATATGTTGCTCTACATGCATGTTGGTTAACTCATTCAGTCAGTCAATGTTGCTCTATAGTTGTATAACCTACAAGCGCTGTCGTGATGTACTACAGGGCCGAGGGCAGGATATTCAAGCACATATGTTGTTAGGTGAAGCTCAAGGGCCATCATGTGTGGGACGATATGTGTCGGCTCTAATTCTAATATCGTTGAATTCGAAAAACCTATTGACATCCGATTATCTCGTATGTAATACTTAAATTTGAACTAATGTTACACTAGGGATATTCGCATGTTATTTATGGATGAATTGTTTTATTCTCTATAATTATTTTGAGTGTTGTGGTTAGAAGAGAAAACAAAGGTGAAATTTATAGGGGACGAGGTTGGATGGCCGGCTCTCGCATCACTGTCTGCAGACCGGTCCACTAGCTGATACCGTGTCCATTTTGGGGATCGATGATACGTCTCCAACGTATCTATAATTTATGAAGTATTCATGATATAATATTATCCATCTTGGATGTTTTATGGGCTTTACTATGCACTTTTATATTATTTTTGGGACTAACCTATTGACCCAGAGCCCAAGTGCCGCCTCGTTTTTTTTCCCTTGTTTGATGTTTGAAGAAAAGGAATATCAAACGGAGTCGAAACGGAATGGAACCAACTGGAGAAGTTATTTTTGGAAGAAAAGCTACCGGAAAAACTTGGAGTGCACGTCAGGAAAGAAACGAGGGAGCCACGAGGTAGGGGGCACGCCCTCCCCACCCCCTCAGGCGCACCCTCCACCCTCATGGGCCCCTCGTGGCTCCCCTGACGTACTTCTTCCGCCTATATATCTCCATATACCCTAAAAACTACGGAGAACAGAATAGATTGGGAGTTTCGCCACCGCAAGCCTCTGTAGCCACCAAAAACCAATCGGGACCCTGTTCCGGCACTCTACCGGAGGGGGGATCCCTCACCGGTGGCCATATTCATCAACCTAGCGCTCTCCATGACGAGGAGGGAGTAGTTCACCCTCGGGGCTGAGGGTATGTACCAGTAGCTATGTGTTTGGTCTCTCTCTCTCTCGTGTTCTTGATTTGGCACGATCTTGATGTATCGCGAGCTTTGCTATTATAGTTGGATCTTATGTTTCTTCTCCCCCTCTACTCTC
Source organism: Aegilops bicornis (assembly GCA_021605145.1). Classification (NCBI taxonomy): domain Eukaryota; kingdom Viridiplantae; phylum Streptophyta; class Magnoliopsida; order Poales; family Poaceae; genus Aegilops; species Aegilops bicornis. The sequence continues at coordinate 576,318,577 of CM038675.1, forward strand.
TTGTAATGGATTGATTTTTCCCTTTGAAGTAATCTTATCGGATTGAGTCTTTAATGATTTGAGAACACTTGATGTATGTCTTGCCGTGCGTATCTGTGGTGACAATGGGATATCACGTGATTCACTTGATGTATGTTTTGGTGATCAACTTGTGGGTTCCGCCCATGAACTTATGCATAGGGGTTGGCACACGTTTTCGTCTTGATTCTTAGGTAGAAACTTTGGGGCACTCTTTGAAGTACTTTGTGTTGGTTTGAATAGATGAATCTAAGATTGTGTGATGCATATCGTATAATCATACCCACGGATACTTGAGGTGACATTGGAGTATCTAGGTGACATTAGGGTTTTGGTTGATTTGTGTCTTAAGGTGTTATTCTAGTATGAACTCTAGGGCTGTTTGTGGAACTTATAGGAATAGCCCAACGGATTGATTGGAAAGAATAACTTTGAGGTGGTTTCGTACCCTACCATAATCTCTTCGTTTGTTCTCCACTATTAGTGACTTTGGAGTGACTCTTTGTTGCATGTTGAGGGATAGTTATATGATCCAATTATGTTATTATTGTTGAGAGAACTTGCACTAGTGAAAGTATGAACCCTAGGCCTTGTTTCCTAGCATTGCAATAGCGTTTACGATCACTTTTATCAGTTACCTTGCTGTTTTTATATTTTCGGATTACAAAAACCTATATCTACCATCCATATTGCACTTGTGTCACCATCTCTTCGCCGAACTAGTGCACCTATACAATTTACCATTGTATTGGGTGTGTTGGGGACACAAGAGACTCTTTGTTATTTGGTTGCAGGGTTGCTTGAGAGAGACCATCTTCATCCTACGCCTCCCACGGATTGATAAACCTTAGGTCATCCACTTGAGGGAAATTTGCTACTGTCCTACAAACCTCTGCACTTGGAGGCCCAACAACGTCTACAAGAAGAAGGTTTTGTAGTAGCCATACTTGTGAACTTTGCAATGAACGTGATCATTTCAGTACCCAATGCCAATTGTTTCATGATCATATCGTGTCCAAAAATTGTGATGACTTGATTTCCCTTGCACATCATAATGAACTTAGTTTGCTCTTGGGTTATGAAGAAATGAAACGTTAACTAAGGATATTCCAAAATTTGTCCTTGATAGAGTTCTTCATTTTGATCTAGAGGAAATTTATATGTATTGCGCGGTGAATTGCATTGAAAATCCGTATATTGCCAATTACATAAAGAAAAGAAAACAAATAGAATATGAAGAGAATACTAACGAAAGGGAAGAGACTTCCCAACATCCTTCTATTATTTCTTATGATGAATCAGGTAACGAGGAGGAGCCTTCTATTCAACCAATCTCATTAATAAGGAGCTCCAAAAAGAGGATTGAACCCACACATGATGTGGTGAAGAAGAAGAAGAGAAAAAGGAAGAGAGGTAAAAAGATATCTCTCCCAAATAATGTTGCTCCTATTAAGGTTATGCCTCATGGAAATGAATCAAAAATAATTGTGGAAGATGATGCACTTGATGATGATCTCGTTATGCCTATTGCTTGTTGTGATGATAATGATTGGGAAGATAATGATACTTCTTATGATCTTGAAAATCTTTTTGGCACTTGCTTGGAAGAATATGATAATTGATATACTATTTGTGTTATCCATACTATTAATGATGAGAGTGATTATGCTTATGATATAAAAAGGCCCAAGCTTGGGGAAGCTATGTTTGATGAGAATGACATATTTGAGAATATATTTGCTGCAATTAATGTTTGTCCCATGCTTGGGGATGCTATTTTAATAATGATGATATTTTTAGCCTCCCAAGTTTTGATATGCAAATTTATAATGATGATAGCATGCCTTCTACCTATGATGATTATATTGATGAAAGTGGGTTTGGAAGAGTGTCAACTTTAGTAAGTAATGATCCACTATTTTGGAGGATGTTGAATCTTATAATATTTATGAAAGTGGATTTGGAGAGGTCATGACTTTATTTAGTGATGTATCCACTATCTTGGAAGAGGTTTCAATCGATTATGATGAGAACAAAGTTGCTACTTATGATGATTATTGTGATGAAACTTATGCTATAAAGAGTAGTGATGATTATATTTATAAAACTTGTCATGATTATGAGTACCATTTCGCTGAACATTACTCTTTCAATGTGGAAACAATTTATAGTATTCGAGTCTCTTATGATACTCCCACTATTCCGATTGAAAAGAATTTTGCTTATGTGGAGAGTAGTAAAAATTCTATGCTTGTAGATCATGAAAAGAATACTTTAGGTGCTGGTTATATTGTTGAATTCATTCATGATGCTACTGAAAACTATTATGAAGGAGGAACATATGCTTCTACATATTGCAATAATATCAAGTTTCCTCTCTATGTGCTTAAAGTTTTGAAGTTATGCTTGTTTTGTCTTCCTATGCAAGTTGATTCTTGTTCACATAAGTTGTTTGCTCACAAAATCCCTATGCATAGGAAGTGGGTTAGACTTAAATGTGCTAGTCATATTCTTCATGATGCCCTCTTTATGTTTCAATTCTTATGTCTTATGTGAGCATCATTGAAATCATCATGCCTAGCTAGGGGCTTTAAACGTTAGCGCTTGTTGGGAGGCAACCCAATTTTATTTTAGTTTCTTGCTTTTTGGTTCTGTTTAGTAATAAATAATCCATATAGCTTCTGTTTAGATCTGTTTTTTTGTTTTAATTAGTGTTTGTGCCAAGTAGAACCTTTGGGAAGACTTGGGTGAAGTCTTTATGATCATGCTGTAAAAAACAGAAACTTTAGCGCTCACAAGATTAGCTAAAACTTTTTACTGGAGAGATCTATTTAGTTGATTCTTTTTGCATATGATTACTAGACAAATTCCTCAGGTCCACAAATTTATTTTAGAATTTTTGGAGTTCCAGAAGTTTGCATTAGTTACAGATTACTACAGACTGTTCTGTTTTTGACAGATTCTGTTTTTCATGAGTTGTTTGCTTAGTTTGATGAATCTATGGCTAGTAAAATAGTTTATAAACCATATAGAAGTTGGAATACAGTAGGTTTAACACCAATATAAATAAAGAATGAGTTCATTACAGTACCTTGAAGTGGTGTTTTGTTTTCTTTCCCTAACGGAGCTCACGAGATTTCTGTTGAGTTTTGTGTTGTGAAGTTTTCAAGTTTTGGGTAAAGATTCGATGGACTATGGAATAAGGAGTGGCAAGAGCCTAAGCTTGGGGATGACCAAGGGACCCCCAGGTAATATTCAAGGACAAACAGGATCCTAAGCTTGGGGATGCCCCAGAAGGCATCCCCTCTTTCGTCTTCGTTCATCGGTAACTTTACTTGGAGCTATATTTTTATTCACCACATGATATGTGTTTTGCTTGGAGCGTCATTTTATTTTCTTTAGCTTTGCTTGCTGTTTGAATAAAATACCAAGATCTGAAATCCTTAAATGAGAGAGAGTCTTCACATAGCTACGTAATTATTTAACTACTCATTGATCTTCACTTATATCTTTTTGGAGTAGTTTGCCATTTACTCGTGTGCTTCACTTTTATCCTATGAGTAAATGGTTGAATGATTTGAATGTAATAAATCTGAAATTATATATGTTTCATATGCCTTTCCCATGGGGAGTAATGCCTTCACATATAAGAAGTAGAGGTGGTAAATTTGTTGAAGGTTAGCAAACATTGTATTGGTCACTTGAACAATTCATGAAAGAATATTGAAGGAAGAGAGATTTCACATATAATACTATCTTCGACATCTTCTATGATTGTGATCCCCATTAATTATTTTCAAACCTGAGCAAATTAGTTGAAGTTGGACAAGGAAGACAACATGATGAGTTATGCTTGGGTGTATTTGTATAAGTTATATCGTTTTGGATCCTCTAACATGTGGTGCTTGCTATTTAGAATCCTTTGCTAGCCAAAATATCTGTACTAAGCGGGAATACTGCTTGTGCATCCAAACTCCTTGAACCAAGTTTCTTCCATGAGTGTCCACCATATGTACCTATATGCGGTATTTACCTGCCGTTCCAAGTAAATTTGCATGTGCCAAACTCTAAACCTTCAAATAATAATCTGTTTTGTATGCCCGAATTGCTCATGTAGCGACTACGGGTTAGCAGTATCTTCCATGCTAGGTGGGTTATTCTCACAATGAGTGGACTCCGCTCATCATTCACGAGAAAATGGCTGGTAACTGGGATGCCCAGTCCCATGATCAAAAGATCGAAATCAAATCAAAAATAATTGCAAACAAAACTCCCCCAGGTTTGATGTTAGTTGGAGGCACCCGTTGTTTCGGGCAAGCCATGGATTGATGATTGTTGGTGGAGGGGGAGTAAAAATCTTTACCTTCTGTTTGGGAACCGCCTATAATGTATGTAGTATGGAAGATATTGGGAACTCTTGGTCGTTATGTTGACAATGAAAGGATACCTCTCAAAATTATTTTCATCTCTGTTTTTGCTTCGAGCTCTGGCACCTCTGCAAATCCCTTCTTCCCTCTGCGAAGGGCCTATCTTTTACTTTTATGCAAGAGTCAGTAGTATTCTTTCTTATTCCAACATACTCTTTAGTTGGCAAGCATCATATGATGGAAATATCTAAGCATATATGGCCATTCAAATATATTTGATCATGAATTATTACTATTGACATTACCCTTGAGGTAAATGGTTGGGAGGCGAAACATTAAGCCCCTATCTTTCTCTGTGTTCGATGAATACTATTTGTTCTCAAAATATGCTTTGAGTGGTAGCAATCATGGAAGACTAAATGATAGTTGAGTATGTGAAGTTTGCTGAATCAAAGCTCTGACATAGACTCTTCCTGAAAATAAGATGAATTGCAATTGTTTGATGACTGAGAACTGTTTGTTAGTTTTCAAGAAGGTTTATGATCTATACTTTAACATGTGAATAGTTTGTTACTTGATCATGCAAAGTTCTATGAGTTGAGCTACTGTTATGACATATAATGATGCTAGAAAAGGTGATTGAAATTATCATTGATCAAACTTATGTACCTGCTAGCATTCACACTTCATAAATTATTTCTTTTATCATTTACCTACTCGAGGACGAGCAGGAATTAAGCTTGGGGAACTTGATACGTCTCTAACGTATCTATAATTTATGAAGTATTCATGCTATTATATTATCCATCTTGGATGTTTTATGGGCTTTACTATGCACTTTTATATTATTTTTGGGACTAAACTATTGACCCAGAGCCCAGTGCCAGTTCCTGTTTTTTCCCTTGTTTCAGTGTTTCGAAGAAAAAGAATATCAAACGGAGTCGAAACGGAATGAAACCAACTGGAGAAGTTATTTTTGGAAGGAAAGCTACCGGAAAAACTTGGAGTGCACGTCAGGAAAGAAACGAGGGAGCCACGAGGTAGGGGGGCGCCCCCCCCCCCCCAGGCGCGCCCTCCACCCTTATGGGCCCCTCGTGGCTCCCCTGACGTACTTCTTCCGCCTATATATCTCCATATACCCTAAAAACTTCGGAGAACAGAATAGATCGGGTTCCGCCGCCGCAAGCCTCTGTAGCCACCAAAAACCAATGGGGACCCTGTTCCAGCACTCTGCCGGAGGGGGATCCCTCACCGGTGGCCATCTTCATCAACCCAGCGCTCTCCATGACAAGGAGGGAGTAGTTCACCCTCGGGGCTGAGGGTATGTACCAGTAGCTATGTGTTTGATCTCTCTCTCGTGTTCTTGATTTGGCACGATCTTGATGTATCGCGAGCTTTGCTATTATAGTTGGATCTTATGTTGCTTCTCCCCCTCTACTCTCTTGTAATGGATTGTGTTTTCCCTTTGAAGTAATCTTATCGGATTGAGTCTTTAATGATTTGAGAATACTTGATGTATGTCTTGCGATGCGTGTCTGTGGTGACAATGGGATATCACGTGATTCACTTGATGTATGTTTTGGTGATCAACTTGCGGGTTCCGCCCATGAACTTATGCATAGGGGTTGGCACACGTTTTCGTCTTGATTCTCCGATAGAAACTTTGGGGCACTCTTTGAAGTACTTTGTGTTGGTTTGAATAGATGAATCTGAGATTGTGTTATGCATATCGTATAAGCATACCCACGGATACTTGAGGTGACATTGGAGAGTCTAGGTGACATTAGGGTTTTGGTTGATTTGTGTCTTAAGGTGTTATTCTAGTACAAACTCTAGGGCTGTTTGTGACACTTATAGGAATAGCCCAACGGATTGATTGGAAAGAATAACTTTGAGGTGGTTTCGTACCCTACCATAATCTCTTCGTTTTTCTCCACTATTAGTGACTTTGGAGTGACTCTTTGTTGCATGTTGAGGGATAGTTATATGATCCAATTATGTTATTATTGTTGAGAGAACTTGCACTAGTGAAAATATGAACCCTAGGCCTTGTTTCCTAGCATTGCAATACCGTTTATTCTCACTTTTATCATTAGTTACCTTGCTGTTTTTATATTCTCGGATTACAAAAACCTATATCTACCATCCATATTGCACTTGTATCACCATCTCTTCGCCGAACTAGTGCACCTATACAATTTACCATTGTATTGGGTGTGTTGGGGACACAAGAGACTCTTTGTTATTTGGTTGCAGGGTTGCTTGAGAGAGACCATCTTCATCCTACGCCTCCCATGGATTGATAAACCTTAGGTCATCCACTTGAGGGAAATTTGCTACTGTCTTACAAACCTCTGCACTTGGAGGCCCAACAACGTCTAGAAGAAGAAGGTTGTGTACATCAATCGGTGTTGGAGATGTCATTAGGCCTTTCCACACAAAAAATCAAGCCCATATCGACTTGACTTGAAAATTACCAAATAACTATATTTGGATGAGTGGTAGTAATAGCCCCTAGGATTGTAGGATTCTTTTTGAGGGACTTTCAAGTTTGAAAATAACCACAACACTTTTCATCATCCGAGACTGGCATGTGTGGACCTACATGTCAGTGTGACATATTTTGAAACAAAGCCCAAGGAAGATGTATATTTCATATTGCATACATTTGTTAGTCCTTCTAGATTTTTTTGTGACAGACCTTCCATTTTTTTACTTGGCCCAAATTTCGACTGCACGCGAGATGTTATCACAAGGGCTCATACTACTAGTAATCTCCCGTAATGGGAAGATAATTGTTTTGGGTAAAAGTTCAAAACTTTTTAAGGCTAGTAATGCAAAAAAAACTTCACCAAGGTATCAAAGTTGTAATTTTTTTGTCGAAATATTTTTTCTCTCCAATCCAACTTTTAAAGCCAGTGGCTAGTAAGTTATCAAAAGGTTGACTACAACCAGGTTTGGTATCATTTTCAAAAGTTTTTCCAAATACCCCCAAAATATGTGCTAACTTGTTGATATTCTTTAGAAACAAAACAACTACAATGCAGTTATTAAAAAATAAATTTAGCATTTTCTTTTTGAGGAAAAGATGACGGGGCATCACGGGGTGACTAGTGAGGGAAGGATGACGCGTAGTTCATGAAATAATCCCGTGATAGTGGACAGAGAGCCTACAAAGCCGATGGTGAAACGCGTAGCTAATATCGAAAGACATAGAGGGACGCAAATTATCTGAGCTCGAGCTCAAATGAGCTCAGATGTGCAGTAAAATTGAGAAAAAAAATGAAAAATTTCAAAAAAAAGATCTGAAATGTTTTTTTGGTAAACTTTTACAAATGTTCTAAGTGCTTGCAACTTTTCATGATGAGATCACATTCGTGGAAGGCATGAGAATGCAAACAAAATCGATGCTCCAAAAATGCTACTTTCGAAAGCACTTTGGAGCATTGATTTTGCTTTTTTCCACGCCATCCATGAATGTGATCTCATGAAAATTGCAAAACACTTAGATTTTTTTTTCAAAATTTACCACAAAAAAGGATTTTTAAAACAACATTTTTTTTATTTTACTGTTCATCCGAGCTCAAGCTCAGAAGGATACTTTCGTATATAGAGGGTTCTTCATAACAATTAAAGCACATCTAGATGTGCCATAAGTATAGCAACAATGCTATACACACGACGCAACTTGGACGATTTGTGCACGGCCCACCTGATCAAGCCCTTGATGCCTGGACGAAAAGTGCAGAAGAGCATCAGAATTGCATCGGGCAAAAATCGTCCCATGAAGCATCATCTGCATAGTAGTTTCGTAAGTATTGCACATCTAATTCTTATAACATTGGTCTTACGTGAAGATTCATGTGGGAATTTTTTACTTTTATTTTTATGTTTGTTTGAGTCACGTTGATCTGCAATAACTAATGCACATTTAAATGTGCCCAACGGAAGATGATTTACAACATGGATGAGCGGGGGCACACATGCACGCAACCACATGATTGCGCCAAGATTCAGAGGCTTTTTTTTATTTGGAGTTAATTACTCCATGCATGCAACTTTTGATACAAATTTTGGCAAAGAGTGCATGCCCCACCTCCCATGTTTTTTACTTATAAATTGGAATCTATTATATTTTTTGAAACATAAGTCCAATTCATATTTCATTTGCATATTCATGTTCCCTTGGACGAGGGCTTTGAAACAAGACCACTTCTAAATATGTTTTGAGAAGTATTAAAAACTTCACCAAGTTTCAAGTATTAAAACTTGATAGGACCGAATGATAAATTCACCAAGTTTCAAGTACTAAAACTTGATAGAAACAAATGATAAATTCATCAAGTTTCAAAAACTAAAAATTCAAACTAAAAGCCCTAAATGCCTAAACCCTAACGCCCTAAGCCATAGCCCCTAAACTCTGACCCCTAAAACCTAAACCCTAAATTCAAATAGAACTTGGTGAAAACTTGATATCACGACTATCAAGTTTTAATATTTGAAACATGGTAAAAATTTGAAAGTTGTCATGATGTATTCAAAGTTAGCCAGTTTGAAAGTACTCATTGCAACGAACATAAATATGCAATCAAAACTTAATTTGAACTTTCAGCTCAAAAGATATACTAGTTTCAAATTTAAAGATGAAATGAAAAAGTATAGGACGTGGGGTGGGTGGAGTTGTCAAAAGCTGCCAAAAAATTGCATGCATGGACCGCCGTACAACAATTAAAGTATTATGGCATAAGCGAGTTCACCAATCCTAAAGCAAATGAGTGGCTGCACCCCTATCAATTTCCGAGTTTCCATCCATGACAATGAGGAGAACATGTAAAAAAATTCAGGGAGAACATACTGATCGTTCCATCAACTAGAGGGCACAACTAAATAGGGTCTCTTTGATACGCATGATTTCTAAATCACAAGAACAGAAAATCGCGAAATTGGCAAATCATGTAATTTTGAAACCTATAGGATTGAAAACTATAAGAATTAGCATAAAAATATTCGACACGCCATAGGGAAAAGTCAGGAAAATATAGCAAGAGTTTGAGTGGATGAAAATTTTCCTTCAAAATTGAGTGCAGAGAAATCTTCAAAAATGTTCTAAGTATTTGAATCCGGTGAATCAAACAAACTCCATAGGGAGGAAAATAGGATTCAAATCCTCTGAAATGTGCTATAGATTTTAAAAATAAATAAAAGAAGCCCCAAATCGCCTGCAACCAATGATTTTATACCAAGTCATGAGCATACCAATGAAAGGAAACATAATGCTTCCTTTTTAGAAAGTTATTAAGATAACCCGGACAGCCAAGGCTCTAAAGAAATGGCAGCGCGAGAGCGTGGGGGTTTTAAAAACCCAGATAGAGATTGCCAAGGAGGTCATCTGGAGACTGGACCTTGCTGAGGAGGGTAGGCCTCTCTCCCCTGCGGAGCAGGAATTGCGACGAAGGCTGAAGCTTTCCTATCTCGGCCTTCTATCCTTCCAAAAAATCAAGCTACGACAGCGTTCCCGCCTCACTCGTATTAGGCTTTGTGATGCCAACTTCAAGTTCTTCCATGCCAAGGTGAATGGCTGCAGACGAAAGAACTACATTCAGATGCTTCAGACAGATAATGGAGTTGCGGTCACTACTGAAGACAAGGAAGATGCGCTTTTCTCGCACTTCCAGAGCCACCTTGGAACGCGGACGCCCAGGACCAAGGGGCTCATTTGGGACAACTTGGGTCTACATGTGCATGACCTATCAGACCTGGAAGCCCCTTTTGACGAGAGCGAGATCAAAGACGCAATATTTTCGCTTCCTTCCGTCAAGGCACCAGGCCCTGATGGGTTCACTGGGGCTTTTTTCAAGACTTGCTGGGAAATAATCAAGCTGGATGTCGTCGAGACAATTTTTCAACTTGCGAACCTTCGGGGAAACTGCGCTTCTCTCGTCAACTCGGCTAACATCATTCTGTTGCCCAAGAAAGCTGACGCTAGGGCTGTTGGGGACTACAGGCCAATTAACCTCATACACAGTCTTTCCAAGATTTTCTCCAAGCTCCTGGCCAACAAGCTAGCCCCAGTTCTGCCTACTCTTGTATCCAAGTGCCAGAGTGCTTTCATCCAAAAGCGTTCCATCCACGACAACTTCATGCATGTTCAGAACCTAATCAAGGACCTACATCGCCGGAACATCCCAGGACTTTTCCTCAAGCTTGATATATCGAAGGCTTTTGACTCCGTCAATTGGGCTTTCCTTCTTGAGGTTCTTCAGCGCCTGGGGTTTGGCCAACGTTGGCGGGACTGGATTTGCATGACCCTGGCATACTCATCATCTAGGATCCTTCTGAATGGAAACCCAGGCAAGCCGTTCAGGCATGTGCAGGGCCTGCGTCAGGGCTACCCGGTGCCGTCGATGCTTTTCATTCTGGCAATAGACCCGTTGCAGCAAATTCTTCGTCTCGCCTCTGAGCAGGGCATCCTCAAGCCCATCCGCGCTCGTTCCGACAGATGTAGAATCTCTCTCTTTGCGGATGATGCAGGCATCTTTACCAACCCTGATAAGGAGGAGCTGCGGGCGATCTCGGCCATACTGAAAGCCTTTGGGGAGGCTAGTGGCCTAATCACGAACCTGTCAAAGACCGAGGTTTTTCCGATACGGTGCGGGTACATTGACCTCCAGGACACACTCACCGTCTTCCCCGCCAAGATTGCCAGCTTCCCAGGACGCTACCTCGGACTTCCATTGCACTATCATTGGCTCCGGAGGGTTGTCCTCCAACCTTTCATCGACAAGATTGCGGGTAGACTGCCGGGTTGGAAAGGAAAGCTACTAAATAAGCCCGGCAGGGTCGCTCTGGCTCAATCAGTTCTAACGGCTATGGCAACTTTCCACATCTCCGCTCTCAGCCTACCGAAATGGATCCTGTGAAAAGTTGAGACGATCATTCGCGGGTTTCTATGTCAGAAAGAGGACCAAACGCAAACTTCTGGAGGGCATTCCCTCGTTAACTGGAAGATCTTCTGCCGTCCAAGGAGGTTGGGCGGCCTGGGAATCGCAGACCTTGAGCGCTTTGGCCGCGCCCTCATATTGGCCACAGGTTTACAATGGGCGGACCGGAGAGGCCATGGGTGGGCACTGACCTGCCATGCGACCAGGCTGATATGAACCTTTTTCGCGCAAGCACAACCATAACTTTGGGAGATGGCCGCAAGGCACTTTTCTGGCATGACAACTGGAGAAGGGGCCCTCTAACACTACTTGCGCCGGAGCTTTACAAAATATTTTCAAGGAAAAATAGGACCGTGCATCACGAGTTGACAAATGATAACTGGATCAGAGCAGTCGCTAGCCTTCAATCCCTACAACAACTGGGGGAATGTGTCACTCTATGGGGATGGATTAGCCAGACAGTTCTGCTGCCAGATCAGGATGACATAATCTCCTGGAACCTGGCCACTAATGGAGCCTACTCTTCCACATCGGCCTATGCGGCGCAGTTCTTTGGCTCACACCAAGATTTGACTCTTCAAAGGTGCAGTGCCTTATCTTTGAGCCCAAGTGCAAATTCTTTGTGTGGCTAGTCCGACATGGTAGAATCCTCACCGCAGATATGTTGGCTATTCGCGGCTGGCCACATGACCCAAGGTGTCAGCTATGTCTTCAGCAGCCAGAAACGGCAACCCATCTTTGCAAAGACTGTCCCTTCGCGGTCGCTGTTTGGAACCAGGTAAACACCTGGACAAACGAGGGTCTCGCCATCTCAGGTTTCTTGCCTGAGCCAGGCATTGTTTCTAACTGGTGGGACAAGATGCTAGTAGATGAGCCATCCCAAGTGCGGAGACGAAGGAGCGGTAGGATCATCTACACAATTTGGGCTATCTGGAAAGAGAGGAACAGACACGTTTTCACAGGACAACGGATGACTCATCGCGAGGTTGCTCTACTAGCTTTCGAGGCCATTAAGCAACGGATATGGCTTTCGTTGGGGCCTTGCCATCTGTCAGCATAGGCTGAGTATGTGCTAGGTTTACATTGTTCATGCATATGGGCCATTTTTTTGGTTTTTGCCATGTTTCCTAAAAACATGCGCCTCCCTGTAAATTACGCTTCTGTTTTCCTACTATAAGAAAAGGCAGTGCTTCTGCCGGTTTTTAAAAAAAAATTAAGATATCCATCTGATCTAACCTTCATGGACTTTGATCCCATCCATGCATGCTTATCATTAATGAGTATTGTAGTTGTACGGGGAACAGGAATATTTGAGCAAAATATTCATTTCTATGAAGGATCAGTACAGTAGTCAGTTGGATATCTATATCGGATCCACTTCTATAGTTCCATCCCTGTCATAATACCTCATGATAGTCTGTACTCCTCTCTCCAAAGGATTATCTGGAATTCAGGATGGCACTGCTAGCTGTTGCTGCACATTCACACTGTCGCGTATAGACATACACAAAATATTTCCTGGTCCCGAATGCCATGCTCTGGCTAGGCTGTTCGCTCATGGGCCATCCCCCTACCGCCTCCTTGGTTAGCATCGGCAGAGATTCCATCCTATCTGCTAGTCTTCACACATGTTGCTGTCTGCTGCCATTGCATACCGATCTGGTTCAGTTTCTTCGGATAATTTGCCTCTGTGAACAATTGGCGATATGATTTCTGACACTATCTCAGACGGTTGGTGTTGAAATATATTACCATCCTTCTTTCATCAGTTCGGATCTTTAGAGTAACTAGCCGGAGCATGAATTCAATATAATATCCGAGTCAAGAGATACGTGAGAGGTTCAACAGCTGACAATGTGTTCTGCAAAAGAGGTGCTACCATCACCTTTAACCAGCCGTTGACTCAATCCTCACCCCTAATTCGAATGGATTCAGTTCAAAAGAATTCAGTTCAAAATTTGTTGCAAATATATTCTATATTCGTCCAAGGTACTCTAGTACAAATTATTCATTTCAACTTGTTGATTTGCCGGAGAACTATTTTCATTGATAGTCCTAGCTGTCTTTAGGAGGCAGTAGGAATCAAGCAGTTGGAATCATGCTATGCACCGGGTGCTGATTGACAAACTACAGGATCCTGTTTTCTCGCTCAATCGTGGCCCATCCACCGCCCCAGAGATCAAGAAAGGATTTTCATGCAGCCTAGTGGCCTGTACGAAAAGTGAGCAATATATCTCGAAACAAAGAACAGCAACACAAGCTTGGCCTGCAGGAGCTAGCTATTCTCATCGCCATAGGTGTCCGTAATAATAATTCAAAAGATAAGCTAGCGACGGTAGCATTCCAAGATGCATGTGCAACTATAGTGAAACTTTCACCTGTTCTCATGTCGATCGAACGGCTCGAACTACAAACATTGGTCCTTTCTTCGGGCCTCCAAGATGCATGTTCAGCCATAGTGATTCACCTATTCCCATGTCGACCGAATGGTTTCAAATAAAATTTCACACTCTCCAACGTTAACAAAATAACATCGGTTCGTACAATAGACTCTTGGCCGGCGAGAACTCGAAAATATAGGAAAAACTGAAAAACGTCTGATCTCCAACTTGTGGTGCGACCTCGACTGGAAATCAAATGCATTGCCTATCAATCAACGCAGCTTCGGGCGTCTACCCCTGGCCGGCTGGATCCATCTGCTGCGATAACATTCTCTAAAATGCGAGAGCGACATGTGATCAGCCAACAACTACTGATCGCCATTAATCAACTTAATCCCAGGCCACAAACTGTGCACTTATTAAAAAAGAACTCTCGTCTACTCTTCTTTTTGTCAGCTACAAGAAAAGGAGAACCCAACGTACGGCGTCTCTCCAATCACATCCCTCCTGCCGCCCGCGGGCCCCACCCACGAGAGGGGTCGCGTACCGTGGGCCCCCACGAATGATTGACGGGGGGCGTGCTCCAACTCTCCAGACGCTTCCGGGTATGGTCTCCGGACGGGACAGCCACAGCTGGCGAGCCGGCATTGGATAAGAACGGAGGTGTGTGAGCCACGTCGGCCGTGCGCTGTTTCTGTCATCATCCGGTTTATGGAAAACCTCCAACGCGACGCGACAGTAACAGTGGTGCAAAAGCAAACAGAAAGTTAGCCGACATGGAGGAAGTTCGGCCGGCCAAGGCTCCCGAGTTTTCTTTTCCGCGAATGGTCCATGGTTCGGTCGCGTTACCTCGGCGAAACGATGATGGTTCAGTTGCGTCGCTTGTCCATGATGTTGGACCTGACGAACAATTTTCAGTTGGAATTCATATGAAATACTACCCCCTCCGTCAAAATAAATGTGGCTGCGCGTCAGTTGCTTAAGATCGTTGCAGCGGTTCCGATCTTGATATCCTAGACGGTGATGGCGGACAACGACGACTAGAGTGTGGCGGCGGGTCTGAAGCCGCAGCGGCAGGTGGCAACGGCGGCCATGCTGCAGCCGCTCAACCTTCGGTTCGGCTTCAGATCACGGTGGCGCTCCTGGTCTTGATCTGCATCACACGGACGGCCGGGGCAGCGACCCTGGGCTTGTCGGTGGTGGTCATCTCCTCTGTCGGAGGTGGTCGGTCTGAGGTTCGGTGGTCGGATCTTGAGATCCGTCATCTAGTCCCGGCTGTGAGTCGGGGAGAAATAGTTGCTGGTGAGAACCGTACCGGCGGCGAGCGGTGGCGGCGTTCTGCGTTGTTGCCTTGATGAAGGCATCGTCGTGTAACGATCCACTCGTGCTGCTCCGAGGAAAACCCTAGGATTTGGTCTTTCAGATCTGACGTGGTGGCACTACGGTGTCGTTTCTCTTTTGGAAGCATTGTTTACGAAACAACACTAAAAATAGAGGCAGGAGATGGAGCGGCTTCGTCTTGCACGGAGATTCGGTAGGATGTCAAGTCATGCCTGGACAACAGGTACTATGTTGTGTCATGCCTGTTCGGCAGGTACTACGCACGGCAGATCTTACAGAGACTTCAAGCTATGTCGGCTAGTGGTACTTGGCGACATGGTGCTGAGGTGTATCAGCGGCGACCGCGATGTGCTTAGCAGTTTGCGCGCAGGGAGGTGGTGTTACTTGGCACCGACATGGTGTCGGTGGCTGGTGTGACGAGGTTGGCAGGAGGAGAGGCGTTGTATCTACCGCGTCGACGATGGCAAGTCTTGGTGGTGTGGTGCAGCTGAGTCTCGGTGTCAGATGCATCTGGATGGATGAGCACAGAACGGTGGCATCGTTGGGTGCCATGGTGACATCGACGGATGGCCAGACTGGTAAGGAAGATGCGGATTTCTTTTCTGAAGATGGGTCAGCGGTTCGATGATGATGTCAGCTTCTAAGATGTGTGCATGTGGTGTACGCTTTAGGTTTGCTGCATCGGTTGTAGGTTTTGATACGTTATGCAGATAGATCGGCGAAGATACCAGTTTTAGATATGAGGAGTGAGAGCACTTCATATTATCGAGTTTGTCGGTGTGAGCGGTGGCTTCAGGTGGCTCTATGTATGTTCTTGTCAGACATTTATTCAATAATTAATAAAGATGGATGTACGCGTTGATTGATGCATAGGCTGAGGGGTTTAATCTTTCTTTTTCAAAAAGTATAATTTTATACTAAATCAATGAAACTTATTTTAAGACTGAGGTAATACCTTCTATATCAAAAAAGGAAAGCAAAAACCGATTCTATAAACAAGTTACATACTATTCAAGTACTTTTAGTTGCAGATTTTTCATACAGGAGTAAAGCACTCGACCTTGTGAAGAAAATATGCCCTAGAGGCAATAATAAAGTTGTTATTTATATTTTTTTATATCATGATAAATGTTTATTATTCATGCTAGAATTGTATTGAAACTTAGTACATGTGTGAATACATAGACAAACAGAGTGTCCCTAGTATGCCTCTACTAGACTAGCTCGTTAATCAAAGATGGTTAAGTTTCCTGACCATAGACATGTTTGTCATTTGATGAACGGGATCACATCATTAGAGAATGATGTGATGGACAAGACCCATCCGTTAGCTTAACACTATGATCGGTTAGTTTATTGCTATTGCTTTCTTCATGACTTATACATGTTCCTATGACTATGAGATTATGCAACTCCCGAATACCAGAGGAACACTTAGTGTGCTATCAAACGTCACAACGTAACTGGGTGATTACAAAGATGCTCTATAGGTGTCTCCGATGGTGTTTGTTGAGTTGGCATAGATAGAGATTAGAATTTGTCACTCCTATTATCGGAGAGGTATCTCTGGGCCCTCTCGGTAATGCTCATCACTATAAGCCTTGAAAGCAATGTGACTAATGAGTTAGTCATGGGATGATGCATTACGGAACGAGTAAAGAGACTTGCCGGTAACGAGATTGAACTAGGTATGGTGATACCAACGATCGAATCTCGTGCAAGTAGCATACCGATGACAAAGGGAACAACGTATGTTGTTGTGTTGTTTGACCGATAAAGATCTTCGTAGAATATGTTGAAGCCAATATGAGCATCCAGGTTCCGCTATTGGTTATTGACTAGAGATGTGTCTCGGTCATGTCTACATAGTTCTCAAACCCATAGGGTCCGCACGCTTAACGTTCTATGACGATTTGTATTATGAATTTATGTGATTTGATGACCGAAGGTTGTTCGGAGTCCCGGATGAGATCACGGATGTGACGAGGAGTCTCGAAATGGTCGAGGCATAAAGTTCATATATTGGAAGGTTATATTCAGACACTGGAATGGTTCGGGTCGTATCGGATAAGTTTCGGAGTACCGGGGGTTACCGGAACCCCCCCCCCCCACCCGTTGGGAAGCTATTGGGCCTCATGGGCCTTAGTGGAGAAGAGAGACGGTTGGCCAAGAGGTGGCGCGCGCCCCCCTTGCCCCAATCTGAATTGGACAAGGGGAGGGGGCGGCACCCCCCCACCTTCCTTCTCTCCTCCTCCTCCTTCCCCCCTTCTCCTACTTGGACTAGGAAAGGGGGAAACCTACTCCTACTATGAGTAGGAATCCCCCCCTTGGGTCCGCCCCTTGTGGCCGGCCCTCCTCCTCCCCTCCTTTATATACGGGGGAAGAGGGCACCCCATACACACACAAGTTTATCTTTAGCCGTGTGCGGCGCTCCCCTCCACAGTTTTCCACCTCGGTCATATTGTCGTAGTGCTTAGGCGAAGCCCTGCATCGGTAACTTCATCATCACCGTCGCCACACCGTCGTGCTGACGAAACTCTCCCTCGGCCTCAACTGGATCAAGAGTTTGAGGGACGTCACCGAGCTGAACGTGTGCAGACCGCGGAGGTGCCGTGCGTTCGGTACTTGGATCGGTTGGATCGCGAAGACGTTCGACTACATCAACCGCGTTACTAAACGCTTCCTGATGTCTACTACGCAACCTTCTTCTTGTAGACGTTGTTGGGCCTCCAAGTGCAGAGGTTTGTAGGATAGTAGCAAATTTCCCTCAAGTGGATGACCTAAGGTTTTTCAATCCGTGGGAGGCGTATGATGAAGATGGTCTCTCTCAAACAACCCTGCAACCAAATAACAAAGATTCTCTTGTGTCCCCAACACACCCAATACAATGGTAAATTGTATAGGTGCACAAGTTCGGCGAAGAGATGGTGATACAAGTGCAATATGGATAGTAGATATAGGTTTTTGTAATCTGAAAGTATAAAAACAGCAAGGTAACAAGTGGTAAAAATGAGCGTAAACGGTATTGCAATGCTAGGAAACAAGGCCTAGGGTTCATACTTTCACTAGTGGAAGTTCTCTCAACAATAATAACATAATGGGATCATATAACTATCCCTCAACATGCAACAAAGAGTCACTCCAAAGTCACTAATAGAGGAGAACAAACGAAGAGATTATGGTAGGGTACGAAACCACCTCAAAGTTATTCTTTCCAATCAATCCGTTGGGATATTCCTATAAGTGTCACAAACATCCCTAGAGTTCGTACTAGAATAACACCTTAAGACACAAATCAACAAAAACCCTAATGTCACCTGGATACTCCAATGTCACCTCAAGTATCCGTGGGTATTATTATACGATATGCGTCACACAATCTCAGATTCATCTATTCAACCAACACATAGAACCTCAAAGAGTTCCCCAAAGTTTCTACCGGAGAATCAAGACGAAAACATGTGCCAACCCCTGTGCATAACTTCATGGGTGGAACCCGCAAGTTGATCACCAAAACATACATCAAGTGAGTCATGTGATATTCCATTGTCACCACAGATATGCACGGCAAGACATACATCAAGTGTTCTCAAATCATTAAAGACTCAATCCGATAAGATTACTTCAAAGGGAAAACTCAATCCATTACAAGAGAGTAGAGGGGGAGAAGCAACATAAGATCCAACTATAATAGCAAAGCTCGCGATACATCAAGATCGTGCCAAATCAAGAACACGAGAGAGAGATCAAACACATAGCTACTGGAACATACCCTCAGCCCCGAGGGTGAACTACTCTCTCCTTGTCATGGAGAGCGCCGGGATGATGAAGATGGCCACCGGTGAGGGTTCCCTCCGGCAGGTCTTGAACAGGTTCCGATTGGTTTTTGGTGGCTACAGAGGCTTACGACGGCGGAACTCCCGATCTATTCTGTTCGCCGATCGTTTTAGGTTATATGGGTATATATAGGAGGAAGAAGTACGTCAGGGGAGCCACGAGGGGCCCACGAGGGTGGAAGGCGCGCCCAGGGGGGTGCCCCTTGCCTCGTGGCTCCCTCGTTTCTTTCCTGACGTGCACTCCAAGTCTATCAGGTAGCTTTATTTCCAAAAATAACTTCTCCAGAAGGTTTCATTCCGTTTCGACCCCGTTTGATATTCCTTTTCTTCGAAACACTAAAACAAGGGAAAAAACAGGAACTGGCATTGGGCTCTGGGTCAATAGGTTAGTCCCAAAAATAATATAAAAGTGTTTAATAAAGCCCATAAACATCCAAAACAGATAATATAATAGCATGGAACAATAAAAAATTATAGATACATTGGAGACGTATCAACATCCCCAAGCTTAATTTCTGCTCGTCCTTGAGTAGGTAAATGATAAAAACAGAATTTTTGATGTGGAATGCTACCTAGCATATTTATCAATATAATCTTCTTTATTGAGGCAAGAATATTCAGATCCATGAGATTCAAAACAAAAGTTTAATATTGACATGAAAACAATAATACTTCAAGCATACTAACAAAGCAATCATGTCTTCTCAAAATAACATGGCCAAAGAAAGCTATCCCTACAAAATCATATAGTCTGGCTGTGCTCTATCTTCACCACACAAAGTATTTAAATCATGCACAGCCCCAATGACAAGCCAAGCAATTGTTTCATACTTTTGATGTTCTCCAACTTTTTCAATCTTCACGCAATACATGAGCGTGAGCCATGAACATAGCACTATAGGTGGAATAGAATGGTGGTTGTGGAGAAGACAAAAGGAGAAGATAGTCTCACATCAACTAGGCGTATCAACGGGCTATGGAGATGCCCATCAATAGATATCAATGTGAGTGAGTAGGGATTGCCATGCAACGGATGCACTTGAGCTATAAGTGTATGAAAGCTCAACAAAAGAAACTAATTGGGTGTGCATCCAACTCGCTTGCTCATGAAGACCTAGGGCATTTTGAGGAAGCCCATCATTGGACTATACAAGCCAAGTTCTATAATGAAAAATTCCCACTAGTATATGAAAGTGACAAGATGAGAGACTCTCTATCATGCAGATCATAGTGCTACTTTGAAGCAAAAGTGTGGTAAAAGCATAGTAGCATTGTCCCTTCTCTCTTTTTCTCTCATTTTTTATTTTTTATTTGGGCCTTTTTCCCTTTTTTATGGCCTCTTTTTTTCTCCCCCTTTCTTTTCGTCCGGAGTCTCATCCCGACTTGTGGGGGAATCATAGTCTCCATCATCCTTTCCTCACTTGGGACAATGCTCTAATAATGATGATCATCACACTTTCATTTACTTACAACTCAACAATTACAACTCAATACTTAGAACAAGATATGACTCTATGTGAATGCCTCCGGCGGTATACCAGGATATGCAATGAACCAAGAGTGACATGTATGAAAGAATTATGAACGATGGCTTTGCCACAAATACTATGTTAACTACATGATCATGCAAAGCAATATGACAATGATGAAGCGTGTCATAAAAAATGGAACGGTGGAAAGTTGCATGGCAATATATCTGGGAATGGCTATGGAAATGCCATGATAGGTAGGTATGGTGGCTGTTTTGAGGAAGGTATATGGTGGGTATATGATACCGGCGAAAGGTGCACGGTATTAGAGAGGCTAGCAATGGTGGAAGGGTGAGAATGCGTATAATCCATGGACTCAACATTAGTCATAAAGAACTCACATACTTATTGCAAAAATTTATTAGTTATCGAAACAAAGTACTACCCGCATGCTCCTAGGGGGATAGATTGGTAGGAAAAGACCATCGCTCGTCCCCGACCGCCACTCATAAGGAAGGCAATCAATAAATAAATCATGCTCCGACTTCATCACATAATGGTTCACCATACGTGCATGCTACGGGAATCACAAACTTTAGAACAAGTATTTCTCAAATTCACAACTACTTACTAGCATGACTCTAATATCACCATCTTCATATCTCAAAACAATCATAAAGAATCAAACTTCTCATAGTATTCAATGCACTTTATATGAAAGTTTTTATTATATGCCTCTTGGATGCCCATCATATTAGGACTGAATTCATAACCAAAGCAAATTACCATGCTGTTTAGGACTCTCAAAATAATATAAGTGAAGCATGAGAGTTCATCTATTTCTTCAAAATAAAACTACCACCATGCTCTAAAAGATATAAGTGAAGCACTAGAGCAAACAACAAACTACTCCGAAAGATATAAGTGAAGATCAATGAGTAGTCGAATAATTATGCAACTATGCGAAGACTCTCTAACATTTAAGAATTTCAGATCTTAGTATTTTATTCAAACATCAAGCAAAGCTAAAGAAAATAAAACGATGCTCCAAGCAAAACACATATCATGTGGTGAATAAAAATATAGCTCCAAGTAAAGTTACCGATGAACGAAGGCGAAAAGAGGGGATGCCATCCGGGCATCCCCAAGCTTAGGCTCTTGGTTGTCCTTGAATATTACCTTGGGGTGCCTTGGGCATCCCAAGCTTAGGCTCTTGCCACTCCTTATTCCATAGTCCATTGAATCTTTACCCAAAACTTGAAAACTTCACAACACAAAACTTAACAGAAAATCTCGTGAGCTCCGTTAGCGAAAGAAAAGAAAACACCACTTCAAGTTACTGTAATGAACTCATTCTTTATTTATATTGGTTTTAAACCTACTGTATTCCAACTTATCTATGGTTTATAAACTATTTTACTAGCCATAGATTCATCAAAATAAGCAAGCAACAGTTGAAAACAGAATCTGTCAAAAACAGAACAGTCTGTAGTAATCTGTATCAAAAGTATACTTCTGGAACTCCAAAAATTCTAAAATAAATTGGTGGACCTGAGGAATTTGTCTAGTAATCATCTTCAAAAAGAGTCAACTAAATATCACTCTCCAGTAAAAAGTTGAAGCTAATCTCGTGAGCGCTAAAGTTTCTGTTTTGCATGATCATAAAGACTTCACCCAAGTCTTCCCAAAGGTTCTACTTGGCACAAACACTAATTGAAACATAAAACCACATCTAAACAGAAGCTAGATGTATTATTTATTACTAAACAGAACCAAAAAACAAGAAACTAAAATAAAATTGGGTTGCCTCCCAACAAGCGCTATCGTTTAACGCCCCTAGCTAGGCATGATGATTTCAATGATGCTCACAAAAAGATAAGAATTGAAACATAAAGAGAGCATCATGAAGAATATGACTAGCACATTTAAGTCTAACCCGCTTCCTATGCATAGGGATTTTCTGATCAAACAATTTATGGGAACAATAATCAACTAGCATAGGAAGGCAAAACAAGCATAACTTCAAAACCTTAAGCACATAGAGAGGAAACTTGATATTGTTGCAATTCCTACTAGCATATATTCCTCCCTCATAATAATTTTCAGTAGCATCATGAATGAATTCAACAATATAACCAGCACCTAAAGCATTCTTTTCATGATCTACAAGCATAGTAAATTTACTACTCTCCACATAAGCAAAATTCTTCTCATTCGGAATAGTGGGAGTATCATAAGAGACTTGAATACTATAAATTGTTTCCACATTAAAAGAGTAATGTTCAGAAAAAGGGTAATCATAATCATGACAAGTTTTATAAATATAATCATTACTACTCTTTATAGCATAAGTTTCATCACAATAATCATCATAAGTAGCAACTTTGTTCTCATCATAATCGATTGAAACCTCTTCCAAGATAGTAGATACATCACTAAATAAAGTCATGACCTCTCCAATTTTACTTTCATAAATATTATAAGATTAAACATCCTCCAAAATAGTGGTATCATTACGAACCCACTTTCATCAATATAATCATCATAAGTAGGAGGCATGCTATCATCACTGTAAATTTGCATATCGAAACTTGAAAGGCTAAAAATATCATCATTATTAAACATAGCATCCCCAAGCTTGGGGAAAACATTAATTTTAGCAAATATATTCTCAAATATGTCATCCTCATCAAACATAGCTTCCCCAAGCTTGGGCCTTTTCATATCATAAGCATAATCACTCTCATCGTTAATAGTATGGATAGCACCAATAGTATAGCAAACATTATTATCATATTCTTCCAGGCAAGTGCCAAAAAGATTTTCAAGATCATAAGAAGTATCATTATCTTCCCAATCATAATCATCACAACAAGCAATAGGTATAACACGATCATCATCTTCCGTAATTGTTTTTTTGTTTTCTTTATGTAATTGGCAATATAAGGATTTTCAATGCAATTCACCGCACAATACATATAAATCTTCTCTAGATCAAAATCAAGAAATCTATCAAGATTAAATTTTGGAATACCCTCAGTTATACGTTTCATTTCTTCATACCGCAAAAGAAGACTAAGCTCTTTATGATGCTCAAGGGTAATCAAATTATCACAATTTTTGGACACGATTCGGTCATGAAACAATTTGCATTGGAGATTTAAATGACCATGTTCATTGCAAAGTTCACAAGGATCGCGAAAAATATTGAATTTTTCAGCGCAAACATTGAGAGTTTCTTGCAACAATTTAGTTTCTAAATGCTTATGCCTCTTGCAATATCTATCTTCCCTATTTGGTGTGTACTTGCAAACCCAATGCACTCCACAAAAATGGACATGTTTATAGGAGACATTTTCATCATAACTAGAGCGATCATCATTAGTACTATGGATATTCAAGGAGTTTATACTAACAACATTGCAATCATGCTCATCATTCAAAGATTTACTGCCAAACATTTTAATGCATTCTTCTTCTAACACCGGCACAATTTTCCTTTCCATCATTCTCACGAAAGATATTAAAAAGATGAAGCGTATGAGACAAACTCAATTCCATTTTTTTGTAGTTTTCTTTTATAAACTAAACTAGTGCTAAAACAAGAAACAAAAAGATTCGATGCCAGATCTAAAGATATACCTTCAAGCACTCACCTCCCCGGCAACGGCGCCAGAAACTGCTTGATGTCTACTACGCAACCTTCTTCTTGCAGACATTGTTGGACCTCCAAGTGCAGAGGTTTGTAGGACAGTAGCAAATTTCCCTCAAGTGGATGACCTAAGGTTTATCAATCCGTGGGAGGCGTAGGATGAAGATGGTCTCTCTCAAACAACCCTGCAACCAAATAACAAAGAGTCTCTTGTGTCCCCAACACACCCAATACAATGGTAAATTGTATAGGTGCACAAGTTCGGCGAAGAGATGGTGATACAAGTGCAATATGGATGTAGATATAGGTCTTTGTAATCTGAAAGTATAAAAACAGCAAGGTAACAAGTGGTAAAAGTGAGCGTAAACGGTATTGCAATGCTAGGAAACAAGGCCTAGGCCCTAGGGTTCATACTTTCACCAGTGCAAGTTCTCTCAACAATAATAACATAATTGGATCATATAACTATCCCTCAACATGCAACAAAGAGTCACTCCAAAGTCACTAATAGCGGAGAACAAACGAAGAGATTATGGTAGGGTACGAAACCACCTCAAAGTTATTCTTTCCAATCAATCCGTTGGGCTATTCCTATAAGTGTCACAAACAGCCCTAGAGTTCGTACTAGAATAACACCTTAAGACACGAATCAACCAAAACCCTAATGTCACCTAGATACTCCAATGTCACCTCAAGTATCCGTGGGTATGATTATACGATATGCGTCACACAATCTCAGATTCATCTATTCAACCAACACATAGAACCTCAAAGAGTGCCCCAAAGTTTCTACCGGAGAATCAAGACGAAAACGTGTGCCAACCCCTGTGCATAACTTCATGGGCGGAACTCGCAAGTTGATCACCAAAACATACATTAAGTGAGTCACGTGATATCCCATTGTCACCACAGATATGCACGACAAGAAATACATCAAGTGTTCTCAAATCATTAAAGACTCAATCCGATAAGATTACTTCAAAGGGAAAACTCAATCCATTACAAGAGAGTAGAGGGGGAGAAGCAACATAAGATCCAACTACGATAGCAAAGCTCGCGATACATCAAGATCGTGCCAAATCAAGAACACGAGAGAGAGATCAAACACATAGCTCTTTGGAACATACCCTCAGCCCCGAGGGTGAACTACTCCCTCCTCGTCATAGAGAGCGTCGGGATGATGAAGATGGCCACGGTGAGGGTTCCCCCCTCCGTGTGCTTGAACAGGGTTCCTATTGGTTTTGGTGGCCGAGAGGCTTATGGCGGCGGAACTCCCGATCTATTCTGTTCCCCGATCGTTTTAGGGTATATGGGTATATATAGGAGGAAGAAGTACGTCAGGGGAGCCATGAGGGCCCCATGAGGGTGGAGGGCGCGCCCCCTGCCTCGTGGCTCCCTCGTTTCTTTCCTGACGTGCACTCCAAGTCTATCGGGTAGCTTTCCTTCCAAAAATAACTTCTCCAGAAGGTTTCATTCCATTTCGACCCTGTTTGATATTCCTTCTCTTCGAAACACTAAAACAAGGGAAAAAACAGGAACTGACACTGGGCTCTGGGTCAATAGGTTAGTCCCAAAAATAATATAGAAGTGTTTAATAAAGCCCATAAACATCCAAAACAGATAATATAATAGCATGGAACAATAAAAAATTATAGATACGTTGGAGACGTATCACTTCCGCTTTCGGTCTACGAGCGTACTTGGACACACTCTCCCCGCTCATTTCTATGCTTCTCCTAGATAGATCTTGCGTGATCGTAGTAATTTTTTTGAAATACTACGTTTCCCAAACACCTTTTTCACAAAAGAGTTTCAAAACTGTTTGAATTTTTAATATTTTTCAAAATTAAAATGCTTTAGCACATGAACCTACTACAATGTCCCCAAAATCCGCAACGTTAAAAGTAGAAGGTAAAATAAAGATTCTGAGATCACCTTAGTTGAAAAATTAGGGTTTAATATTGTGCATGGCGAGATCAAGCAAATCAAAGACTCATCTAGTGTTATTGATAATGGTAGGTCAAGTAACATTTAACATGAAATTGATTGGTTATCTACATCACATTGCAATTTTGGGTGGTTCACCCACTCCTCTGCTCTCTGTGTCGCCCCCGTAAGGCAACACAGAGGCCAAACCTAGATCCTCACCGCCCTCCCTCCATCTCACTCCTACTCCCCCGCCGCCGCCCGAGGGCACGACCCAGCGAAGCCCTACCGCCACCGGCGGCGGCGGGCCTTTGGGTCATCCTGCTTGGGCTCCACGGCGGCGCGACAGTCAGATGCGGTGCCCTGGGCCTCTGCCTTCGCACGGCGGGTGGCCAGTTGGGTGGCGCGCCTGTGTTGCCAAAGACGACGCCGCCTTGGTCCGGCGCGGCGAGATCGGAGCGAGGCGGCGCAGGCTGCAGGTGGTCACCTCTAATAGGGAATGTTGCATGAAAATAAAAAAAATTCCTACAAAGGAAGCGTATATCACGCGGTTGATGTAGTTGTACTCTTCGCGGTCCAATCACGATCCAAACCGATTTAGTGCTGAACGGGCGACACCTCTAAGTTTAGCACATGTGCAACTAGGTGAAGTCTCCTCCTCCTTGATCTAGCAAGCAAAGGGGGAGAAGTAGATAGGATCACAATCAGCATGACGGCGTGGTGGTGATGGTGGTGGTGGAGTACCAGCAGCGCTTCGCTAAACAAAACTGGGACGAGGAGATGGGAGAGACGGGGACGGGACAGCCGCGTGGGAATAGGTGAGGCTGCCCTCCCACACCCCTGCTATATATAGGGGCAAGGGGGAGCGGCGCCAACCCTATCCCTCCTCCAAGGGAGGGGGTGGTGGCCCTAGGGGGGGCTTGGCCCCCAAGTCAGGTGGGCCACCTCCCACCTAGGATTTCCCCTTAGCCCTAGCCGCATGGGCCTCCTATAGGGGCTGGTGTGCTTGGCCCAACTAGGTCAGGGAGCCCCCCTACAGCTCATGTGGGTCCTAGGGCATGTGGACCATTGGGGAACGTAGCATGCAATTTCAAAAAAATTCCTACGATCACGCAAGATCTATCTAGGAGATGCATAGAAACGAGATGGGGAGAGTGTGTCCACGTACCCTCGTAGACCGAAAGCGGAAGCGTTATGTTAACGTGGTTGATGTAGTCGAACGTCTTCATGATCCAACCGATCCAACTACCGTACGTACGGCACCTCCGTGTTCAGCACACGTTCAGCTCGATGACGTCCCTCAAACTCTTGATCCAGTAGAGGGTCGAGGGAGAGTTCCTTCAGCACGACGGCGTGGTGATGGTGATGGTGATGTGATTTGTGCAGGGCTTCGCCTAAGCACTATGACGCTATGACTGGAGGAGTAAACTATGGAGGGGGGCACCGCACACGGCTAAGAGAACTATTGGTGTGCCTTTGGGGTGTCCCCCACCCCCGTATATAAAGGAGAGGGAGAGGAGGTGGCCGGCCAGGGAGGGGCGCGCCAGGGGGGTCCTACTAGGACTACACTCCTAGTAAGATTCGGCCCCCCTTCCTTCCAATGGAGGGGGGGGGGGAGGGGAGAAGGAGAAGGAAAGGGGGGGGGGTGCCCCCACCCCTTGTCCAATGCGGATTGGGCAAGGGGGAGGCGCGCGCCACCTCCCGTGGCCTGCCTCCTCTTCTCCACCATGGCACATGAGGCCCATTAACTTTCCCGGGGGGTTCCGGTAACCTATTGATACTCCGAAAAATCGCCGATATTCTTCGGAACCATTCCGGTGTCCGTATATAACCTTCCAATTTATGAATCTTTACCTCTCGACCATTTCGAGACTCCTCGTCATGTCCGTGATCTCGTCTGGGACTCCTAACAAATTTCGGTCACCAAAACACATAACTCATAATACAAATCGTCATCGAACGTTAAGCGTGCGGACCCTACGGGTTCGAGAACTATGTACACATGACCGAGACACATCTCTGGTCAATAACCAATAGCGAAACCTGGATGCTCATATTGGCTCCTACATATTATACGAAGATCTTTATCGGTCAAACCGCATAACAACATACGTCATTCCCTTTGTCATCGGTATGTTACTTGCCTGAGATTCGATCGTCCGTATCATCATACCTAGTTCAATCTCGTTACCGGCAAGCCTCTTTACTCGTTCCGTAATGCATCATCATGCAACTAACTCATTAGTCACATTGTTTGCAAGGCTTATAGTGATGTGCATTACCGAGAGGGCCCAGAGATACCTCTCCGATACACGGAGTGAAAAATCCTAATCTTGATGTATGCCAACTCAACAAAACCTTCGGAGACACCTGTAGAGCATCTTTATAATCACCCAGTTACGTTGTGACGTTTGATAGCACACTAAATGTTCCTCCGGTATTCGAGAGTTGCATAATCTCATAGTCAAAGGAATATGTATAAGTCATGAAGAAAGCAATAGCAATAAAACTAAACGATCATAATGCTAAGCTAACGGATGGGTCTTGTCCATCACATCATTCTCTAATGATGT
Source organism: Aegilops bicornis (assembly GCA_021605145.1). Taxonomy (NCBI): domain Eukaryota; kingdom Viridiplantae; phylum Streptophyta; class Magnoliopsida; order Poales; family Poaceae; genus Aegilops; species Aegilops bicornis. The sequence goes on from CM038675.1 coordinate 576,347,081, forward strand.
GACCCCGTTCATCAAATGACAACACAAGTCTATGGTTAGGAAACTTAACCATCTTTGATTAACGAGCTAGTCAAGTAGAGGCATACCAGGGACACTATGCTTTGTCTATGTATTCACACATGTACTAAGTTTCCGATTAATACAATTCTAGCACGAATAATAAAAATTTATCATGATATAAGGAAATATAAATAAAACCTTTATTATTGCCTGTAGGGCATATTTCCTTCAGTCTCCCACTTGCACTAGAGTCAATAATCTAAATTACATAGTAATCATTCTAACACCCATGGAGTCTTGGTGTTGATAATGTTTTGCTCGTGGAAGAGTCTGAGTCAACGGGTCTGCAACGTTCAGATCCGTATGTATCTTGCAAATCTCTATGTCTCCCTCCTTGACTTGATCGCGGACGGAATCGAAGCGTCTATTGATGTGTTTGGTTCTCTTGTGAAATCTGGATTCCTTCGCCAAGGCAATTGCTCCAGTATTGTCACAAAATATTTTCATTGGACCCAATGCACTAGGTATTACACCTAGATCGGATATGAACTCCTTCATCCAAACTCCTTCATTTGCTGCTTTCAAAGCAGCTATGTACTCCGCTTCACACGTGGATCACGCCATGATGCTCTGCTTGGAACTGCACCAACTTACAGCTCCACCATTCAATATATATACGTATCCGGTTTGTCACTCAGAGTCATGCATCCAGGTAAGTGTCAAAGCTTGCATCGACGTAACCATTTACGACAAGCTCTTTGTCACCTCCATAAACAAGAAACATATCCTTAGTCCTTTTCAAGTATTTCAGGATGTTCTTGACCGCTGTCCAGTGATCCACTCCTGGATTACTTTGGTACCTACCTGCTAAACTTATAGCAAGGCACACATTAGGTCTGGTACACAACATTGGATACATGATAGAACCTATGGTTGAGGCATAGGGAATGACCTTCATTTTCTTTCTCTGCCTTCCTGCAGTTGGTCGGGCATTGAGTCTGACTCAACTTCACACCTTGTAACACAGGCAAGAACACTTTCTTTGACTGATCCATTTTGAACTTCTTCAAAACTTTATCAAGGTATGTGCTTTGTGAAAGTCCAATTAAGAGTCTTGATCTATCCCTATAGATCTTGATGCCCAATATATAAGCAGCTTCACCGAGGTCTTTCATTGAAAATTTCTTATTCAAGTATCCTTTTATGCTATCTAGAAATTATGTATTATTTCCAATCAACAATATGACATCCACATATAATATTAGAAATGCTACAGAGCTCCCACTCACTTTCTTGTAAATACAGGCTTCTCCAAAAGTCTATATACAACTGTATGCTTTGATCACACTATCAAAGTGTATATTCCAACTCCGAGAGGCTTGCACCAGTCCATAAATGGATCATTTGGAGCTTGCACACTTTGTTAGCACCTTTAGGATCGACAAAACCTTCTGGTTGCATCATATACAACTCTTCTTTAAGATATCCATTAAGGAATGAAGTTTTGACATCCATTTGCCAAATTTCATAATTATAAAATGTGGCAATTGCTAAGATAATTCGGACAGACTTAAGCATCGCTACAGGTGAGAAGGTCTCATCGTAGTCAACTCCTTGAACTTGTAGAAAACCTTTCGCAACAAGTCAAGCTTTGTAGACAGTAACATTACCGTCAGCGCCAGTCTTCTTCTTGAAGATCCATTTATTCTCTATGGCTTTCCGATCATCGGGAAAGTCAACCAAAGTCCACACTTTGTTCTCATACATGGATCCCATATCAGATTTCATGGCCTCAATTCGTTTCGCGGAATCTGGGCTCATCATCGCTTCCTCATAGTTCGTAGGTTCGTCATGGTCAAGTAACATGACCTCCAGAATAGGATTACCGTACCATTCTGGTGCAGACCGTACTCTGGCTGACCTACGAGGTTCGGTAGTAACTTGATCTGAAGTTTCATGATCATCATCATTAGCTTCCTCACTAATTGGTGTAGGAATCACTGGAACTGATTTTTGTGATGAACTACTTTCCAATTCGGGAGAAGGTACAATTACCTCATCAAGTTCTACTTTCCTCCCATTCACTTCTTTCGAGAGAAACTACTTCTCTAAAAAGGATCCATTCTTAGCAACGAATATCTTACCTTCGAATCTGTGATAGAAGGTGTACCCAACAGTTTCCTTTGGGTATCCTATGAAGACACATTTCTCCGATTTGGGTTCGAGCTTATCAGGTTGAAGCTTTTTCACATAAGCATCGCAACCCCAAACTTTAAGAAACGACATCTTAGGTTTCTTGCTAAACCACAGTTCATATGGTGTAGTCTCAGCGGATTTAGATGGTGCCCTATTTAACGTGAATGCAGCCGTCTCTAAAGCATAACCCCAAAACGATAGCGGTAAATCAGTAAGAGACATCATAGATCGCACCATATCTAATAAAGTACGGTTACGATGTTCGGACACACCATTACGCTGTGGTGTTCCAGGTGGCGTGAGTTGCGAAACTATTCCACATTGTTTCAAATGAAGACCAAACTCAAATATTCACCTCCACGATCAGATCGCAAAAACTTTATTGTCTTGTTATGATGATTTTCCACTTCACTCTGAAATTCTTTGAACTTTTCAGATGTTTTAGACTTATGTTTCATTAAGTAGATATATCCATATCTGCTCAAATCATCTGTGAAGGTCAGAAAATAACGATACCCGCCACGAGCCTCAACACTCATCGGGCCGCATACATCAGCATGTATTATTTCCAACAAGTCAGTTGCTCGCTCTATTGTTCCGGAGAACGGAGTCTTAGTCATCTTTCCCATGAGGCATGGTTCGCAAGCATCAAGTGATTCCAAAAGCCCATCAGCATGGAGTTTCTTCATGCGCTTTACACCAATATGACCTAAACGGCAGTGCCACAAATAAGTAGCACTATCATTATTAACTTTGCATCTTTTGGCTTCAATATTATGAATATGTGTATCACTACAATCGAGATTCAACAAAAATAGACCACTCATGGAGGGTGCATGACCATAAAATATATTACTCATACAAATAGAACAACCATTATTCTCTGATTTAATGAATAACCGTCTCGCATCAAACAAGATCCAGATATAATGTCCATGCTCAACACTGGCACCAAATAACAATTATTCAAGTCTAAAACTAACCCCAACGATAGATGTAGAGGTAGTGTGCCGACGACGATCACATCGACTTTGGAACCATTTCCTATGCGCATTGTCACCTCATCCTTAGCCAATCTTCGTTTAATCCGTAGCCCATGTTTCGAGTTGCAAATGTGAGCAACTGAACCAGTATCAAATACCCAGGCTCTACTACGAGCATTAGTAAGGTACACATCAATAACATGTATATCAAATATACCTTTTACTTTGCCATCCTTCTTATCCGCCAAACTTGGGGCAGTTCCACTTCCAATGACCAGTCCCTTTGAAGTAGAAGCACTCCGTTTCAGGCTTAGGTCCAAACTTGGGCTTCTTACCTTGAGCAGCAACTTGCTTGCTATTCTTCTTGAAGTTCCCCTTCTTCCCTTTGCCCTTTTTCTTGAAACTAGTGATCTTTTTAACCGTCAACACTTGATGCTCCTTCTTGATTTCTACCTCCACAGCCTTTAGCATCGCGAAGAGCTCGGGAATAGTCTTCACCATCCCTTGCATATTATAGTTCATCACGAAGCCTTTACAGATGGTGGCAGTGTAATAACCCACAAGTATAGGGGATCATTTCTAGCCTTCTTCGATAAATAAGAGTGTCGAACCCAACGAGGAGCTAAAGGTAGAACAAATATTCCCTCAAGTTCTGTCGATCACCGATACAACTCTACGCACACTTGACATTTTCTTTACCGGAAACAAGTATGAAACTATTTTGTAGCTGTGATGCTAGAACTATTTTGCAAGAATAAAACTAGAAGTACTTTGCAAGATAATAAAAGTTAGGTGTTTAGTAAAAGGGTTTGTGTCAACAAGAAAGTTATTTGTCCCTAGGCAATCGATAACAAGTACCGGTATTCATTCTTTCAATTTTATATGAGAGAGAGGCATGAGCTAACATACTTTCTCTACTTGGATCATATGTGATACATCTCCAACGTATCTATAATTTTTTATTGTTCCATGCTGTTTTATTATCAATCTTGGATGTTTTATAATCATTTTGTAGTCATTTTATATCATTTTTTGGCACTAACCTATTGACATAGTGCCAAGTGCCAGTTGTTTTTTTTCCATGTTTTTACATCGCAGGAAATCAATATCAAATGGAGTCCAAATGCCACGAAACTCCATGATGATTCTTTTGGGCCAGAAGGAAGGCAATGGGCCCTGGTTGCACCTGGGGGGGGTGCCCCGAGGGGGGCACAACCCACCAGGGTGCGCCAGGAGGCCCAGGCACGCCCTGGTGGGTTGTGCCCACCTCGGGTGCCCCCCGGACTACCTCTTTGCCCTATAAATACCCAAATATTCTAGAATCCCTAGGACAGTCGACGAAATATTCATCCAGCCGCCACAGAGTCTAGAACCACCAGATCCAATCTAGACACCATCACGGAGGGGTTTACCACTTCCATTGGTGCATATCCGACGATGCGTGAGTAGTTCTTTGTAGACCTTCGGGTCTATAGTTAGTAGCTAGATGGCTTTCTCTCTCTCGCTGAATTCTCAATACAATGGTCTCTTAGAGATTCATATGATGTAACTCTTTCTTTGCGGTGTGTTTGTTGGCATTTGACGAACTTCGAGTTTACGATCAGTTATATATTTTTATATCCATGAAAGTTATTTGAGTTTCTTTGATCTCTTATATGCATGATCTCTTATAGCCTCGTATTTCTTCTCCGATATTTGGGTTTTGTTTGGCCAACTTGATCTATTTGTCTTGCAATGGGAAGAGGTGCCCAGTAGTGGGTTCGATCTTACGGTGCTCGATCCCAGTGACAGAAAGGGAACGGACAAGTATGTATCGTTGCTACTAAGGATAAAAAGACGAGGTCTATATCTGCCTCCATATAGATAAAAGGATCTTGTCTACATCATGTCATCGTTCTTATTGCATTACTCCGTTTCTGCATCAACTTAATACACTAGATGCATGCTGGACAACGGTCGATGTGTGGAGTAATAGTAGTTGATGCAGGCAGGAGTCGGTCTACTAATCTTGGACGTGATGCCTATGTAATGATCATTGCCTGGATATCGTCATAATTATTTGAAGTTCTATCAATTGCCCAACAGTAATTTGTTTACCCACCGTTTGCTATTTTTCTCCAGAGAAGCCACTAGTGAAACCTATGGCCCCCGGGTCTTCTTTATCATATATTTGCCTTGCGATCTACTTTTCCTTTGCATTTTTATTCAGATCTATTAAACCAAAAAAAAACAAAAATACCTTGCTGTGTTTTATCTTAATTTATTTTATTTGGTGTTCGATCTATCAATCTACTATAATTTACCTCACGTCCGCTTGCCTATCTTGAGGCGCCGTACCCCAGAAGGGACTGACAACCCCTTTAACTCGTCGGGTTGCGAGGTGTTGTTGTTTGTGTGCAGTTGCTGTTTACATTGTGTTGCTTGGTTCTCCTACTGGTTCGATACCTTGGTTTCATAACTAAGGGAATTACCTACCTTTGATGTGCTACATCATCTCTCCCTCTCCGGGGAAATAACGACGTAGTTGCAGCTACCATCAAGGAGAATTTCTGGCACCGTTGTCGGGGAGGATCTTCAACATATATAACCAGGTTCCTAATCACAAATCTAATCTCCTTGCAATTTACATTATTTGCCATTTTCCTCTCGTTTTCCTCTCCCCCACTTCACAAAAATTTGCCGTTTTATTCGCCTCTCTTTTTCCATTCGCCGTTTTCTTGCCGGATCTATTTTTGAGTGCAATCTCGTTGTGTAGTCATCATGACTCAAGAGAACACCAAGTAACGTGATTTCTCAAATACCAACAACAATGATTTTATTGGCACTCCGCTTGCTCCTCCCGCTGCTAGTGCGGAGACTTGCGATATTAATACCGCTTTGCTAAATCTTGTTATGAAAGACCAATTTTCTGGTACTCCTAATGAGGATGCCGCGTCCCATCTTAATACCTTCGTGGAATTATGCGATATGCAAAAGAAAAAAGATGTGGAAAATGATGTGGTCAAGATGAAATTATTTATGTTCTCTTTGCGTGATTCTGCAAACAATTGGTTCTCTTCTTTGCCCTGCAATAGTATCGATTCTTGGAACAAGTGCAAAGATGCTTTTATCACTAAGTATTTTCCTCCCGCAAAAATTATTTCCCTTAGAACCCAGATCATGAATTTCAAGCAACTTGAACATGAGCATGTTGCACAATCTTGGGAAAGGATGAAAATGATGCTAAGGAATTGCCCAACTCATGGGTTAAATCTTTGGATGATCATACAAAAAATTTATGCGGGATTGAATTTTGTTTCTTGTAATCTTTTATATTCCGCCGTGGGTGGTACTTTTATGGAAATTACTTTGGGTGAAGCTGCCAAATTGCTTGATAATATCATGGCAAATTATTCACAACGGCATACCGAAAGAGCTCCTACTAGTAAAAAGGTTAATTTGGTTGAAGAAATTTCTTCTTTGAGTGATAAAGTTGATGCTCTTATGAAATTGGTTGCTAGTAAAAGTGCTCCTATTGATTTTAATGATATTCCTTTGTCTACTTTGATTGAGCAAAATAGTGATGCTATTGATGTGAATTTTATCTCTAGAAATAATTTCAACAACAGTGCTTATAGAGGTAATTTTAATCCTAGGCTATTTCATAGTAATTCCTATAATAATTATGGTAATTCCTGTGGAAATCAATCTTATAATAATAATAGGAACACCTCTGATCTTGAGAATATTATGAAAGAATTTTTCAACACACAAAAAGTTTTCAACACTTCCATGGAAGAAAAGTTGAATAAAGTTGATGATGTGGAAAATCTTAAGATGAAAATTTTTGTGCCTAAAGTAGATGAATCAATTAAATCTCTTTATGTTTCTACGGATGAAAGTAACAAAAGAACTGTTATGCTTAGAGCTAAAAGAGAATTTTTAGAGAAAGCTTTTGCTAGTGATTATTCTTGCAAAGATGATGAAGATCTTAAAATGATTGTTGTTTACTCTATTGAATCCTTGTTTAGTAAAGTTAAGAATGATGAAAAAGGGACTGGAGAAGAGTCAACTTTAGGTAGAAGGCGTCCCAATATTTCAGAGGGTGAAAATCTTGTTGAGAAAATTGATATAAGTGGGTTTGAAGAGGTCAAAACTTTAGCTAGTAATGTACCCACTCTTTTGGATTACAAAGACTTTAATTATGATAGTTGCTCTTTGATTGATTGTATTTCTTTGTTGCAATCCATGATAAATTCACCCCATGCTTATGAACAAAATAAAGTTTTTACTAAACATATTGTTGATGCTATGATTAAAGCTTTGGAAAAAAATTGGAATTAGAAGTTTCAATTCACAGAAAATTGCATGATGAATGGGAACCTACTATCAAAGTCAATATTAAAAATTACTAGTGTTTTGCTTTGTGTGACTTGGGTGCTAGTGTTTCTACAATTCTCAAATCTTTATGTGATGTGCTTGATCTTACCAATCTTGAATCTTGTTCTTTGAATTTGCACTTGGTGGATTATACTATTAAAAAACCTATGTGAAGAATTAATGATGTTCTTATTCTTGCAAATAGGAACTATGTGCCCATATATTTTCTTGATATTGATTGCAATCCGTCTTCTCCAATTATTCTTGGTAGACCGTTATTACGCACTATCGGTGTCGTGATTGATATGAAAGAAGGCAATATTAAATTCCAATTTCCTTTGAGAAAGGGTATGGAAAACTTTCCTAGAAATATAATCAAGCCACCTTATGAATCAATAATGAGGGCATCTTATGGATCTCGAACCAAAGATGACAAAACTTAGATCCTTGCTTTATGCCTAGCTAAGGGCGTAAAACTATAGCGCTTGTTGGGAGGCAACCCAATGAATAAAATTTATTTTTGCTTTTTGCCTTATGTTTTTGAGTGTTTACACAATTAATCTACTGTTATGATTGTGTTTTTTATGTTTTAATTAGTGTTTGTGCCAAGTAGAACCGATAGGATCTTCTTGAGTGATAGTTGTTTGATCTTGCTGAAAAAGACAGAAACTTTGTGCTCACGAAATTAATTCTCATTTTTATTCCGAAAGAGATTTTCCCTGATTATTTTTGCAGAAGATTAATATACAAATGACCCTGGTCTTCCTATTTTGGTAGAATTTTTGGAGTTCCATAAGTATTCGTTTAAGTCAGATTACTACAGACTGTTCTGTTTTGACAGATTCTGTTTTCTTTGTGTTGTGTGCTAATTTTGATGGCTCTATGATTTTCTTTGATGAGTTTTTGCCATAGAAAAGTTGGAATACAGTATATATAATACAAAAACAAAATATGAATTGGTTTAATACAGTACTTATAGTAGTGGTTTACTTTCGTTCACTAACGGATCTCACGGAGGTTTTGTTGAGTTTTGTGTGATTGAAGTTTTCAAGTTTCGGGTTATCTTACGATGGATGAAGGAAGGATGCAAGAGCCTAAACTTGGGATGCCCCGGCATACCAAGCTATTATCCAAGAATGAGCAACCAACTAAGCTTGGTGATGCCCCCGAGTGGCATCCCCGCTTTCTTCCAACAACTATCGGTATTTTACTCGAGGCTATATTTTTATTCGTCACATGATATGTGTTTTGTTGGAGCGTCTTGTATGATATGTGTCTTTGCTTGTTTTATTTTGTGTTTTAAGTCATCAATACTTGTTGGCACACCTTTTTGAGAGAGCCAAAATTATATCATGACTTGTTAGAATTGCTCTCTATGCTTCACTTAAATCTTTTATGAGCTAGGACTTGCTCTAGTGCTTCACTTATATCTTTTTGAGCACGGTGTGCTTTGTATTTTGAAGGAATGTTCTCTTGTTTCACTTAGATTTATTTGAGAGTTAGCAAAATTTTGAAGAAATTCTCTCTTGCTTCACTTAAATTATTTTGAAAGAAAGAAAATTTTGTTATGCTCATGATCTTCACTTATATTTGTTTGAGCTTATGAAAAGCAACATATGAAAATTAGTCCGAAGTGATAGATATCCAAGAAGGATAAAGAAATAAAAATGCCATGAAGATCATTGGACAAAATAAACTTGATTCTTAGTAATAGTTTTGAGATATGATGATGTGATATGTGAGTTATGTTGATGAGTAATTGTGCTCTAATAAGAATATTTGTGTTAAGGTTTGTGATTCCTTATGCATGCACGAAAGTCAATAATCATGCAATGAAAACTAGATCCTACTTGTGGTGCATTATTCGGTGTTAATTATGCTTGATGCTTGCTTATGAGATTATTCGTTTCTTGGTTGGTTGCTTCTCAATCTTTTTGCTAGCCTTCATTTTGCACTAAGTATGACCTCTACTTGTGCATCCAAAATCCTTTAAACCAGTTTTGCCACATGAGTCAACTATATCTACCTATATGCGGTATTCTTTTGCCGTTCTAAGCAAATCTGTATGTGCCATCTCTAATTTTCAAAAAAAAATACTTCTCTTTTGTGTATTAGTTTCGCTTGCGGAGCGGTAACGGGTGGCTAATATTTTCCATGCTAGATGTGTTATTCTAAAGATGAGTGTCTATTCACTTGTCATTGCACGAGAGTAAGGCAAAGGTCTTAGGGATGCCCTGTCCCGAAATGCAAAAAAATATTTACTTTATGTTGTCAAATAATAAATTCCTTGGAAAGTGTTGGTATGGAGGGCAACCGTGGATACGGCTAGCCATGGAAAGTGAAAGTATGGTGGAAAAAGGAATAAACTTTATTTTGTGTTTGGGAACCGCCTATGGCATATCTAGCATGGAAAGAGTTCGGAACTCTAAGTCATTTTCGTTGGTGGGATGGATACACCTCCCAAAATGTTTTTATCTCTAAGTTTTTTGCTTTGAGCTCTGGCACCTCTACAAATCCCTACTTCCCTCTGCGAAGGGCCTTTCTTTTACTTTATGCAATTTTTATTTTGAAATTTGAGTCTCCATCTTCTCTCATAAAAGCACCAACTAGGAGGCAATATGATCGTGCTCAAGTATCGGGTGTAGTTAATATTCGAGTGTGTTTCATGAATGGATCAATGTTTGAGCATGATGGGCTAGGGATAACTTGTTTTAGCATTGATATTTTGAAATACATGGTTGCTTGTTGATATGCTTGAGTATCTAAATTATTATGTCAAAACTAGACTATTGCTTTGAATCACATAAGAGTCCAAATGTCCATGCTATAAAGAAAAGAATATGATATGACTTGATGAACATCACTCCACATCAAAAATTCTGTTTTTATCACTTACCTACTCGAGTTCGAGTAGGAGTTAAGCTTGGGGATGCTGATACGTCTCCAAGGTATCTATAATTTTTTATTTTTCCATGTTGTTTTATTATCAATCTTGGATGTTTTATAATCATTTTATAGTCATTTTAAATCATTTTTTGGTACTAACCTATTCACATAGTGCCAAGTTCCAGTTGTTGTTTTGTCCATGTTTTTTGCATCGCGAGAAATCAATATCAAACGGAGTCCAAATGCCACGAAACTCCACGATGATTTGTTATGGGCCAGAAGGAAGGCAATGGGCCCTGGTTGCACCTGGGGGGTGCCCCGAGGAGGGCACAACCCAGCAGGGCGCGCCAGTGGGTTGCGCCCACCTCGGGTGCCCCCCGGACCGCCTCTTTGCTCTATAAATACCCAAATATTCCAGAAACTCTAGGACAGTCAACGAAATATTCATCCAGCCGCCGCATAGTCCAGAACCACCAGATCCAATCTAGACACCATCACGGAGGGGTTCACCACTTCCATTGGTGCCTCTCCGATGATGCGTGAGCAGTTCTTTGTAGACCTTCGGGTATGTATTTAGTAGCTAGACGACTTTCTCTCTCTTGCTGAATTCTCAATGCAATGGTCTCTTGGAGATCCATATGATGTAACTCTTTTTTTGTGGTGTGTTTGTTGGGATCTGATGAACTTCGAGTTTATGATCAGTTATATCTTTTTATATCCATGAAAGTTATTTGAGTTTCTTTGATCTCTTATATGCATGATCTCTTATAGCCTCGTATTTCTTCTCCGATATTTGGGTTTTGCTTGGCCAACTTGATCTATTTGTATTGCAATGGGAAGAGGCGCACGGTAGTGGGTTCGATCTTACGGTGCTCGCTCCCAGTGACAGAAAGGGAACCGACACATATGTATCGTTGCTACTAAGGATAAAAAGAAGATATCTATATCTACTTCCATATAAATAAACGAATCTTGTCTACATCATGTCATCGTTCTTATTGCATTACTTCGTTCTCCATGAACTTAATACACTAGATGCATGCTGGATAGCGGTCGATGTGTCGGTGTACAAAAGTAGGGGGTTCCTTTTTGTACCCCTTTACTTGTGTGCGGGCAGTCGCAGCCCCACGCTGGTGGCCACGCTTGGTGGGGCAGAAGAGGCAAAGATTACCAGAGCCGTGCTCAAGACCAGAAGCATGAAGAGCTGAGGGGCGAGGTGAAGCTCCACCGGCAAGGTCCTTGCCGGGGCGGCCTTCGCGGCCCCGACAAGAACCTTGCTGAGGTAGCTTTCCCAAACGCCAGCAGGGCTGCCACCCTTGAGCCTAGAAGTTCCGGTGCCCTCAACCACATTGGAACCAAGGCTCGGGAGGCGCCTCTGTGGTGGCATGCAGATCTTTGTGAAGACCAAGAACATATAAGATTGGATGAGAATCAGAAGGCGAAGATCCTCGGTGAGATCCTTGCCGAGGATATCCACGAGACCCCCCCCCCCCCGGCAAGACCCTTGCCGGGGATGCCCACAACACCGCGACAAGACCCTTGCCGGGACCCCAGCAAAAGTCTTGCCGAAAACATCCGCGGGGCCGCAGCCAGGCCTAGACCCGCCAGGGCTCCACCACCGTTCCCACACAGCTGCTAGCCCACCAACTAAGCAGGCACCTGTGTGGCAACATGCGGCTTCCAGGCCAACTCAGCAAGCGCCTGTGTGGTGGCATGCATATCTTCGTGAAGACTCTGCCACCGCACCAACTCAGCAGCCAGCCAGCTAGCGTGGCACTACACGCCTTGTTAGCTCGGACGCGCGTCGAAGCCAGGCGAGGCGGCGACAGCTGGGACAAGCTTCCTTGCCATCCCCGATAAAGCGAGAAGGGCACGTCGGCAGCGCACTAAATGCATTTGTCCTACGGTGCCAGAAGATAGACTCGACTACTGTACAACTTTCCACCTCCTGTGTGCCACTTTAGCAGCCGCTTTGACTACAAAAGGAGGCCCGCGGCGTACTAAGAGAGGATTCGTACTTTTTGGACCCTGCACGCTTTGTAGCTAGTCCAAGAACACCAGATAAACATAAACCAGCAGGAGTAGGGTATTACCCATCGCTTGCGGCCCGAACCTGTATAATCCCCCCTGTTGATCTCTTAAACCCGCTCTTTCCACAGCCCCGCACCCGCCAACCGTAGTAAAAGGGATTCCTCGTGATCCCGTAGGTGTCGTTTCCCCCGACATCTTTGGCGCGCCAAATAGGGGGCGCAAGCTATGAAAATCCGGTTTGAAGGTTAGCACACCGACTTCATCATCACCATGGCCCCCAAGAGAAAGGGGATCACAGCGATCGGCTCGTCCGGGGCCGGCTCGTCCGCGCCAGCGCGAGCAGGCAGCCGGGTGGCCATGGATGGGGCCGGAGATGTGGCCCGCGAGCATCCATGAAATTCTGGCGATCGGAGCCAGGCGAGCGGCATCGTCCGAATCCGAAACGAGGAGCCACACGCCGCTAGGTTCGGGGGCGGGGCCGTGCTACCCATGGGCGGCGCGACAGCTTCTACGGCACCCCAGCTGGCACCCGCGCCGCACCCTTCCCAGGCTGCATGCAATGAGCAACACCGCGATGCCGGAGCCCCCGGGCACCGCCGCGGAAAGAGCCCTGTGCGCCACTCGCAGGACGAACCAGGCCGGCGTGCGCACTCGAACGCTGGTGCAGGCGGCGTGCGACCGCGAGACCGTGACAGAGCCTCTTCTAACCCGGTTAGAAGTCAGAGTGCGTCACGGTCTACGTAACTCTCGCCGCCGCCTACGCCGGCAGAAGCACTGGCACGCGTGCAGCTGCTCCTCGACTTCCCCCCTGCTGCAGAGAAGCTCGACGAGTGGATGGCCACCATCCGAAGCCTTGTCATCTTCGCCAACAAACACGAGAAGCTCCCAACGGGACCCTCACATCGGCGCCCTGCCGAGCCGGTGCATGCCGGCGGTGGGGGGACCAGAGACGTTGTGACCACCGTGCACTCCCCCCCCCCCCCCGCGGCCACGACAGCAGCCACCGGCCCGTCGGGCCGACGTCGGTGACAACGTTTCCACCACATCGTCCGACCCGCGAACCCGCTGTGACCAACGTCAAGTCCTTCGGGAACGGGCCCAGGAAGACGCTCGAACTACCATCGAATGACGACGGGAGATGCGCCATCAGTCAGATCGGCGTGCGGGGCCTACTATGGACCACCCGGCGCCGGGGGGCCCTGGCCACCTGCCTTACGACGTGGGTTGTCCAGCCTTTACCCGAGAGCTGCGGCGGTTCCAGTGGCCCTCTCACTGCACGTTCAAGCCCATGTTGGCGAGAAGTACAACGGCAAGACCCACCCGCCGGAGTTCCTCAGCATCTACACCATCGCGATGCAAGCTGCTGGAGCTCGCGATGACAAGGTGCTTGCCAATTACTTCCCGTTGGCACTCAAACCCAACATCATGTCATGGTTGATGCACTTGCCAGCGGATTCCATTTCTTCTTGGTCGGATTTGTGTCATGAATTTTTTAGCACCTTCACTGGAGGCCACCAAGCTCATGGCCAGGCAAGCGATTTGCATATCATCCCCCAGAAAGAAGGTGAAAACCTGCGCAAGTACATACAGAGGTTCAGCCGGGTGCAGTACAACATCCCAGATGTTCATCCCATCGCTGTCATCAGCGTGCTCCATCAGAACATGCGCAACCGCAAGATGCGTGAACAGTTGGCAATGAACAAGGTCAAGGATGTGGCCAAACTCTATGTTCTGGCCGATAGATGTGCTCGGGCTGAAGAAGGGAGGAAGTACCCCGGCGAAGACACCGGTGTGGAAACCAACTCCACAGACGAAGACACCGCCGCCTCGACGAAGAAGCACCGGCGCCGCAACAGGAAGCCTAAGGGCAAGACTGTGCTTGTCATCGAGGGATCCGAGGAGCCCGGCACCGCCAAAAAGGCCAAGGCTGATGACCCCGGCAAATGTTGCCGGGTGTGCCGCCTGCCTGGCCTTGGCGGCTGCCGGCAAGCCGGGGGGCTCCGACAAGCAATACTGCAAGATCCATCGCACCAAGGTCCATGACCTCCAGAACTGCCGACAGGTTGAGTTGCTTGCAGAAAAGCAGAAGGCTGAATATGAAGGCGAGATAAGGAGAAGGGCCAGGATGGTGCTGAGGGATTCGGCAAGAAGCGTGGCGGCCAAGGGGGTCGCCGCGGCAAAGATAACCAACAAGAGAGGCCCGCTCGGGGCCGCGAGAAGAAAGAGGAAGATGATGATCACGACGAGGACGACGAGTCCGGCGAGCACGAGTTACAGAAGGCTACGGAGGCCATGTGCGTCGATGGTGGCGCCTCGTTGCACACCTCACATCGCCAGCTGAAGCAGTGGGCGCGTGAGGTCACTGCGGCAGAGCCATCGTTCGATGCCAAGAAGCCACTAAAGTGGTTCCGCGCGCCCATCATTTTTTACACCGAGGATCACCCTGATCGCACAACTGCGGTCGGGTGTTTGCTTGTTGGTTTCACGAACAATACGCAACCTCAAGGTGACCAAAGTGATGGTTGATGGTGGGGCCGGTTTGAATTTGATCTCGCCCGCTGTGATCAAGAAGCTGCAGATTCCTGATGGAGATCTCGAGGAGACGGGCACGTTCCAAGGGGTCAACCCGGGAAGGAGTCAGCCGAAAGGTAAAATCACGCTGCCCGTTACGTTTGGGGGCGAGCTGAACTACAGGATGGAGAAGATCGTCTTTTATGTTGCCGAGATCCCCCTGCCGTACAATGGGATCCTTGGCCGCCCGGCGCTGGCCAAGTTCATGGCGGCGTCACACTACGCCTAAAACACATTGAAGATGTCGGGGCCGCTGACGATCATCACCGTCCCCTCTGACAAGAAAGACACGCTCATCTGTGCCGACCAACTCTACCGAGAGGCAGTTGCAACAACTGCCGCCACGGCACTTGCTCCTGCCGTTGAAGCCCCGGGAAGGAAGAAGGCCGGCAAGACCTCTTGCATCAGCTCCGGCAAGCGCACCTCTCCGGAGTGTTGTGCTCCCATTGAGGATGTGCCAGAGAGCTCCACCGGCAAGAGCAAGAAGTCCAAGGCTGCACCACAAGAAACCAAGAAGGTGTTCGTCAAGGAGGACGACACGGGCGGGGCTTTCACTATAAGCTCCACCCTCGACAACAAATAGGAAAGCGCGCTTGTCACCTTCCTGCGGGCGATTGTCGATGTATTTGCATGGCAAGCATCTGACATCCCCGGCATTCCCAGGGAGGTGATTGAGCACCATCTTGTTGTCTGTCCTCACTCGCGGCCCGTCAAGCAGAAGGTCAGGAAGCAAGCTTTGGAGCAACAAGAGTTCATCGTTGAAGAGATCAGGAAGTAGGAGGCGGCAGGCCTGGTAAGAGGAGTACTCCACCCCACGTGGTTGGCCAATCCGGTGGTGGTGCGTAAGGCGAATGGGAAGTGGAGGCTGTGTATTGACTACACAGACATTAGTAAAGCATGTCCAAAGGATCCTTTCCCTCTGCCACGCATCGACCAAATTGTAGACTCCACTGCCGTGTGTGACCTGCTGTCATTCCTCAATGCCTATTCAGGATACCACCAGATCTTCATGACGAAGGAAGACGAAGAGAAGACCGTGTTACGTACTGTTTTGTACGAATGCCTTTCAGGTTGAAGAGCGTTGGTTCAACATTTGCCCGAGCAGTCCAGATTGGTTTTGAGCCCCAGCTGCATAGAAATATGGAAGCTTATATGGATGACATAGTGGTCAAAACCAAGGACAGGGCCACGCTCGTGCAAGATTTAGAAGAAACATTCGCAAATCTGCACAAGATCAACCTCAAGCTCAACCCAGAGAAGTGTGTGTTTGGTGTCCCCTCCGACAAACTTCTTGGGTTCTTTGTATCTCAACGTGGAACCAAAGCAAATCCCGACAAGATCAAGGCGATCGAGCAGATTGAGGCACCGAGACGGGTCAAAGACGTCCGCAGGCTCACCGGCTACGTTGCTGCCCTGAGCAAGTTCATCTCCAAATCTGCTGAGTGCGCCCTCCCCTTTTTCAAGGTTTTTAAAAAGGCGGGTCCAGTAAAATGGACTCCGGAGGCAGAGGCGGCACTGCAAGATTTGAAGAGGTACCTCTCCTCCACGCCAATACTAGTCGCGCCTAAACCACGGGAGCCGTTGCTGCTGTACTTAGCGGCAACGAATCAAGTGGTCAGTGATGCGCTGGTGGCATAGAGAGAACTTGAGGGAGAAGCAGCAGTTGCAGCAGAGCCGGCGGATGGCGGGCCGGGGTCCTCCCCGGCAGGGCCTGACACCGGCAAACCAGAACCCCCGGCGAGGCCCGGTCCCGGCGAGGCGGAGACTGAGCGGATGGGCGAAGTGGGACATAAGAAGAAGATGGTGCAACACTCAGTGTATTTTGTCAGTTCCCTCTTGCAGGGGGCTAGGTCAAGATATTCTGGGATGCAGAAGCTGCTTTTCGGCCTCCTCATGGCCTCAAGAAAGCTGCGCCACTATTTCCAAGCACACGAGATCACCATCGTCACTCGCCTCCCTTTGCAATGGATTTTGCACAACCCGGATGCGACAGGGAGGATTGCGGAGTGGGCATTGGAGCTGTCGAGCTTTGGCCTCAGGTTTGAAAGTACTTCAACGATCAAGAGCCGAGCTTTGGCAGAGTTCATAGTAGAGTGGACCGCAATGCCCGACGAGGAGATTCAAGAGACCGCCCTTCCTGGCAAGGAGACGAGTAGTGAGTGGATTATGTACTTTGACAGAGCTTTCTCACTCCAAGGTGCTGGTGCGCTACTCGTCGCACCCACTTGAGAGCACCTCCAGTACATAATCCAGATGCACTTTCCCCGGGAGAGGTCAATGAACAATATGGCAGAGTACGAGGGGTTGCTTGCCGGTCTCAGGATCGCGGCAGACCTCGGAATCAAGAAGCTCATGATCAAAGGTGATTCGCAGCTCATCGTCAAGCAAGTTAACAAGGATTACCAGAGCCCGCTGATGGAGGCCTACGTGAATGAAGTGAGGAAGTTGGAAGAACGTTTCGATGGCCTACAAGCAGAGCATGTTCCCCAGGCGGAGAACAGCATTGCGGACAACCTGTCGAAATGCGTTGCCCTCAAGTTGCATGTGGAACCAGGTACCTTTGTACTTCAGTTAATTCAGCCATCCGTAGAGACATCAGCAGGGCAGAACAAGCAAAGGAAGATAAGCCCCGGCAAGTACCTTCCCGCCGAGCTCCCAGGAGCCGTCGGCGAGGAGTTTGTCGGGCACCCCAAGCTTGCCGAGGGGCAACTACCTTCGACAGGGCCCCAGGCCCTGAGCGTAGAGGCCGGCTGCCCCCGCGGCCGAAGATGTGCCTTTGGTCCTTGCCGTCGAGCCCCAGGCTCCGGCATAGGCACAGCCCACTGTCCGTTTCCTCCAAACAGGGGAACTCCCTGAGGAGCAGGAAGAAGCAGATAGAGTAGCCCGTCGGTCCAACATGTACCAGTTTGTGGATGATACCCTGTACAGAAGGAGGCCAAACGGTGTGAGGTTGAAGTGCATTCCCCAAGAGGACGGACTAGAGCTGTTGACAGCGATACATGGAGGTGTATGTGGCTCCCACATAGGGTCAAGGACCCTTGCCGGCAAGGCATTTCGGCAAGGTTTCTTCTGGCCCACAGCCCTCCAGGATGCAGCTGCACTACTAACCAAGTGTGAAGCGTGTCAGTTCCATTCGAAGAAGCTTCATCAACCAGCTCAAGCCCTTCAAACAATCCCTCTCTCCTGGCCATTCTCGGTCTGGGGGCTCGACATACTGGGCCCTTTCCCCCGTGTTGTCGGGGGCTTTGAGTACATGTACGTCGTGATCGACAAGTTCACAAAGTGGCACGAAGTGGAAGCAGTGAGGAAGGTGACAGCACAGGCAACCGTCAAGTTCTTCAAGGGGCGAGTTTGCCCTTTTGGTGTGCCGAACAGGGTCATCACCGACAACGACACGCAGTTCACAAGCCGCACCTTCATGCAATACATCCAGGACCTCGGTAGCAAGGTCTATTTCGCTTCAGTGGCACACCCGCGGAGCAACGGCCAAGCGGAGAGGGCAAATGTTGAAGTACTGCGAGGCTTGAGGACAAAGACCTTTGGCTGGCTGCACAAGTGTGGAAGGCACTAGATTGATGAGTTGCCGACGGTTCTTTGGTCGATCAGAATGACGCCAAATCGAGCCACGAGCCAGACACCCTTTGCCCTGGTATACGGGGCAGAAGCAGTTCTCCCGACGGAACTCACATACGGGTCACCTCGAGTGCTCGCATATGACGAGCTTGAGCAAGAGCGATATCGCGGCAAGATGACGCGACGCTCCTTGAGGAAGATCATCTTCGGCGGTCAGGCGAGCAGACGCTACCAAAGAAGCCTTGCGCCACTACCATAGCCGCAAGGTTCATGTCCAAAGTTTTGAGGAAGGCAACCTTGTTCTTCGGTGCGTTCAGTCGGCCAAGAATTCCAACAAGTTGACGCCAAAATGGAAGGCCCTTATCGGGTAATACGAGTCACCAGGCCTGGCGCAGTCCGCCTGGAGACCGAAGATGGTATCCCAGTGACAAACTCCTGGAACATCGAACATCTTCATAAGTTTTACCCATGAGGCGCGGTTGCCGGGCCTCCCGACAAACCACCTTTTGTACAAGACTTGCCGACAAGGCATGTAACCCTTTGTACAGAGCTAGGCGCAGACCCTGAGCATAAATAAATGAAGCGCTGGCGCCCTAAGTTTTAGCATGCATGCTAGGTTAAGTCTCTCTCTTTGGTAGGGTTGATAGTGCCCGGCGGCAACTAACCCCTAGCATAGAGGTCGGGTGTGTGTCTTTTCGTCCTTTCCAGTCCTTTCTTTGGTTCGCGGGCTGCACAGGCATTTCTGCCAAGCCATTTAAGGGCATGGAGACGGATCGACATCCTCGACCCCGGCAAGCCATTGCCGGGGGCTGCAGATTCAAGTATCCAACCACGACAAGCCAAGGTTGCCGGGGGCTACAGGTTCAGATAAGTCTTTTATCCCATGTTATGCATTTCCTTATGGAATTGGGACGTATGGAGCCTCGTTTATTCCTGGGCCACCGTGCTCCCCCTTTCCTGTGCCTAAGAACTATTCTCTGGGCCGGAACTTGGTTGTAGTCGCGATGACAAGGAAGCAAACGAAGGGCCTAATCCTACTTCGCCCTGCCTCCGCCAAGAGCGTGAGTATGGTCGTGCTATGAAGTAAGGGGACGGCGAGGCCTGTTGCCGGGCGGCAATGTTTATCTTAGGAATAACAAGGATTCATTCCTTGGCGTGGGCCTCGCTCATGCACAAAGAACCCGGCAAGCACCCTTTTTCATTAATACGTTCCAACCAGGTACATTTCGTACGGAATGTAAACATGAGCAAGGGGATTACAAGTTTCAAATCTGACAAATGCATGTGGGCTTAAAAACTAAAAAAAAGGATAAGATGCCCGTAATCCCTTTCTTGTCCCTCTCCTCAGGAAACGGATCAGGATAAACGGGAGGGCAAAGGGGGCACCTAGGCGAGGTACGAGCAGTAGAAAGATGAGGCAGTGGGACGGCAATACGCGATGAAGGCGTCGGTGCCATCGTACTCCGAGTTGAAGGCCCGCCACCCGCCTTCTTCGCCTTCTCTGGCCCTCCAGTGCCAGCCACCAGAAGCAGCGGCCCCGAGAAGTTCAAGGAGCTGGCGGTGCAGATGGTGGTAATGCCGGCGTCGCCCAGGGATGGTGTGTTTGACACCTAGTCGGACCCGTCATCCTCCCGCCTGCTACCCTCGTTGTCGCCGTCGCTGTCCTCCTCATCGCTGCCGCCCGAGGAGGAGCTTTCGTCATCGGTCAAGCTCTCCACACAGCACCCTAGCCTGTGTCCCGAGCGCCCGAAGACCTTAATGTAGAGCAGGTTGCTCTCCGTTAGCTTGAAGTAGAGGATGTACCCATCCTTCAAGCAATGGGCACGTGCGAAGGTTTTCTAGCCCCGACGAAGGAGCATCACTTGAAGGGCGGGAAACCTTGTGTTCACCCACATGTCGCCGTGGCAACATGCTACCTCTTGAGCACTGCGTTGGATTTCCTTGAAGAGGAAAGGATGATGCAGCAAAGTAGCGTAAGTATTTCCCTCAGTTTTTGAGAACCAAGGTATCAATCCAGTAGGAGGCTATGCGCGAGTCCCTGGTACCTACACAAAACAAATAACTCCTCGCAACCAACGCGATAAGGGGTTGTCAATCCCTTCACGGTCACTTACGAGAGTGAGATCTGATAGATATGATAGATAATATTTTTGGTATTTTTTTAGTATAAAGATTCAAAGTAAAATAAAAAGCAAAGTAAAAAAGCAAAGGCAATAATAAAGTGATGGAATATTAATATGATGGAGATAGACCCGGGGGCCATAGATTTCACTAGTGGCTTCTCTCAAGAGCATAAGTATTTTACGGTGGGTGAACGGATTACTGTTGAGAAATTGACAGAATTGAGCATAGTTATGAGAATATCTAGGTATGATCATGTATATAGGCATCACGTCCGAGACAAGTAGACCGACTCCTGCCTGCATCTACTACTATTACTCTACTCATCGACCGCTATCCAGCATGCATCTAGAGTATTGAGTTCAAGAAACCAGAGTAACGCCTTAAGCAAGATGACATGATGTAGAGGGATAAATTCATGCAATATGATAAAAACCCCATCTTGTTATCCTCGATGGCAACAATACTATACGTGCCTTGCTGCCCTAACATCCTTTGGGAAAGGACACCGCAAGATTGAACCCAAAGCTAAGCACTTCTCCCATTGCAAGAAAAACCAATCTAGTCGGCCAAACCAAACTGATAATTCCAAGAGACTTGCAAAGATAACCAATCATACATAAAAGAATTCAGAGAAGATTCAAATATTGTTCATAGATAATCTTGATCATAAACCCACAATTCATCGGTCTCAACAAACACACCGCAAAAAAAAGAAGATTACATCAAATAGATCTCCATGAGAGAGGGGGAGAACATTGTATTGAGATCCAAAAAGAGAGAAGAAGCCATCTAGCTACTAACTATGGACCCGAAGGTCTGAGGTAAACTACTCACACTTCATCGAAGGGGCTATGGTGACGATGTAGAAGCCCTCCGTGGTGGATTCCCCCTTCCGGCGGAGTTCCGAAACAGGCCCCAAGATGGGATCTCGTGGGTACAGAAGGTTGCGGCGGTGGAATTAGGTTTTTGGCTCTGTATCTGATCGTTTTGGTGTACGTAGGTATATATAGGAGGAAGAAGTACGTCGGTGGAGCAAGGTGGGGCCCACGAGGGTGGAGGGTGAGCCCTAGGGGGGTGGGCGCACCCCCCCTACCTCGTGCCCACCTCCTTTCTTTCTTGACGTAGGGTCCAAGTCTCATGGGTCATATTCGGTGAGAAAATCACGTTCCCGAAGGTGTTATTCCGTTTGGACTCCGTTTGATATTCTGTTTCTTCGAAACTCTGAAATCGGCAAAAGACAGCAATTCTGTCTGGGCCTTCGGTTAATCTGTTAGTCCCAAAAATAATATAAAAGTGGAAAATAAAGCCCAATATTGTCCAAAACAGTAGATAATATAGCATGGAGCAATAAAAAATTATAGATACATTGGAGACGTATCAGGCATCCCCAAGCTTAATTCCTGCTCGTCCTCGAGTAGGTAAATGATAAAAACATAATTTTTGATGCAGAGTGCTACTTGGCATAATTTCAGTGTAATTCTTCTTTATTGTGTTAGGAATATTCAGATCCTAAAGATTCAAGATAAAAGTTCATATTGACATAAAAAAAATACTTCAAGCATACTAACTAAGCAATTATGTCTTCTCAAAATAACATGGCAAAAGAAAGTTTATCCCTACAAAATCATATAGTTTAGTCATGCTCCATTTTCGTCACACAAGAATGCTCTCATCATGCACAACCCCGATGACAAGCCAAGCAATTGTTTCATACTTTAGTCATCTCAAACTTTATAAACTTTCACGCAATACATGAGCGTGAGCCATGGATATAGAACTATGGGTGGAATAGAATATGATGATGGGGGTTATGTGGAGAATACAAAAAAGGAGAAAGTCTCACATCAACGAGGCTAATCAATGGGCTATGGAGATGCCCATCGATTGATGTTAATGCAAGGAGTAGGGATTGCCATGCAACGGATGCACTAGAGCTATAAATGTATGAAAGCTCAACAAAAGAAACTAAGTGGGTGTGTCCAACTTGCTTTCTCACGAAGACCTAGGGCACTTGAGGAGGCCCATTGTTGGAATATACAAGCCAAGTTCTATAATGAAAAATTCCCACTAGTATATGAAAGTGACAAAACAAGAGACTCTCTATCATTAAGATTATGGTGCTACTTTGAAGCACAAGTGTGGAAAATAAGGATAGCAACATTGCCCCTTTTTATTTCTTTTTTTGGGCCTTCTTTCTTTTGGCCTTTCTCTTTTTTTGGGACAATGCTCTATTAAATGATGATCATCACACTTCTATTTATTTAAAACTCAATGATTACAACTCGATACTAGAACAAAGTATGACTCTATATGAATGCCTCCGACGGTGTACCGGGATATGCAATGAATCAAGAGTGACATGTATGAAAGAATTATGAATGGTGGCTTTGCCACAAATACTATGACAACTACATGATCATGCTAAGCAATATGACAATGATGAAGGTGTCATGATGAACGGAATGGTGGAAAGTTGCATGGCAATATATCTCGGAATGGCTATGGAAATGCCATAATAGGTAGGTATGGTGGCTGTTTTGAGGAAGATATAAGGAGGTTTATGTGTGAAAGAGCGTATCATATCATGGGGTTTGGATGCACCGGCGAAGTTTGCACCAACTCTCAATGTGAGAAAGGGCAATGCACGGTACCGAAGAGGCTAGCAATGATGGAAGGGTGAGAGTGCGTACAATCCATGGACTCAACATTAGTCATAAAGAACTCACATACTTATTGCAAAAATCTACAAGCCACCAAAAACCAAGCACTACGCACATGCTCCTAGGGGGATAGAATTGTAGGAAAAGACCATCGCCGTCCCCGACCGCCACTCATAAGGAGGACAATCAAAGAACACCTCATGTTTCAAATTTGTTACATAACGTTTACCATACGTGCATGCTACGGGACTTGCAAACTTCAACACAAGCATTTCTCAAATTCACAACTACTCAACTAGCACGACTTTGATATTATCACCTCCATATCTCAAAACAATCATCAATCATCAAACTTTTCTAAGTATCCAACACACTCAAAAGAAAGTTTTACAAATCTTGAATACCAAGCATATTAAGATTATTAAGCAAATTACCATGCTATTTAAGACTCTCAAAATAATCTAAGTGAAGCATGAGAGATCAATAGTTTCTTTAAAACAAATCCACCACCGTGCTCTAAAAGATATAAGTGAAGCACTAGAGCAAAACTATATAGCTCAAAAGATATAAGTGAAGCACAAAGAGTATTCTAACAAATTCCAATTCATGTATGGCTCTATCAAAAGGTGTATACAGCAAGGATGATTGTGGTAAACTAAAAAGCAAAGACTCAAATCATACAAGGCGCTCAAAGCAAAACAAATATCATGTGGTGAATAAAAATATAGCTCCAAGTAAAGTTACCGATGGAAGTAGACGAAAGAGGGGATGCCTTCCGGGGCATCCCCAAGCTTTGACTTTTTGGTGTCCTTATATTATCTTGGGAGTGCCATGGGCATCCCCAAACTTAGGCTCTTGACACTCCTTGTTCCATAATCCATCAAAAGATTTCACCCAAAACATGAAAACTTCACAGCACAAAACTCAACAGAAATCTCGTGAGCTCCGTTAGCGAAAGAAAACAAAAGACCACTTCAAGGTACTGTAATGAACTCATTATTTATTTATATTGGTGTTAAACCTACTGTATTCCAACTTATATATGGTTTATAAACTATTTTACTAGCCATAGGTTCATCAAAATAAGCAAACAACACACGAAAAACAGAATCTGTCGAAAACAGAACAGTCTGTAGTAATATGTAACTAACGCAAACTTCTTGAACTACAAAAATTCTGAAAAAATAGGAAGACCAAGGAAATTTGTTTATTGATCAGCAGCAATTGGAATCACTATTTTATCACGTTCTGGTGATTTTTAACAATTGTTTTCGTGAACAGAAAGTTTCTGGAAATTACAACAAGATCAAATAACTATCATCCAAGAAGATCCTATAGGTTTAACTTGGCACAACATAAAAACACATCTAACCAGAGGCTAGAACAAAGGTTTATTCCTAAACAGAAGCAAAAAGCAAAAAACTAAAAATAAAATTGGGTTGTCTCCCAACAAGCGCTATTGTTTAACGCCCCTAGCTAGGCATAAAAGCAAGGATAGATCTAGGTATTGCCATCTTTGGTAGGAAATTATTCAATGAGACATCTATTATCCTTAGGAATTTATTTCTTTTTTGTTATTATCAAACTTTTAGGCACAAGATCGAAAAATTCATTCGTAGCAACTGGTTCCTTAATAATAGCAAAAAGATCGGGATGAATACTTATAGATTTAAGATCCGCAGTTTCTTACTAGAGGATTCACCCTTATTTTTAGGAACATACATAAGCTTGGCAACTTTAGTAGAAGGACTTGGAGTATTCTTTACGGAAGAAAAAGCGGTTCCCAAGTTGGTAATGATACCTTCAAGTTTATCGATTCTAGTGGAATCTTGATTAATCCTCTCATTAACTATGTGTTCTTTCTCCTTAATATTTTTCAAGGTTACTCCTACCTTAGATCCATATTGTGTAATTTTGTTTTGGATCTTTTTATCCAGATTTTTAATCAACTCTACGGTAGCAACTTTATTTTCAATAATTTCAAGTCTTTGCATTACATGCTCCAAAGTTAACATAGTTCCGTTAACCAAAATAGGTGGTGAGCCAAATTAATCTATCATAGCATTATAAGAATCAAAAGTATGGCTACCCAAGAAATTCCCTCCGGTAATGATATCAAGGATATATATATATATATACCAAGGATTAGCACCTACATAAAAATTGCGGAGAAGAACTGAAGTAGATTGCTTCCTGGTGGATCTATTTTGAGCATTGCAAATTCTATACCAAGCGTCTTTTAGATTTTCTCCCTCCCTTTGCTGATAATTTAGAACTTCATTCTCGGGAGACAACGGAGAACATATAAGACTAGCCATAACGACAAGCAAGCGAGAAGGAGGCAAACGGAAAAGAGAGGGCGAGTAAAACGGCAAGGGTGAAGTGGGGGAGAGGAAAACAAGAGGCAAATGGCAAATAATGTAATGCGGGAGATAAGGGATTATGATGGGTACTTGGTATGTTGACTTTTGCGTAGACTCCCCGGCAACGGCGCCAGAAATTCTTATTGCTACCTCTTGAGCACTGCGTTGGATTTCCTTGAAGAGGAAAGGATGATGCAAAGAAAGTAGCGTAAGTATTTCCCTCAGCTTTTGAGAACCAAGGTATCAATCCAAAGAGGAGGCTATGCGCGAGTCCCTCGTACCTACACAAAACAAATAACTCCTCGCAACCAACGCGATAAGGGGTTGTCAATCCCTTCACGGTCACTTACGAGAGTGAGATCTGATAGATAATATTTTTGGTATTTTTTGGTATAAAGATGCAAAGTAAAATAAAACGCAAAGTAAAAAAGCAAATGCAATAATAAATTGATGGAAGATTAATATGATGGAGATAGACCCGGGGGCCATAGATTTCACTAGTGGCTTCTCTCAAGAGCGTAAGTATTTTACGGTGGGTGAACGAATTACTGTTGAGAAATTGACAGAATTGAGCATAGTTATGAGAATATCTATGTATGATCATGTATATAGGCATCACGTCCGAGACAAGTAGATCGACTCCTGCCTGCATCTACTACTATTACTCCATTCATCGACCGTTATCCAGCATGCATCTAGAGTATTAAGTTCAAGAAACCAGAGTAACGCCTTAAGCAAGATGACATGATGTAGAGGGATAAATTCATGCAATATGATAAAACCCCACGTTGTTATCCTCGATGGCAACAATACTATACGTGCCTTGCTGCCCCTGCTGTCACTGGGAAAGGACACTTCAAGATTGAACCCAAAGCTAAGCACTTCTCCCATTGCAAGAAAAACCAATCTAGTAGGCCAAACCAAACTGATAATTCCAAGAGACTTGCAAAGATAACCAATCATACATAAAATAATTCAGAGAAGATTCAAATATTGTTCATAGATAATCTTGATCATAAACCCACAATTCATCGGTCTCAACAAACACACCGCAAAGAAGAAGATTACATCGAATAGATCTCCACGAGAGAGGGGGAGAACATTGTATTGAGATCCAAAAAGAGAGAAGAAGCCATCTAGCTACTAACTATGGACCCGAAGGTCTGAGGTAAACTACTCACACTTCATCGAAGGGGCTATGGTGATGATGTAGAACCCTCCGTGGTGGATTCCCCCTTCCGGCGGAGTTCCGGAACAGGCCCCAAGATGGGATCTCGTGGGTACAGAAGGTTGCGGCGGTAGAATTAGGTTTTTGGCTCTGTATCTGATCATTTGGGGTTACGTAGGTATATATAGGAGGAAGAAGTACGTCGGTGGAGCAAGGTGGGGCCCACGAGGGTGGAGGGTGCGCCCTATGGGGGTGGGCGCGCCCCCCTACCTCGTGCCCACCTCCTTTCTTTCTTGACGGAGGGTCCAAGTCTACTGGGTCATATTCGATGAGAAAATCACGTCCCCGAAGGTTTTATTCCGTTTGGACTCCGTTTGATATTCCGTTTCTTCGAAACTCTGAAATAAGCAAAAAACAGCAATTCTGGGCTGGGCCTCCGGTTAATAGGTTAGTCCCAAAAATAATATAAAAGTGGAAAATAAAGCCCAGTATTGTCCAAAACAGTAGATAATATAGCATGGAGCAATCAAGAATTATAGATACGTTGGAGACGTATCACAACATCCCTTCATGTGAAGCCTCAACTGTGGTGGTCTGTCGATCTCCAGCACCCTCGCGAACGCCCCGGGAAGGCGAAGGCTGCTGCGAAGCGGCCCACGCAGCTGCATAATAAACTCGAGCACTATGTCCCCAACGTGACCACTCAGCGAAGCAGGAGGAGATGGTGGGGGAGATGGCGACGGAGATGGAGACGACGCAGGCGTCCCCCTTCCGCGCACACCTCTGCCTCGGCCACCTCGCTGACCGCGGCCCCGTCCGGCGCCCCTGCCTCGAGCATGGCTTTCACCTTGGGCGTCTGGCTCTTCCTTGACCGCCGCAACTCTCTGGCGGGAGGAGGACCTGGTCGCCTCCGCGGAAGAACGGCCGCGGCCACGCCCTCTCGCCATGACCGTGGATGAAGAATGAAGACGGAGGGAAGACGCAGGGAGACGCTCTTTCTCCTACACCTGAGTTCCCTTTTTATAGTTGAGCGGGGAAGGCCAAAAGACTAGCTCTACGCCTCTGAAGAGCCCGCTCAGGTCCGGCTCATTAAGTGGCAATGAGCGAGGCCATCGACCGCCCTCCCCGCCCAATCAAAGGCACGTAAGTATCGGCCCCCGTGCGCCTTCCCATATTCCATACGTCTGTCACCTACCCCACGTCGTGCATGCAGCGTACGTGGCGCAAGGGGCAGGTGTGGTGGGAAACAGGGGACGACGGTTCCAAGGCAGAGAGAGTAAATGGGCGGCGGCCCTACAGTTTTAAAGGGACACGCAAGCCGCCTCTTTACTGTTCACTACGGGATGACGCGAGCATGCTGCGGTCATTCCACGCACGAGCCCTAGGTCACGCATTCAACACGGGTCGTGGGGAAGCGCAACGAGCGAGGGAGTTACTGCAGTAAAAACTCCGCCACACGCGTGCCCATGCACCGTTCTGTGCCTGGCCCAATAACGCCCCGCGCTTATATGTGGCCCAGGCCCGGGGGCTCCTGTCGGTGTACAAAAGTAGGGGTCCCTTTTTGTACCCCTTTCCTTGTGCGCGGGTAGTCGCAGCCCCATGCCCGTGGCCATGCTTGGTGGGGCAGAAGAGGCAAAGATTACCAGAGCCGTGCTCAAGACCAGAAGCATGAAGAGCTGAGGGGCGAGGTGAAGCTCCCCCGACAAGGTCCTTGCCGAAGCGGCCTTCACGGCCCCGGCAAGAACCTTGCCTGGGCAACTTGCCCAAACACCAGCAGGGCTGCCACCCTTGAGCCTAGGCGTTCTGATGCCCTCAACCACATTGGAACCAAGGCTCGGGAGGCGCCTCCGTGGTGGCATGCAGATCTTTGTGAAGACCAAGAACATATAAAATTGGATGAGAATCAGAAGGCGAAGATCCTCGGCGAGATCCTTGTCGAGGATATCCACAAGACCCCCCGGCAAGACCCTTGCCGGGGACGCCCACGACGCTGCGACAAGACCCTTGCAGGGGCCCCGTCAGGACTCTTGCCGAAGGCATCCATAGGGCCGCGACAAGACCTTTGTCGGGGCCCCGTCAAGACTCTTGCCGAAGACATCCGCGGGGCCGAAGCCAGGCCCACACCCGCCAAGGTTCCACCGTCGTTCCCACATAGCTGCCGGCCCACCAACTAGGCAGGCACCTGTGTGGAACATCCGGCTTCCAAGCCAACTCAGCAAGCACCTGCGTGGTGGCATGCAGATCTTTGTGAAGACTCTGCCACTGCACCAACTCAGCAGCCAGCCAGCCAGCGTGGCACTACAGGCCTTGTCAGCTCGGATGCGCGTTGAACTAGGCGAGGCGGCGACAGCTGGGACAAGCCTCCTTGCCATCCCCGATAAAGCGAGAAGGGCATGTCGGCAGCGCATTAAATGTGTTTGTCCTACGGTGCCAGAAGATGGACTCGACTACTGTACAACTTTCCACCTCCTGTGTGCTGCTGTGGCAGCCCCTTTGACTATAAAAGGAGGCCTGCGGCATACTGAGAGAGGATTCAGACTTTTTGGATCCTGCACTCTTTGTAGCTAGTCCAAGAACACCAGATAAACATAAACCAGTAGGAGTAGGGTATTACGCATCGCTTGAGGCTCAAACCTGGATAATCCCCCCGTGTTGATCTCTTAAACCCGCTCTTTCCACAGCCCCGCGCCCGCCAACCGTAGTAAAAGGTATTCCTCGTGACCCCGTAGGTGTCGTGTCCCCCGACACGATGTGTGGACTAATAGTAGTTGATGCAGGCAGGAGTCGGTCTACTAATCTTGGACTTGATGCCTATATAATGATCATTGCCTGGATATCGTCATAATTGTTTGAAGTTCTATCAATTGCCCAACTTAATTTGTTTACCCACCATTTGCTATTTTTCTCGAGAGAAGCCACTAGTGAAACCTACGGCCCCCGGGTCTTCTTTCTCATATATTTGCCTTGCGATCTACTTTTCCTTTGCATTTTTATTCAGATCTATTAAACCAAAAAAATACAAAAATACCTTACTGCGTTTTATCTTTATTTATTTTATTTGGTGTTCGATCTATCAATCTACTACAATTTACCTCACGTCCGCTTGCCTATCTTGAGGCGCCGTACCCCAGAAGGGATTGACAACCCCTTTAACTGGCCAGGTTGCGAGGTGTTGTTGTTTATGTGCAGGTGATGTTTATGTTGTGTTGCTTGGTTCTCCTACTGGTTTGATACCTTGGTTTCATAACTGAGGGAAATACCTACCTTTGCTGTGCTACATCATCCCTCCCTCTCCAGGGAAATACCGACGTAGTTGCAGCTACCATCAATATGCACTCATGATTGGACCCCTAGCAAGCATCCGCAACTACTAAAGATCATTAAGGTCATGCAACCCAACCATAGAATTAAGTATCAAGTCCTCTTTACTCCCATACGTCATACCCCACTTACTTGGGTTTGAGCTTCTGTCACTCTCGCAACCACCATAAGCAAACCATGAACATATTGCAACACCCTACAGCGGGGACCCCTCACATTTGCGCGAGAACGGAGGGTACCGTAGGATGGCACCATAAATAAAATATACAATCATACCAACCAAGATCACGATTAACCCAGAGGACAAAGCGGATCTACTCAAACATCATAGGATAACCAAAGATCATTGGGAAATAATATATGGAGTTGGTGACCATGTTTAAGCAGAGATTACAGCGGGGGAAAGAGGTGTTACACCGCTGCATAGAGGGGGAGAGAGTTGGTGTTGATGGTAGCAAGATTGTTGATGTAGATCGCCATCCCGATCATTGCCCCGGTTGCACTCCGGCGCCACCGGAAGCGAGGGGGAGAGAGCCCCCCTCCTTCTTCTTCCTCCTTTGCCTCCCCCCTAGATGGGAGGAGAGTTCCCCCTCTGGTCCTTCGCTCCATGGCAGCAGAGGGGCGGGAGCCCCTTCGAGATTGGATCTCCCTCTCTATTCTCTTATGTTTCGAGTTCCCCAGATCTAGCCGAAAACCATTTCTTATATTCCGGGAGATACGTAACTCCGATTGCACTGAGATTTTAACACGATTTTTTTTCTGGATATAAGCTTCCTTGCTCCCGAAGTAGAGCTCCAACCGACGTTCGAGGAGGGAACAACCCACCACCATGCGCTAGGGGCCTCTGGCGCGCCCTGGTGTCTTGTGTGCTGTGTGGGCCTCCGCTTATGTGATTCCAACTCCCAAAAATCACATATATTCCAAAATAATTCTCCATGAAATTTTATTGCATTTGGACTTCGTTTGATATGGATTTTTTGTGATACAAAAAACATGTAGAAAACAGGAACTGGCACTCAGCATTGGATCAATAGGTTAGTCCAATAAATCATATAAAAAGTTGCCAAAAATATGTGAAAGTTGTATAATATTGGCATGAAACAATAAAAAATTTATAGATACGACGGAGACGTATCACAGTGATTGAAGAACTCTGTCAATGACAATCATCAGGAAGATTAACTCCCAACCGAGTCAAGTGGTTATGATACCCAGACATTTTGAGTATATGTTCACTGACATAACTATTCTCCTCCATCATGCAGCTATAGAACTTGTTGGAGACTTCATATCTCTCAACTCGGGCATTTTCTTGAAATATTAACTTCAACTCCTGGAACATCTCATATGGTCCATCACGTTCAAAATGTCTTTGAAGTCCCGATTCTAAGCCGTAAAGCATGGCACACTGAACTATCGAGTAGTCATCAGCTTTGCTCTGCCAAATGTTCACAACGTCCGGAGTTACTCCTGCAGCGGGTCTTGCACCTAGCGGTGCTTCCAGGATGTAATTCTTCTGTTCAGCAATGAGGATAATCCTCAAGTTACGGACCCAGTCCGTGTAGTTGCTACCATCATCTTTCAACTTAGCTTTCTCTATGAACACATTAAAATTCAAGGGAACGGTAGCATGGGACATTGATCTACAACAACTTAGATATGCAAAAACTATCAGGTACGAAGTTCATGATAAATTAAAGTTCAATTAATCATATTATTATAGAACTCACACTTAGATAGACATCCCTCTAGTCATATAAATGATCATGTGATCCATATCAACTAAACCATGTCCGAGCATCACGTGAGACGGAGTAGTTTTCAATGGTGAACATCACTATGTTGATCATATCTACTATATGATTCATGTTCGACCTTTCGGTCTCACTGTTCCGAGGCCATATCTGCATATGCTAGGCTCATCAAGTTTAACCCGAGTATTCTGCATGTGCAAAACTGGCTTGCACCCGTTGTATGTGAATGTAGAGCTTATCACACCCGATCATCATGTGGTGTCTCAGCACAACAAACTGTAGCAATGGTGCATACTCAGGGAGAACACTTATATCTTCAAATTTAGTGAGGGATAATCTGTTAATGCTACCGTTGTACTAAGCAAAATAAGATGCATAAAAGATAAACATCACATGCAATCAAAATATGTGACATGATATGGCCATCATCATCTTGTTCCTTTGATCTCCATCTCCAAAGCACAGTCATGATCTCCATATTCACCGGCTTGACACCTTGATCTCCATCGTAGTATCGTTGTCGTCTCGCCAACTATTGCTTCTACGGCTATCGCTACCGCTTAGTGATAAAGTAAAGCAATTACATGGCGATTGCATTTCATACAATAAAGTGATAACCATAAGGCTCCTGCTAGTTGCCGATAACTTCTACAAAATATGATCATCTCATACAACAATTTATATCTCATCATGTCTTGACCATATCACATCACAACATGCCCTGCAAAAACAAGCTAGACGTCCTCTACTTTGTTGTTGCAAGTTTTACGTGGCTGCTACGAGCTTCTAGCAAGAACCGTTCTTACCCACACATCAAAACCACAGTGGTTTTTCGTCAAGTGTGTTGTTTTAACCTTCAACAAGGACCAGCCATAGTCAAACTCGACTCAACTAAAGTTGGAGAAGCAGACACCCGCCAACCACATGTGTGCGAAGCACGTCGGCAGAACCAGTCTCATGAACGCGGTCATGTAATGTCGGTCCGGGCCGCTTCATCCAACAATACCGCCGAATCAAAGTAAGACATTGGTGGTACGTAGTATGACTATTATCGCCCACAACTCTTTGTGTTCTACTCGTGCATATCATCTATGCATAAACCTGGCTCTGATACCACTGTTGGGGAACACAGCATGCAATTCAAAAAAGTTCCTATGATCACGCAAGATCTATCTAGGAGATGCATAGCAACGAGACGGGGAGAGTGTGTCCACGTACCCTCGTAGAACGAAAGCGGAAGCGTTATGTTAAAGCGGTTGATGTAGTCGAACATCTTCATGATCCAACCAATCCAAGTGCCGAATGAATGGCACCTTCGTGTTCAGCACACGTTCAGCTCGATGACGTCCCTTGAACTCTGGATCCAGTAGAGGGTCGAGGGAGAGTTCAGTCAGCACGACGGCGTGGTGACACTGATGGTGATGTGATTCGCGCAGGGCTTCGCCTAAGCACAACGACGCTATGACCGGGGGAGTAAAAACGGTGGAGGGGGGCACCACACACGGCTAAGAGAACTATTGGTGTGCCTTTGGGGTGCCCCCCGCCCCCGTATACAAAGGAGAGGGGGAGGAGGTGGCCGGCCAGGGAGAGGCGCACCAAGGGGGGAGTCCTACTAGGACTCCACTCCTAGTAGGATTCAGCCCCCCTTCCTTCCAACGGAGGGGAAAGGGGAAAGAGGGGAGAAGGAGAAGGAAAGCGGGGGCCGCGCCCCCACCCCTTGCCCAATTCGTATTGGGCAAGGGGGAGGTGCGCGCCACCTCCCGTGGCTTGTGTCCTCTTCTCCACCATGGCCCATGAGGCCCATTAACTTTCCCGGGGGGTTCCAGTAACCTCCCGGTACTCCGAAAAATCCCCGATCTTTTTCGAAACCATTCCGGTGTCCGTATATAACCTTCCAATATATGAATCTTTACCTCTCGACCATTTAGAGACTCCTCGTCATGACCGTGATCTCATCCGGGACTCCAAACAAACTTTGGTCACCAAAACATATAACTCATAATACAAATCGTCATCGAACGTTAAGCGTGTGGACCCTACGGGTTCGAGAAATATGTAGACATGACCGAGACACATCTCTGGTCAATAACTAATAGCGGAACATGGATGCTCATATTGTCTCCTACATGTTCTATGAAGATCTTTATCGGTCAAACCGCATAACAACATACGTCATTCCCTTTGTCATCGGTATGTTACTTGCCCGAGATTCGATCGTTGATATCATCATATGTAGTTCAATCTCGTTACTGGCAAGTCTCTTTACTCGCTCCGTGATGCATCATCCCACAACTAACTCATTAGTCACATTTCTTGCAAGGCTTATAGTGATGTGCATTACCGAGAGGCCCAGAGATACCTCTCCGATACACGGAGTGACAAATCCTAATCTTGATATATGCCAACTCAACAAACACCTTCGGATACACCTGTAGAGTATCAATCACCCAGTTACGTTGTGACATTTGATAGAACACAAAGTGTTCCTCCGGTATTCGGGAGTTGCATAATCTCATAGTCAGAGGAATATGTATAAGTCATGAAGAAAGCAATAACATTAAAGCTAAACGATCATAATGCTAAGCTAATGGATGGGTCTTGTCCATCACATCATTCTCTAATGATGTGATCCCATTCATCAAATGACAACACATGTATATGGTTAGGAAACTTAACCATCTTTGATTAGCGAGCTAGTCAAGTAGAGGCATACTAGGGACACTATGTTTTGTCTATGTATTCACACATGTACTAAGTTTCTGGCTAATACAATTCTAGCATGAATAATAAACATTTATCATGATATAAGGAAATATAAATAACAAATTTATTATTGTCTGTAGGGCATATTTCCTTTGTGGACCCCTCTGGTGGACCACCAGAACCCCTTCGGCGCCTTAGGTACAATATCGACATGCCCCCAAACTTTTTTGGTAGCCAAAACAGGAGTTCATATATATAAATCTTTACCTCCGGACCATTCCGGAACTCTTGGTGACGTCCGGGTCTCGTCTGGGACTCCGAACAACATTCGGTCACCAATACTAATATTCCAATACTACCCTAGTGTCATCGAACGTTATGCATGCGACCCTACGGGTTCAAGAATCATGTAGACATGACCGAGACACCTCTTCGGTCAATAACCAATAGCGGGACCTGGATGCCCATATTGGTTCCTACATATTCCACGAAGTTCTTTATCAGTTGAACCATGATGTCTAGGATTCAGTTAATCTCGTACACAATTCCCTTTGTCCGACAATATTTTACTTGCCCGTGATTCGATCGTGGATATCTCCATACCTAGTTCAATCTCATTACCGACAAGTCTCTTTACTCATTCTGTAATAGAAGATCCCTTGACTAAACTCATTAGGCACATGCTTGCAAGCTTCTTATGATGTTGTACAACCGAGAAGGCCCAAAGATATCTCTCATCACATGGAGTGATAAATCCCAGTCTCGATCCATGCAACCCAACAAACACTTTTGGAAATACCTGTAGAGCACCTTTATCAGCCAAATATGAAGTGACATTTGATAGAACACAAAGTATTCCTCCGGTATCCGGAAGTGACAACGATCTCATGGTCTAAGGAACTGATACTTGACATGAAAAAGCTGTAGCAAATAAACTAAGTGATACAATCTGACGCTAAGTTTAATGTTGGGTATGTCCATCACATCATTCTCCCAATGATGTGATCCGGTTATCAAATGACAACTCATGTATGTAGTTAGGAAAGCTTAGCCATCTTTGATCAACAAGCTAGTGTAGTAGAGGCTTACTAGGGACAGAGTGTTGTTTATGTATTCACACATGTATTTAAGTTTCCGATCAATACAATTCTAGCGTGAATAATAAAAATTTATCATGATCAAGAAAATATGATAATAACTAATTTATTATTGGCTCTTTGGCATATTTCCAAGAGTCTCCCACTTGCACTAGAGTCAATAATCTAGTTTACACTGTAATGTATCTAACACCCATAGAGTTTTGTTGTCGACCATGTTTTGCTCGTGGAAGAGGTTTAATGAACAAGCCGCCACATTCAAATCCGTATGTACTTTGCAAAGTTCTATATGTCTCCTTCCTTGATGTAATCACAGATGGAGTAGAAGCGACGTTTGATGTGCTTGGTCTTCTTGTGAAACCCGGGCTCCTTGGCAATGGCAATGGTACCAATGTTGTCACAAAGATAGTCATTGGATTCGATGCACTAGGTATCACTCCTAGATTGCATATGAACTCCTTCATCCAGACTCCTTCTTGTGCTGCTTCCGAAGTAGCTATATATTTCGCTTCACATGTAGATCCTGCTACAACGATCTGCTTGGGACTACACCAACTGACTTTTCCAACAGTCAAAATAAATACGTATCTAGTTTGTGACTTAGAGTCATCCAGATCAGTGTCAAAGCTAGCATCCATGTAACCCTTTACGACGAGCTCTTCATCACCTCCGTAAATGAGAAACATGTTCTTAGTCCTCTATAGGTATAAGGATATTTTTGACCGCTGTCGAGTGATCTACCCCTGGATCACTCTAGTACCTACCTGCCAGACTTATGCCGAGGCACACATCAGGTCTAGTACACACCATCACATAAATTATAAAGCCTATGGCTGAGGCATAGGGGACGACTTCCATCCTTTCTCTTTGTTCTGCACTGGTCGGGCTTTGAGTCTACTCAACTTCACACCTTGCAACATAGGCAAGAACCCCTTCTTTGACTGGTCCATTTTAAAACTTCTTCAATATCTTGTCAAGGTATGTGCTTTGTGAAAGTCCTATCAGGCGTCTTGATCTATCTCTATAGATCTTGATGCCCGATACGTAAGCATCTTCACCAAGGACTTCCATAGAAAAACTCTTGTTAAAATAACCCTTTATGCTTTCCAGAAATCCTATATCATTTCCAATCAATAATATGTCATCCACATACAGTATTAGAAATGCTACAGAGTTTCCATCCACTTTTTTTGTAAATACAAGCTTCTCCATAAGTTTGTATAAAATCAAAAGCTTTGATCACCTCATCAAAGCATATATTCCAACCCCGAGATGCTTGCACCAGTCCATAGATGGATCACTGGAGCTTCAATACCTTATTAGCATCCTTAGGATAGACAAAACCTTCCGGTTGCATCATATACAACTCTTCCTCAAGAAAACCATTAAGGAGTGATGTTTTGACGTCCATTTGCCAGATTTCATAACCTAAAAATGCATCAATTGCTAACATAATTCTTATAGACTTCGGCATCACTAAGGTCAGAAAGTCTCATTATAGTCAACCCCTTGAAATTGTCAAAAACCCTTTATGATAAGTCGAGCTTTATTGACGGTGACATTACCATCAACGTCTGTCTTCTTCTTAAAGATCCATTTATTCTCAATGTCCTGCTGGACATCGAGCAAGTCCACCAAAGTCCATACTTTGTTTTCATACATGGATCCTATCTAGGATTTCATGGCCTCAAGCCATTTGTCGAAATTCGGGCTCATCATAGCTTCTTCATATTTCGTAGGTTCGCCATTGTCTATCAACATGATTTCCAAGACAGGACTACTGTACCACTCTGGTGCAGTACGTGTCCTGGTTGTAACATCCCAAAATTCTAAATTTTGGAATGTTATAAACACATAGATAGTTTGGATTGATTGTTTGATTGATTGACTGAAAGTGGGTGAATTTGAAACTTTTTGGAAGTTAAATGAGAGGGAATAAAAGGACTTTCCCAAACTTCCATTTTTGCTTTTATGATCTTCGGGAATTCAAATTCTTTTCATCACAAAACCCTGGAGAGAAGATGACATGACTTCTTCCATTTGTTTAAATGACAAGGGGTGTTGAAAATATTTGAATTTCATTTGAGAATATTTCCAATTACGAAACTTTATGCAACTCAATGATTTTCACGAGCGAAGATAAAATGACTTCTTCAAAACATATAAAATATGAGTTGGGAGTTTCAAAGAATTAAATTCAAAATTCTTTTGAATTTATTTTCAATTTGGAGTTATTTGAGTTTTATCCAAATTATTTTTCTCCAAAAATAAAATATATGGAAAATATGGTAACATGATTCCCTACATCAAAAAATTGGAGAGAAATTAATTTGAAGTCATGTTGGTATTTTTAAAATGATTTTCACTGGATTTTATTAGGGCAATAGCACTGTTTTAATTATTCGAATTTTTGTGTATTTTATTTGAAGCTAGAATAATGTTCATGTTGTAGAAAATATTTTTCTGAAAATTTTGATATATTATATGCCTATATAATTTTTTATTTCTTTGGTTTTATTATTTTTTTGTCTCTGTTTTAAAAAAAAGTTAAAAAAAACTTCTCGACCGACCGGGCCGGCCCAGCCAGCCAGCCAGGCCACGGCCCAGCCGGCCCACGCGCCTGCGCAGCTCGTCCCCGAGCTCGGGACAGAGTCCCGAGCCGCCACGCCGCCTCCTCTGCCCCCTTCCCCAAGCCGCCTCCTCCTCCCTCCTATAAAAGGGCGCCACTGGCCCTCTCTCTCTCTCATGTGCCGCCTTGCGCCCGCCGCCGCCGCGGATCTCACCTCCGCCGCGCCGCCCTCGTCATCGTCGACCACCGCCGACGCCGCCAACCTCTTCGCCTCGCCCGCGCCTCCTCGACCCTTCCCCGCCCTCGACGATCGGAGCCGCCGCCCGGCCGGGACCAACCACCGCCGCCGCCGTCTCGCCGGAGATCCACCGTCGCCGGTTTTGTTGTCAAAACCGCTGAACCGCTGCCACCGGTTTAATTTCCGAACCGGTATAACCGCTATAAAACCCGCCCCGGTTTTTCTTTAGTATTCGGTTTTATTTTTTTAGGTTTTGTTAAATAACGAACATTTTCTATTTAGATCTTTTTAGCGAACGGTTTGCATTAGTTAGCTTCGGCAGCGAACATTCACTATTTAGACTTTTTCTTTTTTTGTTTAATTTTCGGCCAGGGACCCATCCGTGAATATTTTCTTTACAGATCAGCCCCTGGTTTTCAAACGACTATAACTTTTTGCTCGTTAGTCGGAATTATACGAAACCAACGCCCACTTCTTCATTACGATCTCCTCTATCCAGTAATCCAACTCAAACATGTTTTTGAAAGATTAAAATTTGAATTAGATCAGATTTGAATTCAAACTTCGTTTGTTCGTAACTTGAGTTTCGTAGCTCCGTTTGAGTAGATTCTTTTTGCAAATTAAAGCTCTTGACCTAAACTTTCTGATAAGGCAAAATTCACATAATTTTGGTACTGTTAGAAATTGTTTTATGTGGCAAGAGTTATTTGCTTGGTTTTGATGTTTTCTGAATCGTTTTCTTCGTTCGGTCCGATATTTTGAGTGATTGCTTATGTGTGGTTACTATTGATTGCTTACGATAGATTGACCGGAGTGTGACGAGTAGTCCTATCAAGAGTTTTGAGTGCAAATAATCTTCATCAACGTTGCAGGCAAGTAACACTTTGATCATACTTTTTCTCATACCCAGTTTTTATGCATTAGATCTATCCTCAAACATTGCATGATTAGGATCTAATTAAATTGTGGGTTATGGGAAGTAGTTGAGGTAGTACCTATTACCTGTTTTATTATCAAACCCTTGGGAGTTACTTCTGCATTTGCTTATTATGCCATTCTATGCTAGTAGACGTGGATTGGGTGAGTGTATTCCATGACAGATGTGAGATTTGTTAAATTAATGGTTTATTTAAGGTGGCAACTTAAACACACATATGGGTGGATTGAGGCACCTGGTTTCTATCAGGACTTGCCTGTATTTCTTCGGACCGCCACCCACGCTCAAAGGGATCATGAGATTATTCAAACTAGAAACTTCCGTGTGCAGCCACAAACCATTATGGGCTCTGGCATAGTTGATTAAGTTGTGCGAACTCTTACGGGTAGACTAGAAGATGTAGGGGTTGTAGGTTGGTACGGTCTACCCACATGTAAGGTGCTAGTGCTTCTGAAAGACTATGTCTCGGTCATCCGTCTCTCAAACACCATGTAGTGCAAGAAACCAAACGGAGGCGATCGAGTCTTGTGGGGAAAAGTGCGCAAACCTCTGCAGAGTGTATAAACTAATCATGGTTAGCCGTGTGCCCGGTTATGGACATCTTGAGTATCTAGTACTTGGATATCATGTGAATCTCATCATGTTACTTTTAATTAATATTGTTGGGTTTTAATGACTACTTTTAATTGGGATTGAGGATGCTGTCAACCATTCTCAATGTTCAACAACCACCATGATAGTTAAATAAATTTATTCCTTTGTAGTAGGGAAAAATTGGCTTTTCGCAAAAACTGTAACCACGTAGCTTTCCACCAGCCATATATGCATGTAGTATAGCTTATTATTTCATTACTCTCTATGTGTTACATTGCCAAAGATATTCCATGTCTTGACCCATTTTCGGCTGCAACTTTTCATGTTGCGAGACTTTTCGCATTTACGAGTAAGTGATACGTTAGGGTTACGATTTCTACACTCAACTTTGTCGTTGGTGTTGATGGGAATCCACAACCTTGTTACTTCCGCTATTTGGATTGAGGTAATAGTATTTACGTTATTTATACATGTGATTTACCTCTGTTATAAATCCTCGAGTACTGTGTGTGTCAGCATACCGATCCAGGGATGACACTTAAGCACAGAGACTTGATCCATTCGGGTCGGGTCGCTAGCTACCTATGAAGTTCAGTAGTAGCTTGATTCAAAGTCTCAAGATCATCATCATTAGTTTCCTCTCCGGTTGGTGTAGGCATCACATGAACTTCTTTCTTTATGTGCTACTTTCCAATTCGAGAGAAGGTACGATTACCTCACCAAGCTCTACTTTCCTCCTACTCACTTCTTTCGAGGGAAACTCCTTCTCTAGAAAGGACCCATTCTTGGCAACAAGGATCTTTCCCTCGGATCTGTGATCGAAGGTATACTCAGTGGTCTCTTTAGCGTATCCTATGAAGACGCACTTCTCCGCTCTGGGTTCGAGCTTCTCAGGCTGAAGCCTCTTGACATAATTGTCGCATCCCCAAACTTTAAGAAACAACAACTTAAGTTTCTTGCCAAACCATAATTCATACGGTGTCATCTCAACGTATTTAGACGGTGCCCTGTTTAAAGTGAATGCTTCTATATCTAATGCATAACCGCAAAACGATAATGGCAAATCGGTAAGAGACATCATATAACACACCATATCCAATAGAGTACGATTATGACGTTCGGACACACCATTACGCTGTGGTGTTCCAGGTGGCGCGAGTTGTGAAAAATTCCACATTGTCCATGATCAGATCGTAAGAATTTTATCTTCTTGTTACGATGATTATCTACTTCACTCTGAAATTCCTTGAGCTTTTCAAATGTGTCAAACTTGTGTTTCACTAAGTAAATATACCCGAGGGAGTCATGTCTACTTAAGTCATCTATGAAGGTTAGAATATAATGATACCACCCGCGTGCTTAAATACTCATTGGACCGCATACATCAGTATGTATTATTTCCAACAAGTCACTTGCGTGCTCCATTGTACCGGAAAATGGTGTTTTAGTCATCTTGCCCATGAGGCATGGTTCACATGTTTCAAATGATTCAACATCAAGTGATTCCAAAAGTTCATCAACATGGAGTTTCTTCATGCGCTTTATGCCAATACGACCCAAGCGGCAGTGCCACAAGTATGTGGTACTACCATCATTAATTTTTCATCTTTTGGCATCAATATTATGAACATATGTATCACTATGATCGAGATCCAATAAAAATAAACCATTCACATTGGGTGCATGACCATAAAAGTTATTATTCATATAAAAAGAACAACCATTATTCTCTGACTTAAATGAATAACTGTCTCACAATAAACAAGATCCAGATACAATGTTCATGCTTAATGCATGCACCAAATAACAATTATTTAGGTTTTAAAACTAATCCTGAAGGTAGACGTAGAAGGAGCATGCCGATGGCAATCACATCAGACTTGGAGCCATTTCCAACGCGCATCGTCACCTCGTCCTTAGGTAGTCTCCATTTATTCTGTAGCTCATGTTTCGAGTTACAAATATTAGCAACCGAACCACTATCAAATACCCAGGCACTACTAGGAGCACCAGTAATGTACACATCAATAACATGTATATCAAATATACCTTTGTTGATGTTGCCAGCCTTCTTATCTACCAAGTACTTGGGGCAGTTCTGCTTCCAGTGGCCATTCCCCTTGCAATCTGAAGTTGCTTCTTTGATTGAAAAGTATGATGTTACTCTCTACAAATCTGAAATTTTTTACATACTTAAATATATCTATGAAAACGATGCTCCTAATGCCTATGTTAAAGAATTTATTAAGAGAATGCCTGCTGCCTTGGAAGAGAATAATGATATGCATGAATCTATAGACAATTATGATTCTGTTGATTGATTGAAATATCCCCTCTTGATGAACGTGATGCTTACTATTCTTATGGCCATGATTCCGATATTAATTATGCTTTTAATGATGAACTTGCAATAGTTCATTATATTAAAAATGAAATTATTGCTGTTGCACCCACACTTGATAGCTACTTGAATGAAAAACATGATTGCAATAATGTTATTATAAATTCTATGAATGGTGCTAATGATATGCAAAGCTACAAGCTTGGGGATGATTATTTTGTTATGTCCAGTACTTATTGCATAAAACACAAAATAAAATAACATAAATAATAGTGGATCAATACATTTTTGGATTTTTATATATGATATAGATAGACGGGGGGCCATAGTTTTCACTAGAGGCTTCTCTATTGAAAATAGCATACAGTGGGTAAATAAATTACTATTGGGCAATTGATAGAAAAGTGAATAATCATGACGATATCTAAGGCAATGATCATGTATATAGGCATCATGTCCAAGACGAGTATACCGACTCCTGTCTACATCTACTACTATTACTCCACACATCGACCGCTATCCAGCATGCATCTACAATATTTAGTTCATAAAAAATGGAGTAACACCTTAAGCAAGATGACATGATGTAGACAAAGTAAACTCAATTAATATGAGTAAACCCCATCTTTTTATCCTTAATGGAAACGATACAAATACATGTCATGCAAGAAAAAATCAATCTAGTTGGCCAAACCAAATTAGTAGATCAGAGAGAAATACGAAGCTATAATAATCATGCGTACAAGAGTCTAGAGAAGACTGAAATAATATTCATAGATAATTTGATCATAAACTCACAATTCATCGGGTCCCAACAAACACACCGCAAAAAGTGATTACATAGAATAGATCTCCAAGAACATCAAGGAGAACATTGTATTGAAGATCAAAGAGAGAGAGAAAGCCATCTAGCTACTAACTATGGACCCATA
Source organism: Aegilops bicornis (assembly GCA_021605145.1). Taxonomy (NCBI): domain Eukaryota; kingdom Viridiplantae; phylum Streptophyta; class Magnoliopsida; order Poales; family Poaceae; genus Aegilops; species Aegilops bicornis. The sequence continues at coordinate 576,390,481 of CM038675.1, forward strand.
GGTCTGTGGTAAACTACTCACACATCACCGGAGGGGCAACAAGGTTGATGTAGAACCCCTCTGTGGTCGATTCCCCCTCTGTCAGAGTGCCACAAAAGGCCCCAGATGGGATCTCTCGAGAACAGAAGCTTGCGGCGCGGAAAAAGTATTTTGGGTGGCTTTGTGTTGGTTCCCGATTTTAGAGAATTTATAGAGGCAAAATTAGGTCAAATAGTTGAATATGGGCCCCATAAGGCACCAGGGCGCGCCCACTCCCTAGACACGCCCTGCTTCCTTGTGGGCCACTCCTTCATATTCTGGTCCTCTCCCGAAGCTTCCAGGGTCTCATTTGTTCAAAAAAATCATCAAAAAAAATCGTGGCATTTGTACTTCGTTCGCTACTGATTTTCTGGAAAACCAGAAACATGCAAAAAACAGCAACTGGCACTTGGCACTAAGTTAATAGGTTAGTCCCAAATAATAATAATAATGCATATAATTGTATATAAAACATCCAAGATTGATACTATAATAGCATGGAGCAATAAAAAATTATAGATACATTAAAAAGGTATCACCTACATCTACTACTATTACTGCAGCAATTGACCGCTATCCAGCATACATCTATGGTATTAAGGATAAAACAGAGTAACACCTTAAGAAAGATGACATGATGTAGACAAAGTAAATCCTAGCAATATGAATAAACCCCATCGTTTTACCCTTAATGGCAACAATACAAATACGTGTCTTGTCCCCTACTTTGTCACTAGGATAGAGTACCGCAAGATTGAACCCATCACAGAGCACCTCTCCCACTAAAGAGAAATCAATCTAGTTGGCCAAACCAATACAAAGCTATAACAATCACGCATAAAAAAGTTCAGAAAAGACTCCATTACTTCTCATTAATATTAAGATCATAAACCCATAATTCATCGGATCCCAACAAACACACCGCAAAAGAAGATTACATCGAATAGAAATCCAAGAACACCGAGGAGAACATTGTATTGAAGATTAAAAAGAGAGAAGAAGCCATCTAGCTACCAGCTATGGACTCGTAGGTCTGTGGTAAACTACTCACGCATCATCGAAAGGCAGCAAGGATGATGTAGAAGCCCTCCGTGATCGATCCCCCCGAAGAGTACCGGAAAAGGCCTGCAGATGCGATCGCGAAAGAACAGAAACTTGCGGCGGCGGAAAAGTGTTTCGGGTGGCTCTCTAGTATATTGGGAATATTTGAGAATTTATAGAGGCAGAATTAGGTTAATAGGTGCCACGAGGGGCCCACAAGCTTTGGGGGCGCACCTCCTGAGCTTGTTGCTCCCTTGTGACTCTTCTGATCTTCTCCCGAACATTCATGGGGACCTGGTCCCAAAAATTAATCCAAAGATTTTTCTCTGTTTGGACTCCGTTCGATATTGATTTTCTGAAAAGCCAAAACAAGCAAAAAACAACGACTAACACTGGGTACTAGGTTAACAGGTTAGTCCCAACAAATAATATAAAATAGCATACAAATGCATATAAAACATCCAAGATTAATGATATAATAGCATGGAATAATAAAAAATTATAGATACACTAGAGACGTATCAATTATCCTCTTTCATGAGGGTCACTAAAAGAAAACTAAAATTAAACGATGTTATGTCTCCAACGTATCTGCAATTTTTTATTGTTCCATGCTATTGTAGTATCAATCTTAGATGTTTTATATGCAATAATATATAATTTTTGGGACTAACCTGTTAACCTAGTGCCCAGTGTCAGTTGTTATTTTTTGCTTGTTTTTGGCTTTTCAGAAAATCAGTACCAAACGGAGTCCAAATGCTACACAACTTTTTGACAATTTTTCTGGACCCAGAGAGACCCTAGAAGCTTCAGGAGAAAACCTAACGAGCCACGAGGGAGCGACAAGCTCGGGAGGGGTGCCCCAGTGGACGCCTCCCAGGCTTGGGGTCCCTCGTGGCACCTCTTGACCTAATTCCACTTCTATGAATTCTCAAATATTCCCAATACATCAGAGAGCCACCCGAAACACTTTTTCCACCGCTGCAAGCCTCTGTTCTTCCGCGATCCCATCTGGAGGCCTTCTGCGGTACTCTATCAGAGGGGAATCGATCATAGAGTGCTTCTACATCATCCTTGCTGCCCTTCCGATGATGTGTGAGTAGTTTACCACAGACCTAAGGGTCCATAGCTAGTAGATAGACGGCTTATTGTCTCTCTTTGATCTTCAATACAATATTCACCTCCATGTTCTTGGAGATCTATTCGATATAATTCTTTTTGCGGTGTGTTTGTTGGGATCCGATGAATTGTGGATTTATGATTAGGTTATTCATGAATATTATTTGAGTCTCCTCTGAACTCTTTTATGCATGATTGTTATAGCTTTGTATTTCTCTCCAATCTATCTGTTTGGTTTGGCCAACTAGATTGATTTATCTTGCAATGGGAGAGGTGCTTTGTGATGGGTTCGATCTTGTAGTGCTCAATCCCAGTGACTGAAACAGACATGACACGAATTTGTATTGTTGCCATTAACGATAAAAAGATGGGTGTCGGTGTCAAAACCAGCGGATCTCGGGTAGGGGGTCCCGAACTATGCGTCTAGGCGGATGGTAACAGGAGACAAGGGACACGATGTTTTTACCCAGGTTCGGGCCCTCTCGATGGAGGTAATACCCTACTCCTGCTTGATTAATATTGATGATATGGGTAGTACAAGAGTAGATCTACCATGAGATCGTAGAGGCTAAACCCTAGAAGCTAGCCTATGGTATGATTGTTGTTCGTCCCCACGGACTAAAACCCTCCGGTTTATATAGACACCGGATAGGGTTAGGGTTACTGTAGTCGGTTACAATGGTAGGACATCTACATATCCAGATCGCCAAGCTTGCCTTCCACGCCAAGGAAAGTCCCATCCGGACACGGGACAAAGTCTTCAATCTTGTATCTTCATAGTCTAGGAGTCCGCCAAAGATGATAGTTCGCTATCTCGACAACCCCTTGTCCAGGACTCCTCAAAGAGTCTCCCTAACCAGTGCTTCAATGACGCATTTAGTCCGGCGCGCATATTGTCTTCGGCATTGCAAGGCGGGTTCCTCCGCCAATACTTCATAGAAGATTTTGAACACCAGGATAGTGTCCGGCTCTGCAAAACAAGTTCCACATACCACCGTAGAGAGAATAACTTTTGCACAGATCTGCTGACGTATTCCGCGGCGTGACATCATACCACAGCCAGGTCTTCATATGAATCATTTTTTACTGTTCCACCTTAGCACGTTTAGCGAGGCAGTTTCCTTGGCACGTCTTATCAAAGCATAGATCGTGCCCCCTTATTCCGGGATTCTCATCAATACGGACGTGGGTAACCCATCCGCGCCATTGATTACGGCGCTTGGGAGATAAGCGAGTTTTACCAGCGGGCGGGGACGCATAGCTCGTCCGCCCATATAAGGATAAGGATCCACCTTTTCACCCACGCCTTCTACCTCCTTTGCTCATCCATTTCACAAGACTCGAGCTCCAAATACTAAGTCCGCACATCCCACCTCAACCTTCTCCAACTATGTCCGGAGCGGGAGGCAGGTGGATGGCCCCCTCCGTCATGGAGGGGCACATCGAAAAGATGCGGGCGGACGGATACTTGTCCAGCAACATCGCGCACCGGCTGCCCGACGAGGGGCAGCTCATTCCAACCCCCAGGCCCCATGAGAGGGTGGTGTTTCTCCCCCACTTCCTCCGCGGACTAGGCTTTCCACTTCACCCATTTGTCCGGGGCTCATGTTCTACTACGGCCTGGATTTCCACGATCCGCCCCGAACTTTATTCTCAACATCTCGGCGTTTATCGTCAGGCGAGGCCTTCCTCTGCATCCAGCCCCACTTCGGCTTATGGCTGAAGATCTTCAATGTTAGGCCGAAGGTAGTGGGCGGCCGCCAAGCGGAGTGCGGAGGCGCCATGGTTGGCAAGATGGCCAAAGTCCTATGGCTCGAGGGCTCCTTTGTGGAGACCATAAAGGGGTGGCAATCGGGGTGGTTCTACATCACCGAGCCGCGCGACTCTAAATGGGCGGCGGCCCCCGAATTCCGATCTAGCTTCCCCATGCGGCTCACATCATGGAAAGAGACGGGCCTGACGTGGGGGGATTCAGACGAGCTATCCGGACTCCAAACCTGCGTCCGAAACCTGGTGGACAAGAATCTCAGGCTTGTCAATGTTATCCAGGTGATGCTCATCCGCCGGATTCTCCCATGCCAACAACGGGCCTTCAAATTGTGGGAGTTCGATCCGGCACAACACCCAACTCTGAAGAGGCTCTTCGACACTACGTACGAAGATGCCTGGAAGGTGCTGTTCAAGGGCGCCGAGGCTCCCAAATCCGCTACCGAAGATCGCGGATTCAGCTCGCAGCGTCAAGCCAGCGAGGTAAGTTATTTTACCCTTTATGGGACTCTTTTTTCATAGTTTGACTCTATGCGGGATCTAAAACTCCCTAACCTTTGACAGGACCGGCTGAAGACGTCCGGACAGATTAACTGTCCGGCCCCATTGCCAGAAGACCCAGCGGACGCCCGATTGACAGGGCTGCTGGCTCCGGCACCTCATGCGGTGCCGGAGAAGAAGGCCAAGAAGGAGGCCACGGGAACTCGAAGGAGCTCCCGGCGCTAGGGGCTGTCGGACTTGTCGCCCGACAACCTAGAGGCGGAATCCTCCTCTGAGGAGGAGGAGGAGGAAAAAGAAGCCTCTCCCCCAGCGGGGAGAGAGAAGAAAAGGAAGGCCGCCCCAGCTGGGGAGGCCGGAGGGTCCAAGAAGGGAAGGACCCTTCCTCCGGACTTCTCCACCAACGCCGACGACGACGAGGAGGAGTGGCCAACAAGAGCCAAGCCCCTGGCGAGATCGTAAGTGTCCGGATACCCATGGCTTTTTTTATCATTGCATAGTGTTCTCTAATGCCGAACAATCATGCAGCCCGCCCAAGGGCGAAGTTCGCCGGCTCACGAGCGGGTCCCCGAGTTCGTCGGAAATGGAGAGTACCTCACTTCCGGCCGCCTCCTCACCTCACGCTGCGGACGACGCCGAGGTGGGGCCCCAAGGGGGGCCTGGTCAAGAAGAGGTGGCGCAGGAGGCGCTGCAAGGCAACCTTCTGGACTCCAGGCCCGTGGGGGGCGAGACCCCCAGGGGCTCTAAGACAGACCCTCGTCCGGACTCCATACCGGAACCTTCAACGGTTCTGAAGTCCGGCAAGCGGTCCCTTCATAGGAAGGGTAAAACGCTGGTGTCCTCCGTCCAACCGGAGGCACCGGATAGCTTACTGGAGGCGCTTAAGGGCGCCTCCATCAACGAGGAGCACCGCACTGTTATGAGTGTGGTGATCCAGAAAGTTCAGTCCGCCAAGAGCGGGCTGACTAAAGCCTGTACCAGCCTTCTAATGTGCTTTTAGGTAAGTTTAGAATATGTAAAAATATAACCGCATAGACAAGAGTTCTCGATGCTTAGTTCGGTGTTCGGAAAGAAAAGCCGGACTAAGGATCTAAAAAGATATACGCAAGAGTCTAACATAAGTATGTCAATATGGGAATGCAGGCGCTGGCTGACCTCTCCGCCAGACCGATCATGGAGGTTAATGCATTGAAGCAGAGCCTCGAGCGGTCTGAGAACGAGCTCGGCCTTGCCAAGAAGCAGCTCGAGGACAAGGAAGGTAAGTAATACCTTATTAAAGAAATACCTTATAGAAAGGATTCGGTTGCAAAAAATGACAGGAATAACATGGGTATTGTAGGGGCCATGAACGAGGTGGCGACCCTGAAGGAGGCGGTGTCCGCGGCCGAAAACAAAGCGGCCGCGGAGCACACCGAGCGAGAGAAGGGGGAGGCGCAGCTGGCGGAGGTACGGCAAGAGCTCCAGGATCTCGTGAAAAAACACGAGGGTTTGGTGCGTGACTCGAAGACCCGAGAGTGCGAGCTTGCCTCGGCTCTTGAGAGTGCCAAAGCTGCTAAGGCCGAGGCCCAAAAAGCCCTCCAAGAAATTGAATCATTAAAGAAGATAGCGGCGGGTAAGGCATTATTTATGCAAAGCAAGCATGTGAAAGTGAATTACCTATTACTTACCCGGATTCGAGCTCTCCAGAGCATTCGCAGATCTGCCAGTAGTGTGTCCGATCTTGCCGCATTCTACCGCCGCCAAGGAGGGGAGCTCGACGGAGAAGGTGTTCTGTTCTCGATATCTTTGAAATTTGGACATCCGGTGCCCCTAAGCGACCAGCTGAAGCAGCTGGTCGAGCTCCACAAGGTCGCCGAACAGGCCATGAAGGGCCTCATAGTTCGGCTGTGGCCATTGGAAGCCATTCCCGGGAGCTACTTTGGGCTGGTGCGGCGGCTGGTCCATGGCTTGAAGTCATCAAGTGCTCCGTTTGCATTGAAGGTGCCCGCCGGGCCCTTGCCTGTGCTAAAGTGCACTGGGGCAAGTTGGATGCGGAGAAGCTTGTGACGGACGGGCCACCGAAGGGCAAGGAGCATCGCACGCCCGAAATGTACTATGAGGGCGTCCTGAAGGGTGCCCGCCGTATAGCGGATGAGTCCTCCAAAGATGTAATTTTTGAATAGACTCGCATTTGTTATCCCAGACGCTGAAAACTTGTTCATATGCGCTAAGCAACGCTTGTTAATTTAAAATATTACCTTACGTGCGGCCGTTTATCAAATTTGAGAGATGGCAAGTCGTTGGCTTCAGCCCCATGCCACGAAGTCTTTGGGGTGTTCGGGATAAACTTGAGCGCTCTTGTTCTCATTCTTGGGTCCATCGAGGGAGGCGCTCAACGCAACGAACCAGGCAACCGGACTTATAATGCTTGAACACTCTCACTTAGCCATAGAATTCTATAATTTTAAATTTCGTGAAGCCCTAGTATTCGAAGACCGAGTTCGGGCGCTTATCCACGCCTGGGCCGGACAATGCCGGTTCCTCGCTCTAAGCGGCATAAGTCTTTAGGGACCTGAAAAGACCTCTCGAATAGCGACCGCTCTCGCCTCTATCATGACGGTCAGTTTTAGCTTTCCACCGAGGTGCTCAACCCAGCTCAACCGGGCACAATCGCAATGGTTCTCCCGGTGCTACCTTAGCCGATATAACGGAATGTAAGGTACCAAAACATGGGAGCCGGGCAAACCCAACTATTGACCCAAGACATGATTCGGAGCCGATGCATATAATGCTATAAGTTCGGGGTGCCGCACTTGTGAAAGTGTTCGGACTTATCACACCATACTTTTGGGGTACTTAAGCCCCTGGAGTATTGGCCGTACCAAATTGTACGGTTGCGCAATGTCATAAATGAACACATATAATGGGAAAGAATGCAATAATAGGCAAGAGCTATATATTGGTTATTAAAAAGAAACTGCAAATAAAAGCAGAACGATACAAACTGTGCGATAAGCAAGGGATGGGACTATTTAACATGTCCCCTTCCAGGGGTAAGCTGCGGGATGGTATGTAAAACAGGTATAATGCTTGTAGTAGAGACCACCTGGACACTCGACGCAGTTTTCTGCTTCCCTGGCTGTTGCATCGTGAGTTCGGCGCGAATGCCGGACATGGCTTCTGGAGAACAAAGTCCTGAAAGTGAGAAAAAAGAAAAAAAGAAAAAGAATGACACAATCGGGAGCCCCTGGTGCTGTTGAGCCGCATTCTGGGCGTGCCATGGTCGTGCCCCTCCCCTTATGCCCATGGTATCTCCAGAGCGTAGTTATGTACACGTAGTACTGGCTTCGTTGTTTCGCGAGGGCTGGGGTTGGGGCCGGATTGCTACGCGTGCTTGAATCGTGTCAGGCGGTCTTGTTGTAGGTTACTCCGGGCGCGCTTGACAGTGTCCAGACGTTTAGTGGCCGGACTCGAGAATTGCTGTGAGAGGCTGCTTTGCACCTCCGCCGCGAGGGCTGCCGTGTGCTCCTCCGTTCGGAGAGATCGTTCGGTGTTTCCATTGACCGTGATTACTCCTCGAGGGCCTGGCATCTTGAGCTTGAGGTATGCGTAGTGCGGCACCGCATTGAACTTTGCAAATGTGGTTCATCCGAGCAGTGCGTGATAGCCGCTGCGGAACGGGACTATGTCGAAGATTAATTCTTTGCTTCGGAAGTTATCCGGGGATCCGAAGTCCACTTCGAGTGTAACTGAGCCTGTACAAATGGCCTCTACACCTGGTATGGCACCTTTAAAGGTCGTCTTTGTGGGTTTAATCCTTGAGGGGTCTATGCCCATTTTATGACCTTGTATCCTCGATAAAGCAGGTTCAGTTGCTACCGCCGGCCCATCGTGACTCGGTGAGGTGAAATCTGTCAATAATTGGGTCAAGAACCAATGCGGCGAATCCGCCGTGACGGATGCTAGTGGGGTGGTCCCTTCGATCAAAGGTGATCGGGCAGGAGGACCATGGGTTGAACTTCGGGGCGACTGGCTCCATCGCACATACGTCCCTTAGTGCCCGCTTCCACTCCCTTTTGGGTATGTGGGTTGCGTATATCATGTTCATCGTCCGCACTTGTGGGGGGAAACCCTTCTGTCCTCTATTGTTCGGGGCCGGGGCTCTTCCTCGTCATCGCTATGCAGCCCCTTGTCAATGAGTTCGGCACTTAGCCTGCCTGCTTGCTTGAACACCCAACAATCCCTGTTAGTGTGATTGGCTGGTTTTTCGGGGGTGCCATGTATCTGGCACAAGCGATCGAGTATTCGGTCCAAGTTGACGGGCCTTGGGTATTTCTTTTGAATGCTTCTTCCGCTGACCGGGTTTAGAGCCTCTGAATCCGGCATTGACGGCCGTATCTTCAGCATTATCGCCGTTAATGGGGCGCTTGTTTTTGTTGCGACACGACCTGCCATTGCTGTCCTTGGTATCCGAACTACCAGGGTGTTTGGCCAAGTTGTTGCTTCGAGCTAGCCAGCTGTCCTCTCCCGCGCAAAAGCGGGTCATGAGTGTGGTGAGGGCTGCCATGGATTTCGGTTTTTCCTGTCCTAGGTGCCGGACTAGCCACTCGTCGCGGATGTTGTGTTTGAAGGTTGCTAGCGCCTCTGCATCCGGACAGTCGATGATCTGATTTTTCTTTGTTAGGAACCGCGTCCAGAATTGTCTGGCCGATTCTTCTGGCTGCTGAATTATATGGCTAAGGTCATCGGCGTCTGGTGGTCGCACATATGTGCCCTGGAAGTTATCAAGGAATGCGGCTTCCAGGTCTTCCCAACAACCAATTGATTCTGCTGGCAAGCTGTTAAGCCAATGCCGAGCTGGTCCTTTAAGCTTGAGTTGGAGGTATTTGATGGCGTGTAGATCATCACCGCGGGCCATGTGGATATGGAGGAGGTAGTCCTTGATCCAAACCGCAGGATCTGTTGTGCCATTGTATGATTCGATGTTTACGGGTTTGAAACCCTCGGGGATTTGATGATCCATTACTTCATCTGTGAAGCATAGTGGGGGTGCGGCGCCTCTGTATTGGGCTATATCACGACGTAGATCATATGAGCTTTGTCTACTGTGTTTGGCCCGGCCGGGTTTGCTGTATCCGGCGTGACGGTAATCATCCCGAGTCGTTGGGCGGCCACGCGATCCATAGATCGATCTTGTATGTTTTGCCTTATCCTCCAATATGTCTCGCAAGTCCGGCGCGTTTTCCCGTGCCTTGGTACTTTTTGAACAGCGTTGGGGTGCGGCGTGAACGGAGGGTCTAGAGGCCTCTCTGTCGCGGCCACGGGGTGGCCGGTCGGCCGCATCATGCGCTGGTGATGTGGGTGCTTCCTCCTCTGATCGAGGCAACGACCTACGTTTGGGGTAGCTTTTGGAGGGGCGTTCGAGTTCATACTCTTCGGCTGCGAGGACTTCAGTCCATCTGTCAGCTAGCAGGTCTTGGTCAGCTCTAAGCTGTTGCTGCTTTTTCTTGAGGCTGCTTGCCGTGGCCATAAGCCTGCGTTTCAAATGCTCCTGTTCGGCGGGATCCTCAGGCACGACAAATTAAATCGCCAGCCGAGGCTTGCCTCATCTTCGAGGGAGGCGCATAATTATCGCCCTCTACCTCTCTTTTCTCACAGACCGTCGTGCGGACTTGCTTCTCCCTCCTCCTGCGTTGAGTCCTGCTGAGGGGGTTGTCTTCAACCTTGTCCATGGTGTTATTATCTCCGCATGCGGAATCACCGCTTTTCCGTGGCGGGATTTAGAGCGCGCCACCGACGCCGGGCGCTTGGGTTGTTTCTTTGAGGGGTCGTCCTCCGCCGTTCCATCGCCATTCCCATCTTTTCGGATGTCCACCATGTATATGTCATATGACGAGGTGGCCTTCCAGTGCCCTGTAGGCGCTGGGTCTTGTTCGTCTCCGGCATCGTCGTCCATACCATCAATGTCTTCGGAGTCAAAGTCGAGCATGTCGGTTAAATCGTCGACAGCGGCTACAAAGTGGGTGGTGGGTGGGCGTTGAATTTCTTCGTCGTCCGCATCCCAACCTTCCTGACCGTAGTACGGCCAGGGCTCTCCTGATAAAGAGAGAGACTTTAGTGAATTCAAGATGTCGCCAAAGGGCGAGTGCTGAAAGATGTCCGCGGCAGGGAACTCCATGACCGACACCCAATCAGATTCGATTGGCAGGGGCGCAGAGGGTTCGGAGTCCGGAGAGGAGTCCGGCACCTTGGAGTCACGGTCTTCGCAAAGGACAGGGATGGAGTTCGGCTCAATCGCCGTTGAGATTTCCGACCCCGAGGTGGTGTCCAACCAACCGTCCTCGATCGGCGAGATCGGCTTCGAATCAATGGTCGGAGCGGACACTAGTGCGGCCTCTAGGACACTGTTCGGCGGCAGAGTTAGATCATGCCCATCGAGATAGTGCGGCGCGCTTGGCTGCGGCTCGAATCCGTCGAAGATCAAGTCTCCGCGGATATCGGCCGTATAGTTCAAACTTCCAAATCTGACCAGATGGCCAGGGGCGTAGCTTTCGATCTGCTCCAGATGGCCAAGCGAATTGGCCCGCAGTGCAAAGCCGCCGAATACGAAGATCTGTCCGGGGAGAAAAGTCTCACCCTCGACTGCGTCGTTGCTGATGATTGAAGGAGCCACCGGGCCTATCGGTGACGACACAGTGGAACTCTCAATGAAAGCACCAATGTCGGTGTCAAAACCGGCGGATCTCGAGTAGGAGGTCCCGAACTGTGTGTCTAGGCGGATGGTAACAGGAGACAAGGGACACGATGTTTTTACCTGTGTTCGGGCCCTCTCGATGGAGGTAATACCCTAGTCCTGCTTGATTAATATTGATGATATGGGTAGTACAAGAGTAGATCTACCACGAGATCGAGAGGCTAAACCCTAGAAGCTAGCCTATGGTATGATTGTTGTTCGTCCCACGGACTAAAACCCTCCGGTTTATATAGACACCCGATAGGGTTAGGGTTACTGAGTCGGTTACAATGGTAGGAGATCTACATATCCAGATCGCCAAGCTTGCCTTCCACGCCAAGGAAAGTCCCATCCGGACACGGGACAAAGTCTTCAATCTTGTATCTTCATAGTCTAGGAGTCCGGCCAAAGATGATAGTTCGGCTATCCGGACACCCCCTAGTCCAGGACTCCCTCAATGGGGTTTATTCATATTGATTGGTTTACTTTGTCTACATCATGTCATCTTGCTTAAGGAGTTACTCTGTTTTTATTAACTTAATACCCTAGATGCATGCTCGATAGCGGTAGATGGATGGAGTAATAGTAGTACATGCAGGCAGGAGTCGGTCTACTTGTGTCGAACGTAATGCCTATATACATGATCATTACCTTGAATATCGTCATAACTATGTGCTTTTCTATCAATTGCACGACAATAATTTGTTTACCCACCGTATGCTTTTGTTCAAGAGAGAAGCCTCTCGTGAAAACTATGGCCTCCGGGTCTACTTTTATCATATACAAAATCCAAAAATTCCTTGCTCCTTGCTACAATTTATTTACTATTATTATATTTTTTGTTTTATTTTATCTATGTACCATTGCGAGATTTGATCCTTGCAAATAACCGCCGAGGGGATTGACAACCCCCTAGATTGCGTTGGGTGCAAGTATTTGCTTTTGTGTGTGTAGATATTGCTAAAGAGGTTCTGCGTGGTTCTCCTGCTAGATTGACAACCTTGGTTCTTAACTGAGGAAAATATTATTTGGGTCCATATTTTTTGTTTGTTTGCTTGCTTGCTTGCTTTTATTGTCTTCATGTCAACACTCAAACAAACAGAAAAGAAAAAAAAGGAAAAATAAGAAGGATCCTCATCCGCTTGCTAATCTTTTCAAAAAATCCAATTATGATGAACCAATTGCTAGTGAGTTGAGTGCACTTGATTATCTTTGTGAAGTTTTGCTTGAAAATCCTTAATCTAAAAATTGTGATGAAGTGTTAAAAGAAGAAATTTATAAAGTGATTCATGATATCTCCTCGAAAGAAAAGCATTATTGCAATGATGTTATTATAAATTCTATTAATGTCAATTGTGTTAATGAGATGCAAAACTACAAGTTTGGGGATGATGATTTTGTTATGCCCACTACTTATTGCAATGATCATGATTGGGGTGATGCTTCTTATGATCTTGAAAATTTATTTAAGCCTCACAATGAATATGATATTGATATTAAATTTGCAATAATACTGAAAGTGGGTTTGGAAGAGTGTCAACTTTAGGTAAAAGTAATCCGACATATTCGAAGAGTGTTCAATCTTATATTTTTTTATAAAAGTAGGTTTGGAGAAGTCACGACTTCAGTTGATGTTAATTCCATTGTCTTGGAAGAGTATAAGACTTTTATGCATGTGGATCATGAAGAGAAAATTTTATATGATGCCTATATTGTTAAATTTGATTATGATCCTACATGTAATTTTTATGAGAGAGGAAAATATGGTTATAAGAATTTTCATGTTACTAATTTACCTCTCGTTATGTTGAGATTGTCGATGCTTTATTCTTCTTCCTCCCATATGCTAGATATTTCTTGTCTTGATGATTTTTTTGATTATAAAATGCCTACGCATAGGAAGTATGTTAGAATTAAGTGTGTTTTTCACATGTTTTATGATGCTCTCATTGTGCTTCAATTTTTATCTTCATGTCAGCATCATTGAAATCTCAAGCATATCTTAATGGCTATATAGAAAGAGCTTGTTAGGAGACAACCCAATAGTTATCATTTATCTATTTTTGAGTGCTCACATAATTATGCTACTACTATGGTTGTGTTTTTTGGTTTAATTAGTGTTTGTGCCAAGTAAAGCCTTTGGGATGATTTGGTTGATAGTTCATTTGATTCTGTGGAAAAAACAGAAACTTCTGCGCTTAGTCTAGAAAAATCTATAAATCACTGGAACGTGATTTGATCTGTTTTTTTAATGATTGATATAAAAATTGCCCACGTTGTCCTAATTATTCAGAATGTTTGGATTTACAAAAGTATAGTCATTATTCAGATTACTACGGACTGTTCTATTTTAGATAGATTATGTTTACGTTGCATAGTTTGCTTGTTTTGATGAATCTATGGATTGTATCGGGGGGTATAAGTCATGGAGAAGATGGAATACAGTAGGTATACTCAATAATAAAATATGAATGGTTTCATAACCGTACCGTTTTTGATTTGATTGTTATACTAACGGATCTCACGAGGTTTCTGTTGAGTTTTGTCTGCTAAAGTTTTCAAGTTTTAAGTGAGATCGTGATGGATGAATGAATAAGGAGTGGCAAGACCCTAAGCTTGGGGATGCCCAAGGCACCCCAAGGTAATATTCAAGGAGATCCAAACGTCTAAGCTTGGGGATGCCACAGATGGCATGCCCTCTTTCATCTACCAACCATCGATAAATTACTTACTTGGAGCTATATTTTTATTCACTACATGATATAGTTTTGCTTGGAGCGTCATATATTATATGAGTATTTGCTTTGTTTGCTTTTTAGTTTGCCACAATCATCTTTGCTTGGCACACCTTTTGAGAGGGACACACACTCATTCATAATTTGTTCGAATACTCTTTGTGCTTCACTTATATCTTTTGAGCTAGGTAGTTTCTCTAGTACTTCACTTATACCTTTTAGAGCATAGCGGTGGTAATACTTTAAATAAATAGTTGCACTCTCATGCTTCACTTATATCATTTTGACAGTTTGATAAATAGTAATGCCAATATGCACGGGTTATGAAATTGGTCCTAATATGATAGGTATTCAAGAAGGATATAATGGAAACTTTCATGTAGATCATTGAATATGATAACTTTGATTCCTTGCAATAGTTTTGTGATATTAAGATGGTAATTTGTGGGAGGTACTGGTAAATGATTGTGGTTTAGTGTGAATATTGGCGTTAAGGTTTGTGATTCTCAAAGCATGCACATATGGTCTCTAGTTGTAGTAAGAAGTTGGAGCATGATTTATTATTGATTGTACTCCTTATGAGTGGTAGTCGGGGTGAGGCGATAGTCTTTTCCTACCAATCTATCCCCTTAGGGGCATGCGTAGTAGTACTTTGCCTCGAGGGCTAATAAACTTTCACAATAAGTATATGAGTTCTTTGTGACTAATGTGAGTCCATGGATTATACACACTCTCATCTTTCCGCAATTTCCTGGACTCTTCGGTGACGTGCATTGCCCTTTCTCACCTCAAGAGTTGGTGCAAACTTCGCTAGTGCATCCAAACCCCGTGATATGGTACACCCTATCACACATAGGCCTCCTTATATCTTCCTCAAAACACCTGCCACCTACCTATTATTGCATTTCCATAGCCATTCCGAGATATATTGTCATGCAACTTCCACCGTTTCGTTTATATGACACATCATCATTATCATATTGCTTTGCATGATCATATAGCTGATGTAGTATTTGTGGCTCGGCCACCGTTTATCATTTTTTATACATATTACATTAGATCATTGCACATCCTGGTACACTACCAGAGGCATCCATATAGAGTCATATTTTGTTCTAGTATCGAGTTGTAAGTAGATAGAAGTGTGATGATCATCATCATTCCTTATTAGAGCATTGTCCTAGTGAGGAAATAAAAAACAAAAGAGAAAAAAGAGGCCAAAAAGAGCCCACAAAAAAGAGTCAGAAAATGAGAGAGAAAAGAGAGAAGGGGCAATGTTACTATCCTTGTGGTAATTTTCCATTGTAGAACTTGGCTTGTATATTCCGATGATGGGCTTCCTCAAATGCCCGAGGTCTTCATGAGCAAGCAAGTTGGATGCACACTGATACGTCTCCAATGTATTTATAATTTTTGATTGTTCCATGCTATATTATCTACTATTTTGGACATTATTGGGCTTTATTATCCACTCTGATATTATTTTGGGACTAACCTATTAACCGGGGGACAATTGCATTTTTACCCCTAGTTGGTTCCTACCCACGGGTTTTCCCCTTACTTTTCGAGCTTGCTCAGTTTTGCCCTTACTTTTTCCATCGAGGACCCTCGAATGCCCTTTGACCGTTGGACCAAAACTTTGAGAATTCATAACTAATTAATATGAAGTCAGAAAAATGCAAATAAGATATCAAAATGTTCAAATAAATATTACCTTTATGGGCATATCATTTGCATTCAGGACAAAAGCATCGTTTAAACTACCCGAGGTAATTAATGTTATTAACATTATTAAAAATAAATAGGTATAAATAATATTTTTTTCGTCAATAAAAATTATATACAAATGTAGGTGATGTTTTACGAACATCACGATACCTTATTTGCATTTTCCTGAGTTCGTATCAACTTGTTATGAAGTTTCCAAATAATGGTCAAAGTCGTTAGAACATTCATAACAAGTTGGTAGAAACTCAGAAAAATGCAAATAAGGTATCAGGATGTTCAGAAAACATCACCTACATTTGAATGTAATTTTTATTCATGAAAAACTATATTGTTCATACCTATTTATTTTTAATAATGTTAATGACATTAATTACATCGGGTAGTTTAAACGATGCTTTTGTCCTGAATGCAAATGATATGCCCATAAAGGTAATGTTTATCTGAACATTTTGATATCTTATTTGCATTTTTCTGAGTTCGTATGAATTGGTTATGAATTTTCAAAGTTTTGGTCAAACGGTCAAAGGGCATTCGAGGGACCTCAACGGAAAAAGTAAGGGCAAAACTGAGCAAGGTCGAATAGTAAGGGCAAAACCCGTGGGTAGGAACCAACTAGGGGTAAAAATGCAATTGTCCAGAATTGCTATTTTTTGCCTATTTCAGAGTTTCGAAGAGAAGGAATATCAAACGGAGTCCAAACGGAATGAAACCTTCGGGAACGTGATTTTCTCAACGAACATGATCCGAGAGACTTGGACCCTACGTCAAGAAACAAAAGAGGGAGCCACGAGGTAGGGGGGCGCGCCCTCCCCCCCAGGCGCGCCCTCCACCCTCGTGGGCCCCCTGTTGCTCCACCGACATACTCCTTCCTCCTATATATACCTACGTACCCCCAAACAATCAGATACGGAGCCAAAAACCTAATTCCACCGCCGCAACCTTCTGTACCCACGAGATCCCATCTTGGGGCCTATTCCGGAGCTCCGCCGGAGGGGGCACCCATCACAGAGGGCTTCTACATCATCACAATAGCCTCTCCGATGAAGTGTGAGTAGTTTACTTCAGACCTTCGGGTCCATAGTTAGTAGCTAGATGGCTTCTTCTCTCTTTTTGGATCTCAATACAATGTTCTCCCCCTCTCTCGTGGAGGTCTACTTGATGTAATCTTCTTTTTGCGGTGTGTTTGTTGAGACCGATGAATTGTGGGTTTATGATCAAGATTATCTATGAACAATATGCGAATCTTCTCTGAATTCTTTTATGTATGATTGGTTATCTTTGCAAGTCTCTTCGAATTATCAGTTTGGTTTGGCCTACTAGATTGATCTTTCTTGCAATGGGAGAAGTGCTTAGCTTTGGGTTCAATCTTGCGGTGTCCTTTCCCAAAGGATGAGGGGCAGCAAGGCACGTATTGTATTGTTGCCATCGAGGATAATAAGATGGTTTTTTTTATCATATTGCATGAATCTATCCCTCTACATCATGTCATCTTGCTTAAGGCATTACTATGTTTTCATGAACTTAATACTCTAGATGCATGTTGGATAGCGGTCGATGAGTGGAGTAATAGTAGTAGATGCAAAAGGTGAGTCGGTCTACTTGTCTCGGACGTGATGCCTATATACATGATCATATCTAGATATTCTCATAACTACGCTCAATTCTGTCAATTGCTCAATAGTAATTCGTTCACCCACTGTAAAATACTTATGCTCTTGAGAGAAGCCACTAGTGAAATCTATGGCCCTCGGATCTATCTTCATTATATCAATCTTCCAATACTTAGTTATTTCCTTTGCTTTTTTACTTTGCTTTTATTTTACTTTGCATCTCTATCACAAAAATACCAAAAAATATTATCCTATCATATCTATCAGATCTGACTCTCGTAAGTGACTGTGAAGGGATTGACAACCCCTTATCGTGTTGGTTGCGAGGAGTTATTTGTTTTGTGCAGGTACGAGGGACTCACGCGTAGCCTCCTACTGGATTGATACCTTGGTTCTCAAAAATTGAGGGAAATACTTACGCTACTTTGCTGCATCATCCTTTCCTCGTCAAGGAAATCAAACGCAGTGCTCAAGAGGTAGCAAGAAGAATTTCTGGCGCCGTTGCCGGGGAGTCTACGCAAAAGTCAACATACCAAGTACCTATCACAAATCCCTTATCTCCCACATTACATTATTTGCCATTTGCCTCTCGTTTTCCTCTCCCCCACTTCACCCTTGCCGTTTTATTCGCCCTCTCTTTTCCGTTTGCTTCTTTTTCGCTTCCCTTTTGTTTGCTCGTGTGTTGGATTGCTTGCTTGTCAAGATGGCTCAAGATAATACCAAATTATGTGACTTTACCAATACCAACAATAATGATTTCCTTAGCACTCCGATTTCTCCTCTTACCAATACTGAATCTTGTGAAATCAATGCTGCTTTGTTGAATCTTGTCATGAAAGATCAATTCGCCGACCTTCCTAGTGAAGATGTCGCTACTCATATAAATAGCTTTCTCGATTTGTGTGATATGCAAAAGAAGAAAGATGTTGATAATGACATTGTTAAATTGAAGCTATTTCCTTTTTCATTTTGAGATCGTGCTAAAACTCGGTTTTCGTCTTTGCCTAAAAATAGTATTAATTATTGGAACAAGTGCAAAGATGCTTTTATCTCTAAGTATTTTCCTCACGCTAAGATCATCTCTCTTAGAAACGATATTATGAATTTTAAGCAACTTGATCATGAACATGTTGCATAAGCTTGGGAGAGGATGAAGTTAATGATACGTAATTGCCCTACTCATGGTTTGAACTTGTGGATGATTATACAAAAAAATTATGCCGGATTGAATTTTGCTTCTAGAAATCTTTTAGATTCAGCCACGGGAGGCACTTTTATGGAAATCACTTCAGGAGAAGCTACTAAACTCCTAGATAATATTATGGTTAATTGTTCTCAATGGCACACTGAAAGATCTACTAATAGAAAAGTGCATGCAATAGAAGAAATTAATGTTTTGAGTGGAAAGATGGATGAACTTATGAAATTATTTGCTACTAAGAGTGTTTCTTATGATCCTAATGATATGCTTTATCTACTTTGATTGAGAATAATAATGAATCTATGGATGTGAATTTTGTTAGTAGGAATAATTTTGGTAACAACGCGTATAGAGGAAACTTTAATCCTAGGCCTTATCCTAGTAATCCCTCTAATAATTATGGAAATTCCTACAACAACTCTTATGGAAATTTTATTAAGATGCCCTCTGAATTTGAGACTAGTGTTAAAGAGTTTATGAATTCGCAAAAGAATTTCAATGCTTTGCTTGAAGAGAAATTGCTTAAAGTTGATGAATTCGCTAGGAACGTTTATAGAATTTCTCTTGATGTTGATTCTTTAAAGCTTAGATCTATTCCTCCTACGCATGATATCAATGAGTCTCTCAAAGCCATGAGAATTTCCATTGATGAGTGCAAAGAAAGAACCGCTAGGATGCGTATACTCTGAAAGATGCTTTTATTAAAGCGTGTTCTTCTAGTTTCTATGAAAATAAAGATGAAGATCTAAAAGTTATTGATGTGTCCCCTATTAAATCTTTGTTTTGCAATATGAATCTTAATAATGATGGGACTGAATATGATCCACCTTTACCTAGAAGGCGTTCCAAGAATTCGGAGTTTTTAGATCTTGATGCTAAATTTGATAAAAGGAGGATTGAAGAAATCAAAACCCTAGATGTTGGTAAACCCACTATTTGGGATTTCAAGGAATTTAACTATGAAAGTTGCTCTTTGATTGATTGTGTTTCCTTGTTACAATCTGTGCTAAATTCTCCTCATGCTTATAGTCAAGATAAAGCTTTTACCAAACATATTGTTGATGCCTTGATGCAATCTTATGAAGAAAAACTTGAGTTGGAAGTTTCTATTCCTAGAAAACTTTATGATGAGTGGGAACCAACTATTAAAATTAATATTAAGGATCATGAGTTCTATGCTTTATGTGATTTGGGTGCTAGTGTCTCCACTATTCCCAAAACTTTGTGCGATTTGCTAGATTTCCGTGATTTTGATGATTGCTCTCTAAACTTGCACCTTTGGATTCCACTATTAAGAAACCTATGGGAAGAATTTATGATGTTCTTATTGTTGCAAATAGGAATTATGTGCCCGTAGATTTTATCGTTCTTGATATAGATTGCAATCCTTCATGTCCTATTATTCTTGGTAGACCTTTCCTTAGAACGGTTGGTGCAATTATTGATATGAAGGAAGGGAATATTAGGTTCCAATTTCCATTGAAGAAAGGCATGGAACACTTCCCTAGAAACAAAATAAAATTACCATATGAATCTATCATGAGAGCCACTTATGGATTGCCTACCAAAGATGGCAATAACTAGATCTATCCTTGCTATTATGCTTAGCTAGGGGCGTTAAACGATAGCGCTTGTTGGGAGGCAACCCAATTTTATTTTTAGTTTTTTGATTTTTGCTTCTGTTTAGGAACAAATATTTGATCTAGCCTCTGGTTAGATGTGTTTTTATGTTTTAATTAGTGTTTGTGCCAAGTTAAACCTATAGGATCTTCTTGGATGATAGTTATTTGATCTTGCTGTAATTTCCAGAAACTTTCTGTTCACGAAAACAATTATTAAAAATCACCAGAACGTGATAAAATAGTTATTCCAATTGCTTCTGATCAATAAACAAATTTACTAGGTCTTCCTATTTTGGATGATTTTTTGGAGTTCCAGAAGTTTGCATTAGTTACAGATTACTACAGACTATTCTGTTTTTGACAGATTCTGTTATTCCAATTGCTTCTGATCAATAAACAAATTTACTAGGTCGTCCTATTTTGGATGATTTTTTGGAGTTCCAGAAGTTTGCGTTAGTTACAGATTACTAAAGACTGTTCTATTTTTGACAGATTCTGTTTTTCGTGTGTTGTTTGCTTATTTTGATGAATCTATGTCTAGTAAAATAGTTTATAAACCATAGAGAAGTTGGAATACAGTAGGTTTAACACCAATATAAATAAATAATGAGTTAATTACAGTACCTTGAAGTGGTCTTTTGTTTTCTTTCGCTAACGGAGCTCACTAGATTTCTGTTGAGTTTTGTGTTGTGAAGTTTTCAAGTTTTGGGTGAAAGATTTTTGATGGATTATGGAACAAGGAGTGGCAAGAGCCTAAGCTTGGGGATGCCAATGTCACCCCCAAGATAATCTAAGGACACCAAAAAGCCAAAGCTTGGGGATGCCCCGGAAGGCATCCCCTCTTTCGTCTACTTCCATCGGTAATTTTACTTGGAGCTATATTTTTATTCACCACATGATATGTGTTTTGCTTGGAGCATCTTGTATGATTTGAGTCTTTTCTTTTTAGCTTACCACAATCATCCTTGATGTACACACCTTTTGAGAGATCCATACATGATTTGGAATTTGTTAGAATACTCTATGTGCTTCGCTTATATCTTTTGAGTAATATAGTTTTGCTCTAGTGCTTCACTTATATCTTTTAGAGCACGGTGGTGGATTTGTTTTATAGAAACTATTGATATCTCATGCTTCACTTAGATTATTTTGAGAGTCTTAAATAGCATGGTAGTTTGCTTTAATAATCCTAATATGCTTGGTATTCAAGATTTGTAAAACTTTCTTTTGAGTGTGTTGAATACTAAGAGAAGTTTGATGCTTGATAATTGTTTTGAGATATGAAGATGGTGATATTAGAGTCATGCTAGTTGAGTAATTGTGAATTTTAGAAATACTTTTGTTAAAATTTGTGATTCCGTAGCATGCACGTATGGTGAACCGTTATGTGATGAAGTCAGAGCATGATTTATTTATTGATTGTCTTCCTTATGAGTGGCGGTCGGGGACAAGCGATGGTCTTTTCCTGCCAATCTATCCCCCTAGGAGCATGCACGTAATACTTTGCTTTGATAACTTGTAGATTTTTGCAATAAGTATATGAGTTCTTTATGACTAATGTTGAGTCCGTGGATCATACACACTCTTCTTCCTTCCACCATTGCTAGCCTCTCTAATACCGCGCAATTTTCACCGGTATCATACACCCACCATATACCTTCCTCAAAACAGCCACCATACCTACCCATCATGGCATTTCCATAGCCATTCCGAGATATATTGCCATGCAACATTCCCTGTTCCATTTATTATGACACGTTCCATCATTGTCGTATTGCTTAGCATGATCATGTAGTTGACATCATATTTGTGGCAAAGCCACCGTTCATAATTCTTTCATACATGTCTCTCTTGATTCATTGCATATCCCGTTACACCGCCGGAGGCATTCATATAGAGTCATATTTTGT
Organism: Aegilops bicornis; assembly: GCA_021605145.1. Taxonomy (NCBI): domain Eukaryota; kingdom Viridiplantae; phylum Streptophyta; class Magnoliopsida; order Poales; family Poaceae; genus Aegilops; species Aegilops bicornis. Next base: position 576,412,442 of record CM038675.1, read on the forward strand.
TCTAAGTATCGAGTTGTAATTGTTGAGTTGTAAGAAAATAAAAGTGTGATAATCTTCATTTTTAGAGCATTGTCCCAAGTGAGGAAAAGGATGATGGAGACTATGATTCCCCCACAAGTCGGGATGAGACTCCGGACGAAAAAAGAAAGAGAAAAGAGGTCATAAAAAAAGAGAAAAGGCCCAAATAAAAAAAATGATGAGAGAAAAAGAGAGAAGGGACAATGTTACTATCCTTTTACCACACTTGTGGTTCAAAGTAGCACCATGATCTTCATGATAGAGAGTCTCTCATTTTGACACTTTCATATACTAGTGGGAATTTTTCATTATAGAACTTGGCTTGTATATTCCAATGATGGGCTTCCTCAAAATGCCCTAGGTCTTCGTGAGCAAGCGAGTTGGACTGTAACATCCCAAATTTTCAATTTGGCATTTATACATAGGTCATTCTTGCATATCATATTTATTTGCATTCTCGTTTACCATCCTCGAAAATCCTAAGAAACTCAAGGACCCTCGGAGAGTTGGGGATTTTCAATTTTCATATTTGAATTTTGTCAAATAATGAAAGACGAGGATATTGGATTTTAATTATTTTCTCTCGGGAAATTTTTTCAATTTAAAATAAATAAATGAGGGAGATAATATGACTTCTCCAAAATAATTGAAATAACGGAGGAAAAATATTAAAATCATTTTTGGGATTTTATTTGATTTTATTTGGAATTTTATTAAGCCCTAGAAAATTGGCACGTTTTAAAAATTTGCATTTTAGGGGCCAAGAAAAGTTCATCTAGTTCTAAATATTCTATTTAGACGGAGAAAACTTATTTTGGAATTTTTAGATTTTTATTTATTTTTCTAGGAATTTTCTTTCGGCGGAATGTTTTAAAAAAAACGAACGGACACTCGACTGGGCTAAACGCCCACTGAGCAGCCGGCCCGCGCCGCCGCCTCCATACACAAGGCGAGGCACGGACGCCGAGGGAAGTCCGAGCCGGACTCCACCCCGGCGACCCTTCCCAAGTCGCCGCCGCCCGCCCTTCTCCAAGCCACCGCCCGCCCCTTTAAATACCGCCGCCGCCACCACCACCCGCCACCACCACCCGCCACCACCACCGCCACCACCGCCTTGAGCCGAGTCACGCCGGAGGAGCCGCCGCCTTCGTCGTCGCCGCCGCCCCTCGCCGCCCGCCCCTCGCGGACCACGGAACGCCCGCTTCGCCAGACGCGCCTCGCCAGAGGTACCCGACCCCGCCGCCGCCGGTTTATTATGTTCTTTTATAAAAGAACCCTTCGGTTTTTTTATAAAACCCTAGATCGTTTTTTTATAGATCGGTTTATTTTCGTCGGTTTATTTATTTAACGAACATCCGTTCACCCGTTCGTTTAACGAACGCGTTCACTGTTTAAGTTCTGTTAACGAACGTTCGTTCGTTTAACAGTTCGTCGCTTTTCTTTTATCAGATTTATTCCGCGGTAATTCTGACCGTGATTTCTAATCCAATTTTCAAACCTGTTTATCTTTTCGCTCGTTTATCGGAATCAGGCGATTCAAGCGCCTGGAGTTTCGTATCGAAACCCTCTATCCGAATAATCAACTTAAACCAGTTTTTATCTCTGTAAAATTTGACTCTAGTTCAGATTAGTAAACGGACCTTGTTTTTCTCGCCGTTTGAGTTTCGTTGTTCCATTTGGTTTGATTCTTTTTGCAAACCGGAGTTCTTAAGTTGAACTCTCCGGTCAACCTTTTCAGTTGAAGTTTTCGTTTGTGCATCTTTGCTTGTTTACTTATGTATGCGTTGTTTGCTTGCGATAGAATTCCCGAGTGAAAGCGTGTTATTCTGAGTCTCTAGGATTCACGGATCGTCGACAAGGCAAGTAACACTTGATCATATCTTTTCCTACCCAGTTTTTATGCATTAGTTTCAACCCTCAAACATTGCATGATTAGGATGTCATTAAATTGTGGGTTGGGAAGTAGATGAGGAGGTAGGAACCTATTGCCTGTTACTTTCAAACCCTTGGGAGTTACTTCTACGTTATGCTTATATTGCCATGCTATGCTCGTGAGACGTGGTTTGGGTTTGAGAGATATTCACGACAGATGTGAGATTGTTAATTAATGGTTTACTTTAAGGTGGCAACTTAAATACACATCTGGGTGGATTGAGGTACTGGGGAACCCAAGTGTTGTCTGCTTTTTTGGAAATCCCGGGGTACCCGTGTGATCTTCCTATGGACCGCCACCTGTGCTCAAAGGGAACCGAGATTATTCATGCTAGAAACTTCCGTGTGCAGCCACAAGCTATTATGGGCTCTAGCATAGTTGAGTAAGTTACATGAAGCTCTCGAAGAGGTAGATCAGCAGGTAGTGGGTTTTATAGGTTTGGTATGATCTATCCGGAGTAGAGAGTTAATGTTCCTGAAAGGCTGTGTCTCGGTCATCCGTCTCTCAAACACCATGCAGTGCGAGAAACCAACGGAGGCGATCGAGTCTTGTGGGGAAAAGTGTGCAAACCTCTGTAGAGTGTACAAACTAATCATGGTTAGCCGTGTCCCGGTTATGGACGATTACGAGTATCTAGTACCCGAGTATTCACATGTATCTCAACACTCTTAACTAAATTTGCTGGGTTGTTAATTACCTTAATTGGGATCATCCGAGTTGGGGGTACCTTCTCAATGATGTTTCAACCGCCATGATAGTTAAATTAAATTTATTTCTTTGATGTAGGGAAAAATTGGCTTTTCGCAAAACTGTAACCATAGAGCTTTCCACCAGCCATATATGCATGTAGTATAGCTTACTCTTTCATTACTCTATGTGTTACATTGCCAGCATATTCCATGTGCTGACCCGTTCTCGGGCTGCAACGTATTATGTTGCAGACTTTTCAGACGAGGAGTAAGGATTATAGGTCGTTACCGTGCAGCTCAGTTATGCCGTTGGAGTTGATGGACTCACTTTATCTTCCAAGCCTTCCGCTGTTATCACATTAGATGGCCTTCAGCCATATTATTGTAATAAGTTCTCTTTTGAGACATTCGATGTAATAAGTGTGTGATTGCTACTCTGTTATAAATCCTTCGAGTACTATGTGTGTCAGCATTACCGATCCAGGGATGACACAGAAGCACAGAGACTTGACCATCTGAGGTCGGGTCGCTACAAGATGGTATCAGAGCACATGCTGAGTGTTGGACACAACCACTAAGATAAACCATAGGTCACTCCTCTCTACTCATTTCTGACCTCTCTCCATTTTTCCACTCTTTAGGATGACGGAGATGAAGTACAAGTTTGCCCAACCGGATGAAGACACACCTTTCGGACGTCACTTGAAGGAAGTCACTAGGTACCTGAATATTGGAATACCAAGCTTCACCGGGACGCATAACGCCACCTTACCGTAAGAAGAATGCTTTGGAAGATTCAAGCCCTAGTTCCGGAAGGACGTTTGCACCAAGCACGGAGCCCATAGTATGTGTTTTCAATGCACCAACATGGAGTTTGGGAAAGAGTATGGCAGCTCACATTACCATGGGACGCATCGGACAAGTCTACAACAAGGAACTTAAAGACACCATATACCAAATATGTGGGCGCCAAGACGAGCAATGGGAAGTAATTAGCACCAAGAAGGATAGATCCATTGCAGCTTACATCCAGGAGCTCAACCAGCACATTCGACATCATGAGAACCAGATGTGCGCAGACATACTGGATTTGAAGAAGGCGAAAACTAAGATCATCGAATTGGAGGAAGAATTCAAGTCTACACGCGATGGATATGAGGAAGAAATCAAGATACTACTGGAGAAGAACGACGACCTAGTCAAGAAGATTGGAGTTTTCATGGGAGGACCAGCACCCAAGGAAGAGGAGCAAGAAGAGGAAGAAGACCCCGCTTGTCCAGACAACTACATCATCATCGATGACACCGACTCAGATCCAAGTGATGATGACTATGAAGACGAAGTCGAGCGGACATCATGGAGTCTTCCACCGATCAAAATTTCTAGATGACCACCAAATATTAGTAGTATTTTCCCCCATGTAACTAGTAGTAGTTGAGCACTTATGCGATAGTCCTAGACCGTTTTGTATGCCCTTGCTTGCTTGATTGAATGAATGTGTGTTTTGCCTCATGTGTATATGGGTAGTGTTTTCTCACTAGACCTCTTTCTATTTCTAATCTCTCCCCTCTAAAACCCTCAGATGCCTCCGAGACGTGACCCCGGTTTTACTTTCCCAAATGGAGCTCACTCGATTGATCCAACAATAGAATGCCTTGATGCAATTGCTAGTTCGTAACCAGGGCAATGCCAACAACAACAACAACAACCCGCCACCGGTGGACAATTTAGCCCGTTTTACGAGGTTACAACCGCGGTGTTTTCCAAAGAGCACCGAGCCAATAGTTGCAGATGACTGGTTACGCCGTATTGGAAGGAGTTAACCACCGCAGGATGCACGGATCTTTGAAGAGTGCGTTTTGCCGCACATCAATTGGATGGACCAGCAGCCGCATGGTGGGAGAATTACACGGCTACTTTTCCTATAGCCAATGTCACTTGGGACCAGTTCCAACAAGCTTTTCGCACGACCCATGTTTCAACTAGAGCCATGCAGATAAAGAAGCGTGAGTTCCGCAACTTACGCCAGGGAACCGCATCAGGCCCAAAGACGTGGATGAGTTTAGCAAGTTATCACGCTATGCCCCGATGATGTGGCTACGGATGCCGCGAAGCAAGAGAAGTTTATGGAAGGACTGAATGATGAGATGAGTATGCGGCTGATGGTGGCAACTTTCAACAACTACCGTGGAGTTGGTAGATAAGGCCCTAATGATTGAAGGAAAGCGGCAGCAAATTGAGAGTCGTAAGAGGAAGTATGGACAAGGGAAGTATAACTCAGGAGCTCACGAAACCTCGCCTAACCCGAACTCGGAGGACTAGTTCATAACCATGGAGGACATAACCATCTCGGAGGAGGAACGATAATGGTGCGAAGAATGGGAATGGAAATGCAGCCAACAATAATCAGAATCGCTCTAACCCAGCTACACACCCGCTAAAAGAGACTTGAGCCAAGTTATTTGCTTTAAGTGCGGGAAGACAGGCACTATGCCAATGACTGCCCTGAAGGAAAGAATGGAAACGGAAATGGGAGCGCTGGAAGAAGCCCAATCCATTCAACAAAGGACAAGTGAACCAAGTTAACGTGGAGGAAGTTGAAGAGCAGCCGGATCTTGTAATAGGTAAGTTTTGGTTCGATCATTTACCGCTATTGTTCTTTTCGATACTGGTGCATCGCATTCATACATATCAAGGGATTTGTGGATAAGTTTAAGTTACCAACCTGCACCCTTAGGACCCCTCTTTAGTGAGCTCACTGAGCAGAGTATATGGCTAGCAGATGGTGCACCCAGTTACTCCCTAATCATTGGCACACATGTTTTTCCGTCTGACCTAATTATCTTGGAGTCGCAAGGATTGGATGTGATATTAGGTATGGATTGGATGTCGAAGTTTGGAGGAAGTATCATTTGTGCTAGCAAGTCAATCTATCTCACCACCCCGGAGGGAAAAAGGATTAAGTATGTATCTAGGCATGTGCCTAGGAGGAGCCAAGTGAATACCCTCACGGGAGTTGTACAAGAGGAAGTACCAAGTGAAGGATTATCCAGATGTTTTTCGGAAGAGTTACGGGCATGCCACCGGATCGAGACATCGAAGTTTACGATAGAACTAATACTGCGGGGCCAATAATAGCAAAGAGACCTTATCGGATGCCCGCAAATGATCTGGAGGAAATTAAGAAGCAGATCAAGGAGCTATTGGAGAAAGGTCACATTCAGAGAAGTTCATCACCTTGGGGAGCTCCGGTACTTTTGGTGGAGAAGAAGGATAAATCCCTAAGGATGGTTGTTGATTACCGAGCTCACGAATGAAGTAACAATAAAGAACAAGTATCCCTTACCGATGATAAATGATCTGTTTGATCGGTTGCAAGGAGCTAAGGTGTTTTCTAAGATTGATCTATGATCGAGGATACCATCGATTGAAGATCCGAGAGAAGGATATACCCAAGACAGCAGATTCACCACACGATATGGATTATACGAGTATACGGTCATGTCGCTTTGGACCGACTAACGCCCTACCTATTTTATGAGTATGATGAACAAAGTGTTCATGGAATATTTGGACAAGTTTGTTGTGGTGTTTATCGATGATATTATGGTTTACTCGAAGAACGAAGAGGAGCACGCAGAACACCTACGTTTGGTTCTTGAGAAACCTGGGGAACACTGGTTATACGCCAAATTCAGCAAGTGCGAATTTTGGTTAAAGGAAGTTGGATTTCTTGGGCATGTTATATCAGGAGAAGGTATAGCAGTAGATCCCAGTAAAATTCAGTCAGTCACTGAATGGTTGGCACCCACTTCGGTCAGCGAGATTCGCAGTTTCCTTGGATTGGCAGGATATTATCGGAGATTCATTGAGAATTTTTCCAAGATTGCTAAACCAATGACAGAATTGCTAAAGAAGGATACCAAGTTCAAATGGATGAGTATTGTGAGACAAGTTTCCAAGAGTTGAAGAAAGCGGTTGACTACAGCCCCAATCTTGACATTGCGGATACACATAAGGAGTTTCAAGTGTATTGTGATGCCTCTCGCTTGGGGAATTGGATGTGTTCTTATGCAGGAAGGAAAAGTTGTCTCAGACGCCTCACGACAAGCTGAAGCCTCATGAGTTGAACTATGCCACGCATGATTTGGAGTTAGCAGCCGTAGTACACGCGTTAAAGACACGGAGACATTATCTCATGGGAAACCGTTGTGATGTGTACACGGATCATAAGAGTTTAAAGTACATTTTCACACGAAGGAGTTAAACCTCGCATGCAGGAGATGGCTGGAACTTATAAAAGATTACGACATGAAGCTACACTATCATCCAGGGAAAAGCCAACGTCAGAAAGGCACGCTTTGAGTCGGAAGAGTTATGCCAATATCCTTGAAGATAGAGGACTGCCAAAGGAGTTAGCAGAGGATGTTATGGAACTTAATTTGGAGATTGTTCCAAGAGGATTTCTTGCAACAATGGAGGTGCAGTCGACCTTGTTAGACAAGATTCGAGACGCTCAGAAGGAGGATAAAGAGATTGCTGAGATAAAGGAAAAGATGGGCAAAGGAAAAGCCAAAGGTTTTCGCGAGGATGAGCACGATACCTTGTGGTTTGAGGATCGAATTTATGTGCCCAACAATTCGGAGATCAGAAGTTAATACTTCAAGAGGCCCATGACTCACCATACTCGATTCACCGGAAACACCAAGATGTACTTGGACTTGAAGGAACGTTTCGGTGGGCTGGTATGAAGAAGGATATTGCCGAGTATGTAACCGTTATGCGATGTATGTCGAGAGTGAAGGCAGAGCATCAAAAGCCAGCAGGATCATTGCAGCCTATGCCAATACCCGAATGGAAGTGGGACAAGCTTGGCATGGATTTTTATCACTGGATTACCCAGAACCAAAGCAGGATATGATTCAATATGGGTAGTAGTGGATCGTTTGACCAAAGTAGCTCATTTCATCCCAGTGAAAACAACCTATACAAGTGCAAAGTTGGCCAAGATAGTATGTTTGCACGGATAGTATGTTTGCACGGAGTTCCGAGGAGTATCGTATCAGATAGAGGAACACAGTTTACTTCAAAGTTTTGGCATCAACTACACCAGACTTTGGGTACCAGATTGGAGTTTAGTACCGCGTTCCACCCACAGACGGACGGACAGACAGAGAGAGTCAATCAGATTTTGGAGGACATGTTGAGAGCCTGTGCGCTAGATTATGGATCTAGTTGGGATGACAATTTGTCGTACGCAGAATTCTCATACAACAACAGCTACTGTGCCGCTTTGAAGATGGCACCGTTCAAGCTCAGTATGGACGCAGATGTAGAACACCATTGATGTGGGATGAGGTTGGAGACCGGTTGTTTGGACCAGATTTGATCAAAGACTCGAGGAGAAGGTTTAAGCGATCGAGATGCAGACTAAAGATTGCTCGGTCTAGACAAAAGAGTTACGCAGATTCTAAACGCAAGGAAGTAACCTATGAAATTGGAGACAGAGTATATATGCGAGTATCACCCCTGAGGGGAGTGAAACGTTTTGGAGTAAAGGGAAAGTTAGCCCCAAGATTTGTAGGACCATACCATATTTTGGAACGGATGGGAGAAGTTGCCTACAAGCTGGAGTTACCTGAAGGATTGTCAGGAGTGCATGACGTGTTTCACGTGTCACAACTGAAGAAGTGCCACGCTGAGATGGCCGACATACCACTAAAGGATACAAAGTGCTCGGAGGCGATACAATTGGATAACAACCTGACTTATGAGGAGAAACCAGTAAAGATTTTGGAGTTTGATAGCAGAGTCACTCGCAACAAGGTGATCAAGTTTTGCAAAGTTCAGTGGAGCCACCACACCAAGGAAGAAGCCACCTAGGAGCGAGAAGAGGATATTCGCAAGGACCATCCGCACCTATTTTCTAGTAACCCGAATCTCGAGGGCGAGATTCATCTTAAGGGGGGTAGGTTTGTAACATCCCAAATTTTCAATTTGGCATGTCATACATAGGTCATTCTTGCATATCATATTTTATTTGCATTCTCGTTTACCATCCTCGAAAATCCTAAGCAACTCAAGGACCCTCGGAGAGAGTTGGGGATTTTTCAATTTTCATATTTGAATTTTGTCAAATAATGAAAGACGAGGATATTGGATTTTAATTATTTTCTCTCCGGGAAATTTTTTCAATTTAAAATAAATAAATGAGGGGAGATAATATGACTTCTCCAAAATAATTGAAATAACGGAGGAAAAATGTTAAAATCATTTTTGGGATTTTATTTGATTTTATTTGGAATTTTATTCACTTCTAGAAAATTGGCACGCTTTTAAAAATTTGCATTTTAGGGGCCAAGAAAAGTTCATCTAGTTCTAAATATTCTATTTAGACGGAGAAAACTTTTTTGGAATTTTTAGATTTTTATTTATTTTTCTAGGAATTTTCTTTCATGAATGTTTAAAAAACGAACGGACCAGCCGATGGGCCAAAGGCCCACCGAGCCAGCCGGCCAGCCGCCGCCACCTCCTCCGCGCCGTCTGCGAGGCAGACGCCGAGGGAGTCCGAGCGGACTCCACCCCGGGCGACCCCTTCCCAAGTCGCCGCCGCCCGCCCTTCTCCAAGCCACCGCCCGCCTTTAAATACCGCCGCCACCACCACCGCCACCACCGCTTGCCGGAGCAAAGCCGCCCGAGTCAGCCGTCGCCGCCGCCTTTCACCGTCGCCGCCGCCCCTCGCCGCCCCGCCCCTCGTGGACCGCGGGAACTGCCCTTCGCCGGACGCGCCTCGCCGGAGGTACCCGACCCCGCCGCCGGTTTATTATGTTCTTTTTGAAAAAAAAACCTTCGGTTTTTTATAAAACCCTAGATCGTTTTTTTATAGATCGGTTTATTTTCGTCGGTTTATTTATTTAACGAACATCCGTTCACCCGTTCGTTTAACGAACGCGTTCACTGTTTAAGTTACATTAACGAACGCTCGTTCGCTTAACGATTCGTCGCTTTTCTTTTATCAGATTTATTCCGCGGTAATTCTGACCGTGATTTCTAACCCAATTTTCAAACCTGTTTATCTTTTCGCTCGTTTATCGGAATCAGGCGATTCAAGCGCCTGGAGTTTTGTATCGAAACCCTCTATCCGAATAATCAACTTAAACCAGTTTTTATCTCTGTAAAATTTGACTCTAGTTCAGATTAGTAAACGGACCTTGTTTTTCTCGCCGCTTGAGTTTCGTTGTTCCGTTTGGTTTGATTCTTTTGCAAACCGGAGTTCTTAAGTTGAACTCTCCGGTCAACCTTTTCAGTTGAAGTTTTCGTTTGTGCATCTTTGCTTGTTTACTTATGTATGAGTTGTTTGCTTGAGATAGTATTCCCGGAGTGCGAAGCGTGTTATTACGAGTCTCTAGGATTCACGGATCGTCAGCAAGGCAAGTAACACTTGATCATATCTTTTCCTACCCAGTTTTTATGCATTAGTTTCAACCCTCAAACATTGCATGATTAGGATGTCATTAAATTGTGGGTTGGGAAGTAGATGATGAGGTAGGAACCTAATGCCATGTTACTTTCAAACCCTTGGGAGTTACTTCTACGTTATGCTTATATTGCCATGCTATGCTCGTAGACGTGGTTTGGGTTTGAGAGATATTCACGACAGATGTGAGATTGTTAATTAATGGTTTACTTTAAGGTGGCAACTTAAATACACATCTGGGTGGATTGAGGCACCGGGGAACCCAGTTGTTATGCTTTTTTTGGAAATCCCGGGTACCCGTGTGATCTTCCTATGGACCGCCACCAGTGCTCAAAGGGAACTGAGATTATTCATGCTAGAAACTTCCGTGTGCAGCCACAAGCTATTATGGGCTCTAGCATAGTTGAGTAAGTTACGTGAAGCTCTCGAAGAGGTAGATCAGCGGTAGTGGGTTTTATAGGTTTGGTATGATCTATCCGAGTAGAGAGTTAATGTTCTGAAAGGTCGTGTCTCGGTCATCCGTCTCTCAAACACCATGCAAGGCGAGAAACCAACGGAGGCGATCGAGTCTTGTGGGGAAAAGTGTGCAAACCTCTGCAGAGTGTACAAACTAATCATGGTTAGCCGTGTCCCCGGTTATGGACGATTCTGAGTATCTAGTACCTGAGTATTCACATGTATCTCAACACTCTTAACTAAATTTGCTGGGTTGTTAATTACCTTAATTGGGCTCATCTGAGTTGGAGGTACCTTCTCAATGATGTTTCAACCAACATGATAGTTAAATTAAATTTATTTCTTTGATGTAGGGAAAAATTGGCTTTTCGCAAAACTGTAACCATAGAGCTTTCCACCAGCCATATATGCATGTAGTATAGCTTACTCTTTCATTACTCTATGTGTTACATTGCCAGCATATTCCATGTGCTGACCCGTTCTCGGGCGGCAACGTATTATGTTGCAGACTTTTCAGACGAGGAGTAAGGATTATAGGTCGTTACCGTGCAGCTCGATTATGCCGTTGGAGTTGATGGACTCACTTTATCTTCCAAGCCTTCATTGTTATCATATTAGATGGCCTTCAGCCATATTATTGTAATAAGTTCTCTTTTGAGATATTCGATGTAATAAGTGTGTGATTGCTACTCTGTTATAAATCCTTCGAGTACTGTGTGTGTCAGCATTACCGATCCAGTGATGACACAGAAGCACAGAGACTTGACCATCTGAGGTCGGGTCGCTACATGGACGCACACCCACTTAGTTTCTTTTGTTGAGCTTTCATATCCTTATAGCTCTAGTGCATCCGTTGAATGGCAATCCCTACTCACTCACATTGATATCTATTAATGGGCATCTCCATAGCCCATTGATACGCCTAGTTGATGTGAGACTATCTTCCCCTTTTCTTCTTCTCCACAACCACCATTCTATTCCACATATAGTGCTATATCCATGGCTCACGCTCATGTATTGCGTGAAGATTGAAAAAGTTTTGAGAATGTCAAAAGTATGAAACAATTGCTTGGCTTGTCATCGTGGTTGTGCATGATTTAAATACTTTGTGTGGTGAAGATAGAGCATAGCGGACTATATGATTTTGTAGGGATAAGTTTCTTTGGCCATGTTATTTTGAGAAGACATGATTGCTTTGTTAGTATGCTTGAAGTATTATTATTTTTATGTCAATATTAAACTTTTGTCTTGAATCTTCGGATCTGAATATTCATACCACAATTAAGAAGAACTACATTGAAATTATGCCAAGTAGCACTCCGCATCAAAAATTATCTTTTTATCATTTACCTACTCGAGGACGAAAGGTGAATTAAGCTTGGGGATGCCTGATACGTCTTCAACGTATCTATAATTTTTGATTGCTCCATGCTATATTATCTACTGTTTTGGACATTATTGGGCTTTATTATCCACTTTTATATTATTTTTGGGACTAACCTATTAACCGGAGGCCCAGCCTGTAATTGTTGTTTTTTGCCTATTTCAGAGTTTCGAAGAAAAGGAATATCAAACGGAGTCCAAACGGAATGGAACCTTCGGGAACGTGATTTTCTCACCGAACATGATCCGGGAGACTTGGACCCTACGTAAAGAAACAAAAGAGGGAGCCACGAGGTAGGGGCGAGCCTCCCCCTGTGCACGCCCTCCACCCTCGTGGGCCCCTTGTTGCTCCACCGACGCACTCCTTCCTCCTATATATACCTACCTACCCCCAAACGATCGACACGGAGCCAAAAACCTAATTCCACCGCCGCAACCTTACATGCCCATGAGATCCCATCTTGGGGCCTGTTCAAGCTCATGGAGGTGGCATCCATCACGGAGGGCTTCTACATCATCACCATAGCCTCTCTGATGAAGTGTGAGTAGTTTACTTCAGACCTTCGGGTCCATAGTTAGTAGCTAGATGGCTTCTTCTCTCTTTTTGGATCTCAATACAATGTTCTCCCTCTCTCGCAAGTGCATCTATTCGATGTAATCTTATTTTTGCGGTGTGTTTGTTGAGATCGATGAATTGTGGGTTTATGATCAAGATTATCTATGATCAATATTTGAATCTTCTCTGAATTCTTTTATGTATGATTGGTTATCTTTGCAAGTCTCTTCGAATTATTAGTTTGGTTTGGCCTACTAGATTGATCTTTCTTGCAATGCGAGAAGTGCTTAGCTTTGGGTTCAATCTTGCGGTGTCCTTTCCCAAAGGATGAGGGGCAGCAAGGCACGATTGTATTGTTGCCATCGAGGATAACAAGATGGGGTTTTTATCATATTGCATGAATCTATCCCTCTACATCATGTCATCTTGCTTAAGGCATGCTACTCTGCTTTCATGAACTTAATAATCTAGATGCATCTTTGGATAGCGGTTGATGAGTGGAGTAATAGTAGTAGATGCAAAGGGTGAGTCGGTCTACTTGTCTCGGACGTGATGCCTATATACATGATCATACCTATATATTCTAACTATGCTCAATTATGTCAATTGCTCAACAGTAATTCGTTCACCCACCGTAAAATACTTATGCTCTTGAGAGAAGCCACTAGTGAAATCTATGGCCCCCGGGTCTATCTTCATCATATCAATCTTCCAATACATAGTTATTTCCTTTGCTTTTTACTTTGCTTTTATTTTACTTTGCATCTCTATCACAAAAATACCAAAAAATATTATCCTATCATATCTATCGGATCTCACTCTCGTAAGTGACCGTGAAGGGATTGACAACCCCTTATCGCGTTGGTTGCGAGGAGTTATTTGTTTTGTGCAGTGCACGAGGGACTCAAGGCGTAGCCTCCTACTGGATTGATACCTTGGTTCTCAAAAACTAAGGGAAATACTTACGCTACTTTGCTGTATCATCCTTTCCTCTTCAAGGAAATCCAATGCAGTGCTCAAGAGGTAGCGCACACCCACTTAGTTTTTATTTTGAGCTTTCACACACTTATAGCTCTTAGTGCATCCGTAGCATAGAAATCCCTACCCCTTGCATTGACATCAGTTGATGGCCATCTCCATAGCCCATTGATTAGCCTCGTCAATGTGAGAGTTTCTTCCTTTTTTGTCTTCTCCATATTAATCTATACCACCGTATTCTATTCCACCCACAGTGCTATATCCATGGCTTGCGCTCATGTATTGCATGGGGGTTGAAAAAGCTGAAACACGTTAAAAAGTATGAACCAATTGCTCGTCTTGTCATCGGGGTTGTGCATGATAAATACTTTTTGTTAAGAAGATGGAGCATGACAAAACTATATGATTTTGTAGGGATAACTTTCTTTAGCATTTTTATTTTGAAAGGCATGATTGCTTGTTAGTATCCTGAGTATTGATGTCTTTACATCAAACTACAACCTATTGTTTTGAATCATTCGGATCTTAATATTCATACCACAAAAGATTACATGATGAACATGATAGGTAGCATTCCACATCAAAAATTATGTTTTTATCATTTACCTACTCGAGGACGAGCAAGAATTAAGCTTGGGGATGCTTGATGCGTCTCCAACGTATCTATAATTTTTTATTGTTCCATGCTATTATAGTATCAATCTTGGATGTTTTATATGCAATTATATTTCATTTATCGGGACTAACCTATTAACCTAGTGCCCAGTGCGAGTTGCTATTTTTTCTTCTTTTTTTTGGCTTTTTCAAAATCAGTACCAAATGGAGTCCAAATTCTGTGAAACTTTTTAACGATTTATTTAGACCTAGAGAGACCCTAGAAGCTTCAGGAGAAGACATAACAAGCTAGAAAGGGACATGGCATGTATTTGTATCGTTGCCAGTAAGGATAAAAAGATGCGGTTTATTCATATTGATTGGGTTTACTTTGTCTACATCATGTCATCTTGCTTAAGGTGTTGCTCTATTTTTATTAACTTAATACCCTAGATGCATGTTGGATAGCGGTTGATGGGTGGAGTAATTGTAGTAGGTGCAGGAAGGAGTCGGTTTACTTGTCTAGGACATGATGCCAATATACATGATCACTGCTTTGAATATCGTCCTAACTATCCGTTTTTCTATCAATTTCCCAACAGTAATTTGTTTACCCACCGTATGCTTTTGTTCAAGAGAGAATACTCTAGTAAAAACTATGGGCTCCGGGTCTACTTTTATGATATATAAAATCCAAAATACCTTGCTGCAATTTATTTACCATTATTTCGTTTTATGTTTTATTTTATCTATCTACCACTATGATATTTGATTCTTGCAAATAACCGTGAAGGGGATTGACAACCCCCTTGATTGCGTTGGGTGTAAGTATTGGCTTTTGTGTGCGTAGGTACTGCTAAAGAGGTTCTGTGTGGTTCTCCTACTGGATTTCACCTTGGTTCTTAACCGAGAGAAATACTTATCTCTACAGTATTGCTTCATCCTCTTCTCTTCGAGGAAATCTCAGTGCAGCTCCAAGTAGCAAACGACATTGTCTTCGCCTAACCAAGAGCCGGAGTCGTTGGAGCAATGCCGATGAGCTCCGCACTGGACGATCCGGCCTCGTTGATATCCCCCATCTTGTACATTTCGAGCCATCAGTACTCCTCAATAACGAGCTCTGGATACATCTAGCATAGCTCGGCCATGTACTCCTCATCGGTGCACACCTGGCGAAGGCCTCCCGGTTCTCCCAAATCTCGCGTTGGGAGACCACTCGGGGGTCGATGTCGATGAATGCCGGGACCTCGCGACTGCTAAGGGGGAAGTTGATATTCAACGAGCTGTCGTAGAGGCTCACCGCCTTCACGTTGTACGCACTCACTGCCAGCTTC
Organism: Aegilops bicornis; assembly: GCA_021605145.1. Lineage (NCBI taxonomy): Eukaryota > Viridiplantae > Streptophyta > Magnoliopsida > Poales > Poaceae > Aegilops > Aegilops bicornis. Next base: position 576,427,860 of record CM038675.1, read on the forward strand.
GCTGGTGGGAAGGAGCCAAGCCAGTATAGATAGCCGATGTCCCGGACCTTTATTTCCCAAATTTATGTCCTCCATGCCCGTTGGTGCACGTCATGGTACTTCCTCTCGGGCGCTGCGGTAGGTCGCATAAGTGCATCTAGTGCCACCCCTAGTTGGTTTTGGAGTACTGACGACAAATTTGGTTGAGGGACTAATGTGTTTGTGAGAATTACAGGATAACATAGGTAGTAGTCCCATATTGATTCGGTTTACCTACCAGAGATGGCCCCTAAAAATGTATGAATACATTGAAGACAATGGTGGTCTGTGAAGAGATTTACATTGAAGACTATGACATGAGAAGACATTCACATGAAGAATAAGGAGTGTGAAGACATAGTTGTTTCATAATTTCCGTTTCTTCTTTGTCGAGTCATAGGAACCACCATACTGTTAAGTGGAGTCCAAGTGAACAAAGTCAGAGTGACTGATGTGATGCTCAACCAAATCCTATGTCTTCGAGCGAAGTCAATGGGAGCAAATCTTATCCAGAGCTGAATAAGTCAGCTTTACTTGTAGCCCCAGTCAAGCTGCCACGTGTGTCTGAAATCTGCCCGGTGGACATGTGTCAGTTCCTTAGTGACCCAGGGTCATTTTGAACAAATCAGGTCGGGTTGCCTCCTGGCTATAAATAGCCCACCCCCTACACCATAAATCGGTGGCTGCTCAGAGTTAGTGCACGACTTTTGTCGTTTGAGATCAACCCACCTCTGAAGCATTTGAGAGAGAGATCCTTGCGAGGACAAAGCCCAAAACACCCAGAGCCAAAGAGTGTTAGGCATCACTGTCGGTGTCAAAACCGGCGGATCTCGGGTAGGGGGTTCCGAACTGTGCGTCTAGGCGGATGGTGACAGGAGACAAGGGACACGATGTTTTTACCCAGGTTTGGGCCCTCACAATGGAGGTAAAACCCTACTCCTACTTGATTAATATTGATGATATAGGTAGTACAAGAGTAGATCTACCATGAGATCAGAGAGGCTAAACCCTAGAAGCTAGCCTATGGTATGATTGTTGTTCGTCCTACGGACTAAAACCCTCCGGTTTATATAGGCACCGAATAGGGTTAGGGTTACACATAGTCGGTTACAATGGTAGGAGATCTACATATCCAGATCGCCAAGCTTGCCTTCCACGCCAAGGAAAGTCACATCCGGACACGGGATGAAGTCTTCAATCTTGTATCTTCATAGTCCAGAGTCCGCCAAAGGCTATAGTCCGCTATCCGGACACCCCTAATCCAGACTCCCCAGAGGCCCCTGAACCAGGCTTCAATGACGACGAAGTCCGGCGCGCAAGATATTGTCTTCGGCATTGCAAGGCGGGTTCCTCCTCCGAATACTTCATAGAAGATTTTGAACACAAGGATAGTGCCCGCTCTGCAAAATAAGTTCCACATACCACCGTAGAGAGAATAATATTTACACAAGTTCAATCTACTGACGTATTCCGCAGTGTGACATCACACCACGGCCAAGCCTTTATTCGAATCGCTTTTTTGTCCCCACCTCAAGGCGTTTAGCGAGGCGGTTTCCTTGGCACGCCTTGTCAAAGCAGAGATCGTGTCCCCTTATTCCGGATTCTCATCAATACGGGCGTAGAACCCAACCGCGCCATTGATTACGGCGCTTGGGAGATAAGCGAGTTTTATCGGGCGGTGGGGACGCATAGCTTTGTCCGTCCATATAAGGGATAAGGATCCACCTTTTCACACATGCCTTCTTCCTCCTTTGCTTATCCATTTCACAAGACTCGAGCTCCAGCGCCCAAGTCCACACATCCCACCTCAACCTTCTCCAACTATGTCCGGAGCGGGAGGCAAGTGGATGGCCTCCTCCGTCATGGAGGGGCAAATCAAAAAGTTGCGGAAGGCTGGATACTTGTCCGACGACATCGCTCATCGGCTCCCCAACAAGGGGCAGCTCATCCCCACCCCCAGGCCCCATGAGGGGGTGGTGTTCCTCCCCCACTTCCTCCGCGGACTAGGGTTTCCACTTCACCCATTTGTCCGGGGGCTCATATTCTACTACGGCCAAGATTTCCACGATCTGGCCCCGAATTTCATCCTCAACATCTCGGCGTTCATCGTCGTGTGCGAGGCCTTCCTCTGCATCCAGCCCCACTTCGGCTTATGGCTAAAGACCTTCAATGTCAAGCCGAAGGTAGTGGGCAGCCGCCAAGCAGAGTGCGGAGGTGCCATGGTGGGCAAGATGGCCAACGTCCTATGGCTCGAGGGCTCCTTCGTGGAGACCATAGAGGGGTGGCAATCGGGGTGGTTCTATATCACCGAGCCGCGCGACTCCAAATGGGCGGCGGCCCCTGAATTCCGATCTGGCTTCCCTACACGGCTCACCTCAGACGGGCCTGACGTGGGGTAATTTGGAAGAGCTGACCGGACTCTAAACCTGCGTCCGAAACCTGGTGGACAAGAAGCTCAAGCTTGTCAACGTAGTCCAGGTTATGCTCATCCGCCGGATCCTCCCATGCCAGCAACGGGCCTTCAACTTGTGGGAGTTTGATCCGGCACAACACCGAACCTTGAGCCGGCTCTTCGACACTACGTACGAAGATGCCTGGAAGGTGCTGTTCAAGGGCGCCGAGGCTCCCGCATCCGCTACCAAAGATCGCGGATTCAGCTCGCAGCATCAAGCCAGCGAGGTAAGCTATTTTACCCTTTACGGGACTCTTTTTTCATACTTTGACTCTATGCGGGATCTAAAACTCCCTATCCTTTGACAGAACTGGTTGAAGACGTCCGGACAGGTTAACTGTCCGGCTCCCTTGCTAGAATACCCAACGGACGCCCGTTTGACAGGGCTGCTGGTTCCGGCACCTTACGTGGTACAAGAGAAGAAGGCCACGGGGACACGAAGGAGTTCCCGGCGCCAGGTGTTATCGGACTCATCGTCCGATGACTCCAAGGCGGACTCCTCCCGCGAAGATGAGGAGGAGGAAAAAGAGGCCTCTCCACCAGCGGGGGGAGAGAAGAAAAGGAAGGCCGCCCCAACTAGGGAGGCCGGAGGGTCCAAGAGGGGAAGGACCCTCCCTCCGGGCTACACCATCAACGCCGACGACGGCGGAGATGAGTGGCCATCAAGGACCAATCCCCTGGCAAAATCGTAAGTGTCCGGACACCAGAATAACTCATGGCGTTCCATTTGTCGCACAGCATCTTCTAATGCCGAGTATAACCATGCAGCCCGCCCAAGGACAGGCTTGATGATTCGTCGAGCGGCTCCCTGGATTCGTCGGAGGTGAATAGCACCTCACTTCCGACCGCCTCGTCTCCTCTCGCTGCGGATGACACCGGGGTGGAGTCCCAAAAGGGGCCCAGCCAGGAGGAGGTGGCTCGAGGCGCCGCAAGGCGACTCCGCCGAACCCGGGCTCAAAGGGGATAAAACCCCAAAGGGCTCTAAGTTCGCCTCAGGTTGGACTACGTCGGAACCTTCTGGTTCCGAGTCCGCAGCGACCCCTTCGTAAGAAGGGCAAGACTGCGACGCCGGTGACCTCCGTCCAACCGGAGGCACCGGATGATTTGATGGGGGTGCTTAATGGCGCTTCCATCGACGAGGAGCACCGCACTGTTATGAGTGTGGTGATCCAGAAAGTTCAGTACGCCAAGCGGCTGGCTGATCAAGCTTCGTGCCAGCCTTCTAACAAAGCTTTGAGGTATGTATTTAAGATATATAAAAATATTACCGCATAGACAGTAGCCCCTGATGCTCAGTTTGGTGTTCGGAAAGAAAAAAGGCGAACTGAGGATCTAAAAAGATATACGTAGGAGTCTAACATAAGTATGTCAATATGGGAATGCAGGCTCGCTGCTGACCTCTGCCGCACTAACTGCGGAGGTTGATGCATTGAAGCAGAGCCTCGAGCAGTCCGAGAACGAGCTCGGACTTGCCAAAAAGCAGCTCGAGGATAAAGAAGGTAAGTAATACCTTATGGGAGTATTTAAAAGATGTGGTTGCAAAAGATGACAGGAATAACGTGAATACTGCAGGGGCCACGAACGAGGTGGTGACCCTGAAGGAAGCGGTGTCCAAGGCCAAAAGCAATGCGGCCGCGGAGCGCACCGAGCGAGGGAAGCAGGAGGCGCGGGTGGCGAAGGTGCGGCAAGAGCTCCAGCCTCTCCTGGAAAAACACGAGAGTTTGGAGTGTGACTCAAAGATTCGAGAGTCCGAGCTCGCCTCGGCCCTTGAGAGCGCCAAGGCCGCTAAGGCCGAAGCCCAAAAAGCCCTCCAGGAGATTGAGCGATGAAGAAGATAGCGGCAGGTAAGGCATTCTATATGCAAAGCAAGCATGTGAAAGTGAATTATCTGTTACTTACCCGAATCCGGAGCTCTCTAGGAGCATTCGCAGATCTGCCCCGCAGTGTGGCTGATGCTGCCGCATTCTACCGAGCCAAGGAGGGAAGCTCGACGGAGAAGGTGTTCTGGTCTTAGTATGCTGAGGCCGGACACCCGATGAACTTAAGCGACCAGTTGAAGCAGCTGGTCGAGCTCCATAAGGTGGCCGAACAGGCCATGAAAGGCCACATAGTTCGGTTGTGGCCTAAGGAAGCCATGCCTGGGAGCTACTTCGGGCTGGTGAGGCGGCTGGTGGACGCCTGTCCATGGGTTGAAGTCATCAAGCGCTCCGTCTACATCGAAGGTGCCCATAGGGCCCTTGCCCTTGCTAAGGTGCACTGGGGCAAGATGGACGCTGAGAAGCTTGTGACGGACAGACCACCACCGAAGGAGCATCGCAAGCCTGAAATGTACTATGAGGGCGTCCTGAAGGGTGACTGCCTTATAGCGGATGAATGCTCCAAAGATATAATTTTTTAGTAGACTCGCATTTGTTATCCTATACACTGAAAACTTGTTCATATGCACTAAGCAACACTTTTGAATTTAAAATATTACCTTCTGTGCGGCCATGTATTAAATTTGAGAGATGGCCATTGTCGGCTTCAAATTTCCCCCATGCCACGAAAGTCTTTGGGGTGTTCGGGATAAACTTGAGCGCTCTTGTTCCCATTCTTGGGTCCTTCGAGGGAGGCGCTCAACGCAACGAACAAGGCAACCGGACTATAATGCTTGAACACTCTCACTTAGCCATAGAATTCTATAACTTTAAATTTCGGTGAAGCCCCTAGTATTCGGAAGACTGAGTTCGGGGCGCTATCCACGCCTAGGTCGGACAATGCCGACTCCTCGCTCTAAGCGGCATAAGTCTTTAGGGACTCGAAAACCTCTCGAAATGTATCGCTCTCGCCTCTATCATGACGGTCAGTTTTAGCTTTCCACCGAGGTGCTTAACCCAGCTCAACCGGGCACAATCGCAGTGGTTCTCCCAGCTACCTTAGCCGATATAACGGAACATAAGGTACCAAAACATGGGAGCCGGGCAAACCCAACTATTGACCCAAGACATGATTTGGAGCCGATGCATATAGTGCTATAAGTTCGGGGTGCCGCACTTGTGAAAGTGTTCGGACTTATCACACCATATTGTGGGGTACTTAAGCCCCTGGTGTATTGCCCGTACCAAAGTGTACGGTTGCACAATGTCATAAATGAACATATATATATAGAAAAAAAGGGAATTCAATAATAGGCAGAAGCTATATATTGTTTATTCAAAAGGGCTGCAGTAAGAGCAGAACGATACAAATAGTGCGATAAGCAAGGGACGGGACTTTTAACATGTCCCCCTCCAGGGGTAAGCCGCGGGATGGTGTGTAAAACAGATATATTGCTCGTAATAGAGACCACCTGAACACTTGACGTAGTTTTCTGCTTCCCTGGCTGTTGCATCGTGTGTTCGGCAATTTTTAATGCCGGACAGGGCTTCGTGAGAACGGATTCCTGAAAGTAAAAAGAAAAAAGAAAAGAATGACACAATCGGGAGCCCACAGTGCGGTTGAGCCGCATTCGGCATGCCGTGGTCGTGCCCCTTCCCTATGCCCATGGTATTTCCAGTGTACTTATGTACGCCAGCGTAGTACTGGTTTCGCAATTTCGCGAGGGTCGGGCTTGGGCCGCATTGCTATGCGTGCTCGGAACGTTCCAGGCGGTCTTGTTGTAGGTTACTCCGGGCGCGCTTGACGGTGTCCGGACGTTTAATAGCCGGACTCGAGAATTGCCTTAAGAGGCTGCTTTCTACTTCCGCCGCGAGGGCCACTGTATGCTTCTCCGTCCGGAGAGAGCGTTCGGTGTTTCCATTGACCGTAATGACTCCTCGAGGACCTGGCATCTTGAGCTTGAGATATGCATAGTGCGGCATCGCATTGAACTTTGCAAATGCGGTTCGTCCGAGCAAAGGCGTGATAGCCGCCATGAACGGGACTATGTCGAAGATTAACTCCTCGCTTCGGAAGTTATCCGGGGATCCAAAGACCACTTCAAGTGTAACTGAGCCTGTACAGTCGGCCTCTACACCTGGTATGACGCCTTTAAAGGCCGTCTTTGTGGGTTTAATCCTTGATGTGTCCATGCCCATTTTGTGCACTGTATCCTGGTAAAGCAGGTTCAGGCTGCTGTCGCCGTCCATTAGGACTCTAGTGAGGTGAAATCCGTCAATGATTGGGTCTAGAACCAATGCGGCGAATCCGCCATGGCGGATGCTAGTGGGTGGTCCTTCGATCAAAAGTGATCGGGCAGGAAGACCACGGGTTGAACTTTGGGGCGATCGCTCCATCGCATATACGCCCCTTAGTGCACGCTTCCGCTCCCTTTTGGGTATGTGGGTTGCGTATATCATGTTCACCGTCCGCACTTATGGGGAAGCCCTTCATCCTCTATTGTTCGCCGCCGGGCTCCTCCTCATCATCACTATGCAGCCCCTTGTCACTGTTTTCGCATTTAACTTGCTCGCTGCTTGAACACCCAACCGCCCTGTTGGTGTGATTGCACAGCTTTTGGGGTGCCATGTATCCGCACGAGCGATCGAGTATTTGGTCCAAATTGACGGGCCCGAGTATTTCTTTTAAATGGCTTTTTCCACGACCGGTTTAGAGCCTCGAATCCGCATTAATCGCCAGATCCTCAGCATTATCGCCGTTAATGCGGCGCTTGTGTTTGTTGCGACGCGACCTGCCATTGCTGTCCTTGGTACCCGAATTACCAGGGCTCTTGGTCATGTTGTTACTACGAGCTAGCCAGCTGTCCTCTCCAGCGCAAAAGCGGGTCATGAGTGTTGTGAGGGCTGCCATGGATTTCGGCTTTTCCTGTCCTAGGTGCCGGGCAAGCCACTCATCGCGGATGTTGTGTTTGAAGGCTGCAAGGGCCTCGGCATCCGGACAATCGAAAATTTGATTTTTCTTGGTTAGGAACCGTGTCCAGAATTGTCCGCCGATTCCTCCGCTGCTGAATTATGTGGCTTAGGTCATCGGCGTCTGGTGGTCGCACATATGTGCCCTGGAAATTGTCGAGGAATGCGGCTTCCAGGTTTTCCCAACAACCAATTGACTCTGCTGGCAAGCTGTTAAGCCAATGCCAGGCTGGTCCTTTAATCTTGAGTGGGAGGTATTTGATGGCGTGTAGATCATCACCGCGGGCCATGTGAAGGAGATATTCCTCGATCCAAACTGCAGGATCTGTTGTGCCATCGTATGATTCAATGTTTACGGGTTTGAAACCCTCAGGGATTTGATGATCCATCACTTCATCCGTGAAGCATAGTGGGTGTGCGGCGCCTCTGTATTGGGCTATATCACGATGCAGCTCAAATGAGCTTTGTCTACTGTGTTCGGCCCGGCCGGAGTTGCCATGTCCAGCGTGACGGTTATCGTCATGTGTCGTGGGGCGCCCACGCGATCCGTAGATCGATCTTGTTTGCCTTGCCTTGTCCTCCAATATATCTCGCAGGTCTGGCGCATTTCCCCGCGCCTTGGAATTTTTTGAGCGGCGACGGGGTGCGGCTTGAGTTGAGGGCCGAGAGGCCTCTCTGTCGCGGCCACGAGGTGGCCGGTCAGCCATATCATGCGCTGGTGATGTAGGTTTGGGTGCTTCCTCCTCTAATCGGGGTAGCAGCCTGCGTTTTGGGTAGCTCTTGGAGGGCGCCGAGTTCGTACTCTTCGCCGCAAGGACTTCACCATCTGTCACCTAGCAAGTCTTGGTCAGCTCTAAGTCGTTGTCGCTTTTTCTTGAGGCTGCTTGCCGTGGCTATTAGCCTGCGCTTGAAACGCTCTTGTTCAATCGGGATCCTCGGGCACGCATTTAATTCATCGTCGTCGAGGCTTGCCTCATCTTCGGAGGGAGGCATGTAATTATCGTCCTCTACCTCTCTCTCTGTCGTTCTCTCATGAGGGCTGGCTTCTCCATCCTCCTGCGTTGAATCATGCTAGAGGGGGTTATCTTCGGCACTGTCCGGGGTGTTATTGTCTCCCGTGCCGGAATCACCATTTTTGCTGTGGCGGGATTTAGAGCGGCGTCGCTGACGCCGGCGCTTAGGCTGTTTCTTGGAGGGGTCATCCTCCGCTTTTCCATCGCCATTCCCGTCTTTTGGGATGTCCACCATGTATATGTCGTATGACGAGGTGGCCTTCCAAAGGTGGGCGCTGGTTCTTGGTCGTCTCCTGCATCGTCGTCCATACCGTCGATGTCTTCGGAGTCGAAGTCGAGCATGTCGGTTAAATCATCGACAGTGGCTATGAAGTGGGTGGTGGGTGGGCTTTGAATTTCTTCATCGTCCGCATCCCAACCTTCCTGACCATAATCCGGCCAGGGCTCTCCTGATAGAGAGAGAGACTTTAGTGAATTCAGAATGTAGCCAAAGGGCGAGTGCTGAAAGATGTCCGCGGCGGTGAATTCCATGATCGGCGCCCAATCGGATTCGACAAGGGGGCGCGGAAGGCTCGGAGTCCGAAGGGGAGTCCGGCACCTTGGAGTCATGAGCTTCGCAAAGGACGGGGTAGGTGTACGGCTCAATCGCCATAGAGATTGCGGCCCCCGAGGCGGTGTCCAGCCACCCGTCCTCGATCGGCGCGGTCGGCTCTGAACTAAAGGTCGGAGCGGACACTGGTGCAGCCTCCAGGACACTGTTCGGCGGCAGAGCTAGATCATGCCCCTCGATGTGGCAGCGCGCTTGGTCGTGGCTCGAACCCGTCGAAGATGAAGTCTCCGCGACGTCACCGTAGTTCAAACTTCCAAATCTGACTGGTGGCTGGGGCGTAGCTTTCAATCTGCTCCAGATGGCTGCTTAATTGGCCCGCAGTGCAAAGCCGCCGAATACGAAGATCTGTCCGGGGAGAAAAGTCTCACCCTGGAGCGCATCGTTGTTGATGATCGGAGGAGCCATCGGGCCTAAGGATGACGACACAGAGGAACTCTCAATGAAAGCACCAATGTCAGTGTCAAAACCAGCGGATCTCGGGTAGGGGGTCCCAAACTGTGCGTCTAGGCAGATGGTAACAGGAGACAAGGGACACGATGTTTTTACCTGTGTTCGGGCTCTCTCGATGGAGGTAAAACCATACTCCTGCTTGATTAATATTGATGATATAGGTAGTACAAGAGTAGATCTACCACGAGATCAGAGAGGCTAAACCCTAGAAGCTAGCCTATGGTATGATTGTTGTTCATCCTACGGACTAAAACCCTCCGGTTTATATAGGCACCTAGGGTTACACATAGTCGGTTACAATGGTAGGAGATCTACATATCCGTATCGCCAAGATTGCCTTCAACGCCAAGGAAAGTCCCATCCGGACACGGGACGGAGTCTTCAATCTTGTATCTTCATAGTCCAGGAGTCCGGCCAAAGGCTATAGTCCGGCTATCCGGACACCCCCTAATCCAGGACTCCCTCAATCACTGTAGACTTTCTGTCTGCATGATCTGAAGACTTGATATACTTGAGGACTGTGAATCCTCCAGCCAGTTAGGCATCGCGTTCTGAGCATCCAAGAGTCATTGTGGATTGCCGGTGAACAAAGTCTGTGAAGGTTTGGAAGTCTATCTTGAAGACTTACCAGAGTGTTTGGGTGAGGACTAAGTGTCATTAACTCAAGGGGAATAAGGTGAAGACGCGGTCTTCTGAGTTGAATCTCAGCCACCCTAACCAGACGTATAGTTGTCACAGCAACTGGAACTAGTCCAACAAATCCTTGTCCTGACCAAGCAACTGGTTATATCCTTTACCTCTCTTTACATACAGTTTGTCTTCATGAAGTCATTGCCTGCCTGCCTGATCTGATTGTCTTCACTGAGTGAAATCTGTTATTGTTTGGCTTCATATTATCTTCCACCCTGATCCATACTACCTAGCTGCTAATAGTCTTCGTGCTTTCACTTCATTGCTTACTTGACTATGGCCTGTCTAGTGTAGTCTACCTTCCGCTGCATATCAATAGGTTATTTTCTACTGTTTGTCTTCAAAACCCTCGTGTTTTGAAGACATTCATGAAAATCGCCTATTCACCCCCCTCAAGTCGATAACTAGCACTTTCAATTGGTATCAGAGCAAGGTGCTCCCTTGTTCTGTGTGATTTGGTTTAACCACCTTGAGTTTTAGCTATGTCGACTGCGGCCATAATCAAAGTCCCCGCTGCATGCCCTGTCTTCGATGGCACTGATTACCCCTACTGGAAGAATAAGATGCGTATGCATCTTGAAGCCATTGATGTCGACCTCTGGTATGTCGTCAAGAACGGCGTTCCCAAGGTTGGTGAAGGTGTCACTGCTGCTGATGTCAAGAGGTTCATTCAACTGGACTCATCTGACCAAAGGATAGTATGATCGTCTCAGTGCTCCGGAAACTGCGAAGCTAGTCTGGGACTGGCTCTCCAAGGTCAACGAAGGCGTCTCAACCCAGAGAGACTCAAGGATCAGTGTTCTTCGCAACATCTTCAACCGCTTCAAGAGAAATGGCAATGAGAATGTCCAGCTCACATTTGATCGCCTCACTGATATCACTAATGAGCTTCACGCACTCGGCGCCACTGAGATTACCAAGCACGAAATCGTCAAGACACTTCTGAGATCTCTTGACAGCTCATTCGACACCCTGGCCCTGATGATTCAAGAACACCCTGACTTCAAGACTCTCGATCCGTCTGACATACTTGAGAGGCTCAACACACATGAGTTCCAGCAATCTGAGAAAAGAGACATCTATGGTCCTAACTATGGCCAAACTCGCGCTTTGAAGGCAAAGGTTGTTTCCTCATCTGAAGAAGAATCTGACTGCAGTTCTGAGGATCCTGAATACATTGGAAAGGAGCTTGTTATGCTTTTGAAGAAGTTCACCAAGAAGAAAGGCTTCAGAAAGTCTTCAAGATCCAGCTCAAAAATGATGAAGCTTCCACTCGTGATCACAAGAAGAGAACATGCCACAAGTGCAAGAAACCTAGTCACTACATCTCTGAGTGTCCACAGTGGGACAATGAGACCAAGAAGAAGAAGGAGCAAGGAATATGATTCTGATGACAAGAAGAAGAAATCCTCAAAGTCTTCTTCCAAATCTTTGTCGAAGTCTTCATCACACAAGAAGAGCTCATCCAGCAAGGCTCGTGCATTTGTTGGCAAGGAGATGGATTCAGAGGAGGAGTCTGCTGATACGTCTCCATCGTATCTTTGATTTTTGATTGTTCCATGCCAATATTCTACAACTTTCATATACTTTTTGGCAACTTTTTATACTATTTTTGGGACTAACATATTGATCCAAAGGCCCGGTGCCGCCTCGCCTATTGCATGTTTTTGGTTTCGCAGAATATCCATATCAAACGGAGTCCAAACGGGATAAAAACGGACGGAGCTTATTTTTTGAGAAAATCTGGGAGAAAGATCAACGCGAAAAGGTGTCCGAGGTAGCCACGAGGCAGGGGCCCATGCCCTCCCCAAGAGGGCGCACCCCCCACCCTCGTTGGCCACCCGTAAGGCAGTTGATGCCCTTCTTCGGCCGCAAGAAAGCTAATTTTTGGTAAAAAAATCACGGTGAAGGTTTCAGTCCAATCGGAGTTACGGATCTCCATATATATACGAAACGGTGAAAGGGCACCGTAATGTAACGCAGAAACAGAGAGAGACAGAGAAATAGATCCAATCTCGGAGGGGCTCTCGCCCCTCCCATGCCATGGAGGCCAAGGACCAGAGGGGAATCCCTTCTCCCATCTAGGGAGGAGGTCAAGGAAGAAGAAGACGAAGGGCCCCCCTCTCCCCTTCTCTTCCGGTGGTGCCGGAACGCCGCCGTGGCCATCATCATCATCACCGCGACCTTCACCAACACCTCCACCATCTCCACCAACATCTCCATCACCTTCCCCCCTCTATCTACAGCGGTCCACTCTCCCGCAACCCGCTGTACCCTCTACTTGAACATGGTGCTTTATGCTTCATATTATTATCCAATGATGTGTTGCCATCCTATGATGTCTGAGTAGATTTTCGTTATCCTATTGGTGGTTGATGAATTGCTAGGATTGATTTAATTTGCTTGTGGTTATGTTGCTGTCCTTTCGTGCCCATCATATGAGCGCCCGCGTGGATCACACCTTAGGGTTAGTTGTATGGTGATAGGACTAGGTATTGAAGGGCAAGAGTGATGTAAGCTTCAACCTAGCATAGAAATTGATGCATACGGGATTGAAGGGGACCAATATATCTTAATGCTATGGTTGGGTTTTACCTTAATGAACGTTAGTAGTTGCAGATGCTTTCTAATAGTTCCAATTATAAGTGCATAGAATTCCAAGTCGGGATGACATGCTAGCAAAGGGCCTCTCCCACATAAAACTTGCTATCGATCTAGTAAAGTAGTCAATTGCTTAAGGGACAATTTCACAACTCCTACCACCACTTTCCCATACTCTCTATATTTACTTTAGTCGTGTCTTTACCTTAAGAGCTCCTAGCTTTTACTTTCGTTCTCTTTACTTTCTTCCAAGCCTATCCAAAAACACCTACAAAGTACTTCTAGTTTTATACTTGTTCTAGGTAAAGTAAACGTCAAGCATGCGTAGTGTTGTATCGGTGGTCGATAGAACTTGAGGGAATATTTGTTCTACCTTTAGCTCCTCGTTGGGTTCGACACTCTTACTTATCGAAAACTGTTGCGATCCCCTATACTTGTGGGTTATCAAGACCTTTTTCTGGTGCCGTTGCCGGGGAGTCATAGCGTGGGGTGAATATTCTCGTGCATGCTTGTTTGCTTTATCACTAAGTAATTTTTTATTTTCTGTTCTTATTTGTTTTCTAACTTTATTTATGGGTAGGAAACGCAAAATACCAAAAAAACTAGTTGTACCTACTGAACCAATGGTTGAAGAACCACTCAAAATCTATCACACTCCTGAAGCTTTTTACTTGGATCATCTTCGATCCCTTTGTGCTTGTGTTGAAACCCCAACTAGCTTAGTTGAGGGAAAATCTTTAAATGAGCATGCTTGTTATGCGCGACACCGAATATCTGAAAAAGGGGAAATTCTATTGAGTCAAATTCATCGTTTGCAATGCTATGCTTGGAATTTATGTGAAATATATGATGTTACTTGTTGTTCTGAAAACCCTAAGAAACACCTTCCCTATCAATGTGAGTTTAGTGATAATGGAATCGTATCTTCGTATGCTAAAGGTGTTTATAGTTACTGTAGGACCTTGAGAAGAGGTGTCTAGAGGGGAGGTGATTAGACACTAAGTACCAAAGTTGCAGATTTTAAGTTTCTTTAAGGTTTGGGTGGAGTTTAGGCACAAGTTTAACATTCATAACATGTAGTAAGCAAGCATGCAAATAGTATATGAGCAGCGGAAAATAAAGCATGCAACTTGCAAGAATGTAAAGGGAAGGGATTGGAGGATTCAAACGCAATTGGAGACACGGATGTTTTTGGCGTGGTTTCGATAGGTGGTGCTATCGTACTTCCACGTTGGTGGAGACTTCAACCCACGTAGGGTAACGGTTGCACGAGTCCATGGAGGGCTCCACCCACGAAGGGTCCACGAAGAAGCAACCTTGTCTATCCCACCATGGCCGTCGCCCACTAAGGACTTGCCTCACTAGCGGTAGATCTTCACGAAGTAGGCGATCTCCTTGCCCTTACAAACTCCTTGGTTCAACTCCACAATCTTGTCGGAGGCTCCCAAGTGACACCTAGCCAATCTAGGAGACACCACTCCAAGAAGTAACAAATGGTGTGTTGATGATGAACTCCTTGCTCTTGTGCTTCAAATGATAGTCTCCCCAACACTCAACTCTCTCTGTCATAGGTTTTGGATCTGGTGGAAAGAGGGTTTGAGTGGAAAGCAACTTGGGAAAGGCTAGAGATCAAGATTCATATGGTAGGAATGGAATATCTTGGCCTCAACACATGAGTAGGTAGTTCTCTCTCAGAAATGGCAAGTTGGAAGTGTAGGTTTAGTCTGATGGCTCTCTCCACGAATGAAGAGGAGGTGGAGGGGTATATATAGCCTCCACACAAAATCTAACGTTACACACAATCTACCAAACTCGGTGGGACCGAATCGTTAAACTCGGTCAGACCGATTTTGCAAATAATGTGACCGTTAGGGTTTTCGGTGGGACCGAAATGCAACTCGGTGGGACCGATTCGGTTAGGGTTAGGGCATAACGTAATCTCGGTAAGACCGATTACACAAACTCGGTGGGACCAATTTTGGTAATAAGCTTTCAGAGAGTTGGTCGTGCAAACTCGGTTTGATCGATTATCAAACTCGGTGGGACCGATTTTGATAATAAGTTAACCAGAGAGTTTGCATTGTAATCTCGGTAGTACCGATTGCTCAAAATCGGTGAGACCGATTTTGATAATGGACATACACAGAGAGATTACAATCCCATCTCGGTGAGACCGAGATCCCTATCGGTGAGACCGATTTGCCTAGGGTTTGTGGCAGTGTCTAAGACATCCAAACTCGGTGGCGCCGGATAGAAAGAATCAGTGGGACCGAGTTTGACTTTAGGTTTAGGACATATGTGTGGAAGTGGGAAAGTAGTTGAGGGTATTTGGAGCATATCACTAAGCACATGAAGCAAGAGGCTCATTAAGCAACACCTCATCCCTCCTTGATAGTATTGGCTTTTCCTATAGACTCAATGTGATCTTGGATCACTAAAATGTAAAATGAAGAGTCTTGAGCTTGAAGCTTTAGCCAATCCTTTGTCCTTAGCATCTTGAAGGAGTTCCCACATCCTTTAGTCCATGCCACTCCATTGTTGAACTTATCTGAAACATACTAGATAAAAGTGTTAGTCCAACAAGAGATATGTTGACATTAATTACCAAAACCACCTAGGGAGCACTTGTGCTTTCAGTCTCCCCCCTTTTTGGTAATTGATGGCAACATACATCAAAGCTTTAGATAAAGATATAAAGAATAGCAAGTAAAGCTTTGGAAAGACATGTAACAAGCATAGGCTCCCCTACATGTATGCAATCATGTGAATATGAAATATAGAAGCATGTGATAGCATAACCATGATAGAGCAGGCAATGTGTTACATGTATCTTGGCTATATGCATCGAGCAAAAAGTATTAAAGAGAATACCTTCATGCCTATGAGTCCTTCTTGCAAACAGTATGTACATCAGCAAGAATTCCTCATACACATGATTGTGATGCATATACTTACCTTGTGGTCTTGAGTTGGCTTAGGATGGAATGAACCTGCGTAAACAAGGTTAGATAACACAGATACATCTACTATCCAGAGCAAACATAAGAAACCTCAAGAATACCAAGACTGGGATGACATGTAGAGAGTGAGTACAGAGTACCACATTGGATTAGACATGTCCCCAAGAGTAAAGATATGCAATGAATTTAAATGATCTCTTTCCCTTAGATGTCTTGCTCCCCCTGAATCTAACATGGGATACTGGGAGAAGATAGGGAACAGAAAATCAGAGCTGAAGGAAAACAGAGCTGAAAGATATGAATGATGATCAGAGCTAAAGTTCAGAGCTAAAACAGAGCAAATGTATGCTAATGCAAAATTTAGCACAACAGATCATATGAACATGTCTCTCCCCTCAAGAAGACATGTGGACATCTCTCCTCTTGAACACAAAGCATCTGGGATCCTTGAGAAATACTTTCTACTAGTATTCTCTCCCCTTGGAGATCTCTCTCTCCCCCTGAAGGATCTCTCTTTCTAAATGATAAGCTTTGATGTGATCTCTCTCTCCCCCTTTGACATCAATTTCCAAGAAGGGCTTGATAAAGATGTAATCTCTCTCTCCCCTCTGGAATTTGTCGTGAATGGGTTCGATCCTTGAGTCACAACATAAAGCAATGATAAAAATGTGATGCTTGTAGAGGACAAGATTCATTGAGTGGAGTTGGATCAGAAGAAACACAGAATATGTGGCAAAGAGTTTTTCTGTGGTGAAATCGGTGGCACCGAGTGGTATGCTTGGTCAGATCGAAAATATTCGGTTGGACCGAAAACAACAAATCGGTTGAACCGAGTTTATCACAGAGAAAACACTTGTCACCTCAGCTCACTAGACTAGTAAGATCTCACAAAGATTTGCAAGGAATTAATTGAAAGATGTGCAAGGAATTAGATGCAGAAAATGCAGAGAAAACAGAAAGAAATCTAGATGAAGTTTTTTTAAAGGGGAAACACAAATGCATGAGACAAATGCAAAAACTCATAAAAGAACACAGGAGAACTTCATCTAGAGATGGTCGGCGACAAAGTCACCTATGTTAGAGTATATTGACTTAGGAGTCAAGTGAGATCACTTGATCATAGGCCATACTCATTGTTTAAGCTCAAAATGGGGTTGCCATTTTCGCTTGACATCTTGATGTATTCACATCTTGTCGAGTTGCTTTAACTCATGTCTCGAAGTAAAGCTTCTCTAAGATGGAATAACATACCTTGGTTGGTGGTGTTGTCCATGTAGCTGAACTTGCGTGGGTTGCTCAAGGTTGATGTAGCTCATCAAGAATTTGGAGCACCACTTGGAATTTGAGTCCATCTACCTACATGGGTTAGTTTTTGCAAGGAAGAGCACTTGTATATCCAAAAATGACAATGATTAAACTCAACATAGAATTTGTCAAAGGATATGTTTGAATGGTTTCGTGCTTCCTTGTCTTCATCCACCTTTGTAGAGACTTGGTGATGTAGAGATTTCTCAAGATATGAGTAGGTTTCAACCTCATGGAATTTGATTCAACCAAGTACCTACATGGGTTAGATAACATGCAAGATACAAATATATCCAAGACATAATATTTTCATCATAAGAGAAATATCAAGGATTAGTCATAAGCTCATGTCTTGCATGTATCCAATGGATTTTCTACTCCAAGTTTGAAGCATCAATGATGTTCAATTCTCCTCTTAACCTGCAAAACACTTTCTCATCAAGAGGTTTAGTGAATATATCCGCTAATTGCTTTTCGGATGCGAACATGCTTAAGATCAATGTCACCCTTAGCAACATGATCTCGAATGAAATGATGACGAACTTCAATATGCTTAGTTCAAGAATGTTGCACAGGATTATGACCAATTTTGATAGCACTTTTATTATCACAAAGCAATGGAACATGTCTCACATATATCCCATAATCTTTAAGAGTTTGGGTCATCCAAAGTAATTGAGCACAACATGAACCAGCGGCAATATATTCATTTCAAGCGGTGGATAAGGATATCGAGTTTTGTTTCTTGGAGGACCAAGACACAAGAGATCTACCAATAAATTGAAAAGTACCAAGTGGACTTTCTATCAACCTTGTCTCCGGCATAGTCCGAGTCGGAATAGCCAACAAGATCGAAAGAGGCCCTCTTAGGATACCAAATGCCAAAATTTGGTGTATGGATTAAGTATCTCACTATCCTTTTCACGGCCTTAAGATGACATTCTTTAGGGGCAGCTTGATATCGTGCACACATGCACACACTTAGCATAATATCGGGACGTGAAGCACATAGATATAACAATGAACCAATCATAGAGCGATAAACCTTTTGATCAACCGATTCACCATCTTTGGTTAAGTCAAGATGTCCACTAGTAGGCATGGGTGTAGTCATACCTTTGCATTCTTGCATATTGAACTTCTTGAATAAGTCCTTAGTGTACTTCGTTTGAGAGACAAAAGTACCTTCCTTAGTTTGCTTGATTTGCAAACCAAGAAAGAATTTGAGTTCACTCATCATAGACATCTCAAACTTCTCCGACATTAGCTTCCCAAACTTTTCACTAAAATGAGGGTTAGTTGAACCAAATATAATATCATCAACATAAATTTGGCACACAAAGAGTTCACCATTAACCCTTTTAGTAAAAAGATTAGAATCAATTTTCTCAATTTCAAAGCCTTTTTCAAGAAGAAACTTGGTCAAGCATTTATACCATGCTCTAGGAGCTTGTTTAAGTCCATAAAGAGCTTTGTGAAGTTTGTAAGCATGATTGGGTTTCTTAGGATTGACAAAGCCGGGAGGTTGTTTAACATAAACTTCCTCCTCTATTTCACCATTTAGAAAAGCACTTTTAATGTCCATTTGGTACAAGGTGATATCATGGTGATTAGCATAGGCAAGTAATATGCGAATGGACTCAAGTCTAGCAACGGGGGCGTAAGTCTCACCATAGTCCATACCTTCGACTTGTGTGTAGCCTTGGGCGATTTAGACGTGCTTTGTTGCGAACTACTTATCCATCTTCATCTTGCTTGTTGCGAAACACCCATTTGGTACCGATGATGTTGTGGTTGTTGTCGGGCTTCTCAACCAATGTCCAAACTTGGTTCCTCTCAAAGTTGTGTAGCTCTTCATGCATAGCATTTATCCAATCCGGATCTTCCAATGCTTTTTTGACCTTCATAGGTTCAATGCTAGATATGAAAGAATAGCTTTCACAAAAGTTAGCTAAACGAGTTTTAGAGCGAGTGATTCGCCCGGTTTGAATATCATTGTAGATTTGCTCGACGGGATGGTCTTTAGCAATTCTTGCTCGAACTCGTGAAAGCTTTTGCTTGGGTCTTTGTTGAACATCTTCTTCATCTTGTTCTTCTTCTTGGCCTTATTCATTGTTGGCGTTGTCGTTCTCTTGTCGTGGTGGAGAAGGAGGTTGTTGACGTTCATCTTGATGCACTTCCTTGTTTTCTTCATCTTGGTGTGTCCCACTTGTGGATGCTTCCGTATCAACTCTTGGTTCACCTTGTCGTGAAGTAGAAGCTTCCACTTGACGGACGAGGTACTCTCCTTCACCTCCGCTCGACGGACCTTGCCAATAGACAAGTCTTGGATTGCTTAGAAGGATCTTTGTCTCCTACATCAATTGGCAATTGCTCTACTTGCGAGCCGTTAGATTCATCAAACTTCACATATACCGTCTCTTCAACCTTTCGGGTGAAATTGTTGTAGACACGGTAAGTGTGAGAGTTTGAGCCATAACCTAGTAGGAAACCTTCATGAGACTTAGGAGCAAATTTAGAACGACGATGCTTATCAAGAATGTAGCACTTTGAGCCGAATACTCGAAAGTATCCAACTTGGGGTTTGTTACAGGTGAGTAGCTCGTATGCCATCTTGCCGAGTAGCTTGTGAAGATACAAGCGATTTGTTGCATGACAAGCTGTCTCAACCGCTTCGCCTAAAAGTGCTTGACGTCTTGTACCCATCAAGCATCATTCTCGCCATTTCGATGAGCGTCCGGTTCTTCCTCTCAACAACTCCATTTTGTTTATGTGTGTACGTAGCCGAGAACTCGTGTGAAATCCCTTCTTCTTCAAGAAAGGTGTCCACATTTGCGTTCTTGAACTCCGTTCCATTGTCGCTGCGAACCTTCTTGATCTTCACTTCAAATTGGTTTTGAGCCTTCCTAGCGAAGTTTTTGAAGATCTTCTGGACCTGTGATTTATCATCGAGAAAGAACACCCACGTAAATCTGGAAAAATCATCAACTATAACTAGACCAAAAGAATTTCCACCAAGACTCTTGTAAGAGTTGGGACCAAAGAGATCCATGTGAAGTAGCTCGAGTGGCCTCTTCGTGGTCATGATGTTCTTCACGGTATGCCTTCCTCCAACCTGTTTACCTGCTTGACAAGCACTGCAAAGTCTATCCTTATCAAATATGACATCATTAACTCCAAGGATATGATTCCCTTTAATAAGCTTGTCAAGGTTTCGCATACCAACATGACCTAATCGTCTATGCCATAACCAGCCTTTTGAGGATTTAGCAATGAAGCAAGTTTTAGGTTGAGCCTTTTAGTGAAATCAACAATGTATAGATCACCTCACGCACACCAGTAAAGACCATTTTATGATTATCTCGACGAAACACTTGGCAGTCTACTTCAGTAAATAGAACATTGAAACCGAAATCAGCAAGTCTAGATACTGAAGTAAGTTGTAGCCAAGAGATTCAACGAGCATGACATTTTGTATGGAGCTATCATGTGAGATGGCCACCTTACCGAGGCCAACCACCTTACCCTTTGAGTTGTCACCAAAAGTGACAAACTTTTGAGGACCATCATTTTCAGCAAGCTCACGAAACATGTCTTTATCTCCGGTCATGTGATCGGTACATCCACTATCAAGAACCCATTCCTTTCCTCCTGACATATATCCTCAAGATTTGCCATAATACCAAAGTGTCTCATTGCATCATCAAGATCGAAGTCACTATCATCATCCTCATCATAGTATCCGTGTTCAACATCGTCATGTGGTGGATCAAATCCTAGAGAGGGTGATTCATTAGAATGAGTTTGACACATATCTTGCTTATGAATTCTTATAGCTTCGGAAATAATGTCACTAATAATACCAACATTTCCTTTGGCACGCATTAGGTTTGTAAGCTCAAATAGAGCGATCACCAAACATAGGATCACTAGTATTCATTTTGCTCAAAGTAATAGACTTATGAAGAATTTCATCAAGATTTTTCAAGGAATAATCAGGAAATTGTTCCTCAAGAAATTTCCATATGGTGTAGGTACACTCAAAAGTAGGCAAGATTCTAATCAAGTTTCTAGGCAAGCCTCTAGTGATAAGATTACCAGTTCTAATATTCCTAGTCATGTCAATAGCTTCATCAAGGGTAGGATGCATAGGATCAACACAAGGTGCACAAGGACTAGCAATGTACTTGTTAAAATGATATTGATTGAAAATAACAAGCATCTCATTTTTCCACTCACGAAAATACTCTCCATCAAGAATAGGCACTCTATGTCTAAGACTCCCAAAGTAGACTCATCCATCTTCCTCCAATGGTGATTAAACCAAGGCAATGGAGACCAATGCTCTGATACCACTTGTAGGACCTTGAGAAGAGGTGTATAGAGGGGGTGATTAGATACTAAGTACCAAAGTTGCAGATTTTAAGTTTGTTTAAGGTTTGGGTGGAGTTTAGGCACAAGTTTAACATTCACAACATGTAGCAAGCAAGCATGCAAAGAGTATATGAGCAGCGGAAAATAAAGCATGCAACTTGCAAGAATGTAAAGGGAAGGGATTGGAGGATTCAAACGCAATTGGAGACACGGATGTTTTTGGCGTGGTTCCGATAGGTGGTGCTATCGTACTTCCACGTTGGTGGAGACTTCAACCCACGTAGGGTAACGGTTGCGCGAGTCCATGGAGGGCTCCACCCACGAAGGGTCCACGAAGAAGCAACCTTGTCTATCCCACCATGGCCGTCGCCCACGAAGGACTTGCCTCACTAGCGGTAGATCTTCACGAAGTAGGCGATCTCCTTGCCCTTACAAACTCCTTGGTTCAACTCCACAATCTTGTCGGAGGCTCCCAAGTGACACCTAGCCAATCTAGGAGACACCACTCTCCAAGAAGTAACAAATGGTGTGTTGATGATGAACTCCTTGCTCTTGTGCTTCAAATGATAGTCTCCCCAACACTCAACTCTCTCTGTCATAGGTTTTGGATCTGGTGGAAAGAGGGTTTGAGTGGAAAGCAACTTGGGAAAGGCTAGAGATCAAGATTCATATGGTAGGAATGGAATATCTTGGCCTCAACACATGAGTAGGTAGTTCTCTCTCAGAAATGGCAAGTTGGAAGTGTAGGTTTAGTCTGATGGCTCTCTCCACGAATGAAGAGGAGGTGGAGGGGTATATAGCCTCCACACAAAATCTAACCATTACACACAATCTACCAAACTCGGTGGGACCGTGTCGTTAAACTCGGTCGGACCGATTTAGTAAACAATGTGACCGTTAGGGATTTCGGTGGGACCGGAATACAACTCGGTGGGACCGATTCGGTTAGGGTTAGGGCATAAAGTAATCTCGGTAAGACCGATTACACAAACTCGGTGGGACCGATTTTGGTAATAAGCTTTCCAGAGTTGGTCGTGCAAACTTCGGTTTGATCGATTATCAAACTCGGTGGGACCGATTTTGATAATAAGTTAACCAGAGAGTTTGCATTGTAATCTCGGTAGTACCGATTGCTCAAAATCGGTGAGACCGATTTTGATAATGGACATACGGAGAGATTACAATCCCATCTCGGTGAGACCGAGATCCCTATCGGTGAGACCGATTTGCCTAGGGTTTGTGGCAGTGTCTAAGACATCCAAACTTCGGTGGCGCTGGATAGAAAGAATCAAGGGACCGAGTTTGACTTTAGGTTTAGGACATATGTGTGGAAGTGGGAAAGTAGTTGAGGGTATTTGGAGCATATCACTAAGCACATGAAGCAAGAGGCTCATTAAGCAACACCTCATCCCTCCTTGATAGTATTGGCTTTTCCTATAGACTCAATGTGATCTTGGATCACTAAAATGTAAAATGAAGAGTCTTGAGCTTGAAGCTTTAGCCAATCCTTTGTCCTTAGCATCTTGAAGGAGTTCCCACATCCTTTAGTCCATGCCACTCCATTGTTGAACTTATCTGAAACATACTAGATAAATGTGTTAGTCCAACAAGAGATATGTTGTCATTAATTACCAAAACCACCTAGGGAGCACTTGTGCTTTCAATCTCCCCCTTTGGTAATTGATGGCAACATACATCAAAGCTTTAGATAAAGATATAAAGAATAGCAAGTAAAGCTTTGGAAAGACATGTAACAAGCATAGGCTCCCCTACATGTATGCAATCATGTGAATATGAAATATAGAAGCATGTGATAGCATAACCATGATAGAGCAGGCAATGTGTTACATGTATCTTGGCTATATGCATCGAGCAAAAAGTATTAAAGAGAATACCTTCATGCCTATGAGTCCTTCTTGCAAACAGTATGTACATCGGCAAGAATTCCTCATACACATGATTGTGATGCATATACTTACCTTGTGGTCTTGAGTTGGCTTAGGATGGAATGAACCTGCGTAAACAAGGTTAGATAACAAGATACATCTACTATCCAGAGCAAACATAAGAAACCTCAAGAATACCAAGACTGGGATGACATGTAGAGAGTGAGTACAGAGTACCACATTGGATTAGACATGTCCCCAAGAGTAAAGATATGCAATGAATTTAAATGATCTCTTTCCCTTAGATGTCTTGCTCCCCCTGAATCTAACATGGGATACTGGGAGAAGATAGGGAACAGAAAATCAGAGCTGAAGGAAAACAGAGCTGAAAGATATGAATGATGATCGAGCTAAAGTTCAGAGCTAAAACAGAGCAAATGTATGCTAATGCAAAATTTAGCACAACAGATCATATGAACATGTCTCTCCCCTCAAGAAGACATGTGGACATCTCTCCTCTTGAACACAAAGCATCTGGGATCCTTGAGAAATACTTTCTACTAGTATTCTCTCCCCTGGAGATCTCTCTCTCCCCCTGAAGGATCTCTCTCTCTAAATGATAAGCTTTGATGTGATCTCTCTCTCCCCCTTTAACATCAATTTCCAAGAAGGGCTTGATAAAGATGTAATCTCTCTCTCCCTCTGGAATTTGTCGTGAATGGGTTCGATCCTTGAGTCACAACATAAAGCAATGATAAAAATGTGATGCTTGTAGAGGACAAGATTCATTGAGTGGAGTTGGATCAGAAGAAACACAGAATATGTGGCAAAGAGTTTTTCCTGTGGTGAAATCGGTGGCACCGAGTGGTATGCTTCGGTCGTATCGAAAATATTCGGTTGGACCGAAAACAACAAATCGGTTGAACCGAGTTTATCACAGAGAAAACACTTGTCACCTCAGCTCACTAGACTAGTAAGATCTCACAAAGATTTGCAAGGAATTAATTGAAAGATGTGCAAGGAATTAGATGCAGAAAATGCAGAGAAAACAGAAAGAAATCTAGATGAAGTTTTTTTTAAAGGGGAAACACAAATGCATGAGACAAATGCAAAAACTCATAAAAGAACACAGGAGAACTTCATCTAGAGATGGTCGGCGACAAAGTCACCTATGTTAGAGTATATTGACTTAGGAGTCAAGTGAGATCACTTGATCATAGGCCATACTCATTGTTTAAGCTCAAAATGGGGTTGCCATTTTTCGTTTAAGCATCTTGATGTATTCACATCTTGTCGAGTTGCTTTAACTCATGTCTCGAAGTAAAGCTTCTCTAAGATGGAATAACATACCTTGGTTGGTGGTGTTGTCCATGTAGCTGAACTTGCGTGGGTTGCTCAAGGTTGATGTAGCTCATCAAGAATTTGGAGCACCACTTGGAATTTGAGTCCATCTACCTACATGGGTTAGTTTTTGCAAGGAAGAGCACTTGTATATCCAAAAATGACAATGATTAAACTCAACATAGAATTTGTCAAAGGATATGTTTGAATGGTTTCGTGCTTCCTTGTCTTCATCCACCTTTGTAGAGACTTGGTGATGTAGAGATTTCTCAAGATATGAGTAGGTTTCAACCTCATGGAATTTGATTCAACCAAGTACCTACATGGGTTAGATAACATGCAAGATACAAATATATCCAAGACATAATATTTTCATCATAAGAGAAATATCAAGGATTAGTCATAAGCTCATGTCTTGCATGTATCCAATGGATTTTCTACTCCAAGTTTGAAGCATCAATGATGTTCAATTCTCCTCTTAACCTGCAAAACACTTTCTCATCAAGAGGTTTAGTGAATATATCCGCTAATTGCTTTTCGGTGCGAACATGCTTAAGATCAATGTCACCCTTAGCAACATGATCTCGAATGAAATGATGACGAACTTCAATATGCTTAGTTCAAGAATGTTGCACAGGATTATGACCAATTTTGATAGCACTTTTATTATCACAAAGCAATGGAACATGTCTCACATATATCCCATAATCTTTAAGAGTTTGGGTCATCCAAAGTAATTGAGCACAACATGAACCAATGACAATATATTCAGCTTTCGGTGGATAAGGATACCGAGTTTTGTTTCTTGGAGGACCAAGACACAAGAGATCTACCAATAAATTGAAAAGTACCCGAAGTGGACTTTCTATCAACCTTGTCTCCGGCATAGTCCGAGTCGGAATAGCCAACAAGATCGAAAGAGGCCCTCTTAGGATACCAAATGCCAAAATTTGGTGTATGGATTAAGTATCTCACTATCCTTTTCACGGCCTTAAGATGACATTCTTTAGGGGCAGCTTGATATCGTGCACACATGCACACACTTAGCATAATATCGGGACGTGAAGCACATAGATATAACAATGAACCAATCATAGAGCGATAAACCTTTTGATCAACCGATTCACCATCTTTGGTTAAGTCAAGATGTCCACTAGTAGGCATGGGTGTAGTCATACCTTTGCATTCTTGCATATTGAACTTCTTGAATAAGTCCTTAGTGTACTTCGTTTGAGAGACAAAAGTACCTTCCTTAGTTTGCTTGATTTGCAAACCAAGAAAGAATTTGAGTTCACTCATCATAGACATCTCAAACTTCTCCGACATTAGCTTCCCAAACTTTTCACTAAAATGAGGGTTAGTTGAACCAAATATAATATCATCAACATAAATTTGGCACACAAAGAGTTCACCATTAACCCTTTTAGTAAAAAGATTAGAATCAATTTTCTCAATTTCAAAGCCTTTTTCAAGAAGAAACTTGGTCAAGCATTTATACCATGCTCTAGGAGCTTGTTTAAGTCCATAAAGAGCTTTGTGAAGTTTGTAAGCATGATTGGGTTTCTTAGGATTGACAAAGCCGGAGGTTGTTTAACATAAACTTCCTCCTCTATTTCACCATTTAGAAAAGCACTTTTAATGTCCATTTGGTACAAGGTGATATCATGGTGATTAGCATAGGCAAGTAATATGCGAATGGACTCAAGTCTAGCAACGGGGGCGTAAGTCTCACCATAGTCCATACCTTCGACTTGTGTGTAGCCTTGGGCATTTAGACGTGCTTTGTTGCGAACTACTTATCCATCTTCATCTTGCTTGTTGTAAACACCCATTTGGTACCGATGAGGTGGTGGTTGTTGTCGGGCTTCTCAACCAATGTCCAAACTTGGTTCCTCTCAAAGTTGTGTAGCTCTTCATGCATAGCATTTATCCAATCCGGATCTTCCAATGCTTTTTTGACCTTCATAGGTTCAATGCTAGATATGAAAGAATAGCTTTCACAAAAGTTAGCTAAACGAGTTTTAGAGCGAGTGATTCGCCCGGTTTGAATATCATTGTAGATTTGCTCGACGGGATGGTCTTTAGCAATTCTTGCTCGAACTCGTGAAAGCTTTTGCTTGGGTCTTTGTTGAACATCTTCTTCATCTTGTTCTTCTTCTTGGCCTTATTCATTGTTGGCGTTGTCGTTCTCTTGTCGTGGTGGAGAAGGAGGTTGTTGACGTTCATCTTGATGCACTTCCTTGTTTTCTTCATCTTGGTGTGTCCCACTTGTGGATGCTTCCGTATCAACTCTTGGTTCACCTTGTCGTGAAGTAGAAGCTTCCACTTGGACGGACGAGGTACTCTCCTTCACCTCCGTTCGACGGACCTTGCCAATAGACAAGTCTTGGATTGCTTCCGAAGGATCTTTGTCTCCTACATCAATTGGCAATTGCTCTACTTGCGAGCCGTTAGATTCATCAAACTTCACATATACCGTCTCTTCAACCTTTCGGGTGAAATTGTTGTAGACACGGTAAGTGTGAGAGTTTGAGCCATAACCTAGTAGGAAACCTTCATGAGACTTAGGAGCAAATTTAGAACGACGATGCTTATCAAGAATGTAGCTCTTTGAGCGAATACTCAAAGTAT
This sequence comes from Aegilops bicornis, assembly GCA_021605145.1. Lineage (NCBI taxonomy): Eukaryota > Viridiplantae > Streptophyta > Magnoliopsida > Poales > Poaceae > Aegilops > Aegilops bicornis. The sequence goes on from CM038675.1 coordinate 576,455,017, forward strand.
CCAACTTGGGGTTTGTTACGGTGAGTAGCTCAGATGCCATCTTGCCGAGTAGCTTGTGAAGATACAAGCGATTTGTTGCATGACAAGCTGTCTCAACCGCTTCTGCCCAAAAGTGCTTCGGCGTCTTGTACCCATCAAGCATCATTCTCGCCATTTCGATGAGCGTCCGGTTCTTCCTCTCAACAACTCCATTTTGTTTATGTGTGTACGTAGCCGAGAACTCGTGTGAAATCCCTTCTTCTTCAAGAAAGGTGTCCACATTTATGCGTTCTTGAACTCCGTTCCATTGTCGCTCTGAACCTTCTTGATCTTCACTTGAAATTGGTTTTGAGCCTTCCTAGCGAAGTTTTTGAAGATCTTCTGGACCTGTGATTTATCATCGAGAAAGAACACCCACGTAAATCTGGAAAAATCATCAACTATAACTAGACCAAAAGAATTTCCACCAAGACTCTTGTAAGAGTTGGGACCAAAGAGATCCATGTGAAGTAGCTCGAGTGGCCTCTTCGTGGTCATGATGTTCTTCACGGTATGCCTTCCTCCAACCTGTTTACACGCTTGACAAGCACCGCAAAGTCTATCCTTATCAAATATGACATCATTAACTCCAAGGATATGATTCCCTTTAATAAGCTTGTCAAGGTTTTGCATACCAACATGACCTAATCGTCTATGCCATAACCAGCCTTTTGAGGATTTAGCAATGAAGCAAGTTTTAGGTTGAGCCTTTTAGTGAAATCAACAATGTATAGATCACCTCACGCACACCAAGAAGACCATTTTATGATTATCTCGACGAAACACTTGGCAGTCTACTTCAAGAAATAGAACATTGAAACCGAAATCAGCAAGTCTAGAATCTTTGAAGTAAGTTGTAGCCAAGAGATTCAACGAGCATGACATTTTGTATGGAGCTATCATGTGAGATGGCCACCTTACCGAGGCCAACCACCTTACCCTTTGAGTTGTCACCAAAAGTGACAAACTTTTGAGGACCATCATTTTCAGCAAGCTCACGAAACATGTCTTTATCTCCGGTCATGTGATCGGTACATCCACTATCAAGAACCCATTCCTTTCCTCCTGACATATATCCCTGAAGATTTGCCATAATACCAAAGTGTCTCATTGCATCATCAAGATCGAAGTCACTATCATCATCCTCATCATAGTATCCGTGTTCAACATCGTCATGTGGTGGATCAAATCCTAGAGAGGGTGATTCATTAGAATGAGTTTGACACATATCTTGCTTATGAATTCTTATAGCTTCGGAAATAATGTCACTAATAATACCAACATTTCCTTTGGCACGCATTAGGTTTGTAAGCTCAAATAGACGATCACCAAACATAGGATCACTAGTATTCATTTTGCTCAAAGTAATAGACTTATGAAGAATTTCATCAAGATTTTTCAAGGAATAATCAGGAAATTGTTCCTCAAGAAATTTCCATATGGTGTAGGTACACTCAAAAGTAGGCAAGATTCTAATCAAGTTTCTAGGCAAGCCTCTAGTGATAAGATTACCAGTTCTAATATTCCTAGTCATGTCAATAGCTTCATCAAGGGTAGGATGCATAGGATCAACACAAGGTGCACAAGGACTAGCAATGTACTTGTTAAAATGATATTGATTGAAAATAACAAGCATCTCATTTTTCCACTCACGAAAATACTCTCCATCAAGAATAGGCACTCTATGTCTAAGACTCCCCAAAGTAGACTCATCCATCTTCCTCCAATGGTGATTAAACCAAGGCAATGGAGACCAATGCTCTGATACCACTTGTAGGACCTTGAGAAGAGGTGTATAGAGGGGGGGGTGATTAGATACTAAGTACCAAAGTTGCAGATTTTAAGTTTGTTTAAGGTTTGGGTGGAGTTTAGGCACAAGTTTAACATTCACAACATGTAGCAAGCAAGCATGCAAAGAGTATATGAGCAGCGGAAAATAAAGCATGCAACTTGCAAGAATGTAAAGGGAAGGGATTGGAGGATTCAAACGCAATTGGAGACACGGATGTTTTTGGCGTGGTTCCGATAGGTGGTGCTATCGTACTTCCATGTTGGGGGAGACTTCAAACCACGTAGGGTAACGGTTGCGCGAGTCCATGGAGGGCTCCACCCACGAAGGGTCCACGATGAAGCAACCTTGTCTATCCCACCATGGCCGTCGCCCACGAAGGACTTGCCTCACTAGCGGTAGATCTTCACGAAGTAGGCGATCTCCTTGCCCTTACAAACTCCTTGGTTCAACTCCACAATCTTGTCGGAGGCTCCCAAGTGACACCTAGCCAATCTAGGAGACACCACTCTCCAAGAAGTAACAAATGGTGTGTTGATGATGAACTCCTTGCTCTTGTGCTTCAAATGATAGTCTCCCCAACACTCAACTCTCTCTCATAGGTTTTGGATCTGGTGGAAAGAGGGTTTGAGTGGAAAGCAACTTGGGAGAGGCTAGAGATCAAGATTCATATGGTAGGAATGGAATATCTTGGCCTCAACACATGAGTAGGAAGTTCTCTCTCAGAAATGGCAAGTTGGAAGTGTAGGTTCAGTCTGATGGCTCTCTCCACGAATGAAGAGGAGGTGGAGGGGTATATATAGCCTCCACACAAAATCTAACCGTTACACACAATCTACCAAACTCGGTGGGACCGAATCGTTAAACTCGGTTAGACCGATTTTGCAAATAATGTGACCGTTAGGGTTTTCGGTGGGACCGAAATGCAACTCGGTGGGACCGATTTGGTTAGGGTTAGGGCATAACGTAATCTCGGTAAGACCGATTACACAAACTCGGTGGGACCGATTTTGGTAATAAGCTTTCCAGAGAGTTGGTCAGGCAAACTCGGTTTGACCGATTATCAAACTCGGTTTGACCGATTATCAAACTCGGTGGGACCGATTTTGATAATAAGTTAACCAGAGAGTTTGCATTGTAATCTCGGTAGTACCGATTGCTCAAAATCGGTGAGACTGATTTTGATAATGGACATACAGAGAGATTACAATCCCATCTCGGTGAGACCGAGATCCCTATCGGTGAGACCGATTTGCCTAGGGTTTGTGGCGGTGGCTAAGACATCCAAACTTCGGTGGCGCCGAATAGAAAGAAAGAATCGGTGGGGCGAGTTTGACTTTAGGTTTAGGACATATGTGTGGAAGTGGGAAAGTAGTTGAGGGTATTTGGAGCATATCACTAAGCACATGAAGCAAGAGGCTCATTAAGCAACACCTCATCCCTCCTTGATAGTATTGGCTTTTCCTATAGACTCAATGTGATCTTGGATCACTAAAATGTAAAATGAAGAGTCTTGAGCTTGAAGCTTTAGCCAATCCTTTGTCCTTAGCATCTTGAAGGAGTTCCCACATCCTTTAGTCCATGCCACTCCATTGTTGAACTTATCTGATACATACTAGATAAAAGTGTTAGTCCAACAATAGATATGTTGTCATTAATTACCAAAACCACCTAGGGAGCACTTGTGCTTTCAGTTACTATGATATTCAACAAATTGAAGAATTTGTTGCTTTTAAGGGTGCTTATGAAATTGCTTCTTTGATTGAAACGTATGATGCTACTTTTCACAAATCTGAAAATTTTGCCATACTTAAATATTTCTATGATAATTATGCTTCTAATCCCTGTGTTGAACCATATATTGAGGACTACCCCGTTGTCGAAGAAGAGACTAATATTTTGCAGGAGTCTATGGAAGAAGAAATTGATGAAACTGTGAGCCCATTGGTTGAAAAAGATGATGAGGAGAGCGAAGAACAAAAGGAGGAAGAGCGGATTAGCTAACCGTGCCCACCTTCTAATGAGAGTAACTCTTCAACTCATACATTGTTTAAATTCCCTTCGTGCTTACCGAAGGATGATTGCTATGATATTGTTATGATCCCGTTGATTCTCTTGAAATATTCCTTTTTGATGATGCTTGCTATGCTTGTGGCCAAGATGCCAATATGAATTATGCTTATGGAGATGAACTTGCTATAGTTCCTTGTGTTAAGCATGAAATTGTTGCTATTGCACCCACGCATGATAGTCCTATTTACTTTTTGAATTCTCCCAATTATACTATATCGGAGAAGTTTGCACTTATTAAGGATTATATTGATGGGTTGCCTTTTACCGTTGCACATGATGATTTTGATAGATATAATATGCATGTGCTTGCTGCTCCTACTTGCAATTATTATGAGAGAGGATCTATATCTCCACCTCTCTATGTTTCCAACACGATAGAATTGCAAGAAACTGTTTATACTATGCATTGGCCTTTACTTTGTGTGCATGAATTGTTCTTTTATGACATGCCGATGCATAGAAGAGAGTTAGACTTCGTCATTACATGATATATGTTACTTTGTGCTCACTACTAAATTACAAATCATTGCTAATTAAAATTGGCTTTAATATACCTTGGGATCCGTGTGGATTCACTACTGAGCACTATATGCCTAGCTTAATGGCTTTAAAGAAAGCACTGCCAGAGAGACAACCCGGAAGTTTTAGAGAGTCATTTATTTCAGTTGTGTGCTTTTATAAAGTTTATAAATAAAAATAATGTGCCAAGGTTTTCCTTTAGGATGTTTACAATGCTTGTTGGTTTGTGTGGTGCAGGACAGAAACTTTGGCTGTAGTGCACGTATTTTAATTGTTTACTGGAACGTCAAATGGTTCTGATTCTTTTTGCACTGTATTTCTATACAAACTGTTTATTTTCCCTAATTTTGGAAGAATTTTTCAAGTAACATAAGTATGGTGAATGTTCAGATTGCTACAGACTGTTCTGTTTTAAACAGATTCTGTTTTTGATGCATAGTTTGCTTGTTTTGATGAAACTATCAATTTATATCTGTCGATTAAGCCATGAAAAAGTTATATTAAAGTAGACACAATGCAAAAACAAAATATGAATTGGTTTGCAACAGTACTTAGAGTAGTGATTTGCTTTATTATACTAACGAATCTTACTGAGTTTTCTGTTGAAGTTTTGTGTGTATGAAGTGTTCAATGATCGAGAAGGTCTCGATGTGAGAAGAAGGAAGAGAGGCAAAAGCTCAAGCTTGGGGATGCCCGAGGCAACCCGAGTAAATATTCAAGGAGACTCAAGCGTCTAAGCTTGGGGATGCCCCAGAAGGCATCCCCTCTTTCTTCAACAAATATTGGTATGTTTTCGGATTCGTTTCATACATGTGATATGTGCAAATCTTGGAGCGTGTTTTGCATTTAGTTTTCATTTTATTTTATGCACCATGCTGGTATGAGATAGTCCTTGGTTGATTTATAGAATGCTCATTGCACTTCACTTATATCTTTTGAGCATGGCTTTATAGAATGCTTCATGTGCTTCACTTATATCATTTGAAGCTTGGATTGCCTGTTTCTCTTTACATAGACAACCGTCATTTGTAGAATGCTCTTTTGCTTCACTTATATTTGTTAGAGCGTGGGCACATCTTTTGTAGAAAGAATTAAACTCTCATGCTTCACTTATATCTATTTAGAGAGATGACAGGAACTGGTCATTCACATGGTTAGTCATAAAATCCTACATAAAACTTGTAGATCACTGAATATGATATGTTTGATTCCTTGCTATAGTTTTGCGATATAAAGGTGGTGATATTAAAGTCGTGCTAGTTGAGTAATTGTGAAATTGAGAAATACTTGTGTTGAGGTTTGCAAGTCCGTAGCATGCACGTATGGTGAACCGTTATGTAACGAAGTTGGAGCATGAGGTGTTTATTGATTGTCTTCCTTATGAGTGGCGGTCGGGGAGAGCGATGGTCTTTTCCTACCAATCTATCCCCCTAGGAGCATGCGAGTAGTACTTTGTTTCGATGGCTAATAGATTTTTGCAATAAGTATGTGAGTTCTTTATGACTAATGTTGAGACCATGGATTATACGCACTCTCAACCTTCCATCATTGCTAGCCTCTTCGGTATCATGCATTGCCCTTTCTCACCTCGAGAGTTGGTGCAAACTTCGCCGGTGCATCCAAACCATGTGATACGACACGCTCAGTCACACATAAACCTCCTTATATCTTCCTCAAAACAGCCACCATACCTACCTATTATGGCATTTCCATAGCCATTCCGAGATATATGCCATGCAACTTCCATCATCATCATATACATGACTTGAGCATTTATTGTCATATTGCTTTGCATGATCGTAAGATAGCTAGCATGATGTTTTCATGGCTTGTCAGTTTTTTGATGTCATTGCTACGCTAGATCATTGCACATCCCGGTACACCGCCGGAGGCATTCATATAGAGTTGTATCTTTGTTCTAGATATCGAGTTATAATATTGATACGTCTCGAATGTATCTATAATTTTTGATTGCTCCATGCTACTTTATCTACAGTTTTGGACTATATTGGGCTTTATTTTCCACTTTTATATTATTTTTGGGACTAACCTATTAACCGGAGGCCCAACCCAGAATTGTTGTTTTTTGCCTTTTTCAGCGTTTCGAAGAAACAGAATATCAAACGGAGTCCAAACGGAATGAAACCTTCGGAAATGTGATTTTCTCACTGAACGTGATCCAGGAGACTTGGACCGTACTCCAAGAAGTAACAGAGGCGGTCACGAGGGTGGGGCGCCCCCTAGGGCGCGCCCCCCTGCCTCGTGGGCCCCCTGTTGCTCCACCGACGCATTCTTCCTCCTGTATATACCTACGCACTTCAAACGATCGTAACAGGAGCCAAAAACCTAATTCCACCGCCGCAACTTCCTGTATCCACGAGATCCCATCTTGGGGCCTGTTAAAGCTCACGGAGGGGGCATCCACCATGGAGGGCTTCTACATCAACACCATAGCCTCTCCGATGAAGTGTGAGTAGTTTACTTCAGACCTTCGGGTCCATAGCTAGTAGCTAGATGGCTTCTTCTCTCTTTTTGGATCTCAATACAATGTTCTCCCCCTCTCTCGTGGAGATCTATTCGATGTAATCTTATTTTTCGGTGTGTTTGTTGAGACCGATGAATTGTGGGTTTATGATCCAGCTTATCTATGAATAATATTTGAATCTTCTCTGAATTCTTTTATGTATGATTGAGTTATCTTTGCAAGTCTCTTCGAATCATCCGTTTGGTTTGGCCAACTAGATTGGTAGTTCTTGCAATGGGAGAAGTGCATGGCTTTGAGTTCAAACTTGCGGTGTCCTTACCCAGTGACAGAAATGGTTGCAAGGCACGTATTGTATTGATGCCATCGAGGATAACAAGATGGGGTATTTATCATATTGCATGAATTTGTTCCTCTACATCATGTCATCTTGCTTAAGGCGTTACTGCTTTTTAACTTAATACTCTAGATGCATCTTTGGATAGCGGTCGATGAGTGGAGTAATAGTAGTAGATGCAGAATTGTTTCGATCTACTTGTCTCGGACGTGATGCCTATATACATGATCATACCTAGATAACCTCATAACTATGCTCAATTCTGTCAATTGCTCAACAGTAATTTGTTCACCCACCGTAGAATAATTATGCTCTTGAGAGAAGCCACTAGTGAAACCTATGGCCCCCGGGTCTATCTCATCATATCAATCTCCATCACTTTTATACTTGCTTTGTTTTTACTTTGCTTTTACTTTTTGCTTTGCATCTTCATACCAAAAATACCAAAAATATTATCTCTATCAGATCTCACTTTCGTAAGTGACCGTGAAGGGATTGACAACCCCTAATCGCGTTGGTTGCGAGTAGCTATCGTTTTGTGCAGGTACGAGGGACTTGTGCGTGGCCTCTTAGTGGATTGATACCTTGGTTCTCAAAAACTGAGGGAAATACTTACGCTACTATGATGCATCATCCTCTCCTCTTCGGGGAAAACCAACGCAAGCTCAAGACGTAGCAAGAAGGATTTTTGGCGCCGTTGCCGGGAGTCTACGCAAAATTCAACATACCAAGTACCCATCACAATCCATATCTCTCGCATTACATTATTTGCCATTTGCCTCTCGTTTTCCTCTCCCCCACTTCACCCTTGACGTTTTATTCGCCCTCTCTTTTCGTTTGCCTTGATGTCTTACTTGGCCCGTTTGCTCGTTTGGTTGAAATAGTTGAGTATTTATACCTAAACAGAGAAACCAATATCTATGGTTCCTCATCCGCTTGCCAATCTTTTTAAGAGATCCAATTATGATGAACCAATTCCTAGTGATTTAGATGCACTAGATTATCTTTATAAGGTTTTGCCCGAAATCCGTAAAGTGACTCACGATAGATCTTTGAATAAAAAGCATGATTGCAATGATTTTATTATAAATTATTTTGATGTCAATTGTGCTAATAAGATGCAAAACCCTAAGCTTGGGGATGCTAGTTTTGCTATGTCTACTACTTGTTGCAATGATCATGATTGGGGTGATTCTTCTTATGATATTGAAAATTTAATTAAGCCCCATGATGAATATAAGATTGATAATAGTGTTTGCAATAATATTGAAAGTGGGTTTGGAAGAGTGTCAACTTTGGATCCCACATATTTGGATAACATTCAATCTTATGAAATTTTTGATAAAAGTGGGCTTGGAGAAATCATGACTTTAGTTAATGATAATCCCACTATTTTGGAAGAGTGTCAACTTCGCATGCATGTGGATCGTGTTGAGAATATGTTATGTGATAGCTATATTGTTGAATTTTCTTATGATCCTACATTTAATTATTTTGAGAGAGGAAAATATGGTTATAGAAATTTTCATGTTACTAAATTACTTCTCGTTATGTTGAGATTGCTATTGTTCCTTTCCGCTTCCTTGCATATGCTAGTTTTTGCTTGCTATGATAATTTGTTTGCCTATAATATGCCTATGCATAGGAAGTATGTTAGACTTAAGTGTGTTTGTCACATCGCTTTACGATGCTCTCTTTGTGCCTCAATTCTTGTCTTTCTTGTGAGCATCATTGAAATCTCAATGCCTAGCTAAAAAGGCTTTAAAGAAAAGCGCTTGTTGGGAGACAACCCAATATTTTTCCTTGCTGCTTAGTAATAAATAATCCATCTAGCCTCTGTTTAGATGTGGTTTTATCTTTTAATTAGTGTTTGTGCCAAGTTAAACCTATTAGATCTTCTTGGATGATAGTTATTTGATCTTGCTGTAATTTCCAGAAACTTTGCGCTCAGTGCCTGAATTGTTAAAAATCACCAGAACGTTATAAAATATTGATTCCAATTGCTTCTGATCAATAAACAAATTGTCCAGGCCATCTAATTTTCGTAGAAATTTTTGAGTTCCAGAAGTTTGCGTTAGTTACAGATTACTACAGACTGTTCTGTTTTTGACAGATTCTGTTTTGCGTGTGCTGTTTGCTTATTTTGATGAATCTATGGCTAGTAAAATAGTTTATGATCCATAGAGAAGTTGGAATACAGTAGGTTTAACACCAATATAAATAAAGAATGAGTTTATTACAGTACCTTAAAGTAGTCTTTTGTTTTCTTTCTCTAACGGAGCTCACGAGATTTCTATTGAGTTTTGTGTTGTGAAGTTTTCAAGTTTAGGGTGAATTCTTTTGATGGATTATGGAACAAGGAGTGGCAAGAGCCTAAGCTTGGGGATGCCCATGGCACCCCCAAGATAATCCAAGGACATCAAAAAGTCAAAGCTTGGGGATGCCCCAGAAGGCATCCCCTCTTTTGTCCACTTCCATCGGTAATTTACTTGGAGATATATTTTTATTCACCACATGATATGTGTTTTGCTTGGAGCGTCTTGTATTCTTTGTGTCTTTGCTTGTTAGTTTACCACAATCATCCTTGCTGTACACACCTTTCGAGAGAGCCATACATGAATTGGAATTTGATAGAATACTCTATGTGCTTCACTTATATCTTTTGAGCTTGATAGTTTTGCTCATAGTGCTTCACTTATATCTTTTGAGCGTGATAATTTTTTCTCTAGTGCTTCACTTAGATATTTTAGAGCACGGTGGTGGATTTGTTTTAAAGAAACTTGATCTCTCATGCTTCACTTAGATTATTTTGAGAGTCGTTAATAGCATGGTAATTTGCTTAATGTTAATATACTTGGTATTCAAGATATGTGAAACTTTATTTTGAGTGTGTTGAATACTAAGATAAGTTTGATGCTTGATAATTGTTTTGAGATATGAAGATGGTGATATTAGAGTCATGCTAGTTGAGTAGTTGTGATTTTAAAGAATACTTGCGTTGAAGTTTGTGATTCTCGTAAGTGACAGTGAAGGGATTGACAACCCCTAATCGCGTTGGTTGCGAGTAGCTATCGTTTTGTGCAGGTACGAAGGACTTGTGCGTGGCCTCCTACTGGATTGATACCTTGGTTCTCAAAAACTGAGGTAAATACTTACGCTACTGTGTTGCATCATCCTCTCCTCTTCGGGGAAAACCAACGCAAGCTCAAGACGTAGCAAATATTGAGTTGTAAGTAAATAAAAGTGTGTTGATCATCATTATTAGAGCATTGCCCCAGTGAGGAAAGGATGATGGAGACTATGATTCCCCCACAAGTCGGGATGAGACTCCGGTCGAAAAAAAAATAAAAAAAATAAAAAAAGAGAAAGGCCCAAAAAAAGGAGAAGGCCCAAAAAAGAGAAAAAAAAGAGAAAACAAAAAAAATGACAGAAAAAGATAGAAGGGGCAATGTTACTATCCTTTTACCACACTTATGCTTCAAAGTAGCACCATGTTATTCATATAGAGAGTCTCTTGAGTTATCACTTTCATATACTAGTGGGAATTTTCATTATAGAACTTGGCTTGTATATTCCAACGATGGGCTTCCTCAAATCCCCTAGGTCTTCATTAGCAAGCAAGTTGGATGCACACCCACTTAGTTTCAGTTTGAGCTTTCATATACTTATAGCTCTAGTGCATCCGTTGCATGGCAATCCCTACTCCTCACATTGACATCAATTGATGGGCATCTCCATAGCCCTTTGATTAGCCGCGTCGATGTGAGACTTTCTCTTTTTTTGTCTTCTCCACATAACCCCCATCATCATATTCTATTCCACCTATAGTGATATGTCCATGGCTCACACTCATGTATTGCGTGAAATTTGAAAAGGTTTGAGAAACGTCAAAAGTATGAAACAATTGCTTGGCTTGTCATCGGGGTTGTGCATGATGTGAATATTTTGTGTGGTGAAGATGGAGCATAGCCAGACTATATGATTTTGTAGGGATGAGCTTTCTTTGGCTATGTTATTTCAATAAGACATAATTGCTTGGTTGGTATGCTTGAAGTATTATTGTCTTAATGTCAAATGATAGACTATTGCTTTGAATCACTTGTGTCTTAATATTCATGCCATGATTAGATACATGATCAAGATTATGCTAGGTAACATTCCACATCAAAAATTATCTTTTTTATCATTTACCTACTCGAGGACGAGCAGGAATTAAGCACAGGGATCTTGATACGTCTCCATCGTATCTATAATTTTTGATTGTTCCATGCCAATATTCTACAACTTTCATATACTTTTTAGCAAATTTTTATACTATTTTTGGGACTAACATCTTGATCCAGTGCCCAGTGCCAGTTCCTGTCTGTTGCATGTTTTTGGTTTCGCAGAATATTCATATCAAACGAAGTCCAAACGGGATAAAAACGGATGGAGCTTATTTTTGGAATATTTGGAAAATCTGGGAGAAAGATCAACACAAAACAGTGTCCGAGGTAGCCACGAGGTAGGGGCCCACGCCCTCCCAGGAGGGCGCGCCCCCACCCTCGTGGGCCACCCGTAAGGCGGTTGATGCCCTTCTTCGGCCGCAAGAAAGCTAATTTTTGGTAAAAAATCACGGCGAAGGTTTCAGTCTAATCGGAGTTACGGATCTCCATATATATACGAAACGGTGAAAGGGCACCATAACAGAACGCAGAAACAAAGAGAGACAGAGAAATAGATCCAATCTCGGAGGGGCTCTCGCCCCTCCCACGCCATGGAGGCCAAGGACCAGAGGGGAAACCCTTCTCCCATCTAGGGAGGAGGTCAAGGAAGAAGAAGACGAAGTTCCCCCCTCTCCCCTTCTCTTACGGTGGCACCGGAACGTCGCCGTGGCCATCATCATCATCACCGCGATCTTCACCAACACCTCCGCCATCTCCACAAACATCTCCATCACCTTCCCCCCTCTATCTACAGCGGTCCACTCTCCCGCAACCCGTTGTACCCTCTACTTGAACATGGTGCTTTATGCTTCATATTATTATCCAATGATGTGTTGCCATCCTATGATGTCTGAGTAGATTTTCGTTGTCCTATTGGTCATTGATGAATTGCTATGATTGATTTAATTTACTTGTGGTTATGTTGCTGTCCTTTGGTGCCCATCATATGAGCGCGCGTGTGGATCACACCTTAGGGTTAGTTGTATGTTGATAGGACTATGTATTGGAGGGCAAGAGTGACAGAAGCTTCAACCTAGCATAGAAATTGATGCATACGGGATTGAAGGGGGACCAATATATCTTAATGCTATGGTTGGGTTTTACCTTAATGAACATTAGTAGTTGCGGATGCTTGCTAATATTTCCAATTATAAGTGCATAGAATTCCAAGTCAGGGATGACATGCTAGAAGTGGCCTCTCCCACATAAAACTTGCTATCGATCTAGTAAAGTAGTCAATTGCTTAAGGGACAATTTCACAACTCCTACCACCACTTCTCCACACTCGCTATATTTACTTTAGTCAGGTCTTTACCTTAACAGCCCCTAGCTTTTACTTTCGTGCTCTTTACTTTCTTGCAAGCCTATCCAAAAACACCTACAAAGTACTTCTAGTTTTATACTTGTTCTAGGTAAAGTAAACGTCAAGCGTGCGTAGAGTTGTATCGGTGGTCGATAGAACTTGAGGGAATATTTGTTCTACCTTTAGCTCCTCGTTGGGTTCGACACTCTTACTTATCAAAAACTGTTGCGATCCCCTATACTTGTGGGTTATCATATGCATCTGAGGAGGCGGAGGTGGAGTCTGAAGAGGAACCTGATTCAGGCGTGGCAAGCCTGACTCTAGCTTCAGCATATCTCGCCAAGTCCATCTTCAACACTGAAGACAATGGCCTCGTCACGAACGCTGATGCTAATGATGAGGATGACTCTGCTCCCACCTACTGCTTCATGGCACGTGGTGCCAAGGTAAACTCACGTGATGCTTACTTTCAAACATCAAGTGAAGATGACTCTGAATGTGAATCTAAACCTAGCTACAAAACAATTGCTAAAATTGCAACTGAACAACAGAATGCTATGGAACATATTAAAAAATTGCTAGACAAAAGCGATGACCCATTGGACGCGGAAATGACCCAAACTCGGCCCTTAATTGAAGACATTAAAAATCTTCATGTTAAGTACGAGGAACTCGAAATCGTCATGAAACGCTCTCAACTACTCATGAAAAGCTCTCCTATGATTATCTTCAAAGGAAGCAAGAGCTTGAGAACTTGAGATCGGCTCATGAAGATCTTCAAAAGGAGAATGAGTCACTCCGTGCTCAACAGATCAGCTCCGCTCGGGAAGGATTTGAACCACCATGTCTAAAATGTCTTGAGCGTTATAACGCTGTCTCTGTTGCTGAATGTTCTACTGCTGCTATTGTTGCAATATCTTCAACTGCTGATGTGGTAACTAACCCCTCTACTAGTATACCACTACTATTGCTGATGAGAATGCCAGGTTGAAGACATTGCTTGAGACAAGAATGTACAAAAGTCTCAAAGGGCATCAGACACTCTGCGATGTCCTCAAAAAGCAGATTCTGAACCGAAACCCTAGGAAAGAGGGTGTTGGGTTCGAGAGGAAAATGAATGTTGATGGTTCTTACTGGAAGCCTGAGCAGTACCCCAAAACCACATGGGTTGCTGCAAAGGGACCTTCAGTGGATCCGTCTACCTTATCCGGATTCACTTGTGCTAACCCGATTATCATTGATGAATCCTTTGATGCAAATTATAAACTGTTTAAGAATCAGAATGGTGAAGTATTTGCCAAGTATATTGGTACTAACTGTAGGAATGGGCGACCTATGAAGAAAATTTGGGTGCCCAAAAGCTGTCTTGAGAATCTTCCTGTGAATGTCATCATGACACCACCTGGGAAGAAGACAAACCCCAGACCAAAGGCTTCATATGGTCCAAAGGCTTCATACAGACAGAGGACTCACTAGAGTCATCCTAACACCAATGTTTTGCAGGGAAATCATACTCATACTTGTGAATATGAGCATGTTTCTTCAAACCGCTATGTTCATAAGACCAAGAACTATTCTACTTATTCTTGTGAGTATTATTCACCTCCTGCAAGGCTATTTGCTAGGGCTCCAAAGTCAAGTTCTCGATGCTGCACTTAGACTCATTGCTTTGAAGCCACCCACGAAAATGTGGGTGGTTAAGAAAACTTAACTCTCTTTTGCGGGAAGGGTCTCTAGCCGTAAATCAAAGGCGTCGATGCTTATCTTTGGGGACCTAAAACATCTTGTGGGGCGCAAGATAAAATGCCCAAATGTTCTTACTATGTATTTTGTTCCTGGATTCCTTGAAAGTCATCCTATCTGCTCTAACCAGGATCTGAACTTTGATAATATGCTTGTTCGTCAACTGTTTATGCTTCATATTTCCCTTGGTGAAGCCTATCCCCCTAACTGCACTGTAGGGTACGATACCAAAGGCTTCTGAGTGGATTATGGACAGTGGATGCACTAACCACGTGACTGGTGATCGAAGTCTTCTCATGGACTCAACCTTACGTCCATCGACAAGAGTCACATCACATTTCTTGACCTTTGGTAAAAGCAAGGTATTGGGTCTAGGTAGAGTTGCAATCTCAAAGGATCAGCACATGGATAAAGTGATGCTTGTTGAATCCCTTGGTTTCAACTTAATGTATGTCTCAATGCTTTGTGACTTCAACATGATTGTGATATTTGGAAAATATCGTTGCCTTGTGCTTATGGAATCTGACAAATCTCTAGTCTTTGAAGGATATCAAAAAGACGATTTGTATATGGTAGATTTCTCAGCAGGACCGCAGTTGTCCGTATGTCTTCTAGCAAAAGCTTCAGAGTGCTGGCTCTGGCATCGGAGGCTAGGGCATGTTGGCATGAGGAACTTGTACACACTCGCGAAGAAGAAACATGTTGTAGGCATCGAGGGCGTCAAGTTCAAGAAGGATCATCTGTGTGGTGTCTGCGAAGCTGGAAAGATGACAAGGGCCAAGCATCCCTCGAAGACAATCATGACGACATCTCGTCCCTTCGAGCTGCTTCACATGGACTTATTTGGTCCTACTCACTACTCTACTCTTACTACCACTGCTTGCCACTATGGCTTCGTCATTGTTGATGATTATTCAAGATATACCTGGGTGCATATAATCCTCTACAAGAATGAAGTGCAGGATGTCTTCAGACGATTCGCCAACCGTGCCATGACGAACTATGGCATCAAGATCAAGCACATCAGAAGTGACAACGGCACAGAGTTCAAGAACACCGGCCTCGGAACTTATCTTGATACATTGGGCATCACTCATGAGTTATCAGCTCCATACACACCTCAGCAGAATGGCATCGTGGAGCACAAGAACAGAGCCCTCATTGAGATGGCTCGAACGATGCTTGATGAGTACAAGACTCCAAGGAAGTTCTGGCCTGATGCCATTGATACTGCATGCCACATCATCAACCGTGTTTATCTTCACAAGCTTCTAAAGAAGACATCCTATGAGCTCCTAACTGGTAAGAAGTGAAATGTCAGTTACTTCAGAGTATTTGGTGCTAGGTGCTGGATCAAGGATCCACATCACACTTCAAAATTTGCACCGAAAGCACATGAAGGTTTTATGGTTGGCTACGAAAAGGATTCGCACTCCTACAGAGTCTTCAACCTCTTTCACTATAAAGTGGTTGAAACTATGGATGTCTTGATTCGATGAGACTAACGGCTCACAAAGAGAGCACCTGCCAAATGTGCTAGATGAAGTCTCACCTAGTGAATCGATCAAGCTTACGGGTACTGGAGAAATCATACCTTCAGAGGCACAGGCTGAAGAAGAAATCATCATTTCTGCACCTAATCAACCTAAAGACATTGCTCAGCCTGACGCCAATGCTTAAGGAGAAGACAATGATCAGCAAGGGAAAAATCTTCGTCCAGTTCATCCTCGTGTTGCAAATGAAGTACAGATTGAGAAGATAATTGACAACATCAATGCATCTGGTCCACTCACTCGTTCAAGAGCAACACAGCTAGCAAATTTCTGTGGGCACTTTGCATTTCTCTCTATATCTAAACCCAAGAAAGTTGTTGAAGCCTTCATGGAACCTGAATGGATTCAAGCTATGCAAGAAGAGCTTCAACAGTTCGAGCTGAACAATGTGTGGGAATTGGTTAAGCGTCCTGATCCTCGCAAGCAAAATATCATAGGCACCAGCCAAGTTGTCAGAAACAAGGCTCGTCTCATTGCTCAAGGATACACTCAATTTGAAGGAATTGAATTCGATGAAACATTTGTTCCGGTGGCTAGGCTTGAAGCCATTCGCATAATGCTAGCCTACGCCAACCATCACAACATCCTCCTGTACCAAATGGATGTGAAGAGTGCTTTTCTCAATGGCAAGATTGAAGAAGAAGTATATGTTGCATAACCACCTAGCTTTGAAGACCCAAAACATCCTGACATGGTATACAAGCTCAATAAGGCACTGTATGGCCTCAAACAAGCCCCTCGAGCTTGGTATGGCACATCAAAGACTTCCTGAAGAGCAAAGGCTTCAACCTGGTTCCTTGGATCCCACTCTCTTCACGAAGACATACGATGGTGAACTGCTCATATGCCAGATCTATGTGGATGACATCATCTTCGACTGCACTGACAAGAGATACAGTGATGAGTTTGGGCACATGATGCAAGAGCAATATCAGATGTCCATGATGGGTAAGCTGAAATTCTTCCTTGGTCTTCAAATCCGTCAGCACAGCAACGACATCTTCATATCTCAAGAGAAATACCTCAAAGATTGCCTGAAGAAGTTTGGAATGCAAGACTGCAAAGGGTTCACGACGTCAATGCCAACCAAAGGTCAATTAGGTCCCGACGACAATGGTAAAGAGTTTGATCAAAAGGTATACCGCTTCATGATTGGTTCTTTACTCTATTTATGTGCATCTAGGCTAGATATAATGCTTAGCGTTTGCATGTGTGCCCGATTCCAAGCGGTACCAAAGGAATCACATCACTTAGCTGTGAAGCGAATTCTTCGATATTTGGCTTACACCCAAACACTAGGATTATGGTATCCAAAGGGCTCAAAGTTTGATCTAGTTGGATTCTCGGATCTTGATTATCTTTGGTGACAAGGTTGATCGCAAGTCCACATCAGGCACATGTCACTTTCTTGGACGATCTCTTGTCTGTTGGTCTTCAA
Source organism: Aegilops bicornis (assembly GCA_021605145.1). Taxonomy (NCBI): domain Eukaryota; kingdom Viridiplantae; phylum Streptophyta; class Magnoliopsida; order Poales; family Poaceae; genus Aegilops; species Aegilops bicornis. The sequence goes on from CM038675.1 coordinate 576,472,477, forward strand.
AGAAGCAGAACTGTGTATCTCTCTCCACTTCTGAATCTGAAATACATTGCCGCTGGATCTTGCTGCGCTCAGCTTCTATGGATGAAGCAAACTCTCAAGGACTATGGCATCCATCTGAAGCAAGTGCCACTTTACTGTGACAATGAAAGCGCCATCAAGATTGCCAACAACCCAGTCCAGCACTCGGAGACAAAGCACATTCAGATCCGTCATCACTTTCTCAGAGATCATGTCATGAAGGAAGATATTGATATCATTCACATCAACACTAAAGAGCAATTGGCAGATATCTTCACAAAGCCCTTGGATGAGAAAAGGTTTTGCAAGTTGCGATGTGAGCTAAATATCTTAGAATCCTCAAATGTCCTATGATTGGAAACACATCCTAACGCTTATGCATGTTGATGACTTAGATGTGCAACACACGAAGTAACATATATCTTCAATAAATGAAGACATACACTCTAAGTGTGAATACATTAACACGGAATTTGACTTCGGAGCGCCACAATAATTGTGCATCGTGTCTGGGTCTAATACTTCCTATACGGTGGGTAACGCCACCACCAAATTCTTGTTTGAAGTGTTTCAATTGGCGTCACAATTGCAAAGTCTTTGCATTTGGTTTGTCTTCAACATTGATTTGACTTCACGTTATCTTCACAATGTTGAGTTTGTCTTATGCTGATATATATTCGTGTTCTGTCCTCTACAGCATTCACTTATAGCTATGTCTTCATCCTTGAATTTTTGATCTAAGTGAATGTGATCGGACCCTAACCCCTTCTGTGCTTCTTCCTCAAATTCTACCTATCCAAATCATATGCATTCTATTGAAACCTGTCGATTGTCTTCTCTGAATCCTTGTCAGCAGAAGACAAAGCGATCAACGTTTAAATCTATTTTAATGCCATATCCTTATTGCCTGAATACCGGAGAAGCCGGAACGACCACCCGACAATCCAGGTGCGCGTGGGAACATGGAACAACTTCCAATAAGTTGCGTGCATGCCACGTGTCCTTCATATGTGGACCGCCAGGGGCACCTGCGTAATTACGTTGTGCTGTCCCTTTCCTTATAAATACACAACTCACCGCGGTCATTATCTCTTCTTCCACCTCGCCACCTCGCACAAACCCTAGCGCCTCCGCTAGCTCGCGTCGACGCCGGAGACGAAGCGCTTAGCTGCCGCGACTTCTTCGACGCCGTCCTCACGCCGGCCGCAGACCTCGTCCTCTCCGCCGCCACCGTAGGTGTCTTCCGCCGCCGAGTTAGGGCGCGGGAGATTGAACTGCTTGGTCTCTCTCTCTCTCCCTCTCTCTCTCTCTCTCTCTCTCTCTCTCTCTCTCTCTCTCTCTCTCTCGACCTCGTCTAGCAGTTCGTTAGCGGTAAATAAAACTTGCTTTTTACTGCCTTTTTGATCCGTCAAATCCATCCACTTCAACCAAAAGTGGTTTCTTAACTTCCAAATCTGGATCTGTCTCCTTCTACATCTCATATCATGCCAAGTATATTCACTTATGCTTCATAACTAGTTAGATTCCTCACTTGTACTTATTCATGGATTCGTACAAATCTGGAACCAACTCTCATCAGTAAGTGAATGTCTTCGCACTATGAGGTCAATGTCTTCAAACTGATTTATCTTCAAAATCTTCTGAGAATGTATATGACCTCTTCCCCTTCCCTCGCACCTCTAATGCTATCACAGGTACATGTCCGTGGGAGAATCCCTTGGTTCTCATAGTCTGCATTCATTTGCAGAGTTCTTACAGCGTCAGATCAACTCTCCTGAAGCCAGTTCCTGTCTGACCAGCAAAAGGAAGCCATTCACTGTCTTGAAGCCATTCAGTTTGAATATAATGGCAACAGAGAACACCGTGGGCATACAGCTAAGGATTTGCCTCTAGATCTATTTGAAATGTACAAGACAGATCCTGAAGAAAGCTATGGCTAGCGCAAGACTCGAATCCAATGGATTCGAAGATATTGGGCAGAGGAATGGTTCAAATACAGATTTGTGACCCCTGAATATGCAGAGAAGAATGCAATCAAGCGTCCATGGGGAGATATTCTGTATAGAAATCTGCAACCCAAGTCCAAGTCTGAAGCCATTGCTCAAGGCTTCTACCCATTCTTGGTCCGAGGACCGAAGCCAGAGAATGCCGACCCATCATCTATGTTATGGTGTCGTGAAGACAATCTTTTCAAGCGCAACTATCAGTTCGCAAAAGAGTCAGCTGTGAAAAACAAGAAGGATCTGGGCCTCAACTTCAACCCTGGTCCATCTGCTCCTAGGGCTAATGGCACACGCGATGTCAATCCCGATGTCATCGGCCCCTTCGACAACTTTGATGGCCCCCTCACTCACATCGCAGCTCAGAGGGCCACAGTGGATTAGTTGGCTGATGATGCTGACTCTGAAGAAGCGCCCGCACCACCAAAGCCGCAGAAGAAGAAGAAGAAGACAAAGGCTTCGAAGCCCTCTGTCACACAAAAAGCTTCGTTTGTGAAGCCATTGGTCACTGCACCTCTTGAATCCAGTGTGCATTCTGAAGACTTATCTCGTGTCTCTAAGAAGACTGAGAAGTCCAAGAAGAAGAAGAAGCCCATGAAGATTTCTGGGCATGAACTTACTCCAGCTGCCATACTGCGGAATGAACATGACACCATTGATCTGTCCAGCGATGAAGATCTTGGTGATGATGCCCTTGAGCTACTGATCAAGAGCAAGCAAGAGGCAGAGATATTCAACTATCTACCCCTCTTTGACGTGGATATTCTGAACAACTTTATCGATGAGTGGTTTGATGACTCGAGCCTCAGCATAGATGATCTTCAGCTGCCAGTGGACATCAGCGTCACCTTCCACGGAGCCATCGCTAATGAATTAGCTCTGGCTCAGAAGATTGCTGAGCTGAAGAACAAAATTGATTATGAGAAGGCTCACTTCAAGAAGAACATGGTCGAGCTCAGTATAGCAGATGTTCAAGTCTTCAAGAAGATGTTGCATAAACTCAAGGAACTGTTTCACAAGAAGCAGGAAGAAGCAAAAGGTTCAAGAGAGCGCATGATGTACTTTGCACAGAAATGTGTTCAAGCACACAATGAGGCTGAGAAGAGCTTGGCTCTTGGGCGTCCTGGCATCGACCCCAAGATGGCTGCCAAGCAAAAGAAGTCTGCTGTGGCCCAAGATGATGCACCGAGGCAGGAAGCACCTCGCATTGTCTTCCCTGCCAGCATGACAGGCTCGAAGCCTAAGGTCCCCTCAGCAGCTTTAGAACTAAATAAAACAAGGGCAGCTGAAGCCGAAGCCAAGAAGCGCAAGCACAAGAATGTTTCTGATGATGCACCATCAAAGAAGAAATTGAAGAAGTCTTCAAAGAAAGAGCGTGCTACAGCCTCTGAGCCCCTTGTTGTTGAGCCCATTTCTGTTGCCCGTCCAGCATCCACCAACCAAGAGCGTCAACTTGTGATCCACGAGCCAGCTTTCATAGAGGCTCTTGAAAATAAAGAAGTTCCAGCTGTTGACCCCATCGCAACTGAAGACATTGGCCATGAAGACAATGTAGAAGATGATGAAGTCCTTCCTCAACTCAAGCACCAATCGGTATCATCGCTTGTTCTTACGAACAGCGAACTCATCAGCATTGGTCATCCACTGACGCCAATTGCTCTGGATGATTCTTCGGCCGATCGCCCTCAACCAGAAACCCCCACTCACGATGAGACACCCAAAACTCCACCACCTCAAGTCACCACTCCAGTGCTTGAGGACGACAACTACATGGTGCAGACCACTCCCTCACCAAAGGCGTTGCCCGCATTCTGCAGGCTTCGCATAGGCCCTAGGCCACATGTCACCATGTCGAGCATTCCGGAAGGGGAAGCGCAACAAAGCTCAGTAGCACGTCAAGTGTTTCCTGAAGCCACCCCCTCTGCGAATGTCTCTGAGTCTGAAGCAAAAGTTGTTGAAGACATTTCGGCTGCATCAGCCGATGAAAATCAAGAAACAAGAGGAGATGATGAAATAGTTGCCACACCCCTTGTCACTGAAAAAGTCATCAAGGAGAATGTGACTATGCTCGACCCTCCTATCATTGAAGAAACGGAGGTTGAAAACACAAAGGCTGCCACAACAAACACGACTGAACCAAATGACGTTGTCATGGCTGAGGACAATGTGGAGCCTGAAGCTCATATTCAACCTGAAGCCACCGTGAATGCTGAAGCCACTGTTCCATCTCCAAGGCCTCACACCATCGAATAGGCCTTCGATCATGGGCAGCTGGTCACTGTGAAATGTCCTATCCTGGTTCCTCCCACTGCTCCCGAACCATAGTATGACTACCATGTGGAGCAGAGGCCTCAGGTTCAGAAGCCAAAGCCCAGGCTACCAAGGCTTCCAGGTGCTGAAACCTTCCCAGGATCGTTCAGCGTGAACAGCTTCAGGGCACATACTACTTTCTTTGGCAGTGCCAAGAATCCTTACTCGAAGCCAAAGATCACTTCCGATTAATTCTGGAGCTATCAGCAGCGCATCTACTACTCTTGCATCCTATACAATCAAGAGTGAATCTTTCAACACACGCGTCTTGATTGTGAAGCCATTGCTGGGCTGCCCTGTCTGGAAGAAGCTCTTGACTGCTTCAGGGAGGTTGGTTTTCTAAAGTTCGTCACTGATAAAGAGCACTGGAATGAAGAGCTCCTGCTGCAGTTTTATGCCACTCTTCACATTCGTGGCTACAACAGGGATCCAAAGATATGGATCCTTGAGTGGATGTCAGGCGATGTGCACCATGAAGCCAAAGCACATGACATTATTGAGCTTACTTCCCTGCCCACTCAAGGTGAATTGTATGAGCCTGGTTGTCAGTTTCACAATAATAAACTGCAGAGTATCTTTCAGAGGCATGAACCCAATATGATTCATATGCTCAGTATGATGAAGCCATTGCCTCAAGAGGCTGAATATCCCAAGGAATTCTTCGTCCAAGACCTTGAGTACTTGCCCCGCATAGTCTATCATATTCTGAGGCGTACTCTATGGCCCATCAAGGGACACTCAGTTGAAGCCAAACTTGAAGGAGCCATGAAGACTTTGGTATTCTATATAGTCAATGGCATCAGATTCAACACCCAGGATTTCTTCATGAGACAACTTGCTACATCTGGGATTGATCTGTTTGGCTTGAAGTTTTATGCTCCATGGGTGATGTGCTCTTTTTGCCTGAGGTTGATCTGTCCGTTGAAGCCATCTACCCCGAGCCTTCCAAGGAGCCGCTTTATCTTCATAATGCTGATCATCAAAGCTTCTCGCCACCAATGGAGGGTATTCTTGTTCCAAATTCTTCAACTCGATCCTATCCTCTGGCTGGCAATATGCGTGTGCCTCATCATGAAAACACCGAAGCCACTGAGAGTACAATTGCTCAAAGGCCTCGGAAGTGTTCTCGTGTACTCAATGACCGAGAGCTTCTTGTGGCCTTACATCAGAAACATGATAAGCATCATGACTGGCTCAAAAGTCAGATGCAGAGCATCTTGGTGGATGTCAATCGCAATCGAAACTTGGCCACCAAAAACTCGTTCGTTGCTCATGAAGCCTGTCGGCGGTCCTGGAAAAGCCTCACCCTACTATGTCCTGAAGCTGATCTTCGTGAAGATGGCTTCACTAAGGACTTCAAATTTGACTCCAGACCTCCCCAGAATGCAAGCTGGCATCGGACTCCTTCCATAGAAGATTCTGAGTATTCATCTTCGGCTGCGACTGTTGTTGCAAGAGTCGTCGATGGAGAAGATGATGCCACTTCACCAACCATGGCTTCACCGCCTCGACACTGCACCACCAAACTCCAACATCGACCCTGCACCTGCATCTACTCCTGACGGGAACGAGTAGATACTCTATGTCTTCAAACCTTTTTGGTCCTTACTGCTACCTCTTGAGCATGCGTTGATTTTCCCTTGAAGAGGAAAGCGTGATGCAGCAAAGTAGCGTAAGTATTTCCCTCAGTTTTTGAAAACCAAGGTATCAATCCAGTAGGAGGCCACATGCAAGTCCCTCGTACCTACACAAACAAATAAGAACCTTGCAACCAACGCGATAAAGGGGTTGTCAATCCCTTCACGACCACAGGCAAAAGTGAGATCTTATAGAGATGATAAGATAATATTTTTGGTTGATAAAGACTAAAAGTAAAGAAAGCAAAATAAACGGCACAAGAAATAGCTAGTAGACGGGAGATTAATATGATGGAAAATAGACCCGGGGGCCATAGGTTTCACTAGTGGCTTCTCTCAAGATAGCATAAGTATTATAGTGGGTGAACAAATTACTGTCGAGCAATTGATAGAAAAGTGCATAATTATGAGAATATCTAGGCATGATCATGTGTATATGCATCACGTCCGTGACAAGTAGACCAACTCCTGCCTGCATCTACTACTATTACTCCACACATCGACTGCTATCCAGCATGCATCTAGAGTATTAAGTTCATAAGAACAGAGTAACACATTAGGTAAGATGACATGATGTAGAGGGATAAACTCAAGCAATATGATATAAACCCCATCTTTTTATCCTCGATGGCAACAATACAATACGTGCCTTGCTGCCCCTGCTATCACTAGGAAAGGACACCGCAAGATTGAACCCAAAGCTAAGCACTTCTCCCGTTGCAAGAAAGATCAATCTAGTAGGCCAAACCAAACTGATAATTCAAAGAGACTTGCAAAGATAACCAATCATACGTAAAAGAATTCAGAGAAGATTCAAATATTGTTCATAGATAATCTTGACCATAAACCCACAATTCATCGGATCTCGACAAACACACCGCAAAAGGAGTTACATCGAATAGATCTCCAAGAAGATCGAGGAGAACTTTGTATTGAGATCCAAAGAGAGAGAAGAAGCGATCTAGCTAATAACTATGGACTCGAAGGTCTGTGGTAAACTACTCACACATCACCGGAGAGGCCATGGTGTTGATGTAGAAGCCCTCCATGATCGATTCCCCCTCTGGCGAAGCGTCGGAAAGGCCCCAAGATGGGATCTCACGGGTACAGAAGGTTGCAGCGGTGGAATTAGGTTTTCGTGGTGCTCTGGTTGGTTTCGGGGTACGTGGGTATATATAGGAGGAAGAAGTAGGTCGGTGGAGCCACGAGGGTGGAGGGCGCGCCCAGGGGGGTAGGCGCGCCCCCCTGCCTCGTGGCCTCCTCGTTCGTTTCTTGACGTGCACTCCAAGTCCTTTGGATCACGTTTGTTCCAAAAATCACGCTCCCGAAGGTTTCATTCCGTTTGGACTCCGTTTGATATTCCTTTTTTGCGAAACTTTGAAATAGGCAAAAAACAACAATTTGCACTGGGCCTTGGGTTAATAGGTTAGTCCCAAAAATAATATAAAAGTGTATAATAAAGCCCATTAAACATCCAAAACAAAATATATAATAGCATGGAACAATAAAAATTTATAGATACGTTGGAGACGTATCAAGCATCCCCAAGCTTAATTCCTACTCGTCCTCGAGTAGGTAAATGATAAAAATAGAATTTTTGATGTGGAATGCTTTCTAGCATATTATTCAATGTAATTTTCCTTATTGTGGCATGAATGTTCAGATCCGAAATATTCAAGATAAAAGTTTAATATTGACATAAAAATAATAATACTTCAAGCATACTAACCAAGCAATTATGTCTTCTCAAAATAACATACCCAAAGAAAGCGTATCCCTACAAAATCATATAGTTTGGCCATGCTTCATTTTCGTCACACAAAATGTTCTCATCATGCACAACCCCGATGACAAGCCAAGCAATTGTTTCACACTTAGCCTTTTCAGATTCTTTCAACTTTTACGCAATATATGAGCGCGAGCCATGGACATAGCACTATGGGTGGAATAGAATATAATGATTGAGGTTGTGTGAGGAGATAAAAAGGAGGAGAAAGTCTCACATTGACGCGGCTAACCAACGGGTTAGGGAGATGCCCATCAATTGATGTCAATGCAAGGAGTAGGGATTGCCATGCAACGGATGCACTAGAGCTATAGATGTATGAAAGCTCAACAAAAGAAACTAAGTTGGTGTGCATCCAACTTGCTTGCTCACGAAGACCTAGGGCATTTGAGGAAGCCCATTGTTGGAATATACAAGCCAAGTTCTATAATGAAAAATTCCCACTAGTATATGAAAGTGACAAAACAAGAGACTCTCTATCATGAAGATCATGGTGCTACTTTGAAGCACAAGTGTGGAAAAAGGATAGTAACATTGTCCCTTCTCTCTTTTTCTCTCATATTTTTTTATTTGGGCCTTCTCTTTTTTTTTGGCCTCTTTTTTTTCTTTCGTCCGGAGTCTCATCCCAACTTATGGGGGAATCATAGTCTCCATCATCCTTTCCTCACATGGGACAATGCTCTAATGATGATCATCAGACTTCTATTTATTTACAACTCATTGATTACAACTCGATACTTAGAACAAATATGACTTTATGTGAATGCCTCCGGCGGTGTACCGGGATATGCAATGAATCAAGAGTGACATGTATGAATAATATGCATGGTGGCTTTGCCACAAATACGATGTCAACTACATGATCATGCAAGGCAATATGACAATGATGAAGCGTGTCATAATAAGCGAGCGGTGGAAAGTTGCATGGCAATATATCTCGGAATGGCTATGGAAATGCCGTAATAGGTAGGTATGGTGGCTGTTTTGAGGAAGATATAAGGAGGTTTATGTGTGATAGAGCGTATCATATCACAGGGTTTGGATGCACCGGCAAATTTTCACCAACTCCCGAGGTGAGAAAGGGCAATGCACAGTACCGAAGAGGCTAGCAATGATGGAAGGGTGAGAGTGCGTATAATCCATGGACTCAACATTAGTCATAAGGAACTCCCATACTTATTGTATGCAATCTACAAGTCATCAAAACCAAGCACTACGTATATGATCCTAGGGGGATATATTGGTAGGAAAAGACCATCACTCGTCCCCGACCGCCACTCATAAGGAAAGCAATCAAAGAACACCTTATGCTCCAAATTTGTCACACAAAGTTTACCATACGTGTATGCTACGGGACTTGCAAACTTCAACACAAGTATTTCTCAATTTCATAATTACTCAACTAGCACACCTCTAATATTACCACCTTTATATCTCAAAACAACTATCAAGTATCAAACTTCTCTTAGTTCTTAATGCACTTTTAAAGTTTTTATCTTGGATGCCCATCATATTAGGACTAATTTTATAACCAAAGCAAATTACCATGCTGTTCTAAAGGACTCTCAAAATAATATAAGTGAAGCATGAGAGATCAATAATTTCTATAAAATATAACCACCACCGTGCTCTAAAAGATATAAGTGAAGCACTAGAGCAAAATTATCTAACTCAAAAGATATAAGTGAAGCACATAGAGTATTCTAATGAATTCCGATTCATGTGTGTATCTCTCAATAGGTGTGTACAACAAGGATGATTGTGGTGAACTAAAAAGAAAATACTCAAATCATTCAAGACGCTCCAAGCAAAACACATATCATGTGGTGAATAAAAATATAGCTCCAAGTAAAGTTACCGATGGACGAAGACAAAAGAGGGGATGCCTTCCGGGGCATACCCAAGCTTAGGCTTTTGGATGTCCTTGGATTTTACCTTGGGGTGCCTTGGGCATCCCCAAGCTTAGGCTCTTGCCACTCCTTGTTCCGTAATCCATCAAATCTTTACCCAAAACTTGAAAACTTCACAACGCAAAACTTAACAGAAAATCTCGTGAGCTCCATTAGCGAAAGAAAACAAAACACCACTTCAGGGTACTGTAATGAACTCATTATTTATTTATATTGGTGTTGAACTTACTGTATTCCAACTTCTCTATGGTTTATAAACTCCATTACTAGCCATAGGTTCATCAAAATAAGCAAACAACACACGAAAAACAGAACAGTCTGTAGTAATCTGCATCAAACGCAAACTTCTGGAACTCAAAAACTTCTAAAATAAATTTCTGGACGTGAGGAATTTATCTATTAATCATCTGCAAAAAGAATCAACTAAATATCACTCTCCAGTAAAAAGTTGTAGCTAATCTCGTGAGCGCTAAAGTTTTTGTTTTTTACAGCAAGATCAAAAAGACTTCACCCAAGTCTTCCCAAAGGTTCTACTTGGCACAAACACTAACTAAAACACAAAACCACATCTAAACAGAAGCTAGATGAATTATTTATTACTAAACAGAACCAAAAAGTAAGAAACTAAAAAAAAATTGGGTTGCCTCCCAACAAGCGCTATTGTTTAACGCCCCTAGCTAGGCATAAAGGCAAGGATAGATCTAGGTATTGCCATCTTGATGGTAAGGTAAATTACGAAAACTCATCTCATATTCCCTACGTTCAGCAGCAATTTTTCTTTGTGGCAAGCAAAAGTAATCAAAAGGGCTAAATTTAATGGGACAAAAGTCCCCAAGATCAAGCTCGAGAGGTATGGGTTCCTCCTTTGGCCCCTTGTATTGCACAATTAATTCATCATTATAAGCATTCTTTTGGCAATAAGTCATGAGCCTTTGCTCAAGAGAAAAACCTAACCCGTTGTTCTGAACAGCAAAGTCATCATTAAGTTCGGAAATTCGATCAACTAGAACATCGGTAGGAACCTTTTTTCTATGGTTTTCATTGTAAGCAACATGATCTAAGGATCGTAAGCGCATTAAGTCTTCTTGATTAAAAAGGATAGCCTCTATGGGAGGACGACCAACGTCCACCCTATAATGCGAAAAAAATTCATTGGACTCTTTCATTATAAATCTGAACTCATGAGCCAAAAAGATAGTAGCCGCTCGCTTAACAGAAGAATGCTCGATATTGGAAAATTCTAGAAGAATCCTTTGTATGCAAGGATGCAAGTGCATAAATTGTCTTTCAAGTTCAACTACGAGCAAGGATATAGCATCGGCAAGACTACTAGTTCTATGAAGAATAGACCCACCCATAGACGACAAGGTACCAGCACAAGTAAAGAAATCTTGAATAACTCCTTTCCCAATAATATTACCGCTACCAATCCGAAATGTTTTAGTGTGTAAAATAGTAGGATCTTCAAGAGGTTCATCAAAAACATCAAAGTTTTCCATATTACTATCCTTATCAATGATAACCTCCCCAGTTTCAGACATAATGGCAGCACAGAGAACAATCTCACAAGAAGCAAGCGAAAAAGAGGCGAACGGAAAAGAGAGGGCGAACAAAACGGCAAGGGTGAAGCGGGGGAGAGGAAAACGAGAGGCAAATGGAAAAAAATGTAATGCGAGGGATAAGAGTTTGTGATGGGTACTTGGTATGTCTTGACTTGTGTGTAGACTCCCCGGCAACGGCGCCAGAAATCCTTCTTGCTACCTCTTGAGCATGCGTTGGTTTTCCCTTGAAGAGGAAAGGGTGATGCAGCAAAGTAGCGTAAGTATTTCCCTCAGTTTTTGAGAACCAAGGTATCAATCCAATAGGAGGCCACACGCAAGTCCCTCGTACCTACACAAACAAATAAGAACCTTGCAACCAATGCGATAAAGGGGTTGTCAATCCCTTCACGGCCACTTGCAAAAGTGAGATCTGATAGAGATGATAAAATAATATTTTTGGTATTTTTATGATAAAGACTACAAGTAAAGAAAGCAAAATAAACGGCACAAGAAATAGCTAGTTGAAGGGAGATTAATATGATGGAAAATAGACCCGGGGGCCATAGGTTTCACTAGTGGCTTCTCTCAAGATATCATAAGTATTACGGTGGGTGAACAAATTACTGTCGAGCAATTGCTAGAAAAGTGCATAATTATGAGAATATCTAGGCATGATCATGTATATAGGCATCACGTCCGTGACAAGTAGACTGACTCCTGCCTGCATCTACTACTATTACTCCACACATCGATCGCTATCCAGCATGCATCTAGAGTATTAAGTTCATAAGAACAGAGTAACGCATTAGGTAAGATGACATGATGTAGAGGGATAAACTCAAGCAATATGATATAAACCCCATCTTTTTATCCTCGATGGCAACAATATAATACGTGTCTTGCTGCCCCTGTTGTCACTGGGAAAGGACACCGCAAGATTGAACCCAAAGCCATGCACTTCTCCCATTGCAAGAAAGATCAATCTAGTAGGCCAAACCAAACTGATAATTCGAAGAGACTTGCAAATATAACCAATCATACGTAAAAGAATTCAGAGAAGATTCAAATATTGTTCATAGATAATCTTGATCTTAAACCCACAATTCATCGGATCTCGACAAACACACCGCAAAAAGGGTTACATCGAATAGATCTCCAAGAAGATCGAGGAGAACTTTGTATTGAGATCCAAAGAGAGAGAAGAAGCCATCTAGCTAATAACTATGGACCCGAAGGTCTGTGGTAAACTACTCACACATCACCGGAGAGGCCATGGTGTTGATGTAGAAGCCCTCCGTGATTGATTCCCCCTCCGGCGGAGCGCCGGAAAAGGCCCCAACATGGGATCTCACGGGTACAGAAGGTTGCGGCGGTGGAATTAGGTTTTCGTGGTGCTATGGTTGGTTTCGGGGTACATGGGTATATATAGGAGGAAGAAGTAGGTCGGTGGAGCCACGAGGGGCCCACGAAGGTGGAGGGCGCGCCCAGGGGGGTAGGAGCGCCCCCCTGCCTTGTGGCCTCCTCATTCGTTTCTTGACGTCCACTCCAAGTCCTCCGGATCACGTTTTCTTCAAAAATCACGCTCCCGAAGGTTTCATTCCGTTTGGACTCCGTTTGATATTCCTTTTCTGAAAAACACTGAAATAGGCAAAAAAAACCAGCAATTTGCACTGGGCCTTGGGTTAACAGGTTAGTCCCAAAAATAATATAAAAGTGTATAATAAAGCCCATTAAACATCCAAAACAAAATATATAATAGGATGGAACAATAAAAAATTATAGATACGTTGGAGACGTATCACTTACTAACAAAAGGGGGAGAAGCATATGAGTTGATAATCTTCAAGCGGGTCCTTATGGGTGGTTGATATATTTTTCCAAGTGTTTACAACTCTCGCCTTTTGATACATTTGGTTCTTTGGGTTGTAACACTTAAACTTGATGGCCGTCTGCTACTTTGTGATGCGATGATAAATTCCGCATGAAGTCATTCTGCAGACGTCCATTTTTCATTATGCATGTCATTATCTTCATTATATCTTTATATGCATGATGAATTGTCTTCATAAGTTGAAGAGGATCTCCACAAAGTAAAACCTGCCATGTGCATTTGCATTCAAAATCAAACTACTTACATGCACATCTTCAGGGGGAGCCTTCTGCCACTTATGAAGACAATGCCTTAATCCTTAAACTTTCACATACTTTTATCCTGTTGAAAACTTCAACCGGTTTGTCATCGATCACCAAAAAGGGGGAGATTGTAAGTGCATCTAGTGCCACCCCTAGTTGGTTTTGGAGTATTGACGACAAATTTGGTTGAGGGACTAATGTGTTTGTGAGAATTGCAGGATAACACAGGTAGTAGTCCCATATTGATTCAATTTACCTACCAGAGATAACCCCTAAAAATGTATGAAGACATTGAATACAATGGTGGTCTGTGAAGAGATTTACATTGAAGACTATGACATGAGAAGACATTCACATGAAGACTATGGAGTGCGAAGACATGTTGTTTCATAATTTTTGTTTCTTCTTTGTCGAGTCATAGGAACCACCGTACTGTTAAGTGGGGTCCAAGTGAACAAAGTCAGAGTGACTGATGTGATGCTCAACCAAATCCTATGTCTTCGAGCGAAGACAATGAGAGCAAACCTTATCCAGAGCTGGATGAGTTAGCTTTACTTGTAGCCCAAGTCAAGCTGCCGCGTGTGTTTGAAATCTGACCGTTGGACACGTGTCAGTTCCTTAGTGATCCAGGGTCATTTCGGATAAATTAGGTCGGGTTGCCTCCTGGCTTTAAATAGCCCACCCCCTACACCATAAATTGGTGGCTGCTCAGAGTTAGTGCACGACATTTGTCGTTTGAGAGCAACCCACCTCCGAAGCATTTGAGAGAGAGATCCTTCCGAGGACAAAGCCCAAAACACCCAAAGCCAAAGAGTGTTAGGCATCACTGAGGTCTTTCTGTCTGCGTGATCTGAAGACTTGTTACACTTGAGGACTGTGAATCCTTGACCCGGTTAGGCGTCGCGTTACGAGCATCCAAGAGTCATTGTGGATTGCCGATTGAACGAAGTCTGTGAAGGTTTGGAAGTCTACCTTGAAGACTTACCAGAGTGATTGGGCGAGGACTAAGTGTCCTTAGCTCAAGGGGAATAAGGTGAAGACGCGGTCTTCTGAGTTGAATCTCAGCCTCCCTAACCAGACGTACAGTTGTCACAACAATTGGAACTGGTCCAACAAATCCTTGTCCTGACCAAGCAACTGGTTCTATCCTTTACCTCTCTCTACATACAGTTTGTCTTCGTGAAGTCATTGCTGCCTTTCTGATATGATTGTCTTCACTGAGTGAAATCTGTTGTTGTTTGGCTTCATATCTTCCACCCTGATCCATACTACCTAGCTGCTAATAGTCTTCGTGCTTTCACTTCATTGCTTACTTGACTATGGCCTGTCTAGTGTAGTCTACCTTCCGCTGCATATCAATAGGTTCTATTCTACCGTTTGTCTTCAAACCCCCCATGTTTTGAAGACATTCATAAAAATCGCCTATTCACCCCCTCTCTAGTCGATAACTAGCACTTTCAGGCCGGTGGAGGAGTGGGGGGGGGGGTGCGACGTAAGCTCGAGTCGGCTATGCACCATGGCGTGGATCTGCGCTGTGAATCAGCGGCGGTGGGTAGATCTGGCCATTTCTGGGTGGCGACGACCGATTGGAAATGTCGTCGGGGGTGTGGGGGTGGCTGCGGTGCGGGCGGAAGGGTCCGCGGGGGGGTGTAGAGGCGGCCACAGGGGGCGATTTTTTTAGAAGTGGCACCGGTCGAGTAAGTATAAGCGGCGGCCGGCGCCAGGAGTAAATTTTTTGAGGGTCTAAAGTTGATAAGGAATCGTCTAGGTCAGGCTTAACCCCTTAAAACCAAACGTTTTCTCCTCTGACCGGTTTTGAGATGTAGCTAGAGATGTCATAAGGCCAACTCTAGTTGATCCCCTATCCGGCTATATAGGAGTAAAATTTTGGTTTTACTCCTCTAACCGGCACCTACCCGATCCCCAAAATCAAATAAAGGAGTAATGTTTTTAGTCCATCTCCTACCCGGCACCAGAAATATACTCGACCGCTACTGTTTGGAGTAAAAATTCCGCCTCTCGCGCCTCCCCACCCCACTACATCTTCGGCAGCGCACATCCTGATGACCATCCACCAGCCATGTCGCTACCTCGTCAACTCTCTTGGCCCTCGTCGCCCTTCTTCCCGACTCCGCGCACGTTCACCGCCCACAGCCGTCGCCGGAATCAAGGTGAAAAGCCACCACCTTCCCCATTACCGATTCATCGGATTGCTCTCGAATCTTCTTCCTCTTTGGCGGCTGCCGCATCTGACCTTGCTTGCGCACCGGTGCGGGTCATTCCCATGCGTCGTCGCCCGCTGGTTCGGCCTAAACATCGCCGACCGACCAGTGCACCACCTCCGCCTTGCGAATTTTTTATGGTTTTTCTAGGTGAGTTTTATGAATTTTTTTCTTTCATTTCGTTTGATTATGTACAATTAATTTGAACCCAGCCATTTGAATTGAAGATGAAGAGGTTGAGAGAGATGGTCTTTGAAGATTCGTCGTCATCCGAAGAGGAAGAAGATGACGAATACTTTGAAATCGTTCTTCGCATGATTTTCAATGATGATATTCGGCGGCCTAGCAGAGGCTCACAGTTTGGCCGCATACAACTCAATCGTGATAGAGCGGAGGGCCATGCCAAGATAATGAGATGCTACTTTGATCCAAATTCAACCTATCCGGAGAAGTACTTTAGCCGGCGCTTTCAGATGCACACAAGTCTTTTCGGCCATTGCAAAAGCCGTTGAGAAGTATGAGGAATGGTTTAAGTTTCGAAGAAATGCATGCGGAGAGATAAGTGCAAGTGCTCTGATGAAGTGCATTGTGGCTGTCGAGTTTTGGCATATAGGTGCTGGTCCGATGCAATTGATGACTATGTACGCATTGGTGTACACACAATCTTGGAGGCCGTCCGAAGGTTCACTAAAGCAGTGGTTGACACTTTTGGACTGGAGTACTTGAGGACACCCAACGAAGAAGATATGCAGAGGCTAATGGCAGAGAGTGAAGCAAGAGGATGGTCAGGGATGCTTGGGTCACTTGACTGTATGCACTGAACCTGAAAAATTGTTCCGCAAGATGAAAGGATCAGTACAAAGGCCACTACAACTACATATGTGTGCTAATATGTTGTAGTTGCAATGTGAACTAGAATTTCCTAAGTTAGAAAAACAAAATTATACTCCGTTATATTTAAGGGATCGGTCCAGCCAAAAGTTATTAGTGTAAATATACTTTACTAAGCTTTACTCTGCCGGATCCTTCTCAATTTTATAGTTGATCGGCTAGAATTAGCCCATGTATCCCTAGTGGCATGCACAAAGGTATTATACACGAACCTAACACCAAAAATAGGCATAGATTTTATCTTATTTCAAAATGAGCAGCCGCTCAGCCCAGCCCATCTATAAAGCTCAGTGGCCGAGTCACTGATCCGTATTCTAAGCGACAACATTCTACCTCTCATCCTCCCACTTCTTTTTCTCGGCCATTCTAGCCACCATGCCGGGCTCCATCGCCTTCGGTCGCTTCGATGACTCCTTCAGCTTGGCCTCTTTCAGGGCCTACATCGCCGAGTTCATCTCCACCCTCATCTTCGTCTTCGCCGGCGTCGGCTCTGTCATCGCCTACAGTAAGATGTTCTGTTTCAATTACCGCACATGCATGCTCTGCTCGTATGGCTAAAGTGGAAGACGACGACTGCGTGCTAACAAAAAAGTTAAAAAAAATTGCAGCCAAGGTGAGCGGCGGCGCGCCGCTTGACCCATCCGGGCTGATCGCCGTGGCGATTTGCCACGGGTTCGGGCTGTTCGTCGCGGTCGCCATCGGCGCCAACATCTCCGGCGGCCACGTGAACCCTGCCGTCACCTTCGGCCTCGCCCTCGGCGGCCAGATCACCATCCTTACCGGCATCTTCTACTGGGTTGCCCAGCTCCTCGGTGCCATCGTCGGCGCCTTCCTCGTCCAGTTCTGCACCGGCGTGGTACGTAACATCAGCCCATATATACGGGCGCGTTTTCCGGCCGGCGGAGCACGAAAACGAACGACACTGATACGGACTGTTTTCTTTCTCAGGCGAGCCCCACACACGGGCTTTCCGGCGTGGGCGCCTTTGAGGGCGTCGTGATGGAGATCATCGTCACCTTCGGGCTCGTCTACACCGTGTACGCCACCGCCGCCGACCCCAAGAAGGGATCCCTCGGCACCATCGCCCCCATCGCCATCGGCTTCATCGTCGGCGCCAACATCCTCGTTGCCGGTCCCTTCTCCGGCGGGTCCATGAACCCTGCACGCTCCTTCGGCCCCGCCGTCGCCAGCGGCGACTTCACCAACATCTGGATCTACTGGGCCGGCCCGCTCATCGGCGGTGGCCTCGCCGGCGTCGTCTACCGGTACCTGTACATGTGCGACGACCACAGCCCCGTCGCCGGCAACGACTACTAAGCCAGCCATGGGAAGAGTCGTTCGGTCCATAATGCCTTCGGCAACATAAAAGTGCGTACGTGGTGGGCAGTCTCACGAATGTCTCGATGGTGTGAAGAACATCCTGTTGTTTGGTTCAGATCGAAGCTGTAGCACCTGGATGATGCATGTTCCTTTATCTGTAAAATGTGATGTTGTGAAGTTGGTGGGGTTTGAGAATTCTTCAGTTGAGTTTCCTTATGCGATTCAATAAGAACATCATTGTTTAGTGCATCCAAGACCTCGCTGTGATCCTTCTCTGTTTGTACTTCTTTTTCTCAAATTTTCGCTGTTTGTGTTATGTGTGATTATCGCCCGTATATCGATTTGGAGCTACATTTTTTTTTCACCACGTTACTGCATCCTGGTGGTTTCTTCTTCAGCTTTTATAGTGGATTCTTCAGACATGAATGAGAAACCACAGCAACAAGTTCATGCCTAGCTCTTCACTACCATTCATCATCTGATAAGAACAACTAGCGCAGTGTAATGTCACATTCTCCAGCAACACAATTGAGGACACAGTTGCAATAACACGAATTTGCACAGAGGATGGGCGAATTCTTGGGGTTTTTTAGGGTGAATTCTTGGGCTTTCGGATAGAGAGGGAGATGACACACGCACGTCACGTCCTTCATTTCCCCGGATTGGAGACGATGACACCTCTAGAGTATGCGACGAACTACATCTCGCTTACAGCGAGAGTAACTCCAGTCTCGTCTGAAGATTTCCGTGCGGCGTATTGTACTGAGCCGGCACATTTCTACCTCTCGTTCACGCTCACTCGCTCGCTGTTGCCATTTTGTTTGTTTGTTTTTCTTTCGGCTTTCTTTGTTTCTTCCCCGGGTTTCTTAGTTTTTTCCCCTGTTTTCTTTGTTTCTTCATCAATTTTCTTTGTTTCTTTCTTGGTTTTCAATAAGAACATCATTGTTTAGTGCATTCCAGACCTCGCCTGTTTGTGTTTTTTCGTCTCAAATTTTCTCTGTTTGTGTTATTACCGCCATACTTCGGACATGGCTCTTGGATGAACAGTAAAACCGAAAGAAATAGCAAAAAAATCTAATTGTTTTTTTGTCAATAATACATTGATGATTTTACGCGCGCAAATTTTTATGATGTAATCACATTTATGGAGGGGTCGGCAAAAAAAATCGATGCTTTAAAATGAGTGTTTCTGAAAGCATTTTCGAACATTGATTTTGCCTTTTTTTTAACACATCCACAAATGTGGTTCCATTGCAAAAACTTGCACGCGTGTAGGAAAATCATCAACCATTTTTTTTTTTTGAAATTTCCTACTATTTTTTGCAATTCTTCCGAGAGCATGTGAGCTCGCGCTCACAATAGCACTTTCGTCGTATATCGATTTAGAGCTACATTTTTTTTTCACCACGTTTGTGCATCCTAGTGGTTTTTTCTTCAGCTTCGATAATTAATTCTTTAGACATGAATGAGAAACCACATCAACAGGTACATGCCTAGCTCTATACGTGAGCGCAAGGCACAGCAACCCGTGAGAGGGCTCCGCCTCCTCCTCCTCCTCCAAGAAAGAAAGTTAGGGTTCGTGTCTCTTGCCGGCGCCGGCGCAGGTCCACCTCATCTCCGGTGGCCCTAGGGCCATGGAGGCACGGTGGATCCTGGCAAGGGCCGGCGGGAGGGCTTCGTTTTTAATCTTTTTTTCAATCTTGTTAGGGTTTGTGTCCTACTTAGGAAGACGAGACGGCGGCGGCTCCCTGAAGATGGAATAAAGGTCTCCCCGCCTAGCCCTCGTTTCGGCGGTGCGTCTAGCATCGTTGGTGGGTGTGTGAAGGTGTGTCTCCGGCAGATCTATCTTTGGTGGATTTGCTCGGATCTCGTCGTTGTTCATCTACATTCGTGTGTCTTCGGTTTGGATCCTTCCGATCTATGTTATTTTTCATCGGCGGTTGCTTTGTTCAGGGTCTTTGGTCCTGTGGGGCCTTAGCACGACGACTTCCTGACTGTCTACTATAACAAGTTGTGCATGGCTCCGGCGATGGAGGGGCGATGACGGCGGCGCGCTTTCGGCTCGTTTCGGTGCTTGTAGTCGTCGCTAGGTGGTCTACGAATCTGAATGTAATTTTTATTTCTGGTATTCGTTATACTGCCATGATTGAAGATGAATAGATTGGAAGTTTTTCCGGAAAAAAAAAGTACATGCCTAGCTCTTCCCTACCAGCCCTAAAAAAAGGTCTTCCCTATAATTCATCATCTGATAAAGAACAACTAGCGCAGTGTAGTGTCACATTCTCCAGCAACAGTTGCCATAGCACGAATTTGCACGGAGGATGGGTGAATTCTTGTGGCTTTTTTTATGGTGAATTCTTGGGTTTTGGGATGGAGAGGGAGATGATACACCCACGCAGGGCTTAAAAAAAATACACCCACGCACAAGAGGTGTGTGATGTGTTGTTCATTTTCCAAGCTGATGACACTTCTAGAGTAGGCGACAACTATATCTTGCTTATAGCAAGAGTAACTCCTGTCTAATCTGAAGATTCATGTGGCGCCAGCACATCTTCTACCTTTCGTTTGCTGTGTGGTGCGTTTGCTGCTGCTGGTTTCTTTGTTTTGTTTTTCTTTCACTTTTCTTTGTTTCTTCCCAGAGTTACTTTGGTTTTTTCTATTTTTTCACCAATTTGCTTTGGTTTTAATATTTTTTTTGTTTTCTTCGGTTTTCTTTCTTGATTTTTATTGTGTTTTTTCTTTGTTTTGTTTGGTTTTATTTGTTTTTTCTTGGTTTTCTTTTTGTTTTTCTTAGTTTTCATTGTTTCCATGCTTTTGCATTGTTTTTTTTTTCTTTTTTCCCATCTGGTTTGGTTTTTTTTCTCGGCTTGCATTGGGATTCTGTCATTTTTGTTGGTTATTTTTGACGGTTTTCATTGGGTTTTTTAATACATGATTAACATTTTTCGTATACATCTAAAACTTATTTTGAGTACAGGCTGAACATTTTCTAAATATGTGATTAGCATTGTTTAAATATAGGTTTTGATGCACATTTTCTTTTTCATACACATTATAAATTTTTCCGTTTACACATATAGAACATTTTTGTATATCCCTTTAAAAAGCAACAAGTACATGATTGACATTTTTTCAAACATCAATTTTGATGTAAAAAAATCATACACTTATATATTTATGTTATAAATTTGGTACAATTTTTAAATACATGTTTATTTTTTTCAAATGCATGATTAACACTTTTTGAATTTTGTTATGTCTACTTGTTTCCATGTGCCTTGTATATTTTTCTTTCCATACACTGGGAGCATTTTTATACATGTTTAACATTCCGTAAATACATGATTAACATTTTTCAAAATATATATTTTGCATGTCTACTTTTTTCATACACGTTGTACATTTTCCATATACATCTGAATTTTCACATTTAATAGTTTTCAAACATATATGTTTGACCATTTTTACATATTTTTTAAAAAATTGTTTCAATATGTTTCAAAGATTTTTCTATGTCACAAAATTTTGAATGTTGTCAACATTTGTAAAATTGATGCTAACAAATTTTTGCACCGTCTTTTCTTTCTTGAAATTCACACTTCTTCAATTTTTTGGTAAGTTTATGTTTTGGAATATTTGTATTTAGAATATTTTTTAAAAATATAAACAAACGTAAAAAGGAAGGAACGAATGAAAATTGGAAGAAATTGTCGGCTCATTACTGGGCTGGCCCACTCTATGTGTCCTTGACGCAAAGCTACCTCCACGTTGCACTAAGTAAGGCATAGACGAACCCTCTAGAGTAACCGGCCTGGATATTGATGGGCTTTAGTCGAGTATTATCAGCCCATGCCCCCTCACTTCATTCTTGATCTAAGCCTTATCAGGTGGGCCCCTGCCGCCAGTCGTTCTGGGTTTCATGACCGGCTCCCTCCTCTAAGAAGAATTGGCTTATTTGTCTAAAAAAATTGGCTGGTTCCTAAGCCAATGATTGCAAGAATTGTTGCTTTATGTCATTGAGCAATTCTGTCGACGGAAAGTGGGTTTTGGCCCCATGTTACACATATAGGCGAGTGATGTTCTGGAAGTGCACAGAGCTAGTTGAAGCACATTTTCGGACATTTTTGTCCTAGTTTAAATATCATCCCGATGAAAAGTGTAGGTGATACATGCATTTTGCATCATAATATATTAAGATAGATATTCTAGTTCATGTAATTTTTTATCACCACTGCCTCATTCTTTTTTGAGTTCATCTTTTGTTGGAGAGAATTACTAGAGGGGCTACTGCACTGGCACGCTCCCACCAATCGAGCTCCCATGTCGGCCTCCCGCGTCAACAACCTCTATCATGCGCTTGCTCCCAGGGCGATGCACCCATGGTGGGGCAAAGGCAGTCACCATCCCTGACCACCCACCCCCGGGCCGATAGCCACCAACTGGCACAATGGGAGGACCTCACGAATGGTGGTGCATCATGCTTGGGTCGGGTTCTAGGGGCAGAGGCAAGAGGACGTAGGGGCGCCCACCGCTGCATGGGAGGACCTCACGAACGAGTATTTCAAAAATGTTGAAAAAATATTTGAAAATGTTGAATAAGAATTAAAAATGTTGAGAAAGTATTTGAAAATGTTGAATAAGTAATAAAAAAAAGTTGAGCAAGTATTTGAAAAAAATGTTGAAGAATTTTCTGAAAAAATGTTGATCATCTATATAAAAAGGTTGAACAAGTATTTGAAAAAATGTTGAACAAGTATTTGAAAATTTAGAAAGAGTATTTGAAAAATATGTTGAACAAGTATTTGAAAAAAGTTGATCACGTATAAAAAAATGTTGAACAAGTATTTGAAAAGAATGTTGAAAAAGTATTTAAATTTTTTTGAACAAGTATTTGAAAAACTGTTAATCATGTATATGAGAATATAGAATGAAAAACAAAAAGAAACAAAAATGAAAAACAAAAAGAAACCCGAAGAAAAAAGTAAGAACGAAAGAAAGAATGTAGAATGAAAACAAAACCATGAAAAAACAAGGAGAAACAAAAAAACGAATTGTAACAACGAAAAGGAAGAAAGCCGAAGAAACATAAGAAATCAAAACAAAGAACGAAAGAACCGTAAAAAGAAAAAAAACAGAGAAAAAAATCTTACGGTCTTTTACATCAATTAAAATGCGACTCCTATGTGAATATGGAGTCAGAAGTGGTGCAGTGGCTAGCAGCTCTACACAGTATCGAAACTACTTGGGTTCAAATCCCCTCGCGCGCTCATATTTCTGCTATTTTTTCTATTTCTCTATGGCGCTAGTGGGCTGGCCCGATTAGTGGAAACGCTTCAGCGAGAGAAAACTTCAGGCTTGCTGAATGCGAGAAATAGTCTTCGCGCCCTAGGCAGCCAGCTTTGATTCATTCGATCCATCTCATCGAATTTAAAAAAGAACGGCAATGTTCATGGTCAAATCTGCTTATAGAATGCTAGTTGAGACCAGAAAAAGAAGAAAGGTGTGGCTTGAGGGTTCGGGCGGCTCCGCGAGCACAAATGAACAAGGAGCATGAAAATCATTATGGAAAACTCAGGTATCAGGAAAAATCAAAATGTTTTTATGGAGGCTATCGAAACAACCACTTCCAACAGAAGATGTGAGAGCCCACAGTCACATGTCATCGACGAGTTCGTGCGGCCTCTGCGGCTTGCCTGACACTTGGAGGCACTTGCTACTGGAATGGACGACATCGAGGTATTCATTAGCGTTGGTTGACGAGGAACTGGGCCAATGTTTGGTTGCTACGATGGAACCTAATGCATGACAGTGGCTCTTTTCTCTTTTTGGGACATTACAACATGAGCAATTTGTGAAGATTGCAGTCACACTATAGGCCATATAGTCGTCTCGACATAAGGCTATACACGAAGGGATCTTCCAAACACCGGCGACATTGCACGCGTTTGTATGCATGTTCGTTTCAAAGCTCGAGATTGTTCAGAAAGAACCGCACATGTGGTAGCTGCTGCACCTGTGAGTTCTGGAATCCAACGACCAAAGCCCCACCTACCTCGGACATGCAAAATTCATGTTGATGCGGCTGTCGGACCAGACAGGAGGGGGGGGGGGGGAGGGGCTCGGCATTGGCTGGCTGTACAGATAGCGCGGGAAATTACATTGGCAGTTCCTCTCTTGTCATCGGAGGTGTTTGTGCCCTCTGGCGCCGGAAGCAATAGCTTGCCGAGAAGCACTATCATTAGCGCAAGATCTTCACCTACAAGACATTGTTATAGCTTTTGATTCAAAGCAAGTGGCGGAAGATATAAAGCTTGGCAGTCATGGAAGAATTGGAGCAACCATCAGTTATCACCGAGATAAAAACTGGAATAGCTACTTTTACTTGTAATTTTACTTTTGAAGGTTGTGCGGTCAATGTCGACGCACATAGTTTAGCTAGATTTTCTGTTTCGCTGCCTCCAGGTCATCATGTTTGGCTTGACCAACCACATGACTCAAATTTTGTCCCACTAGTTGTGGTTTTTGATTAATAAAGATTGGCCTTACCGCTAAAATAATCTCATCACCAGTCACCATTGTTTCTTCTCGCTTCTTCCTGTCTTCGTGTTCCCCATTCCGCTCCTACTCTCGAAACACACAACATGCCTAGCAAATTAATGGATATTGCCGTTGTACCCGATTTCCTTGATCCCCTATAACTTCTCTATTAATTCCCCTCTGGATTTCTCTATAAGTATTTTGTATTCCCATCCAGTGGGCGACATAACATAGAAGGCAACACTTCATCAACTCAGTCGCTTTGAAAGTTGCAACCTGCTAGCATAGTTTCTTGGGGTCAACGGGCTTAAAGAGTTATTGTAATTTGAGGATACAAGGAATCGACGGTGGAGCCGACCGAGGACCCTTGCAAGATCCGATATGCTTGGCATTGACAACTGGATTTCTTCTATATTTCCTCCGACAAATTCAGGTGGTCCCTCGGACATGGAGTATTTGATCCCGAGCTTATATGCTCCCGCATGAACAATAAAATCGAAAAAATAGTAAAAATGTTCAAAAAAATCTGATTTTTTTGTGATGAACATTAATAAATTTTCTAACTGCATGCACAATTTCAGGTTGAAATGACATTCATGGATGTCTGGGCAAAAAAAAATCAATGATCCAAAAAGACTATTGTTGGAAGCATTTTTGAGCATCGATTTTGTTATTTTTGCCTAGACCTCCACGAATGTCATTTCAACCTGAAATTTTGCGTGCAGTTAGAACATTCATGAATGTTCATCATAAAAAAATTCAGATTTTTTTATTCTTTTTACTATTTCTTGTTTTACTGTTTATGCGGGAGCGTATGAGCTCGGGATCAAAAGAGCATTTTCGGTGGTCCCTCTCTTTTCTTGTAAAAATGTTGCCTAAAAGGGATATTATGAGACTTTATTTAGTAATGAGATTTCCTAGTACTTCTATCTAGTTAGATGCTTTTAAACCAAAAAAGAAACTTTGTGATGTGTGTCTATACAATTTAGTTTTTTGATCCAGTAGTGGGCTCATTTCTTAAGTTCGCCCCGGGCCACGGAAAGTTTAGGATCGGCCCTGATTGTATTACACTGATATGTAGCATGAGAGCAGCAGATATATTTCATCATCTTAGTCCTAATTTGGGATCGCTGCACTGGAAGCTTAATGGACATCAAGTAACACTTCGTTTGTATCGGTGACTTAATCTGTTCTGATGATGTGTTATTCTGTTCTCTTCGATTTTATTTCTGCAATCACCGACACAAAATGTATACTCATCCTCAATGAAAATTGGGACAATATGGTTCCCAATCAAACGCCACGCTCTTGGTTTACTATCACTAATTCACAAAACTGTCTGGATTCTGGACCAGAAGAAGGAAATCAGTATGAGGAGCCCCAGCAGCCCGTGCGCCGGTGGTGCTGAACCGCCTGCAGCGCCGCTCTTCTGGACGGTGAAGGAGACGGGTGCTGGCGGCGACGTGCTCGGGTCGGACCCGTTGAGTATGCCGATCCCGAGGTCGGAGCAGCCTGATCCCAGAGAGCCTGCACGGTGGAAACACCAAACCGCCGGCGAGGCAGCGTTAGCCTAGTCGTACTCATACCTCAGTCACGACAGGTTGTTGAGTCACTCACACTAGCGGTAGCAGGGGTAGGCGTCGTCGTTGAGGAGGTTCCTGAAGCCGTCGGGGCAGGCGCACCTGTGCGCGAACGCCGAGGAGTCAACCTTCTCGCAGCTGCCGCCCCCGCAGTACTGCATCAAGCAAGCTGCGCCATTGGAAGGCAGGACTCAGTGACGAATGCTTAAATGGATAAACAGAAACTCTTTCGCGATCATCTGAGGAGGTGATTAATTACGGTCGTAGACGGAGAGGTTTGTCAGCGGTGGCGGCGGTGACGGGGCCGGAGGAGACGACACGTCCTGGCACGAGTAGTTGATGGTGCCTGCCCAGAGAAATTACTGTGGTCGGTTCTTCACTTCTTGATACATCCATCATCAAGAAAACTGGCGTGCAGGGTGTACGTACAGTTTGGTATGACGCAGGGGAGGAAGGGGAAGTCCACGTCGCCGAGATGGTACCGGCTCCACCCCGGGTTGCAGCGGCACGCGAACCCGAACATGTAGTCGCCGGACTCGCCGCAGTTCCCCATGCCGCACTTCACCTTGCCGCACAGATCCCCGTCTGCACGGCCTCCTTGAGGTAGCAGCACTAGCAGCAGGGCGAGCAGGCACGCCAGCGCGAGGGCCGACCTGTTGGTACGCCCCATTTCGCCGCCCGGCCGGATCGAGCTGTACGTACGTGTGATTTGATTTCTTCTTGTGCTCGGATGGAGTTTGGTGGTGTACGAGGACGACGAGGGAGACGAACTTATGTATGGAAACTAATTAACTAGTAACCCATAGCCGCCGGACGGGCCATTAATTCGCCCTGCCCAGGAAGGTCGCTGGTCCAGGCTCGTCATCTCTTCCAGAACATAGACTATTTGCAGCCGAGACGGTGAGAACTTTCGTTGATAGCGAATGGACGCCGCCGTTGGTCGAGATTCGAGAAGAGCTGAACTTTTGATCGTGAATGGACGGCGCCCCGGTTAATAATTTCTTCACTCTTAATGGTTGGTGCTGTGCATGCAGAAATAATGCTCTTTAATCTACTCCCTCCGTTGTCAAAAGTTTAGAGTGTAGGAAGTCCATATTGCAATATTTAAAAAAACTTATATTTAAAAATGGAGGGAGTACAAATTGCAAGTTCGTTGAGATTTGTGTGTGGAGTTCCCACTCACCAGTATACATGTTTGGCCTGCATTCATGTAGAATTTATTTTACCTTGTCTTCTACTTCAAGAAGATCATGTACTTATTATGTATAGGCCTACGAGGCTCAACATTAAACATCGATTACATCAATCTCCCTCTCTATTCCTTCTACATGGTATCAGCCTAACCCCGATTCACAACCCTGGCAGCCGTCGTCGCTTCCGCACCGCGCCGCCCCTAGGGTGGTCGATCTCCATGATCGTCACCAGGGGCTGTGCCGCCTGTACCTAGGGTTTGTTCACCGGTCATCTTGACCGACTGCCCTAGAGAGTCTTTTTCCTAATCCTGGTTTTTCTCTCTCGCGTCGGTCATCTTGGTCAGTGCTTCATTTTTTTTGTTTTCCCGATTTAAGATTGGCTTGCGTCGTCCGCGACCATTGCGACCCTCGGGCAACTATACTCCAGCTTCGGCGTTGGTTCCACCGGCCTCTTCTTCAACATGGCGGCCTCGCTCGATACGCAAAGGCCGCCATCCAGACGTCCATCTGCCCGTCGCTCTAGGCCGGCCATGGTCGCCATGATTGGATCAGGATCCTCCATCAACCTTCATCCCGCTTGGCTGCATCAGGCCGTTGGGCCCTAGCGTCGCCACGCACATGATGCGTCAGTTGGTTGCGTTTGTGCTACGTCGCTCCACGCCCTCAGGAGTGGGCTGCGCGCACGCGCCGGCCGTTTGCACATCTGTTCGGGCGTCGCCTCCGTGGCTCGGCCCCTTCGTCAGCAAGCGACGTCCCCAACCTCGCGCACGATCAGATTGATCACCCCTCCACCCGCGATCTGCCCCATCCGCGCCACGCGACCATCCTAGCCATTCGCTTGTGCGCATCTTCACAGGTCCTGTGAATATCGTCCCCGAGTCCAGCGCGCCCCTCCACCGATCGAGCAATGGGCTGTCGGGCATAGCGCCGCCACCCCGCGGTTGCACGACCCGCACGCTGATGTTGTGTCGTCCCTTCGGACCATAGCGCCACGGCCCACGATGCTGCCCCGGGGCCATCGCCGCGGTTGCCTAAATCTTGTGGGCCTCTTACTACGCCGTCCTATTTAACTAAACGGGCCACCGTTGGGTCATGCCACGTGTCGACGTTTCGTAGACGTAGATCTTCCGTTGGATGGGCAACACCTGTCACAAGGTAGAGCTGTTGTGTGGCTCCATTGGCGAATGAGAATCCGACACGTGCAAAATCCTCATTACTCAGCGCTGTTAACGGGTATCGAATCCGAAACCTGCATCTAATAGCTCAAGGGCTACCGTTATGGTGGCTGACACGTCTAAGGTATCCTTGACAAAAATACTTCCATGGGCGCCATTTGCCGTCATGGAAATGGACACTTTCGTGATGAAAAAGTGATTATTGTTATGGTACACATCCTCGGCAATGCATGTATGGCTATCTTAATTCTATCATAAAACTGTCATTGATGTATATGGGTGACACAAAACGTGACCTATTGTGACAAACGCGTATCATGACAAATGTGTCTTTTTTGTAGTGTTGGTTCCTGTCGGTGTCAAAACCAGCGGATCTCGGGTAGGGGGTCCCGAACTGTGCGTCTAGGCGGATGGTAACAGGAGACAAGGGACACGTTTTTACCCAGGTTCGGGCCCTCTCGATGGAGGTAATACCCTACTCCTGCTTGATTAATATTGATGATATGGGTAGTACAAGAGTAGATCTACCACGAGATCGTAGAGGCTAAACCCTAAAAGCTAGCCTATGGTATGATTGTTGTTCGTCCTACGGACTAAAACCCTCAGGTTTATATAGACACCGGATAGGTTAGGGTTACACAGAGTCGGTTACAATGGTAGGAGATCTACATATCCGTATCGCCAAGCTTGCCTTCCACGCCAAGGAAAGTCCCATCCGGACACGAGACGAAGTCTTCAATCTTGTATCTTCATAATCTTGGAGTCCGGCCATGATGATAGTTCGACTATCCGGACACCCCTAGTCGAGAACTCCTCGGTAGCCCCTGAACCATGCTTCAATGACGACGAGTCCGGTAGCGTTGATTGTCTTCGCATTGCGGCGGGTTCCTCCTCCGAATACTTTATAGAAGGTTTTGAACACAAGGATAGTGTCCGGCTCACGTAAAACAAGTTCCACATACCACCGTAGAGAATAACTTTTTGCACAGATCTGGCGATGTATTCCGCAGTCGTGACATCACACCACGGCCAGGCCTTTATATGAATCGTTTTCTTTGTTCCACCTCGGTAGCGTTTAGCGAGGCGGTTTCCCTGGCACGTCTTATCAAAGTATAGATCGTGCCCCCTTATTCCGGGGTTCCCATCAATACGGACGTGGGTAACCCATCCCGCCATTGTTTACGGCGCTTGGGAGATAAGCGAGTTTTACCAGGATGGTGGGGGACGCATAGCTTCGTCCGTCCATATAAGGGGATAAGGATCCACCTTTTTCACCTACGCCTTCTTCCTCCTTTGCTCATCTATTTCCGCGCACTCGAGCTCCAGCGCCCAAGTCCGCACACCCCACCTCAACCTTCTCCAACTATGTGAGGCGGGAGGCGGGTGGATGGCCTCCTCCCGTCACGGAGGGCACATCACAAGACCGGGAGGCCGGGTACTTGTCCCGGCGACATCGCAGACCGGCTGCCCGGACGCTGGGCAGCTCATTCCAACCCAGTGCCCCATGAGAGGGTGGTGTTTCTCCCCACTTCCTCCATGGACTAGGTTTTCCACTTCACCCATTTGTCCAGGGGCTCATGTTCTACTACGGCCTGGACTTCCACGATCTGGCCCCGAATTTCATCCTCAACATCTCGGCGTTCATCGTCGTGTGCGAGGCCTTCCTCTGCATCCAGCCTCACTTCGCCTTATGGCTGAAGATCTTCAACATCCGGCCGAAGGTAGTGGGCGGCCGTCAAGCGGAGTGCGGAGGCGCCATGGTTGGCAAGATGGCCAAAGTCCTATGGCTCGAGGGCTCCTTTGTGGAGACGATAAAGGGGTGGCAATCGGGGTGGTTCTACATCACCGAGCCGCGCGACTCCAACTGGGCGGCGGCCCCCGAATTCAGATCTGGCTTCCCCACACGGCTCTCGTCATGGAAAGAGACGGGCCTGACGTGGGGGAATTCGGACGAGCTATCCGGACTCCAAACATGCGTCTGAAATCTGGTGGACAAGAATCTCAGGCTTGTCAACGTAATCCAGGTGATGCTCATCTGCCGGATTCTCCCATGCCAACAACGGGCCTTCAAATTGTGGGAGTTCGATCCGGCACAACACTCAACTCTAAAAAGGCTCTTCGACACTACGTACGAAGACGCCTGGAAGGTCTTGTTCAAGGCGTCGAGGCTCCCACATCCGCCATCCGAAGATCGCGGATTCAGCTCATGGCGTCAAGCCAGCCGAGGTGAGTTATTTTACCCTTTATGGGATTCTTTTTCATAGTTTGACTCTATGTGGGATCTAAAACTCCTAACCTTTAACAGGTGGTTGAAGACGTCCGGACAGAGTTAACTGTCCGGCTCCTTTCTGAGAAGACCCAGCAGACGCCCGATTGACGGGGCTGGCTCCGTACCTCATGTGGTGCCGGAGAAGAAAACCAAGAAGGAGGCAATGGGAACTCGAAGGAGCTCCCGGACGCTTTAGTCTTGTCGATTCTGAAGCAGAATCTTCTCCTGAGAACGAGGAGGAGGAAAGAGAAGCCTCTCCCCCAGCGAGGGAGGAGAGGAAAAGGAAGGCCGCCCCAACTGGGGAGTCCGGAGGGTCTAAGAAGGGAAGAACCCTTCCTCCGGACTTCTCTACCAACGTCGACGACGACGAGGAGGAGTGGCCAACAAGGGCCAAGCCCCTGGCGAGATCGTAAGTGTCCGGATACCCCTGGCTTTTTTATCATTGCATAGTGTTCTCTAATGCCGAACAATTATGCAGCCCACCCAAGAGCGAGCTAGCCGCTTCGACGAGCGGGTCCCTGAGTTCGTCGGAAATGGAGAGTGCTTCACTTCCAGCCGCCTCCTCGCCTCACGCTGCGGGCGACGCCGAGGCGGGGCCCCAAGGGGGGACTGGTCAAGAGGAGGTGGCGCAGGAGGCGCCGCAAGGCAACCTCCCGAACTCCAGGCGCGTGGGGGGCGAGACCCCCAGGGGCTCTAAGCCCGACCCTTGTCCGGACTCCATAACGGAACCTTCAGCGGCTCCGAAATCCGGCAAGCGGCCCCTTCGTAAGAAGGGTAAGACGCCGGTGTCCTCCGTCCAACTAGAGGCACCGGATAACTTACTGGAGGCGCTTAATAGCGCCTCCATCGAGGAGGAGCACCGCACTGTTATGAGTGCGATGATCCGGACAGTTCAGTCCGCCAAGAGCGGGCTGACCGAAGCCTGTACCAGCCTTCTAACAGGCTTTGAGGTAAGTTTAGAATATGTAAAAATGTTACCGCATGATAGGCGGTAGCCCACGATGCTTAGTTCGGTGTTCGGAAAGAAAAGCCGGACTAAGGATCTTAAAAGATATACGCAGGAGTCTAACATAAGTATGTCAATATGGGAATGCAGGTTGCTGCCGACCTCTGCCAGACCGATCATGGAGGTCAATGCATTGAAGCGAGCCTCGATCGGTCCGAGAACGAGCTCGGCCTTGCCAAGAAGCAGCTCGAGGACAAGGAAGGTAAGTAATACCTTATTAAAGAAATACCTTATAGAAAGGTTTCGGTTGCAAAAAATAACAGGAATAGCATGGGTACTGCAGGGGCCACGATCGAGGTGGCGACCCTGAAGGAAGCGGTGTCCGTGGCAGCTCAAAGCGGCTGGAACGCACCGAGCGAGAAGGGGGCGCAGCTGGCGGAGGTGCGGCAAGAGCTCTGTGCTCTCGTGGAAAAACACGAGGGTTTGGAGCGTGACTCGAAGACCCGAGAGTCCGAGCTTGCTTCGGCTCTTGAGAGTTCCAAAGCTGCTAAGGCCGAGGCCCAAAAAGCCCTCCAGGAGATTGAGGCAATAAAGAAGATCGCGGCGGGTAAGGCATTCTTTATGCAGAGCAAGAATGTGAAAGTGAATTGCCTATTACTTACCCGGATTCGGAGCTCTCCAGGAGCGTTCGCAGATGTGCCTCGTAGTGTATCGGATGCTGCCGCGTTCTACCGCGCCAAGGAGGGGAGCTCGACGGAGAAGGTGTTACGGTCTCGGTATCGAGGCGAGCGTCCGTGCCCTGGCGACCAGCTGAAGCAGCTGGTCGAGCTCCACAAGGTCGCCGAACAGGCCATGAAGGGCCTTATAGTTCGGTTGTGGCCATTGGAAGCCATGCGGGAGCTACTTCGCTTAGTGCGGCGGTGGTGGGCCTTTGTCCATGGATTGAAGTCATCAAGCGCTCCGTCTGCATTGAAGGTGTCCGTCGGGCCCTTGCCCGTGCTAAAGTGCGCTGGGGCAAGCTGGATGCGGAGAAGCTTGTGACGGACGGGCCACCGAAGGGCAAGGAGCATCGCACACCCGAAATGTACTATGAGGGCCTCTGCAGGTGCCCGCCGAATAAGCGGATGAGTGCTCCAAAGATGTAATTTTGGATAGACTCGCATTTGTTATCCTGTACGCTGAAAACTTGTTCATATGCGCTAAGCAACGCTTGTTAATTTAAAATATTACCTTACATGCGGCCGTTTATCAAATTTGAGAGATGGCAAGTCGTTGGCTTCACCCCCATGCCACAGTCTTTGGGGTGTTTGGGATAAACTTGAGCACTCTTGTTCCCATTCTTGGGTCCATCTAGGAGGCGCTCAATGCAACGAACAAGGCAACCGGACTTATAATGCTTGAACACTCTCACTTAGCCATAGAATTCTATAATTTTAAATTTCGTGAAGCCCCTAGTATTCGGAAGACCGAGTTCGGGGCGCTATCCACGCCTTGATCGGACAATTCCGGTTCCTCGCTCTAAGCGGCATAAGTCTTTAGGGACCCGAAAAAACCTCTCGAACAGCGACCGGCTCTCGCCCTATCATGACGGCCAGTTTTAGCTTTCTCCACTGAGGTGCTCGACCCAGCTCAAGCTGGGGGCACAATCGTGATGGTTCTCCGATGCTCCCTTAGCCGATATAACGGAACGTAAGGTACCAAAACACGGGGCAGGCAAACCCAACTATTGACCCAAGACATGATTCGGAGCCGATGCATATAATGCTATAAGTTCGGTGCCGCACTTGTGAAAGTGTTCGGACTTGTCACACCATAATTTTGGGGTACTTAAGCCCCTGGTGTATTGGCGTACCAAAGTGTATGGTGCAACATGTCATGAAATGAACATATGTATAGATAAAGAAAGGAGTGCAATAATAAGAAAAAGCTATGTATTGTTTATTCAAAAAGGTACTGCAATGAAAGCATAACGATACAAATAGTGCGATAAGCAAGGGATGGGACTATCTAACATGTCCCCCTCCAGGGGTAAGCTGCGGGATGGTATGTAAAATAGGTATAATGCTCGTTATAGAGACCACATGAACACTCGACGTAGCTTTCTACTTCCCTGGCGGTTGCATCGTGAGTTCGGCGATTCTAGTGCCGGACATGACTTCTGGAAAACGGAGTCCTGAAAGTAAGAAAAAGGAAAAAAAGAAAAAAGAAAAAGAATGACACCATCGGGAGCCCTTGGTGCGGTCGAGCCGCATTCCGGGCGTTCCGTGGTTGTGCCCCTCCCCTTATGCCCATGGTATCTCTAGAGCGTAGTTATGTACGCGTAGTACTGGCTTCGCAATTTCGCGAGGGCTGGGGTTGGGGCGGATTACTCTGGCGATGCTTGAATCGTGCCAGGCGGTCTTGTTGTAGGTTACTCCGGGCGCGCTTGACGGTGTTCAGACGTTTAGTGGCCGGACTCGAGAATTGCTGTGAGAGGCTGCTTTGCACCTCCGCCGCGAGGGCCGTCTGTTCTGAGAGAGCGTTCGGTGTTTCCATTGACCGTGATTACTCCTCGAGGGCCTGGCATCTTGAGCTTGAGGTATGCGTAGTGCGGCACCGCATTGAACTTTACCGTCACGGTTCGTCCGAGCGATGCATGATAGCCGCGGAGCGGGACTATGTCGAAGATTAACTCTTCGCTCGGAAGTTATCCGGGATCGAAGACCACTTCGAGTGTAATCGAGCCCGCATAATTGGCCTCTACACCCGGTATGACGCCTTTAAAGGTCGTATTTGTAGGTTTAATCCTTGAGGGGTCTATGCCCATTTTGCGCACTGTATCCTGATAAAGCAGGTTCAGGCTGCTGCCGCCGTCCATCAGGACTCTAGTGAGGTGAAATCCCTCAATAATTGGGTCAAGAACCAATGCGGCGAAACCGCCATGATGGATGCTAGTGGGGTGGTCCCTTCGATCGAAGGTGATCGGGCAGGAAGACCATGGGTTGAACTTTGGGGCGACTGGCTCCATCGCATGTACGTCCCTTAGTGCACGCTTCCGCTCCCTTTTGGGTATGTGGGTTGCGTATATCATGTTCACCGTCCGCACTTGTGGGGGGAAACCCTTCTGTCCTCTATTGTTCTGCGGCCGGGGCTCTTCCTCGTCATCGCTATGCAGCCCCTTGTCATGGAGTTCGGCACTTAACTTGCCTGCTTGCTTGAACACCCAACAATCCCTGTTGGTGTGATTGGCTGGTTTTCGGGGTGCCATGTATCCGCACAAGCGATCGAGTATTCGGTCCAAGTTGGACGGGCCTGGTATTTCTTTTGAATGGCTTCTTCCGCTGACCGGGTTTAGAGCCTCTGAATCCGGCATTGACGGCCGTATCTTGACATTATCGCCGTTAATGCGGCGCTTGTTCTTGTTGCGACGCGACCTGCCATTGTTTTCCTTGGTATCCGAACTATCAGGGTGTTTGGCAAGTTGTTGCTTCGAGCTAGCCAGCTGTCCTCTCCCGCACAAAAGCGGGTCATGAGTGTTGTGAGGGCTGCCATGGATTTCAGCTTTTCCTGTCCTAGGTGCCGGGCAAGCCATTTGTCGCGGATGTTATGTTTGAAGGCTACAAGGGCCTCTGCATCCGGACAGTCAACGATTTGATTTTTCTTTGTTAGGAACCGTGTCCGTAATTGTCGGCGATTCTTCTGGCTGCTAAATTATATGGCTAAGGTCATCGGCGTCTGGTGGTCGCACATATGTGCCTGGAAGTTATCAAGGAATGCGGCTTCCAGGTCCTCCCAACAACCAATTGATTCTGCTGGCAAGCTGTTAAGCCAATGCCGAGCTGGTCCTTTAAGCTTGAGGGGGAGGTATTTGATGGCGTGTAGATCATCTCCGCGGGCCATGTGGATATGGAGGAGATAGTCCTCGATCCAGACCGCAGGATCTGTGGTACCATCGTATGATTCGATGTTTACGGGTTTGAAGCCCTCTGAGATTTGATGATCCATTACTTCATATGTGAAGCATAGTGGGTGTGCGGCGCCTCTATATTGGGCTATATCATGACGTAGCTCATATGAGCTTTGTCTACTGTGTTCGGCCCGGCCGGGTTTGCTGTATCCGGCGCGACGGTAATCATCCCGAGTCGTTGGGCGCCCACGCGATCCGTAGATCGATCTTATGTTTTGCCTTATCCTCCAATATATCTCGCAAGTCCGGTAGCGTTTTCCCGTGCCACAGTACTTTTGAGCGGCATCGAGTGCGGCTTGAACGGAGGGTCTAGAGGCCTCTCTATCGCGGCCACGGGTGGCCGGTCCGCCATATATCGTCTGTTGGTGACTTGGGTGCTTCCTCCGATCGAGGCAACGACCTGCGTTTGGGGTAGCTTTTGGAGGGCGTTCGAGTTCATACTCTTGGCTGCAAGGACTTGATCCATCTGTCAGATAGCAGGTCTTGGTCAGCTCTAAGCTGTTGCATCTATTTCTTGAGGCTGCTTGCCGTGGCTATAAGCCTGCGTTTGAAACGCTCCTGTTCGGCGGGATCCTCAGGCACGACAAATTCTTCGTCGTCGAGGCTTGCCTCATCTTCGGAGGGAGGCGCATAATTATCGTCCTCGACCTCTCTTTCTGTCGCACTGTCGTGCGGACTTGCTTCTCCCTCCTCCTGCGCTGAGTCCTGCTGGAGGGGATTGTCTTCAACCTTGTCCGGGGTGTTATTATCTCCGTGCGGAATCACCGTTTTCTTTGTGGCGGGATTTAGAGCGGCGCCCGGCTGACGTCGGCGCGGTTTGCTTCTTGGAGGGGTCATCCTCCGTTGTTCCATCGCCGTTCCGATCTTTTGGGATGTCCACCATGTATATGTCGTATGACGATGTGGCCTTCCAGTGCCAGAGGCGCTGGGTCTTGGTCGTCTCCAAAGCATCGCCGTCCCATACCGTCGATGTCTTGAGTCGAAGTCGAGCATGTCGGTTAAATCATCGGCAGTGGCTACAAAGTGGGTGGTGGGTGGGCGTTGAATTTCTTCGTCGCCCGCATCCCAACCTTCATGACCATAGTCCGGCCAGGGCTCTCCGGATAAAGAGAGAGACTTTAGTGAATTCAGGATGTCGCCAAAGGGCGAGTGCTGAAAGATGTCCGCGGCGGTGAACTCCATGACCGGCGCCCAATCGGGTTCGATTGGTAGTGGCGTGGAGGGTTCAGAGTCCGGCACCCTGGAGTCACGGTCTTCGCAAAGGACAGGGATAGAGTTCGGCTCAATCGCCGTTGAGATCGTAGCCCCCGAGGCGGTGTCCAGCCACTCGTCCTCGATCAGGGAATCCGGCTCCGGATTAAGGGTCGGAGCGGGTACTGGTGCGGCCTCCAGGACACTGTTTGGCGGCAGAGCTAGATCGTGCCCATCGAGACAGTGCGGCGCGCTTGGCTGTGGCTTGAATCCGTGGAAGATCAGGTCTCCGCGGATATCGGCCGTATAGTTTAAGCTTCCAAATCTGACCTGATGGCCAGGGGCGTAGCTTTCGATCTGCTCCAGATGGCCAAGGGAATTGGCCCGCAGTGCAAAGCCGCAGAATACGAAGATCTATCCGGGGAGAAAAGTCTCACCCTGGACCGCATCGTTGTTGATGATCGAAGGAGCCATCGGGCCTATAGGTGACGACACAGAGGAAATCTCAATGAAAGCACCAATGTCGGTGTCAAAACCGGCGGATCTCGGGTAGGGGGTCCCGAACTGTGCGTCTAGGCGGATGGTAACAGGAGACAAGGGACACGATGTTTTTACCTGAGTTCGGGCCCTCTCGATGGAGGTAATACCCTACTCCTGCTTGATTAATATTGATGATATGGGTAGTACAAGAGTAGATCTACCACGAGATCATAGAGGCTAAACCCTAAAAGCTAGCCTATGGTATGATTGTTGTTAGATCCACGGACTAAAACCCTCCGGTTTACATAGACACCGGATAGGTTAGGGTTACACAGTCAGTTACAATGGTAGGAGATCTACATATCCGTATCGCCAAGCTTGCCTTCCACGCCAAGGAAAGTCCCATCCGGACACGGGACGAAGTCTTCAATCTTGTATCTTCATAATCTTGGAGTCCGGCCGTGATGATAGTTCGGCTATCCGGACACCCCCTAGTCCAGGACTCCCTCAGTTCCCATCCCTCCTATATTTGGAGGGCGATTCTAGAAGGTCGTGATGTGCTCCGCCAGGGTCTCATAAGGAGGATTGGGACTATGTGTAGCATTCATATTTGGAACCAGAACTGGTTGCCAAGGGATGAGCTCATGAGACCATCATTATCTTTAGTGCCACGCCAACCTTATTAATCGCTCACCGCAGGTTGGGACCAAACGTTGGTGTAACAAGATTTCCTTGCCTCGGATGCTGAGGTCATATTCGACATTCCTATTTGCACATGTGTGCAACAAGATTTCTGGTCGTGGAATTTTGGGCGTAATGGCTGGTTTTCGGTTAGGTCGGCATATCGCTTGTTAGTGGCGACAAAATGTTGAAAAGAAGTTTGGCTAGAAGACCGCCTTGTATCTTTGAATCCAGCCATCGAGCAATCTATGTGGTGCAAACTATGGAAGGTTGAAGTGCCTATAAAACGTCAGATGTTCTTATGGTGCCTTGCTCAAGTTTCTTCCATCTGAGGATGTGTGTCATCACAGACGGATGAGCGCGAGCAACTTGTGTTCGTTGTGTGGCGCTGTGGATTTATGGTGCAATTCCCTGAGTGCACCATGTTCAGTTGCGTTTGTACACTCGTTGATGGGGATCTGCTTGATGATAGAGGCAAAGGTGTCCCGTCTTTCGATGAGATGGTGGCTATCGTTTAGGATGAAGTCGACTTTGACGATCCGACTACGAACGTGCGAGGACGTCGCACCTTAGCAATCGCTAAACCAACTCCGAGAGGTTATTGACCACGCCGGAGCACGATCAACCTGACCACGAAGGTCTGTTTCCTGCAGGCAAACAAAGAACAAGCAAGAAACTAAGATTGCAATCTGGATATTGCGAATATAAGAGGAAAGCTTTATTGATCAAGGTGGGGTTACGTGGCGCCTTTATGCAGTCGTTGAACACAAGCGGCACGTGAAGTTGTAGCTATGGCGAACTTTTAATCTAAACAAAACCCAAAGTCTAAACTACGCCCTAAGGGTTGTATATATGGAGCAAGAGGGGGGAATTTCGTGGCCCTTGGAGGAGGGGTCCGAAACCAACCCTAACTCTTGTTTCCCCACACATACGGACTCTAAAAACAGCCTATACTTTAGTATTTCGAAAATACATGGGCATGGTCCAATAATAAGGTGACGCAGCACCTAGAATAGCCTCTAGACGAAATTTATGAAGTGGCATCTTGTATATTTCGTCCAAGGCTTCATGCACTCCTTATGGTGGCTTCAAAGTCCTGAAATCATCAATATTTCTTATTTGATTTTATTATTAAATCCTCAATATTTCTTTATTTTGGGAAAGTCATTTTATTCCCTCTCTCATATTTTTTTGTAATAGAAATAATTGAAGATAAAATAATTAAAATCAAATGATCCTATTCTCAAAATTTGAGAAAACTCAAATATGAAAATAACGAAATCCCCAATTCTCTCCGTGGGTCCTTGAGTTGCGTAGAATTTCTAGGATCAAAATCAAAAGCAAACAAAATATGATATGCAATGATGATCTAGTGTATAACATTCCAAATTGAAAATTTGGGATGTTACATGCCTGCTTTCTTGTATCACGGTTGGAGGTGGCACCTGAAGGAGGTGATGGTGCAGTGGAAGTAGATGATGCACGTCGTGTCCATGATGAAGGTCGACCTGCAGAAAAGTTAGTTCACGCCAATGCCTATCGATCCTGCACTTCACGTTCAGCTTTACAAGTAAGATGGAATAAACGAGTGATATTATTATAATCCTTATACTCTAGAATGGTCTGAATCTCTCTATTTAATCCACCCATAAAACGTGCAAGCATTGCTTCATTCTCCTCAACAATACCACATCTAATCAAGCCAGTTTGTAATTCCTTATAATATTCTTCTACAGAAATTTTTCCTTGTCTTAAGCGCTGCAATTTTTGAAGTAATTCACGTTGATAATATGGTGGAACCCAACGAGTACGCATAGCAGTTTTCAAAGCAGCCCAAGTAGCTAGAACAGGATATAATCTACACTGCTCGGACCACCAAACACATGCAAAGCTAGTGAAAGCACAAACGACAACAGAACACGTCTCTCCTCGGGATATTGTAAACATGTAAATCGTTGTTCAGTTTCTAATCCCAAGTAAGATATATATCAGGAACATATCTACCCTCAAATGGTGGAATATTCAATTTCAGTTTAGGGAGATGGTCATGATCTCGTACCTGAGGGGGAGCCCTAACATCGCCATTATTTTCATGTGGACGACCTGGTGGTTGCACGCAGTTCTGATTTTGATCAACTTCATCCTCGTAATCTCCGACATAATCATCCTCCTCCGCATGAGCAGCAGGAGCCACAGATGTAACATCCCAAATTTTCAATTTGGAATGTTATACATTAGATCATCAATGCATATCATATTTTATTTGCTTTTGGTTTTGATCCTAGAAATTCTACGCAACTCAAGGACCCACGGAGAGAGTTGGGGATTTCGTTATTTTCATATTTGAGTTTTCTCAAATTTTGAGAATAGGATCATTTGATTTTAATTATTTTATCATCAATTATTTCTATTACGAAAATATGAGAGAGGGAATAAAATGACTTTCCCAAAATAAAGAAATATTGAGGATTTAATAATAAAATCAAATAAGTTTTTATTTTGGAGTTTTCGCCATTTTATTTGAATTTAGAAAAAAGTATGCGTTTTCCAAAATTGCATTTAGGCCATAATTAAATGTTCATCTTGTCCGGCTTGATTTTAGAAGCCGGGGAAAATTTATTTAGAATTTTTGGAGTCCGTTTAGTATTTCTTTTATTTGTTTTTCTGCGCGTTATTATAAAAAAAACGCGAACCGCATATGGGCCGGTTCCGGCCAGGACTCCTCTGGCCGGGGGGCTTTAAATAGCGCCACCCCGGGCCGCCCCAGCTCAAGCCGCCGCCCAGCGCTCATTACGCCGCCTTGCCGCCCGAAACCCTAACCCTAGCCGGCCGCCGCGCCGCCTTCGCGCCGCGCTTCCGCGCCGCCCGACCCGCCGTCAGCTGGACCCGCCGCCGTCGCCGTCGCGGACCACGTCGCCGTCGCGGACCCGTCGCCGTCGCGGACCCGTCGCCGTCGCGGACCCCGCCGGACCCGCCGCCGTCGCCGGCGGTTTTCTTTAGAAAACCGCCCGATTTTTTTAATAGTCGCGATTTATTTTTTTTAGTTTCGTTTTTTTAGATCGGTTTATTTTCGGTTCGGTTAAATAGCGAGCGTTCTCTCGTTCGTTCATTTTAACGAACATGTTCATCGTTTAGACCCAGTTAACGAACGTTCGTTCGTTAAGCTGTTCATCGTTTTTCCTTTTCTCGGATTTATTCCGTGATTTTTCTGATCGCGATTTCTGATCCGATTTTCGTTCTAGTATAACTTTTCGCTAGTTTATCGGAATCAGGCGATTCAAGCGCCTGGAGTTTCGTCTCGAAACCCTCTATCTGTTTAACCAACTTAAGCAAGTTTTTGCTTCTGTAAAATCTGACTTAGATCCAGATTAGTGAAACGAAGCTGTTTTCTTTCGCCGTTTGACTTTCGTTGCTTCGTTTGATTTGATTCTTTTTGCAAACCGGAGTTCTTAAGTTGAACTTTCTGGTTAGATCTTTTATTTGGAGTTTTACCTGTGCATTAGTTGAGTACTTATTGTGTGTTTGTTTGTTTGCGATAGAGTACCCGGAGTGCTTCGCTTGCTACTTTGAATTTCTAGGTTTAACGGATCATCAGCAAGGCAAGTAACACTTTGATCATATCCCTTTTCATACCCAGTTTTTATGCATTAGATCAATCCTCAAACATTGCATGATTAGGATCTAATTAAATTGTGGGTTTTGGGAAGTAGATGAGGTAGTACCTATTACCTGTTTTATTATCAAACCCTTGGGAGTTACTTCTACGTTTGCTTATTATGCCATGCTATGCTAATAGACGTGGATTGGGTGAGTGTATCCATGACAGATGTGAGATTGTTATTTAATGGTTTATTTAAGGTGGCAACCTAAACACACATCTGGGTGGATTGAGGTACCTGGGTATTTCAGGATTGCATGTTTCTTTTTGGACCGCTACCCAGGCTCAAAGGGATCATGAGATTATTCATGCTAGAAACTTCCGTGTGCAGCCACAAGCTACTATGGGCTCTAGCATAGTTGACTAAGTCGTGCGAACTCTTATAGTGGTAGACTAGCAGATGTAGGGGATGTAGGTTGGTACGGTCTACCCATTCGTAAGGTGCTAGCGCTTCTGAAAGACTATGTCTCGGTCATCCGTTTCTCAAACATCATGTAGTGCGAGAATCTTAACGGAGGAGATCGAGTCTTGTGGGGAAAAGTGCACAAACCTCTGCAGAGTGTATCAAACTAATCATGGTTAGCCGTGTCCCCGGTTATGGACATCTTGAGTATCTAGTAGTTGGATATCATGTGAATCTCATCATGTTACTTTAATTAATATTGTTGGGTTTTAATGATGATGCTTAATTGGGATTGAGACTGCTGTCAACCATTCTCAATATTTAACAACCACCATGATAGTTAAATAAAATTTATTCCTTTGATGTAGGGAAAAACTAGCTTTACGCAAAACTGTAACCATAGAGCTTTCCACCAGCCATATATGCATGTAGTATAGCTTATTTCTTTCATTACTCTCTATGTGTTACATTGCCAGCATATTCCATGTGCTGACCCGTTTTCGGGCTGCAACGTTCATGTTGCAGACTTTTCAGACGACGAGTAAGGTGCCTTTGGTCGTGGTCCTATACTCAGTGATGCCATTGGAGTTGATGGACTCGCTATTCTTCCAAGCCTTCCCCTGTTATCGTTATTAGATGGCCTTAAGCCATGTTTATTGTAATAAGTTCTCCTTTGGAGACATTCGATGTAATAAGTGTGTGATTGCTACTCTATTATAAATCCTTCAAGTACTGTGTGGTGTCGGCATTACTGATCCAGGAATGACACCTGAGCATAGAGATCAGACTGTTTGAGGTCTGGTCGCTACAAAGATGGTATCAGAGCACACGCTGACTGTAGGACACGACCACTAAGCTAAAACCCTAGATAACTACTCTTTCCCCTCATTTCTGACTCCTCATCTTTTCTATTCTTTTAGGATGGCGGATGCAAGGAGCAAGTTCACACAACCGGATGAAGATACACCCTTTGGATGTCACTTGAAGGAAGTCACTAGATACCTGAACATCGGAATACCAAGCTTCACCGGGACCTACAACGCCACATTACCCGAAGAGGAGCGCTAGATGATTCAAGTTCAAGTTCCAGGAAGGACATTTGCACCAGTCACGGAGCCCATAGAGTTTTCCTTTGATGCACCAACTTGGAGACTAGGAAAGAGTATGGCAGCCCACATCGCCATGGGACATATTGGAGAAGTTTACCACAATGATCTCAAGAATACTATCTACCAGATTTGTGGGCCCCGAGATGAGCAATGGGAGATAATCAGCACCAGGAGGGACAGATCAATCGCAGCTTACATCCAGGAATTAAACCAGCACATCCGACGCCAGGAGAACCCGGATGTGCGCAGGTATGGAGGATCTGCAGAAGGCTATGACCAAGATCAAGGAGCTAGAAGAAGAACTCAAGGCTACACGTGAAGACTACATGGAGGAGATCTTCGCTCTAGTGAGACGTAACGGCGACCTTAAGGAGAAGATTGAAGTATTCATGGGAGGTTCGGCACCCAAAAGAGAAGATGACGAATCCACTTGCCGGATAAATATATCATCATCGGCGACACCGACTCGGATCCCGGACGATAGTGATGATGACTATGTTGATGAAGCTAGAGCAGATATCATGGAGTCTTCATCGGAGCAGTTTTTCTAGTAGACTACCATAACAGTAGTAGTATTCCACCATGTACATAGTATAGTCCACGCACTTTTGCGATAGTTCTAGACCGTTTGTATGCCCTTGTTTGATTGAATGAAGTGATTTTGTGTGCATTTGTCTCATGTGCATTTGGGTAGTGTTTTCAATTTAGACCTCATTCTACTCTTAACTCTCATATTTTCTAAAAACCCTCAGATGCCTCTGAGACGTGACAATGGATTTGCTTTCTCACCGGAGCTCACTCAGTTGATCCAGCAGCAGATTGCGTTGATGCTGTTGCTAGTCCAGAACCAGAACAACAACAAGAACAACCCACCACCACCGCCACCTGTTGATCATTTGACTCGTTTCTTGAGGCTAAATCCGCCGGTGTTTTCTAGTAGCACCGAGCCGATTGTTGCAGATGATTGGCTCCACAAGGTTGGAAGGGAGCTGACCACTGCAGGATGCACTGATGCGGAAAGAGTGCGTTTTGCCGCACATCAGCTTGATGGACCCGCAGCATCGTGGTGGGAAAATTACACAACCACGCACCCCATTGACACAGTCACGTGGGATCATTTTCAGCAAACTTCCCGTACTGCCCACGTTTCAGCAGGAGCTATGGCCATGAAGAAGCGTGAGTTTCGCAACTTACGCCAAGGAGGACGCACTGTAGGCCAGTATGTGGAGGATTTTAGTAAGCTAGCACGTTATGCCCCAGATGACGTTGCTACAGACGCAGCTAAGCAGGAGAAGTTTCTAGAAGGACTGAACGATGAGCTGAGCATGCAGTTGATGGTAGCCACTTTTAATAACTACCAGGAGTTGGTAGATCATGCTCTTATGATTGAAGGGAAGCAGCAGCAGATAGACAATCGCAAGAGGAAGTATGGACAGGGGAAGTACAACTCTGGAGCTCAGCAGAAGCTACGCTTTACCCCGAAGTCGGGAGGACAATTTCAGCATACCCACGGAGGAGGTAGCTCGCACAATCATAATGGCACAAAGAATGGAAACGGGAATGGAGGAAGCAATGGACAAAACCGCACCAACCCGTCAACCCCAGCCAAGAGAGACCTGGGCCAAGTCACTTGCTTTAAGTGCCAGAAGACTGGGCATTATGCAAATGAATGTCCTGAAGCCCAAAATGGCAATGGCAATGGAAGCTCAGGGAAGAAGCCGAACCCTTTCAATAGGGGACAGGTGAACCACGTTACCGTGGAGGAGGTTGAAGCTCAGCCAGAGGCAGTAATAGGTAAGTTTTTGGTTATGACATTTACTGCAGTTGTTCTTTTTGATACTGGTGCATCGCATTCATACAT
Organism: Aegilops bicornis; assembly: GCA_021605145.1. Classification (NCBI taxonomy): domain Eukaryota; kingdom Viridiplantae; phylum Streptophyta; class Magnoliopsida; order Poales; family Poaceae; genus Aegilops; species Aegilops bicornis. The sequence goes on from CM038675.1 coordinate 576,517,274, forward strand.
ATCAAGGGGATTTGTGGATAAGTATAATTTGCCAACCCAAGCCCTTAGGTCACCCATGCTAGTAACCTCAGGGAGCAGAATATATGGCGAATATGTGGTGTGATCTACTACCATTAAGGATTGGAAACAACGTATTCCCCTCGGACCTAATAGTTTTGGAATCGCAAGGATTGGATGTGATATTAGGCATGGATTGGTTATCAAAGTACGGGGGGAACATTCATTGCGCCAGTAAGTCGATTTTGCTTACCACCCCAGAAGGAAGGAGAATTAAGTATGTATCACGGCATGAGCCGAGGAGGGCACATGTAAATTCCTTATCAGGAGTTGTGCAGGAGGAAGTACCAGTGGTGAAGGATTACCCGGTCGTATTTCCAGAAGAGTTGCTAGGCATGCCACCGGACAGAGACATTGAGTTCCTGATTGAACTATTGCCAGGCACTGGGCCAATATCCAAGAGACCGTATCGGATGCCCGCACAAGAATTGGAAGATATTAAGAAGCAGATTAAGGAGTTACTGGATAAAGGTTTTATTCGCCCAAGTTCTTCACCTTGGGGATCGCCAGTACTTCTAGTGGAGAAGAAGGATGGATCATTAAGAATGGTGGTTGATTACTGAGGATTAAATGAAGTGACCATTAAGAACAAATACCCGTTGCCGATGATCAACGACTTGTTTGACCAATTGCAAGGAGCTAAGGTATTTTCCAAGATCGATTTGCGATCGGGATACCATCAGTTGAAGATTCGAGATCAGGATATACCTAAGACGGCTGTTACCACAGTGCACGGGCTGTATGAGTATCTGATTATGTCATTTGGATTGACTAACGCACCTGCCTATTTTATGAACATGATGAACAAGGTGTTTATGGAATTTTTGGATAAGTTCGTCGTAGTGTTCATTGATGATATTTTGGTCTACTCAAAGAATGAAGAAGAGCATAAGGAGCATTTGCGTTTAGTACTCGAGAAGCTCAGAGAACATCAGTTATATGCCAAGTTCAGCAAATGTGAGTTTTGGTTGAAGGAAGTTGGATTTCTCGGACATGTTATATCCGGAGAAGGTATAGCAGTAGACCCCACTAAAGTTGCCACTGTGACAAACTGGGAAACACCAACGATAGTTGGAGAGATCCGAAGTTTACTTGGACTAGCCGGATACTATTGGAGATTCATTGAGAATTTCTTGAAAATTGCGAAGCCTATGACGGAGTTGTTGAAGGACACTAAGTTTAATTGGACCGAGGAATGTGAGGCTAGTTTCCAAGAGTTGAAGAAACGTTTGGTTACCTCACTAGTGTTAATTCTGCCAGATCAAAGCAAGGATTACGAGGTGTATTGCGACGCTTCACGTCGAGGACTTGGAGCAGTGCTTATGCAAGAGGGAAGAGTTGTTTCGTATGCTTCACGACAGCTTAAGCCTCATGAGTTAAATTATGCTACTCATGATTTAGAGTTAGCAGCCGTAGTGCACGCACTGAAAACTTGGAGACATTTTCTTATTGGAAACCACTGTGAGGTGTACACGGATCACAAGAGTTTGAAGTACATCTTCACGCAGAAGGAGTTAAATCTCAGGCAGAGGAGATGGTTGGAGCTCATTAAGGATTACGATGTGAGATTGCATTATCACCCCGGAAAGGCTAACGTAGTAGCAGATGCGTTGTGCCGCAAGAGCCATGTCAACACACTAATGACCGGAGGTTTACCAAAAGAATTAGCCGAGGAATTTCGAGAGCTATGTTTGGAAATAGTTCCGAGACGCTATGTAGCAGCATTCAAAATACAGTCTACTTTGATGGATAAGATTAGAGAAGCTCAGAAGACGGATAAGGAGATTGCCTCTATTAAAGAGAAAATGAGCAAGGGAAAAGCTAAGGGATTCGTGAGGATGAGCACGATACCTTATGGTTTGAGGACCGCGTTTATGTGCCAAGTGATCCGGAAATCAGCAAGTTGATTTTGCAAGAGGCCCATGATTCGCCGTATTCGATCCACCCAGGAAATACCAAGATGTATTTGGATTTGAAGGATACTTTCGGTGGACCGGAATGAAGAAGGATATTGCTGAGTATGTAGCAGTTTGTGATGTATGTCGAGCGTGAAGGCGAGAACATCGAAGCCAGGATTGTTATGACCATTGCCAATACCGAATGGAAGTGGGAAAAATTAGGCATGGATTTCATCACGGATTGCCCAGGACTGGTTCAAAGCTATGACTCGATTTGGGTTGTAGTCGATCGTTTGACGAAGGTAGCTCATTTCATTCCAAAGTGAAGACTACCTACTGAAGGTGCCAAATTGGCTAAGATATACATGACCGTAATCGTATGTCCGCATGGAGTTCCGAGGAGTATCAGACGATAGAGGAACCCAATTCACCTCAAAGTTTTGGAAACAGTTGCACGAAACTTTGGGAACCAGACTAGAGTTTAGCACAGCTTTGCATCCCCAGACAGATGGACAAACCGAGAGAGTCAACCAGATTTTGGAGGATATGCTGAGAGCATGTGCATTGGATTATGGATCAAGTTGGGATGACAACTTGCCGTATGCGCGGAGTTTTCTTATAAAAACAGCTACCAAACCAGTTTGAAGATGGCCCTTTCAAGCCTTGTACGGAAGGAGGTGCAGAACCCATTGTTGTGTGATGAAGTTGGAGACCGCTAGTTGTTTGGACCGGATTTGATTAAGGAGTCTGAACGGAAAGTGAAGTTGATTCGCGATAGGCTCAAGGTAGCCCAGTCTAGGTAGAAGAGCTATGCGGATTCAAAACGCAAGGAGACAGTATACAAAGTCGGAGACAGAGTTTATCTTCGAGTATCTCCGCTACGAGGAGTCAAGCGTTTTGGAGTTAAAGGAAAGTTAGCGCCACGTTTTGTGGGACCGTACAAAGTTTTGGAGCGCATGGGAGAAGTTGCGTATAAGTTGGAATTGCCCGAGGGATTGTCAGGTGTTCATGACGTGTTCCACGTTTCTCACTTAAAGAAGTGCCACGCAGATATGGCGGATATACCCCTGAGAGATACAGTGCCATTGGAAGCGATTCAGTTGGATAACGATTTGACCTATGAGGAGAAACCAGTTAAGATTCTCGAGTTTGCCGGCCGAGTTACCCGCAAAGAAGGTTATCGAGTTTTGCAAAGTTCAAGGAGCCACCACACCGAGGATGAAGCCACCGGGAGCGAGAGGAAGATTTGCTAAAGGACCACCTCACCTATTTTCTAGTTAACCCGAATCTCGAGGGCGAGATTCATCTTAAGGGGGGTAGGTTTGTAACATCCCAAATTTTCAATTTGGAATGTTATACATTAGATCATCAATGCATATCATATTTTATTTGCTTTTGCTTTTGATCCTAGAAATTCTACGCAACTCAAGGACCCACGAAGAGAGTTGGGGATTTCGTTATTTTCATATTTGAGTTTTCTCAAATTTTGAGAATAGGATCATTTGATTTTAATTATTTTATAATCAATTATTTCTATTACGAAAATATGAGAGAGGGAATAAAATGACTTTCCCAAAATTAATAAATATTGAAGATTTAATAATAAAATCAAATAAGTTTTTATTTTGGAGTTTTTCGCCATTTTATTTGAATTTAAAATAGTATGCGTTTTTCAAAATTGCATTTAGGCCCCAAATAAATGTTCATCTTGTCCGGCTTGATTTTAGAAGCCGGGGAAAATTTATTTCGGGATTTTTGGTGTCGCTTATAGTATTTCTTTTATTTGTTTTTATGCGTGTTATTATAAAAACACGAATCATTTATGGGCAGGTTCGGCCAGACTCCTCGGCCGGGGCTTTAAATAAGCGCCACCGGGCCACCCAAAGCCGCCCGCCGCCCAGCGCCCAAATTACGCCGCCGCCGCCTCGAAACCCTAACCCTAGCCCGCCGCCATCGCCTTGGCCGCCCGACCCGCCATAGTCGGACCCGCCGCCATCGCCGAACCCGTTTGCCGCCGGATCTCGCCCTCGCCGGACCGCCACAAAGGTAGCCGCGTGTGGGCGGTTTCTTTAGAAAACCGCATGGTTTTTAATAGCCGCGGTTTATTTTTTAGTTTCGTTTTTTAGATCGGTTTATTTTCGGTTCGGTTAAATAGCTTAGCGTCATTGCTCGTTCGTTTTAACGAACGTGTTCATCGTTTAGACCCAGTTAACGAACGTTCGTTCGTTAAGCTGTTCGTCGTTTTTCCTTTTCTCGGATTTATTCCGTGATTTTTCTGATCGCGATTTCTGATCCAATTTTCGTTCTAGTATAACTTTCGCTCGTTTATCGGAATCAGGCGATTCAAGCGCCTGGAGTTTCGTCTCAAAACCCTCTATCCGTTTAACCAACTTAAACAAGTTTTTGCTTTTTTAAAATCTTACTTAGATCCACATAAGTGAAACGAAGCTGTTTTCTTTCGCCGTTTGACTTTCGTTGCTTCGTTTGATTTGATTCTTTTTGAAAACCGGAGTTCTTAAGTTGAAATTTCTGGTTAGATCTTTTATTTGGAGTTTTACCTGTGCATTAGTTGAGTACTTATTGTGTGTTTGTTTGTTTGCGATTGAGTACCGGGAGTGCGCCGCTTGCTACTTTGAATCTCTAGGTTTCACGGATCATCAGCAAGGCAAGTAACACTTTGATCTATCCCTTTTCATACCCAGTTTTTATGCATTAGATCAATCCTCAGACATTGCATGATTAGGATCTAATTAAATTGTGGGTTTTGGGAAGTAGATGAGGTAGTACCTATTACCTGTTTATTATCAAACCCTTGGGAGTTACTTCTACGTTTGCTTATTATGCCATGCTATGCTAGTAGACGTGGATTGGGTGAGTGTATCCATGACAGATGTGAGATTGTTATTTAATGGTTTATTTAAGGTGGCAACTTAAACACACATCTGGGTGGATTGAGGTACCTGGGTATTCCAGGATTGCCTGTTTTTTTTGGACCGCCACCCAGGCTCAAAGGGATCATGAGATTATTCATGCTAGAAACTTCGGTGTGCAGCCACAAGCTACTATGGGCTCTAGCATAGTTGACTAAGTCGATTGAACTCTTACGGTGGTAGACTAGCAGATGTAGGGGATGTAGGTTGGTACGGTCTACCCATTCGTAAGGTGCTAAGCGCTCGAAAGACTATGTCTCGGTCATCTGTTTCTCAAACATCATGTAGTGCGAGAATCTTAATGGAGGAGATCGAGTCTTGTGGGGAAAAGTGCACAAACCTCTGCAGAGTGTATCAAACTAATCATGGTTAGCCGTGTCCCCGGTTATGGACATCTTGAGTATCTAGTAGTTGGATATCATGTGAATCTCATCATGTTACTTTAATTAATATTGTTGGGTTTTAATGATGATGCTTAATTGGGATTGAGAATGTTGTCAACCATTCTCAATGTTTAACAACCACCATGATAGTTAAATAAAATTTATTCCTTTGATTTAGGGAACACCTAGCTTTACGCAAAACTGTAACTATAGAGCTTTCCACCAGCCATATATGCATGTAGTATAGCTTATTTCTTTCATTACTCTCTATGTGTTACATTGCCAGCATATTCCATGTCTTGACTGCTTTCGGGCTGCAACGTCAATGTTGCAGACTTTTCAGACGACGAGTAAGGTACCTTAGGTCGTGGTCCTATACTCAGTGATGCCGTTGGAGTTGATGGACTCGCTATTCTTCCAAGCCTTCCGCTGTTATCTTATTAAATGGCCTTAAGCCATGTTTATTGTAATAAGTTCTCCTTTGGAGACATTCGATGTAATAAGTGTGTGATTGCTACTCTATTATAAATCATTCATGTACTGTGTAGTGTCAGCATTACTGATCCAGGGATGACACCTGAGCACGGAGATCAGACTGTTTGAGGTCTGGTCGCTACAACAGAAGTATCAACAGCAGCACCAACAGTTTGGCCAAGCGCAAGAGGGACACAGCTCGCTCGGCGGAGGGCTGTTTCGCGACATGGAGGTAGTCATTGTTGTTGTTGTTGTTGTTGTAGAGGTGCGTTAGGTGCAGCCGGTGGTGGTGGTGGAAGACGCGCGAGCAGTTCATTAAACTTGTTATCGAGCTTTGTTTCGAACGTCTTCTCCATGCCATCTATCTTCTCCATGGCCTCTTCAAATCTGTTTAGCACATCTTGCACCGTCCGCTCATCATTTGCTGAAATTTATCATGCAACTCCTTATTCGTCATGTTCTCCCAGTCAGTCACGTCGGCTTGTGATCCTGGCATGGTTAGCAGCAATAGAAACACACAAGAATATGATCCTACAGACTACTAACAAGAGGTGGTGGTGGGTGTCACAATCCGTCAAGCAAATCTCAAATTCTTACCAGTTCTTACCCAGCAGCAGGCGGTGATCGGCAACCGTTGTAGTCAAAACTCTCAAAGCTTGCATAAAGCGATTACCAGGGAGAGTCAAACGCAAGACGTAGATGTATGTGGAGCTGGGAAGGCTTATAATATGGTAGCAAAAAGGGTCAGCAATAATCAATTCAGAGATGCAAAGTTGAATAAACGATCAACGACGGTACTGTGCTGGTCCTAGGCTAGACCGTGCTAGAGACGCGAGCCTAGAACACTAACAAAATCACGGCGCTGCACGTAAACAAGGGAAAACCACACTCTGAAAAAAAAATTCGCTCTGTTTTTTTTGCGCTCTTTTTTTGCGCTCCTCTTTTTTTTGCGAAAAATCACTATAATGGCGAGTGTCTCAAAACTCTTCCCAGGTCAAACTGACAGGATGGGCACGAAAAATTTGTTTTGATTTTTCTTTTGGAAATCAGGGCAGCGACGACGAAAAAGTGCGACAAAAAACACTGATGGCACGCTACGGAAGACTCGAGAAAAGCCTAAAAACAGGATAGGGAAAAATTCGCCGCCAAAATTTTGGCCTAAAAACTGCCCGGGGGTCTCCAGACTTTTTTTTCCGATACCTACTCAGGCAAGGAAACACGAATCGGAAATTAACGGACCTCGAAAACGAACCTAATATGAAAGTAACTCGGATTGGTGGTGGATATATGGTGGTAGGATATGGCAGCAGTGCTGGTATATGGATACGGATTGGTGGTGGTATATGGATATGGATCGGCGGCGAATAAGCGGCGGTTGTAGATGGCAGGGGCGATGATGATGGTGCGGCGGCGGCGTGACAACTTATGACCAGAACTCGAAACTCTAAAAGACTAGACTCTAAGACCAGCAACTAGACACGACGATGCAACCGCAAATTCAACAAAGCAAAATACTGAAAAGACTATGCAAAGGCTCAGACTGGTTCGGATATGATGAACTAACCCTAATTTTTTGTGGCTTTTTCGTAGATTTGTAGGTATGAAGGACATACTCGGTCTAAACTACGAAAAACTGGAAAATCTCACCGAGCAACCTGGAAATCTGATACCACTTGATAGAGGCAAAGGTGTCCCGTCTTTTGATGAGATGGTGGCTATCGTTTAGGATGAAGTCAACTTTGACGATCCGACTACGAACGTGCGAGGACGTCGTGCCTTAGCAATCGCTAAAACAACTCCGAGAGGTTATTGACCACGCCGGAGCATGATCAACCTGACCACGAAGGTCTGTTTCCTCAGGCAAACAAAGAACAAGCAAGAAACTAAGATTGCAATCTGGATATTGCGAATATAAGAGGAAAGCTTTATTGATCAAGGTGGGGTTCTGTGACGCCTTTGTCTGGTCGTTGAACACAAACGAAGTACACGAAGTTGCAACTATGGCGAACTTTTAATCTAAACAAAACCCAAAGTCTAAACGACGCCCTAAGGGCTGTATATATGGAACAAGAGGGGGGAATTTTGTGGCCCTTGGAGGAGGGGTCCGAAACCAACCCTAACTCTTGTTTCTCCACACATACGGACTCTAAAAACAGCCTATACTTAAGTATTTCAAAAATACATGGGCCTGGCCCAATAATAAGGTGACGCAACACCTAGAATAGCCTCTAGACGAAATTTATGAAGTGGCATCTTGTATATTTCGTCAAAGGCTTCATGCACTCCTTATGGTGGCTTCAAAGTCCTGAAATCATCACTTGTAACTCCGTTCTTGATCCCCTTGCGCATGCCATCAACTCCATGCGTGTTCTTGCTCCAATGTTCATCCTTCTCCAAGCTAGGCCCTTCATTTGTAAGCAAAACAAATGTATCCAATTTAGGCAGCATCATATTCTCATGAACATTAGAATCATTACCAAGAAACGAAAGTACCTGGTAATTTAATTGGCGTGCGCGAGCTCTAGTAATTGGTCCATTATATGTAACAGTAGGGGCTGTGGGTGTAACAATGGTATTGATGCCCTCATCACTTGATCATATTATAGCTACAACAGAACTGAATTTGAAGACATGATTGTTTGTAATGTTTGACTCATTATCGCCTAGTGGTGACATTATGAGTTATATGGAGGATGGCTCGTGTCCGCATCAATATTTCCCAGAAGATGAAGGGATGATGGAGCACAGCTACGATAGGTATTTCCCTCAGTTATGAAACCAAGGTTATTGAACCAGTAGGAGAACCAAGCAACACTATGTAAATGGTACCGGCACACAAAGAATAAATACTTGCAGCCCGACGCGTAAGAGGGGTTGTCAATCCCTCTCGGGTAAAAGATAGATTGGTTTGTATGATTTTGGATAAATAGATCTCGCGATGAAACAAAATAAATAAATATAGAAAAAGTGCAACAAGGTATTTTTGGGTTTTTAGAATAATCGATTTGAAAACAAAAGCAAATAAAAATAGAACTCAAAGCAAATATGATAAAGAATAGACCCGAGGGCCATGGATTTCACTAGTGGCTTCACTCGAGAAAAATAGCATATGGCGGGTAAACAAATTACTGTTGGGCAATTGATAGAACTTCAAATAATTATGACGATAACCAAGCAATGATCTTTATATAGGCACCATGTCCAAGATTGGTAGACCGACTCCTGCCTGCATCTAGTACTATTACTCCACACATCGACTGCTATCCAGCATGCATCTACTGTATTAGGGTCATGGAGAAACGGAGTAATGCAATAAGAACAATGGCATGATGTAGACAAGATGTATTCATGTAGGAATAGACCCCATCTTGTTATCCTTAATAACAACGATCAATACGTGTCTTGCTGCCACTTCTGTCACTGGGAAAGAACACCGCACGACCGAACCCATCGCAAAGCACCTCTTCTCATGGCAAGAAACATCAATTTAGTTGGCCTAATTAAACCAAAGATTTGAAGAAGAAATACGAGGCTATGAGTAATCATGCATATAAGAGATCAAAGAAACTCAAATAACTTTCATGGATAAAATAGATGTGATCATAAAATCAAAGTTCATCGGATCCAACAAACACAACACAAAAAGAGTTACATCAAATAGATCTCCAAAAGACCATTGTAATGAGAATCAAAATAGGGAGAGGAAACCATCTAGCTACTTACTACGGACCCGTAGGTCTACAATGAACTACTCACGCATCATCGAAGAGGCACCAATGAGGATGATGAACCCCTCCGTGATGGTGCCTAGATTGGATGTGGTGGTTCTGGAACTTGCGGCGGATGGAATTGGGTTTCGTCGACTCCCCTAGGGTTTTTGGATTTTCGGGGTATTTATAGAGCAAAGAGGCGGTGCGGGAGTCGGCCAAGGTGGGCGCAACCCACCAGGGCGCGCCGGCGCGCCCAGGTTGGTTGTGCTCCCCTCGGAGCCCCCCCGTGGTACTTCTTTGGCCCAATAGTGTCTTCTGGTCCATAAATTTTTTCCAAAAAGTTTTGCTGCGTTTTGACTCCATTTGGTATTGATTTTATGTGAAGTAAAAAAAAGCAAAAAACAACAACTGGCACTGGGCACTATGTCAATACGTTAGTCCCAAAAAATGATATAAAGTTGCTATAAAATGATTGTAAAGCATCCAAGAATGATACTATAACATCATGAAACGGAGCAAAAATTATAAATACGTTGGAGACGTATCAATGGACAATAAGGAGAAAGGCAATTCATGATGACATTTTTCAAAGTCCTTTCCAAACTCATGAATTAGTAACGAGGTATATCAACCAGTTGGATGATTTGAACAATCTCAAAGCTCGTAGGACAACATTCTCGAAAAAAGCTCCTAGGACAACTAGTTCTACTACCTCGCCTGCTCTGGTTAATACATGGAAGTTTCCTCCCTCTAATGCGGAAATATTAATGTTGATGGTGATGTTTCCAGGCCCGAACCTACCGGCATTGTCGTGGCCTTTTGTCATGAACTCGTGATGATCAGGGAGTATACTTGGGTGTGTCGTCCTTATTAAATGTCGTGTGTAACAGATCCTGCTACTTTGGAGTCTCATGCTTGTCTGGAAGGGCTAGCGTTGGCGATGGACCTTTATCTACAAGACTTGCACATTACATCAGATTGTTTAACGTCACAACAACATTGCTACATAGATAGGAGTGAAATATGAATATTTCATCAAATAATTTAGCACTCGTAGATCATCATGTACCTCTTATAGTTCTGTTCATGAACAAAGAGGCTCAAACAAGCCCACAACGGCACAACCTAACTTGGTTTGCTTCTTTAGATCAAGGGCGCCGTTCTTGGCTTGGGATCCCTTCAGTGATCATTAATCTATAAAGGGTGTGACTATGTCTCATCTAGATGTGACATATTATGTCATCTAAGATGGTGTCACCCTTATTTATGGCTCTCTTGTTGAAAACGTCCTCCCACTGTTCGTTTTTGTATGCCAAGTCGTTGTATTATTGTTTTTTTTTGTACTGTCCAACCCAGCTTCCTCCCCATGTTTCGTATCTGTATTGTCCAGCCCAGCCATTGTTTTATTGTTTGTTTGTTCTTTTTTTGTATTGTCCGACCCAACTTCTGGGAACAAGACGTAAAAATAAGCACTCTAATCAACAATCGAACTTCCAACCTCAAAATAGTAAACGTGTGTTTGTTATCCACTAGAACTAATAGCTGTTGCTGGCAAATAAACAACACAAATTTTTAATAACTGTATGAATCGTCGGATCTGAAACCATTTTGAAGATTTATTGAAAAATTGTGAATAATATTGAAAATGCCGAATATTTCCTAAAAACACAGAGAATTTTCGGAACTCCAAACTTTCTAAAATTGGAACAATTTTTGAAAATTCTGAACATTTTCTGAAAACGCAAACAAATTTTGAAAAAGAGAACATACTTTGAAATTCCAGCACATTTGTTGAAAACGTATATTCTTTTATTAAAACATGAACTGTTTTTGGAAATGGGAAAATGTCTCGAACATTAGAAACATTTATTATACACAAGCTGAACTTTTTTAGTGCATGATGAACTATTTTTAATATATGCTAAACATTTCCTTTAACAAACTAAACTTTTTTAGTGTACGGTGAACCTTTTAGTTTTTGAGTGCGTATTTGTATGCGCTGATCATTGTGTATGCCTTTTATATCTTGGCCTTGTATATATGCATGTACTAGTACGTACCTCGACTTAGTCATGTAAGAGGCAATAAATCAACCATATTTACTGAGTCGATGGCGGACTTGGAACGGAGCAAAAAATCCTGGCCCACTTGTGAGTCAAAGGATGGACTTGCATACTGGAAAAAAATGACCAAAGAGCCTAGTTGCAAGTCAACGGTGGACTTGAAACTCAGACAAATATAAATGGTCGACACAATTGCGGGTCGATGATAGACTTGCAACTGAGATAAGATAAAAGGGGCCGACCCTAGTTGTGAGTCTATTTTGGACCTACAATTCGGTAAAATTAACGCCTAGCACAATTACAAGTCGAGAGTGGACTTGTAGTTAGGGCAACTAAAAGGATCAAAGGCCTAGTTTCATGTCAATGGAGGACATGCAATTAGGACGAAAAAAGTTTGGGCCCAGATGCAAGTCGTTGGTTGACTTTCAACTCCGGCAAAGAAAAGGATCAACAGACCAGTTTTGAGTCGATGGTTATCATGCAACTAGGATAAATAAAGGGGTGGGCCGAGTTGTGAGTCGATGGTTAATTTGCAACTGAGATAAAAAGAAAGTCAACACCTGGTTGCGAGTCGATGGTGGACTTGCAACTGAGGTGAAAAACATGTGAAACCCACTTGCAAGCTAAGGGTTGACTTGCAACTAATGGAAAAAAGAAGACTCGGGCCTAGTTGCAAGACAAAAGAAACATCAAGCCTAGTTGTGAGTCAATGGATGGACTTGCAACTGGAGACAAAAAAAGTTAGCCCCTAATCACGAGTCCATGGTGGACTTACAACTAAGGCGGAAAAGGATTCAGCCAGTTCCAAGTCCATCTCAACTTGCAACTAATGAAAAAATGTTTATGCCCCAGTTGCAAAACAAAAGAAAAATCGAGCCCGATTACATAAGTCGGGAGTCGACTTGCAACTAGAGACCAAAAATGTTATGCCCAAATTGCAGTGAAAGGTGGACATGCAAGTGGGGGCAAAAAGTCCAACAACCCAGTTGCATGTTAATGGTGGAGCCTGGCCAGATTCAATGTTTCTCCTTGAACTAGGATTAAAAAAGGGGCAGACATAGTTGCGAGTCGATTGCTGACTTGAAATTAGGTTAAAAAAAGTCAGCTTCTAGTCGCGAGTCGATGATGGATTTGCAACTGGAGTACTTGTGAAAATGCCTCAATTGCGAGTCAAGGATTGACTTGTAACTGAGGAACGGTTGCAAGTCGTTGGTCGGCTTGCAACTAGGGCAACTACAAAAAAATCTAGTTGCGAGTCAATAATTGACTTGCAAATGGGGCACCTACAAAACTATGAAAACACACCCGAGTTGGAGGTCGATGGTTGACTTGCAACTGTGCCAACTACAAACTATGGCAAGACCCTAGTTGCGACAAGATGGTGGACGTGCAACTAGAGCAATTGCGAAAAATGCCCCCAAGTGCGAGTTGAAGGTTGACTTGCAACTGGGTCACAATTGCGAGTCGATGGTTGGCATGCAACTAGGGAAACTATAAAAAAGTCAAGTTAAGAGTCATTGGTTTACTTGCAACCAAGGCACCTACAAAAACTATGAAAACACGCCCTAGTTGTGAGTCAATGATTGACTTGCAACTAGGCTAGCTACAAACTATGACAGGACCCTAGTTGCGACACGATGGTGGACATGCAACTGGAGTACTTGCCGAAAATCCCCTAGTTGCGAGTCGAGGGTTGACTTGCAACTGGGGCACGATTGCGAGTGGATGGTTGACTTGCAACTGGGACAACTACAAAAAAACAAAGAAAACTAGTTGTGAGTCAATGATTGACTTGTAACTTAGATGAAACAAACTACAACCTTAGTTGCGAGTAAAGGGGAGACTTGCAATTTTGATGAAAAAAAACTATGACCCCAGTTGCAAGTGGTGGACTTGCAACTAGGTTCGAAACAAGGACAAAGATGTGTGGCGGTGGTTGGGCTTGTAATCGGGAAGACAACAACACCCCGTGGGCCTAGTTGCGAGTCGAGGTGGGGACTCGCAAGTCCGACAACACCTACTACAAACCTAATTGCGAGTCGAGGGTGGACTTGCAACTGGAACAAAAAAGGGCGTGCCCCCAATTGAATGTCGGTTGTGGACAAAAATGTGTCGCCCCCTCCCGCAGTTGTGTGTCGAGGGTAGGCTTGCAATTGGGTAAAAAAAGGCAGGGCCCAGTTGTGTATCAAAGGTGGACTTGTAACTTGGGACAGAAAAAGTCAGCCCCCAAGTTGCATGTTGGTGGTCGAGTGGCAATTGGGACAAATAAGGACGCCGAGTTGCGTGTCAAGGCTGGACTTGCAACTAGGACAAAAATGGGGTTCGGGCCTAGTTGCGTATTGATGGTGGATTTTTAACTAGGTGAAAAAAAGAAGGTGGACCCTCCCAACTGCATGTCTGGGATGGAGTTGCAACTGGGACATAATGTTGGGGAACGCAGTATTTCAAAAAAATTCCTACGATCACGCAAGATCTATCTAGGAGATGCATAGCAACGAGTCAGGAGAGTGTGTCCATGTACCCTCGTAGACCGAAAGCGGAAGCGTTCAGTAACGCGGTTGATGTAGTCGAACGTCTTCGCGATCCAACCGATCCAAGCACCGAAAGTACGGCACCTCCGTGTTCAGCACACGTTCAGCTCGGTGACGTCCCTCAAGCTCTTGATCCAGTTGAGGACGAGGGAGAGTTCCGTCAGCACGATGCGTGGTGTCAGGGCAGGCTGATCTGGCCCACGAACACCTGTGGGACCGGCGGACCGAGCCCCTTTCGGTTCGGCGGGGGGCGGGGGTCGCACGAAGAGCAGATCGAGGCGAAGCACACGAGAGGTTTACCCAGCTTCAGAGCTCTCCGGAGAGATAACACTCCTACTGCTGCATGTCTAGGTGTATTACGTTCTTGCTCAGGAGCGCTGAGTGCTACAGTACACACGAGCTGCTAACGAGACTGAGCGTGGGGGAACTGACCGACCAACCCTTTCTACGTTGCGCATGGGCCTCCTTTTATATGCTCAAGGGGCTCCGGCGGTGGCAACGTAGACGGGGGTACAAATGGAAAAGTAGTGGTTGGTACACCTACTTGTACAGTGTACAGTGTACCATACCTAACCCTGACGGCAGGGGACAAAGGCATTAAATGCCCGTCTACGTCGCCCTAACAGTGCAAACAGGGACCGTCAGGGGCGCCACCGCTTGCCACGATGGCAATCTTGTCGGCGCTGCTTGCCACGCCGCACCGCTGGCGGCTGCCTGACCTCTCGCCACGCAGCTACGCTGGGAAGGTCCCAGGGCGACACGTTAGTGGATGTGCTGGAGCGTAGGTACCGAGTGGTGGTCTGCCGCGGCAAGCGCCTTGCCGCGGTTGTTGTCTTGCCGCGCCCGGAAGCTTGTCGCTCATTGGGCCTTCCCGGCAAGCTCCTCTTGCCGGGGCCTTGTCTTGTATGTGTCTTGGGTGGCCTTCCCGGCAAGCTCCTCTTGCCGGGGCCTTGCCTCCTTGGCTTGAATACTTTGTTCTTGATTGGCTCCCCAGGAACCACAGAGGACCTTGGCGGTCACCCGGTAAGCCTTGCCGCGGAGGGCTGCAACTGCCCGTGCACAAGTTCGGGATACTAGGGTACCCCTACTCTAGCACACCGACAGAGCCCCGGCTGGGCCACACACGGTGCCGAGCGCTGTTGGGCCAGGCCCAAAACAGGCATGGGCACACGCGCCTGGGTCACACCATAACTCACCCCGGACCCACCACGCCCCCACAGGCAGCACGCATCGAACGTGGCGTCGTGGTGAGAGATCGTGGGCGAGATCGTGGGGGTTTCTTTATTCGGAAAATCGGAACGTCCGCCCCCTCCCTCTTTATAAGCAGGGGAAACAGGGGCACGTCGCCTACCTTGCCAGTTGTTGTCCCATGGAAAACCCACCGCTGCTCCCCCCTTCTTCTCAAGGCTGAAGAGAGCAGCGCTCCGCCACCAACATCATCAACGCCGTCGACCTCCTCCACCGCCTCCGCCATGGGCCCGAAAGCCGACAAGGGGAAGGCCGTGAAGTCGGCCGAGGCGCAGCGGCTTGCGGCGCTGCAGAAGGAGCGGGCCATCTTCCCCCCTCAGCTCGCCGCGAGGGAGCTGAGGGAGAACTACTACCTCTTCTGGTCGACGGAGACGCGAGCGCATCCGCGCACGAAGGTACTCCCCGCCGCTGCTGCGGAACTGGCCCCGACTGGGTATCCCTTCTTTGCGCTCTTCTTCTACTGCGGGCTTAGCCCGCCTTTCTCTGAATTCTTTTGCGACATCATGAACACCTACGGGTTCCGCCTCCTTGATTTCACCCCCAACGCCGTTCTGACCATGGCAGTTTTCGCACATCTCTGCGAAAACTTTGTCGGAGTCCACCCAAATGTAGCCCTTTTCCGCCACTTCTTTTTACCCCGTGTTGAGAGAGGAGAGCCCCTTGCCGGAGGAATTGCTTGGATCTCCAGGGTCGGCAAGAAGGAGGCCTATCTGGAGGGAGAGCTCCGTAGCAAATGGGAGGAGTGGAGGGCGGATTGGTGCTGGATTGTTGAGGAGAACCCGCAGCCATTTACCGCCCAAATACCAAACCCCAGTAGTGCACGGCAATGATTGGAGCAATCTGGCCCCGGAAGACGCTAGGCTGAAGATCGCAGTCACCCAAATCCTCCGCCTCAGACTTGCCGGACTCACCGTAGGCACCGTTGGCGCAGACTTTCTTCGCCGCCGCATCGCCCCATTGCAGGAGAGAAGGAGGCCTGCCTGGGAATTTCAGAACGCAGCAGATATCATGAGGCTGCGCCCAGGCCTCAACTTCAACTTCACCGTCTTGGAGCTTGACGCGATGCTCTTAGAGCTATTCAAGCCCGATCCCGATCATCCAGAGATGTTTAGGTTGCCGAGGGGCGTCGTTCCGCTGTGCAACAATTCCGGGCTTGACCGCATTCGTGCAATGATGCCGTCGTGCGACTCTCATGGAATTGTCCCAACTTGGCAAGAGCAGGCAGATGACGTCGTGCAGCAGTTCTTTGACAATCTGGTGGAAATGCCGGTCCGCCCGACGAAAGCGAGGGGCCTCACCATGACACTCATCGACGATGAGATGCGCAGTATCGCCACCAGCTGGAAGAGGCGGCAAAGGCCGCCGCTGGGCGAAGTTTGGCTTCACTGTGGAGGAGGCAGAGGCAGCCGAGGCGGCAAGCCTTGTCGAGCGAAAGGAGTTTGCCGGCGAGGAGGAGCTTGCCGAACCTGAGGCCGAGTCGAGCGAGGCCGCCGAGGGCGCATCCTCCCAACCTCCAAGCAGCTTGCCGCGAGCGGAGCCACCGGCTCCACCAAGAAGGCGTCTTCGCAAGGCCGGAGACGTAGCGGGGCGGCAGACGGGCCAACAGCCGCAGTGCCGCGCGACGCGCTCCACCGCGGCAAGCACTGTTGCCGCGGGAGCACCTCACGCCGCTGCGGCAACTAGAGCGGGGCCCTCGCAGACCACCGGTTCCGCTCCCGCCAAGCGTCCAAGGGAACCCACTCCTCCGCCTCGTCATCTGGAGGCGGGCCAGACTTGACCTCTCCGCGCCAGCTCCGACGAGGAAGAAGAAGAGTAAGATTCTTTCTTGTACTTGTAATTCTTCGATTTGTTGCTTTGTCTTGTATCTGATTTGCTTTACTCGATCCCATTCCTTTTCGTGACGCCGCTCAGAGAATGTCGAAGAGAGCCAAGACCCCGGTGGTCGTCATCGAGGACGAACCCACTGCGACAGCAGGAGGCGCGTCCGAGACCACCTTGCCGGATGAGGCAACTCTTCTTCAAAGCAGCCCCCAGCGTAAGTATATGGTCTATTTCTTGCTGTTCGGCGTGCATGGGTGCTCTTTTCTTTGCTGATATCTGACTGTTGATTTGTGTAGGAGCAGAGCAGCCTCCTTCTGCTTCGACTACGCCACCAAGGGAGGATTCCCCGGCAAGGGAGCGTTCTCCGGCAAGGGAGATTTCTCCGGCAAGGGGCAGTTCTCCGGCAAGGGACGGCACCAATGATCCCTTGGCGGTGGAGACCGTGGCTGCAGACCCTGGCACAGGTAATCTTCTTGCCTGAAAACTTCCCTTGTGTTCTTCTTCTTCTGATTTTGCCTTTGAATATTTGCTTGACTTTCTTCATCCATCCGCCGCAGAGCCAATGGAGACCGAGGTCGCCGGTGAGGAGGACGTGCGCGGCAACACTGATGAAGCCGCCGCCATGGAAGAAGGAGCCGGCGCTGACGACCCCGCCGGCGAAGAGGCTGCCGAAGCTGCCGCCGCAGAAGCTGGCGAGGGGTCCGGCGATGGCACTGACGACCCTGAGGCTGCAGGAGCGCTAGGCGCTACACCGACCGCCGATCCCTCTGCCGCTGCGGCAGCGTCGGGCTCCGAAGAGCCCCAGCCCGGCGCCTATTTGAAGGCCGGCGATGGCGTCTTCATCAAGCTCCCATGGGAGTCGAGCTCCAGGGCGCCGATCGAAGGAGAAACCTTCGATGAAGAGCTGCTCGCCTCCGCTGGACTGACGCTAGTCGACGCGCCACGCGGCAGCAGCGGCGAGCCTGAGGAGGAGCAGCTACTGCAGAAGCTGTTGTCGCTCTACCGCGCTCGACAAGCCAAACTGGAATCCCGGGAGGCGCTTGTCGCGAAGGCGGGAGCAGACATCAAGAAGCGCGCGGAGGAGCTCCGGGGCCGCAACCAGGAAGCTCTCCGGTCCTTGGCGGAGGAGCGGGAGCAACTCGCCGAGGAGCGCAAGGCCTTCATCCTCGAGAAGGCTGAAGCTGAGGAGGAACAGCGGCTTGCCGCCGAGAAGCTGTCTGCGCAGGAAGGTGAGTTGGCGCAGCGGAAGGTTAACCTTGACAGCCACGAGGAGGATCTTGCTATGCGCGAGCAAACATTTGGCGGGGCTCTCAAGGAAGCAAAGGATGCTGCCGCAGCTGCCGAGGCCGCCAAGAAGGAGTTGGAGACGAAAGTGGCGCAGCTTGGAGGCCGATCTCAAGGCGAGCGGCGAGGAGCTTGCTGCACTCAAGCATGAGCGCGAGAAGGACGCCTACACTCTTGGCGAGCTGCAGGGCCGTCTCGCCGAGAGGAGCAAAGAGCTCAGCGCCGCGAAGGACTCCAATGCAGATCTTGAGTTGAAGCTGACTACCCTGACTCAGACGCTGGACGGCGCCAGGGAGCAGGAGGTGGCCTTGAAGGAGAAGATCAAGGCCGACGAGGCGCTGCTGGCGAGTGTTGCTGCCGCCCAGGATGCCTTGAGGGAGAATGTGGAGCACTGGACCGAGGGTCTCGTGGATACTGCTGCAGCCATCAACAGGGAGCTGATGGAGCTGGGGATGGTGGATCTTGGATACTCCTCCGACGAGCACCTCCAACCCAGCGCCAAGCTTAGTTTGTTCTTCAAGGGCGTGGTGAAGGCCATCCAGCGACTCCGGGAAGAAGTCCCAAAGCAGCTGGCCGAGGAGTCGCGCCAGATTTGCTCTGGAGCTCTCAAAAAGGTGCTGATGAAGGAGGCCTTCCGCAACCCATGCATCAACCTCACCAACGTCCTCAAGTCCCTGCCACCGGATGCTGATGTGGAGGCGCTCAAGACCCTTGTTGCACCCATTGTGGACAGGGTGAGCGGAATCAAGAGGGTTGAGGGCGATCGCGTAGATTAGGCCGCCCATTTTCTCTTTCTCTTGCCGCTGCTGGTCATGTCATAGGAACAATCCATTAGAGCTGCGGCAAGCTATTTTGTAATATAACTTTATTTTGGGTATCAATTGCTATGTTATTTCCTTTACTTGATTCCTTCCTTTGTATGTTTTTGCCCTACGCTTTTAGGGAACTTGTCGGCGCGGGCACCTCTGCCGCGAGCGCTGAGTGCGGGACGTCAGCAGCCTGCTGGCGATGCCGCCTCCGACAAGCAACCTTGTCGCAACTAGTCGCAGCTCACTTAAGTTGTTGAGCGGACTCGAAACAAAGTAAGTGCGCAACTAGCTATGAGTTGGTTCCTCTGCGCACAGGTTTTCCATACAAAGTGCGGTCGTTCAAGGAAGATAACTTAAAAAATTTAAAATTGATTGCTCAAACTTTGGCAACTTAGCTTTTCTGTCGTTTGCTTCCTGGGAAGGCTAGACTTCCTTGAGGCTAGACTTCCTTGAGCGACGCTTGGTCCACACCATTATCTTCTCCCTTCCCACGGCAAACTTGTGTGCGAGGGAACCTTCCTTTCTTTGAGAAAGAGAAAGAAGAGAAAATAAAGATATGGAGCCTTGTGGCTCGTTATCACTTACCAGGGGTAGGTGCTGCACAAAGTGTCAGATAACGCATGCAAATAAATGTAAAAAGCATGAAATTGACAAGGTGTGCGAAGCACGCTAGCTTTACTTATGCACGGGGTCTGCGCCCGGCTTTGTACAAAGGATTACATGCAACAGCGGCAAGACTTGTACAAAAGGTGGTTGCCGGAACAGGTTCGGTGACCGCGCCCTCTGAGTAAAACTTACGAAGGTGCTCAATGTTCCAGGAGTTGCTCACCGGAATGCCATCTTCGGTCTCAGGGCGGACAGCGCTAGGCCTAGTGACTCGTTTCACCCGATAAGGGCCTTCCCACTTCGGCGTCAACTTGTTGGAATTCTTGGCGGACTGAACGCGCGAAGAACAAGGTCGCCTTCCTCGAGACTTACGGCATTAACTTTGCGGCTATGGTAGCGGTGCAAAGCTTGTCGGTACCGAGCAGCTCAGACTGAGCCTGAAGACGATCCTCCTCAAGGAGCAGCGTCATCTTGTCGCGACTGCTCTTGCTCAAGCTCATCATAAGCGAGCACTCGAGGCGATCCGTATCACGAAGTTCCGTGGGGAGAACTGCCTCTGCTCCATAGACTAGAGCGAAAGGTGTCGGCCGATGGCTCGATTTGGCGTCGTCCTGATCGACCAAAGAACCACCGGCAGCTCCTCAATCCAGTTTCTTCCGCACCTGTGCAGCCTGTCGAAAGTCCTGGTCTTGAGCCCGCGCAACACTTCAGCATTTGTCCTCTTCGCTTGACCATTGCTCCTCGGATGAGCAACAGAAGCGAAGCAGACCTTGGCGCCAAGATCTTGGACGTACTACATGAAGGTGCGGCTTGTGAATTGCGTGCCGTTGTCGGTGATGATCCTGTTAGGGATTCTGAAACGGCAAACAATCGACCTGAAGAACTTGATCGCCGATTGTCACCTTCCTCATCGCTTCCACTTCCGGCCACTTTGTGAACTTGTCGATTGCAACGCATAAGTACTCAAAGCCCCGACAGCTTCGGGGAAAGGGGCCGAGGATGTCGAGCCCCAGCACGAAAATGGCCAGGGATAAAGGGATCGTTTGGAGAGCTTGAGCTGGCTGGTGTATCTGCTCGGAATGGAACCGCACGCTTCACACTTGGTTACTTGCGCAGCTTGCATCCTCGGAGGGCTGTCGGCCAAAAGAAACCTTGCCGGAATGCTTTGCGGCAAGTGCTCGCGCCAATGTGGTGACCACATATGCCTCCATGTATCTCGCCAACAGCTTTTGTCCGTCCTCCCGGTGAATACACTTCAATTTCACACCGTTGAGTCTTCTTCTGTACAGTGTGCTATCGACAAACTGGTACATACTTGACTGCCGGGCTACTCTTTCCGCTTCTTCTTACTCTTCGGGAAGTTCTCCTGTCTGAAGGAAATGGACAATCTGTTGTGCCCATGCTGGAGCTTGCGGCTCAACAACAAGGACTAAAGGCACATCTGCTGCTGCGGGAACATACCGCTTCTACGGCGAGAACCTGCGGCTCAGCCGGAGCTTGACGTTCCCCGGCAAGCTTGCCGGAGCAAAACTTGTCGGGAGCGTCTGCTTCAACGAAACAAACCCTAGGGCTTGTCGGAGCAGACTGCTCCTCAGCACTGTTAGTGTCGATCTTGGGGACCTTCTTGGCGGCGGCTTCGGGAAGCTCTGCCGGAAGGTAATCACCAAAGATCAACTTCCTCTTCTTGCTCTGTCCAGTTGATGGCGTTACAGACGGTTGAGTCAGCTTGAGCACAAAAATCCCTGGTTCCACAGGTAACTTAAGTGCGGCGCACTTTGACAGGCCATCAGCAATGTCGTTCTGAGCTCTTGGAATATATTCCATCTGTAGGCCGTCAAAGTGCTCTTCTAGCTTTCTCACTTCATCAACATAAGCTTCCATCAATGGACTCGATAATTCTTGTTCACTTGGCGGATAACAAGCTGTGAGTCACCCACGACAATGAGCTTCTTGATCCCAAGGTCTACTGCGATCCTGAGACCGGCAAGCAAACCTTCATACTCTGCAGTATTGTTTGTTGCTTGCTCCTTGGGAAAGTGCATCCGGACCACGTACTTGAGGTGCTCTCCGGTGGGTGCGACAAGTAGCACGCCCGCGCCGGCGCCTTGCAGCGAGAAGGCACCATCAAAGTACATCAGCCACTCTTTGCTTGCCTCCTTGACGGGGATGCTCGTTTCTGGAATTTCCTCATCTAGTGTTGGCGTCCATTCTGCTATGAACTCCGCCAATGCTCTGCTTTGGATAGTTGAAGTGCTCTCAAACTTGAGGCCAAAGCTTGACAGTTCGATGCCCACTCGACAATCCTGTTGCCTCTGGATTTTGCAAGATCCTCTTCAGCGGAAAACGAGTGACAAGCTGTGATCTCATGTGCCCGGAAGTAATGGCGCAGTTTTCTCGAGGCCATGAGGAGGCCGAAAAGCAACTTCGCACACCGTAGTACCTTGACCTAGCCCCTGCAGAAGGGAACTGACAAAGTAAACTGGGCGCTGCACCATCCTTTTCTGCATCTTCTCATGCGTCTGCGCAGATCCATCCTCGTCGGGACCGGAGCTTGCCGACGAAGCCCCCTGCTTGTCGCTGGATGCACCTGCCATGGTTGCAAGCTCATCATCCGCCCCCTCTCCGCTACTAACGCAGCACTAACCACTTGATGGGTTGCCGCTATATATAGCAGCAACTTCTCTTGTGGCTTAGGTGCGACAAGTGTTGGAGTGGAGGACAGGTATCTCTTCAAGTCCTGCAGCGCAGCCTCCGCTTCCGGAGTCCATTGCATCAGACCTGCCTTCTTAAAATTTTTGAAGAATGGCAGGGCGCGCTCAGCAGATCTAGAGATAAACCTACTGAGAGCAGCTACGCAACCAGCAAGCCTTCGTACATCCTTGACGCGCTTTGGTGCTTCAATCTGCTCAATGGCCTTGATCTTGTCGGGATTGGCTTCAATTCCTCGTTGAGACACGAAGAACCCGAGAAGCTTGCTGGAAGGGACTCCAAACACGCACTTCTCGGGGTTGAGCTTGAGGTTGATCTTGTGCAGATTTGCAAAGGTTTCGTCTAAATCTTGAATCAGAGTCGCCTTGTCCTTGCTTTTGACCACTATGTCATCCATGTAGGCTTCCACATTTCGTGCATTTGCGGCTCAAAAGCGTCATGAACTACTCTTGCAAATGTTGAACCAAAGCATTCTTTAACCCGAAGGGCATCCGTACAAAACAGTATGTGCCACATGGGGTGATGAATGCAGTCTTCTCCTCATCCTCTTACGCCATGAAGATCTGATGATATCCTCGAGTATGCGTCCAGAAATGAAAGCAAATCACATCCGGCCGTGGAGTCAACAATCTGGTCGATGCGCGGCAAAGGAAATGGGTCTTTGGGACAAGCTTTATTGACATCGGTAAAGTCGATACAAAGCCTCCATTTCCCATTAGCCTTGTGTACAACTACAGGATTGGCCAACCACGTAGGATGGAGCACTCCTCTAACAAGGCCTGCTGCTTCCAACTTCTTGATTTCTTCTGCGATGAACTCTTGGCGCTCCACTGCTTGCTTCCTGACTTTCTGCTTGACGGGCCGCGCATGAGGACAAACGGCAAGATGGTGCTCAATTACTTTCCTGGGAACACCGGGGATGTCGGACGGTTGCCACGCAAACACGTCGACGTTCGCCCAGGAAAGCAACGAGCGCCGCCTTCCTATTTAGGGTCGAGAGAGGCGCGATGGTGAAAGTACTAAAGCAGTGCCGTCCTCCTTGGCGGACACCCTCTTGGTCTCTGGTGGAGCTGTCATCGTCTTCTTACACTTGCGGTGGAGCTCGATGGTGCGTCCTCGACGGTAGCGCAGCACTCAAGAGGTGCGCTTGCCGGAGTGGGCATCGAGCTCTTGCCGGACTTGGTCTTCTTCTCCCCGGGAGCTTCGGCAAGTGGCTTTGTAATCTGTTGCAGCTGCTGCTTCCCGGTAGATCTTGTCGGCGCAGATAAGAGCATCCTTCTTGTCGCCAGGGACTGAAATGACACTTATCGGGCCTGGCATCTTCAGCATGTTGTATGCATAGTGAGAGGCTGCCATGAACTTGGCAAGTGCTGGACGACCAAGTATTCCATTGTAAGGCAATGGAAAGTCAGCAACGTCAAAGGTGACCCTCTCAGTTCTGAAGTTCAACTCGCTGCCAAATGTCACCGGCAACGTGATCTTTCCCTTCGGCTTGCTCCTTCCCGGATTGATTCCTTGGAAAGTGCCGGTCTCTTCGAGCTCGCTATCAGGGATCTGGAGTTTCTGGAGCACCGCGGAGGAGATCAGATTCAAGCCGGCCCCGCCGTCAACTAGCATCTTGGTGACCTTGAGGTTGCGGATAGTTGGTGAAACCAACATCAGCAAGCACCGACCGCATGATTACACGATCAGGGTGGTCCTCAATATCAAAGATGATAGGCGTCTGGACCATTTCAGAGGCTGCGTGACTCGATGGATGGTTCTGCTGCATTGACTTCCCGCATCCACTGCTTGAGTTGGCGGTGGGAAGTATACAGAGAAGCACCGCCGTCAACGCACAGGACCTCTGTGGCTTTCTGGAACTCCTGCTCATCGGTCTCGTCATCGTCCATGTCTTCATCGTCATCGTCGTCTTCATCCTTGTTGCGGCCACGGGGAGGTCTGTCTCCTTGCCGCTGCTTGGCCTTGCCGCGGCGTCCTCCTCGGCCGGGACGTTTCTTGCTAGCTCCTCCAGCACCCTCCTGGGCCTTCTCCTTGTCGCGTTGTTCGTATTCAGCCCTCTGCTGCTCGACAAGCTGCTCGACCTTCTTGCAGCTCACGGAGGTCATGGCCCTTGGTGCGGTGGATCTTGCAAGATCGCTGTCGGAGCCGTCACCGCTTGTCGGCGGCCGCCACAGACTGGCAGTTGGTGCTAGCAGCAACCTCCTTGCCGGAGCTACCAGCCTTGGCTTTCTTGGCGCCACCTTCGTTGCCGGGCTGCTCAACAACTAGCACATCTCTGCCTTTCTTTTTCCTGTTGCCCCGCCGCCGGCTCTTCTTTGCCGGGGCGGTCTCCTCACTATCTGAACCTCCTGCTTCAGTATTCTCTCCGGGGAGTCTCCTCCCTTCCTCAGCACGTGCACACTTGTCGTCCAGGGCATATAACTCACTGACGTCTCTGATCTTGCACATCGCCATCTCCTCCGCATCTCGCGGTTTCAAGACGTTCGATGGAACGCGCTGATTACAGCGAGGGTGGACATCTGGGATGTTGTGCTGTACACGGCTGAATCTTTGAATATACTTGCGCAGGGCTCTCCTTCCTTCTGGGCGAGCAGATGGAGATCGCTTTCTTGGCCATGGGGCTTGTGGCCGCCTGTAAAGGCGCCGACAAACTGATGGCATAGATCTGCCCAAGAGGATATGGAGTTGTCCGGCAAGTGCATGAGCCAGGATCTTACATTGGGCTTGAGCACCAGCGGGAAGTAGTTGGCCAGAATCTTGTCGTCTCGCCCCGCGGCAGCCTGCACCCTGATGGTGTAGATGCTGAGGAACTCCGACGGATGCGTCTTGCCGTCATTTCTTCTCGGTACATCCGGCTTGAAGTTTTTTCTTGCTGGGCCTTTGGACTTGCCGCAGCTCACGAGTGAGCAGGGCAACCTACGCAGACGGCAAGTCGCCTGGTTCCTCTGGCGCATGCATGTCAACAGAGGGCCCAGCGCACTTGTCGGATTGACGCCGCGCTTCTCTTTGGCGCTCGATGCGAGTTCGAGCGTCCTCTTGCTGTCGTTCGTGAAGAACTTGGCGCTGATCGCGACGAGCTCGTGGATTCGATGACGCAGTGGAGTCGCTGTCGAGGTGGATCCGGCGAGTCGGCGATCTTGGCCTTCGAGGCAGAGAGTGCATGGTGGTTGCACCCTCACCGGTCTCGTCGCCACCGGCTCGTGTTTGGCAGTCCTACCGCGGCAGCGATGCACTCGGTTGCCGCGGAGCGTCGCCGTTGGCGAAGCCGATGAGACTCTGAATGGTGGCCCTCCACTCATCGACCTTGTCGGCCATTGGAGGGTAATCCAGGAGTACTTGAGCTCTCGCCAAAGCTTCTGCTGGAGTGGTGGGTGGCAGTGGCGAACGGCGCGAGGAGCGGGATATGCTCGGACTTCTAACTATGTTAGAAGGAGCAGTATCCCGTCTAGGCGACCGTGCCTCGCTCGCGCCAGCATGTTGGCGTGCATGCTGGTCTTGAGCATCCCGAGATCCTCGGCTCGATCTTGGTCCAACGAGCGTATGGCATTGTGAATGCCATGACGCTGTCGGTCCCGCGCCTCCTGAGACGGGCGCGGTGCATGTACGGACGCCGAGGTCTGCGCAGCCTTGTCCTTGGACTTGGCGGCACCGTGAGCTCCCCCGTCACCGTCCATTCTTCCGCCGGCGTCTACCCCACCACCCGTTTGCTCCGGTGGCGGTGGGTTTGACGCGGACAGGGCTTCTGCCGCCGAAGCCTTCTTCTTCGGTGGCATGTCGACGAAGATGATGGAGATCTAGCTCGCGTGGACGCCGGATCAGGTTCGCACAACCTCGACGCCCCCTACCTGGCGCGCCAAAGATGTCGGGGCAGGCTGATCCGCCCACGAACACCTATGGGACCGGCGGACCAAGCCCCTTCGGTTCGGCGGGGCGGGGTCGACGAAGAGCAGATCGAGGCTAAGCACGAGAGGTTTACCCAGACGGAGCTCTCCGAGAGATAACACTCCCTACCGCTGCATGACTAGGTGTATTGCGTTCTTGCTCAGGAGCGCTGAGTGCTACAGTACACACGAGCTGCTAACGAGACTGAGCGAGGGGGAGGGGGACTGACCGACCCTATCTACGTTGCGCATGGGCCTCCTTTTATATGCTGAAGGGGCTCCGACGGTGGCAACGTGGGCGGGGTACAAATGGAAAAGTAGTGGTTGGTACACCTACTTATGCAAAGGTACGATGTACCATACCTAACCACGACGGCAGGGACAAAGGCATTAAATGCCCGTCTATGTCACCCTAACAGTGCAAACAGGGACCGTCAGGGGCGCCACCGCTTGCCACGATGGCAATCTTGTCAGCGCTGCTTGCCACCTCGCACCGCTGGCTGCACAGCCTCTCGCCACGCTGCTACCGGGAAGGTCCTGTGGCGACACGTTAGTGGATGTGCTGGAGCGTAGGTACCGAGTGGTGGTCTGCGCATGCAAGCGCCTTGTCATGTTGTTGTCTTGCCGCCCGGAAGCTTGTCGCTCATTGGGCCTTCCCGGCAAGCTCCTCTTGCCGGGGCCTTGTCTTGTATGTGTCTTGGGTGGCCTTCCCGGCAAGCTCCTCTTGCCGGGGCCTTGCCTCCTTGGCTTGAATACTTTGTTCTTGAATGGCTCCCCAGGAACCACGGAGGACCTTGGCGGTCACCCGGTAAGCCTTGCCGCGGAGGGCTGCAACTGCCCGTGCACAAGTTCGGGATACTAGGGTACCCCTACTCTAGTACACCGACACGTGGTGACGGTGATGATGAAGTTACCGGCGCAGGGCTTCGCCAAAGCACTACGACGATATGACCGAGGTGTGTAACTGTGGAGGAGGGCACCGTACACGGCTAAGAGAAGACTTGGTGTGTCTTTGGGGTGCCCCCTCCAACGTATATAAAGGGGGGAGGAGAGGAGGCCGACCATAGGGGGGTGCTCCATAGGGGAGTCCAACTAGGATTCCCAATCCTAGTTGGAGTCCCCTTCCTTTCCAAGAGAGGGAGAGAGAGGGAAGGAGGAAGAGGGGAGAAGGAAAGAGGAAGCGTGATACGTCTCCAACGTATCTATACTTTTTATTGTTCCATGCTATTATATTATCTGTTTTGGATGTTTAATGGGATTTATTATGCACTTTTATATTATTTTTGGGACTAACCTATTAACCGGAGGCCCAATGCAAATTGCTGTTTTTTGCCTATTTGGTGTTTAGAAAAGGAATATCAAACGGAATGAAACCTTCGGGAGAGTTATTTTTGGAACAAACGCAATCCAGGAGACTTGGAGTGGACGTCAAGGAAACAACGAGGAAGCCACGAGGCAGGGAGGCGCGCCCAGGGGGGTAGGCACGCCCCCACCCTCGTGGGCCCCTTGTGGCGCCACCGACCTACTTCTTTCACCTGTATATACTCATATACCCTGAAAACATACGAGAGCACCACGAAACATTATTTCCACCACCGCAACCTTCTGTACCTGTGAGATCCCATCTTGGGGCCTTTTACGGTGCTCCGCCGGAGGGGGAATCGATCACAGAGGGCTTCTACATCAACACCATAGCCTCTCCGATGATGTGTGAGTAGTTTACTGTATACCTTCGGGTCCATAGTTATTAGCTAGATGGCTTCTTCTCTCTCTTTGTATCTCAATACAAAGTTCTCCTCGATTCTCTTGGAGATCTATTCGATGTAATTCTTTTTTGCGGTGTGTTTGTCGAGATCCGATGAATTGTGGGTTAATGATCAAGATTATCTATGAACACTATTTGGTTCTTCTCTGAATTCTTATATGCATGATTTTTTATCTTTGCAAGTCTCTTCGAATTATCAGTTTGGTTTGGCCTACTAGATTGATCTTTCTTGCAATGGGAGAAGTGCTTAGCTTTGGGTTCAATCTTGCGATGTCCTTTCCCAAAGGATGTGAGAGGCAACAAGGCACGTATTGTATTGTTGCCATCGAGGATAAAAAGATGGGGTTTATATCATATTGCTTGAGTTTATCCCTCTACATCATGTCATCTTGCCTAATGTGTTACTCTGTTCTTATGAACTTAATACTCTAGATGCATGCTGGATAGCGGTCGATGTGTGGAGTAATAGTAGTAGATGCAGAATCATTTCGGTCTACTTGTCGCGGGCGTGATGCCTATATACATGATCATGCCTAGATATTCTCATAACTATGCACTTTTCTATCAATTGCTCAACAGTAATTCATTCACCCACCATAAATTATGCTATCTTGAGAGAAGCCACTTGTGAAACCTATGGCCCCCGGGTCTATCTTCCATCATATCATTTTCATATTAATTTACTATTTCTTCCGTCTTTCATTTTGCAATCTTTACTTTCCAATCTATATCATAAAAATACCAAAAATATTTATCTTATTATCTCTATCAGATCTCACTTTTGCAAGTGCCCGTGAAGGGATTGACAACCCCTTTATCGCGTTGGTTGCAAGGTTCTTATTTGTTTGTGTAGGTATGAGGCGACTTGCGTGTAACCTCCTACTGGATTGATACCTTGGTTCTCAAAAACTGAGGGAAATACTTACGCTACTTTCCTGCATCACCCTTTCCTCTTCAAGGGAAAACTAACACATGCTCAAGAGGTAGCAAGAAGGATTTCTGGCGCCGTTGCCGGGGAGGCCTACACCAAGTCAAGTCAAGTCAAGACATACCAAGTACCCATCACAAACACTTATCCCTCGCATTACATTATTTGCCATTTTCCTCTCTTTTTCCTCTTCCCCATTTCACCCTTGCCGTTTTATTCGACTTCTTTTTCCATTCATCTCTTTTCACTTGCTTCTCATGTGCTTGTGTGTTGGATTGTTTGTCACGATGGCTCAAGACAATACAAAATTGTGTGACTTTTCCCATACCAACAACAACGATTTTCTTAGCACTCCGATTGCTCCTCTTACCGATGCTGAATCTTGTGAAATTAATGCTGCTTTGTTGAATCTTGTCATGAAATATCAATTCTCTGGCCTTCCTAGTGAAGATGCCACTACACATCTAAACAACTTTGTTGATTTGTGTGATATGCAATGATATAGTTAAATTGAAGCTATTTCCGTTTTTGCTTAGAGATCGTGCTAAAACTCAGTTTTCGTCTTTGCCCAAAAATAGTATTAACTCATGGAATAAGTGCAAAGATGCTTTTATCTCTAAGTATTTTCCTCTCGCTAAGATCATCTCTCTTAGAAAAGATATTATGAATTTTAAGCAACTTGATCATGAGCATGTTGCACAAGCTTGGGAGTGGATGAAATTAATGATACGTAATTGCCCTACTCATGGTTTGAATTTATGGATGATCGTACAATTTTTTTTATGCTGGATTGGATTTTGCTTCTAGAAATCTTTTAGATTCGGCTGCAGGAGGCACTTTTATGGAAATCACTTTAGGAGAAGCTACTAAACTCCTAGATAATATTATGGTTAAATATTCTCAATGGCACACCAAAAGATCTACTAGTAAAAAGGTTCATGCGATAGAAAATATTAATGTTTTGAGTGGAAAGATGGATGAACTTATGAAATTGTTTGCTAATAAGAGTGTTCCTTTTGATCCTAATGATATGTCTTTGTCTACTTTGATTTAGAATAATAATGAATCTATGGATGTTAATTTTGTTGGTAGGAACAATTTTGGTAACAACGCGTATAGAGGTAATTTTAATCCTAGGCCGTTTCCTAGTAATTCCTCTAATAATTATGGTAATTCCTACAACAACTCTTATGGAAATTATAATAAGATTCCCTCTGATTTTGAGACTAGTGTTAAAGAATTTATTAGTTCACAAAAGAATTTCAATGCTTTGCTTGAAGAAAAAATGTCTAAGATTGATGAGTTGGCTAGGAACATGGATATAATTTCTCTTGACGTTGATTCTTTGAAACTTAGATCTATTCCACCTAAGCATGATATCGATGAGTCTCTCAAAGCTATGAGAGTTTCCATTGATGAGTGCAAAGAAAGAACCGCTAGGATGCGTGCTAAAAAAGATTGCTTTATGAAAGCGTGTTCTTCTAGTTTTCATGACAATAATGATGAAGATCTAAAAGTTATTGATGTTTGTCCTATTAAAACTTTGTTTTGCAATATGAATCTTGATAAAGATGGGACTGGAGATGAGTCAACTTTAGTTAGGAGGCGTCCCAATGATTCGGAGTTTTTAGATCTCGATGCAAAAATTGGTAAAAGTGGGATTGAAGAGGTCAAAACTATAGGTAGCAATGAACCCACTATTTTGGATTTCAAGGAATTATGATAATTGTTCTTTAATAGATTGTATTTCCTTGTTACAATTGATACGTCTCCAACGTATCTATAATTTTTGATTGTTCCATGCTATTATATTACCCTTTTTGGATGTTTATGGGCTTTATTTCACACATTTATATCATTTTTGGGACTAACCTACTAACCGGAGGCCCAGCCCATATTGTTGTTTTATTACCTGTTTCAGTATTTCGAAGAAAAGGAATATCGAACGGAGTCCAAACGGAATGAAACCTTCGGAATCGTGATTTTTTGGAAGAATATCATCTTGGAGGCTTGGAGATCAAGTCAGAAGACCCTCGAGGAGCCCAGGAGATAGGGGCGCCCATTGTATGCCCCCTGTCTCGTGCACCCCTCGAGCACCCCCCGACCGACTTCTTTCGCCTATATAGTCCCACGTACCCTAAAATCATCCACAGAGAAGATATATCGGGAGTTCCGCTGCCGCAAGCCTCTGTAGCCACCAAAAACCTCTCGGGAGTCTGTTCCGGCACCCTACCGGAGGGGGAACCCATCACCGGCTGCCATCTTCACCATCCCGGCGCTCTCCATGACGAGGAGGGAGTAGTTCACCCTCGAGGCTGAGGGTATGTACCAGTAGCTATGTGTTTGATCTCTCTCTCTCTCTCTCTCTCTCTCTCTCTCGTGTTCTCTCTATGGCACGATCTTGATGTATCGCGAGCTTTGCTATTATAGTTGGATCTTATGATGTTTCTCCCCCTCTACTCTCTTGTGATGAATTGA
The DNA here is from genome assembly GCA_021605145.1 of Aegilops bicornis. NCBI lineage: Eukaryota > Viridiplantae > Streptophyta > Magnoliopsida > Poales > Poaceae > Aegilops > Aegilops bicornis. Next base: position 576,548,852 of record CM038675.1, read on the forward strand.
GTTTCCCCTTTGAAGTTATCTTATCGGATTGAGTCTTTGATTTGAGAACACTTGATGTATGTCTTGCCGTGTTTATCTTGGTGACAATGGGATATCACGTGCCACTTGATGTATGTTTTGGTGACCAACTTGCGGGTTCCGCCCATGAACATATGCATAGGGGTTGGCACACGTTTTCTTGACTCTCCGGTAGAAACTTTGGGGCAATCTTTGAAGTACTTTGTGTTGGTTGGATGAATCTAAGATTGTGTGATGCATATCGTATAATCATGCCCACGGATTCTTGAGGTGATAATGGAGTATCTAGGTGACATTAGGGTTTTGGTTGATTTGTGTCTTAAGGTGTTATTCTAGTACGAACTCTTTAATAGATCGATCCGAAAGAATAACTTTGAGGTGGTTTCGTACCCTACCATAATCTCTACGTTTGTTCTCCGCTATTAGTGGCTTTGGAGTGACTCTTTGTTGCATGTTGAGGGATTGTTATATGATCTATCTATGTTATTATTGTTGACAGAACTTGCACTAGTGAAAGTATGAACCCTAGGCCTTGTTTCCTACCATTGCAATACCGTTTACGCTCACTTTTATCATTAGTTACCTTGCTGTTTTTATATTTTTGGATTACGGAAACTTATATCTACTATCCATATTGCACTTGTATCACCATCTCTTCGCCGAACTAGTGCACCTATACAATTTACCATTGTATTGGGTGTGTTGGGGACACAAGAGACTCTTTGTTATTTGGTTGCAGGGTTGTTCGAGAGAGACCATCTTCATCCTACGCCTCCCACGGATTGATAAACCTTAGGTCATCCACTTGAGGGAAATTTGCTACTGTCCTACAAACTTGTGCACTTGCAGGCCCAACAACGTCTACAAGAAGAAGGTTGTGTAGTAGACATCAAGCTCTTTTCTGGCGCTGTTGCCGGGGAGGCTAGGTAAGCGGCACTCACTCACACCCCGTCAACTAAGCTCTTTTCTGGCGCCGTTGCCGGGGAGGTGAGTGCTTGAAGGTATATCTTTAGATCTTGCAATCGAATCTTTTTGTGTCGTGTTTTATCACTAGTTTAGTTTATAAAAGAAAATTACAAAAAAAATGGAATTGAGTTTACCTCATACGCTTCATCTTTTTAATATCTTTCGTGAGTATGATGGGAAGGGAAATTGTGCCAAAGTTTTAGAAGAAGAATGCATTAAAATGTTTGGCACTAAATCTTTGAATGATGAGCATGATTGCAATGTTGTTAGTATGAATTACTTGAATATCCATGATGCTAATGGTATGCAAAGCCACAAGCTTGGGTAAGCTATGTTTGATGAATATGATATTTTTTGTCCCCCAAGTTTTGATATACAAAGTTGTTATGATGAAAGCATGCCTCCGATTTATGACGATTATATTGATGAAAGTGGATTTGGAAGAGTGTCAACTTTATTTAGTGATTCCACTATCTTGGGAGAGGTTTCAATCGATTATGATGAGAAGAAGTTGCTACTTATGATGATTATTGTGATGAAACTTATGCTATAAAAAGTAGTGATTATTATATTTTCAAATCTTGTCACGATTATGATTACCTTTTTCTGAACATTACTCTTTTAATGTGGAAACAATTTTTAGTGTTCAAGTCTCTTATGATACTCCCACTATCCCGAATGAGAAGAATTTTGCTTATGTGGAGAGTAGTAAATTTTCTATGCTTGTAGATCATGAAAATAATGATTTAGGTGCTGGTTATATTGTTGAATTCATTCATGATGCTACTGAAAATTATTATGAGGGAGGAACATATGCTTGTAGGAATTGCAATAATATCAAGTTTCCTCTCTATGTGCTTAATTTTTTGAAGTTATGCTTGTTTTGTCTTCCTATGCTTGTTGATTATTGTTCCCATAAGTTGTTTGCTCACAAAATCCCTATGCATAGGAAGTGGGTTAGACTTAAATGTGCTAGTCATATTCTTCATGATGCTCTCTTTATGTTTCAATTCTTATCTCTTATGTGAGCATCATTGAAATCATCATGCCTAGCTAGGGGTTAAACGATAGCGCTTGTTGGGAGGCAACCCAATTTTATTTTAGTTTCTTGCTTGTTGGTTCTGCTTAGTAATAAATAATCCATCTAGTTTCTGGTTAGATGTGTTTTCATGTTTTAATTAGTTTTTGTGCCAAGTAGAACCTTTGGGAAGACTTGGGTGAAGTCTTTATGATCATGCTGTAAAAAACAGAAACTTTAGCGCTCACGAGATTAGCTTAAACTTTTTACTGGAGAATGCTATTTAGTTGATTATTTTTGGAGATGATTACTAGACAAATTCCTCAGGTCCACCAATTTATTTTAGAATTTTTTGAGTTCTAGAAGTTTGCGTTAGTTACAGATTACTACAGACTGTTCTGTTTTTGACAGATTCTGTTTTCATTGTGTTGTTTGCTTATTTTGATGAATCTATGGCTAGTAAAATAGTTTATAAACCATAGAGAATTTGGAATACAGTAGGTTTAACACCAATATAAATAAATATTGAGTTCATTACAGTACCTTGAAGTGGTGTTTTGTTTTCTTTCGCTAACGGAGCTCACGAGTTTTCTATTAAGTTTTGTGTTGTGAAGTTTTCAAGTTTTGGGTAAAGATTCGATTGACTATGGAATAAGGAGTGGAAATATACTAAGCTTGGGGATTCCCAAGGCACCCCAAGGTAATATTCAAGGACAACCAAGAGCCTAAGCTTGGGGATGCCCCGGATGGCATCCCCTCTTTCGTCGTCGTTCATCGGTAACTTTACTTGGAGCTATATTTTTATTCGCCACATGATATGTGTTTTGCTTGGAGCGTCATTTTATTTTGTTAGTATTTGCTTTCTGTTATTTACAGTAATGTTTTGCATTTTTATTTTCAATAAAAAAGTCAAGGATAGCCTTTTCCATGCTTATTTTGCTACTATACATGTTGCTGTTTGAAAACAGAAAGTTTACCGCTGTTGCAAAAATTCCCTAGAAAAGTAAGACCATGATATAATGTTGAAACTTTTTGCATAATGAGCTCTGATAAATTTACTACAGTGGGAATTTTATTTAATAATTTTTGGAGTTAGGGAAGTATTGATACTCTTGCATTCTTTGCAGACTGTACTGTTTTGGCAGATTGCTGTTATGTTTGCATTGTTTGCATATGTTTGCTTGTTTAATGATTCTATTTAAGGATAGGAGTATTAAATATGCAGAGACATTTAGTATTCAATGTTGAATAATAATTTTACTGATTTGTCACAGTAGAAAATGATAAGGTTTTGCATTGGTTTATACTAACCTATCTCACGAGTTCTTGTTGAGTTTGGTGTATATGAAGCTTTTGATAAAAAGAGAAACCATGATATGAGAGGAATTAGGGAGACACAAAAGTTCAAGATTGGGGATTCCCAAGGCACCCCAAGATAATATTTCAAGAAGTCTCAAGCATCTAAGCTTGGGGATGCCCTGGTAGGCATCCCACCTTTCTTCTTCAACCACTATCGGTTAGTATCGGATGAGCCTAAGTTTTTGCTTCTTTACATGAGTTGTGCTATCCTTGCAATGCTATTTTATTTTGTTTTGCTTGATGTTTGAATACAATACCAAGATCTGAAATTCCTTAATGTTAGAGAGTCTTCACATAGTTGCACAATTATTTAACTACTCATTGATCTTCACTTATATCTTGTTGGAGTAGTTTGTCGTTTGCTCTAGTGCTTCACTTATATCTTTTAGAGCACGTCGGTGGTTTTATTTTGTAGATTAATGAACTCTCATGCTTCACTTATATTATTTTGAGAGTCTTAAACAGCATGGTAATTTGAACGAAAACTTTCATAGGAGGTGAACTGGATGCTATGATCAATTTGATACTTGATAATTGTTTTGAGATATGGAGGTAGTGATATTAAAGTCATGCTAGTTGGGTGATTATGAATTTAAAGAATGCTTGTGTTGAAGTTATCAAGTATCACAGCATGCACATATGGTTAAAGTTGTGTAACAAATTTGAAATATGAAGTGTACCTGGCTTGTGCATCCTTATGAGTGGCGGTCGGGGACGAGCGATGGTCTTTTCCTACCAATCTATCCCCCTAGGAGCATGCGCGTAGTGCTTGATTTTTGATGACCTCTAAATTTTTGCAATAAGTATATGAGTTCTTTTGACTAATGTTGAGTCCATGGATTATACGCACTTTTACCTTTCCGCCATTGCTAGCCTCGTCGGTACTGCAGTGCATTGCCCTTTCTCACCTTGAGAGTTGGTGCAAACTTCGCCGGTGCATCCAAACCCTGTGATATGATACGCTCTATCACACATAAGCCTCATTATATCTTCCTCAAAACAGCCACCATACCTACCTATTTATGGCATTTCCATAGCCATTCCAAGATATATTGCCATGCAACTTTCCACCGTTCCGTTTATCATCATTATGACATACATTACTTTTGTCATATTGCCATTGCATGATCATGTAGTTGACATCGTATTTGTGGCAAAGCCACCATGCATTATTTTTCATACATGTCACTCTTGATTCATTGCACCATCCCGGTACACCGCCAGAGGCATTCATATAGAGTCATATTTTGTTCTAGTTTTGAGTTGTAATTCATATGTTGTAATCAATGAAAGTGTGATGATCATCATTATTAGAGCATTGCCCAAAAAGAAAAAAAAAGAAAAAGAAAAAAAGAAGAAAGGCCAAAAGAAAAAAGAAGGCCCAAAGAAAAAGAAAGAAAAAAAAGATAATAAATAAAAAGGGGCAATGCTACTATCTCTTTTTCCACACTTGTGCTTCAAAGTAGCACCATGTCTTTCATATAGTGAGTCTCATATGTTGTCACTTTCATATACTAGTGGGAATTTTTCATTATAGAACTTGGCTTGTATATTCCTACGATGGGCTTCCTCAAATGCCCTAGGTCTTCGTGAGCAAGCAAGTTGGATGCACACCCACTAGTTTTCTTTTGTTGAGCATTCATTTATAGCTCTCGTGCATCCGTTGCATGGCAATCCCTACTCCTCATGTTGACATCAATTGATGGGCATCTCCATATCCCGTTAATTATCCTCGTCAATGTGAGACTTTCTCCTTTTTTGTCTTCTCCACACAATCCCCATCATCATATTCTATTCCACCCATAGTGCTATATCCATGGCTCGCGCTCATGTATTGTGTGAAGGTTGAAAAAGTTTGAGATTATTTAAGTATGAAACAATTGCTTGGCTTGTCATCGGGGGTATAGAAGTTGGGAACATCTTTGTGTGACGAAAATTAAGCATAGACTAACTATATGATTATGTAGGGATGAACTTTCTTTTGCCATGCTATTTTGAGAAGACATGATTACTTTGATTAGTATGCTTGAAGTGTTACTATTTCTTTTATCAATATGAACTTTTATTTTGAATCATTTGGATCTGAACATTCATGCCACAATAAAGAAAATTACTTTGAGAATCATGCTAGGTAGCATTCCACATCAAAATTCTGTTTTTATCATTTACCTACTCGAGGACGAGCAGGAATTAAGCTTGGGGATGCTTGATACGTCTCCAACGTATCTATAATTTTTGATTGTTCCATGCTATTATATTACCCTTTTTGGATGTTTATGGGCTTTAGTTCACACATTTATATCATTTTTGGGACTAACCTACTAATCGGAGGCCCAGCCCATATTGTTGTTTTATTGCCTGTTTCAGTATTTCGTAGAAAAGGAATATCAAACGGAGTCCAAATGGAATGAAACCTTCGGAATCGTGATTTTTTGGAAGAATATAATCCTGGAGGCTTGGAGATCAAGTCAGAAGACCCTCGAGGAGCCCAGGAGATAGCCCCCCCTACAGGGCGCGGGTCCCTGTCTCGTGGACCCCTCGAGCACCCCCGACCGACTTCTTTCGCCTTATATAGTCCCACGCACTTAAAAACATCCACGGAGAAGATAGATCGGGAGTTCCGCCGCCGCAAGCCTCTGTAGCCACCAAAAACCTCTTGGGAGTCCGTTCCGGCACCCTGCCGGAGGGGGAACCCATCACCGGTGGCCATCTTCACCATCCCGGCGCTCTCCATGACGAGGAGGGAGTAGTTCACCCTCGGGGCTGAGGGTATGTACCAGTAGCTATGTGTTTGATCTCTCTCTGTCTCGTGTTCTCTTTATGGCACGATCTTGATGTATCGCGAGCTTTGCTATTATAGTTGGATCTTATGATGTTTCTCCCAATCTACTCTCTTGTGATGAATTGAGTTTCCCCTTTGAAGTTATCTTATCAGATTGAGTCTTTGATTTGAGAACACTTGATGTATGTCTTGCCGTGTTTATCCATGGTGACAATGGGATATCACATGCCACTTGATGTATGTTTTGGTGACCAACTTGCGGGTTCCGCCCATGAACCTATGCATAGGGGTTGGCACATTTTTTATTGACTCTCCCGTAGAAACTTTGGGGCACTCTTTGAAGTACTTTGTGTTGGTTGGATGAATCTGAGATTGTGTGATGCATATCGTATAATCATGCCCACAGATACTTGAGGTGACAATGGAGTATCTAGGTGACATTAGGGTTTTGATTGATTTGTGTCTTAAGGTGTTATTCTAGTACGAACTCTTTAATAGATCGATCTGAAAGAATAACTTTGAGGTGGTTTCGTACCCTACCATAATCTCTACATTTGTTCTCCGCTATTAGTGGCTTTGGAGTGACTCTTTGTTGCATGTTGAGGGATTGTTATATGATCTATCTATGTTATTATTGTTGAGAGAACTTGCACTAGTGAAAGTATGAACCCTAGGCCTTGTTTCCTATCATTGCAATACCGTTTACGCTCACTTTTATCATTAGTTACCTTGCTGTTTTTATATTTTCAGATTACAAAAACTTATATCTACTATCCATATTGCACTTGTATCACCATCTCTTCGCCGAACTAGTGCACCTATACAATTTACCATTGTATTGGGTGTGTTGGGGACACAAGAGACTCTTTGTTATTTGGTTGCGTGGTTGTTCGAGAGAGACCATCTTCATCCTACGCCTCCTATGGATTGATAAACCTTAGGTCATCCACTTGAGGGAAATTTGCTACTGTCCTACAAACCTGTGCACTTGCAAGCCCAACAACGTCTACAAGAAGAAGGTTGTGTAGTAGACATCAACAATCCATGTTAAATTCTCCTCATGCTTATAGTCAAAATAAAGCTTTTACCAAACATATCGTTGATGCTCTAATGCAATCCTAAGAAGAAAAGCTTGAATTGGAAGTTTCTATCCCTAGAAAACTTTATGATGAGTGGGAACCTAATATTACAATTAAGATTAAAGATCATGAATGCTATGCTTTGTGTGATTTGGGTGCTAGTGTTTTAGGTTTCCGTGAATTCCAAAAAGTTTGTGTGATGTGTTATGTTTCCGTGAATTTGATGATTGTTCTCTAAATTTGCACCTTGCGGAGTCCACCATTAAGAAACCTATGGGAAGGATTAATGATGTTCTTATTGTTGCAAATAGGAATTATGTGCCCGTAGATTTCATCGTTCTTGATATAGATTGCAATCCTACATGTCCTATTATTCTTGGTAGACGTTTCCTTAGAACGATTGGTCCAATTATTGATATGAAAGAAGGAAATATTAGATTCCAATTTCCGTTAAGGAAAGGCATGGAACACTTTCCTAGAAATAAAATTAAATTACCTTATGAATCTATTATGAGAGCCACTTATGGATTGCATATCAAAGATGATAATACCTAGATCTATTCTTGCCTTTATGCCTAGCTAGAGACGTTAAACGATAGCGCTTGTTGGGAGGCAACCCAATTTTATTTTTGTTTCTTCCTTTTTGTTTCTGTTTAGTAATAAATAATTCATCTAGCCTCTGTTTGGATGTTTTTATATTTTAATTAGTGTTTGTGCCAAGTAGAACCAATAGGATCTTCTTGGGTGATAGTTGTTTGATCTTGCTGAAAAAGACAGAAACTTTACGCTCACGAAAATAATTGTTAAAATTCACGAGAATGTGATAAAATACCAATTCTTTTTGAAGTAGATCAATATAAAAAATTTCCAGGTTGTCCTAGTGTTCCCGAATTTTTGGAGTTCCATAAGTATTAGAACAAATCTGATTGCTACAGACTGTTATGTTTTTGACAGATTTTGTTTTTCGTGTGTTGTTTGCTTATTTTGATGAATCTGTGGTTTGTATCGGGCAGTATGAACCATAGAGAAGGTGGAATACAGTAGGTTTAACATCAATATAAATAAAGAATGAGTTCATTACAGTACCTTGAAGTGGTGATTTGTTTTCTTATACCAACAGAGCTCATGAGATTTTCTGTTGAGTTTTGTGTTGTGAAGTTTCCAAGTTTTGGGTAAAGATTTGATGGATTATGGAATAAGTAGTAGCAAGAGCCTAAGATTGGGGATGCCCAAGGCAACCCAAGGTAAAATTCAAGAACAACCAAAAGCCTAAGCTTGGGGATGCCTCGGAAGGCATCCCCTCTTTCGTCTTCGTCCATCGGTACTTGAGGCTATATATTTATTCAGCACATGATATGTGTTTTGCTTGAAGCATCTTGTATGATTTGAGTCTTTGCTTTTTAGTTTACCACAATCATCCTTGATGTACACACCTTTTGGAGAGATGCACATGAATCGGAATTTATTAGAATACTCTATGTGCTTCACTTATATCTTTTGAGCTAGATAGTTTTGCTCTAGTGCTTCACTTATATCTTTTAGAACACGGTGGTGGTTTTATTTTATATAAATTATTGATCTCTCATGCTTCACTTATATTATTTTGAGAGTCCTCTAGAACATCATGGTAATTTGCTTTGGCTATAAAATTAGTCCTAATATGACAGGCATCCAAGTTGGGTATAATAAAAACTTTCATAAGAAGTGCATTGAATACTATGAGAAGTTTGATACTTGATGATTGTTTTGAGATATGAAGATGGTAATATTAGAGTCGTGCTAGTTGAGTAGTTGTGAATTTGAGAAATACTTGTGTTGAAGTTTGCAAGTCCCGTAGCATGCACGTATGGTAAACGCTAGTGACAAATTTCAAACATGAGGTGTTCTTTGATTGTCATCCTTATGAGTGGCGGTCGGGGACGAGCGATGGTCTTTTCCTACCAATCTATCTCCCTAGGAGCATGCGCTTAGTGCTTGGTTTTTGATGACTTGTAGATTTTTGCAATAAGTATGTGAGTTCTTTATGACTAATGTTGAGTCCATGGATTATACGCACTCTCACCTTTCTATCATTGCTAGCCTCTTCGGTACCGTGCATTGCCCTTTCTCACATTGAGAGTTGGTGCAAACTTCGCCGGTGCATCCAAACCCCGTGATACGATACGCTCTATCACACATAAACCTCCTTATATCTTCCTCAAAACAACCACCATACCTACCTATTATGGCATTTCCATAGCCATTCCAAGATATATTGCCATGCAACTTTTCACCGTTTCATTTATTATGACACGCTTCGTCATTGTCATATTGCCTTGCATGCTCATGTAGTTGACATCGTATATGTGGCAAAGCCACCATGCATAATTTATCATACATGTCACTCTTGATTCATTGCACATCCCGGTACACCGCCGGAGGCATTCATATAGAGTCATACTTTGTTCTAGTGTCGAGTTGTAATCATTGAGTTGTAAATAAATAGAAGTGTGATGATCATCATTAATAGAGCATTATCTCATAAAAAAGGCCAAAAAAAGGGGAAGGCCAAATAAAAAAAGGAAAAAAAGTAAGGCCAAAAAAAAAAGAAAGCCCCCCCCCCCAAAATAAAAAGGGACAATGCTACTATATTTTTTTCCACACTTGTGCTTAAAAGTAGCACCATGATCTTTATGATACAGAGTCTCTTATTTTGTCACTTTCATATATTAGTGGGAATTTTCATTATAGAACTTGGCTTGTATGTTCCAACAATGGGATTCCTCAAATGCCCTAGGTCTTCGTGAGCAAGCAAGTTGGATGCACACCCACTTAGTTTCTTTTGTTGAGCTTTCATACATTTATAGCTCTAGTGCATCCGTTGCATGGCAATCCCTACTCCTTGCATTGACGTCAATTGATGGGCATCTCCCTAGCCCGTTGATTAGCTGCGTCAATGTGAGACTTTCTTCCTTTTTGTCTTCTCCACACAACCCCCACAATTATATTCTATTCCACCCATAGTGTTATGTCCATGGCTCACGCTCATGTATTGCGTGAAAGTTGAAAAAAGTTTGAGATTACTAAAGTATGAAACAATTGCTTGGCTTGTCATCAGGGTTGTGCATGATGAGAGCATTTTTGTGTGACGAAAATGAAGCATAGGCAAACTATATTATTTTGTAGGGATAATCTTTCTTTGGCCCTGTTATTTTGAGAAGACATAATTGCTTAGTTAGTATGCTCGAAGTATTAATATTTTTATGTCAATATTAAACTTTTGTCTTGAATCTTTCAGATCTGAACATTCATGCCACAATAAAGAGAATTACTTAGAAAATTATGTTAGGTAGCATTCCACATCAAAAATTCTATTTTTATCATTTACCTACTCGAGGACGAAAGGTGAATTAAGCTTGGGGATGCTTGATACGTCTCCAATGTATCTATAATTTTTTATTGTTCCATGCTATTATATTATCTGATTTGGATGTTTAATGGGATTTATTATGCACTTTTATATTATTTTTGGGACTAACCTATTAACCGGAGGCCGAGTGCAAATTGCTGTTTTTTTGCCTATTTCGGTGTTTCACAGAAAAGGGATATCAAACAGAATCCAAACGGAATGAAACCTTCGGGAGAGTTATTTTTTGGAACAAACGCAATCCAGGAGACTTGGAGTGGATGTCAAGGAAGCAACGAGGAAGCCATGAGGCAGGTGAGGGAGTCCTGGATTAGGGGGTGTCTGGATAGCCGAACTATCACCGTTGGCCGGACTCCTGGACTATGAAGATACAAGATTGAAGACTTCGTCCCGTGTCCGGATGGGACTTTCCTTGGCGTGGAAGGCAAGCTTGGTGATAAGGATATGTAGATCTCCTACCATTGTAACCGACTGTAACCCTAACCCTATCCGGTGTCTATATAAACCGGAGGGTTTTAGTCCCAGAGGATCTAACAACAATCATACCATAGGCTAGCTTCTAGGGTTTAGCCTCTCCGATCTCGTGGTAGATCCACTCTTGTACTACCCATATCATCAATATTAATCAAGCAGTGAGTAGGGTTTTACCTCCATCGAGAGGGCCGAACCTGGGTAAAAACATCGTGTCCCTTGTCTCCTGTTACCATCAGCCTAGACGCACAGCCGGGACCCCTACCCGAGATCCGCCGGTTTTGACACCGACATTGGTGCTTTCATTGAGAGTTCCTCCGTGTCGTCATCCATAGGCCCGATGGCTCCTTCGATCATCAACACCGACGCTGTCCAGTGGTGAGACTTTTCTCCCGGACAGATCTTCGTATTCGGCGGCTTTGCACTGCGGGCCAATTCACTTGGCCATCTGGAGCAGATCGAAAGCTACGCCCCTGGCCATCAGGTCAGGTTTGGGAGTTTGAACTACACGGCCGATATCCGCGGAGACATGATCTTCGACAGATTCGAGCCACAGCCAAGCGCGCCGCACTGTCTCGATGGGCACGATCTACCTCTGCCGCCGAACAGTGCCCTGGAGGCCGCACCAGCGTCCGCTCCGACCCTTAGCTCGGAGCCGACTCCGCCGATCGAGGACGAGTGGCTGGACACCGCCTCGGGGGCTACGATCTCTACGGTGATTGAGCCGAACACCATCCCTGTCCTTTGTGAATCCCGTGACTCCAAGGTGCCGGACTCCTCTCCGGACTCTGAACCTCCCGCACCCCGGCCAATCGAATCCGATTGGGCGCCGGTCATGGAGTTCATCGTCATGACATCTTTCAAAGACTCGCCTTTGGCGACATCCTGAATTCACTAAAGTCTCTCTCTTTATCAGAGAGCCTCGACGGACTACGGCCAGAAGGTTGGGATGCGGACGACGAAGAAATTCAACGCCCACCCACCACCCACTTTGTAGCCACTGTCGATGATTTAACCGACATGCTCGACTTCGACTCCGAAGACATCGACGGTATGGACGACGATGCTGGAGACAACCAAGATCCGGCGCCTACAGGGCACTGGAAGGCCACCTCATCATACGACACATACATGGTGGACATCCCAAAAGATGGGAATGGCGATGGAACAGCGGAGGATGACCCCTCCAAGGAACATCCCAAGCGCCGGCGTCAGCGGCGCCGCTCTAAATCCCGCCACAGCAAAAACGGTGATAATGGCACGGGAGATAATAACACCCCGGAGAGTGCCGAAGACAACCTCCTCCAGCAGGATTCAGCGCAGGAGGAGGGAAGCCAGCCCTCATGATAGAGCGGCAGACAGGGAGGTGGAGGACGATAATTATATGCCTCCCTCCGAAGATGAGGCAAGCCTCGACGAAGATGAATTTGTCGTGCCGGAGGATCCCGCCGAACAGGAGCGTTTCAAACGCAGGCTTATGGCCACGGCAAGCAGCCTCAAGAAAAAGCAGCAGCAGCTTAGAGCTGACCAAGACTTGCTAGCTGAAAGATGGACTGAAGTCCTTGCAGCTGAAGAGTACGAAATCGAACGCCCCTCCAAGAGATACCCAGAACGCAGGCTGCTACCCCAATTAGAGGAGGAAGCACCCAAACCTACATCACCAGCGCATGATGCGGCCGACCGCCACCCTGCGGGTCAGCGAAGAGAGGCCTCTAGGCCCTCCATTCAAGCCGCACTCGGCGTCGCCGAAAAGTACCAAGGCACAGGAAACGCGCTGCACTGCAAGACATATTGGAGGACAAGGCAAGGCAAACAAGATCGATCTACGGATCGCGTGGGTGCCCCACGACACGTGATGATAACCGTCACGCCGGGTACAACAATTCTGGCCGGGCCGAACACAGTAGACAAAGCTCATTTGAGCTGCGTCGTGATATAGCTCAATCTGTAGGCGCCAAGACACCCACTATGCTTCATGCATTTAAGTGATGGATCATCAAATCCCCGAGGGTTTCAAACCCGTAAACATCGAATCATACGATAGCACAACAGATCCTGCGGTTTGGATCGAGGACTACCTCCTCCATATCCACATGGCTCGCGGTGATGATCTACACGCCATCAAATACCTCCCACTCAAGCTTAAAGGACCAGCTCGGCATTGGCTTAACAGCTTGCCAGCAGAATCAATTGGTTGTTGGGAGGACCTGGAAGCAGCATTCCTTGATAACTTCCAGGGCACATATGTGCGACCACCAGACGCCGATGACCTCAGCCACATAATTCAGCAACCAGAAGAATCGTCCAGACAATTCTGGACACGGTTCCTAACCAAGAAAAATCAAATTGTTGACTGTCCGGATGCAGAGGCCCTTGCAGCCTTCAAACATAACATCCGCGACGAGTGGCTTGCCCGGCACCTAGGACAGGAAAAGCCGAAATCCATGGCAGTGCTCACAACATTCATGACCCGCTTCTGCGGGGAGAGGATAGCTGGCTAGTTCGTAGTAACAACTTGACCAAAAACCCTGGTAGTTCGGATACCAAGGAAAACAATGGCAGGTCGCGTCGCAACAAGCACGAGCGCCGCATTAGCGGCGATAATGCTAAAGATACGGCAGTCAATGCCGAATTCAGAGGCTCTAAACCCGGTCAGCGGAAAAAGCCGTTCAAAAGAAATACTCAGGGCCCGTCCAATCTGGACCAAATACTCGATCGCTCGTGCCAAATACATGGCACACCCGAAAAACCAGCCAACCACACCAGGGATTGTTGGGTCTTCAAACAGGCATGCAAGTTAAATGCCGAACTCAATGACAAGGGGCTGCATAGCGTTGACGAGGAGGAGCCCCAGCCGCCGAACAATAGAGGACAGAAGGGCTTCCCCCCACAAGTGCGGACGGTGAACATGATATACGCAACCCACATACCCAAAAGGGAGCGGAAGCGTGCACTAAGGGACGTATATGCGATGGAGCCAGTCACCCCAAAGTTCAACCCATGGTCCTCCTGCCCGATCACCTTTGATCAAAGGGACCATCCCACTAGCATCCGCCACGGCGGGTTCTCCTCATTGGTTCTTGACCCAATCATCGACGGATTTCACCTCACTAGAGTCCTGATGGACGGCGGTAGCAGCCTGAACCTGCTCTATCAGGATACAGTGTGCAAAATGGGCATAGACCCCTCAGGGATTAAACTCTCAAAGACGACCTTTAAAGGCGTCATACCGGGTGTAGAGGCCAATTGTACAGGCTCAGTTACACTCGAAGTGGTCTTCGAATCCCCGGATAACTTCCGAAGCGAAGAGTTAATCTTCGACATAGTCCCGTTCCGCAGCGGCTATCACGCACTGCTTGGATGAACCGCATTTGCAAAGTTCAATGCGGTGCTGCACTACGCATACCTCAAGCTCAAAGATGCCAGGCCCTCGAGGAGTAATCACGGTCAATGGAAACACCGAACGCTCTCTCCGAACGGAGGAGCATACGGCGGCCCTCGCGGCGGAGGTGCAAAGCAGCCTCTCACAGCAATTCTCGATTCCGGCTACTAAACGTCCGGCACCGTCAAGCGGCGCCGGAGTAATCTACAACAAGACTTCACAGCACGATCCGAGCATCGGCTAGCAATCCGCCCCAACCCCAGCCCTCGTGAAATTGCGAAAGATTACGCTGCACATAACTACGCCCGGAGATACCATGGGCATAAGGGAGGGCACGACCATGGCACGCCTGCACGCGGCTCAACTGCACCAGGGGCTCCCGATTGTGTCATTCTTTTTCTTTCTTCTTTTCTCTTACTTTCAGGACTCCGTTTTTCAGAAGCCCTGTCCGGCTCTAGAATTGCCGAACTCATGATGCAACAGCCAGGGAAGCAGAAAGCTACGTCGAGTGTCCAGGTGGTCTCTACTATGAGCATTATACCTGTTTTACATACCATCCCGCAGCTTACCCCTGGAGGGGGACATGTCAAATAGTCACACCCCTTGCTTATCGCACTATTTGTATCGTTCTGCTTTCATTGCAGTACCTTTTTGAATAAACAATACATAGCTTTTTCCTATTATTGCACTCCTTTCTTTATCTATATATATGTTCATTCATGACTCGTTGCACCCATACACTTAGGTACGGCCAATACACCAGGGGCTTAAGTGCCCCAAAAATATGGTGTGATAAGTCCGAACACTTTCACAAGTGCGGCAGCCCGAATTTATAGCATTATATGCATCGGCTCCGAATCATGTCTTGGGTCAATAGTTGGGTTTGCCCGGCTCCCATGTTTTGGTACCTTACGCCCGCTATATCGGCTAAGGTAGCGTTGGGAGAACCACCGCGATTGTGCCCGGTTGAGCTGGGTTGAGCACCTCGGTGGAGAAAGCTAAAACTGACCGTCATGATAGGGCGAGAGCCGGTCGCTGTTCGAGAGGTTTTTCGGGTCCCTAAAGACTTATGCCGCTTAGAGCGAGGAGTCGGCATTGTCCGCCAAGGCGTGGATAGCGCCCGAACTCGGGTCTTCCGAGTACTAGGGGCTTCGCCAAATTTAAAATCATAGAATTCTATGGCTAAGTGAGAGTGTTCAAGCACTATAGTCCGGTTGCCTTGTTCGCTATGCTGAGCGCCTCCCTCAAGGACCCAAGAATGGGAACAAGAGCGCTCAAGTTTATCCCTAACACCCCAAAGACTGTGGCATGGGGGCTGAAGCCAACGACTTGCCATCTCTCAAATTTGATAAACGGCCGCACAGAAGGTAATATTTTAAATTCACAAGCATTGCTTAACGCATATGAACAAGTTTTCGGCGTACATGATAACAAATGCGAGTCTATTCAAAAATTACATCTTTGGAGCATTCACCCACTATAAGGCGGGCACCCGTCAGGACGCCCTCATAGTACATTTCGGGCTTGCGATGCTCCTTGCCCTTCGGTGGCCCGTCTGTCACACAAGCTTCAAGATCCATCTTGCCCCAAAGTGCACTTTGGCACGGGCAAGGCCCGACGGGCACCTTCAATGTAGACGGAGCGCTTGATGACTTCAATCCATGGACAAAGGCCCACCAGCCACCGCACTAGCCAAGTAGCTCCTGTGCATGGCTTCCAATGGCCACACCAATTATGAGGCCCTTCATGGCCTGTTCGGCGACCTTGTGGAGCTCGACCAGCTGCTTCAGCTGGTCACTCAGGGGCACCGGATGTCCGGCCTCAGCATACAGAGACCAGAACACCTTTTCCATCGAGCTCCCCTCCTTGGAGAGCTCCAGATTTGGGTAAGTAATAGATAATTCACTTTCACATGCTTGCTTTGCATAAAGAATGCCATACCCGCCGCTATCTTCTTTAATGATTCAATTTCCTGGAGGGCTTTTTGGGCTTCGGCCTTAGCGGCTTTGGCACTCTCAAGAGCCGAGGTGAGCTCGGACTCGAAGTTCGAGTCACGCTCCAAACTCTCGTGTTTTTCCACGAGAGCCCGGAGCTCTTGCCGCACCTCCGCTCGCGCCTCCCCGCTTCTCTCGCTCGGCTTGGCGCCGCTTTGCTTTCGGCCCGTGGACACCGCTTCCTTTAGGGTCGCCACCTCGCTCGTGGGCCCCTACAATACCCACGTTAGTCCTGTCATTTTTGCAACCAAATCCTTTCTATAAGGTATTACTTTAAGAAGGTATTACTTACCTTCCTTGTCCTCGAGCTGCTTCTTGGCAAGGCCGAGCTCGTTCTCGGACCGCCGAGGCTCTGCTTTAATGCATTGACCTCCATGATCGGTCTGGCAGAGGTCAGCAAGAGCCTGAATTCCCATATTGACATACTTATGTTAGACTCCTCACGTATATCTTTTAGATCCTCAGTCCGGTTTTTCTTTCCAAACACCGAACTAAGCATCAGGGCTACTGTCTATGCGATAATATTTTTATATATTCTAAACTTACCTCAAAGCCTCGTTAGAAGGTCGGCATAAGCTTACCAGCCCGCTCTTGGCGGACTGAACTTTCTGGATCACCACACTCATGATAGTGCGGTGCTCCTCGTCGATGGAGGCGCCGTTAAGCGCCTCCAGCAAGCTATCCGGTGCCTCTGGTTGGACGGAGGTCACCGTCATCGCAGTCTTACCCTTCTTACGAAGGGGCCGCCTGCCGGACTTCGGAACCACTGCAGGTTCCGGTACGTAGTCCGGCACAGGGCCGGACTTAGAGCCCTCTGGGGTTTCGCCCCCTTTGCGCCCGGAGTCCGGAGGTCGCCTTCTTGGCGCCTCTAGGACCACCTCCTCCTGGTTGGGCCCCTCTTGGGATTCCACCGCGATGTCGCTCAAGGCCACGAGGAGAGGAGGCGGTCGGAAGTGAAGTGCTATTCACATCCGACGAATCTGTGGAGCCGCTCGACGAAGCGGCGAGCTCGCCCTTGGGCGGGCTACATGGTTATATTCGGTGTTAGAATACACTATGCGATAAATAAAAAGTCATGAGCTATTCCGGAGTCCGGACACTTACGATCTCGCCAGGGGCTTGGCCCTCGGTGGCCACTCCTCCTCGTCGTTGTCGGTGTTGGTGGAGAAGTCCGGAGGAAGGGTCCTTCCTTTCTTGGACCCTCCGACCTCCCTACCGGGCGGCCTTCCTTTTCTTCTCTTCACTGGGAGAGGCTTTTTCCTCCTCCTCGTCCTCGTGGAAGGATTCCGCCAGAGTCGTCGGACGATGAGTCCGACAAGATTTCGCTACCGGAGCTCCTTCGAGTTCCCATGGCCTTTTTCTTGGCCTTCTTCTCCGGCACCACGTGAGGTGCCGGAGCCAGCAGCCCCGTCAATCGGGCATCCGCTGGGTCTTCTGGCAAGGGGGCCGGACAGCCAATCTGTCCGGACGTCTTCAGCCAGTCCTGTCAAAGGTTAGGGAGTTTTAGATCCCGCATAGAGTCAAACTATGAAAAAATAGTCCCATAAAGGGTAAAATAACTTACCTCGCTGGCTTGACGCTGCGAGCTGAATCCGCGATCTTCGGTAGCGGATGCGGGAGCTTCAGCGCCCTTGAACTGCACATTCCAGGCATCTCCGTATGTAGTGTCGAATAGCCGGCTCAAGGTTCGGTGCTGTGCCGGATCAAACTCCCACAAATTGAAGGCCCGTTGCTGGCATGGGAGAATCCGGCGGATGAGCATCACCTGGATTACGTTGACAAGCTTGAGATTCTTGTCCACCAGGTTTTGGACGCAGGTTTGGAGTCCGGACAGCTCTTCCGAATCACCCCATGTCAGGCCCGTCTCTTTCCATGATGTGAGCCGTGTGGGGAAGCTAGATCGGAATTCCGGGGCCGCCGCCCATTTAGAGTCGCGCGACTCGGTGATGTAGAACCACCCCGATTGCCACCCCTTCACGGTCTCCACAAAGGAGCCCTCGAGCCATAGGAATTTGGCCATCTTGCCAACCATGGCACCTCCGCACTCCGCTTGGCGGCCGCCCACTACCTTCGGCTTGACATTGAAGGTCTTCAGCCATAAGCCGAAGTGGGGCTGGATGCAGAGAAAGGCCTCGCACGCGACGATAAACGCCGAGATGTTGAGGATGAAGTTCGGGGCCAGATCGTGGAAATCCAGGCCGTAGTAGAACATGAGCCCCCAGACAAATGGGTGAAGTGGAAAACCTAGTCCGCGGAGGAAGTGGGTGAGGAACACCACCCTCTCATGGGGCCTGGGGGTGGGAATGAGCTGCCCCTCGTCGAGGAGCCGGTGCGCGATGTCGCTGGACATGTATTCGGCCTTCCGCAGCTTTTGACTTGTCCCTCCGTGATGGAGGAGACCATCCACTTGCCTCCCGCTCTGGACATGGCTGGAGAAGGTTGAGGAGGGATGTGCGGATTTGGGTGCTGGAGCTCGAAAAGGCCGGAAATGGATGAGCAAAGGAGGAAGAAGGCGAGGTTAAAAGGTGGATCCTTATCCCTTATATGGGCGGACGAAGCTATGCGTCCCCGCCACCGGTAAAACTCGCTTATCTCCCAAGCACCATAATCAATGGCGCGTTTGGGTTACCCACGCCCGTATTGATGAGGACCCCAGAATAAGGGGGCACGATCTCCGCTCTGATAAGACGTGCCGAAGAAACTGCCTCGCTAAACGCGCTGAGGTGGAACAATAAAACGATTCGTATAAAGGCCTGACCGTGGTGTGATATCATGCCGCGGAATACGTCAGCAGATCTGTGCAAAGGTTATTCTCTCTACGGTGGTATGTGGAACTTGTTTTGCAGAGCCGGACACTATCCTTGTGTTCAAAATCTTCTATGAAGTATTCGGAGGAGGAACCCGCCTTGCAATGCCGAAGACAATATGCGGCGCCGGATTCGTCATTGAAGCCTGGTTCAGGGAGCTCTTGAGGAGTCTGGATTAGGGGTGTCCGGATAGCGAACTATCACCGCTGGCCGGACTCTGGACTATGAAGATACAAGATTGAAGACTTCGTCCCGTGTCCGGATGGGACTTTCCTTGGCGTGGAAGGCAAGCTTGGCGATACGGATATGTAGATCTCCTACCATTGTAACCGACTACGTGTAACCCTAACCCTATCCGGTGTCTATATAAACCGGAGGGTTTTAGTCTCAGAGACGAACAACAATCATACCATAGGCTAGATTCTAGGGTTTAGCCTCTCCGATCTCGTGGTAGATCCACTCTTGTACTACCCATATCATCAATATTAATCAAGCAGAGTAGGGTTTTACCTCCATCGAGAGGGCCCGAACCTGGGTAAAAACATCGTGTCCCTTGTCTCCTGTTACCATCAGCCTAGACGCACAGTTCGGGACCCCCTACCCAAGATCCGCCGGTTTTGACACCGACAGCAGGGAGGCGCCCCCCCACCCTCGTGGCCCCCTCGTGGCTCCACCGACCTACTTCCACTGCTGCAACCTTCTGTACCCGTGAGATCCCATCTTGGGGCCTTTTCCGGTGCTCCGTCGGAGGGGGAATCGATCACGGAGGGCTTCTACATCAACACCATAGCCTCTCCGATGATGTGTGAGTAGTTTACCACAGACCTTCGGGTCCATTGTTATTAGCTAGATGGCTTCTTCTCTCTCTTTGGATCTCAATACAAAGTTCTCCTTGATTCTCTTGGAGATCTATTTGATGTAATTCTTTTTTGCGGGGTGTTTGTCGAGATCCGATGAATTGTGGGTTTATGATTAAGATTATCTATGAACAATATTTGGTTCTTCTCTGAGTTCTTATATGCATGATTTGTTATCTTTGCAAGTCTCTACGAATTATCAGTTTGGTTTGGCCTACTAGATTGATCTTTCTTGCAATGGGAGAAGTGCTTAGCTTTGGGTTCAATCTTGCGGCGTCCTTTCCCAAAGGATGTTAGGGCAGCAAGGCACGTATTGTATTGTTGCCACCAAGGATAAAAAGATGGGGTTTATATCATATTGCTTGAGTTTATCCCTCTACATCATGTCATCTTGCCTAATGCGTTACTCTGCTCTTATGAACTTAATACTCTAGATGCATGCTGGATAGCGGTCGATGTGTGGAGTAATAGTACTAGATGCAGAATCGTTTCGGTCTACTTGTCGCGGACGTGATGCCTATATACATGATCATGCCTAGATATTTTCATAACTATGCACTTTTCTATCAATTGCTCGACAGTAATTCGTACACCCACCATAAATTATGCTATCTTGAGAGAAACCACTAGTGAAACCTATGGCCCCCGGGTCTATCTTCCATCATATTATTTTCCTATTAATTTACTATTTCTTCCGTCTTTTATTTTGCAATCTTTACTTTCCAATCTATATCATAAAAATACCAAAAATATTTATCTTATTATCTCTATCAGATTTCACTTTTGCAAGTGGCCGTGAAGGGATTGACAACCCCTTTATCGCGTTGTTGCAAGGTTCTTATTTGTTTGTGTAGGTACGAGGCGACTTGCGTGTAACCTCCTACTGGATTGATACCTTGGTTCTCAAAAACTGAGGGAAATACTTACGCTACTTTGCTGCATCACCATTTCCTCTTCAAAGGAAAACCAACGCATGCTCAAGAGGTAGCAGGGCACCGACCCCTCCCTAGTCCAATTCGGACTGGCCAGGGGGGAGCGGCCTCCCTTGTGGCCCTCCTCTCCTTTCCACTAAGGCCCATGAAGGCCCATGAACTTCCCGCTGGGGGTCCGTAACCACCAAGATCAAACTCATCCAAAACAACCCAAACCATTCTGGTGTCCGAATGTAACCTTCCAATATATGAATCTTTACCTCTCGACCATTTCGAGACTCCTCGTCATGTCCGTGATCTCATCCGGGACTCCGAACAAACTTCAGTCATCAAATCACATAACTCATAATACAAATCGTCATCGAACATTAAGCGTGAGGACCCTACGGGTTCGAGAACTATGTAGACATGACTGAGGCACATCTCCGGTCAATAACCAATAGCGGAACCTGGATGCTCATATTGGCTCCTACATCTACGAAGATCTTTATTCAAACAGCATAACAACATACGTTGTTCCCTTTGTCATCGGTATGTTATTTGCCTGAGATTCGATCGTCGGTATCATCATACCTAGTTCAATCTCGTTACCGGCAAGTCTCTTTACTCGTTCCATAATGCATCATCCCGTAACTAACTCATTAGTCACATTTCTTGTAAGGCTTATAGTTATGTGCATTACCGAGAGGGCCCAGAGATATCTCTTCGATACACGGAGTGACAAATCCTAATCCCGATCTATGCCAACTCAACAAACACCATCGGAGACACCTATAGAGCATCTTTATAATCACCCAGTTATGTTGTGAAATTTGATAACACACAAGGTGTTCCTACGGTATTTGGGAGTTGCATAATCTCATAGTTAGAGGAACATGTATTAGTCATGATGAAAGCAATAGCAATAAAACAAAATGACCATTAATGCTAAGCTAACGGATGGGTCCTATCCATCACATCATTCTCTAATGATGTGATCCCATTCATCAAATGACAACACATGTCTATGGTTAGGAAGCTTAACCATCTTTGATTAACGAGCTAGTCTAGTGGAGGCATACTAGGGACACTCTGTTTGTCTATGTATTCACACATGTACTACGTTTCCGGTTAATACAATTCTAGCATGAAAAATAAACATTTATCATGATGTAAGGAAATATAAATAACAACTTTATTATTGCCTCTAGGGCATATTTCCTTTAGTCTCCCACTTGCACTAGAGTCAATAATCTAGATTACATAGTAATAATTCTAACACCCATGGAGTCTTGGTGCTGATCATGTTTTGCTCGTGAGAGAGGCTTAGTCAATGGGTCTGCAACATTCAGATCCGTAGGTATCTTGCAAATCTCTGTCTCCCTCCTTGACTTGATCGTGGATGGATTGACCCGTCTCTTGATGTGTTTGGTTCTCTTGTGAAATGTGGATTCCTTCGCCAAGGAAATTGCTCCAGTATTGTCACAAAAGATTTTCATTGGACCCGATGCACTAGGTATGACACCTAGATCGGATATGAACTCCTTCATCCAGACTCCTTCATTTGCTGCTTTCGAAGCAGTTATTTACTCTGCTTCACACGTAGATCCTGCCACGATGCTCTGCTTGGAAGTGCACCAACTGACAGCTCCACCATTCAATACAAACACGTATCCGGTTTGTGACTTAGAGTCATCCGGATCAGTGTCAAAGCTTGCATCGACGTAACCATTTACGATGACCTCTTTGTCACCTCCATAAACGAGAAACATATCCTTAGTCCTTTTCAGGTATTTCAGGATGTTCTTGACCGATGTCCAGTGATCCACTCCTGGATTACTTTGGTACCTCCCCGCTAAACTAATAGCAAGGCACACATCAGGTCTGGTACACAACATTGCATACATGATAGAACCTATGGCTGAGGCATAGGGAATGACTTTCATTTTCTCTATATATTCTGCAGTGGTCGGGCATTGAGTCTGACTCAAGTTCACACCTTGTAACACAGGCAAGAACCCTTTCTTTGACTGGTCCATTTTGAACTTCTTCAAAACTTTATCGAGGTATGTGCTTTGTGAAAGTCCAACTAAGCGTCTTAATCTATCTCTATAGATCTTGATGCCCATTATATAAGTAGCTTCACCGAGGTATTTCATTGAGAAATTCTTATTCAAGTATCCTTTTATGCTACCCAGAAATTATGTATTATTTCCAATCAACAATATGTCATCCACATATAATATTAGAAATGCTACAGAGCTCCCACTCACTTTCTTATAAATACAGGCTTCTCCAAAAGTCTATATAAAATCATATGCTTTGATCACACTATCAAAGCATATATTCCAACTCCGAGAGGCTTGCACCAGTCCATAAAAGGATCCTTGGAGCTTGCACACTTTGTTAGCACCTTTAGGATCGACAAAACCTTCTGGTTGCATCATATACAACTCTTCTTTAAGATATCAATTAAGGAATGCTGTTTTGACATCCATTTGCCAAATTTCATAATCATAAAATGCGGTAATTGCTAACATGATTCGGACAGACTTAAGCATCGCTACGGGTGAGAAGGTCTCATCATAGTCAACTCCTTGAACTTGTCGAAAACCTTTCACAACAAGTCGAGCCTTGTAGACAGTAACATTACCGTCAGTGTCAGTCTTCTTGAAGATCCATTTATTCTCTATGGCTTGCCAATCATCGGGCAAGTCAACTAAAGTCCATACTTTGTTCTCATACATGGATCCCATCTCAGATTTCATGGCCTCAAGCCATTTCACGGAATTTGGGCTCATCATCGCTTCCTCATAGTTTGTAGGTTCGTCATGGTCAAGTAACATGACTTCTAGAACAGGATTACCGTACCACTCTAGTGTGGATCTTACTCTGGTTGACCTACGGGGTTCGGTAGTAACTTGATCAGAAGTTTCATGATCATCATTAGCTTCCTCACTAATTGATGTAGGAATCACTGGAACTGATTTATGTGATGGACTACTTTCCAATTCGGGAGAAGGTACAATTACCTCATCAAGTTCTACTTTCCTCCCACTCACTTCTTTTGAGAGAAACTCCTTCTCTAGAAAGGATCCATTCTTAGCAACGAATATCTTGCCTTCGGATCTGTGATAGAAGGTGTACCCATAGTCTCCTTTGGGTATCCTATGAAAACACATTTCTCCGATTTGGGTTTGAGCTTATCAGGTTGAAGCTTTTTCACATAAGCATCGCAGCCCAAACTTTCAGAAACGACAGCTTGGGTTTCTTGCCAAACCACAGTTCATATGGTGTCGTCTCAACAGATTTAGACGGTGCCCTATTTAACGTGAATGCAGTCATCTCTAAAGCATAACCCCAAAACGATAGCGGTAAATCAGTAAGTGACATCATAGATCGCACCATATTTAATAAAATGCAGATTCTGACGTTCGGACACACCATTTTGCTGTGGTGTTCCAGGTGGCGTGAGTTGCGAAACTATTCCACATTGTTTCAAATGAAGACCAAACTCATAACTCAAATATTCACCTCCACGATCAGATCGTAGAAACTTTATTTTCTTGTTACGATGATTTTCCGCTTCACTCTAAAATTCTTTGAACTTTTCAAATGTTTCAGACTTATGTTTCATCAAGTAGATGTACCCATATCTGCTCAAATCATCTGTGAAGGTCAGAAAATAACGATACCCGCCGCGAGCCTCAACACTCATCAGAACGCATACATCAGTATGTATTATTTCCAACAAGTATGTTGCTCGCTGCATTGTTCCGGAGAACGGAGTCTTAGTCATCTTGCCCATTGAAAGTGCGTTAAGTCGTCTAGAGGGGGGGTGAATAGGCGTTTTTTTACAAATTCATCACCGAGGAATTTTAGGGTAAGGAAAATCCTAAGTCACGAACGACTAGCAGTGGAATAAGTACTCAGATGCAAACATAACAGAGCAGAAACACAGTCATCATGATGAAATGAAAACAAGCACAGAGTACATAAAGCATAAACACATGATAAGCAGGTTGAAGACAAACTGACTGAAGAAATTGAACTGAGGAAATTGAGAAAGTCTTTAGTCAAAGTCTTCAATCAGTAGCGATCAAGTACACAATACAGTAATGAGGAAATGGAAGGGTTCAGGAAATAGAACCAGTTAGCTCGGTGAAGAAAGTGATTTGGTAGACCAGTTCCAACTGCTGTGACAGGTGTACGTCTGGTTGGAGCGGCTAGGTATTTAAACCTGAGGACACACAGTCCCGGACACACAGTCCTCACCGTATTCTCCTTGATCTAAGGTCACACAGACCTCTCCCAATCACTCGTGGTAAGTCTTCAGGTGACTTCCAAACCTTCACAAACTCGGTCACTCGGTGATCCACAATTTCCTCTTGGATTCTCTAGACCAAGACGCCTTACCGTCTGTAAGATGCCAAGTCTTCAAAGGTAACAAGCATCGGATCCACACAGGAACAATCTCTTCAGTGATGCTCAATCACTTTGGGTTTGTAGGTGTTTGGGTTTGGGTTTTCCTCACTTGATGATTTTCGCTCAAAGTCCTCGGAGGATGGGATGCTCTCAATGACAAGTGCCAGTTTCTCTTGGAGCAGCCAACCAACTAGTGGTTGTAGGGGCGGCTATTTATAGCCTAGGGAGCAGCCCGACATGATAAGACATAAATTCCCTTCAATGATATGACCGTTAGGTGGATAAGATATTTTGGGACAGCTGGCGCATAGCACAACAATGGTCGGAAAGTTGAGGTTCAAATTCCTCAGGGCTATCATGTTCCTCACTTGTAGGCAATCCGCACTGGCGAATTCCTAACTCCTCAGTCGGAACAAATTCCTCAAAGACCAGAAGAACTTCGTCTCTGTCACTGAAGAAATTGACTGAACTGTACGAGATTTCCAATGGCTTCACTCGTAAGGATTGGTAGGTGTAGGATTTTGAGATGAGCATCACATGGAAACTTTTCCTTAGTTTTTCCTCGGCCCCCTTTAACAGTATGGTGTTTCCTATGAATCAAGAAAGGGAAAATGAAACTACCAAAGAAAAAGTCTTCATGCTTCATGTTTCTCGTATGAATATCAAGTCTTCACGGTCACACCAATTTCTTCACTTTCAAACTCTTCAGAAAGCCAAAGTCTTCAGTTGAAGACATTCGTTTTTAGGGGTCGACTTTCTTTGTAAATATCAAACTCATCATAGACTTATAGACTTGTGTACACTCACAAACACATTAGTCCCTTAACTTATAAGTCTTCAATACACCAAAATCACTAAGGGGCACTAGATGCACTTACAATCTTCCCCTTTTTGGTGATTGATGACAATATAGGTAAGTTTTCGACGAGGATAAACATATGAAGTGTAACTACTGATATTGAGGAATTTGATTGCAAGATATAGAAGAACTCCCCCTGAAGATGTGCATGAGTGAGGAATTGGCTTTTGCGAAGCAATGCACATTGATGAGTAGACTCATGGAGATCTCCCCCCTATATCTTGTAATTCATACACGCATTTAACATATAATATGAAAAATTTGAAATGCATGATGAAATATGGTGACTGATGTAATTCAACATGCGTGCATTAACATATATGAGGAAATAGCATGCAGAAGAACATAACAAAAGTATCAGATCACCATCGGGTTTAATTTTACAACTCGATCCAATAAAGACTTCAAAAGAATGAGAGTTGTAACTTAGCAAAAAAACGCCCATATATAGACCCGTTTGAAGACTAACTCAAATTTCTCCCCCTTTGTCATCGAATGACCAAAAGGGACGAAAAATGAGGACTAGCGACCCTGAAGAATATCATCACGAAGTTGATGGAGGAGCACCAGCGTTGTTGGGGTCGGTTGTTGAAGTAGGGCCTGCCACAGTGTCGTTCAAGTCTTCATTTTCATCAGTCTCGCGCGTGGAACAATAAGAGCTGGCCACCAAGTGAGGAACTTTAACCTTCTTGAATTTCTTTAAAGGTGGCTGAGACCAGTCAAAGTTCTGCTTGAAGCCCATCTGCTTAAGATCTTCTTCACCGTAGAGATGAGACAGGACAGTTCAGGTGCGATCAAATACTTCATGGAGGTAGTAATGGTTTTTCTTCACTGAATTCTGAGTGATGGTCATGTTCTGAAGAATTTGAACCAAACTATCTCTTGACCCACGTATGGTTGCGATCGACCTTCTGGTGAAGACTGAGGAGAAGCTCACGATCAGTCATCACCCTTGGAGTTGTGCCTTGAGGATTTTGCTTAGAAGCATTAGCGACAGAGTCACGAGTGGCAGAGTCATCATTGGTGGAGTAAGATGCAGCTTTGCAAAACTGTCCATCCAATGGACGAATGCCTTCATCAATAATCGCAGTCGACTTGCCCTTCTCATCAGCTGAGGAAAATGTCCACTGATGTCTACTATGCAACCTTCTTCTTATAGACGTTGTTGGGCCTCCAAGTGTAGAGGTTTGTAGGACAGTAGCAAATTTCCATCAAGTGGATGACCTAAGGTTTATCAATCCGTGGGAGGCGTAGGATGAAGATGGTCTCTCTCAAGCAACTCTGCAACCAAATAACAAAGAGTCTCTTGTGTCCCCAACACACCCAATACAATGGTAAATTGTATAGGTGCACTAGTTCGGCGAAGAGATGGTGATACAAGTGCAATATGGATGGTAGATATAGGTTTTTGTAAACTAAAAATATAAAAACAGCATGGTAGCAAGTGATAAAAGTCAGCACGAATGGTATTGCAATGCGTTGAAACAAGGCCTAGGGTTCATACTTTCACTAGTGCAAGTTCTCTCAACAATAATAACATAATTGGATCATATAACTATCCCTCAGCATGCAACAAAGAGTCACTCCAAAATCACTAATAATGGAGAATAAACGAAGATATTATGGTAGGGTACAAAACCACCTCAAAGTTATCCTTTCTGATCGATCTATTCAAGAGTCCATAGTAAAGTAACACGAAGCTATTCTTTCCGTTCGATCTATCATAGAGTTTGTACTAGAATAACACCTTAAGACACAAATCAACCAAAACCCTAATGTCACCTAGATACTCCAATGTCACCTCAAGTATCCGTGGCTATGATTATACGATATGCATCACACAATCTCAGATTCATCTATTCAACCAACACAAAGAACTTCAAAGAGTGGCCCAAAGTTTCTACCGGAGAGTCAAGACGAAAACTTGTGCCAACCCCTATGCATAAGTTCACAATGTTATGGAACCCGCAAGTTGATCACCAAAACATACATCAAGTGGATCACATGATATCCCATTGTCACCACAGATAAGCACATGCAAGACATACATCAAGTGTTCTCAAATCCTTAAAGACTCAATCCGATAAGATAACTTCAAAGGGAAAACTAAATCCATTACAAGAGAGTAGAGGGGAAGAAACATCATAAGATCCAACTATAATAGCAAAGCTCGCGATACATCAAGATCGTACCACCTCAAGAACACGAGAGAGAGAGAGAGAGAGAGATATCAAACACATAGCTACTGGTATATACCCTTGGCCCCGAGGGTGAACTACTCTCTCCTCGTCATGGAGAGCGTCGGGATGATGAAGGTTGCCACCGGTGATGGATCCCCCTCCGGCAGGGTGGCGGAACAAGGTCCCGATTGGTTTTTGGTGGCTATAGAGGCTTGCGGCGGCGGAACTCCCGATCTAGGTTATGTTCAAGGGGGTTCTGTATATATAAGAGGTTTTGGCGTCGAGAACAAGTCAGGGGGGTCTCCGGGCTGTCCACAAGGTAGGGAGGCGCGCCCAAGGGGGTGGGCGCGCCCCCCACCCTCGTGGGAAGCCCGGGACTCTT
This sequence comes from Aegilops bicornis, assembly GCA_021605145.1. NCBI lineage: Eukaryota > Viridiplantae > Streptophyta > Magnoliopsida > Poales > Poaceae > Aegilops > Aegilops bicornis. The sequence goes on from CM038675.1 coordinate 576,577,748, forward strand.
CTGACCCAACTCTTTTACTCCATGGCCTTCTTCTGGTCCAAAAATAATTTCCGTGAAGTTTCAGGTTAATTGGACTCCGTTTGGTTTTCCTTTTCTGCGATACTCAAAAACAAGGAAAAAACAGAAACTGGCACTGGGCTCTTGGTTAATAGGTTAGTCCCAAAAATCATATAAAATAGCATATAAATGCATATAAAACATACTAGATGGATAATATAATAGAATGGAACAATCAGTAATTATAGATACGTTGGAGACATATCAAGCATCCCCAAGCTTAATTCTTGCTCGTCCTCGAGTAGGTAAATGATAAAAACAGAATTTTTGATGTGGAATGCTACCTAACATATTTATCACTGTAATCTTATTTATTATGGCAAGAATATTCAGATCCATAAGATCCAAGACAAAAGTTTAATATTGACATAAAAATAATAATACTTCAAGCATACTAACCAAGCAATTATGTCTTCTCAAAATAACATGGCCAAAGAAAGCTTATCCCTACAAAATCATATAGTTTGGCTATGCTTCATTTCCGTCACACAAAATGCTCCCATCATGCACAACCCCGATGACAAGCCAAGCAATTGGTTCATACTTTGGTATTCTCAAGCTTTTTCAACTTTCACGCAATACATGAGCGTGAGCCATGGACTTAGCACTATCGGTGGAATAGAGTATGATGATGGGGGTTGTGTGGAAAAGTGAAAAGGGAGAAAGTCTCACATTGACGCGGCTAATCAATGGGCTAGGGAGATGCCCATAAATTGATGTCAATGCAAGGAGTAGGGATTGCCATGCAACGGATGCACTAGAGCTATAAATGTATGAAAGCTCAACAAAAGAAACTAAGTGGGTGTGCATCCAACTTGCTTGCTCACGAAGACATAGGACATTTGAGGAAGCCCATTGTTGGAATATACAAGCCAAGTTCTATAATGAAAAATTCCCACTAGTATATGAAAGTGAAAAAAATAAGAGACTCTCTATCATGAAGATCATGGTGCTACTTTGGAGCACAAGTGTGGAAAAAGGATAGTAGCATTGTCCCTTTTATTTCCTTTTTTTATTTGGCCTTTCTTTTTTTTCTTTTTTTATTTGGCCTTTCTTTTTTTGGCCTTTCTCTTTTTCTTTTTTGTTCGGGACAATGCTCTATTAATAATGATCATCACACTTCTATTTATTTACAACTCAAAGATTACAACTCAATACTAGAAAAAAATATGACTCTACATGGATGCCTCCGGCGGTGTACCGGGATGGGCAATGAATCAAGAGTGACATGTATGAAAAATTATGCATGGTGGCTTTGCCACAAATACGAAATTAACTACATGATTATGCAAGGCAATATGACAATGATGAAGCGCGTCATAATAAACGGAACAGTGGAAAGTTGCATGGCAATATATCTCGGAATGGCTATGGAAATGCCATAATAGGTAGGTATGGTGGCTGTTTTGAGGAAGATATAAGGAGGCTTATGTGTGATAGAGCGTATCGTATCACAGGGTTTGGATGCACCTGTGAAGTTTGCACCAACTCTCGAGGTGAGAAAGGGCAATGCACGACATTGAAGAGGCTAGCAATGATGGAAGGGTGAGAGTGCGTATAATCCATGGACTCAACATTAGTCATAAAGAACTCACATACTTATCGCAAAAATCTACAAGTCACAAAACCAAGCACTACGCGCATGCTCCTAGGGGGATAGATTGGTAGGAAAATACCATCGCTTGTCCCCGACCGCCACTCATAAGGAAGGCAATCAAAGAACACCTCATGCTTCAAATTTGTCACACAACGTTTACCATACGTGCATGCTACGACACTTGCAAACCTCAACACTAGTATTTCTCAGTTTCACAATTACTCAACTAGAACGACTCTAATATCACCATCTTTATATCTCAAAACAATTATCAAGTATCAAACTTCTCATAGTATTCAATGCACTTTATATGATAGTTTTTATTATATCCCTTTTGGATGCCTATCATATTAAGACTAAATCAATAAACAAAGCAAATTACCATGCTGTTCTAAAAAGACTCTCAAAATAATATAAGTGAAGCATGAGAGATCAACAATTTCTTCAAAATAAAACTACCGCCATGCTCTAAGAAGATATAAGTGAAGCACTAGAGCAAATGACAAACTACTCCAAAAGATATAAGTGAAGATCAATGAGTAGTTGAATAATTATGCAACTATGTGAAGACTCTCTAACATTTAAGAATTTCAGATCTTGGTATTTTATTCGAACATCAAGCAAAGAAAACAAAAGAAAATAAAATGACGCTCCAAGCAAAACACATATCATGTGGTGAATAAAAATATAGCTCCAAGTAAAATTACCGATGAACGAAGACGAAAGAGGGGATGCCATCCGGGGCATCCCCAAGCTTAGGCTCTTGGTTGTCCTTGAATATTACCTTGGGGTTCCTTGGGCATCCCCAATATTAGGCTCTTGTCACTCCTTATTCGATATTCCATCGAATCTTTACCCAAAACTTGAAAACTTCACAACACAAAACTCAATGTAAAACTCAGAAGTCTGTTAGTATAAGAAAATAAATCACCACTTTTGTTACTGTTGTGAACTCATTCTAAATTCATATTGGTGTAATATCTACTTTATTCCAACTTATCTATGGTTCATACCCTCCGATACTACTCATAGATTCATCAAAATAAGCAAACAACACAATGAAAATAGAATCTGTCAAAAACAGAATAGTCTGTAGTAATCTGTATCAAACGTATTCTTCTGGAACTCCAAAAATTCTGAAATAAATTGTTGGACCTGAGGAATTTGTCTATTAATCATTTGAAAAAAGAATCAACCTAAAATCACTCTCCAGTAAAAAATGGCAGCACATCTCGTTAGCGCTAAAGTTTCTGTTTTTTACAGCATGATCATAAAGACTTCACCCAAGTCTTCCCAAAGGTTCTACTTGGCACAAACACTAATTAAAACATAAAACCACATCTAACCAGAGGCTATATAGATTATTTATTTCTAAACAGGAGCAAAAATCAAGTAATAAAAATATGATTGGGTTGCCTCCCAACAAGCGCTAACGTTTAACGCCCCTAGCTAGGCATGATGATTTCAATGATGCTCATATAAAAGATAAGAATTGAAACATAAAGAGAGCATCATGAAGAATATGACTAGAACATTTAAGTCTAACCCACTTCCTATGCATAGGGATTTTTTGAGCAAACAATTGGGAACAAGAATCAACTAGCATAGGAAGGCAAAACAAGCATAACTTCAAGATTTTATGCACATAGAGAGGAAACTTGATATTATTACAATATGTAGAAGCATATGATCCTCTCTCATAATAATTTTCAGTAGCATCACGAATGAATTCAACCATATAACCAACACATAAAGCATTCTTTTCATGATCTACTTGCATAGAAATTTTATTACTCTCCCCATAAGCAAATTTCTTCTCATGAATAGTAGTGGGAGAAAACTCAACAAAATAGTTATCATGTGAGGCATAATCCAATTGAAAACTAAAATAATGATGAAAAGTTTCATGGTTATCATTATTCTTTATAGCATACATGTGATCACAATAATCATCATAGATAGCAATTTTATTCTCATAATCAATTGGAACCTCTTCCGAAATAGTGGATTCATCACTAAATAAAGTCATGACCTCTCCAAATCCACTTCCATAATTATCACAATAAGATTCAACACCCTCCAAAATAGTGGGATCATTACTTCCTAAAGTTGACACTCTTCCAAACCCACTTTCATCAATATAATCATCATAAATAGGAGGCATGCTTTCATCATAATAAATATTCTCATCAAAACTTGGGGGACTAATCATATCATCTTCATCAAACATAGCACCCCCAAGCTTGTGGCTTTGCATATCATTAGCATCATGGGTATTCAAAGAATTCATACTAACAACATTGCAATCATGCTCATCATTCACATATTTTATGACAATCATTCTATGTAATTCTTCTTCTAGTACTTGAGCACAATTTTCCTTCCCATCATTTTCACGAAAGACATTAAAAAGATGAAGCATATGAGGCAACCTTAATTCCATTTTTTGTAGTTTTTTTATAAACTAAACTAGTGATAAAACAAGAAACAAAAATATTCGATTGCAAGATCTAAATATATACGCTCAAGCACTCACCTCCCGGCAACGGTGCCAGAAACTGCTTGATGTCTACTACGCAACTTCTTCTTGTAGACGTTGTTGGGCCTCCAAGTGCAGAGGTTTGTAGGACAATAGCAAATTTCCCTCAAGTGGATGACCTAAGGTTTATCAATCCGTGGGAGGCGTAGGATGAAGATGGTCTCTCTCAAGCAACCCCGCAACCAGATAACAAAGAGTCTCTTGTGTCCCCAACACACCCAACACAATGGTAAATTGTATAGGTGCACTAGTTCGGCGAAGAGATGGTGATACAAGTGCAATATGGATGGTAGATATAGGTTTTTGTAAACTGAAAATATAAAAACAACAAGGCAGCAAGTGATAAAAGTGAGCACAAACGATATTGCAATGCGTTGAAACAAGGCCTAGGGTTCATACTTTCACTAGTGCAAGTTCTCTCAACAATAATAACATAACTGGATCATATAACTATCCCTCAACATGCAACAAAGAGTCACTCCAAAGTCACTAATAGCGGAGAACAAACGAAGAGAATATGGTAGGGTAAGAAATTGTCACACATCAATAAGTACGCACACATCACACACGCTGCAAGTAAGGCAGAACCGCGAGAGCAGAGATGATATGTCACGGTGGTGACCTGCACACCTCATGTGGAGTATGGAGAGGAGGGAAAGGCCTACCTGGCTGGTGTCCCTCTTCTAGGGCATCGACCGGCGAAAGAAGACGGCAACGCAAAATCCTGGGGTCGCACACTCATCCGATCTCCATGGCCTGTCTCCTCTCCTTCCTTCTCTCCTGCAGGGACGGATCCATGGGGTTGCTCTCTGCATGGAGGTTGCCGCCGCCGCCGGAGAACCTCGCCTCCGTGCCCGCACGCCATCCATCGAGATGGGTGAGATGCGGGAGGAGGGGTGTGATCGACGCGGGAGGATGGAGGAAGCGAGCCTGGAGGCGGCTTGGGGACCGGAGCGCTGCAGCTTTGACCCGCATGCGCCGACTGGATCTCCGGCCTCGCTGCTCCCCCGTTGCTGGGCGGGGAGCGCTGCCGGTGGGAGCGACTGATCGACAGGGGGAGGTGTCGTTGGGATGCGAGCGGGGCAGCGGGGGCTTCGACCGGCTAGGCGCGCCGCGGTGGCGGGCGCGGCTCCTCTCCTGTGTCTGTCCTGGCGGCTGCGGCGGCGACCATGCCTGGGGCTTCCATGGGGCCCAAGTGATGGAGATGGTCGGCTGTGATGTTGAAGGAGAAAGGAGGGAGGAGGAGGGAGGGGGCCGACGACGTGGGGGAGAAGTGGAGGCGGCCGAGGCAAGCGGGGAGAAGAGGGGCGGCGACATGGGAGAGGATGGAGGGAGCCGGGAGGAGAACAAGGCGGAGCGGGTGCAGGCTCGGGATGATCAGGGCTGGCGGCTAGGGTTTTGACGCGCGGGCGGAGCGGAGTGGCAAATTCCCTCGGCGACACGAACAAAGTTTACCCAGCCAACCAACGTGCGGCGCGAGCCCACCAGTCATTGGACAATGAAAACGACCACGAGGTGAAAATTTATTTTAACTGCTGTGAAGATCCAACGGCTCAGGCTCGCCAGAAAGGCAGATCGGACATCCGACGAAGCTTGCAATCGGGGGAGCATTCTGGAGGTGAGTTGGCTAGCTTCTTTTTGTTTTAAATTTGTATCACGACATGGACACATATGCATGAATACGTATGCATGGAGTGGCATGGCATTTTAATTCAAAAAAAATTCGAAACACATGAAACCTTGGTTGATGTAATGTCATGCCACCAAGATGATGTGGTAAAGAAATTGGCATGTTTGACAAAAGTTTGGACACACACCCCTCACAAACCGGAGCAACTCGCTAGAAGGTTCGTGGTTCCGACAAGGAACAATGCATGTTTGATGACGAACGGGAGATAGCTTCCTCTTACGGCCTTCAAATTTTTTATACGTCTAACGTGCACTACTACAACTGTAATGTGAAATTTTGGAAAACTATAGGGGCCATTTGACCTTTTCAATACATTTAAATGATTTTCTAACCATTTAATGACCGTAATTCAAATTTGAACTACATCTACATGCAACGCCTAACCAAAATATTTTGAAAAGTCATATATGTGTACTTGTGTGCGAGTTAATTCCATGTGCAGTAAATTAGAAGGAATTTTCAAACATATTGGTCTCACGACATGGACACATGCATATGTATGCATGGAGTGACATGTCATTTTAATTCAAAAAATAGAAAAATGATGAGAAACACATGAAACCTTGGTTGATGTAATGTCATGCCAACAAGATGATGTGGTAAAGAAATTGGCATGTTTGACGAACGTTTGGACACGCACCCCTCACAAACCATAGCAACTCGCTAGAAGGTTCATGGTTCCGAGAGGGAACAATGCATGTTTGATGACGAACGGGAGATAGCTTCCGCCTTCAAAAATTTTCCTATACGTTTAACATGCACTAATACAACTGTCATGTGAAAATTTGGTAAATTCCAGGGGTCATTTGACCTTTTAAAGACATCTAAGTGATTTCTAACCATTTAATGACCGTAATTCAAATTTGACCATTTAATGACACACACCCCTCACAAATCGAAGCAACTCACTAGAAGGTTCGTGGTTCCGAGAGGGAACAATGCATGTTTGCTGACGGACGGGAGATAGCTTCCTCTTACGGCCTTCAATTTTTTTCCTACGTTTAACGTGCACTAATACAACTGTCATGTGAAAATTTGGAAATTTTGAGGAGTCATTTGACCTTTTAAAGACATTTAAGTGATTTTCTAACCATTTAATGAACGTTATTCAAATTTGAACTACATCTACATGCAACGCCTAACCAAAATAGTTTGAAAAATCATATTTTTTTTGTACTTGTGTGCGAGTTAAAAAATCATCAGACGATGTAAATATCTGGTGTTCAAAAAAGAAAATGTAAAGATCTGGCAAGACAACCGGCCCCCACACGATTGGCACTCTGTCTCGCGGCTCGAGGGTTGGTAGGTGATTGGCGGGGGTCATTAATCAGACACGGTTATGTATTGGAAACCGTCAACTATTATGTTCAGACACGGATTTGCTGCGGGAATTGCGTGTAATTCAAACTACAAGATTGTGAAATTCCGGCGACCGCGTAATCGTCCCCGTCGATCTAGATTCCGGCCGCCAATAAATACTACCTTGCTCACGTCGTCCCGCCTGCATTCTCATCTACATCCTCCCCTCGCTCGCCCTCTCTCTCTCTCTCTCTCTCTCTCTCTCTCTCTCTCTCAAATCTCTGCCATGGCGCCGCCGGTCTGCCCACGCGCCGACGAGGAGTCGCCGCCCCCCGAGGACGCTCACTTGATTAGCAGCGACGAGGACCCCTACGCGCCGCCTGACGAGGTTGCGCCGGACCCCCCAACTTTGGATTGTTTTTGGGGCCAGTACAATCTTTGTCTGTGGAAGTTGCTGCCGCCGGCTGAGAAAGCTAGGCAAGTGGCGTTCAAGAAGGAGATGGCGGAGAAGGAAGGCAGGCACCAGGCGGCCTGTGAAGCCCGTGATGCCGCCTGGAAAAAGGAGGCGGCGGAGCTTTGGGGGCGGGCGCATCGTTGTGCCGAGGGGGTGTACGAAGACGGGTACTTTGCGAGGAAGGTCATAGGCGCTGGGCGCCTCGTCGCTGCATGGAGGTGGGCCTATAATCTTCAGTGTGCCACCGACGAGGAGCTCTGGTGGGCGCCCAACAAAATGGCAAGATCGGCCACAAGGCCCGCCAAAGAAGAGGCAGATCGCACGCTGCGCCAAAGGCAGAGGAGTCGAGTACTGCCTCAAGACTGGAAGACGCCACACTGTGAAGGCTGGCGAGGGGCTGCCGGAATACTAGCCCCAGGAGGGATTATTAGTTTTAGTATTGTTCGTTTTCAATTTTATGCGTTGTACATATTAGTTAAGTATCATCACGTATATCTGTGATGATCTAATGAAAGATATATATATATATATATATATATATATATATATATATATATATATATTATGAATTCCATTTTCTATCTGTTTTTGTATACTAATTTGAATCTAGCTGCTATCATCCACATATATAGAATGGAAAGTGTATATACACACATTGAAACAGAACATATAAGAATGGAAAAAAGAGTACACACATTGAAACAGAGCAATAAACAGAGCAATACTATGATTGCTGTGAATACAAAGCTATCCACGTCGAACAACTTTTCAAAATAAAACGCGTCCATGAGACCATGACCAGCAGCCCTTGCCCAGGGTAGCTCTTGGCTCTGCCTGAACTCGTGCACGCGTTTGTCCAAGCGGTCGACATGCTCACGATACATCTGGAGCGCGATCTCGAGCTCCAAGTTGGATATTTCATCGGAGATCACCAGCTCGAGGATGCGACGGCCATGTTTTTCATCGCGCCCGGTGGACACCTGGGCCAAGGAGTCGGTCGAGCCTACGGACCAGCGCGTTGGCATCCAGCGGGCCGCGGACAAGGCAAACGGCGGCACCCATGCGAATGGCACGGCAGGTGTCCCGTGCAAGTACGGCGTGGCCAGCATCTGGTGCAAGTACAGCGCTAAGGGCCTCTGCCCACTCCTGGCGAGGAATGGTGGTACTGACAGGACTTGCACCCAGCTGTGACGCCTGTCGACATCAGGCAAGCACCGATGGATCCGCTCTTGCTGTGCGGTGCGCCACGCCTCTCGCTCTGTGGCGCTCCAACAGTCTCGCCGTGCGGCGAGCCGCAGCCTATCGGCGCGGACGCGCCTAGCTTGCCCTGCAACGCGCCATTGATCATGTTGTGCGGCGAGCTGCAGCCTGTCGGTGCTGACATGCCTATCTTGATCCGCGGCGCTCAAGCGCCATGCGCCAAAGGTCTGCTCAACCCTGGCGATGACGCGCATCACAGCGTCGTCCATCGCGTTGCCGGGGAGCGCCTCGGCCTCGACGGGCCGTGGCGCCTGCTCGTTTTCCTCGTCGACGAGGTTGATGGCAGAGGCGGCGCTTTGGTGGGTTGGCATGCTTCGAAAAGGTGGATGTGCTACAGGCTTCTCTTGTCGCCTCTGTGCGTCGCGCGCCCCCTATGCGCAATACATTAGGGTGGCGGGAAACAGGTGAGGAAATGGCGGGAAACGGCGGCGTGTTCATAAAACGCCATCAATTAATGGAAACTTAGCATCGAGCTAGCACAAGAAGTAGATGATGATCCGATGAACACGGACCACACTAGGGATCCCGTTGGTGGTGAATTCATCAATCCCAAACGGTTTAATATTAGCAAGCGTTTGCCCACAACACACACAACCTATTCCATCACAAATAGGTCGGATGGATCAATAGTATGCCATGTATCGTACATTGTCAAAAAGTAATGCGGTAGACCTTCTTTAACATGTGTTAAAAAAAACAAGGACCTCGAGGTTAAATAACCTAAGGGAATGGGGCATTTCGGTCATTTGATCGAAATGACCCATCCCACCACCTAATTTAACATCGACACAAATTCCCATCCAGTCACCCATCCGATGGCTGCTCTAGCATGTGCACACTTAACTTGATAGTTTTCTTACATAAGCTATTGATGGAACAACTAGACCTTGCTGATAGGAATGCCTCGTCGCATCCTTTTGGTGTATCCGGATGACCGCCCGTCCCACAATGGCCAATAGATGTTGTGTAGACAGAGCATATCACATACATCTTATTAGAAGCAATCGTCTGTGTTATTATCGGTCTTCGCACAAATTTCTGATTACAGACTTGTTTGCCGCGTATCACACACATCTTGTTATATTGAACCATTTATGTTCTCTTGCCTAATAACAAACAGTTCATCCGAGTGAACCGTATGTTGTACATCGCACACACCTTTGATCTGGCTGACCGTTTCTTTTGTGTTGCCTAATAAAAAACAGTTCATCCGAGTGAACCGTATGCTGTGTATCGCACAAGCCTCCATCTGGCTGCCTGTTTCTTTTGTTCCTCCTCATCGCAAACAGTTCATTGAACTGAACCGTATGCCCTTCATCACACACGCAACTAAAACCTGAACCGTGTTTGATGCATCCGTCATCACAAATGTTTTACACATTTCTGACGGTTTTCATACAGCACCGTTTGCGATTTTGGCATCGCACACAGTTTCTCGAAGGGTCTCTGATCATAGTGTCGTGTTAGCAGCATCCTGCAGTAGTGCTTGAATCCAAAGTTATTCCAAATGAGTCCACCATACCTACCTATATACAGCATTACCCTGCCGTCCTAAGTAAATTTGCATGTGCCACCTCTAAAAACTTCTAAAAAATTATCCTTTTGTGTGCCTGGATCATTCATGGAACAACAGGAGGTGGTCGATATCTTCCGTGCTAAGCGGGTTATCCTCAGGTCAAGTGTTTATTCACTTGCCATCGCATGAGGAAATGGGCGGTAATAGGGATGCCCAGTCCGAAACTGCAAAAATGGAAAAGAGTTCATCTCTTAAATAATCAAATAAAAACTCGCAATGGAGCCAAAACATTTACTTTTATGTCTTGGGAACCTCCAGTAGCGTGCTTAGAATGGAAGATGTTGATAACTGATGGTCGTGAAGTGAATAATAAGGGTGCATGTCTCAAAATATCATTTACCTCTGTTTTAAAAATTGAGCTCTGGCACCTCTGCAAATCACTGCTTCCCTCTGCGAAGGGACTTTCTATTTACTTTTATATTGTGTCATCACCTTCTAAAAACAAGCGCCAGAAACAAAGTAGAGCACAACTGTCATGATTTATGCATTGTGTGTAGCTAATGTTGGGTGCATCATGACTGGATCTTTTCTACCATGAATTACAATGTTTAGTCGCTGCTTGAACTTTGGAGGTGCTCTGCATTTATGTTTTGCGGTCTCAGAAAGGGATAGCAAGATACCACTATTGTCATATTATATCATGGTTGTTTTTACAACATGTTCCTATTTGAGATATCTTATTATTGCTCGCTAGCTGATTATGTCATTGATATGAATCATTATAATCTTTAAGAGTTATTGTCTACATGGTAAGTTATAATGCTGGCTGAAAACCTGGGTGCTGTTTAAGCTTGTTTATGCAAACAAGAGCAAAAGAGTTCGTAAAAGTTTTTCTTTCTCACTTTCAGTTTATCAACTGAATTGCTTGAGGACAAGCAAAGGTTTAAGCTTGGGGGAGTTGATACGTCTCCAACGTATCTACTTTTTCTCACGCTTTTCCTCTTGTTTTGGACTCTAATTTGCATGATTTGGATGAAACTAACCCCGGACTGACGTTGTTTTCAGCATAACTACCATGGTGTTGTTTTTGTGCAGAAATAAAAGTTCTCGGAATGGAAGGAAACTTTGCAAGGATTTTTATATCAATAATAAGAATTTCTGGAGCCAAGACCCACCAGAGAGGGGCCCCTGGTTGGGCACAACCCACCAGGGCGCGCCCCCCTCTCCTGGCGCACCCAAGTGGATTGTACCCACCTGGTGGCCCCGCTGACGACCACCCTGACACTATAAAATCACATATTTCCAGAAAAAATTAGGGAGAAAGAATTATCGCGATCCACGAGATGGAGCTGCCACCAAGCCCTGTTCTTCCTTGAGAGGGCACATCTGGAGTCCGTTTGGGGCTCCAGAGGGGGGGATCTTCGTTCTTCGTCATCACCAAACCATCTCCATCGCCAATTCCATGATGCTCCCCACTGGGAGTGAGTAATTCCTTCATAGGCTCGCTGGTCGGTGAGGAGTTGGATGAGATTCAACATGTAATCGAGTTAGTTTTGTTAGGGCTTGATCCCTAGTATCCACTATGTTCCTAGATTGATGTTGCTATGACTTTGCCATGCTGAATGCTTGTCACTTTGGGCCCGGGTGCCATGAACTCAGATCTGAAACGTTTATGAATTCATCATTATATCCATGTTATAGATCTGATCTTACAAGTTATAGTCACCTACTACGGTTATGATCCGGCAACCCCGGAGTGACAACAACCGGGCCCACTCCCGGTGATGACCGTAGTTTGAGGAGTTCATGTATTCACTATGTGTTTATGCTTTGTTTAGGTTCTCTATTAAAAGGAGGCCTTAATATCCCTTAGTTTCCAATATGGACCCCGCTGCCACGGGAGGGTAGGACAAAAGATGTCATGCAAGTTCTTTTAATAAAGCATGTATGACTATTTACGGAATACATGCCTACATTATATCGATGAACTGGAGCTAGTGCCGTATCTCCCTAGGTTATAACTGTCACATGATGAATATAATCCAACAAGTCACCGATCCAATGCCTACAAATTTATCCTATATTGTTTCTGCTGCGTTACTTGTCGGTGTTCTGGGAACGGGGGTCCCCAGACTTGCCTGCCTGCAGCCCACGGCGTGGCTGTGCTAGCAGGCCTGTACGACCCATCTTCATCAACAAGGCATTCAAGACCCTCGCGAGGGTCCAGGCCTTGAGAGGCTGACGACGCAAGACCTCCTCAGGAGTGGCCTTGCCATGCAGGCTCGCGAGGGGTGGAGAGATCAAGGCAAGGCAAACCTCGCGAGGTTCTCGTAACGTGAGCCATGACGATCGAGACCAGGCGGGCGCCAGCGCACGCAACGTACTTGTTTCCCCTTTGGTGCTAAGGAGACAAGCGCAGGCGCGGAGTATCGAGGCATCAACCAAAGGTTTCCATATCCGTGCAACGAGACCAAGACCAGCAGGACGACAAGACGGAGGTCACCATGGAGCCCAAGGCGGCGTCACCACCAGAGCCTTTTGCGGGCGAAGACTACTTTTGTTAGGATAAGCTGTACTAGTTGTCCCCTTTCAAATTGGCCGTTGTTGGCTCCCTTCCCGCTCAATATTTGGGGAGGGGACCAGGGCCTCTATAAATAGGACTAGCCAGCCACCACAGTAGAAGGCAAGCAAGCTTGGGCTGGATCTGATCTTGAGCCAATCCTTAGCCACACACCAAGCACAAGAACACCTCGACCTCAGGAGGCTGTTCTTCCCCTTGTACTGTTCATCATCAGCCCAAGAGGCAATCCACCACCACCGCACTCGAGTAGGGTATTACACCACAATGGTGGCTCGAACCAGTATAAATCTTGTGTCCCTTGTGTTGTGAGTTCGTCGAGTTCGTTCTTGAGATCTTAGCTAGTTAGGACGTGGATCGGTAGGGAGGAAATCGTCGTGCGCACCCCAGTGTTCGAACCTTGAGGGTTTTGTCGGAACCCATGAACCAACATTTGGCGCGCCAGGTAGGGGTGCGCCGAAGCTTCCTTTCCTTCGCTCCGCATCCCGTTGCTCCATTGTCTCCATGGCGGATGCTCGCCGTGCTCGTGCTGAGCGCCGGGCTGCCCTCGCCACCCGCGTTGCTCAGACGGCTCCCATCGGTGGGCCACCTCGTCGTTCCCCGTAACCTGCCGCCAACGCCGCCACCGGGCCGGCGGGGAACAAGTAGCAAGCATCCTTGCTGCACCCCTCGGTGCGGCGGGACGGCCGCAGCGCCACCCCATGGCTGACCCCGGCCGGTTCCTCGTCCCATGCACGTCGTGCTCCCATGGACGCTAAGGGCCGCGCCTCCTCATGGCGACGAGCTCTCAAGGCTACCGCCCAGTCGACGACCTCTATGAGGACTGGCTCGACTGCATTGCCGAGCTTGTCCGAGCCGCAGGGGGCTCCCCTGCGCCGTCCCTCTCTCCGCCTCGCCCTCCGCCAACTACGGACGACGTAGCTCACAGAGCACCTCCACCACTGATACGTCTCCGTCGTATCTATAATTTTTTATTGTTCCATGCCAATATTTTACAACTTTCATATACTTTTGGCAACTTTTTATACTATTTTTGGGACTAACATATTCATCCAGTGCCCAGTGCCAGTTCCTGTTTGTTGCATATTGTTGTTTCGCAGAAAACACATATCAAACGTAGTCCAAACGGGATAAAAACTGACGGAGATTTTTTTGGAATACTTATGATTTTTGGGAAGAAGAAGCAACGTGATACGATGCCCGAGGGGGCCACGAGGCAGGGGGTGCACCCTGGACCCTCGTGGCCACCCCGTAAGGCGGCTGGAGCCCTTCTTTCACCGCAAGAAAGCTAATTTCCGGATAGAGATCGTGTCCAAAATTCAGCCCAATCGGAGTTATGGATCTCCGGTAATAAAAGAAACCGTGAAAGTCCAGATCTGAGAACGCAGAAACAGAGAGAGACAGAGAGACAGATCCAATCTCTGAGGGGCTCTCACCCCTCCCATGCCATGGAGGCCAAGGACCAGAGGGTAAACCCTTCTCCCATCTAGGGAGGAGGTCAAGGAAGAAGAAGAAGAAGAAGAAGGGGACCCCTCTCCCCCTGTCTTCCGGTGGCGCCGGAACACCGCCGTGGCCATCATCATCATCACCACGAGCTACACTAACACCTCCGCCATCTTCACCAACATCTCCATCACCTTCCCCCCTCTATCTACAGCGGTCCACTCTCTCGCAACCCGCTGTACCCTCTACTTGAACATGGTGCTTTATGCTTCATATTATTATCCAATGATGTGTTGCCATCCTATGATGTCTAAGTAGATTTTCGTTGTCCTATCGGTGGTTGATGAATTGCTATGATTGATTTAATTTGCTTGTGGTTATGTTGTTGTCCTTTGGTGCCCATCATATGAGCGCGCGCATGGATCAAACCATAGGGTTAGTTGTATGTTGATAGGACTATGTATTGGAGGGCAAGAGTGACAGAAGCTTCTACCTAGCATAGAAATTGATGCATACAGGATTGAATGGGGACCAATATAACTTAATGCTATGGTTGGGTTTTACCTTAATGAACGTTAGTAGTTGCGGATGCTTGCTAATAGTTCCAATCATAAGTGCATAGAATTCCAAGTCAGGGATGACATGCTAGCAGTGACCTCTCCCACATAAAACTTGCTACCGGTCTAGTAAAGTAGTCAATTGCTTAGGGACAATTTTGCAACTCCTACCACCACTTTTCCACACTCGCTATACTAACTTTATTGCTTCTTTACCTAAACAGCCCCTACTTTTTATTTACGCGCTCTTTATCTTCTTGCAAACCTATCCAAAAACACCTACAAAGTACTTCTAGGTTCATACTTGTTCTAGGTAAAGCGAACCTTAAGCGTGCGTAGAGTTGTATCAGTGGTCGATAAAACTTGAGGGAATATTTGTTCTACCTTTAGCTCATCATTGGGTTCGACATTCTTACTTATCGAAAGAGGCTACAATTGATCCCCTATACTTGTGGGTTATCAACCACTACTGTCCCAAGACGGCGCCCTAGCGCCAAGGCGCGCGGCTCCATGACGCGACCCACCGCGTCCGGCGCCCGCGTGTGAAGAAAGAAGCTGTCAAGAAGTCCCTCGACCGCAAGAGAATGCTCTGCCACTCCTCGCACCACCGCGCCAAGATCGTTTGCTGCGGCAGGGCCCCGCGCCGCTTGCCGTAGCGGCACGCGGGCGCCAAGACCAAGCTCCACCTCCAAGGCGGGCCCCGGTGACCATGGCCGGCTGCCGCGCCTTCACCCCCGAGCTGCGTACTGTCGCCTGGCCGAGCAAGTTCAAGCCAGATCTGCCTCCTCGCTACGACGGCACCCCGACCCTGTGGAGTTCTTGTAGCTCTACGAGCTGAGCATCGAGGCGGCCAATGGCGACGAGAAAGTCATGGCGAACTGGTTCCCCATGGCTCTCAAGGATGGCGCCTGCTCCTGGCTCCTGAATCTGCCCCCAGGCTCGATCTCCTCCTAGGACGAGATGCGCAACCATTTCGTTGCCAACTTCTGTGGCACTTCAGAATCGCCTGCACGCCGCTGGGTGACCTGCGCCGCGTCAAGCAACAACCAGGAGAGACCCTTCAGAAGTACATCCAGTGCTTCAACAACGTCTGCCTCAAGATCCCCAAGGTGACGGACGAGGCCATCATCTCCACGTTCTCTGATGGCGTCTGCGATGTCAAGATGAAGGAGGAGCTTGCTATCCACGAGGAGTTGTGCATGTCTCTGGAGTTGTTCAACCTGGCGACCAAGTGCGCAAGAGCTGAGGAGGGGCGCCTCTCCCTGCTCGAGCTCCCAGCTGCGGACCCGGAGGAGAAGAAAGCCAAGGCCAAGGACGTGAAGCGCAAGGGAGCAGCCGTGCTAGCGGTGGAACCAGACACCAAGCACGGCAGAGACCAGCCCGAGTCATCCAAGAGTAGCCGACCATTCTGCGCCTTCCACAACCTGCATACCCACAACACCAGCGACTGTCAAGATCTCAGAGCCATTCGAGAAGGATGCTTCGGTTGACGCCCCGAGCGCAGCGACCGGGGCTACGGCCGAGGAGGTGGACGTGGTGGCGGACGCTTGGACGACCATGGCCCGCGCCAGGAGTGGCGCGACCGGCCTCGTGAGGACCGCTGGCAGGATCAGCCTCGCGAGGGCGCCTGGAGGGACCAGCCTCGTGAGGATCGTCCTCAGGGCAACGCCGGTCTTCCCCCACCCGCCACCGCCAAGAAGGAATGACGACCACCATCAAGATGAGGGGGCTGGGGCTTCCCGAAGCCGCGCGCTATCGCCTGCATCTTGGGCGGAGCTCAAGCCCCAGCCTCACAGCGTATCTTCAAACAGTTTGCTCGTGAAGTGAATGCAGTCCTCCCCAAGCTCGAGGCCACGCGCCCGCTCAGATGGTCCAAGTGCCCCATCACGTTCAGTTCGGCAGATCAGCTCAAGTGCAAAGCTAACGCTGGCGCCCTCCCAATTCTTTGTTCACTATTCATCAGCAACGTGCAAGTTACCAAGACCCTCATCGACGGTGGCGCAGGGCTTAACGTCCTGTCCGTCGACACGTTCGACAACCTCCAAGTGCCATATGACCAGCTTCAGCCTACAGAGCCTTTCTCAGGAGTGACCGACGATTCCACCACACCGATAGAGCAGGTCCGCCTCCCTGTCACCTTTAGAGAACGCAACAAATATCGCACCGAGCTCATTGACTTCGACGTCGCCTACATCCGCCTGCCATATAATGCGATCCTCGGGTACCCAGCCCTGGCCAAGTTCTTGGCGGTGACCCATCACGGCTACAATGTCCTCAAGATGCCAGGAAGCGGCAGAATCATCACGGTCCCGTGCGAAGAAAGAGATGCGGTGTGCTCCCTCGAGCGTGCCTTCCAAGCCGCAGCAATCGACGACCCCAACAGCAAGGGCGAGCGCCCTCCTGAGGCCACCCCCAAGAAGAAGAAGCAGCAGCAGCACCACGAGGGGTCTCAGGCAAGCGGTGCCTCGTCAGGATCGGCGCCCTCACCTAGGGCGGCTCCCTCCATCGCATAGGAAAGCGCACCCGGCGCCCCTCTCGGGCAGGGCTCGGAGGCTCTCCTCTGGAGTGCCTCAGACTTTGCCAACATCACGAGGGAGGCGCTTGGGCACCACTTGGAGGCGTGCTTCATGGCACGTTTCCCTCAGGAGGACACAGGGCAAGGAGCTCCCCATCCAGGTGAGGATGCCGGGCTGCACGTCTGCATCGACGTCCCAGGGCTCAACAGAGCCGCCTCTCAGGAGCTTCTCTGGCCTTCGCGCGTGGGACGCTGCGAGGTCCCACCTCACAGCTATGTTCGCATGCCTTTTGGCCTACCGAGCATGGCGACCGCCTATCAGCGCAACCCGCGGAGCCTCCTGGCGGCTCAGGAGGCTTGGCACCACGCTGTGCTGACGGAGATGGAGACGGTCCTCAAGGAACCACCTGGACCCCCAGAGCCTCCCGAGGCTCGGGGCCCCGATGGCTCATGAGGAGCAACCCCTTCGCTGCGTACCTTCAACTGCCCCAACTCTCCTTCATCAATGTAACTGTGACATTTTCCAAGTTTATTCATTTGGGAGCGCCTGTGGCTGCATCATTCCTGTGCCGCGTGGGTCCGTCCCTATGGCATGTATCCCTTTTTATGTCTTTAGCTTACCTTGTTGGGGGCGCCCCTTGGGCTGCATCATCCCCAAGCCGCTCGGGCTTGACCCAGTGGCATGTATCTCCCTTGCA
This sequence comes from Aegilops bicornis, assembly GCA_021605145.1. Taxonomy (NCBI): domain Eukaryota; kingdom Viridiplantae; phylum Streptophyta; class Magnoliopsida; order Poales; family Poaceae; genus Aegilops; species Aegilops bicornis. Next base: position 576,595,951 of record CM038675.1, read on the forward strand.
TTTACTTAAGCCTGCTGCTTTCATGCTTAATGTACCTATGAATGCTACTTGCTCGATTGTCACCCATCATAGGAGCTGCGTGCCGACCGTCTTTCTTCAGGATCCTTCGCGTGAGTAGGTTAGGCACGGCGTCTGTGCTCGGGCCCGTCCCTGCAGTATCGATAAATCCAACGGCTGAGCTCTGTCTGACGGGCCGGCCCCGTTCACGTCACCTCCTGGGGCCATTGGTGCTTGGCTTTCTCACGCGATAACCTTAGGAGATTCGTTCGGTGCAGGTTGTCTGACCACCTCTCTGGACTAGCACAACAAACAAGAACCAAGAACAGGCGCAACCCGCCTTGAGGAAGGGCCTCATGAGTCCTGCACTGGCTCACTAGTGCCCAGATACACCTCGTCTAGCCCTGCCGTGCAAGCCACGTGTCAGGGCGGGGCTGTACACTCCCCGGGGGATCTCCGCACTAGGGAGTCCCCCTCCCTCGCCCAGTGGAAGCACCACACTCCGCGCTGGTCGTCGACACTGCCGAGGAGCGGCTATGCCCATGCACAAGCGGAAGTAGCACGCTCGCCGCTGGTGATAAACAACTGAGGGTGGCCTCACGGCCGTACCAACCCCAGGGAGCCCAGAGCTCAGTGTCCGGCCTCACTGCAACGCCTTCCCTCAGGAGAGTCGCGCGAGGGGGCTGGGCATGGGGGCTGCGCTCGGGTCACGCCCGAGCGTACGCCGCCCAAGCCAGGTCCCTCAGACCTGGTCGTCGCACGCCCCTCCTGAGACGAGCCTCGGCGAGGGCAAAGGTATGGAACTGTTTGCACGTCAAGGGGGACTCCTGAGCATCGCGACTCAGGAGCCTAACTGGTCACGTAGCCCCTCACTCCTTGGTCCGTCCTGGTCTCCGGTCGGCCCAACGGCGGTTGAGGTATGCGCCGGGTCGGGCCCTGCCGACGTAGAACACTAACCTATCCTCGCGTCTCCTTCCTATAAGCTATTTGCGCGTCAAGGGGGACTCCTGAGCATCGCGACTCAGGAGCCTAACTGGTCACGTAGCCCCTCACTCCTTGGTCCGTCTTGGTCTCCGGCCGGCCCAGTGGCGGTTGAGGTATGCGCGGGGCCGGGCTCTGCCGACGCAGAACATAAAGCAAATAGGAAGAAAATCGCAAAATATCAAAGAAAATATTACAAGCCATATCGTTCTCCCAAATCGCACGAGTTTAAACGCCAACACGAGGCATGATACATGTTGCAGGAATAAAACAGGCAAGCAGCTGCAAGCAAGTCACCCCTGGACACCGTTGTCACCGGCAGAAGGTGCTCCTCCCTTGGTGGCGTCGCCTTCGCCTGCACCGTCAGCCGGGGCCGCAGGATTGGTGGCATCGTCGGTCGAAGGTGTGAGGACGAAGCCACATAACTTCTTCAGCAGGGCCTCCACTTGACCCTTCACAGCTGCGGCGGCAGCCGTGCAGTGTTCATCAGCTATAGGCTCCAGCAGCTCGTCAAGACGAGCACTGGGGTCACGAAGGTACAGATGGCTGAAGACACGCGTTAGTGCAGCTGAAGAAAGGACACGGGCCTCTACCTCAGCCATGGGACCGATGCCCTCCACGACTTCCTCAAGCGCCTTCACCAAGTGGGGAATCAGCTGAGCGAGGCCATCCTCGTCGGTGGTCAGCGGCTTCTCCAAGCCCTTCTCGTACAGTGACTTCAGCGCCACGCTGGACCTCTCCTCAAGAAGCGAGAAGGCCACGCGGTCTTCAGCCAGGACCTTTGCCTTGGTGTCAAGATCGGCCTCCCTCGCCTTCGCCTCCCGCTCCAACTCCTCCAGCCGGTTGCGCTCTGAGGCCTGCGCCTTCGCCCGCTCTCCCAGCTCGGCATCGCGGCCCTTGATGGCGTCCTCCCGAGCCGTCATCTCCTCCTCCCTCGCCTGGCGACCACGTGCTTCTTCTGCGTGCTGGCCGCGCAGGCTCTTCAGCTTGTCCTCTAGCTCTCGGCAGCGGTCGCGGGTGGCCTTGGCGTCCTTCAGCGCCACCTCGCGATCGGCTGCAGCTTTGGCGGTGGCCTGCTTCTCCTTCTCGGAGGCCGTCGCGGCCTAGCTCAGTGACGCTCGAACCGCCGAGTCGGAGTGAAGCCAGCCAGAGGCCAGCTCCAGGCACCCGGCGACCAGGCGCGGGTCCGCACCCAGGAGATGTTCCCGCAGCTGGGCCATCTCTGAAACAGCGCACTCCAAGACAGTAGAGGAAGCAGAAGAACCTGAGGCCAGGGGCGCAGCAGGAGAAGGGGTGACGTAGTTACCAGAGCCTGGGGGATCGAGGGCTCCTGAGCCTTCGGGACCTCATCAGCCGAGCCAGGCACCGGCACTTCCGGAGCCAGCGGGGCCACGGGGGCCGACTCCTCCCGACGATGCTCCTCTTGGCCTCACAAGGGCGACCGGGCTGGGGAGGTGCGAGTGATGTCGCCTCCTTTCTTCGCAGAGGGGGGCGCGGCCGCTGTATCCTCCTTCCTCTTCTTCGCCGAAGGCATCGGCCTAATCAACCAAGGGTGAACGTCAGAAAATAGCTAGTACAAGCAGGAACAAGACGAAGCTCGAGGCACTTACTGATCCACCGCGACATAGTCCACCCTCCGCTTGGGGAGCCTAAAACCCGAAAGCGTCAGAGCCTGAGGAGTGGGCACACGGGCTCCGGGAGCAGAATACGGCGCAGCAGAAGGGCCCGAGTCGGCTCCAGGAGGCCTCAAGGAGGAGGCAGCACTTCGAGAAACCAGCGACGGCCTGCCCCTTGTTGGGATAACGGGCAGCTCTCCCTCCTCCTGGTGGGCGTCGACCTCGGCGTCGTCGGGAAAGGCACGGAGGATGTGAGCTTTGCTCCAGGGGGAGGTCTCCCCCATCTCTTCGGGGGTCACCTCCAAGTCTTCCTCTTCCCCTTCTTCCTCCCCGTGGGACTCATCAGAAGACAACTCCACCGGCTTCGGCGCTGCAGGGGCCCCGGTAAGTACCGGCGGCACTAGCCCTCGCGTGTCAAAAGTCGGTCGGGCGGCCACGATCTGCTCCCAGTCCGTGCGGCGAAACAAAGGAATGAAGGCGCTCGGCGGGTACTCCTGGTTGTCCCCAACCAAGAGGCGCAGAACAGCAGTCAGCTCATTGTCAGGTAGGGCCTCTGGGCTCAGGCGAATCTTGTCTTCTTCATCTCCAAGCCTCCACAAGGGGCGCGCTCGCGCCTGAAGGGGAGAAACACGCAGCGCCAAGAATTCCCTCAGGAGCATGGCCCCCATCACCTTGGCCACCCTCGCATTCCCCGGCTTCAGGTCGGCTTTCATCTGCTCCAACACCGACGACGCCCGCTCATCAGTAAGCTCTGCACGAGACCACCCCTTGTCAGACTGGGGCATCTCCCTCGGCAGCGCCAAGCGCGGGTGGATGCACTTGGCGCCCATCATGACCCATTTGGCCCGGAGGTTGTCGGCCTTCTTGCCGGTGTTCGAGATCGAGTTGGACTTGCCGGCCGAGATGAAATTGGCGCACCCGGAGATATGACCCTCGCTGGTGCGGAGGAAGAAGAAGTGGCGCGGCAGAGCCACAGACGGCATCACGCCCAGATACGCCTCGCAATAATAGGTGAAGATGGACAAGAGAAGGATGGAGTTGGGATGGAGATGCAGCGCCTGCAGCCCGTAGTGGCCGAGGACCTCATAGAAGAAATCGAAGAAAGGAGGAACCAACCCAGCGGCGATACTGCTCGTGAAGAAGGGGAAGAACATGCTCCCCTCGGGCTCCGGCACGTCGAAGGCAGCCCGGAGCTCCGTCTTCCCCCTCTCGTTGCTCTCCCCTGCCGTCAGCAAGCGCGTGGCGGCGAGGCTCTTCTTCGAGACGTTGGGCACGTCAAGAGCAGGTTCATACCAAGCCGGCAACGGGGAGGGCTTGACCTTGCGTGGCGCCATCATTCGCTGATGCAGGAGAAGATGGAAGCAAATATGAGGATTTCAGAGGCAGGCCGCAAGAAAGGGGATCTGAGCAAAGCGAAAGGAATCAGTGAAGACAAGCGCTATCCACACCAGCCTTCTTGTCAAGACGGGCAGTTGTCGATGCAGCGTGGGGAAGTGGAGACGCCCACGTCCAACCAACCGCCACGCATCAACCAATGCTGCAGGCTATTGGGGCCCGCGGCGCTCCATACTTGACCTTTGGCTTCGCCTTGAAGCCAAGCCCGAGCGTGCCTTGGGCCCGGGGGCTACTGTCGGCGTTCTAGGAACGGGGGTCCCTAGACTTGCCTGCCTGCGGCCCACGGCGTGGCTGTGCTAGCAGGCCTATACGGCCCATCTTCATCAACAAGGCATTCAAGACCCTCGCGAGGGTCCAGGCCTCACAAGGCGGATGACACAAGACCTCCTCAGGAGCGGCCTCGCCAGGCAGGCTCGCGAGGGGCGGAGAGATCAAGGCAAGGCAAACCTCGCGAGGTTCTCGTGACGTGAGCCATGATGATCGAGACCAGGCGAGCGCCAGCGCGCGCAGCATTCTTGTTTCCCCTTTGGTGCTAAGGAGACAAGCGCAGGCGCGGAGTACCGAGGCATCAACCAAAGGTTTCCATATCGGTGCAACGAGACCAAGACCAGCAGGACGGCAAGACGGAGGTCACCAAGGAGCCCAAGGCGGCATCACCACCAGAGCCTTTTGCAGGCGAAGACTACTTTTGTCAGGATAAGCTGTACTAGCTGTCCCCTTTCAAATTGGCCGTTGTTGGCTCCCTTTCCGCTCAATATTTGGGGATAGGACCAGGGCCTCTATAAATAGGACTAGCCACCACAGTAGAAGGCAAGCAAGCCTGGGCCGGATCTAATCTTGAGCCAATCCTTAGCCACACAACGAGCACAAGAATACCTCAACCTCAGGAGGCTGTTCTTCCCCTTGTACTGTTCATCATCAGCCCAAGAGGCAATCCACCACCACCACACTGGAGTAGGGTATTACACCACAACGGTGGCCCGAACCATTATAAATCTTGTGTCTCTTGTGTTGTGAGTTCGTTGAGTTCGTTCTTGAGATCTTAGATAGTTAGGACATGGATCGGTAGGGAGGAAACCTTCATGCGCACCCCAGTGTTCGAACCTTGAGGGTTTTGCCGGAACTCGTGATCCGACATTACTACTGCTATCATCAGTGTTACACTTGCTACAAAATTACTGCTATCACTGTTACTATTACTACTGCTGCTGTCACTACTATCAAAACTATCAAACTACTTTGCTACTGATCACTTTGCTGCAGATAATTAATCTCGAGGTGTGGTTGAATTGACAACTCAGCTGCTAATACCTTCAAATATTCTTTAGCTCCCCTTGTGTCAAATCTATAGATTTTGGTTAAATACTTACCCACGAAAACTGTTGTGATCCCCTATACTTGTGGGTTATCACATACCACGCCTAAGGGGCCTGCTTGAGGCCATAGAGGGCCTTGTTGAGTCTGAAGACTTTGCCAGGATGCTTTGGATCTTTAAACTGGGTTGAGGAACAAGTCTCAACTCACATCCATTTGTTACTGACTCGTTGATGAACTCCGTCACGTTCACTGTTGCTCAACTCCTTCAAGGCCACTCAGTTGAGCCTGATCACATCATGTTCTCAACCTGTTCATCATTCAGCTTCAATCAACTGCCAGCCATTGATGAATTTGATGTAAATTCTATCATCAACAATAACAAAGCCATATAAGAAGCTTCATTGGTGAATGAGGAATAATGATTAGGGCTAAATAGATCCATGTGAAGCAATTCAAATGGACGAGTGGTAGTACTCATTATGCCTTATTATCCATTTGGCATACTCATTATGCCTCAATCACCAATGCTGCATCTTTATATGGCTTTGTTATTGTTGATGACTATTCTCGTTACACATGGGTGCATATCATCACTTACAAATACGAAGTGTAGGAAGTCCTCAAACGATTTTCCTCGAGGGCTCAACCAACTTTGGTGTGAAGATCATGCACATCAGAAGTGACTATGGGACCGAATTCAAGAATACTGGTCTTGATGACTATCTTGATGAACTTGCTATTACTCACGAGTTATCTACTCCTTATACTCCTTAGCAGAATGGCATCGTGGAGCGCAAGAACAGGACTCTTCATGAGATGGCTCGCACTATGCTTGACGAATCCAAGACGCCTCGTCATTTTTGGCCTGAGGCAATTGATACCATGTACACATCATCAACAGGGTATATCTTCACAAATTCTTCAAAAAGACCTCATATGAACTTCTCACTGACAAGACACCCAATGTTAGTTATTTCAAAGTCTTCGGTGCTAAATGTTGGGTTAGAGATCCTCATCACAATTCTAAATTTGCACCGAAAGCACATGAAGGTTTTATGCTTGGTTACGAAGGACTCAGACACCTACAGTAGTCTTCAACACCGCTCATCACAAGGTTGTTGAAACTGTAGATGTGCGGTTCGATGAAACTAATGGCTCGCAAAGAGAGCACCTACCTCCTCTGCTAGATGAAATGTCACCTGAGGAATCCATCAAGTTCAAGGCTACTGAGGATGTCATTCCTATCGAAGAATCTGCTGAAGAAGTCATTCCAGAACGTGAAGAACATCATGCTGGTGCACCTGAGGAAAATGGCTCTAAAGAAAATGCTGAGCCAACTCAACATCATCAACCCGCTCATCCTCGCGTTGCAAATGAAGTGCAGATCGAGAAAATCTTCAGCGACATCAACACACCAGGTCCTCTCACACGATCAAAGGCTTCACATCTGTCTAACTTTTGTGGACACTTTGCTTTTGTCTCTATCACAGAGCCCACCAAAGTAGATGAGGCATTTCTGGAGCCTGAGTGGATTCAAGCGATGCAAGATGAATTACATCAGTTCGAGCTCAACAATGTCTCGAAACTTGTCAAGTTTACTGCACTCGCAAGCACAATATCATCAGCACCAAATGAATTTACCGCAACAAGCAAGATGAAAATGGCCTTGTGGTGAGGAATAAGGCACGGCTTGTAGCTCAAGGCTACACACAGCTTGAAGGAATTGATTTCGATGTAACTTTTGCACCTCTTGCTAGACTTGAGGTTATTCACATATTACTTGCTTACACTAACCATCATAATATCATATTATATCAAATGGATGTGAAAAGTGCATTCCTCAATGGTAAGCTTGAGGAAGAAGTATATGTTGCTCAACCCCTAGGTTTTGAAGATCCGAAGCATCCTGACAAAGTCTTCAGACTCAATAAGGCCCTCTATGGCCTCAAACAGGCCCCTCGGACGTGGTATGATACTTTGAAGGAATTCCTCATGAAGAAAGGCTTGAAACCCGGTTCACTTGACCCAACTCTTTTCACCAAAACCTATGATGATGAATTGTTTGTGTGCCAAATATATGTTGATGATATCATGTTTGGTCAGACCGACCAACGTTACAGTGATGAATTTGCCTATATGATGAGTGAAGAATATCAAATGTCTATGATGGGAGAATTGAAATTCTTCTTAGGTCTTCAAATACGTCAACCGCACAATGACATCTTCATATCTCAGGAGAAATACCTCAAGGATCTATTGAGCAAATTCGGCATGCAAGATTGCAAAGGCGTCAAAATCCCTATGCCCACAAATGGCCATCTATGCACTGATGAAAATGGTATTGACTTTGATCAAAAGGTAGACGGCTCCATGATTGGTTGTTTATTGTATCTATGTGCGCATCTAGGCCAGATATTATGCTTAGTGTTTGCATGTGTGTCCGTTTTCAAGCTACACCGAAGGAATCACACCATAAGGCTGTGAAGCATATTCTTCGATATCTAGCTCACACTCCAACACTTGGATTACGGTATCCCAAGGGCTTGGTTTTTGATCTCATTGGATATTCTGACTCTGACTATGCTAGTGATCGTGTGGACCGCAAGTCAACATCAGGCACATGCCATTTCCTTGGACGATCCTTGGTATGTTGGTCCTCGTGCTGTGCTCAATTGCTATGGATGAAGCAAACCCTCAAGGACTACAGCATCAATGTGAAGAATGTTCCTCTCTACTGTGACAATGAGAGTGCCATCAAGATTGCTCATAACCCAAATTTCAAAGACTCGAAGACAAAGCACATCCATATTCATCATCATTTTCTTCATGATAATATGTTGATGGGCGACATCTCTATCGAGCACGTGAAGACTGAAGAACAGCTAGCCGATATCTTCACAAAGCCCTTGTATGAGAAGATATTTAGCTAGTTGAGGTGTGAGCTAAATATCTTAGAATTTTCGAATGTTCTTTGAAAAGGACACACATCCTAACACTTATGCAAAATTGTGACTTAGATGTGCAACACACGAAGTAACGTTTTTCTTCAATCAATGAAGACTAACCCTCTAAGTGTGAAGAAATTAACAAAGAATTTGATTCTCAGAGCCCTATGACAAATGTACGCGGTGTCTAAAATCATCATTCTTATACGGTGGGTCACGCCACCAACAAAAGTTGAAAATCTTCAATTTGAGTTTTTCTTCAGTTTTTGAAATTCCTCAGTTGTTCAAATTCTTCAACTTTGCAAAGTCTTCGCTCTTTCTGTTGTCGTTCTTCATTGACTATATATATATATATATATATATATATATATATATATACACACACACATCCCAGCTATTCTGCAACCCATTCCTGAATAAGCTATTCAGAACTGCTCTTAATCAAGACGAGAATGTATACTAACTGCGCGTAACTATACTAGTTAACTGCATGGGCGGACTTTTTCTCGCATCGTTTTTTCAAGACTGTTTTGGGTCGTAATTATTTAACTGCTAATCGGATTGATGCAACTGAAATACCTTTGGATAGCTATTGAGAAGGAGCAAAAAACTCATTTTGGTCATTTTCCCAAAATTGATCCGGTTTTTAAACAAAATTCAAAAAACTGAAAATCCATCAAACAAGTTTTCAATGTTTTTGTGAAAGGAATTTTCAAAGATTTTGTCGGAATGATGCATATGATATGCTGTTAGAAAGGTATAGATTAGCTTGAACTTTGGCATATATGACATGTTTTCGGATTTGCTACGGTTTAAGAGCAGTTTGCAAAAACCAACATCATTTTCGACATTTTTTGCCCGAACTGATACAGTACACGCTAACTGCTCGCGCGGAATAGCTAACTGACATATGCTGACTAGCTAACTGACATATGCTGACAAGCTAACTGCTGAGACTGAAGAAAATTGTTTTTTTCTTCTATACTTTTATAGTCAGCTCAAGTTAACTTCCGGGAGTGAAATAGCTAACTGCCAGGAATCGCAACAGTTAGCACGAAGTTAACTATGGGACTGGAATTTTTTTTTCTTTTTTGATTGGGTCACACTAACTGTGGGTATGAAATACCTAACTGCACGCGATGAGCAAGCTAACTGCAATGGCTGATAATACTCTTTTTGCTTTTTTTGTTTTTAATTATTTTTTCTATTTTTTCCCTGGTCAAGTTAACCGCCGGGACTAGAATAGCTAACCGTCGAGACTGGGATAGTTAACTGTCAGGATTGAAAATACTTTTTTTTGTTTTTTGCCCGATTCAAGCTAACGGCCGGGAGTAAAATAGCTAATCGAGGATTGCGGCGATTAACACCGTGTTAACTACCGGATTAAAATATTTTTGGTACCTCACGCATAGGTGGGCTTGGCAAAATCATAGTTATGTACATCACTTAATTTTTTGGACGCAAGATAACCGCAGCTACCTTGAAACTAATCGCCCATGAAATCGAGCATTGGCAAATCAAGACCGTGGATCGCATCACCGGCAAAGATGGGGGCAAGAGCTAATTGAGCAATGGTCTCGCTTTTTTACATAACTATCAGTCAAGCAAAATGCTCCTTGAAACTAAGCTAACTGCCAGGAATCGCAACAATTAGCACCAAGTTAACTGTCGGGACTGAAAATGTTTTTCTTTTCTTTTTTGATTGGGTCACACTAACTGCTGGTATCAAATACCTAACTGCCCGGCGATGAGCAAGCTAACTCAAAGGGCTGATAATACTTTTTTTGCTTCTTTTGTTTTTTGTTCTTTTTATCTATTTTTTACCTGGTCAAGTTAACCGCTGGGATTGAAATAGCTATCTGTCAGGGTTGAGACAGTTAACACCAAGTTAATCGCGAGGATTAAAAATATTTTTTCATGGTTTTTGCCCGGTTAAAGTTAACCGCCGAGTGAAATAGTTAATCGCCGGAATAGCGGCGATTAGCACCAAGTTAACTACCGGGTTTAAAGATACTTTTTTTTTTCTTTTTCATTCTTTTTCCTGGGTCACGCCAACTATTGGACTGATAGTGCTAACTGACGGGACTATAGCAGTTAACACCAAGTTAACTACCGGGACTGAAGGTACCAAATTTTTTCTTTTAATCTTTTTTGCCCGGTTCACGCAGACTGCTGGGACTAAAATGGGTAACTACCCAAGACTGCTATAGTTAACACCGAGTTAACTGCATGGACCAAAGGTACTAATTTTTTTGGCAAACTTTTTGTTTGCTTTTTTTGCCTGAATAGCTGCAACCACCGCGGCTAACTGCTAGGGTAGCCGTAGTTAACTTCCACAATCGGGACGTCGAAATTTTGTTTTTCTTTCACCTTTCATATGATGAACATTTTTTTCCATTTGATCCATAGATTGGATCGGGTTCCACTATCATTCAGATAACGGAACACCAACAAAGAAAGCACCTGTGCTCAAAAAGCAGTAAAAGATCCCTCCTAAATGTTTTACCTCACTAGTTTATCATTTCATTATATTTTTTTATGAGTGGAACGACCATGGCTTCTCCTGAGTAAACTATTATAATAAGAAAAGTTAACTGCTACATCGGGACAAGTTAACTCCTGATGGATCCATACACAAAGTATATTCTCGGACTAAAGCTCCACGCAAATTCCTCACATGCATGCACACACAGCTTGTATAAAAAAATCGCTGATGTTTTACTAAAACTGGAAGAAAGACATGAACGCATACAAGCATTCAAAGCGAGAAGGTAACTGAAACCAGGGAAATTAAGTACTCTCTTTTTCCAGCTGATAATATCCACGAAAAGTTAGCTCTTCGCGACCTCCAGGAAGTTAACTTCATCTCCTCAAAGAGGAGCGTGCATGACCTTCCCATAGGCGACAACCTCCTCTGCTGTGTGTCACTCCACAACTGCTGAAAATAGGAAGCTAACTAAGCAGCGAACTGAATATAATAGGCCAAAATCATGGGGGCACAGGGGTGCACGATGTCAGTGACGAGCGCAGGAGTTGGCCGGAGGTGTGGTCCTCACGTGGTAGCAAGGTTGGGGATGAAGGACGATCTGTACTGCAAGGGTGAGCACCACCACACGCACTCCCGTGTCGCGCTCGAGCCGAGTCTTTAATCCATGTCCTCCTCCTTCCATCGCACTACCATCCGACTACAATAGACAGATACACACACATAGCTGCCGCAAAGTTGAAAGAGAGAAACCATCGCCATCGCACTAAATCAAAAAATCAAGCATCGCTTAACTTTAAAAAATAAGCGATTAACAACAAAATTATGCTAACTGCAGAGGCCGTGCCGTGGTTGGGTGTGGCGATGCCATGCGGTGGCGCTTGGTTGGGTATGCCTTCCTCGCTTAACTACAGCAGGAATATGGAGGCGCGGTGAATGCCGAAGGTACCTCGATTCTGTGCACCCCGCCGTGCTAGAAGTAGGTGACCGGATGTGACGGGTGGGGCTACTCGCCGTTGGAGGTGGGGAAGGAGTGCATTTTGGTGGGATGGTGGCGGCGGCGGGTCGCATCTCATCTGGCAGGCTGCGTGGGCGGCGATTACGAGCAGCCGCCAGCGTGTGTGGTGTCGGGATGGAGCAGAGGTGGGTGCGGAGTTGGGGCAGGGACGCGTTGCTGACTCGGTTGGAGACGGGGCGTTTGACGGCGGGGTGACGCTGGGGGCCGTGGGTTTGTTGAAGAAGCGAGGCAGGAAGGGGCTAACCGCCTGGCGTTGGTGGTTAACTGCCAAGCACTGGGTGGATCCGCCACCGACGGGAAGCGGGACGCCGATGGCTAATCGGCTGAGTGTCGGGAGGCTAACCTCCGAGCACACAGGGTGAATCCGTTGACAATCAGGCCCTTGTGGTCCTCCTCCTCCTCGACGGGAAGCAGGATGACGGTGGTGAGGTGTCGATGGGGTAGCCCATGGGCTAGATCCATTCATTGTGGAGCAGACAGGAGGTGAGCTCCTGGCAGCAGCCACCGCTATCGATCCAGAGCGCCCCTTTCCTCCAAATTTGTGCTTCTCGAGGAGCTTGCACTGGAGCACACGGCTAGCATGCAACGTAGACCTGCTACAGGCGACAGCGTGTGGGGATTCCGTGCGGCGGTGGTGGGAGCCCGAGAGGCGCATGGCGGATGGAGGTAGATGCCCAAGAGGATTGGGGTAGGGACGCCAGGGTGAATGGGCGACGCGGCGGCGGGGCCCCAAGTGGCGTGCGGCGTGCGGCCGGAGGTAGATGGTCGGGAGGATTGGGGAAGGACGCCGAGGTGGAGGGGCGGCGCGGCGGCGGGAGTCCAAGCGGTGTGCGTCGGCCAGAGGTAGAAGGTTGGACAGGACAGGGGAAGGGATGCTAGGGTGGATGAACGGCGCGGTTGTTTGCCGGACCGGCGCGCGGCGGCCGGAGGTAGAAGGCCGGAGGTTGCAGAATAAGGTATTTAGGAACTCTAGAGGGGTTTGCAGAATAGTCCCACCCTATATATATATATATATATATATATATATATATATATATATATATATATATATATATATATATATATATATATGACAGCACTATTCTGATCCTGGGATTAGAATAGTTATTTGGATCACAGCAGCCCTATATAGGGGCGATCGGCTGTTCCCGAACTCCCAAACACGCAAAAAGACCGGCCCGTTACACTCCTTCGAACGGCCCGCCCCCACTCCACGAACTTCCCCCCAACGCTTTCAACGCCCGCTCGCACCAGGAACCCGCGCCGCCGCCGTCGTTCCCCAGCAGGAACCCGCGCCGCTGCCGTCGTTCCCCTGCGGAAGCCGCGCCGCCTCCGCCGTCCCCCACCAGGAAGCCGCGCCGCCCCCGCCGTCCCCCACCAGGAAGCCACGCTGCCGCTGCCGTCCACCCACCAGGAAGCCGCTCTGCCGCCGCTGTCCCCCATCAGGGACCCGCGCCGTCGTCGCCGTCCACCCACCAGGAAGTCGCCCCTGCCGTCGTCCACTCACCAGGAAGTCGCGCCGCCCGCCACCGTCCACCCACGAGGAAGCCGCCGCCGGCCCCCACCAGGAAGCTGTGCTACTGCAGCGGCCACCACATCCACACGCCGGCGCGACCACCCGACACCACATTTGTCAGCTCTGTCGCCACCTCCCCTCTGGATCGGGTCTTCCCCGTCGATCCACTGAGCTGCAGGCTTCCCCCGACCGCTACCACTGTTTGGCGTCGTCCTCGCCAACCGCCTCCTCGTCGCTCACCATCTTAGGCTCGTCGGCACCGACGTCGGGCGGCCACCAGTCACGCAACCCCCTGGCATCCCACTCCTCTTCCCAGCGCGCCCGATTCATCCCCACGCAGGCATCCCACGATGCCATCAGCACAAAAAGTCAACCTGGCGCAGGCATGTGTGCAGGTCAAGTTGATCTACTCAGTATTGATCCATGAGGCCGATCTGAACTTCACTAACTGTCGGCTTCTTCCTGCAGAGCACCAACATGAGTTCCCTCCCAAATCCTCTTTGGCCATGCTCCATTTTTTGTAGATGCAAGAAGCACTGCCCTCTCTATCACTCCATCTCTCTCAGGTGGCAGGCAGAGATAACAAACCTCTGAACAACCATCTCGTCAGCGTCATTTTGGAAATTCAGACCAAAGCTGAATATTTTCTTGAAGAGTTCACCTTCGAGTAGTGCTTTTGTATGTGTGTGTAACTATTGGCAGTAGAAAAATCATTTTACATAGAACACAAAAAAGGTTCGAAAATATCAATGATAGAAGTTCATGTACATGAAGATTGATGCTTCGCATGTTGTGTGTATACACGAGAGCACACAGAAATCATGGTGTGCCATTATTCAATAGCAGTTCAACAAGAAAACCTACAAGAGTTCTATTAGTATAGTTCAAGCAGAAGAAAAATCATATTGTGCTACTTGATGTTTACAAAAAAAGATGTCATATTGTGCTACTTTTATAAAAAAAATATCAGATCTTTTACGTACTTATAGAAAACCAAGAAATTCCACATTAAAAAAATGGAGAAGTTCACTACTTGTAATAAAACGGATTTTCCTCGTTTCCACAAAAAGCACCTTGAAGTTCAAATTAAAAAACGGAGTGGTTCGATGTCCGGTCTGAATTATTTTCCCTTATAAAAAACGAATTAATTTTTTTCTAAGAAACAAAAACAAAAGCGAAGAAGGTTAAACTAAAAGAATAGAGAAGTACAAGTTTAAAAAAACTCAGATTTCCCTCGTTATCAAAAAATGGAAACAAGAAGTTCAAAAATTAAATAACAAGAAATTCAACTTTTAATAATAGAGCGATTCAAAATTTCGTAAAAAAGATTAATAAATAAAACCAGGAAGTCCATATTAAAAAGATGGAGAAGTTCGATGATTATAGAAACTCAAATTTTCCTCGTTATTAAAGAATTGAAACAAGAAGTTCAAAAATAAAATAACAAGATTAAGAAATAAAACTAGGAAGTCCATATTAAAAAGATGGAGAAGTTCGATAATTATAGAAAACTCAGACTTTCCTCATTATTAAAATGGAAATAAGAAGTTCAAAAATTAAATAACAAGAAGTTCAACTTTTAATAATAGAGCGCTTCAAAATTTCATAAAAAAGGATTAAGAAATAAAACTAGGAAGTCCATATTAAGAAGATGGAGAAGTTCGATGATTATAGAAAACTTAGATTTTCCTCATTATTAAAAGAATGGAAATAAGAAGTTCAAAATTAAATAATAAGAAGTTCAACTATTAAAAATAGAGCGCTTCAAAATTCATAAAAAGGATTTAGAAAATCAGTTTAAAAATTCATAAAAAAACTCAAAAAATTTCAAGTAACCGAGAGAAGTTCAGGTTGATAACTGTCAGAAGTTAATGTACTAGATGGTTTGCATTTTGTATTAAAAAGAATAAAAAAGCAAAGGCTAAAAGTTTTGTCGTTATAACTTCAAGTCCTTCGTCGGAGAAAGTTAAAAAAATTATTGTGAGAGAGATTTGTACAAAAGGAAATATTATTTGTGTAACACTAACGAATGGATGAGAAAATTAAAAACAAAAATACGTCACATAAGTTCAACGTAAAAACAACAGGAAGTTCAACTACTACGCTGAATGAATTTTAGATGAAAAACTTTTAAAATCGTCGCGAGTATGAAAAAAATTATCAACACGGGGAAGTTGCGTGTTTACAGCAGCTTTCCATCGGTATATCACCTGCTCAATTCCGGTGAATGGATGGAGAGCTACTAGCAGTGGATGAAGATCTACGAGCAAAAAAGAGCACGTGAAAAACAGAGTGAAGTTCAAGTAGACATGCCGAGAAGTTCAGGTTCTTCACGCGGTGCATTTTCGAAGAATCTGTTTCGCGATAAAGGCAGAACGAATGATCTCGCCATTTTCAAAATTACTTGAAAACGGCTAGGAATCGGAGAAAACCATAAACATGAAAAAGTTTTGCATTTTTCATAGCTTTTCAACGGTATATTATTTGCCCCATTCTGATAAATTTTATAGAAATTACGGCGAAAATACGTTTTTAGCTATTTTGAAAATAGACTTAAAACAGTAAGGAATTGGGAGAAACAATATATACCAAAAAAATTCGCATTTCCTCAAGCTTTCCAATTCCATATGATTTGCTACATTCGGACGTACGGTTAAAAAATTAGCTCGAAAATACCAACTCGGTGCAAGTTGTACCGTTTTATAAATCACTTTTAAACCGTTCAAAATTAGAAAAAACTTTCAATATGGAAAAGTAGCGCATTTTCATAAGCTTTCCAACGCCATATCATTTTCCTCAATTGGATTAGCCGTTTAGAAATTACATTGAAAATACGAACTCGGCTGTTCGGTTTGTGAAATTTTACAATTTTCCAAATTACTCTTTATCCATAGGGAATTAGTGAAAAATTTCAACATGTCGAAGGAGCGGTTTTGCAGCAGCTTTCCAACGCCATATTATTTACCTCATTTCGATAAATGGTTTAGAAATGCGATCGAAAATATGATTCACGTTTTTTGTATGAAGAGAAAACGGTTTTCAAAACTACTCTTAAACCGCTTACAACATTTTGCTAAAAATTTAACATGGGTCATGATTCTGGTGTCCATAGCTTTCCAACGGTATATCACAAGCCCCATTTGGACACCTTTTAGCTGAAGTTCAACCTAGTACTCGGGGAAGGCCAGGCGCGTTACTCGGGAAGTTCATGTTGTGAATAGAATATTATTCTGATCCCGTGATCAGAATAGTGTTTATGTATATATATATATGTATATATATGTATATATATATATATATGAGTTTTCAGTCCTCTACAACATTCACTTATTGCTAATTCTTAGAGTTGACTATTCTGCTAAGTGAATGTGATTGGACCCGTCCCCCTCTATGCTAAACTCAACCCAGCCTATTCACAAATTCTTCGTGTGCGTTCTATTTGAAACCCATTCAAAATCTTCACTGTGTCCTTGTCAGCTGAAGAATTTGCGAACGAAACTTTAAAATATTCTTATCTCAAATTTTTGGTTTTTGTCGCTCAAATCGTTCCGCATCCCACGATAAGACTTATCTATTCACCCACGATCTCACACGATCTCCACCTCTCTGTACATGGGTGACACATGTCGCTAGGATGAGAAGGGTCAGGGGCACGTTCGTCCATTTTCCTCGGGCGAGCGGTTTTTCACCTTGGTTATAAATACCCCTCACCCTCCTCAGACTTCATTTACTCTGCTCGACCTCACTCCACTCGCTCGAGCTCTCTGACCTAGCGCCACCGCTACTTCCATCATCGCCGGTGAGGAAGAGCTTCACTGCCTCGACCTCGTCGTCGTCGTACTCGCGCCGGCCACGGAAATCTTCACTTCGCCACTATCGTAGCTGTCTTCCTTTGCGAAGTTAGGGCGTGGAAGATCTGAACGGACGAGCTTCCAATCTACAACTCCCAGTTCGTCGTGTTCTTCGTCAAGGGTAAATAAAATTTATTTTTACTGCCCTTGTTGATTCTGATGATTTACACAAAATCTTCAAAATGTGTTTATTCTTCATTTCCACACTCTTAAACACCTCACTAGCATCTGTTCTTGATCTATTTCTCTAAGCAACGTTTTATTCAAGATTCCTCAATTGTATGGATTTTCCAATCTATACAACTCTGGAACCTAAGTCAAAGATCGCTTAGTGAAATTCCTCAAGACACCTCTGGTCAAATTCCTCATACTTGTTCGTTTTGCAAAAACTTCTGAGAACGCATATGACCTCTCCAAATTCTTCACACCTATACTTTGTTCACAGGTACTCATGTCCGCTACTGAATCACTGGGTTCTCATCAACTTAACTCATTTGCAGCGTTCCTCGAAGACAAGTTGCATACCTCTTCAGAGAATTCCATTGTTCAAAATCCGCAGCTGAAGAAAATGGTTGATGGCAAGAGACCTCAGAAGGGAGGCAAGAGAACAGAAGTGAATACAGCATTGGAGATCCGTAATGACATCTATGCAGAATATTGCACTCCTGATGAAGCCAAAATGGCAAGGAGATAAGAATCAGCGCAAGGTGCGCATACAAAGGATTGAGAGGAGATGGGCACGGGAATGGAGGGAGTACATATATATTACTCCTAAGTACATGAAGAAATTTGCTTTAAAACCTCCTTGCCCAAGACCTCCACTGGCACCAGGGCAAGAAGCTGATCCCACCAGCCTCAAGCGCGGTGAGGACTATCCTGATGAATGGGCCAAACGGCAAGCCAAGCTGGCCAAAATGGCCAGAGAAGCAGTGAAGAAATTCAACAAAGACACTACTGCTGCCGCTGCTGAAGCCTCTGCTAGCAAGCCCAAGAAGGCTATGCCGAAGAAGACAGCTCGCAAGCCAAATTCCTGAGCAATGCCCTCACGGCCAAGCTCTTCAAAGCCCTCACGGCCTATTCCTCAAGCAGCTCCAGTTCCTCCTATTGCACAACCTTCTGCTGCTCCTGCTAAGTCCTCGGCACCTGCGCATCTCACCACTTGCCAAAGGACCACATGCATCAATTGCTTCAGGAGCATCTGCAAGTTCTTCAGCTCCTCCACAGTCCTCAACAGGCCCAACCTTGATGAAGACTAAGGCCACTGCTGGACGAGGCACTAGACCAAATCCTCACAAGAAGCAGGTTGCCCTTCATGTGTTGTCCAGTGAAGATGAAGCTGATGATGAAGAACTCGCTGAAATCATCAGAGACAGACAACAACGGTCCGCTAGAGCCAAAGGCACATATGTGCCTCTTCTGTTGGATCCCAAGTTGATCCTAGATTTAATTGATCTCTGGCACAAGGACCCCAACACTCCTATGCCTGACTTCAATCTCACCCATGGCCAAAGTCACATGTTGACCGCTTTCATAGGCGAATAAAAATGGAAGTTTGAAAAGGCCAGGCAACTGAAGAAAGCTCAGTATAAGAAGGAGTGTTTCCTGAAGAAGAATGTTGTCAAAATGACAACTGATGAACTTGTGACCATGTAAGCTGATATCAAAACCCTCAGTGATGAATTTGACGCCTACCGTGTAGATTGGCTTGGAGCCAAGGTCAGATTCGTCAAGATGGCCGAAAGATTCACCTCAAATGTTGCAGCCTCAATGCAACGTGAATCTCCTCAAGCAGAAGCTTCTGCACAGCAAACTGAAGAATATGCAAGCACAACTGATGACATTCAGACTGCTGATGATTTTGAAACCACCAGGGCTGATGAAGACATTCCAGCCGCTTAAGAAACTGCCAGGGCAACCTCTAGTGTTGCGCCTGAGGATCAATCCAGGCCAGCTGAAGCATCTGCTGTTGCGCCTGAAGACAATGACAATGCCAGGGCAACTGCATCAGTTGCGCCTGAGGAAACTGAACCAGATTCCTCTGCTCCTCCTGCACCAACAACAAGTCCATTCCTTCCTTGTGCATCAGAAGTGAAGAAGACCAAGGCTGCAGAGCGGGCAGCTGTGAACAAAAGGAAAGCATCTGCTTCCTCAGAGTCTTCTGCACCAAAGAAGGCGAAGACTTTGACAAGCTCATATGAAAATCCTATTGATGTTGTTCATGTGTCAAGCATGCCATCAAAGGAGATTGTTCCCTTGGGTGAAGACTATGAGATTCCCAATGAATCATATGAAGAAGATCCCTCTGCTTCTTCGACAGAGCAATTGGATGAAGAAATTGAAGTGGATAACATCCCTTCAACCCCACTGGTTGTTGGGCAACGCAGTAATTTCAAAAAAATATATCCTACGATCACGCAAGATCTATCTAGGTGATGCATAGCAACGAGAGGAGGGAGTGTTGTCCACGTACCCTCATAGACCGAAAGCGGAAGCGTTATGACAACGCGGTTGATGTAGTCATACGTCTTCACGATCCGAACGATCCTAGCACCGAAGGTACGACACCTCCAGGATCTGCACACGTTCAGCTCGGTGACGTCCCATGAACTCTAGATCCAGCTAAGGTCAAGGGAGAGTTTCGTCAGCACGACGGTGTGATGACGGTAATGATGAAGTTACCGTCGCAGGGCTTCGCCTAAGCACTACAACGATATGACCGAGGTGGTAATCTATGGAGGGGGGCACTGCACACGGCTAAACAATCAACTTGTGTGTCTGTGGGGTGCCCCTCCCCCGTATATAAAGGAGTGGAGGAGGGGAGGTCCGGCCCTCTCATGGTGCGCCCAAGGGGGGGGGGAGTCCTACTCCCAGTAGGAGTAGGTTTCCCCCCTTCCCTAGTTGGAGTAGGAGAAGAAGGAAGAGAGAGAGGGACAGAAGCAAATGGGGGTCGGCCCCCTTCCCAATTCGGATTGTGCTTGGGGGCGCCCCCCCCCCCCACCTTGGCCGCCTCCTCCTCTCTTCCCCTATGGCCCATTAAGGCCCATTAACTCCCCGAGGGGTTCCGGTAACCCCCCGGTACTCCGGTAAATGCCCGAACTCACATGGAACCATTCCGATGGCCAAACATAGCCTTCCAATATATTCATGTTTATGTCTCGACCATTTCGAGACTCCTCGTCATGTCTGTGATCACATCCAGGACTCCGAACAACCTTTGGTACATCAAAACACATAAACTCATATTACCGATCGTCATCGAACGTTAAGCGCGCGGACCCTACGGGTTCGAGAACTATGTAAACGTGACTGAGACTCATCTCCGGTCAATAACCAATAGCAGAACCTGGATGCTCATATTGGTTCCTACATATTCTACGAAGATCTTTATCCTTCAAACCGCATAACAACATACGTTTTTCCCTTTGTCATCGGTATGTTACTTGCCCAAGATTCGATCGTCGGTATCTCAATACCTAGTTCAATCTCGTTACCGGCAAGTATCTTTACTCATTTCGTAATGCATCATCCCGTAACTAACTCATTAGTCGCATTGCTTGCAAGGCTTATAGTGATGAGCATTGCCGAGTGGGCCCAGAGATACCTCACAGACAATCAGAGTGACAAATCCTAATCTCGATCTATGCCAACTCAACAAACACCATCGGAGACACCTGTAGAGCATCTTTATAATCACCCAATTATGTTGTGACGTTTGATCACACACTAAGTGTTCCTCCGGTATTCGGAGTTGCATAATCTCATAGTCATAGGAACATGTATAAGTTATGAAGAAAGAAATAGCAACAAACTAAATGATCATCGTGCTAAGCTAACGGATGGGTCAAGTCAATCACATCATTCTCTAATGATGTGATCCCGTTCATCAAATGAAAACTCATGTCTATGGCTAAGAAACTCAACCATCTTTGATTAACGAGCTAGTCAAGTTGAGGCATACTAGTGACACTCTGTTTGTCTATGTATTCACACATGTACTAAGTTTTTGGTTAATACAATTCTAGCATGAATAATAAACATTTATCATGATATAAGGAAATATAAATAACAACTTTATTATTGCCTCTAGGGCATATTTCCTTGATCTCCCACTTGCACCTTTGGAGTAAATAATCTAGATTACATAGTAATGATTCTAACACCCATGGAGTCTTGGTGTTGATCATGTTTTGCTCGTGAGAGAGGCTTAGTCAGCAGTGTCTCGCAACATTCAGATCCGTATGTATCTTGCAAATCTCTATGTCTCCCTCCTTGACTTGACCGCGGACGGAATTGAAGCGTCTCTTGATGTGCTTGGTTCTCTTGTGAAATCTGGATTCCTTTGCCAAGGCAATTGCATCAGTATTGTCACAAAATATTTTCATTAGACCCGATGCACTAGGTATGACACCTAGATCGGATATGAACTCCTTCATCCAAACTCCTTCATTTGTTGCTTCCGAAGCAGCCATGTACTCCGCTTCACACGTAGATCCCGCCACGACGCTCTACTAGGAACTGCATCAACTGACAGCTCCACCATTCAATATAAATACGTATCTGGTTTGTGACATAGAGTCATCCGGATTAGTGTCAAAGCTTGCATCGACGTTTACGACGAGCTCTTTGTCAGCTCCATAAACGAGAAACATATCCTTAGTCCTTTTCAGGTATTTCAGGATATTCTTGACCGATGTCCAGTGATCCACTCCTGGATTACTTTGGTATCTCCCTGCTAAACTAATAGCAAGGCACACATCAGGTCTGGTACACATCACTGTATACATGATAGAACCTATGGCTGAAGCATAGAGAATGACTTTCATTTTCTCTCTATCTTCTGTAGTGGTCGGGCATTGAGTCTGACTCAACTTCACACCTTGTAACACAGGCAAGAACACTTTCTTTGCTTGACCCATTTTGAACTTCTTCAAAACTTTATCAAGGTATGTGCTTTGTGAAAGTCCAATTAAGCGTCTTGATCTATCTCTATAGATCTTGATGCCTAATATATAAGTAGCTTCACCGAGGTCTTTCATTGAAAAATTCTTGTTCAAGTATTCTTTTATGCTATTCAGAAATTCAGTATCATTTCTGATCAAAAATATGTCATCCACATATAATATCAGAAATGCTACAGAGCTCCCACTCACTTTCTTGTAAATACATGCTTCTCCAAAAGTCTATATAAAACCACATGCTTTGATCACACTATCAAAGCGTATATTCCAACTCCGAGATGCTTGCACCAGTCCATAAATGGATCGCTAGAGCTTACACACTTTGTTAGCACCTTTTGGATCGACAAAACCTTCTGGTTCCATCATATACAACTCTTCTTTAAGATATTCCAAGGAATGCAGTTTTGACATCCATTTGCCAAATTTCATAATCATAAAATGCGGCAATTTCTAACATGATTTGGACGGACTTAAGCATTGCTATGGGTGAGAAGGTCTCATCGTAGTCAACTCCTTGAACTTGTCGAAAACCTTTCGCAACAAGTCGAGCTTTGTAGACAGTAACATTACCGTCAGTGTCAGTCTTCCTCTTGAAGATCCATTTATTCTCTATGGCTTGCCGATCATCGGGCAAGTCAACCAAAGTCCACACTATGTTCTCATACATGGATCCCATCTCAGATTTCATGGCCTCAAGCCATTTTGCGGAATCTGGGCTCATCGCTTCCTCATAGTTCGTAGGTTCGTCATGGTCAAGTAACATGACCTCCAGAATAGGATTACCGTACCACTCTGGTGCGGATCTTACTCTGGTTGACCTACGAGGTTCGGTAGTAACTTGATCAGAAGTTTCATGATCATCATCATTAGTTTCCTCACTAGTTGGTGTAGGAATCACTGGAACTGACTTCTGTGATGTACTACTTTCCAACTCGGGAGAAGGTACAATCACCTCATCAAGTTCTACTTTCCTCCCACTCACTTATTTCGAGAGAAACTCCTTCTCTAGAAAGGATCCATTCTTAGCAACGAATATCTTGCCTTCAGATCTGTGATAGAAGGTCTACCCAACAGTCTCCTTTGGGTATCCTATGAAGAAACATTTCTCTGATTTGGTTTCGAGCTTATCAGGTTGGAGCTTTTTCACATAAGCATCACAGCCTCAAACTTTAAGAAATGGCAACTTGGGTTTCTTGCCAAACCACAGTTCATATGGTGTCGTCTCAACGGATTTAGATGGTGCCCTATTTAACGTGAGTGCAGCCGTCTCTAAAGCATAACCCCAAAATGATAGTGGTAAATCAGTAAGAGACATCATAGATCGCACCATATCTAATAAAGTACGATTACGACATTCGGACACACCATTACGCTGTGGTGTTTCGGGTGGCGTGAGTTTTTCAAATTAAGACCAAACTCGTAACTCAAATATTCTCCTCCACGATCAGATCGTAGAAACTTTATTTTCTTGTTATGATGATTTTCCACTTCACTCTGAAATTCTTTGAACTTCTCAAATGTTTCAGACTTATGTTTCATCAAGTAGATATACCCATATCTGCTCAAATCATCTGTGAAGATCAGAAAATAACGATACCCGCCGCGAGCATCAACACTCATCGGACTGCATACATCAGTATGTACTATTTCCAACAAGTCTGTTGCTCGCTCCATTGTTCCGGAGAACGGAGTCTTAGTCTTCTTGCCCATGAGGCATGGTTCGCAAGCATCAAGTGATTCCAAAAGCCCATCAAAATGGAGTTTCTTCAGGCGCTTTACACCAATATGACCTAAACGGAGTGCCACAAATAATTTGCACTATCATTATTAAACTTATATCTTTTGGCTTCAATACTATGAACATGTGTATCACTACTATCAAGATTTAGTAAAAATAGACCACTCATCAAGGGTGCATGACCATAAAAGATATTATTCATATAAATAGAATAACCATTATTCTATGATTTAATTGAATAACCGTCTCGCATCAAACAAGATCCATATAAGACGTTCATGCTGAACGCTGGACCCAAATAACAATTATTTAGGTCTAAAACTAATCCCGAAGGTAGATGTAGAGGTAGCGTGCCGACGGCGATCACATCGACTTTGGAACCATTTCCCGCGCGCATCGTCACCTCGTCCTTAGCCAATTTTCGCTTAATCCGTAGCCCCTGTTTCAAGTTGCAAATATTAGCAACAAAACCAGTATCAAATACCCCGACGCTACTGCGAGCATTAGCTAAGTACACATCAATAACATGTATATCAAATATACCTTTCACTTTGCCATCCTTCTTCTCCGCCAAATACTTGGGGCAGTTCCGCTTCCAAAGGATCGGTCCTTTGCAGTAGAAGCACTCAGTCTCAGGCTTAGGTCCATACTTGGGCTTCTTCACTTGAGCAGCAACTTGTTTGCCATTCTTCTTGAAGTTCCCCTTCTTCTCTTTGCCCTTCTTGTTGAAACTGGTGGTCTTGTTAACCATCAACAATTGATGCTCCTTCTTGATTTCTACCTCCGCAGCATTTAGCATTGCGAAGAGCTCGAGAATTGTCTTATCCATCCCTTGCATATTATAGTTCATCATGAAGCTTTTGTTGCTTGGTGGCAGTGATTGAAGAACTCTGTCAATGACACTATCGTCAGGAAGATTAACTCCCAGTTGAGTCAAGTGGTTGTGGTACCCAGACAATCTGAGTATATGTTCACTGACAGAACTATTCTCCTCCATTTTGCATCTATAGAACTTATTGGAGACTTCATATCTCTCAATCCGGGCATTGCTTGAAATATTAACTTCAACTCCTGGAACATCTCATATGCTCCATGACGTTCAAAACGTCGTTGAAGTCCCAGTTCTAAGCCGTAAAGCATGGCACACTGAACTATCGAGTAGTCATCATCTTTGCTCTACCAGACATTCATAACATCTAGCGTTGCTCCTGCAGCGGGTTTGGCACCCAGCGGTGCTTCCAGGACGTAATTCTTCTGTGCAGCAATGAGGATAATCCTCAAGTTACGGACCCAGTCCGTGTAATTGCTACCATCATCTTTCAACTTAGCTTTCTCTAGGAACGCATTAAAATTCAACGGAACAACAAAGACGAGCCATTTATCTACAACAACATAGACATGCAAAATACTATCGTGTACTAAGTTCATGATAAATTAAAGCTCAATTAATCATATTACTTAAGAACTCCCACTTAGATAGACATCCCTCTAATCATCTAAGTGATCACGTGATCCATATCAACTAAACCATGTTCGATCATCACGTGAGATGGAGTAGTTTTCAATGGTGAACATCACTATGATGATCATATCTACTATATGATTCACGCTCTACCTTTCTGTCTCAGTGTTCCGAGGCCATATCTGCATATGCTAGGCTCGTCAAGATTAACCCGAGTATTCTGCATGTACAAAACTGTCTTGCACCCGTTGTATGTGAACGTAGAGCTTATCACACCCGATCATCACGTGGTGTCTTGGCACGACAAACTGTCACAACGGTGCATACTCAGGGAGAACACTTATACCTTGACATTTAGTGAGAGATCATCTTATAATGCTACCACCGAACTAAGCAAAATAAGATGCATAAAGGGTAAACATCACATGCAATCAATATAAGTGATATGATATGGCCATCATCATCTTGTGCCTTTGATCTCCATCTCCAAAGCACCGTCATGATCACCATCGTCACCGGCTTGACACCTTGATCTCCATCGAAGCATCATTGTTGTCTTGCCAACTATTGCTTCTAGGACTATCGCTACCGCTTAGTGATAAAGTAAAGCAATTACATGGCGATTGCATTTCATACAATAAAGTGACAACCATATGGCTCCTGCCAGTTGTCGATAACTGTGTTACAAAACATGATCATCTCATAAATTTTTTATATAATCACGTCTTGGCCATATCATATCACAACATGCATTGCAAAAACAAGTTAGACGTCCTCTACTTTGTTGTTGCAAGTTTTACGTGGCTGCTACGTGCTTAGCAAGAACTGTTCTTACCTACGCATCAAAACCACAACGATTTTTCGTCAAGTTTGTTGTTTTAACCTTCAACAAGGACCGGGCGTAGTCACACTTGATTCAACTAAAGTTGGAGAAACAGACACCCACTAGCCACCTGTGTGCGAAGCACGTCGGTAGAACCAGTCTCGCGTAAGCGTACGTGTAATGTCGGTCTGAGCCGCTTCATCCAACAATACCGCCGAATCAAAGTATGACATGCTGGTAAGTAGTATGACTACATACCCTTGTAGACCGAAAGCGGAAGCGTTATGACAACGCGGTTGATGTAGTCGTACGTCCTCACGATCCGACCGATCCTAGCACTGAAGGTACGGCATCTCCATGATCTGCACATGTTCAGCTCGGTGACGTCCCACAAACTCTAGATCCAGCTGAGGTCAAGGGAGAGTTTCGTCAGCACGACGGCGTGATGACGGTGATGATGAAGTTACCAACGCAGGGCTTCGCCTAAGCACTACAACGATATGACCGAGGTGGTAATCTGTGGAGGGGGGCACCGTACACGGCTAAACAATCAACTTGTGTGTCTATGGGGTGCCCCCTCCCTCGTATATAAATGAGTGAAGGAGGGGAGGGTCGGCCCTCTCATGGCGCGCCCAAGGGGGGGAGTCCTACTCCCAGTAGGAGTAGGTTTCTCCCCTTCCGTAGTTGGAGTAGGAGAAGAAGGAAGAGGGAGAGGGAGAGAAGGAAAGGGGGCCGATCCCCTTTCGGAAAAGGATTGGGCTTGGGGGGTGTGCCCCCACCTTGGCCGCCTCCTCCTCTATTCCACTATGGCCCATTAAGGACCATTAACTCCCAGGGGGGTTCCGGTAACCCCCCCCCCCCGGTACTCCGGTAAATGCCCGAACTCACCCGGAATCATTCCGATGTCCAAACATAGCCTTCCAATATATCGATCTTTATGTCTCGACCATTTCGAGACTCCTCATCATGTCCGCGATCACCTCCAGGACTCCGAACAACCTTCGGTACATCAAAACACATAAACTCATAATACCGATCGTCATCGAATGTTAAGCGTGCGAACCCTATGGGTTCGAGAACTATGTAGACATGATCGAGACTCATCTCCGGTCAATAACCAATAGCGGAACCTGGATGCTCATATTGGTTCCAACATATTCTATGAAGATCTTTATCGGTCAAACCGCATAACAACATACGTTGTTCCCTTTGTCATCGGTACGTTACTTGCCCGAGATTCGATCGTCGGTATCTCAATACCTACTTCAATCTCGTTACCGGCAAGTCTCTTTACTCGTTCTGTAATGCATCATCCCGGAACTAACTCATTAGTCACATTGCTTGCAAGGCTTATAGTGATGAGCATTGCCGAGTGGGCCCAGAGATACCTCTCCAACAATCGGAGTAACAAATCATAATATCGATCTATGCCAACTCAACAAACACCATCGGAGACACCTGTAGAGCATCTTTATAATCACCCAGTTACGTTGTGACATTTGATAGCACACTAAGTGTTCCTCCGGTATTCAAGAGTTGCATAATCTCATAGTCATAGGAACATGTATAAGTTATGAAGAAAGCAATAGCAACAAACTAAACGATCATCGTGCTAAGCTAAAGGATGGGTCTAGTCAATCACATCGTTCTCTAATGATGTGATCCCGTTCATCAAATGAAAACTCATGTCTATGGCTAGGAAACTTAACCATCTTTGGTTAACGAGCTAGTCAAGTAGAAGCATACTAGTGACACTCTGTTTGTCTATGCATTCACACATGTACTAAGTTTCTGGTTAATACAATTCTAGCATGAATGATAAACATTTATCATGATATAAGGAAATATAAATAACAACTTTATTATTGCCTCTAGGGAATATTTCCTTCACTGGTATCCTCGCCCATGCCTCAGTTCACTGCTGAAGACGCCGGTGTTGAAGAATTAGATGAGGAAGATGAAGACGTGGACATTGGGTGCACCACTCCAATTCTGAATGATGACTTCTGGGAAAGTAATCACCCCAATTCTCCACTGTTCACACCTCTGCAACAGATTCCTCAGTCCCCTGTTCAGGCTGAAGAAATTCACACGGGATCTGAAGAACACCAGGCATCTCTCCTCACTATACCTGAATAAGTTCCAGCCACTAGCGCTGATGTAAATGTTGCTGAAGAAATGGAGACCCAGGCTGCTGCTGATGACTTTGTACCTGAAATTCCACAACCTGCGGCTCCAGAGACTGTGATTCAAGAGGCTGTGAAGACTATAACTGACACTCCTCAGCCCAAGCCCAAGAATCCCTTCTCTAAGAAACAGAAGTTGAAAGCTGATGATTTCTTCAGTGAGCATATATTCTTCACTGATTACAACCCCTATGACTCTGCTCGCCTTCAAAGGAAGCGCTTCTCGACAGCGAGTCAAATGAACTTCTATTCTTCACTGTTATTCGATAAGGACAAGATCTTTTACCATGAGCACATTCCTCATGTGGACATGGAGTCGCTGCCCTGCTTCACCCCACTCCTTAGTGTTCTTCATGACGCTGGACTGCTCAACTTCTGCACCGACATCTGCGACTGGAATGAAGAACTCATTCTTCAGTTCTATGCTATGTTGCACATCACAGGCAGCACTGAATATGTGAATTCATGGGTGTTGGACTAGATGACTAAAAACACTCACTACAAAGCACCGGCCTCTGAATTACTTCATGCCATCCTCCCCTTGAAGGTGCAAGGCTCATCTACCATGATGCTGAACTACCTGATCATTTCATGCAAGTACCGGTGAAGCCTTTAAAGCCTGGACAAGCTCCTAGGACCAAATTCCTCGTCAAGGAATTGCTCTATGTGCCTAGAACCGTGTACCGGATATTGACCAAGACCCTCACTCCAATCAAGGGCCACAACTCTGATGAAGAAGAGGTTATTGGCATCATGAAGAATCTGCTTTTCAACATCATAGTGTGCCTATCAACTACCATGATTTCTTCATGAGGACTTTGGCCAATGTCGCTCTTTCTCTATTTGAATTGAAGCCTTATGATCCCTAGATCATGAGATTCATCAGATCAAGGTCTTCAATCAACTACAAGGTTGACACTCTCAACCATGGCAGCTACTTGCCCCTAATTGAAGTCCTCAAGAGGAATATTTCCTCAGCTGATGAGAAGGGCAAGGCCGCTGTCATTGATGAAGGCACTCATCCATTGGATGGACAATTTTGCAAAGCAGCATCCTACTCCACTAAAGATGACTCTGCCACTCATGACTCTGTCGCAAATGCTTCAAAGCCAAATCCTCAAGACACTCCTCCAAGGGTGATGACTGATCGTGAGCTACTCCTCAATCTTCATCAGAAGGTCGATCGCAACCACAAATGGGTCAAGTGACATTTTGGTTCAATTCTTCAGAACACGACAATCACGCAGAACTCTGTGAAGAAGAACCACTACTATCTGCATGAACTGTTTTATCGCACCTGGGTTGTTCTGTCTCATCTCTACAGTGAAGAAGATCTGAAGCGGATGGGCTTCAAGCAGGACTTTGACTGGTCTCAACCACCTTTGAAGAAATTCAAGAAGGTCAAAGTTCCTCACTTGGTGGCCAGCTCCTATTCTTCATTGCGCGAGACTGATGAACATGAAGACTTGGACGACACTGCGGCAGGCACTACATCAACAAATGAGCCCAACAACGCTGGCGCTCCTCCATCGACATCATGAACTTCTATTCTTCAGGGGCGTTAGTCCTAATTGTTTTCATCCCTTTTGGTCATTCGATGACAAAG
This sequence comes from Aegilops bicornis, assembly GCA_021605145.1. NCBI lineage: Eukaryota > Viridiplantae > Streptophyta > Magnoliopsida > Poales > Poaceae > Aegilops > Aegilops bicornis. Next base: position 576,625,845 of record CM038675.1, read on the forward strand.
GGGGAGACATTTGAGTTAGTCTTCAACCGGGTCTCTATATATGGGCGTTTTTTTTGCTAAGTTACAACTCTCGTTCTTCTGAAGATTTGTTGGATCGAGTTGTAAACTTAAGTCTGATGGTGGTCTGATACTTTTGCTCTGTTTTCTACATGCTATTTCCTCATATATGTTAATGCACGCATGCTGAATTACATCAGTCACCATATTTCATCATGCATTTCAAATTCTTCATATCATATGTTAAATGCTTGTATGAATTACAAGATATAGGGGGATATCTCCATGATTCTACTCTTCAATGCGCATTGCTACTCAAAGCAAATTCCTCACATATGCACGTCTTCAGGGGGAGTTCTTCTATATCTTGCAATCAAATTCCTCAATATCAGTATTTACACTTCATATGTTTATCCCCGTTGAAAACTTAACCTATATTGTCATCAGTCACCAAAAATGGGGAGATTGTAAGTGCATCTAGTGCCCCTTAGTGATTTTGGTGCATTGAAGACTTATAGGTTAAGGGACTAATGCATTTGTGAGTGTACACAGGTCTATAAGTCTATGAGGAGTTCGATATTTACAGAGAAATTCGACCCCTAAAAATGAATGTCTTCGACTGAAGACTTTGGATTTGTGAAGACTTTGAAAGTGAAGAAATTGGTGTGATCCTGAAGACTTGATATTCATGCGAGGAATATGAAGCGTGAAGACTTTTGTTTTCATAGTTTCTTTTTCTCTTTCTTGAGTCATACGAAACACCGTACTGTTAAAGGGGGTCGAGGTAAAACTAAGGAAAAGTTTCCATGTGATGCTCATCTCAAAATCCTACACCTACCAATCCCTTCGAGTGAAGCCATTGGAAATCTCATATAGTTCAGTCAATTTCTTCAGTAACAGAGACGAAAATCTTCTGGTCTCTGAGGAATTTTATTTGACTGAGGAGTTAGGAATTCACAAGTGCGGATTGCCTACAAGTGAGGAACATGATAGCCCTGAGGAAGTTGAACCTCAAATTTCCGACCGTTGTTGTGCTATGTGCCAGCTGTCACAAAATATCTTATCCACCTAATGGTCATATCATTGAAGGACATTTCTGTCTTATCATGTCGGGCTGCTCCCTAGGCTATAAATAGCCGCCCCCTACAACCACTAGCTGGTTGGCTGCTCCGAGAGAAACTAACACTTGTCAATGAGAGCATCCCATCCTCCGAGGACTTTGAGCGAAAATCATCAAGTGAGGAAAACCCAAACCCAAACACCTACAAACCCGAAGTGATTGAGCATCACTGAAGAGATTGTTATTGTGTGGAATCGACGCTTGTTACCTTTGAGGACTGTGCATCCTCCAGATGATTAGGCGTCATGGTCTAGAGCATCCAAGAGGAAATTGTGGATCGCTGAGTGACCGGGTCTGTGAAGGTTTGGAAGTCACATGAAAAGTTACCACGAGTGATTGGGTGAGGTATGTGTGACCTTAGCTCAAGGAGAATACGGTGAGGATTGTGTCTCCCGGACTGTGTGTCCTCAGGTTTAAATACCTAGCTGCTCCAACCAGACATACGACTGTCACAGTAGTTGGAACTGGCCTACCAAATCACTGTCTTCACCAAGCTAACTGGTTCCATTTCCTCAACCCTTTCATTTCCTCATTATTGTGTTGTTGTACTTGAACGTTACTGTTTGAAGACATTGACTGAAGACTTTCTCAATTTCCTCAATCCTATTTCTTCAGTCAGTTTGTCTTCAGCCTGCTTATCCTGTGTTTACGCTTCTTGTACTCACTGTTAGTTTTCATTTCATCATGATGACTGGGAAACTGCTTTGTTATGCTTACATCTGAGTACTTATTCTGCTGCTAGTTGTTCGTGACTTAGGAATTTCCTCACTCTGAAATTCCTCAGTGATGAATTTGTAAAAATCGCCTATTCACCCCCCTGTAGTCGATATAATGCACTTTCAGGCTCCTGCCAGTTGCCGGTAACTTTTACAAAACATGATCATCTCTGTCGGTGTCAAAACCGGTGGATCTCGGGTAGGGGGTCCCGAACTGTGTGTCTAGGCGGATGGTAATAGGAGACAAGGGACACAATGTTTTTACCCAGGTTCGGGCCCTCTCGATGGAGGTAAAACCCTACTCCTGCTTGATTACTATTGATGATATGGGTAGTACAAGAGTAGATCTACCACGAGATCAGAGAGGCTAAACCCTAGAAGCTAGCCTATGGTATGATTGTTCTTCGTCCTACGGACTAAAAACCCTCCGGTTTATATAGACACCGGAGAGGGCTAGTGAGGGAGTCCTGGATTAGGGGTTGTCCGGATAGCCGGACTATAGCCTTTGACCGGACTCCTGGACTATGAAGATACAAGATTGAAGACTCCGTCCCGTGTCCGGATGGGACTTTCCTTGGCATGGAAGGCAATCTTGGCGATACAGATATGTAGATCTCCTACCATTGTAACCGACTCTGTGTAACCCTAACCCTATTCGGTGTCTATATAAACCGGAGGGTTTTAGTCCGTAGGACGAACAACAATCATACCATAGGCTAGCTTCTAGGGTTTAGCCTCTCTAATCTCGTGGTAGATCTACTCTTGTACTACCCATATCATCAATATTAATCAAGCAGAGTAGGGTTTTACCTCCATCGAGAGGGCCCGAACCTGGGTAAAACATCGTGTCCCTTGTCTCCTGTTATCATCCGCCTAGACGCGATTCGGGACCCCCTACCCGAGATCCGCCGGTTTTGACACCGATATTGGTGCTTTCATTGAGAGTTCCTCTGTGTCGTCATCTTTAGGCTCGATGGCTCCTCCGATCATCAACAATGATGCGCTCCAGGGTGAGACTTTTCTCCCTGGACAGATCTTCGTATTCGGCGGCTTTGTGCTGCGGGCCAATTAAGCAGCCATCTGGAGCAGATTGAAAGCTACGCCCCTGGCCATCAGGTCAGATTTGGAAGTTTGAACTACAGGCTGACATCCGCGGAGACTTGATCTTCGACGGGTTCGAGCCACAGCCAAGCGCGCCGCACTGTCACGAGGGGCATGATCTAGCTCTGCCGCCGAACAGTGTCCTGGAGGCCGCATCAGAGTCCGCTCCGACCTTTAGCTCGGAGCCGACCATGCCGATCGAGAAAGGGTGGCTAGACACCGCCTCAGGGGCTGCGATCCCTACGGCAGTTGAGCCATACACCTACCCCGTCCTTTGCGAAGCTCGTAACTCCAAGGTGCCGGATTCCTCTCCGGACTCCGAGCCTTCTGCGCCCCTGCCAATCGAATCCGGTAGGCGCCCGATCATGGAATTCCTTCTGTGGACATCTTTCAAAGACTCGCCCTTTGGCGACATTCTGAATTCACTAAAGTCTCTCTCTTTATCGGAGAGCCCTGGCGGATTATGGTCGGGAAGGTTGGGATGCGGACGACGAAGAAAATCAAAGCCCACCCACCACCCACTTCGTAGCCACTGTCGATGATTTAACCGACATGCTCGACTTCGACTCCGAAGACATCGACGGTATGGACGACGATGCAGGAGACGACCAAGAACCCGCGCCCACAGGGCACTGGAAGGCCACCTCGTCATACGACATATAGATGGTGGACATCCCAAAAGATGGGAATGGCGATGGTACAACGGAGGATGACCCCTCCAAGAAACAGCCTAAGCGTCGGCGTCGGCGTCAGCGGCGTCGCTCTAAATCCCGCCACAGCAAAAAATGGTGATTCCGGCACGGGAGATAATAACACCCCGGACAGTGCCAAAGACAACCCCCTCCAGCAAGGTTCAGCGCAGGAGGATGGAGAAGCCAGCCCTCATGAGAGAGCGGCAGAAAAAGAGGTAGAGGACGATAATTACATGCCTCCCTCCGAAGATGAGGCAAGCCTCGACGACAGCAATTAAATCGTGCCCGAGGATCCCGTCGAACAAGAGCGTTTCAAACGCAGGCTCATGGCCATGGCAAGCAGCCTCAAGAAAAGCAGCAACAACTTAGAGCTGACCAAGACTTGCTAGCTGACGGATGGACTAAAGTCCTTGCGGCGAAGAGTATGAACTCGGCGCCCCTCCAAGAAACTACCCAAGATGCGGCTGCTACCCGATTAGAGGAGGAAGCACCCAAACCTACATCACCAAGGTGCATGATATGGCTGACCGGTCACCTGCGTGGCGCGACAAAGAGGCCTCTCGGCCCTCAACTCAAGCCGCACCCCGTTGCCGCTCAAAAAATACAAAGGCGCGGGGAAATGCGCCAGACCTGCGAGTTATATTGGAGGACAAGGCAAGGCAAACAAGATCGATCTACGGATCGTGTGGCGCATACGACGCGTGACAATAACCGTCACGCCGGATATGGCAACCCGGCGGGCGAACACGATGAGACAAGGCTCATTTGAGCTGCGTCGTGATATAATATCTGAGGCGCGACACCCACTATGCTTCACGGATGAAGTGATGGATAATCAAATCCACGAGGGTTTCAAACCCGTAAACATTGAATCATACGATGGCACAACAGATCCTGCGGTTTGGATTGAGGACTATCTCCTTCACATCCAAATGGCCCATGATGATGATCTACACGCCATCAAATACCTCCCACTCAAGCTTAAAGGACCAGCCCGGCATTGGCTTAACAGCTTGCCAGAGTCAATTGGTTGTTGGGAAGACACGAAGCCGCATTCCTCGACAATTTCCAGGGCACATATGTGCGACCACCAGACGCCGATGACCTAAGCCACATAATTCAGCACCCAGAGGAATCGGCCAGACAATTCTGGACACGGTTCCTAACCAAGAAAACTCAAATCGTCGATTGTCCGAATGTCGAGGCCCTTGCAGCCTTCAAACACAACATCCACGACGAGTGGCTTGCCCGGGACCTAGGACAGGAAAAGCCGAAATCCATGGCAGCCCTCACAACACTCATGACCCGCTTTTGCGCGGGAGAGGACAGCTGGCTAGGTCGTAGTAACAACATGACCAAGAGCCCTGGTAATTCAGATACCAAGGACAGCAGTGGCAGGTCGCGTCGCAACAAGCACAAGCGCCGCATTAACAGCGATAATGCTGAGGATACGACAGTCAATGCCGGATTCAGAGGCTCTAAACCCGGTCAGCGGAAAAAGCCATTTAAAAGAAATACTCCGGGCCCGTCCAATTTGGACCGAATACTCGATCTCGTGCGGATACATGGCACCCCGAAAAGCCGACCAATCATACCAACAGGGATTGTTGGGTGTTCAAGCAGCAGGCAAGTTAAATGCCGAAAACAATGACAAGGGGCTGCATAAGCGATGGCGAGGAGGAGCCCCGACCACCGAACAATAGAGGATGAAGGGCTTCCCCGCAAGTGCAGACGGTGAACATGATATACGCAACCCACATACCCAAAAGGGAGCGGAAGCGTGCACTAAGGGACGTATATGCGATGGAGCGATCGCCCCAAAGTTCAACCCGTGGTCTTCCTGCCCGATCACTTTTGATCAAAGGGACCACCCCACTAGCATCCGCCATGGCGGATTCGCTGCATTGGTTCTAGACCCAATCATTGACGGATTTCACCTCACTAGAGTCCTAATGGACGGCGGCAGCAACTGAACACCTGCTTTATCGGGATATAGTGCGCAAAATGGGCATAGACCCATCAAGGATTAAACCCACGAAGAGCGACCTTCAAAGGCGTCATACCAGGTGTAGAGGCCAATCAGACAGTGCTCGATTACACTTGAAGTGGTCTTGGATCCCGGATAACTTCCGGAGCGAGGAGTTAATCTTTGACATAGTCTCGTTCCGTAGGGGCTATCATGCACTGCTCGGACGAACCGCATTTGCAAAGTTCAATGCGGTGCCGCACTACGCATATCTCAAGCTCAAGATGCCAGGTCCTCGAGGAGTCATTACGGTCAATGGAAACACCAAACGCTCTCTCCAAACGAAGGAGCATCTGGCGGCCCTCGCGCGAAGTACAAAGCAGCCTCTTAAGGCAATTCTCGAGTCCGGCTATTAAGCGCTTCAGACACCGTCAGCGCGCGCTGGGTAGCCTACAACAAGACCGCTGGCATCGTTCCGAGCACGCATAGCAATGCGGCCCAAGCCCCAGCCCTCGCAAAATTGCGAAACCAGTACTACGAGTACATAATTACGCTCTGGAAATACCATGGGCATAGGGGAAGGGGCACAACCATGGCATGCCCAGAATGCGGCTCAACCGCACCAGGGGCTCCCGATTGTGTCATTCTTTTTTTTTACTTTCAGGACTCCGTTCTCACAAAGCCCTGTCCGGCATTAGAATCGCCGAACACACGATGCAACAGCCAGGGAAGCAGAAAGCTACGTCGAGTGTCCAGGTGGTCTCTATTACGAGCAATATATCTGTTTTACACACCATCTCGCGGCTTACCCCTAGAGGGAGACATGTTAAAAAGTCCCGTCCCTTGCTTATCACCCTATTTGTATCGTTCTGCTCTTACTGCAGACCTTTTGAATAAAGAATATATAGCTTCTGCCTATTATTGAATTCCCTTTATATATATATATATATATATATATGTTCATTTATGACATTGTGCAACCGTACACTTTGGTACGGGCAATACACCAGGGGCTTAAGTACCCCATAACAAGGTGTGATAAGTCCGAACACTTTCACAAGTGCGGCACTCCGAACTTATAGCATTATATGCATCGGCTCCGAATCATGTCTTGGGTCAATAGTTGGGTTTGCCCGGCTCCCATGTTTTGGTACCTTACGTTCCGTTATATCGGCTAAGGTAGCGCTGGGAGAACCACTGTGATTGTGCCCTGGTTGAGCTGGGTTAAGCACCTCAGTGGAGAAAGCTAAAACTGACTGTCATGATAGGGCGAGAGCCGGTCGCTGTTCGAGAGGTTTTCGAGTCCCTAAAGACTTATGCCGCTTAGAGCGAGGAGTCGGCATTGTCCGGCCTAGGCGTGGATAGCACCCCGAACTCGGTCTTCCGAATACTAGGGGCTTCAATGAAATTTAAAATTATAGAATTCTATGGCTAAGTGAGAGTGTTCAAGCATTATAGTCCGGTTGCCTTGTTCGTTGCGTTGAGCGCCTCCCTCGAAGGACCCAAGAATGGGAACAAGAGCGCTCAAGTTCATCCCGAACACCCCAAAGACTTTCGTGGCATGGGGGCTGAAGCCGACGACTCGCCATCGCTCAAATTTAATAAATGGCCGCACAGAAGGTAATATTTTAAATTCAAAAGTGTTGCTTAGCGCATATGAACAAGTTTTCAGCATACAGGATAACAAATGCGAGTCTACTCAAAAATTATATCTTTGGAGCATTCATCCGCTATAAGGTGAGGCACCCTTGGGGACGCCCTCATAATACATTCCAGGCTTGCGATGCTCCTTCTTCGGTGGTGGTCGATCCGTCACAAGCTTCTCGGCGTCCATCTTGCCCGAGTGCACCTTAGCAAGGGCAAGGGCCCTCTTGGCGCCTTCGATGCAGAGCGGGCGCTTGATGACTTCAACCCATGGACGGGCGTCCACGGCCGCCTTACCAGCCAAGTAGCTCCCGAGGCATGGCTTCCTTAGGCCACGGCTGAACTATGAGGCCTTTCATGGCCTGTTCGGCCACCTTATGGAGCTCGACCAGCTGCTTCAACTGGTAAGCTTAAGGGCACCGGAGTCCGGCCTCGATATCTTGAGACGAGAACACCTTCTCGGTCGAGCTTCCTTCCTCGGCTCGGTAGAATCTGGCAAAGATCGGCCACCTTCTTGAGGCAGATCTGCGAATGCTCTGGAGAGCTCGGATTCGGGTAAGTAACAGATAATTCACTTTCACATGCTTGCTTTGCATATAGAATGCCTTACCGCTGCTATCTTCTTCATCGCCTCAATCTCTGGAGGGCTTTTTGGGCTTCGGCCTTAGCGGCCTTGGCGCTCTCAAGGGCCGAGGCGAGCTCGGACTCTCGAGTCTTTGAGTCACGCTCCAAACTCTCGTGTTTTTCCACAAGAGCCTGGAGCTCTTGCCGCACCTCCGCCACCCGCGCCTCCTGCTTCTCTCGCTCGGTGCGCTCCGCGGCCGCATTGCTTTCGGCCTTGGACACCGCTTCCTTCAGGGTCGCCACCTCGTTTGTGGCCCCTGCAATATTCACGTTATTCCTGTCATTTTTAGCAAACACATCTTTTAAATACTCCCATAAGGTATTACTTACCTTCCTTGTCCTCGAGCTGCTTTTTGGCAAGTCCGAGCTCGTTCTCGGACCGCTCGAGGCCTTGCTTTCATGCATCAACCTCTGCGGTCGGTCTTGGCAGAGGTCGTGATCTGACCTGCATTCCCATATTGACATACTTATGTTAGACTCCTGCGTATATCTTTTTAGATCCTTAGTTCGGCTATTTCTTTCTGAACACCAAACTGAGCATCGAGGGCTCTGTCTATCTGGTAATATTTTTACATATCTTAAATACATACCTCAAAGCCTGTTAGAAGGCTGGCACAGGCTTCAGTCAGCCCGCTCTTGGCAGACTGAACTTTCTGGATCACCGCACTCATAACAGTGTGGTGCTCCTCGTCGATGGAAGCGCCGTTAAGCGCCTCCACCAAATCATCCGGTGCCTCCGGTTGGACGGAGGTCACCGGCGTCAATCTTGCTCTTCTTACGAAGGGGTCGCTGTCGGACTTGGAACCGAAGGTTCCGTCACGGAGTCGATCTTGGGCTGGACTTGAAGCCCTTCGGGGTTTCATCTCCTTTGAGCCCAGATTCCGGGAGGTCACCTTGCGGCGCCTCCATAGCCACCTCCTCCTGGCTGGGCCCCTTTTGGGACTCCACCCCAGCGTCATCCGCGGCGGGAGGAGACGAGGCGGTCGGAAGTGAGGTGCTATTCACCTCCGACGAATCCAGGGAGCCGCTCGACGAATCGTCGAGCCCATCCTTGGGCGGGCTGCATGGTTATATCCGGCGTTATAAGATGTTGTGCGACAAATGAAGCACCATGAGTTATTCTGGTGTCCGGACACTTACGATTTCGCCAGGGGCTTGGTCCTTGGAGCCCACCCCTCTTCGTCGTCGGCGGCATTGGCGGTGTAGTCCGGAGGAAGGGTCCTTCCCTTCTTGGACCCTTCGGCCTCCCCGGTTGGGGCGGCCTTCCTTTTCTTCTCTCCCCCCGCTGGAGGAGAGGCCTCTTTTTCCTCCTCCTCGTATTCGCGAGAGGAGTCCGCCTCAGCGTCATCGGACGATGAGTCCGACAGCACCTGGCGCCGGGAACTCCTTCGAGTTCCCGTGGCCTTCTTCTTGGCCTTATTTTCCGGCACCACGTGAGGTGCCGGAACCAGCAGCCCTGGCTAATCAAGGCGTCTGGTCTTCCGGCAAGGGAGCCGTCTGATCGATCTGTCCGGACGTCTTGACCGATCTGTCAAAGGTGAGGGAGTTTTAGATCCGCATAGAGTCAAAACTACGAAAAAAGAGTCCGTAAAGGGTAAAATAACTTACCTCAACGGCTTGATCTTGCGAGCTGAATCCGCGATCTTCGGTAGCGGATGCGGGAGCTTCGGTGCCCTTGAACAGCACCTTCTAGGCATCTTCGTACGTAGTGTCGAAGAGCCGGCTCAAGGTTCGGTGTTGTGCCGGATCAACCTCCCACAAGTTGAAGGCCCGTTGCTAGCATGGGAGAATCCGGCGGATGAGCATCACCTGGATTACGTTGACAAGCTTGAGATTCTTGTCCACCAGGTTTCGGACGCAGCTTTGGAGTCCGGCCAGCTCTTCCGAATTACCCCACGTCAGGCACGTCTCTTTCCATGAGGTGAGCCGTGTGGGGAAGCCAGATCGGCATTCGGGGGCCGCCGCCCATTGACAGTCGCGCGGCTCGGTGATGTAGAACCACCCCGATTGCCACCCCTTTATGGTCTCCACAAACGAGCCCTCGAGCCATAGGACATTGGCCATCCTGCCCACCATGGCACCTCCAAGACTGCTTATGGCCGCCCACTACCTTCGGCTTGACATTGAAGGTCTTCAGCCATGTCAAGTGGGGCTGGATGCAGGAAGGCCTCGCATACCTGACGATAAACGCCGAGATGTTGAGGATGAAATTCGGGGCGGATCATGGAAATCTAAGTCGTAGTAGAACATGAGCCCCGGACGAATGGGTGAAGTGGAAACCCTAGTCCATGGAGGAAGTGGGGAGGAACACCACCCTCTCATGGGGCCTGGGGTGGGGATGAGCTGCCCCTCGTTGGGGAGCCTATGCGCGATGTCGCCGGACAAGTATCCGGCCTTCCGCAGCTTTTTGATGTGCCCCTCCGTGACGGAGGAGGCCATCCACTTGCCTCCCGCTCCGGACATAGTTGGAGGAGGTTGAGGTGGGATGTGCGGACTTGGGCGCTCGAGCTCGAGTGCGCGGAAATGGATAAGCAAAGGAGGAAGAAGGCGTGTGTGAAAAAATGGATCCTTATCCCCTTATATGGACGGACAAAGCTATGTGTCCCCACTGGCCGGATAAAACTCGCTTATTTCCCAAGCGCCGTAATCAATGGCGCGGTTGGGTTACCCACGCCCGTATTGATGAGAATCCCGGAATAAGGGGACACGATCTCTGCTTTGAAAAGACGTGCCAAGGAAACCGCCTCGCTAAACGCTACCGAGGTGGGACAGTAAAAGCGATTGAATAAAGGCTTGGTCGTGGTGTGATGTCACTGCGGAATACGTCGGCGAGAGTTGAACTTGTGAAAATATTATTCTCTCTACGGTGGTATGTGGAACTTATTTTGCGAGACGGACACTCTCCTTGTGTTCAAAATCTTACATGTGAAGTATTCGAGGAGGAACCCGCCTTGCAATGCCGAAGACAATATGCGCCCGGACTCGTCGTCATTGAAGCCTGGTTGAGACTCTTGAGGGAGTCTGGATTAGGGGTGTCCGGATAGCGGGACTATAGCCTTGGCCGGACTCTGGACTATGAAGATACAAGATTGAAGACTTCGTCCCGTGTCCGGATGGGACTTTCCTTGGCGTGGAAGGCAAGCTTGGCGATACGGATATGTAGATCTCGTACCATTGTAACCGACTACTGTGTAACCCTAACCCTATTCGGTGTCTATATAAACCGGAGGGTTTTAGTTAAATGAGGACGAACAAAAATCATACCATAGGCTAGCTTCTAGGGTTTAGCCTCTCTGATCTCGTGGTAGATCTACTCTTGTACTACCCATATCATCAATATTAATCAAGCAGGAGTAGGGTTTTACCTCCATCGAGAGGGCCCGAACCTGGATAAAAACATCGTGTCCCCTGTCTCCTGTTACCATCCGCCTAGACGCACAGTTCAGGACCCCTACCCGGGATGCGCCGGTTTTGACACCGTCACCTAGGGTTACACAGAGTCGGTTACAATGGGAGGAGATCTACATATCCGTATCGCCAAGCTTGCTTTCCACGCCAAGGAAAGTCCCATCCGGACACGGGACGAAGTCTTTAATCTTGTATCTTCATAGTCCAGGAGTCCGGCCAAAGGTTATAGTCCGGCCATCCGGACACCCCCTAATCCAGGATTCCCTCAGTAGCCCCCGAACCAGGCTTCAATGACGGTAAGTCTGGCGCGCAGATTGTCTTCGACATTGCAAGGCGGGTTCTTCTCCAAATTCCGTGTACCTGTTGAATAGTGTCCGGCTTCTTACGAATATTGCGCTCCTTGGCCTCCACGCCCAATAATGGCCATCCTCCACGTGTCAGACGAATGCGAAAAGCCAGGGTGTTTTTACGTTTACCCCCCTAGTTGTGTAAATGAGCTGCCTTTTAAAGAGACGAGGATTTAGATCCAAATCACACCATCTTCCCTTCGCGAGCATTCATCGGAGCGCATCCGACAGAGATCCATTCCATCATGGCCAGTCGATGCAGCCCCTCCTCTCGCTTTCCCAGCCCCCAGCCTGGAAATTGGAAGAGATGTTCCGTCTCAAGACAAATGTAGCTAGTGATGCTTCAGACCAAGGGATTACTCCCTCCAGCCTTCATGGTCCCGGTTCGAGCCGGGCTCGCCACCTATAATGGCGGAGAGCAAGCAGAGAGCGTCCCCAATCCCTCCAAAGGAGAGCGGGTATGCCTTGTCCCTTATTTGATAAGAGGGCTTGGATTTCCAATTCATCTGTTTCTCCGGGGCTCCTGGAGTTCTCTGACCTCGATTGCACAACCTTACGCTTTGCCTCCATATTGCATATTGCGGGCTTCGTAGCCCTTTGCGAGCTGTTTTTGGGCATCGAGGCTCATTTCGCGCTGTGGAAGAAGTTGTTCTGCCTTGTGCCCCGTTCTCAGAAGGGGTCAATATATCAAGTGGGCGGAGCCGAAGTATGGCGCATCGCCGGGACCGGATATCTATCCGGAACCCCAAAGAAGGCGTCCGAAGACTGGCCTTCAGAATGGTTTTATATAGAAGATGTCCCCCTGCCGGATCCTGTTCAGATCGGCCTCCCTGAGTTTGATAATGCTCCCTTGAAGAAGCGCCTGAGCTGGCGTCCATGGAGCCCTCAGAAGGAAAATGACAAGGACGTTCTTTATCTGATGAGCCGGATAAGGTTGTTAGCTCATTCTGGACTGACCATGATCGAGGTCATGGCCACATGCATTATGCGGGGGGGTGCAGCCGCTTCAGTATAGAGGCCACCCCATGTGGGATTTCAACGGGGAGGATGATGCCACCCGCTGCGGCCGTAAGGGGCCGGGATCGGTTGCCTCTCTGACGAAGATCTTGTCCGCATTGTACAAGGGAGAAGAGGAGGAATTCCTCCGCGTCAATTCTCAGGGCGGATTTTCCATGAACAGTCCTCCAAGCTGGGTAAGCGGACACTTCTTTTTGCTCATCCATTCCATATTCCCATAGTCAAGTACCTTATCTTGTGATTTCAATGCAGAAATTGCGCCGGGCCGTAAAGGATATAAACCGCCCTCCTCCACAACCCGAGGATCCGGAACGGTCCCTCAATCCGGCCTCCCAATAGGATCGGGACATATCCGTGGAGCTGATCGATGGGGTATTTCACCAACTCAGCATCAACAATGCCTTGGTGGCTATTACAGCCGATTATCCTGGACTGCTCCCCGCCTCGCAAGTAATCGAGACCGAAGTCCTAATACTTCGAAGATGATCCATCCGTGCTTATTTTTTATCACCGTATACTAATGGTGTTTGAGGAGGGAGGATCTCGAGGCGGAACACCGAGCTGCGGCGACTAGCCAACAAGGGACCGCGAGGGCGGTAGGCTAAAGAGACACGCAGTCCGGTCGAGGCACCGGGCGCAGCGAAGGCGCGCTGCCTTATTCCAAGGTATTATTCTTACGATGCATAATAACGCCCGTGCTCTCTTTTTTTAGGAAAAAGAGGGCTCGCCTGACTATATCCGGAGAGATTGCCAATCGCGCCTCCACCAGCCAGGCTCCAAAGCCGGGTCCAGAAGCAGAGGCGAACACGAGGTGTGCGTCGGACGCTCCTCGATAGAGGATGCGACAGACCGTCCGCCACCAATTCCGAGGTGGAGAGTGCCATGAATCACAAAGCGCCACGGACAGTTCTTCGCAACGCTTGTTTCTGCCAAGAGGCCTTGGATGCCTTCAATTCGGGAGATGCGTACCTCCGTGCCGCTCAAAATGGTCTAGCCAGAGCCACGGAGCAGTATGTGAAGGACATACAGGTGAGAAAATTTGATGGTTATATATGTCAGTAGCCCACGAGACTTGAAACAGTTAGAATAACTGATTTAAGGATCATTTGTTATCTGAGATCTTACAAAAGAATACCCAACTGTCCCAGGAGCTGGAAGAGTGCAAAGACCAACTTGAGGCCGCACTAGCCGCGGAGGGGAGGCCAAGGAGACCCCCTCTGGTAATATACGCTTCGAAAGATAAGTATGTTGTGAAGTGCGGCGTGTGTGCAAATCTGATAATATCATTGCAGATGGCGCGGGAGTAGATCCGGACAAGCAACAACTCTTGCACCGTTTAAAAGCCGGCGAGAGCATGCTTACGAGGGTGAGGCAGGAGAAGAATAATCTCCAAGATGCCAACACCCAGCTGGGCGAGGAACTAAAGGATGTTCGTGCCCAGCTGTCGGACTCCGTGAAGGAGAATCGACGGCTTCGACGCGGCATTTTTAGTAAGTGCTTGAACGAACTTTGGAAAAGAGTTCAGCAAGGAAGTCGAGTAACAGAGTTATGTCTGTAGGTATGCTCACAGGTCGTCCTGCAGAGGAAATGCCCGGTTCTACGGGTGACCTTCTTCCCGAGCTCTTACAACCGCATTTAACGAGTTCGGCAGGTGATGAAAGGCGTCGCCCAGGCCTTGTGGCCATCTGTCTCCATGCCCGAAGGCCTTGGAGATCTTGCAGAGAGGCTTAAGGGAGCACGGCGGCGCTTTTGATTATGGAAGATATCGGCCTGCCGTCAAGGTGCCAGGGAGGCCTGGGCCATGGTGAAGACGCGGTATTAGAAGGCTGCCCCAAACCACATGGCCGAGGTCGGACTGTGGGGGCTGATGGGAAGGAGATCCTGTGAGCTTAGTGTACGGCCAAGTAGAGTTGGTCATAAATATTCCCAACAGGACTGTAAACTAGACAACCTGTTGGATGGTATTGAAGAGGAATATGCCTACCAAATTGACTATGTAATTTAAGATGACATGTAAAATGCCTTCTAGCCGGATTGTAGATTGTTTGTCATGGCGGACCTTTTCGCTTCAACCTTGGGACCCGATAGTCCGGAGTGTGTCCGAATACCCTCTCGGTTATGTAGGAACCGGGGCATGCATGGAGACCAGGCGTAGGGGTCATTAGTGCTTGAATGCATAAGTGCCCAACTAGTTATGTTATATTACATGGTTAGTAAGAAACATCTTCCAGGGAGAATAGTTCCGTTAGGGGTTCCTTTCCCTGGGTGGGGGGGCATGCCCTAAAGTGCATGTCCGGACTGCGAAAAAAGCATAAAAGCATCTGGGGGCAGATAAATAAACAAGTGATAAATCATCTTTAGTTCACCGACCAAATATTCCCTTAAGAACGCTAGCTTTCGGCTTCACCCGGTCACGAGGTACACATCCGGCTGACCCGGCAAGAATAATCGCAGAGGTGCTCCCTTTACCGCCTAGCCAAACAATCGGGAACGTAGGGGTAAGCACAGGAGCCAGGCAACCCAGCTTGGCCAAAACTTAAGTCATATCAATGCATATAATGGTGAATAAAAGGTACATGCGGAAGTGTGACACATGTGTTGGGCATGAAGCCCGTATAAATAAGCTTCTGTTAAAGAAGCCCCAGTATAATGAGCGGATAGCGCGTCGGTTGTCATCTTGAACAAGGTGCGAACAAGCCCTTAAGGCTGTAAGGGAAAGGGAGGGAGAAGGAGAGAAATATAAGACAGTTAATGTGTAAAAAATAGACAAAGGAAGGAGACGAACACAGAGTCCGGCGCTAGCCGTAGAATCTTCGGAGACGGGATGCGTTCCATGGGTTCGGCTCGAGTCAGTTATCCGATGCATCTCGCAGACGGTACGCTCCACCAGTCAGGACTTGGTCAATAATAAAGGGACCTTCCCATTTGGGCTTGAGTTTGTCCTTTTTCTTGTCCGGCAGGCGTAGAACTAACTCGCCAACATTGTAAGTTTTGGCTACTTCTCTGCTTTGATATCTTCGAGCCTGTTGTTCATAAAATGCGGAACGGGCTTTTGTCACGTCACGCTCCTCCTCCAAGGCGTCCAAACTGTCCTGCTGATCGAGTTCGGCTTCTCTTTCTTCGTACATGCGCACGCGAGGTGAGTCATGAATTATGTCGCAGGGCAGAACCGCCTCTGCGCCGTATACCATAAAGAATGGTGTGTATCCGGTGGTGCGATTCGGCGTGGTCCGCAGCCCCTAGAGTACGGAGTCGAACTCCTCTACCCAATGCGTGTTGGATTCCTTGAGGGAACATACTAATCTGGGTTTGATGCCGCTCATGATTAGACCATTTGCTCGCTCAACCTGACCGTTAGTTTGTGGGTGATAGACTGTAGCATAGTCGAGCTTGATGCCCATCTTTTTGCACCAGAGTTTGACCTCGTCGGCCGCAAAGTTAAATGCCGTTATCGATGGCGATCTGTGTGGGAATATTGTACGGTGTCACGACCCACGATATGAAGTCTATCACCGGTCCAGATTCGGTCGTCTTAACAGGCTTGGCCTCTATCCATTTGGTGAATTTATCCACCATGACCAGTAGGTATTTTTGCTTGTGGGTTCCTCCTTTAAGGGGTCCAACCATGTCAAGCCCCCAGACCACGAAGGGCCAGGTGATGGGTATAGTTTGGAGGGCGGTGGGTGGCATGTGGCTTTGGTTAGCAAAGAGCTGGCAACCGACGCATCGTTGGACTAAGTCCTGAGCATCTACCCGGGCCGTCGGCCAATAAAATCCTGTACGGAAGGCCTTGCTTACAAGGGCCCGGGCTGCGGCGTGGTGCCCGCCGAGTCCGGCATGAACTTCAGCCAGAAGATTCCGCCCTTCCTCTTCGGAGATACACCTTTGAAGGACTCCGGTGGTGCTTTTCTTATAAAGCTCTCCCTCATGGACTTTATAGGATTTAGACCGCCGCACTATGCAGCGTGCCTCGTTTTGGTCCTCGGGAAATTCCTTCCTGGTTAGGTAGGCTAGGAATGGTTCTGTCCACGGGGCAATGACTGCCATTATTACGTGGGCTGAAGATGTTACTTCGTTGGAAGAGCCTCCCGTTGTGTCGGAATGTTCGGTGTCGGGCAGTGCGGTTGGGTCCGGGCTGATGCTTCCGGACTCCCCTTCCCATAATACGGATGGCTTGAACAGCCTCTCCAAGAAGATATTGGGGGGGGGCACGGCATCGCGCTTTGCGCCAATGCGTGCCAAGACGTCTGCTGCCCGATTGTTTTCCCGAGCTATATGGTGAAATTCGAGCCCTTCGAACCGAGCTGACAGTTTTAGGACGGCGTTGCGATAAGCTGCCATTTTTGGATCCTTGGCATCAAAGTCTCCATTTATTTGGGATATCGCGAGGTTCGAATCGCGCACCTCTAGGCGTTGAATGCCCATGGAGACTGCCATCCGGAGACCATGTAGAAGGGCCTCAGATTCGGCTGCGTTGTTGGAGTCCGTATACATTATCTCGAGTATGTATTGAACTGTATCTCTGTTGGGGACGTCGAGCGATGCCGGCCCCAGACCAGCCAACATTTTGGAGCCGTCGAAGTGCATGATCCAGTTGGAATATGTGTCGTACTCTTTAGGGAGTTCGGCTTCAGTCCATTCGGCGATGAAGTCGGCAAAACTTGCGACTTAATAGCTCGCCGTGGCTTATAGGTTATGTCGAACGGGAGGAGCTCAATGGCCCATTTGGCAATCCGGCCCGTCGCGTCGTGATTGTTTATAATATCGTTAAGAGGTACTTCAGAGGCTACTGTTATCGAACACTCTTGAAAGTAGTGTTGCAGCTTCCGAGATGCCATAAATACCGCGTACGCTATCTTTTGATAATGCGGGTAACGCGATTTGCATGGAGTGAGGACAGTGGACACGTAGTAAACTGGCTTTTAAAGGGGGAATTTGTGTCCGTCCATTTCTCGTTCGACGACGAGCACTGTGCTTACAACTTGATGAGTTCCCGTGATGTATAATAGCATTGGTTCGCCCATGTTAGGCGCGGCCAGGACCAGGTTTGTTGCCAATAGGGCTTTTATTTCTCCGAGTCCGGCTGTGGCAGCATACGTCCACTCGAAGTGTTCGGTGTGCCGGAGGAGGCGATAAAGGGGTAATGCCTTTTCTCCCAAGCGGGAGATAAAGCGGCTTAGAGACGCCACGCATCCGGTCAGTTTTTGTATTTGCTTGAGGTCCTTTGGGGTATCCAATTGTGACAGAGCTCGGATCTTGGCTGGGTTTGCTTCAATTCCTCTACCGGATACAATGAAGCCCAAGAGCTTTCCGGCTGGTACGCCGAAAACGCATTTTTCCGGGTTAAGCTTGATGTCATATTTTTGGAGGTTGTCGAATGTGAGCCTCAAGTCGTCCACTAGAGTTTCAACATGCTTGGTTTTGACGACCATGTCATCTACGTATGCCTCCACTGTTTTGCCGATCTGGTTTGCCAGACATGTCTGAATCATGCGTTGATATGTTGCGCCGGCGTTTTTGAGCCCGAAGGGCATTGTGTTGAAGCAGAATGGGCCGTATGGGGTGATGAATGCCGTTGTGGCTTGGTCTGGCTCTGCCATCTTAATTTGATGGTAGCCGGAGTATGCGTCGAGGAAACACAATGAATCGTGTCTCACGGTAGCATTGATAATTTGATCGATGCGGGGAGGAAGGGATCCTTTGGGCAAGCCTTGTTGAGGTCCTTGAAATCGATTTACAATTGCTGTGGATTTGTCCTTCTTTGGTACCATCACCGGGTTTGCTAGCGGTCCGGATGTTTTATATCTCTGATGAATCCGGCCTCCAGTAGTTTGGCTAGCTCCTCTCCCATGGCTTGTCTATTAGGTTCGGAGAAACGCCGAAGAGCTTGCTTGACTGGCTTAAATCCTTTTAGGATGTTTAGGCTGTGCTCGGCCAGCCGGCGTGGGATTCCTGGCATGTCTGAAGGGTGCGGGCAAAAATGTCCCAATTTTCGCGTAGGAATTCTCGTAGTGTGGCGTCTACATCAGGGTTTAATTGTGCCCCGATGGAGGCCGTTTTTGTAGGGTCCGTTGGATGGACTTGGAATTTGACTATTTCGTCCGCTGGTTTAAAAGAGGTGGACTTGGATCTTTTATCGAGTATCACGTCGTCCCTGTTCACCGTGGAGCCTTAGCGATCAGTTCCTCGGCCGCTAGGGCTTCGGATAGTGCCTAAAGGGCCAGCGCAGCTGTCTTGTTTTCGGCGCGGAGTGCAATGTCCGGGTCACTAGCAAGAGTGATGATTCCGTTGGGACCGGGCATTTTGAGCTTCATGTACCCGTAATGGGGTATAGCTTGAAAAATTGTGAATGCCTCTCGCCCTAATAGAGCGTGGTATCCGGCTGAGCAGGGCCACTTGGGCGTGACCTCCTCGGACCTGTAATTATCCGGCGTGCCGAACACCACATCCATTGTGATTTTTCTTGTACAACATGCTTCCCGACTGGGGATTATTCCTCTAAAGGTTGTGCTGCTTCGCTCAATGCGGCTCCAGTCTATTTCCATTTTTCGAAGGGTTTCCTCGTAAATGAGGTTCAATCCGCTGCCACCGTCCATGAGTACCTTGGTAAGGCGAAAGCCGTCCACTATTGGACTGAGGACCAATGCGGCTGGTGCTCGGGCTATTCAAAATTTAGGTTCATCACTGGCATTAAAGGTAATAGCCGTGTCACTCCATGGGTTTATTATTGCTACTTGGTCGACTTCGGCAAGGCTGCGGAGTGTTAAACTATGCATATTATTTGATGCGAAAGTCGAACACTTATTAATACCATACTTGGTATCCTTGGGTTGGTGCTCGTGGATTATGGAGTTAAAAGCTCTTCGCCACTTCGGCCACTGCGGAGTATCCAACATGCTTTATGGCTATGAGTTGGTGTGGTGCCCTCTGTACTATGAATTTTACAGGGTCCATTGAGCCATCCCTCCAGTACGGTTCCATGCCCTATAGAGGGTTTTTGCTTTTTGGTGTTTAACCCACGTGTCTGGCAATAATGCACCCTTTTATTTTGGATTGGGGTTATATTCAGGGCCGGATTGTCCCAAAATTTTATTTCGGTTTTCCAGGCGCTTTCCATCGCGAGATACTTCGTACTATGGACGCCAAATGTAAGCGGCGTGTAATTTCACGGCGACTTATGGCGTTGAGGATTCCGTTGTCCGTGCAATTATTGCGGAAGAATGAAATCGCATCCTCCTCGCATGGGCGATCCTTGTTCCTGTTCATGACCAGGAGGAATCTGGCCCAGTAATGGTGTACTGTTTCTGCGGGATCTTGCCGAATCTGGGATAGATCGCTTATGTTTGGGTGGGCGGGTGGAATTAAATCTGGAACCTCGCCCAATCGGAGACCCAGGGGCCAAGGGGTTTCCGAACTCGGAAGCTTGGGTTCTTGGATGTTGTCCAATGAATCTAGCCTGCTGCCTGACTTTAGGTTCAGGGCTTGAGTGACGTCCTCCCCTCTGCGGGTATCCGGCTTGGAGAGATCGGGAATCCGGACATAACTAGTCCTTAAGATAGATGAAGGCTTGCCGCATTGTTCCTCCACCACTGCAACGTGATGGGTGACCTGGGGAGAGTTAATCTCTCTCGGATCGGGTTTAGGCCCAATCTGATCATAGTCTGTAGCGACTCCCAGGGCGGCGATGCGATCCAAGAGCTCGTTTAAGGAAGAGAGTTCTATCAGATCTAACTGCTCGGCGAGTTCCGAGTTGACGTGAAGATTGCTTTCGATGACCCGAGAAGTCATTGTCGGCGTGGCGGCCGAACAGGCGGTCATAAGAAAACCGCCTAACCAGAGAGTTTGGCCGATAGCAAAAGCTCCTTTAGCAACAGTGTCGTCTTTAAAGACGGGATGGGGCATCCTTCCTGATGGCGACGGCACAGCGGAACTCTCAATGAAAGCACCAATGTCGGTGTCAAAACCGGCGGATCTCGGGTAGGGGGTCCCGAACTGTGTGTCTAGGCGGATGGTAACAGGAGACAAGGGACACGATGTTTTTACCCAGGTTCGGGCCCTCTCGATGGAGGTAAAACCCTACTCCTGCTTGATT
The DNA here is from genome assembly GCA_021605145.1 of Aegilops bicornis. NCBI lineage: Eukaryota > Viridiplantae > Streptophyta > Magnoliopsida > Poales > Poaceae > Aegilops > Aegilops bicornis. The sequence goes on from CM038675.1 coordinate 576,646,569, forward strand.
AATATTGATGATATGGGTAGTACAAGAGTAGATCTACCACGATATCAGAGAGGCTAAACCCTAGAAGCTAGCCTACGGTATGATTGTTCTTCGTCCTACGGACTAAAAACCCTCCGGTTTATATAGACACCGGAGAGGGCTAGGGTTACACAGAGTCGATTACAATGGGAGTAGATCTACATATCCGTATCGCCAAGCTTGCCTTCCACGCCAAGGAAAGTCCTATCCGGACGCGGGACGAAGTCTTCAATCCTGTATCTTCATAGTCCAGGAGTCCGGCCAAAGGTTATAGTCCGGCCATCCGGACATCCCTAATCCAGGACTCCCTCAATCTCATACAACAGTTTATATCTCATCACGTCTTGACCATATCACATCACAACATGCCCTGCAAAAACAAGTTAGGTGTCATCTACTTTGTTGTTGCAAGTTTTACGTGGCTGCTACGGGCTTCTAGCAAGAACCTTTCTTACCTACACATCAATACCACAACGATTTTTTTTAAGTGTGATGTTTTAACCTTCAACAAGGACCGGGCATAGTCAAACTCGATTCAACTAAAGTTGGAGAAACAGACACCCACCAGCCACCAGCGAAGCACGTCGGTAGAACCAGCCTCATGAACGCGGTCATGTAATGTCGGTCCGGGCCGCTTCATCCAACAATACCGCCGGATCAAAGTAAGACGTTGCTGGTAAGCAGTATGACTATTATCGTCCACAATTCATTGTGTTCTACTCGTGCATATAACATCTACGCATAAACCTGGTTCTGATACCACTGTTGGGGAACGCAGTATTTCAAAAAAAATCCTACGATCACGCAAGATCTATCTAGGAGATATATAGCAATGAGTCAGGAGAGTGTGTCCACGTACCCTCGTAGACCGAAAGCAGAAGCGTTTAGTAAGGCGGTTGATGTAGTCGAACGTCTTCGTGATTCAACCGACCCAAGCACCGAACGTACGGCACCTCCGTGTTTAGCACACGTTCAGCTCGATGACGTCCCTCGAGCTCTTGATCCAGTTGAGGACGAGGGATAGTTCCGCAGCACGACGGCGTGGTGATGGTGATGATGAAGTTACCGGCGCAGGGCTTCGCCTAAGCACTACGACGATATGACTGAGGTGTGTAACTGTGGAGGGGGGGCATGATACGTCTCCAACGTATCTATAATTTTTTATTGTTCCATGCTATTATATTACCCCTTTTGGATGTTTATGGGCTTTATTTTACACATTTATATCATTTTTGGGAGTAACCTACTAACCGGAGGCCCAGCCCATACTGCTGTTTTTTTTGCCTATTTTAGTATTTCGAAGAAAAGGAATATCAGACGGAGTCCAAACGGGATGAAACCTTCGGGAGCGTGATTTTTGGAACGAACGTGATCCGGAGAGCTTGGAGTGCAAGTCAAGAAGCTTCCGAGGACCCCACGAGATAGGAGGCCGCCGCCCCTATAGGGCCGCCCCCCTGTCTCGTGGGCCCCCTCAGCTGACCACCGACGTACTTCTTCCTCCTATATATACGTACGTACCCCGAAAACATCCATGGGCACCACGAAACACAATTTCCACTGCCATAACCTTCTGTATCCGCGAGATCCCATCTTGGAGCCTTCGCCGGCACTCTGCCGGAGGAGGAGTCGACCATGGAGGGCCTCTCCATCAACATCCTTGCCCCTCCAATGAGTTGTGAGTAGTTTACCACAGACCTACAGGTCCATAGTTATTAGCTAGATGGCTTCTTCTCTCTTTTTGGATCTCAATACAATGTTCTCCTCCTCTCTTGTGGAGATCTATTCGATGTAAACTCTTTTTGCGGTGTGTTTGTCGAGATCCGATGAATTGTGAGTTTATGATCAAGTTTATCTATGAATAATATTTGAGTCTTCTCTGAATTCTTTTATGTATGATTGAATTATCTTTGCAAGTCTCTTCGAATTATCAGTTTGGTTTGGCCTACTAGATTGGTCTTTCTCGCCATGGGAGAAGTGCTTAGCTTTGGGTTCAATCTTACGGTGTCCTTACCGGATGTAAAGGGTTGCAAGGCACGTATTGTATTGTTGCCATCGAGGATAACAAGATGGGGTTTATATCATATTGCATGAGTTTATCCCTTTACATCATGTCATCTTGCTTAATGCGTTGCTTTCTGTTCTTATGAACTTAATACTCTAGATGCGAGGTGAGTCGGTCAATGTGTGGAGTAATAGTAGTAGATGCGAGGTGAGTCGGTATACTTGTTATGGACATGATGCCTATATACATGATCATGCCTAGATAATCTCATAACTATGCGCTTTTCTATCAATTGCTCGACAGTAATTTGTTCACCCGCCGTAATACTTATGCTATCTTGAGAGAAGCCACTAGTGAAACCTATGGCCCCCGGGTCTATCTCTTATCATATTTGCTTCCAATCTATTTGACTTCCCCGCGCATTGCTGCGGGATGTTGAAGATTAGTTTTGGATACATTCTATATGCATGAAATAATCTAAATCGAAAGCTATTATTTTCTGAAGTAATTCTATGTGAACAAAGATTATGCATGTACGTTGGACTATTGAAGATGGAAAAATTAAATTGGGGTATGCATGTGCTACAAAATAAATCTAGTGGATGATGACGTGGCACATTTGGTGATGTGGAAGGCTGCATGTTGAGAGAATTAGACATAGTGGGGATCAACTATTTATGTATTATAGATTTGCTTCCAATCTACTTTTATTTGCATCTTTACTTTTTGCATCTATATTATAAAATACCAAAAATATATTTATCTTATGATACTATCTTTATTAGATCTCACTTTCGCAAGTGGCCGTGAAGGGATTAACAACCCCTTTATTGCGTTGGTTGCGAGTTCTCAGTTTGTTTGTGTAGGTGCGTGGAACTTTTGAGGAGCCTCCTACTGGATTGATACCTTGGTTCTCAAAACTGAGGGAAATACTTACGCTACACTTGCTACATCACCCTCTCCTCTTCGAGGAAAACCAACGCAAGCTCAAGATGTAGCAGGGCACCGCACACGGCTTAGAGAAGACTTGGTATGTCTTTGGGGTGCACACCTCCCACGTATATAAAGGGGGGAGGAGAGGAGGCCGGCCATAGGGGGCGCGCGCCATAGGGGAGTCCAACTAGGATTCCCAATCCTAGTTGGACCCCCCTTCCTTTCCAAGAGAGGGAGAGAGAGGGAAGGGGGAAGAGGGGAGAAGGAAAGAGGGGGCGCCGCCCCTCTCCCTAGTCCAATTCGGACTGGCCAGGGGGGGCTCCCTTGTGGCCCTCATCTCCTTTCCACTAAGGCCCATGAACTTCCCGGGGGGGGGGGGGGTAACCCCCGGTACTCCGAAACTCATCTGAAACAACCCGAACCATTCCGGTGTCCGAATGTAACCTTCCAATATATGAATCTTTACCTCTCCACCATTTCGAGACTCCTCGTCATGTCCATGATCTCATCCAGGACTCTGAACAAACTTCGGTCATCAAATCACATAACTCATAATACAAATCGTCATCAAACGTTAAGCGTGCGGACCCTACGGGTTCGAGAACTATGTAGACATGACCGATTCACATCTCCAGTCCTAACCCATAGCGGAACCTGGATGCTCATATTGGCTCCTGATAACCCACAAGTGTAGGGGATCGCAACAGCTTTCGAGGGTAGAGTATTCAACCCAAATTTATTGATTCGACACAAGGGGAGCCAAAGAATATTCTCAAGTATTAGCAACTGAGTTGTCAATTCAGCCACACCTGGATAACTTAATATCTACAGCAAAGTATTTAGTAGCAAAGTAGTATGATAGTGGTGGAAACGGTAACAAAAGTAACGGAAGCAAAAGTAATATTTTTGGTATTTTGTAGTGATTGTAACAATAGCAACGGGAAAGTAAATAAGCCTAAACCAGTATATGGAAAACTCGTAGGCATTGGATCGGTGATGTATAATTGTGCCGGATACGGTTCATCATGTAACAGTCATAACATAGGGTGACACAGAACTAGCTCCAATTCATCAATGTAATGTAGGCATGTATTCTGAATATAGTCATACGTGCTTATGGAAAAGAACTTGCATGACATCTTTTGTCCTACCCTCCCGTGGCAGCGGGGTCCTTATGAAAAGTAAGGGATATTAAGGCCTCCTTTTAATAGAGAACCGGAACAAAGCATTAGAACTTAGTGAATACATGAACTCCTCAAACTATGGTTATCACCGAGAAGTATCCCGATTGTTGTCACTTCGGGGTTGTCGGATCATAACACATAATAGGTGACTATAGACTTGCAAGATAGGATCAAGAACACACATATATTCATGAAAACATAATAGGTACAGATCTGAAATCATGGCACTCGGGCCTAGTGACAAGCATTAAGGATAGCAAAGTCATATCAACATCAATCTCAGAACATAGTGGATACTAGGGATCAAACCCTAACAAAACTAACTCGATTACATGATAGATCTCATCCAACCCATCACCGTCCAGCAAGCCTGAAATGGAATTACTCACGCACGGCGGTGAGCATCATGAAATTGGTGATGGAGGATGGTTGATGATGACGACGGTGACGAATCCCCCTCTCCGGAGCCTCGAACGGACTCCAGATCAGCCCTCCCGAGAGGTTTCAGGGCTTGGCGGTGGCTCCGTATTGTAAAACGTGATGATTTCTTCTCCCTGATTTTTTTTCTCTCCGAAAGCCAATATATAGAGTTGGAGTTGGCGTCGGAAGGTCTCCAGGGGGGCCACGAGGTAGGGGGCGCGCCCAGGAGGGGGGTGGCGCCCCCACCCTCGTGGACAAGGTGTTTATTTGAAGGTTTATTTGAAGGTTCTCCATAGTTGATACATGAGCTATTCGAGCATACAAAACAGAATGTTTATTTGAAGGTTTAGAGTTTGGCACATACAAATTTACTTGGAATGGCAGGTAGATACCGCATATAGGAAGGTATAGTGGACTCATAAGAAATAACTTTGGGGTTTAAGGGATTGGATGCACAAGCAGTATTCCCGCTTAGTACAAGTGAAGGCTAGCAAAAGACTGGGAAGCGACCAACTAGAGAGCGACAACAGTCATGAAAATGCACTAAAATTAATAAACATTGAGTACAAGCATGAGTAGGATATAATTCACCATGAACATAAATATCGTGAAGGCTATGTTGATTTGTTTCAACTACATGTGTGAACATGTGCCAAGTCAAGTCACTTAAATCATTCAAAGGAGGATACCACCCCATCATACCACATCACAGCCATTTTAATAGCATGTTGGCATAAGGTAAACCATTATAACTCATAGCTAATCAAGCATGGCATAAGCAACTATGATCTCTAATTGTCATTGCAAACATGTTTATTCATAATAAGCTGAATCAAAACGATGAACTCATCATATTTACAAAAACAAGAGAGGTCGAGTTCATACCAGCTTTTCCCATCTCAGTCAGTCCATCATATATCATCATAATTGCCTTTCACTTGCACGATCGAATGATGTGAATAATAATAAGAGTGCACGTGCATTGGACTAAGCTGGAATCTGCGAGCATTCAATAAACAGGAGAAGACAAGGCAATATGGGCTCTTGGTTAAATCAACAATAAAGCATATAAGAGCCACTTCAACAATTTAATCATAGTCTTCTCCTATCGACCCCCAAAGAAAAGAAAAGAAATAAAAACTATTTACACGGGAAAGCTCCCAACAAGCAAAAGAAGAACAGGAAATATTTTTGGGTTTTCTTTTTTACTTATTACTACTACAGCAAGAAATAAAAACTAATCTAAAAGCTACACTATTTTTTTTTGTTTTCTTAAAGTTTATCAAACACACAAGAAGAAAGCAGGAAAATGAAAGTAAACTAGCATGGATATTACAGTGAAAGAGTATGAGCACCGACATTTAGCAATGAGTGTGTGTGAACATAAATGTAATGTCGGTGAGAAATACGTACTCCCCCAAGCTTAGGCTTTTGGCCTAAGTTGGTTCATTACCAGGGATAGCCTGGCGGATACCCGTAGGTGTAGCTGGGGTCGTCTGCCAATCAAAAGGACTCGGCGCCCTTGGTTGGCAGCCACCTCCGGATCCCAAGAATAAACATACTGGCGTGGAGGCTCGTATTGTGGTTCCGGCTCTGGGGCTGGTGCAGGATTCCGATAGGCTTCAACGGCCGCCCACGGAACAAGGTGAGGACCTGCAGACAAGTTAAACAAAGAAGGAGCAGGCAAAGTAATAGTCTTAGGATGATGTTTATCAAAGTACAATTTATATTTGAGCTCCCCTTCACGACTCTTAACAATAAAATCATGTGCTAGCATACTCTTATAGTCTAGATAAGCACTAGGCAGCAATTTTTCTTCCTTCTCAAAATGCCTAATAGGTATGTCAAAATATTCAGCTAGGCGTGAAGCATAAATGCCTCCAAAGATGGGGCCTTTAGTACGGTTCACACTTAACCATCTAGCAACAATTCCACCCATACTAACAGAGTTATTGCGGTGTGAACCATGGAACAAAATGATAATATCAGGAACACTAAGGTTTCCACAGTTTCCGCGACCAATCAAGCAACGACTAGCAAATAAGGCAATGTAGCGTAAAACAGGAAAATGTATGCTAGTGATTCTTGCATCAGAAACCTTCCTCGTTTCTCCCACAGTGATAGTATTAATAAATGCTTCCACTTCATTACGGTGTGGTTCATCTAAGGTACCCTCAAAGAGTATTTTGCAAACCTCGCAAAATTCAGCTAATGGCATCTTCTTAACAACGTCATATAAATGAAACTCTACTGAAGGAGGTGATTCCTTAGGAAAATAGTAGAAGTTTTGCACGAAAGTATTTGTGAGTAAGAGATATTGATGACGTTGGTCGTGGAGGAAGTCAGTGAGGCCAGCATTCTCAATCAATGAATAGAAATCCTCATAAATCCCGGCTCTCCTCAAGAAGTCATCGGAAGGCCATTCACACGGCCGGACCTCCATGATCTTGAGGCAAATTATATTTGGGCTTTTGTGCTTCTTCCTTTTGTTTTTCCTTCGAGCTTCGGCTCGACGAGCCCCTCAAAAGTCTCTTCACTAAAATAATATGAATTTTTTAGTAACTTCAAACAAAAGTGAACCAACTTCAATAAAATTGATAGCAACTACTCCTACAAGTGCCTAGAGCCTATATCAAGCATTAGAACTACTTGGAACCATATAAATTTGGCATGCAAGCTCAAGAACATGGTCACCTATGCAGCACAAATTTGCAATGAATAAAGCACTAGAACAAAAACTAATTGGACCAATGGAGGAGTCACATACCAAGGAACAATCTCCCCAAGCAGTTTTGTGAGAGGTGCTTTGAGCAAGGAGATCGAAAAATCACATCAACGAAATTTGGAACTTCGTGTTTGAGCCAGATATTCGGGTTTGTGGGAGGAAGAAGAAGAGGATGGGTGCAGGAATAAGTGGAGGAGAGCCACCGTGGGCCACGATGAGGCAGGGGTGCGCCTAGGGGGTAGGGCGCCCTCCACCCTCGTGGCGGTGGCAGCTCCCCGTGGTAATTTTTGCACCATAAATCCTCAAATATTCCCGAAAAAATCATATTAAATTGGCATGGCATTCTGAGGACTTTTATTTTCGGGATATTTTTATATTGCACGGATAAATCAGGAAACAGACAGAAAAATACTATTTTTACTTTATTTGAACTAAATAATAGAAAGTATAAAGAGGGTACAGAAGGTTGTGCCTTCTAGTTTCATCCGTCTCATGCTCATCAAAAGGAATCCACTAACAAGGTTGATCAGGTCTTGTTAACAAACTCATTCTGATTAACATGGAACCGGAGAAATTTCGAATAACACTATGTTACCTCAACGGGGATATGCACATCCCCTATAATAAGAATATCATATTTCTTCTTGACAGTAGGAAGAGGAAATTCAAAACCTCCAAATATAATCGATGGAATTTTTCCAATAGAGTTGATGCTATAAACTTGAGGTTGTTTCCTCCAAAAGTGTACCGTATGCTCATTGCCATTAATATGAAAAGTGACATTGCCTTTGTTGCAATCAATAACAGCCCCTGCAGTATTAAAAAAGGTCTTCCAAGAATAATAGACATACTATCGTCCTCGGGAATATCAAGAATAACAAAGTCCATTAAAATAGTAACATTTGCAATCACAACAGGCACATCCTCACAAATACCGACAGGTATAGCAGTTGATTTATCAGGCATTTGCAAAGATATTTCAGTAGGTGTCAACTTATTCAAATCAAGTCTACGGTATAAAGAGAGAGGCATAACACTAACACCGGCTCCAAGATCACATAAAGCAGTTTTAACATAATTTCTTTTAATGGAGCATGGTATAGTGGGTACTCACAGATCTCCAAGTTTCTTTGGTATTCCACCCTTAAAAGTATAATTAGCAAGCATGGTGGAAATTTCAGCTTCCGATATCTTTCTCTTATTGGTAATGATATCCTTCATATACTTAGCATAAGGATTTGTTTTGAGCACATCAGTTAATCGCATACGCAAAAAGATAGGTCTAATCATTTCAACAAAGCGCTCAAAATCCTCATCATCCTTTTTCTTGGATGGTTTGGGAGGAAAAGGCATGGGTTTCTGAACCCATGGTTCTCTTTCTTTACCATGTTTCCTAGCAACAAAGTCTCTCTTATCATAACATTGATTCTTTGATTGTGGGTTATCAAGATCAACAGCAGGTTCAACTTCTACATCATTATCATTACTAGGTTGAGCATCATCATGAACATCATCATTATTATTTTCGCTAGGTTCATGTTCATTACCAGATTGTGTTTCAGCATCAGACATAGATATATCATTTGGATTCCCAGGTGGTTCAGCAATAGGTTCACTAGAAGTTTGCAAAGTCCTATCATTTTTCTTTTCTTCCTTTTAGAAGAACTAGGCACATCGATATTATTTCTCTGAGAATCTTGCTCAATTCTCTTAGGGTGGCCTTCAGGATACAAAGGTTCCTGAGTCATTTTACCAGTTCTTGTAGCCACTCTAACAGCATAATCATTTTTCTTACTATTCATTTTAGCGAGCAATTCTTTTTGAGCCTTAAGTACTTGTTCTACTTGAGTGGTAACCATAGAAGCATGTTTGCTAATGATTTTAAGTTCACATCTAACATTAGCCATATAATCACCCAAGTGTTTAATCATATCAGAATCGTATTTCAACTGTCTACCAAAATAAGCATTAAAATTTTCTTGTTTGACAATAAAATTATCAAACTCATCCAAGCATTGTCTAGCAGACTTATAGTGAGGAATATCACCTTCATCAAATCTATAGAGAGAATTTACCTTTACTACTTGTGTCAGTTATCGGGATCGGGAGGTTCTTCAATAGGTAATGGATCAAGATCATATGTTTCTTCAACAGTGATGAAATTAAGACCATGTATTTCTTCAATAGGAGGTAAATTCTTAACATCTTCAGCTTTAATACCTTTTTATTTCATAGATTTCTTTGCCTCTTGCATATCTTCAGGACTGAGAAATAGAACACCTCTCTTCTTCGGAGTTGGTTTAGGAATAGGCTCAGTAATTGGCTCTGGAGCTGGCTCAGGAGCTGGCTCAGGAAGTGCCCAATTATTTTCATTTGTCAACATATTATTCAATAGAATTTCAGCTTCATCCGGTGTTCTTTCCCTGAAAAGAGAACCAGCACAACTATCCAGGTAATCTCTGGAAGCATCGGTTAGTCCATTATAAAAGATATCAAGTATTTCATTTTTCTTAAGAGGATGATCGGGCAAAGCATTAAGTAACTTGAGGAGCCTCCCCAAGCTTGTGGGAGACTCTCTTCTTCAATTTGCACAAAGTTGTATATTTCTTTTAAAGCAGCTTGTTTCTTATGAGCAGGGAAATATTTAGCAGAGAAGTAATAAATCATATTCTGGGGACTACGCACACAACCAGGATCTATAGAATTAAACCATATCTTAGCATCACCCTTCAATGAGAACGGAAATATTTTAAGGATATAAAAGTAGCGAGATCTCTCATCATTAGTGAACAGGGTGGCTATATCATTTAATTTAGTAAGATGTGCCACAACAGTTTGATTCATAACCATGAAAAGGATCAGATTCAACCAAAGTAATTATATCGGGATCAACAGAGAATTCATAATCCTTATCGGGAACACAAATAGGTGAAGTAGCGAAAAGCGTGGTCGGGTTTCATTCTATCCCTAAGAGATTCTTTACTCCATTTAACTAATAGCCTCTTAAGTTCGTTTCTATCTTTGCAGGCAAAAATAGCTGCAAAAGATTCCACATCAAAAACATAACCCTCAGGAATAGCAGGCATATCTTCATCATCACTTTCATCAATATTATCAGTTTCAATAGTTTCTTTCTCTCTAGCTCTAGAAATTTGTTCATCAAGAAATTCACCAAGGGGCACAGTAGTATCAAGCATAGAAGTAGTTTCATCATAAGTATCATGCATAGTAGAAGTGGCATCATCAATAACATTCGACATATCAGAACGAATAGCGAAGCGAGGTTTAGGTGTCGCAAGCTTACTCATAACAGAAGGTGAATCAAGTGCAGAGCTAGATGGCAGCTCCTTACCTCCCCTCGTAGTTGAGGGATAAATTTTTGTCTTAGCGTCTTTCAAGTTCTTCATAGTGTCTAGCGGATATAAATCCCAAGTAACTCAAAGAATAGAGCTATGCTCCCTGGCAACGGCGCCAGAAATTGTTCTTGATAACCCACAAGTGTAGGGGATCGCAACAGCTTTCGAGGGTATAGTATTCAACCCAAATTTATTGATTCGACACAAGGGGAGCCAAAGAATATTCTCAAGTATTAGCAACTGAGTTGTCAATTCAGCCACACCTGGATAACTTAATATCTGCAGAAAAGTATTTAGTAGCAAAGTAGTATGATAGTGGTGGAAACGGTAACAAAAGTAACGGAAGCAAAAGTAATATTTTTGGTATTTTGTAGTGATTGTAACAATAGCAACGGGAAAATAAATAAGCCTGAACCAGTATATGGAAAACTCGTAGGCATTGGATCGGTGATGGATAATTGTGCCGGATGCGGTTCATCATGTAACAGTCATAACATAGGGTGACACAGAACTAGCTCCAATTCATCAATGTAATGTAGGCATGTATTCCGAATATAGTCATATGTGCTTATGGAAAAGAACTTGCATGACATCTTTTGTCCTACCCTCCCGTGGCAGCGGGTCCTAATGGAAACTAAGGGATATTAAGGCCTCCTTTTAATAGAGAACGGAACAAAGCATTAGCACTTAGTGAATACATGAACTCCTCAAACTATGGTCATCACCGAAGTATCCCGATTATTGTCACTTCGGGGTTGTCGGATCATAACACATAATAGGTGACTATAGACTTGCTAGATAGGATCAAGAACACACATATATTCATGAAAACACAATAGGTTCAGATCTGAAATCATGGCACTCGGGCTGTGACGCCCGGATAATTAAGCTACAGTAATCCCCCGCTAATGGTGCCATGTCATCACATTACTGTTGCTATCCTTACTTGATCCAAATCATGATTCAAATCCAAATTATAGTGCAAAATTCAAATTTCTCAAACATGCAGATTTAAATGTTCAAAGTGTGGCAAATAATCCCTGAATATTTTTCATGTTGGATCCAACCTCTTTGATTTCCCAAAATGCCCCTGGAATAAATTATTGGGTAGAAACAATTATATCGACCGACTTAAATAAATATCTAACCTTTTCAAATTAAATTAAAACTTTGTGTGCTGCCTTATAATACTGTCTAGTATATATTTGATAAGTGGACTTTTAAACAAAGTTCATTTGTTAGCTAAAATAAATAGTTAACAATAAAAAAACAACAAAACTGAAAAGAAGAAACTAAGGGCTCCTTTGATTCAAAGGAATTTTATAGGATTTCTGAAGGATTGAAATCCTTAGGATTTTTTCCTATGATGGTTCTTTGATTCATAGGATTGAATCCCATAGGAATTTTTCTTATGGAATCTTTTGTACTACATTTTATAGGAAATCTAACATCCACTCCAACCTCTTTTTATATTTCCTTTGTTTTTCATGTGCCATCAAACACTCCTTGTTAATCCTATAGGATTCAAGTGGGCATGCCACTCCAATCCTATACTTTTCTCATTCCTATGTTTTCAAAATCCTACGAATCAAAGAGGCCCTAAGATGTGAAAAGAGAAAGAGAGAGAGAGCTCCCCCCCCCCCAATTGGGCCTCGGCCCTGCAGGCTGCATGGCCGCCAGGCCGGCCCAACCGCACCCTCTACTAACCCCCTGGGTGCCCGAAACCCTAGCCCACTCGTCCCGCGATCTCCCCACTCTCCCCACGCATCTCTCTCCCTCCACCCGATCTGGATCGAGATCGGGGGCGCGAACATGGCGACCGCGTCGCCCTGACGCTCGCCGTTGCCGACTGCCAACCCCCTCGCATCGCTGCTCGCCTCCCGGACTCCTCCTTGCCCTCCACTCCTTCGCGCGACACCACGGCCTCGCCTCATCGTCGAACCGACGCCGTCGGCCGTCGTCACCGCTACCCTGTCGCCGTCCCTGTCGTCGACCACCACCGTCCCTGTCGTCGACCACCGCCGCCCCGAGCTCCGGCGCCTCCCCGAGCTCACTCTAGCACATCTACAGGGCCTCGTGAGCCCTCTTCCCCTTCCCCTCTCTCTCCCATTATCGGATCCGGTCGCGCCTCCGCGCGCGCGCGCCCGCGCCCCCGGCCATGTCGCCGCATTGTTCCGTCACCCGCACGCTGCTCCGCTCGCGCCCGAGGCTCCATGGCCGCATCTGGCCATCGGCCCCGCGCGTCCCCGCCACTACATCTTGCCGCTCCTCCACAGTCGAAGAGCCACGGCTGCTCGGCCGACCTCACCGTGCCCTTGCTTCGCCGGTGGCGCGTCGCGGCCCAGCCGTGGCTGGCCGGCCACAGCCGCCGCACCACCTCTCCTTCGATGCCGCCCGCCGGCGCCACGCCACCGCCGGCGTCTGTCGGTGTCAAAACCGGCGGATCTCGGGTAGGGGGTCCCGATCTGTGCGTCTTAAGCTGATGGTAACAGGAAGCAAGGGACACAGATGTTTACCAAGGTTCAGGCCCCTCGATGGAGGTAAAACTCTACTTCCTGCTTGATTAATATTGAAGATATGGGTAGTACAATAGTAGATCTACCACGAGATCGTAGAGGCTAAACCCTAGAAGCTAGCCTATGATGGTATGATTGTAATTGTGATCGGCCTTCTAAGGACCAACCTCTCCGATTTATATAGACACCGGAGAGGGCTAGGGTTTACATGGAGTCGGTTACAAGGAAGGAAATATAATATCTGAATCGCCAAGCTTGCCTTCCGCGCTAAGGAAAGTCCCATCCGGACACGGGTCGAAGTCTTGAGTCTTGTATCTTCACGCTTCAATAGTCCGGACGATGTATACAGTCCGGCTGTCCGGATACCCCCTAATCTAGGACTCCCTGAGTAGCCCCTGAACCAGGCTTCAATGACGCAGCGAGTCCGGTAGCGATCTTGTCTTCGCATTGCAGGCGGGTTCCTCCTCCGAATACTCCAAGGTAATTATCGAACACTTGAACCGTGTCCGGGTCCACAAAATGATCTTCACATGCCACCGTAGAGAGAATGGTATTTCACAAATGCAATCTGCTGACAACTTTTTAGGCAACGCGACGTGTCATTACGGTCGGTTCATTATTCAAACCGTTTTCCCACAACCAGCCACAGCGCATATTGCGAGGCGGTTTCCTTGACACGTCTTGTCAAAGCAGAGATCGTGTCCCCCTTATCACGGGATTCTCATCAATACGAGTACGGGTAATCCCACCACATCATCAATCGTGGCGCTTGGGAAGCAAGCGATTCCCAACGGGCAAGTGGGGAGGCGCACCGCTTTCGTCGCCTCTATAAAGGGATAAGATTTCTCCATTTTTACCCACGCCTTCTTCCTCCTTTGCCCATTCTTGCCTCCTCGAGCTCCAGCACCCAAGCCCAAGTCTTCCCTTTACAGCTAAAAAACATGTCCGGGCAGGAGGCAAGTGGGTGGCTTCCACCGTCAAGGAGAAGCATATATCGCAAATCTTCGGGCGGCGGATACTTGGCGCGAGACATAGCGCACCGGCTACAGACTGGGCAGGTCATTCCGACCCAGGACCCCACGAGAGGGTCGTGTTCGTCGCCCGCCGTCCGTGGACTGGGGTTTCCACTTCACCCCTTCGTCCACGGGCTCATGTTCTACTACGGGCTAGATTTCCACGATCTAGCCCCGAATTTCATCCTCAACATCTCAGCGTTCATCGTCGTATGTGAGGCTTTCCTCCACATCCGGCCTCACTTCGGCCTGTGGCTGCAAATCTCCTGCGTGAAGCCGAAGATTGTACGTAGCCAGCAAAGCGGAGTGCGGAGGGGCCATGGTGGGCAAGATGCCTAACGTCACCCGGCTGGACGGCTCCTTTGCGGAGACCGTAAAAGGGTGGCAATCGGGGTGGTTCTACATCACCGAGCCGTCTTGGCGCTAATCGGGCGGCGGCTCGGTTCCGATCCGGAGCCCCCATGCGGATCACCTCCTGGGAAAGGAAGGGCCGGACTTGGGGCGAACGTACAGAGCTGACCGGACTCCAAATCTGCATCAAGAGCATGAAGGACAAGAACATTAAGCTCGTCAACGTGATCCAGGTCATGCTCGTTCGCCAGATTCTGCCGTGCCAAAGGCGGGCATTCAATCTGTGGGAGTTCATCCCGACCGAACACCAGACGCTTGAGAGGCTCTATGGCATGATGCACAAAGATGCGTGGAAGGAGTTGTTTAAGGCCTCCGAGGTACCTCCTCCCACATCCGACGACCGCGGACTTCATGCAGCGCGGCCCCCACGTCCTGTGAGTTTTAGGACTACCACCGGATTCGGTTTTTCCCAAAACACTCATGGGGGAGTCTTAAGTATTTGTGTATATTTGATCAGGACTATGTGGAGACAACGGAGCAGATTGACTGTCCGACTCTGCTGCCAGAAGATCCAGCTGATGCTCTCTTGGCAGAGATGCTGATCCCGACGCCCTACAAGGCACCAGAGAAGAAGGCCGAAAATAAGGCCCCGGGGACCAGAAAGGGTCTCCGGCGCAAGGTTGTGCTGGAAGTCTCGTTCGAAGACGACGAGGCACACTCCTCCCCCGAAGAGGAGGAAGAAGAAGAAGAAGAAGAAACCGCCCCACCCGGAAAGGAGGAGAGGCCTGAGGAGACGGGCTGTGGGGCCGGGAGAGGCCCTCGACGCAAGGCCGTCATACCCATGTCGTCCGATGACGACGAAACAGATTCCTCCCGCGTAGGCGGGGGGAAGCAAGAAGAAACTCTACCTCCCCGCACTGGGGAGGAGAAAAAGAGGAAAGCCGCCCCGGGGGGGAGGCTGACGCCCAAGAAGGGAAAGACGTCCCTTCCGGACTACTCCACCACGGCCGCTCATAGCGAGGAAGGGTGGCTGCCCAGGGGGAAGCCCCTGGCGCGATCGTAAGTGTCCGCACTCTACCTTGATTTTACTTCATAGTTATTTAATAACGCCGAACATATATGCAGTCCGGCCAGGGCTCATCCGGAGGTGTCGTCTTTGGATGGGTCTCTGAGCGCTTCAGAGATGAACTCGCTCCCGACGGCCACCACTCCTCAGCCTGCGGATGACACGGAGGTGTTGTCCCGAAGGTTCCCCGAGCAGGGAGGTGACCTCGAGACGCCCCAAAGGCGGAATTCCAAATTTCGGACATGCGGGGTTCAAGATCCCCGCGGATCACGTCGATGAGAGCCGCAACAAGGCGGACTCTCAACCGAACACTGCTCCGGAACCTTCGACGGTTCCGCACTTAGGTGGGCAGCCCCTCGTTAGGGAGGGCGAGCTGCCCGTGCTGAGGACTTCCGTTGCGTCAACGGCGCCAGATAGTCTGGTGGAAGCGCTTCGAGGCGCTTCCATAGATGAAGAGCACCGTACTCTTATGAGTGCAGTGATTCAAAGGTTACATCCGCGAAGCGGACTAACCGAAGCCTGCACAATCCTCCTGACGGGCTTCGAGGTAAGTAATAAGAATGTGTGAAATTACCACCCGATAGGTAGTGGCCCCTGATACTCTGTTTGGTGTTCGGAAAGAAAAGCCAAACGAAGGGTCAATTATAATCCGCAGGAGTCTAATAAGTGTTTATGTGACTAAGCAGGCCGTGCTGCTTGCCGCTGTTGCCCGCACAGCCGAGGTTGCCGAACTAAAGCAGGACCTGGAGCAGGTGCAGGGAGAGCTCGATCTCACGAAGAGGCGGCTCGAGGAGAGCAAAGGTTAGTGATTCTCCGCTCTTATATATATGTAAAGATAGATAAATTTGTTTAGTCTGACGACGAAGCGTCGTGACTGTGTGGCAGGGTCCACCGCCGAAGTGGCGTCCCTGAAGAAAGCGCTATCCGAGGCCGAAGACAAGGCGGCCTTGGAATGCAAAGAGCGCGAGAAGCAAAGTGCTAGAGTGGGCGAGGTACAGCAAGAGCTCCAGGACCTCGGCAAGAAGTTCGAGTCCGTGGAGCATGATCTTAAGATGAAAGAGGCCGAGCTTGTGAAGGCCCTTGTGAGTATGAAAGACGCCAAGGCCGAAGCCAAGAAGGCACAGCAGGAGATCCAGGAGGCCAAAAAGATAGCGGCGGGTAAAAATTCTTTGTGCAAAGCAAACATGTGGAGGATGCGTTTCTTTTACTTACTCGAATTCGGAGCTCTCAAGGGGCATTCGCAGATCTGCCACGCAGCCTATCAGATGCCGCGGAGTTCTACCATGTCCAAGAGGGGAGCTCAACGGAGAAGCTTGCTCGGTCCCAAAGATGTCAGCCAAACACCTAACGCCTCTGAGTGACCAATGAAGCAGCTGGTCGAACTCCTGTGTCGGTCAAGTGGCTATGAAAGATTTCATAGTCCGGGCGTGGCTTGGTGAGCCCCTGCCCACTAGCTACTTCAGCCTGATCAAGCGGATGGTGAATGCCTGTCCGCAGCTTGAAGTAATCAAGCGATCCATTTGCATCAAGGGTGCCCGCCGGGCCTTTGCCTGCGCGAAGGTGCATTGGGGCAAGCTGGATGCGGAGAAGCTGGTGAAGAACGGTCCGCCCGAGGGCAAGGAGCATCGCCATCTCGAGAAGTACTATGATGGCATTATGAAAGGCGCTCGTCTCGTGGCCGATGAGTGTTCCAAGGACAAGATCTTTGACTAAATGTACCTCTGCCGCTGTTTGTAGTTTAAAGACGAAGTTACTTGTGCTATGTAGCATTGTTTGATTTAAAATATTACCTTATGTGCGGCTGTTTATAGAATACTGAAAGTAGGCCAGTCGTCGGCTTCCGCCCCCATGCAACTAGTGTCGGGGTGTTCCTGGAAAAACCCGGATACTCCTTATCCAAATGTTTGGTCCCTTAAGGAGGTATCCGACGCAGCGAACAAGCAATCGGACTATGCGGCTTTATAACTTTCACTTAGCCATAGAAGTCTATAATTTTAAATTTCGGCGAAGCCCCTAGAATTCGGAGGGTCGAATTGGGGCACTATATACGCCTAAATCGGACAAGGCCGACTCATCGCCTAAAGCGGAAAAAAACCTTTAAGGATTTTAAGACCTCTAGAACAGCGACCAGCTCTCGCCTCATCATGTCGGTCAGTTTTCGGCTTTCTCTACTGAGGTGCTCGTCCGAAAGAACCGGGACACAATCACAGTAGTTCTCCCTGCGCTACCTTAGCCGATATAACGGAACGTAAGGTACCAAAACAAGGGAGCCAGGCTAACCCAACTGTAGACCCAAGACATGATTCGGAGCTGATGCATATAGTGCTATAAGTTCGGGGTGCCGCACTGTTCAAAGTGTTCGGACTTTATTTGCCATAGAACGGGGCGCCATAGGAAGCCCCTGGCAAATGGACCGTACCAAAGTGTACGGATGCAATATCAAAGAAACATTTGTAAGAAAAATGTTCAAATAACAATAATGAGCTGACGCTATATACAATATCCCATTGATGAAAATACGTTTAAGCGTATGTTTACAATGAATGCATTAAGCGGAGATAAATAGGACTATTTAACATGTCCTATCCGGGGGCAGGCCGCGTATGGATATATAAAACAGGTATAACGATCGTAAATAGATTCCACCTGGGTGTTTCCTTATGTGCACGAAGCCTGTTGCCTCCTTGGTTTTCTCTCGTATGTAAGTCTATCAATCTGGTTCTTCTGCAGAGGCTGCTCTAAAGCACTTTCCTGAAAAAGAAGAAGGATAGGTTATGAAGGTATGTGGCGGTTATCCCGCTTGTTTGACTGAGTCGTTGTTGCGCCTCCGCCTATGAACTTGGTATCTTGAGTGCGTAATTGTGTACGCGTGGCAGGAATGCTACTTTGATGGGGCTTAAGCGAAGGCCGGACTGCTAGTAGCGCTCTTGACGTGCCTGATGATCCTGTTGTGGGGTGCTCCGGACTCTCTTGACGGTGTCCGGATTGGTTTGTCAGAGGAGGCTGTATTGTACTTCCGCCGCGAGGGCTGCAGTATGTTCTTCTGTTCGGAGAGAGCGGTCCGTATTTCCGTTCACTGTTATGACCCCGCGTGGTCCTGGCATCTTGAGCTTGAGGTATGCGTAGTGTGGTACCACATTGAATCTAGCGAATGCAGTTCGTCCGAGCAGTGCATGGTAACCACTGCGGAAAGGGACGATGTCGAAGATTAACTCTTCGCTTCGGAAGTTATCCGAGATCCAAAGACCACTTCCAATGTTATAGATCCCGTGCAACGGGCCTCTACTCCAGGAATCACACCTTTAAAGGTGGTTTTGGTGGCCTTGATCCTTGAAGGGTCAATGCCCATTTTGCGACCGTGTCACGATAAAGCGGGTTCAGTTGCTGCCACCGTCCATAAGGGCCAGCGTGAGGTGGAATCCGTCGATGATTGGGTCTAGGACCAATGCGGCCGAGCCGCCATGACGGATGCTAGTAGGGTGATCTCTACGATCAAAGGTGATCGCACAAGCTAACCATGGGTTGAATTTTGGGGCGACTGGCTCCATCGCATAGACGTCCCGTAGTGCCCGCTTCCGTTCCCGCTTGGGGATGTGCGTGGCGTAGATCCTGTTGACTGTTTTCACCTGGGGGGAAATTTCTTCGCGAGCTAACAATACACTATGGTTTGGGTATTTGTTCTGAATTGGCCTTTGGCCTTTTCGCACTAACAACCACGCGAGAATAGATATGGGCCTCAACGTCGCGGTATCAGCCGAAGCTTTGTCAGACGTCCAGTTCGGCATTGTAGCCGAGCCGGATCGTGCCATCCACTTCACGGGTGGTGCTGGTATCCCCTTGCGCACAATGACCCGGAGTGCAACGGGCGATGGGCCTGCACCGAGTGCTTAGGATGTAGACCGGCGGGGACCTCTGCTTGAGCCTAGGTGGGGCTGCGGCGTGTTGATCTTCCGAGGCGGGCATTGACCCCGAAAGGTGTGTCCGGCGAGTGATCGAGCGTGTTGGAAAACTGGTGCACCCCTGCAGGGAAGATCTTTATTCGAATACCGTGTCCACAGTAATGGACGTTCAGACTTATATCTTGATCTAATACAACTAGAAATGGATACTTAAGTTATGTGGCTTCGGGATTGCTTTCTCGCAGGGAGTCGAGGAAGGATCTCTGGGCATTAATGTTACAACATGTTTGTTAATATAAAAAGCTATTCTTTACTCTTCTACATGCTGCAAGATGCTCGGAGCTGCTTGAAGATGCTAGTCTTCGTTAGGCTAGGCCTTC
Organism: Aegilops bicornis; assembly: GCA_021605145.1. NCBI lineage: Eukaryota > Viridiplantae > Streptophyta > Magnoliopsida > Poales > Poaceae > Aegilops > Aegilops bicornis. The sequence continues at coordinate 576,666,432 of CM038675.1, forward strand.
CCCCTCTATTCTGGCATTCTGCAGTTCAGTCCACAGATACAGCCCTTCCATTTGATACCAATGCATACTTATTATAGATCGGATGCTTGCGAGTACTTTGGATGAGTACTCACGGTTGCTTTGCTACCCCCTTTTCCCCTTTCTTCCTTTCTTTCCGGTTGATGCAACCAGATGGTGGATCCCTGGAGCCAGATGCCACCGCTGACGGATACTACTACGTGGAGACCGCCGAAGACCAGGAGTAGTTAGGAGGTCCCAGGTAGGAGGCCTTGCCTCTTCGATTGTGTTGCTTTTGCGCTAGCCTTCTTAAGGCATCCTTGTTTAACTTATGTCTGTACTCACATATTGTTGCTTCCGCCGACTCTTGTGCATCGAGCTATGTATTCGAGCCCTCGAGGCCCCTGGCTTGTAATATAAAGCTTGTATTATTTTATTTGTGTCTAGAGTTGTGTTGTGATATCTTCCCGTGAGTCCCTGATCTTGATCGTACACATTTGCGTGTATGATTAGTGTACAGTCGAATCGGGGGCGTCACACGGGCCCTAGTGCCAAGCATTAAGCATAGCAAAGTCATAGCAACATATCTCAGAACATAGTGGATACTAGGGATCAAACCCTAACAAAACTAACTCGATTACATGATAGATCTCATCCAACCCATCACCGTCCAGTAAGCCTACGATGGAATTACTCACGCACGGCGGTGAGCATCATGAAATTGGTGATGGAGGATGGTTGATGATGACGATGGAGACGAATCCCCCTCTCCAGAGCTCCGAACGGACTCCAGATCAGCCCTCCCGAGAGGTTTTAGGGCTTGGCGGCGGCTTCGTATGATAAAACGCAATGATTTCTTCTCCCTTATTTTTTTCTCTCCGAAAGCCAATATATAGAGTTGGAGTTGGCGTCGGAAGGTCTCCAGGGGGCCCACTGTTGGGGAACGTTGCAGAAAATTAAAATTTTTCCTGCGGTTTCACCAAGATCCATCTATGACTTCATCTAAGCAACGAGTCATGGGAGAGTGATTGCATCTACATACCACTTGTAGATCGCGTGCGGAAGCGTTCAATGGAGCAGGGGATGATGGAGTCGTACTCGCCGTGATTCAGATCACCGATGACCTAGTGCGAACGGACAGCACCTCCGCGTTCAACACGTGCGTGCAGGCGGATGACGTCTCCTCCTTCTTGATCCAGCAAGGGGGAAGGAGAGGTTGATGATGATCCAGCAGCACGACGGCGTGGTGGTGGATGCAGCAGAACTCCGGCAGGGCTTCACTAAGCAACTACGGGAGGAGGAGGAGGTGTAGCAGAGAGGGGAGGCGCCAAGGGCTTCAGGGTGTGGCTGCCCCCTCTCTCCCCTCCCTTTATATAGGTGCAAGAGAGGGGGGAGGGCGCAGCCTTTCCCCTTCCTCCAAGGAAGGGGTGCGGCCAAGAGGGGGGGAGGAGTCCATCCTCCCAAGGCACCTCGGAGGTGCCTTCCCCTTTAGGACTCTCCCTCCCCAAGTCTCCTTGGCGCATGGGCCTCTTGGGGCTGGTGCCCTTGGCCCATATAGGCCAAGGCGCACCCCTACAGCCCATGTGGCCCCGGGCAGGTGGACCCCGGTGGACCCTGGACCCCTTCGGCACTCCGGTACAATACCGATAAAGTGCGAAACTTTTCCGGCGACCAAAATAAGACTTCCCATATATAAATCTTTACCTCCGGACCATTCCGAACTCCTCGTGACGTCCGAGATCTCATCCGGGACTCGAACAACATTCGGTTTGCTGCATACTCATATTCATACAACCCTAAGCGCCACCGAACCTTAAGTGTGTAGACCCTACGGGTTCGGAGACATGAGACATGACCGAGGCGTTCTCCGGTCAATAACCAACAGCGGGATCTGGATACCCATGTTGGCTCCCACATGTTCCACGATGATCTCATCGGATGAACCACGATGTCAAGGACTCAATCGATCCCGTATACAATTCCCTTTGTCTAGCGGCATTGTACTTGCCCGAGATTCGATCGTCGGTATCCCGATACCTTGTTCAATCTCGTTACCGGCAAGTCTCTTTACTCGTTCCGTAACACATCATCCCGTGATCAACCTCTTGGTCACATCGTGCACATTATGATGATGTCCTACCGAGTGGGCCCAGAGATACCTCTCCGTTTACACGGAGTGACAAATCCCAGTCTCGATTCGTACCAACCCAACATACACTTTCGGAGATACCTGTAGTGCACCTTTATAGCCACCCAGTTACGTTGTGACATTTGGTACACCCAAAGCATTCCTACGGTATCCGGAGTTGCACAATCTCATGGTCTAAGGAAATGATACTTGACATTAGAAAAGCATTAGCATGAGAACTACGATCTTTGTGCTAGTCTTAGGATTGGGTCTTGTCCATCACATCATTATGCTAATGATGTGATCCCGTTATCAACGACATCCAATGTCCATGGTCAGGAAACTGTAACCATCTATTGATCAACGAGCTAGTCAACTAGAGGCTTACTAGGGACATGGTGTTGTCTATGTATCCACACATGTATCTGAGTTTCCTTTCAATACAATTATAGCATGGATAATAGCGATTATCATGAACAAGGAAATATAATAATAACAACCAATTTATTATTGCCTCTAGGGCATATTTCCAACAGTCTCCCACTTGCACTAGAGTCAATAATGTAGTTCACATCGCCATGTGATTAACACTCACAGGTCACATCGCCATGTGACCAACACCCAAGAGTTTACTAGTGTCACTAAACTAGTTCACATCATCATGTGATTAAGACTCAATGAGTTACTGGGTTTGATCATGTTTTGCTTGTGAGAGAGATTTTAGTCAACGGGTCTGCAACATTCAGATCCATATGTACTTCGCAAATCTCTATGTCATATTGTAAATGCTGCTTCCATGCTCCACTTGGAGCTATTCCAAATGGTTGCTCCACTATCACGTATCCGGTTTGCTACTCGAGTCACTTTCGGATAGGTGTTAAAGCTTGCATCGACGTAACCCTTTACGGCGAACTCTTTATCACCTCCATAATCGAGAAACATGTCCTTATTTACTCCAAGGACAATTTTGACCGTTGTCCATTGATCCATTCCTGGATCACTATTGTACCCCCTTGCCAGACTCATGGCAAGGCACACTTCGATGCGGTACACGGCATAGCATACTCTGAGCCTATATGCGAAGCATAGGGGCGACCTTCGTCCTTTCTCTCTCTTCTGCCGTGGTCGAGCTTTAACTCTTAACTTCATACCTTATAACTCAGGCAAGAACTCCTTCTTTGACTGATCCATCTTGAACACCTTCAAGATCATGTCAAGGCATGTGCTCATTTGAAAGTACCATTTAGCGGTTTTTATCTATCCTCATAGATCTTGATGCTCAATGTTCAAGCAGCTTAATTCAGGTTTTCTATTGAAAAACACTTTTCAAATAAACCTATATGCTTTCCAGAAATTCTACATCATTTCTGATCAACAATATGTCAACAACATATACTTATCGAGAAATTCTATAGTGCTCCCACTCACTTCTTTGGAAATACAAGTTTCTCATAAACTTTGTATAAACCCAAAATCTTTGATCATCTCATCAAAGCGTACATTCCAACTCCGAGATGCTTACTCCAGTCCTTGGAAGGATTGTTGGAGCTTTACATACTTGTTAGCGTCTTTCAGGATTTGTCAAAACCTTCTAGTTGTATTACATACAACCTTTCCTCAAGAAAATCATTGAGGAAACAATGTTTTTTGACATCCTATCTGCAAGATTTCATAAATAATGCAGTAACTACTAATTCAATTCCAACAGACTCTTAGCATCGCTACGAATGAGAAAGTCTCATCGCAGTCAACTCCTTGAACTTGTCGGAAAACATCTTAACGACAAGTCGAGCTTTCTTAATGGTGACACTTTACCATCATTGTCCGTCTTCTTCCAAAATCCATTTGTACCCAACAGCCTCTCGACCATCAAGTAGTTCTTCCAAAGTCTACACTTTGTTTTCATACATGGATCCTCTCTCGGATTTTATGGCCTCAAGCCATTTGTCGGAATTCGGGCCCACCATCGCTTCTCCATAGCTCGTAGGTTCATTGTTGTCTAGCAAACCTTCAAGACAGGATCACCGTACTACTCAAGCGATACCTGTCCTTGTCGTCCTACGTGGTTTTGTAGTGACTTGATCCGAAGCATTATGATCACTATCATCAGCTTCCACTTCAATTGGTGTAGGTGCCACAGGAACAACTTCCTATGCCCTGCTACACACTAGTTGAAGTGATGGTTCAACAACCTCATCAAGTCTCCACCATCCTCCCACTCAATTCTTTCGAGAGAAACTTTTCCTCGAGAAAGGACCCGTTTCTAGAAACAATTACTTTTGCTTCCGAATCTGAGATAGGAGGTATACCCAACTGGTTTTTGGGTGTCCTATGAAGATGCATTTTATCCGCTTTGGGTTCGAGCTTATCATCCTGAAACTTTTCACATAAGCGTCGCAGCCCCAAACTTTTAAGAAACGACAACTTAGGTTTCTCCAAACCATAGTTCAAACGGTGTCGTCTCAATGGAATTATGTGGTGCCCTATTATAGTGAGTGCGGTTGTCTCTAATGCCTAACCCATGAACGATAGTGGTAATTTGATAAGAGACATCATGGTACGCACCATATTTAATAGGGTGCAACTATGATGTTCGACGCCTTCATCACACTATGGTGTTCCGAGCGGTATTAATTGTGAAACAATTTCCACAATGTCTTAATTGCGTGCCAAAGCTTCGTAACTCAGATACTCATCTCTATGATCATATCATAGACATTTTTATCCTCTTGTCACAATGATCTTTAACTTCCCTCTGAAATTACTTGAACCATTCAATAATTCAGACTTTGTGTTTCATCAAGTAAATATACTCAACATCTACTCGAATCATCTGTGAAGTCAGAACATAACGATATTCACTGCATGCCTCAGCACTAATTGGACTGCACACATCAAATTGTGTTACTTCCAACAGGTTGCTACCTTGTTCCCTCTTCTTGAAACCGAGGCTTTTCAGTCATCTTGCCCATGTGGTATGATTTGCATATCTCAAGTGATTCAAAATCAAGTGAGTCCAAACGATCCATCTGCATGGAGTTTCTTCATGCGTATACACCAATAGACATGGTTTGCATGTCTCAAACTTTTCAAAACGAGTGAGTCCAAAGATCCATCAACATGGAGCTTCTTCATGCGTTTATACCAATATGACTTACATGGCGATTGCCACAAGTACGTGGTACTATCATTACTATCTTATATCTTTTGGCATGAAAATGTGTATCACTATGATCGAGATTCAATAAACCATTCCTTTTAGGTGCTAAACCATTGAAGGTATTATTCAAATTAACAGAGTAACCATTATTCTCCTTAAATGAATAACCGTATTGTGACAGACATAATCCAATCATGTCTATGCTCAACGCAAACACCAAATAGCAATTATTTAGGTTTAACACCAATCTCGATGGTAGAGGGAGCGTGCGATGCTTGATCATATCAACCTTGGAAACACTTCCAACACGTATCGTCAGCTCACCTTTAGCGAGTCTCCGTTTATTCCGTAGCTTTTGTTTCGAGTTACTACCACTTAGCAACCGAACCGATATCTAATACCCTGGTGCTACTAGGAGTACTAGTAAAGTACACATTAACATAATGTATATCCAATATACTTCTATCGACCTTGCGGCCTTCTTATCTACCAAGTATCTAGGGTAATTCTGCTCCAGTGGCTGTTCCCCTTATTACAGAAGCACTTAGTCTCGGGTTTGGGTTCAACCTTGGGTTTCTTCACTGGAGCAGCAACTGATTTGCCATTTCATTAAGTGTCCCTTCTTGCCCTTGCCCTTCTTGAAACTAGTGGTTTCACCAACCATCAACAATTGATGCTCCTTCTTGATTTCTACTTTTGCGGTGTCAAACATCGTGAATACCTCAAGGATCATCATATCTATCCACGACATGTTATAGTTCATCACAAAGCTCTAGCAGCTTGGTGGCAATGACTTTGGAGAAACATCACTATCTCATCCGGAAGATCAACTCCCACTCGATTCAAGTGATTGTTACACTCGGACAATCGAGCACAAGCTCAACAACTGAGCTTTTCTCCCTTAGTTTGCAGGCTAAGAAAATCGTCGGAGGTCTTATACCTCTTGGCGTGGAGTACGAGCCTGAAATCCCAATTTCAGCCCTCGAAACATCTCATATGTTCATGACGTTTCGAAAAACGTCTTTGGTGCCTCAACTCTAAACCGTTCAACTGAACTATCACGTAGTTATCAAAATGTGTATGTCCGATGTTCGTAACATCCACAAACGATGTTTGGGGTTCAGCACACTGAGCGGTGCATTAAGGACATAAGCTTTCTATTGTCCGCATAATCGCTACTGTCAACTTTCAATTATATTTTTCTAGGAACATATCTAAACAGTGGAACTAAAGCGCGAGCTTACGACATAATTTGCAAAGATCTTTTGACTATGTTCAGGATAATTAAGTTCATCTCATGAACTTCCACTTAGATAGACATCCCTCTAGTCATCTAAGTGATTACATGATCCGAGTCAATTAGGTCGTGTCCGATCATCACGTGAGACGGACTAGTCATCATCGGTGAACATCTTCATGTTGATCGTATCTACTATACGACTCATGCTCGACCTTTTGGTCTCTTGTGTTTCGAGGCCATGTCTGTACATGCTAGGCTCGTCAAGTTAACCTAAGTGTTCTGCGTGTGTAAATCTGGCTTACACCCGTTGTATGTGAACGTAAGAATCTATCACACCCGATCATCACGTGGTGCTTCGAAACGACGAACTTTAGCAACGGTGCACAGTTAGGGAGAACACTTTCTTGAAATTGTTATGAGGATCATCTTATTTACTACCGTCATTCTAAGTAAACAAGATGCATAAACATAATAAACATCACATGCAATTATATAGTAGTGACATGATATGGCCAATATCATATAGCTCCTTTGATCTCCATCTTCGGGGCTCCATGATCATCTTGTCACCGGCATGACACCATGATCTCCATCATCATGATCTCCATCATCATGTCTTTATGAAGTTGTCGCGCCAATGACTACTTCTACTTCTATGGATAACACGTTTAGCAATAAAGTAAAGTAATTTACATGGCGTTCTTCAATGACACACAGGTCATACAAAAATAAAGACAACTCCTATGGCTCCTGCCGGTTGTCATACTCATCGACATGCAAGTCGTGATTCCTATTACAAGAACATGATCTCATACATCACATATATCATTCATCATTCATCACAACTTTGTCCATATCATATCACAAAACACTTGCTGCAAAAACAAGTTAGGCGTCCTCTAATTGTTGTTGCAAGTTTTACGTGGCTGCAATAGGGTTCTAGCAAGAACGCTTTTCTTACCTACGTGAAAGCCACAACGTGATTTGTCAACTTCTATTTACCCTTCATAAGGACCCTTTTCATCGAATCCGCTCCAACTAAAGTGGGAGAGGCAGACACCCGCTAGCCACCTTATGCAACTAGTGCATGTCGGACGGTGGAACCAGTCTCACGTAAGCGTATGTGTAAGGTCGGTCCAGGCCGCTTCAGCCCACAATACCGCTGAAGCAAGATAAGACTAGTAGCGGCAAGAAAGTTGACAACATCTACGCCCACAACAAATTGTGTTCTACTCGTGCAATAGAGAACTACGCATAGACCTAGCTCATGATGCCCTTTGTTGGGGAGCGTTGCGAGAAAATTAAAAATTTTCCTACGGTTTCACCAAGATCCATCTATGAGTTCATCTAAGCAACGAGTCATGGGAGAGTGATTGCATCTACATACCACTTGTAGATCGCATGCGGAAGCGTTCAATGGAGCAGGGGATGATGGAGTCGTACTACCGTGATTCAGATCACCGATGACCTAGTGCGAGCAGACGGCACCTCCGCGTTCAACACACGTGACGGAGGCGGATGACGTCTCCTCCTTCTTGATCCAGCAAGGGGAAGGAGAGGTTGATGATGATCCAACAGCGGCCAGGCGTGGTGGTGGATGCAGCACAACTCCGGCAGGCTTCACTAAGCAACTACGGGAGGAGGAGGAGGAGGTGTAGCAGAGGGAGGCGCCAAGGGCTTCTGTGGTGTGGCTGCCCCTCCCTCCCTCCCTTTATATAGGTGCAAGAGAGGGGAGGCGTAGCCTTTCCCCTTCCTCCAAGGAAGGGGTGCGGCAAGAGGGGAGGAGTCCATCCTCCCAAGGCACCTCGAGGCGCCTTCCCCCTCTAGGACTCTCCCCTCCCCAAGTCTCCTTGGCACATGGGCCTCTTGGGGCTGGTGCCCTTGGCCCATATAGGCCAAGGCGCACCCCCTACAGCCCATGTGGCCCCCCGGGGCAGGTGGACCCCCCCGGTGGACCCCCGGACCCCTTTCAGCACTCCCGGTACAATACCGATAAAGTGCGAAACTTTTCCGGCGACCAAAATAAGACTTACCATATATAAATCTTTACCTCCGGACCATTCCGGAACTCCTCGTGACGTCTGAGATCTCATCTGGGACTCCGAACAACATTCGGTTTGCTGCATACTCATATTCATACAACCCTAAGCGCCACCGAACCTTAAGTGTAGACCCTACGGGTTCGGAGACATGCAGACATGACCGAGACGTTCTCGGTCAATAACCAACAGCGGGATCTGGATACCCATGTTGGCTCCCACATGTTCCACGATGATCTCATCGGATGAACCATGATGTCAAGGGCTCAATCGATCCCGTATACAATTCCCTTTGTCTAGCGGCATTGTATTTGCCCGAGATTCGATCGTCGGTATCCCGATACCTTGTTCAATCTCGTTACCGGCAAGTCTCTTTACTCGTTCCGTAACGCATCATCCCGTGATCAACCTATTGGTCACATTGTGCACATTATGATGATGTCCTATCGAGTGGGCCCAGAGATACCTCTCCGTTTACGGAGTGACAAATCCGATCTCGATTCGTGCCAACCCAATGAGACACTTTCGGAGATACCTGTAGTGCACCTTTATAGCCACCCGATTACGTTGTGACGTTTGGTACACCCAAAGCATTCCTACGGTATCCGGGAGTTGCAAAATCTCATGGTCTAAGGAAATGATACTTGACATTAGAAAAGCATTAGCATACGAACTACGATCTTTGTGCTAGGCTTAGGATTGGGTCTTGTCCATCACATCAGTAACCTAATGATGTGATCCCGTTATCAACGACATCCAATGTCCATGGTCAGGAAACTGTAACCATCTATTGATCAACGAGCTAGTCAACTAGAGGCTTACTAGGGACATGGTGTTGTCTATGTATCCACACATGTATCTGAGTTTCCTATCAATACAACTATAGCATGGATAATAAACGATTATCATGAACAGGAAATATAATAATAACAACCAATTTATTATTGCCTCTAGGGCATATTTCCAACACCCACGAGGTAGGGGGGCGCGCCAGGAGGGGGGCGCCCCCGACCCTCGTGGACAGGGTGTGGGCCCCCTGGTCTTCATCTTTTGTGAGGATTTTTTATTATTTTTTCTAAGATGTTCCGTGGAGTTTCAGGTCATTCCGAGAACTTTTGTTTTCTGCACATAAAACAACATCATGGCAATTCTGCTGAAAACACCGTCAGTCCGGGTTAGTTCCATTCAAATCATACAAGTTAGAGTCCAAAACAAGGGCAAAAGTGTTTGGAAAAGTATATACTATGGAGACGTATCAGCTCCTACATATTCTACGAAGATCTTTATCGATCAAACTGCATAACAATATATGTTGTTCCCTTTGTCATCGGTATGTTCATTGCCCGAGATTCGATCGTCGGTATCATCATACCTAGTTCAATCTCGTTACCGGCAAGTCTCTTTACTCGTTATGTAATGCATCATCCCGTAACTAACTCATTAGTCACATTGCTTGCAAGGCTTATAGTGATGTGCATTACCGAGAGGGCCCAGAGATACCTCTCCGATACACGGAGTGACAAATCCTAATCTCGATCTATGCCAACTCAACTAACACCATCGGAGACATCTGTAGAGCATATTTATAATCACCCAGTTACGTTATGACGTTTGATAGCACAGAAGGTGTTCCTCCGGTATTCGGGAGTTGCACAATCTCATAGTCAGAGGAACATGTATAAGTCATGATGAAAGCAATAGCATTAAAACTAAACGACCATTAATGCTAAACTAACGGATGGGTCTTGTCCATCACATCATTCTCTAATGATGTGATCATGTTCAGCAAATGACAACACATGTCTATGGTTAGGAAACTTAACCATCTTTGATTAACGAGCTAGTCTAGTAGAGGCATACTAGGGACACTCTGTTTGTCTATGAATTCACACATGTACTGCATTTCTGGTTAATACAATTCTCGCATGAATAATAAACATTTATCATGATATAAGGAAATATAAATAACAACTTTATTATTGCCTCTAGGGCATATTTCCTTCACCTAATGGGTCGGGTCACTCGTTGCGTGTCGAGGGTAGACTTGAAACTAGGGAAAAATGTGTTTGGTCTAGTTGTGTATCGAGGGCAGACTTTTAACTAGGAAAACAGGCAGGCTCCTCAGTTGCATATAGGAGGTGAAGTTGCAACTGAGACAAAAATGGCCGAACTCTAGTTTCGTGTTGAGGGTGGACGTGCAACCGGGAAAAAATTGGTCGGGGCCGATGGCGTATTGGGGTTGGACTTGCAACTATGACAAAAAGACGGGCTCCCCAGCTGCATGTCGCAGGTGGAGTTGCAAAATGGGACAAAATAGGGTCAGAACCCCAGTTATGTGTTGAGGGTGGACTTGCAACTGGGAGAAAAATGGATCGATCTCGGTTGTGTATCGAGGTTGAACTTGTAACAAGAAAAAAAATATGTGTTTCAAGGGTGGAGTTGCAAAACAAGTTAGGCCCCAGTTGCATATCTAGTGTGGACTTGCAACTGCGGGGAAGATGGGTCGGACCCCCCTTGCGTATCGAGATGGGAGTTCCAACTGACACAAAATTGGTTGGGCCCACAGTTGTGTATCGAGGATGGACTTGCAATTGGAAAAAAAAGATGAGACCTCTATTGCATGTCAGCGCATGGTTGGACTTGCACCTAGAACAAAAAATGGATTGATCCTCTGTTACGAGACAAGTGGACAAAACAGAACAAAGAGACACGAGAATACATCAGCCACCATCGGGAGATTTACGCGAGAATTATAACAACAAAATCCAACTGATAACAAGCAGTGTCAAACATAGATGAGATATCGCTAAAATCATTTAGATATGATTTAGCAATTACGTATAAAAACATTCACAAATTCAGAAGGTGTTCACAAAAAATATATTTTCAAAAAATATAAAACTATTTCAAAAAACGAGAATGCTATTTTCCTGCCGACTGGTGGTTTGCAACAGGCGCGTACGACTCGCGAGCCGCTCGATCCGAATCCAATGTCGCGCGTCGTCCGTGGTGCACGCAGTGCGCGGGGCGATACCGTTACCTCGTTTCCCTCTCGATGACAAGCGGCCCGTGAAACCGCCTGTCTCGCCCAATGCCCATGATCCCCACTCCCCCCTTTCCCTCTTCGTCCGCATTACTTCTTCCATGTCTGCTGCTGCGGTTTGCATTCAAATCCCCTCTCGCTAACCTCCCCCTCATCCGCGACGGTTGCTGGTTGTGGCGCGGTCCGGTTCACGGCGGACGGCGTCTGAATCTGCGGTGAGGAACGCATTCCCCACCCTTTTGTCTTCCTGTTTTGCTCCGCCGATATCTTCCCGCCGATCCACCATTGATTTTTGCTGCACAGAGCCTTCGAATCCGGTGGGTTGTTGTGCCCATTAGGTTAGATTATGTTAGTTTAGGCCGGCTTCTAGTTTCTGAATTGGTGTTGAGGAGCGCATCCCCCCCACCCGCCCCCGCTCTGGATTCCTATTGCTCCGCCGGCATGCTCCGCCGTTGATTTTTGGTGTTCGGACCCTTCGATTCCGACCGGTTGTTGTTCCCATTAGGTTAGATTAGGTCATCTTCTAGTTCCAGTTGAATATGGCTTAGAAATCTGGTTCAATTTGTGTGAAATTAGTTGGCTGGTGGGTGTGGATAGGTTTTCGTGGTGGTAAGTGTGGTCGGTTCTAATAAGGATTTTCCCACATGTTTTTTGTTCTCCTGTTAGTGTCGTGGATGTGGATTTTTAGGACATGCAATAGTCTTTGCTATTTATGAATTTTAAGATGTGCATTTGTGGCTGAGGATTTGTAAAGTAACCCTAAGTTTATTCACAAAATGTTGTTATGTTGGTTTTGTTTGATGCGGTATGTCTATCGATTAGGCTTGTGGTGCTCTAATTAGCATGTTTACAATGCTTGAATTTCCTGTGATGTTTTGTTCGGTTTAATTATCATGATGTTTGTATTGAACTTGCCAATAACATTGCACTCAAATTACCAGATGCTGAATCACTGCTATTATCGGTGTTGTTTGTTATGGTTAAATTATCATGATGATGGTATTACACTTACCATTACCATGTTACTATAGTTACCAGTATTTTTCTAGTCTAATTAAATGCAACACAATGCTCATTTCTTATCCAATGGTCTTGTTGTTTTTTGTGTGCTTACCGACATCATTTTTGTGATTATTGATGACCATGTGTCAATGCTAATTTTATCACTGGTAATTTGGTTGTACATCACCAAATTGATGCCGCCTTTCTAACTTACCTATACTATTGTTCCTCATTTATCAGTGACACATGCTTTTATATACCTGTGCCATCTGTTTTGCTATAGTTTAGCAGGTGTGGTGAACCAAGTGCAGTTTGCTTCATTCATTTATCAATTGTATTATTGCTTTGTCAAACAAGAGTTTCATAAATGTTGCTGTTAATTGTGATATCAATTTTTCACAAGTCGTCTAATTGGTTTCATTCGCTTTCTTTTTTGTTCCTACGTGACAGGGACACAATGCCCTCCTCCGTGGTGATGGTGATGGAATCGATGAGGTTCCTTCGAAAAAGGCGAAACGCCCTCCTCCGCGGAACAGAGCCTCACCCAGTTCGCTTCTTCTAGCATGCAAGGACATGAATGATGACAGGAAGGCTGCCATTGATGATATGGATTTCACAAGCCTTCAGAATATCCAGTGTGACCATCTATTCAACAATCTCGCAGTGTGGCTTTGATGTCAGACGACCCGATTCCGTGAGGTGGTCGTACCAGGGCAAGACAGGCTTCCGGTTAATGAGGAATACGTGCATGGTGTTATGGGTGTGCCGCGTGGAGGGAAGGATGTCCCTTACAACCTCCCTACTGAAGCTGATATTGAGTTAGGGCTTCAGTTGTTTGGCGAGCTTGGATATGCCCCTCAAATGACTGATCTTGTTGATCTCATAAAGGGTTCTGAAAATGCTAATGATACTTTCAAGCGTATGTGGCTTTTTCTTGCAATGAATACAATCATTGCCCCGACCACCTCCAACAAAGTTAGCCCCAGATGGTATGCTGTGCTGGTAAGTTGTTATGTAATTCTGTCATTTTCTTTCTGGTGTGCCTGATAACTTTACTGTATGTCAGTGTGGTAACTTTCATAGTTTTTGTGGTCCATTCGGTGAACTTCAGTTTCTTTTTGTTTTCAACTTGCAGCGTGACATCGATGGTATTAAAAATCTCCATTGGTCCAAATTTATTGTGGATGAACTACACAGGGCACTGCTGAAGCGCAAGCCTACCAGGGGTTGCCTTCTTTTCTACAATGTAAGTGATTATGCTTTCCTCTTACCTTATTTTTTGTCATTTGTCATCTTTTTGTCATTTTGTGTCTGATTTTTGTTCGTGTTTACCATGACGCTTGTATTTTTCTTATCAGCTATTGTACATTCATGCGATTGATCTTTCTGGACTCGGCATCGTATTACCTGATGGTCCTTTTCCCATCAATGTCTGGACGAAGAAGCTGATAACTCTTGTCCTCAACAAGGATGTTCAGGCTGACAAAGTTTCTTTCGGGAAACTACTAGTAATCTATATCTATGTTTTTCAGTTCACACACTACTTTGCAACTGCATTTTCTTTTCATTTTGTTGTTGTTACTTATCTGACTTGTCACTACATTTTTTTCCAGTTGAAGCTTGAGTTTGGCATGAATTCCTGTCTGTTTGGTGGTCTAGAAGGTCTTGACAAGTTTATGCGTGTTCATACTGCCCCAAGCTGCAATCAGGACGTGAGCATGTAACCTCGTTTTTTTTTTTTTTTTTGCTATTCTATGTTTTTTCATAGTCTGATAACTTATTTGTTGCACTCAATGTGGTGACCCTCTTTTGATGTCAACTTGACACTGTTTACTAATGCCATCAGATATTTGTTGTTTCCAATGTGTCATATCATCTGTAAAGGATAATAATTATGTTTGCAACCTTGTGGCAATTCTTAGTGTAATGCCTTGATAACTTTGTTACATTCCTGTGATAACTTGGTATCATGATAACTTTGGTTGCATTCCTGTGATGATTTTTTCGTAAAGCCTTTGATAACTTAAGTTTTTTGCTAATATCTAATTGTGCTATTTTAGCTTTCTCGTATATTGATCTTCAATTTCATGGTGTCTGAATGTTTGTTAAGTCATGAATAGATTCATGTGTTTACTGCAACAACACCACACATTTTTGTTTGGTATTGTTCATGTGTGTACTTTTTGTGAACTCATGATAACTCTTGTTGCATTTTGGTGATAACCTACTATTTATTTTTATTTTTTGCATTTTTTCTGTTGAACAGAAATTTGCCAAATCAACTCAGATAGTTGCTTGGTTCACGCCCGCCATGGCTGGCATACTAGGTGATCTTGTGCAATCATTTACCGCTTTGGATGATGAGGGCCATTCAGATGCATCCCGTCAGCTAGATGCTGGATTGAATGTTCTTTCTTCTACTGCCCGTACGACGGCAAAGACCACGCGCTCATCGCAAGGCAGGCGGCCAGAAAGCCCTGGAAAGAATGTTGCTGAAGATTCTAACAGTGATGACGAGTACCATGGAGGCAATGATGCTGACTCCGATGATGATGACGATGGTGATGATATGGATTGTCAATTTGTTCGTCGTCGACATAATGATCTTTTCATTGCGCCCCCGAAACAAGCCCCTGGCCGAATCATGAGTACTAAAAAACCTGGATGCATCCATATATCTGGCCTCTCTACTTCATAGTATTAACATGTTAAATTATGCAATTGCAGTCTGGCCCACGATAGCTCCCTGCGATCCTCATCATGGAGTTCGCTGGATTCAAAGGCGATGGCCCGTGAGTCACCGCCGACGGATTACTCTCCCAAGGCCAAGGGCAACGCTGAGGTGCTGTCCCGAAGGACCTTCCCAGGCCAGGGAGAGGTTCAGGAGGCCGTCAGGGTGGCGCCAGAGGGTAACCCTTGGTCACGGACACTGGGGAGGAAACCCCATGGAGACCGGTGATGGGGCCATATCCAATTCGCCCCACCGGATACCATCCGGAGACACGAAAGTGTGTTATATCGACTAGAGGGGGTGAATAGGCGATTTTATGAATTCTTCAGCGAGGAATTTGCGGGTGAGGAAATTCCTTAGCGAAGAACTACTTGCAGCGGAATAAGTACTCAAGTAAACATAACATAACACAAGCATGGTCATCATGATGAAATGAAGACAAGCACAGTCTGAAAGCGTAAACACAGGATAACACGGGATGAAGACAAGCGGTGAAGAAATTGAACTGAGGAAATTAAGAAAGTCTTGATCAAAGTCTTCAAACACAGATATGAACAAGTACACAACACAGTTATGAGGAAATGAAAGAGTTGAGGAAATAGAACCCGATGGCTTCGGTGAGGACAATGATTTGGTAGACCAGTTCCAACTGTTGTCTCGATTGTACATCTGGTTGGAGCAGCTAGGTATTTAAACCCGAGGACACACAGTCCTCACCGTATTCTCCTTGAGCTAAGGTCACACAGACCTCGCCCAATCACTCGTGGTAAGTCTTGGTGACTTCCGAACCTTCACAAACTTCGGTCACTCGGCGATCCACAATTCCTCTTGGATGCTCTAGACCATGACGCCTAACCGTCTGGAAGAAGCACAGTCTTCAAAGGTAACAAGCATCGGATCCACGCAGGATCAATCTCTTCAGTGATGCTCAATCACTTTGGGTTTGTAGGTGTTTGGGTTTGGGTTTTCCTCACTTGATTATTTTCGCTCAAAGTCCTCGGAGGATGGGATGCTCTCAAATGACAAGTGTTAGTTTCTCTCGGAGCAGCCAACCAGCTAGTGGTTGTAGGGGGCGGCTATTTATAGCCTAGGGAACAGCCCGACATGATAAGACATAAATGCCCTTCAATTATATGACCGTTAGGTGGGTAGATATTTTGGGACATTGGCGCATAGCACAAAGAACGATCCGGAAATTTGAGTATAAAATTCCTCAAGGCTATCATGTTCCTCACTTGTGTAGGCAATCCGCCTTTGGCGAATTCCTAACTCCTCAGTCAGAACAAATTCCTCAAAGACCAGAAGAACTTCATCTCGGTCACTGAAGAATATGACTGAACTGTATGAGATTTCCAATGGCTTCACTCGAAGGGATTGGTAGGTGTAGGATTTTGAGTTGAGCATCACATGGAAATTTTTCCTTAGTATTTCCTCGACCCCCTTTAACATTACAGTGTTTCCTATGACTCAAGAAAGAGAAAATGAAACTACGAAAACAAAAGTCTTCACGCTTCATGTTCCTCGAATGAATACCAAGTCTTCAGGGTTACACCAATTTCTTCACTTTCAAAGTCTTCAGAAAGTCTTGAAATCCAAAGTCTTGATCGAAGAACTTCATTTTTAGGGGTCGACTTTCTGTAAATATCAAACTCCTCATAGACTTATAGACCTGTGTACACTCATAAACACATTAGTCCCTTAACCTATAAGTCTTCAATACACCAAAATCACTAAGGGGCACTAGATGCACTTACAAGACCTACAAGGCTCCAGAATCAAGCAAGCAGCCTCCTCTGAAGGGAGGAGGTGCGCCTATTCCGCTGGTGACTTCTGTCCATCCAGAGGCACCGGATAATCTGCTGGAAGCGCTACGAGGTGCTTCCATCATGGAGGAACACTGTATCCTTATGGGTACGGTGGTTGAGAGGGTTCAGTCCGTTAAGAGCGGACTGACCGAAGCCTGCACCAGCCTGCTGACAGGCTATGAGGTAAGTGACGCAAAAAAGAAAGTCATAGTATAGACAGTAGCCCCTGAGACACTGTCTGGTGTTCGAAAAGAAAAGCCAGACAGAGGATCAAGTAATTTTCGCAGGAAACTAACTAAATATGTATTATGTGAATAAGCAGGCGTCGTTGCTGGCCACAACCTCTCATGCTGCTGAGGTCTCCGGACTAAAGCAGAGTCTGGAGCGGGCCGAAGAAGAGCTCGGCCGTGTAAAAGAGCAACTGGAGGACAAGCAAGGTATGTGATGACCTTGTGTATATCCATAAAAGGATGAATGACTTGTGCTGACCATGGTGCCATGATATTTACAGGAGCGGATACTGACGTGGAAACCCTCAAGAAAGCGATGGCTGAGGCCAAAAAGAAAGCGGCAAAGGAGTGGGCCGCCCGTGAAAAACACGAGGCCAGGGTTTGTGAGGTCCAGCAGGAGCTCCACGACGCCGTCAAGAAGTGCGAGTCCTTGGAGCGCGATATTGCGGATTGAGAGACCAAACTCGCCAAGGCTTGCCAGAGCTCACAACAGGACCAGGTTGAAGCCCAGGGCGCCCTCCAGGAAATCCAGGAGGCCAAGAAAATCACAGCGGCTAAGGCTTTTATTATGCAAAGCAAGTATGTGAAGAAGAGGTATCTCTTACTAACCCAGATTTGGAGTTCTCCACGGGCGTTTGCGGATCTTTCGCGCAGCGTTTCTGATGCTGCTGAATTCTTCTGAGCCGAAGAGGGGAGCTCAACGGAGAAGTTGTTCTGGTTGCAATACATTGCGCCAGAACATCCGTTGCCCTTTAGCGATCAGCTAAAATAGCTGGTCGAACTACATAGGGTGGCCGAACTGGCCATGAAGGACTTAATAATCCGGCTGTGGCCTGCCGAAGCCATACCCAGCAGTTACTTTGGTCTCGTGAAGCGGCTGTTCAATGCCTGCCCTCAGCTTCACGCCATATGCGGTCGGTCTGTATCGAAGGTGCGCAGATGGCCTTCGCCCATGTAAAAGTGCAGTGGGCGAAGATGAATGTCGTCAAGCTCGCGACCGAGGGACCGCCCGAGGGCAAGGAGCACCACACGCCCGAGCGATATTTTAGTGATGTCCTGGAGGGATCCCGCATTGTAGCGGAGCAATGTGCGAAAGATGTAATCTTTGAATGAATACATTCATGTTATCTTGCCCTGTACTATTGAACAAAGTCGATTGCGTGATATAATGCTTGTTACTATTAGAATTTTACCTCCTGTGCGGCCATGTTTATGAAATCTGAGAGTTGGCGAGTCGTCGGCTTCAGCCCCCACGTAGGTAGTACAGGGGTGTTCGGGATGGAATCTAAACAATCTTGATCCAATTATTTGGTCCTTGAAGGATGTTGGGGATATTACTACTGGGCGTAAACCGGCCAGGAGAGGCCGGGTTAACTTCATCAGTAGTCAAGTATGCTTGAAGCCCGTGAGGATATTCTATAAGGGCCCAAGGCCCAGAACCGGTTTAAGGCTGGTAGCCGTGAACCGGCATTAGTATGTAACTTGTGTTGTAAGTTAGAAATACTAGAGACCGAACCGGACACGTCTATGAGCCGGTCTCGGGACTCTGCAAACCGACGGGCGTCAACCATGTATATAAGGGGATGACCCGGCGGCGATTCAGGACGACAGAAAACAACTCGAGACTTAGGCGAAGCTTGTTTGCTCCCTAGTCATCGAAACCCCCATCAATTCCATCACAACTAGACGTAGGCTTTTACCTTCATCGAAGGGGCCGAACTAGTATAAACTCTCTTGCGTCCTTGTGTCCGCTTTAACCCCTTCAAGCTAACCCGTAGCGATGGCTCCACGACTAAGTCCTTTCATGAGGACATCTGCCGTGACAAAACCACGATAGTTGGCGCCCACCATGGGGCTATCGCACGATGGTTTCAAGTTCTTGGAGGGCAACTTCGAAGGACTCAAGGGTTACGCCAGGGCGGATGACCAAGAGTCGCCGCGGCAAGCTCTACATCGATGATTCTGGCTGGGGCCCCGAGGCCGGCTCTATTGAGTACGGGTACCGGGTCCCCTTTGGGGGCATACGGGTACCGGTTTAACCTCGTTGAAACAGCTCAGCGTGCGAGATCTGCCCAGGTTAAACCGGCCGTGAAGCGTGCCTTCGTGGGAGTGATCCACAGAGGATAATATGAAGATAGATCAGCATCTGGTAGCGAGACCGTCGTTTATTCCGGCGATGAGTCCTCGACCGGAGAAACTGAATCATTGTATCAGCTATAGGACGGCCGGATTGGGGGTTGTTCCGATGGTGATAGTATTCCGGACCCCTCTGATCTGCCCAACCGGGTTGGGATATTCATGGCCGGTACACAGGCGGCGGTCCACTCTTCAACCGCAGCAGCAATGTTCTCCGGATCAGCGGCGGCGGCGGCCGGGGCAGGAGGCTCTGTGAGCCTGCCGGCTCAAGTTTTATCTGATCTGTTTGATGCATTGGCTGTGCTTATGGCAGAGGTTAACCCGACGGATCAGGACGCCCACAACGCGAAGATTGCAAAAGTGAGGGAACAGATCACTCAGGCTAAGGCCGACCTGGCGGCTGAGAACAACAGGATGGCCGCAGAGCAGGCCGCTTTGGATGCGCAGGCCTATAGGCTTATGCTGGACCAGAACGCGTCGCATGAAGTCTTGAAAAGGAAGCATCGGTCTCGCCTGCCGATGATTTTTGATGCCAGAAACCTCTTTAATACCCCAGGAGCAGGGACTAGTAACCCGCCGTGGCTAAACCGAGCGGAGGCACACAGGGCAGGTGCGCCTGTTCAGCCTACTTTGATGGAGCCGCCTCGGCAGAATAACATCGTACCTCAGCCTGTCCAGACACCTCCAGGTCACTATTCCAATCCAATGGACAATCTTATCGCTGCCGCTTCACGGCTGGAGGCCATCCCGATTGAAGGTGATTATCCGCAAGCAGTGGAGACGCGCCGGGTTAAGGAGCTTCTTCGAACAGCCTTGGTTTAGCAGGAAGCATATTCATATAGCCATGATCAAATTCACTCCACCCCCCGTCCAAGCCGGAGTTACAGCAGGCGGATGGATGAACCGGTCGTATCCAGTAATGCACGGAACGATGAAGCGCCCCGTGGCCATAACCCGGCGGGTGATGCTCAGGAAGTGGTGGACCGGGCCCGAGCGTGAAGGGATGCTGAGTTAGCAGCGCAACATGAGGCTCGTCAGCTTACACCGGTTCGTCCAACCACCTCGATCAAGCCAGGAGTTACTTCCAGTTCTTTGGGAGTGCCTTGTCTTGTCCCCGCTTTACGCAATGTGCGCCTGCCCAAGGATTTCAAGGGCCCGAGCAAGGTGCCAAATTACACGGCTGATTTGTCTTTGGAAGCATGGATAGAGAGTTATGAGATGGCCATGGAGATGCTTGACGTAGATGAAGCGGCATGTGAAAAGTATTTCACCATGATGCTTGAAGGGACAACCCGTATTTGGTTAAAGAGCTTACCAGCCAATTCTATCAGTTCATGGGCCCAGTTGCGAGCCTGGTTTATCCAGAATTTCAAGGATACATGTAAGCAGCCCATGTCGATAATGGATTTAGCGGCCAGTGTCCAGGAGGAAGGAGAGTCAACAACCCGCTGGGTACGCCGAGTCTCGGAAATTTTGCACTCATCAGACCGTATCAACGCTGACTCTGCGGTTATAACTTTGGAAAGCAACTGCCGGTTTAAACCTCTGAAGTTGAAATTGGGACGGATGAAGCGCCATTGTAACGATATGGGGACCCTCATGACTGCGTTAGTGAAGTATGATGATTCTGATGGTACCAAGGATCCCGTGTCTGATGATGACAAGACAGGGAAGGGAAAGAAGAAGAACAACTCCAAGGGGCAGCAACACAACACGGCAGGTCATGGTAATGGAGGCAAGCGTAAGGCGGATGGCAGCATGGACTTTGTGGCTAATACTAGCGCACAGGGAGGGGCGGCTGACGGAAGGGTAAACCGCCAAATCGCGGTGGAGCTCCAAACCCCAATCCGGACCGTCGACTTATCTATTAAACCAGCCTGTCCAAAGCACGGACGAAAGAGGCGCGACCACCCACCTCTGGAAGGATTGCTATTATGCAGGAGTTCAAAATTCTAATGCTTTCCGGTATGATCATGGATCGGTCTTTGGCTCGGGATCCGGATTCCATGGGCCGGGTCACGGTGGAGGAAATGCGGTTCAGGTTTCAATGGAGATCGTGGTGGACATAACAATCAAAACAATCGAATAGCTGTGGTGGTTACAACCAGCAGCAGCGATCGAAGCTATCGAGTAATCCAAAGCGGTTGAATAGCAGGCAATATCATGTATTCACCACTAGCTTAGACAAGCGAGACCGGAAGCTTCATAAGCGGCGGTGAATTACTGTCGAACGGTCGTGCCTCGTTATTTACGCGGGTCGAACAGCCAATCATATGGGCAGAGAGGATCACCCGCCCCGGGTTGACAATCCGGGTCAGCTAGCGTTGGTGGTGGCACCTCAGGTGGGAGGTTATAAGTTCACCAAAGTACTCATGGATGGAGGAAGCAGCATTAATATCTTGTACTATGAGACCTTCCGTCGTATGGGGCTAACAGACAAGAATCTTAAACCGTCCAATATGGTGTTCCATGGTGTGGTACCTGGTAAGTCGGCATATCCCGTTGGTAAGATAACTCTGGAGGTGGCCTTTGGAGATGATCATGATTCCAGGTCAGAAACATTGGATTTTGAGGTGGTCAAGATCCGGAGCCCGTACCACGCTTTGTTTGGGCGGCCGGCTTATGCCAAGTTTATGGCACGACCCTGTTATATTTATCTGCAGCTCAAGATGTCGGGTCACAAGGGGACCATAACTGTTCATGGAAGTCGCAAGATTGCCTTGGAGTGTGAAGAAGGTGATGCGGCCTATGCAGAGTCGGTTTGTGCCACGGAAGAGTTGAAGTACTACAAGGATAATGTTGATCCGGCTGACATGACTCCGTTGAAAAAGCCAACCACAGAGCATGATCCGGCTCTAAAGTTCAAATCGGCAGCTGAGACCAAGCTTGTTGACTCCGTACCGGGCGATTCGTCCAAGCAGTTTAGTATCAGTACCAACTTGGATCCAAAATAGGAAAGCGCGCTCATCGAGTTCATCCGTGAGAACCGGGACATTTTTGCATGGAAGCCTTCTGACATGCCAGATGTACCGAGGGAACTCGCTGAGCACACTCTTAATGTTGATCCTAAGTACAAACTGGTGAAGCAGTTTCTCCGCCGGTTCAACGAAGAAAGGCGCAAAGCCATTGAGAGGAAGTGGCCAGGCTCTTAGCCCGGCTTTATTGTTGAAGTGTTCCATCTGAATGGCTGGCTAATCCGGTGCTGGTCCTTGAAGAACGGCACTGGCGTATGTGTGTGGATTACACAGATCTTAACAAGGCTTGTCCAATGGATCCTTTTCCTCCCCTCATTGATCAGATTATTGATGCTACGGCGGGTTGTGAGCGTTTGAGTTTTACGGATGCATATTCTGGTTATCATCAGATCAAGATGGCAGTTAAGGACCAGGAGAAGACGGCGTTCATAACTCCTTTTGGAGCCTTCTGCTATGTATCTATGCCCTTTGGGCTCAAGAGTGCCCAGGCAACTTATCAACGGTGTGTGCAAAACTGCCTCCATAAGCAGATCAACCGTAATGTGCACGCCTATGTGGATGATATTGTGGTTAAGTCAAGGGAGAAGGAGACTCTGGTTGATGATTTGAAGGAAACCTTTGATAACCTACGGACATACAAGATGATGCTCAATCCGGCCAAGTGTGTTTTTGGTGTACCGACAAGCAAGTTATTGGGTTTTCTGGTGTCCAACAGGGGAATTGAGACTAATCCGGAGAAGATCACAGCTATCACCTCTCTGGGTAAACTGAAATGTATCAATGATGTCCAGCGCTTGGCAGGCCGGATTGCCGCGTTGAGCCGTTTTATCAGTCGCCTCGGTGAGAAGGCAATACCTTTGTATCAGATGCGAAAAAGCGGATCCCTTTATGCGAGTCCGACGGCGATAAAGCATTGGAGGACTTAAAGCGGCAGCTAGCCAATCCGCATGTTCTTGCTGCTCCGATTGACAAAGAACCGTTGCTACTATATGTGGCAGCTAATGCTCGTGCAGTCAGTGTAGCTATTGTGGTAGAGCGCAAGGAGGCCAGTAAGGAGTATCCGGTTCAGCTCCCGGTTTACTATATCAGCGAGGTGCTTATTGAGTCCAAGCAAAGATACCCGCACTGGCAGAAGCTGGTTTATGGAGTTTTTATGGCAAGTCGGAAGCTTAAGCAATACTTCCAGGGACATCCCATCACAGTGGTCAGCTCTGCTCCTTTGGGAGATATAATTCAAAACAGGGAGGCAACTGGCCGGATTGCCAAGTGGGCTATAGAGCTTGGGCCGCACAATTTGAAATGCGTGCCTCGAACGGCGATCAAGTCTCAAGCACTTGTGGATTTCATCAATGATTGGACGGAGCTACAAGCACCTGAAGAAAAACCAGATCACACCTATTGGACTATTCATTTTGATGGGTCCAGGCAATTGGAGGGCTTAGGGGCTGGAGTCGTACTAACTTCCCCATGAGGTGATAAGTTCTGTTATGTTCTCCGCTTAATGTTCCCTTGTACTAACAATGTAGCTGAGTATGAAGCTTTACTCCATGGTCTCCGGATGGCTAAGGAGATGAATCTTAGCCGAGTCAAGTGCTTCGGTGACTCGGACCTGGTGGCCCAACAAGTGTCTGGTACTTGGGATTCTAAGGACCCGCTCATGGCAGCATACCGTCGTGAGATGGATATCATTGCAGGACACTTCAAGGGATATCAGGTGGATCATGTGGACAGATGGAAGAACGAAGCGGCGGACGCTTTAAGCCAGCTGGGCTCTCAGCGTAAACCGGTCCCGCCTAATGTCTTCTTAGATGTCCTGCATAACCCGTCGGTCAAGCTCCCTGGCGAAGAGGATTTGGATATTCCTAATCCGGAGGCTCAGTTGGTGGCGGCTCTGCATGTCATTCTGGATTGGACGGTTCCTTATCTTGCGTACATGAACCAGGGCGAGTTACCAGAGGATGAGACGCTGGCCAGACAGATAATCCGGAGGTCCAAGTCCATGACTATTGTCAATGGCGAGTTACATCATTGCAGTGTATCAGGAGCGTTTCAACGTTGTGTGTCGCCAGAGGAAGGTTGTGAGATCTTGCGCGAAATCCACGAAGGAGATTGTGGTCACCACGCCGGTTCAAAATCTCTGGTGGCTAAGGCGTTTCGTCATGGTTTCTATTGGTTGACTGCTCATGCTGATGCGGAGGACCTGGTTAGGCGATGTGACGGCTATCAGAAGTTCTCAAGACGCGCTCATGTGCCAGCTCAAGAATTGAGGATGATTCCAATTACTTGGCTGTTTGCGACTTGGGGGCTGGATATGGTCGGGCCTTTCAAACGGTCCAAGGACAAGAAGACCCACCTTTTGGTGGTGGTTGACAAATTTACAAAGTGGATAGAGGCGGAGCCCGTCAGCAAGTGTGATGCAGCCACGGCGGTTCAATTCATTAAGAAGGTGATTTTTTGGTTCGGCTTTCCACACAGTATCATTACTGGTAATGGTACCAATCTGTCTAAGGGTGCTATGAAGGAGTTCTATGAACGTGAGCACATCTGGCTTGACGTTTCATCAGTGGCTCACCCACAGTCCAATGGCCAAGCAGAGAGAGCTAACCAGGAGATCTTACGAGGCATCAAACCCCGGCTTATGGTTCCTTTGCAGCGGATGCCGGGTTGTTGGGTTGAGGAGTTACCATCTGTATTATGGAGCATCAATACTACACCCAACAGATCGACAGGATACACACCGTTCTTCATGGTTTGCGGAGCGGAGGCGGTTCTCCCCAGTGCTATCCATCATGATTCACCTCGTGTAGCAGCTTATGTTGAAGCGGACAACGAGGTAGCTAGCTCGGCAAGACGCTTTGGACCTGTTGGATGAGGAGTGTGACATTGCAGCTGCCCGTTCAGGGATTTACCAGCAAGATCTTCGTCGCTATCACAGTCGCCGAGTTAGAACCAGAACCTTTCAAGAAGGATATTTGGTGCTCCAGCTCATTCAAGACCAGACTGATATGCACAAGCTATCCCCACCTTGGGAAGGACCTTTCGTGGTCAGCAAGAATCTGCACAACAGTCAGATTATCTCGATTGATATTCGAGAGCATAAAGACTCACGTACATCGAGGAGGAGACCAACAGGCCGTGGAACATAGCTCATCTTCGGCCCTACCATACTTAAGCAATAGGCTTTACTTATGTACATATTATGACAATGTATATATTATGATCAATACAATAAACCGGAGCCTTAGCTAAAGCGGGGTCTCTGTTATTTTTTACATCATGAGTGGTTACACGGAGTTTTTATCTTAAAGCGGTCTCCGGTTTACCCCTTGAGTTAGCTTCTTAACAAAGCTTTATATTATGTCACTTGGGGGCTTGGTCGGTATGCGAACCAATGCAACACCTTTTGACAAAGCGAAAGCCACGAGATCACTTGGGGACTTGGTCACGTCTCGAACCCGATCACGCCTCTTGGCCAGCCTAAGGCCACAGAATCACTTGGGGGCTTGGTCGAACCCGAACCATCGCTACACCTCTTAATCGGCGTAATGCCACTGCATCATTTGGGGACCTGGCTGACATGAACCATAGCTACGCCTATTGGGGGCTTGGTCGTGTCCGACCATGGTGATGCCAATTGATCGGCTCAAACAGCCTTTTTCCGCAAAAGATTTTGTCTTTGCCTTTGCTTGCAATTTGTTTGTCTTTTTGCATATTTCTCTTGTGTGTTCTTAAACCAACAATTGTTAAACCGATTTGACTGTCAGTTGACGGGACACAGTTTGTTTTTCATCCGGAGACACTTTTGCCCGGTTTGATTTTTGATAAACATCCTATTATGGAGTAACACGGTGTTCATCTTAACCCGAACAGTTTACCTGGTAAACCGACCCTATATACTACAGGAGCTGTTTTCTCCTTCACAGAGCGGGTTTCTTACAACTCCGCTTCAAGATTGGCACATCCAACTTCATGCCCTACGATGGCAGGTATCATATATTCCCATATTTTATCATATGTTTAATCTAAAGTATTATCTTTAGTTTCATATACATGGATATGATGACCGCCTAGTGGTACAACCACAATGGCGTTTTAAGCTTTTTGCTGCAGACAACAGTTTAAGGTTGATGATTCAACAAAAACATAAGTTGCAATAAATATGCACGAAGGCATATCAACACAAAGTGTGGCAGCTAGTCTATTACAAGGCAACACAGTGCCTAGATAAGATAATTGTTTTTGGCATAACATAAGGACGCAGTAATATAAACCGCCTCCGGATTATGCTTGATCGCCACTTGGTGCGATGGTTGCGGGTCATCTGCGCCGCTTCAACTTCGATTCCCTACCCAACGGCTGGAAATCAACGATCGTCGATCAATTCCATTAATGCTTGAAATACGGCTTCATCATTGATCAGCAACGACGGTTCAATATCAGGAGCGTAAGTATGCTTACGGATTGGCGGTATAAGGTTCTCCGCTTCAGGAATCGGTGCAGCCATTCGTTTATTTTCTCCATCATATTGGGCCTGATAGTGAGATAGATTTGCCTCTTCAACCAACTGACAAGCCAAAGGGCGCACTTCCTGGTTTATAGCTCGAAGATCTTCTTCGCTGAATTCCGTCCCGTCTTCTTTCAAGCTTGGGAAGCCTTGGGCCGCTTCAACAGGATCGAAGTCTGGCACCCACGCTTTGGCCCGGATTAAGGCGTTTATGGCACCGGTTCTAGCAACAGATTTCTTTAATTCTTCAAACCAGGCAGGAAGAATTGACAACCTTTTAAGGGTGTCCTGGATCAAGGTCGGTGCCGG
Organism: Aegilops bicornis; assembly: GCA_021605145.1. Lineage (NCBI taxonomy): Eukaryota > Viridiplantae > Streptophyta > Magnoliopsida > Poales > Poaceae > Aegilops > Aegilops bicornis. The sequence goes on from CM038675.1 coordinate 576,693,731, forward strand.
GTTGTTATGAGAAGCGGTGCTAATGATCCGTTGCGCACCAGTATATAGTGCTCTATCAATGTGTAAGAGGCTTTCAGTTTCTTCCGCACATCTGATCCCAAGTGGCCAATGCGTGTCCCTATATCATTCAAAGTGTTAATAAACCGGCAATTACATGAGAAAGTTTCATTATGTCAGAAATCAAAAAGGCTTACCAAAGGCGGTGGCGGTCATGGCATGCACTTGCCGCTTTACATCGACAGTTCATCCACCACCGGTTTAAGGGCAGCTTCAGCATTTTCTGCCCGTTGAGTTAAAGCGGCCTTTTCAGTGGCCCAATCAACCCGCTCCTTTTTGAAGATCTCCTTAAGCTTTTCCATGACGCTTAAAGCGCTGGATAATTCATTTTTTGCCTTGGAGGTTTCAGCTTGCTGGGATTTCAGGTTGTCTTGGAGATCAGCGATTTGGCTTTCTTTCTTGTTCACATCAGCCTACATACAGAAAATCATTAAGATGCGGACTTGAAGTACCAACCCCATAACAAGTTATGCCTTTGGTATTTGGGGGCTAATGCATATTTGCTATTCATCCTACAATTTCTATATATCAAAGTCCCAAGCTCAATACAAGTATTCAGTTTGGCACTTGGGGGGCTAATGCTTATTTGCTCTGTCCTTGAGGGATACTGAATTTCTTATAAAAGTCCCGGTTTAACTACATTAAATTGAACCAACCCTTGGGGGCTACTCTCCCAAAAGTATAGCCTTGCTCTGGATTATATCAGGAAGTCCCGGTTTAAGTTCACGTTTTAAACCGTCACTTGGGGGCTATTAGAGTTGACAGATTGAAATGTACAAGCAGGGAGTTATGGAGTTTACCTCATATTTGTCCTTCATCATGTTCACCAAACCGGCTTCATAATCACGGCTGGTATATAACCAGTTCAGATAACCGGAATGAAGATCTTGTGGATTCAAAGCGGCATAAGTTGCCAAGTCGGCATTCCACTTGCCTTTACTAAACGCAGTAAATTCATCCTTGGCAGTGTGCTTGGACAAGGCGGCAGGATTACCTGGCTCGGAATGGGCAAAGCCAGTAATCACAACATCGTCATCCTTGGCTTTGGTTCGCCTTTGGGTTCGCGGTTTATCAAATGCTGCTTTGGTGGACTCGCTGTCTTGTCACTTTGAGCAGGACTTGTGGGTTGATTTGAAGGACCGGTGGTATCAACATATGCCTCTTCAACAGTAACATCATGACCTTGCAATGGTGGGTCGCCAAGATATCATCTGGATGTGTTCCTCGTGGTTTGGTATTTGGGTGGGTTCAGAGCATCGTCTTCTGCCGCTTTATCCAGGCGAGCTTTCTTGCTTGGCCTAGGCTTGGCTCTGAAAGGAAAAAGACGGATCAGTCCAATGAACATTGAAAGTGGTATATACCAAACAGCATTATCAGGAATATGGCTCACCCAAGCACTGTCTTAAGCGGTGGGAGTTGGGTGCCTGTCGACTCGCCAGAGGAAGAATGAGAAGTAACCTGATAATCAGAGTCAGATGGATTAAGAGGTTGAGAGTGCAACCCGCTTTAGGATAAGCATTGACGAAACAGTTAGAGACCTCTAAACTATGTTTCCGAACCGGACTGTTCGGTAAACCGGTGGAGGTGACTACACGGCATTTGTCTTGCGGGTTGCGTGTGAGCTTCATGCTGTTGTGTCTTCATAAGAAAGTTTCGATCCAAGTAAGCAAGAGGATGAGAAAATTTAACTTTCCGGTTTGCCCGATGGATTTTCTTTGAAGGTAAAGGGTTTGAATCGGAAGAAAGAAGCGATTACCTCTACAACATCGGCATGACTAGCTTGAGCATCATCACGGCAATAATCATTATCAATAAGGTGTGTAAAAATAGACCAAGTCGGTCAAGTTCTACCACAAGGTCCGGATTACCCACATCGTCATAAATTTGGTGGATCGGAGGAGGCAGTGGTTTTCTTTCTATAGGCTGGTTTCTTCACAACTTTGGTCTTGGGGCGGGTTATTGCCACCGATTTCTCTTGTGGAGTCTTCCTGCTCCAAAATGGATCATCACCCTGTTTGAAAGATGTTAACATCAACAAAGAGTACTTGAACATAGTCAGATCCTATAAAGGCACAAGATATGAGTCTTACAACTGGCGGTTTATTAACGGCAGAGAAGGGAGCCAGGCCGGTTTGGGCACAAGCAGCTTCCGGTCCGTTCAACATCCTCTTAACAGCCTCAGTAACTTCAGCGTCTGTCAGCTGGATCTCAATATGCCGTAGAGGGTCTTTCACATCTTCTATGTATTTGCACATCAAACCGGAGCGCAAGCTTAGGGGCAGTATACTCCAAGATATCCAGCAGCGAGCAAGATCAATTCCTGTCAACCCATTGGCCATGAAGGCCCGGAGCTTGGATAATTGAGGAGCATATTTGCTTCTCTCCTTAGCAGTCAGTCTGTGAGGGAAGGGATGCGTGTTGCTTAGCTGCTCCGGACGGTAACCCGATAAGGGATTTTCTCCCTCAGGGGAGGTATCTTTGCAGTAAAACCATGTTGAATTCCACTCTTTAGGATGGCTGTGCAGTTTGGCGTGAGGGTAAGTGACCTCTTTCCGCTTCTGAATCGCCACACCACCCAACTCAGTGTTGGGACCGTCAGAAAATTCAGTGCGGCGGTTTAGATGGAAGCCATCTCTGAACAATTCAATTGTGGGCTCCTCTTGAAAGAACACCTCACAAAGCACTTGAAAATGACAGATATTGGTTATGGAGTTGGGGCCAATGTCTTGTGGACGCAGCTGGAAGCTAGCCAAGACATCTCGATAAAACTTTGAACCGGGTGGGCTGAAGCCCCGGGCTAAATGATCAGCAAACACAACAACTTCTCCATCCTTGGGTTACGGAGAACTCTCGGCCGAGGACCCTCCAGTGAATAGCGTCTTTTTTGCCTAAAGGCGCCGGTCACGGACTAAGTTATCCAATTGAGTTTCAGTCACTCGAGAAGGGGCCCAGTTACACTCGTACACTTGCTTGGCCATGATGCAATCTGCAAAGCAGTAATACCGGTTCAAGAGTATGTTGGAAGGTTCAAAGCAGTAATACATTCATCGTTAAACTGGAAGAAGTTGCTTATAAACCGGAGTTTTGCAAGGTGGCAATACATAAACCGGAAAACCCTGGCGGTTCAACAAGGGGACTAATGGTATATGCCGAGTTGTCAGCTTCTCTACAAAGTCAAACCGCCTGGTCTGAAACATTGGTGAATCAAAAGTGGATGTGCGAAAACAGGTTTCACAAAAGCTTATCACAGTTTTGGATCTGAAACATATTCAGAAAAGAAATAAATATTCAAGATCTAAAACGGAGCGGTACCGAATCAATGAGAAAAAATGCAAGGAGATCTATGACCTTGAGATGCGTAAGTGACAGCGGATGCTAAAAAACTACCGCTACGCGGCACAAAGATTCGCAGAATTAACTAAAGTTAGCATATGAGCAAGAAGCGAGCGAGGAGTAACAAAGAACAGGGAAACCCTAGAACAGATCTATGGTGAAAGGACAGAAGACTTACCGGGGCTGAGGAAGAAGCGGAAGGTCGCCTCGATGCTCTGGTACGTTCAGGATGATGCAGCGGCCAAGGTTGGTGCAGAAGTTGATGGCGGCGGCGGAGCTCCGAAGCTGGGCGGCGCGAGGAAGAGGAAGCAGAGGGGCACGAAGGGGAAAAAGAAATGACCCTTCGGTCTATTTATAAAGGCAAAGGATATGTGTGTCAGGCGCGAAAATCAAGGGGCCGCAAGTTTGGAAGCAGAGTTGTCGCCTCGATTGTTGCAGACTCATTAATGAAAAGATGTTACATACAGTTCTTTATGACAGATGAAGTCAAGCCGGTTCACCACAATCTGAGAAGATGACGTCACGGCGGTTCAACCAAGAAGATGTTGAAGACGAAGTTTTTACTAAGGATTGACATGAACCTGTTCAAATCAATCTAGGGCCTAATGTTGGGGATATTACTACTGGGCGTAAACCGGCCAGGAGAGGCGCGGTTAACTTCATCAGTAGTCAAGTATGCTTGAAGCCCGTGAGGATATTCTATAAGGGCCCAAGGCCCAGAACTGGTTTAAGGCTGGTAGCCGTGAACCGGCATTAGTATGTAACTTGTGTTGTAAGTTAGAAATACTAGAGACTGAACCGGACACGTCTATGAGCCGGTCTCGGGACTCTACAAACCGACGGGCGTCACCCATGTATATAAGGGGACGACCCCGCGGTGATTCAGGACGACAGAAAACAACTCGAGACTTAGGCGAAGCTTGTTTGCTCCCTAGTCATCGAAACCCCCATCAATTCCATCACAACTAGACGTAGGCTTTAACCTTCATCGAAGGGGCCGAACTAGTATAAACTCTCTTGCGTCCTTGTGTCCGCTTTAACCCCTTCAAGCTAACCCGTAGCGATGGCTCCACGACTAAGTCCTTTCACGAGGACATCTGCCGTGACAAAACCACGACAAAGGAGGTGTTTAGCGCAACGAAATAGGCAATCGGACTATGTGGCTTTATCACCCTCACTTAGCCATAGGAGTTTGACAATGAAAATTTGGGCGCAGCCCCTAGTATCCGAACTAGGGTGTTGTAAACACCTGATCGGGTAAGAGCCGATTCATCGCATAATGCGGAAAAATCGCTAAAGATTTGAGACCCCCGAAGAGCTGACCGGCTCACGCCGCATCATGACAGTCAGTTTTCAGCTTTCTCTACTGAGGTGCTCATCGGATAAACCAGGACACAATCGCAGTAATTCTCTCTTTACTACCCTAGCCGATATAGCGAAACGTAAGGTAGTAAGCACAGGAGCCGGGCAACCCAACTATTGACCAAAGACATGATCCGGAGCCAATGCATATAATGCTAAATTCGGGGTGCCGAACTATACTGTAAAAAGTGTTCGGACTTTGTTGCCGTATTGTGGGGCGCAATGAAGCCCCTGGCAGATTAAAGCGTACCAAAGTGTACGGGTGCTATTTGATAAGATTATCAAAAGAAAGAAGAAAAGGGGGTAGTAAGCTAGTGCCATAGAAGTTGGGCCGCAAACTGTTTCCACTATAGTTTGATTAATATGTCAAAGCGTATTTGTACAAGTAGTGCAATAAGCAACAGGGCTATTTAACATGCCACAACCAAGGGAGAGCTGCGTGCGGGTCCTGAAAGCAGGTAGAGTGATCATTAGAGAGACCACCTAGAGATTCCCTTATACATCAGTGCTTCTTGCCATCTCACTACTAGGGAAAAGGCTAGCAGCAGCGCGGGTTTTAGATGTATCAATAGCGTGGGTATAGGCGCTACTAATAAAGGCGTTTGAGCTATTGCTTAGCGGCGATGCGTGCCAGCCAGCGCCATCGCTAGGACAAATAGCTGCAGCGTTTGTTCGTTACCACGTTCTTGCTAAGGTAACTACTTGCAGCGTGTTTTACGCCCATCGCTACTAGTACTTTTTTATTTTTTTATTTTTATTGTATTTATGCTACCATCATACAAATATTGGTACAATACTAGTTATGAGGTTTACATCATCATGTCCATAACAGTGTGTCAAATTAAGGTGGATTAGGTTCAAGTGGAGGCAATATGTGGTGCATGTCAAAAGTATACTACTAATCCAAACTTGATCTAGTTTGTACTAGTAGTACTTTCGATGTGCACCACATGTTGCCTCCACTTGAATCTAATCCGCCAGCACAAGATATTTAATCATCATCATTGTAACGCCCGGATAATCATGCTACAGTAAACTCACGTTGATGGTGCCACGTCACCTCTGTCACTGTAGTTAATCTCGGGTTAATTCAAAACTGTTTCGAAATTCAAATTCAAATTATGATGACAATAAAAGTTTTCAAAAATTTAAAACTAAAAAGTTCGGTGGTTGTCAAATATTACAAAGTTAATTATGGTGCAACAAACCCATTTTTATAAAATGCCTAAATATGTTTAAATGAATTAAAACAGAAAAGAAAATAAATAAAAGAAAGAAAGTACAAAAAAAGGGGGGGAGAAGCCCTATTTGGTTCTCGCCAATCGGGCCAACGGCCCAAGCCAGCCCACCGCCAGTGTCGGCCCCCACCCCCTCTCCTTATTCCCCCATAAACCCTAGGCGTGACACCTCACCCGCACCCGCTCGCTCTCTCCCTCCCGATCCAGTTCTGGATCGGGATCGGCTCAACGACCCGCCGCCGAAACCCTCCACCCGGCAAACGCGCCCCTGCCTCCTCCCGGTGCCCCCACACTGATTGGATCGGGGAGGAGGCGGGACCAGCAGATCCAGCGCCTCGGCCTTGGCGCCCATCCCTGCGCCTTGCGCCGTCGTCGCCAGACTGACCGCCGCCTCGACCTCCTCCTCGCCGGTCATCCCGACCGTCCCGAGCACTCTGCCTAGTCCCCACGACCCGTGAGCCTCACCTCCTCTCCTCTTTCCCCCCCACGGCCGTCGCCGGTCCCTCCGGCGGCCGTGACCGTGCACCTCGTTCCCTGCGGCGGCGCTCGCGTGCCTCCTCCGTTCGGGGCCTCTTCCCCCCTGCTGGGCCGTCCGCCCCGACCTCTCCTCCCCTCACCTTTCGGCCGCACCACCGCGCCCGGCGCTTCGTCGCCGCTGACCACCCTAGCGTCCAGTCGCCTCTCGTCGCCGCCGCCCGGAAATCAGCTGGAGCCACCCCGCCTCCTCCTCGTCGTCGGTGCCATCTCCTTTCTCGGCCGCCTCGGCCATGGCCTCGCCCTCTCTGCCTCCTCGCTCCTGGTAGCTTGACCCTTTCTTGCCTTGCTCCCGGGCGGCCTTGGGCCGCCCCTGCGTCACTTTGCCGTGGCCGGCCCGTGAGCCTGCCGTGACCACGGCCTTGGCCGCGCCCGTTCAGGCGGCGCCACACCCATGTAGCCGTTTGCCCGGGCCACTAACTAGGGGCCCCGCCATAACGCTTTTTGGAAAAAAAGGAATTAAAAATATATTAAATAAATAAATAAATAATAATTAAAATAATTAAATTATTAATTAGTTAATTAAATTAATTAAGTTAATTAATCCTGATTAGATTAACCTAATCACTAATTAAATTAACTAATAGGTAATTAACCTAAGCAGAGAGAATGGCGGGTGGGTCCCCTTTGGACCCACATGTCGAATTGACTAGGTCAGCGGTCAGCGTTGACTGCCGACGTCGACATGACATCATGCCGACGTCATAAATCCATTTTCGAATTAATTAAATAATTAATTAAATTGAAATTAATAAAATCTTTAGAAAATCATATCTTTTAATCCGTAACTTCGGTTAAAATATTTTCAACATGAAAGTTGCTTTCGAGCGACGAGGCGAATCCGGATACGCAGTCCGTTCGTCTCGCCACACACCCCTAACCTATCGAACCCGCAACTTTCCCCCTCCGGCTCTGTGCGAACACACGAAACCCCGGGATATTTTCCGGATGTTTCCCCTTAACCGTACCACCTCATACCACGTTAGGGCACGCCTAGCATCGTTACTTGTCTTGTCATGCATCGATATGCATCTGTTTACATGGTATTCATTGTTTCTTCCCCTCTTCTCTTCGGTAGAACTCTGAGACCAAGCCGCTGCTGCTTGCCCGATTCGACTACGGAGTTGGCGACCCCTCTCTCTTGCCCGAGCAACCGGGCAAGCCCCCTTTGATCACGGATATCGCCTACTCTTCTCTATCGCTTGCATTAGAGTAGTGTAGCATGTTCTCGCTTCGATTAATCCTATCTTTCTTGCATAGCCCGTCCTTGCTACTCTTTATTTGTTACTGTATCTTCTATCCCTCTTGCTTAGTATAGGATGCTAGTTTTTCCATCTGTGGCCCTACATTCTTGTCAAAATGCATGCTATACTATCGGGCCGTGATCACTCGGGAGGTGATCACGGGTATATCTGCTCTTATACATGATACATGTGGTGACTAAAGTCAGAATTGGCTTGTGGAGCACCCGCGAGTGATTCACGGATTGGGGGATGAAAGGACCTTTGTCCCGACGGCCCTCTGGATGGATCTTTGTGGCGGAGCGACAGGGCAGGTTGGGACCGCCTAGGAGAGAGTTGGGCCTGGCCCTGTTCGGCGTTCGCGGATACTTAACACGCTTAACGAGATCTTGGTATTTGATCTGAGTTGGCTACGAGGGTTGGGACCGCCTAGGAGAGAGTTGGGCCTGGCCCTGTTCGGCGTTCGCGGATACTTAACACGCTTAACGAGATCTTGGTATTTGATCTGAGTTGGCTACGAGCTTATACGCACTAACCAACTACGTGGGAGAGATATGGGCACTCGGCGTCGTGGTATCGGTAGAAGCACTTGAGACGTCGTGACGGAGCGGCCTTGGCCGGATTGGGCTGGAACGCCACTAGGCTGGAGTGCGCTTCGGCCGCCATACATAGCGTCTTGAGTGTGCTTTCAGGCGATGGGCCCGGACCCTGCTGGCGCTTAGGTTTAGAACCGGCGTCTTGGCCTCTCTGTTGTGCCTAGGTGGGGCTGCGGCGTGTTGATCTTCCGGCCGGGCATGACCCAGGAAAGTGTGTCCGCCAAATGGGATCAAGCGTGTTGGGTAAGTTGGTGCACCCTGCGGTGAAGTTAATCTATTCGAATAGCCGTGATCTTCGGTAACAGGACGACTTGGAGTTGTACCTTGACCTTATGACAACTAGAACCGGATACTTAATAAAACACACCCTTCCAAGTGCGAGATACAACGGTGGTCGCTCTCTCTCGAGGCAACGAGGAGGGATCGCCGGTAGGATTATTGCTATGTGATGTTACCTAGAGGACTTCAACCTACCCTCTTCTACCTGTTGCAAGGCGAAGGTGACGAGCGTAGTCTTCGATAAGACTAGCTATCCCCTCTTATTACGGCATTCGCGATTCAGTCCAGCGATATGGCCCTTTACACATATATCCATGCATATGTAGTGTAGCTCCTTGCTTGCGTAGTACTTTGGATGAGTACTCACGGTTGCCTTGTTCCCCTTTTCCCCTATCTCTACTCGATTGCTGCGACCCGATCGATGGAGCCGAGGCAGACGCCACCGTCGATGGCGACTACTACTTTGGGCGCCTATTACTACGTGCAGCCCGGCGGCGACCGTGAGTAGCTTAGGAGGATCGAGGCGGAGGCCTGCTCCTCTTCGATCTGTATCCCAGTTTGTGCTAGCCTTCTTAAGGCAAACTTGTTTAACTTATGCGTACTTTCAGATATTGTTGCTTCAATGACTTCGTCTATGATCGAGCACTTGTATTCGAGCCCTCGAGGCCCCGGCTTGTATTATGATGCTTGTATGACTTATCTATGTTTTAGAGTTGTGTTGTGATATCTTCCGTGAGTCCACGATCTTGATCGTACCGTTTGCGTGCATGATTAGTGTATGATTGAATCGGGGCGCTACAAGTTGGTATGTCGAGTCATTTGCTGTAGGAATCCCCTTCCACACTCCTTGGTCGAAGTCGAGTCTAGACATTGCAAAACTTTTACTAACTTGGCTGTGTGCCTTACGGGCCCACGTCGCCATCGGGTGGTACTAGGATCTTTTACTCCTCGACCTTTACTCTGGGACTCTGAACTCTCTTCTACTCGGGTTAAACGAATTTACTAACTAACACTAGGATCCCGTGACCACATTCACCCCAAAGTGGATAAAGCCATAGTTTCCTTGGAATTGTATTTTGATCAATTTCCACACTGCCATTTGACTCCTTTGAAACATCTTTGTTTTCAGATGGAACCCACAAGGTAGGTCGTGCGCCACACGACGGCCATTGGTGCCTCGGGATCACCTGCGGTGCTAGCAGGGATGATGACCTATCTGGGTTATCGCTGGCACCCTGAGTACACCGTCTTTGAGGAGTACCAGGACTTTAACCAGGAGCAGTATCGAGCCATCGTCCACCTCTACTCTCGGGAGTATTACTCCACTACTGTGCTACACACCGCACATGGTGTTGGGGTGACTATCGATATGGCAGTCCACGATGTTGCTTATGCTTTGCTCGACACGCGTCTTCGTGGTGAGTATCGGAGTTGGACACCTCCCCTTCGAGCACATTGCTATCGCGTCGATGTTGGTGAGGAGGTTACTACACCGCTGCCTACTCCATTGTCACCAGAGAGCCCTTCTACCATCGTAACTTTGTTACGCATGTCGATGGGCTGGATCGAGCTAACCGAGCTCTTCGCCACGAGTTGTACATCACCGTCGGCACCTTTACCGTGCTCACGGCTGTTGCACCCCTTTGTCCGATCCAGAGAGCTGTCGGCGTTCTGCGATCTACCCAGCCAGACCGTGATGCCCTGTGGTGTCGGTTGGCCGAGGTGGAGGCTACTCTCCCGCACTTGGTCCTCTCACGCCACTTGGTCATCGGGTTACGCACTGAGTATCCATGCCCCAGTGTCAGCAGGACGTGGAGGACTATCCGCTGCCACACTACCAGCTTTCGGGCTCTGACTACCTCCATGCGCGTGGGACTGATGTAGGCTTGCTTGTTAATGTTAGATGCATTACGCGCGAGCACTGCGTGCCGCCTATGGTGTCTTAGTCTATGTACCAAACTCTTTGTACGAACTCTATGCATGATCCCTTTTGTAAGATATGCCGAGCTACTATGTAGTTTCTATCGTCTGCTTTCATTATGCATGTTTCATCATGAATGATTCTTGTCCTTTGCATAATTTCTCAAGTGCTGAACTACCCCTGTTATATATTAGCAGGATGGTTAGACCAGCTGGTCGTGGTCGTGGTGGCAACTTCCCACCACCGCCTGAGTACATGGATGGTATGATCCAATAGCTTGAGATGAATCGGCAGTTCATGGAGAACATGATGGCTCAGTTTCCTCGCCCCAATATGAACCAGCAGCCAAACACAACAACTCTGCAAGATTTCATACGCCTCAACCCAAGTGAGTACCGCAGCTCAACCCGGCATTTGGATCTTTGATGGTAGCTCCGTGACATCACCTATGAGATGGAGTCTGGCTGATGTAGCCCCCGCCAGCTATGTCACTTTTGCTTCCTTCTTCACAGAAGGGACCCGCAGCTCAATGGTGGGACAGCCACAGGCGTACTCTACCGATTGGAACAATCATCACTGGCCGGACTTCCAGGGCTGCTTTCCGTGCCCGCTTCATCCTCAAGGAGTCATGGACGGAAGAAGCGTGAGTTCATAACCTCACCCAAGGCAACAAGACTGTTGAAGCTTATCGTGAGAGTTCTGGACTTGTCTCGCTATCTTTGAAGAGGATATTGCAACCGATGCACACGAGACAAGAGAAGTTCCGTGGCGGCCTTCAAAGGCGACATCAAGCTCGCACTTCTAGTGCACGACTTTGCTGATTTCGCCACCTTGGTGAACAAAGCTATCAATGTCGAAACTGGTTTGCAGGAATACGAGAGCTCTAACAGGTATAGCCGTGACACGGGCTCATCTTGAGCCCGTCCTCGCAGAAGCGCAAGATATGGATTCCCAACAGCATGTACCAGCCGAATGCACCTGCCCCAAGGCAAAGCTATGCTGCACCTCGTCTCCCTACTCCAACTAGGCAGCCAAACCTTCCAGCTCCACCACCCCAAGCTCCTGTTCCCACTCCCAATAATGATTTGTGCTTCAGGTGTGGACAACCAGGGCACCGTGCTAGAGAATGCAACCAGAACCAGAATCAGCTGGCCCTTCCGGCCGGCCGTGGAAGCACCAGCCCCGCAACAACAATGCCAAGCCTTATGGTCGAGTTCATGCCAACCACGTTGATCTGAACGAAGCTCAAGACCAACCTGCTACTGTGATGGGTACACTCCTCGTAAATTCAGCACCAAAGATGCGTTTATTTGATACAGGGGCATCGCATTCATTCATGTCACGAAGATTTTGCATTCATGCATGGCATTAAAAGTGAAGACATGAATGCTTCACTATTAGTACACACCCAGCGGGCCAATGTCGAACCTCCATGATTTGCAACGACGTCCCGTTGAAATCGAAGAATTTGGAATTCCTTGTCTCACCCATCGTCTTTGAAGTCTTGCGGCATTGACCTCATTCTAGGAATGAATTGGTTAAAGCGCATCTTGCTTCTATAGTTTGCGCCACTAAGACCGTCCATCGGCTACACCCTTCAGATGAAATAGTCACTTACCAAGCTCATCGGTGCAAAATGCGAGGCAAGGCTCTATGCATTGAATGCATTGAACGCTGCACCACTCGAGGGTATTGAAAACATTCCTGTCGTGCATGAATTCCTCGGCGTCTTTCCTAAAGAACTCGAGGATTCCCCACCGCTAGAGCTGTCGAATTCGTCATCGACTTGAAACGAGCACCACTCCTATAGCCAAGCGACCCTACAAGATGCCGCCGCATGAACTCCTTGAGCTTAAGGAGGAAATCGACAAGTCTCTTCGCGATGGTTTCATTCGCCCAAGTTGCTCTCCTTGGGGAGCACCTTCTCTCTTTGTCAAGAAGAAGGATGGGACAAACCGATTGGTCCAAGACTACCGTCCTATAAATCAAGCTACCATTCGAATAAGTATCCTCTTCCTCGGATCAATGATCTGTATGATCAACTGGCTGGTTCATCAGTGTTCTCTAAACTCGACTTGAGGTTGGGTTATCACCAGATCCGTGTTCGTGAGGAGGATATCCCCAAGACCGCCTTTGTGACTCGTTATGGTTCATACGAGTACACCGTCATGTCCTTCGGCTTAACCAATGCTCCAGCCACCTTCTCTCGCCTGATGAACTATATATTCATGGATTACCTCGACAAGTTCGTCGTGGTTTATCTGGATGATATCCTGATATTTTCCAAGAATGAAGAAGAACATGTTGAACATCTTCGTCTTGTGCTGGAAAAACTACGAGAACATCAGCTATATGCCAAGTTCTCCAAATGTGAATTTCGGCTTCCCAAGTAACCTATCTCGGGCATGTCATCTCTAAGGATGGTATTGCCGTCAACCACGAACGAGTTCAGGCTATTCTCGATTGGACTCCTCCGAAGAGCGTTAAGCAAGTCAGAAGTTTTCTCGGTCTGCTTGACTATTGTAAATCGATTCGTCGAGAACTTCTCCAAGATTGCCGTGCCTCGACTAACCCGCTGCATAAGGGCGTCAAGTTCCAATGGATGAGATAAATGTCGGGAAAGTTTCCGAGCACTCAAAGACAAGTTGACTTCTGCCCGATTACTAGCTCCTCCCGATACTAAGAAGGACTTCGTCATTATTTATCGCGACGCTTCCGTCAAGGATTAGGCTGTGTCCTAATGCAAGAGCGCAAAGTGGTTGCTTATGCCTCTCGACAATTATGCCCTCACGAAGAGAACTACCCAGTTCACGACCTCGAGCTTCTTCGCTGTCATTCATGCACTAAAGCGATGGCGACATTACCTTCTCGGTAATCGTTGTAGAAATCTTCGCGACCACCAAAGTCTCAAGTATCTGTTTACTCACCAGGACCTGAACCTCCGTCGGCCAGAGATGGATGGAGACTCATTGCAGACTTTGATTTGGGTATTTCCTATACACCGAGCAAGGCTAATGTAATGGCTGATGCCTTGAGCATAAGTCTTCTTGCAACCACCTCCAGTTCACAAAGTTCAGCCCTCACTTTCGTTGAAGAGTTGAGAAAGCTGAACCTCCATATTGTTCCTCCGGTGCACTCTACTCCCCTCCCCGGAGTTACGCAAGATGAACCTCCATGTTGTTTCCAGGGGTTCTCTCAATACCCTGGTTGCGAAACCAGATCTTGTGGACACCATCAAATGGATACAGAAATGTGACGATGAAGTCGAGAGGATTAAACTTTATCTCGCAGAAGGAAAGCCCTCATTCTTCCTTTGTGGATGACGCCACCCTATACTTCAAAGGTTGCCTAGTGGTACCGAGTAAGAGGGAAAACCTGAATCGACTCCAAAGGTTATGAAAGAAGCTCATGATACGCCTTTGTCTATTCATCCCGGTAGCACCAAGATGTACCAAGACATTAAATCGAGAGATTACGGTGGTCTAATATGAAGCGAGACATTGCTCGTTATGTTGTTGAATGTGACGTTTCTTGTCGTATCAAAGCAGAACATCAAAGGCCTCTTTGGAACTACTGCAACCTATCTCTATTCCTGAATGGAAATGGCACCATGTTGAAATGGACTTCGTCCTTTGGATTTCCCAAGTCGCAGAAAGGTAATGATGCTATTCTTGTCGTCATTGACCGGCTTTCTAAAGTTGCACATTTTACGGCGGTCAAAGAAATGATCATCGCTAGTCAGCTTGCAACTCTCTATATGTCCGTAATTGTTTCACTTCACGGTATTCCATTGATTATCGATTCGGACCGTGGCAGCTTATTCACTTCAAGATTACGGGCAAGTTTTCAAGAAGCTATGGGTACTCACTTATCTTTCAAGATCTGCGTTTCATCCATGATCACAAGGGCAAGTTGAACGTGTCAACCAAGTTCTCGAAGACATGCTTCGAGCTTGTGTTATTTCCTTCGCAAGAAATGGGAGGAATCTCTCCCGTATCTTTGAGTTCTCTTATAATAATAGCTATCAAGCTAGTGCGAAGATGGCCCCCTTGAAGTGTTATATGGGCCGAAAGTGCGAACCCTCTGAACTGGTCGAGAAGCGGGGAGCGTCCACTCTTGGTCCGGATATTATCCAACATGCCGAAGAACAAGTCCGCATTATTCGCGAGAATCTCAAGACTGCTCGGTCTCGGCAAAAGAGTAATTATGACCGTCATCATAAAGACATGGTCTATCAACTTTGGCGAAAAGGCCTATCTTCGCGTTACACCAATGAAGGGTGCTCACCGCCGGGATCAAGGGCAAGCTAGCCCCTCGCTATATTGGCCCATTCACTATTACGGAAAGGCGTGGAAAAGTGGCATATCAAGCTGGAGCTTCCGTCGAACCTTTCTCGGGTTCACGATGTGTTCCACGTGTCACAACTCCGACGCTGCCTCAAGGACCCAATCCGAGCGATGAACCATGAAGTGCTCGAATTGCAACAGGACCTCTCCTATAAAGAGCATCCGGTCCGCATTCTCGACCAAGCTGAACGCCGCACACGTCGGAAAGGCGATCAAGTTCCTCAAGGTCGATGGTGAATCACTCACGAAGATGAAGCCACACAGGAACGCGAGGATCGCCTGCGTGATGAATACCCCACTCTTTCCTTCTACCTCCTAAATCTCGGACGATATTTCTTGTAGTGGAGGAGATTTGTAACGCTTGGGATAATCATGCTACTGTAAACTCACGTTGATGGTGCCATGTCACCTCACATCTTTGTAGTTAATCTCGGGTTAATTCAAAACTGTTTGAAATTCAAATTCAAATTATGATGACAATAAAAGTTTTCAAAAATTTAAAACTAAAAAGTTAAATTGGTTGTCAAATATTACAAAGTTAATTATGGTGCAACAAACCCATTTTTATAAAATGCCTAAATATGTTTAAATGAATTAAAACAGAAAAGAAAATAAATAAAAGAAAAGAAAGTACAAAAAAAGGGGAGAAGCCCCTGCTGGACTCAACCAAGCTGGGCCCAAGCAGCCCAGCCAGCCCAACGCCCAGTCGGCCCCCACCCCCTCTCCTTATTCCCCCCCGCAAACCCTAGGCGCTGACACCCCTCACCCGCACCCCACTCGCTCTCTCCCCCTCCCCCCGATCCAGTTCTGGATCGGGATCGGGCCGACGACCCCGCCCCTCGCCGAAACCCTACACCCCGATGGCGCCGCCCTGCCTCCTCCCAGTGCCCCCCCACTCGACCGGATCGGGGAGGGCGGGACCAGCCGATCCAACGCCTCGGCCTTGGCGCCCATCCCTGCGCCTTCGCCCGTCGTCGCCGGACGGCCGCCGCCTCGACCTCCTCCTCGCCGGTCATCCCGACCGTCCACGAGCCCTCTGCCTAGTCCCTACGACCAGCGTGAGCCTCACCTCCTCTCCTCTTTCCCCACGGCGTGTCGTCGCGGTCCCTCCCCGGGCGGCCGTGCCCGTGCCGACCTCTCCGCACGGCCGCGCCCGCGTGCCCCCCTCCCCTCGCGCCTCCTCCGTTCGGCCGGGGCCTCTTCCCTTGCGGGCAAATCCCGCCCGACCTCTCCTCCCCTCCTCTGCTCGGCCTTCCACAGGCCCGGCGCTTCGTCGCCATGACCACCGCTGCGCGTGCGTCCAGTGCACCTCTCGTCGCCGCCGCTTGAAATCTCAGCTGAGCCGCCCGCCTCCTCCTGCGTCGTCGGTGCCACCTCCCTGCTCGGCCGCCTCGGCCATGGCCTCGCCCTCTCTGCCTCCTCGCTCCGTGGCTGACCCTACTGCTTGCCTTGCTCCCAGGCGGCCTTGGGCCGCCCCTGCGTCACTTTGCCGTGGCCGGCCGGCGAGCCCTGCCGTGACCACGGCCTTGGCCGCGCCCCGTTCGGGCGAGCGCCGCACCCGCGCGCCGTTTTGCCCCCGGGCCACTGACTAGGGGGCCCCGCCCCATAACGTTTTTGGAAAAGAAAAAAAAGGAATTAAAAAATATATTAAATAAATAAATAAATAATAATTAAAATAATTAAATTATTAATTAGTTAATTAAATTAATTAAGTTAATTAATCATGATTAGATGAACGTGATCACTAAGTAAATTAACTAATAGGTAATTAACCTAAGCAGAGAGAATGACGGTGGGTCCCACTTTGGACCCACATGTCGAGAATGACCAGTCAACGGTCAACGCGTTGACTCGCCGACGTCGACATGACATCATGTCGACGTCATAAATCCATTTTTTCAATTAATTAAATAATTAATTAAATTCAGAAATTAATAAAATCTTTAGAAAATCATATCTTTTAATCCGTAACTCGAATTAAAATATTTTCAACATGAAAGTTGCTTAGAACGACGAGACGAATCCGGATATGCAGTCCGTTCATCCGCCACACACCCCTAACCTATCGAACCCGCAACTTTCCCCCTCCGGCTCCTGCTTGAAAACCACGAAACCGGGGATATTTTCCGGATGTTTCTTAACGGTACCACCTCATACCACGTTAGGGCACGCCTAGCATCGTTACTTGTCTTGTCATGCATCGATATGCATCTGTTTACATGGTATTCATTGTTTCTTCCCCTCTTCTCTCCGGTAGACTACGAGACCGGCAGCTGCTGCTGCCCGGTTCGACTACGGAGTTGGCGACACCTCTCTCTTGCCCGGAGCAACCGGGCAAGCCTCCCCTTTGATCACCCGGATATCGCCTACTCTTCTCTATACTGCTTGCATTAGAGTAGTGTAGCATGTTCTCGCTTTCGATTAATCCTATACTTCTGCATAGCTTTGTCCTTGCTACTCTTGTTGTTACCTTTATACGCTATCCTCTTGCTTAGTATAGGATGCTAGTTTTTCCATCTGTGGCCCTACATTCTTGTCCGTCTGTGTGCTATACTATCGGGTCGTGATCACTCGGGAGGTGATCACGGGTATATCTTATACTTATACATGATACATGTGGTGACTAAAGTCGGGTCGGCTTAGGAGCACCATGAGTGATTCATGGATTGGGGATGAAAGGACCTTTGTCCCGACGGCCCTCTGGATGGATCTTTGTGGCGGGCGACATGGCGAGTTGGGACCGCCTAGGAGAGAGGTGGGCCTGGCCCTGTTCGGCGTTCGCGGATACTTAACACGCTTAACGAGATCTTGGTATTTGATCTGAGTTGGCTACGAGCTTATACGCACTAACCAACTACGTGGGAGAGATATGGGCACTCGGCGTCGTGGTATCAGCCGAAGCACTTCAGACGTCAGCGATGGAGCGGCGCGCGCCGGATTGGACTGGAACGCCACTAGGCTAGGTCTGCTTCCGGCCGCCCACGCAACGTCTTGAGGTGTGCTCGAGGCGATGGGCCCGGACCCTGCGCGCTTAGGTTTGAACCGGCGTCTTTGGCCTCTCTGTTGTGCCTAGGTGGGGCTGCGACATGTTGATCTTCCGCGGCCGGGCATGACCCAGGAAAGTTTGTCCGGCCAAATGGGATCAAACGTGTTGGGTAAGTTGGTGCACCCTGCAGTGTCAAGTTAATCTATTGAATAGCCGTGATCTTGATGTGGGCGACTTGGAGTTGTACCTTGACCTTATGACAACTAGAACCGGATACTTAATAAAACACACCCTTCCAAGTGCGGATACAACCGGTGGTCGCTCTCTCTCGAGCGGCGAGGAGGGGATCGCCGGGTAGGATTATTGCTATGTGATGTTACGGAGGACTTCAACCTACCCTCTTCTACATTTGCAAGGCGAAGGTGACGAAGCGTAGTCTTCGATAAGACTAGCTATCCCCCTCTTATTACGGCATTCTGATTAGGTCCTTGATATGGCCCTTTACACATATATCCATGCATATGTAGTGTAGCTCCTTGCTTGCAGTACTTTGGATGAGTACTCACGGTTGCCTTGTTCCCCCTTTTCCCCTATCTCTACTCGATTGCTGCGACGGTCGATGGAGCCCAGGAGCGACGCCACCGTCGATGATGACTACTACCTTTGAGGCGCCTATTACTACGTGCAGCCGGCGGCGACGACCGAGTAGCTTAGGAGGATCCCGAGCAAGAGGCCTGCTCCTCTTCGATCTGTATCGGTTTGTGCTAGCCTTCTTAGGGCAAACTTGTTTAACTTATATGCGTACTCAGATATTGTTGCTTCCGCTGACTCGTCTATGATCGAGCACTTGTATTCGAGCCCTCGAGGCCCCTGGCTTGTATTATGATGCTTGTATGACTTATCTATGTTTTAGAGTTGTGTTGTGATATCTTCCCGTGAGTCCCTGATCTTGATCGTACACGTTTGCGTGCATGATTAGTGTACGATTGAATCGGGGGCGTCACAATCATGGTCATTACCACCAACAGTATTTATTTAATCACCACTAACACTAGCTAATAATAATCATCATAGTCATTACCACCAACACTAGCTATTTTATCATCATAGTAATAGTGTAGCACATCATCATCCACGAAACTCATTTCTAGCTAGCTAATCACTCCTGCTGCTCTCTCTTAGGTAAAACAACATAAAACATGTGTAGCTCTCCTCCTTGATCAAGTTGGAGCATGCGAGATGAACACATCTCCTAATCGTGGAAAGCGCCTCTGTTTGCTGCCCCTAGTACTTCTCTGCGCTCCCCCAACACATATTTGGTCCAGTCTTGCACTATTAAGCATCCGTCGCTAATCTTGAATGCACTAAAGTAATTTGTAGGATATCTTGGCCGTGGTGATAATACTCATGGTACCTTTAGTCTCGATCCCATAAGGCACAACATTCATCGGGAGTCCCTGTTGAAGAACATCGTATGGTAACATACTTAGCAATGAAGTTTAGCTTCAAAAATAATGTATGGAAAAAGATGCAATGAGGACAAATAGTAAAAATCTTACCATCCTTCCTAAATGGATGTGACCGTAGTTCATTACGAACACTATTGGTCGCACGTTTTCAGTACTAACATTTCTAAATCCAGGAAGAAAATTTGCCTTGACAGTATCAAGATCCTCAAGACATGAAACATAATGACTTAGCTCCTCGCAGTTTAGTTCAGCCTCGGGACAGTAGTAGGTCCTGTATACCAAGCGCAGGACATGTTTGCTTGCACCGAAATAAGCTGACAATACAAATTAGTTGTCAACTATTTTTGAATAAACAATATCAAAGACATAAATATGGTTGAGAAACTTACATAGTGATATAACTGGAGGCGTCTGCACATCGACCCAGATGTCGGTATTACCTTCAATATCATCTTCCGGACGAATATCAAAGGTGATAACCATATCAGGCTCAAATGCATAAGTCTTGCATAGTGCTCGCCATGTTTTGCATCCAAAATAGGTGTAGTCGTCTGAATTGTATAATTTTGCATGGAAAATATAACCATGCTCGGTCTTCAAATAAACTTTCTTTACCTCCATGATGTATGGTGAAACCTATCTTAACCAATACAAAAACTCTTGCATGGCAGGGGATACGCTAGTAGAATAGTCAAAAATATAAGTTCAAGCAAATGAAGCGGATGTCATGCTTAGCTACGAAAAAAGACTTGTCGTTATGACTTCTTGTATCCACTTGAAGTTCTCGTCCCGACTTGATGTTGAAGCGCCTATCATCATCTAGGAAGATTCCGTCGCATACAGCCGCTTCGTCTTCGCAGTATTTGCAAATACCAAAATCCTTTTCGTCAGACATTTCCTATGTTCATAGTTAAAACATTAATTGAAAATCGATTGAAGACAACTACCAGGATACTCAACACACAAATCTGGGGCACTCGATATTTCCTACATATTCTGGCACAAGTCATGCCAAAATTCACGGAAAAATCCACCCTTGAATCGGGTTCGGGGTCGGGGTCGGGGTCGAGGCGGCGTCTGGGGCATTAAGGTCGGGGGCGGCGTTGAATCTGGGTCGGGCGGCGTTGAGGTCGGGCGGGGCGTTGAGGTCGGGGTCGGGCGGCGAGAGAGGGCGAAGATGCTGGCGGCCGACGGCGGCAAGGCGGGCGGCGTGGAGAGATTTGGATTTGGGGAAAGTGGGCGTGGGGAAGGGCGAACCCGTGACGTGGTTAAGTCGAGTAGCGATGGCGAGTTCCAAGAAAAGCGCTGCTACCTTAGCTTCTGATGTGTTCACTGATACACGCCATCTGCTACTCCTTTCTCTTTTTCCCTTTTTCATTTAGTTTCCTTCACATTTTATGTGTTTCCTTTCACCTTATTCTATTTCTTTCATTTTCAATTACCTTTCCATTTTCTTTCCATTTAATTTTATAACCTTTAGCGACAGCGAGTTTACATTAAAACGCGCTGCTACAAACAATAATGTGATGGCCTTGATTCGTCATAGATCGCTACTACTATGTGTAGCTTATGGGCTAAGTCGTGGGAATTTTAGTAGTAGCGTGTTATGCTGACAAAGAAGACGCTCTTTGCTAGATCTTTATCTGCCTTGGTTTACCTCGGTAGCGCTCGCTAATTAGCACCAGCGTGCTTTTTTGATCCACGCTACTACTAAAGTTCTGTGTATAGGGTTTTCCCTAGTAGTGTCTTGGTGTATCTATCATGTTGAGAGGACCGATGATCAGGTCGTCAGAAAAAGCCTGTGGAAAAGAAACCTGAAAAGGATAAAAAGGAAAAAGTGAAAGTATGTGTGTCCAGGGAGGGGTCGAGCCGTATTATGAATCATAATCTGGTTAAGCCTCCGTCTATGTCCATGGTATTTTGAGTGTGTAGTTATGTACGCTGATCTGAGCAGCGTCGCTTGTTCGGGGCTGGGGCCGGAGGCGGATTGCTAGTCGAGCTCTTGACGAGCTGGGTTGTCCTGCTGTAGAGTAGTCCGAACTCGTTTGACAGTGTTCGGGAGCTCAGCCGCCGAATTAAGGTTCTGTTTGAGAAGGCCACTCTGTACTTCTGCTGCTAAAGCAGCGGTGTGCTCCTCGGTACGGAGGGAGCGTTCCGTGTTTCCATTGACTGTTATGACGTCGCGTGGTCTGCGCATCTTGAGCTTGAGATAAGAAAAGTGTGGCACTGCGTTGAATCGAGCAAATGCGGTTCATCCCAGCAGTGCGTGATAGCCACTGCGGAAGGGGACGATATCGAAGATCAATTCTTCGCTGCGGAAGTTGTCCGGGGATCCGAAGACAACCTCTAGTGTGATTAAACCCGTACAGCGGGCCTCTACACCTAGTATGACTCCTTTAAAGGTATGACGGATACTGGTCGGATGGTCCCTGCGATCGAAAGTGATCGGACAGGAAGACCATGGGTTGAACTTTGGGGCGACTGACTCCATCGCGTAGACGTCCCTCAGCGCGCGCTTCCGCTCCCTTTTGGGGATATGGGTAGCATATATCATGTTAACCATTTTAACTTGGGGGGGGGGGGGACTTCCTATGTCCCCCTGTGTTCGATGGTCGGGGCTCCTCGTCATCGTCCTTGCTTTGCGAGCCCTTCTCCTTGTTCTCGAGTTGCTTTGCCGGCTGTTTAAAAACCAGTCTCTGTTGGTATGATTGGCTGGTTTGTCGGGGGTGCCGTGTATCTGGCATGGGCGATCGAGTATGCGTTCCAGGCTAGATGAGCCCGAATTGTTCCTTTTGAACGGCTTCTTCCGCTGGCCAGACTTGGAGCCACTGAGTCCGGCGTTGACCGTCGTGTCGTCGCTATTATCACCGTTGTTCCGACGCTTGTGTCTGTTGTGTCGGGGCTTGCCATTGCTATTTCTGGCTTCCGCAGTGCCAGGTTCGCTTGCATTGTTATTGCTACGGGCTAGCCAGCTATCTTCGCCCGCGCAAAAGCGGGTCATAAGTGCCGTAAGGGCAGCCATGGACTTCAGCTTTTCTTTGCCGAGGTGTCGGGCGATCCATTCGTCCCGGATGCTGTGTTTAAAGGACGCCAGGGCTTCGGCATTTGGACAGTCGATGATCTGGTTCTTTTTGGTTAAGAACCTAGTCCGGAGTTTCCTGGCTGACTCTCCGGGCTGTTGAATTATGTGACTTAAGTCGTCGGGATCCGGAGGTCAAACATACATACCTTGGAAGTTGTCAAGGAAGGCCTCTTCCAAGTCCTCCCAGCTGCCGATGGAGTTTTCGGGCAGACTGTTCAACTAGTGCCGGGCTGGTCCTTTGAGTTTTAGTTGGAGGTATTTGATGGCATGGAGATCATCACCGTGGGCCATATGAATGTGAAGAAGGAAATCCTCGATCCATACCACGGGGTCTGTTGTCCCATCATATGATTCGATGTTTACGGGTTTAAAACCTTCTGGGAATTCGTGCTCCATTACCCCGTCAGTGAAGTAAAGGGGTGTGCGGCGCCTCTATATCGGGCCATGTCGCGACATAGCTCGGATGGAGTCCGTCTGCGGTTCTCGGCCCAGGCGTGAGTATGATTGTTGCGTCCGGCTAGGTAGCCGTTGTCGCGTGTCGGGGCACGTCTCCGTGATCCATAGATCGATCTGGTCTTACCTGCTCTACTGTCCAAGTCCTACTGCAGGTCATATGTATGTCCCCGAGCTGTTTTATCTCTGCCTTTACGGTGAGGTGGGGTGGGCTGCTGTTCGTCTTGAGTTGCCGCTTTGTCTCGACCACGTGGTGGTCGGTCAGCCGCATTGCGTGATGATGCTGTGGGCTCCAGCGCCTCATCATCGAATTGAGGTAGCAATTTGCGCTTCGGTAACTTTTTGCCGGGCGCTTGAGGTCGTGTTCCTCGTCTGCCACGACATCAGTCCATCTATCGTTGAGCAGATCTTGATCAGCTTGAAGCTGCTGCTTCTTCTTTTTCAGGCTCCTTGCAGTGGCTATTAGCCGGCGCTTAAAGCGGTCCTGCTCGAGAGGTTCCTCAGGCACGATAAAATCCTCATTGCCGAGGCTCACCTCATCCTCGGAGAGTGGAAGATAATTGTTGTCCTCTGAGTCTTCGTGTATGGCCTGTTCATCAGGGCTAACTTGCCCGTCTTCCCGTTCGTCCTATTCGGCAGTTGCCTCAACTGGGTCTTCATTGTCTTCGGCATCGTCTGGAGTATTGTTTTCTCTTGTGTCGGTATCGCTGTCCTTTCCATGGCGTGACTTAGAGCGGTGCCGCTAACGTCGGTGTTTTGGCTGTATCTCAGGAGGTTTATCCTCGACTGGATCCTTCTCATTGTCGCCATTGGTCTCTTTAGGTGTGTCCACCATGTATATGTTGTACGAGGAAGTGGCCGTCCAACATCCGGTAAATGGCGGGTTTTGGGTCTCCTCTTCTCCGGCATCGTCGTCCATACCGTCGATGTCTTCGGAGCCGTAATCGAGCATGTCGGTTAGGTCCTCGACAGTGGCTATGAAGTGGGCGGTGGGTGGGAAGCGAAATTCTCCCTCATCAGCCTCTAGTTCGAACCGGATATAATTCGGCTGTGAGTCCCCCGTTAAGGAGAGTGTTTTTAATGAGTTTAGCACATCGCCTAAAGGCAAGTGCCGGAAGATGTCCGTGGAGCTGTATTCGACGATCGATGCCTGATCAAGCTCGACGTGCGCGGACGCACATGGTTCGGATCCTGTAGCCGGAAACGAGTCTGAGGTTCCGGTGACACAGATCCCACTTGAGGTTGGGTCTGTGTGCGGCCCCGACACCGCTGAGTTCGCAGCTTCCATGGCGGGGTTGAGCCTCCCATCCTCGGATGGCGTGATCTGCTCCGAATCTAGGGCCAGAGTAGTTACAGGCGCTATCTCCTGGGTATGGTCCGATGACAGATTTAAGTCATGTTCATCACGGTGACAGGGAGCGGCTGTCGTGGTCTCGAATCCATCAAAGATCAAGTCTCTGCGGATAAACACGACGTAGTTCAAGCTTCCAAATCTGACCTGATGGCCAGGGGCGTAACTGTCGATCTGCTCTAGATGGCCAAATGAGTTGGCCCGCAGTGCGAAGCCGCTGAATGCGAAGATCTATCCGGGAAGGAAGACTTCTACCTGGACAACACTGCTGTAGATGATTGGCGGGGCCATCGAACCTCTTGACGACGACGCAGCGGAACTCTCAATGAAAGCACCAATGTCGGTGTCAAAACCGGTGGATCTCGGGTAGGGGGTCCCAAGCTATGCGTATAAGGTTGATGGTAACAGGAGACGGGGACACGATGTTTACCTAGGCTCGGGCCCTCTCCATGGAGGTAATACCCTACTTCATGCTTGATTGATCTTGATGAATATGAGTATTACAAGAGTTGATCTACCTCGAGATCGTTATGGCTAAAACCCTAAAAGTCTAGCCTGTATGACTATGATTATTATTCTTCCCTCAACGGACTAAGCCCTCTGGTTTATATAGACACCGGAGGGGACTAGGGTTGTACGAAGTCGGTTACAGAGAAAGGAATCTTCATATTTGGACCCCAAGCTTTCCTTCCATGCCAAGGAGAGTCCCATCTGGACTCGGGAGAGAGTCTTCGGTCTTGTATCTTCACAACCCAGCAGTCCGGCCCACGTACCATAGTCCGGACACCCGAGGACCCCTTAATCCAGGACTCCCTCAGTGGTACCGCGCATGTAGATACGGGCAGCGGTCCAGCTGATGATGACACCACACATCTGGATGATGCAACTGCCAAAGCTCATGAGAACACAGGACCAGATGTTGAAGACACGCTTGTCCACCCTGTCGATGAGAACCTCAATGAGTCTCAGATCATGATCACTGGCACCTCTCACGCAGCATCAGTCGGATCAGGTGATGGAGGGCTTATCCAGCAAGGTCTGATAGACACGCAAGCTGAGGCGGCCACTGAATCTTCTGTCAAGCGGTTGGTTCTCAGCTTCTGAAAAAATTGGCTTACAAGAGGCGCAAGAAACTGAGGCTACCATCAACCCCCCCCCCCCTCGTCCAGCTTCACCAACTGTGCCACTCCGTCCAACTTCACTAGTTGTGCCCCCCAGCCCATCGCAAAGGCCGTCTTCACCAAATGCAGTTTCAGCAGCTGAAATTCATTTAGTTGTGAAGAAAGTTGTGGTCCAGGAGCTTGGTATACGTGTGGCTGAAAAGGGAATTGGTGTCGCCGTCCCACTATCCACCATGCGGAAGGAGGCCCCACGTAGGTGAATGATTTTTTCCATGGTCTTTTTTATTAATTATGTGTCTGATACAACATGGTAAATCTAGTTGTTTGAGTATGGTAGTTTGGGTAATTTCATGCTGGTGATAAACTTGCCCATTTTTCCCTTGCAGGGCACCTGGCAAACAATCTGCTACTGCTAAGGATTTAGAGGTTGCACCAGTAAAAATGTATTCACATTCTTACTTTCATTTATGTTCAGTAGTTCTTTTCTGTTTTTCCGTACTATTTTCATGTGCACTGAAACTATAGTTATGTTTTACACCTACCAACATGCTTGTTATTTTGTTCTTTTTGTCTGATAACTTATTTTGATGAACATTGATAACTCAAATATGCCCCCCTGATAATTTAGAGTTACCAATCTTGGTAACTGTTGATACGTCTCCAACGTATCTATAATTTTTTATTGTTCCATGCTATTATCTTATCCATCTTGGATGTTTTATGGGCTTTACTATGCACTTTTATATTATTTTTGGGACTAACCTATTGATCCAGAGCCCAGTGCCAGATCCTGTTTTTTCCCTTGTTTCAGTGTTTCGAAGAAAAGGAATAACAAACGGAGTCGAAACGGAATGAAACCTTCTGGAGAAGTTATTTTTGGAAGGAAAGCAACCGGGGAGACTTGGAGTCCACGTCAAAGAAGCAACGAGGAAGGCACGACGCAGGCGCGCCCACCTGGCGCGCCCTCCACCCTCATGGGCCCCTCGTGGCTCCCCTGACGTACTTCTTTCACCTATATATACCCATATACCCTAAAACGATCGGGGAACAGAATAGATCGGGAGTTCCGCCGCCGCAAGCCTCTGTAGCCACCAAAAACCAATCGGGACCCTGTTCTGGCACCCTGCCGGAGGGGGGAACCCTCACCAGTGGCCATCTTCATCATCCCGGCGCTCTCCATGACGAGGAGGGAGTAGTTCACCCTCGGGGCTGAGGGTATGTACCAGTAGCTATGTGTTTGATCTCTCTCTCTCTCGTGTTCTTGATTTGGCACGATCTTGATGTATCATGAGCTTTGCTATTATAGTTGGATATTATGTTGCTTCTCCCCTCTACTCTCTTGTAATGGATTGAGTTTTCCTTTGAAGTTATCTTATCGGATTGAGTCTTTAATGATTTGAGAACACTTGATGTATGTCTTGCCGTGCGTATCTGTGGTGATAATGGGATATCACGTGATTCACTTGATGTATGTTTTGGTGATCAACTTGCGGGTTCCGCCCATGAACCTATGCATAGGGGTTGGCACACGTTTTGGTCTTGACTCTCCGGTAGAAACTTTGGGGCACTCTTTGAGGTTCTATGTGTTGGTTGAGTAGATGAAACTGAGATTGTGTGATGCATATCGTATAATCATACCCACGGATACTTGAGGTGACATTGGAGTATCTAGGTGACATTAGGGTTTTGGTTGATTTGTGTCTTAAGGTGTTATTCTAGTACGAACTCTAGAGTTGTTTGTGACACTTATAGGAATAGCCCAGCGGATTGATTGGAAAGAATAACTTTGAGGTGGTTTCGTACCCTACCATAATCTCTTCATTTGTTCTCCGCTATTAGTGACTTTGGAGTGACTCTTTGTTGCATGTTGAGGGATAGTTATGTGATCCAATTATGTTACTATTGTTTAGAGAACTTGCACTAGTGAAAATATGAACCCTAGGTCTTGTTTCCTAGCATTGCAATACCGTTTGTGCTCACTTTTATTACTTGTTACCTTGCTGTTTTTATATTTTCAGATTACAAATACCTATATCTACCATCCATATTGCACTTGTATCACCATCTCTTCGCCGAACTAGTGCACCTATACAATTTACCATTGTATTGGGTGTGTTGGGGACACAAGAGACTCTTTGTTATTTGGTTGCGGGGTTGTTTGAGAGAGACCATCTTCAACCCTCGCCTCCCACGGATTGATAAACCTTAGGTCATCCACTTGAGGGAAATTTGCTACTGTCCTACAAACCTCTGCACTTGGAGGCCCAACAACGTCTACAAGGAGAAGGTTGCGTAGTAGACATCAACTGTCTGTGCTGGTAACATTTGTTTTTTTTTTCATGCAGTGCACTTATGAAACAAGTTGCTGCTGTTAAGGGTTCACCAAGTGTATCAGGAAAAAGGTGTTTACACCTTTCTTGTTTGCAGTTATAAAAAACAAATTGGTGGTTTTTTTGTTCATATCATTTGATAACTTTATATTTCTAGTCCTTGATAACTTTGTAATTTTTTCCCTGGATGTTAGTTACACCTGAAGTATGTGACATCTTTTTTTGTTTGTAACATGTGGTAACTTAGGTTTAACAACATGTGTAATATCACTACTACTCTTGTGTACCCATATTTCAGTCGTTCAAAAGATAAATCCGCTGTGAAAAAGGTGCAATTCGCCAAGACCAGATCCTCTCCACGACTAAGTGCAACATTGTCGCAGACAACATCATCGGAGACAACAGAAGTTATCCATCTTGATGAATCTCCCACGGCGACATCTCCATATGATAAAGCAACAACAGCTAGCAAGGGCGCATCTGATGCTGTTGCGGCGACATCCGCTAGTGTTTCTAATGACCCTGTAGATCAGCTCACTACAGCGGCAACTGTTACTACTATTGTTGAAGATATCGCCAGCGCGGCTGAGGCTGTTGAATGTGAAAATGAAGTCGTTGCCAATGTAGGGCATGATGAAGGTGAAGGTATTTCTGTCTCCCATCACCTTTTTTTATTGTATGTAATTATGATTTATGTTGACGATGTGTTAAATCTTTTTCTGTTGTAGCCGTTCGTGTCATTGAAGAAGTTGCGGGAGGTACCAGAGTCAATATGCCTATTGATACGGCTACAGCTGGAGGTCAAGAGAATGATGCCCAGAATCCTGCGGCCACAGGTTGGTAACTTCACTTTCTTCTGTTGATAACTTGTCTGTTTAAGCCATGATAACTCAAGTTAATGTTCTAACATTAACAAATACAATGTCCACTACATGTTTTCCTGATGCATTTTTTCATTTTTGTGTGTTACTTTTGGTATTTGTTGCAGTAGCTGACCCTGTGTTGGAGTCGAGCACCCCTGGAGCTGGAGAATACGATGGTAATTTTACGCCACCCAGCTGCTCTCTTGGGCTTGATGCCATCTTTGGTGCGAGTCCACAAGTGCCACTATCTACTGAAGCAACTCCAACGGCTCAAGCTGCACCAGCATTGGCTCAAGTACCACCTGCAGCATCAGAAGCATCGGCGGTGGCGCCATCGGCTCAAGTTCCACCTGCAGCACCAGAAGCATCGGCGGCGGCGCCATCGACTCAAGTTCCACCTGCAGCACAAGAAGCATTGGCGGCAGAGGGATCAGATCAAGTTCCACCTGCAGCACCAAAAGCACCTGCGGCGACTCCATCGGCTCAAGTACCACCTGCAGCACCAGCTATTGGCCCTGTCGCCGTTCTAGGGCTTGCATCTCCTATTGCTGTTGGCTCCAAGGGCAAGACAGTGGTGAAAGTTACCAATGCGCAACCGGTTGCTTGGGCTCCGCCACCCAACTCTTGTAAGTGAAGACATTGCGTCTCTGCTTTCTGCAGCCAGAGTGATGGATTGACATATGTCAGCGTACATCTTTTCTTTGTGGTTTGGTGTGTTCCCGTTATTTATGTGTTTGGAATTTGCTATGCTTTCGTGTGTATGGATGAATGTAATACTACTTCTATGCTTTACGTGATGTAAATGAACATCTGTGCTTTCAGTACCCGAAATATATGTTTCTGTTGTGTTCCCTACAATATTTTGTACGACGCTAGCATAGATGATAACTCCAACCTCTTTCCCCCTGGTAATATTGTCAGTTTTGAAAGCTGATGTTATCCGTTACTAACTTTTATCTCTTACTAACTTTGGTAAGCGCGTGATACATACATCTCCTATCATTGCCTATTTATTTTCCTTAATTTGTTGTCATGCTTACAAAACATTATTGCATTGGTAGTAGCAGGTGTGTACTCTTATTCATCTGAAATTTGTTATTATTCCCTCGTTTTTTAATTACCCTGATAAGTCTATTTGACACTATCTTGGTAACTCAAATGTTCAAATCCTGATAATTTATCAACCATTGACATGATAACTCCAGCCACATATACATTTTTTACCAATTCTGGGCTATACAATTCTTTTTAGTCTTCTATTTAATACATGTTTTGATGTTATCACACCTGTTCCTCATTATGCACTAGTGCTATCTAGTTTGTTCTTTAAAAATCCTATACCAGTGTGCTGGTAATCCACATTCACATCACCTGGTATTTTCTATAATGTGGGCCTGATAACTTATTGTATATTGTCTCAATTTTAAATACTTGTTTCTTTTCAATATATTATCTTGTTTATCACTACTGTTCATGTCCTCATCGCTCTTTTTTTATTTATGTAACACCGGAAGGTGGTGGGTAATGCAAGTGTATGATGTCGAGATTGACGATGATGAGGTTCTCATGTGGTGGGAATAATTTGAACATGACAATCCAGCATTAAAAGGGAAATCAAATGTTCAAATAGGTGATTTTTTTTCTGCTCCATGAACATTGCAACCCTTGCACAAACCCCTTTCTTTGTTTTTCAACAATGGACCACCACTTGATAATTAAAACATGTGGCAGTTGATAAGTTATGACCCACCACTTGATAATTATTTTCACCCTTCTGCTGATAACTCATGTTTTCAAAAAAAATAGACTTTTTGCTTTACTCATGTCCTTGTTACATTATACATCTTAGTTATGTTTTTTTTTGTTTTTACCAGACAACCCTCAAAGTCCGACATTTGTTACACCAGAGTTACCACCTCGCACAGAGCATTTAGTACGCAGTTCAACCCCTAAATCCTTCATTCGGAAAGTTAGGGTCACCCACCCGTCCAAATACCTGCTCCCGCCTTTTGCCACCCTCACACCGACCGAGGAGGAAGAGTTTGTTTACAAGGAAGTTATCAAGCATACTACTGATTCTAACTCTAAGATTAAAGAGTATGTTTCCATCCTTTTCTCATTTTTCAAACACAAATCATTATTTGTGTGCCATTTTTTTTGTATTTGTAGTGTTAGGGTCATCGACATTGATGGTAGGTGGTTCACCCTCGGTGAGCTTGCCAATTGTGTGAAGGGAATTGGGCAACTATCAACCAGGATTGTTGAGTTACATGTTCGCATTCTCCAATATAAGGAAACGCCAAACAGGATCATCTTCTCTTGGCTGCTATCTGTGTATCTGTTGATAGGAGACTTCAATTCCAAGTTTGTATTGAAGTATTTCCGACGGGACAAGTTTTACATTCTTAGTCACTAGGATCAGGTATGTTATGTTTACTAGATCTGGTATGTTATGTTTGCTGGATCTGGTATGTTATGTTTGCTTGCCCTGGTAACTTTGCAGTTAGAGTCTTGGTAACATCATGTTAATATTGTTACTCTTATCTTTTTTACCCTGACATTGTTTGTTCTTCATGTCATGATAATCTCTATCCTGCACACTAGCAATTTTGACCTTTATGCCCTGATAATTTTTTCCTAGTTGCCTCCCACGTGAATGTCATGACCATTTGTTATCTTGGTAATTTTGTTTCTTTCTCTCCTTCCATGCTTACTGCCTTTTAATTTTTTGCAGCTGCTATTCCCTGCTTTGCAAAAGTTGGGCCTCGGTCCAAATGACGGGCATTGGTATGTGTTGTCACTAAATCTCAGGGGGAAGCGGTTCAAAGTTCTAGATCCATTGCGTGCACAAGATAGTCCTTCTTTTCTCGAGCATGCGACATGATACATGAACGCTATAAAGAAGGCTTGGTTGATAAATTACAAGGACTTGCATAAGCAGATTTAGGACTATGAACTTGTGTACATTGATGTGTTGAAACAGGATAATGGGTTAGTTGTGGATTATTCACTCTCTTTTTAACACCCCACTATATGTTCTTATCCCTGTTTATTGACCTGGCCGCAAACTCCAATTGAACTGATTGTGTGTTGTTTTTTCATCACAAATGTTTCAGCATTGATTGCGGATTTTTTGCCTGCACGTATCTTGAGGTGTGGGATGGCAAAAATGTTTCGACCTTAACTCATGATCAAATTCCAGCTCTCCGGAAGATTTTGACATTGAGGTGGTTAGATCATGATCAAAACAAATGCAAGCAATGGCGTTATCATCTGTTCAGCAGTGGGTGATGAGGTGATAATTGTTTTACGACTGTGCGATAACTTCTACGAAAATGTGTTGATAAATTTTTACATGAATTTGTCATGACAATGTCATGGAGCAAAGTGTTGACATGTTGTTTTACTATAGTATACACAGTCCAAAGTCACTGACCAGATGATAAATTCACTGTTGTGATTATAATTTGGATCACATTTAATTTGATAACTGCAATCATCTTCTGGTTGAAGACCGGGATTACTTGATTCTAATTTTTAGAAGTCCAAGCAGGCGTAATTTTTTGTTCATAAGTAATACAATGCAGTGTCGGTAGCCTTCAAAAAATGTAGATATACAAATTTTGGATTTACAAATCCATGACAATTCCATCATACATTGCTAGTAACTGGCATAATAGGGTACTGATAGCTTGCATAAAATATAGATATACACTTTTTTCATTACAAAGCCATGATAAATCCATGATATAATGCTGATAACTGGAATGTTATGGGGCTTGTAGCTTGCACATTATGGTCCATGAAAAGAATGTAGCCACCATCTTCCCTTTTAATAGCACATTCTTCATTTATCTTGCTAGGGGAGATTTGCATTTGCGTTTGTCATGGTCCAGACTCCCACACACACCACATTTCCTTTTTAGCTTGGGTTTTGCAATCTCAAAACTGGCCCTTCCTTTTGACTTTGGTCGCCCTTCGTTGTAGTCTTGGGAGGGTCTAGTATCAACTTTGTGTTTGAGGATGGAACTGCATCGGGATGTGGGGGCTTGGATGAAAAAGCATGATTGTTTTTGCTAGCATGTATTGTCACACGCACACTTTCTTGCTGTGTGGCATGGTTACCCTGTCGCTGCACATTAGTAGCACTTTCTTGTTGTGTGGTGGGGTTCTCCTGTCGCTGCACATTAGTGGCACTTGTTTGCTGTGTGGATGGGTTCTCCTGTTGTTTTGCATGGGGGCATTTTGGTGCTGTGTGACGGAGTTGTCTCCATTCACCCGCCCCACAGGTATCGAGCAGGGATCTGGCTGTCCTTGAAACGATCCTTTTGCTTCTTCCTTTTCCTTTCTTGCTTTTCTAAGTTGATTGTTCTTCAGGGTTTCAAGCTCCTCCCTGAAATTATACAGGTTCTTTCTTGCTAATCTGGTCCCGTCATATGTTAGGCAAGCGTCTTTGGCTGATGCCTTAAATTCTTTAAGAATTGACGTGTACTTTCCAGGTATCTCGTATGGCATCGACTTCTTAACTGTTGGCTGTTCGAAATCAGGTTGAATAAGATCCTCCTCTGGATCCCAGGTCCACCTCTTTAGGATGTACTTTCCAGGTATCTCGTATACCCCAATCTGGTCCATAACTCGTAGTATCTGTGCGCACAGTAGTTCATCACGATCAAACTTGCAGCAAGTACACGAGTATGTCTCTTCATCCATGTTTGCTTGCACATGGTAGTCCCTGTCTCCATATTTTGGTATTATCCCCCGCACTGAGCTGACCTTGAAAGTACCATCATTCAATGCATCGCATCTGTAGGCTGATTTCACCTTCATCTCCACCTGGAACTTGCAAAACAGGTTATGTGTGTACAGCACCCTTTTGCATCTCCGGTGGGTTCATCGAGTACATTTCGGTTTCTTTGTACACTTTGTTTCCAACTGCTCTTTTGACACACTAGCCATCACCTTATCACGTATCGCGATGTCTTTGTTGTCGAATTTGACCAGTGAGTTGTTTGGGTTGGCATACTTCTTGAGCATAGAGTTAAAACCCTCGCTTCTTGCCGTGGTCTGCAAGAACGAAAAAAAATCATGCATATAGTATACCGGGACCCAACACTTCCTGTTCTCCCACATCCATTGGAAATGCTCGCTGTCGGTCTGGACATACGCTTCCATCATCACCCACCACTTGTGCACAAACTCCTCAACTGCATTCATAACATAAACATGGTAACATGAAGTATTGAAGGATGGTAACCTTGGTTCAAACATATTGGTAACTAGGAACACCACTGCTGTTGATAATTCTGTCACACATACTTGGTTACTTTAGTTCAAGCATCATGGTAAGTACTTTGCACACATGATGATTTTTTTTGTCCACAGCGAATACCACTCAGTGTGTGTAGTACAAGCAACATTTTTAACTAGCAATAAAAAAGAGATTCCTATCAATCACCACTAGTGGCGATTGAAAAGTTTTATTGTAACTAGTGGGGTGAACAAGCTGAAATGCATTCAACAAACATGAACATGATAGGGTAGTAGTCTGAAAATAATTAATGTAGGTAATTTTGTTATAATCATCTGGTAACTTGTCACCTTATTACATGGTAACTGTTGATATCATGCATGTAAACCCATTTATTGTGTTTTAAGTTAGTGAGGGTGGGAAGTAAAATACCAGTCAGGTTGTTGTCAACACAATCCTTGAATGCATTGTTTAGTGGCTCATCGTCAACCATTAGCTTCCCAAGCTTCTCCTGTGCTTTTTTCATTATATGCCAGCGGTAATTCCTATGTACTATCCCGATGAACACCTCATCAATAGCACTCCTCATTGCAAAATCTTGATCTGTTATTATGTTCTTTGGCACAATTCCATCCATTGCATGCAAGAATGCATTAAACAGCCACACAAAGTTACCAGATAGTTCGTTTTGAACAAACCCACAACCAAACTGGATTGACTGCCCATGGTTATTAATGCCAATGAAGGGCGCACAGGACATCTTGTACATGTTTGTCATGTATGTTGTGTCGAATGAGATGACATCATTGTATCTAGCATATGCCCTGCGTGACGCACCATCTATCCAGAACCAATTTTCCACTCTGTCCACATCATCAAGCTTTACTCTCCAATAGAAATCTGGATCTTGTGCCTTCATATCTTGGAAGTATGAGATTGTGCTCCCCACATTAGCATGGCGGTACCCCATCCGAAAATTAGCTCGCTGGTTTGCGATGTCCTTTGTTGTGTGTGGTACATCTTTAGGATTCTCGTAGAACCATAACATTAGTTGCATCTGTCTTGCTGTCTCTATGTTGCATCCGTGCAATATCTTCAAGAAGTCCTGCTCATCTTTTGGAATGTTCCTATGTGATGATAGGAACTTTGTCACGGACGAATTTCTTATTAGAGGGTGGTTGTGGTCGTTGTTGAAGCGTTTGACTCTCCACCAAGCATCCGTGTGGGTGATGTAAAGGTGGGCCAGACATCCCGACCGCACAACCTTCCCTCTTTTCCTCTTCTTCACGATGCCTTTTGGGTCCTGCACATCCTCTGTCTCCTCCTTGTTTGCTTTTGGCTTGCCGTATTTCCCACAAACCAAGAGGACTCTGCTTACAGTATCGTCTTTAATTGTTTTTATGTATTCCAGTCTCATTCCGAACCCATGTCTGAGTGCATATTGCTTGTAGTGATCACAAGCTTCCTCAAAAGTATCAAACTTCATCGTTTCATCAGGAGGCTTCGGTGTGGAGTATGCCTTGGTGTTTTTGTCTCCCTGTTCAGCATTCTCTCCTTCTGTTTTTGGACCCGCTGGCTCCCTGACTGAATGATCAAAGAAGCTTTCTCTCCCCCCCCCCTATGCTGCTAGTAGTCGGTTCTTTGCTTGTCTCTCGGACCATCGGGTTGGTTCTAGATGTAGCACCTGTAATATTTTTGAAGTTGTTAATTTGTGTTATATTTATGCACGCCAAAACAAGTGGTAAATTGTACTCCAATTGCTTGGTAAAGTTTGCATGCATTAAGATGTTTTGTAGCTGTAAAGTGAAAGCATGTAATTGTAATACAGATTGCATGATAATTGTATCACGGTAAGTGTGGTAATTGTACCTAATTTCATGGTAGCTTTTGTGCATTAAGCTTGGTGATTGTGAACTGATTCATGGTGAATGTGGTAGTTGTAAATAACATAGGTGGTAGTTGCAATTCAAGTATGATGGTAACAAGTCTGTGTATAAAAATGTGGTAGCATGGTAAATGTTTTACCTTCGTCTGTTTTGTTGATGTTGGCAGAATCAAAGCTTGTCGTGTGTGCATATTCACATTGTTGGTTTGTCCCCACACCACTCATCATGATATCCACATTACCCCCGTTGTCATGCGCCATTTTTTTGTGTTGCAGCACCTGCTAGCACATATGATTGCATCCATCAATTTTCCACACTTACAAGCAATTTTGATTACTTTTCACAACAACTATATTTTTTTGTCTTTTTCTGCACTGATTACTTCTTTTTATAATAGGTATCATTTTTGGGAGTAATCAGCGCATGGGAGTATGATAGTGATAGTTCCTATCAACCTCATTTCATCAACATCATTTCTTATCAAAAAATTCTGGTGGCAACAATGTAAATCAACACATGGTATTCTTGCAGTGTTTTAGCACCTTTGGTTATGAGATTTCCTGGTAAATTGTAATGAATTAGCATGATAACTTGTTCAATAAAAAAGGATCTTTTTTATGTTGAATAAGTGTTAAAGGATGCTGATTACTCAATGCACACACTCTGGTAATCTATATTCAATCGAAATGGCAACTCAGTCATTAATGAGAAATTTCATACATGTAGTTCTAACATGCTTCAAAAAAGATAGCTTAATAGAGTGATGATGATAACCTATATGGATTTATGATGGTAACTCAATGATGAGGTAACTCAATGGTGTAATCTGTAGGTAGGAACATGGATCAATTTTACCCATTTTTGGCTGTAAAAGAGGATAATTTATTCAACCTTTGTTGGTAACCTGACTGAATTTGAATGGTAACTCAATTACAACCGAGGAATTACACAAATGCAGTAAAAGAACAACCTTTTTCTGCATCGTTTTGGCTTTCTTATTTTGTTCTTGTTGTTTTTTTCCCTTAATTTCATTAGTATGAAATGCAAATGCAGCATGTGTATAGAGGTTGAATCACTTACCTCCTTGCTTTTTTCCCTGATTATGGTGAAATTGAGACGAACTGATGTATTTGTCCTGGTAGCATGCGGCAACCCTTGTGATGTTGTTTTGGTAAACCAGGCCCTCTCTCAAATCCTTGTGTTTGGTAGTGTTTTTCATGGGGTTTTTTTGGTGGATCAGATCTGGAGCGGAGGTCGCCGGTGATGGAGGCGCGTCAGGGAGAGAGGAGAGAACAGATCGGGCCAGGTGGCTGTTTCTTGCGATGGAGGTAAGAAACTAGGTTTTGGGGTGGTAAGTCACGTGCGACGGGGAAGGTGGGCCAAAGGGGCTGTGTTTTCTGTCTTGGGCCTCATGCGTTGCACGTGGTGGGCCTCGCGAAAGAAGGCTGGGTCATGGGTGGCTCTGCCGAAGTGGGTCGCGCGCGGGAAGGACGCGGTTGTACGATCATACAGATCTGATGTTCCAGTTGACTGGTGGTTAGTCGCTTCCTTCAAAAACTCATATTCACGAATTTAAAAAAAAAGAAAGAAAAATTAAAACAAACAAAAAGAACCAAAAGAAAAACCGGACAGACAAAACAGAGTAAAATGAAGAAAAAGAGACGTCACGGAAGATCGATCTTCACGGTCCCAGGTCGTCCATCTGAAAAGCACTCTATGACTCCTCTGAACAATAAACACAAATGACACCTCCACAAGCAAGGGCCTATCTATACAAATCGTGCAGCCCACACAAATGACGAGCCAGCTTATACAATGAGGAACGTTGCTAAAAGAAAAAACAAGGAAGCGTTGCCCACGCCAGGAAAACGCAAAACAACCAGCTGTCCCTTTGCACGAATCCTATAGCACTTTGATCTGTGGTTGGGGTGTTAGATGTGAGATAGTTGTTTTACATCTAGATGTAAAATAGCAAATTCGATCAATAAAATCTAGTGATTTGTGCCAAAAAAGATGAATTACCGAATATCATCTTTTTTGCCATTTCCTTTTTTGTACGTGGCAGCCATATTTTTTTACGAGAAAATTTTCGATCTATTTATTTTAAATCATGGTAAAAAAGTGAATAACAGAAATAATAAAACGACTATAAGCACTAGAGCGAGTCGAAGGCGCGCCGGTGCCATAGCCCCTCCATCACCGGAGTAAGGCACAATTTTTTATAGTAAACAGTCGGGAAGTCGTCGTGCTAAGGCCCTGTAGGACCAGCGCACCAAAACATCAACCGCCACAGATGAAGAATAACATAGATCAGAAGGATCCAACTCAAAGACACACGAACGTAGACGAACACGACGAGATCCGAGCAAATCCATCAAAGATGGATCCACCGAAGACACACCTCCACACGCCCACCAACGATGCTAGACGCAGCGTTAAAACGGGGTCTAGACGGGGAAACCTTTATTACATCTTAAGAAAGCCGCCGCCGTCTCATCTTCGTGAGCAGAACACAAACCCTGACAAAACTAAAAAAACGATTAAAAACAGAGCCTTCCCGCCGGCCTTTGTAGAGATCCGCCATGTCCCATGGCCCTAGCTAGCGCCACCTGAGAGGAGCGGATCTATGGCGGCTTGGACGGGAGGCAGAAACCCTCTTTTTTGAGGAGGCGGCGGCGGCTTGCAGGGAAGGCTCCCAATACGATATACTTTCCTTCCTTTGTGCACATAACTAATTTAATAAGAAATCTTTTAGTACATGTAATCTTTGAAAACTCTGCAGGCATGCAGAACAGCGGACAAGAAAAGATTCCTGAAAAAGAATCTGAACGCTTAGCTATTCGATTGCACGATGCTTCCGGTCTCCGAAAGCGTCGCCACTCCACATCTCGATCCGTCCCTCCCGCACAATTCCCTCCAAGCCATGCAAACATCTCCCTCTCCGTGTGGGGCTCAGTTTGCAACAATGGCGGGGAGCATGGCACCAAACCGGCCGTAGCAACCTAGGAGCAACGCACCCGCGCGTCGTCGTCCGTGCCGAAGCTACCGGCAGCAGGTTATAGCGTCCATCGGACGTCGAACGAGCGCCTCGCCGGCCTCTCCAACGACAACGCCGACGACATCGACATCACGCCCGAGCGCTCCACCATGGCAAGCGACCATACCAACTACACGGTCTTCATGCCGCCCACCCCGGACAACCAGCCGGGCGCCGCGCCGGCTCCCGCTTCCGGGGCTTCCACCAAGCCGGACAACCTTCCCTTGCCACGCTACTCCTCGGGCTCCAAGCTCGTGAACCGCCGGAATGGCGACGATGGCGCGGCCGGCGGCGCCAAGATGGACCGTCGGCTCTCCACGGAGCAGGTGGCGTCGCCGTCCAAGTCGTTGCTGGTGCGGAGCCAAACCGGGGAATTCGACCACAACCGGTGGCTGTTCGAGACCCAGGGCACGTACGGCATCGGGAACGCGTACTGGCCGCAGGACGACAACGACGACGGCGCCGGCATGGGCGGTGGCAGCGTCAAGATGGAGGACCTCGTCGACAAGCCCTGGAAGCCGCTGAGCCGGAAGGTGGCCATTCCTCCGGGCATTCTAAGCCCCTACAGGTTCGAAAAATTCAGAAATTTCAATCAAACTGTTACGACACGAGCACGACACATGATTCAAATTTTAAAGTGACGCGGGGATTTGCGTGGGCAGGTTGCTGGTGTTGGTGCGGTTCGTGGCGCTGTTTCTCTTCTTGGTATGGCGCGCGACGAACCCCAACCCGGACGCGATGTGGCTGTGGGGGATCTCCATCGTGTGCGAGTACTGGTTCGCCCTCTCCTGGCTCCTGGACCAGATGCCCAAGCTGAACCCCATCAACCGCGCCGCCGACCTGGCCGCGCTCCGGGAGAAGTTCGAGTCCAAGACGCCGTCCAACCCGACGGGCCGCTCCGACCTGCCGGGGCTCGACGTCTTCATCTCCACCGCCGACCCCTACAAGGAGCCGCCGCTCGTAACCGCCAACACGCTGCTCTCCATCCTCGCCACCGACTACCCGGTCGAGAAGCTCTTCGTCTACATCTCCGACGACGGCGGCGCGCTGCTCACCTTCGAGGCCATGGCGGAGGCCTGCGCCTACGCCAAGGTGTGGGTGCCCTTCTGCCGGAAGCACTCCATCGAGCCCCGCAACCCGGAGGCCTACTTCACCCAGAAGGGCGACCCCACGAAAGGCAAGAAGCGGCCGGACTTCGTCAAGGACCGGCGGTGGATCAAGCGCGAGTACGACGAGTACAAGGTGCGTATCAATGACCTCCCCGAGGCCATCAAACGGCGCGCCAAGGCCATGAACGCCCACGAGCGCAAAATCGCCCGTGAGACGGCCGCCGCCTCGTCCGATGCCGCCCCGCCCCCCGTCAAAGCCACCTGGATGGCCGACGGCACCCACTGGCCCGGCACCTGGCTCGACTCCGCCCCCGACCACGGCAAGGGCGACCACGCCAGCATCGTCCAGGTCTCCATCAGCACTGACCATTTAGTGTTTGAATTTTGGCGCGCAGACATGTGTGTTCATGTTACGATGTTTGTCAACCAATTAGGTGATGATCAAGAACCCTCACCACGATGTGGTGTACGGGGAGGCGGACGATCACGCGTACCTGGACTTCACCAACGTGGACGTGCGCATCCCCATGTTCGTGTACCTGTCGCGGGAGAAGCGGCCGGGGTACGACCACAACAAGAAGGCGGGCGCCATGAACGCCATGGTGCGCGCGTCCGCGATCCTGTCCAACGGGCCCTTCATGCTCAACTTCGACTGCGACCACTACGTGTACAACTGCCAGGCCATCCGGGAGGCCATGTGCTACATGCTCGACCGCGGCGGCGACCGCATCTGCTACATCCAGTTCCCGCAGCGCTTCGAGGGCATCGACCCCTCCGACCGCTACGCCAACCACAACACTGTCTTCTTCGACGGCAACATGCGCGCGCTCGACGGCCTCCAGGGGCCCATGTACGTCGGCACCGGCTGCCTCTTCCGCCGCTACGCCATCTACGGCTTCAACCCGCCGCGCGCGATCGAGTACCACGGCTTGGTCGGCCAGACCAGGGTGCCCATCGACCCGCACGCACGCTCTGGGGACGGCGTCGCCGACGAGCTCCGTCCGCTGTCCGACCACCCGGACCACGAGGCGCCGCAGCGGTTCGGCAAGTCCAAGATGTTCATCGAGTCCATCGCCGTGGCCGAGTACCAGGGCAGGCCGCTGGCGGACCACCCCTCGGTCCGGAATGGCCGCCCGGCCGGTGCGCTGCTCATGCCGCGGCCGCCGCTCGACGCGGCCACCGTGGCGGAGGCCGTCTCGGTGATCTCCTGCTGGTACGAGGACAACACGGAGTGGGGGCTGCGCGTCGGCTGGATCTACGGCTCCGTGACGGAGGACGTGGTGACCGGGTACCGGATGCACAACCGCGGGTGGCGCTCCGTGTACTGCATCACGAAGCGCGACGCGTTCAGGGGCACGGCGCCCATCAACCTCACCGACCGACTCCACCAGGTGCTCCGATGGGCGACGGGGTCCGTGGAGATCTTCTTCTCCAAGAACAACGCGATGCTCGCGTCCCGCCGGCTCATGTTCCTGCAGCGCATGTCGTACATCAACGTCGGCATCTACCCGTTCACGTCCCTCTTCCTCATCATGTACTGCCTCCTACCGGCGCTGTCCCTCTTCTCCGGCCAGTTCATCGTGGCCACGCTGGACCCGACCTTCCTCTGCTACCTCCTGCTCATCACCATCACGCTCGTGCTGCTCTGCCTGCTGGAGGTGAAGTGGTCCGGGATCGGGCTGGAGGAGTGGTGGCGCAACGAGCAGTTCTGGGTGATCGGGGGCACGTCGGCCCACCTGGCGGCCGTGCTGCAGGGCCTGCTCAAGGTGGCCGCCGGCATCGAGATATCGTTCACGCTGACGGCAAAGGCGGCGGCGGAGGACGACGACGACCCGTTCGCGGAGCTGTACCTCATCAAGTGGACGTCGCTCTTCATCCCGCCGCTGGCCATCATCGGGATCAACATCATAGCCATGGTGGTGGGCGTGTCGCGCTGCGTGTACGCGGAGATCCCGCAGTACAGCAAGCTGCTGGGCGGCGGGTTCTTCAGCTTCTGGGTGCTGGCGCACTACTAACCGTTCGCCAAAGGGCCTCATGGGGCGGCGGGGCCGCACGCCGACCATCGTCTACGTGTGGGCGGGTCTCATCTCCATCACCGTCTCCCTGCTCTGGATCACCATCAGCCCGCCCGACGACCGGGTCTCGCAGAGCGGCATCGAGGTGTGAGGAGTGTGGTCAGGAAATCGATCGAGCGCCGAGA
Organism: Aegilops bicornis; assembly: GCA_021605145.1. Classification (NCBI taxonomy): domain Eukaryota; kingdom Viridiplantae; phylum Streptophyta; class Magnoliopsida; order Poales; family Poaceae; genus Aegilops; species Aegilops bicornis. Next base: position 576,735,773 of record CM038675.1, read on the forward strand.
TCGATCGATCAGTTGCAAAATGACCGGCCAAGAACCGCGCCATCAGCTACGAAGAGCAGAAAAACAACAGCTTGGAGAACCGCCATGCATTGTTTGTCTTCTGTATTTTTGTTTGTGGATGCACAAGATTAGTAACACTGTGCATGCAGCATGCTAAGGAGGCTAGGCAGGTCAATTTTGTACGTAGCTGAGAAACGTACCTACGCACCGATATCATGGCATACATATACTCCTCCGGCTCCTAAAGCCATACTCATATGAGAAGGTTAACTGTACAGAAATTCTGATTCGTTGCAGATTGCCGTATATTACTCACATATATGCTCCTGTATTATGTAGTAGATGTTGGCAATTTATAAACCAACACTACTACGCTGAACAAAAATTAACACTGATCTTGATTTTTACATTCGCCCGATCAGCTTCACTGCTCGAGGACCAACATTGTACAACTTGATTAGGGCATTTCCAACACCGACCCTCAAACTGCACGCATACGTTCGGATTGTGTTGTCTGGACGTGTTGTGTCATCCAGTGAGGACCTGTATAGCAGACACGTAAGACTCTGACACCCCCGACCCACCCAAAAGACAGCCGCAGCAAATTTTATGGATCAGCGTTGGAGATGCCTTTACTAGGAACTGGGAAACACAAGGAGTGTGTAAACTAAGTAATTGTAGAGTAATGAAATAAACATGGTCCTCGAGTTTCTTTCTTCTTTGTTTTTTTTAAACGAAGACGCACGATGCGTCCGGATTTAAATTAATAAAGCCCATCGACATGCAGCATCCAACAAGGTCAACACAGAAACTAGAACAGAAGGTAAGTGGCTGAAGCCAAAAGTACGGAACATGCAACCGGCCTTAGCCTGATAGAGAAAGACAGCAACTACTAGCACACAAGCAGCCAGTCCAAAATAGCACGACGAGCAGCATCTTAGTGACGGGCTTCAAACTGAATCGTGCGGATCCGCTCCATGGCCTCCATCATCCGATCTGCATCACGCCGTTTCCCCAATGATGTCCATGTCTGAAGAAACAAGTGGCATTTGAAAATAATCAGCAGGGTGGTTAGGGAACTTCTGTTCGATAGTCATCTTATTACGGGTGGTCCATAAAGACCAGCACAACGCCCCTACGCAACGCCACAGCATGCGCCCGAAGCTACCCCTATGAGCGAGGAGAATCCCTCGTAGGTCCGGGGGATTCCAGTTCTGCGCAAACGCCTCACGGACAACACTCCAAGCAAAACGAGCTAGGTGGCATTTGAAGAAGATGTGGTTAGCATCTTCATGGGCTCCACATAGCGCGCAGGACTCATCCGAAGGGCCGTGTCTAATGGCAATGTTGTTAGAAGAGGGAAGGCGGTCACGGAATAATTGCCAAAGAAAAACTTTGATCTTCAGAGGAATAGACGCTTTCCATAGCCCCCTAGCTATGTCAAGAGTCGGTCCCTCGGTCAGCTTATTGTAAAGCGACTGGACCGTGAACTTGTTGGAGCTCGAGAGGGACCACGAGACCGTGTCGGCCTCAGGGCAGAGAGATACACCCTGCAAGGCAGTTAGGAGCCCATCCCAACTTGCCCGTTCATGGGCGAGGAGTGGTCGTTTGAGAGATATGGCTGGTGGGTTAGTTCTGAGCGCGTCGGCCACCAAAATGTCGATGTTAGTGGCAAGTTGATAGATGACAGAGTGGCTACGCCAAAGAGGTTCCGACCCAAGCCAATGGTCGAGCCAGAACCTCGTGGAGTTCTCGTTCTTAACGCAGAACTTGGCCCCTAACGTGAAGGCAGGCTTAACAGCCTGAATCCCGTTCCAGAAAGGCGATCCCTTCGCCTTTGAGGTGAGGAAATTCCCATCGGGGAAATATTTGGCGCGAAGGATATCGGCCCAAAGCCCTTGTTCGTTCTGGGAAAGTTTCCAGATCCACTTGACAAGGAGCGCTACATTCATGAGTTTGGAGTTAAGAATCCCAAGTCCACCGAATTTCTTGGGGCAGCAGAGCGCCGCCCACATGATCAGGTGGTATTTCTTTTTTGTCCCAGTTCCTTCCCAAAAGAACTTAGATCTAGGGGTTTCGAGCTTGGCGTGTACTCCATCAGCCAGCAGGAACATGCCCATAGTAAACAGGGGCAGGGAGGATAAACTAGAGTTAGTCAGAATCAGCCTAGCCGCAGAAGATAAAAACCTGCCGCGCCAGGGACTAACACGGATCGCCACCTTACCGTATAAGGGTTCCCATTCGAGAATCGAGATGTGTTTGTCCGAGATGGGAAGGCCTAGGTACTTAATTGGAAAACTCCCTAGTTTGCAGTTAAGTAGGTTGGCAATGCGAGTGGCATGGGGATTGTCCATCCCAATGGCAATCACCTCACTCTTCAAAAAAATTATCTTCAGGCCGGAGATGATCTCGAAAGCAAGGAGGATGAGCTTAATCGAGGCTATACTATGGTCATCGGGCTCGAAGAGAAGCAAAGTGTCGTCCGCATATTGTAAATGGGTGATCCCTCCGGGGCAGAGGTGAGGCACCACACCACGAACGTGACCGGCGTTCTTGGCCTTGTTCACCATGGCCGAGAGGGCATCAGCAACAAAGTTGAAAATCAAAGGCGAGGAGGGGTCTCCTTGTCTGAGACCTTTTTTTGTGGAAGAAGTTCCACACTTCTCCGTTAATCGACACCGCAGTCTGTCCCCCCGAGACAAGTTGCATGATGCGATGAATGAAACCCGACTCGAATCCCTTCCGAGTCAGCACCTCGCGAATGAACTCCCAGTTCACTCGGTCGTAGGCTTTCTCGAAGTCAAGCTTAAAGAGCACGGCCGGCTGACGCGTGTGCTTAAGCTCGTGAACGATCTCTTGCAATACTACTGGACCTTCTAGGATGTTACGGCCTTTGAGGAAACCCGGTAGCTACGGTCGATCCTGCATTACTGTGCAACCGGGGCAAGTCTCGTAGTGTATGCCTTGGAGCATAATTTGAAAGGCACGTTAATAAGGGTGATGGGGCGGTATTGCTTAATCGAGTCAGCCCCTTTAACTTTAGGGATGAGGCTGATGACGCCAAAGTTGAGGCGTGAGATGTCTACTGTGCCAAGCGCAAACCCGTTGATAATATCGTAGAAAATGTCCTTGAGTGCCGCCAAAACCGTCGGAAGAAAGACACCGGCCAGCCATCCGGCCCTGTTGCGGTATCGATCTTCATCGAGCCAAGCGCATCGTCGATCTCCCCTGTGGAGAAGGACAAGGCCGGGCCATCATTTTCGACTTGCGACACCCGTGATTCTTCCCCCCAAAAGTCCTCACGGAGGCGAAGGGGCTTCTCTTCCGTTGTGCCCAACAGGTTAAGGAAGAAATCATAAATATGCCTCGAGATTTCGGCTTGGCTGACCAGTAACCCGTGTTCTGAATGCAATCTCAGAATTGAACATTTCCTTTTGCGGCTGTTGCCGAAGGCGTGGAAATAGCCCGTATTTGCCTCCCCCTTGGTAATCCACTTGACGCCGCCTCACGGCGCCAAGATTCTCCTTCCCCACGAGGATGGCCAGCACTTGATTTTCGAGGGCATAACGGTTAGCCCACTCCGCTTCCGAAAAGGATCTAGAGTCAGCTTGAACGTCAAGGGCTTTAATTTCCTTGATAAGAGCTTCCCTAGCTCGTTTAGCTTCACTTCCGTGGTTTGCACCCCACCCTCGAGGGAAACCACGTAGGGCCCCGGCCGCCGAAACCCAAGTGTCAAGGGGACCCCTGGAACGACCAGCCGCAGCCCTAGCTTGCTCCCAGCGCGCGAGGAGCATGGGTATGAAACCCTCTACCTCGAACCACCCTGTTTCGAAGTAGAAACGTGGACTCCGCTTGATCCTATCCTCCCCAGAGGCCAGGATCAGCGGAACATGGTCAGAACCAATGCGTGTTTCAGCAACCAGCATACACATGGGAAAGATCACCTCCCAGTCAGTCGTAACGAACACACGGTCCAGGACGCTCCAAACCGGAGTGAGTTGCTTGTTAGTCCACGTGTATCTAGCCCCTGTCCTAGCGATTTCCCGCAATGCGCAGGCCGCAATGGCATTGTTAAAAAGGGAGACCCTAGGCTAGTCAATGTTGCAATTATTTTTGTCCGCGCCTGAACGAATAAGGTTAAAATCGCCCCCAAGAACAATGGGAATGTTAGCGGCTTGCTTGGCCCCGACCAAGACTTGGATTTTGCCCAGGAAATCAGCCGCACGCGAGTGGTCGGCCGGGCCGTAAACACAAACAATCGCCCAGGAGGCGAGAGAGATTCTATGCTTAATCATGACAGAAATGAAAAACGATCCCACGTCCCAAGTTACAACATCACAAACATTAGAATTACATCCCAAGAGTAGACCGCCCGAATGGCCAACGGAGGGGACCCAACCCCACACGAAGCGGTGGAGAGGATCATAGGCCGCAAGATCACGAAATGAAAAGTCCGCTTTTATCGTTTCTTGGAGAGCCACAACGTCAATTCTTTCGCGAGCGATATACTCCCTAAGTTGCGTGTGTCTACCCGAGTGCCCGCAACCCTGAATGTTCCAAAAGATGTAACACATCAGATAATACGGTTGCGAAGGCGAACCCCTCTGGAGGTCACCGTTTTTGCCACACGCTTCTTAGCCTGGGCTCGGCTCGTCGATGGCGCTGCGTCAACCTCCCTGGTTGCGACAGCCCCCTCCGACAGGACTAGCGAGGTGGGTATACCCGCAGGCACTGGGTCAGCAGAGACCGCCAGCGCCATGGTATCGGCCTCCCTGGCCTTGGCCGCAGTAGTGGCCTCTGCCAAAGCCGCTTGGGCCTCCTCGCGAGCACGGATAAGGGACACAAGCTCACCACGATCCGCTCCTAATTCGAAACCGCTGTCGTCTAAGATAGAAGCAAGCTGCGGATCTGTAAACGCTTTCAGAATCCTAAAGGAGGGGGGTGGGTTACCTGAAATCTCCATATTCTTGTCCGCCAGTCGAAGCTGCGCACTCTCCAAGGAAGACAGGTCGCCCAGCGCCGCCCCGAGCACTTGGAGCGCACTGAGGGCCCGGAGATGCCCGAGAGCGCCGCGCCTTGGTCGCCATGCCCGCAGAGCCCAGCACAGCCTGAAGATCCACACACGCCGGCGCCACAGGCGAAGGGAGCGCCAGCGTAGCTTGCTTGACAGGAGGCTTCCGCCCGGCCGTCTTCTTAGGGACACATACGGATCCCGCCGAGCTGCGACGGCTAGACAGCGGGGTGCGGCTGGATGTCTCATTGAGCACCACACCCGAGTCCAAGCCGAGCAAACCGGGGAAGGCTGGGGCGACAGCCGCAGCGGCGCGACCATCAGCAGCGGCGCGCCCAGCAGCAGGCAGCGACGCCGAGCCCACCAGATTGAAAGCCCCCACCAGAGCGCGGGACGGAGGCAGACTGCTCCCAGCCGTGTCCGAGATCGCCAGCGCCCCAGGCTCCGCGTTCTCCTTCCCCTTGTCGAGTGCAAGTTCTTTGATACCCAGTTGATTCCAAGTCTCCGTGTCGATTGACGTGTCTGGCATGCTATCCTCAGGATCATCCTCACGGCCGGCCATGTCCACATCCATAGCGCGGCTCTCGTTGCCAGTGTGATGCCTGCCCTGGGCCCCTGGGTCTTGCTGCTGCTGCCCAGCTGTCCCTCCGGTCCCCGGACCAGGTGGTCCAGCGCTCTTGTCGCCCGGGTGAGAGGAAGTGTTGTTAGGACCAGGCACTGCCGGTCCGTCTCCAGGGCGCTTTGGGAGCCGCTCCACCTCAACCCGAATGTCGTATCCCTCATGATTGAACCAAACTTGCACAAAACCATTCATCTTGTCAGGGGCTCTACAACCATACTTCATCCTCACCGGTCCCACCCAGATGAGGGATAGCTCATCCACCACGATGGGTCTACCCAACATCTTGAGCCCCTGCATCAGACGGTTGACACGTCGGTGCTTCTTGGAGATGCCATGAAGGCGGAGCCACACCTCCGGCATGGAGAGGGGCACAATCGTCTCGTGGACCGAGTCACGTACCAGCACCGTAATGTCGTGGATGGAGAGGAAAAGCTTGCCACTTGACTTGGCCATATGCAACAGATCTGCAGAAGGAAACACCACCGCAAAGTCGTTGTCGCCAACCTGCGCTATCTGCCAGTCCCAGTCTCCAGCCACCATGTGCTTCAGCTCCTGCTTGAGCGTGCGCAGCGAAAGCCTCCCCGGCTCCGCTGACAGAATGGCACCATTGGCAACTTTAAGGGCCTCGCCCTCCGCCATCTCTTCTTCTTCGAACTCCATGCAAAAAAATCCCTCGCCCGAAATGGCACTGCCCATGATCTGGACGTGCGGCTGCTTGCCACGAGAAGGGCAATAAGCCGAGGCGTGGCCCTCCCGCTTGCAGATCACACAAAGGGGGGGGAGGTGCACTTGGCCTGGAAATGCCCGGTCCGGCCGCACTTGAAGCATTCCCCGCCCTCCTCCTCGACCGGGATGGGGGCGTCCACGAGCCTCAGCGGCGCATCGAGCACGACCACATAGCGGTGCAGCCGAAGCCCATGGCTTCTTTGCCAGCGGGTCCCCATGGCCTCCGCCACAAAGGGGGTGCTCCTGTGGCTTATGCTCCATCTCGCGATGCCGCGTCCCATGCTTGCGCTTCTTCTTCTTCTTCTCTTGCTGGCCCCACCAGGGGGGAGGAGGACCCCAATCCCCCTCGCGCCCGTGGAAACCAGATCAGGAGTCATGACCCTGGTAGCCACCGTAGCCACGACCAGATCCGTCGTATTGACCATGCTCAAATCCACCTCGCCGTCCGCACGCCCCGCCGCCTTGGTCCGTTGACCACGCTTCGCCTGCTCCCGAAGGGCCTTCTCACGCTGCCATTCCTCCTTGGAAAGCGGAGGCTCCATCGGGCGCTTGTCAGCGCGCCTGTCGCCCATGGCCGTCGCCTCGGCAAAGGACAGAGTGAGAGGGGGAGGAGGGGGGATGGGAACGAGAGATCTGACGGAGAGACGGTGGAGCCGCACCTCACTGGAACGAGCCGGAAACCCTAGCGAGGGGTCGCAGAGGCCCCTGCGCAGCCATATAAAGCGCTGGCAAGCGGGCTCCCAGGCCCCTCCCAGGGCAGGCCGACCGTGTGGGCTGGCAGGGCCAGGCCCAACACATGAGCCCGAAGGCCCCCCGCAGCCTCCAAGGGCCCCACAAAAGGAGGCCCGACGTCCAGAGAGCAGTGCGGGGCCGACCCAGGCCCAGAGGCCCCCAGTAGGCCCAAGGTATGGGCAGACGACACCAACCCTAGCGCGTCAGCCACCTCAGCCACCCGCACCACCGCCGCCGCCAACGACGCCGACGAGGGGAGGGCAGGAAGAGCAGGCCACTCCTCGGGCGTCACCGGAGCCACCGTGGGCACAGAACGCCGGGGAGACAGCGGGGGCCCCAGACGTGCCCCCCGTGCGCCCGAGTCCAATTGCGCCTCTAGCCTCCAGCAGTGCACAACCGTCGCCCGCGAACCGCCTCCGCCCGGCGCAAAACGACGGCGCCGGTCTCCCCGACCAGCCCCGCCTTGTGTCGCCGCCAGCATGAAATCACCCAGCGTCGCCCCCAATGGAGGAGGAGCCTGCCACGGTGAGGAGATCCCATCCTCCTCATCGGACACATCCTCCGACAGAGCCCAGAACTGGCCACCGCAGCCTGCACGACCCGCCCGAGGGGAGCACGCCGGGGCCGGGGGCGCCGGGGTGCCACTGGGACCCCGCCGCACCAGAACCCACTCCGTCGCCGCGACAGCACCGCCGGGGGGAGCGGGGTCGCCGCCCGCATCACCCCGAGTCGCCTCCTACGGTTCGCTCGTTTCAAAAACCATCTTCTTTGTTGCATCCAAGAGAGTGAGGCCATAACAAAAAGTCATCTGTGCGTCCTCGAGTCATAGTTTGAAGGTCCTCCACTTTATTTCTTCATGGCGTGTTTGGTTGTCTCCATCATCCTTTGCCACTTTGCATATTTCTCTCAGTTGGGTCTTTTTGAGCAAATGCAGACAAAGAAATCATCATATGCACATCCTGTGGTTGCCTGCATACCCCCAACCTGGTGGCGAAGTAATGCAAGCCGCGTTGTTTGGTTGCTGGCTTGTTTAGGCAATGCATGTTTTTGAGCAAATGCAGACAAAAAAAATCATCATATACGTAAGTCAGGTTGTTTGGTTAGATGCAATGCATGTTGTCTGATAATGTCCTTCAGGAGTGCTGAGCTTACCAGCACACCCGCAAGAAGGACATAGATAGCAGCAAGTTCAACATAGTAGCACATAATTCAACATAGTCTTAAACAAACCGTTCAAGCTAAAATGAAGCAAACCACCCAAGAGTGAACTTTCTAGACATCCATGGCAAAGACCACATCGTCACCACCTTCATGCCGGCTTTGTTGAAGACGATCAACTTGAAGGTGCCGGGAGTTGGCAACTTCAAAGTGACGAGCTACCCAATCTTGATTTGGTGAACAGTGGCGAAGGGGGACCAACCTTAGTCAAGGGTGACTATCCCGTTGATCACCAGGACCATCACCTTCTAGGTGCAACTGGTGTTGGTCTTGAGCTTGAATTCCTAAGAGCATCTACAGCCAGGCGCCTCATATCGGTCTCAAACGCTTGGATGGCCCGCCCGGTCACTGACCAGTCACATTTTTCTGACCCAGCCTGGCGTCTCAAACGGCCCTCAAACGTCGGGTTGTCCGGCACCCCTCATATCCATCCCAAATATGGGGCGGATATGGGGGCTCCCGGGCACGCCCGCCACGTCGACCCGGCCCACCCCTACCCCACTCCGTCCCCATAAATATCCCTAATCCGAAAACCCTAGCTCACTCCACTCTCGATCTGTCTCTTCTTCTTCCCTCCAATTTCTCCAATTCGATCCACTCCGACAACTCTGGTGACTGCGGCCACCATGTCGAGCGCCAGCAGCCGCTCCTCCTCCGACTCCGACGAGGATCTAGCCCCTCCGCATTGCCCTTGAGAGGTCCAAGGTGGACACGGGTGGCAGTTCCGGATTGGCTTCACCTCCCCCTGCCGCCGCAGCGAGGAACCAACGCTGGCTCCTCCAGGCCCGCGCTTGGCTCCACGTGGGTTGCGCAGTCCGGGCCTCCCCCACGCCGTCCCCTTGCCCCTCCTGCTGTTGCTCCCCACGCGGGACGCTATAGGTGCTTGTGCTCGCCGCCGTTGCGCTGGCCCGGACACACACGTCGGAGTGGGAGGAGCACGCCACCCACCGCGAGAGGTAGCGGGAAAGGGAGAGGGACACGACAGAGAGCTCTATCCGCCCCCACCGTGGGTTACCCGCGGAGCCCGACAAGGACGAGCGGCTCCTCGCGTGGGTATACAGCCGCTCTCTTACGACGGAGGAGACAGACGCTCGGCGGCTCCGCCGAAAGAATTCGAAGGCTCTCCGGCTAGCTATCAAGCAGTCCAAGCGCGAGGCCAAGGAGAAGGCGATGGAGGCAGCTCGGCTAGCCAAGCTGAAGCGGCAGCACGACCGGGTCGTCCGGCGCCTCAAGAGTCTCATCATCGTCTCCTCCTCTTCCCACGACGACGATGGCTCCTTGTCCAACGATTCAGACGATCCTCCACCAGTCATCGACGGCTACAGCTACATCAGCGACCGGAAAGGGAAAGGGCCGGCCAAAAAGTGGTGAAGATCCGCTTTGCTTCAATTTAATCTCAAGTTTTAGATGTAGTTTCAAGTTGTCCATCATTCAATCTTTGGTGGTCGCTTGAACATCCGATCTTTTGGTGAAAGTATTGTGCTTGCCTGTGTCCATTTGCTAATCTACGTACTTTGATCGATGTTGCAAGGTTTAGTATGGATATATGAAGGAAATATGCCCTAGAGGTAATAATAAAGTTGTTATTTATATTTCCTTATATCATTATAAATGTTTATTATTCATGCTAGAATTGTATTAACCGGAAACTTAGTACATGTGTGAATACATAGACAAAAGAGTGTCTCTAGTATGCCTCTACTTGACTAGCTCGTTAATCAAAGATGGTTAAGTTTCCTAGCCATAGACATGTGTTGTCATTTGATGATGAGGTCACATCATTAGAGAATGATGTGATGGACAAGACCCATCCGTTAGCTTAGCTTTAATGATCGTTTAGTTTTATTGCTATTGCTTTCATCACGACTTATACATGTTCCTCTAACTATGAGATTATGCAACTCCCGAATACCGGAGGAACACCTTGTGTGCTATCAAACGTCACAACGTAACTGGGTGATTATAAAGATGCTCTCTGGTGTGTCCCCGATGGTGTTTGTTGAGTTGGCATAGATCGAGATTAGAATTTATCACTCCGAGTGTCGAGAGAGGTATCTGCAGGCCCTCTCGATAATGCTCACCACTATAAGCCTTGCAAGCAATGTGACTAATGAGTTATTTGCGGGATGATGCATTACGGAACGAGTAAAGAGACTTGTCGCAACGAGATTGAACTAGGTATGATGATACCGACGATCGAATCTCGGGCAAGTAACATACCGCTGACAAAGGGAACAACGTATGTTGTTATGCGGTTTGACCGATAAAGATCTTCGTAGAATATGTATATTTGACGGATAAGAAGGATGGCAAAGTGAAAGGTATATTTGATATACATGTTACTGATGTGTACCTTATTAATGCTCGTAGTAGCGCCTAGGTATTTGATACTGGTTTTGTTGCTCATATTTGCAACTCGAAACAGGGGCTACGGATTAAGCGAATATTGGCTAAGGACGATGTGACGATGCGCGTGGGAAATGGTTCCAAAGTCGGTGTGATCGCCGTTGGCACGCTACCTCTACATCTACCTTCGGGATTAGTTTTAGACCCGAATAATTGTTATTTGGTGCCAGCGTTAAGCATGAACATTATATCTGGATCTTGTTTGATGCGAGATAGTTATTCATTTAAATCAGAGAATAATGGTTGTTCTATTTATATGAGTAATATCTTTTATGGTCGTGCACCCTTGATGAGTGGTCTATTTTTGTTGAATCTCGATAGCAGTGATACACATATTCATAGTATTGAAGCAAAAAGATATAAGTTTAATAATGATAGTGCAACTTATTTGTGGCACTGCTGTTTAGGTCATATTGGTGTAAAGCGCATGAAGAAACTCCATGCTGATGGGCTTTTGGAATCACTTGATTATGAATCACTTGATGCTTGCGAACCATGCCTCATGGGCAAGATGACTAAAACTCCGTTCTCCGGAACAATGGACCGAGCAACATACTTATTGAAAATAATACATAGTGATGTATGCGGTCTGATGAGTGTTGAGGCTCGTGGCGGGTATCGTTATTTCCTGACCTTCATAGATGATTTGAGCAGATATGGGTATATCTACTTGATGAAACATAAGTCTGAAACATTTGAAAAGTTCAAAGAATTTCAGAGTGAAGTAGAAAATCATCGTAACAAGGAAATAAAGTTTCTACGATCTGATCGTGGAGGTGAATATTTGAGTTAAGAGTTTGGTCTTCATTTGAAACAATGCAGAATAGTTTCACAACTCACGCCACCCGGAACACCACAGTGTAATGGTGTGTCCGAATGCCGTAATCGTACTTTATTAGATATGGTGCGATCTATGATGTCTCTTACTGATTTACCGCTATCGTTTCAGGGTTATGCTTTAGAGACGGATGCATTCACGTTAATGAGGGCACCATCTAAATCCGTTAAGACGACACCATATGAACTGTGGTTTGGCAAGAAACCCAAGTTGTCGTTTCTTAAAGTTTGGGGTTGCAATGCTTATGTGAAAAAGCTTCAACCTGATAAGCTCGAACCCAAATTGGAGAAATGTGTCTTCATAGGATACCCAAAGGCGACTGTTGGGTACACCTTCTATCACAGATCTGAAGGCAAGATATTTGTTGCTAAGAATGGATCCTTTCTAGAGAAGGAGTTTCTCTCGAAAGAAGTGAGTGGGAGGAAAGTAGAACTTGATGAGGTAACTGTACCTGCTCCCTTATTGGGGAGTAGTTCATCACAGAAATCAGTTCCAGTGATTCCTACACCAATTAGTGAGGGAGCTAATGATGATGATCATGAAACTTCTCATCAAGTTACTATCGAACCTTGTATGTCAACCAGAGTAAGATCCGCACCAGAGTGGTATGGTAATCCTGTTCTGGAGGTCATGTTACTTGACCATGACGAGCCTACGAACTATGAGGAAGCAATGATGATCCCAGATTCCGCAAAATGGCTTGAGGCCATGAAATCTGAGATGGGATCCATGTATGAGAACAAAGTGTGGACTTTGGGTGACTTGCCCGATGATCGGCAAGCCATAGAGAATAAATGGATCATCAAGAAGAAGACTGACGCTGGCGGGAATGTTACTATCTACAAATCTCGACTTGTTGCGAAAGGTTTTCGACAAGTTCAAGGAGTTGACTACGATGAGACCTTCTCACCCGTAGCGATGCTTAAGTCTGTCCAAATCATGTTAGCAATTGCCGCTTTTTTTTATTATGAAATTTGGCAAATGGATGTCAAAACTGCATTCCTTAATGGATATCTTAAAGAAGAATTGTATATGATGCAACCAGAAGGTTTTGTCGATCCAAAATGTGCTAACAAAGTGTGCAAGCTCCAAATGATCCATTTATGGACTGGTGCAAGCATCTCGGAGTTGGAATATACGCTTTGATAGTGTGATCAAAGCATATGGTTTTATACAGACTTTTGGAGAAGCCTGTATTTACAAGAAAGTGAATGGGAGCTCTGTAGCATTTATGATATTATGTGTGGATGACATATTATTGATTAGAAATGATACGAAATTTCTGGATAGCATAAAAGGATACTTGAATAAGAATTTTTCAATGAAAGACCTCGGTGAAGCTGCTTATATATTGGGCATCAAGATCTATAGAGATAGATCAAGACGTTTAATTGGGCTTTCACAAAGGACATACCTTGATAAAGTTTTGAAGAAGTTCAAAATGAATCAAGCAAAGAAAGGGTTCTTGCCTGTGTTACAAGGTGTGAACTTGAGTCAGACTCAATGCCCGACCACTACAGAAGATAGAGACAAGATGGAAGTCATTCCCTATGCCTCAGCCATAGGTTCTATCATGTATGCAATGTTGTGTACCAGACGTGATGTGTGCCTTGCTATTAGTTTAGTAGGGAGGTACCAAAGTAATCTAGGGGTGGATCACTGGATAGCGGTCAAGAACATCCTGAAATACCTGAAAAGGACTACGAATATGTTTCTCGTTTATGGAGGTGACAAAGATCTCGTCTTAATTGGTTATGTCGATTCAAGCTTTGACACTAATCCGGATGACTCTAAGTCACAAACCGGATACATATTTATATTGAATGGTGGAGCTGTAAGTTGGTGCAGTTCCAAACAGAGCGTCCTGGCGGGATCTACGTGTGAAGCAGAGTATATAGCTGCTTCGGAAGCAGCAAATGAAAGAGTCTGGATGAAGGAGTTCATATCCGATCTAGGTGTCATACCTAGTGCATCAGGTCCAATGAAAATCTTTTGTGACAATACTGGTGCAATTGCCTTGGCAAAGGAATCCAGATTTCACAAGAGAGCCAAGCACATCAAGAGACGCTTCAATTCCATCTGCGATCAAGTCAAGGAGGGAGACATAGAGATTTGCAAGATACATACGGATCTGAATGTTGCAGACCCATTGACTAAGCCTCTCTCATGAGCAAAACATGATCAACACCAAGACTCCATGGGTGTTAGAATCATTACTGTGTAATCTAGATTATTGACTCTAGTGCAAGTGGGAGATCAAGGAAATATGCCCAGGCAATAATAAAGTTATTATTTATATTTCCTTATATCATGGTAAATGTTTATTATTCATGCTAGAATTGTATTAACCGGAAACTTAGTACATGTGTGAATACATAGACAAACAGAGTGTCCCTAGTATGCCTCTACTTGACTAGCTCGTTAATCAAAGATGGTTAATTTTCCTAGCCATAGACATGTGTTGTCATTTGATGATGAGGTCACATCATTAGAGAATGATGTGATGGACAAGACCCATCCGTTAGCTTAGCTTTAATGATCGTTTAGTTTTATTGCTATTGCTTTCATCACGACTTATACATGTTCCTCTAACTATGAGATTATGCAACTCCCGAATACCGGAGGAACACCTTGTGTGCTATCAAACGTCACAACGTAACTGGGTGATTATAAAGATGCTCTACAGGTGTCCCCGATGGTGTTTGTTGAGTTGGCATAGATCGAGATTAGAATTTATCACTCCGAGTGTCAGAGAGGTATCTCTGGGCCCTCTCAGTAATGCTCACCACTATAAGCCTTGCAAGCAATGTGACTAATGAGTTATTTGCGGGATGATGCATTACGGAACGAGTAAAGAGACTTGTCGGTAACGAGATTGAACTAGGTATGATGATACCGACGATCGAATCTCGGGCAAGTAACATACCGCTGACAAAGGGAACAACGTATGTTGTTATGCGGTTTGACCGATAAAGATCTTCGTAGAATATGTAGGAGCCGATGTCGCTTCAAGCTACGTCGGTATTTCCCCAAAGAGGAAGGGATGATGTAGCACAGCAGCGGTAGGTATTTCCCTAAGATATGAAACCAAGGTTATCGAACCAGTAGGAGAACCAAGCAACACAACGTAAATAGCCCCTGCACACAAATAACAACACCTCACAACCCGACGTGTTAAAGGGGTTGTCAATCCATTCTGGGGTACGGCGCCTCAAGATAGGCAAAGGACATGAGGTAAATTTGTAGTAGATTGATAGATCGAACGCCAAATAAAATAAATAGAAATAAAATGCAGCGAGGTATTTTTGTATTTTTGGTTTAATAGATCTGAATAAAAGTGGAAAGGAAAAGTAGATCGCAAGCAAATATATGAGGAAGAAGAGCCAAAATGAGGTTTTACTAGTGGCTTCTCTCGAGAAAAATAGCAAACGGTGGGTAAGCAAATTACTGTTGGACAATTGATAGAACCTCAAATAGTTATAACGATATCCAGGCAATGATCATTATGTAGGCATCACGTCCAAGATTAGTAGACCGACTCCTGCCTGCATCTACTACTATTACTCCACACATCGACTGCTATCCAACATGCATCTAGTATATTAAGTTCATGGAAAAACAGAGTAATGTAATAAGAACGATGACATGATGTAGACAAGATCCGTTTATCTATGGTGGTAGATATAGATCCCATTTTTTATCCTTAGTAGCAACGATACATACGTGTCGGTTCCCTTTGTGTCACTCGGATCAAGCACCGTAAGATCGAACCCACTACCGGGCACCTCTTCCCATTGCAAGATAAATAGATCAAGTTGGCCAAACAAAACCCAAATATCGAAGAAGAAATACGAGGCTATAAGAGATCATGCATATAAGAGATCAAAGAAACTCAAATGACTTTCATGGATATAAAAAGATATGACTGATCATAAACTCAAAGTTCATCAGATCCCAACAAACACACCGCAAAAGAGTTACATCATATGGATCTCCAAGAGACCATTGTATTGAGAATTCAGCGAGAGAGAGCAAGCCATCTAGCTACTAACTACACACCAAAAGGTATACAAAGAACTACTCATGTATCATCGGAGAGGCACCAATGGAGGTAGTGAACCCCATCCGAGATGGTGTCTAGATTGGATCTGGTGGTTCTGGACTCTGCGGCGGCTGGACGAATATTTCGTCGATGCCTTTAGGGTTTTTGGAATATTGGGGTATTTATAGGGCAAAGAGGCGGTCCGGGGGGCACCTGAGGTGGGCACAACCCACTAGGGCACGCCAGGGCCTCCTGGTGCGCCCTGGTGGGTTGTCCCTGATGTCTACTACGCAACCTTCTTCTTGTAGACGTTGTTGGGCCTCCAAGTGCAGAGGTTTGTAGGACGGTAGCAAATTTCCCTCAAGTGGATGACCTAAGGTTTATCAATCTGTGGGAGGCGTAGGATGAAGATGGTCTCTCTCAAACAACCCCGCAACCAAATAACAAAGAGTCTCTTGTGTCCCCAACACACCCAATACAATGGTAAATTGTATAGGTGCACTAGTTCGGCGAAGAGATGGTGATACAAGTGCAATATGGATGGTAGATATAGGTTTTTGTAATCTGAAATTATAAAAACAGCAAGGTAGCAAGCGATAAAAGTGAGCGTAAACGGTATTGCAATGCTAGGAAACAAGGCCTAGGGTTCATACTTTCACTAGTGCAAGTTCTCTCAACAATAATAACATAATTGGATCACATAACTATCCCTCAACATGCAACAAAGAGTCACTCCAAATTCACTAATAGCGGAGAACAAACGAAGAGATTATGGTAGGGTACGAAACCACCTCAAAGTTATTCTTTCCGATCAATCCATTGGGCTATTCCTATAAGTGTCACAAACAGCCCTAGAGTTCGTAGTAAAATAACACCTTAAGACACACATCAACCAAAACCCTAATGTCACCTAGATACTTCAATGTCACCTCAAGTATCCATGGGTATGATTATACGATATGCATCACACAATCTCAGATTCATCTATTCAACCAACACATAGAACCTCAAAGAGTGCCCAAAAGTTTCTACCAGAGAGTCAAGACGAAAACGTGTGCCAACCCCTATGCATAGGTTCATGGGCGGAACCCGCAAGTTGATCACCAAAACATACATCAAGTGAATCAATAGAATAACCCATTGTCACCACGATTATCCCACATAAGACATACGACAAGTGTTATCAAATCATTAAAGACTCAATCCGATAAGATAACTTCAAAGGGAAAACTCAATCCATTACAAGAGAGTAGAGGGGGAGAAACTTCATAAGATCCAACTATAGTAGCAAAGCTCGCGATACATCAAGATCGTATCACCTCAAGAACACGAGAGAGAGAGAGAACAAACACATAGCTACTGGTACATACCCTGAGCCCCGAGGGTGAACTACTCCCTCCTCGTCATGGAGAGCGCCAGGATGATGAAGATGGCCACGGTGAGGATCCCCCTCCGTGAGTGCTTGAACAGGGTCCCGATTGGTTTTTAATGGCTCTGAGAGGCTTGCGGCGGAACTCCCGATCTGTTCTGTTCTTCGAAGTTTTTAGGGTATATGGGAATATATAGTCGAAAGAAGTCGGTATGGGGAGCCACAAGGGTGGAGGGCGTGCCCCCTACCTCGTGCTCTCCTCGTTGATCCCCTAACATGCACTACATGTCTCCCGTATTGCTTTCTTTCCAAAAATAACTTTTCCGAAGGTTTCATTCCGTTTGGACTCCATTTGATATTCCTTTTCTGCGAAACACTGAAACAAGGGAAAAAACAGAAACTGGCACTAGGCTCTGGGTCAATAGGTTAGTCCCAAAAGTAATATAAAAGTGCATAGTAAAGCCCATTAAACATCCAAGATGGATAATATAATAGCATGACACAATCAAAAATTATAGATACGTTGGAGACGTATCAGTCCCCTACTCGGGACTCCCCCAGGTGCAACCAGGGCCCAATTTCTTTCTTTTGGCCCATAAAAAATCATCGTGGAGTTTCGTGGAATTTGGACTTCGTCTGATATTGATTTCCTGCGATGTAAAAAACATGGAAAAAACAGCAACTGGCACTTGGCACATGTCAATAGGTTAGTACCAAAAATGATATAAAATGACTATGAAATGATTATAAAACATCCAAGATTGATAATAAAGCAGCATGGAATGATACGTCTCCAACGTATCTACTTTTCCAAACACTTTTGCCCTTGTTTTGGACTCTAACTTGCATGATTTGAATGGAACTAACCCGGACTGACGATGTTTTCAGCAGAATTGTCATGGTGTTATTTTTGTGCAGAAATAAAAGTTCTCGGAATGACCTGAAAATCCACGGAGACACGTTTTGGAATCAATAAAAAATATCAGCGAAAGAATCAACATCAAGGGGCCCACACCCTGTCCACGAGGGTGGAGGGCACCCCCCTGGGGCGCGCCCCCTGCCTCGTGGGCCCCCTGGGACTCCACCGACCTCAACCCCAACTCCATATATTCACGTACGGGGAGAAAAAAAATCAGAGAGAAGGATTCATCGCGTTTTACGATACGGAGCCGCCACCAAGCCCTAATCTTCCTCGGGAAGGCTGATCTGGAGTCCGCTTGGGGCTCCTGAGAGGGGAATCCGTCGTCGTCGTCATCATCAACCATCCTCCATCACCAATTTCATGATGCTCATCGCAGAACATGAGTAATCCCATCGTAGGATTGCTGGATGGTGATGGGTTGGATGAGATTTACCATGTGATCGAGTTAGTTTTCTTAGGGTTTGATCCCTAGTATCCATTATGTTCTAAGATTGATGTTGCTATGACTTTGCTATGCTTAATGCTTGTCACTAGGGCCCGAGTGCCATGATTTCAGATCTGAACCTACTATGTTTTCATGGATATATGTGAGTTCTTGATCCTATCTTGCAAGTCAATAGTCACCTACTATGAGTTATGTTCCGGTAACCCCGAAGTGACAATAATCGGGACCACTCCCGGTGATGACCGTAGTTTGAGGAGTTCATGTATTCACTAAGTGTTAATGATTTGGTCCGGTACTCTATTAAAAGGAGGCCTTAATATCCCTTAGTTTCCAATAGGACCCGCTGCCACGGGAGGGTAGGACAAAAGATGTCATGCAAGTTCTTTTCCATAAGCACGTATGACTATATTCGAATACATGCCTACATTACATTGATGAACTGGAGCTAGTTCTGTGTCACCCTATGTTATAAGCTGCTGCATGAGGAATCGCATCCGACATAATTATCCATCATTGATCCATTGCCTATGAGCTTTTCACATATTGATCTTTGCTTAGTTACTTTTCCGTTGCCACTGTTACGATTGCTACAAAAACTGCTACTGTTACTTTTGCCACCGTTACCGTTACTTCCATACTACTTTGCTACTAAATACTTTGCTGCAGATATTAAGTCTTTCAGGTGTGATTGAATTGATAACTCAGCTGCTAATACTTGAGAATATTCTTTGGCTCCCCTTGTGCCGAATTAATAAATTTGGGTTGAATACTCTACCCTCTAAAACTGTTGTGATCCCCTATACTTGTGGGTTATCATGGAACAATAAAAAATTATAGATACGTTGGAGACGTATAAGCATCCCCAAGCTTAACTCCTACTCATCCTTGAGTAGGTAAGTGATAAAAACAGAATTTTTGATGTGGAGTGTTGTTCATCATGTCATAACATATTCTTTTCTTTATAGCATGGACATTTGGACTTTTTATGTGATTCAAAGCAATAGTCTAGTTTTGACATAATAATTTAGATACTCAAACATATCAACAAGAAACCATGTTTTTTAGAATATCAATGCTAAAACAAGTTATCCCTAGCTCATCATGCTCAAACATTGATCCATTCATGAAACACACTCGAATGTTTAGCTATACCCAATACTTAAGCACGATCATATTGCCTCCTAGTTGGTGCTTTTGTAAGAGAAGATGGAGACTCAAATTCAATTTTTTTTGCATAAAGTAAAAGAAAGGCCCTTCGCAAAGGGAAGTAGGGATTTGTAGAGGTGCCAGAGCTCAAAGCGAAAAAAAATTAGAGATTAAAAACATTTTGGGAGGTGTGTCCATCCCACCAACGAAAATGACTTAGAGTTCCCACAATTTCCATGCTAGATATGCCATAGGCGTTTCCCAAACAGAAAGTAAAGTTTATTCTTTTTTCCACCATTCTTTCACTTTCCATGGCTAACCGTATCCACGGGTGCCCTCCATAGCAACACTTTCCAAGGAATTTATTATTTGACAACATAAAGTAAATTCATTTTTGCATTTCGGGACTGGGAATCCCTAAGACCTTTACCTTACTCTCGTGCAATGACAAGTGAATAAACACTCATCTTGAGAATAACACATCCAAAGATGGAAAATATTAGCCACCTGCTACCATTCATGAAATGAAACAAACACACAAAAGAGAAGTTTATTTTGAAAATTAGAGATGGCACATGCAAATTTGCTTAGAATGGCAAAAGAATACCGCATATAGGTAGATATAGTGGACTCGTGTGGCAAAACTGGTTTAAAGGATTTTGGATGCACAAGTAGAGGTCATACTTAGTGCAAAATGAAGGCTAGCAAAAAGATTGAGAAGCGACCAACCAAGAAACGAATAATCTCATAAGAAAATATTAAGCATAGTTAACACCAAATAATGCACCACAAGTAGAATATAATTTTCATTGCATGATTATTGACTTTTGTGCATGCATAGGGAATCACAAACCTTAACACCAATATTCTTACTAGAGTACAATTACTCATCAACATAACTCACATATCACATCATCATATATCAAAACTATTACTAAGAACCAAGTTTATTTTGTCCAATGATCTTCATGACATTTTCTTTTTCTTTATTCTTCTTGGATATCTATCACTTTGGGACTAATTTTCATGTGTTGCTTTTCATAAGCTCAAAAAAATATAAGTGAAGATCATGAGCATAGCAAATTTTCTTTCTCTCAAAATATTTTAAGTGAAGTAAGAGAGAATTTCTTTAAAATTTTAACTCTCAAATAAATCTAAGTGAAGCAAGAGAGCATTTCTTAAAAAATAACAAAGCACACCGTGCTCAAAAAGATATAAGTGAAGCACTAGAGCAAGTCCTAGCTCATAAAAATTTAAGTGAAGAATAAAGAGCAATTCTAACAAGTCATGATATAATTTTAGCTCTCTCAAATAGTTGTGTCCAGCAAGGTTTGATGACTTAAAACACAAAATAAAACAAGCAAAGACACATATCATACAAGACGCTCCAAGCAAAACACATATCATGTGACGAATAAAAATATAGCCTCGAGTAAAGTACCAATAGTTGTTGGAAGAAAGCGGGGATGCCACTCGGGGGCATCCCCAAGCTTAGTTGATTGCTCAGTTTTGGATAATAGCTTGGGATGCCGGGGCATCCCCAAGCTTAGGCTCTTACATCCTTCCTTCATCCATCATAATATAACCCAAAACTTGAAAACTATAGAAGTCCCAAAATTGGGTTATCAATTTTTGTGCTGTTATTCCTTCCTGGCACTCATTTCCAAAATCTTTCTCCTGAGTTTGCTGGATGACTCTGAGAATTCTTGTCATTTCCAACCTTTCAAACCTTGCTCATGTCTTTGTCAGTGGGCAAGACCTCTTTTGCATCATCTCAAATCCTCTCAAACCCTAATTCCAAATTTTTGGATTTGAATGTGGCCTTTGTGTTTACAAAGGAGCCATCATTTTCCTTGATCTGTTGGTCATCCCATATGTTCCTAGAAACCCTCCTACCCTTCTAATCCTTGGATATGGAAAAATATTGCTAAGTATTATGCAATATTTTTGAATTATGATTTATTCCTTTTTCTTGCCTTTCCGAGGAATAAAATCCAAAGGCATAGCTAGCCATCTCCTAAATTCATGAGAATTGCTGGAGTTTACCTTTATGCCTAATCCTAGCTCTGGCAAACATATTGGCCATAATTAAATAAGGAAAATTGCCTTTTCTTATTTTAAGACAATATTGCATTCCTGCCAGTTTCCAAAGGAGCTACTATTTCTATAGCAAGGAAAATTCCCAAATAATTTGTGGAGCTTGTACTTGCTATATCTTCACCATTCCCATCCAAACCCATGCTCCAAAGATCATAATTTGAGCACATGATCCAATGCAAGTTTCTGCCCTCTCTGAATGTTTTGCAAAGGAAGTGCTTTATTCCTAATTCCAATTGAGCTTCCATTTGATACGTCTCCAACGTATCTATAATTTTTGATTGCTCCATGCTATATTATCTACTGTTTTGGACCATATTGGGCTTTATTTTCCACTTTTATATTACTTTTGGGACTAACCTATTAACAGGAGGCCCAAATTTCTTTGTTTTTGCCTATTTCAATGTTTCGAAGAAACGGAATATCAAACGGAGTCCAAACGGAATGGAACCTTCGGGAACGTGATTTTCTCACCGGATATGATCCAGGAGACTTGGACCCCCTGTCAAGAAACAAAGGAGGCGGCCATGAGGGTGGAGGGCGCGCCCCCCTGCCACGTGGGCCCCCCTTTGCTCCACCGACGTACTCCTTCCTCCTATATATACCTACGTACCCCCGAACGATCAGATACGGAGCCAAAAACCTAATTCCACCGCCGCAACTTTCTGTATCCACGAGATCCCATCTTGGGGCCTGTTCCGGAGCTCCGTCGGAAGGGGAATCCACCACAAAGGGCTTCTACATCATCATAGCCTCTCCGATGAAGTGTGAGTAGTTTACCTTAGACCTTCGGGCCCATAGTTAGTAGCTAGATGGCTTCTTCTCTCTTTTTGGATCTCAATACAATGTTCTCCCCTCTCTTGTGGAGATCTATTCGATGTAATCTTCTTTTTTGCGGTGTGATTGTTGAGATCGATGAATTGTGGGTTTATGCTCAAGATTATCTATGAGCAATATTTGAATCTTTTCTGAATTCTTTTATGTATGATTGGTTATCTTTGCAAGTCTCTTCGAATTATCCGTTTGGTTTGGCCAACTAGATTGGTAGTTCTTGCAATGGGAGAAGTGCTTAGCTTTGGGTTCAATCTTGCGGTGTCCTTTCCCAAGGATGTGAAGGGGCAGCAAGGCACGTATTGTATTGTTGCCATCGAGGATAACAAGATGGGATTTTATCATATTGCATGAATTTATCCTCTACATCATGTCATCTTCGTAAGGCGTTACTCTGTTTTCATTAACTTAATACTCTAGATGCATCTTTGGATAGCGGTCGATGAGTGGAGTGATAGTAGTAGATGCGATCGAGTCGGTCTACTTGTCTCATACGTGATGCCTATATACATGATCATACCTAGATACTCTCATAACTATGCTCAATTTTGTCAATTGCTCAACAGTAATTCGTTCACCCACCGTAAAATACTTATGCTCTTGAGAGAAGCCACTAGTGAAATCTATGGCCCCCGGGTCTATTCTCTATCATATCAATCTTCCATCACTTTATTATTGCTTTGCTTTTTTACTTTGCTTTTAATTTACTTTGCATCTTTATACCAAAAATACCAAAAATATTATCTATCATCTCTATCAGATCTCACTCTCGTAAGTGACCGTGAAGGGATTGACAACCCCTAATCGCGTTGGTTGCGTTGAGCTATTTGTTTTGTGTAGGTACGAGGGACTTGCGCGTGGCCTCCTCTTTGGATTGATACCTTGCTTCTCAAAACTGAGGGAAATACTTACGCTACTCTGCTGCATTATCCTCTCCTCTTGGGGAAATCCAACGCAAGCTCAAGAGGTAGCAAGAAGAATTTCTGGCGCCGTTCTTAGGGAGTCTCATAAAATTCAACATACCAAGTACCCATCACAATCCCTTATCTCTCGCATTACATTATTTTCCATTTGCCTCTCATTTTCCTCTCCCCCACTTCACCCTTGCCGTTTTATTCGCCTCTTTTTTCCGTTCGCCTTTATGTCTTTCTTGGCTCGTTTTCTCGCTTGGTTGAAATACTTGAGTATTTATTCCTAAACAGAGAAGCTAATATCTATGGATCCTCATCCACTTGCCAATCTTTTTAAGAGATCCAATTATGATGAACCAATTCCTAGTGATTTGGATGCACTACATTATCTTTATAAGCTTTTGCCTGAAATCCGTAATCTGAAAATTGTGATGAAGTGCTTCACGATAGATCTTTGAATAAAAAGCATGATTGCAATAATTTTATTATAAATTATATTGATGTAAATTATGCTAATAATATGCAAAACCCTAAGCTTGGGGATGCTAGTTTTGCTATGTCCAATAGTCATGATTGGGGAGATTCTTCTTATGATCTTGAAAATTTATTTAATCCCCATGATGAATATAAGATTGATAATAGTGTTTGCAATAATATTGAAAGTGTGTTTGGAAGAGTGTCAACTTTAGATCCCACATATTTGGATAACATTCAATCTTATGAATTTTTTGATAAAAGTGGGCTTGGAGAAATCATGACTTTAGTTAATGATAATCCCACTATTTTGGAAGAGTATCAACTTCACATGCATGTGGATCGTGTTGAGAATATGTTATGTGATAGCTATATTGTTGAATTTTCTTATGATCCTACATGTAATTATTATGAGAGAGGAAAATATGGTTGTAGAAATTTTCATGTTACTAAATTACCTCTCGTTATGTTGAGATTGCTCTTGTTTCTTTCAACTTCCTTGCATATGCTAGTTTTCGCTTGCCTTGATAATTTGTTTGCCTATAAGATGCCTATGCATAGGAAGTATGTTAGACTTATATGTGGTTGTCACATGCTTTATGATGCTCTCTTTGTGCTTCAATTCTTGTCTTTTATGTGAGCTTCATTAAAATTATCAATGCCTAGCTAAAAGGCTTTAAAGAAAAGCGCTTGTTGGGAGACAACCCAATATTTTTTTCCTTGATGTTGTTAATCCATTTACCTTATGTTTAGATGTGGTTTTATGTTTTAGTTAGTGTTTGTGCCAAGTTAAACCTATAGGATCTTCTTGGATGATAGTTATTTGATCTTGCTGTAATTTCCAGAAACTTTCGGTTCACGAAAACAATTGTTAAAAATCACCAGAACGTGATAAAATAGTGATTCCAATTGCTGCTGATCAATAAACAAATTGACTAGGTATTCCTATTTTGGCTTAATTTTTGGAGTTCCAGAAGTTTACGTTAGTTACAGATTACTACAGACTGTTCTGTTTTTGACAGATTCTGTTTTTCGTGTGTTGTTTGCTTATTTTGATGAATCTATGGCTAGTAAAATAGTTTATAATCCATAGAGAAGTTGGAATACAGTAGGTTTAACACCAATATAAATAAAGAATGAGTTCATTACAGTACCTTGAAGTGGTCTTTTGTTTTCTTTCGCTAACGGAGCTCATGAGATTTCTGTTGAGTTTTGTGTTGTGAAGTTTTCAAGTTTTGGGTGATTTTTTTTGATGGATTATGGAACAAGGAGTGGCAAGAGCCTAAGCTTGGGGATGCCCATGGCACCCCAAGATAATATAAGGACACCAAAAGTCAAAGCATGGGGATGCCGGAAGGCATCCCTCTTTAAATCTACTTCCATCGGTAACTTTACTTGGAGCTATATTTTTATTCACCACATGATATGTGTTTTGCTTGGAGCGTCTTGTATTATTTTCGTCTTTGCTTTTTAGTTTACTACAATCATCCTAGCTGTAAACACCTTCTGACAGAGCCATACATGGTTTGGAATTTGTTAGAATACTCTATGTGCTTCACTTATATCTTTTGAGCTATATAGTTTTGCTCTAGTGCTTCACTTATATCTTTTAGAGCACGGTGGTGGATTTGTTTTATAGAAACCATTGATCTCTCATACTTTACTTAGATTATTTTGAGAGTCTTAAATAGCATGGTAATTTGCTTAATAATAATAATATGCTTGGTATTCAAGATTTGTAAAACTTTCTTTTGAGTGCGTTGAATACTAAGAAAAGTTTCATGCTTGATAATTGTTTTGAGATATGGAGGTAGTAATATTAGAGTCATGCTAGTTGAGTAGTTGTGAATTTGAGAAATACTTGTGTTAAAGTTTGTGACTCCCGTAGCATGCACGTATGGTGAACCGTTATGTGATGAAGTCGGAGCATGATTTATTTATTGATTGTCTTCCTTATGAGTGGCGGTCGGGGACGAGCGATGGTCTTTTCCTACCAATCTATCCCCCTAGGAGCATGCGTGTAATACTTTTGCTTTGATAACTTGTAGAGTTTTGCAGTAAGTATATGAGTTCTTTATGACTAAAGTTGAGTCCATGGATTATACGAACTTTTCTCATCCTTCCACCATTGCTAGCCTTTCTAATACCGCGCACTTTTCGCAGGTATCATACACCTACCATATACCTTCCTCAAAACAGCCACCATACCTACCTATTATGGCATTTCCATAGCCATTCCAAGATATATTGCCATGCAACTTTCCACCGCTACATTTTATTATGACACGCTCCATCATTGTCATATTGCTTAGCATGATCATGTAGTTGACATCGTATTTGTGGCAAAGCCACCGTTCATAATTCTTTCATACATGTCACTCATGAATCATTGCATATCCCGGTACACCGCCGGAGGCATACACATATATTCATATTTTGTTCTAAGTATCGAGTTGTAATTGTTGAGTTGTAACTAAATAAAAGTGTGATGATCATCATTTTTAGAGCATTGTCCCAAGTGAGGAAAGGATGATGGAGACTATGATTCCCCCATAAGTCGGGATGAGACTCCGGACGAAAAATAAATAAAAAAATGAAAAGAAAAGAAAAGAAAAGAAAAGAAAAGAGGCCATAAAAAAAGAGAAAAGGCCCAAATAAAAAAAATGAGAGAAAAAGAGAGAAGGAACAATGTTACTATCCTTTTATCACACTTCTGCTTCAAAGCAGCACCATGATCTTCATGATAGAGAGTCTCTCATTTTGTCACCTTCATATACTAGTGGGAATTTTTCATTATAGAACTTGGCTTGTATATTCTAATGATGGGCTTCCTCAAATTGCCCTAGGTCTTAGTGAGCAAGCGAGTTGGATGCACACCCACTTAGTTTCTTTTGTTGAGCTTTCATATACTTATAGCTCTAGTGCATCCGTTGCATGGCAATCCCTACTCACTCACATTGATATCTATTAATGGGCATCTCCATAGCCCGTTGATACGCCTAGTTGATGTGAGACTATCTTCCCCTCTCTTTGTCTTCTCCACAACCACCATTCTATTCCACATATAGTGCTATATCCATGGCTCACGCTCATGTATTGCGTGAAGATTGAAAAAGTTTTGAGAATGTCAAAAGTATGAAACAATTGCTTGGCTTGCCATCGGGGTTGTGCATGATTTAAATACTTTGTGCGGTGAAGATAGAGCATAGCCAAACTATATGATTTTGTAGGGATAACTTTCTTTGGCCATGTTATTTTGAGAAGTCATGATTGCTTTGTTAGTATGCTTCAAGTATAATTATTTTCATGTCAATATTAAAGTTTTGTCTTGAATCTTTTGAATCTGAATATTCATACCACAATTAGAAGAATTACATTGAAATTATGCCAACTAGCACTCCGCATCAAAAATTAGCTTTTTATCATTTACCTACTCGAGGACGAGCAGGAATTAAGCTTGGGCATGCCTGATACGTCTCCAATGTATCTATAATTTTTGATTGCTCCATGCTATATTATCTACAGTTTTGGACCATATTGGGCTTTATTTTCCACTTTTATATTACTTTTGGGACTAACCTATTAACCGGAGGCCCAGCCCAGATTCTTGTTTTTGCTTATTGCGGTGTTTCAAGAAAGCGGAATACCACACGGAGTCCAAACAGAATGAAACCTTCAGGAACGTGATTTTCTCACCGAATATGATCCAGGAAACTTGGACCCCCCGTCAAGAAAGAAAGGAGGCGGCCACGAGGGTGGAGGGTGCGCCCCCCCTGCCTCGTGGGCCCCCCTTTGCTCCACCGACGTACTCCTTCCTCCTATATATACCTACGTACCCCCGAACGATCAGATACGGAGCCAAAAACCTAATTCCACCGCCGCAACTTTCTCAGATCCACGAGATCCCATCTTGGGGCCTGTTAGAGCTCATGGAAGGGGAATCCACCACAGAGGGCTTCTACATCATCATAGCCTCTCCGATGAAGTGTGAGTAGTTTACCTCAGACCATCGGGTCCATAGTTAGTAGCTAGATGGCTTCTTCTCTCTTTTTGGATCTCAATACAATGTTCTCCCCCTCTCTTGTGGAGATCTATTCGATGTAATCTTCTTTTTGCGGTGTGTTTGTTGAGATCGATGAATTGTGGGTTTATGCTCAAGATTATCTATGAGCAATATTTGAATCTTTTCTGAATTCTTTTATGTATGATTGGTTATCTTTGCAAGTCTCTTCGAATTATCCGTTTGGTTTGGCCAACTAGATTGGTAGTTCTTGCAATGGGAGAAGTGCTTAGCTTTGGGTTCAATCTTGCGGTGTCCTTTCCCAAAGGATGTAAGGGGTAGCAAGGCACGATATTATTGTTGCCATCGAGGATAACAAGATGGTTTTTATCATATTGCATGAATTTATCCCTCTACATCATGTCATCTTGCTTAAGGCGTTACTCTGTTTTCATTAACTTAATACTCTAGATGCATCTTTGGATAGCGGTCGATGAGTGGAGTGATAGTAGTAGATGCAAAGGTGAGTCGGTCTACTTGTCTCGACGTGATGGCTATATACATGATCATACCTAGATACTATCATAACTATGCTCAATTACATTAATTGCTCAATGATGAATTCGTTCACCCACCGTAAAATACTTATGCTCTTGAGAGAAGCCACTAGTGAAATCTATGGCCTCCGGGTATATTCTCTATCATATCAATCTTACATCACTTTATTATTGCTTTGCTTTTTTACTTTGCTTTTTATTTTACTTTGCATCTTTATACCAAAAATATTATCTATCATCTCTATCAGATCTCACTCTCGTAATTAACAATGAAGGGATTGACAACCCCTAATCGCGCTGGTTACGTTGAGCTATTTGTTTTGTGTAGGTACAGGGGACTTGCGTGTGGCCTCCTACTAGATTGATACCTTGGTTCTCAAAAACTGAGGGAAATACTTGCGCTACTCTGCTGCATTACCCTCTCCTCTTCGGGGAAATCCAACGCAAGCTCAAGAGGTAGCACCATTTGGCAGGGTGATTAACCTTGATAAATCACCCATGGATACCAAAGATTAGCTCAATGCCTCAATCCATTCATCCTAGCTCCCTGTGCAATTTTTCAAAGTTTCTGACCAGATGGCATGCTTGTGAAGGAAGCACCTTCATAGAGTTTCCAAATGGGATGAAACTTTTCCATCTTTTTAAGTATCTCAAATCATTAGCCTCCACCTAAATTCAGTTCATTCCATTGAACTATGTGAGCACAGGAGCAATTCTTTGATTTTGTCCAAATTTTCAGTCTGTGAAGCAAGTCTATTTTATCTTGCTCCATTATGGCTGAAAATATTCCTAAGCCTTCTCTTATCCATTTAACCTATCTTCAACAAATTTTGGCTCATTTCATGTAGCCAATATTTTCCTGGATTTTTCCAAAGTTTTTGGTCAGATGTGATGCTTGTGAAACAAGTACCAATTTGGCAACTCCATTTGGTATGATCTTTTTGCAGCATCTAAACATGACCAAATCATGGAGCTTTGCCAAGTGTTAGCTCAATCCAGCACTCCTAGTGAGTGTTTCTTCCTCATTTGTTTTCTGGGCCATATTTACGTGGTTGCCTCGCAGCTATGTTAAATACTTGCCCAAATCCCTTCCAACTTCCCAGACTGTAGTCTTTGCTACCCTAAACCCCTAGACATCAAGTTTAGTTCTTAACCTCTCTGGTTTGATCACCAAGAAGTGGCCAAGTTTGCAACAACAAACTTGTCGAGCTTGGGTCCCTCTGCTCCCTTCACCTCTGCCCGTGCCATCACCTCTGCTTTAATGATCCTTGGAAGGACTCCACTGATGACAAGGTTTGGCACCAAGTAGACTACCAGAGCG
Source organism: Aegilops bicornis (assembly GCA_021605145.1). Classification (NCBI taxonomy): domain Eukaryota; kingdom Viridiplantae; phylum Streptophyta; class Magnoliopsida; order Poales; family Poaceae; genus Aegilops; species Aegilops bicornis. Next base: position 576,765,441 of record CM038675.1, read on the forward strand.
CGCGACATTGGTGGTGACCATGGGGCTATGCAAGCCAAATCGATGGTCTAGCCACTGTTGGCCACAGTAGCGCAGCTCCGGCTGGCTCGGGCTCGTCCAACCTTGTCAACAAGCTCAGCCTCATCGTCGCCGTGCGTCTTGACCCATTTACCCCTTCATTTGTTTCCTCGTCGAGCCGTCAACGTCGCCGCACAGTTCCTGCCTGTGTGCACCGTCGCTTCCTCGCTCTTGTCCCCTTCTCCCTCTCGTCCGCGAGCGCCCCTCGTCTCCGTGAGCTCCTGCGCATCGTCTGCATCCCCCTCGTCGCCTTCCCACCGCTCCCCGTGACCTTTTGCCGCACGTGCGCATCGCCGGGCACGGACACGTAGCCACGCGCGTGCCACCTAACCCCCTCGATGCCGTGCCTATTTAAGGCCTCCCCCGAGCCATTAAACCTCACCAGAATCCTCACTGAGCTCCTCTACGCCTCCCCAACCACTCACTCAAGATCGAGGAGCTCTCGGTGGCCACCATTGCCGCCATGGCCGCCGGCCTCCTCCTCCTAAATTGGAGCGAGCCGAGCCCTCCCCCTCCCTCCTGACCTCACTAGTGGCTCCCACGTGCTCTTGCAAGCCTCCCTTGCACATTCCCTCCTTGCCGGAGCCCCGATGTCGTGTCCTCCCTAGCTGGTCATCACCATCGTCCTCTGCCCCCGTGTGGTGTCGCGGCCACGCTCCCCCTGGCGTCTGCTGCTGCTCTAGGCGGGAGCAGCACTGCCTCCCGTGCCCACCGGTGGCTTCGCCCCTGACGGAGGTGGCCGAAGTCGCCGGGAACTGTCGCCGGTTGCCGCCCCCCTGCTCCCCTCCTCTGTTCGATCGGGGCAGGGTGAGGAAGGAGACACGCTTAGTACTAAACCAGGCGAGCCCCGCATCTCTCCCGACCCCACCTGTAAGGGTGTGTTTGGTAGCTGTTCCCACCCTAGCATAGTTGTTCCCATATGAGACATGCTTAGTCTAGACATGCTCAGTACATGCAACTGCAGTTGTTTGGTAGCAATGTATGTACTCATGCATGCCGAAATGAGACTGTGTTTGGTAGGCTGCATCAGACAAGACATGTTGCACCGAGACTGTGTTTGGTAGCCTGTATCTGAGGTATGTTGCATGAACGATTTTTTTTGCCGCCAAGGCAAATATTGAAACAACATTTCGACAATTCATGAAACAATTCGAGCAATAAAATGTTACCATGCCAACATAATCTGAACAATGATAATATAAATAAAATAATCAACAATTAACCTAACACATGATAACCTTAATTTGAAGTAGTGCATCACTAGATTCATATTACATAAGACATAATAACCATAATTGGTAGCAGTGCATCACTAGATTCATATTACATAGTCTCATTTGAAGTACGGTTTATAATAGGCATTACAAAAGGGATAGTCTCATCAAGCACCAACTAACAACAACTCAAAGAAGATCGGGATTGGCTTTCAAGATTCGCTTGAACGATGCTTTTCAGACTTCATCATTCATCTTCACAAAGTTAAGGCCTTTTGCCTTATGTTCTGTGAGATAATCTAAAACAGCCAAGCGCTCATCTTGCTCAAACATAAGAAGGTCCATGACAGCGTTGTACAAGTCAGGGTGTGTCTCAAAGATGGCAAGTGTTGTTGATAGCACTTGCAATCTCACGCATAGCATCAGTCATGTTGCTACACTGGATTGAGTCCTCCTCAGTCAAGACAGATGCCCTCTTTCTCTTCTTATTTGAAGTAGGAGAAGGGTCTTGAGTGGCACTAGCAGTAGGAAGTATGGAGTTAGACCCAGGAAGATGTTGCAATACCTCATCAGTTGTTCCTTGCCCCTCCATGACATTGGGTTTATCTTTGTCTTCCACAACAATAGGCGTTCCGAGTGGCACACCGGTGGCCATTGCATAATTCCCGGTGGCTTGCTTATTAGCAAAGCAATTTTCCATATAGTTGTAGTTCTCAAGTGGGGAATTTAGCAATTCAGCATCTGTTGGATGATCCTACAACATCATTGTTGAACATAAGTAATTAAAAAAGACGGCATTTCAGCAATGAGGCATCATCATATGACCAAAAGTAACTCATTTCAACATTAGTTCAACAAAAGTAATTGACTACAACATCATGTCAACTATAAAATCTATTCATTTCCGCAAAACTAACTCATTTCAACACCGTTTCAACAATAAGACAACTCATTTCAACAGGGGAAAAGGGTTTATACATGTGCATGCATACCTGAGTGTGGCCGAAATAGTGTTGTTCTTCTAAAACTACCATCTTCTTGTCATCATCCCAAAGTGCCCCACTTAAACCCTTCAAATAAACAATCCTTGTCCACCTATTCCGCCACTTGCGAATATGATTGTGCACTTGAGTAATAGACACATCATAACCAACAAAAGCAGATATACACTTTGCAACTTTCAATTTTTCAGCCTCTTTGAATCCTTTGTCGGGTCTTGGCACCTCTTGCCGCCACCTCCGAAAGACCTTTCAACATCATTGCCGACATAGGCGAGTCCAATTCATGACCTTGGGGGCCTTCTTGGGAAGAGCACCAACATTTGGAACCTCCAGCACCTCATCATCCATCTACAACATAAACATTCCAGAAGTTAATAACACATTCCAGCACCTAAAATGATATTCCAGCACATAAAAATGATATTCCAGCAGACAAAAGCATATTTCAGCAGTCAAAAACATATTTGAGCACATAAATAACACATTACAGCACCTAAAAATGATATTCCAGCACATAAATAACACATTCCAGCACCTAAAAATGATGTTCCAGCACCTAAATAGCATATTTCAGCAGCACAAAAACATATTTCAGCACATAAGTAAAGTAATACATCAATTGTTTTACAACACCAAGTCAAACATCAATTGTTTTACAACACGAAAACATGATACATCAAATGTTTGCTAGCCCTCTATTTGCCCACATATGATTTGTAAATTCATCTCGCTTCTGAGCCCAAGAACGATTGTCATGGACAATATCATTAGGATCTTCATCATTGGGTTCCGGATCCCATGTTTCCTCGGGCGGGAAATATTCATCCTCACCATATTGAAGTACCCAATTGTGAAGAATTGCACAAGATAGCACTACTTTGACTTGGGTCTTATAACCATGGAATGACTTATTGTAGACAAACTTCCAACGGTTTTTGTATGCGGCAAAAGCCCTTTCAACCGATGTCCTCAAAGAAGAGTGTCTTAAGTTGAACAACTCTTTAGCATTTTGAGGATGGTTCCCTCGACCATACTCTTTCAAGTGGTACCTCGTGCCACGGTATGGTGGAAGAAAACCCGGCCTCACAACATAACCCGCATCAACAAGGAAGAATTTTCCTATGAACAAGCAACTATTAGCTATGGGTAGAAATATTAATATACTTAGGTAGTAGGCTCTAATTTATTACATGTAGGAACTTTCAACCCATCTTCCCTCTCCAATGCATTTGCAAGTATAAGGGCATCATGAGCTGACCCCTCCCAACCCGCAAGCACATAGGTAAACTTTAGATCAAAGTCTACCGCAGCCATCACATTTTGGGTAGTCCCCTCCTTTCTACCCCTAAAGGCAGCTGAAATCCTTTTTGGGACTCTAGCAAGCACATGAGTCCCATCTATTGCTCCAACACAATCCTAATTAATAAAGACAAATGGTTGTTATTCATAAGTCCCATCAATTCTTTGTCTTTATTTCAATAAAAATTTACCTTGAAATATGGATTGAAGCGGGTGCTTTCTTGTATTTTACGATGGCAATGGTTGGAGGAGGCTGAATCAACTCATCTCTCAACTCCCCAACAGCATAAAGCACTGCCTTAAAATACCTACTAATGACTTCGATAGATCTTCTAAAGATAGGTTGTAGTGTCCTATACCTTTGGTTATGGCCAACTATTAGAAGAAACATGGCAACTTGTTCCTCAATAGAAGTATGGATGCTATCCAACAACAAATTTCTCTCTCTAAATATAGCACACAAACGAAAAAACAAAGCTTTTCTCATTCTGAGTTGATTTGAACAATTTATGTCACTAGAGTGATAAATGTATCTCAAATTTGACTCTCTAGATATGGCACGATCGGCCATGCTGCCCACGGTTATCCTCGGTGTTTGTTGCCTAGATCTTCTAAACATGACCATCATTTAAGCATACAATCTAGCCACTAGACCGACTCCTCTCACAATTAGTTGCCTTCGTTTTCTTGCCAATTCATCCATCTATGACGACACAAACAAATAACAGGAAACTTAGCACACCATAAATTTTTCAGCATGACAAGCAATGAACAAAACATAGATAGTTCAACAAATTCCTTCATGCATAAATTTTTGTATTAACCATATAGACTCTCTGTACAGAAGATAGACAGTAAATCAAATCAAATTATCATATTCCAATTAAGCATATTCTGCTCTGTCTTCTCTGTAAAACAACAAGGGTTGTTCCCTGTTCAAGATCCCGATCCGAGGCAGGAAGGACAGGGGTAGGGGAAGGAAGAGAAGAGGAGGGCGGAGGAAGGGAAGGAGGGGGCGGATCTGCTACCTCTCCCGTGTCAGTGTCTACTCCGGCAGCGGCGGCGAGTTGAGGCCGCCCAGGAGCAGGGGCGGGTCGGCGGCGAGTAGAGGCCCGGTCAGGCGCAGGGGTGGATCGGCGGCAGGGTAGACACCTTCAGCAGGGCGGCGGAGAGGTTGAAGAAGGAAGGGGACCGGCGGCGGGGTAGCTAGCGGGCGCTCGTTGGCGGCTAGGTCAGGAGGGGTCGCGCGAGGGCAGGGGGAGAATTTTTTCCTGTGCGGTCTCAGCCTCGCTCGACCCGGCAGTCCTGTGTGGGGTGCTTCGACTCAGCTATGCTGAGGGCCTTTTTTGCATCGGTTCGACTATGCTCCAGGGAGCCCATACACTCTACCAAACAAAGAAAAGTGGATCGGATAGGGAACTTTTGGGCCTATACACTCTCGATGCATGCTACCAAACACACCCTAAGATTCTGCAGGCGTTGACCCGCCTGGCCAGCGTGGATAAGTGACGGGCCCCACTGCCCGAGGGACCCGCACGCCAGCGTCACGCGAGCCGGCCCCGCCTCTGCCTAGTCACGTAAGTGGAAGCGTATTCACAGGAATACGTTTCCGTTTCTCGAAAGCGTATTCTCGCATCCTATAAATCAAAATGCGCTTTCCCTTTAGGAAAGCGTATTTCATTTAACTTCATATCAGAATACATTTTCATTTTCAGAAAACGTACTCAGCCGAAGGCGCTGTCAGTTTTTGCCTCCAGGGACTTGTTTGTTGAAGTTTTATTCACAGATTGGTCCCTGGTGTTCAACACCTCATAACTCTGCAACCGTAACTCCGATTGAGGTGAAACCAACGCTCACATCTTCGTCTCGTCGAAATCTTTCCGTTGGTATCATTTTCAATATGCTTTCACACAGTGAAAATGAACACTTTGCCCTTGCCCGTAAACAACCCCCTCCGAGAGAGAACTGTTTCTGGCAAATCTTTCCGCGATCATTCCACACTTTTTCCGGAGTAATCCTCGACCCCCAGGCAAGCCAACCTCTTATCATGAGCCCCGAACTTTCATGTTGACTTTGCTTGCACCTAGTGTGTGTGTGTTTAGTTGCAGTAGTTTCTTGTTTGTTCCGTCTGCTGTTATTTCATTCGTGCTATATGATTTTGTTATATGTCTTGCATGCTTATACTTTCATGAAATAAGTTGTCATGCTAGTTTGCTGTTGTTACTGATAATATCATGCCTCTGTCTAGTTTAGTTTCATGTTAGTAGTATCGATGCTTTGATAATTACATTGTAATCGATAAGTTTGCTAGTACTTGGGATTGCCATGTTTCGCATGCTACCATTGTTCTTTTAATGCTTGATGTTTTGTTCTTTGCATCGGTATGTTGCATGTTAGTTGTTGCATTCATGTTAATAATGCTCGCATGATAATTGGTGATGGAGAAGTTAATAATATGACTTAACTACAAACCTCCTCCGTCACCACTGGGATATCATAGTGCCACCATATCGAGCTTTCTCCAGTGCAACCACATTTACCTTATGGGGAGGTCCTAGCTGGGTCTATTGTCATGCCTCTCGCCGGTGCCTCCCGCAAGGGAAGGTTATGGGCACACGCTACCCTGATCAGGTAGGCGAACATAACCTTGTGTGCTCGTTTTTGTTTTTACGGTACCTTGTCCCCGTTTGGGACCGTTTTGCCATGACGGTGGCCGTTGGTGTCTTTGGTAGACACGGGGCCACCCAGGACTGAACCCCAAGGGGGTGTTGGTCGGAGTGGTCGGGAGAGTGTCATGGCAGTAGCTCGGTTTTGTTGGAACGCTTTGGTCCGCACGTATGGGAGTGCGAGGCCAGGGTTCAGTAGTGTGGGTAAAGTGCGCTACCTCTACAGACTGTATTCAATCTATCGATAGCCGCGTCCTCGGTCATGGGCACAAGTTCTTAGTAGGTCACACTATCGGGTCTTGGTTGAAATGGAGGATAAATCTGCTAATAACTTGTGTGATAACTAAGATGTGGTAAATAATATGGTGACTTGGACTATGGAAAAATCGTGAGAAGTCACGATGATATGTTGATATGACCCCGAGACGAGGTCTTGGTAAGTCATGCTTGTGTTCCGAGGAGCCGTGGCAGAGTAAGTGATTGTTGCATAAGGTTAATACAACATGTCTTCACTGGAGGTAACTGGTAGTTTATTTTAAGCATAGTTTCATGATGCCATGCCATGTTTTGATGTGCTATGCTTTGCTGTTGTTATGTTAGAAGTAAATTTGATATGCCATGCTAGTAGATGCTATGCTGTTGTTTGATTTATGATTCTAGTTAATATCATTGCCATGCTTATAAGTTGTGTTGAAGTAGACTGTTGCATATGCTTGGTTCTTGCTTTGTCATCTGTTTGTTTGGATGCTATGTATTTGGTTGTCTTGCAAGTACATTCAATGTACTGACCTAGCGTGTCATGCCAGTTTTGTCGGTCGTGCCCAACTCGTTTGTTTGTTCCGTCATGCTAGGCCGTAATCTTGCCAGTCCTGTGAGTTGTGGAGCCCAGCCTAGATGAGACGCTGCCAAACCAAGACTTCCGCCGCCATTTAAATAGACTTCCGCTGCCGTTTAAATAGCCTTAGGGCTATGCCAGATAATTGTATTCATCAATGATGTAATCATATACACATGTATTTGATGAATATTATTGTACTGGAATGTCAGTATCACGGACTGTCGTCGGCCGTGCATAATCTCGGTCGACGCGAAGGCCCCCTGCTCCATGCGGATCGGGGTGCCACAGGAGATGGTATCAGAGCAGCCAGGTTGGCATAGGTTATCCTAGCATTAGATCACCACTACCATTAAACTGTAATGGCCCTAAGGGATTTTACCCATCCCTGGCATTCGGCATGGCCACTGTTAATCAACAGGTGACGCAGTCGGAACCGACATGTCCTCACCCCGCTGTCCCCGCCTAGTTATCCATGGATTGAATAGCAACCCAATACTTTCTTGTCGGGCACACCGCTTTCCCTTCGCCATTAAGCGAAAGGAGGCCACACCATGCGAGCATGTCCCGCATAGCTGCCTATAAAAGCCCTTTTCGCTAGCCGAATCGCTCACCCCTCAGTCAACCATGTCCCTGCAAAGAAGCCTAGCTAGCAACACTCTAGCCATGACTAGCACCTTCAAAGCTCTCAAGTTTTACACCCGCACATGCGCCGTCAACCACACTGGCTTTCCACCCCTTCTTACCGAGATGCTCACCAAAGCCTTTGGCTGTAAGGCTAGCCCCGATTACCTGGTGTTCCAATCGACACCCGTCCCTCACCTTCATCGCTTTGATGCAAGAGTGCACATCAGCCTAGGTCCCGCAAAGAGATGGCCACCGTTGGTTTTTCAGGTAGAGCCATGCCTACCACTGATTTAGCCATTCAGGCCGCCATCGTGGAGGCTATCCTACACCTCCGGACCAAGTTCCGCATGTGGGAACGAGGCGGAGTTCTGCTTCCCCATTGTGTAAGCGTGAATGCAGCCTTCTCCCGCTATCCAAGGAGATGACCCGGCAATCGCTCGCTTGGTGCAGTATATCACTGCCCAGGGGATGATGATTTCAAAGATGCTTGCCGAGTTTAGAACCATGGACAATGATGTGGTACGAGTCGTCAAGGAAGCTTACCATGAGGCTCGTAAATTCGCATCTCAAGCTGTTCACCCCATGCCATCCGAACCAGCGCTACCCTCTCAGTCGGTGTTGTGGCCTAGGCCAAACATCGTCACCCTCGACAAGGCTCTTTACCGAATCCACCAGCAGCATTTGCTTGGATCAATTTCAGCCACACCCCCAGTAGTCGAACCCCAACTCATAGTGCTGTCAGACAATGAAGATGGAGATTGGCTCAGTCTTCGTCCTCCAGGAGAGCCCCAGCAGGGCCAGTCCTCTGCATGACCTCAGTCACGCAATCAGTTGTTTCTGCGAGTAGGTCGGTCTGTCTGTTCATCCTCGATATGAGGATAGAACTATGTATCCCGGAGTGAGTAGTTTCGTTTAGCGCGTAGAGTGTTCGTGCTTTGTTGTATTCTAGTACTTTTGTAATCCGTGTGATGTGTTCTATGTTTGTTTTCGTTCTTTTGTTTTCATGTTTGTTTTTGTTTGTCTCTCCGTCAAACAGAGATGTTTGACAGGGTTGGCAATGTGTGCTAACAAGATTTTAATCAGTACGACACATACACTAAAAACAACATTGGCTCGTCCCGAGTCTTTAATAAAATGCGTGCTGGTGTAGGTATATGTATGCCAGGATTACATATACCCGCTAGCATTAAAACACCTTAGTACTATTTGTCTGATGTGTTTTTCATTGCATGTTTATTGCATCTATGTGTTGTTAGTTTAGACTGCATTGCATACTGCACGCATACCCGGTTCACCCACGAGTACATTTAGGGCAGTACTCGGGGGAATGCAAAGTCACATATCCCTCTCTACCTGTGCACACCCCGTGTGCCAGATTTTCCAAACCCAGAGCCTCAAAGAGGCATTTCCATCTGGCCATTTCTCGTCCCTAATTCTTTTTCGTTAGCTCCAACTTCGTTTCCGGAGAAACGCTGCCAACTTTATTTCACTCAATCCAGTGCATCGACCCCGATACAGATGTCAACTCCGATTCTACCCCGACACCTACTTTTTCGTGGATCAATCCGCGAGATTTTCCAGTATCCCAATGTGCACCTAGCAGTTTTTCTCGAGAGTTTGATCTCGAGTGCCCCTAGCCGTGGATATCACCCTGTTTCGCTCATATCTCTCTCCAGGTGTACCAATTATCGGTACCCCAACTCGTTGAAATCTGACCAAAGGGTTTAAAAATTAATCCAGAGGTTTTTCCTCGGAGTAGTTATCTTTACAATTGTGTTGTAACCCTAGGAATCTCGAGGACGAGATACTTTTAAGGGGGGGGGGAAGGTTTGTAACAACCCCAAAATTGGGTTATCAATTTTTGTGCTGTTATTCCTTCCTGGCACTCATTTCCAAAATCTTTCTCCTAAGTTTGCTGGATGACTCTGAGAATTCTTGTCATTTCTAACCTTTCAAAACCTTGCTCATCTCTTTGTCAGTGGGCAAGACCTCTTTTGCATCATCTCAAATCCTCTCAAACCCTAATTCCAAGTTTTTGGAATTTGAATGTGGCCTTTGTGATTACAAAGGAGCCATCATTTTCCTTGATCTGTTAGTCATCCCATATGTTCCTAGAAACCCTCCTACCCTTCTAATCCTTGGATATGGAAAAATATTGCTAAGTCTTATGCAATATTTTTGAATTATGATTTATTCCTTTTCTTGCCTTTCCGAGGAATAAAATCCAAAGGCATAGCAAGCCATCTCCTAGATTCATGAGAATTGGCGGAGTTTACCTTTATGCCTAATTCTAGCTCTGGCAAACATATTGGCCTTAATTAAATAAGGAAAATTTCCTTTTCTTATTTTAAGCCAATATTGCATTCCTGCCAGTTAAAGGAGCTACTATTTCTATAGCAAGAATAATTCCGAAATAATTTGTGGAGCTTGTACTTGCTATATCTCCAAAGACCATAATTTGAGCACATGATCCAATGCAAGTTTCTGCCCTCTCTGAAATTTTTGCAAAGGAAGTGCTTTATTCCTAATTCCAATTGAGCTGCCATTTGGCAGGGTGATTAACCTTGATAAATCACCCATGGGTACCAAAGATTAGCCCAATGCCTCAATCCATTCATCCTAGCTCCCTGTGCAATTTTCTAAAGTTTCTGACCAGATGGCATGCTTGTGAAGGAAGCACCTTCATAGAGTTTACAAATGGGATGAAACTTTTCCATCTTCTCAAGTATCTCAAATCATTAGCCTTCACCTAAATTCAGTTCATTCCATTGAACTATGTGAGCACAGGAGCAATTCTTTGATTTTGTCCGAATTTTCAGTCTGTGAAGCAAGTCTATTTTATCTTGCTCCATTATGGCTGAAAATATTCATAAGCCTTCTCTTATCCATGTAACCTATCTTCAACAAATTTTGGCTCATTTCATGTAGCCAATATTTTCCTAGATTTTTCCAAAGTTTCTGGTCAGATGTGATGCTTGTGAAACAAGTACCAATTTGGCAACTCCATTTGGTATGATCTTTTTGCAGCATCTAAACATGACCAAATCATGGAGCTTTGCCAAGTGTTAGCTCAATCCAGCACTCCTAGTGAGTGTTTCTTCCTCATTTGTTTTCTGGGCCATATTTCGTAGTTGCACTGCAGCTATGTTAAATACTTGCCCAAATCCCTTCCAACTTCCCAGGACCGTAGTCTTTGCTACCCTAAACCCCCTAGACATCAAGTTTAGTTCTTAACCTCTCTGGTTTGATCACCAAGAAGTGGCCAAGTTTGCAACAGCAAACTTGTCGAGCTTGTGTCCCTCTGATCCCTTCACCTCTGCCCGTGCCATCACCTCTGATTTAATGAGCCTTGGAAGGACTCCACTGATGACAAGGTTTGGCACCAAGTAGACTACCAGAGCGCGCGACATCGGTGGTGACCATGGGGCTATGCAAGCCAAATCGGTGGTCTAGCCACTTTTGGCCACAGTAGCGCAGCTCCGGCTGGCTGTGGCTCGTACAACCTTGTCAAAAAGCTCAGCCTCATTGTCGCCGTGCGTCTTGACCCATTTCCCCCTTAGTTTGTTTCCTCGTCGAGCCGTCATCGTCGCTGCACAGTTCCTGCCCGTGTGCACCGTCGCTTCCTCGCTCTTGTCCCCTTCTCCCTCTCGTCCGCGAGCGCCCCTCATCTCCGTGAGCTCCTGCGCGTCGTCCACATCCCCCTCGTCGACTTCCCACCGCTCCTAGTGACCTTTGGCCGCACGTCCGCATCGCCGGCGCACGGACATGTAGCCGCGCGCGTGCCACCTCACCCCCTCGACGCCACGCCTATTTAAGGCCTCCCCCGAGCCATTAAACCTCACCAGAATCCTCACCGAGCTCCTCTACGCCTCCCCAACCACTCACTCGAGCTCGGGGAGCTCTCGGTGGCCACCATTGCCACCATGGCCGCCGGCCTCCTCCTCCTAAATTGGAGCGAGCCGAGCCCTCCCCCTCCCTCCTGACCTCACTAGTGGATCCCCCGTGCTCCTGCAAGCCTCCCTTGCCCATTCCCTCGTCGCCGGATCCCCGAGGCCGTGTCCTCCCTAGCTGGTCGCCGCCATCGTCCTCTGCCTCCGCGTGGTGTCGCGGCCACGCTCCCCCCGACGTCTGCTGCTACTCCAGGCGGGAGCAGCACCGCCTCCTGTGCCCACCGGTGGCTTCGCCCCTGCCGGAGGTGGCAGGAGTCGCCGGGAGCCGTCGCCGGTCGCCGCCCCCTGCTCCCCTCCTGTGTTCGATCGGGGCAGGGTGAGGAAGGAGACGAGCGCGAGCTAGGCGGGCCCCGCGTCTCTCCGACCCCACATGTGCGCCTCTGCAGGCATTGACCCCGCCTGGCCAGCGTGGATAAATGACGGGCCCCACTGCCCGCGGGACCCGCACGTCAGCGTCACGCGAGCCGGCCCCGCCTCTGCCTAGTGAAGTAAGTGGAAGTGTATTACCTTGAATACGTTTCCGTTTCCCGAAAGCGTGTTCCCTCTTCTTATAAATCGAAATGCTTTTCCCTTGTGGAAAGCGTATTACCTTTAACTTCAGCTCCGAATACGTTTTCCTTTTCGGAAAACGTACTAAGCCGAAGGCGCTGTCAGTTTTTGCCTCCACGGACTTGTTTGTTGGAGTTTTATTCAGAGATTGGTCCCTGGTGTTCAACACCTCATAACTCCGCAACCGTAACTCCGATTGAGGTGAAACCAACGCTCACGTCTTCGTCTCGTCGAACTCTTTCCGTTAGTATCATTTTCATTATGTTTTCACATAGTGAAAATGACCACTTTGCCCTTACCTGTAAACAGCCCCCTCCAAGAGAGAACTGTTTCCGTCAAATCTTTCCGCGATCATTCCACACTTTTTCCGGAGTAATCCTCGACCCCCAGGCAAGCCAACCTCTTATCATGAGCCCCGAACTTTCATGTTGACTTTGCTTGCACCTAGTGTGTGTGTGTTTAGTTGCGATAGTTTCTTGTTTGTTAAAATCTGCTTTGTTATTTCATTCGTATATATGATTTTGTTATATGTCTTGCATGCTTATACTTTCATGAAATAAGTTGTCATGCTAGTTTCTTTGTTATTCTTGATAATATCATGCCTCTGTCTAGTTTAGTTTCATGTTAGTAGTATCGATGCTATGATAATTCTGTTGCACTGATAAGTTTGCTAGTACTTGGGATTGCCATGTTTCGCATGCTACCATTGTTCTTTTAATGCTTGATGTTTTGTTACTGCATCGGTATGTTGCATGTTAGTTGTTGCATTCATGTTAATAATGCTCGCATGATAATTGGTGATGGAGAAGTTAATAATATGACTTAATTACAAACCTCCTCCGTCACCACTGGGATATCATAGTGCCACCATATCGAGCTTTCTCCAGTGCAACCATATTTACCTTATGGGGAGGTCCTAGCTGGCTCTATTGTCATGCCTCTCGCCGGTGCCTCCCGCGAGCGAAGGTTATGGGCACACGCTACCCTGATCAGGTAGGCGAACATAACCTTGTGTGCTTGTTTTTGTTTTTATGGTACCTTGTCCATGTCTTTATGGTACCTTGAGTTGTGGAGCCCAGCCTAGATGAGACGCTGCCAAACCAAGACATCCGCCGCCATTTAAATAGACTTCCGCTGTCGTTTAAATAGCCTTAGGGCTATGCCAGATGATTGTATTCATCAATGATGTAATCATATACACATGTATTTGTTGAATATTATTGTACAGGAATCTTTGTATCATGGACACATCGTGCATCGGGCATAATCACGGGTCGTCACGAAGGCCCCCTGCTCCTTGCGGATCAGGGTGCCACAAAAACTTTAATCACACAAAACTCAACAAAACCTTCGTGAGATCCGTTAGTGTAAGAAAAATAAATCACTACTATAAGTGTTGTATCAAACCAATTCTTATTTTATTTTTGTATTATATCTACTGTATTCCAACTTTTCTATGGCAAAAACTCATCAAAGAAAACCATAGAGCCATCAAAATAAGCACATAACACAAAGAAAACAGAATCTGTCAAAAAAGAACAGTCTGTAGTAATCTGATTTGTTCGAATACTTCTGGAACTCCAAAAATTCTGAAAAACTAGGACAACTGGGATAATTTGTATATTGATCTTCTGTATTAAGTTCATGGAAAAACGGTGTAATGCAATAAGAATGATGACATGATGTAGACAAGATCCGTTTATCTGTTGCGTAGATATAGATCCCATCTTTTTATCCTTAGTAGCAATGATACATACGTGTTGTTTCCCTTTCTGTCACTGGGATCAAGCACCGTAAGATCGAACCCATTACCGGGCACCCCTTCCCATTGCAAGAAAAATAAATCAAGTTGGCCAAACAAAACCCAAATATCGGAGAAGAAATACGAGGCTATAAGTGATCATGCATATAAGAGATCAAAGTAACTCAAATAACTTTCACTGATATAAAAAGATATGACTGATCATAAACTCAAAGTTCATCAGATCCCAACAAACACACCGCAAAAATAGTTACATCATATGATTCTCCAAGAGACCATTGTATTGAGAATTGGAGAGAGAGAAAGCCATCTAGCTACTAACTACGTAATTCAAGGTCTACAAAGAACTACTCACGCATCATCAGAGAGGCGCCAATGGAGGTGGCGAACCCCATCCGAGATGGTTTCTAGATTGGATCTGGTGGTTCTGGACTCTGCGGCGGTTGGATGAATATTTCGTCAATGCCTTTAGGGTTTCTGGAATATCAGGGTATTTATAGAGCAAAGAGGCGGTCTGGGGGGCACCCGAGGTGGGCACAACCTACTAGGGCGCGCCAGGGCCTCCTGACGCGCTCTGGTGGGTTGTCCCCTCTTTTGGACTCCCCCCAGGTGCAACCAGGGCCCAACTTCTTTCTTTTGTCCCATAAAAAATCATCATGGAGTTTTGTGGCATTTGGACTTCGTCTGATATTGATTTCCTGCGATGTAAAAAACATGGAAAAAACAGCAACTGGCACTTGGCACTATGTAAATAGTGAAGGAAATATGCCCTAGAGGCAATAATAAAGTTGTTATTTATATTTCCTTATATCATGATAAATGTTTATTATTCATGCTAGAATTGTATTAACCGGAAACTTGATACATGTGTGAATACATAGACAAAACAGAGTGTCCCTAGTATGCCTACTTGACTAACTCGTTAATCAAAGATGGTTAAGTTTCCTAGCCATAGACATGTGTTGTCATTTGATGAATGGGATCACATCATTAGAGAATGATGTGATGGACAAGACCCATCCATTAGCTTAGCACTGTGATCATTTAAGTTCATTGCTATTGCTTTCTTCATGACTTATAAAAGTTCCTATGACCATGAGATTATGCAACTCCCGAATACCGGAGGAACACTTAGTGTGCTAGCAAATGTCACAACGTAACTGGGTGATTATAAAGATGCTCTACAGGTGTCTCCGATGGTGTTTGTTGAGTTGGCATAGATCGAGATTAGGATTTGTCACTCCGTGTATCGGAGAGGTATCTCTGGTCCCTCTCGGTAATGCACATCACTATAAGCCTTGCAAGCAATGTGACTAATGAGTTAGTTGCGGGATGATGTATTACGGAACGAGTAAAGATACTTGCCGGTAACGAGATTGAACTAGGTATGATGATACCGACGATCGAATCTCGGGCAAGTAACATACAGATGACAAAGGGAACAACGTCTGTTGTTATACGGTTTGATTGATAAAGATCTTCGTAGAATATGTAGGAGCCAATATGAGCATCCAGGTTCCGCTATTGGTTATTGACCGGAGATGTGTCTCGCTCATGTCTACATAGTTCTCGAACCCGTAGGGTCCGCACGCTTAACGTTCGATGATGATTTGTATTATGAGTTATGTGATTTGATATACCGAACTTTGTTCCAAGTCCTGGATGAGATCACAGACATGACGTTGAGTCTCGAAATGGTCGAGAGGTAAATATTCATATATTGGAAGGTTGCATTCGGACATCGGAATGGTTCCGAGTGATTTGGGCATTTTGATGGAGTATCGGGAGGTTACCGGAACTCCCTGGGGAAAGATATGGGCCTTATGAGCCATAGGAGGGAGGCTAACCAGCCCAAAAGGGGCTGGTGCGCCCCCCACAAGGGAGGAGGCCCAATTGGACTTGGGAAGGGGGCGCCACCCCCCTTTCCTTCTCCTACTCCCTCTCCTTCCGCTTTTCCCCCTCCGGTAGAAGGAAAAAAGGTTGGGGCCGAATCCTACTAGGACTGGAGTCCTAGTAGGACTCCCCTCTCCCTGGCGTGCCCCTTGTTAGCCGGCCTCCTCCTCCCCTCCTTTATATATGGGGGCAGGGGCACCCCGAAGGTACAACAAACAATCTCTTAGCCGTGTGCGGTGCCCCCCTCCATAGTTTTACACCTCGGTCATATCGTCATAGTGCTTAGGCGAAGCCCTGCGCCTGTAACTTCATCATCACCGTCACCATGCAGTCGTGCTGACGAAACTCTCCCTCGGGCTCAACCGGATGAAGAGTTCGAGGGACGTCACCGAGCTGAACGTGTGCAGATCGCGGAGGTGTTGTGCGTTCGGTACTTGGATTGGTTGGATCGCGAAGACGTTCGACTACATCATCCGCGTTACTAAACGCTTCCGCTTTCGGTCTATGAGGGTACGTGGACACACTCTCCCCGCTCGTTGATATGCTTCTCCTAGATAGATCTTGCGTGATCGTAGCAAATTTTTGGAAATACTACATTCCCCAACAGTGTCATCCGAGCCAGGTCTACACGTAGATGTTATATGCACGAGTAGAACACAAAGAGTTGTGGGCGATAATAGCCATACTGCTTACCAGCATGTCATACTTTGATTCGGCGGTATTGTTGGATGAAGCGGCCCAGACCGACATTACATGACCGCGTTCATGAGGTTGGTTCTACCGCTGCTTCGCATACGTGTGGCTAGTGGGTGTCTGTTTCTCCAACTTTAGTTGAATCGAGTGTGACTACGCCCGGTCCTTGTTGAAGGTTAAAACATCACACTTGATGAAAAATCGTTGTGGTTTTGATGCGTAGGTAAGAACGGTTCTTGCTAGAAGCCCGTAGTAGCCACGTAAAACTTGCAACAAAATGTAGAGGACGTCTAACTTATTTTTGCAGGGCTTGTGTGATGTGATATGGTCAAGACGTGATGATATATAAATTGTTGTATGAGATGATCAAGTTTTGTAAAAGTTATCGGCAACTGGCAGGAGCCTTATGGTTGTCGCTTTATTGTATGAAATGCAATCGCCTTGTAATTGCTTTACTTTATGACTAAGCGGTAGCGATAGTCGTAGAAGCAATAGTTGGCGAGACGACAACGATGCTTCGATGGAGATCAGGGTGTCAAGCCGGTGACGATGGTGATCATGACGGTGCTTTTGCGATGGAGATCAAAGGAACAAGATGATGATGGTCATATCATATCACTTATTTTGATTGCATGTGATGTTTATCTTTTATGCATCTTATTTTGCTTAGTATGGTGGTAGCATTATAAGATGATCTCTCACTAAAACTTCAAGGTATAAGTGTTCTCCCTGAGTATGCACCGTTGCGACAGTTCTTCGTGTTGAGACACCACGTGATGATCGGGTGTGATAAGATCTACGTTCACATACAACGGGTGCAAGTTTTCGCACACGCTTGAGAATACTCGGGTTAAACTTGACGAGCCTAGCATATGTAGATATGGCCTCGGAACACTGAGACCGAAAGGTCAAGCGTGAATCATATAGTAGATATGATCAACATAGTGATGTTCACCATTGAAAACTTCTCCATCTCACGTGATGATCAGACATGGTTTAGTTGATATGGATCACGTGGTCATTTAGATGACTAGAGGGATGTCTATATAAGTGGGAGTTCTTAAGTAATATGATTAATTCAACTTTAATTTATCATGAACTTAGTCCTGATAGTATTTGCATAACTATGTTGTAGATCAATAGCTCGCGATGTTGCTCCCCCTTTACTTTTGATATGTTCCTAGAGAAAAACTATGTTGAAAGATGGTAGTAGCAATGATGCGGACTAGATCCATGATCTGAGGATTATCCTCATTGCTGCACAGAAGTATTATGTCATTGATGCACCGCTAGGTGACAGACCTATTGCAGGAGCAGATACAGATGTTATGAACGTTTGGCAAGCTCGGTATGATAACTACTTGATAGTTTAGTGCGCCATGCTTTACGGCTTAGAACCAGGACTTCAAAAATGTTTTGAACGCCACAGAGCATAAAAGATGTTCCAAGAGCTGAAATTGGTATTTCAGACTCATGCCTGAGTCAACAGGTATGAGACCTCTGACAAGTACTTTGCCTACAAGATGGAGGAGAATAGCTCAACCAGTGAGCATGTGCTCAGATTGTCTGAGTACTACAATAGCTTGAGTCAAGTGGGAGTTAATCTTCCAGATAAAATAGTGATTGACAGAATTCTCTAGTCACTATCACCAAGTTACTGGAACTTTGTGATGAACTATAAAGGGATGACGAAAACGATTCCCGAGCTCTTCGTGATGTTGACGACGAAGGTAGAAACCAAGAAAAGCATCAAATGTTGATGGTTGACAAGACCACTAGTTTCAAGTAAAAGGGCACGGGAAAGAAAGGGAACTTCAAGAAGAATGGCAAGCAAGTTGCCACTCCCATGAAGAAGCCCAAAGCTAGACCCAAGCCTGAAACTGAGTGCTTCTACTGCGAAGGAAATGGTCACTGGAAGCGGAACTGCCCCAAATACTTGGCGGATAAGAAGGATGGCAAAGTGAACAAAAGTATATATGATATACATGTTATAGATGTGTACTTTACTAGTGTTCATAGTAGCCCCTGGGTATTTGATACTGGTTCAGTTGCTATGATTAGTAACTTGAAACGGGAGTTACAAAATGAACAGAGACTAGTTGAGGGCGAGGTGATGATGTGTGTTGGAAGTGATTCCAAGGTTGATAAGATCACCATCGCACACTCCCTTTACCTTCGGGATTAGTGTTAAACCTAAAATAAATGTTATTTGGTGTTTGCGTTGAGCATAATATGATTGGATCATGTTTATTGGAATACGGTTATTCATTTAAGTCAAAGAACAATTGTTATTCTGTTCACATGAATAAAACCTTCTGTGGTCGTACACCCAAGGTGAATGGTTTATTGAATCTCGATCGTAGTGATACACATATTCATAATATTGATGCCAAAAGATGCAAAGTTGATAATGATAGTGCAACATATTTGTGGCACTGCCGTTTAGGTCAAATTGGTGTAAAGCGCATGAAGAAACTCCATGCTGATGGGCTTTTGGAATCACTTGATTATGAATCACTTGATGCTTGCAAACCATGCCTCATGGGTGATGACCCACAATTATAGGGGATCTATCGTAGTCCTTTCGATAAGTAAGAGTGTCGAACCCAATGAGGAGTAGATGGGAATGACAAGCGGTTTTTAGTAAGGTATTCTCTGCGAGCACTGAAATTATCGGTAACAGATAGTTTTGTGATAAGGCAATTTGTAACGGGTAACCAGTAACAAAAGTAAACAAGGTGCAGCAAGGTGGCCCAATCCTTTTTGTTGCAAAGAACAAGCCTGGACAAACTCTTATATAAAGGAAAGCGCTCCCGAGGACACATGGGAATTATCGTCAAGCTAGTTTTCATCATGATCATATGATTTGCGTTCGTTACTTTGATAATTTGATATGTGGGTGGACCGGTGCTTGGGTACTTCCCTTCCTTGGACAAGCATCCCACTTATGATTAATCCCTCTTGCAAGTATCTGCAACTACAAAAGAAGTATCAAGGTAAACCTAACCATAGCATGAAACATATGGATCCAAATCAACCCCTTGCGAAGCAAGGCATAAATTAGGGTTTGAGATGAGATGGTGCTGGTGAAGATTTTGATGGAGATTGACCCCCTCCCAATGAGAGGATCGATGGTGATGACGATGGTGACGATTTCCCCCTCCCGGAGGGATTTTTCCCCAGCAGAACAACTCCGCCCGAGCCTTAGATTGGTTTCGCCAGGTTCCGCCTCAAGACGACGACGCTTCCTCCCGAAAGCTTCCTTCTGATTTTTTCCAGGGCGAAAGACTTCATATAGCAAAAGATGGGCATCGGAGGCCTGCCAGGGGGCCACGAGGCAGGGCGCGCCAGGGGTAGGCGCGCCCCACCCTCGTGGATGGTGGGTGGCCCCCCTCTGGTGCTTTCTTCGCCCAATATTTTGTATATATTCCAAAACGGACTTTCGTGGAGTTTCATGACTTTTGGAGTTGTGCAGAATATGTCTCTAATATTTGCTCCTTTTCCAGCCCAGAATTCCAGCTGCCGGCATTCTCCCTCTTCATGTAAACCTTGTAAAATAAGAGAGAAAAGGCGTAAGTATTGTGACATAATGTGTAATAATAGCCCATAATGCAATAAATATTTATATAAAAGCATGATGCAAAATGGACGTATCAACTCCCCAAGCTTAGACCGATAAAGAAAAATATGTCCACATGTTTAGAGATAGAGGTGTCGATAAAATTAAACACGGACATGAGGGCATCATGATCATTTTATAACAGCAACATATATATATATATATATATATATATATATTGTCATATGATTTCTTATGCTAAAGTAACAATTTATTCACAATGTCAATTATGAATCAGAAACTTCATTGAAAACTAACAAACTATGATCTCGGTCACTGAAGCAATTGCAATTTATCATAACATCGGAAAGAGTCTCCACATAATCAACTATCATTTAGTCTTTCACAATTGCTAACACTCACGCAATACTTATGGGTATGGAGTTTTAATCGGACACAGAGAAAGATAGGGGCTTATAGTGTTGCCTCCCAACCTTTTACCTCAAGGGTAATGTCAACAATAATAGTTTATGATAACTTACATCCAATTGGATATATATATATATATATATATATATATATATATATATATATATATATATCATGATCTTTCCAACACAATGTGCTTGCCAAAGGATAAACTGTAAAAAGGAAAGGTGAAGATCACTGCCACTCTTGCATAAGACATAAGACAAAAATAAAAGATAGGCCCTTCGCAGAGGGAAGCAGAGGTTGTCATGTGCTTTTATGGTTGGATGCACAAAATCTTAATGCGAAAGAACGTCACTTTATATTGCCACTTGTGATAGGGACCTTTATTATGCAGTCCGTCGCTTTTATTGCTTCCATATCACAAGATTGTATAAAGCTTATTTTCTCCACACTAATAGATCATACATATTTAGAGAGCAATTTTTATTACATGCAACAATGACAACTTATTTGAAGGATCTTACTCAATCCATAGGTAGGTATGGTGGACACTCATGGCAAAACTGGGTTTAAGGATATTCGGAAGCACAAGTAGTATCTCTACTTGGTGCAAAGAATTTGGCTAGCATGAGGGGGAAAGGCAAGCTCAACATGTTGGATGATCCATGACAATACACTTTATTTAGGATATAAGAAAACATAACCCATTACGTTGTCTTCCTTGTCCAACATCAACTTTTAGCATGTCATCTTTTAATGAGTGCTCACAATCATAAAAGATGTCCAAGATAGTATATTATATGTGAGAACCTCTCTTTCTTTATTACTTCCTTTTAATTGCAACGATGACCAAAACTATGTTTGTCAACTCTCAACAACTTTTATTCATCATACTCTTTATATGTGAAGTCATTACTCTCCATAAGATCAATATGATCTATTTATTTATTTTTACTCTTTCTCTTCTCTTTTATTTTTATTCCCTCAAGATCATAGTAAGATAATCAAGCCCTTGACTCAATACTAATCTTTATTATATATATAGCTCAGAGACTCGATTACATAGAAGGATCATAAAGCAAAACTCAAAACTATATCATACCAAAACTTTATTCTACTAGATCAAGATATTACCAAAAGGATCGAACTAAGAAAAACAGTAAATATAGGAGTGTGATGGTGATACGATACCGGGGCACCTACCCCAAGCTTGGCAGTTGCCAAGGGGAGTGCCCTTACCCATGTGATTATATCTATTTCTTTGGAGGTGGTGAAGAGGATGGTGGTGATGATGTAGTGTCGCAAATCGAGCGTAGGAGATCCTCCAATTTGCAGATAATGCCCTTGAGTGTGGTGATAAGCTCCTTCAACAAAATATTTTCACATGTGAGATACTTTTTTTGTATGCGAGCTAACTCAATCATCTTGAAAGATTCAATCTCAGTAGGGGTAAGAAGATTGTAATGAGGTTGAAGGATGTCTTCTTCTTCTACTGCTGGAGCTTGATCCTCCGTGGCCTTCTTCATCCTATCATCCTTGTTGATCTCCCCGGGTTCTTCTCTCTTCAGCTATATCTTCATTAGCCAAGCATCATTGCCCTCATTGTTGGAGGAGGGGGACGACATGATGCCTGGCCTTGACAACACTGGCAGAAAACAGCTCGAAACAAAAGCGAGAGGATATTTATGCGTACGGTGGTCAAAATCTTCGGGAGATTATATAATGAATTTTTACCGATCAAAAGAAGTATCATGCAAGAAAACGGAGTCCGGAGAGCACACGCGGTGCCCACGAGGCAGGGGAGGCGCCCAAGGGGGTAGGGCGCGCCCTCCACCCTCGTGCATTCCTCGTGTCCCTTTCGGACTACTTCTTATTTTCCTATTTTCTTAAATATTCCAAAACAGAGAAGAATTGCCATTAGAACTGTTTTGGAGTCGGTTTACCTACCTTACCACATACCTATTCCTTTTCGGAGTCTGAAACGTTTTGGAAAGTGTCCCTTATGTATTCCTCCGGGGTTACGGTTTCAATAACATTAGTTTCAACATTTATGGGATTACCTGAGATATAATGTTTGAATCTTTGACCGTTCACCACCTTCGGATTTGTGCCTTCAAAGTTGTTGATTTTTCTGGCACCGGAATGATAGACCTCCTCGATAACTTAAGGACCTTCCCATTTAGAGAGGAGTTTACCTGCAAAAAATCTTAAACAAGAGTTGTATAACAAAACATAATCACCTACATTAAACTCACGCTTTTGTATCCTTTTGTCATGCCATCTTTTAACTTTTTCTTTAAATAGCTTGGCATTCTCATAGACCTGGGTTCTCCACTCATCAAGTGAGCTAATGTCAAATAGTCTCTTCTCACCGGCAAGTTTGAAATCATAATTGAGCTCTTTAATGGCCCAATATGCCTTATGTTCTAGTTCGAGAGGTAAATGACATGCTTTTCCATAGACCATTTTATACAGAGACATACCCATAGGATTTTTATATGCAGTTCTATAGGCCCATAATGCATCATCAAGTTTCTTGGACCAATTCTTTCTAGATCTATTAACAGTCTTTTGCAGAATTAATTTAATCTCTCTATTACTCAATTCTACTTGACCACTAGACTGTGGGTGGTATGGAGATGCAATTCTATGATTAACGTCATACTTAGCAAGCATTTTACGAAAGCACCATGAATAAAATGTGAACCACCATCAGTCATTAAATATCTAGGGACTCCAAACATCGAAAAAAATAACTTCTTTAAGCATCTTAATAGAGGTGTTATGATGAGCACTACTAGTTGGAATAGCTTCTACCCACTTAGTAACGTAATCAACAACAACTAAAATATGTGTATATCCATTAGAGGAAGGAAACAATCACATATAATCAAAGCCCCAAACATCAAATGGTTCAATAATAAGTGAATAGTTCATAGGCATTTCTTGACGTCTACTAATATTACCAATTCTTTGACATTCATCACAAGACAAGACAAACTTACGGACATCTTTGAAGAGAGTAGGCCAATAAAAACCGGATTGCAATACCTTATGTGCAGTTCTATCTCCAGCGTGGGGTCCTCCATAAGCCTTAGAGTGACACTTGCGTAGGATGCATTCCTGTTCATGCTTAGGTACACAACGCCTAATAACACCATCTACTCCTTCTTTATAAAGATGTGGGTCATCCCAAAAGTCTTGTCTTAAATCATAGAAAAACTTTTCTTTTCTTTGGTATGTGAAACTAGGTGGTATAAATTTAGCAACAATGTAATTAGCATAATCAGCATACCATGGAGCAGTACGAGAAGCATTTATGACAGCTAATTGTTCATCAGGAAGGCTATCATCAATAGGGAGTGGGTCATCAAGAACATTTTCTAACCTAGACAAGTTATGCGCAGAACGGGTTCTCAGCTCCCTTTCTATCAATAATATGCAAATCAAATTCTTGCAGCAAGAGAACCCATCTAATAAGTCTAGGTTTAGCATCTTTCTTTTCCATAAGATATTTAATAGCAGCATGATTAGTGTGAACAGTTACTTTGGAATCAACAATATAAGGTTTGAACTTATCACAAGCAAATACAACTGCTAAAAATTCCTTTTCTGTAGTAGCATAATTTCTCTGGGCATTGTCTATAGTTTTACTAGCATATTGGATAACATTTAATTTCTTATCAACTCTTTGTCCTAGAACAGCACCTACAACATAATCACTAGCATCACACATAATTTCAAAGGGTAAATTCCAATCAGGTGGCTGAACAATAGGTGCAGAAATCAAGGCTTTCCTAAGTATTTCAAATGCTTCTACACAATCATCATCAAAGACAAAAGGAACATCTTTTTGTAAGATATTAGTTAGAGGCCTAGAAAATTTTTTAGAAGTCTTTAATGAACCTCCTATAAAAACCGGCATGACCAAGGAAACTTCTTATACCTTTGATGTCCTTAGGACACGGCATCTTTTTAATAGCATCAACTTTAGCTTTATCAACTTCAATACCTCTTTCAGAAATTTTATGCCCAAAGACAATACCTTCATTAACCATAAAGTGGCACTTCTCCCAATTCAAGACAAGATTAGTTTCTTCACATCTCTGCAAAACTCTATCAAAGTTGCTTAAGCAATCATCAAAAGAAGTTCCATATACGGAAAAATCATCCATGAAAACCTCAACAATCTTTTCACCAAAGTCAGAGAATATAGCAGTCATACATCTTTGGAAGGTAGCAGGTGCATTGCATAAACCAAAATGCATACGTCTATAAGCAAAGGTACCGAAAGGGCAAGTAAAAGTGGTCTTTTCTTGATCCTGTTTTGACACAAGTATTTGGGAGAAACAAGAATAATCATCTGGAAAGCAAAAATGTGTATGTTTGGATAATCTTTCTAGCATTTGATCAATAAAAGGTAAAGGGTAATGATCCTTTTTAGTAGCTTTATTTATTCTACGAAATCAATTACCATTCTATAACCTGTAACAATTCTTTGTGGGATCAATTCATCTTTATCATTAGGAACTACAGTAATACCTCCCTTCTTAGGGATACAATGGACAGGACTTACCCACTGACTATTAGCAACACATAAATTATACCTGCCTCCAGAAGCTTCAGTATTTCTTTTCTTACCACTTCTTTCATCTTAGGATTTAACCGTCGTTGGTGATCAACAACCGCTTAGCGTCCTTCTCCAATTTTATTTTGTCTTTGGCATAGAGTGGGACTAATGCCCTTAAGATCATCAGGAGTATATCCAATAGCAGCACGGTGCTTCTTCAGAGTTTTCAATAATTTCTCTTCTTCCTTCTCTGAAAGTTTAGCACTAATAATAACAGGATATATCTTCTTTTCATCAAGATATGCATATTTAAGAGTCAGGTAATGGTTTAAGCTCAAACACGGGATCACCCTTGGGTGGAGGGGGATCCCCTAGAATTTCAACATGCAAGTTGTGTTTCAAAATAGGTCCCTGTTTAAAGAATACTTCATCTATTTCCCTTCTTTCATTCATAAACATATCATTTTCATGTTCTAGCAAATATTGTTCTAAAGGATCATTAGGAGGCACAACAATAGAAGCAAGACCAATAATTTCATCTTTACTAGGCAATTCTTTATCATGGGGTTGTTTATGAAATTTAGCAAAATTAAAATCATGAGACATATCCCCTAAACCAATAGCAACAACATCCTTTTTGCAATCTATCTTAGCATTAACAGTATTCAAGAAGGGCCTGCCAAATATAATGGGACAAAAGTCATCTTGTGGGGAACCAAGAACAAGAAAATCAGTAGGATATTTAACTTTCCGACACAAGACTTCAACATCTCTAAAAATCCCAACTGGTGAAATAGTATCTCTATTGGCAAGCTTAATTGTAACATCAATACCTTCTAACTCAGAGGTGCAATATCATGCATAATATCTTTGTATAAAGAATGAGGTATTGCACTCGCACTAGCACCCATATCACATAAGCCATGATAGCAATGATCTCCTATTTTAACAGAAATAACAGGCATGCCTACTATAGGTCTATGTTTATTTTTAGTATCGGGTCTAGCAATTCTAGCAGCTTCATCATAGAGGTAAATAACATGCCCATCAATATTATCGGCCAAGAGATCTTTAACCATAGCAATACTAAGTTCAACTTTAATTTTTTCAGGGGGTGTAGGTTTTCTAGTATTACTCTTACGAAACACAGTTGAAGCTTTAGCATGATCCTTTATTCTAGCAGGGAAAGGTGGTTTCTCAATATAAGCGGTAGGAACAATAGGATCAACTTTATAAGTGATAGTCTTTTCTTCAACTTTAATAGGTTCAACTACTTTTACTTCAATGGGAGGATGATATTTAAACCACTTCTCCTTAGGGAGATCAACATGAGTAGCAAATGATTCATATAAAGAAGCTACTATCTCAGAGTCAAGTCCATATTTAGTGCTCAATTCACGAAAAGCATCGGTATCCATAAAAGATTTAACACAATCAAACTTAGGTGTTATACCTGACTCCTTACCTTCGTCGAGTTCCCAATCTTTAGAGTTGCGTTTAATTCTTTCCAATAAATCCCATTTGAATTCAATAGTCTTCATCATAAAAGAACCAGTACAAGAAGTATCAAGCATGGGGCGATTATTGAGAGAAAGCCGAGCATAAATTTTTTGAATAATAATTTCTCTTGAGGGCTCATGATTGGGGCATGAATATAACGTTGACTTAAGCCTCCCCCAAGCTTGAGCGATACTTTCTCCTTCGCGAGGCCAAATCATATATATAATTAGGATCACGATGAACCAGATGCATAGGATAAAACTTCTGATGAAATTCCAATTTCAATATGTTGTAGTTCCATGATCCAACATCATTGCATAGCCTAAACCATGTCAATGCCTTTCCCTTCAAAGATAAAGAGAAGACCTTCTTCTTGATAACATCCTCGGTCATACCTGCAAGCTTAAATAATCCACAAACTTCATCCACATAGATTAGGTGCAAATCGAGATGCAATGTTCCATCTCCTGTAAAAGGATTAGCTAGCAGTTTCTCTATTATACCCGAAGGAATTTCAAATTAAACATTTTCAGTAGGTTCAGTAGGTTGAGGAGAAACCCTTTTCTCTACTGGTCGGGGTGAAGATACCCCGAACAAGCCCCCTCAAAGGATTACTTTCCATAGTAACAAGTGACAGTAAATTTCAGCACACTATATAATTTTTTTCTTACCAAAGGCGCTTCACTCCCCGGCAACGGCGCCAGAAAAGAGTCTTGATGACCCACAAGTATAAGGGATCTATCGTAGTCCTTTCGATAAGTAAGAGTGTCGAACCCAACAAGGAGAAGAAGGAAATGACAAGCCGTTTTCAGTAAGGTATTCTCTGCAAGCACTGAAATTATCGGTAATAGATAGTTTTGTGATAAGGCAATTTGTAACGGTAACAAGTAACAAAAGTAAACAAGGTGCAGCAAGGTGGCCCAATCCTTTTTGTAGCAAAGGACAAGCCTGGACAAACTCTTATATAAAGGAAAGCGCTCCCGAGGACACATGGGAATTATCGTCAAGCTAGTTTTCATCATACTCATATGATTCACGTTCGTTACTTTGATAATTTGATATGTGGGTGGACCGGTGCTTGGGTACTGCCCTTCCTTGGACAAGCATACCACTTATGATTAACCCCTCTTGCAAGTATCCGCAACTACAAAAGAAGTATCAAGGTAAACCTAACCATAACATGAAACATATGGATCCAAATCAACCCCTTGCGAAGCAACGCATAAACTAGGGTTTGAGATGAGGTGGTGCTGGAGAAGATGTTGATGGAGATTGACCCCCTTCCGATGAGAGGATCGATGGTGATGATTTCCCCTTCCCGGAGGGATGTTTTCCCGGCAGAACAGCTCCGCCGGAGCCCTAGATTGGTTTCGCCAGGTTTCGCCTCGAGATGGCGGCGCTTCGTCCCGGAAGCTTCCTTCTGATTTTTTCCAGGGCGAAAGACTTCATATAGCAAAAGATGGGCACCGGAGGCCTGCCTGGGGGCCCACGAGGCAGGGGCACGCCTAGGGGGTAGGGCGTGCCCCCACCCTCGTGGATGGTGGGTGGCCCTCCTCTGGTGCTTTCTTCGCCCAATATTTTTTATATATTCCAAAACTGCCTTTCGTGGAGTTTCAGGACTTTTGGAGTTGTGCAGAATAGGTCTCTAATATTTGCTCCTTTTCCAACCCAGAATTCCATCTGCCGGCATTCTCCCTCTTCATGTAAACCTTGTAAAATAAGAGAGAAAAGGCATAGTATTGTGACATAATGTGTAATAACAGCCCATAATGCAATAAATATTGATATAAAAGCATGATGCAAAATGGACGTATAATTGGGCAAGATGACTAAGACTCCGTTCTCCGGAACAATGGAGCGAGCAACTGACTTATTGGAAATTATACATACCGATGTATGCAGTCCGATGAGTGTTGAGGCTCGCGGCGCGAATCGTTATTTTCTGACCTTAACAGATGATTTGAGCATATATGGGTATATCTATGTAACATCCCAAAATTCTAAATTTTGGAATGTTATAAACAAATAGATAGATTTGATTGATTGCTTGATTGATTGACTGAAAGTGAGTGATTTTGAAACTTTTTGAAAGTTAGATGAGAGGGAATAAAAGGACTTTCCCAAACTTTCATTTTGCTTTTATGATCTTCGGGAATTCAAATTCTTTTCATCACAAAACCCTGGAGAGAAGATACATGACTTCTTCCATTTATTTAAATGACAAGGGGTGTTGAAAATATTTGAATTTCATTTGGAAAATATTTCCAATTCTGAAACTTTATGCAACTCAATGATTTTCACGAGCGAAGATAAAATGACTTCTTCAAAACATGAAATATGAGTTGGGAGTTTCAAAGAATTAAAATTCAAAGTTCTTTTGAATTTTTTTTTCAATTTGGAGTTATTGGAGTTTTATTCAAATTATTTTTTTCTCCAAAAATAAAGTATATGGAAATAGGGTAACATGATTCCCTACATCGAAAACTGGAGAGGAATAAATTGAAGTCATTTTGGTATTTAAAAAATGATTTTTGTTGGATTTTATTAGAGCAATAGCACTCTTTGTTTTATTTGAATTTGTGTGTATTTTATTTGAAACTAGAATAAAGTTCATCATGTAGGAAATCTTTTTCTGAAAATTTTGATATATTATATGCCTATATAATATATTTATTTATTTGGTTTTATCATTTTTCTTTAAATCGGAAAATTTAAAAAAAAATGCAGCGCCTTGGGCCAAAGGCCCAAGCCGCCTAAAACCATCGGCCGGCCGAAGGCCATCACGCACGCACCACGCACCTAGGGAGCAAGGAGCCCCAAGTTTCCTATTCTTTACGATTTCTAGTAGGATTTGATCCCGTTTTGTTATTCGTTTTTTATTCCTAGGATTCCTAATCCTAATCTATTTCTTGTCCCCTACCCCAAGCAAAACCCTCCCTCCCCAATATAAATACCCAAGCACCCCTCCTCCAACACATCAAATCAACTCTCCTCTCCTCTCCTCCTCCTCTGCAGAAGAACACGATGCCGCCCTTGCCGCCATAGCCAGCGCCGCCACCCTCACCAGTGCCGCCGCCGCCACTTGCCGCCGCCGCCGCCCTATGCCGCCACCGCCGGAGCCCCTCGCCTCTTCGAGGTACTAGCCCCGCGCCGCGTCACGTTTTCTAGATCGGTTTTCTAGATCGGTTTCCGTTCCGTTTTCTAGATCGGTTTCCGTTCCGTTTTCTAGATCGGTTTCCGTTCCGTTTTCTAGATCGGTTTTTCGTTTCGGTTTCCTTTCCGAAACCCTAGATCGATTTTCGCCGGTTTTTCTTTCCGGTTTTGTTTAGCGAGCATTCGCCGATAGATTTTCTTTTATTTTTAATTTTCGTCATGGACCTATCCGTAGTCCCTAATCTTCAAACGTTCATAACTTTTTACTCGTAAGTTGGAATCCAACGAAACCAACGCCCACTTCTTCATTATGATCTCCTCTATCCAGTAATACAACTCAAACATGTTTTTGAAAGTTTTAAAATTTGATTTCAAACAGATTTGTATTTGAACTTCGTTTGATCATAACTTGAGTTTCAGAACTCGATTTAGTTGATTCTTTTTGCAAATCGAAGCTCTTGACCTAAACTTTCCGATAAGGCCAAATACACATAGTTTTGGTACTGTTAGAAATTGTTTTAATGCTGCAAGAGTTATTTGATTTGGTTTTGACGTTTTCCGAATTGTTTCTTCGATCCTTCCGATTTTTTGAGTGATTGCTTATGTGTGGTTATTATTGCTTGATTACGATAGATTGACCGGTGTGTGACGAGTAGATCTATCAAGAGTTTTGAGTGCGAATCATCTTCATCAACTTTGCAGGCAAGTAACACTTTGATCATACTCTTCTCATACCCAGTTTTTATGCATTAGATCTATTCCTCAAACACTTGCATGTTTAGGATCTAATTAAATTGTGGGATGGGAAGTAGTTTGAGGTAGTACCTATTACCTGTTTATTATCAAACCCTTGGGAGTTACTTCTCGTTTGCTTATTACGCCATGCTATGCTCGTAGACGTGGATTGGGTTTGAGTGAATATCCATGATGATGTGAGATTGATAATTAATGGTTTATCTAAGGTGGCAACTTAAACACACATCTGGGTGGATTGAGGCACCTGGCTATTCGAGGACTTGCCTGTCAAGGCACCTGGGTAGACAGGATTTGCCTGTATTTCTTCGGACCGCCACCCAGGCTCAAAGGGATCATAAGATTATTCAAACTAGAAACTTCCGTGTGCAGCCACAAGCCATTATGGGCTCTGGCGTAGTTGACTAAGTTGTGCGAACTCTTACGGGCAGACTAGCTGATGTAGGGGATGTAGGTTGGTACGGTCTACCCACATGTAAGGTGCTAGCGCTTCTGAAAGACTATGTCTCGGTCATCCGTTTCTCAAACACCATGTAGTGCGAGAAACCAAACGGAGGCGATCGAGTCTTGTGGGGAAAAGTGCGCAAACCTCTGCAGAGTGTATAAACTAATCATGATTAGCCGTGTCCCCGGTTATGGACATCTTGAGTATCTAGTTCTTGGATTATCCTGTTGATCTCAACACGTTACTTAATATAATTTGTTTGGGTTTTTAATGAGTACTTTTAATTGGGATTGAGGATGTCATCAACCATTCTCAATGTTCAACAACCACCATGATAGTTAAATGAATTTATTCCTTTGAAGTAGGGAAAAATTGGCTTTTCATAAAAGCTGTAACCATAGAGCTTTCCACCAGCCATATATGCATGTAGTATAGCCTATTCTTTCATTACTCTCTATGTGTTACATTGCCCGGCATATTCCATGTCTTGACCCGTTTCGGGCTGCAACTTTTCATGTTGCGAGACTTTTCGAACGACGAGTAAGTGATACGTTAGGGTTACGATTTGCTATACTCAACTTTGCCGTTGGTGTTGATGGGAATCCACAACCTTGTTGCTTCCGCTATATTTTGGATTGAGGTAATAGTATTTACGTTACTTTATACATGTGATTTACCTCTGTTATAAATCCTTCGAGTCTTTGTGTGTGTCAAAGATACCGATCCGAGGATGACACGAAAGCACGAAGACTTGATCCATTCGGTCGGGTCGCTACAAGATGGTATCGAGCACATGTTGTTGTAGGACGTGACCCTAGAAAATGGCAAGCCCATAGGAAAGATTTTTCTCCACAACTTCCTTTTTCAAAAAAAATCTTTTACCTCTCTTCTCTTTTGAGCTTATTCAAATATTCCCTCTTAGTGAGACCATACCCTTTTTCCCTTTTTGACCACTCGAAGATTTGACTGATGAGACCACTCCAAGGAGACAAGATATCGGACAACTAAGACCATTTGGAATGAAGAGGATATTACCGTGTAAATGGAAACTACAAGCTGCTAAAGACTCCGAAGACTAGGAGAATTTGAAGGCTCTGAAGAATTCCTAGATCCAGGTGTATCGGAGAAAGACCTTCCGGATCTTATGACCTAGGAAGGTTACAATTTGACGGACCATGGAAGTTATCAATACCCGAGATCAAGGTGTATTGGAGTAAGACCGGAACATGGAGCATTAGAACTCAAAAGTTTTGTCAAGAGAACCCTAAGGCGGGAGATATCAACCATGGAGAGATAGCTCATGGAAATGACAAGAGCAGAAAAACAGCTATCCATGATGTTATTGCCCGCTTATGCTATTGTCACCGCGCGGAGTTAAGTATGCAGATGCATGGAAGGATTGGATGGTAGAAGGCTGATGGAGCACCTATGAGCAGGATGCAGTTTTAACCTTAGCTGGTGTATCACCAGGATCTGGAGTATTACATGAAGAAGTTTAAGGTGGATCTGCAGGAAGCGATTTGATAAGGAAGCGATTCGTGAAGAACTCGGGACCCGAAGCTGAAAGTAGACAAGATGAAGGAGAAAAACATCGAGATACGGAGATTTGACAAGAATGGCGAAGGATGTAGGATCATGGATCATGTCAAGGATGTTGAAACCGGCAGTTGGAACGTAACTCCAGAAATATTAAAGGACGTCGCGAGAGACTTCGCGTCAACAGAGATGATCTGGCAAAAGAACTTGAGAAGGACAAGCGTGATCAGAAGAAGCCATCAGAGACATGACCAAGACTTGAAGAGTTTTGTGACATTGACCTTTAGAAGACCAAACCCTGTTACATACTTACGTTAGATGACGATTGTGAGCTGTCATTTGTTTGATGTTTTTCCGACAGCCACAATAAAATCTGCCTTTTCAAAACTTTTGTTTGTATTGTGTGCATCCCTCTCGATCTCTCTTATCCCACCCCAAACCCATGGACCCATTAGAGGATGGATGGAGATGAGCTTGTAATTTCGGACCAATGAGTCAATTGGAGACAGACCGATGGATTGAACATGGAGGATCATATGAAGAATAACCCTCTGACCAGAAGGATATGACCCAGCATGCTCTTCAGTGCTTTGAAAGAGGTGCTGCTATTTGGTGGAGGAGATACCAAACCGTCAATGGATTGCAAAGAGTAACCACTTGGGAGGAATTTAAGTTGACCTTGCCAAAGTCCCGGTTTGTGTCCCAGAAGTTGAGCCTTATGGAAAAGATATGGAGAAAGTGCATACAAGCTTTGTGGAGAAATAGCACACAACCATAAAGAAAACAAGGACGAATACCCTCATAATCAGAGGATTATCAAAGGAGTTAGCCGAGGATCTCAGGGAACTTCGGTTGGAGATTTTTTCCAAAGGTTTTGTTGCAGCAATGGAAGTTCAGTCTACATTGTTGAGAAAGATCCGTGAAGCTCAGAAGGATGACAAAGATATTGTTGAGGTAAAATAGAGGATGAGCAAAGGAAAGGCCAAAGGTTTTCGTAAGGATGAGCACGACACCTTATGGTTTGAGGATAGTGTGTATGTGCCTAATAATGCAAAGATCAGGAAGTTAATACTTCAGGAGGCTCATGACTCACCATACTCGATTAAGCCGGAAACACCAAGATGTATTTGGATTTGAAGGAGTGTTTCTAGTGGACTGGTATGAAGAAGGATATTATGGAGTATGTAGTCATAAGTGATGTATGCGGAGGGAGTAAAAGAAGGGCATCGAAGCGGCAGGATTATTGCAGCCTATGCCGATACCGAATGGAAGTAGGATAAGCTTGGCAAGGATTTCATTTCGGATTTCCCGAGAACCCGATTGGGATAGGATTCTATCTGGGTAGTAGTTGATTAAACTTGACCAAAGTGGCTCACTTATTCCTAGAGAAAACCACCTATACAAGTGCGAAGTTGGCCAAGATATATTTGAGAAAGGATCGTATATGCGCATGGAGTTCCGAGGACCATCGAGAGGAACCCAGTTTACTTCAAAGTTTTGGAATCAGTTGCGTGAAACTTTGGGTACTAGGCTAGAGTTCAGTACAGCCTTTCATCCGCAGACAGATGGATAAATCGAGAGAGCCAATCAAATTTTGGAGGACATGTTGAGAGCGTGTGCGCTAGATTATGGATCTAGTAGTGATGATAATCTACCCTACGGGGAGTTCTCATACAACCACAGCTACCACGTCAGTTTGAAGATGGCCCCTTTTGAAGCTTTGTAAGGGAGAAGGAGCCAGACACCGTTGATGTGGGATGAAGTTGGAGACCGTCAGTTGTTTGGACCAAATATGATGAAGGAGTCAGAAGAGAATGTTAAGTTGATTCGAGATAGGCGAAGATAGCTCAGTCCGAGCGGAAGAGTTATCTGAGACTCAAAACGCAAGGAGATAGTCTATGAAATCGGAGACAGAGCATATCTTTGTGTGCCACCTCTGCGAGGAGTTAACCGATTTGGAGTTAAGGGAAAGTTAGCCCCGAGATTTGTAGGACCATACCGAGTTTTGGAGCGTATGGGAGAATAGGCTAACAAGTTGAAGTCACCCGAAGGACTGTCAGGAGTTCATGATGTGTTTCACTTTTTCCAGTTGAATAAGTGCCATGCAGAGATGGCCAATATTTCCTTGTAAGGACGCTTGACCCTGGAAAGGATAATGAGGTTCCACGAAGTGGAGTATGGATTTCATAAGTATAAGTTTTATCACGGTATGTGGGACATCCCACGAGGATGAAGAGATGAAGTGTTATTGGATATAAAGGAGGTATGATGTTGGAAATATGGATCAATGGAAATTCCATGATGAGTGCGAGTAATCACGTCTTAGTTTGGTGCAAATATAAGGAAAAGAGACGGTACAATTGGATGGAATTAAGTATGCGGGAAGTTGGATGTTGGGATAACGATCAGTTGCCCGAGGATTTGTTCAAGGATTGCAAGTGATGAGATGGGCCATAACCCACGTGCCCCGTGGATCTGCCAAGAAGCAAGCACACTCTTGCTGAAGGAAAAACCCTGGAAGAAGTTACGACTTGTATCAACCGATGATTCTATAGGAGTTTACGCAAAACCTAAGAGTTGTTAAGGAACGATAGATGTTTGTTTGGCCTGCAGAATCAATGGATTTTCCGAACTTGGTTCGTCGACAAGAGAAATTCTGCAATGCTTGTGAGGATGACCGAGTGTTAGAATGCGAGATTCGCTAAACCATGTACAAGGTAATGATTTGGGTGCGGGATGGATTGGTCACCATACCGACTTACTCTTATTATTCGCCTTCTATACGGGATGGTAAATCTGAGTGACTTACCTATAGCAGAGAGACGACGATATTAAACCTTGTTTAAAACCTTAGAAAGGTATTGGTATTTTTTTCCCTTGTACAAGGCAGTTGTTGCCAACCGTAGGATATACGGTGAGGTTCAACCTGCACCCGTTTTCTGCGGGAGAAACCATAAATTGTTGACCACCATGAGATATCGATAGTTGTTTAGAATTGGCGCCCGGACCGTCCTAAGAAGACCCAATTCGGATAACCTTACCAAGAGGAAAGGACAAAGGAATTGAGGAAAAGGTTATGCCACTACGGAAGAGCCCAGAGAAGGAATTATCCTTACGATGCGAGAAGACCGACTAATCGACAATAAGGATGGAGTATCTCGAGTTTTGATGGAACCGTAACAATGCTTCAAAGGGTGGTAGCACCGAGACCCCGGAGACGAGCGATGGATTTTGAGAAGACCCCAAACCCTAACCTATTTCTTGCTAGCCTCTCCGAATCTCGAGGACGAGATTCATTTTAAAGGTGGTAGTTTGTAACATCCCAAAATTCTAAATTTTGGAATGTTATAAACAAATAGATAGATTTGATTGATTGCTTGATTGATTGACTGAAAGTGAGTGATTTCGAAACTTTTTGAAAGTTAGATGAGAGGGAATAAAAGGACTTTCCCAAACTTTCATTTTGCTTTTATGATCTTGAGAATTCAAATTCTTTTCATCACAAAACCACGGAGAGAAGATGACATGACTTCTTCCATTTATTTAAATGACAAGGGTGTTGAAAATATTTGAATTTCATTTGAAAATATTTCCAATTCTGAAACTTTATGCAACTCAATGATTTTCACGGCGAAGATAAAATGACTTCTTCAAAACATGAAATATGAGTTGGGAGTTTCAAAGAATTAAAATTCAAAGTTCTTTTGAATTTTTTTCAATTTGGAGTTATTGGAGTTTTATTCAAATTATTTTTCTCCAAAAATAAAGTATATGGAAATAGGGTAACATGATTCCCTACATCGAAAACTGGAGAGGAATAAATTGAAGTCATTTTGGTATTTAAAAAAAATGATTTTTGTTGGATTTTATTAGAGCAATAGCACTCTTTGTTTTATTTGAATTTGTGTGTATTTTATTTGAAACTAGAATAAAGTTCATCATGTAGGAAATCTTTTTCTGAAAATTTTGATATATTATATGCCTATATAATATATTTATTTATTTGGTTTTATCATTTTTCTTTCGTCTGAAAAATTAAAAAAAAAAAATATGCAGCGCCATGGGCCAAAGGCCCAAGCCGCCTAAAACCATCGGCGTCAAGGCCATCACGCACGCTTTTCCACGCACCTAGGGGAGCAAGGAGCCCCAAGTTTCCTATTCTTTTACGATTTCTAGTAGGATTTGATCCGTTTTTGTTATTCCGTTTTTATTCCTAGGATTCCTAATCCTAATCTATTTCTTGTCCCCTACCCCAAGCAAAACCCTCCCTCCCCAATATAAATACCCAAGCACCCCCCCTCCTCCAACACATCAAATCAACTCTCCTCTCCTCTCCTCCTCCTCTGCAGCAGCAGCAACACCAGTGCCGCCGCCGCCATAGCCAGCGCCGCCACCCTCACCAGTGTCGCCGCCGCCACTTGCCGCCGCCGCCGCCCTATGCCGCCACCGCCGGAGCCCCTCGCCTCTTCGAGGTACTAGCCCCTTGCAGCGCCACGTTTTCTAGATCGGTTTTCTAGATCGGTTTCCGTTCCGTTTTCTAGATCGGTTTCCGTTCCGTTTTCTAGATCGGTTTCCGTTCCGTTTTCTATATCGGTTTTTCGTTTCGGTTTCCTTTCCGAAACCCTAGATCGGTTTTCTCGCCGGTTTTTCTTTCTGGTTTTGTTTAGCGAGCATTCGCTCGATAGATTTTTCTTTTTATTTTTAATTTTCGTCATGGACCTATCTGTAGTCCCTAATCTTCAAACGTTCATAACTTTTTACTCGTAAGTTGGAATCCAACGAAACCAACGCCCACTTCTTCATTATGATCTCCTCTATCCAGTAATACAACTCAAACATGTTTTTGAAAGTTTTAAAATTTGATTTCAAACAGATTTGTATTCAAACTTCGTTTGATCATAACTTGAGTTTCGTAACTCCGATTTAGTTGATTCTTTTGCAAATCAAGCTCTTGACCTAAACTTTCCGATAAGGCCAAATACACATAGTTTTGGTACTGTTAGAAATTGTTTTAATGCTGCAAGAGTTATTTGATTTGGTTTTGACGTTTTCGAATTGTTTCTTGATCCTTCCGATTTTTGAGTGATTGCTTATGTGTGGTTATTATTGCTTGATTACGATAGATTGACCGATTGTGTGACGAGTAGATCTATCAAGAGTTTTGAGTGCGAATCATCTTCATCAACTTTGCAGTGCAAGTAACACTTTGATCATACTCTTCTCATACCCAGTTTTTATGCATTAGATCTATTCCTCAAACACTTGCATGTTTAGGATCTAATTAAATTGTGGGATGGGAAGTAGTTTGAGGTAGTACCTATTACCTGTTTTATTATCAAACCCTTGGGAGTTACTTCTACGTTTGCTTATTACGCCATGCTATGCTCGTGAGACGTGGATTGGGTTTGAGTGAATATCCATGATGATGTGAGATTGATAATTAATGGTTTATCTAAGGTGGCAACTTAAACACACATCTGGGTGGATTGAGGCACTGGCTATTCCAGGACTTGCTGTCAAGGCACACAGGTAGACAGGATTTGCTGTATTTCTTCGGACCGCCACCCAGGCTCAAAGGGATCATAAGATTATTCAAACTAGAAACTTCCGTGTGCAGCCACAAGCCATTATGGGCTCTGGCGTAGTTGACTAAGTTGTGCGAACTCTTACAGGCAGACTAGCAGATGTAGGGGATGTAGGTTGGTACGGTCTACCCACATGTAAGGTGCTAGCGCTTCTGAAAGACTATGTCTCGGTCATCCGTTTCTCAAACACCATGTAGTGCGAGAAACCAAACGGAGGCGATCGAGTCTTGTGGGGAAAAGTCGCAAACCTCTGCAGAGTGTATAAACTAATCATGATTAGCCGTGTCCCCGGTTATGGACATCTTGAGTATCTAGTTCTTGGATTATCCTGTTGATCTCAACACGTTACTTAATATAATTTGTTTGGGTTTTTAATGAGTACTTTTAATTGGGATTGAGGATCTGTCAACCATTCTCAATGTTCAACAACCACCATGATAGTTAAATGAATTTATTCCTTTGAAGTAGGGAAAAATTGGCTTTTCATAAAAAGCGTAACCATAGAGCTTTCCACCAGCCATATATGCATGTAGTATAGCCTATTCTTTCATTACTCTCTATGTGTTACATTGCGGCATATTCCATGTCTTGACCCGTTTCGGGCTGCAACTTTTCATGTTGCGAGACTTTTCGAACGACGAGTAAGTGATACGTTAGGGTTACGATTTGCTATACTCAACTTTGCCGTTGGTGTTGATGGGAATCCACAACCTTGTTAAGCTTCCGCTATATTTTGGATTGAGGTAATAGTATTTACGTTACTTTATACATGTGATTTACCTCTGTTATAAATCCTTCGAGTACTGTGTGTGTCAGCATACCGATCCAGGGATGACACGAAAGCACAGAGACTTGATCCATTCGGGTCGGGTCGCTACAATCTACTTGATGAAACATAAGTCTGAAACATTTGAAAAGTTCAAAGAATTTCAGTGTGAAGTGGAAAATCATCGTAACAAGAAAATAAAGTTTCTACGATCTGATCGTGGAGGTGAATATTTGAGTTATGATTTTGGTCTTCATTTGAAACAATGTGGAATAGTTTCACAAACTCACGCCACCTGGAACACCACATCATAATGGTGTGTCCGAACATCGTAACCGTACTTCATTAGATATGGTGCGATCTATGATGTCTCTTACCGATTTACCACTATCATTTTGGGGTTATGCATTAGAGACAGCTGCATTCACGTTAAATAGGGCACCATCTATATCCGTTGAGACAACACCGTGCGAACTATGGTTTGGCAAGAAACCTAAGCTGTCATTTCTTAAAGTTTGGGGTTGCGATGCTTATGTGAAAAAGCTTCAACCTGATAAGCTCGAACCCAAATCGGAGAAATGTGTCTTCATAGGATACCCAAAGAAGACTATAGGGTACACCTTCTATCACAGATCCGAAGGCAAGATATTCGTTGCTAAGAATGGATTCTTTCTAGAGAAGGAGTTTCTCTTGAAAGAAGTGAGTGGGTGGAAAGTAGAACTTGAAGAGGTAAATGTACCTTCTCCCGAATTGGAAAGTAGTTCATCACAGAAATTAGTTCCAGTGATTCCTACACCAATTAGTGAGGAAGCTAATGATGATGATCATGAAAATTCAGATCAAGTTACTACCAAACCTCGTAGGTTAACCAGAGTACGGTCCGCACCAGAGTGGTTTGGTAATCCCGTTCTGGAAGTCATGTTACTAGACCATGATGAACCTACGAACTATGAGGAAGTGATGATGAGCCCAGATTCCGCAAAATGGCTTGAGGCCATGAAATCTGAGATGGGATCCATGTATGAAGAACAAAGTATGGACTTTGGTTGAATTGCCCGATGATTGGCAAGCTATTGAGAATAAATGGATCTTCAAGAGGAAGACGGACGCTGATAGTTGTGTTACTATCTACAAAGCTTGAATTGTCGCAAAAAGGTTTTTTCGACAAGTTCAAGGTGTTGACTACGATGAGATTTTCTCACTCGTAGCGATGCTTAAGTCTGTCCGAATCATGTTAGCAATTGCCACAATTTATGATATCTGGCAAATGGATGTCAAAATTGCATTCCTTAATGGATTTCTAAAAGAAGAGTTGTATATGATGCAACAAGAAGGTTTTGTCAATCCTAAAAGTGCTAACAAAGTGTGCAAGCTCCAGCGATCCATCTATGGACCGGTGCAAGCCTCTCGGAGTTGGAATATACGCTTTGATGAGTTGATCAAAGCATATAGTTTTATACAGACTTGCGGTGAAGCCTGTATTTACAAGAAATTGAGTGGGAGCACTACAGCTTTTCTGATAAGTATACGTGAATGACATATTGTTGATCGAAAATGATGTAGAATTTTTTGGAAATCATAAAGGAGTGTTTGAAAGGATTTTTTCAAAGAAAGACCTCGGTGAAGCTGCTTACATATTGAGCATCAAGATCTATAGAGATCGATCAAGACACTTGATAAGATTTTTCAATGAGTACATACCTTGATAAGATTTTGAAGGAGTTCGAAATGGATCAGTCAAAGAAGGAGTTCTTGCCTGAGTTGTAAGGTATGAAATTGAGTAAGACTCAAAACCCGACCACGGTAGAAGATAGATAGAGAATGAAAGTCATTCCCTATGCCTCGGCCATAGGTTCTATAAAGTATGCTATGCTGTATACCAGACCTATTGTGTACCTCACCGTGAGATTGGCAAGAGGGTACAATAGTGATCCAGGAGTGGATCACTGGACAACGGTCAAAATTATCCTTAGTGGAATAGGGATATGTTTCTCGATTATGGAGGCGATAAAGAGTTCGTGTAAAGAGTTACGTCGATGCAAGCTTTGACACTAATTTGGATGACTCTGAGTCTCGATCTAGATACATATTGAAAGTGGGAGCAAATAGCTAGAGTCGATCCGTGCAGAGCATTGTAGACATAGAAATTTTCAAAATACATACAGAACGAGTGGGGAGAGTGTGTCCACGTACCCTCATAGACCGAAAGCGGAAGCGTTAAGTAACGCGGTTGATGTAGTCGAATGTCTTCGCGATCCAACCGATCAAGTACCGAACGCATGGCACCTCCGTGATCTGCACACGTTCAGCTTGGTGACGTCCCTCGAACTCTTGATCCAGTTGAGGCCGAGGGAGAGTTTCGTCAGCACGACGGCATGGTGACGGTGATGATGAAGTTACCGGCGCAGGGCTTCGCCTAAGCACTACGACAATATGACCGAGGTGGAAATCTGTGGAGGGGGGCACTGCACATGGCTAAAATCAACTTTTGTGTCTATGGGGTGCCCCCTTCCCCCGTATATAAAGGAGTGGAGGAGGGGGAGGAACGGCCTCCTAGGGCGCGCCCCAAGGGGGGATTCCTACTCCTACTAGGAGTAGGTTTCCCCCCTTTCCTAGTCCAACTAGGAGGGGGAAGGAAGGGAAGAGGGAGAGAAGGAAAGCCCCCCCCCCCCAAACCCTACCCAATTCGGATTGGGCCTAGGGGGGGCATGCGCCACACCTGACCTCCTCCTCCTCTCTTCCACTATGGCCCATCAAGGCCCATTAACTCCCCGGGGGGTTCCGGTAACCCCTCGGTACTCCAGAAAATGCCCGAACTCGTCCGAAACCATTTCGGAAACATAACCTTCCAATATATCAATCTTCATGTCTCGACCATTTCGAGACTCCTCGTCAATGTCCGTGATCACATCCGGGACTCCAAACAACCTTCGGTATATCAAATCACAAAACTCATAATACATATCGTCATCGAACGTTAAGCGTGCGGACCCTACGGGTTTGAGAACTATGTAGACATGACCGAGACTCATCTCCGGTCAATAACCAATAGAGGAGCATGGATGCTCATATTGGTTCCTACATATTCTATGAAGATCTTTATCGGTCAAACCACATAACAACATACATTGTTCCCTTTGTCATCGGTATGTTACTTGCCCGAGATTCAATCGTCGGTATCATCATACCTAGTTCAATCTCGTTACCGGCAAGTCTCTTTACTCGTTCCATAGTGCATCATCCCGCAACTAACTCATTAGTTACATTGCTTGTAAGCCTTATAGTGATGTGCATTACCGAGAGGGCCCAGATATACCTCTCTGATACTTGGAGTGACAAATCCTAATATCGATCTATGCCAACCCAAAAAACACCTTCAGAGACACCTGTAGAGCATCTTTATAATCACCTAGTTACATTTTGACGTTTGATAGCACACAAGGTGTTCCTCTGGTATTCGGGAGTTGCATAATCTCATAGTCAGAGGAACATGTATAAGTCATGAAGAAAGCAATAGCAATAAAACTCAACGATCATAATGCTAAGCTAACGGATGGGTCTGGTCCATCACATCATTCTCTAATGATGTGATCCCATTCATCAAATGGCAACACATGTCTATGGTCAGGAAACTTAACCATCTTTGATTAACGAGCTAGTCTAGTAGAGGCATACTAGGGACACTTTGTTTTGTCTATGTATTCACACATGTATCAAGTTTCCGGTTAATACAATTCTAGCATGAATAATAAACATTTATCATGATATAAGGAAATAAAATAATAACTTTATTATTTCCTCTAGGGCATATTTCCTTCAGTCTCCCACTTGCACTAGAGTCAATAATCTAGTTCACATCGTCATGTGTTTTAACACCAATAGTTCACATCACCATGTGATTAGTTCACATCGCCATGTGACTAATACCCAAAGGGTTTTACTAGAGTCAATAATCTAGTTCACATCGCTATGTGATTAACACCCAAAGGGTACTAAGGTGTGATCATGTTTTTCTTGTGAGAGAGGTTTAGTCAATGGGTCTGCCACATTCAAATCCGTATGTATTTTACAATTTTATATGTCTACAATGCTCTGCATGGAGATACTCTAGCTAAATGCAGATCGGTGTCTGATAACCCACAAGTATAGGGGATCGCAACAGTTTTTGAGGGTAGAGTATTCAACCCAAATTTATTGATTCAACACTAGGAGATCCAAATAATATTCTCAAGTATTAGCAGTTGAGTTGTCAATTCAACCACACCTGGAAGACTTAATATCTGCAGCAAAGTATTTAGTAGCAAAGTAGTATGGAAGTAACGGTAACGGTGGCAAAAGTAACAGTAGCAGTTTTGTAGTAATTGTAACAGTGGCAACGAAAAAAGTAACTAAGCAAGGATCAATATTTGAAAAGCTCGTAGGCATTGGATCAATGATGGATAATTATGCCAGATGTGATTCCTCATGCAACAGTTATAACATAGGGTGACACAGAACTAGCTCCAGTTCATCAATGTAATGTAGACACGTATTCCGAATATAGTCATACGTGCTTATGGAAAAGAACTTGCATGGCATCTTTTGTCCTACCCTCCCGTTGCAGCGGGGTCCTATTGGAAACTAAGGGATATTAAGGCCTACTTTTAATAGAGTACCGAACCAAAGCACTAACACTTAGTGAATACATGAACTCCTCAAACTACGGTCATCATCGGGAGTGGTCCCAATTATTGTCACTTCGGGGTTGCCGGATCATAACACATAGTAGGTGACTATTGACTTGCAAGATAGGATCAAGAACTCACATATATTCGTGAAAACATAATAGGTTCAGATCTGAATTCATGGCACTCGGGCCCTAGTGACAAGCATTAAGCATAGAAAAGTCATAGCAACATCAATCTCAGAACATAATGGATACTAGGGATCAAACCCTAACAAAACTAACTCGATTACATGATAAATCTCATCCAACCCATCACCACCAACAAGCCTACGATGGAATTACTCACGCACGGCGGTGAGCATCATGAAATTG
Organism: Aegilops bicornis; assembly: GCA_021605145.1. Taxonomy (NCBI): domain Eukaryota; kingdom Viridiplantae; phylum Streptophyta; class Magnoliopsida; order Poales; family Poaceae; genus Aegilops; species Aegilops bicornis. Next base: position 576,809,324 of record CM038675.1, read on the forward strand.
GTGATGGAGGATGGTTGATGATGACGATGGCGACGGATTCCCCTCTCCGGAGCCCCGAACGGACTCCAGATCATCCCTCCCAAGAGAGATTAGGGCTTGGTGGCGGCTTCGTATCGTAAAATGTGATGAATCCTTCTCTCTGATTTTTTTCTCCCTGAACGTGAGTATATAGAGTTGGAGTTGAGGTCGGTGGAGCCTCAGGGGGCCCACGAGGCAGGGGCGCGCCCGAGGGGGGTGGGCGCGCCCTCCACCCTCGTGGATAGGGTGTGGGCCCCCCTGGCGTTGATTCTTTCGGTAGTATTTTTTATATATTCCAAAAATATTCTCCGTGAAGTTTCAGGTCATTCCAAGAACTTTTATTTATGCACAAAAATAACACCATGGCAATTCTGCTGAAAATAGCGTCAATCCAGGTTAGTTCCATTCAAATCATGCAAGTTAGAGTCCAAAACAAGGGCAAAAGTATTTGGAAAGTAGATAAGATGGAGACGTATCAACTCCCCCAAGCTTAAACCTTTGCTTTCCTCAAGCAGTTTAGTTGACAAACTGAAAGTGATAAAGAAAAACTTTTACAAACTCTGTTTGCTCTTGTTGTTGTAAATATGTAAAGCCAGCATTCAAGTTTTCAGCAAATATTATGAACTATCTATATTCACAATAACACTTAGGTCTCATGTTTACCCATATCAATGGCATAATCAACTAGTGAGCAATAATAATAAATCTTGGATGATAACACTTTCTCAAAACAATCATAATATGATATAACAAGATGGTATCTCGCTAGCCCTTTACGAGACATAAAACATAAATGCAGAGCACCTCTGAAGATCAAGGACTGACTAGACATTGTAATTCATGGTAAAAGAGATCCAGTCATAGTCATACTCAATGTAAATTAATAGTAATGCATGCAAATGACAGCGGTGCTCTCCAACTGGTGATTTTTAACAAGAGGGTGACAACTCAACATAAAAGTAAATAGATAGGCCCTTCGCAGAGGGAAGCAGGGATTTGTAGAGGTGCCAGAGCTCAAGTTTTGAAATAGAGATAAATAATATTTTGAGTGGCATACTTTCATTGTCAACATAACAACCAAGAGATCTCGATATCTTCCATGCTACACACATTATAGGCGGTTACCAAGCAGAATGGTAAAGTTTATACTCCCCCACCACCAACAAGCATGAATCCATGGCTTGCCCGAAACAACGGGTGCCTCCAACTAACAACAGTCCTGGGGGAGTTTTCTTTACAATTATTTTGATTTGAGCATGGGACTGGGCATCCCAGTTACCGGCCATTTTCTCGTGAATGAGGAGCGGAGTCCACTCCTCGTGAGAATAACCCGCCTAGCATGGAAGATATAGACATCCCTAGTTGATACATGAGCTATTCGAGCATACAAAACATAATTTCATTTGAAGGTTTAGAGTTTGGCACATACAAATTTACTTGGAACGGCAGGTAGATACCGCATATAGGAAGGTATGGTGGACTCATATGGAATAACTTTGGGGTTTATGGAAGTGGATGCCCAAGTAGTATTCCCGCTTAGTACAAGTGAAGGCTAGAAAAAGACTGGGAAGCAACCAACTAGAGAGTGACAACAGTCATGAACATGCATTAAAATTAATCAACACTGAGTGCAAACATGAGTAGGATATAATTCACCATGAACATAAATATCGTGGAGGCTATGTTGGTTTTGTTTCAACTACATGCGTGAACATGTGCCAAGTCAAGCCACTCGAATCATTCAAAGGAGGATACCACCCTATCATACCATATCACAACCATTTTAATAGCATGTTGGCACGCAAGGTAAACCATTATAAACTCCTAGCTAATTAAGCATGGCATGAGCAACTATAATCTCTAATTGTCATTGCAAACATGTTTCATTCATAATAGGCTGAATTAGGAACGATGAACTAATCATATTTGCAAAAACAAGATAGGTCAAGTTCATACCAGCTTCTCTCATCTCGATCAGTCCATCATATATCGTCATTATTGCCTTTCACTTGCACGAGTGTGGATAATAATAATAGTGCATGTGCATTGGACTAAGCTGGAATCTGCAAGCATTTAATACACAGGAGAATACAAGGTAATATGGGCTCTTTGTTAAATCAACAATAACGCATATAAGAGCCACTTCAACATTTTCATCATGGTCTTCTCCTCTCGACCCCCAAAGAAAAGAAAGGAAGTAAAACTATTTACACGAGAAAGCTCCCATCAAGCAAAAGAAGAACGAGAATTTTTTTTGGGTTTTCTTTTAATTACTACTACTACAGGCATGGAAAATAAGCTAGCTGAAAGCTACAACTATTTTTTGTTTTTTCTTAAGGTTTTTCAAACACACAAGAAGAAGCTTAGAAAAGAAAATAAACTAGCATGGATAGTACAATGAAAAAGTATGAGCACCAACAACTAGAATGAGTGTGTGAACATGAATGTAATGTCTGTGAGAAATATGTACTCCCCCAAGCTTAGGCTTTTGGCCTAAGTTGGTCTAGGGCCACTGCTGCCCTGGCGGATATCCAAAGTTGTAACTGGGGTCGTACTAAGATGCATCGGCTACTGCCTGACGAGCTGTAGCTTGGAGGCGAGCTGCCTCCATCCTCCTCTCATACTCGTTCGCCTCCTCCCTGGTTATAAGATATCTCCTTTTTTTCCTGAAAGTCAAAGAAAGTAGGAGAAGGGAGAGCAACATGGACAGTGCAACGTCTGTCGAAGATTAGTCGGTACTGGAGGAACTGTTCATCCCTCTTAACAAACTGATGGTGGACCATAGCGTTATAATCTAGATAAGCAGGGGGTAACTCCAAATCATTTCTACGTATGGGTACATGAAGATAATTAGCTACACGAGTTGCATAAATTCCACCAAAAAAATCTCCACTTGTACTGTTATGATGCAACCTTCGTGCAACAATAGCCCCCAAGTTATATTGTTTATCACCTAATACCGCACTTTTGAGGACACAAAGATCTGGAACACACATGTGACAAGCTTCATCTTTACCGTTAATTAATCTACCTATAAAGAGAGCAAAATAATGTATGGAAGGAAAATGAATGCTCCGTATGGTAGGTTGTGTGATTTCTCTAGATTCCTCCACAGTGATACTAGCAAGAAAGTCTTTATATTCAGATTTGCGAGGTTCACTAACATTGCCCCACTGCGGGAGTTTACAAGCATTATTAAAATCCTCTAAATCCATGGTATATAATTTATCATAAAGATCAAATAAAATATTGTGAGAATTGCGTGAGGATGTAAATCTAAACCTTCTCAGAAAGGAATCAGTTAGGTAACGGTATTGCGGGCACTTAACTGACACGAAGCCCTCAACATTAGCATTACACACATACGCGTCAAATTCATCCTTGATACCTGCTCCGACCATAAACTCCTCTGACGGCCATTCACAAGGCCGCACTTGAGCTTCCCTTGGTAGTTCATTGTCCGGCTCACATATCGCGAGCCTTGGTGCTTGCTTCCTTGAGGAACCACCTTGGTACATTTTCCTAAACATTTTTCTCCCTCTGAAAAATTTCTGAAATTTTTAGTGACTCAAAATGAAAGTGACCAAACTCAACAAAATGATAGCAACTACTCCCACAAGTGCCTAGAGGCTATATCATGCATTAAAAATACTTTGGACCATATAAATTTGACATGCAAGCTCAAGAACAGGGTCTCCTTAGCAGCAAAAATTTGCAATAAATAAAGCACTAGAACAAAAACTAAGACCATTGGAGGAGTCACATACCAAAGAACAATCCCCCAAAGCAATTTTGTGAATGGAGCTTTGAGCAAGGAGATCGAAAATGGCAGCAAGATGAGCTAGAACACGGGTTTGAGCTATGGGGTTTATTTTGGAGGAATACAAAGTGAGTGGGTGCAGGAATAAGTGGAGGGGGTCCATGTGGGGCCCACGAGGCAGGGGGCGCGCCCCAGGGGGGTGTGCGCGCCCTGGACCCTCGTGGCCAGGTGGTGGCCCCCTCTGGTGTGTTCTCAGTGCCATATATTCTTAAATATTCTAAAAAAACATATTTCAATTCCAGGACATTTGGAGAACTTTTATTTTCAAGGTATTTTTTATTGCAAGAATAATTCAGAAAACAGACAGAAAATACTAATTTTGCTTTATTTAATCTAAATAACAGAAAGTAAAAGGAGGGTACAGAGAGTTGTGCTTTCTAACTTCATCCATCTCATGCTCATCAAAAGAAATCCACTAACAAGGTTGACCAAGTCTTGTTAACAAACTCTTTCCGAGTAACATGAAATCGGAGAATTTTTGAATAACACTAGGTTACCTCAACGAGGATATGCACGCCCCCAATAATAAGAATATCATATTTCTTCTTAATAGTAGGAAGAGGAAATTCAAAACCTCCAATAGTAATTGATGAAGTTTTTCCACTAGAATTGATACTATGGACTTGAGGTTGTTTCCTCGGAAAGTGTACCGTATGCTAATTACCATTAACATGAAAAGTGCCATTGCCTTTATTGCAATCAATAACAGCCCCTGCAGTATTCAAAAAGGTTCTACCAAGGATAATCGACATACTATCATCCTCGGGAATATCAAGAATAACAAAGTTCGTTAAAATAGTAACGTTTGCAACCACAACAGGCACATCCTCACAAATACCGGCAATGTATAGCAGTTGATTTATCGGCCATTTGCAAAGATATTTCAGTAGGTGTCAACTTATTCAAATCAAGTCTACGATATAAAGAGAGAGGCACAACACTAACACCGACTCCAAGATCACATAAAGCAGTTTTAACATAGTTTCTTTTTAATGGAGCATGGTATAGTTGGTACTCCGGGATCTCCTAGTTTCTTAGGTATTCCACCTTTAAAAGTATAATTGGCAAGCATGGTGGAAATTTCAGCTTCTGGTATCTTTCTCTTATTTGTAACAATATCTTTCATGTACTTAGCATAAGGATTCATTGTAAGCATACCAGTCAAACGCATACACAAAAAGATAGGTCTAATCATTTCAGCAAAGCACTCAAAATCCTCATCATCCTTTTTCTTGGATGGTTTAGGAGGAAAAGGCATGGGTTTCTAAACCCATGGTTCTCATTATTTACTGTGCTTCCTAGCAACGAAATCTCTCTTATCATAACATTGATTCTTTGATTGTGGGTTATCAAGATCAACAACAGATTCAATTTCTACATCATTGTTATTGCTAGGTTGAGCATCAACTGAACATCATCATTAACATTATCACTAGGTTCATGTTCATCACCAGATTGTGTTTCAGCATCAGAAATAGAAATATCATTGGGATTCTCAGGTGTGTCAACAACAGGTTCACTAGAAGTATGCAAAGTCCTATCATTTTTCTTTTTCTTCTTCTTAGAAGGACTAGGTGCATCAACATTAGTTATCTGAGAATCTTTCTCAACTCTCTTAGGGTGGACCTTAGGATACAAAGGTTCCTGAGTCATTTTACCCCCTCTAGTCATAACTCTAACAACATTATCATTTTTCTTATTATTTAATTGATTGAGCAAGTCATTCTGAGCTTTAAGCACTCGTTCTACTTGAGTGGTAACCATAGAAGCATGTTTACTAATAAGTTTAAGTTCACCCTTAACTCTAGACATATAATTGTCTACCAACATAAGCATTGAAGTTTTCTTGTTTAACAATAAAATTATCAGACTCATCTAAGCATTGGCTAGCAGACTTATAACGAGGAATATCACCTTCGTCAAATCTATAGAGAGAATTTACCTTTACTGCCTGTGTCGGGTTATCAAGACCATGTATTTCTTCAATAGGTGGTAAATTCTTAACATCTTCAGCTTTAATACCCTTATATTTCATAGAGTTCTTTGCCTCTTGCATATCTTCAGGACTGAGAAATAGAATACCCCTTTTCTTTGGAGTTGGCTTAGGAGTTGGTTCAGGAAGTGTCTAATCATTATCATTACTCAACATATTATTCAATAGCAATTCAGCTTGATCAACAGTTCTTTCCCTGAAAGCACAACCAACACAACTATCCAGGTGGTCTCTGGAAGCATCGGTTAGTCCATTATAAAAGATATCAAGTATTTCATTTTTCTTGAGAGGATGATTAGGAAAAGCATTAAGTAATCGGAGAAGCCTCCCCCAAGCTTGTGGGAGACTCTCTTCTTCAATTTGCACAAAATTATATATTTCCCTTAAGGCAGCTTGTTTCTTATGAGCGGGGAAATATTTAGCAGAGAAGTAATAAATCATATCATGGGGACTACGCACACAACCAGGAGTAAGAGAATTAAACCATATTTTAGCATCACCCTTTAATGAGAACGGAAATAACTTAAGGATAAAGTAGTAATGAACTTTTTCCTCATGAGTGAATAGGGTGGCTATATCATTTAATTTGGTAAGATGTGCCACAAAAGTTTCAGATTCATAGCCATAGAAAAGATTAGATTGAACCAAAGTAATTATCTCAGGATCGACAGAGAAATCATAATCCTTATCGGAAATATAGATAGGTGAACTAGCAAAAGCAGGGTTATATTTCATTCTAGCATTCAAAGACTTTTCTTTCAGCTCAGCTAACAATTTCTTAAGATCATATCTATCTTTGCAAGCAAAAGAGTCTCTAGCAGTTTCTTCATCCATAACATAACCCTCAGGCACATCACACAATTCATATCTAGGGGAGAAACTTCATCATCACTTTCATCAATATTATCAGTTTCAATAATTTCATTCTCTCTAGCCCTAGCAAGTTGTTCCAAGAAATTCACCTAGTGGCACAGTATTATCAAGCATAGAAGTAGTTTCATCATAAGTATCATGCAAAGTAGAAGTGGCATCATCATCAATAACATGCGACATATCAGAATCAATAGCAGGTGTAGGTGTCGAAAGTTTACTCATAACAGAAGGTGAATCAAGTGCAGAGCTAGATGGCAGATTTTTACCTCCCCTCATAGTTGAGGGATAAATCTTGGTTTTTTCATCTTTCAAGTTCCTCATAGTGATCAGCAGATATAAATCCCAAGTGACTCAAAGAATAGAGCTATGCTCCCCGGCAACGGCGCCAGAAATAGTCTTGATAACCCACAAGTATAGGGGATCGCAACAGTTTTCGAGGGTAGAGTATTCAACCCAAATTTATTGATTCGACACAAGGGGAGCCAAAGAATATTCTCAAGTATTAGCAGTTGAGTTTTCAATTCAACCACACGTGGAAGACTTAATATCTGCAGCAAAGTATTTAGTAGCAAAGTAGTATGGAAGTAACAGTAATGGTGGCAAAAGTAAGAGTAGCAGTTTTGTAGTAATTGTAACAATGGCAACGGAAAAGTAACTAAGCAAGGATCAATATGTGAAAAGCTCATAGGCATTGGATCAATGATGGATAATTATGTCAGATGTGATTCCTCATGCAACAGTTATAACATAGGGTGACACAAAACTAGCTCCAGTTCATCAATGTAATGTAGGCATGTATTCCGGATATAGTCATACCTACTTATGGAAAAGAACTTGCATGACATCTTTTGTCCTACCCTCCCGTGGCAGCGGGGTCCTATTGGAAACTAAGGGATATTAAGGCCTCCTTTTAATAGAGTACCGGACCAAAGCATTAACACTTAGTGAATACATGAACTCCTCAAACTACGGTCATCACCGGAGTGGTCCCGATTATTGTCACTTCAGGGTTGCCGGATCATAACACATAGTAGGTGACTATTGACTTTCAAGATAGGATCAAGAACTCACATATATTCATGAAAACATAATAGGTGTAGATCTAAATTCATGGCACTCGGGCCCTAGTGACAAGCATTAAGCATACCAAAGTCATAGCAACATCAATCTCAGAACATAATGGATACTAGGGATCAAACCCTAACAAAACTAACTCGATTACATGATAAATCTCATCCAACCCATCACCGTCCAGCAAGCCTACGATGGAATTACTCACGCACGGCGGTGAGCATCATGAACAACGGCGACGGATTCCCCTCTCCGGAGCCCCGAACGGACTCCAGATCAGTCCTCCCGAGAGAGATTTGGGCTTGGCAGCGGCTCCGTATCGTAAAACGCGATGAATCCTTCTCTCTGAGTTTTTTCTCCCTGAACGTGAATATGTAGAGTTGGAGTTGAGGTCAGTGTAGCCTCAGGGGGCCCACGAGGTAGGGGGCGCGCCCCAGGGGGTGGGCGCGCCCTCCACCCTCGTGGAAAGGGTGTGGGCCCCATGGTGTTGATTCTTTCGCCAGTATTTTTATATATTCCAAAAATATTCTCCGTGAATTTTCAGGTCATTCCGAGTACTTTTATTTCTACACAAAAATAACACCATGGCAATTCTGCTGAAACAGCATCAGTCCGAGTTAGTTCCATTCAGATCATGAAAGTTAGAGTCCAAAACAAGGGCAAAAGTGTCTTGAAAAGTAGATACGATTGAGACGTATCAGTGTCAAAGTGTGCATCGACGTAACTCTTTACGTTGAACTCTTTATCACCTCCATAACCGAGAAGTATTTCCTTATTCCACTAAGGATAATTTTGACCGCTATCCAGTGATCTACTCCTGGATCACTATTGTACCCTCTTGCCAAACTCATGGTGAGGTTCACAGTAGGTCTGGTACACATCATAGCATACTTCATAGAACCTATGACTGAGGCATAGGGAAGAATTTTCATTCTCTTTCTATTTTCTGCCATGGTCGGGTTTTGAGTCTTTACTCAACTCACACCTTGCAACACAGGCAAGAACTCCTTCTTTGACTGTTCCATTTTGAACTACTTCAAAATCTTGTCAAGGTATGTACTCATTGAAAAAACTTATCAAGTGTCTTGTTCTATCTCTATAGATCTTGATGCTCAATATGTAAGCATCTTCACCGAGGTCTTTCTTTGAAAAACTCCTTTCAAACACTCCTTTATGCTTTCCAGAAAAAATCTATATTATTTCTGATCAACAATATGTCATTCACATATACTTATCAGAAAGGCTGCAGTGCTCCCACTCACTTTCTTGTAAATACAGGCTTCACTACAAGTCTGTATAAAACCATATGCTTTGATCACCTTATCAAAGCGTATATTGCAATCATGAGATGCTTGCACCAGTCCATAGATGGATCGGGGAGCTTGCACACTTTGTCAAGACCTTTAGGATTGACAAAACCTTCTTATTGTATCATATACAACTCTTCTTTAAGAAATCCATTAAGGAATGCAGTTTTGACATCCATTTGCCAGATTTCATAAAATGTGGCAATTGCTAACATGATTCGGACAAACTTAAGCATCGCTACGAGCGAGAAAATCTCATCATAGTCAACACCTTGAACTTGTCAAAAACCCTTTTCGACAAGTCAAGCTTTGTAGATAGTAACATTACTATCAGCGTCCGTCTTCCTATTGAAGATGCATTTAATCTCAAGGGCTCGCCGATCATCAGGCAAGTCAATCAAAGTCCACACTTTGCTCTCATACATGGATCCATCTCAGATTTCATGGCCTCAAGCCATTTCGCGGAATCTGGGCTCATCATCGCTTCCTCATAGTTCGCAGGTTCGTCGTGGTCTAGTAACATGACTTCCAGAACAGGATTACTGTACAACTCTGGTCGGAACGTACTCTAGTTTACCTACGAGGTTCAGTAGTAACTTGATCTGAAGTTTCATGATCATCATCATTAACTTCCTCACTAATTGGTGTAGGCATCACCGGAACTTATTTCTGTGATAAACTACTTTCCAACTCGAGAGAAGGTACAATTACCTCATCAAGTTCTACTTTCCTCCCAGTCACTTCTTTCGAGAGAAACTCCTTCTCTAGAAAGGATCCATTCTTAGCAACGAATATCTTGCTTTCGGATCTGTGATAGAAGGTGTACCCAATAGTCTTCTTCGGGTATCCTATGAAGACGCATTTCTCCGATTTGGGTTTGAGCTTATCAGGTTGAAGCTTTTTCACCTAAGCATCGCAATCCCAAACTTTCAGAAATGACAGCTTAGGTTTCTTGCTAAACCATAGTTCATATGGTGTCGTCTCAACGGATTTAGATGGTGCCTTATTTAATGTGAATGCAGCTGTCTCTAATGCATAACCCCAAAACAATAGTGATAAATCGATAAGAGACATCATAGATCGCACCATATCTAATAAAGTACGGTTATGACGTTCGTGTCGGATTTTTGGGTTCCGGCAAAACCCTTGAGGCTCAAACTCCGGGGTGCGTGCGAAGATCTCCCCCTACCTAATCACGCCCTCAGCCTCACTGCGATCTCAAAGCCTAGCTCGACGAACTCGCAACACAAGAGACACAATCTTTATACTGGTTTGGGCCACCATTGTGGTGTAATACCCTACTCCAGTGTGGTGTGGTGGATTGCCTCTTGGGCTGATGATGAACAGTACAATGGAAGAACAGCCTCCTGAGGAGAGGTGTTCTTGTGCTTGGTGAGTGTGAGGATGGAATGGATCCCGTCCAAGATGAGTCCCCTCCTACGGTGGTGGCTAGTCCTATTTATAGAGGCCCTGGTCCTCTCCCCAAATATTGAGCGGGAAGGGAGCCAACAATGGCCAAATTCAAAGCGGGACAACTAGTACAAGTTATCCTGACTAAAGGTGGTCTTCGCCTGCCAAAGGCTCTGGTGGTGACGCCGTCTTAGGCTCCATGGTGACCTCCATCTTGCCGTCCTGCTGGTCTTGGTCTCGTTGCACCAATATGGAAACCTTTGCCTGATGCCTCGGGACTCCTCGCCTGCGCTTGCCCCTTTAGCACCAAAGAGGAAACGAGGACACTGCACGCGCTGTGCCCGCCTGGCGCCCGCCTGGCTCCAGTCGTCATGGCTTGCATCACAGGAACCTCGCGAGGTGTCCCTTGCCTTGATCTCTCCGCCCCTCGCGAGCCAGCCTGGTGAGGCCGCTCCCGAGGAGGTCTTGTGTCGTCCGCCTCGCGAGGCTTGGCCCCTCGCGAGGGTCTTGAGTGTTTGCTGGTGAAGATGGGCCATACAGGGCCGCTGGTGGAGCTACACCGTGGGCCGCAGGCAAGCAAGTCTGGGGACCCCCGTTCCCAGGACGCTTACAGTAGCCCCCGGGCCCAAGGCGCGCTTGAACTTGGCTTCGAGGCGAAACCAAAGGGCAAGTGCGGAGCACCGCAGGCCCCAACAGCCTGCGGCCTTGGTTGATGCGTGGTGATTGATTGGACGTGGGCAACCCCGCTTCCCCATGCAGCCTTGATATCTGCCCGGCTAGGCGGCCACGGCGCCATACACAATTATTTCCCCCATTGCTGGCAACGTGCTCCCCAACTTATCCGCTTCCTCGAACCTCAGCTTTCGCTTCCAATCCGACGCGAGCTCAGTCCCCTCCATCGCCATGGCGCCGACCCGAATGGAGAAAGGGAAGAAGCCCCTGTCTTCAGTTAGCCTGCCTTCGGCCGTCGAACCCACCGTCGGCCGATCACGGGTGCTCAATTAGGAGGCCATGGACAAGGTCCACCCAGCGCTCGCTACCAGCTTCAACGAATGGGGAGGGACGGTGGCCTGGCCTGCGTCCTGAGCTATTATCGATAGGACAACCACTGAGGTCCAGTTCTTCATCGACGCCCTGTGGGCCGGCCTGGTTCCTCCCTTCTCAGCCTTCTTCAACGCCGTGCTTTCCCATTATCATATCCATTTGCTGCACCTTGATCCCCAATCCGTCGCCCTTCTCGCGGTCTTTGCCTTTGTCTACGAGGCCATGGTGGACATTGCCCCTTCCGTGGCCCTCCTACGCCATTTCTTCTCGCTACACCTGACCGACCCCCGGCAGTGCTCAGGGTACTTGAGCTTCCAGGCTGTGGCGGCGACTGCTGGCTTGGGGGCTGACTTTGAACTCCCGCCATCTAAGAGCGAGTTCCGGACGCGGTGGGTGTATGTTGATGTCGGAGTGCTCAGCCCCCTGCTCTCGCCTCCGTCGTCACCCGCCATCCCCAGCTCCGGCTGGGGTCACGAGAAGCTCACGGGCTCCCGCCTTGCCTTCGTCTGGCTCCGATTGAGGAGGCTGAAGGACCTTGGTGTGACCGCGCCCAAGGTGATGAAGGAGTTCCCTCGACGTCGCATCACCCCACTTCAACGACATTCCCAGCCGATGTGGGCCCTGGCCGGCGACCAGGATCGCATGAGGCTTCAGGAGTCGGGGCTCCCGGCCGAGGCACGAAGAACGGTGCTTGAAGTCTTGGCAGGTGACCCCTCGCCAGGCGATTTTCCGCAAGAGGGTTGTTTCCTATACAGCTGCTCGAACAGGGTGGAGTACGTGGAGCAGATGCCCCCTTTCGATGAATGGGGGATTCGTCCACTCGGCCTTGTGGGGCCTCGTGAGAACCCCGTCGCCGTGGTTCCTCTCCTTGTCGCCAATGCCGAACTTGCCCCAAGAGTGGCTGCAGGGGGGCAAGTACCGCTGGAGGTCAGATGCGCGGGTGCCGAGGCCGCCCGAGGCTCCTGAGGCGCCATCCTCGGGAACCCGTGACCCCCCGCCCTGGAGCGGTAGTTGAGGGGGCGGCGCAACCCGCTGCTCCTGAGGCAAAAGTTTCTGAGGCCTCAGTGAGCCATCGCGAGGCGGACCCGACAGCTCTTCCCAGCTCGGCGCCCTTGAGTTTGTCTCTTTGGGTGCTTCTCCAGTCGCGCCCCGTGCTAGCCGCCACATCCAGCGCTTCGGCAGGCTCCGTGTGGACTTCGAAGCACTCCGCAAGAGGAAGGGGTCCCAAGCATATCTTCGTGATCCCTTGAGTGCCGCTTCCCTTCCTGACGGTGGCTCTTCGGGATCCCTTCTGCTAAGGTCGTGAAGCCTCTCAGGAAGGAGCCTCCTCCTGCCTCGAATCTCAGGAAGGAGACAGACACGCCGTCTTGGCGTCTCGAACCCTCGCTTTTGCCATCTCTTCTTCGTGGCCTCGCCGGGGGTGCGACGAGCGTGCCAAGGGCTCCTCCTCTGGTTGTGGACGGCGGCTGGATGGCTTCGGTCTTGGCTTCCTCTTTGAGCGGCGAGCCTCAACCCAACCGGGGCGCCGCCGAAGCCCAGCGGGCGATTGGGGTGGCGGCAGCCCCCAGCCCCCTGCTGACAAGGGGTGAGCCGCTTCGGATCCCGTCGGCAACCCCCGTTGTGGAGGACGGAATCGGCTGCGTGCTTAGGCTCGCGCACCAACGGAGTGTCGTCCACCGCGAGCTCTTTCAGGAGGCAATGGGTGAGGGAGTCCTGGATTAGGGGTTCCTCGGACAGCCAGACTATATACTTCTGTTGGACTGTTGGACTATGAAGATACAAGACTCAAGACTTCGTCCCGTATCCGGATGGGAGTCTCCTTTGCGTGGAAGGCAAGCTTGGCAATATGGATATGTAGATCTCCTCCCTTGTAACCGACTCTGTGTAACCATAGCCCCCTCCGGTGTCTATATAAACCGGAGGGTTTAGTCCGTAGGACAACAACAATCATAATCATAGGCTAGCTTCTAGGGTTTAGCCTCTACGATCTCGTGGTAGATCAACTCTTGTAATACTCATATCATCAAGATCAATCAAGCAGGAAGTAGGGTATTACCTCCATCAACAGACCCGAACCTGGGTAAACATTGTGTCCCCCTCCTCCTGTTACCATCTGCCTTAGACGCACCGTTCGGGACCCCCTACCCGAGATCCGCCGGTTTTGACACCGACATTGGTGCTTTCATTGAGAGTTCCACTGTGCCGTCACGATAAGGTCGGATGGCTCGCCTTGTCATCAAGGACAACATCACCTCTGGGGGAGCCCTGGCTGTAGGCCAAACTCTCTAACTAGGCGGCTTCGTCATGACTGCCAGCTCGGCCGTTGCACCGATGATGACTTCTCGGGTCATCGAAAACAGCCTCCGCATCGGCTCGGAATTCGCCGAGCAGATGGATCCAATGGAGCTCTCTTCTTTGAACGAGCTCTTGGATCACATCGCCGCCTTGGGAGTCGCTACGGAGTATGATCGGATCAGGCTTAAACCCGACCAAAGGGAGATTAACTCTCTGCCGGTCACCCATCAGATAGCGGTGGTGGAGGAGCAACACAACGATTCTTCCTCTATCTTGAGGACAAACTATGTCCGGATTCCCGAGCTCTCCGAGCCGGATACCCGTCTACGGGAGGACATGGCCCAAGCTTTGAACCTAGAATCAGACAGCGGGCCAGACCTATTGGGCAACATCCCGGAGCCCGAAATCTAAGATCGGAAACTCCCCCGCCCCTTTGCATGGAAGTATGCCACGTGGCAGCAATAAATCCATGGAGCAATACGGCTATAACCTTCAATGCCAGTGACGAACATAAATTCCGAACAGTGCGAGCACCAGCAGCCTTGGTCCTTAGTCCAATTGTGGACGGCTTCCGGCATACTAAAGTGCTCATGGATGGTGGCAGCGGATTAAACCTCATCTATGAGGAGACCCTTCAAAAAATGGAAATAGACAGGAGCCGCATTGAGCAAAGCAGCACGACCTTCAGAGGGATCATCCCTAGTCGGGAGGCGCGATGTGCAGGAAAAATCACACTAGATGTGGTATTCGGCACGCCGGGGAATTATAGGTCCGAAGAAATCACATTCCAAGTGGCCTCGTTCAGTAGCGGATACCACGCCCTTCTAGGGCGGGAGGCATTCATGATCTTCCAAGCTATACCCCTTTACGGGTACATGAAGCTCAAAATGTCTGGGCCTAATGGAATCATCACTCTAGCTAGTGATCCGGACATAGCACTCCGCGCCGAAAATAAAACCGCCACACTAGACCTCGAGGGATTATCCGAAGCCCTTGCGGCCGAAGAACTAACCGCGCTGCGCTCCATAGTGGACAGGGACGACGTGATACTCGACAAAAGACCCAAGTCCACCTCTTTTAAACCAGCGGACGAAATAGTCAAATTCCAAGTCCACCAACGGACCCTACAAAAACAGCACCCATCGGGGCACAGTTTAACCCCACAGTAGACGCCGCACTACGGGAATTCTTGCGCGAGAATTGGGACATCTTCGCTTGGCATCCTTCAGACATGCCAGGAATCCCACACAGGCTGGTCGAGCATAGCCTCAACATTCTAAAGGGGTTCAAGCCAGTCAAGCAAACTCTCCGGCGTTTCTCTGAGCCTAAGCGACAAGCCATGGGAGAGGAGCTAGCCAAGTTACTTGATGCCGGATTCATTCGAGAAATAAAACATCCGGACTGGCTAGCAAACCCGGTGATGGTACCAAAGAAGGACAAATCCTGGCGCCTATGTGTCGATTTCAAGGACCTTAACAAGGCTTGCCCCAAGGATCCCTTCCCCCTCCCTCGCATCAATCAATTTATCGACGCTATCGCAGGACACGACTCATTGTGTTTCCTCAATGCATACTTCGGATACCATCAAATTAAGATGGCGGAGTCCGATCAAGCCGCAACGGCATTTATCACCCCATACGACCCCTTCTGTTTTAATACCATGCCTTTCTGGCTCAAAAACGCCGGTGCAACCTATCAACGCATGATTCAACCATGCTTGGAAACACAGACCGGCAAAACAGTGGAGGCATACGTAGATGATGTGGTCATTAAAACTAGACATGTCGAATCCTTAATAGACGACTTGAGGCTCATGTTCGACAATCTCCGAACATACGACATCAAGCTCAATCCGGAAAAATGCGTCTTCGGCGTGCCCGCCGGAAAGCTCTTAGGCTTCATCGTCTCCAATGGAGGAATTGAAGCAAATCCGGCTAATATCAGAGCTCTGTCACAGTTGGCTATCCCAACAAACCTCAAGCAAATCTAGAAACTAACTGGATGTATGGCTGCCTTAAGCCGCTTTATCTCCCGATTAGGAGAAAAGGCACTACCTCTTTATCACCTTCTTCGACGCAACGAACACTTCGAGTGGACGGATGCGACCACAGCCGGATTGGAAGAAATAAAAGTTGTGTTGGCCACCAACCCAATCTTGGCCGCGCCAAATGTCGGCGAACCAATGCTGTTATATATAGCGGCAACACACCAAGTTTTAAGCGCAGTGCTCGTCGTCGAACGATAGACGGACGGACATAAGTTCCCACTTCAAAAGCCGGTATACTATATATCCACTGTCCTCACTCCATGCAAATCACGGTACCCACATTATCAAAAGATAGCATACGCGGTCTTCATGGCATCCCTGAAACTATGGCACTACTTTCAAGAGTGTTCAATTACGGAGGCCTCTGAAGTACCACTCAATGACATAATAAACAACCGCGATGCCACTGGCCGGATTGCCAAATGGGCCATTGAGCTCCTCCCGTTCGACATAATATACAAACCACGGTGAGCCATTAAGTCACAAGTACTGGCGGATTTCATCGCCGAATGGACAGAAGCCGAACTCGCTAAAGAGTACGGCGCGTACTCCAATTGGATCATGCACTTTGACGGCTCTAAAATGCTGGCTGGTCTAGGGGCTGGCGTCGTCCTGACATCCCCCACTGGAGATACAGTCCAATATGTACTCCAAATACCATACACAGACTCCAACAACGTAGCAGAATATGAGGCCCTGTTACATGGTCTCCAGATGGCAGTCTCCATGGGCATCCAATGCCTAGAGGTGCGTGGGGATTCGAACCTTGCACTATCTCAAATAAATGGAGACCTCGACGCCAAGGATCCGAAAATGGCGGCTTACCGCAAGGCCGTCCTCAAGATGTCAGCTCGGTTCGAGGGGCTTGAATTCCACCATGTGGTCCGGGAAAACAATCAGGCGGCGGATATCCTCGCCCGCATCAGCGCTAAGCGTGACCCCGTCCCACCTAATATCTTCTTGGAAAGGCTGTTTAAGCCATCTGTGGTATGGGAAGGAGAGACCGGCAATAATAGTCCGGACCCGGCCACAACGCCAGATCCCGAACACTCTTACGTAATCGGAGGCTCAGCCACCGAAATAACACCTTCGGCCCACGTGATTATGGCCGTCATTGCCCCGTGGACGGAACCCTTCTTCGCTTACCTAACTAGGCAAGAACTACCCGAGGACCCAAACGAGGCACGTTGCATTGTGCGGCGGTCTAAAGCCTACAAGGTCCACGAGGGAGAGCTTTATAAGAGAAGCGCTACCGGAGTACTTCAAAGGTGCATCTCCAAAGAGGAAGGACGACATCTATTGGAAAAAATTCATGCTGGACTTGGCGGCCATCACGCCGCAGTCCGGGCCCTTGTAAGCAAGGCCTTCCGAACAGGTTTTTGCTGGCCGACGGCCCGAGCAGACACACAGGACCTCGTTCAACGTTGCGTCGGTTGCCAGCTTTTTGCAAACCAAAGCCATATGCCACCTACCGCTCTCCAAACAATCCCCATTACTTGGCCTTTTGCGGTCTGGGGGCTTGATATGGTCGGACCCCTTAAAGGGGGAAGCCATAAGAAAAAATACCTATTGGTCATGGTGGATAAATTCACCAAATGGATAGAAGCCAAACCAGTTAAAACGGCTGAATCCGGACCAGTGATAGACTTTATATCCGGGGTTGTACACCGTTACGGCATCCCCCACAGCATCATCGCCGACAACAGCTCAAACTTTACAGCCGACGAGGTAAAAACTTGGTGCAACAACATGGGCATTAAGCTTGATTATGCCTCCGTCTATCACCCCCAAACAAACGGTCAGGTCAAACGGGCAAATGGTCTTATCATGAGCGGCATTAAACCCAGATTAGTGCGATCCTTAAAGGAATAAGATATGCACTGGGTAGAGGAGCTCGACTCCATACTATGGGGGCTGCGGACCACACCGAATCGCAGTACCGGATACACACCGTTTTTTATGGTGTACGGCGCAGAGGCAGTACTGCCCTGCGACATCATTCATGACTCACCGCGAGTGCGCATGTACGAAGAGAAAGAAGCCGAGCTTGATCGGCAGGACGGCTTGGGCCTACGGAGGAGGAGCATGACGTGGCAAAAGCCCGCTCCGCATTCTATCAGCAACAGGCTCGACGGTATCAAAACAGAGAAGTACGGGCCAAAACTTATAATGTTGGTGCACTAGTTCTACGCCTACCAGAGAAGAAAAAGAACAAACTCGAGCCCAAATGGGAAGGTCCCTTCGTTATCGACCAAGTTATGACTGGTGGAGCGTATCGTCTGCGGGATGCATCGGACAATCGACTCGAGCCAAACCCATGGAACGCAGCCAGACTCCGAAGGTTCTATGCCTAGTTCCGGACTATGTGTTCGTCTCCTCACCTCCGTCAATTTTTTATATCAGCTATCTGTCTTTTCTTTCTTTCTTTCTTCCCTTTTTTTCACAGCCTTACAAGGTTAAAATGTGTCTTGACTACACAATCTTGACGCGCTAAGGCGTGCTCATTATACCTGGGGGCTTCTTATACAGAAGCTTAATATATCTATGTTTTGGGCTCTATGCCCTCGGCACATGTGTTACTTTTCCACATGTACCATTTCTTCGCCACTATATGCATTGATATGACTTAAGTTTTGGCCAAGCTGGGTTGCCTGGCTCTTGTGTTTATGCCCTACGTTCCTGTTAATTCGGCTAGAGCATAAGGGGAGCACCTCTGTGATTGTTACCGCCGGGTCAGCCGGATGTGTACCTCAGACTGGGTGAAGCCGAAAGCTAGCGTTCTTAAGGGAATATTCGGTCGGTGAACAAAAGATGACTTTTATTTATCATAATACACGCCCCTAGATGTTTATATCCTGCGTCTACTTTCGCAGTTCGGACATGCACATTAATGCATCCGTACCCAGGGAAAGGAACCCTTAACGGAACTATTCTCCCTGGAAGATGTTTCTTACTATCCATGTAATATAACATAGCTAGTTGGGTACTTTTCTGTTCAAGCACTTATGACCCCTACGCCTGGTTTCCACGCATACCCCGGTTTTTACATAACTGAGCGGGTATTCGGATACACTCAGGACTGTCGGGTCCGGAGGTCAAAGCAAAAAGGTCCGCCCTGACAAATGATCTACAATCTGGCTAGGGACAATATATGTCAATTGAAGTACACAGTCACTTAGACTGACTAAATTCTTCTTCTATACCATCCAACAGGCTGTCTAGCCTACGATCCTGATGGGAATACTTTATGCTAATTTCACCTCGTCATACACCAAACTGACGGGGATTTCTTTCCCATCAGACCCCACAGGCCCGACTTCGGCCATATGGTTCGGGTCAGCCTTGGTATATCGAGTCTTCACCATGGCCTAGGCTTCCATCGCACCTTGTCGGCAGGCAGATATCTTCCATAGTCGGAAGCGCCGACGTGCTCCCTTGAGCACCTCTACGAGCTCCCCCATGCCTCCTGGCAGGGAGGCGGACGGCCACAAGGCCTGGGCAATGCCATGCATCACCTGCCGAACTTGTTCGTGCAGTTGTGAGAGCTCGGGCAGAAGATCACCTGCAGACCCGGGCATCTCTTCTGCGGGACGGATTCACAAGATACCTACTGAATATAACTCGGATAGCCGGTTTCTTCGCCGAACTCTATAAAAGTTCGTTTAAGCACTTACTAAAAATGCCGCGTCGAAGCCTTTTATTCTCCTTTACGAGTCAGCGAGCTGGGCCCGAACATCTTTCAGTTCAACACTCAACCGGATATTGGCATCTTGGAGATCATTTTTCTCCTACCTAACCTTCTTAAGCACGCGCTCGCCAGCCTTTAACTGTTGTTGACCATGTTGCTCATCCCCTTGCACGACCTTCGGATTCATTTCGGGATCATCTGCAGAATCTATTGTCATATTTGCATGCATGCCGCATACTACCTGGTACATGTCATAGAAATAAGTGTTACCAGATGGGGCCTTCTCGGACTCCTTTACTGCGGCAACTGCGGCCTAAAGCTGGGATTTGCACTCCTCCAGCTCTTGAGACAACTGGGTATTCTTCTCTGTAAGAACCTATGCAAAACAATGATCCTTAAATCAGTTGTGCCAACTGTTTCAAGTCTCGAGGCTCTTGATATACATAATTATTAGATTTTCTTACCCGTATATCCATTACATACTAGTCTGTGGCTCTGGCAAGACCATTTTGAGCAGCTCGGATGTACGCGTCTCCTGAGTTGAAGGCATCGAATGCCTCTTGGGAGAAACAAGCATCGCAGAGTACGGCCGGACGACGCCTGTGATTCATGGCGCTTGTCGGATTTCGGGTTCCGGCAGACCCTTGAGGTTCGAACACTGGGGTGCGCGCGGAGATCCAACTCTCCACCGTCTCGCACTTCGCCAAATCGCTGGGACCTAAACTACTAAACAGAACAACACAAGAGACACAAGATTTATACTGGTTCAGGCCACCATTGTGGTGTAATACCCTATTCCAGTGTGTGGTGTGGTGGATTGCCTTTTGGGCTGATGAGGAACAATACAAGGAAGAACAGCCTCGCGAGGGTCTGTTCTTGGCGGGTGCGATGAACTGCTAGGTGGT
This sequence comes from Aegilops bicornis, assembly GCA_021605145.1. NCBI lineage: Eukaryota > Viridiplantae > Streptophyta > Magnoliopsida > Poales > Poaceae > Aegilops > Aegilops bicornis. Next base: position 576,829,795 of record CM038675.1, read on the forward strand.
GTTCAGTCGCTCTAGCTACTGGTTCCTCGATGAGGATTCCGATCTCCCTCCAAGATGCCCTCTCTCTGAGTGTGGCTACTCCTATTTATAGGCGAAGGCCCTGGGCCTCTCCCCAAATATTGAGCGGGAAGGGCGCCGACAATTGGCCATTTTGAAGGGGAATAGCGGGTACACTTATCCTGACTAAAGTTGGTCCTCGCCTGCCAAAGGCTCTGGTGATGATGCCTGCTTGGGCTCCACGATGACTCCCTTCCAGCCGTTGGGGCTGGTCTTGGTCTTGTTGCACCGAAATGGATGCCTTTGCTTGATGCTCTTGCCTGCGCTTGCTCCCTTTGCACCAAAGAGGAAAGGAGGACGTTGCGCGACTGGCGCCCGACTGGCGCCCTTGGTCGTCATGTCTTACGTCATGGGCACCTCGCGAGGTACCCTGCCTTGAACTCTCCGCCTCCTCATGACCCAGCCTGACGAGGCCGTGCCTGAGGAAGCTCCTTGTCGCCCCGCCCATGAGGCTTCTGGCCCCTCGCGAGGGTCTTGAGCTTGCGTTGATGAAGATGGGCTGTCACAGGCCTCCTTTGAGCCACGCCGCAGGCAGGCAAGTCTGGGACCCCCGTTCCCAGAACGCCGACAGTAGCCCCCGGGCCCACGGCGCGCCCGAACTTGGCCGAGCAGAGAGGCGAAAGGGCAAGTGCGAAGCATCGCGGGCCCTAACAGCCTGCGGCCTTGGGCGACGCGTGGCGGTTGATTGGACGCATGCGCACCGCTTCCCCACGATGCTTCGGTAACCACCCGGATTCGACAAGCCCTTGTATGTAGAGTCGGTCATGATTACCGGTGATCGTGGAGGCCGGCGGTTGGCCTTCGCCGGCTATAAGTGCGAACAGCGTCGCCCTTCGATCTATCCTTTCTTGTCTCTCCTTCTTCTCCATGGCTCCACCAAGGAAGTTCTCGGCCGCAGAGAAGGGAAGGGCCGTCAGTCGAGTCTTCCTCTCCTCCGCCTAAGCGTGGTCGAGGTCGCCGCATAAGCATCCCGTGGCCTCCACGGCGGTCCCCCACGGCCGTGAGGGAGGCTCTCAGCGTGGCGACGAGCGGCTGGCCACGGTCGGAGGGCGTGCCCCGGCCGCGCGTCCCCTGAGGCCACGCCTCCATGCTGCTGAAGCGCTGCCAGAGTTCATGGTGAGGGTGGAGGAGCCGTCCGGCGTCCAGCTTCAGCTCCCGCACTTTCTCCTGGGTGAGCTCCCAGATGGCGCCCTGGGCGGCCTCTGGCTCCAGGCGGATGGCTGCTGCAGCCGGGCTTCGTGGGCTTCTCCGGAGGTCTCGCCATGTGGAACCTGTTCGGCCCGCGGTGGCAGACGTTCGCTGCAGCGTGGTCTCCGCCACCGGTGTTCCCTGCACTTCAAGTACGACGGCGGCGCCACCCTCTACGCGAGGGTGTTCGGGGAAGACGGTCGCCGCATGGGTGCTGCCTCAAGACGATGACCGCGGCCGAGGACTCAGCCCCGGCGTGGATGGAGAGGGCAGCGCGCGGGCGGCTGGCGATGCTCGTGACTCCTCACGCTTCACCAGCTCTTCTTCGGGTGGTGATTCTTGCAGCAGCGGCCGCGGCCAGCCCCCAGGCCACCGCACCTGCTTGGGGGGTGGCAGCGGGTCCGCTTGTCGTCGCGCCCCGGTGAAGCGTGAGAGGGAGTCCGCCTGAGCTCCAGAGACGGCTCGAGCCTTCCAAGAGGGCCAGCACGGGGCGTGCATCACCTGCTTTTTTCCTTTTTCTTTCTTTACTCTTGCGCAAAAAAGGCAACAATGTGTGGCCCCGTGGGGGCGTGTTTAGGTTAACACCGTTAATTATTGTACTGCTTTTGTTATCCTCGACATCGTTCCTTTACATTGTCGCCCATTCGCAAGTGAACTCCAGCCGTGGCCGCGGGGGCGACCGATCCAGGCCCCGTGTTCGCGTTGGGCTGCCCATGAGGCATGGTCAGGAGGGATGCTCCAGCTGTGGACCAGGGCCATGCAAACTTGAGCGATAGGGGCAGGAACGCCATGGGGCTCGAGGCCTCCGCCTCATGAGTCCCCGCATAAGAGAAATCGAGGCGGGAGAGCGAAAAGATCGAAGAACCACGGACCAAAAGAAGGCGATAGTTTCGATAAAAACTCCAAATGGGAATAACTAGTCAAGCTGCGAAAGAAAATGAAAAAGCCGCGTCCGGCACCTAGTCTAGTCTTCGACGTCTTCTCACCGGTAGAGCTAAGTGCTGCCCTTTGGGCGTGGGAGGGAGCCCGGGGCCCGAGGCCGACACTCTGAGACTCCGGGCGTGTACAGCCCCAACTCATTATTACGTGAGAGTGTCACGGGTGGCGAAGCTTCACAGGCGTTGGCCCTCTTCACGGGCTCGGGCCTTTCTTACGGAAGCGAGCCACGGGCGTTTGCCCTCTTCACGGGCTCCGGGCCCTTTCCGAACACGGCTTGACTTCCACAGGCGTCGCCTTCTTCATGTGCTCTGGGCCTTTTTCCAAAAGAATGAGCTTCACAGGGCATTACGCCTTCTTCACGTGCTCTGGGCCTTTTCAAAAAGATGAGCTTCACAGGCATTCGCTTTCTTCACGTGCCTGGGCCTTTTCCAAAAGATGAGCTTCACAGGCATTCGCCTTCTTCACGTGCTCTGGGCCTTTTTCAAAAAGATGAGCTTCACAGGCATTCGCCTTCTTCATGTGCTGGGCCTTTTCCAAAAGATGAGCTTCACAGTGCATTCGCCTTCTTCATGTGCTCTGGGCCTTTACCAAAAAGATGAGATTCACAGGCATTCGCCTTCTTCACAGGCTCTGGGACTTTTCCAAAAAGATGAGCTTAACAGGCATACGCCTTCTACACAGGCTCTGGGCCTTTTAGGGGTAAAACCTCCGGAGGTGCTGGATGTTCCACGCGTTCTGTATGGGTACTCCCTCTTGAGTCTCCAAGCGCACGGAGCCAGGCCTGGAAACATGAACAACCTTGAACGGGCCCTCCCACATGGGAGAGAGCTTATGCAGTCCCTCCCTAGAGAGGACCCGGCAGAGCACGAGGTCTCCTACCTCGAGAGTTCTGGGGCGGATATTGCGGCAGTGGTATCGCTGGAGTGTCTGCTGGTACCTTCTTGCTCTGGCCTTGTGCTTCTCGACGGCGCTCCTCCCCCAACACGAGGGTCATCCCCCACATGGCGTCCTGCAGCGTTTCATCGAACGCCAGGACCCGAGCGGATCGACGCTTGACCTCGTGAGGGAGGACCGCTCCAGCTCCGTAGACCAGGAAGAAGGGGGTCTCCCCAGTTGTCTTGGTTGCGGTTGTGCGGATGGACCACAACACGGACGGAAGCTCGTCATACCAGCCCCTGCCGCAGGCCTCCAGTTTCTTCTTGAACGTCCTGGTCTTGAGGCCTCTCAGGACCTCTGCGTTGGCCCGCTCGGCCTGGCCGTTGCTGCGGGGGTGCGCCACCGAAGCGTAGCATATCTGCGTCCCAAGGTTAGTGCAGTATGTTTTAAAAAGGTTACTGGTGAACTGCGAACCGTTGTCGGTGATGATGCGGTTCGGCACTCCGAACCGGCTCACAATGCCCTTGATGAACTTGACCGCAGAACCAGCGGGGATGGCGCTGACGGCCTCGACTTGACCCACTTGGTGAATTTGTCCTGGCGACGTAGAGGTAGCGATAGCCCCTCGGGCGCCCGAGGAAAAAGGGCCCGAATGTCCAGCCCCAGACCGCGAATGGCCAAGTGAGGGGGATGGTTTGCAGACCTCCTGCTGGCTGGTGGATCTGCTTGGCATGGAATTGGCAAGCCTCGCAAGCCTTCACGAGTTCGATAGAGTCATTGAGCGCGATGGGCCAATAGAAACCGCTGCATGAACGCCTTTGCCGACGAGGGTCCGTGGATGACGAATGGTGCCCACAATCTCCGCCATGTATATCCGCCAGGTTCCTTCCGCTGTTCCCTGGTGATGCAGCGCAGGGATACGTCGTTCGGTCGTTTCCGGTAGAGCTCTCCATCCATGATGCTGTATGCCGTGGCTTGCCGCGCCACACGCTCTGCCTCCTCCTCCTTCTCCGGCAAAGTCCCACGCGTTAAGTAACTCTTGAGCTCCGTGATCCATGACTCCTTTTGAGGTTCTATCGTTAGGAGCAGGCGTGCTCCTGAGGCCGGGCCACAGGATGGGGCTCCTGAGGCAGGTGGCTGAGGGAGCTCCTCCCGAGGCTGTGTTGTGCTTGATAACGGCGGCAGTGCTGAGGGCTTGAATAGCCGTTCCTCAAAGACGCCCAGCTCCTGGGGTAACCTCCTGGAGGCTCGTTTGGCGATGTCGTCGGCCTCTTGATTGGTGCTGCGGGGCACGTGCTACAGCTCCAACCCCCAGAACTGTTTCTCCATCCCGCGGACCTCCGCAAGGTAGGCCTCCATGTGTTCATCTCTTGGCTCGTACACCTTGTTGGAGAAATTGACGAGGAGCTGCGAATCGCCCTTGATGGTAAGGCGCTTCACCCCCAGGGCAGCGGCAGCCTTCAGACCCGCTATCAGCCCCTCGTATTCTGCTATATTGTTGGAGACCTTCTTGCCTACTTTGAAACAAAGCTGCACGACATAGTAGAGCTTGTCTGGCGGGAGATATGAGCACCGCCCCAGCCCCAAATACCGTCTGGAGAACGCTCCATCGAAGTACATGACCCAACCTTCTGGCGCTTCGCTTCCTGGGGAGAGGGATCGATCCTCGCCGGCCCTGAGGCCCGGTGCTTCTGTCCATTCGGCCATGAAATCTGCCAGCGCGGCCCCCTTGATGACTCTGGTGGTGCTGAACTCGAGCTGGAATGCTTGCAGCTCAATGTTCCACTCGGCAACCCTTCCGGCCGAGTTGGGGCTCCTGAGCACCCTCTCCAGGGGGTATGCCGAGACAACCTTGATTGGATGACCCTGGAAGTAGTGCCGCAGCTTGCACGAAGCCACCAACAGCTGAGGAGGAGCTTCTGTGGCATGGGGTACCGTGCCCTCGCATCCCGTAACACTATGCTGACGAAGTACACCGGGTGCTCGACGAGGCTAGGGGCGTCGGCGCTGGTGGCGTCCTCCGGAAGCTGTGGTGCCTCTCGAGGCGATGGCGCCTCCGGAAGATGGGTGCTTGGATGGGGGACCTCTCCCGCCCTTGGTGTGCTCTGTTGTGACGGCTGATCCTCTTCCATTGCGGTGCTGGCTTTTGCGAGTTCCTTCTGATTCGGTCTTGCCTTAGCTCTGGTGGCCGCCGTGGTCTTGACCTGACGTTCCTCCCTAACTGCCACCAGAGCTGCGCTAGCAGAGTAGGGAGTGGCGGCGAGGTAGAGTACCAAGGGCTCCTGAGGGCGCGGGGCCACCATCACTGGAGGGCTGGTCAGGTACCTCTTGAGGTCTTGGAACGCTTTGTCGGCCTCTTCAGTCCATTCGAAGGGCCCCTTTTTCTTCATCAGCTGGAAGAAAGGCAGCGCCCGCTCCCCCAATCGGGAGATGAAACGGCCCAGCGCCGTTACGCGCCCCGTGAGCTTCTGCATTTCCCTGAGGGTCTTTGGTGGGCTCATGTCCTCAACTGCCTTGACCTTTTCTGGGTTGGCCTCGATGCCTCGGTGGGACACGAGGAAACCCAGGAGCTTGCCTGAGGGAACCCCAAACACACACATCTCCGGGTTGAGTCGCAGGCTCACTACGTTGAGGCTCGCGAAGGTTTCTTCCAGGTCTTGTATCAAGGTCTTGGCCTCGCGAGACTTCACCACGATGTCGTCGACGTAAGCCTCCACATTCTTCCCGAGCTGCGGGCCCAAGGTGATGTGCATGAGTCGCTGGAAGGTTGCCCCCGCGTTGCGCAGCCCGAATGGCATGCATGTATAGCAGTACACTCCACACGGGGTTAGGAAGGCCGTCTTTTCCACGTCTTCCACCACCATCTTGATTTGGTGATACCCGGAAAAGGCGTCCAAGAAGCATAACATGTCACACTCGATGGTGGAGTCGACGATCTGGTCGATGCGAGGGAGCGGGAACGGATCCTGCGGGCATGCTTTGTTGAGGTTGGTGAAGTCGACACACATGCGCTCCTTTCCTCCCTTCTTTGGCACCACCACGGGGTTGGCCAGCCAATCCCAGGTATCGGACCTCATGAATAACCCCCGCGGCTTCTAGCTTGCGGGTCTCTTGCACGATGAAGGCCTGCTTTTCAGTGGACTGCCTTCTCACCTTCTGCTTCACAGGACGCATGTTGGGGCATACGTTGAGGTGGTGCTTGATTACGCTCCGTGGGATCCCCGCCAGCTGATCGGGCTCCCAGGCGAACACCTTCTTGTTCGCACGCAGGAACTTGACAAGGCTTCCTCCTGTTCGGACTCGAGGTTGGCGCCTATGGTGAAGGTGGCGTTTGTGGACCCGTCCTCGTCGACAGGTATCTGCTTGGTCTCCGCCTTGTCTTGAGTGAACAACTGCTTCTTCTTGGTCGGCGCAGCCCCCTTGGGCTTGGGGACTTCCGCATTGGCGGGCTGCGCCGCGTCACGCCCGTCTTGAGGGTGAGCCTGAGCACTCGCAGTGCACCTTCAGTATCCCCGGGCACGGTGAGGATGCCGCTGCTCCCGGGCATCTTCATGAGGTTGTACCCCGGGTGGGTTACGGCCATGAATTTGGCCAATGCTGGATAGCCAAGGATGGCATTGTAGGGGAGGCCGATGGGGGCGATGTCAAAGTCGACCAGTTCCGTGCGGAAGTTGTCGTAGGTGCCGAAGGTCACCGGGCTTGATTTGCCCCAAGGAGCTGGATGACCCTCCTCCCACGCCTCGAGAAAGGCCGGCTGGGCTGCGTACCGCTCCTGGGTATGCAGAGGAGGTTGAAGGCCTCGGCCGAGAATGCGTTGAGGCCGGGCGCCGCCGTCGATGAGGGTCCTGGTGACAGCAACCTGGCAGATGGTGGGTGTGCAGAGCATGGGGAGCGCACCCGAGCCGGCCGAGTTGGTGGGGTGGTCCCGAGAGTCGAAGGTCAGCCCGGCCGATGGCTCTGTCCAGCCCGAGGGAGCCCCCTGCCACGTGGAGGCGGCACCGACCCGGCGGACGAATGTCTTGACATGGCGGCTGGAAGGCGGCGCCTGCGAGCCACCCAGGAGGGCCGCGACGACCGGAGGAACCGGCGCGACGGGGCGGGTGACGAGGAAGCTGCGCGACTCCTTCCCAGAGGTCGCCGAGGAGCGCAGGGACGATGCCCGCTGCCCGTCCCCCGCCGGGCCGGTGGCGGTGTTGGCAGCGGGCGGTGAGGAACGACGAGGGCGCCCGCCGTCGAAAACTGTCCGGGCGACATGGGAGGCGATGGTGGCTCGGCGCTCGGCGCGAGCCGGACGAGCGTCAGACATGGTTGCGGTGGTCGGGGAAGAACGAGGCGACGGAAGGCGGATTCCAGCGCACCCCTACCTGGCGTGCCAAATGTCGGATTTCGGGTTCCGGCAGACCCTTGAGGTTCGAACACTAGGGTGCGCGCGGAGATCCAACCCTCCACCGTCTCACACCTCGCCGAATCGTTGGGACCTAAACTACTAAACAGAACAGCACAAGAGACACAAGATTTATACTGGTTCAGGCCACCATTGTGGTGTAATACCCTACTCGGTGTGTGTGGTGTGGTGGATTGCCTCTTGGGCTGATGAGGAACAATACAAGGAAGAACAGCCTCATGAGGGTCTGTTCTTGGTGCGATGATGAACTGCTAGGTGGTGTTCAGTCGCTCTAGCTACTGGTTCCTCGATGAGGATTCCGATCTCCCTCCAAGATGCCCCCTCTCTGAGTGTGGCTACTCCTATTTATAGGCGAAGGCCCTGGGCCTCTCCCCAAATATTGAGCGGGAAGGGCGCCGACACTTGGCCATTTTGAAGGGGAACAGTGGGTACACTTATCCTCGACTAAAGTTGGTCCTCGCCTGCCAAAGGCTCTAGTGATGACGCCTGCTTGGGCTCCACGATGACTCTCTTCCAGCCGTTGGGGCTGGTCTTGGTCTTGTTGCACCGAAATGGATGCCTTTGCTTGATGCTCTCGCCTGCGCTTGCTCCCTTTGCACCAAAGAGGAAAGGAGGACACTGCGCAGGCCGGGCGCCTTGGTCGTCATGGCTTGCGTCATGGGCACCTCGCGAGGTACCACTGCCTTGAACTCTCCGCCTCCTCATGAGCTAGCCCGACGAGGCCGTGCACGAGGAAGCTCCTTGTCATCCGCCTGCGAGGCTTGGCCCCTCGCGAGGGTCTTGAGCTTGCGTTGATGAAGATGGGCTGTCCTGGGCCTCCTTTGAGCCACGCCGCAGGCCGCAGGCAGGCAAGTCTGGGGACCCCCGTTCCCAGAACACCGACAACGCTCTCCACTTCGGAACTCGTAGCGGACAGCCTATCTGCATCCTTTGTAGGAGGAACATCCGGTGTTGGCCCCATGTTAGTGTCTGCTTCTAAGTCCGGCTCTGGAGCCCGACTGGTGGAGGCGTGGCCGGCAACCTCTCTGGATATAGTTCAGCGAGCGTTTTTCCTACTAGGAAACATGGGCGTTATTATATTTTAAAAGACGACAACAACAGAGCGGGGTTCCTTTTCATACCTATGCTACGGCATCTCAGTCCTGACTGCCTTCCTTTTAAGCCTACCTAGCTTCGGTGCCCCTTGTTGGTGAGTCACTGCGGGTTCGGCATGGCGTCCCGAGGGCCTTCCCTATAAGACACCATATGTGTGCGGTAGATGAAGTGCAGAAAAAGGGATCCCTCTCGGAAGATTGGGACTCCGGTTTTACTTACATGCGATGCAGGGAGTAGTCCAGGATAATTGGCTATGATGGCCACCATGGCATTGTCGCAGCTCAATTGATAGAACGTCCAGTCAATAAGCTCCACAAATGTGTCCAGATCTTCTTCGAGTCCGGGGTCGAGGGCCCTGTCAGGGTCCTCTGGTTGTGGAGGCGAGCTGTGGACCTCCCTCATAGCTTTTCGCAGTTCCTGCTATGAAATAGCAAAGTAAATGTTTATGACAAAGACGTGGGAAGGTATGGAGTAAAAGGTAGCAGCTCACCCAGTTTGGGGGGTTGTACATGGAGAATCCATCCCGTGGCTTGATGCGGATGAACTCCTCTTCCTCTCCTTTATACAAATCGGACAGTATTTTCGCTAGAGCAGCGACGGAGTCCAGACCTTTACGACCGCAGCGGGTGGCATCGTCTTCTCCATTGAAGTGCCACATGGGTTGTCCCCGATATTGAAGTGGCTGCACCCCCCCCACATTATACATATTGACATAACTTCGATTATTGTCAATCCTGATTTGGCCAACGTCCTTATCCGGCCCATCAGGTAAAGGACTTCTCCGTTATCTTCCTCCTGGGGGCTTCGAGGGCGCCAGCTGCGGCGTTTCTTCAAGGGAGCGTTGTCGAACTCAGGAAGGCCCATCATAATAGGGTCCGGAAGGGGGACGTCCTCCATATAAACCACTCCGAAGGCCAGTCTTTGGATGTCTTCTTCGGAGTGCCGGACAGGTATCCGATCCCGGCGATGCGCCATATTTCGGCTCCACCCACTTGATATATTGACCCCTCCTGTGTACGGGGTACAAGGCAGAATAGCCTCTTCCATAGCTCGAAATGAGCTTTCCAGCCCAAAAACAGCTCGCAAAGGGCGACATAGCCAACGATGTGTAATATGGAGGCGGGAGTAAAACTATGCAGCTGGAGGCCATAGAACTCCAGGAGCCCGCGGAGGAATGGATGGATTGGAAATCTAAGTCCCCTTAATAAGTAAGGGACAAGGCATACCCACTCCCCCATAGATGGGTTGGGAAAGCTCTCCGCTTGCTCCCCGCCATTATAAGTGGCTAGTCCAGCTCGGACGGGGACCATATACGCAGGAGGGAGAAACCCCGGTCTCAGAACTCTACTAATTATGCATGGGAGACAGAACACTTCTTCCAGTTGCCTGGCTTAGGGCTACGGGAGTGAGAGGAGGAGCTGCGATGGCCGGCCATGATGGAATGGACTTTTCCGGGCGTGCTCTGATGGATACTCACTGTGAGAGGATGGTGTGATCTGGATCTAAGGATCCCCAGCTCTTTAAATAGACGATTTACTCACATGGCTAGGGTGGAAAATGTAAAAATGCCCTGGCTTCTCGCATTCGCTCGACACATGGAAGATAGCCATTATTAGGTGCAGAAGCCAAGGAGTGCAAACATTTATGGGAAGCCGGACACTACTCAACAGGTACTCAGGATTTGGAGAAGAACCCTCCTTGCAATGCTGAAGACAATCGTTGCGCCGGACTCATCGTCATTGAAGCCTGGTTCGGGGGTTACTGAGGGAGTCCTGGATTAGGGGGTCCTCGGACAACCGAACTATATACTTCTGCCTGACTGTTGGACTATAAAGATACAAGACTCAAGACTTCGTCTCGTGTCCGGATGGGACTCTCCTTTGCGTGGAAGGAAAGCTTGGCAATATGGATATGTAGATCTCCTCCCTTGTAACTGACTCTGTGTAACACTAACCCCCTCCGGTGTCTATATAAACCGGAGGGTTTAGTCCGTAGGATAACAACAATCATAATCATAGGCTAGCTTCCAAGGTTTAGCCTCTACGATCTCATGGTAGATCAAATCTTGTAATACTCATATCATCAAGATCAATCAAGCAGGAAGTAGGGTATTACCTCCATCGAGAGGGCCCGAACCTGGGTAAACATTGTGCCCCCCGCCTCCTGTTACCATCCGCCTTAGACGCACAGTTCGGACCCCCTACCCGAGATCCGCCGGTTTTGACACCGACAATGGGCGCGAAGAGCCGGCTCGGAGGAGAGCTCAAGGATGTAGATGCGCGCCTCGAGGCCGAAGGTCTTCGGCTGATGGAGGAGCGGCATAAACTAAAAGCGGGAGGGAGCCCCGAGCCGGCTAGCTGCGCGAGCGGCAGCCAGCACCGAAGGCAACACCGTCCTCACCCTCATCTCGACCGTCACCAAGGCCAAGCACCTCATTGCCGTTGTTGTCCTCGGGGAAGCACCCGACGCGGCTGTCGTCTTCCCCGAACGCCCTCACGTAGAGGGTCGCGTTGCCATCATACTTAAAGTGGAGGGTGCACCGCCTGCCCAGGCCGCGCGCGCGGGCAAACGATTGCCACCCGCGGGACAGGGCTGCGTTACCTACGATGGAGACCTCGACCACGACCCACGAAGCCTTGCTGCAGCAGCCGTCCGCCTGCAGCTAGAGCCTTCCTGGACCCGTGGCTGGAAGCTCGCCGGTGTAGAAGCGCGGGAGCTGAAGGCTGGTGCCGGCCGGGTTCTCCGACCAAATGACGAACTTCGGCAACACCCTCGCGAGGGGCCAAGCCTCGCGAGGCGGGTGACACAAGACCTCCTCAGGAGCGGCCTCACCAGGTTGGCTCGCGAGGGGCGGAGAGATTAAGGCAAGGGACACCTCGTGAGGTTCAAGTGACGCAAGCCGTGACGACTGGAGCCAGGCGGGTGCCAACACCCGCAGTGTTCTCGTTTCCTCTTTGGTGCTAAAGGGCAAGTACAGGCGAGGAGTCTCGAGGCATATGGCAAAGGTTTCCATATCGGTGCAACGAGACCAAGACCAGCAGGACGGCAAGACGGAGGTCACTGTCGGTGTCAAAACCGGCGGATCTCGGGTAGGGGGTTCCGAACTGTGCGTCTAAGGCGGATGGTAACAGGAGGCGGGGGACACAATGTTTACCCAGGTTCAGGCCCTCTCGATGGAGGTAATACCCTACTTCCTGCTTGATTGATCTTGATGATATGAGTATTACAAGAGTTGATCTACCACAAGATCGTAGAGGCTAAACCCTAGAAGCTAGCCTATGATTATGATTGTTGTTCTTGTCCTATGGACTAAACCCTCCGGTTTATATAGACACCGGAGGGGGCTAGGGTTACACATAGTTGGTTACAAGGGAGGAGATGTACATATCCGGATTGCCAAGCTTGCCTTCCACGCAAAGGAGAGTCCCATCCGGACACGGGACGGAGTCTTCAATCTTGTATCTTCATAGTCCAACAGCCCAGCCAAAGTATATAGTCTGCCAATCCGAGGCCCCCCTAATCCAATACTCCCTCAGTAGCTCCTGGACCAGGCTTCAATGACGATGACTCCGGCGCGCAGATTGTCTTCGACATTGCAAGGCGGGTTCCTCCTCCGAATACTCCATAGAAGATTTTGAACACTAGGATCGTGTCTGGCTCTGCAAAACAAATTCCACATACCACTGTAGAGAGTATAACATTTTCACAAATCTAATTTACTGACAACTTTTCATAGCGTGATGTTCTGTCGTGGTCCGGTCATGACGAACCGTTTTTCCCAGCCTACCACTGCACGTGTTGCGAGGCGGTTTTATTGGCACGTCTTTTTGAAGCAGAGATCATGTTCCTCTTATCACGGGATTCTCATCAATACGGGTGCGGGTAACCCAATCGTGCCCGTTGGTATGACTCCTCGATTTTAGGCAAGTTCCAAACAGCCACGCGGAGGACGCTCGATATTCACCCTCTTTATAAAGGGGCCAAGGCCTGTCCTTTTCTTCTCGCGCTCGATCCTTCCCTTCTCCCACCTCGAATACCAACACCCGAGGCTCCGGCTAAGCGCTTCGGACCTTCAATCATGTCCGGATCCAACCTTCAAGGCTGCTGGATAGCCTCCTCTGTCACAGAGGAGGATAGCAAGAAGCTAAGAGAAGCCAGGTATCTAACTGCTGAAATCTCGCATAGGCTGCCTGCTCCAGGGCAGGTCATCCCTACTCCCGAACCCAACGAGAGTATCGTATTTGTTTCCCACTTCCTTCGAGGGCTAGGCTTTAGTCTTGATCCCTTTGTTAGAGGACTAATGTTCTATTACGGGCTCGATTTCCATGATCTAGCTCCAGATTCCATCCTTCACATCTAAATCGTTTATAAATGCGTGTGTGAGGCCTTCCTCCGCATCACCCCACACTTCGGCTTATGGCTCAAGACCTTCAATGTGAAGCCGAAGATGACCGATGGGCGACACGCAGAATGCGGAGGTGCCATAATAAGCAAAGGCGTCGATGCTCCATGGCCAAAGGGTTCCTTCCCGGAGATGTCCAACTTATGGCAGCGGGAGTGGTTTTACATCATGGCTCCCCGAAGTACTAAGCGGGCAGCTGCCCCCGCCTTCCATCCGGGCCCCCCGCCACAACTGGCGTCGTGGGTCAACAAGGGGCTGGACTGGGGGCCGGTTAATGACGTGCTGATACTGCAGAGTCGCATCCGAGATCTCCTCAAGAGAGATGTCAGCCTTGTCAAGGTAATGCAAGACATGCTAGTTCATCGGGTCCTGCCATGCCAACGTCGACCTCTCTGTATGTGGGAGTTCAACCCGGAAGGACCGTGAACTATTCAACAATTCTTCGGCATGACGCTCGAAGAGATGTATGGATTGTTCTTCGGATCACGAATAAAGTGTCCGGACACCACCGAGGATGCGGGTCTAAAATGCAATCGTCCAGATACCCACGTAAGTAATTCCGCGGCCGAACACGATGTCTTTTAATTCGTCACAAAATCATTCTGAAAAATCGCTCTTTGACCAGGACTGGATAAAAAAGGCATAGATGATTAGGTGTTCGGCCCCCCTTCCCGAAGGCTCACCGGATCCTGTAATAGCCAGGATGCTTGAGCTCGGGGGAAGATAGAGGGAGGAATAAAGAAGCCGAAAGCGGGCCTTACTCATTACTCATCCAAACCGGGGGAATTAGTGTCTCCACAAAGGAGGATAACCGGGGAGAAGAATCTGAAATTTCCTTTCCCCAAGGAAGGAAAAGGACCGCCTCTGAAGACTTGGAAACAAGAGTTTCCAAACGAGGGAAGAAACCTTCACCAGAGGGCCCTGCCCCGGAGGGCATCCTTACCGCACAGTGCCCGCAAGGGGATCAACCCTCCACCGAGCTGTAAGTGAACAAGAGTACTTTTCGTAAATATATCCTGCTTCATCTTCGAGGACAATAACCGAGACTTATGTCTTGTAGTTCGGATCATAGCCCTTCTCGACAGAGTTTGTCTTCGGGGGATCTTCTTCCGAAGATGATGGAGAGCGAAACGCCTCCCCCTGTCTCCCCGCCTCATGAGGCGGACGACCCTGAGGTGTCGTCACGGAGGATTTCTCCTGATCCGCCAAGGCCGGAAGGTAACCCTTGGGCCACCCGAAGTCCAGAGGATTCAGCTCCTAAGGAGAGCAATAGAAAGAGTTTGGGACTGTCCAGCGCACAACCTGACATACTGATGGGTCTTCTGGAGCAAACGGCTATCTCAGAGGCGCATCGTACTTTAATGGGTACGGTGGTTGAGAGGATTTCATCCGCCAAAAGTGGGTTGCATGAAGCTTTTATTAGCCTGCTAAAAGGCTTTGAGGTACGTAAAGTAATATATATTTTGACGGTACCACACATGCTAGGTGTGCCCTATACAGATAGTAGCCCCTGAGACTCTGGTTGCTGTCCAAAGGCGACAAACAGATGATCATAGTCCCAGGTAATGATCATGCTGCTTTCACGTGCGGTAATTTGAGGGTCCGTGGCTAGCCGGATCGATGAGTTTGCCGAGTGGGCGGCAACTTGATGCGGCAGATGCCGACATCGTGCTTGTAAATAAGCGGCGTGACGAGGCACAGGGTATGTATTCTTCGGTGGTTAACAAATATTTAAGACGAGCATGATGCTATTATCTATAATATGCTGTGACTGCAGATGGAGCTGCCACCGTTGAGACCCTTCGGGCGGAGCTTGCCCGAGCCAAGGAACAAGCCAGGAGAAGTGATGCGGCCGCCCTAAAGGCGGTCGAAGAATTAAGAGCCGAACAGGCTGCTCATCACCAGAGCGAAGATAAAACAGTAAAGATGGCTGTTGAGCTGAAGGATGCCGCCGACCAGTATGAGCTTCTTGAAAAGGAAAGCCAAGCGAAAGTGGGGGACCTAAAGAAAGCCATGGTAGCAGCCAAGGAGACCCGCTCTAAAATCAGAGCGGCGAAGGAGGAGCTTCGTCAAGCCGGAGATATCACGGCTGGGAAGCCCTTTTATTCGCGAAGTTCGGAGATCCGAAGTATGCCCCTCTGGATCAATTATGGAGTGCTGCAGACGCGTACTTGGACTTGGCAGCGAGTGCTGCTGATGCGATTGAGTTTTTCAAAGATCCAAACGATCATGAAGTGGAAAAGTTGTTCTGGTCGCAGTTTAGTGCTCCAACACGTCTGCTGCTGTTAAATGAGCAAATGGCCGAGTGGGCTGAGCTCCGTAGGTTGTCCGGGCTTGCCATGAGGTCTGTCGTGGATCATCTTTGGCCGGAAGGACCAAGGCCGAATAGTTATTTTGCTTTAGTGCAACGATTCCTTGGTGCTGTGCCGCATATCGACACTGCAAAGAGGTCGGCGTGCATAGAGGGTGCGCGGATGGCTCTAGCCCGTGTTAAGACGTACTGGGCAGAGATGAAGGCCACCGCTATTGCAACCCGGAGTTCTGCCGTAGTCCAGGTATCGGCCGAGCACTATTTTGAAGAAGTCCTAGAAGGTGCTCGTTTAATAGAGGCTCAGTGCTCGAAGAGTATCATGTTCTAGTGACATGTATCCCAATTATAAAAACAATGCTATTAGGATTATAAAGGCTGTGTTTGTACTTTTGCCTGAAAGTATTATGATGCCTCCTGTGCGGCCGTTTATGTATGTATATAACCCGAAAGTTTGCAAATTGCCGGTTTTTCAGCCCCCACGCATATAATGCGGGGGTGTTCGGAAAAGCGCGTATTCACACTTGATCCAACGTCTTGGTCCATTAAGGAGGTGATAGCGCGTCGAACAAGGAAATCAGACTATATCCTTTAACACTTTCACTTAGCCATAGGAGTTTGACGGTTGGGCTACTGTATAGCCCCTGGTACTTCCGCGTCTATCCGGATACGGTGCGCATACATACATGACCGGGAAACCAGTCCTTCATTAATGTGGAGGAATCGCGAAGATTCTGATGAGTCATCGAGTGGTTGACCAGTCTCGCGCTTTATCATGACAGTCAGTTTTCGGCTTTCTCTACTGAAGTGCTCGTCCAGATGAACCAGGGCACTATCGTAGTAGTTCTCCCGGTGCCACCTTAGCCGATAGAGCGGAACATAAGGTAGCAAACTACACGGGAGCCGGGCAAACCCAACTATTGACCAAAGACATGATTCGGAGCTGATGCATATAAGGCCAAACTCGCGACGCCGAGCACTCCCTAAGGTATTCTGTCTTTACAACATATATCGGGCTGAGTAACGCCCTTGATAATGAACCCTGAATTTCCAGGTAAGTGCATTAGTCTGACGTGGCAAAATGCCAATAACGCCAGCATCCCTCTCGGTTGTGTTGAGTATCCGGAGGGTGTGAAGCAACAAGAGACAGTAAGAAAGGTTTACACAGGGTCTTAATCTAAAAAGAAACCTTTGAGCGGGGCACTGCTTTGCGTCTGCGCTACCGTGTCTCCATTGTGCCGTATCACGGAAGGGTGTAGCACGCATTATCATACGTAAAGAGAAAAACTCAGGTGAAAGTATTCGTGCGAAAAATTGGTTATTCTTAATAAACCATTAAAATTCAATCTAAATAAGGTCAACCCGAACTATAGTTCTTTTTACATGCAGGAAGCCCCTTGCACCACCTATGGGGGTATATCCATCAACCCAATCTCAGGTTTATCTGAGATGTTACAACCAGTGTTGTGTCGGACTCGTCTAGCCGTGTCCGCAGTCTTGACGACAGATCATTTATTCTGGTTGGAGAGGCAAGTCAGTGTTCGGCTGCTAAAGCCGCCACACATTCTTCCGTACGCAAGGAATGCTTTGTGTTTCCGCTGACTATGATGGTGCCATGTAGACCGGGCATCTTAAGCTTAAGATAAGCGTAATGCGGTACGGCGTTAAAACGAGTGAAGGCCGTTCTTCTGAGTAGTGCTTGATGGCCGCTTCAGAATGGAGCAATGTCAAAGGTTAAATTTTCACTTTGAAAGTTGTCGGGAAACCAAATACAACCTCTAGTACTAGAGAGCCCGTGCAGCAGGCCTTTGGGCCAGGTATTACTCCTTTAAAGGTAGTATGGCTTTGGTTAATTCTTGTTGGGTCTATCCCCATTTTGCAGACTGTGTCCTGATATATCAGATTGAGACTACTGCCGCCGTCCATAAGGACCCGGGTGAGATGGTATCCGTTAATTATTGGGTCTAGCACCAAGGCAGCAGATCCTCTGTGCCGGATACTAGTCGGGTGATCCCTGCGATCGAAAGTGATCGGGCAGGCCGACCAAGGGTTGAACTTGGGGGTGACGGGCTCCACGGCAAGATACGTCTCGGAGTGCGCGTTTGCTCCTCCTCTTCGTTACGTGAATCATGTTCACTGTTTTGACCTCTGGTGGGAATTTTTTCTATCCCCCAGTGTTTTGTCGGCGAGGCTCATCCTCGTCTTCACTTGGTGTCTCCCTCCCCTTGTGCTCGGCGTTTAGCTTGCCGGCTTGCTTGAAGACCCAACATTCTCGGTTGGTGTGATTTGCAGGTTTGTCGGAGGTGCCATGAATCTGACATAATCTGTCTAGAATCTTGTTTAGGCTGGACGGTCCATCTCGGCTGCCTTTAAATGGCTTTTTCCATTGACCGGGTTGAGAGCCCCTGAATCCGGCATTTACCGCCATGTTGTCTGGGCTGTCTTCATTGCTTCGATGCTTGCTTTTATGGCGTCACGGTTTCCCATTACCATCCCTGACTTCGGATGTGCCTGGGTCGCTGGTGCCGCTATGGGCCAGCCAACTATCTTCGCCCGCGCAAAAGCGGGTCATAAGGCTTGTTAAGGCTGCCATTGTCCTCGATTTTTCCTGGCCGAGGTGTCTGGCGAGCCATTCGTCCCAGACACTGTGTTTGAAAGCCGCTAAGGCTTTGGCGTCCGGGCAGTCGACAATTTGATTCTTCTTAGTGAGGAATCTGTTCCAAAGCTTTTGGGATGACTCTCCGGGCTGTTGAATTATATGACTTAAATCGTCTGCATCCGGAGGCCAGACATAGGTCCCTTGAAAATTAGCCCAAAAAGCATCCTCAAGCTCTTCCCAACTTCCAATTGAGTTTTCGGGGAGGCTCTTCAGCCAATGCCGAGCTAGTCCTTTCAACTTGAGGGGCAAGTATTTGATGGCGTGGAGATCATCTCCACGAGCCATATGGATATGAAGGATAAAGTCCTCGATCCAGACCCCGAATTGCATCGTTCGTCGTCAGACGCCTCTATGTTCACGGGTTTGAATCCCTCGAAATTCGTGATCCGGCACCTCATCGGTGAAGCATAGAAGTGCGCGGCACCCTGCACTGGATGTGTCATGACGTTCTGACGGTTGTAGTGTTTGGTTTTGATTCTGTCCCGGAGCGCGCTTCCTAGATCCATAGATGGACCTGGTCATACCGACATCGTTAGCCGCCCTATCGCGGCCACGGGGTGGTCGATCCGGCTGATCGGCCGTTTTATTTTTCGGCTTTATAGGCTCTAAATCCTCGTCATCGAATTCAGGCAGCAGCTTGCGCTTTGGATAGCTCTTTGTGTGGCGACTACCACCGTATTTCTTTTCTCGCAAAGGTTGTCAGCACTTTGTTCCATCTACTGTTGAGTGTATTTTGCGCGGCCTTGAGCCTTTGCTTCTGCTTCTTTAGACTCCTCATGGTGGCAAGAAGCCTTCTATGGAGGTTCTCTTGCTCCAAGTGCCTTTCTGGGATGATGTGTGCATCATCGTCCGGACTGTTCTCCTCTCCGGAGACAGGTTGATTAGCTTTACTCTCGGCGTCACCGTTGCCGGACAGCGGCTCCGTACTATGTTCACCGTCTGCTGGCTCATCCTGCTCTATCACTGGGTCCATGTGGTCGTCGTTTCCTCTGGAGTCGACCGGGGTATTATTCTTTCTTGCGTTGTTATTGCTGTTTTTGCCGAGATGGGGTTTGGAGTGGCGCCTACGTCGTCGCTTTGGTTGCTTCTCGAGGGAACTATCCTTCGCTGCTTCTTCCCGTTCCTCGTCGTTGTTTTCTTTGGGGGTGTCCACCATGTATATATCGTATGATGAGGTGGCAGTCCAGCGCCCTGTGGGCGGTGGTTCCTGTTCTTCTCCTGCATCGTCGTCCATACCGTCGATGTCTTCGGAGTCGAAATCAAGCACGTTGGTTAAATCATCGGCAGTGGCTATTAAGTGGGTGGTGGGTGGGGACCAAATTTCTTCGTCGTCCGCTTCCCACTCGAGCCGGACATAGTTCGGCCGAGGGTCTCCTAACAAGGAGAGAGACTTTAAAGAATCTAGCATGTCGCCCAAGGGCGGGTGCTGGAAAATATCCGCGGAGGTAAACTCCATGATCGCTGCCCAATCAGATTCGCTAGGCACAGACGCACGCGGTTCAGAGCCCATGGCCGGGGACGAATCCAAGGATCCGGCAACACAGGTCTCGTCGGAGGTGAAGTCAGTATTCGGCTCTATCGCCGCTGAGTGTGCGGCCTTCGTGGCGGGGTCCATCCACCCGTCCTCGGACGGCGCCATCTGCTCCGGATTAAGGGTCGGAGTAGCCACAGGTGTGATCTCCCGAACACCGTCCGACGACAGAGCTAAGTCATGCTCGTCGTGACTGTGCGGCGCACCTGACATAGGCTCAAATCCATCGAAGATCAAGTCTCTGCGGATGTCGGCTGAGGGAGTCCTAGATTAGGGGGTATCCGGACAGCCGAACTATATCCTTTGGCCGGACTGTTGGACTATGAAGATACAAGATTGAAGACTTCGTCCCGTGTCCGGATGGGACTCTCCTTGGCGTGGAAGGCAAGCTTGGCAATACGGATATGTAGATCTCCTCCATTGTAACCGACTCTGTGTAACCCTAGCCCCCTCCGTTGTTTATATAAACCGGGGGGTTTAGTCTGTAGGACAACAACAATCATACCATAGGCAAGCTTCTAGGGTTTAGCCTCTACGATCTCGTGGTAGATCAACTCTTGTAATACTCATATCATCAAGATCAATCAAGCAGGAAGTAGGGTATTACCTCCATCGAGAGGGCCCGAACTTGGGTCAACATCGTGTCCCCCACCTCCTGTTACCATCCGCCTTAGACGCACAGTTTGGGACCCCCTACCCGAGATCCGCCGGTTTTGACACCGACATTGGTGCTTTCATTGAGAGTTCCACTGTGCCGTCAGCGTAAGGCTTGATGGCTCCTTCGATCATAGGTAACGATGCGGTTCAGGGTGAGGTCTTCCTCCCCGGACAGATCTTTGTATTCGGTGGTTTCACACTACGGGCCAACTCGCTTGGCCATCTGGAGCAGATCGAGAGCTACGCCCCTAGCCACCAGGTCAGGTTCGGAAACTTGAATTACACTGCCGACATCCGTGGATACTTGATCTTCGATAGATTCGAGCCCATGTCAGGTGCGCCGCACGATCACGACGAGCATGATTTAGCTCTACCGTCGGACAATGTTCGGGAGATCGCACCTGCAACTACTCCGGCTTTCAATCCGGAGCAAATTGCGCCATCCGAGGACGGGTGGATAGACCCCGTGTCGGTGTCAAAAACGGCGGATCTCGGGTAGGGGGTCCCGAACTGTGCGTCTAGGCGGATGGTATCAGGAGACAAGGGACACGATGTTTTACCTAGGTTCGGGCCCTCTTGATGGAGGTAAAACCCTACATCCTGCTAGATTAATATTGATGATGTGTGTTACAAGAGTGGATCTACCACGAGATCAAATAGGCTAAACCCTAGAAGCTAGCCTATGGTATGATTGTTCGTCCTACGGACTAAAACCCTCCGGTTTATATAGACACCGGATAGGGTTAGGGTTACACAGAGTCGGTTACAATGGTAGGAGATCTACATATCCGTGTCGCCAAGCTTGCCTTCCACGCCAAGGAAAGTCCCATCCGGACACGGGACGAAGTCTTCAATCTTGTATCTTCATAGTCTTGGAGTCCGGCCGATGATGATAGTTCGGCTATCCGGACACCCCCCAATCCGGAACTCCCCGAGTAGCCCATGAACCAGGCTTCAATGACGATGGGTCTGGCGCGCATATTGTCTTCGGCATTGCAAGGCGGGTTCTTCCTCCGAATAATTTATAGAAGATTGTGAACACCAGGATAGTGTCCGGCTCTACAAAAATAAATTCCACATACCACCGTAGAGAGAATAATATTACACAAGATCAATCTGCTGACATATTTTGTGGCGTGACATCGCACCACTACCAAGCCTTTATTCAAATTGTTTTTACTGTTCCACCTCAGCGCGTTTAGCGAAGCGGTTTCCTTGGCACGTCTTGTCGAGGCAGAGATCGTGTTCCCCTTATTCCGGGATTCCCATCAATACGGACGTGGGTAACCCAACCGCGCCCGTTGGCCTGCCTTCTCTATCAAAGGCGAGTCCTAATCGACCACGGGGGGGGGGGGGGGGCTCTTGGTGTTCAACCTCTTTATAACGAGACCAAGGCCCTCTCCTCTTTACACCCTCTATCCTGTTCGCCCTGCGCTTCGAATTCCAACACCCCAAAGCTTAAGATTCAGGCGCTTCGGACTTTCGATGATGTCCGGCTCCGACCAGCCTGGCCGATGGGTGTCTTCCTCCGTTACAGAAGAAGACGTGCTAAAGCTGCGAGACGCCAGGTATCTAACCGGCGAGATCTCGCATAGGCTGCCTGCTCCAGGGCAGGTCATTCCCACTCCTGAGCCCGGCGAGAACGTCGTGTTCGTGTCTCACTTCCGTCGGGGTTTAGGCTTCCCGATGGACCCCTTTGTGCGGTTGCTCATGTTTTATTATGGGCTTGATTTCCATGACTTGAATCTGGAGTCCATCCTCCATATCTCGTCATTCATTGTTGTATGTGAGGCCTTCCTCCATATTACCCCTCACTTTGGATTGTGGCTCAAGACCTTCAAGGTGGAGCCAAAGGCGATCAAGGGGCAGCAAACAGAGTGCAGAGGGGCGGTCATAAGAAAATGCGCTGGTGCCCCGTGGCCCGAGGGCTCTTTTCAAGAGGAGCTTGGTTTATGGCAACGGGAGTGGTTCTATATCACCGCTCCCAGGGGCACCAAATGGGCGGCGCTCCCTGCCTTCCGCTTAGGTCCACCATAGCGGCTGGCGTCATGGGTTGTCCAAGGACGTTCCCCTGCTGCAGGGCCGTATTCGAGATCTCCAAGAAAGAGGGATCAATCTGGTTGCAGTGGTGCAGGTTATTGTGATCCGGCGTCTTCAGCCCTGGAAACGTCGCCCCCTCCGCCTGTGGGAATTCAATCCGGAGGGACCACGAGCTCTCCAAAATTTTATGGGCACGACGCCCGTGGAGATGTATAAATTGTTCTTCGGATCACGAGAGAAGTGTCCGGACTTGATCGAGGACACAAGACTAAGCTGCAATCGCCCAGATGCTCAAGTAAGTAGTCCTGTAACCGGACAAGCTGTTCATTCATTTATTATACATATATGCCCTTTAAAGGAGCCGTTTCTTGAACAGGAGTGGATAGCCAAGGCAAAGTTGATAAGGTGTCGGCTCCCTCCCGAGAGACCACGCCGGATCCCATGTTGACCAATATGTTGAAGGTCGCGCCCTTTGAAGAAGGCGAAGGGAGGAGCGGGGAGCAAGCGCCTCTGCGAAGGAGGCTATCAAGGAAGGAGGGATTAAGAGTCCCACCTTCCGAGGAGAGAAGAGGATCGCTTCAGAAGATCCGAAGGTCAAGGCCTCAAAGAAAGGAAGGGAATCTTTGGCAGAGTCCGGCGCTGGGAAGTAGCCCAGCCGCATTATTTCCCCAAGGGGATCAGCCCTCCAGCGAGCCGTAAGTAGAAAGAAGGGGTCTTGTAAATAAGGAGCATCCCTGTATTTATTTATGAAGATAACCGGAATTGTACCTTGCAGTTCGGACCTCAGCCCTTCTCAGCAGAGCTCGTCTTTGGGGAATCTTCTTCCGGAGATGATGGAGAGCGAAACGCCTCCACCTCTCGCACCCTCCTGTGAAGCGAACGACCCAGAGGTGTCGTCGTGGAGGGTTCCCCCAAGTCCGGCGGGGGCGGAAGGTCCGGCACCAAGTGGTGTGCTGTCGGAGGATCTGAAGGATCTGCTCGGGCGAGCGGCTATCTCAGAAGATCACCGTGCTCTAATGGGTACGGTGATTGAAAGAATTGCATCCGCGGAGAGCGGATTGCGTGAAGCCGTCAGAAGCTTACTGACGGGGTTTGAAATGCATAAAAATGATGTACCGTCGGCGGTTATGCATATAAAATGCGCCCTGTATAGATAGTAGCCCCTGAGACTCGGTATGTTGTCAAAATTGACAACGTGCCAAGGATCAAATTCTCAGTTTTAACACATCGCCGCTTCTAAACAGGTGGCGGGGCATCCAGAGGCCAGCCGGACTGATGAATATGCCGAACTGAAGCAGCAACAGACGAGGCGGAATCACGGACATCGCGCTGGTCAATAAACGGTTTGACGAGTCACAAGGTATGCGACTGCTATGCGGACACCTGTTAAGGGAGCTTGATGCCCATGTCTTACTGTTTGTATGCTTTAATGCGGATGGTGCCGCTGCCGTTGAGGAGCTGCGGGCAGAACTTGCCCGAGCGAAAGAGCAAGACAGGAGTAGTAATGCGGCTGCTTTAAAGGCGGCCGAAGAGCTAGAAGCTGAACGGGCTGCTCAATGCCGAAGCAAAGAGGAGATGGCCGAGATGGCCAAAAGGTTAAGGAATGCTACCGATCGCTGCGAGGTTCTTGAAAAAAAGAGCATCAAGCGGAACAGGAGGGCCTAAAGAAGGCCGCCGCGAAACCAAGAATGCCCAATCGGCTTTGAGAGCTGCCAAGGAGGAGCTGAGTCGGGCCAGGGCAATTGCGGCCGGAAAACCGTTTACTGCGGAGGAAATATACAGATCCGAAGTATGCTCCGTTGGATAAATTATGGAGTTCAGAGGATGCTTATATGGACTTGGCGGCGAGCGTTGTGGACGCGGTTGAGCACTTCCGGGGCCAGAAGGGGCACAAAAGGGAAGAGCTATATTGGTCGCAATTCCATAGTCCGGAGCGTCCTCTGCCGCTGACCGATCGGTTGGCGAGTGGGCGAGCTGAATCGTTTGTCCGGATTGGCCATGAAGCATGTCTTGACTCACTTGTGGCTGAACGGACCCCAGCCGAAGAGCTATTTGGGTGTAGTGCAGCAGTTTCTTGGTGCGGTGCCGCGTATCGACGCAATGAAGCGATCGGCGTGTATTGAGGAGCGCGGATGGCTCTTGCCCGTGTCAAGACATCTTGGGCAGAGATGAAGGCCACCGACGTTGCATCCCAAGACTCGAGACGAAGCCGAGTACCGCCGAGCACTACTTTGAAGAAGTCTGCCGGTGCTCGTTTAATAGAGACGCGATGCTCGAAGGATATTATGTTAGAATGACATGTATGATTTGTGAAAACAATGTTTTAATGTAATATGAGTGCTTTTTATACTTGTGCGTTCAAGTAGTAAACTACTCCCTGTGCGGCCATTTATGTATATGTGTATATAACCTGAAAGATGGCAGTCCTTGGCTTCAGCCTGCACACACATAGTGCGGGGGTGTTTGCAAAAAGAAGCGCTTTTTCACTCTTAATCCAACGTCTTGGTCCTGTTAAGGAGGTGACAGCGTAGCAAACCAGGCAACCGGACTATAATGCTTTATCACTTTCACTTATCCATAGGAGTTCGAGGGTGGGGCTACTATATAGCCCCTGGGGGCACCGCACTCTCCCGAATTGAAGTGCGTATGTGCACGACCGAAAACCGGTCCTTCGTTAATGCGGAGGAATTCTAAACATTCCTGTGAGTCATCGAGTGGTTGACCGGTCTCTCGCTATATCATGACAGCGGGTTTTCGGCTTTCTCTCTTGAGGTGCTCGCCCGACGAACCGGGCACAATCGCAGTAGTTCTCCGGTGCCGCGTTAGCCGTGAAAATGGAACGTAAGGCAGCAAAACACAGGAGCCGGGCAACCCAACATTTGACCAAAGACATGATTCGGAGCTGATGCATATAAGGCCCTAACTTTCGAGGCGCGAATACTCCCTAAGGTATTCGGTCTTTATGAAAATGGGCAGAATAATGCCCTAAGCCCACAGTGTCTAGGTATCGCCAAGAAGAATTTTTGGTGCGGCCAATGCCAAAGCACCAGCCTCCTCCTCGGTTATATTAAGGAACCGAGGGGATGTGTATCAACAAGAGACAGTGAAACAAGGTTTACGCAGGGTCTTAATCTGAAAAGAATCCTTGCAACGGGTCCCTCATCGCACGTCTGCGCTGTGTCTCCGTTGCCAGTATCCTGGACGGGTGTAGCACGTTGTTCATCTGTAAAAGAGAGGAACTTAGTTTAAAAGAAAAGGATCGTCGCGAAAGATGTACTTAATATTTAAATAAACAAAATGCAGTTCGAAGAAGTGAATAAAATTTGAGCTTTATTGTCTCTTGTTATACATGCATGCAGCCCCTTGTATGGGGGTATGCCGTTAGTGGGCGCCGGACTCGTCTAGCCGTATCCGGGGTTTGAATGACCTATTGCAGGTTCTTTGCCTAGTGGAGCGGATAGCTGTGGTCTTTGTCGATGCGATCTCCCCTTCTTCCGCTCGAGTAACACTTAATACTTCCTTTCAGCGAGATGATGCCGCGTGGACCGGGCATTTTAAGTGTTAGAGATGCATAATGCGGTATTGCGTTAAAAGCGGGCGAAAGCTTCGCGTCCCAATAGTGCTTGATGGCTACTTTTAAGCAGGCGACATGGAAGAGTAACCTTTCGCGATTTAAAGTTGTCGGATGAACCAAACACAACTTCTAGCAGTATGGAGCCCGTGCAAAGGGCATATGGGCCTGGCAGTACTCCTTTAAAGGAGGTGTTGCTATGGAGAATTTTGGTTGGGTTTATCCCCATCCTGCGGATTGTGTCCTGATATATCAGGTTTATTTAACTGACGCCGTCCATGAGGACAAGTGTAAATTGTAATCCGTCGATGATAGGATTCAATATCAAGGCAGTCCATCCTGCGTTCCGGATATTATCGGAATAGTCCCGATGGTCGAAGGTGATTGGTTTGACAACGATGTGCGGGCGCCTTTTAGGGGCGCCGCTTTGTTTTTTCCCTTTGATCACGTGAAGTGAGTTTACTGTTTTAACCTCCTGTGGGAAAGTTTTCGTTTCCGAGTGCTGCTTTTGGGTCTCGTCACTCGCATTTGGTGTGTCGAGCCCCTTGTGTTCGGCGTTAAGTCGGCCGGACTGCTTGAAGACCCAACAATCTCTGCGGGTATGGTTTGCAGGCTTCCCGGAGGTACCATGTATTTGACACAGTCTATCCAAAATCTTGTTTAGGTTGGATAGCTCGTCCTTTATTATCCTTTAGGGGCAGTGTTTTGTTGTTTGGCCGAGAGTTTTTGAATCCGGCGTTAACCGCCGTAATCTTTGTGCCATTTTCCTTATTCCTGCGTTGATCTCTTCTGCGTCGTGATATCCCATATACATACCTGATTTCGTATGTACTCGTGTCATTGGTCTTGCATCTAGCCAGCCATTTGTCTTCTCCCGCATAGCGGGTCATGAGGCTTGTTAATGCGGCCATTGTTCTTGGCTTTTCTTGGCGAGGTGTCTGGCGAGCCATTCATCTCGGACGTTGTGTTTGAAAGCTGCTAAGGCTTGACATCCGGACGATCGACTATTTGGTTCTTTTTAGTAAGGAACCTATTCCAGAATTTCGGGCTGACTCTCCGGGCTGTTGAGTTATGTGACTTAGATAAATGCGCATCCGGAGGGCGGACATAAGTCCCCTGAAAATTTGCCCGAAATGCATCCTCGAGCTCTCCCCAGCTTCCAATGGTATTTTCGGGGAGGCTTTTAAGCCAATGCCGAGCTGGGCCTTTGAGTTTAAGGGGTAAGTATTTTATGGCGTGGAGATCGTCTCCTCTAGCCATGTGTATGTGGAGGATGTAGTCCTCGATCCGCACTCGAGGTATGTTGTTCCGTCAGATGCCTCTATGTTTACGGGTTTGAATCGCTGGAAATTCATGATCCGGCACCTCATCGGTGAAACATAGGGGGTGCGCGCCCTATATTTGGGTGTGCCATGATCTTGAATTTTGGCGTATTGCATTGCTTTGTGAGCACTGCTTTCTTGGCCCATAGATGGACCTAACTGGGCCATCCTCTTGATGTGAATCCTTATGCGGATCGCATATTGGCTTGTGTGCGGCGCCATTCGCCGCTCTCTTTTTGCCATGAGGTCGTCCATCCGACCGGGTGGCCTTCTTGCTTATTAATTGTGGGGGCTCTAAGGACTCCTCGTGGTCAGGCAGTAGCTTTCTTTTCGGGTAGCTCTTTGTTCGTGATTGTCGCCCGTGCTTGTCTGCGGTGCTGAATACTTTGCTCCATCTAATCTCGAGTGCATCTTCCGCTGTTTTGAGCTTCCGCTTACCTTTTTTCAGGCTACAGCGATGGCGACGAGCCTTTTCTCGAGGTCATTTTGCTCCGGTGGTTTGTCCGGTGTGAGATCGTCCGGACTGTTGTCTTCTTGAGGGACAGATTGTTTATCCAAGTTGTCTTGTTCGGACGGCCTTTCGATAGCTTGTTCGTTGTCCACCGGTTCGCCCTGTTCTATGGCTGGGTCTTTGTTGAGGCGGGACTTTGTTCGGGCGTTTACGTTGCCGTTTTGACTGCTTTTCGAGGATTTATCCTTCGTGGCGTCCGCTGCTCCTCGTCTTCATTTGCTTTAGGTGTATCCACCATGTATACATCATGGGGTGAGGTTGTCCAGCATCCTATAGGTGCTGGTTCATTGTTGTCTCCTACATCGTCGTCCATACCGTCGATGTCTTCGGAGTCGAAATTGAGCACGTCGTGTAGGCTATCAACGGTGGCTACGAAGTGGGTGGTGGGTGGGCGTTGAATTTCTTCATCGTCCGTATCCCAACCTTCCTGACCATAGTCCGACTAGGGCTCTCCAGATAAAGAGAGAGACTTTAGTGAATTCAGGATGTCGCTAAAAGGCGAGTCTTGAAAGATGTCATGGCCGTGAACTCCATAACGGGCGCCCAATCGGATTCGATCGGCAAGGGCGTGGATGGTTCGGAGTCCGGAGAAGAGTCCGGTACCCTGGAGTCGAGATCTTCGCAAAGGACAGGGATGGAGCGGTGTCCAACCACTCGTCCCCGATCGGGGAGTCCGGCTCCGGATTAAGGGTTGGAGCGGATTCTGGTGCGGCCTCCAGGGCACTGTTCGGCTGCAGAGCTAGATCATGCCCATCGAGACGGTCTGGCGCGCAGGCTGTGGCTCGAATCCGTCGAAGATCAAGTCTCCGTGGATATCGGACGTATAGTTTAAACTTCCGAATCGACCTGATGGTCGGGCGTAGCTTCGATCTGCTCTAGATGGCTGCGAATTGGCCCTTGATGCAAAGCCGCCGGACACGAAGATCTGCCTGGGGAGAGGAGTCTCACCCTGGACTGCGTCGTTGTTGATGATCGAAGGAGCCATCGGGCCTATCGGACACAGAGGAACTCTCAATGAAAGCACCAATGTCGGTGTCAAAACCGGCGGATCTCGGGTAGGGGGTCCCGAACTGTGCATCTAGGCGGATGGTAACAGGAGACAAGGGACACGATGTTTTACCCAGGTTCGGGCCCTCTTGATGGAGGTAAAACCCTACGTCCTGCTAGATTAATATTGATGATGTGTGTTACAAGAGTGGATCTACCACGAGATCAAAGAGGCTAAACCCTAGAAGCTAGCCTATGGTATGATTGTTCGTCCTACGGACTAAAACCCTCCGGTTTATATAGACACCGGATAGGGTTAGGGTTACACAGAGTCGGTTAGAATGGTAGGAGATCTACATATCCAGACGCCAAGCTTGCCTTCCACACCAAGGAAAGTCCCATCCGGACACGGGACGAAGTCTTCAATCTTGTATCTTCATAGTCTTGGAGTCCGGCCGATGATGATAGTTCGGCTATACGGACACCCCCCAATGCGGAACTCCCTCACCCCGCCATGGAGGCCGTACTCTCAGCGGCGATAGAGCCGGATACTGACCTTACCCCTCACGAGAGCCGTGATGCCGAACCACTGGATTCATCTCCGGCCACGGACTCCGAGCCGCCTGCGTCCGTACCTATCGAATCCGATTGGGCGCCGATCATGGAGTTCACCTCCGCGGATATCTTTCAGCACTCGCCTTTCGGCGACGTGCTAAATTCATTAAGGTCTCTCTCCTTGTCAGGAGAACCTTGGCCGAACTATGTCCGGCCAGAGTGGGATGCGGACGACGAAGAAATTCGCTGCCCACCCACCACCCACTTAGTAGCCACTGTCGATGATTTAACCGACATGCTCGACTTCCACTCCGAAGACATCAACGGTATGGACGACGATGCAGGAGATGAACAGGAACCACTGCCTACAGGGCGCTGGACCGCCACCTCATCATACTATATATATATATATATATATATATATATATATATATATGGTGGATGCCCCCAAAGAAGGCAATGGCGACAAGACAGTGCTACCTCTTGAGCACGGCGTTGGATTTCCCCGAAGAGGAGAGGATGATGCAGCAAAGTAGCGTAAGTATTTACCTCAGTTTTTGAGAACCAAGGTATCAATCCAGTAGAAGGCTACGCACAAGTCCATCGTACCTGCACAAAACAATAGCTCCTCGCAACCAACGCGATTAGGGGTTGTCAATCCCTTCACAGTCACTTACGAGAGTGAGATCTGATAGAGATGATAAATAATATTTTTGGTATTTTTTATATAGAGATGCAAAGTGAAAAGTAAAAGGCAAAGTAAAAACAAAGCAAGTATTAAAGTAATGGAGATTGATATGATGAGAATAGACCGGGGGCCATAGGTTTCACTAGTGGCTTCTCTCAAGAGCATAAGTATTATACGGTGGGTGAACAAATTACTGTTGAGCAATTGACAGAATTGAGCATAGTTATGAGAATATCTAGGTATGATCAAGTATATAGGCATCACGTTCAAGACAAGTAGACCGACTCCTGCCTGCATCTACTACTATTACTTCACTCATCGACCGCTATCCAGCATGCATCTAGAGTATTAAGTTAGAAACAGAGTAACGCCTTAAGCAAGATGACATGATGTAGAGGGATAAATTCATGCAATATGATAAAAAAACATCTTGTTATCCTCGATGGCAACAATACAATACGTGCCTTGCAACCCTTTACATCCTTTGGGTAAGGACACCGCAAGTTTGAACCCAAAGCTAAGCACTTCTCCCATTGCAAGAACTACCAATCTAGTTGGCCAAACCAAGCGGATAATTCAAGAGACTTGCAAAGATAACCAATCATACATAAAAGAATTCAGAGAAGATTCAAATATTGTTCATAGATAATCTGGATCATAAACCCACAATTCATCGGTCTCAACAAACACACCGCAAAAAGAAGATTACATCGAATAGATCTCCACGAGAGAGGGGGAGAACATTGTATTGATACCCAAAAAGAGAGAAGAAGCCATCTAGCTACTAGCTATTGACCCGAAGGTCTGAAGTAAACTACTCACACTTCATCGGAGGGGCTATGGTGATGATGTAGAAGCCCTCCATGGTGGATGCCCCCTCTAGCGGAGCTCCGGAACAGGCCCCAAGATGGGATCTCGTCGTCTGAGAAAGTTGCGGCCGGTGGAATTAGGTTTTGGCTCCTGTTACGATCGTTTGAGAATGCGTAGGTATATATAGGAGGAAGGAGTACGTCGCTGGAGCAACAGGGGGCCCACGAGGCAGGGGGCGCGCCCTAGGGGTGGGGGGCGCCCCCCACCCTCGTGACCGCCTCTGATACTTCTTGAAGTAGGGTCCAAGTCTCCTGGATCATGTTCGGTGAGAAAATCACGTTTCCGAAGGTTTCATTCCGTTTGGACTCCGTTTGATATTCTGTTTCTTCGAAACACTGAAATAGGCAAAAAAACAGCAATTCTGGGATGGGCCTCCGGTTAATAGGTTAGTCCCAAAAATAATATAAAAGTGGAAAATAAAGCCCAATATAGTCCAAAACAGTAGATAAAGTAGCATGGAGCAATAAAAAATTATAGATACGTTGGAGACGTATCAGGCATCCCAAGCTTAATTCCTGCTCGTCCTAGAGTAGGTAAATGATAAAAAGAGAATTTTTGATGCGGAGTGATACTTTGGCATAATTTCAATGTAAATCTTCTTAATTGTGGTATGAATATTCAGATCCAAAGATTCAAGACAAAAGTTCATATTGACATAAAAATAATAATACTTCAAGCATACTAACTAAGCAATTATGTCTTCTCAAAATAACATGGCCAAAGAAAGTTATCCCTACAAAATCATATAGTATGGCTATGCTCCATCTTTCCCACACAAAATATTTAAATCATGCACAACCCTGATGACAAGCCAAGCAATTGTTTCATACTTTAACATTTTCAAAACTTTTTCAATCTTCACGCAATACATGAGCATGAGCCATGGATATAGCACTATATGTGGAATAGAATGGTGGTTGTGGAGAAGACAAAAAGGAGGGAAGATAGTCTCACATCAACTAGGCGTATCAACAGTGTCACATCCCTAGCTGCTGGTACTGCCTGGTGTTTGCATCTTGTTGCATCATGTTTAAATTTTATTTAAGTTGAAATGGGGATTGACAAACCCTAGCACCAAAATTAAATCAAATAGGGCCAACTATAAAATCTTTTCAATAAACCCAAAATGTTCCTAAGAAAAGTTCATGATTTTTGTTAAAGGTGAAAACCTCTGCCAAAAATGATGCACATATTTCTAGGCCATTCTGGATTTTTGAATTAAATCGTTACTTATTTGCATTTGGGCATTTAAATACTATAAAATATTTTAAATGCTCAAATAATCCCAAACTGAAATGTTTACTGTATGATATATTTCAAAGAAGTGGTCATGAGCAGTTGCATAATTTTTGGGATTGATTTAGTATTTTTAGAAAGACACAAAGATTACAGAGTAATAGAAAAACTTAAATAAAAGAGAGAGAGAGAAGGAGCCGACCTGGCCCACTTACCTATAGCCGGCCCAGCTTGACCAGCCCAGCCCACCTACCTCGCCGCTCCTCGTCTTCCTCTGCCAGTAGGCAGAGGCGAAGACGCACGTGCGCGCTGGGAGTCCTCCACCTCCTGCTTCGCCGTGGCAGCCTCCTTGGCCTTCGAACCGTGCCATGGAGACGCCCAACACCTTCCCTCTCACCCCCATCTCTCTGGTGCCTCTCTCCCTCTCTAGCCCTGCTCCACGCGACCACCGACAGCCCCACCGGCCACCGTCGCCGCCGCTCGTTGCTGCCGCGCCCATCGCTGATGCCCTGCCTCCCCGATCAGTCCGGCACCTCCGCCACCTCGCACCATGCCTCTCCATCGACGAAAGCTAACACAGAGGCCCTGTGGAGCCGCCATCGTTGCCATATTCCTCGTCCCTGTCCGGTGATCGCCGTTGTCGATTCACCGCACGGAGGACGTCCCCGAGCCCGCTGAGCTTGTCTACGTGACCACTGTGAGCTCCCCGTCTTTTTCCCCTCGTTATCTTCATTGTTTGCTTCCCCTGCCGCCGGCCATGTCGCCATCGTCGTTGCAGCCACTGCAGCTTGCGCCTGAGCATCGCCCCGTGCTCAGCACGCTCCCAGGAGCCGATCGCACCCATCCGCTAACCCTGCCGCGCACTTTAACGCCGAACCCGAGCTTGCCGAACTCCGGCCGCCGCCATGAACTCGACTCCGGCGAGCTCACTCCACCGCAGCCTCTCTCTCTTGCTCCAATGGATGTGCGAGAGTGCCAGCTCTCTGTAGGTGGTCTCGGCCGCTAATTTGGTCGCCGGAGGGAAAAATCCGAGCCCCTTCGCCGTCTCGGCCTCGCCGGCGACTCAACACCGGCGGGATTGACCCTGCTGACCGGGGGATTGACCCCGTTGACTTTGACTGGGTGGGCCCAGGTTGACTCCCCTGAGTCTATGACAAGTGGGACACCCCTCTGCTAATTAACTCGGATTAGCTTTAACTAAACTTAGTTAGTTTAACTAACTGCTGACACGCGGGACCCACTGGTCAGGTTGACTTGGACGTCCCCTTTGACCACTGACGTCACCCTGATGCACTGCTGACGCAATAACTAATTTCTGGATTTAGTTTTATATAGAAAATTCCAGAAATTGTTGCAAACTTCAAAAATTCGTAGAAATTAATCTGTAACTCCAAATAAAATAATTTATATATGAAAAATGATCAGAAAAATCCAATCTATCCATCTGTACTAGTTTCATGCATGTTTAAACAAGTTAACTTGCTATTTAGTGCAAAACATGATAAAGCACTATTTAAGATCACAAATGTGTTTGAACTTTGAATCTTTGGTTCAAAATAGCTCAAACCCATCTGGTTGTAGTTGCATTAGCCCAACACACTCATTTTACCATCTCATGATCATGCATCATATTGTGCATTGCATTGATTGTGTTTCTTCTCTGTTGCCGGTATTTGTCCCCTCTTGATAGACGTGGTATCGACGATGAGTTCGATGACACCGATGAAGAACTATATTATCTTCGGAAGTGCCAGGCAAGCAAAAACCCCTTGTTCATTTCGATACAATCCCACTCTCTCGCTCCTGCTCTCTTTTACTGCATTAGGACAACAACGAATCATCTGTTACGTGCTGCGGTAGTTGAACCCCTTATCCTCTGCATGACCTGTCAGTGCCACAGTAAATAGATGAAACCCACTAGCATGAGTAGGAGTTGTTTGAGCCCTGATGTGCCTACTCATTCATGCTTGTTTGTCATGCACACTCTTTGCTTAGAGTTGAGTCAGGTCTGATTCATCAGGGATGAATTGGAATGGTGTGTGAACATGTCCTACTGTTGAGAGCTAAGTGTGTGAACACGATTTGATAAAGGTAGCGGTGAGAGGCCATGTAGGAGAACGTGGTAGGTTGTCTCATTGAAGCCGTCCTCAGGAACTGAGTTCTGTGTTTGTGATCCATGAAACAGTTACTACCACGCATTGGGCCCGGAACCAATGGACCCTCTCGGCTTCTTAACCACCCTTGTTCTCTGTCCAGGAGTTGCAACTAGTTTATGGTGTTTGTAGGATATGTGTTGGAGGCCGTGCGTAGCCCTGACCCTAGGGGTGGGCTATGATGCGGTAGATACACCATGGCACGGTGTACCGAATGCCCGTTTGGTATCTCGGGAACCCTGCAGACATCGTTCGGGGCCGTATGTGGAAACCTCGGCCGGACTCCCTGCGGATGGAACCTGAATAGGCGATAAACCTGGACTAGAGACTTGAGTGTTTAGGTAGGCTGTGGCCGACACCCACGTTGGGCTTCCGCTTGAGGGTTCTTTGAGTACATGTCGTAAACGGCGGTGAAGTGGTGAGAGCGTGTGTGAAGAAGTACACCCTGCAGGTTAACATCATCTATTGAATAGCCGTGTCCATGTAAAGGACTTCTGGGTTGCCTATAACAGTTCATAGACAAGTGAAAGTGGATACTCTAAAATGCGCAAGATAAGCGTGAGTGCTATGGATGGCGTTATCGTAGGGAGACGGGAGCGAATCCATAGTGGTGTATTGAAATGGTGAATATGTGGACTCATGCGCGCCACCTCAAAAGAGTTACTTGCAGTCATAGTTCAGGATAGCCACCGAGTCAAAGCTGGCTTGCTGCAGTCAAACTCCACCACCCCCTTTGTTGATAATGATGCATATGTAGTTAGTTCTGATGTTAGTGTTGCTGAGTAAAATTGTTCTCACGTTTGCTTATTTTATGTTTTGGAGAGAGGCGTCGGTCCTCGCTTAGTAGTTCCACGTGGACTTGACGTTTAGCTTGTTACCTCAGCTACGATCTTGTGCCCTCGGCAGATCTCGGTAGATAGTCGATTCTCAGCCTTTTTCATTTATAGTTATGCGTACTCGGACATGTTAAGCTTTCGCATGTGTTTGACTTGTATGTTTCGAATCTTTGGGTCGAGAGACCCATGTTTGTAATATCTCGCTCCTCGGAGCCTAATGAATAAATACTTTGAGTCGTAGAGTTATGTTGTGATGTCATGTTGTATTTACACATATCGAGCATATTGTGTGTATGTTTGAAATGCTTGGTATGTGTGGGATCCGACAATCTAGTTGTTTATCCTTGGCAGCCTCTCTTATGGGGAAATGTAGTCTAGTGCTTCCTTGAGCCATAGTAGTCCGCTACAGCCAGGTTCACCGGAGTCCTGCTAGCCCAAAGACTCTGCTCAGGACACTTGATCGACCGGCATGTGTTTCACGCCTCGTGGTTCTGCGTACCTTCGGGGAAATGTCACGGTGACATCCGAGTCCTGCCTAGCCTGCTACAGCCCGGGTTCCTGAGTCCTGTTAGCCAGTGCTACAGCCCGGATTCACACGCTGGCGAATCGACATGCTCGAAGTTGGTTCATGTATGCATGTCCCCATGGGTTAGTGCCGCTTTGGGTTCACGACTAGCCATGTCGGCCTGAGTTCTCTGTCATATGGATGCGGCGACACTATCATATATGTGAGCCAAAAGGCATAAACGGTCCCGGGCCATGGTAAGGCGACACCCGTGGGAATACCGTGCGTGAGGCCGCAAAGTGATATGAGGTGTTACCGGCTAGATCGATGTGACTTGGAATCGGGTCACGACAAGCGGGCTATGGAGATGCCCATCAATAGATATCAATGTGAGTGAGTAGGGATTGCCATGCAACGGATGCACTAGAGCTATAAGTATATGAAAGCTCAACAAAAGAAACTAAGTGGGTGTGCATCCAACTCGCTTGCTCACGAAGACCTAGGGTATTTGAGGAAGCCCATCATTGGAATATACAAGCCAAGTTCTATAATGAAAAATTCGCACTAGTATATGAAAGTGACAAAATGAGAGACTCTCTATCATGAAGATCTTGGTGCTACTTTGAAGCACAAGTGTGGTAGAAGGATAGTAGCATTGTCCCTTCTCTCTTTTTCTCTCATTTTTTTATTTGGGCCTTTTCTCTCTTTTTTTATGGCCTCTTTTTTTTCATTTTTCTCTTTTTTTTATTTTTCGTCCGGAGTCTCATCCCGGCTTGTGGGGAAATCATAGTCTCCATCATCCTTTCCTCACTTGGGACAATGCTCTAAAGAATGATGATCATCACACTTTTATTTTTCTTACAACTCAATAATTACAACTCGATTCTTAGAACAAAGTATGACTATATGAATGCCTCCGGCGGTGTACCGGGATATGCAATGAAACAAGAGTGACATGTATGAAATAATTATGAAAGGTGGCTTTGCCACAAATATGACGTCAACTACATGATCATGCTAGCAATATGACAATGATGGAGCGTGTCATAATAAACGGAACGGTGGAAAGTTGCATGGCAATATATCTCGGAATGGCTATGGAAATGCCATAATAGGTAGGTATGGTGGCTGTTTTGAGGAAGATATATGGTGGGTATATGATACCGATGAAAAGTGTGTGGTATTAGAGAGGCTAGCAATGGTGGAAGGATGGGAAAAAGTGCGTATAATCCATGGACTCAACATTAGTCATAAAGAACTCATATACTTATTGCAAAAATCTAGAAGTTATCAAATCAAAGTATTACGCACATGCTCCTAGGGGGATAGATTGGTAGGAAAAGACCATCGGTCGTCCCCGACCGCCACTCATAAGGAAGACAATCAATAAATAAATCATGCTCCGAGTTCATCACATAACGGTTCACCATACGTGCATGCTACGGGAATCACAAACTTCAACACAAGTATTCTTTAAATTCACAACTACTCAACTAGAATGACTCTAATATCACCATCTTCATATCTCAAAACAATTATCAAGCATCAAACTTTTCTTAGTATTCAACGCACTCAAAAGAAAGTTTCACATATCTTGAATACCAAGTATATTAATATTTAAGCAAATTACCATGCTATTAACGACTCTCAAAATAATCTAAGTGAAGCATGAGAGATCAATAGTTTCTTTAAAACAAATCCACCACCGTTCTCTAAAAGATCTAAGTGAAGCACTAGAGCAAAAATTATCACGCTCAAAAGATATAAGTGAAGCACTATGAGCAAAAACTATCAAGCTCAAAAGATATAAGTGAAGCACATGGAGTATTCTATCAAATTCCAATTTATGTATGGCTCTCTCAAAATATGTGTACATCAAGGATGATTGTGGTAAACTAACAAGCAAAGACGCAAATAATACAAGACGCTCCAAGCAAAACACATATCATGTGGTGAATAAAAATATAGCTCCAAGTAAATTACCGATGGAAGTAGATTTAACGAGGGGATGCCTTCCGGGCATCCCCAAGCTTTGACTTTTGGTGTCCTTGGATTATCTTGGGGGTGCCATGGGCATCCCCAAGATTAGGCTCTTGCCACTCCTTGTTCCATAATCCATCAAAAGAATTTACCCAAAACTTGAAAACTTCACAACACAAAACTCAATAGAAATCGTGAGCTCCGTTAGAGAAAGAAAACAAAAGACTAGTTTAAGGTACTGTAATGAACTCATTATTTATTTATATTGGTGTTAACCTACTGTATTCCAACTTCTCTATGGATTATAGACTATTTTACTAGCCATAGATTCATCAAAATAAGCAAACAACACACGATAAACAGAATCTGTGAAAAACAGAACAGTCTGTAGTAATCTGTAACTAACGCAAACTTCTGGAACTCCAAAAAATCTACCAAAATTAGACGACCTAGAAAATTTGTTTATTGATCAGCAGAAATTGGAATCAGTATTTTATCACGGTCTGGTGATTTTTAATAATTCGGGCACTGAGCGCAAAGTTTCTGGAAATTACAGCAAGATCAAATAACTATCATCCAAGAAGATCCAATAGGTCTAGCTTGGCACAAACACTAATTAAACATAAAAACACATATAAACGGATGCCAGATGGATTATTTATTCCTAAACAGAAGCAAAAACAAAAAACTAAAAATAAAATTGGGTTGCCTCCCAACAAGCGCTATCGTTTAACGCCCCTAGCTAGGCATAAAAGCAAGGATAGATCTAGGTATTGCCATCTTTGGTAGACAATCCATAGGTGGCTCTCATGATAGATTCATATGGTAATTTTATTTTCTTTCTAGGAAAGTGTTCCATGCCCTTCTTTAAGGGAAATTGGAATCTAATATTCCCTTCCTTCATATCAATAATTGCACCAATCATTCTAAGGAAAGGTCTACCAAGAATAATAGGGCAAGAAGGATTGCAATCTATATCAAGAACGATAAAATCTACGGGCACATAATTCCTATTTGCAACAATAAGAACATCATTAGTTCTTCCCATAGGCTTTTTAGTAGTGGAATCCTCAAGATGCAAGTTTAGAGAGCAATCATCAAAGTCACGGAAATCTAACAAATCACACAAGGTTTTGGGATAGTAGAGACACTAGCACCCAAATCACACAAGGCATGAAACTCATAATTTTTAATTTTAATTTTAATAGTAGGTTTCCACTCATCATAGAGCTTTCTAGGGATAGAGACTTCCAACTCAAGTTTTTCTTCATAAGATTGCATCAAGGCATCAACAATGTGTTCGGTAAAGGCCTTATTTTGACTATAAGCATGAGGAGAATTTAGCACGGATTGCAACAAGGAAATACAATCAATTAAAGAGCAATTTTCATAATTAAATTCCTTGAGATCCAATATAGTGGGTTTAGCAACATCTAGGTTTTATTTCTTTCAATCCCACATTTATCAATTTCATCATCAAGATCTAAAACTCAATTCTTAGAACACCTTCTAGGTAAAGGAAGATCATATTCAGTTTCATCAAGATTCATATTGCAAAACAAAGATTTAATGGGGGACACATCAATAACTTTTAGATCTTCATCTTGATTTTCATAGGAATTGGAAGAACACGCTTTAATAAAGGCATCTTTGGAAGCTTACGCATCCTAGCGGTTCTTTCTTTGCACTCATCAACGGAAATTCTCATAGCTTTGAGAGACTCATTGATATCATGCTTAGGAGGAATAGATCTAAGCTTTAAAGAATCAATTTCAAGAGAAATTCTATCAACGCTCCTAGCCAAATCATCAACTTTAAGAAATTTCTCTTCAAGCAAAGCATTAAAATTCTTTTGTGAACTCATAAATTCTCTAACACTAGTCTCAAATTCAGAGGGCATCTTATTAAAATTTCCATAAGGATTGTTGTAGGAATTTCCATAATTATTAGAAGGATTACTAGGATAAGGCCTAGGATTAAAATTCCCTCTATACGCATTGTTACCAAAATTATTCCTACCAACAAAATTCACATCCATAGATTCATTATTATTATCAATCAAAGTAGACCAAGGCATATCATTAGGATCAGAAGAAACACTCTTAGTAGCAAATAATTTCATAAGTTCATCAATCTTTCCACTCAAAACATTAATTTCTTCTATCGCATGCACTTTTTTATTAGTAGATCTTTCAAAGGTGCCATTGAGAATAATTAACCATAATATTATCTAGAAGTTTAGTAGCATCTCCTAAAGTGATTTCCATAAAAGTGCCTCCCGCGTCCGAATCTAGAAGATTTCTAGAAGTAAAATTCAATCTGGCATAAAAGTTTTGTATAATCATCCATAAGTTCAAACCATGAGTAGGACAATTACGTATCATTAATTTCATTCTCTCCCAAGCTTGTGAAACATGTTCATGATCAAGTTGCTTAAAATTCATAATATCGTTCCTAAGAGAGATAATCTTAGCGGGAGGAAAAATACTTAGAGATAAAAGCATCTTTGCACTTGTTCCAAGAATCAATACTATTTTTAGGCGGAGATGAAAACCACACTTTAGCACGATCTCTAAGCGAAAAAGGAAATGGCTTCAATTTAACGACATCATTATCGACATCTTTTTTCTTTTGCATATCACATAAATCAACGAAGCTATTCAGATGAGTAGCGGCATCTTCACTAGGAAGGCCGGTGAATTGATCTTTCATAACAAGATTCAACAAAGCAGTATTGATTTCAAAGATTCAATATTGTCAAGAGGAGCAATCGGAGTGCTAAGGAAATCATTATTATTGGTATTGGTGAAGTCACACAATTTGGTAGTATCTTGAGCCATCGCGAAAGACAAGCAATCCAACACACGAGCAAACAAAAGGCAAGCGAGAAAAAGGCAAACGGGAAAAGAGGAGGAGATTGGGAAAGAGAGGGCGAATAAAACGACACGGGTGAAGTGGGGGAGAGGAAAACGAGAGGCAAATGGCAAATAATGTAATGCGGGAGATAGGGATTGTGATGGGTACTTGGTATGTAGACTTTAACGGCGCCAGAAGTGGCTTGTTGTTAGGAGTCCAAGTCTTGACTTGCTCTTGCATAAGCCTCCCCAGCAATGGTGCCAGAAATTCTTCTTGCTACCTCTTGAGCACTGCGTTGGATTTCCCCGAAGAGGAGAGGATGATGCAGCAAAGTAGCGTAAGTATTTCCCTGAGTTTTTGAGAACCAAGGTATCAATCCAGTAGGAGGCTACACACAAGTCCCTCGTACCTGCACAAAACAATAGCTCCTCGCAACCAACACGATTAGGGGTTGTCAATGCCTTCACGGTCACTTACGAGAGTGAGATCTGATAGAGATGATAAATAATATTTTTGGTATTTTTGATATAGAGATGCAAAGTGAAAAGTAAAAGGCAAAGTAAAAACAAAGCAAGTATTAAAGTAATGGAGATTGATATGATGAGAATAGACCCGGGGCCATAGGTTTCACTAGTGGCTTCTCTCAAGAGCATAAGTATTCTACGGTGGGTGAACAAATTACTGTTGAGCAATTGATGAATTGAGCATAGTTATGAGAATATCTAGGTATGATCATGTATATAGGCATCACGTGCGAGACAAGTAGACCAACTCCTGCCTTTGCATCTACTACTATTACTCCACTCATCGACCGCTATCCAAAGCATGCATCTAGAGTATTAAGTTAGAAACGAGTAATGCCTTAAGCAAGATGACATGATGTAGAGGGATAAATTCATGCAATATGATAAAAAACCATCTTGTTATCCTTGATGGCAACAATACAATCGTGCCTTGCAATCCTTTACATCCTTTGGGTAAGGACACATAAGATTGAACCCAAAGCTAAGCACTTCTCCCATTGCAAGAACTACCAATCTAGTTGGCCAAACCAAACGGATAATTCGAAGAGACTTCCAAAGATAACCAATCATACATAAAAGAATTTAGAGAAGATTCAAATATTGTTCATAGATAATTTGGATCATAAACCCACAATTCATCGGTCTCAACAAACACACCGCAAAAATAAGATTACCTCGAATAGATCTCCACGAGAGAGGGGGAGAACATTGTATTGAGATCCAAAAAGAGAGAAGAAGCCATCTAGCTACTAGCTATGGACCCGAAGGTCTGAAGTACACTACTCACACTTCATCAGAGGGGCTATGGTGATGATGTAGAAGCCCTCTGTGGTGGATGCCCCCTCCGGCGGAGCTCCGGAACAGGCCCCAAGATGGGATCTCATGGATACAGAAAGTTGCAGCGGTGGAATTAGGTTTTTGGCTCCTGTTCTGATCGTTTGGGGGTACGTAGGTATATATAGGAGGAAGGAGTACGTCGGTGGAGCAACAGGGGGCCCATGAGGCAGGGGGTGCGCCCTAGGGGGGCCCCACCCTCGTGACCGCCTCTGATTCTTCTTGGAGTAGGGTCCAAGTCTCCTGGATCACGTTCGGTGAGAAAATCACGTTCCCGAAGGTTTCATTCTATTTGGACTCCGTTTGATATTCCATTTCTTCGAAACACTCAAATAGGCAAAAAACAACAATTCTGGGCTGGGCCTCCGGTTAATAGGTTAGTCCCAAAAATAATATAAAAGTGCAAAATAAAGCCCAATATAGTCCAAAACAATAGATAAAGTAGCATGGAGTAATCAAAAATTATAGATACGTTGGAGACGTATCAGACAGCGGAGGATGACCCCTCCAAAAAGCAGCCCAGGCACCGAATTCAGCGGTGCCGCTCTAAGTCCCGCCATAGCAAAAACAATGATACCGGCACAAGAGACAATAACACTCCGGATAGTGCCAAAGACGATGAAAATCCCCTCCAGCCAGATTTAGAGAAGGAGGATGAACAAGCTAGCCCTCTAGAACAGGCAGCAAATGGAGGAACAGAGGATGAAAATTACATGCCTCTCTCCGAAGACGAGGTGAGCCTCGGCAACGAAGAATTTATCGTGCCTGAGGATCCCGTCGAGCAGGAGCGCTTTAAGCGCCGGCTTATTGCCACGGCAAATAGCCTAAATAAAAAGCAACAACAGCTCCGAGCTGATCAAGATTTGCTAGCAGACAGATGGACCGAAGTCCTTGCGGCCGAGGAATACGAACTCGAACGCCCCTCAAAGAGTAACCCAAGACGTAGGTCGCTACTCGAGGAGGAAGCAGTGAAACCTACTTCACCAGCGTACGATGCGGCTGACCGGCCACCGCGTGGCCGAGATAGAGAAGTGTTTCAGCCTGAAGTTCAGCCTGCACCCCGCCGCCACTCAAACAAAAATAACAAGGCCCGGGACAACACGCGGGACCTGCGAGATGAATTGGAAAGCAGGGCAAAACATGCAAGATCAATATACAGGTCACGGGGGCGTGCACCAAGTCGGGACGATGACCAGCACGCCGGATACACTAAAGGTAAATCCGGCCGAGCCGAATACAGCAGACAAGACTCATATGAACTGCGTCGTGACATAGCCCGGCACAGAGGTGCCGCACACCCCCTATGCTTCACTGATGAAGTTATGGATCATGAATTCCCGAAGGGTTTTAAACCCGTAAATATCGAATCATACGATGGTACAACAGATCCCGCATTATGGATTGAGGATTTCCTCCTCCATATCCACATGGCTCGCGGTGATGATCTACATGCCATCAAGTACCTCCCACTAAAACTCAAAAAGCTCAGCATTGGCTGAATAGCTTGCCAGCATACTCCATCGGCAGTTGGTAGGATTTGGAAGATGCATTCCTTGACAACTTCCAAGGCACTTATGTGCGACCACCGGATGCTGACGACTTGAGCCACATAACCCAGCAGCCGGGGGAATCGGCCAGGCAATTCTGGACGCGGTTCCTAAATAAGAAGAACCAAATTGTCGACTGTCCGGATGCTGAGGCCTTAGCGGAATTTAAGCATAACATCCGTGACGAGTGGCTTGCCCGGCACCTCGGCCAGGAGAAGCCGAAATCTATGGCAGCCCTCACGACACTCATGACCCGCTTTTGCGCGGGCGAGGATAG
Organism: Aegilops bicornis; assembly: GCA_021605145.1. Classification (NCBI taxonomy): domain Eukaryota; kingdom Viridiplantae; phylum Streptophyta; class Magnoliopsida; order Poales; family Poaceae; genus Aegilops; species Aegilops bicornis. The sequence goes on from CM038675.1 coordinate 576,873,204, forward strand.
CTGGCTGGCTCGCAGCAACAATACATCAAGAAATCCGGGCACTTCAGATACTAAAGATGCTAACGGCAGACCACGTCGTAACAGACACAAGCGCCACAACAACGGCGATAACAGTGAAGATACGACAGTCAATGCCGGATTCAGAGGCCCTAGATCCGGTCAGCGAAAAAAGCCATTCAAAAGAAGTACTCCGGGCCCGTCCAGTTTGGACTGCATACTCGATCGCTCGTGTCAAATACACGGCACCCCCGACAAGCCAGCCAATCACACCAACAGAGAATGCTGGGTGTTCAAGCAAGCTGGCAAGTTGAACGCCGAAAACAAGGACAAGGGGCTGCATAGCGATGACGAGGAGGAGCCCCGGCCGCCGAACACAGGAGGACATAAGAGATTCCCCCCACAAGTGAAGACGGTTAATATGATATACGCAACCCACATTCCCAAGAGGGAACGGAAGCGTGCACTAAGGGACGTCTATGCGATGGAGCCTGTTGCCCCAAAGTTCAACCCGTGGTCCTCTTGTCCGATCACCTTCGACCGCAGGGACCACCCCACTAGTATCCGTCATAGCGGATCCGCCGCATTGGTCCTCGACCTCATCATTGACGGATTTCACCTCACTCGAGTCCTCATGGACGGCGGCAGTAGCCTGAACCTGCTCTATCAGGATACAGTGTGCAAAATGGGTATAGATCCCTCAAGGATCAAACCCACCAAAACCACCTTTAAGGGTGTCATCCAGTGTAGAGGCCCATTGTACGGGCTCAATCACACTGGAAGTGGTCTTCGGATCTCCGGACAACTTCCGAAGCAAGGAGTTAATCTTCGATATCGTCCCGTTCCGCAGTGGCTATCACGCACTGCTTGGGCGAACCGCATTTGCAAAATTCAATGTGGTACCGCACTACGCATACCTCAAGCTCAAGATGCCAGGACCTAGGGGGGCATAACAGTCAATGGAAACATAGAACGTTCGCTCCGCGTGGAGGAGCACACTACAGCCCTCGCAGTAGAAGCACAAAGCAGCCTCTTAAGGCAATCCACCAATTCGGCGATAAAGCCCCCGGACACCGTCAAGCGAGTCCGGAGTAACCTGCAATAGGATCGCCTGGCACGTTCAGAGCTAGCCTAGCAATTCGGCACCCGCCCTAGTCCTAGTCAAATGGCGAAATCCGTGCCGCGCATACACAAGTACGCATTGAAAATACCATGGGCATAGGCGGGGGCACGACCATGGCACATCCCATAGTGCGGCTCAACCGCCCTAGGGGCTGAATACCTTTATCATTTTCTCTCTTTCAGGACCTTACTCTCTGGAATCCCTATCCAGCAGTGCGATTGCCGGACACATAATACAACAACCAAGGAGGCAGGAAGCTACGTCGTACAACGGAATCCCCAGGTGGTCTCTGATAACGAGTGAAATACCTGCTTTAAATACCAGTCTGCAGCTTGCCCTTGGATAGGACATGTCAAATAGTCCTATTTTTTTGCTTATTGCACTACTTGTATCAGTATGCTTTGACATATTCTTTAAATAACAATACATAGCATTAGTCTATTATTGCATTACCTATTCTTTTTTCTTATATGTTTATTTACGACAATCAGCACCCGTACATTCCGGTACGGCCAGTACGCCAGGGGCTTTCGTATACCCCACAATACGTCGTGAGAAGTCTGAACACTTTCGACAGTGCGGCACACCGAACTTATAGCATTATATGCATCAGCTCCGGATCATGTCTTGGGTCAATAGTTGGGTTTGCCCGGCTCCCATGTTTTGGTACCTTACGTTCCACTGTATCGGCTAAGGTAGCACTGGGAGAACTACTGCGATTGTGTCCCGGTTCTTCCGGACGAGCACCTCAGTAGAGAAAGCCAAAACTGACTGTCATGATGAGGCGAGAGATGGTCGCTGTTTGAGAGGTCTCAAGTCCTTAAAGACTTTTTCCGCTTCGGGCGAGGAGTCGGCCTTGTCCGACTTAGGTGTGTATAGCGCCCCAAATTCGGCCTTCCGAATACTAGGGGCTTCGCCAAAATTTAAAATTGTAGACTTCTATGGCTAAGTGAGAGTGATAAAGCATTATAGTCTAATTGCCTGGTTTGTTGCGCTGAGCACCTCCCTCGGAGGACCCAAAAATGGGAAAAAGAGTGCTCAAATTTATCCTGAACACCCCAGTACTAGCTGCATGGGGGCAGAAGCCGACGACTGGACAACTCTCAGATTTGATAAACAACCACACAGAAGGTAATATTTTAAATTCAAAAAGCGTTGCATAGCGCAAATGAACTAGTTTTCATATTAAAGGATCACATGAGCAAATTCATTCAAAAATTACATCTTTGGTACACTCCTCCGCCACAAGGTGGGCACCCTTCAAGACACCGTCATAATACATTTCGGGGTGGCGATGCTCCTTGCCCTGCGGCGGCCCCTCCTTCACCAGCTTCTCGGCGTCCATCTTCGCCCAGTGCACCTTCGCACGGGTAAAAGCCCTGCATGCACCTTCGATGCAGACGGACCGCTTGATGACTTCAAACTGGGGGCGGGCATCCACAAGCCGCCTCACCAGACCGAAGTAGCTGTTGAGCAGGGGATCGCCAGGCCACATCCAGACAATAAGGCCCTTCATGGCCTGTTCGGCCGCCTTGTGGAGCTCGACCAGTTGCTTCAGCTGGCCGCTCAAGGGCATCGGGTGTTCGGTCCCAGTATACTGAGACCAGAACAACTTCTCCATTGAGCTCCCCTCCTCGGCCCGGTAGAACTCCGCGGCATCGAGACAATGCTGCAGGCAGATCTGCGAACGCAGCTCCTGGAGAGCTCCAAACTCGGGTAAGTAAAAAGAAATTTTCTTTCACGTGCTTGCTTTGCATAATGAATGCCTTACCCGCCGCTATCTACTTAACCGCCTCAACTTCCTGGAGGGCCTTTTGGGCTTCGGCCTTGGCATGTTTCACGCTGTCGAGCGCCTTTGCAAGCTCAGACTCTCGCGTCTTCGAGTCAAGCTCCAAGGCCTCGTGCTTCTTGACGACAGCCTGGAGCTCTTGCTGTACCTCGCCTACTCGGGCCTCTTGTTTTTCTCGCTCGGTGCGCTCCCGGGGCGCTTTGTTTTCAGCCTCGGACAACGCCTTCTTCAGGGTCACCACTTCGGTCGTGGCTCCTGGCACATTCATGATGATCCTATTATTCTGCAACCAAATATTTTTTCATATAGACAAGGTATTGCTTACCTTTGTTCTCCTCGAGCTGCCTCTTGGCAAGGTCGAGCTCTTCCTCAGACCGCTCAAGGTCCCGCTTGAAATCTGGCGACCTCCAGCGATACGTCTTGGCGTGACAATGATGAAGCCTGCATATTCACATAGACATACTATGATTAGACTCCTGTGATTATTATTCGATCCTCTATTCGGCTTTTCTTCGCGAACGCCAAACAGAGCATCAGGGGCTACTGTCTATACGGTACTATTTTCCCATATTTTTATTACATACCTGAAAGCCTGTTAGGAGGCTGGCACAAGCTTCAGTTAGTCCGCTTTTGGCGGACTGAACCTTCTCGATCACCGCACTCATGATAGTGCGGTGCTCTTCGTCGATGGAAGTGCCGTGAAGCGCTTCCAGCAAGTTGTCTGGTGCCTCTGGATGGACAGAGGTCATCGGCACGGGCGGCTTTCCCCTCTTAACAGGGGGTCGCCTGCCGGAGTTCAGAACCACCGGAGGTTTCGGCACAGTGTTCGGCTGGGGCCGAACTTGGATCCTGTGGGAGTCTTGCTCCCTTTGCGCCCAGGATCCGGAAGGTCGCCTTGAGGCACCCCCAGGACTACGTCCCCTCGGCCCGGTGCCTTCTGAGACAACACCTCAATGTTGTCCGTAGGGCGAGGGGTGGAGGCGGTCGGAAGAGAACCGCTACTCATATCCGACGGGTCCAAAGAGCCGTCCGACGAAGATACGTCAATACGGGCTCGGGACGGACTGCATAATCATGTTCAGCGTAAGGTGAAGCAGTGCAATAGAAACATATCGAATTACTATAGTACCCTGATACTTACGACTTCGCCAGGGGCTTGTCCCTGGGCAACCACTCGTCTTCACTATAAGCGGCGGTCGTGGAACTGTCCGGAGGGAGAGTCCTTCCCCTCTTGGATCCTTCGCCCCCCCCGGTTGGGGCAGCCTTCTCTTATCTCCCCTGGTTGGGGGGGGGAGAACTTTCTTCCTCCTCCTCGTTTTCGTGGGAGGAGTGCACCTCAGAGCGTTCGGACGATGAGTCCGACACGACCGCGCACCGGAGACCCTTGCGGGTCCCCGTGGTCTTCTTGGTCTTCTTCTCCGGCACCTCGGAAGGTGCCGGAGCTAGCATCTCCGTTAGGAGAGCATCTGCTAGATCTTTGGGCAGGGGGGCTGGACAGTCAATCTGCTCTGCCATCTCCACCCAGTCCTGTTAAAGGCATGGGAGCTTAGATCCCGCACATGATTAAACTGGGGAAAATAAATACCCTATAAGGTATAAAGAACTTACCGGACTGGCATGGTGCTGTGCGCTAAGTCCGCGGTCTTCGGTAAGGGAAGGAGGCACCTCGGCACCCTTGAACAGCACCTTCCAGACGTCCTTGTACGTCGTGTCAAAAAGCTCGCGCAGAGTCTGGTGCTTGGCCGGGTTGAACTCCCACAAATTGAATGCCCGTTGTTGACACGGGAGGATCTGGCGGAAGAGCATGACCTTGACCACGTTGACAAGCTTGATTTTCTTGTTCATCATGTTCTTGATGCAGGTCTGGAGTCCGGTCAGCTCTATCGGGTTACCCCAGGACAGACCCTTCTCTTTCTAGGAGGTGAGCCGCATGGGGATTCCAGATCGTAACTCGGGGGCCGCCATCCAGTTGGTGTCACACGGCTCGGAGATGTAGAACCACCCCGATTGCCACCCCTTTATGGTCTCCACATAGGAGCCCTCCAGCCATGTGACGTTGGGCATTTTGCCCACCATGGCGCCTCCGCATTCCGCTTGCTGCCCGCCTACTACCTTCGGTTTGACATTAAAGATCTCCAGCCACAGGCCGAAGTGGGGCCGGATGCGGAGGAAGGCCTCGCACATGATGATAAACGCCGATAAGTTGAGGATAAAGTTTGGGGCCAGATCATGGAAATCCGGCCCATAGTAGAACATGAGGCCGTGGACGAACGGGTGGTGGGGAACTCCCAGTCCGCGGATGAAGTGGGTGAGGAAAACTACCCTCTCATGAGATTCCGGGGTAGGGACGATCTGCCCCGCGTTGGGGAGCTGGTGCGCGATATCCGCGGCCAAGTATCTGGCTCCCCGCAGCTTTTTGATGTCCTCCTCCGTGACGGAGGATTTCATCCACTTTCCTCCTGCTCCGGACATGCTTGGAGCGGTTTGAGGAGAAAGATGCAAACTTGGGTGTTGGATCTCGAGTGCGCGAGAATGGACGAGCAAGGAGGAAGAAGGCGTGGGTGAAAAAGGTGAACCCTTATCCCTTTATAAGGGGGACGAAACTATACGCCCCCACCTGCCTAGTAAACTCGCTTATTCCCCAAGCGCCGTAATTATGGCGCGGTTGGGTTACCACGTCCGTATTGATGAGAATCCCGTGATAAGGGGGACACGATCTCTGCTTCGACAAGACGTGCCAAGGAAACTGACTCGCAATATGCGCCGAGGCTGGTTGAGAAAAACGGTTCGAATAATGATCGGGCCGTGATGTGATGTCATGCTACTGAGTGTGTCAGCAGATTAGATTTGTGTAAAACTTATTCTCTCTACGATGGTATGTGGAACTTGTTTTGCAGAGCCGGACACTATCCTTGTGTTCAAAATCTTCTATGGAGTATTCGGAGGAGGAACCCTCCTTGCAATGCTGAAGACAAACTGCGCGCCGGACTCATCGTCATTGAAGCCTGGTTCAGGGGCTACTGAGGGAGTCCTGGATTAGGGGGTATCCAGACAGCCGGACTATATCCTTTGGCCGGACTGTTGGACTATGAAGATACAAGATTGAAGGCTTCGTCCCGTGTCCGGATGGGACTCTCCTTGGCGTGGAAGGCAAGCTTGGCAATACGGATATGTAGATCTCCTCCCTTGTAACCGACTATGTGTAACCCTAGCCCCTCCGTGTCTATATAAACCGGAGGGATTAGTCAAATGGGACAAGAACAATCACACCATAGGCTAGCTTCTAGGGTTTAGCCTCTACGATCTCGTGGTAGATCAACTCTTGTAATACTCATATCATCAAGATCAATCAAGAAGGAAGTAGGCTATTACCTCCATCGAGAGGGCCCGAACCTGGGTAAACATCGTGTCCCCCGCCTTCTGTTACCATCCGCATTAGAAGCACAGTTCGGGACCCCCTACCCGAGATCCGCCGGTTATGACACCGACATCGACAGTATAGTTTAAGTTTCCAAACCTGACCTGACGGCCAGGGGCGTAGCTCTCGATCTGCTCTAGATGGCCAAGCGAGTTGGCCCGCAGTACGAAGCCGCCAAATACGAGGATCTATCCGGGGAGAAAAACCTCACCCTGGATCGCATCATCGTAGATGATTGAAGGAGCCATCAAGCCTTATGGTGACGGCACAGTGGAACTCTCAATGAAAGCACCAATGTTGGTGTCAAAACCGGCGGATCTCGGGTAGGGGGTCCCGAACTGCAAGGCCTAAGGCGGATGGTAACAGGAGGCAGGGGACACAATGTTTACCCAGGTTCGGGCCCTCTGATGGAGGTAATACCCTACTTCCTGCTTGATTGATATGATGATATGAGTATTACAAGAGTTGATCTACCACGAGACCGTAGAGGCTAAATCCTAGAAGCTAGCCTATGATTATGATTGTTGTTCTTGTCCTACGGACTAAACCCTCTGGTTTATATAGACACCAGAGGGGGCTAGGGTTACACATAGTCGCTTACAAGGGAGGAGATCTACATATCCGAATTGCCAAGCTTGCCTTCCACGCAAAGGAGAGTCCCATCCGGACACGGGACGAAGTCTCCAATCTTGTATCTTCATAGTCCAATAGTCCGGCCAAAGCATATAGTTCGGCAGTCCGAGGCCCCCCTAATTCAGGACTCCCTCAGTCACCATGGAGCCCAAGACAACGTCACCACCAGAGGCTTTGGCAGGCGAAGACCACCTTTAGTCAGGATAACTTGTACTAGTTGTCCCCCTTTGAATTTGGCCGTTGCTAGCTCCCTTCCCGCTCAATATTTGGGGAGAGGACCAGGGCCTTTATAAATAGCACTAGCCACAACCGTAGAGGGGGGATTCAGGTCATCCTCACCCACACAAGTCCACTGAGCATAAGAACATCTCCCTCAGGAGGCTGTTCTTCCCTTGTACTGTTCATCATCAGCCCAAGAGGCAATCCACCACACCACACTGGAGTAGGGTATTACACCACAACAGTGACCCGAACCAGTATAAATCTTGTGTCTCTTGTGTTGCAAGTTCGCCGAGCTAGGCTTTGAGATCGCGGTGAGGCTGAGGGCGTGATTAGGTAGGGGGAGATCTTCGTGCGCACCCTAGAGTTCGAACCTCAAGTGTTTTGTCGGAACCCGAAATCCGACATTTGGCGCGCCAGGTAGGGGCGCGCCGGAGCTTTCCTTCCGCCGATCTGCGCTTTGCCACCACCGCACTTAGCCCACATGGCAGGTGTCGCGCTCCCGGCTGCGACGACTGATGCCGATGGCGGGGCCAGGGGGCTCTGAGCCTTGACCCTCGCCTTGCGGCAGGTGCAGTGGCCGCCCAAGTTCAAGCCGGAAATGCCACCACACAATGATGGCGCGGCGGACCCGGTGGCTTTTCTGCTAGCGTACGAGGAGGCCGTCCTCAAGGCTGGGGGCGACGACAAGGTCATGGCCAACTGGCTTCATATGGCCCTCACTGGCGTGCCACGCGCCTCGCTGCTCAACCTCCCCGGATCCACGGTGGCATCTTGGGAGGAGTTGTGCGGCCTCTTCACCGCGCGCTTCGCGGCACCGGCGCCCCTCGCTGTCGCGGCCCTCCTCGGTGGCTTGCAAGCGCCACCCTCGAACCGCCACACCAAGCCATTCTTCCGTCAGATCAGCACCGCTTCCACGTGGCAGGGGGCTCCCCCGGGTTGGGTGGCGCCCAAGGCCGACCTGACCATTGATTCGGGAGATCACCCCGTCACCCCCATCGGCTCGGGCGTGCTCCCAATGCTTTGCACGCCCACCATATGCAACGTAGTCGTCACCAAGACCCTCATCGATGGCGACGCCGGCCTCAACATGCTCTCTGTGGAGGCCTTCAGCCTCCTTCACGTACCACTCGAGAGGCTCCGCCCAGCAAGCCCTTCTCCGACGTTGGCGGCGGCTCCTCCAACCCCCTGGGGCAGATCCGTCCTCCCGTGACCTTCGGCACCTGCGACAACTACCGCACTGAGCTAATCGACTTCGACATCTCCCGCATCGGCCTCCCGTACAACGCCATCCTCGGGTACCCGGCTCTAGCCCAGTTTATGGCAACGACCCATCCAGCCTACAACCTCATGAAGATGCCCGGGAGCAAGGACGTCCTCACCATAGTCGGGGATACCAAGGAAGCTCTGGGGGCACTCAAGCTTGCCCTCAAGAGCGCCCTTGATGGCGCGATCGGCCGGCAGGCCCCCCTCACGAATTAAGGGGGCCACGCCGGCCAAGAAGAAGCAGTTGTTCACTCAAGATCGGGCGGAAACCAAGCAGGTGCCGGTTGAGGAAGATGGGTCTTCTTGAGCCACCTTCACCATAGGTGCCAACCTCGACACAGATCAAGAGGAGGCACTCGTGAAGTTCTTGCACGCAAACAAGGAAGTATTCGCCTGGGAGCCCGATCAGCTGGTAGGGGTCCCAAGAGGAGTGATTGAGCACCACTTGAATTAGGTATGCCCCAATGTACACTCTGTGAAGCAAAGGGCATCCTCCAAGAAACCCGCAAGCTAGAGGCAGCAGGTGTCATTCGCGAGGTCCGGTACCCTGAATGGTTGGCAAACCCCGTCGTTGTGCCCAAGAAAGGCGGAAAGGAGCGCATGTGTGTCGACTTCACCAACCTCAACAAGGCCTGCCCCCAAGATCCGTTCCCGCTTCCATGCATCGACCAGATCATCGACTCCACTACCGAGTGCGACCTGATGTGCTTCCTGGATGTGTTCTCACGCTACCACCAGATCAAGATGGCGGTAGAAGATGTCGAGAAGACGGCCTTCCTGACCCCGTGCGGGGTATACTGCTACACTTGCATGTCATTCGGGCTGCACAATGCGGGCGCGACCTTCCAACGGCTGATGCACATCGCCCAGGGCCAACAGCTCGGGAGGAACGCTGAAGCTTACGTCAACGACATTGTGATGAAGTCTCGGGAGGCGAGAACTTTTATTCAGGACCTGGAGGAGACCTTCGAAAGCTTGCACCGGGTGGACTTGCGGCTCAACCCAGAGAAATGCGTGTTTGGTGTCCCTTACGGCAAGCTGCTGGGTTTCCTTGTGTCCCACAGAGGGATCGAGGCCAACCCAGAGAAGGTCAAGGCAATCGAAGACATGAGTCCACCACAAACCCTTAAGGAGATGCAGAAGCTTGCCGGTCGCGTGACTGCATTGGGGCGCTTCATCTCCATGCTGGGAGAGCGCGCCCTACCATTCTTCAAGCTAATGAAGAAGACGGGCCCATTCGAGTGGATCCCGGAGGCCGACCAAGCGTTTCAAGACCTCAAGAAATACCTGACCAGCCCTCCAGTGATGGTGGCGACCCGACCTCTCGAGCCCCTGGTGCAGTACCTTGCCGCCACCCCTTACTCCGCCAGTGCAGCTCTGGTGGCGGTCCGGGAGGGGCGCCGGGTCAGGGATGCGTCGCGCCAAGCCGCTCCTTCAGCCGGGGTGGCGCAAGACCCAGAGGGCACTGCGAGGGCTGCGGCGACGTCAGCAAAGGACCAGGCTTAGCAAGACGGCACACCTGAGCGTGCGGATGCCCCAACAAGCGACCAGGCTTTGGGGGTTTCGTCGTCTCAGGAGGCGCCCCAACCTCCGGAAGCCACGAGTCTCGTCAACGCACCCGCCCTCGTCGAGCACCCTGTGTAATTTGTCAGCATGGTGTTGCGGGACGCGAGGGCACGGTACCCCATGCCTCAAAAGCTCCTGCTCGCGCTCTTGGTGGCCTCGTGTAAGCTGCGGCACTACTTTCAAGGTCACCCCATCAAGGTCATCTCGGCCTACCCGTTGGAGAGGGTGCTCAGGAGCCCCAACTCCGCCGGGAGAGTCGCTGAGTGGAACATCGAGCTGCAGGCATTTCAGTTGGAGTTCAGCACAACCAGGGTCATCAAGGGAGCCGCGCTCGCTGATTTCGTGGCAGAATGGACGGACGCCCCGGGGCTTGAAGAAGGTGAGGATCGGTCCCTCTCACCAGGGAGTGAAACGCTAGACGGCTGAGTTATGTATTTCGATGGCGCCTTTGCGCGCTAGGGCGCGGGTGCTGGAGCAGTGCTCATCTCACCCACCCAGGACAAGCTTTACTACGCCGTGCAGCTCTGCTTCCAGCAGGGCGAGAAGGTCTCCAACAACATAACAGATTACGAAGGCCTCATAGCTGGCGTCAAGGTTGTGGTGGCCGTGGGGGTGAAGCGCCTCACCATCAAAGGCAACTCGCAGCTCCTCGTCAACTTCTCCAACAAGGTATATGAGCCAAAGTATGAGCACATGGAGGCCCTCGCGGAGGTACGCACGATGGAGAAGCAGTTCTCGGGCCTGGAATTGCAGCACGTGCCCCGTGGCACCAACAAGGAAGCCAACGACATCGCCAGGAGAGCATCCAAGCGGCTACCCCAAGAGCCTGGCGTCTTCGAGGAGCGGCTCTTCAAGCCATCGGCAACACCGCCACTTTCAAGAACAACGCTGCCACGGGAGGAGCTCCCTCAACCACCTGCCTCGGGAGCTCCTGCCTACGGCCGGACCTTGGGAGCACGCTTACTCTTGGCGCTCGAGCCTAAGGAGGGGTGCTGGACCAAGGAATTCAAGGAGTACCTGACGCAAGGGACACTGTCGTAGAAGGAGGAGGACGCGGAGCGTGTGGCCCAACAGGCCACAGCATACTGCATCTAGGATGGTGAGTTATACAGGAAGCAGCCAAATGACGTTTCCTTGTGTTGCGTCTCCAGGGAGCAGGGGAAAGAGCTGCTAGCCGACATACACGGTGGGGACTGCTCGTCGTCACAGAATCTCATCGTCAAGGTGTTTCGCAGCGGATTCTACTGGCCTACGACACTCAACAATGCGACTGAGTTGGTGAAGTCCTCTGAGGCCTGTCAGTTCGACGCCAAGGAGATCCATCAGCCGGCTCAGGGCCTCCAGACCATCCCGCTCTCGTGGCCATTCGCGGTCTGGGGGCTGGATATCTTGGGCCCATTCCCTGGAGCGTCTAGGGGCTATCGCTACCTCTACGTTGCCATTGACAAGTTCACCAAGTGGGCGGAGGTAGAAGCCGTCTGCACCATCCCGGCCGGCTCCGCGATCAAGTTCATCACATGTCTCGTGATCCGGTTTGGGGTCCCCAACCGCATCATCACCGGTAACGGCTCGCATTTCACTAGCAATCTCTTCAAGACATATTGTGCTAACCTTGGAACGCAGATCTGCTACGCTTCGGTGGCGCACCCCCGGAGCAATGGTCAGGTCGAACGCGCCAACGCAGAGGTCCTGAGAGGCCTCAAAACCAGGACATTCAAGAAGAAGCTCGTGGCCTGCAGCAGGGGCTGGCACGACGAGCTACAGTCCGTGTTGTGGTACATCCGCACCACCGCCACCAAGCCAACGGGCGAGACCCCATTCTTCCTCGTCTACGGAGCAGAAGCGGTTCTCCCTCACGAGGTCAGGCATCGCTCCGCGCAGGTCCTGGCGTTTGATGAGGCGCAGCAGGACGCCATGCGCGGGATGGACCTCGTGCTGGGGGAGGAACGCCGCTGTGAAGCCACGCTACGGGCGGGAAGATATCAGCAGGCGCTGCGACGGTACCACTGTCGTAGCGTCCGCTCCAGGATGCTCAAGGTGGGTGACCTCTTCCTAAGGCGGGTGCTCTCCAGGGAAGGGCTGCATAAGCTATCACCCATGTGGGAGGGCCCGTTTAGGGTCACCCACGTCTCCAGGCCTGGCACCGCACACCTGGAGACGCAGGACGGGGTACCCATCCCGAACGCCTGGAACATCCAGCACCTCCGGAAGTTCTACCCATGAAGAAAGGCCCAACGCCTGTGAAGAAGGCCCAGTGCCTGTGAAGGTCTCTACTCGTCACACTCTCACGTAATAATGAGTGGAGTTGTACACGCCCGGGAGTCTCAGGAGTGCCGCCCTCGGGCCTCGGGGGCTCCCTCCCATGTCCTAGTGAAAGCACTTAGCTCCGCGTTGGTGAGAAGACAAGAAGACTAGACTAGGTGCCGGACGCGGCTTTTCATTTGCTTTCCGTAGTTGGTTTGCCCCTCTTTAATCGAAATTTGCTTTCTGGTGTTCCTTACCGGTTTGGTTCCATCGCCTTTTGCCTCCGTTTCTGCCTTCGGTTCCTTGTTTCGACCTGTATACTCTCTCGCATGCCTCACGAGGGGGCTGGACTGGTGCCCTCGTGAGGATTTCTCATGTTTTCGCGAGGCACCCTTGTTCAAGCTCGTAAGCTGGCGTACTTCTCTCAAATCTGTGCCCCTCGGGTACCGCGATGCGAAGCGCGGGATCGTAGGCGGCGGCGCCTGCGACCAGGGCTTGGAAGAACAAAAGTTTTCTAACAAAATTTTGTAATTCCCAGACACCTCCTAGGCCAAGGAGGCCTCGCCAGGTACTGATAAATGTGCGCCTTGTGAGGGGAAAACTACTTCAAGCGCGTCAAGCTAAGTTGTTTCAACGTGCCTATGTAAAGCATTGATACTGCGACACAACACAGGAACGATAAACATAGCATAACAACTTGGAAATCATAATTTGTTGCACGCCCCCGCGGGGCCCCATACTTGTCTCTCTCTCAACACAGGAAGAAAAGGAAGAACAAAATAAAAGCGACGCATACCCCAACAGCAGCTCGCGAGGATGGACCCATGGCGCCCTCCTGAGCTTAGCCGGACCCCTCCTCGCACTTTACTGGGGCGTGGCGATGAGATGACCCGCTGCCGCCCTCGAAGCGGGCTCGGCGACATGGCGGCTGGTCGTAGCCGCCGCTGCTGGAGCTGTCGCCGGAGGAGGAGTCGACATAGCTGGGCGAGCGGCGGCCAGCACCGAAGGCAAGACCGTCCTCACCCTCGTCTCGACCGTCACCAAGGCCAAGCACCTCGTCGCCGTCGTTGTCCTCAGGGCAGCACCCGACGCGGCGGCCGTCTTCCTCGAACACCCTCACGTAGAGGGTCGCGTTGCCATCATACTTGAAGTGGAGGGTGCACCGCTTGCCAAGGCCGCGCGCACGGGCAAACGTCTGCCACCCGTGGGCCAGGGCTGTGTTGCCTGCGACGGAGACCTCGACCGCGACCCACGAAGCCTTGCTGCAGCAGCCGTCCGCCTGCAGCCAGAGCCCGCCTGGACCCGTGGCTGGCAGCTCGTCAGCGAAGAAGCGCGGGAGCTGAAGCCAGGAGCCGTTTGGGTTCTCCGACCAAAAGACGAACTCCGGCGGCACCTCCGCTGAGTGGAAGCACGGCAGGGAGGCCGTGCGACCATGGCGCGCCTCCCTTCATCGACGGGGCTGCCACGATCTGGGAGAGCCCTACCACGAGAGGAGGCACCGCCGCGGCTTCGAGGGGCCGCGGCGGAGGTTGCGGCGTGCTTATGGGGACGACCGCGCCCACGCTTGGGCGGCGGAGAGCCGGGGCCCTCTTTGCGGGCCTTCCCCTTCTCCGTGGCCGAGAACCTCTTCGTAGGCGCCATGGGGGTCGCTACTAGCAGTGGAGCGAGGAAAGAGAAGCGAGCGGAGCAAGAAGAGATGAGCAATGGGGGCTCCGTGCCCCTCCTCATTTATAGCAGGAGAAGGCCAACCGGCGATTCCCACGATCACAGGTAATGATGATATTTCTCTGCAGGTAGCAGGGACTCGTCAAGTTGGGCAGTTGCCGAGGCAGCGTGGGGAAGCTGAGACGCCCACGTCCAATCAATCACCATGCGTCGACCAAGGCCGCAGGCTGTTGGGGCCCGCGGCGCTCCGCACTTGCCCTTTGGCTTCGCCTCGAAGCCAAGTCCGAGCGCGCCTTGGGCCCAGGGGCTACTGTCGGCGTCCTGGGAACGGGGGTCCCAGACTTGCCTGCCTGCGGCCCACGACATGGCTCCACCAGCGGCCCTGTATGGCCCATCTTCACCAGCAAACACTCAAGACCCTCGCGAGGGGCCAAGCCTCGCGAGGCGGACGACACAAGACCTCCTTGGGAATGGCCTCACCAGGTTGGCTCGCGAGGGGCGGAGAGATCAAGGCAAGGGACACCTCGCGAGGTTCTAGTGATGCAAGCCATGACAACTGGATCCATGCGGGTGCCAGCGTGCGCAGTGTTCTCGTTTCCTCTTTGGTGATAAAGGGGCAAGCGCAGGCGAGGATTCCCGAGGCATCAGGCAAAGGTTTCCATATCGGTGCAATGAGACCAAGACCAGCAGGACGGCAAGACGGAGGTCACCGTGGAGCCCAAGACGGCGTCACCACCAGAGCCTTTGGCAGGCGAAGACCACCTTTAGTTAGGATAACTAGTACTAGTTGTCCCCCTTCGAATTTGGCCATTGTTGGCTCCCTTCCTGCTCAATATTTGGGGAGAGGAACAGGGCCTTTATAAATAGGGCTAACCACCATCGTAGAGGGGGCATTCAGGTCATCCTCACCCACACAATTCCACCGAGCACAAGAACACCTCCCTCGGGAGGCTGTTCTTCCCCCTATTCATCATCAGCCCAAGAGGCAATCCACCACCCCACACTAGAGTACGGTATTACACCACAACGGTGGCCCGAGCCAGTATAAATATTGTGTCTCTTGTGTTGTGAGTTCGTCGAGCTAGGCTTTGAGATCGCGGTGAGGCTGAGGGTGTGATTAGGTAGGGGGAGATCTTCATGCGCACCCCAGAGTTCAAACCTCAAGGGTTTTGCCGGAACCCAAAATCTGACATTCCAGATGCGCGGGTGCCGAGGTGTCGACGCCGCCCAAGGCTCCTGAGGCGCCATCCTCGGGAACCCGTGACCCCCGCCCTGTGGCGGTAGTTGAGGGGGTGGCGCAACCCGCTGCTCCTGAGGCCAAAGTTCCCGAGGGCTCAGCGAGCCATCGCGAGGCGGAGCCCTACAGCTCTTCCCTGCTCGGCGCCCCTGAGATTGTCTCTCTGGGCGCTTCTTCAGTCGCGCCCTGATGACCCACAAGTATAGGGGATCTATCGTAGTCCTTTCGATAAGTAAGAGTGTCGAACCCAACGAGGAGCAAAAGGAAATGATAAGCGGTTTTCAGCAAGGTATACTCTGCACGCACTGAAATTGTAGGTAACAAATAGTTTTGTGATAAGATAATTTGTAACAAGCAACAAGTAACAAAAGTAAATATAGTGCAGCAAGGTGGCCCAATCCTTTTTGTAGCAAAGGATAAGCCTGGACAAACTCTTATATAGAGAAAAGCGCTCCCGAGGACAGATGGGAGTTATCGTGAAGCTAGTTTTCATCACGTTCATATGATTCGCGTTCAGTACTTTGATAATTTGATATGTGGGTGGACCGGTGCTTGGGTGTTGTCCTTACTTGGACAAGCATCCCACTTATGATTAACTCCTATTGCAAGCATCCGCAACTACAAAAGAAGTATGAAGGTAAACCTAACCATAGCATGAAACATATGGATCCAAATGAGCCCCTTACGAAGCAACGCATAAACTAGGGTTTAAGCTTCTGTCACTCTAGCAACCCATCATCTACTTATTACTTCCCAATGCCTTCCTCTAGGCCCAAATAATGGTGAAGAGTCATGTAGTCGACGTTCACATAACACCACTGGAGGAGAGACAACATACATCTCATCAAAATATCAAACGAATACCAAATTCACATGACTACTAATAGCAAGACTTCTCCCATGTCCTCAGGAACAAACGTAACTACTCACAAAGCATATTCATGTTCATAATCAGAGAGTATTAATATGCATAAATGTCTGAACATATGATCTTCCACCAAATAAACCAACTAGCATCAACTACAAGGAGTAATCAACACTACTACAACCCACAAGTACCAATCCCAGACTTAGAGACAAGAATTGGATACAAGAGATGAACTAGGGTTTGAGAGGAGATGGTGCTGGTGAAGATGTTGATGGATATTGGCCCCCTCCCGATCAAAGGAGCGTTGGTGATGACGATGGCGGTGATTTCGCCCTCCTGGAGGGAAGTGTCCCCGGCAGAACAGCTCCGCCAGAGCCCTAGATTGGTTCCGCCTCGTGGCGGCGGAGTCTCGTCCCGAAAGCTTGCTTATGATTTTTCTTCGAACGAAAGACTTCATATAGCATAAGATGGGCATTGGAGGGCCACCAGGGGGCCCACGAGGCAGGGGGCGTGCCCCCCCACCCTCGTGCCTGGTGGGTGGCCCCCCTGTGGTATTTCTTTCACTCAATATTTTTTATATATTCTGAAAATAACTTCCGTGGAGTTTCAGGACTTTTGGAGTTGTGCAGAATAGGTATCTAATATTTGCTCCTTTTCCAGCCTAGAATTCCAGCTGCCGGCATTCTCCCTCTTTATGTAAACCTTGTAAAATAAGAGAGAATAGGCATAAGTATTGTGACATAATGTGTAATAACAACCCATAATGCAATAAATATCAATACAAAAGCATGATGCAAAATGGACGTATCAACTCCCCCAAGCTTAGACCTCGCTTGTCCTCAAGCGGAAGCCGATAACGATAAATATGTCCACATGTTTAGAGGTAGAGGTGTCGATAAAATAAAATATGGACATGAGGGCATCATGATCATTCTTATAACAGCAACATATATGGATATTGTCATATGATTTCTTATGCTCAAGTAATAATCTATCCACAATGTCAAGTATGAATCAGAAATTTCATTGAGAACCAACAAACTATAATCTCAGTCATTGAAGCAATTGCAATTTATCATAACATCGGAAAGAGTCTATATAAGAGCTTTTCAGCAAGTCCACATACTCAACTATCATTTAGTCTTTCACAATTGCTAACACTCATGCAATACTTGAGATTACGGAGTTTTAATCGGACACAGAGAAAGATAGGGGCTTATAGTTTTGCCTCCCAACCTTTTACCTCAAGGGTAATGTCAACAATAATAGTTCATGCTAACTTACATCCAATTGGATATATATATATCAGGATCTTTTCAACACACTGTGCTTGCCAAAGGATAAAATGAAAAAGAGGAAAGTTGAAGATCACCATGACTCTTGCATAAGGGTAAGAGATAAAAGTAAAAGATAGGCCCTTCGCAGAGGGAAGCAGCGGTTGTCATGCGCTTTCAGGGTTGGACGCATAAAATCTTAATGCGAAAGAACGTCACTTTGTATTGCCACTTGTGATGTGGACCTTTATTATGCAGTCTATCGCTTTTATTTCTTCCACATCACAAGATCGTATAAAACTTATTTTCTCCCACACTAATAAGTCATACATATTTAGAGAGCAATTTTTATTGCTTGCACCGATGACAACTTACTTGAAGGATTACTCAATCCATAGGTAGATATGGTGGACTCTCATGGCAAAACTGGGTTTAAGGGTATTTGGAAGCACAAGTAGTATCTCTACTTGGTGCAAGGAACTTGGCTAGCATGAGGGAGAAAGGCAAGCTCAACATGTTGGATGATGCATGACAATATACTTTATTTCAGATATAAGAAAACATAAGCCATTACGTTGTCTTCCTTGTCCAACGTCAACTCTTTAGCATGTCATATTTTAATGAGTGCTCACAATCATAAAAGATGTCCAAGATATTATATTTATATGTGAAACCTATATTTCTTTATTACTTCCTATTAATTGCAACGATGACCAAAGCTATGTTTGTCAACTCTCAACAACTTTTAATCATCATACTCTTTCTGTGTGAAGTAATTACTCTTCATAAGATCAATATGATCTCTTTTTATTTCTTTTTATTCTTTTTTTTCTTTTATTCCCTCAAGATCATGGCAAAAATAATCAAGCCCTTGACTCAACACTAATCTTTATTATATAGCTCATGGACTCGATTACATAGAGGGATCACAAAGCAAAACTCAAAACTAGATCATACCAAAAACTTTATTCTACTAGATCAAGATATTACTAAAAGGATCGAACTAAGAAAAACGGTAAAGATAGGAGTGTGATGGTGATACGATACCGGGGCACCTCCCCCAAGCTTGGCAGTTGCCAAGGGGAGTGCCCATACCCATGTGATTATATCTCCTTTGCTGGTGAAGAAGATGGTGTAGTTGATGATGATGTAGGCTTGTCGTCCGTCTTCCAAGGCATAGGCTCACCATCATAGAAGGATGATCGAGTCTCCGTGATCTTCAAATCTGCAGCCAAACTCATCCTTTTGAATCTATATTCATACTCACAGTTTTGGTTTTGCAGGTCATAGATTTGGGCTTGGAGGTGCTCGATCTTCTCGTGAAGCTTGAAGATGGCCTCCTCAATGTTCTTGGCATCCGGCTTGTGGTTGTTGGTGAACTCCGCAATCATCATGTGGTTGGCGTTGAGTCCACGTTCCACCATCCCCTGGCACTTGAAAACTTGTTGCTCCATTGCTTCGAGCCTTGCCTCCACGCTTCCGGTCCTCCTTGGTCCCTCAACATCGCGGATGTGCAGCAACCCATCACGCATCTCAAGGGTTTGAGGGTGTCGCAACACCTCCGTGAGGTAAGGGTTGATGACCTTCTTGAAGAACTTGTCTTTGGGGGCGCTTGGAGATGTCATGGTGATCTAGATCTGTCAGAAAAACAGCTCAAAACAAGGACAGAGGATAATTGCGTGATACGGTGGTCAAAACCTTCGGGAGATTATATAATGAATTTTTACAGACCAAAATATGTATCGTGCAAGAAAACAGAGTCCGGAGAGCGCACGAGGTGCCCACGAGGCAGGGGGCGCGCCCTCCACCCTCGTGGAGCCCTCGTGTCCTTCCCGGACAGCTTCTTATTTTTCTATTTTTCTAAATATTCCAAAACGGAGAAAAATTGCCATTAGAACTGTTTTGGAGTCAGTTAACTTACCGTACCACATACCTATTCCTTTTCGGAGTCTGAAACATCTTGGAAAGTGTCCCTTATGTATTCCAACGGGGTTACGGTTTCAATAACATTGGTTTCAACATTTATAGGATTACCTGAGATATAATTGTCGGCGTTCTCGGAACGGGGGTCCCCAGACTTGCCTGCCTGCGGCCTGCGGCGTGGCTCAAAGGAGGCCCAGGACAGCCCATCTTCATCAACGCAAGCTCAAGACCCTCGCGAGGGGCCAAGCCTCATGAGGCGGACGACCGAGGAGCCTTTGGTGGCGAGGACCAACTTTAGTCGGGATAAGTGTACCATTTGTTCCCCTTCAAAATGGCCAATTGTTGGCGCCCTTCCTGCTCAATATTTGGGAAGAGGCCCAGGGCCTTCGCCTATAAATAGGAGTAGCCACACTCAGAGCAGGGGGGGTCGAAACGATCGGCATCTGGAATCCAGAGAAAGACAGAGACCCGATCCTCAAGCTAGAGCGACGGGACATCACCTAGTAGTTCATCACACCCACCAAGAACAGACCCTTGCGAGGTTGTTCTTCCTTGTACTGTTCCTCATTAGCCCCAGAGGCAATCCACCACGCCACAAACTAGAGTAGGGTATTACACCACAACGGTGGCTCGAACTAGTATAAATCTTGTGTCTCTTGTGTTGTTCTGTTTAGTAGTTTAGGTCCCAGCGATTCGGCGAGGTGCGAGACGGTGGAAGGTTGGATCTCCGCGCGCACCCCAATGTTCGAACCTCAAGGGTCTGCCGGAACCCGAAATCCAACATTTGGCGCGCCCAGTAGGTGCGCCGAATCCGCTTCTCGCCACCTCGTGTCCCGCCGCATCGTCATCACCATGTCCGGCGACCAAGCGGGCAACCCAGATCCTGGGCGGCGTGGCCCGCCCACCTTGCAGCCGCTTCGCCTCGGGCGACCCGTGCCCAGTGCAGCTCAAGCGGTCCGCAGGGCGCTGCGGGTCATGCGGCGACGCGGACAGCTTCGACGGCTCACGCCACGGCAGGCGCGGTTGGCAGCAAGGGCCTCCAATCACGCCGCGACCACGCCACCGTACACCTGCCGAGCAAAGGCGAACTCAAGGGCCGCGCCACGGTGGCCGAGAGCTGCTGCAGCAGCAAAGGCCGGAGAGCGGCCGTGACGCGTGCTCTGGAGCGAGTGGCGGAGCTCTGGCTTCGCCTCGGAGCTCACCCTTCGCACCCAGATTCCATCTCGAGCCTGTGGCGGCCCGCAGACGGGCTCCGCTGCGTCTGGCGGCTCCAAAGCTACTCCAACACCGGGCTGGCCCAGCTCGGGGGCGGGCGGGGTTGCCCCCGCCCCCGGCCCGCGGAGAGGAAGGACTCAACGTAACCCACGGCCCGGGTGGACCGCCGCACCGCCGCCCCACGATGGGCGCATCAAGCAGAGCCGCATGGCATGCTCAGCACTACGGCGTGGCCTTCGGGATGACGGCGCCAGAAGAATACGTGCCCCACATGATGGAGCAAGGGCACCCGCATGAGGGAGAACAAGGCTCGCTCCTCAGCCCAAGCTGGGGGGATGAGGCGCCAGAAGCCGAGCTCTTCCACGAGCCTCGAGACGGCCCCACTGGTCACGCCGGGGGCGATGATTATCGGGTACCGCTACTTCCTCAAGAGCAAACATACGCTAACCATAGGTCGCATGAGGTACAGTGTCGCCACGACGAGCGGCTGCCCTGGCCTCAGCCTCCTACCCCTCGGGAGGGGGCGCAGGGGGCTGCCAGAGAGGGGCAGAGACCCGACATCACCACCGCGGCGTTCGGAGCAAGGCGTTCTCAGGAGGTAGGCCCTCTGCTGGGGAGGCGCCTTAGGGCCTGCCCCTGGCGGAGGTCCCGTGGTTGTCCGGGGAACCGCTGGCGACCGCTCTACCCCATCGGCGGGGTCCTGGTTTCCGGTCATCGTTGATGGCACTAGAGTGTGGCGCAAGGCGGGGCCCTCGTCTGGCGATATGAAGCAAGGCCGGTACCTGTGAAGAAGGCCCAGTGCCTGTAAAGCCTGCCACCCCGTGACACTCTCACGTAATAATGAGTGGGGATGTACACGCCCCGGAGTCTTAGGGGTGCCCGCCTCAGGCCCTGGGGCTCCCTCCCACGCCCAGTGGCAGCACTTAGCTCCGCGCTGGTCAGAAGACGTCCAAGACTAGACTAGGTGCCGGACGCGGCTTTTCTTCTGCTTTCTTCGCCTTTCCATTCGATTGTCGCTTTCCCCCGCTGGATTTAAGTTGGATTCGAATTTGAGATTTGCGTGTGTTCGGGGAAGGGGTGCTTAGTCTCGTTCGAGCAAATCTCTCGCGTTTCGGTTACCACTCTGCCTCAGCTGCCTCCCCTTGCGAGCCCCTCGCGATGGCCAGAGCCTAGCTTGCACGCAGCCCAAATTTGTCCGCTTGCCGCGTCCTCTCCGGAGGGTTTTTACGGCAGATCCTATGGATTCGATCAGGAGACATTCAGGTCACCGCAGCCTCCCATGGGCTATCTCAGGACTCGTAAGAAACAAAGGTAAATCAGCCAACCCGCACGTCGCTTGGCCAACCACTTGGCGCGGGCGTATGGACGATGTAACACCTGCTAATACGATGAACACAAGTTTTACATGAGGGGCTCCCTCTCCCAAAATGCTCTCACAGCCATCAGGCCAAAACCTGAGTTCTATTCATGCAGGGTAATGGAACAGGGACAATACATAATCAGTCGGATAAATCCCCCAATGCGTCCTCAGGAGCACCTCCCGAGCCATTCTTTGGCGTCGCTGGCCTCGCCGTCATGTCTCTGCGGGGTCATCAGCGTGTCGGGGCCGTTCACCACGCCGCCTCATCGGGCGGCCACGATACGCCATTGTTGTCCGAAGCGGCGTCTGGACAAGAGCATCCACATTGTCTTCCAGCCCAGGCGCCAGTCGCCCGGACGGCTCGGGGAATCTGAGGCGATAACTGCGTCAAAGTCGAAGTGGGGTCCATGTCACGGAGATGGCTGAAGACATGAGAAAAGCGGCGCCCAAGCAGCGGCAGCTCCTCCTCCACCAACCTATTGGCCACTGACCGCGCCTCGATCGCGCCACCACGTCGGTGAAGAACCGAAGGTTGCCGGGCGTGAGTTAATCGCGTGCGGCTTCGCCAACCGCCGCCGCAGATATTACCCAAGGCTGCGTTGGCTCTTTCCGGGCGTGGCGAGCATGGGGCCGTGCTCATGCTCCAGAGATTCGGCCACGATGCATCTCGTCCAGATTACGGCGCGACGGCCTCGGCCTCCTCCACCCGTTGACAAAGAAGGAGCGCCTCGGCCTGAGAGGTGGTTGACTCCCCCTGCGCCACCTCGAGGGAGGCACGAAGAGCATCGGCCCACCGCGTCGCCTCCTCCAGCCTGGCCCTCAAGGCAGCAGTCCTGCCCTCAGCCTCGGCCTTGATCAACCCCAGCCTCTCCTCAAACTCGCGCTCGAGGTTCGATCGCGCCGTCGCCACTCGGCATCCGACCTCCTCCAGGACGTGGGCTTCCCATGCAACGACCTCATCCTCTGCCCGCGTCGCCAAGCGCTCCCTCGTCTCCAAGCGCTCGTACTCGCGCGTGCGTTCGGCGGCTTCAAGCGTCAACGCCTCCTCACGCTTCTGGAGCTCCGCCGGGTCGCCAGAGGCCACCTTCATCGACGCGAGGGCTGCCTCGCGCAGCTCCACTTGCTCCTCCAGTGAGTGGCACCGGGCCAGGAGTTCCCGTGCCCGCTCCTCCGCCGCCTCTCGCCGCCTGTTAGCTTCCCGGGCCTCCTCGACGGCCCGAGAACAGGCCTCCCGAGAGGCTGCCAGCGACGCCTTGGCCTCTTCATCATCAAGATCGCGCCGGTGGCGCGCAAGGGCGACAGCGCCCTCGGCTCGCGCCTCTCTGTGGCAGCGCGGGGCCCACGGACCTCAAGGCGTAGCGTCTTCATCGGCAAGCTCTTCACCAAGCAGGCTCACCGCATCAGCCGCCCTTCAAAGAAATCCTTGGCGGCGGGCGCGGCGCTCCCGCACGCTGCACGTCCTCCACCATCAACCGCCCAGTGCGCCGAGCCACGAATCAGCACTCTCCGGCAGGGGGCCGGGGCTGGCACCGCAACGGCCGGCGGCGCGCCTAGAAGCCCGGCTCGAGCCAGCCCGCCCCTGCACGGCAGAAGGCGCGAAGCGCCTCAGCCAATCGCCGTCCACGACCAGCGAGAAGCCTGGCAGGCGAGCTATGCCACGGGAAGGCTCGCGAGGAAGGGTCGCGGGGCGCACAGGGCCACGACGCGCTTCGGGACGGTTCACCTCCCCGGTCGCCCTCACCACAAGGGCTCCACCGCTTGGAGCACTCAAGGATGGGGGAGGGGGCGAAGCCGGGGGGGACGGCTCCTCACCCGTCTCTGTGAGCTCGGCAGGAAGGGGCCTGCAGGGCAAGGATCAATACAAGCAGCAGAAGAATCAGGAGCTGGAGAAGGAGAAGGCTTACTCATCAGTGGCGAAGTACTTCCTACGCTTCAGCAGGCGACAAGGGTAATCATCGCCCAGGGCCTCCCTTCTCTTCCGGAGGGCCTCGAAGTTCACGCGGAAACGACCCAAGATTTGAGCGCAGGGGTCAGCCTGCGGCGAGATAGAAGCATAAAGGCGACTGCGTGGGCGTCACTGACGCGCACTGCTGGTCGCCTCACCAAGAGAAGCAGCAGGGGCCTCGGGGGCTCCATCCGCAGGCGCTGTGGGCGGCTGCCTGCCGCCCTCAGCCGCGGCGGCATGAGCCTTAGGAGTTGCTCCCTCATGAGCATCGCCCGGCGCTGTCACCCCGGCGGAGGTCCCTTCGGCCTCTGGCGGCTCGTGCCTCCCTGCTCCGCCAGTTGAGGAGGAGCCGCCTGGGCCGACTGGAAGGGCTGTCACCATCACTGGATTCTCGCGAGGCCCCTGGAGACCAGCGGGGCGCGACCCCCATTCATCGAAGATAGGCATCTGGTTCACAAAATCACCCCTGTTCTGGCAGAGGTACAGCAAGGCCCCTCCATGTCGGATGCCACCGGGGTTGGGATCGCCGGTCGATGCAGAGTACTTTCCTCGGTAAGGCCAGCGTCAGGTCTTCTTCCTGAAGCCTCATACGATCACCAGGCCCGCTGAAGGCCCACATCCGGTGGGAATGGCGTTGGAGAGGAGCAACGCATCACATCAGGAACTCCTTCACCACCTTGGGCGCTGTCACAACAAGCGACCTCAGAAATGCGAAGCGGCGCCAAACAAAGATGAGCCGAGGGCTTGAAGCGTCCTCGCCCGGCTGAATTGGGGACAGCAGGCGAGGTTGGCTCCGATAGCAGGGGGCTGGGCACCCCCACATCCACGTACAACCACCTCTCGCGGAACTCAGCCACGGGTGGAGGCAGGCTGAAGTCGATCCCTGAGGCCGCTGTCTCGGGCGCGGCGACGAAGCTCACACACGCCGAGCATTGGGTGGGGTCGACAAGGCGCAGAGAGAAGAAGTGGCGCAGCAAGGTAATCGAAGGAAGGATGCCCATCATTGCTTCACAAACGAAGGCGAAGACCGAGAGGAGAGTGATGGACTCAGGACCCGGATACATCATGTGGATCGATAGTGGGAAAGCACGGCATTGAAGAAATCACAGGGGGAACCAGCCCGCCCACGTATGCGTCGACAAAAATACCAGGACCTCGGTGTCTATCCTGTCGATGGAGAAGTGGGACGCGGGCCAGGCTGCCGCCCTCCTCCGCTTCGTTGAAGGTGGTGGCCAGAGCCGAACTAACCTTGCCCAAGCCCTCTAGATTGAGTATGATCGACGGGTCGGCAACGGAGGCCGCCGGCAGTGGCGAGCGAGGCGGAGGCACAGGTTTCTTCCCTTTCCCCTTGTTCGTCGGAGCCATGGCGATTGAAAGGGGGAGGGGAGATTCGAGATTGGATTGAAAATGGAAGCTGGAGTTCGAGAGGGGGAAGGACAGGGGCGCACAAGCAGCAGAGAGGGGAACGGATGTGTACAGCAGCGTGTCCGCCTAGCAAGGCCCGAAATAAGGAGGCGTGGGGGAACAGTGCCGCCCACGTCCAATCAACAGCCACGCGGCGCCCAAGACCGCAGGCTGTTAGGGGCCCATGACGCCGCACTTGCTCTTCGCCTCTGCTCGGCCAAGTCCGGGCGCGTCGTGGGCCGGGCTCTTGTCGGCGTTCGGGAACGGGGGTCCCCAGACTTGCTGCCTGGCTGCGGCGTGGCTCAAAGGAGGCCAGGACAGCCCATCTTCATCAACGCAAGCTCAAGACCCTCGAGGGGCCAAGCCTCATGAGGCGGGCAGACGACCAGGAGCTTCCTCAAGCACGGCCTCGTTAGGCTGGCTCATGAGGAGGCGGAGAGTTCAAGGCAGGGTACCTCGCGAGGTGCCCATGACGCAAGCCATGACGACCAAGGGCGCCAGTCGGGCGCCAGCCCGCGCAGCGTCCTCCTTTCCTCTTTGGTGCAAAGGGAGCAAGCGCAGGCGAGAGCATCTAGCAAAGGCACCCGTTTCGGTGCAGCAAGACCAAGACCAGCCCCAACGGCTGGAAGGGAGTCATCGCGGAGCCCAAGCAGGCGTCATCACCAGAGCCTTTGGCAGGCGAGGACCAACTTTAGTCAGGATAAGTGTACCCGTTGTTCCCTTCAAAATGTCCAATTGTTGGCGCCCTTCCCGCTCAATATTTGGGAAGAGGCCCAGGGCCTTCGCCTATAAATAGGAGTAGCCACACTCAGAGCAGGGGGATCGAAACGATCGGCATCTGGAATCCAGAGAAAGACAGAGACCCGATCCTCAAGCTAGAGCGACGGGACATCACCTAGTAGTTCATCACACCCACCAAGAACAGACCCTCGCGAGGTTGTTCTTCCTTATCTTATTCCTCATCAGCCCAGAGGCAATCCACCACGCCACAAACTAGAGTAGGGTATTACACCACAACGGTGGCCCGAACTAGTATAAATCTTGTGTCTCTTGTGTTGTTCTGTTTAGTAGTTTAGGTCCCAGCGATTCGGCGAGGTGCGAAACGGTGGAAGGTTGGATCTCCGCGCGCACCCCAGTGTTCGAACCTCAAGGGTCTGCCGGAACCCGAAATCCGACAATAATGTTTGATTCTTTGACATTTCACCACCTTCGGATTTGTGCCTTTGAAGTTGTTGATTTTTATGGCACCGGAACGATAGACCTCCTCGATAACGTAAGGACCTTTTCATTTAGAGAGAAGTTTTCCTGCAAAAAAATCTTAAACAAGAGTTGTATAATAATACATAATCACCTACATTAAACTCACGCTTTTGTATTCTTTTGTCGTGCCATCTTTTAACTTTTTCTTTAAATAGTTTGGCATTCTCATTAGCTTGGGTTCTCCATTCATCAAGTGAGCTAATGTCAAATAACCTCTTCTCACCGGCAAGTTTGAAATCATAGTTGAGCTCTTTAATAGCCCAATATGCCTTATGTTCTAGTTCGAGAGGTAAGTGACAAGCTTTTCCATAAACCATTTTATACGGAGACATACCCATAGGATTTTTATATGCAGTTCTATAGGCCCATAATGCATCAGCAAGTTTCTTGGACCAATTCTTTCTAGATCTATAACAGTCTTTTGCAAAATTAATTTGAGCTCTCTGTTACTCAATTCTACTTGACCACTAGACTGTGGGTGATAAGGAGATGCAATTCTATGATTAACATCATACTTGGCAACCATTTTACGAAAGGCACCATGAATAAAATGTGAACCACCATCAGTCATTAAATATCTAGGGACTCCAAACCTCGGAAAAATAACTTACTTTAAGCATCTTAATAGAAGTGTTATGATCAGCACTACTAGTTGGAATAGCTTCTACCCACTTAGTAACGTAATCAACAGCAACTAAAATATGAGTACACCCGTTAGAGGTAGGAAACGGTCCCATATAATCAAAGCCCCAAACATCAAATGGTTCAATAACAAGTGTATAATTCATAGGCATTTCTTGACGTCTACTAATATTACCAATTCTTTGACATTCATCACAAGATAAGACAAACTTATGGGCATCCTTGAGGAGAGTAGGCCAATAAAAACCGGATTGCAATACCTTATGTGCAGTTCTATCTCTAGCGTGGTGTCCTCCATATGCCTCAGAGTGACACTTGTGTAGGATATGTTCCTGTTCATGCTCAAGTACACAACGTCTAATGACACCATCTACTCCTTCTTTATAAAGATGCGGGTCTCCCAAAAGTAATGTCTCAAATCATAGAAAAGCTTTTTCTTTTGCTGGTATGTGAAACTAGGTGGTATTAATTTAGCAACAATGTAATTAGCATAATAAGCATACCATGGAGCAGTACGAGAAGCATTTATGACATTTAATTGTTCATCAGGAAAGCTATCATCAATAGGTAGTGGGTCATCAAGAACATTTTCTAACCTATACAAGTTGTCTGCAACGGGGTTCTCAGCTCCCTTTCTATCAATAATATGCAAATTAAATTCTTGTAGCAAGAGAACCCATCTAATAAGTCTAGGTTTAGCATCTTGCTTTTCCATAAGATATTTAATAGCAGCATGATCCGTGTGAATAGTTACTTTAGAATCAACAATATAAGGTCTGAACTTATCACAAGCAAATACAACTGCTAAGAATTCTTTTTCAGTAGTAGCATAATTTCTCTGAGCGCTGTCTAGAGTTTTACTAGCATATTGAATAACAATTAGTTTCTTATCAACTCTTTGTCCTAGAACAGCACCTCTGACATAATCACTAGCATCACACATAATTTCAAAGGGTAAATTCCAATCAGGTGGCTGAACAATAGGTGCAGAAATCAATGCTTTCTTAAGTATTTCAAATGCTTCTACACAATCATCATCAAAGACAAATGGTATATCTTTTTATAATAGATTAGTCAGAGGCTGAGAAATTTTTGAGAAGTCCTTAATGAACTTTCCTATAAAACCCGGCATGACCAAGGAAACTTCTTATACCTTTGATGTCCTTGGGACATGGCATCTTTTCAATAGCATCAACCTTGGCTTTATCAACTTCAATACCTCTTTCAGAAATTTTATGCCCCAAGAAAATACCTTCATTAACCATAAAGTGGCACTTCTCCCAATTCAAGACAAGGTTAGTGTCTCCGCATCTCTGCAAAACTCGATCAAGTTTGCTCAAGCAATCATCAAGAGAGGATCCATAAACGGAGAAATCATCCATGAAAATCTCACAAATCTTTTCACAAAAATCAGAGAATATAGCCATCATGCATCTTTGAAAGGTAGCAGGTGCATTACATAAGCCAAAAGGCATACGTCTATAAGAAAAAGTACCGAAAGGGCAAGTAAAAGTGGTCTTAGCTTGATCATTAGCTGACAGAGGTATTTGAGAGAAGCCTGAATAACCATCTAGAAAGCAAAAATGTGTATGTTTGGATAATCTTTCTAGCATTTGATCTATAAATGGCAAGGGGTAATGATCTTTTTAGTAGCTTCATTTAATTTGCGGAAATCAATTACCATCCTGTAACCTGTAATAATTATTTGTGGAATCAATTCATCTTTATCATTAGGAACGACAGTAATACCTCCTTTCATAGGGACACAATGGACATGACTTACCCACTGACTATCAGCAACGGGATAAATTATACCTGCCTCAAGGAGATTTAGTATTTCCTTTCTTACCACTTCTTTTATCTTAGGATTAAGCCGTCGTTGGTGATCAATAACTGGTTTGGCATCTTTCTCCAAATTTATTTTGTTTTGACATAGAGTGGGACTAATGCCCTTAAGATCATCCAGAGTATATCCAATAGCGACAAAGGTGCTTCTTCGAGTTTTCAATAATTTTCTTCCTCCTTCTCTGAAAGGTTAGCACTAATAATAACAGTATATATCTTCTTTTCATCAAGATAGGCATATTTAAGAGTATCAGGTAATGGTTTAAGATCAAACACGGGATCACCCTTGGGTGGAGGAGGATCCCCTAGGATTTCAACAGACAAGTTGTGTTTCAGAATAGGTCCCTGTTCAAAGAACACTTCATCTATTTCCCTTCTTTCATTCATAAACATATCATTTTCATGGTCTAGCAAATATCGTTCTAAAGGATCACTAGGAGGTACGGCAATAGAAGCAAGACCAATAATTTCATCTTTACTAGGCAATTCCTCTTCACAGTGTTGTATACGAAATTTAGAGAAATTAAACTCATGAGACATATCACCTAAACCAATAGTAACAACATCCTTTTCGCAGTCTGTCTTAGCATTAACAGTGTTCAAGAAGGGCCTACCAAATATAATGGGACAAAAGCTATCTTGTGGGGAACCAAGAACAAGAAAATCAGTAGGATATTTAGTTTTCCCACACAAGACTTCAACATCTCTAACAATTCCAATTGGTGATATAGTATCTCTATTGGCAAGCTTAATGGTAACATCAATTTCTTCTAACTCAGCGGGTGCAATATGATGCATAATTTCTTTGTATAAGTCAATAGGTATTGCACTAGCACTAGCACCCATGTCACATAAGCCATGATAACAATGATCTCCTATTTTAACAGAAATAACAGGCATGCCTACCACAGGTCTATGTTTATCTTTAGCACAAGGTTTAGCAATTCTAGCGGTCTCATCACAGAAATAAATAACATGCCCATCAATATTATCAGCCAAGAATTTAACAATAGCAATACTAGGTTCAACTTTAACTTGCTCAGGAGGTGTATAGGTTCTAATATTGCTTTTACGAACCACAGTTGAAGCTTTAGCATGATCCTTTATTCTAACAGGGAAAGGAGGTTTCTCAACATAAGCAGTAGGAACTATAGGATCATTATAAGTGATAGTCTTTTCTTCAACTTTAATAGGTGCAACTACTTTTAATTCTATGGGAGGATGATATTTAAAACACTTCTCCTTAGGGAGATCAAGATGAGTAGCAAAGGATTCACAGAAAGAAGCTACTATCTCAGAGCCAAGTCCATATTTAGTGCTAAATTTACGGAAAACATCGATATCCATAAAAGATTTAACACAATCAAACTTAGATGTTATACCTGACTCCTTACCTTCAACGAGGTCCCAATCTTCAGAGTTGCGTTTAATTATTTCCAATAAATTCCTATTGAATTCAATAGTCTTCATCATAAAAGATCCAGTACAAGAAGTATCGAGCATGGTGCGATTGTTGTCAGAAAGCCGAGCATAAAACTTTTGAATAATCATTTCTCTTGAGATCTCATGATTGGGGCATGAATATAACATTGACTTAAGCCTCCCCCAAGATTGAGCGATGCTTTCTCCTTCGAGAGGCCAAAAATTATATATATAATTACGATCACGATGAACAAGATGGATAAAACTTCTGATGAAATTCCAATTTCAATCGCTTGTAGTTCCATGATCCCATATCATCACATAGACTATACCATGTTAATGCATCTCCATTCAAAGATAAAGGGAAGACCTTCTTCTTGATAACATCATCGGGCATACCCGCAAGCTTAAATAATCCACAAACTTCATCCACATAGATTAGGTGCTCATCAGGATGTAATGTTCCGTCTCCTCCAAAAGGATTAGCTAGCAGTTTTTCTATCATACCCGAAGGAATTTCAAAGTAGACATTTTCATTTTCAGTAGGTTCAGTAGGTTGAGGATCAACTCTTTGCTCTACTGGTCGAGGTGAAGATACCCTGAACAAGCCCCTCAGAGGATTACTTTCCATAGTAACAAGTGACAGTAAATTTCAGCACACTTTATAATTTTTTCCTTACCAAATTCCACCTACCAAAGGCGCTTCACTCCCCGGCAACGGCGCCAGAAAAGAGTCTTGATGACCCACAAGTATAGGGGATCTATCATAGTCCTTTCTATAAGTAAGAGTGTCGAACCCAACAAGGAGCAGAAGGAAATGATAAGCTGTTTTCAGCAAGGTATACTCTGCAAGCACTGAAATTGTAGGTAACAGATAGTTTTGTGATAAGATAATTTGTAACAAGCAACAAGTAACAAAAGTAAATAAAGTGCAGCAAGGTGGCCCAATCCTTTTTGTAGCAAAGGACAAGCCTGGACAAACTCTTATATAGAGAAAAGCGCTCCCGAGGACACATGGGAATTATTGTCAAGCTAGTTTTCATCATGTTCATATGATTCGCGTTCGGTACTTTGATAATTTGATATGTGGGTGGACCGGTGCTTGGGTGATGTCCTTACTTGGACAAGCATCCCACTTATGATTAACTCCTATTGCAAGCATCCGCAACTACAAAAGAAGTATTAAAGTAAACCTAACCATAGCATGAAACATATGGATCCAAATGAGCCCCTTACGAAGCAACGCATAAACTAGGGTTTAAGCTTCTATCACTCTGGCAACCCATCATCTACTTATTACTTCCCAATGCCTTCCTCTAGGCCCAAATAATGGTGAAGTGTCATGTAGTCGACGTTCACATAACACCACTAGAGGAGAGACAACATACATCTCATCAAAATATCGAACGAATACCAAATTCACATGACTACTAATAGCAAGACTTCTCCCATGTCCTTAGGAACAAACGTAACTACTCACAAAGCATATTGATGTTCATAATCAGAGGAGTATTAATATGCATAAAGGATCTGAACATATGATCTTCCACCAAATAAACCAACTAGCATCAACTACAAGGAGTAATCAACACTACTAGCAACCCACAGGTACCAATCCCAGACTTAGAGACAAGAATTGGATACAAGAGATGAACTAGGGTTTGAGAGGAGATGGTGCTGGTGAAGATATTGATGGAGATTGGCCCCCTCCCGATGAGAGGAGCGTTGGTGATGACAATGGCGATGATTTCCCCCTCCCGGAGGGAAGTGTCCCCGGCAGAACAGCTCCGCCAGAGCCCTAGATTGGTTCCGCCAAGGTTCCTCCTCGTGGCGGCGGAGTCTCGTCCAGAAAGCTTGCTTATGATTTTTCTTCGGACGAAAGACTTCATATAGCTAAAGATGGGCATCAGAGGGCCACCATGGGGCCCACAAGGCAGAGGCGCGCCAGTGGTAGGCGCGCCCCCCCTCGTGCACGGTGGGTGTCTCCCTCCGTATTTCTTCCGCTCAATATTTTTTATATATTCTGAAAATAACTTCCGTGGAGTTTCAGGACTTTTGGAGTTGTGCAGAATAGGTCTCTAATATTTGCTCCTTTTCCAGCCCAGAATTCCAGCTGCCGGCATTCTCCCTCTTCATGTAAACCTTGTAAAATAAGAGAGAATAGTCATAAGTATTGTGACATAATGTGTAATAACAGCCCATAATGCAATAAATATCAATATAAAATCATGATGCAAAATGGACGTATCACGCCCCGTGCTAGCCGTCACGTCCAGCATTTCGGCAGGCTCCACGTGGACTTCGAAGCGCTCCGCAAGAGGAAGGGGTCCCCAAGCCGCAGCAGTGGCGCCCACCGGCCATTGAAACAGAGGAAGTACATCGCCATAGATGAGTAAGTACCTTATCTTCGTGATCCTTTGAGTGCCGCTTCCCTTCCTGATGGTGGCTCTTCAGGTTCCCTTCTGCTAAGGTCGTGAAGCCTCTCAGGAAATAGCCTCCTCCTGCCTCGAATCTCCTGTTGGCTTGAGCATCCCGAGCCAGCATGCCGCCCCTGGCGCGAGGTCGGCCGGAGAGACAGACACGCCGGCTTGGCGTCTCGAACCCTCGCTCTTGCCATCTCTTCTTCGTGGCCTCACCGGGGGTGCGAAGACCGTGCCAAGGGCTCCTCCTCTGGTTGTGGACGATGGCTGGATGGCTTCGGTCTTGGCTTCCTCTTTGAGCGGTGAGCCTCAACCCAACCGGGCTGCCGTCGAAGCCTGGGGCATGCATCGGGGCGCCAGCCCCAGCCCCTTGGCCGACAAGGGGTGAGCCGCCCGGATCCTGGCCAAGAACCCCCCATTGTGGAGGACGGAATCGGCTGCGCACATAGGCTCGCACACCAATGGAGTGTCGTCCGCCGCGAGCTCTTTTAGGAGGCGATGGGCGCGATGAGCCGGCTCAGAGGAGAACTCGAGGATGTAGACGCGTGCCTCGAGGCCGAATGTCTTCGGCTGATGGAGGAGCGGCATAAACTAAAAGTGGCCATCAACCTCGGGCGCCAACATCGCAAGCTTGACAATGCGAAGGCTGAGGCACCTTTCACGGCCTCGTGCGAGGCCTACTTCCGAGCCTTGGAAGAGGCCCAGGAAGCTGACCGTCGCTGCGAGATTGCAGAGAAGCGTGCGTGGGAGCTCCAAGCCTGGAGTGCCTCCTTGGAGCAGCAAGTGGAGGCACACCAAGCCGCCCTTGCATTGGTGAGAGGGACGCCTGCTGAGGAGGGAGAGATCCTGAAGCGCGAAGAGGCGCCGGTGCTGGAAGCCATGGAGCGCAGCCTCGAGCTGGAGCGGTTGGAGACGAGAGAAGCCAAGTCGCCCAAGCAGAGGATGCTGCAGGAATGCGTGAGGACAAGGCCCATGAGGAGGTTGATCGCCGGGTGTCCAAGGCTCGCGCGGATCTTGCGGGCAGGTACGACCTGAAGTTGAAGCTCGTTGAAGCCGAGGCTGCGGGCAGGACTGCTGCCCTCAAGTCTAGGCTAATTTAGACGCAACGGCGCGAGGAGGCTGCCGCAGCCGCCCTGGTCTTGGCGCAGGCTGAACTGGCCTCCGCCCGCGCCGAGCTGCTTTCTCTTCAGCAGCAAGTCACCAACGCCGAGTCCTTCGCGCAGCAGAACAGGGAGGAAGTGCTTCAGCGGCGGACTCTGGAGCACATGCACGCCCCCATGCTCCAAGACCTCGGGAACAGGGCCAACACGGCGCTGGGCCACATCTGCGATGAAAACGCCCCTCATCCCCATGCGAACGATTATGCCAGCCACCTCCGCTTCTTCACCGACGTGGTGACGCGTCTGGAGAATCGATCCGAGAGGGCTCGCCAGCTTGTTGAAGAGAGGAGCTGTGGTCTGCTCGGGCACGCGTTCTCCCGTGTCTTCAGCCACCTTCAGAACTCCTACCCCAAATTCGATATTGACGCCGCCATCGCCCCTGTGCCCGAGGCCATCTAGGGCGACCTGGCGCGCTAGGTGGAAGACAACGTGGATGCTCTAGTCAGGGCCTTCACCTCCGACGACGACACGGTGGTGGTCGCGGCGGATGAAGGTGACGTGGTCAACGATGGTGCTGGCGTTGCCGGCAATGGTGATGGTGATGCCAGCGACGGCGCCAGCGACGCCAGCGACGTGCCTTAGGGTGACTCGGAGGACACGGTGAGCGACATGTCTAATTGAGCCCACGCTCCCTTGTTGTTGATCCTGCATGTGAAAGCTCGGGCACGACCCTGGAAGTTGTAAGAGCATTTTGGGAGGGGGAGCCCCTCATGTAAACAGATTACTGGCGCTATTACTTAAGCCAAGCTGGATATATGTTTTCATGAACCCGCGAGTTCCGCTGCGAGTTTGCTGTTGTAGTTTACCTTAGTCGGGACAGGTCCCGAACCGGCTCGTGAGGACGTGAGTTTCTGAGGAGCCTGCCGATCCGTCCGAGAGGGCCTCGCGAGAAGCAAGCGCTAGCCATGGCAGGTCATGCGCGCAGCGCACGTGTGCTGTGCCGAGTCCCCGCTCGCGAGGGGCTCGCGAGGCGGAGGCGGCAGGTGCGATCTCCGAATCAAGGCAAGGAACCAGATCGCAAGAAATCGCACGAACGAGAAAAGACACCCCCCACGCATGCCAATGAAAACTTAACTTCAAATTTAAATCCAAAGCCAAGAAAGCCGGGCTATAGAGAAGAGAGACTAAAAAGCAAATGGCCGCATCCGGCGCCTAGTCTAGTCTTCTTGTCTTCTCACCAGCGCGGAGCCAAGTGATGCCACTAGGACGTGGGAGGGAGCCCCCGAGGCCTGAGGGCGGCACTCCTGAGACTCAGGGACATGTACAGCCCCACTCATTATTACGTGAGAGTGTCACGGGCGGAGACCTTCACAGGCGCGAGCCTTACTTCATATCACCAGACGAGGGCCCCGCATTGCGCCACCCTCGACCACCGTTGGGGGCGTCCGGAAACCAGGACGACACCAAGGGGCAAAGGTGACGCCGGCGGCGCCCTCGGTGACCAAGTCCTCTGCTGGGGGGAAGGCTCTCCAGCACCTCCCCGGCAGAGGGCCTTCCTCCGGGTGAGGCTCTACTCCGCGTGATGTGGGGAGGGGCCTCGCTCCCGGCTCCTCCCCTGCGGCCCCCAGTGCGCCGCTCCCGGGGGAAGGGGGGCTGTCGGGCTGGGGCCGCCGTCCGCTGCTGTGACCTGATCCGCCTGCGACAAATGGTTAGCATAAGCTTGCTCCTGAGAGATTAGCGGTACCCTGTAGCTGTTGTCGCCGGCGTGGTCGATGAGGCTCCCGGGCGGCTCCTGGAAGGCCTCAGCTTCTAGCGCCTCAACCTCCCAACCTAGCTCGAGGAACGAGCCAGGTTCGTCCTCCAACGTGTACTCCTGGTCCACCATGCGGGGCACGTAGGCCTCCGAGGCCGTCGCCTCGAAGACCTCGTCAAAGTTCCCCACGCTCCACATTGCCCGGGCCAGTGTGCCGCTCTGAGGATAGTAAGGCGGCATCCCGCTGATACGTCTCCAACGTATCTATAATTTTTGATTGCTCCATGCTATATTATCTACTGTTTTGGACAATTTTGGGCTTTATTATCCACTTTTATATTATTTTTGGGACTAACCTATTAACCGGAGGCCCAGCCCAGAATTGTTGTTTTTTGCCTATTTCAGTGTTTCGGAGAAAAGGAATATCAAACGGAGTCCAATTGACTTGAAACTCCACGAAACTTATTTTTGGACCAGAATAAGCCCACAGAGTACCGGAATCTCACCAGGGGAGTCCCGGGCTGCCCACCCCCCTAGGGTGCGCCCCCTGCCTCGTGGACTGCCCCGAGGTCCACCGACGTACTTCTTTCACCCATATATACCCACGTACCCTAAAAACTTTGAAGACGAGAATAGATCGGGAGTTCCGCCGCCGCAAGCCTCTGTAGCCACCAAAATCCAACCGAGACCCTGTTTCGGCACCCTGCCGGAGGGGGTAACCCTCACCGGTGGCCATCTTCATCATCCCGACGCTCTCCATGATGAGGAGGGAGTAGTTCACACTCGGGGCTGAGGGTATGTACCAGTAGCTATGTGTTTGATATCTCTCTCTCGTGTTCTTGATTTGGCACGATCTTGATGTATCGCGAACTTTGCTATTATAGTTGGATCTTATGTTTCTTCTCCCCCTCTACTCTCTTGTAATGAATTGAGTTTTCCCCTTGAAGTAATCTTATCGGATTGAGTCTTTAAAGATTTGAGAACACTTGATGTATGTATTGCCGTGCATATCTGTGGTGACAATGGGATATCACGTGATTCACTTGATGTATGTTTTGGTGATCAACTTGCGGGTTCCGCCCATGAACCTATGCATAGGGGTTGGCACACGTTTTTGTCTTGATTCTCCGGTAGAATCTGTGGGGCACTCTTTGAGGTTCTATGTGTTGGTTGAATAGATGAATCTGAGATTGTGTGATGCATATCGTATAATCATACCAACGGATACTTGAGGTGACATTGGAGTATCTAGGTGACATTAGGGTTTTGGTTGATTTGTGTCTTAAGGTGTTATTGTAGTACGAACTCTACGGCTGTTTGTGACACTTATAGGAATAGCCCAACTGATTGATTGGAAAGAATAACTTTGAGGTGGTTTCGTACCCTACCATAATCTCTTCGTTTGTTCTCCGTTATTAGTGACTTTGGAGTGACTCTTTGTTGCATGTTGAGGGATAGTTATATGATCCAATTATGTTATTATTGTTGAGAGAACTTGCACTAGTGAAAGTATGAACGCTAGGCCTTGTTTCCTAGGATTGCAATACCATTTACGCTCACTTTTACCACTTGTTACCTTGCTGTTTTTATATTTTCAGATTACAAAAACCTATATCTACACCATCCATATTGCACTTGTATCACCATCTCTTTGCCGAACTAGTGCACCTATATAATTTACCATTGTATTGGGTGTGTTGGGGACACAAGAGACTCTTTGTTATTTGGTTGAAGGGTTGTTTGAGAGAGACCATCTTCATCCTACGCCTCCCACGGATTGATAAACCTTAGGTCATCCACTTGAGGGAAATTTGCTACTGTCCTACAAACCTCTGCACTTGGAGGCCCAACAACGTCTACAAGAAGAAGGTTGTGTAGTAGACATCAAGCTCTTTTCTAGCGCCGTTGCCGGGGAGGCTAGGTAAGCGGCACGCACACCCCGTCAACTAAGCTCTTTTCTGGCGTCGTTGCCAGGGAGGTGAGTGCTTGAAGGTATATCTTTAGATCTTGAAATCGAATCTTTTTGTTTCTTGTTTTAGCACTAGTTTAGTTTATACAAGAAAACTATAAAAAAATGGAATTTAGGGTGCCTCATATGCTTCATCTTTTTAATGTCTTCCGTGAAAATAAGGATTCCGATAATTGTGCTCAATTGCTAGACGAAGAATGCATTAAAATGTTTGGCACTAAATCTTTGAATGATGAGCATGATTGCAATGTTTTTAGTATGAATTCTTTGAATATCCATGATGCTAATGATATGCAAAGCCACAAGCTTGGGGAAGCTATGTTTGATGAAGATGATATTTTTTGTCCCCCAAGCTTTGATGAGCAAATTTACTATGATGAAAGCATGCCTCCTATCTATGATGATTATTGTGATGACACTTATGCTCTAAAGAATAATGATAACCATGAAACTTGTCATCTTGATCTTAATTTTCAATCATATGATAGTTATTTTGTTGAGTTTGCTCCCACTACTATTGATGAGAAGAAATTTGCTTATGTGGAGAGTAGCAAAATTTCTATGCAAGTAGATCATGAAAAGAATACTTTAGGTGCTGGTTATATTGTTGAATTCATTCATGATGCTACTGAAAATTATTATGAGGAAGGAATTTATGCTTGTAGGAATTGCAATAATATCAAATTTCCTTTATATGTGCTTAAAGTTTTGAAGTTATGCTTGTTTTGCCTTCCTATGCTAGTTGATTGTTGTTCCCATAATTTGTTTTCTCACAAAATCCCTATGCATAGGAAGTGGGTTATACTTAAATGTGCTAGTCATATTCTTCATGATGCTATCTTTATGTTTCAATTCTTATCTTTTATGTGAGCATCATTGAAATCATCGTGCCTAGCTAGGGGCGTTAAACGTTAGCGCTTGTTGGGAGGCAATCCGATTTTATTTTAGTTTCTTTCTTTTTTGGTTCTGTTTAGGAATAAATAATCCATCTACATTATGTTTAGATGCGGTTGTATATTTTAATTAGAGTTTGTGCCAAGTGGAACCTTTGGCAAGACTTGGGTGAAGTCTTTGTGATCATGCTGTAAAAAACAGAAACTTTAGCGCTCACGATATTAGCTAGAACTTTTACTGGAAAGTGATATTTAGTTGATTATTTTTGCAGATGATTACTAGACAAATACCTCAGGTCTACAAATTTATTTTAGAATTTTTGGAGTTCCAGAAGTTTGTGTTAGTTACAGATTACTACAGACTGTTCTGTTTTTGACAGATTCTGTTTTCATTGTGTTGTTTGCTTATTTTGATGACTCTATGACTAGTAAAATAGTTTACAAACCATAGAGAAGTTGGAATAAAGTAGGTTTAACACCAATATAAATAAAGAATGTGTTCATTACAGTACTGTCGGTGTAAAAACCGGCGGATCTCTGGTAGGGGGTCCCGAACTGTGCGTCTAGGCGGATGGTAACAGGAGACAAGGGACACGATGTTTTTACCCAGGTTCGGGCCCTCTCGATGGAGGTAAAACCCTACTCCTGCTTGATTAATATTGATGATATGGGTAGGACAAGAGTAGATCTACCACTAGATCAGAGAGGCTAAACCCTAGAAGCTAGCCTATGGTATGATTGTTGTTCGTCCTACGGACTAAAACCCTCCGGTTTATATAGGCACCAAAGAGGGTTAGGGTTACATAGAGTCGGTTACAATGGTAGGAGATCTACATATCCGTATCGCCAAGCTTTCCTTCCACGCCAAGGAAAGTCCCATCCGGACACGGGACGAAGTCTTCAATCTTGTATCTTCATAGTCCAGGAGTCCGGCCAAAGGTCATAGTCCGGCTATCCGGACACCCCCTAATCCAGGACACCCTCGGTAGCCTCTGAACCAGGCTTGAATGACGACGAGTCCGGTGCGCATATTGTCTTCGGCATTGCAAGGCGGGTTCCTCCTCCAAATTCTTCATAGAAGATTTTGAACACAAGGATAGTGTCCGGCTCTGCAAAATAAATTCCACATACCACCGTAGAGAGAATACTATTTACACAAACTCAATCTGCTGACGTATTCCGCAGCGTGACATCACACCACGGCCAAGCTTTTATTTGAATCGTTTTCACTGTCCCACCTCAGCGCGTTTAGCGAGGTGGTTTCCTTGGCACGTCTTATCAAAGCAGAGATCGTGTCCCCTTATTCCAGGATTCTCATCAATACGGGCGTGGGTAACCCAACCGCGACATTGATTACAACGCTTGGGAGATAAGCGAGTTTTATCAGGCCGGTGGGGACGCATAGCTTTGTCCGTCCATATAAGGGGATAAGGATCCACTTTTTCACACGCGCCTTCTTCCTCCTTTGCTCATCCATTTCCGCGCACTTGAGCTCTAGCGCCCAAGTCCGCACATCCCACCTCAACCTTCTCCAACTATGTCCGGAGCGGGAGGCAAGTGGATGGCCTCCTCCGTCATGGAGGGGCACATCAAAAAGCTGCGAAAGGCCGGATACTTGTCCGACGACATCGCGCATCGGCTCCCCGACAAGGGGAAGCTCATGCCCACCCCCGGGCCCCATGAGAGGGTGGTGTTCCTCCCCCACTTCCTACGCGGACTAGGTTTGCCACTTCACCCATTTGTCCGGGGGCTCATGTTCTACTACGGCCTAGATTTCCATGATCTGGCCCCGAATTTCATCCTCAACATCTCGGCATTCATCGTCGTGTGCGAGGCCTTCCTCTGCATCCAGCCCCACTTCGGCTTATGGCTGAAGACCTTCAATGTCAAGCCGAATGTAGTGGGCGGCCGCCAAGAGGAGTGCGGAGGTGCCATGGTGGGCAAGATGGCCAACGTCCTATGGCTCGAGGGCTCCT
The DNA here is from genome assembly GCA_021605145.1 of Aegilops bicornis. Lineage (NCBI taxonomy): Eukaryota > Viridiplantae > Streptophyta > Magnoliopsida > Poales > Poaceae > Aegilops > Aegilops bicornis. The sequence goes on from CM038675.1 coordinate 576,913,630, forward strand.
TCGTGGAGACCATAAAGGGTGGCAATCGGGTGGTTCTACATCAGGAGTCAGCGACTCTAAATGGGCAGCGGCCCCGAATTCCGATCTGGCTTCCCTACACGGCTCACCTCATGGAAAGAGATGGGCCTGACGTGGGGTAATTCGGAAGAGCTGACCAGACTCCAAACCTGCGTCCGAAACCTGGTGGACAAGAAGCTCAAGCTTGTCAACGTAGTCAGTGTTATGCTCATCCGCCGGATCCTCCCATGCCAGCAACGGGCCTTCAACTTGTGGGAGTTTGATCCGGCACAGCACCGAACCTTGAGCCGGCTCTTCGACACTATGTACGAAGATGCCTGGAAGGTGCTGTTCAAGGGTGCCGAGGCTCCCGCATCCGCTACCGAAGATCGCAGATTCAGCTCGCGGCATCAAGCCAGCGACGTAAGCTATTTTACCCTGTAAGGGACTCTTTTTTCATAGTTTGACTCTATGCGGGATCTAGAACTCCCTCACCTTTGACAGGACTGGCAGAAGACGTCCAGACAGGTTGACTGTCCGGCTCCCTTGCCAGAAGACCCAGTGGACGCCCGATTGACCGGGGCTTTTGGTTCCGGCACCTTACGTGGTGCGGAGAAGAAACCAAGAAGAAGGCCACGGGAACTCAAAGGTGTTACCGGCGCCAGGTGTTGTCGGACTCTTAGTCCGATGACTCGAGGTGGACTCCTCCGCGAAGACGCAGGAGGAGGACAAGAGGTCTCTCTCCGCCGGGGAGAGAAGAAAAGGAAGGCCACCCCAACTGGGGAGGCCGGAGGGTCCAAGAAGGGAAGGACCCTTCCTCTGGACTACACCACCAACGCCGACGACGGCGAAGAGAAGTGGCCACCGAGGACCAAGCCCCCGGCGAAATCGTAAGTGTTCGGACACCAGAATAACTCATGGCGTTCCATTTGTCGCACAGCATCTTCTAACACCGAATTAAACCATGCAGCCCGCCCAAGGACGGGCACGACGCTTCGACGAGCGGCTCCCTGGATTCGTCGGATGTGAATAGCACCTCACTTCCGACCGCCTCATCTCCTCCCGCCGCGGATGACGCCGAGGTGGAGTCCCAAAAGGGGCCCAGCCAGGAGGAGGTGGCCCTGGAGGCGCCGCAAGGCGACCTCCCGCACTCCGGGCGCAAAGGAGTTAAAACCCCGAAGGGCTTTAAGTCCGGCCCTGTGTCGGACTCCGTACTGGAACATTCAGTGGTTCCGGAGTCCGGCAGGCAACCCCTTCGTAAGAAGGGCAAGACTGCGACGCTGGTGACCTCCGTCCAACCGGAGGCACCGGATAATTTGATGGAGGCGCTTAACAGCGCTTCCATCGACGAGGAGCACCGCACTGTTATGAGTGTGGTGATCCAGAAAGTTCAGTCCGCCAAGAGCAGGCTGACTGAAGCCTGTGCCAACCTTCTAACAGGCTTTGAGGTATGTATTTAAGATATGTAAAAATATTACCGCATAGACAGTAGCCCCTGATGCTCAGTTTGGTGTTCGGAAAGAAAGAGCCGGCGAGGATCTAAAAGATATACGCAGGAGTCTAACATAAGTATGTCAATATGGGAATGCAGGCTGCGTTGTTGACCTGCCGCACTGACTGCGGAGGTTGATGCATTGAAGCAGAGCCTTGAGCGGTCCGAGAACGAGCTCGGCCTTGCCAAAAAGCAGCTCGAGGACAAGGAAGGTAAGTAATACCTTATGGGAGTATTTAAAAGATGTGGTTGCAAAAAATGACAGGAATAACGTGAATATTGCAAGGGCCACGAACGAGGTGGCGAGCCTGAAGGAAGCGGTGTCCAAGGCCGAAAGCAATGCGGCCGTGGAGCGCACCGAGCGAGAGAAGCAGGAGGCGCGGGTGGCGGAGGTGCGGCAAGACTCCAGGCTCTCGTGGAAAAACATGAGAGTTTGGAGTGTGACTCAAAGACTCGAGAGCCCGAGCTCGCCTCGGCCCTTGAGAGTGCCAAAGCCGCTAAGGCCGAAGCCCAAAAAGCCCTCCAGGAAATTGAGGCGATGAAGAAGATGGCGGCGGGTAAGGCATTCTTTATGCAAAGCAAGCATGTGAAAGTGAATTATCTGTTACTTACCCGAATCTGGAGCTCTCCAGGAGCATTCGCAGATCTGCCACACAGTGTGTCTGATGCTGCCGCATTCTACCGAGCCGAGGAGGGAAGCTCGACGGAGAAGGTGTTCTGGTCTCAGTATGCTGAGGCCGGACACCCGGTGCCCTTTAGCGACCAGTTGAAGCAGCTGGTCGTGCTCCATTAGGTGGCCGAACAGTCCATGAAGGGCCTCATAGTTCGGTTGTGGCCTAAGGAAGCCATGCACTGGAGCTACTTGGGCTGGTGAGAGGTGGTGGGCCTTTGTCCATGGGTTGAAGTCGTCAAGCGCTCCGTCTGCATCGAAGGTGCTCAGAGGGCCTTGCCCGTGCTAAGGTGCACTAGGGCAAGATGGACGCTTGAGAAGCTTGTGACGGATGGACCACCACCGGGCAAGGAGCATCGCAAGCTTTGAAATGTATTATGAGGGCGTCTGAAGGGTGCTGACCTTATATAGCGGTGAATGCTCCAAAGATGTAATTTTTGAGTAAACTCGCATTTGTTATCATGTACGCTGAAAACTTGTTCATATGCGCTAAGCAACACTTTTGAATTTAAAATATTACCTTCTGTGCGGCCGTGTAATAAATTTGAGAGATGGCGAGTCGTCGGCTTCACCCCATGCCACGAAAGTGTTGGGGTGTTCGGGATAAACTTGAGCGCTCTTGTTCCCATTCTTGGGTCCTTCGAGGGAGGCGCTCAACGCAACGTAACAAGGCAACCAGACTATAATGCTTGAACACTCTCACTTAGCCATAGAATTCTATAATTTTAAATTTCGGTGAAGCCCCGGTATTCGGAAGACCGAGTTCGAGGCGCTTATCCACGCCTAGGCCGGACAATGCCGACTCCTCGCTCTAAGCGGCATAAGTCTTTAGGGACTCGAAAACCTCTCGAATAGCGGTGGCTCTCGTCCTATCATGACGGTCAGTTTTAGCTTTCTCCGAGGTGCTTAACCCAGCTCAACCGGGCACAATCGCAGTGGTTCTCCCAAAGTGCTACCTTAGCCGATATAACGGAACATAAGGTACCAAAACATGGGAGCCGGGTAAACCCAACTATTGACCCAAGACATGATTCGAGCCGATGCATATAATGCTATAAGTTGAGGTGCCGCACTTGTGGAAGTGTTCGGACTTATCACACCATATTGTGGGGTACTTAAGCCCACAGTGTATTGCCTGCATACCAGAGTGTACGGTTGCACAATGTCATAACTGAACATATATATATATATATATATATATATATATATATATATATATATATATATATATATATATATAGAAAAAGGAATTCAATAATAGGCAGAAGCTATGTATTGTTTATTCAAAAGGGCTGCAAAGAAGAGCAGAACGATACAAATAGTCACGATAAGCAAGGGACGAGACTTTTAACATGTCCCCCTCCGGGGTAAGCTGCGGATGGTATGTAAAACAGGTATACTGCTCGTAATAGAGACCACTGGACACTCGGCGTAGCTTCGCTTCCCTGGCTGTTGCATCGTGTGTTCGGCGATTCTCTTGCGGACAGGCTTCGTGGAGAACGGAGTCACGAAAGTAAAAAGAAAGAAGAAAAGAAAAGAATGACACAATCGGGGCCCACAGTGCGGTTGAGCCGCATTCTGGGCATGCCGTGGTCGTGCCCCTCCCCCTATGCCCATGGTATTTCCAGAGCGTAATTATGTACGCGTAGTACTAGTTTCACAAATTTGCGAGGGCTGGGGTTTGGGCCGCATTGCTATGCGTGCTCGGAACGTGCCAGGCGGTCTTGTTGTAGGTTACTCCGGGCGCGCTTGATGGTGTTCGAACGTTTACTAGCCGGACTCGAGAATTGCCTTAAGAGGCTGCTTTGTACTTCCGCCGCGAGGGCCGCCGTATGCTCCTCCGTCCGGAGAGAGCGTTCGGTGTTTCCATTGACCGCAATGACTCCTCGAGGACCTGGCATCTTGAGCTTGAGATATGCGTAGTGCGGCACCGCATTGAACTTTGCAAATGCGGTTCGTCCGAGCAGTGCGTTATAGCCACTGTGGAACGGGACTATGTCGAAGATTAACTCCTCGCCCGGAAGTTATCCGGGATCGAAGAACACTTCAAGTGTAATGGCGAGCTCGCACAGTTGGCCTCTACACCTGGTATGACGCCTTTAAAGGTCGTCTTCGTGGGTTTAATCCTTGATGGGTCTATGCCTATTTTGCGCACTGTATCCTGATAAAGCAGGTTCAGGCTGCTGCCGCCATCCATTAGGTCTCTAGTGAGGTGAAATCCGTCAATGATTGGGTATAGAACCAATGCGGCGAATCCGCCATGGCGGATGCTAGTGGGGTTGTCCCTTCGATCAAAAGTGATCGGGCAGGAAGACCACAGGTTGAACTTTGGGGCGACTGGCTCCATCGCATATACGTCCCTTAGTGCACGCTTCCGCTCCCTTTTGGGTATGTGGGTTGCGTATATCATGTTCACCGTCCGCACTTGTGGGGGGAAGCCCTTCTGTACTCTATTGTTCGATGGCCGGGGCTCCTCCTCGTCATCGCTATGCAGCCCCTTGTCATTGTTTTCGGCATTTAACTTTCCTGCCTGCTTGAACACCCAACAATCCCTGTTGGTGTGGTTGGCTGGTTTTTCGAAGTGCCGTGTATCCGCACGAGCGATCGAGTATTCGGTCCAAATTGGACGGGCCCAGAGTATTTCTTTTAAATGGCTTTTCCGCTGACCGGGTTTAGAGCCTATGAATCCGGCATTGACTGCCGTATCCTCAACATTATCACCGTTAATGCGGTGCTTGTGCTTGTTGCGACGCGACCTGCCATTGCTGTCCTAGGTATCCGAATTACCAGGGCTCTTGGTCATGTTGTTACAACGAGCTAGCCAACTGTCCTCTCCCGCGCAAAAGCGGGTCATGAGTGTTGTGAGGGCTGCCATGGATTTCGGCTTTTCCTGTCCTAGGTGCCGGGCAAGCCACTCGTCGCGGATGTTGTGTTTGAAGGCTGCAAGGGCCTCGTGCATCCGGACGGTCGACAATTTGATTTTTTCTTGGTTAGGAACCGTGTCTGTAATTGTCGGCCGATTCCTCCGGCTGCTGAATTATGTGGCTTAGGTCATCGGCGTCTGGTGGTCGCACATATTTTCCACAGGAATTGTCGAGGAATGCGGCTTCCGTGTCTTCCCAACAACCAATTGACTCTGCGGCAAGCTGTTAAGCCAATGCCGAGCTGGTCATTTAAGCTTGAGTGGGAGGTATTTGATGGCGTGTAGATCATCACCATGGGCCATGTGGATGTGAAGGAGATAGTCCTCGATCCAAGCTGCAGGATCTGTTGTGCCATCGTATGATTCAATGTTTACGGGTTTGAAACCCTCAAGGATTTGATGATCCATCACTTCATCCGTGAATCATAGTGGGTGTCTTGGCGCCTCAGATATTGGGCTATATCACGACGCAGCTCAAATGAGCTTTGTCTACTGTGTTCGGCCCGGCCGGAGTTGCCATATCCGGCGTGACGGTTATCGTCACGTGTCGTGGGGCGCCCACACGATCCGTAGATTGATCTTGTTTGCCTTGCCTTGTCCTCCAATATATCTCACAGGTCTGGCGCATTTCCCCGCGCCTTGGTATTTTTTGAGCGGCGCTAGGGTGCGGCTTGAGTTGAGGGCCGAGAGGCCTCTCTGTCGCCGCCACGAGGTGGCCGGTCAGCCGTATCATGCGCTGGTGATGTAGGTTTGGTTGCTTCCTCCTCTAATCGGGGTAGCAGCCTGCGTTTTGGGTAGCTCTTGGAGGGGCGCTCGAGTTCATACTCTTCGGCCGCAAGGACATCAGTCCATCTGTCAGCTAGCAAGTCTTGGTCAGCTCTAAGCCGTTGCTTCTTTTTCTTGAGGCTGCTTGACGTGGCCATAAGCCTGCGTTTAAAACACTATTGTTCGACGGGATCCTTGGGCACGACGAATTCGTCGTCGTCGAGGCTTGCCTCATTTTCGGAGGGAGGCATGTAATTATCGTCCTCTACCTCTCTTTCTGCCGCTCTCTCATGAGGGCTGGCTTCTCCATCCTCCTGCGCTGAATCCTGCTTTGGAGGGGTTGTCTTTGGCACTGTCCGGGGTGTTATTGTCTCCCGTGCCGGAATCACCGTTTTTGTTGTGGCGGGATTTAGAGCGGCGCCGCTGACGCCGGCGCTTAGGCTGTTTCTTGGAGGGGTCATCCTCCGATGTTCCATCGCCATGCCCATCTTTTGGGATGTCCACCATGTATATCTCGTATGACGAGGTGGCCTTCCAGTGCCCTGTCGACGTTGGTTCTTAATCGCCCTGCATCGCCGTCCATACCGTCGATGTCTTCGAGTCGAAGTCGAGCATGTCGGTTGAATCATCGGCGGTGGCTACGAGTGGGTGGTGGGTGGGCTTTGAATTTCTTCGTCGTCCGCATCCCAAGCTTCGACCATAATCCGCCAGGGCTCTCGATAAAGAGAGAGACTTTAGTGAATTCAGGATGTCGCCAAAGGGCGAGTGCGAAAGATGTCCGCGGCGATGAATTCCATGATCGGCGCCTAATCGGATTCGATTAAGGGCGGAAGGCTCGGAGTCCGAAGAGGAGTCCGGCACCTTGGAGTCACGAGCTTCGCAAAGGACGGGGTAGGTGTACGGCTCAATCGCCGTAGAGATAGCAGCCCCCAAGGCGGTGTCCAGCCACCCGTCCTCGATCCGCGCAGTCGGGTCGAGCTAAAGGTCGGAGCGGACACCGGTGCGGCCTCCAGGACACTGTTCGGCGGCAGAGCTAGATCATGCCCCTCGTGACAGTGCGGCGCGCTTGGCTGTGGCTCGAACCCGTCGAAGATCAAGTCTCCGCAGATGTCAGTCGTGTAGTTCAAACTTCCAAATCTGACACAGTGGCGGGCGTAGCTTTCAATCTGCTCCAGATGGCCAAGCGAATTGGCTCGCGGTGCAAAGCCGCCGAATATGAAGATCTGTCCGACGAGAAAAGTCTCACCCTGGAGCGCATAGTTGTTGATGATCGGAGGAGCCATCGGGCCTAAAGATGACGACACAGAGGAACTCTCAATGAAAGCACCAAAGTCGGTGTCAAAACCGGCGGATCTCGGGTAGGGGATCCCGAACTATGCGTCTAGGCGGATGGTAACAGGAGACAAGGGACACGATGTTTTTACCCAGGTTCGGGCCCTCTCGATGGAGGTAAAACCCTACTCCTGCTTGATTAATATTGATGATATGGGTAGTACAAGAGTAGATCTACCACGAGATCAGAGAGCTAAACCCTAGAAGCTAGCTTATGGTATGATTGTTGTTCGTCCTACCGACTAAAACCCTCCAGTTTATATAGGCACCGAAGAGGGTTAGGGTTACACAGAGTCGGTTAGAATGGTAGGAGATCTACATATCCGTATCGCCAAGCTTGCCTTCCACGCCAAGGAAAGTCCCATCCGGACACGGGACGAAGTCTTCAATCTTGTATCTTCATAGTCCAGGAGTCCGGCCAAAGGTCATAGTTCGGCTATCCGGACACCCCCTAATCCAGGACTCCCTCAAGTACCTTGAAGTGGTGTTTTGTTTTATTTCGCTGACGGAGCTTACGAGTTTTCTGTTAAGTTTTGTGTTGTGAAGTTTTCAAGTTTTGGGTAAAGATTCAATGGACTATGGAATAAGGAGTGGCAAGAGCCTAAGCTTGGGGATGCCCAAGGCACCCCAAGGTAATATTCAAGGACAACCAAGAGCCTAAGCTTGGGGATGCGGGTGGCATCCCTCTTTAAATCTTCGTTCATCGGTAACTTTACTTGGAGCTATATTTTTATTCACCATATGATATGTGTTTTGCTTGGAGCGTCATTTTATTTTATTTTATTCATTTAGAATAATGTTTTGCATCTCTATTTTCAATAAAAATCTCAAGGATAGCTTTGACCATGCTTATTTTGCAAGTATACATGCTGCTGTTTCAAAACAGAAAGTTTACCGCTGTTGCAAAAATTCCCTGGAAAAGTAAGAATGTGATAAAATGTTGAAACCTTTTGCATAATAAGCTCTGATAAATTTACTACAGTAGGAATTTTCTTTCATAATTTTTGGAGTTAGGGAAGTATGATGAATCTTGCATTCTTTACAGACTGTCCTGTTTTGGCATATTGCTGTTATGTTTGCATTGTTTGCATATGTTTGCTTGTTTAATGATTCTATTTGAGGATAGGAGTATTAATTATGCAGATGAATTTAGTATGCAATGTTGAATAATAATTTTAGTGATTTTCTATAGTATAGTATGATAAGGTTTTTGCATTGGTTTATACTAACTTATCTCACGAGTTCTTGTTGAGTTTGGTGTGAATGAAGCTTTAGATTTAGGAAACCGTGATATGAAAGGAATTAAGGAGGCATAAAAGTTCAAGCTTGGGGATGCCCAAGGCACCCCAAGATAATATTTCAAGAAGTCTCAAGCATCTAAGCTTGGGGATGCCCCGGTAGGCATGCCACCTTTCTTCTTCGACAACTATCGGTTAGTATCGGTTGATCCTAAGTTTTTGCTTCTTCACATGATGTGTGCTATCCTTGAAATGTTGTTTTATTTAGCTTTGCTTGCTATTTGAATAAAATACTAAGATCTGAAATTATTAAATGGGAGAGTCTTCACATAATTGTGTAATTATTCGACTACTCATTGATCTTCACTTATATCTTTCGGAGTAGTTTGGCATTTGCTCTAGTACTTCACTTATATCTTCTAGAGCACGGTGGTGGTTTTATTTTGAAGAAATAGATGAACTTTCATGCTTCACTTAGATTATTTTGAGAGTCTTAAATAGCATGGTAATTTGCTTAAATAATCCTAATATGCTTGGTATTCAAGATTTGTAAAACTTTCTTATGAGTGTATTGAATACTATGAGAAGTTTGATGCTTGATAATTGTTTTGAGATATAAAGATGGTGATATTAGAGTCATGCTAGTTGACTAGTTGTGAATTTGAGAGATACTTGTGTTAAAGTTTGTGATTCCCGTAGCATGCACGTATGGTGAACCGTTGTGTGATGAAGTCGGAGCATAATCTATTTATTGATTGTCTTTCTTATGAGTGGCGGTCGGGGACGAGCGATTGTCTTTTCCTACCAATCTATCCCCCTAGGAGCATGCGCGTAATACTTTGCTTTGATAACTTGTAGATTTTTGCAATAAGTATATGAGTTCTTTATGACTAATGTTGAGTCCATGGATTATACGCACTTTTCCTCCTTCCACAATTGCTAGCCTCTCTAATACCGCGCACCTTTCGCCGGTATCATACACCCACCATATACCTTCCTCAAAACAGCCACCATACCTACCTATTATGGCATTTACATAGCCATTCCGAGATATATTGCCATGCAACTTACCACCGTTTTCGTTTATTTTGACATGCCTCATCATTGTCATATTGCTTTGCATGATCATGTAGTTGACATCGTATTTGTGGCAAAGCCACCTTTCCTAATTCTTTCATACATGTGACTCATGAGTCATTGCACATCCCGGTACACCGCCGGAGGCATTCATATAGAGTCATATCTTGTTCTAAGTATTGAGTTGTAATTCTTGAGTTGTAAGTAAATAAAAGTGTGATGATCATCATTATTAGAGCATTGTCCCGGTGAGGAAAGGATGATGGAGACTATGATTCCCCCACAAGTCGGTATGAGACTCCAGACGAAAAATAAAAATAAATAAAAAAGGAGGCCATAAAAAAGGGTGAAAAGGCCCAAATAAAAAAATATAAAAAATAAAAAATGAGAGAAAAAGAGAGAAGGGGCAATGCTACTATCCTTTTACCACACTTGTGCTTCAAAGTAGCACCGTGATCTTCATGATAGAGAGTCTCCTATGTTGTGACTTTCATATACTAGTGGGAATCTTTAATTATAGAACTTGGCTTGTATATTCCAATGATGGGCTTCCTCAAAATGCCCTAGGTCTTCATGAGCAAGCGAGTTGGATGCACACCCACTTAGTTTCTTCTGTTGAGCTTTCATATGCTTATAGCTCTAGTGCATCCGTTGCATGGCAATCCCTACTCACTCACATTGATATCTATTGATGGGCATTTCCAGAGCCCGTTGATACGCCTAGTTGATGTGAGACTATCTTCTCCTTTTTGTCTTCTCCACAACCACCATTCTATTCCACCAATAGTGCTATATCCATCTCTCACGCTCATGTATTGCGTGAAGATTGAAAAGTTTGAGAACACCAAAAGTATGAAACAATTGCTTGGCTTCTCATTGGGGTTGTGCATGATTTAAATACTTTGTGTGGTGAAGATAGAGCATAGCCAGACTATATGATTTTGTAGGGATAACTTTCTTTGGCCATGTTATTTTGAGAAGACATGATTGCTTTGTTAGTATGCTTGAAGTATTATTATTATTATGTCAATATTAAACTTTTGTCTTGAATCTTTCAGATCTGAATATTCATACCACAATTAAGAAGAATTACATTGAATTTATGCCAAGTAGCATTCCACATCAAAAATTATGTTTTTTATCATTTACCTACTCGAGGACGAGCAGGAATTAAGCTCGGGGATGCTTGATACGTCTCCAACGTATCTATAATTTTTTATTGCTCCATGCTATATTATCTACTATTTTGGACAATTTTGGGCTTTATTATCCACTTTTATATTATTTTTGGGACTAACCTATTCACTGGAGGCCCAGCCCAGAATTGCTGTTTTTTTTGCCTATTTCGGTGTTTCGAAGAAAAGGAACATCAAACGGAGTCCAATTGACCTGAAACTCCACGGAACTTATTTTTGGACCAGAAGAAGCCCACAGATGCAGGAAGCTCACCGGGGAGTCCCGGGCTGCCCACGAGGGTGACGAGCGCGCCCACCCCCCTAGGGCGCGGCCCCTGCCTCGTGGACAGCCCGGAGGTCCACCGACGTACTTCTTTCACCCATATATGCCCACATACCCTAAAAACTTCAAAGACGAGAATAGATCAGGAGTTCCGCCGCCGCAAGCCTCTGTAGCCACCAAAAACCAATCGGGACCCTGTTCTGGCACCCTGCCGGAGGGGGGAACCCTCACCGGTGGCCATCTTCATCATCCTGCCTCTCTCCATGACGAGGAGGGAGTAGTTCACCCTCGGGGCTGAGGGTATGTACTAGTAGCTATGTGTTTGATCTCTATCTCTCTCTCTCTCGTGTTCGTGATTTGGCACGATCTTGATGTATCACGAGCTTTGCTATTATAGTTGGATCTTATGTTTCTTCTCCCCCTCTACTCTCTTGAAATGAATTGAGTTTTCCCCTTGAAGTAATCTTATCTGATTGAGTCTTTAAAGATTTGAGAACACTTGATGTATGTCTTGCCGTGCATATCTGTGGTGACAATGGGATATCACGTGATTCACTTGATGTATGTTTTGCAAGTTTATCAACTTGCGGATTCCGCCCATGAACCTATGCATAGGGGTTGGCACACGTTTTCGTCGTGATTCTCTGGTAGAAACTTTGGGGCACTCTTTGAGGTTCTATGTGTTGGTTGAATAGATGAATCAGAGATTGTGTGATGCATATCGTATAATCATACCCACGGATACTTGAGGTGACATTGGAGTATCTAGGTGACATGAGGGTTTTGGTTGATTTGTGTCTTAAGGTGTTATTCTAGTACGAACTCTAGGGCTGTTTGTGACACTTATAGGAATAGCCCAACTGATTAATTGGAAAGAATAACTTTGAGGTGGTTTCGTACCCTACCATAATCTCTTCGTTTTTTCTCCGCTATTAGTGACTTTGGAGTGACTCTTTGTTGCATGTTGAGGGATAGTTATATGATCCAATTGTGTTATTATTGTTGAGAGAACTTGCACTAGTGAAAGTATGAACCCTAGGCCTTGTTTCCTAGCATTGCAATACCATTTACGCTCACTTTTACCACTTGTTACCTTGTTGTTTCTATATTTTCAGATTACAAAAACCTATATCTACCATCCATATTGCACTTGTATCACCCTCTCTTCGCCGAACTAGTGCACCTATACAATTTACCATGGTATTGGGTGTGTTGGGGACACAAGAGACTCTTTGTTATTTGGTTGCAGGGTTGTTTGAGAGAGACCATCTTCATCCTACGCCTCACACGGATTGATAAACCTTAGGTCATCCACTTGAGGGAAATTTGCTACTGTCCTACAAACCTCTGCACTTGGAGGCCCAACAACGTCTACAAGAAGAAGGTTGTGTAGTAGACATCACCCACCGGGGCCGTGGGTGGCGTCGCTCGTGCCTGCGCTGATCGGGGGTGGCGCGGGTTTGATATGGCGTCCGGTCCCGTAGGTCGCGCCGATGTCGATGAAGCCTCCTGGTGCGCCCGGGGGCACGCGGGCGCGGCGAGGACCGCCATGCAATCTGGCCACGGCCTGAGGCACAAGCAGGGAGCAGAAGGGCGGTGCTCCAGAGGCCACGGCGTCCAGCAGCTCAACGACGCGCTCCAGCAATGCATCCCGACCGCTCTCCATCAACCGGCATTGCAGCAGCTCCCGAGCCACTGTGAGTGTGGCTGAGGGAGTCCTGGACTAGGGGGTGTCCGGATAGCCGAACTATCATCTTTGGTCGGACTCCAAGACTATGAAGATACAAGATTGAAGACTTTGTCCCGTGTTCGGATGGGACTTTCCTTGGCGTGGAAGGCAAGCTTGGCAATACGGATATGTAGATCTCCTACCATTGTAACCGACTCCGTGTAACCCTAACCTATCCGGTGTCTATATAAACCGGAGGGTTTTAGTCCGTAGGACGAACAACAATCATACCATAGGCTAGCTTCTAGGGTTTAGCCTCTCTGATCTCGTGGTAGATCTACTCTTGTACTACCCATATCATCAATATTAATCAATAAGGAGTAGGGTATTACCTCCATCGAGAGGGGCGAACACAGGTAAAAACATCGTGTCCCTTGTCTCCTATTACCATCCGCCTAGACGCACAGTTCGGGACCCCCTACCCGAGATCCGCCGGTTTGGTCACCGACATTGGTGCTTTCATTGAGAGTTCCTCTGTGTCGTCACGTTTAGGCCCGATGGCTCCTTCGATCATCAACAACGACGCGGTCGGCGTGAGACTTTTCTCCGGGACAGATCTTACGTATTCGGCGGCTTTGCCTTTGTGGGCCAATTAAGCAGCCATCCGGAGCAGATCGAAAGCTTCGCCCCTGGCCATCGAGTCAGATTTGGAAGCTTGAATTATCGGCCGGCGTCCATGGAGACTTGATGTTCGTGCCAGTTGAGCCGCGACGAGCAGTGCCACGGAGGTCGAACGGCATCCGCTCCGACCCTCAATCCGGGCTGGATTCCCGATCGAGGGCGAGTGGTTGGACACCGCCTCGGGGCCTACGATCTCTACGGCGATTGAGCCGAACTCCATCCTCGTCGCTGCGAAGACCTTGACTCCGGTGCGGACTCCTCTCCGGACACCGAACCCTCAGCGCCCCCCGCCAATCGAATCCGATTGGGCGCCCGGTCATGGAGTTCCTTTGCCGCGGACATCTTTCGGCACTTCGCCCTTTGGCGACATCCTGAATTCACTAAAGTCTCTCTCTTTATCCGGAGAGCCCTGGCCGGACTGCGGACAGGAAGGTTGGGATATGGACGACGAAGAAATTCAATGCCCACCCACCACCCATTTTGTAGCCACTGTCGATGATTTAACCGACATGCTTGACTTCGACTCCGAAGACATCGATGGTATGGACGATGATGCCGGAGACGACCAAGAACCAGCGCCTACAGGGCACTGGAAGGCCACCTTTTCATACGACATATACATGGTGGACATCCCGAAAGATGGGAACGGCGATGGAACAACGGAGGATGACCCCTCCAAGAAGAAACCGAAGCACCGACGTCAGCAGCGCCGCTGTAAATCCTGCCACAGCAAAAACGGTGATTCCGGAACGGGAGATAATAACACCCCGGACAGTGCCGAAGACAACCCCCTCCAGCAGGACTCATCACAGGAGGAGGGAGAAGCAAGTCCGCACGGCGGTCTGGCGAAAAAGAGAGGTCGAGGGCGATAATTACGTGCCTCCCTCCGATGATGAGGCAAGCCTCGACGACGGCAATTTGTCGTGCACGAGGATCCCGCGAACAGGAGCGTTTCAAACGCAGGCTTATAGCCACGGCAAGCAGCCTCAAGAAAAAGCAGCAACAGCTTAGAGCTGACCAAGACCTGCTAGCTGACAGATGGCCTAAAGTCCTTCCAGCCGAAGAGCATGAACTCGAACGCTCCTCCAAAAGCTACCCCAAACGCAGGTCGTTGCCCCGATTAGAGGAGGAAGCACCCAAGTCACCAGCGCACGACATGGCAGACCGGCCACCCCGTGGCCACGATAGAGAAGCTTCTCGGCCCTCCGCTCAAGCCACACCCCGACGCCGCTCAAACGCGTGCAAAGGCACGGGAAAAGCAGCGCGGACAAGCGAGATATATTGGAGGATAAGGCAAAACATACAAGATCGATCTACAGATCGGCGTGGGCGTAATGACTCGGGGCGATTACCGTCACGCGGATACAACAAACCCGGCGGGCGAACACGATGAGACAAAGCTCATATGAGCTACGCCGTGATATAGCCCAATACAGAGGCGCCAAGACACCCACTATGCTTCACAGATGAAGTAATGGATCATCAAATCCCCGAGGGCTTCAAACCCGTAAACATCGAATCATACGATGGTACCACAGATCCCGTGGTGCGGATCGAGACTATCTCCTCCATATCCACATGGCCGCGGTGATGATCTACATGCCATCAAATACCTCCCACTCAAGCTTAAAGGACCAGCTCGGCATTGGCTCAATAGCTTGCGGCCAGAATCAATTGGTTGTTGGGAGGACACGGAAGCCGCATTCCTTGATAACTTCGGGGCACATATATGCGACCACCGACGCCGATGATCTTAGCCATATAATTCAGCAGCGAGAAGAATCGGCGGAACAATTACGGACACGGTTCCTAACAAAGAAAAATCAAATCGTTGACTGTCCGGATGTAGAGGCCCTTGCAGCCTTCAAACATAACATCCGCAACGAATGGCTTGCCCGGCACCTAGGACAGGAAAAGCCGAAATCCATGCAGCCCTCACAATACTCATGGCCCGCTTTTGTGCGGGAGAGGACAGCTGGCTAGCTCGAAGCAACAACTTGGCCAAACACCCTGATAGTTCGGATACCAATGACAGCAATGGCAGGTCGCGTCGCAACAAGAACAAGCGCCGCATTAACGGCGATATCATCAAGATACGGCCGTCAATGCCGGATTCAGAGGCTCTAAACCCGGTCAGCGGAAGAAGCAATTCAAAAGAAATACCCAGGGCCCGTCCAACTTGGACCGAATACTCGATCGCCTGTGCCATATACATGGCACCCCGGAAAAACCAGCCAATCACACCAACAGGGATTGTTGGGTGTTCAAGCAAGCAGGCAAGTTAAGTGCCGAACTTAATGACAAGGGGCTGCATAGCGATGACGAGGAAGAGCCCCGGCCGCCCGAACAATAGAGGGCGAAGGGGTTTCCCACACAAGTGCGGACGGTGAACATGATATCGCAACCCACATACCCAAAAGGGAGCGGAAGCGTGCACTAAAGGGACGTATATGCGATGGAGCAGGTTGCCCCAAAGTTCAACCCATGGTCTTCTGCCCGATCACCTTCGATCGAAGGGACCACCCACTAGCATCCGTCACGGCGGTTTCGCCGCATTGGTTCTTGACCCAATTATTGACGGATTTCACCTCACCAGAGTCCTAATGGGCGGCGATAGCAACTGAACCTGCTTTATCGGGATACTGATGCGCATAAAATGGGCATAGACCCTCAAGGATTAAACCTACAAAGACGACCTTTAAAGGCATCATACCGGTGTAGAGACCAATTGTACAGGTTGATTACACTCGAAGTGGTCTTCGGATCCCGGATAACTTCCGGCGAAGAGTTAATCTTCGACATAGTCCCGTTCATGGCGGCTATCACGCCTTTGCTTGGACGAACCGCATTTGCAAAGTTCAATGCGGTGCCGCACTACGCATACCTCAAGCTCGGGATGTCGGGCCCTCGAGGAGTAATCACGGTCAATGGAAACACCAAACACTCTCTCGAGCGGAGGAGCACACGGCGGCCTCGCGGCGGAGGTACAAAGCAGCCTCTCACAACAATTCTCGAGTCCAGCCACTAAGCGTCCGGACACCATCAAGCGCGCCCGGAGTAACCTACAACAAGACCGCCTGGCACGATTCAAGCACGCGTAGCAATCCGGCCCCAACCCCAGCCCTCGAGAAATTGCGAAGCCAGTACTACGCGTAAGTAACTACGCTCTGGAGATACCATGGGCATAAGGGGATGGGCACGACCACGGCACGCCCGGAATGCGGCTCAACCGCACCAGGGGCTCCCGATTGTGTCTTTCTTTTTCTTTTTTACTTTTTTCTTTCTTTTTTTTACTTTCAGGACTCTGTTCTCCAGAAGTCCTGTCCGGCACTAGAATCGCCGAACTCACGATGCAACAGCCAGGGAAGCAGAAAGCTACGTCGAGTGTTCAGGTGGTCTCTATTACGAGTATTATACCTGTTTTACATACCATCCATGAGCTTACCCCTGGATGGGGACATGTTAGATAGTCCCATCCCTTGCTTATCGCACTATTTGTATCGTTCTGCTTTCATTGCAGTACCTTTTGAATAAACAATACATAGCTTTTGCTTATTATTGCACTCCTTTCTTTATCTATACATATGTTCATTTCATGACATGTTGCACCCGTACACTTTGGTACGACCAATACACCAGGGGCTTAAGTACCCCAAAATTATGGTGTGACAAGTCCGAACACTTTCAAAAGTGCGGCACCCCGAACTTATAGCATTATATGCATCGGCTCTGAATCATGTGTTGGGTCAATAGTTGGGTTTGCCCGTATCCCGTGTTTTGGTACCTTACGTTCCGTTATATCGGCTAAGCTAGCACCGGGAGAACCACTGCGATTGTGCCCCAGTTGAGCCGGGTCGAGCACCTCAGTGGAGAAAGCTAAAACTGACCGTCCTGATAGGGCGAGAGCCGGTCGTTGTTCGAGAGGTTTTTTCGGGTCCCTAAAGACTTATGCCGCTTAGAGCGAGGAACCTGAACTGTCCGGGCAAGGCGTGGATAGCGCCCCGAACTCGGTCTTCTGAATACTAGGTGCTTCACCGAAATTTAAAATTATAGAATTCTATGGCTAAGTGAGAGTGTTCAAGCACTATAAGTCCGGTTGCCTTGTTCGTTGCGTTGAGCGCCTCCCTAGATGGACCCAAGAATGGGAACAAGAGTGCTCAAGTTTATCCCGAACACCCCAAAGACTCGTGGCATGGGGGTTGAAGCCAACGACTTGCCATATCTCAAATTTGATAAGCGGCCGCGAGAAGGTAATATTTTAAATTAACAAGCGTTGCTTAGCGCATATGAACAAGTTTTCAGCGTCTGAGGTAACACATGCGAGTCTATTCAAAACTACATCTTTGGAGCACTCATCCGCTATTCGGCGGGCACCCTTTAGGAGGCCCTCATAGTACATTTCGGCGGCGATGCTCCTTGCCCTTCGGTGGCCCGTCCGTCACAAGCTTCTCCGCATCCAGCTTGCCCGGTGCACTTTAGCACGGGCAAGGGCCCGACGGACACCTTCAATGCAGACGGAGCGCTTGATGACTTCAATCCGTGGACAGGCATCCACCAGCCGCTGCACTAAGCCGAAGTAGCTCCCAGGCATGGCTTCCAATGGCCACAGTCGAACTATAAGGCCCTTCATGGCCTATTTGGCGACCTTGTGGAGCTCGACCAGCTGCTTCAGCTGGTCTCTTAGGGGCACCGGATGTCCGGCCTCAGCATATTGAGACCAGAACACCTTTTCCATTGAGCTCCCCTCCTTGGCGGCGGTAGAATGCGGCTGACATCGGACACACTCTGAGGCAGATCTGCGAATGCTCCTGGAGTGCTCCGAATCCGGGTAAGTAATAGGTAATTAGCTTTCACATGCTTGCTTTGCATAATGAATGCCTTACCCGCCGCTATCTTCTTTAATGATTCAATTTCTTGGAGGGCTTTTTGGGCCTCGGCCTTAGCAGCTTTGCCACTCTCAAGAGCCGAGGCAAGCTCGGACTCTCGGGTCTTCGAGTCACGCTCCAAACCCTCGTGTTTTTCCACGAGCTCTGGAGCTCTTGCCGCACCTCCGCTTAGCTGCGCCTCCCCTTCTCTCGCTCGGTGCGTTCATGAGCCGCTTTGTTTTGACCACAGAACCGCTTCCTTGAGGTCGCCACCTCGTTCGTGGCCCTGCAGTACTCATGTTATTCCTGATATTTATTGCAACCGAAACCTTTCTATAATGTATTACTTTAATAAGGTATTAATTACCTTCCTTGTCCTCGAGCTGATTCTTGGCTTGGCATAGCTCGTTCTCGGACCGCTCGAGGCTCTGCTTCAATGCATTGACCTCCATGATCGGTCTGGCCAGGTCAGGCGCAGCCTGCATTCCCATATTGACATACTTATGTTAGACTCCTGCGTATATCTTTTTAGATCCTTAGTCCGGCTTTTCTTTCCGAACACGGTACTAAGCATCAGGGGCTACTGTCTATGCGGTAATATTTTCACATATTATAAACTTACCTCAAAGCACATTAAAAAGGCTGATGCAGCTTGGTCGGCCCGCTCTTGGCGGACTGAACTGTCCGGATCACTGCACTCATAACAGTGTGGTGCTCCTCCTCGATGGAGGCGCTGTTAAGCGCCTCGATGCTATCCGGTGCCTCGGTTGGGCCGGAGGACACTGCGTCTTACCCTTCTTCTGAAGGGACCGCTTGGGACTCGGAACCGCTGAAGGTTCGGCATGGAGTCCGGACAAGGGTCGGGCTTAGAGCCCCGGGGTCTTGCCCCCACGCGCTGGAGTCCGGGAGGTTGCCTTGTGGCGCCTCTGCGCCACCTCCTCTTGACCAGGCCCCCTTGGGGCACCACCTCAGCGTCGTCCGTGGCGTGAGGCGAGGAGGCGGCCGAGGCAGTACTCTCCATTTCCGGCCAGACCCAGGGGACCCGCTTCGATGAAGCGGCGAACTTCGCCCTTAGGCGGGCTGCATGATTGTTTGACATTAGAGAACACTATGCAATAATAAAAAAGCCATGGTTATCCGGACACTTACGATCTCGCCAGGGGCTTGGCCCTTGTTGGCCAATCCTCCTCGTCGTTGTCGACGTTGTTGGAGAAGTCCGGAGGAAGGGTTCTTCCCTTCTTGGACCCCCCGGCCTCCCCAGTTGGGGCGGCCTTCCTTTTCCTCTCCTCCCCGGGGAGAGGCTTCTTTCCTCCTCCTGCGTCCTCGGGAGAAGATTACGCTTGAGAATCTGATAGCACTGGCGTCGGGAGCTCCTTGAGTTCCGTGGCCTCCTTCTTAGCCTTCTTCTCCGGCACCACATGGGGTACCGGAGCCAAGAGCCTTCCACAATCAAGGCGTCCGCTGAGTCTTCCAGCAGAGGAGCCTGACGGTTAATCTGTCCGACGTCTTCAGACCAGTCTGTCAAAGATTAGGGAGTTTTAGATCCCACATAGAGTCAATCTATGAAAAAGAGTCCGTAAAGGGTAAAATAACTTACCTCGCCCGGCTTGGCGCTCGCGAAATGTATCCGCGATCTTCAGTAGCGGATGAGGGAGCCTCGGCGCCCTTGTACAGCACCTTCCAGGCATCTTCATGCATAGTGTCGAAGAGCCTTTTTAGAGTCGAGTGCTGTGCCGGATCGAACTCCCACAATTTGAAGGCCCGTTGTTGGCATGGGAGAAGCCGGTGGGTGAGCATCACCTGGATTACATTGACAAGCCTGAGATTCTTGTCCACTAGGTTTCGGACGCATGTTTGGAGTCCGGATAGCTCGTCCGAATTCCCCCACGTCAGGCCCGTCTCTTTCCATGATGAGAGTCGTGTGGGGAAGCCAGATCTGAATTCGGGGGCCGCCGCCCATTTGGGGTCGCGCGGCTCGGTGATATAGAACCACCCCGATTGCCACCCCTTTATCGTCTCCACAAAGGAGCCCTCGAGCCATAGGACTTTGGCCATCTTGCCAACCATGGCGCCTCAAGACCTCCGCTGACTGCCCACTACCTTCGGCCGGACGTTGAAGATCTTGAGCCATAAGCGAAGTGAGGCTGGATGCAGAGGAAGGCCTCGCACCTGACGAAGAACGCCGAGATGTTGAGGATGAAATTCGGGGCCATATCGTGGAAGTCCAGGCCGTAGTAGAACATGAGCCCCGGCCCGGACAAATGGGTGAAGTGGAAAACCTAGTCCGCGGAGGAAGTGGGGAGAAACACCACCCTCTCATGGGGCCTGGGGTTGGAATGAGCTGCCCGTCAGGCGGCCGGTCTTGTGATGTCGCCGGACAAGTACCGGCCTCCAGTCTTGTGATGTGCCACTCCGTGACGGAGGAGGCCATCCACCTGCCTCCCGCCTCGGACATAGTTGGAGAAGGTTGAGGTGGGGTGTGCGGACTTAGTATTTGGAGCTCGAGTCTTGTGAAATGGATTAGCAAAGGAGGAAGAAGGCGTGGGTGAAAAGGTGGATCCTTATCCCTTATATGGATGGGAAGCTGTCGTCCCCACCAACCTTGTTAAACTCGCTTATCTCCCAAGCGCCGTAATCAATGGCGCGGATGGGTTACCCACGTCTGTATTGATGGGAATCCCAGAATAAGGGGGCATGATCTATGCTTTGATAAGACGTGCCAGGGAAACCGCCTCGCTAAGCGCTACCGAGGTGGAGCGAAAAACGATTCATATAAAGGCCTGGCCGTGGTGTGATGTCACGCCGCAGAATACGTCAGCAGATCTGTGCAAAAAGTTATTCTCTCTACGGTGGTATGGAACTTGTTTTGAAGAGTCGGACACTATCCTTGTGTTCAAAACCTTCTATGAAGTATTCGGAGGAGGAACCCGCCTCGCAATCCCGAAGACAATCAACGCGTCGGACTCGTCGTCATTGAAGCCTGGTTCAGGGGCTACTGAGGGAGTCCTGGACTAGGGGGTGTCCGGATAGCCGAACTATCATCACGGCTGGACTTCAAGACTATGAAGATACAAGATTGAAGACTTCGTCCTGTGTTCGGATGGGACTTTCCTTGGCGTGGAAGGAAAGCTTGGCGATACGGATATGTAGATCTCCTACCAATGTAACCGACTCTGTGTAACCCTAACCTATCCGGTGTCTATATAAACCGGAGGGTTTTAGTCCGTGGAACAACAACAATCATACCATAGGCTAGCTTCTAGGGTTTAGCCTCCTTGATCTCGTGGTAGATCTACTCTTGTACTACCCATATCATCAATATTAATCAAGCGAGGTAGGGTATTACCTCCATCGAGAGGGCCCGAACCTGGGTAAAAACATCGTGTCCCTTGTCTCCTGTTACCATCCGCCTAGGCGCACAGTTCGGGACCCCCTACCCGAGATCCGCCGGTTTTGACACCGACAACGGTCCTCAAGGAACCGCCCTAACCCCTAGAGCCTCCCGAGGCTCAGGGCCCCGGTGGCTCGTGAGGAGCAACCCCTTCGCCATGCATCTTCAGCTGCCTCGACACCCCTTCGACAATGGGACCAGGTGACATTTTCTAAGTGTATTTAGCTGGGAGTGCCCCTCGGGCTGCATCATTCCCAGGCCGCGTGGGTCTGTCCCTGCGGCATGTATCCCTTTTCATGTCTTTAGCTTACTCTGATGGGGGCGCCTCTCGGGCTGCATCATCCCCAAGCCACTCGGGTCCAGCCCAGTGGCATGTATCATTCTTGCGTTTACCTGATCTCGTTCTCTTTCCATGCATAATCTATATATGGTTATCACTTTCTTGACTGTCACCCACCATGGGAGCCACGCGCCGATCGTCTTTCTTCAGGGCCCTTCGCATAAGGAGGCTAGGCACGGCGTCTGTGCTCGGACCCGTCCCTACAGTGTCGATAAATCCAATGGCTAAGCTCTGTCTGGCGGGCCGGCCCCGTTCATGTCCCCTCCTGGGGTCGTTGGTGCTTAGCCTTCTCATGCGATAGCTTCAGGCGATTCTTCGGTGCAGATTGTCTAACCATCTTGCAGGAGCACCACAGCCATCAATAACCAAGATCAGGCGCAACTCGCCTTGAGGTAGGGCCTCGTGAGTCCCGCACTGGCTCATGAGTGCCCAGACACACCTCGTCTAGCCCTGTCATGCAAGCCACGTGCGTGGCGTAGGGCTGTACGCCCGGGGGCTCTCCATGATGGGAGTCCCCTCCCACGTACCAGTGGAAGCACCATGCTCCGTGCTGGCCGTCAACACTGCCGAGGAGCGGCTATGCCCATGCAAGTGTGGAAGCGCTATGCTCCGCGCTGGTGATAAACAACTAAGGGTGGCCTCACGGCCGTATCAACCTCGGGGAGCCCTTGAGCTCCGTCTCTTGCCTCATCGCAAAACCTTCCCTCGGGAGAGTCGCGCGAGGGGGCTGGGCACGGGGGCTGTGCTCGGGTCACGCCCAAGGGTACGCCACCCAGCCAGGTCCCCCGGACCTGGTCGTCGCGCACCCCTCCCGGGCCGAGCCTCGGCGAGGGCAAATGTATGAAGGTCGTTTGAACCTCAAGGGGGACTCCTGAGCATCACGACTCAGGAGCCTAACTGGACACATAGCCCCTCACTCCTTGGTCTCGTCCTGGTGATCCGGGCGATCCAACGGCGGCTGAGGTATGTGCAGGGTCGGGCCCTCCCGACGTAGAACACTAGACCTACCCCTGCATCTCCTTTCCGTAAGTTTTTTGCGCGTCAAGGGGGACTCCTGAGCATCGCGACTCAGGAGCCTAACTGGCCACGTAGCCCCTCACTCCTTGGTCTTGTCCTGGTGATCCGAACGACCCAACGGTGGCTGAGGTATGCGTGGGGTCGAGCTCTGCTGACGTAGAACGTAAAGCAAACAGGAAGGAAATCTCAAAATATCAAAGCAAATATTACAAGACATATTGTTCTCCAAATACCAAACGCAAGTTTAAACGCCTCCACGAGGCACGGTACATGTTGCAGGAGTTTAAACAGGGAAGGTGCCGCAAGCAAGTCACCCCTGGACACCACCGTCGCCCGCGAGGGATGCTTCTTCTCCAATGGTGACGCATTCACCTGTGCCACCAGCTGGAGCTACAGGATCAGTAGCACCGCCGGTCGGAGGCGCGGGAGTGAAGGCGCAGAACTTCTCCAGTAGGGCCTCCACCTGACCTCACGGCTGCGACAGTGGCTGCGCAGTGCTCGTCGTCCACAGGCTCCAGCAGCTCGTCAAGGTAGGCGGTGGGATCGCGAAGATGGAGGTGGCTGAAGACGCACGTTAAAGCGGCTGAGGAAAGAACGCGGGCTTCCCCCTCTGCCATGGGGCCGATACCGCTCACGACGTCCTCAAGCACATCAACCAGATAAGGAAGCAGCTGGGTGGGGCCCTCGTTGCTAGCGGCCAGCGGCTCCTCCAAGCCCTTCTCGTAGAGCGACCGCAACACTGTCCAATACCTCACCTCGAGGAGCTTGAAGGCCTCGCGGTCCTTAGCCAGGACCTTCGCCTTGGCGTCAAGATCAGCCTTCTCCGCCTCCACCTTCTGCTCCAGCTTCTTCAGCCGGCTGCATTCCGCGGCCCGCGCTTTCGCCAACTCCTCCAGCTCGGCGTCGTGACCCTTGATGGCGTCCTCCCAGGCCTTCATCTTCTCCTCTTATGCCTTACGGCTATGGGCTTCTTCCGCACGCTCATTGCGCAGGGTCTTCAGCTCAGCCTCCAGCACCCGGCAGCGATCCTGGGCGGCCTCGACATCCTTCAGCGCCACCTCACGAGCGGTCGCTGCTTGGGCGGCGGCCTGTTTCTCCTTCTCGGAGCTCGCCGCGGCCTGGCTCAGCGCCGCCCGAACGGACACGTCAGAATGAAGCCAGCCAGAGACCAGCTCCAGGTGCCCAGCTACCAGGTGGGGGTCGGCGCCCTGAAGATCTTCTCGCAGTCGGGTCATCTCTGTAAGAGCGTGCCCCAAGACATCAGGGGAAGCGGAGGAACCTGGAATCAACGGTGCAACAGGAGGAGAAGGAGGCGGCATCGTCACCATAGCCCGAGAGACTGGGGGCTCCTGAGCTTTGGAGACCTCAGCAGCCGAACCGGACACCGGTGCCTCCGGAGCCAGCGGGGCCTCGGGGGCTGAATCCTCCCGAGGATGCTCCCCCGGGCCTCGCGAGGATGATCGAGCCAGAGAGGTGTGAGCCCTGATGTTGCCCTTCTCCACGGAGGGATATGCGGCCGCAGCAGGCAAATTGGCCCCGGGCAGCACCACCGCTTCCTCCTTCTTCTTCTTCGCCGTAGGCATCGGCCTAATTGCACATCGGAGTAGCGTCAAGGATCAGCTGCGTAAGCAAGAACAAAACAGGACAAGAGCACTTACTGGTCTACCGCAGCGTAGTCCCTCCGCTTCGTAAGCATGAAGCTAGAGAGCCTCGCAGGCTGAGGCGCAGACGCGCGGGTGCCAAGAGTAGAAGAAGGGGCAGCGGATGGACCAAAAGCAGCCCCAGGCGGAGTCGGGGCAGGAGCGTCATCTCGGGAGATCAATGCTGACCTGCCCCTCGTTGGAACCACGGGTGGCTCCTACTTCTCCAGAAGGACATCGGCTTCCTCGTCATCGTCAGGAAGGGTGCGGAGGATGTCGGCCTTGCGCAAGGGGGAGGTCTCCCCCATCCCTTCGGGGGCCGCCTTCGAGTCGCGTTCCTCGTCCTCCTCCTCGTCCTCCTCCTCTTCCTCCCCCTTGCGGGGAGTCGCTGAAGAAATCCCTTTGGCGTAAATGCCGCCTGGGAGCCACAAAGGGTGCTTGGCGGCACTAGGCCGCGCTCGTCGAAGGTGGGCATGGCGGCCACAACCTGCGCCCCGTCCTTGCCAAGGAAAAGGGGAGCGATGGCACTCGATGGGTACTCCTAGTTGTCCCCGACCAGGAGGCGGAGAGCCACGGCCAGCTCCTCGTCAGGCGAAGCTTGTCTTCTTCGCTCCGAAGCGTCCACAGGGGGTGCGAGCACGCCTGGAGCGGAGCCACCCGCAGCGTTAGAACCTCCCTCAGGAGCACGGCCCCCATTAGCTTCGCCGCCTTCGCGTTGCCCGGCTTTAGGTCGGCGGTCATCTTCTCCAGCACCGACGTCGCCCGGTCATCGGTAAGCTTTGCGCAGGACCACCCCTCGTCAAACTGAGGCATCTCCGTCGGCAGCCTCAACCGGGGGTGGACACACTTGGCATCCATCATGACCCACTTGCTCCTGAAGCTATCGGCCTTCTTCCCGGCCTTCGAAATCGCGTTGGCCTTGCTGGCCACGACGAAGTTGGCGCACCCTGAGGTGTGGCCGTCATTGATTCGGAGGAAGAAGAAGTGGCGCAGCAGTGACACGGACGGCATCACCCCGACATACATCTCACAGTAGAAGGCGAAGATCGACAAGAGAAGAACGGAGTTGGGGTGGAGATGGAGAGCTTGAAACCTGTAATGGCGGAGGACAGCATAGAAGAAGTCGGAGAAGGGGGAACCAGGCCAGCGATGACGCTGCTCATGAAGAAGGGGTAGAAGCTGCTATTTGAAGCCTCCGGCTCGGCTGAGCCAGCCCGGAGCTCGGTCTTCCCCTTCTCGTTGGTCTCCCTCTCCATCAGCAGGCGTGTGGCGGCAAGGTTCTTCTCCGAGACGTTGGGCGTATCCAGAGCCGGCTCGTACCAAGCAGGCGGCGCAGCAGCCTTGGCCTTCCTGGGCGCCATTGGTCGAAAGCTCGGAAGGTGATTGGAGCAGATCTGGAGATTTCAGAAGCAAGGAGCAAGAAAGGGGATCTGGAGCAAGGCACAGGGAAGCAATGAAGGCAAGTGTTGACCACGCCAGCCTTTTGTCAGTCGGACAGTTGCCGAGGCAGCTTGGGGAAGCGGAGACGCCCACGTCCAATCAATCGCCACGCGTTGACCAAGTCCGCAGGCTGTTGGGGCCCGCGGTGCTCCGCACTTGCCCTTTGGCTTCGCCTCAAAGCCTCCGAGCGTGCCTTGGGCCTGGGGGCTACTTTCGGCGTCCTGGGAACGGGGGTCTCCAGACTTGCCTGCCTGCGGCCCACGGCGTGGCTCCACTAGCGGCCCTGTACGGCCCATCTTCACCAGCAAACTCTCAAGACCCTTGCGAGGGGCCAAGCCTCGTGAGGCGGACAACACAAGACCTCCTCTAGAGCGGCCTCACCAGTCTGGCTCGCGAAGGGCGGAGAGATCAAGGCAAGGGACACCTCGCGAGGTTCCTGTGACGCAAGCCATGACAAGCTGGAGCAGTGAGGCGCCCGGGTGGGCGGCAGCGTCAAGTGTCCTCGTTTCCTCTTTGTTGCTAAAGGGGCAAGCACAGGTGAGGAGTCCCGAGGCATCAGGCAAAGGTTTCCATATCGGTGCAACGAGACAAAGACCAGCAGGACGGCAAGACGGAGGTCACCGTGGAGCCCAAGACGGCGTCACCACCAGAGCCTTTGGCAGGTGAAGACCACCTTTAGTCAGGATAACTTGTACTAGTTGTCCCGAGCTAGGCTTTGAGATCGTGGTGAGGCTGAGGGCGTGATTAGGTTGGGGGAGATCTTCGTGCGCACCGCAGAGTTCGAACCTCAAGGGTTTTTCCGGAACCCGAACCCGACATTTGGCGCGCCAGGTAGGGGTGCTTCGGAGCATTCCTTCTGTCGATCAGCGCTTCACCACCATCACGCTTCGCCCACATGGCAGGCGTCGCGCTCCCAGCTACAACGACTGATGCCGATGGCGGGGCCAGGGGGCTCCGAGCCTTTACCCCCGCCTTGCGGTAGGTGCAGTGGCCGCCCAAGTTCAAGCCGGAAATGCCACCGCGCTACGACGGCGTGGCGGACCCGGTGGCTTTCCTGCTGGCGTACAAGGAGGCCGTCCTCAAGGCTGGGGGAGACAACAAGGTCATGGCCAACTGGCTTCCCAAGGCCCTCACTGGCGTGCCGCACGCCTGGCTGCTCAACCTCCCCAGATCCACGGTGGCATCTTGGGAGGAGTTGCGCGGCCTCTTCACCGCACGCTTCGCGGCACCGGCGCCCCTCGTTGTCGTAGCCCTCCTCGGCGGCTCGCAAGCGCCACCCTCGGACCGCCACACCAAGCCGTTCTTCCGCCAGATCAGCGTTGTCGGATCACGGGTTCCGGCAAAACCCTTAAGGTTCGAACACTGGGGTGCGCGCGAAGTTCTCTCCCTACCGATCTACGCCCTAGCTCTCTAAGATCTCATGGATGAACTCGACGAACTTCGCAACACGGAAAGACCACGAGATTTATCTTTGGTTAAGACCCACCGATGTGGTGTAATACCCTACTCCAGTGTGTGGTGGTGGATTTGCCTCTTGGCCTGATCAATAACAGTACAAGGGGAAGAACAGCCTCTGGAGGTTAAGGTGTTCTTGTGCTTGGCGAACTTGTGTGGGTGAGGGTTCGATCAGCTCGAGCTTGCTTGTCAGTTTTGAACTCGATCCCCTCTATGGTGGGGGCTAGTTCTACTTATATAGGCCCTGGTCCTCTCCCCAAATATTGACCAGGGAGGGAGCCAACAACGGCCCATTTGAAAGGGGACAGCTAGTACAGCTTATCCTGACAAAAGTGGTCTTCGCCTGCAAAAGGCTCTGGTGGTGACGCCGTCTTGGTCTCCACGATGACCTCCGTCTTGCTGTCCTCATGGTCTTGGGTCTCGTTGCACCGATATGGAAACCTTTGCTTGATGCCTCGGTACTCTGCGCTAGCGCTTGCCTCCTTAGCACCAAATAGGAAACAAG
This sequence comes from Aegilops bicornis, assembly GCA_021605145.1. NCBI lineage: Eukaryota > Viridiplantae > Streptophyta > Magnoliopsida > Poales > Poaceae > Aegilops > Aegilops bicornis. The sequence continues at coordinate 576,941,585 of CM038675.1, forward strand.
GACGCTGCGGGCGTTGGCGCCCGCCTGGTGTTGATCATCGTGGCTCACGTCACGAAGTCCTCGGGAGGTTTGCCTTGCCTTGATCTCTCTGCCCCTCGTGAGCCTTCCCAGCGTGGCCGCTCCTGAGGAGGTCTTGGGTCGTCCGCCCCGCAAGGCTTGGCCCCTTGCGAGGGTCTTGAATGCCTTGTCGATGAAGATAGGCCGTACGACCTGCTAGCATAGCCACGCCGTGGGCCGCAGGTAGGCAAGTCTGGGGACCGGCGTTCCCAGGACGCCGACATGCGCCGCTTCCGCGTGGCAGGGGGCTCTCCCGGGTTGGGTGGCGCCCAACGCCGACCTGACCTTTGATTCGGGAGATCACCCCGTCACCTCCATCGGCTCAGGCGTGCTCCCAATGCTTTGCACGCCTACCATCTGCAACGTAGCCGTCACCAAGACCCTCATCGACGACGGCGCCGGCCTCAACATGCTCTCGATGGAGGCCTTCAACCTCCTTCACGTACCACTCGAGCGGCTCCGCCCCAGCAAACCCTTCTCCGGCATCGGCAGCGGCTCCTCCAGCCCCTTGGGGTAGATCTTTCTTCTCGTGACCTTCAGCACCCGCGACAACTACCGCACTGAGCTAATTGATTTCGACATCGCCCGCATTAGCCTCCCGTACAACGCCATCCTCGGGTACCCGGCTCTGACCTAGTTTATGGCGGCGACCCATCCAGCCTACAACCTCAAGAAGATGCCCGGGAGCAAGGACGTCCTCACAATAGTCAGGGATACCAAGGAAGCTCTAGGGGCACTCAAGCTTGCCCTCAAAACCGCCGCAGCAGCGCGACCAGCCGACAAGGCCCCCTCTAGAGTTAAGGGGGCCGCGCCGGCCAACAAGAAGCAGTTGTTCACTCAAGATCGGGCGGAAACCAAGAAGGTGCCGGTCAAGGAAGATGGGTCTTCTGGAGCCACCTTCACCACAGGTGCCAACCTCGACGCAGATCAAGAGGAGAAGGCCAACCTGGTGACGCAGTCCTTCATCATCCAAGAAACCTGCAAGCTGGAGGCAGCAGGTGTCATTCGCGAGGTCCGGTACCCTGAATGGTTGGCAAACCCCGTCATTGTGCCCAAGAAATGCGGAAAGGAGTGGATGTGTGTCGACTTCACCAACCTCAACAAGGCCTTCCCCCAAGATCTGTTCCCGCTTCCACGCATCGACTAGATCATCGACTCCACTGCCGAGTGCGACCTGCTGTGCTTCCTGGATGCGTTTTCAGGCTACCACCAGATCAAGATGGCGGTAAAATATGTCGAGAAGACGGCCTTCCTGACCCCGTACGGGGTATACAGCTACACTTGCATGTCGTTCGGGCTGCACAACACGGGCGCGACCTTCCAACGGTTGATGCACATCGCCCTGGGCCAGCAGCTTGGGAGGAACGCTGAAGCTTATGTCAATGACATTGTCGTGAAATCTCGGGAGGCGAGAACTTTAATTCAGGACCTGGAGGAGACCTTCGAAAGCCTGTGCCGGGTGGACTTGTGGCTCAACCCGGAGAAATGCGTGTTTGGTGTCCCTTTCGGCAAGCTGCTGGGTTTCCTTGTGTCCCACAGAGGGGTCGAGGCCAACCCAGAGAAGGTCAAGGCAATCGAAGACATGAGTCCACCACAAACCCTTAAGGAGATGCAGAAGCTTCCCGGTCACGTGACTGTGTTGGGGCGCTTCATCTCCAAGCTGGGAGAGTGCGCCCTACCATTCTTCAAGCTAATGAAGAAGAAGGGCCCATTCGAGTGGACCCCGGAGGCCGACCAAGCGTTTCAAGACCTCAAGAGATACCTGACCAGCCCTCCAGTGATGGTGGCGCCCCGACTGGAGAGGTCAACCCATCAAGGTCATCTCGGCCTACCCATTGGAGAGGGTGCCTAGGAGCCCCAACTCCGTCGGGAGAGTCGCTGAGTGGAACATCGAGCTGTAGGCATTTCAGTTGGAGTTCAGCACAATCAGGGTCATCAAGGGAGCCGCGCTCGCTGATTTGGTGGCAGAATGGACGGACGCCCGGGGGCTTGAAGAAGGCGAGGATCGGTCCCTCTCGCCAGGGTGTGAAGTGCCAGGAGGCTAGGTTATGTATTTCGATGGCGCCTTTGCGCGCCAGGGCGCGGGGACTGGTGCAGTGCTCATCTCACCCACCCAGGACAAGCTTTACTACGCCGTGCAGTCTGCTTCCAGCAGGGCAAGAAGGTCTCCAACAACATAGTAGAGTAGAAGGCCTCATAGCTGGCCTCAAGGCTGCAGTGGCCCTGGGGGTGAAGCACCTCACCATCAAAGGCGACTCGCAGCTCCTCATCAACTTCTCCAACAAGGTATATGAGCCGAAGGATGAGCACATGGAGGCGTACCTCGCGGAGGTACGCAAGTTGGAGAAGCAGTTCTTGGGCCTGGAATTGCAGCACGTGCCCCGTGGCACCAACAAGGAAGCCGACGACATCACCAGGAGAGCATCCAAGCGGCTACCCCAAGAGCCTGGCTTCTTCGAGGAGCGGCTCTTCAAGCCATTGGCAACACCGCCACTTACAAGAACAGCGCTGCCACGGGAGGAGCTCCCTCAACCACGTGCCTCGGGAGCCCCGGCCTGCAGCCCGACCTTGGGAGCACGCTTACTCTTAGCGCTCGAGCCTCGGGAGGGGTGCTGGACCAAGGAATTTAAGGAATACCTGACGCAAGGGACGCTGCCGGAGAAGAAGGAGGACGCGGAGTGTGTGGCCCGACAGGCCACGGCATACTGCATCCAGGACGGTGAGTTATACATGAAGCGGCCAAATGACGTTTCCCTGTGTTGCATCTCCAGGGAGCAGGGGAAAGAGCTGCTAGCCGACATACACGGCAGGGACTGCGGGCACCACTCGTCGTCACGGACCCTCATCGGCAAGGTGTTTCGCAGCGGATTCTACTGGCCTACGACACTCAACGACGTGACTGAGCTGGTGAAGTCCTGTGAGGCCTGTCAGTTCCACGCCAAGAAAATCCATCAGCCGGCTCAGGGCCTCTAGACCATCCCACTCTCGTGGCCGTTCGCGGTCTGGGGCTGGATATCCTGGGCCCGTTCCCACGAGCGCCTGGGAGCTACCGCTACCTCTACGTCGCCATCGATAAGTTCACCAAGTGGACGGAGGTAGAAGCCGTCCGCACCATCCCGGCCGGCTCCGCGGTCAAGTTCATCAAGGGACTCGTAAGCCGGTTTGGGGTCCCCAACCGCATCATCACCGATAACGGCTCACAGGTCACTAGCAATCTCTTCAAGACATATTGTGCTAACCTTGGAACACAGATCTGCTATGCTTCGGTGGTGCACCCCCGGAGCAATGGTCAGGCCGAGCGCGCCAACGCGGAGGTCCTGAAAGGCCTCAAGACCAGTACCTTCAAGAAGAAGCTCTAGGCCAGCGGTAGGGGCTGGCACGACGAGCTCCAGTCCGTGTTGTGGTCCATCTGCACCACCACCGCCAAGTCAATGGGCGAGACCCCATTCTTCCTCGTCTACGGAGCAGAAGCGGTTCTCCCTCACGAGGTCAAGCATCGCTCCGCACGGGTCCTGGCATTTGATGAGGTGCAGCAGGACGCCATGCGGGGGATGGACCTCGTGCTGGGGGAGGAACGCCGCTGGCCACGCTTCTGAGCGTAAGATATCAACATGCGCGGCGACGTACCAGCAGCCTTGTCCCGCTCAGAGATGCTCGAGGTGGGTGACCTTGTCCTAAGGCGGGTGCTCTCCAGGGAAGGGCTGCATAATCTCTCACCCATGTGGGAGGGCCCGTTTAGGGTCGCCCACGTCTCCAGGCCTGGCACCGCGCGCCTAGAGACGCAGGACGAGGTACCCATCCAGAACGCCTGGAACATCCAGCACATATGAAGAAAGGCCCAGCGCCTATGAAGAAGGCCCAGTGCCTGTGAAGGTCTCCGCTCGTGACACTCTCATGTAATAATGAGTGGGGTTGTACACGCCCCGGAGTCTCAGGAGTGCCGCCCTCGAGCCTCGGAGGCTCCCTCCCTCGTCCTAGTGGCAGAACTTAGCTTCGCGCTGGTGAGAAGACAAGAAGACTAGACTAGGTGCCGGACGCGGCTTTTCATTTGCTTTCTATAGTTGGCTTGCCCCTCTTTAATCGAAATTTGCTTTCTGGTGTTCCTTGCCGGGTTGGTTCCATCGCCTTTTGCCTCCGTTTCTGCCTTCGGTTCCTTGTTTCGACCTGTACTCTCTCTCGCATGCCTCACGAGGGGGCTAGACAGGTGCCCTCGTGAGGATTTCTCCTATTTTCGCGAGGCACCTGTCACAGCCCCTAGAGCTTGCTTGTAGCTAGTGGCATTGCATCCATGCATCATGTTTAAATTTCTAAGAAAATTGAAATGGGGATTGCCTAAACCCCTAGCACCAAAATAATGCAAATAGGTTCAACTTCAAAATATTTTGATAACCCAAATGGCCTTCAAAAATGTTCACCATTTTGGAAAAATCTTGAAACAATAACCAGAGATGTTGCACATTTTCCATGACATTTGGATCTTTAAATTAAATCATAAGTATTTGAATTTGGACATTTAAATTCTATAAAACATTTTAAATGTCCAAATACTCCTAAACTGAAATGTTCCATGTTAGATATATTCTATACATTGGGCATGCACAGATTTAGTGATTTTAAAAGTGCACGGATATTTTTAATAAAAGCATAGAGTTTTCAGAATAATAGAAAACAGAAATAAAGAGAGAGAGGAGAGAAACCGTACCTGGCCACTTACCTGCAGCCCATCTAGTGCCCCATCTGGCCCAGCACTGTGGCTGAGGCCCAGCCCATCCCCCCACCGTCCTGAACCTCTCGCCAAGGTGGCAGAGGCGTGTCGACGCCAGCGCGCCCGAAGCCTCCACCTCCTCCCTCCCAGCCTGCCTGGCTCCCCCTCGACGCCCGGAGACGCCACGCGCCTCCCCGAACCCCCTCGTCCTCTTCCCTCTCTCCCTGGACCCCATTTCCTCCTCTGCTTCCCTCTTGCACGCACCACCGAGCGGCCCCGTCGCCACCGTCGCTTGTCATGCGCCACCGCCTCCCCTCGCTTCCGACCTGGCCACAAGCCCGCCACTCCATCCTCGCCCTCCTCATTGTCAATCGCGACCGGAGAAGCAGGCGCCGCCGACGCCTTTCCTTCTCGGACCCGCTGGTCTGCCGTCGCTCGATTCTGGCTCGGCCGATCCCCGACCTCGCCCGGCGTCCGTCGTCATCGCTGTGAGCTGCTGCGTCGATCCCTCTTCTCCCCCCTCGCGTTTGCATGCTCTAGCCCCTCTCCGCCATGGCCGAGGCTCACCCGCCGTGCCTCGTCAGCTGCCGTCGTGGCTGTGAGCCACCGTGGCTCAAGCCGGGCACACCACCGTGCTCCACACCTCACCAGAGCACGAGCACGCACCAACACCCCCCTAGCGCCTCTGCATCGCCTAACCCGCCGTTGGCGAACTCCGCGGCCGCCCTCGACGTCGCCGGTATCGATTCCGGCCGCCCGAGCTCAAGCCACTCCACCAAGAGCCTCGGCTCATCTGACTCCACGTAGATACCCTCGCGACCCTTTTGGTGGCGGAACGGCAAAAACCACTCCGCCGCGGCCTCGGCTGGGCGGTTAAACGCCGGCAGCCGACCTTGACTTTGACCGGTGGGCCCCGGTTGACTCTCCCGAGTCAATAGCAGTGGGGCCAGCCACTGACTATTTAGAATTAGCTTAATTAATTTGATTAAGCTAATCACACCGACATGTGGGACCCCTGGTCAGGTTTGACCGGACCAGCCCTGTTGACCTCTTGACGTCACACCTACGTCATCTCGACGCAAGAAACCCCTTTTCTCGGATTTAATTTAATTCAGGAAATTTCGTAAAACACCCCAAACTTCAAATATTCATAACTTTTAATCAGAACTCCAAATTAAATAAGTTATATATGAAAAATGATCAGAAAAATATGAAGAATCTGTTTATGGCATTTTCATGCATGATTGAACAAGTTAACCTCACTGAATAGGATGAATCATGATTAGGGCAAATTATGAAATAACATTTGGAGTTGGAGTTTAACCTTGTTTGAATTCCACTTCAATTAACTTGGCTAGATATTGCATTAGGTGAATTCAGTACCTTAACATGACATGTCATTCATGTGAATGTGCATTGCATTAATTGTGTTCTCTCTTGTTTGCGGTAATTGCCCCTCTCGATGAGACGGCGTTAGGCGATTGTTCGATGACACCGATGAAGAACTATATTATCTTGAAGTGCCGGGCAAGCAAAACCCCTTGTCCATTCGATATAATCCCACTCTCTCGCCTCCTGCTCTATTTTCTTGCATTAGGACAACAACGACTCATGTGTTACTTGCTGCGGTAGCTGAACCCCTTTATCCTCCTCATGACCTGTCATTCCACAAGTAATTAGATGAAACCCTCTAGCATGAGTAGGAGTTGTTTGAGCCATGTTGTGCCTACTCATTCATGCTTGTTGTCATGTCTGCTACTGCTTAGAGTTGAGTCAGGTCTGATTCATCGGGAATGAATTGGAGTGGTTGTGTGAACATGTCCTATTGTGTGTGAGCTAAGTGTGTGAACACGATTTGGTAAAGGAAATAGCGGTGAAGGCCATGTAGGAGTACATGGTGGGTTGTCTCATTGCGGCCGTCCTCGAGGAACTGAGTTCTGTGTTTGTGATCCATGAAGCTTGATTACTACCACGCATTGGGATCCTTAATTGACCCTCTCGGCTTCTTAACAACCCTTGTCCTCGGTCCGGAGTTGCAAGTAGTTTCGGTGTTTGTAGTAGTATCTTTGGGGAGCACTTGCATAGCGCCCGACCATAGGGTGGGTTGTGTTGCGGTAAACTGCAAATGTTGATGTACCGATTCGCTGTTTGGTGTCTCGGGAACCTGTACACATCGTTCAGGGCTGTATGGGAAACCTCGCCGGACTCCTGCGGATGGAACCCGAATAGGCGATAAACCTGGACTTGGGACTTGAGTGTTTAGGTAGGCCGTGGCCGACACCCACGTTGGGCTTCCGCTTGAAGGTTGCCGAGTACATGTCGTGTAAACGGCGGTAAGTGGTGAGCGTGTGTGAAGAAGTACACCCCTGCAGGTTAATATGATCTATTCGAATAGCCGTGTCCGCGGAAAAGGACTTCTGGGTTGCCTATATCAGTTCATAGACAAGTGAGAGTGGATACTCTAAAATGCGCAAGATAGCGTGGAGTGCTATGGATGGCGTTCTCGTAGGGAGGCGGAGCGGATCCATAGTGGTGTATTGATATGGTGAATATGTGGACTCGTGTGCGCCACCTCAAAAGAGTTACTTGCGGTCGTAGTTCAGGATAGCCACCGAGTCAAAGCTGGCTTGCTGCAGTCAAACTCCACCACCCCCTTTGATAATGTTGCATGTGTAGCTAGTTCTGATGTAATTCTTGCTGAGTGCGTTTGTACTCACGTTTGCTTATTTTATGTTTTGCGAGAGAGACTTCGGTCTCGCTAGTAGTTCCGCTTGGACTTGACGGTTAGCTTGTTACCTCAGCTACGATCTTGTGCCCTCGGCGAGATCTGGTAGATAGTCAGGCTTCTCGGCCTTCTTCATTTTTAGTTATGCGTACTTTCAGACATGTTTAGCTCCCCGCTTGTGCTTTGACTTGTATGCTTGAGTGTTGGGTCATGAGACCCATGTTTGTAATATCTCGCTCCTGAGCCTATTGAATAAATATTTGAGTCGTAGAGTTATGTTGTGATGCCATGTTGTATCTACACATATTGAGCATATTGTGTGTATGTTTGAAATGCTTGGTATGTGTGGGATCCGACAAACTAGTTGTTTATCCTTGGCAGCCTCTCATATGGGAAATGTAGTCTCGTGCTTACGGCGATAGTAGTCCGCTCTGACCGGTTCACCGGAGTCCTGCTAGCCCAAAGACTCTTGCTTGGACACTTGACTGCCGGCATGTGTTTCACGCCGTTGCCTATATACATCCCTTCGGGAAATGTCACGCGGTGTTATTCGAGTCCTGCCTAGCTCAAGCAGCCGGGATACCAGAGTCCTGTTAGCCCAAAGGTTACAGCCCAATTTATACGTTGATGACCGACATGCTCGATGTGATTCATGTATGCCTGTCCCCCATGGAGTTAGCGCCGCTTTGGGTTCCACGACTAGCCATGTCGGCCCGGGTTCTTTGTCATATGGATGCTAGCGACACTATCATATACGTGAGCCAAAAGGCATAAACGGTCGGGCCATGGTAAGGCGACACCGTGGGAATACCGTCGTGAGGTCAGCAAAGTGATATGATGTGTTACATGCTAGATCGGTGTGACTTAGGATCGGGTCTGACAGCGTTGGTATCGAGCTGTTGCTGTGTAGGATTACCAAGCCAAACTGGTGAAGTTGAGTCTAGAAATGCTTTAGTTATGTAAGGGAATTGATTGTGGAAGGAGCGTAAGGCTCTTTTTACTCCTTATACCTCATGGCCTCTCGATCTCGAGTCAACCTCTTCTCTTCTACGGGGTTAAGAATTAGGCTTCTCATCTATCTATCGAGGATGGCGTGTTACTAATACATTGACTTATTAGATTGTTGGTTTTAAGCCCCAGTTCAGTTCCTACTAATTCTGTATGATTACTGTTGATCTCGGAACCTTGTTATTGTGATGTTGAGTGGCTATGCCACCATTTTGCAGGATGTCTCCAATCATTTTGAACATTTACAGCTGTTATGCTGTCCGAGTCATCCTGTGTCTCTAAATAGTCGATGCATTTGCAAGTCTTTTCCTTCCGTTCGATGTCCTTTTGGTCGAATAAGCACACTAATCGGTAAGTTGAGGTACTGCCGTTGCCTCGGCATAGATGTTGGAGCTATTATTATGACCCTAGTTGTTTAGGAAGTCACCTAGTAATTTAGCAATGCTTTTGTATCCCCAGTGTGATGATTCTGGCCATTATTCTTGAAAGCATCCCGTGATGTTATCAGTTAGTAGGCATTCTATTCCTGGATTCTTGAACCGAGATTCACCCTATCTCATGTTGTTAGTATTTGCTAGTTCCTTTAGGATATTAGTAACCTTGCAATAGCCCTCGAGGTCCATGGTATTTCCTTCTTCCAAATACTATGACCCGCTTATGGCAGAAATTCCTCGCTGAATCAAAAGCTCACAACCAAAGTACTCTTGAGGAGTTCTCCATTCATAATTGTGAATCTGCCAATTCTACCTTTCCGCATGGGTTATCCGGAAGAAATGTTGAGCTTCACTCGACATACTAATCTATGCATCCACAACTCAGAAAACATATGTTCCTTCGAGTTGTTCTCTTTAGTTGTATTCCGACCCGTCATCAATTGATAGTCGGAGTATGTGTGCATTCGTTTATCGATGCCTATTATTCTTGTGGTCCATCAAGCCATTACATTACGGAATGACTAGGAGAAACAAACTCCGATTACCTGCGTCCATTTCCAGGATTGGGTCAAAGTAGTTGTATCCCGCAGATCAAAATGCCAATTCAGCTTTTGATGCTGTTCCACCTGGAGTGTTACCATCTTATGTCAAGAATGTCATGAGAATTGCACCTTCTCTTATGAATTCTTGATGTAGTGATACTTCTCGCCATCATTATTCATTCCTCGGTCCCGTGTTGATGCAACCGGAATGCCGACAAGTAAATTGTGATGTGTGACATCAATACTCCGAGCAACTCGTTGCTTGGCAGCTAGTGGACAATATCCTCACTCCTAGCGTGTTGGTTGTTAAATCATCATCCTAAGATTGATCGTGCTACCTAGTCCTTATTTCTGGTGCACACTTCCGATTGATGAGTTAGGATTATATCAAGTCCTCACTCATTTGATCATATCGTCTTGCCCTCAAAAGCAAGGTTGTTCTCGAGCTTAGTAACATATCGGTGGTTTGTGATTTTCCGAATATCTTCTCGGAAGTATTACCAGGTTGTGCCCTGGTATTATGTTGAGCTCGTGATCAAGTTGGTTTCTTGTGAACCACCCTTTCTCCAAGAATCGTGTTGGATATCCACAGGCTAGTTGGTTAAGCCAAACAACAACTTGGCGAGTTGGAGGATAAAAGCTTGCACGACTTAGTTCGTTCCAAAGGGATATTCTTGTGTAGTGTGTGTTGAAGAAAGATGATATTTTCATCGATTGGTCCTGTGATCGATTCTTTGGACCTATGGTCTCATCAATCCTTTGATTTGAGTGTGGGCTATCATCAAATCAAATCAGTACCAACGATGCTCGTAATGTTGTCTTACTCGTGATTGACCCCTCGAGCATACACCATTACATCTTTTGGTCTGACCAATACTATCACCGTGTTCACATGATGGTGGAAGTCGATGATATGGAAATTCCGATGAGTTGCTGTTGAGCCCATCAAGAGCATTTTGTCTCCCATGAGTCATGTTGAACATCAACCTAGTGTTGGAAATTTGTGTAAGCATTTCTTCGTGTTTTGTTCATGAAGCATATGTTTGGATGAAGGTAGTGACCTCCTCTAATTCATGTGCATCCGATGCAAGTTGCCGTGTGAATTTGAGAAAGGTTTGTTTTGTTTCCTATGGTACCATCCCAAGTCAGTCATGCACGTGCGAGGTGCTCTATGGTTTGATAGGTTGGCCGCCTCCACTCCATATGTGTTTCCTAGCACACCAAGCCACTGATTGATTTGTTCAAGGAGAAGGAGTTCTTTCATAACAACTAGTCATGACTTATGTTAGGACTTCGTTATCCTCGATGATGGTTCCCAACCTGAACTTCGGTAGTATTTTTATCATAAGACTACTACGTGGTCATGCTTGTCTTGGACAGCGTGTTCATGGGTTTGTAGCAGAACACGCTCATGTTTTGGAGCTTGCTATCGTAGCTCATTCCCGAGAATCTCGCAACATATTCTCGTCGATTTGTGTCGCAAACTTTCATTTTTCTTCTAGACTCGATGAGTCTGGAATATCCTAACACCAATCGAATCTGAATCTCAGGCAGATATGATGGTTGGAACCTTCCCAACAATTGCATTTTGTTCCCAGCTTGCATCCCATCATGCAAATTTTCCATGGGCTGCCTTCTTAGTAATTGATGTCTAGGATCATCCTCAAAAGTGGACTTACCATGGGTCCCCTCCACCTCCAATGATAAGCAAAAATCATCCATTCCGTTGTCTTCAACAAGGTAGTCCACATCATCCATTCTAGTTCGGTGTACCATTCCTTCGCACCCCACCAAACAATCGTTTGTGATTGCCTTTAGGCTGGTATAAAGAGTTTCGATGATATTTGTATCAAAAGTAATTCTTTTGTCACTTAAGGGAATAGTTCCTCGCGTCACCTCCCACAGGGTGCCCGTTATTGAATCATGGCAAATATTTCCTCGCCACCTTGACACCATCCACCATCCTTCAAAGCGTGGAATTGTTGCCACCAATCAAACCCCGTCGTTTGTTCTTCCATCCCTTTCGATGTGTTTTGTGTCTCAACTCGAGATGTGTCACCATCTCAGTCCATGAGTCGATCATGTTTACTTGATCTTCGTGAAGATCGAATCATATAAGGTTTCCCCCTTCTTTCCGTTGTCGTGTCGGGTGAAGATCTCGAAGACGTCAAGACCAAGATGATGGAGTAAATCAACATCTTCGAGAAGGGCAAATGGATCATGAAGATTGTGATAGTTGCGACCCCCCCCCTTTTCCTCTTACCTCACGTCTTGAATCTCGGGGCGAGATTCTTGTTTAGTGGGGGTGAGTTGTCACAGCCCCTAGAGCTCGCTTGTAGCTAGTAGCATTGCATCCATGCATCATGTTTAAATTTCTAAGAAAATTGAAATGGGGATTGCCTAAACCCCTAGCACCAAAATAATGCAAATAGGTTCAACTTCAAAATATTTTCAAGAACTCCAAATGGCCTTCAAAAATGTTCACCATTTTGGAAAAATCTTGAAAGCTTGATAACGAGAGATGTTGCACATTTTTCCATGACACTTGGATCTTTAAATTAAATCATAAGTATTTGAATTTGGACATTTAAATTCTATAAAACATTTTAAATGTCCAAATACTCCTAAACTGAAATGTTCCATGTTAGATATATTCTATACATTGGGCATGCACAGTTTAGTGATTTTAAAAGTGCTGGATATTTTAATAAAGCCTTGAGTTTTAGAATAATAGAAAACAGAAATAAAGAGAGAGAGGAGAGAAACCGTGACACAGCCACTTACTGCAGCCCACCTAGTGCCCCATCTGCTCAAAGATCGTGGCCGAGGCCCACCCATCCCCCACCGTCTTGAACCTCTGCCCGGTGGCGAGGCGTGTCGACGCCAGCTGGCTCAAGCCTCCACCTCCTCCCTCCCAGCCTGCTGGCTCCCCTCGACGCCTTGGGAGGCGCCACGCGCCTCCCGAACCCCTCGTCCTCTTCCCTCTCTCCTGGACCCCATTTCCTCCTCTGCTTCCCTCTTGCCATTCACCAAAGCGGCCCGTCGCCACCGTCGCCGTTCGCATGACCACCGCCTCCTCTCGCTTCCCCGACCTGGCCACAAGCCCGCCACTCCATCCTCGCCCTCCCGCTGTCACTCGCGACCGAGAAGCCCCGAGGCGCCTTCGACGCCTTTCCCTTCTCGGACCCGCCGGTCTGTGCCGCCCGATCGGCTCCGGGCCGTCCCGACCTCGCTGAAGGCGTCCGTCGTCATCGCTGTGGAGCTGCTGCGTCGATCCCTCTTCTCCCCCCTCAAGTTTGCATGCTCTAGCCCCACTCTCCGCCATGGCCGAGGCTCACTGGCCGCCGTGCCTCGTCGCCGTCGTGGCTGTGAGCCACCGTGGCTCGGCCGGCACACCACCGTGCTCCACACCTCACCAGAGCACGTAGCACGCACCAACACCCCCTAGCGCCTGCATCGCCTAACCCGTCGTTGGCGAACTCGGCGGCCGCCTCTGACGTCGCCGGGCGCCGATTCCGGCCGCCCGAGCTCAAGCCACTCCACCAAGAGCCTCGGCTCATCCCGGCTCACGTAGATACCCTCCAGCGACCCTTTTGGTGGCCGGAACGGCAAAACCACTCCCGTCGCTTGGCGTCGGGCTCGGCCAAGGTTAAACGCCGGGCAAAGACCTTGACTTTTGACCAGTGGGCCCGGTTGACTCTCCGAGTCAATGACGGTGGGGCCCAAATTGCTGACTATTTAGAATTAGCTTAATTAATTTCAGTTAAGCTAATCACACTGACATGTGGGACCCCCTGGTCAGGTTTGACCCGGACCAGCCCTGTTGACCTGCTGACGTCACACCTACGTCATGCTGACGTTGTAAACCCCTTTTCTGGATTTAATTTAATTCAGGAAATTTCAGAAAACACCCCAAACTTCAAATAATCATAACTTTTAATCTGTAACTCCAAATTAAATAAGTTATATATGAAAAATGATCAGAAAAATATGAAGAATCTGTTTATGGCATTTTCATGCATGATTGAACAAGTTAACCTCACTGAATAGGATGAATCATGATTAGGGCAAATTATGAAATAACATTTGGAGTTGGAGTTTAACCTTGTTTGAATTCCACTTCAATTAACTTGGCTAGATATTGCATTAGGTGAATTCAGTACCTTAACATGACATCTCATTCATGTGAATGTGCATTGCATTAATTGTGTTCTCTCTTGTTTGCGGTAATTGCCCCTCTCGATAGACGACGTTAAACGATTGTTCGATGACACCGATGAAGAACTATATTATCTTGAAGTGCTGTGCAAGCAAAACCCCCTTGTCCGTTCCGATATAATCCCACTCTCTCGCTCCTGCTCTATTTTACTGCATTAGGACAACAACGACTCATGTGTTACTTGCTGCGGTAGTTGAACCCCTTTATCCTCTGCATGACCTGTCATTCCACGATGAATTAGATGAAACCCTCTAGCATGAGTAGGAGTTGTTTTGAGCCATGTTGTGCCTACTCATTCATGCTTGTTGTCATGCCCTCTTTGCTTAGAGTTGAGTCAGGTCTGATTCATCGGGAATGAATTGGAGTGGTTGTGTGAACATGTCCTATTGTGTGTGAGCTAAGTGTGTGAACACGATTTGGTAAAGGTAGCGGTGAGAGGCCATGTAGGAGTACATGGTGGGTTGTCTCATTGCAGCCGTCCTCGTGAACTGAGTTACGTGTTTGTGATCCATGAAACAGTTACTACCACGCATTGGGATCCTTAATTGACCCTCTCGGCTTCTTAACCACCCTTGTCCTCGGTCCGGGAGTTGCAAGTAGTTTCGGTGTTTGTAGTATCTTTGGGGCCGACGCATAGCCCGACCATAGGGGTGGGTTGTGTTGCGGTAGGCAAGCACCGGTCTGATGTACCGATTCGCCCGCTTGGTGTCTCGGGAACCCTGTACACATCGTTCGGGGCTGTATGGGAAACCTCGGCGGACTCCTGCGGATGGAACCCGAATAGGCGATAAACCTGGACTTGGGACTTGAGTGTTTAGGTAGGCCGTGGCCGACACCCACGTTGGGCTTCCGCAGAAGGTTGCCGAGTACATGTCGTGTAAACGGCGGTAAGTGGTGAGCGTGTGTGAAGAAGTACACCCCTGCAGGGTTAATATGATCTATTCGAATAGCCGTGTCCGCGGAAAAGGACTTCGGTTGCCTATATCGGTTCATAGACAAGTGAAAGTGGATACTCTAAAATGCGCAAGATAAGCGTGGAGTGCTATGGATGGCGTTCTCGTGGGGAGACGGGAGCGGATCCATAGTGGTGTATTGATATGGTGAATATGTGGACTCGTAGCGCCACCTCAAAAGAGTTACTTGGCAATCGTAGTTCAGGATAGTTACCGAGTCAAAGCTGGCTTGCTGCGGTCAAACTCCACCACCCCTTTGATAATGATGCATATGTAGCTAGTTACGATGTAAGTCTTGCTTTGATGCGTTTGTACTCACGTTTGCTTATTTTATGTTTTGCGAGAGAGACTTCGGTCTCGCTAGTAGTTCCGCTTGGACTTGACGGTTAGCTTGTTACCTCAGCTACGATCTTGTGCCCTCGGCAGGATCTGGTAGATAGTCGTGCTTCTCGGCCTTCTTCATTTTTAGTTGTCTGTACTCAGACATGTTTAGCTCCCGCTTGTGCTTTGACTTGTATGCTTGAGTGTTGGGTCATGAGACCCATGTTTGTAATATCTCGCTCCTCGGAGCCTATTAAATAAATATTTGAGTCGTAGAGTTATGTTGTGATGCCATGTTGTATCTACACATATTGAGCATATTGTGTGTATGTTTGAAATGCTTGGTATGTGTGGGATCCGACAAACTAGTTGTTTATCCTTGGCAGCCTCTCATATGGGGAAATGTAGTCTCATGCTTACGAGCGATAGTAGTCCGCTTCTGACTGGTTCACCCAGAAGTCCTGCTAGCCCAAAGACTACTGCTTGGACACTTGATCGCCGGCATGTGTTTCACTTCGTTCCTTATGTCTGTCTCCTTCGGGAAATGTCACGCGGTGTTATTCGGAGTCCTGCCTAGCCTGCTACAGCCCGGGATACCGAGTCCTCGTTAGCCCAAAGTGCTACAGCCCTAATTTATACGTTGATGACCGACATGCTCGATGTGATTCATGTATGCCTGTCCCCATGGGTTAGCGACGCTTTGGGTTCACGACTAGCCATGTCGGCCGGGTTCTTTGTCATATGGATGCTAGCGACACTATCATATACGTGAGCCAAAAGGCGCAAACGGTCCCGGGCCATGGTAAGGCGACACCCGTGGGAATACCGTGCGTGAGGCCGCAAAGTGATATGATGTGTTACATGCTAGATCGGTGTGACTTAGGATCGGGGTCCTGACAGCACCCTTGTTCGAGCTCGTAAGCTGGCGCACTTCTCTCAAATCCGTGCCCCTCAGGTACCGCGATGCGAAGCGCGGGATTGTAGCCAGCGGCGCGTGTGACCAGGGCTCGGAAGAACAAAAGTTTTCTAACGAATTTTTGCAGTTCCCAGACGCCTCCCAGGCCAAGGAGGCCTCGCCAGGTACTAAGAAATGCATGCCTCGTGAGGGGAAAGCCACTTCAAGCGCGTCAAGCTAAGTTATTTCTACGTGCCTATGTAAAGCATTGATACTGCGACACAACACAGGAACGGTAAACATAGCATAACAACTTGGAAATCATAGTTTGTTGCACGCCCCCGCGGGGCCCCATACTTGTCTCTCTCTCTCTCAACACAGGAAGAAAAGGAAGAACAAAACAAAAGCGGCGCATGCCCCTACAGCAGCTCGCGAGGATGGACCCATGGCACCCTCCTGAGCTCAGCTGGACCCCTCCTCGCGCTTTACTGGGGCGCGACGATGAGATGACCCGCTGCCTCCCTCGAAGCGGGCGCGGTGACGTGGCGGCTGGTCGTAGCCGCTGCTGCTGGTGCTGTCGCCGGAGGAGGAGTCGACGTAGTTGGGCGAGCGGCGGCCAGCATCAAAGGCAAGACCGTCCTCACCCTCGTCTCGACCGTTGCCAAGGCCAAGCACCTCGTCATCGTCGTTGTCCTCGGGGCAGCACCCGACGCGGCGGCCGTCTTCCCCGAACGCCCTCACGTAGAGGGCCGCGTTGCCATCATACTTGGAGTGGAGGGTGCACCACCTGCCCAGGCCGCACGCGCGGGCAAACGTCTGCCACCCGTGGGCCAAGGCTGCGTTTCCTGCGACGGAGACCTTGATCGCGACCCATGAAGCCTTGCTGCAGCAGCCATCCGCCTGCAGCCAGAGCCCGCCTGGACCCGTGGCTGGCAGCTCGCCGGCGAAGAAGCGCGGGAGCTGAAGCCAGGTGCCGGCCGGGTTCTCCGACCAAACGACGAACTTCGGCAGCACCTCCACTGAGTGGAAGCACGGCCGGGGAGGCCGTGCGACCATGGCACACCTCCCTTCATCGACGAGGATGCCATGATCTGGGCAAGCCCCACCACAGGAGGAGACACCGCCCCGGCAGAGGTCGCGACGTGCTTACGAGGACGGTCGTGCCCACGCTTGGGCGGCGGAGAGTCGGGCCCCTCTTGGCGGGCCTTCCCCTTCTCCACCCCGAGAACCTCTTCGTAGGCGCCATGGGGTCGCTGCTAGTAGTGGAGCGAGGAAACAGAAGCAAGTGAAGCAAGAAGAGATGAGCAACGGGGTCTCCACCCCCTCCTCATTTATAGCAGGAGAAGGCCAACTGGCGATCCCCACGACCACAGGTAATGATGATATTTCTCTGCATGCAGTAGGGACTCGTCAAGTCGGGCAGTTGCCGAGGCAGCATGGGGAAGCGGAGACGCCTGCATCCAATCAATCACCACGCATCGACCAAGGCATCAGGCTGTTGGGGCCCGTGGCGCTCCGCACTTGCCCTTTGGCTTCGCCTCGAAGCCAAGTCTAAGCGCGCCTTGGGCCCGGGGGCTACTATTGGCGTCCTGGGAACGGGGGTCCCTAGACTTGCCTGCCTGCAGCCCATGACGTGGCTCCACCAGCGGCCCTGTATGGCCCATCTTCACCACCAAACACTCAAGACCCTCACGAGGGGCCAAGCCTCGCGAGGCGGACGACACAAGACCTTCTCGGGAGCGGCCTCACCAGGTTGGCTCACGAGGGGCGGAGAGATCAAGGCAAGGGACACCTCGCGACGTTCCAGTGATGCAAGCCGTGACGACTGGAGCCAGGCGGGCGCCAGGCGGGTGCCAACATGCGCAGTGTTCTTGTTTCCTCTTTGATGCTAAAGGGGCAAGCGCAGGCGAGGAGTCCTGAGGCATCAGGCAAAGGTTTCCATATCGGTGTAACGATACCAAGACCAGCAGGACGGCAAGATGGAGGTCACCGTGGAGCCCAAGACGGCGTCACCACCAGAGCCTTTGGCAGGCGAAGACCATCTTTAGTCAGGATAACTTGTACTAGTTGTCCCCCTTCGAATTTGGCCGTTGTTGGCTCCCTTCCCGCTCAATATTTGGAGAGAGGACCAGGGCCTTTATAAACAAGACTAGCCACCACTGTAGAGGGGGGATTCAGGTCATCCTCACCCACACAAGTCCACCGATGTCGGCGTTCAGGGAACGGGGGTACCCAGACTTGCCTGCCTGTGGCCTGCGGCGTGGCTCAAGGGGTGGCCCAGTACGACCCATCTTCATCAACACAAGCTCAAGACCCTCGCGAAGAGCCAAGCCTCGCGGGGCGGACGACATGAAGCTTCTTCACGCACGGCCTCGTCAAGCTGGCTCGCGAGGAGGCGGAGAGATCAAGGCGGGGTACCTCACGAGGTGCCCATGATGCAAGTCATTACGACCCAGGGCGCCAGGCGGGCGCCAGCCCGCGCAGTGTCCTCATTTCCTCTTTGGTGCAAAGGAGCCAAGCGCAGGCGAGAGCATCAAGCAAAGGCAACCATTTCGGTGCAACAAGACCAAGACCGGTGAACGGCGGGAAGGAGGTCATCGTGGAGCCCAAGCCAGCGTCACCGTCGAGTCTTTGGCGGCGAGGACCGACTTTAGTCAGGATAAGTGTACTAGATGTTCCCCTTCAAAATGGCCAATTGTTGGCGCCCTTCCCGCTCAATATTTGGGAAGAGGCCCAGGGCCTCTGCCTATAAATAGGACTAGCCACCCACAGGGTAGAGGCATCTAGAGAGAGAGAGAAGCGACTGAACTCCCCCTAGCAGTTCATCGCACCGGCCAAGAACAGACCCTCGCGAGGCTGTTCTTCCTTGTATTGTTCATCATCAGCCCCTGAGGCAATCCACCACACCACACACTGGAGTAGGGTATTACACCACAATGGTGGCCCGAACCAGTATAAACCTTGTGTCCCTTGTGTTGCTCTTTGTGTAGTTTAGATCCTTGCGAGGCGAGAGGCATAGGTAGGTTGGAGGTGAGATCTCGCGTGCACCCCTGTAGTTTGAACCTAGAGGGTGCCGGAACCCGAAATCCGACATTTGGCGCGCCAGGTAGGGGTGCGCCGGAATCCGCCTTCTGCCGCCTCGCGCCCCGTCGCATCGTCATCATCATGTCCGGCGACCCAACGGGCAACCCTGATCCCTGGGCGGCCTGGCCCGCCCACGCAGAGCCGCTTGCCCCGGACGACCTCAACCCAGTGCCCCAGGTAGCCCGCGGTCCGCAGGGCGTTGCGGGCCGCGGGCGACGCGGTCCGGCAACGTCAGCTCTCACGCCATGGCAGGTGCGGTCGGCGGCGAGGGCCTCGAACCATGCCGCGGCCACGGCGCGGTACACCCGACGGGAGTAGGCGAACTCAAGGGCCGCGCTCACGGTGGCCCGAGAGCTACTGCAATGCAGGCCGGAGGGCGGCCACGACGTCTTCTTTGGAGCGGGTGGCAGAGCTCTGGGCCGCCGCATCGAGGCTCACCCTTCTGCACCCAACTACCACCTCAGGTCCAGGGCGGGCCACACGGAGGCCCCACGCCCGCCAGCACAGCTCCAAGCGGACTCCAAGGCCACTCCAACGCCAACCAGGCCGTCAGCACCGGGCTAACAGCGGCGTTGCCTTCGCCCCCGGCCAGCGAAGGAGGACTCGCCACAGCCCATGGTCCCAGTGGGCCGCCGCGCTGCCACCCCCAGGTTGGCGCCTCAAGCAGGGCTGCGTGGCACACGGGGCACTACAGCGAAGCATTCGGGGTGGCGGCCCCGGAAGAGTATGTGCCCCACATGATGGATCAAGGGCACACGCAGGAGGACGAACATGGCTCACTCCTCGGCCCAAGCTGGGAGGACGAGGCACCCGAAGCTGAGCTCTCTCAGGAGCCCCGGGAAGGCCCCGTCGACCGCGCTGGAGGCAACGATTATCGGGTACCGCTAATTCCTCAGGAGTAGGCATACGCTAACCATGGGTCGCATGAGGTACAGGTTGTCGCAGCGGGTGGCTGCCCCGATCCGGCATCTTCCTACCCCTCAGGAGGAGGGCACTGGGGGCTGCATGAGAGGGGCCGAGATCCGGCATCACCAGCGCGGCGTTCGGAGCAAGGTGTCCTCAGGAGGTAGGCCCTCTGCCGGGGAGGCGCCTCAGGGCCTACCCCCGGCAGAGAGGACCTGTGGTCATCGGGGAACGGCTGAGACCGCTCTACCCCATCGGCCGGCGTCCTCGGTCTCCGGCCGTCGTCGTTAGCACTAGAGTGTGGCACAAGGTGGGCCTCGTCTCAGGCGATATGAGGCAAGGCGGTACTGTGAAGAAGGCCCAGTGCATGAAGCCTGGGCCGCCCCCATGACACTCTCACATAATAATGAGTGGGCTGTACACGCCCGGAGTCTCAGGAGCCGCTGCCTCAGCCCTGGGGCTCCCTCCCACGCCAGTGGCAACACTTAGCTCACACTGGTGAGAAGACGCCCAAGACTAGACTAGGTGTCGGACGGCTTTTTCTCGCTTTTCTTGCTTTTCCCCTTGGCAGTCGCTTTTTCCCCCAGTTGGATTTAAGTTGGATTTGAGCTTGAGATTTGTGTGTGTTCGGGGAAGGGGTGTTTAGTCTCGTTCGAGCAATCTCTCGCGTTCTGGTTACCACTTTGCCTCAGCTGCCTCCCCTCGTGAGCCCCTCACGAGCCGGGCCAGGCCTAGCTTGCGTGCAGCCGGACTGGCCACCGCGCCTCTCGGGGAGGTTCTCATTACAGGTTCAATGGGCTCGTTCAGGAAGCACTCAGGACACCACATCCCTCCGCATGCTATCTCGAGGCCCACGCGGGTCGAAGGTAAACAAGCCAGCCAGCTCGTCGCAAGGCTAGCCACTTGGCGCAGGCGTACGGGTGATATCGTATCTACTAATTTGCTAACTGCAAGTTTTTACACGAGGGGCTCCCCCTCCCAAAATGCTCTTACAACCTTCAGGGCCAAGCCCAAACTCTATCTGCGCAGGGTAGAAAGCGGGAACAACACGCGGTCTATCGGATAAATCCCCCAATGCATCCTCAAGGGCACCTCCTGAATTGTCGCTGGCGTCGCTGGCCTCGGCATCACCCTCCGCGTCGACGTCAGCGGCGTCAGGGCCGTTCACCACGCCGCCTTCATCAGCAACCACGACCATGCCTCGTTGTCAGTAGTGAAGGCCCTGACGAGGGCATCCACGTTGTCTTCCACCCACGCGCCAGTCGTCCGGATGGCTCGGGGTACCGGGGCGATGGCGGCATCAAAGTCAAAGTGGGGATCCATGTTCTGAAGATGACTGAAGACGCGAGAAAAAGCACGCCCGAGTAGGGCACGGCTCCTCTCCTCCACCAACCTGTTGGCTCTGCCCGACCGCGCCTCCAGCTACGTCACCACATCAGTGAAGAACTGGAGGTTACCAGCATAGTTAACCGCACGAGGCTCACCAACGGCCGCCTCGCAGATGTTGCCCAAGGCCGTGTTAGCTCTTTCCCGTAGCGTGCGGAGCATAGGGCCATGCTCGTGCTCCAGGACCTGCCGCTGGCGTATCTCATCCTTGCTCCACCGCGCAACGGCCTCAGCCACGTCCACCCGTTGACGGAGAAGAAGCACCTCGGCGCTGGAGGAGGTCAGCTCTTCCTGTGCCGCGCCAAGGGCGGATCGGGAAGCGTCAGCCCGCCGCGTCACTTCATCCAGCTTGGCCCTCAGGGTGGCGGTCCTGCCGTCCGCTTCGACCTTGATCAACTCCAACCTCTCCTTGAACTCGCGCTCGAGGTTCGAGCGGGCCGCCTCCGCCCGGTGATCAACCTCTTCCAGGACTCGGGCCTCCCGCGCAGCGACATCGTCCTCCGCCTGCGCCACCAAGCTCTCCCTCGTCTCCAGCTGCTTAAGGTCACGGGCGCGCTCGGCAGCTTCCAGCGTTAGTGCCTCCTCACGTCTCTGGAGCTCCGCCTGGTCGACCGAAGCCCCCTTCATCGACGCAAGGGCCGCCTCATGCAGCTCCACCAATTGCTCTAGGGAATTGCTCCAGGCCTGGAGCTCCCGCACCCGCTCCTCCGCCGCCTCACGCCGTCGGACAGCCTCCTGGGCCTCCTCGAAGGCCTGGGAGCGGGCCTCCCGAGAAGCCGCCAGCGACACCTCGGCTTCCTCATTGTCGACGTCACGCTGGTGGCGCGCAAGGGCAATGGCCACCTTCAGCTCACGCCTCTCTTCAGCTAGGTGCAGGCCCTCAGCTTCAAGGCGCGCGTCCTCGTCAGCAAGCTCTACACCAAGCTGGCTCACTGCGTCAGCCGCCCTCCGGAGAAACCTTGGCGAAGGGCGGCGCTCCCGGCGCCTTCGAGCACATCTTCCGCGCCGTCCGCCCAGGCGTCTTGGCGCTGGGGCCACGAACCAAAGACCTCCCCACAGGCGTGGGGCTGGCGCCCTCGCAATGGCCGGACACGCCCCGCCAGGAGCCCGGCCCAGAGCCGGCTCATCCTCAAAGGAAGAGCGCAGGGCCAACCTCAGCCAGTCGCCGTCCACGACCAATCGAAGAGCCCAAGGCAGGCTGGCTATACCCCGGGAAGGCTCGCGAAGGAGGGTCGCGAGGTGCGCAGAACCATGATGCCATCGCAGGATGGCTCACCTCTCCAACCGGCCTCACCACGAGGGCAGTGCTTGAGCTCGAAGCGCTTGGGGACGGTGGAGAGGGCGAGGCCTGGGGGGATGGCTCCTCAGCCATCTCTGTGAGCTCGGCAGGAAGGGCCCTGTAGAGCAAGGATCAGCTGAAGCAACGGGAAAATAAGGAACTAAGAAAGGGGAAGGCTTACTCATCAATGGCGAAATACTTCCTGCGCTTCAAGAGGGCGGCAAGGGTAATCATCACCCAAGGCCTCCTTTCTTTTCGGAGAGCCTCAAGTCCACGCTGAAGCTGCTCAGAGCTTCGGCGCAGGGGTCAACCTGCGACGAGGAAGAAGCGCCAAAGTGACCAGCGTCAGGGGCGTCGTCCTGGCGCACGCCGCCAGTCGCCTCACCAAGAAGGGTGGCCAGGGCCTTAGGGGCCTTTGCCACAAGAGCCGCGGGCCGCGGCTCAACGCCTTCGGCCGTCGCAGGGCGGGCCACAGGAGCTGCCGCCCCAGGAGTGCCGCATGGCATCGTCATCCCATGGAGGCCCCTCAGCCTCGGTGGCCCATGCGTCCCTGCTCCACCACTCGAGGAAGGACCGCCGTGGGCGACCGGAAGGGCAACCACCACAACTGGGTTCTCACGAGGTCCCACGAGGCCTGCGGGGCGCAGCCCCCATTCGTCGAAGCTGGGCATATACTTGACGAAATCACCCCTATTCGAGCAAAGGTACAAAGAGGGCACCCACTTGCCGGATGCTTTGCCAGGGAAGGGTCCCCGGTCGGGATCATGAGAACCTTCCTCGGCACTTCAGCGCCAGTCCTCCTCCACGGAGCCTCATGCGGTCTTCACGCCCGCCGAAGGCCCACATCCGGCGGGAATGGCGCTAGAGAGGGGCAATGCGGCATAGGAGGAATTCCTTCACCACCTTCGGCGCCGTCACGCCGAGCGCCCTCAAGCACGTGAATCGATGCCATACAAAGACGAGCCAGGGGCCCGTGAGCGTTTCCTGGTCCCAGCCTGAATTGGGGATAGCGGATAATGTTGGCTTCGAAAGCAGGGGGTTGGGCACCCCGACGTCCACATACAGCCACCGCTCACGGAACCCAGGCACGGGCGGAGGAAGGTTGAAATCAATTCCTGAAGCCGTTGTTTCTGGTGCGCCAATGAAGCTCACGCACCCCAAGCATTGGGCGAGGTCGCCGAGGCGCAAAGAGAAGAAGTGGCGCAGCAAGGCAACTGAAGGAGGAATGCCCATCATCGCCTCACAGACAAAAGAGAATACGGCATGAAGAGTAATGGATTCGGGACCCAAATGCATCATGTGGATCCGGTAATGGGAAAACACAGTGTTGAAGAAATTGGAAAAGGGGAACTAGTCCATACAGGCGTCGGCTGGCACCGGACCTCGGTGAATATTCTATCAGTGGAGAAGTGAGACGCGGGCCAGACCGTCATCCTCCCACACTCGTTGAAGATAGTGGCGAGGGCAGAACTGACCTTGTCCAAGCCTTCTCGGTTGAGGATGATCGAACGATCGACAGCAGGAGCCGTCAGCGACGGCGAGCAGGGTGGAGGCACAGGCTTTTTCCCTTTCCCCTTCTTTGTCGGAGCCATGGCGACAGGAAGGGGGAGGATTCGAGATTGGATTGGAAGCGGAGACTGGAGCTCGAGAGGAAGAAGAGAGCAGGAGACGCTCGAGCGGCGAGAAGAGGGAAGACTGTGTGCAACCACGGGTCCGCCTAGCTGGGCGCAAAATAAGGAGGCGTGGGGGGAACAGGGACGCCCACATCCAATCAATCGCCATGCGGCACCCAAGGCCGCAGGTTGTTGGGGCTCGCGGTGCTTCGCACTTGCCCCTTCACTTCTTTGCTAAGCCAAGTCCAGGCGCGCCTTGGGCCCAGGGGCTACTGCCGGCGTTCTGGGAACGGGGGTACCTAGACTTGCCTGCCTGCGGCCTGCGGCGTGGCTCAAGGGGTGGCCCAATACGGCCCATCTTCATCAACACAAGCTCAAGACCCTCGCGAGGAGCCAAGCCTCGTGGGGCGGACGACAGGAAGCTTCCTCAGGCACGGCCTCGTCAGGCAGGCTCGCGAGGAGGCGGAGAGATCAAGGCGAGGTACCTCATGAGGTGCCCATGACGCAAGCCATGACGACCAAGGGCGCCAGGCGAGCGCCGACTGTGATGTCCTCATTTCCTCTTTGGGCGCAAAGGAGGCAAGCGCAGCGAGAGCATCAAGCAAAGGCAACCATTTCGGTGCAACAAGACCAAGACCAAATGAACGGCAGGAAGGAGGTCATCGTGGAGCCCAAGCCAAGGCGTCACCGTCGAGTCTTTGGCGGCGAGGACCGACTTTTAGTCAGGATAAGTGTACTAGATGTTCCCTTCAAAATGGCCAATTGTTGGCACCCTTCCCGCTCAATATTTGGGAAAAGGCCCAGGGCCTCTGCCTATAAATAGGACTAGCCAGCCACAGGGTAGAGGCATCTAGAGAGAGAGAGAAGCGACCGAACTCCCCCTAGAAGTTCATCGCACTGGCCAAGAACAGACCCTCGCGAGGCTGTTCTTCCTTGTATTGTTCATCATCAGCCCCTGAGGCAATCCACCACACCACACACTGGAGTAGGGTATTGCACCACAATGGTGACCCGAACCAGTATAAACCTTGTGTCCCTTGTGTTGCTCTTTGTGTAGTTTAGATCCTTGCGAGGTGACGAGGCGTAGGTAGGTTGGAGGTGAGATCTCCGCGTGCACCCCGGAGTTCAAACCTAGAGGGTCTGCCGGAACCCGAAATCCGACAACCGAGCACAAGAACACCTCCCTCAGAAGGCTGTTCTTCCCTTGTACTGTTCGTCATCACCCCAAGAGCCAATCAACCACACCACACTGGAGTAGGATATTACACCACAATGGCGGCCCGAACCAGTATAAATCTTGTGTCTCTTGTGATGCGAGTTCGTCGAGCTTGGCTTTGAGATCATGGTGAGGCTGAGGGCGTGATTAGGTAGGGGGGATCTTCGTGCGCACCCCAGAGTTCGAACCTTAAGGGTTTTGCGGGAACCTGAAATCCGACATTTGCGATGTGGGTTCTTTTACCCCGAGCCACCACCCACTCCGAGGAGGGGAGGTGGTCGAGGCATTGGCCGAGCGACGGTTTTCACCGTCGCCGACGGATTGGATGACGCGTGCCCGGTGAGGCCGGAGAGACAGACATGTCGGCTTGGCGTCTCGAACCCTCGCTTTTGCCGTCTCTTCTTTGTGGCCTCGCCGGGGGTGCGACGAGCGTGCCAAGGGCTACTCCTCTGGTGTGGATGGCGGCTGGATGGCTTCCGTCTTGGCTTCCTCTTTGAGCAGCGAGCCTCAACCCAACCTGGCCACCGCCGAAGCCTAGTGGGTGACCGGGGGGCGCCAGCCCCCAGCCCCCTGATGACAAGGGGTGAGCCACTTCGGATCCCATCAGCAACCCCCGTTGTGGAGGACGGAATCGACTGCACGGTTATGCTCGTGCACCAACGGAGTGTCGTCATGAAGCTCTTTCAGAGGCGACCTCTCGATGAGCCGGCTCGGAGGAGAGCTCGAGGACGTAGAATTACCTCGAGGCCGAAGGTCTTCGGCTGATGGAGGAGCGGCATAAACTGAAAGTGGCCATCAACCTCGGGCGCCACCAGCGCGAGCTTGACAATGCGAAGGCCGAGGCATCTCTTGCGGCCTCGCGCGAGGCCTACTCCCGAGCCTTGGAAGAGGCCCGGGAAGCTAACCATCGCCGCGAGATTGCAGAGAAGCGCGCATGGGAGCTCCAAGCCTGGAGCGCCTCCTTGGAGCAGCAAGTGGAGGTGCGCCAAGCCACCCTTGCATCGATGAGAGGGACGCCTGCCGAGGAGGGAGAGATCCTGAAGCGCGAAGAGGCGCTGGCGCTGGAAGCCATGGTGCGGAGCCTCGAGCTTGAGCGGTTGGAGACGAGGGAACACCAAGTCGCCTAAGCAGAGGATGCTGTCGGAACATGCGAGGCCAAGGCCCAGGAGGAGATTGATCGCCGGGTGGCCGAGGCTCACGCGGATCTTGCGGGCGGGTACGACCTCAAGCTGAAGCTCGTTGAAGCCGAGGCTGCGGGCAGGACTGCTGCCCTCAAGTCTAGGCTAACTGAGACGGAACGGCACGAGGAGGGTGCCGCAGCCGCCCTGGTCTTGGCGCAGGCTGAACTGGCCTCCGCACACGCCGAGCTGCTTTCTCTTCAGCAGCAAGTCACCAACGCCGAGTCCTTCACGCAGCAGAACATGGAGGAAGTGCTTCAGCGGCAGACTCTGGAGCGCGTGCACGCCCCCATGCTCCGGGACCTCAGGAACAGGGCCAACACGGCGCTGGGCCACATCTACGACGAAAACGTCCCTCATCCCCACGCGAATGATTATGCCAGCCTCCTCCCCTTCTTCATCGACGTGGTGACGCATCTGGAGAATCGATTCGAGAGGGCTCGCCAGCTTGTTGAAGAGAAGAGATGTGGTCTGCTTGGGCGCGCGTTCTCCCGTGTCTTTAGCCACCTTCAGAACTCCTACCCCAACTTCGATTTTGACGCCGCCATCGCCCCTGTGCCCGAGGCCATCCGGGTAACCTGGCGCGCTGGGTGGAAGACAACGTGGATGCTCTAATCAGAGCCTTGACCTCCGACGACGATGCGGTGGTGGTCGCGGCGGATGAAGGTGACGTGGTCAATGATGGTGAGGGCGTCGCCGGCAATGGTGATGGTGATGCCAGCGACTGCGCCAGCGACGCGCCTCACGGTGACACGAAGGACGCGGTGAGCGACATGTCTAATTGAGCCCACGCTCCCTGGTCGTTGATCCTGCATGTGAAAGCTCGGGCACGGCCCTGGAAGTTGTAAGAGCATTTTGGGAGGGGGAGCCCCTCATGTAAATAGATTACTAGCGCTATTACTTAAGCCAAGCTGGATATATGTTTTCATGAACCCGCGAGTTCCGCTGCGAGTTTGCTGTTGTAGTTTACCTTAGTCGGGACAGGTCCCGAACCGGCTCGTGAGGACGTGAGTTTCTGAGGAGCCTGCCGATCCGTCCAAGAGGGCCTCGCGAGAAGCAAGCGCTAGCCATGGCAGGTCGTGCGCGCAGCGCGCGTGTGCCGTGCCCAGTCCCCGCTCGCGAGGGGCTCGCGAGGCGGAGGCGGCAGGTGCGAGCTCTGAATCAAGGCAAGGAACCAGATCGCAAGAAATTGCACGAACGAGAAAATACACCCCCCACGCATGACAATGAAAACTTAACTTCAAATTTAAACCCGAAGCCAAGAAAGCGGGGCTATAGAGAAGAGAGATTAAAAAGCAAATGGCCTCTTCCGGCGCCTAGTCTAGTCTTCTTGTCTTCTGAACAGCGCGAAGCTAAGTGCTGCCACTAGGACGTGGGAGGGAGCCCCCGAGGCCTGAGGGCGGCACTCCTGAGACTCCGGGGCATGTACAGCTCCACTCATTATTACGTGAGAGTGTCACGGGCGGAGACCTTCACAGGCGCGAGCCTTACTTCATATCACCAGATGAGGGCCCCGCATTGTGCCACCCTCGATCACCGTTGGGGGCGTCCAGAAACCAGGACGACACCAAGGGGCAAAGGGGACGCCAGCGGATCCCTCGGCGACCAAGTCCTCTGCCGGGGGGAAGGCTCTCCAGCGCCTCCCTGGCAGAGGGCCTACCTCCGAGTGACGCTCTGCTCCGCGCGATGTGGGGAGGGGCCTCGCTCCCGGCTCCTCCCCTGTGGCCCCCAGTGCGCCCCTCCCGGGGGAAGTGGGGGCTGTCGGGCTGGGGCCACCGTCCGCTGCTGTGACCTAATCCGCATGTGACCAATGGTTAGCATAAGCTTGCTCCTGAGAGATTAGCGGTACCCTGTAGCTGTTGTCGCCAGCGTGTTCGATGAGGCTCCCGGGCGGCTCCTGGAAGGCCTCAGCTTCTAGCGCCTCCTCCACCCAGCCTGGCTCGAGGAACGAACCAGGGTCGTCCTCCAACGTGTACTCCTGGTCCACCATGCAGGGCACGTAGGCCTCCGAGGCCGTCGCCCCGAAGACCTCGCCGAAGTGCCCCACGTCCACGTTGCCGGCCGAGCGCGCCTCTCTGAGGATAGTAAGGCGGCATCCCGTTGGGGCCGCGGATGGCGTCGCTGATGCCCACGCTGATCGGGGGAGGGGGGGTGGCGCGGGTGTGATTGGGCATCCGGTCCCATAGGTCGCGCCGATGTCGATGAAGCCTCCTGGTGCGCCCGGGGGCACACGGGCACGGCGAGGCCCGCCATGCGATCTAGATGCGGCCTGAGGCACAAGCAAGGAGCAGAAGGGCGGTGCTCCCGAGGCCACGGCGTCCAGCAGCTCGGCGACACGCTCCAGCAATGCGTCCGGGCCGCTCTCCATCAACCGGCATCGCAGCAGCTCCCAAGCCACCGTGAGCGCGGCCCTCATGTTTGCTTGTTCCCGTCGGGTGTGCGGCACCGTGGCTGCAGCGTAGCTCGAGGCCCTTGCGGCTGCCCGCGCTTGTCGTGGAGTAAGGGCGGACGGCGTGTGGCCGTGCCGCCCTCGCCCCGCAGCGCTTCGCAGTGTGCGTGCTGCCTGGGGCACGGGGTCGAGGTCTTCTTGGGCAGACGGCGCCGCCCGGGCAGGCCAAGCTGCCCGGCGGTCGGTGTTGGTCCTCGGGTCGCCGGACATCAGAGCCGCGGAGTGTAGGCGGATCAACTGGCGGAAGGAAAGCTCTGGTGCACCCCTACCTGGTGCGCCAAATGTCGGATTTCGGGTTCCGGCAAAACCCTTGAGGTTCGAACTCTAGGGTGCGCGCGAAGATCTCCCCCTACCTAATCACGCCCTTAGCCTCACGGCAATCTCAAAGCCTAGCTCGATGAACTCTCAACACAAGAGACACAAGATTTATACTGGTTCGGGCAACCATTGTGGTGTAATTTTACAAGGGAAGAACAGCCTCCTGAGGAGAGGTGTTCTTGTGCTTGGTGAGTGTGAGGATGGAATGGATATCGTCCAAGATGAGTCCCCTCCTACGGTGGTGGCTAGTCCTATTTATAGAGGCTCTGGTCCTCTCCCCAAATATTGAGCGGGAAGGGAGCCAACAACAGCCAAATTCGAAGGGGGGCAACTAGTACAAGTTATCCTGACTAAAGGTGGTCTTCGCCTGCCAAAGGCTCTGGTGGTTACGCTGTCTTGGGCTCCACGGTGACCTCCGTCTTGCCGTCCTGCTGGTCTTGGTCTCGTTGCAGCGATATGGAAACCTTGGCCTGATGCCTCGGGACTCCTCGCCTGCGCTTGCCCCTTTAGCACCAAAGAGGAAACGAGGAAACTGCATGATGTCGCCCGCCTGGCACCCGCCTGGCTCCAGTCGTCATGGCTTGCATCACTGGAACCTCGCGAGGTGTCCCTTGCCTTGATCTCTCCGCCCCTCGCGAGCCAGCCTGGTGAGGCTGCTCCCGAGGAGGTCTTGTCTCGTCCACCTCGTGAGGCTTGGCCACTCGCGAGGGTCTTGAGAGTTTGCTGGTGAAGATGGGTCGTACAGGGCCGCTGGTGGAGCCAAACCGTGGGCCGCATGCAGGCAAGTCTGGGGACCCCCGTTCCCAGGACGCCGACAGTTCAGACACACCATTATGCTGTGGTGTCCCAGGTGGCGTGAGCTGCGAAATTATTCCACATCGTTTCAAATGAAGACCAAACTCGTAACTCAAATATTCCTCTCTGTGATCGGATCGTAGAAACTTTATTTTCTTGTTACGATGATTTTCCACTTCACTCTGAAATTCTTTGAACTTTTCAAATGTTTCAGACTTATGTTTCATATACCCATATCTGCTCAAATCATCTGTGAAGGTCAGAAAATAACGATACCCGCCGCGAGCCTCAACACTCATTGGATAGCATACATCAGTATGTATTATTTCCAATAAGTTAGTTGCTCGCTCCATTGTTCCGGAGAACGGAGTCTTAGTCATCTTGCCCAAGAGGCATGGTTCGCAAGCATCAAGTGATTCCAAAAGCCCATCAGCATGGAGTTTCTTCATGCGCTTTACACCAATATGACCTAAACGGCAGTATAACAAATATGTTGCACTATCATTATCAACTTTGCATCTTTTAGCATCAATATTATGAATATGTGTATCACTGCGATCGAGATTCAATAAACCATTCACCTTGGGTGTATGACCACAGAAGGTTTTATTCATGTAAACAGAATAACAATTATTCTTTGACTTAAATGAATAACTGTATTGCAATAAACATGATCCAATCATATTATGCTCAACGCAAACACCAAATAACATTTATTTTAGGTTCAACACTAATCCCGAAGGTAAAGGGAATGTGCGATGGTGATCTTATCAACCTTGGAATCACTTCCAACACACGTCGTCACCTTGCCCTCAACTAGTCTTTGTTCATTTTGTAACTCCTGTTTTGAGTTACTAATCATAGCAATTGAACCGGTATCAAATACCCAGGGGCTACTATGAACACTAGTAAAGTACACATCAATAACATGTATATCATATATACTTTTGTTCACTTTGCCATCCTTCTTATCCTCCAAGTATTTGGGGCAGTTCCGCTTCCAGTGACCATTTCCTTCGCAGTAGAAGCACTCAATTTCAGGCTTGGTTCTAGCTTTGGGCTTCTTCATGGGAGTGGCAACTTGCTTGCCATTCTTCTTGAAGTTCCATTTCTTTCCCTTGCCCTTTTACTTGAAACTAGTAGTCTCGTCAACCATCAACTTTTGATGCTTTTCTTGATTTCTACCTTCGTCGATTTCAGCATCACGAAGAGCTCGGGAATTGTTTTCGTCATCCCTTGAATATTATAGTTCATCACAAAGTTCCAGTAACTTGGTGATAGTGACTAGAGAACTCTGTCAATCACTATTTTATCTGGAAAAATTAACTCCCACTTGATTCAAGCGATTGTAGTACTCAGACAATCTGAGCACATGCTCACTGGTTGAGCTATTCTCCTCCATCTTGTAGGAAAAGTACTTGTCAGTGGTCTCATACCTCTCGACTCGGGCATGAGTCTGAAATACCAATTTCAGCTCTTGGAACATCTTATATTCTCCATGGCATTCAAAATGTTTTTGAAGTCCCAGTTCTAAGCCATAAAGCATGGCGCACTAAACTATCAAGTAGTTATCATACCGAGCTTGCCAAACGTTCATAACGCCTCAGACCGCCTCCTGCAATAGGTCCGTCACCTAGCGGTGCATCAAGGACATAATTCTTCTGTGCAGCAATGAGGATAATCCTCAGATCACAGACCTAGTCCGTATCATTGCTACTATCATCTTTCAACATAGTTTTTCTCTAGGAACATATCAAACATAAACGGGGAGCTACATCGCGAGCTATTGATCTACAACATAGTTATGCAAATACTATCAGGACTAAGTTCATGATAAAATAAAGTTCAATTAATCATATAACTCAAGAACTCCCACTTAGGTAGACATCCCTCTAGTCACACGTGATCCATATCAACTAAACCATGTCCGATCATCACGTGAGATGGAGAAGTTTTCAATGGTGAACATCACTATGTTGATCATATCTACTATATGATTCACTCTCGACCTTTCGATCTCAGTGTTCCGAGGCCATATCTGCATATGCTAGGCTCGTCAAGTTTAACCCGAGTATTCTACGTGTGCAAAACTGGCTTGCACCCATTGTATGTGAACGTAGAGCTTATCACACCCGATCATCACATGGTGTCTCGGCACGACAAACTGTCGCAATAGTGCATACTCAGGGAGAACACTTGTACCTTGAAATTTAGTGATAGATTATCTTATAATGCTACCGCCGTACTAAGCAAAATAAGATGCATAAAGGATAAACATCCCATGCAATCAATATAAGTGATATGATATGGCCATCATCATCTTGTGCCTTTGATCTCCATCTCCAAAGCACCATCATGATCACCATCGTCACCGGCTTGACACCTTGATCTCCATCGAAGCATCGTTGTCGTCTCGCCAACTGTTGCTTCTATGACTATCGCTGCCGCTTAGTGATAAAGTAAAGCAATTACATGGCGATTGCATTTCATACAATAAAGCGACAACCATATGGCTCCTGCCAGTTGCCGATAACTGTTACAAAACATGGTCATCTCATATAAAAAATTTATATATCATCACGTCTTGACCATATCACATCACAGCAAGCCCTGCAAAAACAAGTAAGACATCCTCTACTTTGTTGTTGCAAGTTTTACGTGGCTGCTAAGGGCTTAGCAAGAACCGTTCTTACATACGCATCAAAACCACAATGGTTTTTCATCAAGTGTGTTGTTTTAACCTTCAACAAGGACCGGTCGTAGTCACACTCGATTCAACTAAAGTTGGAGAAACAGACACCCACTAGCCACATGTGTGTGAAGCACGGCGGTAGAACCAGTCTCATGAACGCGGTCATGTAATGTCGGCCTGGGCCGCTTCATCCAACAATACCGCCGAATCAAAGTATGACATGCTGGTAAGCAGTATGACTATTATCGCCCACAACTCTTTGTGTTCTACTCGTGCATATAACATCTACGCATAAACCTGGCTCTGATACCATTGTTGGGGAACGCAGTATTTCAAAAAAATTCCTACGATCATGCAAGATCTATCTAGGAGATGCATAGCGACGAGCGGGGAGAGTGTGTCCACGTACCCTCATAGACCGAAAAGCGAAAGCGTTAAGTAACGTGGTTGATGTAGTCGAACGTCTTCGCGATCCAACCGATCAAGTAATGAACGCACGACACCTCTGCGATCTGCACACGTTCAGCTCGGTGACATCCCTCGAACTCTTGATCCAGTTGAGGCCGAGGGAGAGTTTCGTCAGCACGACGGCGTGATGACGGTGATGATGAAGTTTCCAGCGCAGGGCTTCTCCTAAGCACTACGACAATATGACAGAGGTGGAAATCTGTGGAGGGGGCACCGCACAAGGCTAAAATCAACTTGTGTGTCTATGGGATGCCCCCTTCCCCCGTATATCCAGGAGTGGAGGAGGGGGAGGGCCAGCCTCCTAGGGCGCGCCTGAAAGTGCAATCATGCCCTTAATCATATTTTGATGTTGATGACAACATGCATGTTGGGACTAATCATGTTCATAAGGTATATCTCAAGATTGCGTCTCAAGGGATGTGTGTGGATCATGACTAAGGACATAAATATATATACACATATCACTCAAGAGCAGAGACACAAGACAAAGACACAAAGCTTCGGCTCCTTTTTGGTTTGTTCTTGAGTATAGGGATCCCGAACTATTAAGAGGGCATCGTTAGATTTCATGAAAGAACTTGCTCAAACCCACAAAATTCCCTCACATATCATCTCAAAATTCTTCCTCTAACTTATGCACAAATATTGGTATGATTCTAAGATTATGGGTTCAACTATCACCGGACGACTGAAAGTCTACGGACGTCCGGCCTCTCTCAGCCAACTGGGCTTCCGGCTCTCCCCGGTTGTCCGGTGCATCTCCACAGAATAGATATTAGCGGAAGACCGATCTCACCGGACGTCCGGCCAACGGACGTCCGCTCACCTCCGGATATCCAGTGCACTTCAACAGAATGTTTATTAGCGGATTTCCGGCCACACCGACGTCTGCCCGGACGACCGGGCGCCTTAACGCTCACGATCGTGAATCTCATACCTCGTCTGTGCCCCTGGTAGATGTTCCAGCGACTGGACGACCGGCGGCCGGCCGGACGTCCGGTCCAATCTGAGTCACCGATCGTCCGGTACCCACCGGACGTCTGTCAGCCCCTGTGCGCTAAGTGGCTCAACGGTCTGTTTTGCACTCACACTATATATAGCCTTCTCCCTCCCACGGGATAAGGTTGACCATTCACTTTGAGCCTTCTAAGAACACATCTCACTCCCTCTCTTGATTCCCTACACCAAATCCTAGATCCCCAAGGGATTTGGGAACATTTGAGAGAAGTTCTCCAATCAAGCGATAGATCCACTCCTTCTTCTTCTTCTCACCAAAGGAAATCGTAATTTGAGCAAGTTCTTGAGCATTTCCCAACGTTCTTGTTACTCTTGGAGGTTGGAGACTCCTAGGCGATAGGAGTCTTTCGGAGAGGAATCGACCATTGTGATTACCCCCGGAAAAGTTTGTGAGGGTTTGGAGACCACCCCAAGGTCTACCACTAGTGGTTGAGAAACGCCTCCGTGGTGTTTTCTCAAAGGGAGAATAGTGTGAGCCTTCGTGGCGTTGGTGTGCCTTCGAGGTAACATCCACCTCTCTAACGGTGACGTAGCTTCCCTCCAAGGAAGTGAACATTGGCATACATCCTCGTCTCCCGGAGTTGCGGTTATTCCTAACCCTAACTCTATACTTGTGGTTACTTGTTTCTTAGCTTTTACTTATATTATATCGTGCTTGCTTACTTACATACTTGGGTTACTTGTTTATCTTGCTTAGCTCTTAGCATCACACTTGCAATTGTTAGGCTCACTTTTATATTCCTCACTATTGCCTAAAATTGCTAAGTAATAATTAAAATTTGTAATTGTACCAGTTCACCCCCTAGGTCCATCTCGATCCTTTCAATTGGTATCAGATCCTCGTGCTCTATTCTTGTGGCTTAACCGCCCTAGAGCGAGATGAACCCTGATGGGACTCCCCTTGTTGCGGATCCGAAGAATACAGGCGCGGCTTCAATGAAAGCCAAGTCCTTCACTTCAGAGGATCTGGAACGAGCTCTTGCTAAGCAAAAGGAGGAGCATGATGCCTCTCTTGAGGCCTTGGTCCAAATAAGCATAGCCACACTAACAACGATGCTTGCACCACTTTCGAGTGGTGCGGCCTCGAGGCCAGCTGTGCCTACTCCTTCACTTGGCCAACAACCTCCTAGAAATGAACACTCCAGTGTTCCTTGGCTTTATGCAAGACCTCAAATAGAGAAACCTAAGTATAACCCTCAAGGCAAACCTCCTTTACTTGATGAAACTACCGATTTTGCTTTGTGGAGAGTTGCTATGCAGGATCATCTTTGATATGGAAATGATGAGATGTTGGAGATCTTGGAGTATGGCTACCAAGCTGTTGACCCGAAGAATCTTACTCCAAGAGAGGTATATGACAAGAATCTCAACGACACAGCAACCATGTGCATAAGAAGAGGTATGACTAACAAGCAAAGGGGACCATACATACAAATCACAAATGCCAAGGAATTATGGGATACCATTGTGAGAACCAAAACCGGCACCTCCACTCTCCGGCTGCTCAATATGAAATTGCCAAGGTTCAATTGCAAAACTTTTGTATGGAGAAAGGTGAGTCTCCCAGGCAACTACTTGAGCATCTCATGACTCTCACCGCCGACATTGAGTCATGTGAATGTGACAAGACTCAAGATGGATTTAACTTGACCAAGCGATTTATTGTGGATAAGTTGCTTCATGCTCTTGCTCCATATCATCACCAAATGGTGTGGGACATAAGACAACACCATGGATTCAAGGAAATGACTCCAGATGACATCATATCCACTTTCCAACTATTTGAAGAGTCAAAGGCAAATGCCACAAAGCATCTTGCCATGCATGGTACCTCAACATCAAAGATCAATCTTGCATTGAAGGCCAAGCATGTATGTGAAGAAGAGCAAAGTGAAGAAGAAGAAGATGAGGAGGAGGAGGAGGATGGTGATGATATTAATTCAGATGAGAGCCCGTCATATGAAGACATTGCTCTCTTTGTCAAGAAGTTTAGCGCGGGAAAATTCAAGGGAAATTTCCAGAAGAAGAAAGTGAGGAAATGCTACAACTGTGAAGAAACCAACCACTTCTCCAACGAGTGCCCTTGTGAGAAGAGAGAAGATAAACCAAGGTTTCCCAAGACCTTTCCCAAGAAGAAGTTGCCAAATCCTTTGAACTCTAAGCTTAAGAAGAAAGATGGGAAAGCAATGGTTGCTCATGAAGAATCCGATCCGGATGATGTTAGTGGTGTTGCCGGAGTTGCTCAAGATTCTCAAAACACGTTGAGGCTAGTCAACAAGAGTGGTGATGTTGTCACCTACAACTATATGAAGGACTACAAGGGCAACGCCCACAAGGGCCTAATGGCAAAGGCTGTGGTGGAAGATGGAGAGGACCAAAGCTCTCCTGACAAGGTCAAGGTAACCCCACGATCAAACCCTCCTCTTTTCACTCCTCCTACTCCTAGTGATGAGTATCTTGATGCGGAGGATAGTTATGAGGATGATGATATAGATGATCCTATGCTTGCTAAACTAAATAAGTTCATGTGCTCCCTCAAAGGAAAGAAGCTCACTATGTTTTGTATGCTTATGGAGATGGTGAGTAAGCATACCATCACCATTAAAGAACTCGAAACCCTCGTCACTGAGGAAAGTGAAAAATATGAAATCCTTGAGCAGAAAGTCCAATATGAGGAAGCACGAAATGATGAACTATGCTTGAAAATTGGTGCAAACATTGATGTTCATACTAAAGATCTTGCCTCCTTGAAAAAGGCTATTGACTCTTGAGAAGAGTTGATGAATGATAAAAGTAAGCTTGTAAAGTCTAATGCTTCTCTCTCTAAGGATTGTGAGCTCCTATCCGTGTCTCTCAAGGCTAAGGAAGAAGAGCTCACCCTTCTTACAAAGAGTTTTGAGACGCTCAAGCTTACTTATCTTGAAACTCTAGCCAAGGCTTACTCTTCTCCTATTATCAATGTTGATGCTTGTACTACTAACTCTAGTAGTGATCTAGTATCTATTCTTGAGGAAAATAGCTTTCTCAAGGCTCAAATCAAGAAAGGTCTCATGACATGTGCTCAACGGCAAAAGAACCTTAATGAGGTATTGAGCCAACACAATGAGGTGTTTGCCAAAGAGGGGCTCGGGTTTGACCCAAGCACAAGCAAGAATAAGACGTCCGCTCAAAAGTGCACCACCCCTATAAAAGAAACTTTTGTGCGATAAGGGCACAAGGAGAAAGGTGTTAGTGGGAAGGCCACAAGGGGCATGCCCACTCTAAACAAGACAAAAGAGTTCATGCCTCCATCCTATGTACTTCATAAGACTAAGGATGGAGAAGTTTATGCAAATTTTGTTGGTCCTCGAAATGCATTTCGGTTTTATGCTATTTGGGTCCCTAAGACCCTTGTGACTAACTTGAGAGGTCCCATTGCAAAATGGGTGCCTCTAACCAAGTAATAATTGTGTGTAGGTTGCCTTCTCCGGTGGAGTAAAATGGGTGATTGATAGTGGATGTACCAATCATATGACCGGAGATAGCAAATTGCTCTACGATTTCATGGAAGCTATTCAACCATTTATGAGCATTATGTTTGGTGGAGGATCAAAAGGACAGGTACTCGGGTTGGGCAAGGTGGCTATCACAAATGACATGTCTCTTGCAAATGTCATGCTTGTCCAATCCCTTAAATACCATTTGCTTTCTGTTCGCCAATTGGCTTCTGTTGGTTATGATACACTCTTTGGACTAACGGATGTGAAAGTCTTTAAGAGAGATACTCTCGAAGTGGCCTTTGTTGGAGAGTTGGATGGCAAACTTTACACGGTTGATTTCTCGAAAGAGAGCACATTCCATGCAACTTGTCTAATGGCCAAGGCCGACAAGGGGTGGCTATGGCATCGCCGGCTAGCCCATGTTAGCATGAGAAATCTTCAAGATCTCTTAAAGGGTAATCACATCCTTGGACTAACCAATGTCTCTTTTGAGAAAGATCGTGTGTGTAGTGCATGCATAGCCGGGAAGCAACAAAGAATCAAAGCACCCACCCAAGAATATTGTGTCTACTTCAAGGCCTTTGGAGCTCCTTCATGTGGATCTTTTCGTGCCTCCTTCATGGGATAGTCTTGGTGGGAAAAAGTATGGACTTGTCATTGTTGATGATTACTCAAGATATACATGGGTCTTCTTCCTCAAATCCAAGGACGAGACGAAGATCACCTTCATTGATTTTTCCAAGCAAGCACAACGCAAGTTTGACAAAGAAATCTTGGCAATAAGAAGTGATAATGGCTCTGAGTTCAAGAACTACACCTTGGAAGAGTTTCTTAGTGATGAAGGGATTGAGCATGAATATTCAGCTCCATACACTCCCCAACAAAATGGTGTAGCAGAAAGGAAGAACCGCACACTTGTGGAGATGGCAAGGTCCATGTTGGGTGAATACAAGTTGCCACATAGTTTTTGGGCCAAGGCCGTCAACACCGCATGCCATGCATCAAACCGGCTCTTCCTCCACACTATATGGTAAAAGACTCCATACGAGCTCCTAACTGGAACAAGCCGAATGTCAAGTACTTTCATGTATTTGGGTGCAAATGTTTCATCCTCAACAAAAGATAACGGTTAGGAAAATTTCAATCCAAAACCATTGAGGGCATATTTGTTGGCTATGGATCGAACTCTCACGCCTATAGAGTCTACAACAAATCCAATGGATGTGTTGTAGAAACTTGTGACGTGGTGTTTGATGAATTTAATGGCTCCCATGGGGAGCAAGTTGATCTAAGTGATGTAGGTGAAGAAGATTCTTCTCAAGATATCTTGACCATGGGTGTTGGTGCACTTGTTCCAATGGAACAAGAACCTCATGATGATGAGGAAGAAGATGGAAGCTTCACACATCATCAAACTACTTCAACACCCTCACCACCACAAGGACCTAATGCTCAACCAATGCCCGTAGACCAAGTACAAGATGATGATCAAGTTCCTCTTCATGATAATCATCAAGAACAAGATCATCCTCAAGGGCAAGAACAAGAAAGTGCAATCAT
This sequence comes from Aegilops bicornis, assembly GCA_021605145.1. NCBI lineage: Eukaryota > Viridiplantae > Streptophyta > Magnoliopsida > Poales > Poaceae > Aegilops > Aegilops bicornis. The sequence goes on from CM038675.1 coordinate 576,980,881, forward strand.
TGATTATGAACCTCAACAAATGCAAGATGAATAAGAAGATCTTCCACCACATATTAATGATCCATATGTTGAGGACGTGGATGATGGACATGAAGTTGAACCTCGTGAAACTCTTACCTCCATCATGCCTCGAGTGGCCGGTCGTGTTGATGTTGGCAAAATTCTCACCGGCATATCGGAAGGTAGAGTCACTTGTAAACATTTGACAAAATTTTGTGCTCACTTCTCATTTGTGTCTAGTGTTGAGCCTCTCAAGGTACAAGATGCATTGGTGGACAACGGTTGTCTCGTTGCTATGCAAGAAGAGTTGAACAGTTTTGAACACAACTAAGTGAGGTCATTAGTCAAGAGGCCAACTACCGAGCACAATGTCATTGGAACAAAATGGATTTTCAAGAACAAGAAAGATGAGAATGGTGTAATCATCTATAACAAGGCAAGGTTAGTGGCACAAGGGTACTCACAAGTTGAAGGTTTGTACTTTGGTGAGACCATTGCCCCCGTTGCCCGTCTTGAATCCATTTGCATCTTACTTGCTTATGCCGCTTTCAATGGTTTTACATTACATCAAATGGATATGAAGAGTGCTTTCCTTAACGGTCCTCTACAAGAAGAAGTATATGTATCACCACCACCTGGGTTCGTTGATCCCGATCACAAAGACTATGTGTATAAACTTCATAAGGCTTTGTATGGCCTCAAACAAGCACCTCATGCTTGGTATGATCATCTTAAGAATTTTTTACTCGATGATGATTTTGTGAGAGGGGTGATCGATCCCACACTTTTTACTAAGAGGGACAAGGGTGATTTGTTCTTATGCCAAATCTATGTAGATGATATCATTTTTGGTTCTCCTAACATTCATTTGTGCAAGAAGTTTGAGGCTTCAATGACCAAGAATTTTGAAATGTCACTCAATGCGGATTTGAGGTTCTTCCTTGGATTTCAAATTCAACAATTTCAAGAAGAATTTTCTTGTCTCAAGCAAAATACCTCAAGAATATCCTAGAGAAGTTTGGCATGTCTGATGCTAGTCCATGCAAGACACCCATGCCAACCAAAATTTCACTCACGAAAGACACAAATGGTATTCCTTTCGACCCATCTATTTACCGCTCTATGATTGGTTCATTGCTTTATCTTTGTGCATCTAGACCAGACATCATGTTTAGTGTATGCATGTGTGCTAGATTTCAAGCTTCCCCTAGGGAAAGTCATCATAAGGCGGTTAAGCATATTCTTAGATACCTTGTTCTCACCCCAAAGTTGGGTCTATGGTACCCCAAGGATGGTAAGTTTGATCTCATTGGGTACACGAATGCGGATTGGGCTGGAGACAAAGTGGATCGTAAGTCCACCTCTGGCGCATGTAATTTTCTTGGACGCTCCTTGGTAAGTTGGTCCTCGAAGAAACAAAATTGTATTGCCCTCTCTACTGCAGAAGCTGAATACATTGCAACCACCAGTTCTGCAACTCAATTACTATGGATGAGGCAAACTTTGAAGGATTACGGTATCACCCATAGACATGTGCCTCTTCTATGTGATAATGAAAGTGCCATCAATATTGCTGAGAACCCCAAAGATCATACCCGCACCAAGCACATTGATATTAGGCATCACTTCTTGAGAGATCATGTGGAGAAGGGTGATATTGACATTGCTCATATTGGCACAGATATGCAACTTGCAGATATTTTCACCAAACCATTGGATGAAGCAAGGTTTTGTCGACTTAGGCGTGAACTTGGTATCTTGGAGCTTGACAATATTATGTGAAATCTAGTACCCATTCATGCATGAACTTAATGTCTTGTCTTGATGTAGGTGTCGTGGTTCTGAGTCTGACAGTAGAATAGGGGGGTAGGAATGTAGAGGCAAGATCTTAGCTATGGAGGAGTTGTACACGCTAGTTTTACGAGTTCGGGCCCTTCTCGGAGGAAGTAATAGCCCTACGCCTCGAGCCCGGAGGCGGTCGACTGGATTATAAGCATGTGAGTTACAGGGTGTGCGAACCCTTGTCCCAGAGGAGGGGGTGGCTTATATAGAGTGCGCCAGGACCCCAGCTCCCCTCCGTTACATAGGATTCAATGTACATAAAGAGGTGGCGTTACAGGTAACGCCTGTATTGAAGTGCCACAAATGATCATTAAATACACGAGTAAATGCCCGACCGTTGCTGCAGAGCGGCTTTAGGTCTTCTTATTGTCGAGTGGTTTGATGGTCGAGTGACCTGGATAAAGTGGGGTCTCCGAGTGGATGGTAGGTCGAGTGGACTTCACTCGACACCTTCTTGGATCCCTTCTTCTGATTCTTGAACTTCTTCGTTCTTAGGACAAGGACCTTAGGTAGGACGTATAGGTCAGGCCTATTACCCTACCCTAGGTTTGTGTCCACATCATTAGTCCCCGAATGGATCGAGGTTCGAGTGAAAAAGAAGGATGGAGTTGACCTTGCTTTTAATCTTGATTATCTTGTCATTGTCTTCAAGTGGAGGTCAACTGTTTAGAACTTCAGCTTCGTTTCAGTCGCCTTGATCGATTCAGAAATTGCCGTTGTATCACTGCATCTATCGGATGATATTTTTGACATGAAATCTTTGGTGTGACCGATTGCAAAGGACCCCGGATTTCCCGGGATTCAAAATTTTGGTGGAAGCGCGCCAGGCGGAGCGCTCCGTGGTAAGTGGAGTAGATAAATAGGACTTTTTGATTTCCGCGCCACCTTTTTCGCCACGTATCCCGTGTGCAACTGTTGGGGGGATTTGACAGGATCGCTCGGGCCCACGCGTCAGCCACTCGGCAGTAGGCCTTTAAAAGCGCCGAGGCCGAAGCGTTTGCACTGTGTGTGCCCATTCCCCTTCTTCTTCCTCTCGCAACTCCGCTTTGCCCAGACTAACCACTCTTGACACTGTCGCTCCGCCGCCATGGGTAAGGACAAAATGGCGGTACTAGAGCGTGCGAAGAAGGCGACGGGGGCGGCGAAGAGCAAGAAAATGAATCGGGGGTCTTCGTCGCGCTCGGGGTTGCCGTCGGGTTGGATCCAGGGAGACTGGATCCGATCTTTGCTTCGGCAAGAGGACTTGGACGATATGGCTGAGCTGGGGCTGATCGTCCATAAGTCTGCTACCGCCGAGGGGAGAACGGAGCCACAGCGGGCCGGGTGAGTGTGTCCTGCTCGCCACCCACGTCGACCGTGGCTTTTCGCTTCCCCCGCATCCCTTCTTTCGCGGTTTCCTGAATTTCTTTGGTGCCCAACTCCACCATTTCACTCCCAACACTATCACATATCTTGCTGCGTTCGTCTCCATGTGCGAGAATTTCTTGGGGTGTCGACCGTACTAGGGTCTTTTCAAGCACATCTTTACCATCCGATCCCAAACTGTGAAAAAAACGAACTCGAAAGACGAGAAAACCCATGTCATTCAGATGTGTGGGGGTCTGGGCATTCAGAAGGGGAAGAGGAGCTCTTTTCCTCCGATGACTCTTCCTGAGTCGGTCGGGGCTGTGATCGACACGGTTCTACTTTGCCGGGACATCGCGACCCCTGTGCCGATCGACCGGGCTTCCTCCTTTTTCTTTCGACCGTGTTCAAACTCCATCTTCCTTGAAAGTGACTGCTGCGGAGAAGGTGGAGACAGGCATGCTAGTTGAGAGAGTAGTCCAGCTGATCAACCAAGGTGTCACTGGTATGGATTTGCTCGAGGTGTTCCTCAGTCGACGGATCCAACCCCTCCAAGCTCGTGAACACTCCATGTGGATGTACTCTAGGGCTGGTGACACTGCTCGGGTTCATCCGGAGGAGGTGGAGGCCAAAATCGTAGCCGAGTGGTTGATGAGCATCATTGGGAACAAGGACAACCCCAGGGGCGCTAGGAGAGTCGACCCTTTCAGCGACAGCAACCTGCCAGACAAGGTCTGGTCATCATAACTGAATTGTTGAACGTATTTACCGACTGATTATTGTTCCGACTGACTGTTGATCGGTCTCTTGTTTTGCAGATCTACACGGATATGTATTCAATGCCCAATGGTGAACAAGCCCTGGAGCAAGACCAAGAGGGCGAGGACAGCGCCGAGGAGAGCGGCGAGTGGGAGTCTCCAGCTGATGATGATGATGACAAGAGCGACGAGTCGGCCGACGAGGAAGTGGCCGACTCACCACCTCGTTCTGAACGTCGATCCAAGCAGCGCCACGATCCCGCGAGCAGGTGTGGCAAAGCTGTGGCGTCGGGTGCCTCATCCCAGAAGCGCGCTCGGTCTCCGACTCCAGATTTGACTGAGAAGGTCACCAAGCAGCCCAAAGCCAATCATTCAAAGGCTCGGAAGACCTTGCCTAGGATCAAGATGGATGTCCTTGTTGCCTCTGGGTAAATGCTCTTCCCATATCTTCTTGTTCCGATCAATTTTTATGTACGGGCCGGTTTTCTTATTCTGACCGAGTGGATGATGAATTTGTGTAGCCTGGCCTCGGCTGCGACCGACATGGATATTGACAAGACTCCAGCCGACAAGGAAGCTGACGACGCTGTCACCTCCAAAGCCAGTAATTCTGGTCGATTCGAATTTGTCTGGTCGACTAAATGATTTGTCAGTTATCCTTATGGCTTTCTCTGTTCCTTGCAGATCCATGAGATGTTGTTGTGCTTCCGGGCGATGATGAAGAAGTGTAGCTGAGAGGGAGGAGGAACAAGGACAAAGAAACGAGTGGGAAAGCGCCTGAAGTCCAGGTTCCCCGGCCGACTGTGACGCCTGGGACGACGGTCGAGTGATCGACAGATCAAGCTCGAACCAACGTCACCTTCGCGGTTCCGCTGTCGACTGATTGTCCCTCAAGATCAGCTGCTCAGACTTCTGCCGCACCGATACAACTCCCAGCTTCAGATCTGGCGGCTGCTTCAATTGCTCTGCCTCCATCACTTTTCACTGCATATCAAACTCCAGACGATCCGCCAGCTGCTGCCAAGGAAGCTCTTCTTCAGTTGAATCTTGTGATGGGACAGATGAAAATGGTGCATGAGGCTAGTCAGGTAGCCTTCAACGCCGGAGCTGCTCTGCAAGCCAATGTCGAGGTTAGTTGACTTTCTGATCGACCGTATTTCTTGTCTGATCACCCACTGGGGTGTGGCTGTTTTGATGGTGTATGTCTCTTTGTGTCGATTCGAACTGAATCTTTGCATTAGTGGGGGCACGCTGAGTGCACTGCTCGGGTGTAGTCCCCGAGACCATAGGTGACTGCAGGCGGTCGGTGGTTTCAGAATGGGAACCTCTCCTTTTTTTGCCACTCGAGCTGGGCAGACCACGCCGAGTGGAATCGAAACCAGTGGGGGCACGCTGAGTGCACCCACTAGGTGTAGTCCCCGAGACCATAAGTGACTGCGGGCAGTCGACTGTGGTCTGAGAACCTTCTTTTTCTTTCTTTCTTTTTGCAAAATCAGTGGGGGCATGCTAAGTGCACCCACTGGGTGTAGTCCTCGAGACTGCCATTGAATGTTTGATTCGGTGGTAGTCTTAGAGTAGCTAACATTGTGATGTCTTTTTATATCCACATCGTGATATGGCTTGTGACTGTAGAAATCTTGTGATCTTGGGGCTCAGCTTTCTGCAATGAACAAGCAGCAAATCAGCCTCAACCTTGATCTGGAATTGGCCAAGAAGAATCTCAAGAGCGCTCGTGACGAAGTAGCTGCCATGGGAGGTAATCAATCACCGACTGTTTATCCCACTGCTGGCACTTTTCCTTTCCATTTTTTGAACCGAGTGACTCCACTCGAGCAGATGTATGTAGTGAAAACCGCCAACTCCAAGCCCGTCTGAAGAATGTTATTTCTTTAGAGAAAATGAAGCAGGCTTTTGAGAAGAAGGATCTGGACATAGCTGCAGCTCAGAAGGAGGAGCGCGAGAAGACAACGCTTGCTGACAAGAAGCTTGCTTCAGTCGGCAAGTTAGAAGAAGAAAACTCCAAACTGAAGACTGCTGTTTCTGACGCCAATCAAGAGGTCGAGCGACTGAAGGACAAGGAGAAACTGACCGACGAACTTGGAAGTCTCAAGGCCAAGAATGGCAAGCTAGAATCTTATCTGGGCCAACTTGTTGCGAAGCTGGTCTTGAAACTTGAAGGTACTGATTAATCTGTCTTATTTCTGTCGACTGACAATTCTAATCGCGCCGTCGACTCATCATTCACTCGAATGTGCAGAATTTTGCCAAGACTTTGAAGCAGAAACTGGGCGGGTCGAGACGGGTCTTGATCCCATTAACTGTCCAGTCAAGGATGATGTTGCGATGAACGTGATGTGTTTGGAGTCTCATATGGACAGCGTGGTTGCTTATCTGGCCCGTCTGAAAGCTACAATGACCCGGGTTGATGTGGTACTTTGGCCTCAGGCGAAACTGTCTCAAGATCTCGAGTCCCTGATGGCTCGACTGAATCAAATCCCTAAGTGTGTGCAAGAATGGAAGAAGTCATCCGCTCACTGTGCTGCTGACGTCGCTCTGTCTCTGGTCCGAGTGCACTGCAAGGATGCCAAAGAAGACAAGCTGGCGGAGCTCAAGGTTGCTAACACGAAGAGGCACACTTTCTAGTCTTTCATGGACACCTTCCTTGCCGTCGTCACTCGCATTGCAGACAGCATTGACCTTGACAGTTTCTGCGACCCAGCAAGTCCTTCTCCTGATGCGTGACCGAAAAAACATTAAGCTTCACCTTTATTTGCCTCGGAATGCCGAGTGATTGTGTAACCGTTAAACTTCTTCGGGCTTGATGCTCGAATACTTTTGATCCGTCATCCGGAACCTTAGGATTTATCCGAACTTGGTTTATTTCCAAATATGCTTGCGTTTGCCTTCGAGTGGAATTTGTTCTTCACTCGGAATAATCTTTGTGTTTGAAATGCAGCTCTGAGGTAGTGATTTCAATCGACCTGCGCTTCATCATCCTTGCAGGTAGGGATGGGGAGACCATTGCAGTCGACATGCACCTCGTTGTCCTTGTGGATGGAGATGGCGCGCACATTGTATTTGTGGCGTAGCTCCGAAGGAGAAGGTTGCAGTCGACCTGCACCGCGTCGTTCTTGCGGATAGGGATGGAGCGCACATTGTATTTGTGGTGCAGCTCCGAAGGAGAAGGTTGCAGTCGACCTGCACCTCGTCGTCCTTGCGGATAGGGATGGAGCGCACATTGTATTTGTGGCGTAGCTCCTAAGGAGAAGGTTGCAGTCGACCTGCTCCTCGTCGTCCTTACGGATAGGGATGGGTTTCAAACTTAGGCGAGTCTTGGATCAGTAGCTAAACCCCGAGTGGGAGGGTTGCTCCCACTCGGTAGGATTTTCAAACTTAGGCGATTACTTGGACTGCAGCTAAGCCCCGAGTGGGAGGAATGCTCCCCACTCGGTGAGGATTTTCAAACTTAAGTAATCTTGGACTGCAGGCTAAGCCCCGAGTGGGAGGTTTCTCCCCACTCGGTGGGATTTTCAAACTTAGGCGAGTACTTGGACTGCAGCTAAGCCCCGAGTGGGAGGGTTGCTCTCCACTCGGTTGGTTTTTTCAAACATACGCGTGTACTTGGACTGCAGCTAAGCCTCCGAGTGGGAGGGTTGCTCTCCACTCGGTAGGATTTTTTAAACTTAGGTAGTCTTGGACTGCAGCTACGCCCCCGAGCGGGAGGTTTGCTCACCACTCGGTTGGATTTTTAAACTTAGGCGAGTACTGGACTGCAGCTAAGCCCCCGAGTGGGAGGTTTGCTCACCACTCGGTAGGATTTTTTAAACTTAGGCGAGTACTGGACTGCAGCTAAGCCTCCGAGTGAGAGGCTTGCTCACCACTCGGTAGGATTTTTTTAAACTTAGGCGAGTACTGGACTGCAGCTAAGCCTCCGAGTGAGAGGCTTGCTCACCACTCGGTAGGATTTTTTAAACTTAGGCGAGTACTTGGACTGCAGCTAAGCCTCCTAGTGGGAGGGTTGCTCTCCACTCGATAGGATTTTTTAAACTTAGGTGAGTACTGGACTGCAGCTAAGCCCCCGAGTGGGAGGGTTGCTCCCCACTCGGTAGGGTTTTTCAAACTTAGCCGAGTACTTGGACTGCAGCTAAGCCTCTGAGTGGGAGGGTTGCTCTCCACTCGGTAGGATTTTTCAAACATAGGCGAGTACAGGACTACAGCTAAGCCCCCGAGTGGGAGGGTTGCTCCCCACTCGGTAGGATTTTTTAAACTTAGGCGAAACGAATTCACAGCTAAGCCTCCGAGTGAGAGGCTTGCTCACCACTCGGTAGGATTTTTCGAACTTAGGCGAAACGGATTCGCAGCTAAGCCCCCGAGTGAGAGGCTTGCTCACCACTCGGTAGGATTTTTCGAACTTAGGTAAAACGGATTCGCAGCTAAGCCCCTGAGTCAGAGGTTTGCTCACCACTCGGTAGGATTTTTCAGACTTGGGCGAAACGGATTCGCAGCAAAGTCACCCACTGGGGGATTTCAAACGGAAACAAAAGCAACAACAATCGTTTAGGAAGATTATAGAGCTCTTGTCTTTGATAAATAAACTACAAAGGTATTTCTTATTACATCTCATCTGAGTGAGTACTTAAGTATAAAAGGGGCGGAGCAGCTCTGCATTCCAAGCTCGTGGCTCGTCTTTCTGATGCTCGACATTGTAAATATGGTATGCTCCACTGTGGAGAACTCTGGTGATAATGAAGGGGCCTTCCCAAGCAGGGCAAGCTTGTGTGGCTTCTGTTGATCCACTCGAAGAACCAAGTATCCCTCTTGAAAGGCTCGACACCTCACGTTTCTGGCGTGGAATCGACGCAAGTCTTGCTGATAGATGGTCGACCGGATCAATGTCGTCTCTCTTTCCTCTTCTAAGATATCGACTGAATCCTGCCGGGCCTGTTCTGCTTCCTCTTCAGAGAAGAGCTCGACTCGGGGTGCGTTGTGGAGCAGGTCACTTGGCGTAACAGCCCGGCTCCATAGACCAAAAGAAAGGAGTTCGTCCGTCCGATCGATTGGGAGTTGTCCTCAAACCCCAAAGAACTGATGGAAGTTCATCGACCCAGGCGCCTGCTGCGTGTTTGAGATCACGCATCAGTTGGGGTTTCAGTCCTTTGAGAATTAGGCCATTTTCCCTTTCTGCTTGTCCATTCGACTGCGGGTGAGCTACTGAAGCATAGTCGACTCCTGTGCCTTGAGAAGCGCAGAAAGCTCTAAACTCATCAGAATCGAAGTTTGACACATTGTCAGTGATGATGCTGTGTGGAACTCCATATCTGAATGTCAATTCTCTGATGAAGCTGACAGCGGTGCTGGCTTCAAGATTCTTGATTGGTTTAGCTTCAATCCATTTGGTAAACTTGTCGACTACTACCAACACATGAGTGAAGCCGCTTCTACCAGTTCTCAGTGGTCCAATCATATCTAATCCCCAAACAGCAAAGGGCCGCATTTAGGGGAATGGTCTTCGTATCGACGCTGGCTTGTGAGACATATCAGAGTAAAACTGGTAGCCTTCACATCTGTCTTCTATATCTTTCGCCATCTCGTTTGCTCATGGCCAATAAAACCCGGCTCGGTATGCTTTTGCCACTATGGCCCGAGAAGACGCATGGTGGCCACAGGTCCCCGAGTGGATGTCATTGAGGATCATTCGACCTTCTTCTGGCGTTATGCATTTCTGACTGACTCCAGTCACACTTTCCCTGAACAATTGTCCCCTTATCACAGTAAAGGCCTTGGATCGACGGACGATCTGTCGAGCCTCTTCTTCATCTTCTGGGAGTTCTTTCCTAAGGATGTACGCGATGTAAGGTAGTGTCCAATCAGGAGTGATGACCAGAACCTCCATGATTAGGTCGACCACGGCCGGGATCTCGACTTCAGTCGGATCTGTGGCGCTCTTAGGTTGCGGGGCTCTTACGTAAAAGGATCTTCTTGAATCGACGGTGTGTGAATGTGTTCGAAACACATTGCTGGGAATGGCTTCTCTCTTGGAACCTATCTTCGCCAAATCATCGATCGCTTGATTTTTCACCGGGGTATATGATGGAGCTCTAACCCTCAAACTTCTTTTCCAACTTTCTCACCGCATTGCAAGAGTCATCATGGCTGGGCTTCTGACGTCCCACTCTTTCATCACTTGATTGACTACCAAATCTGAGTCGCCATAGACCATGAGGCGACGGACGCCGAGTGAAATGGCCATGCGCAACCCATATAAGAGTGCTTCATATTCTACTTCGTTATTGGAGGAATCAAAGTGAATCTGGAGTACGTATCTGAGCTTGTCTCCCCGGGGGGATACTAGTACCACCCCGGCACCAGAACCATTCAACATCTTGGAACCGTCCAAAGAACATGGTTCAAAGGTTCGAGTGAACTTGAGTCGGCAATTGCTGTGCGATCCACTCGGCGAGGAAATCAGCTATTGCTTGGGACTTGATAGCTTTCTTGGCCTCAAACTTAATATCTAAGGGAAGGAGTTCAATCGCCCATTTTGCCACTCGGCCAGTTGCATCTTTGTTGTACAGAATCTCTGATAATGGAGCGTCGCTGACGACTGTAACAGAGTGGTCAGAGAAATAGTGTGCAACCTTCTTCATGTTCATGTAAATCCCATAAACAAGTTTCTTATAGTGCGTATATCTCTGTTTCGACGGAGTCAGAACTTCAGAAACATAATAAACCGGGCGCTGAACTTTATAGGCTTTCCCCTCTTCTTCTCGCTCGACCGTAAGTACTGTACTGATGACTTGTCCAGTGGCTGCTATATAAAGCAGTAAAGGCTCTTTGCTAATTGGGGCAGCAAGCACCGGCTGGGTGGAAAGCAGGGCTTTTAGCTCGCAAGCGTTGCATCGACCGGGAGTCCACTCGAACTTATCTGACTTCTTCATCAGTCGGTAGAGAAGCAGCGCCTTCTCACCGAGTCTGGAAATGAATCGACTTAGGGCGGCCAAACAACCAGTAAGCTTCTCGACATCATGCACACGCACAGGGCATTTCATTCGGAGTATGGCACCAACTTTCTCGGGGTTAGCATCGATCCCTCGCTCGGAAACGAGAAAACCGAGTAACTTTCCTCCTGGAACTCCGAACATGCACTTTGATGGATTAAGCTTGATACCGTACCTTCTGAGGTTGGCAAAGGTTTCAGCAAGGTCAGCCAGTAGGTCGGAACCTTTACGTGACTTGACCACAATGTCATCCATGTACACTTCCACATTCTGACTGATTTGAGTGAGTAAACACTTCTGAATCATCCGCATGAATGTGGCTCCAGCGTTCTTCAGACCGAATGGCATAGTGACATAACAGAAGCACCCGAATGGGGTGATGAAAGCTGTTTTAATTTCATCGGGTCCATACAGACGGATCTGATGATACCCGGAATAGGCGTCCAAAAAGGACAAACGCTCACACCCCGCAGTTGAATTGACTATCTGATCGATGTGAGGGAGAGGAAAGTGATCCTTCGGGCAGGCCCGATTGATATGCTTGAAGTCGATGCACATGCGAAGTGAATCGTCCTTCTTAGGGACCATGACAACATTAGCTAACCACTCGGAGTAGTAAATCTCTCGAATAAACTCAACTGCCAGGAGCCGAGCCACTTCTTCACCGATTGCTTTTCTCTTCTGTACGGCGGACCATCGAAGATGTTCCTTGACCGGTTTTACCTTTGGGTCGACTCGCAAACGATGCTCAGCCAGTCCCCTGGGAACACCCGGCATGTCAGAAGGTTTCCATGCAAAGATGTCCCAGTTCTCACGGAGGAACTAGATGAGCGCTTCTTCCTATTTGGAGTCGAGAGTTGTTGAAATGTGGGTCGGAGTAGCATTGGGGTCAGTCGGGTGGATATGAGTCGGTTTCGTTTCACCGGACGACTGAAATGCTGAATCCGTTGCAGGCTTCTTAGCTCGCAAAGAAATCACTCGGATCTGCATTTTTCTGATACTCCTGCAATTCCACTACTGCCATCTGCGCATCGGCGATCTTCGAGCCCTTCTAGAAGCACTCTTCTGCCTTCTTTCGATTGCCAGTGATAGTGATCACACCTTTGGGACCAGGCATCTTCAATTTGAGGTACACATAGCATGGTCGAGCCATAAAACGTGCATAAGCCGGCCTGCCCAGAATGGCGTGATAAGCACTTTGGAAATCCACAACTTCAAATGTCAACTTTTCTTTGCGGTAATTCTTGGAATCACCGAAAACCACGTCAAGAGCAATCTGGCCGAGTGATTCAGCCTTCTTGCCTGGAATGACTCCATGGAAACTCATACTGCTTTCACTGAGTCTGGACATCGGAATGCCCATCCCTTTCAACATTTCTGCATACAGAATGTTCAGGCCACTGCCACCATCCATCAGAACTTTAGTCAGTCGAGTGCCTTCGACAACTGGATCAACCACCAAAGCTTGCCTCCCAGGGGTGGCTATGTGCGTCAGGTGATTGACCGGTCGAATGTGATGGCGATGCGAGACCATTTCAAATAAGCGGGTGTCATTTGGGCGATATATTCACTTCTTTGTTGATCACTTTCAGTTGACTCTTGCTCTCAACATCAGCAAAAATCATCAGAGTGGAATTGACGTGAGGGTAACCATCATCACTCTCCTCCTTGTTCTCAACCTTGTCTGACTCTTTTTCCTTGTCTTTGGGTTGTTTCTCTCGGAACTGCTGGATTAGGAGCCGACACTGTCGAGTGGTATGCTTCTTGTACATCAGCAAAAATCATCAGAGTGGAATTGACGTGAGGGTAACCATCATCACTCTCCTCCTTGTTCTCAACCTTGTCTGAATATTTTTCCTTGTCTTTGGGTTGTTTCTCTCGGAACTGCTGGATTAGGAGCCGACACTGCCGAGTGGTATGCTTCGGATAAATGATTTTACCCTCTTCATCTTTCTTTGTGTGGATGTGGCATGGCAAATCTAACACATCATTTCCATCTTGATCTTTTATCTTATTAGGGTTCCATGGCCCCTTGGGCTTCCCTTTGGATTTTCCTTGAGTCACGGCTAAGGTTTCTCCGGGAGCAGCTGGCTCGGCTTTGCGCTTCTGCTTCTGACTGGAGTTTCCTCCTCCGGTTTCATGGGCGACTGATTTGTGCTTGCCACTCTGGAGCCGATCCTCTTCTTCACCATTAGCATACTTGGTGGCAATCTCCATCATTCGACTCAGAGACATGTCTCCGGTCCGACCGAACTTCAAGTTCAACTCTTGATATTTGACGCCTTCCTTGAAGGCACAAACTGCTTGGTGATCAGACATGTTCTCCACTGTGTGATGCAGTGTGATCCATCTCTGGATATAATCCCTCAAAGTTTCATTTGTCTTCTGCACACAAGATTGTAGCTCTGTTAACCCTGTTGGTCGTTTGCATGTCCCTTCAAACGTTCTGACAAACACTCGGGCAAGATCTTCCCAAGTGTAAATCTTCTTTGGGTGCTAATTGATTCAGCCATGCTCTGGCCGAGCCCTCCAACATCAGAGACAGGTGTTTCATGGACACTTCATCATTGCCGCCGCCAATGTGAACAGCCACTCGGTAATCCTCAAGCCAAGTATCAGGCTTGGACTCACCAGTGAACTTACTGACTCCAGTCGCCAACCTGAAGTTGGGAGGAATCACCGCGGCCCTAATGGCTCTGCTGAAGCACTCTGGACCTGAGACGCGCACTCTGCTGCTGGTGGGTACATCTCTGTCATGACCTTCTCGGTGAGCTCTGTTCCTGTCGACCAAACCCTGAACGAGAATAGATCTCGCATCAAAGCCTGGCTCCCTGGGGTCGACTGGAATCCTTCGCCCAACACTATGAGGGCGTCTGTCATCCTGCTGTCGAGGCACGTATGATCCACTCCTTGGGGAAGGTGTGGGCACTCGACGACGATCATCACGATCGAGTCGGTGATCATACTACTCACGCTTTCTGTACTGATCACGCCGGTCACCATGTCCCTCACGCCTCAGGGGCGATCTTGGGCTGTGAGCCGACTGGACTGTATCTGCAACAACGGACCTGCTATGGATCCTATTCTGTGACTGTGACACGGCCGTATTCTGCTCTCCCGCTGCCCGGAGTAAAGCTCTGATCTGCATTAAACCTCCGCCACTTCCGACCGGAGGGCTGAATTGACTCTGCTATTCGAGCTGCAGCTGTAAGATTTTGGATCAGAGTTCGATATACCTGAGTCGGAGGTGGAAAAAGCTGGCGTCGACTGGATTCTAGAACCCTTTGTCACAAGACGCTGCCGAGTACTCGCTGGAGATTTTCCAGTCGAGTGCGTTCAGCCAGATTGGCCAGGCGCGCGTCCTCCAAGGCCCGGGCCTTGGGGGTTTCTCCAACGATAGGAATGTGAAGAGCATCCATGTTCCGGCGGCGAAATCCTTCCCTCTGCTCTGAAGAGAGGGGCTCGGGGAGGTACTCCTCATGGGCATGCGACGGATCACCTCTACCGTCGCCACCGTCGGCGAGAGGGAAGTCGGGAGGACTGCGAGGTCCATTGACCATCAGGACCTCCGCCGCTGGATCACTGCTGTCGCACTCGGATGCGGTCTCTGCGGAGCCAGTCGAATAGGTCGTAGAGAGATTTGTCAGGCTCGATCGCCGCGACTTGGGGGGTGGCCGTCTGGCGAGCCACCACGTGCCTCACCCACCGCTAAAGCCTTGACCGACCGGAGGCGCTTGTATTTGGCCCGAACAGCAGGCGGGAGGGCGCCACAGTGCCGAGCCAAATCTTTGGGTCGACGGCTGCCTCGGGAGGGCGCGGGGCCTTTGCGCAAAAGTCACGTTGCCCCGCGGACGGGGAGTGCATCGACATCGAGTGGAGCCTCCTGAAGCCAAGCGGAGTTGTTAGCAACGAACACGAGCGCGCCGAGACGGATCTCGCGGCCCTCGGCCAAACCTCCGCCTGAAACCATGATGAAGGGGATCGGAAAGATTGCAACTTCTCCAACAAGTCGCTAAGACACCTGCCCCAAGGTGGGCGCCAACTGTCGTGGTTCTGAGTCTGACAGTAGAATAGGGGGGTAGGAATGTAGAGGCAAGATCTTAGCTATGGAGGAGTTGTACACGCTAGTTTTACGAGTTCGGGCCCTTCTCAAAGGAAGTAATAGCCCTACGTCTCGGAGCCCGGAGGCGGTCGACTGGATTATAAGCGTGTGAGTTACAGGGTGTGCGAACCCTTGTCCCAGAGGAGGGGGGAGGCTTATATAGAGTGCGCCAAGACCCCAGCTCCCCTCTGTTACATAGGATTCAATGTACATAAAGAGGTGGCGTTACAGGTAACGCATGTATAGAAGTGACACAAATGATCATTAAATACATGAGTAAATGCCCGACCGTTGCTGTGCAGAGCGGCTTTAGGTCTTCTTATTGTCGAGTGGTTTGATGATCGAGTGACCTGGATAAAGTGGGGTCTCCGAGTGGATGGTAGGTCGAGTGGACTCGACACCTTTGCTGGATCCCTTCTTCTAATTCTTGAACTTCTCCGTTCTTAGGACAAGGACCTTAGGTAGGACGTATAGGTCAGGCCTATTACCCTACCCTAGGTTTGTGTCCACATCAGTAGGCATATATTTAGGGGGAGACACTCAACTCATGAGTACTCTCACCCTATGTGATGCATAAAAAGAACAACCACTCTCAAAGCTACCATGTTATTCTAACTATGGCGCTTTCAATGATGGAGTAGTGATTATGCACCCAAAGTTCAAATCCTTGGGAAGCCATGTCAAGTATACTCATACATGGTGGCCTTGGCCACCGCTCTTGTCATTAGAACAATATCAAAGCGCTGTGTTTTGGTGTTGTTGACATAGGATACTCATTGCTTAATATATTTTTTCTTTGCATCCTACTACGTATTGAACTCATCATCTTCCCATCATTGTCATTAGCACCAACTATGACACCCTAGTTTTCTCAAAAATCCATAAGTGCTTCCGGTCGTCCGCTATGTACCGGACGTCCGTAAAATCCTCTCTGGTGCCATATTACCGGTCGTCCGCTGAGACCGGACTTCTGCTAATTTCTGCACTACCTAAACGCGTCGTACGTCCGGCCTAGACGGTCTTCCACTACCTGGTTTATCTGATTGCCTTCTCAGGCCCCGGACGTCCGTTTCACATCGGCTGTCCGGTCAATTCTGCCCATATATATATATATATATATATATATATATATATATATATATATATATATATATATATATATATATATATATATAGCGGCGTGCGGATTGAGCAGTTCCTAAACCTAACTTCGCCTGCTCCTCATTTCTTCTCCGCCGCTGCCGCTAGCTCTCCTCGCTGCGGTCATGCGCTGGTCGTGAGCCTCGCCGTCAGGACCCCATTGGGTCATTCCGGCCGTCATCGGGGGCCTAGTTCGTCCCCGTCGCATCTCCTCCTTGCCCCGTTCGTCCTCCCAAGGTAGCATCTCCTCTTATTCTCCCCTCATCCCTCGAACTCCTTCGATCTATGGCAGTGGATAAGTGAATTGGGTCTTCCTCCTCCTCTAGGTCGAGATGCCAAGGACCAAGCACTCCGCATGCAAGCAGGTCACAGGTCGGTCATCTCGTCTGCCTCGTCGTGGTGGCTCCGATGATTCACAAGAGCGGGCCCGTCCATGGAAGCGTGCCGCCCTCCCTCCCAGCTCGGCTAGCGACTCCTCATCGGAGGAATCCGACTATGAGGACGAGCTGGCTGATGTGGAGCAGCCCGACTATGTTGCTGTTCGCACTTCCGCACCCAAGCCGGGAACACGTCGACCCACCTTCAAGCCTCCTCCTCCTCTGGTGCAACCTCAAGGTGATGCCCGTCGCATCTCTCTTGAACCTCCACTTCCTCTCGGCCGCAACATTAAAAGGTTCAATGAGGTTCCCATAGCTTCCTATCTTAAGCTTCGTCATGACATAGATCAATTCTCTGTTGTTAGCGACTCACATGATGCCCGTTTTCACACTAATGTCCAGGCAGACATTTTTACCACTATCATCATTCCTAAAGGCCTATCTCTCCATGTATGCATTGACTTAGAGCATATTCGTGCTCATCCTGTGAAATATCCGGGGCTATTGAGCTCACTGAGTCATCTAATCTTGCTGCCCCATTTGCATTTCAACATGACTTTAACCAAGCTGCCATTCATCAATTCTATGCCACATGTTACTTTGGTCCAAATAACACTGTCACTTGGATGACCTCCGACACCGTGCTCACGGCGTCTTATTCTCAATTTGTTGATGTCCTTGGGTTTCCTGACACCGATTTCAAAATCCATAAGGATGACCCCAACCATAGGCCCAAGGGCATTGAGGTCTGTGCAGATCTTCTCAAACCAATAGAAAACATGACTAATGAGGAGAAACAAAAGGATCTGAACCAAGTCTCCATTTGGCGCTCACCCTTCTATATCATCTATCAGTGTGTCATTCACACCATCTATCCCAAGATGGGTGACAAGGGGTCTTGCAATAGCTACTGCATTGATCTCATGCATCGCCTCTATGCATCTCCAAAAGGTAAGGTAAATGTTCCTCATTTTCTGTGGCATGAGATCCATCTCACTAGTTTTCAGCACAAGCGGGCCTTTCCTCATGCCCCCTTTCTTCAGGCTTTTATCGAGAGTGTTGCTCCATTTCCCATTGCCCGCACTCACTTGCATGACCGGCGGGTCATTCCACCTCACATGGCGGATGATTGGGTCCCCAAGGACTCTTCTGCTCCTACTCGTCGCCTTCTTTGCTAGGGTTCCCCCCCTCTCTTGCTCGTTCCACTCCTCCCAAATCTGCATCCTTTGGGCGCATTGCTCGCTTTCTTGGGAAGGCTCACTCTGCCATGATGAAGGTGTTTACCTTTCATTGCTCCCAAAATCACGACGTTGCCACTCGCATGGTCACTTCCAAGAATGCTCTGAAGGCTCGTCTGCGAGACTACGGAGTTTATGATGTGAGTGACGATGAGTGTCTCCCTGACGAGCCACCTTCTGACTTTGGTTTTCCCTCGGGTCCTAATTTGGCTGACTTCTTTGACGAGGCTGGTGGCAGTCGTGCTCATGATGATGATGACGATGATGCTCTTTGATGCTGTTATGACCCCCCCCCCCCTTTGGATATATGATGCCAAGGGGGAGCATGCACTTATTTATGTGATTCTATGATATTAGCTTGTATAGATCTCATGTTATGTTTTTATTAGCTTGTATCGAACTCATGTTATGAGTTTTATCGACTTATATTCTATGCTATGAGTGATGAACCTATATGGAGCCTATTCTAAGTTTATGTTGTCTTGACTATATTGTGTATGAGATTTGGTTGTGTTGGTATCATATTGAGGGGGAGCTCTCTTCATGCTTATTATTTATTTATTGCACATGTTTAGGGGGAGCTCCACAACAACTCCTTTCGATATTCAAAGTTTTTTTAAGTGCATGTATGTTGTCATCAACTACCAAAAAGGGGGAGGTTGAAAGTGCAATCATGCCCTTAATCATATTTTGATGTTGATGACAACATGCATGTTGGGACTAATCATGTTTATCAAGTATATCTCACGATTATGTCTCAAGGGTTGTGTGTGGATCATGGCTAAGGACATAAATATATATACATATATCACTCAAGAGCAGAGACACAAGACAAAGACAGAAAACTTCGGCTCCTTTTTTGGTTTGTTCTTGAGTATAGGGATCCCGCACTATTAAGAGGGGATCATTGGATTTCGTGAAAGAACTTGCTCAAACCCACAAAATTCCCTCACATATCATCTCAAAATTCTTCCTCTAACTTATGCACAAATATTGGTATGATTCTAAGATTATGGGTTCAACTATCACCGGGCGACCGAAAGTCTACGGACGTCCGGCCTCTCTCAGCCAACCGGGCTTCCGGCTCTCCCCGGTTGTCCGGTGCATCTCCACAGAACAAATATTAGCGGAAGACCGATCTCATCGGACGTCCGGCCACCGGACGTCCGCTCACCTCCGGTTATTCGGTGCACTTCAACAGAACGTTTATTAGCGGATTTCCGACCACACCGGATGTCCGGGCTCCGGACGATCGGCGCCTTCCGGACGTCCGCTGACTGTGAGTCTCATACCTCGTCTGTGCCCCTGGTAGATGTTCCAGCGACCGGACGACCGGCGGCCCGGCCGGACGTTCGATCCAATCTAAGTCATCGGTCGTCTGATACCCACAGGACGTCTGTCAGCCCCTATGCACTAAGTGGCTCAACGGTCTGTTTTGCACTCACACTATATATAGCCTTCTCCCTGCCATGGGATAAGGTTGACCATTCACTTTGAGCCTTCTAAGAACACATCTCACTCCCTCTCTTGATTCCCTACACCAAATCCTAGATCCCCAAGGGATTTGGGAACATTTGAGAGAAGTTCTCCAATCAAGTGATAGATCCACTCCTTCTTCTTCTTCTCACCAAAGGAATTCTTGATTTGAGCAAGTTCTTCAGCATTTCCCAACGTTCTTGTTACTCTTGGAGGCTGGAGACTCCTAGGCGGTAGGAGTCTTTCGGAGAGGAATCGACCATTGTGATTACCCCCGGAAAAGTTTGTGAGAGTTTGGAGACCACCCCAAGGTCTACCACTAGTGGTTGAGAAACGCCTCTGTGGTGTTGTCTCAAAGGGAGAATAGGGTGAGCCTTCGTGGCGTTGGTGTGCCTTCGTGGTAACATCCACCTCTCTACTTGATGACGTAGCTTCCCTCCAAGGAAGTGAACATCGGCATACATCCTCGTCTCCCGGAGTTGCGGTTATTCCTAACCCTAACTCTCTACTTGTGGTTACTTGTCTCTTAGCACTTAGTTATATTATATTGTGCTTTCTTACTTACATACTTGGGTTACTTGTTTATCTTGCTTAGCTCTTAGCATCACACTTGCAATTGTTAGGCTCACTTTCATATTCCGCACTATTGCCTAAAATTGCTAAGTAATAATTAAAATTTGTAATTGTACCTATTCACCCCCCCCCAGGTCCATCTCGATCCTTTCAGCGCCCCAAGGGGGGATTCCTACTCCTACTAAGAGTAGGTTTCCCCCCTTTCCTAGTCCAACTAGGAGGGGGAAGGAAGGGAAGAGGGAGAGAAGGAAAGCCCCCCCCCCCAAACCCTACCCCAATTTGGATTGGGCCTAGGAGGGCGCGCGCCGCACCTGGCCGCCTCCTCCTCTCTTCCACTATGGCCCATTAAGGCCCATTAACTCCTCGGGGGGTTCCGGTAACTCCCCGGTACTCCGGAAAATGCCCGAACTCATCCGGAACCATTCTGGTGTCCAAACATAACCTTCCAATATATCAATCTTCATGTCTCGACCATTTCAAGACTCCTCGTCATGTCCGTGATCACATCCGGGACTCCTAACAACCTTCGGTATATCAAATCACAAAACTCATAATACATATCATCATCGAACGTTAAGCGTGCGGACCCTACGAGTTCGAGAACTATGTAGACATGACCGAGAACCATTCCGGGTCAATGTAAGTGCATCTAGTGCCCCTTAGTGATTTTGGTGTATTGAAGACTTATAGGTTAAGGGACTAATGTGTTTATGAGTGTACACAGGTCTATAAGTCTATGAGGAGTTTGATATTCTGAGAGAAAGTCGACCCCTAAAAATGAAGTTCTTCGATCAAGACTTTGATATTACGAAGACTTTACGAAGACTTTGAAAGTGAAGAAATTGGTGTGACCTTGAAGACTTGGTATTCATTTGAGGAACATGAAGCGTGAAGACTTTTGTTTTCGTAGTTTCATTTTCTCTTTCTTGAGTCATAGGAAACACCGTATTGTTAAAGGGGGTCGAGGAAATACTAAGGAAAAATTTCCATGTGATGCTCAACTCAAAATCCTACACCTACCAATCCCTTCGAGTGAAGCTTTGGAAATCTCATACAGTTCAGTCAATTTCTTCAAAGGATGAGACGAAGTTCTTCCGGTCACGAGGAATTTGTTCGACCGAGGAGTTAGGAATTCGCCATCGCGGATTGCCTACAGTGAGGAACATGATAGCCCCGAGGAATTTGAGAGTCAAATTTCCGACCGTTCTTGTCTTCTTGGCCAACTGTCCCCAAAATATCTTATCCACCTAACGGTCATATCATTGAAGGGCATTTATGTCTTATCATGTCGGGCTGCTCCCTAGGCTATAAATAGCCGCCCCTACAACCACTAGCTGGTTGGCTGCTCGAGAGAACTTGACACTTGTCATTTGAGAGCAACCCATCCTCCGAGGACTTTGAGCAAAAATCATCGAGTGAGGAAAAACCCAAAACCAAACCCCTACAAACCTAAAGTGATTGAGCATCTTTGAAGAGATTATCTGCGTGGATCCGACGCTTGTTACCTTTGAAGACTGTGCTTCTTCCAGACGGTTAGGCGTCATGGTCTAGAGCATCCAAGAGGAATTGTGGATCGCCGAGTGACCAAGTCTGTGAAGGTTGGAAGTCGCTCAAGACTTACCACGAGTGATTGGACGAGGTCTGTGTGACCTTAGTTCAAGGAGAATCTGGTGAGGACTTGGTGTCACGAGCTGCGTGCTTTCGGTATTTGGGTGTCTGGACTGTGTGTCCTCGAGTTTAAATACTCGGCCGCTCCAACAGACGTACAACCGAGGGCAGCAGTTGGAACTAGTCTACCAAATCATTGTCTTCACCAACCTAACTGGTTTTATTTCCTCAACTCTTTCATTTCCTCATTCTTGTGTTGAGTGTTCATTCATATCTGTGTTTGAAGACTTTGTTGAAGACTTTCTCAATTTCCTCAGTTCAATTTCTTCAGACTGTTTGTCTTCATCTTGTGTTATCATGTGTTTACACTTTCTGTACTCTTTGATTGTCTTTATTTCATCATGATGACCATGCCCGCATTCTCTTATGCTTACTTATGAGTACTTATTCCGCTGCAAGTAGTTCTTCACTTAGGAATTTCCCCACCGGCAAATTCCTCATTGAAGAATTCATAAAAATCGCCTATTCACCCCCCCCCCTTTAGTCGATATAACGCACTTTCAGTCAATAACCAATAGCGGAACCTGGATGCCCATATTGGTTCCTACATATTCTACGAAGATCTTTATCGGTCAAACCGCATAACAACATACGTTGTTCCCTTGTCATTGGTATGTTACTTGCCCGAGATTCGATCGTCGATATCATCATACCTAGTTCAATCCCGTTACCAGCAAGTCTCTTTACTCGTTCCGTAGTGCATCATCCCGCAAGTAACTCATTAGTTACATTGCTTGCAAGGCTTATAGTGATGTGCATTACCGAGAGGGCCCAGAGATACCTGTCCGATACTTGGAGTGACAAATCCTAATCTCGATCTATGCCAACCCAACAAACACCTTCGGAGACACTTGTAGAACATCTTTATAATCACCCAGTTATGTTGTGACGTTTGATAGCATACAAGGTGTTCCTCCGGTATTCGGGAGTTGCATAATATCATAGTCAGAGGAACATGTATAAGTCATGAAGAAAGCAATAGCAATAAAACTCAACGATCATAATGCTAAGCTAACGGATGGGTCTTGTCCATCACATCATTCTCTAATGATGTGCTCCCGTTCATCAAATGACAACACATGTCTATGGTCAGGAAACTTAACCATCTTTGATTAACGAGCTAGTCTAGTAGAGGCATACTAGGGACACTTTGTTTTGTCTATGTATTCACACATGTATCAAGTGTCCGGTTAATACAATTCTAGCATGATAATAAACATTTAGCATGATATAAGGAAATAAAATAATAACTTTATTATTGCCTCTAGGGCATATTTCCTTCAGGAAGTGCTTGGTGAAGTCCAGTGGCATCAGCTGGCACTCCAGCTTCGGTGCAAGGATGACCTTGCAAAAGTGGGTTAGTCCAGCCTCCTCATGGAAATGGTCGAAGTTGCTTGCCGACTTGGGGGCGTTGGGGTGCTCCACCACCTCCTTGCCCCTTTCCTCGGTCGACACTACCTGCTTGCTCCTGGAGTTCTCCGAGTGAGCATTGTCGATCTGCATTATGTACAACACGAATGAAGGGACAAACGCAACACACCATAATTGCTTATCAGCATTCATTAGTCCCACCCGCCTAGTCCAAAGCCCCTAATTATCCACTGCTACACTCCACTACTTCTCTATGTCTTCTATCCTCTTCCATGGCTCTGTCTCATCACCTATCCATCACCATGAACCCCATCCCCAACCCCTTCGCCAACGGCATTGGACAAAGGGCTTTCTTCCTTAGCTACTCGCTCGGTGACCGCACCAAGTTCGCCAAGACCATGGAGGTGAGCTCTCAGTTCACCGGCATTGAGGACATGCATAAAGTGGCAGACGATGTGGTGTTGAAGCCGATGAAGGAGGAGTTGAAGACGATGATACCTAACCTAGTCAAAGGCGCTATGCTAGTGGACATACTACGTTGGGCAATGGATCAGGCCGAGTCTGGCGACCCTGGTCAAAGAGCCAGATGGGCCAAGGACAGGCTTGTCAGGCCTCATGCCCAACTGACCATCAGGTGGCGTCGGAGGACGACCACGAAGTGGTGGAGCTGGTTATCAGGGCGCCAGCTAGGCAACCATACAATGCCAATTGTTCTGGACCACGGCAATGATTAAGAGATGATGGATGATGTAGTCGAGCCGGAGGTGGACGACGACAAGGCTAAGGGGCCCCGCTGCTCCAAGCTCCTCCAGGGTCGCTGCAGCTAGGATGTATCGTGTATGTACGCTCGATTTACCCCCATCCCTCAACCCTAACTCCCTTGTACTCAGTTCCCGATGAACCCTTTCAAACCCCATGTTCAATCCAATCCCTAACTCACGAATTGAATCGAATGAAAAAATCAAAAGAAAGGACAAAAGGCTTACCGCCATTGTCGAACTCCTGCCAGTGAGGTGGTGAAGTCGGTGATCGACATTGGTGCTCACCTTGCAATTCTACGCTCCGCTACTTGTCGTCTTCGGTGTGAGAGTAGGGAGGGTACTTATGTCGGTGCTTCGGGAAACAATGCGATGTCTTGAGCCTTGCCTCCTTCCACGCAGCCTCCGCCGCCTATGTGCCTTGAGTTGCATCGCTCGAGCCCTGGCTGTGGAAAAATGGCTGATTCAACCGTTCCTCGTGGCCAGGCCTAAAAGTGTGTTAAGGTGTGTACGGACCAACATTTTGAGGCAATCTAGGCAAACAAACAGGGCATTTTCATGCCACGCAGGTCTGATTAGCCTGTATGCAGCATACCAAACACGTTTTAAAGATGGTTGATACGGTGTTTCCCGAGCTCCAAGGAATTGGGATGATCACATGAAGCACACTTGTGAGACCATATCTCATCGATGGCATTGGTGGTATCTACTTGAAGCGCCTGAAGTTAATCCCAATGGGGCGTTCACCGAGGAACATTAGAGAATCATCAGGTAATAATAAGTTTTAGACAATTGATGAAAAAACGTACATTTATTTAAAAAAACGGACGTTGATCTGTCTAGGGTGATAAGCGCCATACACAGCAGCTCTTGGGAGCAACTCATAGTTTGCAGGCAAACACAGCAGCGTATGCTTATCTTGTGCTTAGCGCCTTCTCATTTGATCAACTGGTGTGAATGCTAAGAAGTTCATTATGTGATACGTGAGGATTTAAAAACAGAACTACACAGGGAAAGAATGAGTCGAGAGTTGAATTGCTGAACCAGCAATCTAGCAAAGGACTCGACTCCCCTGATGTACTTCAGGGTGCAGTTGGATGACGACATGTGGGCCACCCAGACATGTTGCTAAAGGAAGTTGTCCATCAGATGCGGTGCCAATTTCAAACCCCATTGAAGATTCAGAGGGCGTGGAGTAGAATAGGGCGAAACGACAAGAGGGGCGTGAGTAACATAACTCAGCAATGTGCAGCCAACATCAATAATAAAACGTCACTAACACAACATATAGTGCAAAACAAAACCATATAAATATCAATTGACGAAGGGAACAAAGCGGAGCCACTTCATAGGAATGCAAATCACTTAACTTACCAAAATCACTTCACTGAACTATAACGAATTACTACAATAGAATATTAACGTACAAATATAGTACAGAACTATTTTGCAATCGTTAAAATATATATCATACAGTATCTACTGAACTTACACCAATGGAATAACACAAACTAAGGGAATAACACAAAACTCCGACTGAACCAACCTAGCTCCAGGAAGGCCGAGTACACAAGCTAATAAAAATTAGTATTCAGTACTTTGTTTTCTAACTATTGTTGCTAGTTAGCTTTTCACCAGAATACTTGCAACACTAGAAAAAAAATACTTGCAACAGAGATAAATACAGCATTTGACATCGCAAAACACTCAAAGGGATCAAATAAAAATATAGCCAATACAGACGTAGACATCCCTTTGGGCGGACAAAGTAATATGGATCAGAATACACTAAGGCAATATGGATTGGCATACACTTGAAATAATGCAATTCTGGTTCAGAATACACTAAGGCAAAAGTTTCACCGCATGATGTTTTCATGGCAATGTTGATCCATTAATTTTCACCATGTATCTGAGAGAAGCAATATATAGATTATCAGGCAGCACACAAATATGGAAGACCAAATCAAAGGCAAGACAAGACTGATCTAGTACAAGCACTACTATCCCAATGAACCGTTAAATAGCAAGTGAAACGAAGAACACTACACAACCGATTGCAGAGAAGAGATTCGGCACAAAACAGGCTAATGCAAGCAGGGACTCAATCTTGATCATGTTGCACTGTAAACGTTGTATGTTGTATGACATGATCAACAGACTGATTCACTGCATCATTGTCTCATATTCTCATTTTCATTAAATATATCATAGTTTCTTCCAAGGCTGAACATGGTATCCACATGATAACTTTATAAGGCTCTGATACTATGTTCAATTAAGAAAAACAAGTAATGCATTTTAATTGCAAGCCAAAAAGGGTATGTAATCAAAATGACAATATGAGACTATTTCCTGTCTTGGCACTGCATATAACTGTATGAAGAAGCTATGCAAGACAGTGAAAAGGGTCAATATGAAGAAGCTACAAGCATACCAAAACAGTATTAAACCCAACGCAACATGTTGAGGGTGGATCAGTGGAGCATGCAAGGCAGTGAGATGGTCAATATGTGGAAGTCACAAGCATATCAAGCAGTGTGGCAATTAACTGAATATACTGGATAGCTAATAAACACCGAAAGAACAGAATCCATGTCAGTCCTAAACAACGCACTATTTAAGAGAAAGGTTGTGTCAGATATTACTCACAAACAAGACTAAACAATGTACTAGTTATAAGAATTGGGGAAATAAACAGCTCAGGTAGTAAGCTCTAACAAAATCGCAACCATGTGCATCCTTTAGCATGATTTAACACATGGAACATCATCATCATCATGCCTTAATTAAAGTCTCTCCGAGATCCATTCTAACCACAAAATACTCATTGACAATACAAAAACAGTGATAGAGATAGCTCAGTGTGCTATTGATTGCAAGAACAAGAAACTACTAGTATTGTAAACACGATCTGCTCCTAGAAGCGGAGCTTGGTGAAGAACCACCTGTTCTTGCCGGTCTTGAACCTCTCCTCGAGACGTGCCTTGGCGGCCTTGCAGGAGGCGACCTTCTTGTCGCGGGTGGCGAGGGCGTCGGGGCCGCCGGAGGCGACGTCCTTGAAGTCGACGTCCAGGGTATAGCGGGTGGGCATGATGTGGGTGAAGTTGACCAGCTTCAGGAAGCACTTCACGCGCGACTTCTTCGCCGTCTTCTTGGCCGAGTCCTTGCGGATCACCTTCTTGGGGTACTTGGCTAGGCCGGCGACGAGGCAGTGGCCGTAGGGGCGGTCGCGTGTGCCCTCCTCGAAAACGCGCACAATGACCGCCTTCCGGCCGGCGAACCGGCCCTGGAGAAGGATCACCGCCTTGCCGGGCTTCAGGAACTTCACCATCTTCGCGTGCTCCGCCGCCGCCGAGTGGGATGTGTGGGATTGGGTGGTCTGGGAAATGGGGATAGATTGGACGGGAGGAGCTTATATAGTGCGGCGGCGCTAGGGTTTTGACGATGGTTGATCGGTTTGGATGGTTTTAGTTTGATCGGACGGTGACGAGATTAGGAGATCGGATGAAGTCGTGGGACCGGGCCACGACTTTTTTTCTCATCATACTAGCAAAAAGGCCCGTGCGTTACAACGCGTATAAATAAATAAATTTATGCTTAAAAGGCTAAAAAATATTTTACCACTCAAACAGTTTCAAGTACCAAAACAATTTTTTTTTGATTTGAGCAAAAACAAACATGACAATCACTAAGCTGCCTTATAGTCAGAGATTGAATCACTAAGCTGCCCTTTGTAAGCAATAATAATCCATGTTCAAGAATTCGTCCGATTAACCAGTTAACTTGCCGATTAACCCCTACTCGTAGGGTCACCGAGTAGCCGATAAACCTATAAATCGTCCGATTAATTGATTAAATGGCCGAATAACTTGCCGATTAGCCTATTAATCCCCTACTCGCAAGCCAACCGAGTAGTTACCAGTTAACGATTTCCTCAACAATGATAATAATAGAGTTGCGTGCAAGTGTAAGGTCAGGAAAGGTTAACTTTTAGATGGGCAGACAGGATTAATGATGATCTTAACAATAGCCTTTGTTATAGTATCTGACGGTATATGAGTGACGAAACTTAAAATCCAGTAAAAAGTATTGGTCACAGGTTTCAGAACGTTTATCAAATGATTGAAACGTTCACATTGAGGCGCTGTCGTCAGCAGCATGCATCATAGGAATAAAGTCAGAAGCAACAGCAAATGCAAGTACTCAAACATGGAGGAAAAAAGATAAAAGTAATACAAACAGAGTACTATAGAGAACTGCCAATATCAATGGCAAATACTGAAGTGAAAGAAGCACCCCTTAGATTTCCTCTTGAATGCAACCAGATTAACCAAGTTGATAAATAGACTTTTATCCTCGACTGACCATATACAGTTTTTGATATAACAAAGTTAAATAAGCTACCATGCTTGTTCTAGAAGGCTAGAAGTTTCCACATTATTCTTATTGTAAAAAAAGAGGCAGATCTATGTACATGCTTATCATGGTGCTGCAGATTTCCTCATACTCTCATACGCATGCAAAACTCGGCATTGGGTGTTTGAGCATCAGCTAATTTGTACCCCATGTTGAAACTAACGCCACCTGTAATCTGCCTTCGCCAAACCTCATCTTGAAGCTCTGAACCTCACTATTTGTGCGCCTCCAGTTGCTGCCGTCGTAGCCATACAATCTGTCGTTGTGCCATGGTGGTGGTACTGTCATGTTGCCGATGGCGCCGATGGTGTGCATAATCCATCAGGTAACATAAGCGTAAGCCATGCCACCGCCCACCGCAGTCGCAGTACATGAAAGGGTCGTGCGACCACTGCATCCCACCAAGAAAAGGATCATAACATCCCGAGGGAAATACAACGTTGTACCCGTATTCATGATCTGCATGTCTAGCGCGCGCCTCTGCCATGCCCGTCTCCTGCCCCTTTCCTGGCTCGTGCCGCAGGAGCCGGCGTCGACTATTCCATCGTTGTGCTTCTCCAAGACGGTGCCCTTCTTGGAAGAGACATACATGGCTGATGCCGCTCTCCCACACGGTGGCCGGACTTTGAGTTTGAGGCGTGCCCACATTGCTTGGGACGAAGCTCCTCTGGTTTTCTGTTCTGCTCGGAGCGCCGCTGGCCCTGACGGCGAGGATGTTGGAGGTGGTGGTGCGCAGCGTCGGGTTGCGATCAGTCCGTCCACGCTTGCCTTCGCCCCACACGCGCAATTGGGGTTAGCGACGATGTGAGCCCCGATGGACTGGGATTCACCATAACTGCCAATAGTTATGACCAACATTTGAAGCCACTATTGTGGAGGATGCAGCTTGAGATCAACAATTCTAGCAATGACAGTACAATGTAGAAAACAATTGATTTCATGTCAAATCTAACTCTTAGAAGGTCCCTAAAAAGGTCTGGACGACCAATACTCCTGTGATTCAATTCCATCAACCATCCCTTAAAGCATTTGTAAGCTTGACTTTTCCAGATTGAGTCAACACATGGAAAAATCACGTTGCTTACCTGAGAATCAGTGAAACTGTTTTGGATGATGGCTCCAGCAAATGCTACAGATTATGGTTGCACGAATCAGACATGGATGGCACAAGCGCCCTACTGCCATTAATGGAGCCGCGGAGCTGCAAAACATATATGATCCGGTCGAGAGGCCAGAGAGGTAGAAGCAGACCCTCCACCATGCTCTACCTGATTAACCAAAGGATGTTCAGAAAGCCACGGTCCAGAACAAAAATTGATAACAATGATAATAAACATGTAAAGTTGAAAAGGATTTTGCGAGTGTCTAGGGCCAACCTGCTCCAGCTCTAGCTTTCCATCCAATTCGTATTCCACCTTTTCTTGAGAGGGAAATTCGTTTCCGTCATCAAGAATTTTTCCTAGACACTAAAAACTAAAAACAGTTGGATTCAAGGGCAAGCCGAGTGGATCCATTAATTCCCCCCAAAACTAAAAATTGCAAACATAAAAAACTCATACAACTTTACATGTTTTTCCTTTTTTTTTCTCAAGATGGCAATCATAATGCATAAAGAGAGAGGCCAAAAGATTGACCAAATGCATATGTAACTGCTACTTTTGGCCCAACAAATGTATATTTAATTGCTATTGTGATCTTGACTTTTCCAAATTGAATCAATACAATATTTTTTGGTGCATCAACCATCTTTCAACTGACAATTGATTCACTAATTGTTCTGAAAATACATGGCATTAGTTCAAATTGAGGGGATTCAAAGATTGGAGAGAAATCAGACTGGGGGAGGGTAAGCGGAAAAACTTCATGAGGATTTTGACTGCCGCTGCTGCCTCCTCATGCCTCAACCGCGACCTTCCAAGCGCCCCCACAACCGCGTAATTCCACCGCCAGCGCCATCGATGCCTTGTTCGTAGGATCGCCCTTGCAGTTGTCTCCTATGATTTGTGTGGATGAAGGAGTGGCTGGTGGCGAAGCCGGCGGGGTTGGGGGAACCATTGTTGAGGTGGAAGCAACAGGGAGGAATCCCGGCGGTGGCAGGCAGGGGGAGCCATCAACGGCCGCATCGTCGATTGTTGCCGGCGGTGGGAGTGGGGGCACTTGGGGTAAGAGTAGGCGCGCCGATGGGGTAGGAGACGGCGGCAATGGCTGCAAGGCTGGGTCAAGGCGTGATGCCGCAGCCATGTGAGGGGCAAGGCATGGCGGTGGGGCGGCGGCTGTGAGGCGAGGCGTGGTAGGAGTCGACGGCGAGATGGAAGTGCAGATGGGATCAGGAGGCAGGTTCGTGACTCGTGAGGGTGTCTTTTTTTTTTCTTTTCTCTCGTGTGTACCGGTTCGATTGACTTATCACGAGGACTGCTGGTTGAATACCCAAGACAACAGGGACCTTTTTGTAAAAACGTCGCGACGGTGAACCCGACAGACTCAACCCGTGCTTTATTATTAGGAAAGATAGGTAAATTATTTATTATTCTTAGAAAGAATGTAAGGTTTTTTAAGGGTAAAAAGAATGTAAGGTTGAGAGTACACATAAACACTAACTAAAAGGAATGTAACCCTAAAAAAAGGAATGTAAGGTTTTATGTTCACCATTTTTCTCATCACCCCTTCCTCATTCTATGTGCATGATAATCAATCATCTTAATTTACTTACCTTCTGAATCAATTCAATTTTGATTTACTTATCAAACTTCATCAAAATATAAGTAAAAAAGGGCCAATATTTGATAAACATCTATCTACGCAATC
The DNA here is from genome assembly GCA_021605145.1 of Aegilops bicornis. Lineage (NCBI taxonomy): Eukaryota > Viridiplantae > Streptophyta > Magnoliopsida > Poales > Poaceae > Aegilops > Aegilops bicornis. The sequence goes on from CM038675.1 coordinate 577,011,750, forward strand.
ATATTAATATGGGAAGATAATCACAAGCTAACATATTAGAATATTTATATTGTGTTGCAATGCACGGGCATATCTGAACATCCGGGACTGTTAGGACATCAAACAGGTGTCTAGCGGGCTCCTCAAAATTTAACCAACTGAACAGCCCGAACTCCCACAAATCCAGTTCATATGTGGGGTGGAGAGGGGATGTGTTTGTCCGGACTATCGGCCATGCATGTTATCTCCAACACGTGATCTCATACAAAAAACCCACCCTACGATGCGACCTTCCCTTTTCCTGTCAAACCATCCCCTTCCCGCTCGGTTTTCTGCTATAGCGGGACATTTCTACCTGAAGCCGTCTCCTTTAAAAACATATGGTGCCCACCTCACCCTCACAATGGCGCCCTCTCTCCTTCACATCGTACTTCCTACCAACCGCCAAGGAGGTATCCCCCACCAACCGCCATGTCCCTTGCCACTTTGTTAGGACATGACAACTTCCCTCAGTTTCCTCCTCTCGTGACTCTGGAAAACTCTAGTCGCGCCACCCCTAGCATCCTCCCCACTCCAACTTCCTTGCTGCCGCTTGAGGGGACGCCGACAAAGCCGTGCGCGCCCTAGGAAGGTGGTGGTGGGGCGTGTTGGGGAACGTAGTAATTTCAAAATTTTCCTATGCACACGCAAGATCATGGAGATGCACAGCAACGAGAGGGGAGAGTGTTGTCCACGTACCCTCGTAGACCGAAAGCGGAAGCGTTATGACAACGCGGTTGATGTAGTCGTATGTCTTCACGATCCGACCGATCCAAGTACCGAACGTAAGGCACCTCCGAGTTCTGCACACGTTCAGCTCGATGACGTTCCCCGGACTCCGATCCAGCAGAGTGTTGGAGAAGAGTTCCGTCAGCACGACGGCGTGGTGACAATCTTGATGTTCTACCATCCCAGGGCTTCGCCTAAGCACCGCTACAATATTATCGAGGAGAACTATGGTGGAGGGGGGCACCGCACACGGCTAAGAGATCAAGAGATCAATTGTTGTGTCTTTGGGGTGCGCCCCTGCCCCCGTATATAAAGGAGCAAGGGGGAGGCCGGCCGGCCCTCTATGGCGCGCCCCAAGAGGGAATCCTACTAGGACTCCAAGTCCTAGTAGGTTTCCACCTAAAGGAGAGAGGGGAAGGAAGGAGAGAGGAGAGGGAGAAGGAAAGGGGGTGCCGCCCCTCTCCTAGTCCAACTCGGACCCGGAGGGGAGGCGCGGCCTGCCCTGGCCGCCCCTCTCTCTCCACTAAGGCCCATCGAGGCCCATTAGTTCCCCCGAGGTTTCCAATAACCCTCCGGCACTCCGGTTTTATCCGAAACTTCTCCGGAACACTTCCGGTGTCCGAATATAGTCGTCCAATATATCAATCTTCATGTCTCGACCATTTAGAGACTCCTCGTCATGTCCGTGATCACATCCGGGACTCCGAACAAACTTCGGTATATCAAAACTCATAAACTCATAATATAAGCATCGCCGAAACCTTAAGCTTATGGACCCTACGGGTTCGAGAACTATGTAGACATGACCGAGAACCATTCCGGGTCAATAACCAATAGCGGAACCTGGATGCTCATATTGGCTCCTACATATTCTACGAAGATCTTTATCGATTAAACCGCATAACAACATACGTTATTCCCTTTGTCATCGGTATGTTACTTGCCCGAGATTCGATCGTCGGTATCTCAATACCTAGTTCAATCTCTTTACCGGCAAGTCTCTTTACTCGTTTCGTAATACATCATCCTGCAACTAACTCATTAGTTACAATGCTTGCAAGGCTTATAGTGATGTGCATTACCGAGTGGGCCGAGAGATACCTCTCCGACAATCGGAGTGACAAATCCTAATCTCGAACATCGCCAACCCAACAAGTACCTTCGGAGACACCGTAGAGCACCTTTATAATCACCCAGTTATGTTGTGATGTTTGGTAGCACACAAAGTGTTCCTCCGTAAACGGAGTTGCATAATCTCATAGTTATATGAGCGTGTATAAGTCATGAAGAAAGCAATAGCAACATACTAAGCGATCAAGTGCTAAGCTAACGGAATGGGTCAAGTCAATCACATCATTCTCCTAATGATGTGATCCCGTTAATCAAATGACAACTCATGTCTATGGTTAGGAAACTTAACCATCTTTGATTAACGAGCTAGTCAAGTAGAGGCATACTAGTGACACTATGTTTGTCTATGTATTCACACATGTATTATGTTTCCGGTTAATACAATTCTAGCATGAATAATAAACATTTATCATGATATAAGGAGATAAATAATAACTTTATTATTGCCTCTAGGGCATATTTCCTTGATCTCCCACTTGCACTAGAGTCAATAATCTAGTTCACATCGCCATGTGATTTAACACCAATATTCACATCGTATGTGACTAATACCCATAGTTCACATCATCATGTGATCAACACCCAAAGGGTTTACTAGAGTCAATAATCTAGTTCACATCGCTATGTGATTAACACCCAAAGAGTACTAAGGTATGATCATGTTTTGCTCGTGAGAGAAGTTTAGTCAACGGGTCTGTCACATTCAGAGCCGTATGCATTTTGCAAATATTCTATGTTTACAATGCTCTGCACGGAGCTACTCTAGCTAATTGCTCTCGATTTCAATATGTATCCATATTAAGACTTAGAGTCATCTGGATCAGTGCCAAAACTTGTATCGGCGTAACCCTTTACGACGAACCTTTTGTCACCTCCATAATCGAGTAACATATCCTTATTCCACTAAGGATAATTTTGACCAATGTCCAGTGATCTACTCCTAGATCACTATTGTATTCCCTTGCCAAACCAGGGTAGAGTATACAATAGGTCTGGTCCATAGCATGGCATACTTTTATAGAACCCGTGGATCGATGCATAGGGAATGACTTTCATTCTCTTTCTATTTTCTGCCATGGTCGGGATTTGAGTCTTACTCAATTTCATACCTTTGCAACACAGGCAAGAACTCTTTTTTTTACTGTTCCATTTTGAACTACTTCAAAATTTTGTCAAGGTATGTGCTCATTAAAAATCTTATCAAGCGTCTTGATCTGTCTCAATAGATCTTGATGCTCAATATGTAAGTAGCTTTACCGAGGTCTTTATTTTAAAGAACTCCTTTCAAACATTTCTTTATGCTTTCCAGAAAAATTCTGTATCATTTCTGATCAACAATATGTCACTCACATATACTTATCAGAAAGGCTGTAGTGCTCCCACTCACTTTATTGTAAATACATGCTTCGGTGCAAGTCCGTATAAAACTATATGCTTTGACCAACTTATCAAAGCGTATATTCCAACTCCGAGATGCTTGCACCAGTCCATAGATGGATCGCTGGAGCTTGCACATTTTGTTAGCACCTTTAGGATTGATAAAACCTTCTGGTTGCATCATATACAACTCTTCTTTAAGAAAACCATTAAGGAATGCAGTTTTGACATCCATTTGCCAGATTTCATAAAATGTGGCAATTGCTAACATGATTCGGACAGACTTAAGCATCACTACAGTTGAGAAAATCTCATTGTAGTCAACACCTTAAACTTGTCGAAAACCTTTTTGCGACAAGTTGAGCTTTGTAGATAGTAACACTACTCTTAGTGTCTGTCTTCCTCTTGAAGATCCATTTATACAATATGGCTTGCCGATCATCGGGCAACTCCACCAAAGTCCACACTTTGTTCTCATACATGGATCCAATCTCAGATTTCATGGCCTCAAGCCATTTCGTGAAATCTGGGCTCATCATCGCTTCCTCATAGTTCGTAGGTTCATCATGGTCTAGTAACATGACTTCCAGAACAGGATTACCGTGCCACTCTGGTGCGGACTGTACTTTGGAAGACCTATGAGGTTTTGTAGTAACTTAATTTGAAGTTTCATGATCATCATCATTAGCTTCCTCACTAATTGGTGTAGGAATCACTGGAACTGATTTCTGTGATGAACTACTTTCCAATTTGGGAGAAGGTACAAATTACCTTATCAAGCTCTACTTTCCTCCCACTCACTTCTTTCGAGAGAAACTCCTTCTCTAGAAAGGATCCATTCTTAGCAACGAATGTTTTGCCTTCGGATCTGTGATAGAAGGTGTACCCAACAGTTTCCTTTGGGTATTCTATGAAGACGCACTTTTCCGATTTGGGTTCGTGCTTATCAGGTTGAAGCCTTTTTCACATAAGCATCGCAACTCCAAACTTTAAGAAACGATAGCTTAGGTTTACTGCTAAACCATAGTTCATACGGTGTCGTCTCAACGGATTTAGATGGTGCCCTATTTAAAGTGAATGCAGCTATCTCTAATGCATAACCCCAAAACGATAGTGGTAAATCGGTAAGATACATCATAGATCGTACCATATCCAATAAACCATAGTTCATACGGTGTCGTCTCAACGGATTTAGATGGTGCCCTATTTAAAGTGAATGCAGCTATCTCTAATGCATAACCCCAAAACGATAGTGGTAAATCGGTAAGATACCTCATAGATCGCACCATATCCAATAAAGTGCGGTTACAACGTTCGGACACACCATTATGCTGTGGTGTTCATGTGGCATGAGCTATGAAACTATTCCACATTGTTTAAAATGAAGGCCAAACTCGTAACTCAAATATTCTTCTCTACAATCAGATTGTAGAAACTTTTATTTTCTTGTTACGATGATTCTCCACTTCACTCTGAAATTCTTTGAACTTTTCAAATGTTTGGACTTGTGCTTCATTAAGTAGATATATGCATATCTGCTCAAATCATCTGTGAAGGTCATAAAATAACGATATTCTCGCCACGAGCATCAACACTCATTGGACCGCATACATCGGTATGTATTATTTCCAACAAGTTAGTAGCTCGTTCCATTGTTCCGAAAAGCGGAGTTTTAGTCATCTTGCCCAAAAGGCACGATTCGCAAGCATCAAATGATTCATAACCAAGTGATTCGAAAATCCATCTTTATGGAGTTTCTTCATGCGCTTTACACCGATATGACCCAAACGGCAAAGGTGCCACAAATAAGTTGCACTATCATTATTAACTTTGCATCTTTTGGCATCAACATTATGAATATGTGTATTACTATGATCAAGATTCAATAAACCATCACCATTGGGTGTATGACCATAGAAGGTTTTATTCATGTAAACAGAATAACAATTTATTCTCTACCTTAGATGAATAATCGTATCGCAATAAACATGATCTTATCATATTTATGCTCAACGCAAACACCAAATAACATTTATTTAGGTTTAACACTAATCTCGAAAATATAGGGAGTGTGTGATGATGATCATATCAATCTTGGAACTACTTCCAACACTCATCGTCACTTCACCCTCAACTAGTCTCTGTTTATTCTATAACTCATGTTTCGAGTTACAAATCTTAGCAACCGAACAAGTATCAAATACTCAGGGGCTACTATAAACACTAGTAAGGCACACATCAATAACCTGTATATCAAATATACCCTTATTCACTTTGCCATCCTTCTTATCCACCAAATATTCAGGGCATTTCCGCTTCTAGTGACCATTTCCTTCGCAGTGTAAGTACTCAGTTTTAGGCTTTGGTCCAGCTTTGGGCTTCTTCGCGGGAGTGACAACTTGCTTGTCATTCTACTTGAAGTTTCCTTTCTTTCCCTTTGCCCTTTTCTTGAAACTAGTGGTCTTGTTAATCATCAACATTTGATGCTCTTTTCTTGATTTCTACCTTCGTCGATTTCAACATCACGAAGAGCTCGAATCGCTTTCGTCATCCCTTGCATACTATAGTTCATCACGAAGTTCTAGTAACTTGGTGATGGTGACTAGAGAACTCTGTCAATGACTACCTTATACGGAAGATTAACTCCCACTTGATTCAATCGATTGTAGTACCTGCATAATCTGAGCACATGCTCACTAGTTGAGTGATTCTCCTCCATCTTTTAGCTATAGAACTTGTTGGAGGCTTCATATCTCTCAACTCGGGTATTTGCTTGAAATATTAACTTCAACTCCTGGAACATCTCATATGGCCCATGACGTTCAAAATGTCTTTGAAGTCTCGATTCTAAGCCGTTAAGCATGGTGCACTAAACTATCAAGTAGTCATCATATTGAGCTATACAAACGTTCATAACGTCTCAGATTCGCTCCTGCAATAGGTCTGTCACCTAGCGGTGCATTAAGGACATAATTCTTCTGTGCAGCAATGAGGATAAACCTCAGATCACGGATCCAATCCGCATCATTGCTAATAACATCTTTCAACACAATTTTCTCTAGGAACATATCAAAATAAACATATGAAAGCAACAACGCGAGCTATTGATCTACAACATAATTTGCAAAATACTACCAGGACTAAATTCATGATAAATTTAAGTTAAATTAATCATATTACTTAAGAACTCCCACTTAGACAGACATCTCTCTAGTCATCTAAGTGATCACGTGATCCAAATCAACTAAACCATGTCCGATCATCACGTGAGATGGAGTAGTTTTTAATGGTGAACATCACTATGTTGATCATATCTACTATATGATTCACGCTCGACCTTTCGGTCTTCGTGTTCCGAGGCCATATCTGTATATGCTAGGCTCGTCAAGTTTAACCTGAGTATTCCGCATGTGCAACTGTTTTGCACCCGTTCTATTTGAACGTAGAGCCTATCACACCCAATCATCACGTGGTGTCTTAGCACAAAGAACTTTCACAATGGTGCATACTCAGGGAGAACACTTCTTGATAATTAGTGATTGATCATCTTAAAATGCTATCGTCAATCAAAGCAAGATAAGATGCATAAAAGATAAACATCACATGCAATCAATATAAGTGATATGATATGACCATCATCATTTATTGCTTGTGATCTCCATCTCCGAAGCACCGTCGTGATCACCATCGTCACCGGCGCGACACCTTGATCTCCATCGTAGCATCGTTATCGTCTCGCCAATCTTATGCTTCTACGACTATCGCTACCGCTTAGTGATAAAGTAAAGCATTACTGAAGCGATTGCATTGCATACAATAAAGAGACAACCATATGGCTCCTGCCAGTTGCCGATAACTCGGTTACAAAAACATGATCATCTCATACAATAAAATTTAGCATCATGTCTTGACCATATCACATCACAACATGCCCTGCAAAAACAAGTTAGACATCCTCTACCTTGTTGTTGCAAATTTTACGTGGCTGCTACTGGGCTTAGCAAGAACAGTTCTTACCTACGCATCAAAACCACAATGATAGTTCGTCAAGTTAGTGCTGTTTTAACCTTCGCAAGGACCGGGCTTAGCCACACTCGGTTCAAATAAAGTTGGAGAAACTAACACCCGCTAGCCACCTCTGTGCAAAGCACGTCGGGAGAATCGGTCTCGCGTAAGCGTACGCGTAATGTCGGTCCGTGCCGCTTCATCCAACAATACCGCTGAACCAAAGTATGACATGCTGGTAAGCAGTATGACTTGTATCGCCCACAACTCACTTGTGTTCTACTCGTGCATATAACATCTACGCATAAAACCTGGCTCGGATGCTACTGTTGGGGAACGTAGTAATTTCAAAAATTTCCTACGCACACGCAAGATCATGGAGATGCATAGCAATGAGAGGGGAGAGTGTTGTCCACGTACCCTCGTTGACCGAAAGCGGAAGCGTTATGATAACGTTGATGTAGTCGTACGTCTTCACGATCCGACCGATCCAAGTACCGAACGTACGGCACCTCCGAGTTTTGCACACGTTCAGCTCGATGACGTTCCCCGGACTCCGATCCAGCAGAGTGTCGGAGAAGAGTTCCGTCAGCACGACGGCGTGGTGATGATCTTGATGTTCTATCGTCGGAGGGCTTTGCCTTAGCACCGCTACAATATTATCGAGGAGAACTATGGTGGAGGGGGGCACCGCACACGGCTAAGAGATCAAGAGATCAATTGTTGTGTCTTTGGGGTGCCCCCCTGCCCCCGTATATAAAGGAGCAAGGGGGAGGACGGCCGGCCCTCTATGGCATGCCCCCAAGAGGGGAATCCAACTAGGACTCCAAGTCCTAGTAGGTTTCCACCTAAAGGGAGAGAGGGGGAAGGAAGGAGAGGGAGAGGGAGAAGGAAAGGGGGGCGCCGCCCCCCTCTCCTAGTCTAATTCGGACCAGAGGGGAAGGGGGCGGCCCTGCCACAGCCGCCTCTCTCTCCACTAAGGCCCATCGAGGCCCATTAGTTCCCCGGGATTCCGATAACCCTCCGGCACTCCGGTTTTATCCGAAACTTCTCCGGAACACTTCTGGTGTCCGAATATAGTCGTCCAATATATCAATCTTCATGTCTCGACCATTTCGAGACTCCTCGTCATGTCCGTGATCACATCCAGGACTCCGAACAAACTTCGGTACATCAAAACTCATAAACTCATAATATAACTGTCATCGAAACCTTAAGCTTGCGGACCCTACGGGTTCGAGAACTATGTAGACATGACCGAGAACCATTCCGGGTCAATAACCAATAGCGGAACCTAGATGCTCATATTGGCTCCTACATATTCTACGAAGATCTTTATCGGTCAAACCGCATAACAACATACGTTGTTCCCTTTGTCATCGGTATGTTACTTGCCCGAGATTCGATCGTCGGTATCTCAATACCTAGTTCAATCTCGTTACCGTCAAGTCTCTTTACTCGTTTCGTAATAGATCATCCTGCAACTAAGTCATTAGGTACAATGCTTGCAAGGCTTATAGTGATGTGCATTACCGAGTGGGCCCAAAGATACCTCTCCGACAATCGGAGTGACAAATCCTAATCTCGAAATACGCCAACCCAACAAGTACCTTCGGAGACACCAGAGAGCACCTTTATAATCACCCAGGTTATGTTGTGACGTTTGGTAGCACACAAAGTGTTCCTCCGTAAACGGAGTTGCCTAATCTCATAGTTATAGGAACGTGTATAAGTCATGAAGAAAGCAATAGCAACATACTAAACGATCAAGTGCTAAGCTAACGGAATGGGTCAAGTCAATCACATCATTCTCCTAATGATGTGATCCCGTTAATCAAATGACAACTCATGTCTATGGTTAGGAAACTTAACTATCTTTGATTAACGAGCTAGTCAAGTAGAGGCATACTAGTGACACTATGTTTGTCTATGTATTCACACATGTATTACGTTTCCGGTTAATACAATTCTAGCATGAATAATAAACATTTATCATGATATAAGGAAATAAATAATAACTTTATTATTGCCTCTAGGGCATATTTCCTTGATCTCCCTCTTGCAAGAGAGTCAACAATCTAGTTCACATCGCCATGTGATTTAACACCAATATTCACATCTGTATGTGATTAATACCCATAGTTCACATCGTCATGTGATCAACACCCAAAGGGTTTACTAGAGTCAATAATCTAGTTCACATCGCTATGTGATTAACACCCAAAGAGTACTAAGGTATGGTCATGTTTTGCTCGTGAGAGAAGTTTAGTCAACGGGTCTGTCACATTCAGAGCCGTATACATTTTGCAAATATTCTATGTTTACAATGCTCTGCACGGAGCTACTATAGCTAATTGCTCCCACTTTCAATATGTATCCAGATTAATACTTAGAGTTGTCTGGATCAGTGCCAAAACTTGTATCGACGTAACCCTTTACGACGAACCTTTTGTCACCTCCATAATCGAGCAACTCGACGAGTAAGAGGGGTTGTCAATCCCTCCCGGGGTAAAAGATAGATTGGTTTTGTAGTAGATTGAATAAATAGATCTCGCGAGAACGCAAAATAAATAAATAACAAAAAATTGCAGCAAGGTATTTTGGGCTTTTGGAATAATAGACCTGGAAATAAAAGTGGCAAATAATAGATCGGAAAGCAAATATGGTAAAGAAGAGACCCAGGGGCCGTAGATTTCACTAGTGGCTTCTCTCGGGAAAAATAGCATACGACGGGTAAAAAAAGTACTGTTGGGCAATTGATAGAACTTTAAATAATCATGACGATATCCAGGCAATGATCATTATATAGGCACACGTCCAAGATTAGTAGACCAACTCCTGCCTGCATCTACTTCTATTACTCCACACACCGACCGCTATCCAGCATGAGCCTAGTGTATTAAGTTCATGGAAAAACGGAGTAATGCAATAAGAACAATGACATGATGTAGACAAGATCTATTCATGTATGAATAGACCCCATCTTGTTATCCTTAATAGCAACGACACATACGTGTCATGTCCACTTCTGTCACTGGGATTGAACACCGTAAGATCGAACCCATCACAAAGCACCTCTTCCTATGCCTAGAAAAATCAATCTAGTTGGGCTAACAAAACAAAAGATTCGAAGAAGAAATACGAGGCTATAAGCAATCGTGCATATAAGAGATCAAAACTCAAATAACATTCATGGATAAAATAGATCTGGTCATAAACTCAAAGTTCATCGGATCCCAACAAACACACCGCAAAAATAGTTACATCGACACCCTTGTGGTACTTCTTCGGCCCAAATTGTTCCTTCTGGTGCAGAAAAATTCTCCAATTTTTTTTGCTGCATTTGGACTATGTTTGGTATTGATTTTCTGCGAAGTAAAAAACAAGCAAAAAACAGCAACTAGCACTGAGCACTATGTCAATAGGTTAGTCCCAAAAAATGATATAAAGTTACTATAAAATGATTGTAAGACATCCAAAAATGATAATATAACAACATGGAACAAGCAAAAATTATAGCTACGTAGGAGACGTATCAGCATCCCCAAGCTTAATTCCTACTCGTCCTCGAGTATGTAAATGATAAAAATAGAATTTTTTATATGAATTGTCGCCTAGCATGTTCATCACATATTCTTTTATTTTGTAGCATGGACATTTGGACTTTTATATGGTTCAAAGAAATAGTGTACTTTTGACATGAAGATTTCAATACTCAAGCATATCAACAAGCAACCATGTCTTTCAAAATACCAACACTAAAGCAAGTTATCCCTAGCCCATTATGCTCAATCATTGATCCATTCATGAAACACACTCGCATATTAGCTACACCCAATACTCAAGTACGATCATAGTGCCCCTTAGTTGGTGCTTTATAAGAGAAGATGGAGATTCAAATAAAAATAAAAATTGCATAAAGTAAATAGAAAGGCCCTTCGCAGAGGGTAGTATGGATTTGTAGAGGTTCCAGAGCTCAAAGCGAAAAAAGATAGAGGTAAAACATTTTGGGTGGCATGCTTTTCCTGTTAACGAAAACGATGAGTAGTTCCGATACTTTCCATGCTAGATATATCATACGCGGTTCCCAAACAGAAAATAAAGTTTATTCCTTTTTCCACCATACTTTCACATTCTACGGCTAGGCATATCCACGGGTACCGTCCATACCAACACTTTCCAAGGAAATTATTATTTGACAACATAAAGTAAATTCATTTTTATTTCAGGACTGGGCATCCCTAATACCTTTGTCGTACTCTCGTGCAATGACAAGTGAATAAACACACATCTTGAGAATAACACATCTAGCATGGAAAAATATCAGTCACCCCCTCCCGTTTCATGAGCGGTACGAGCACACAAAAAGGAAATTATTTAGAAAATTAGAGATGGCACATACAAATTTGCTCAGAACGACAAGAGAATCCCGCATATAGGTAGGTATGGTGGACTTATTTGGCAAAATTGGGTTTAAGGGTTTTGGATGCATAAGTAGTATCCCCACTTAGTGCAAGGGAAGGCTAGCAAAAAGATTGAGAAGCATCCAACAAAGAAACGAAAAATCACATAAGCGAGCGTTAAGCATAAATAACACCGAATAATGCACCATAAGTAGGATGTAATTTCATTGCATAACTATTGACTTTCGTGCTTGCATAGGGAATCACAAACCTTAACACCAATATTCTTACTAAAGCATAATTACTCACCAACATGATGTCAGGACCCCGATTCCAAGTCACATCGATCTAGCCGGTAACACCTCATATCACCTTGCGGCCTCACGCACAGTATTCCCACGGGTGTCGCCTTACCATGGCCCGGGACCGTTTGCGCCTTTGGCTCACGATATGATAGTGCCGCTAGCATCCATATGACAGAGAACCCGAGCCGACATGGCTAGTCGTGGAACCCAAAGCGGCACTAACCCATGGGGACAGGCATACATGAATCACATCGAGCATGTCGGTCAAAGAACGTGTGAATCCGGGCTGTAGCACTGGGCTAACAGGACTCGGGAACCCGAGTATGTAGCAGGCTAGGCAGGACTCGGATGTCATCGCATGACATTCCCAGAAGGGACAGGAACAGAACAAAGTGAAACACATGCCGCCAGCCAAGTGTCCCGGCGAAGAGTGTTGGGCTAGCAGGACTCCGGTGAACCGGTCAGAAGCGGACTACTATGGCTCATGGAAGCACTAGACTACATTTCCCCATAAGAGAGGCTGCCAAGGATAAACAACTAGATTGTCGGATCCCACACATAGCAAGCATTTCAAACATACACACAATATGCTCGATATGTGTAAATACAACGTGGCATCACAACATAACTCTACGACTCAAGTATTTATTCATTAGGCTCCGAGGAGCGAGATATTACAAACATGGGTCTCTCGACCCAAAGATTCAGAGCATACAAGTCAAACACATGAGGAAGCTTAACATGTCCGAGTACGCATAACTATAAATGAAAAAGGCTGAGAAGCCTGACTATCTACCAGATCCTGCCAAGGGCACAAGATCGTAGCTGAGGTAACAAGCTAAACGTCGAAGTCCACGCGGAACTACTAGTGAGACGGAAGTCTCTCTACAAAAACATAAAATAGGCAAACGTGAGTACAAATGTACCCAGTAAGACTTACATCAGAACTAACTACATATGCATCATTATCAACAAAGGGGGAGGTGGAGTTTGACTGCAGCAAGCCAGCTTTGACTCTGTGGCTATCCTGAACTACGACTGCAAGTAACTCTTTTGAGGTGGCGCACACGAGTCCACATATTCACCATATCAATACACCACTATGGATCCGATCCCGTCTTCCTACGAGAACGCCATCCATAGCACTCACACTTATCGTGCGCATTTTAGAGTATCCACTTTCACTTGTCTATGAACTGTTATAGGCAACCCAGAAGTCCTTTACCGCGGACATGGCTATTCGAATAGATGATGTTAACCTCAGGGTGTACTTCTTCACACACGCTCTCGCCACTTACCGCCATGTACACGTCATGTATCTCGGCAACCTTCAAGCGGAAGCTTTGGCGAGGGTGTCGGCCACGGCCTACCTAAACACTCAAGTCTCTAGTCCAGGTTTATCGCCTATTCAAGTTCCATCCGCAGGGAGTCCGGCCGAGGTTTCCACATACGGCCCCGAACGATGTGTGCAGGGTTCCCGAGACACCAAACTGGTGCTCGGTACACCGGGCCACGATGTATCTACCGCATCATAGCCCACCCCTAGGGTCAGCGCTACGCACGGCCTCCAACACATATCCTACAAACACCAGAAACTAGTTGCAACTCCTGGACAAAGAACAAGGGTGGTTAAGAAGCCGAGAGAGTCAATTAAGGATCCCAATGTGTGGTAGTAACTGTTCATGGATCACAAACACGTAACTCGGCCTCGAGGACGGTTTCAATGAGACAACCCACCATGTACTCCTACATGGCCTCTCACTGCTACCTTTACCAAATCGTGTTCACACGCTTAGCTCACACACAAGAGGGACATGTTCACACACCTCCGATTCATCCCCGATGAATCGACACTGACTCAACTCTAAGCAAGAGCGTGCATGACAAACAAGCATGAATGAGTAGGCACAACAGGGCTCAAACAACTCCTACTCATGCTAGTGGGTTTCATCTATTTACCGTGGAAATGACAGGTCATGCAGAGAGGATAAAGGGTTCAACTACCGCATCAAGTAACAAATGAATCGTTGTTGTCCTAATGCAGTAAAAGAGAGCAGGAGGCGAGAGAGTGGGATTGTATCGGAATGAACAAGGGGTTTTGCTTGCACGGCACTCGAAGATAACATTGAGTCTTCATCAGTGTCAACGATCACAACGTCGGTACAACGTCTACCGAGGGGGAACAACACCGGCAAACAGAGAAGAAACACGATCAATGCAATGCACAATATGATGCATGCTATGACATGGTAAAATGAGTGTGTTGGGCTAATGCAACTACAATCAGATGGGTTTGAGCTATTTTGAACCAAAGATTCAAATGCAAACCCATTTCAAAAGGTTATATTAGTGCATTAACTTGTTTCATCTAAACAGCAAGGTTAAATTGTTTAAACATGCATGAAACCAATACAGATGGATAGATTGGATTTTTCTGATCATTTTTCATATATAATTTGTTTGATTTGGAGCTACAGTTGATTTTTTATGATTTTTAGAAGTTAGCACTATTTTCTGGAATTTCCTGTATTAAAATAAATCCAGAAAATGACTTATTACGTCAGCTCTGCGTCACTGTGACGTCAGCTGGTCAATCATGGCTGACCAGGTCAAACCTGACCAGTGGGGCCCATTGGTCGATGACTCGAAGAGTTAGTGTCACACACAAGTGGGGCCAGTCAATGGCCACGTCAGCGAGGTCAACGCCGACGCGTGGGGCCACTGTGATTAAATAAAACTAAACAGAAATTAAACTGGTGTTAGTTAAGGGCATGGGGCCCAATAGTCAGTGAGAGAGGGGGTTAGTTAGTGGCACCATTAGCCACTAATGACGGTGCCACGTCGGCACGGCCGGAGTTAACCCGCCGGCGACCAAAACAACGGCGGAGGCTCGCCGGACTTGAGCTACAGGCGGCGACTGGACTCGCGGAGACCACCGGGGCGTAGCCCGTGCTCTCCTGCATCCAGAGGAGCAGGAGGGTGGTCGCGGGGGCACCGGAGTTCACCGGAACGAAGTTCGCGGCGGCGCCGGAGTTCGGGTGAGTGCGGGGTTGGCGCTGTGGTGCGCGGGAGGGCGAGTTAGCATGTGCGTTAGGCTCCTGGTGGCTTCCTGAGCGCGGTGACGCGCTCCATTGTGAGCTTGCGCGGCTGTGGCCACGGCTGCGCCATGGCCGGCGATGAGTTGCTCTCGGACGCGGTGGGAAATGGAGCTACGGGACGGGCGCGAGCTTGAGAGAGGAGGGGAGAGGAAGAGAGGCTCATGGAGGACTCACAGAGTAGCTCAATGGCTCGGGGAAGCTTTGGTTGTGGCGGATTGACGGCGACGAACCGCGGCGGCCGAGGACGTAGACGACGATGG
This sequence comes from Aegilops bicornis, assembly GCA_021605145.1. NCBI lineage: Eukaryota > Viridiplantae > Streptophyta > Magnoliopsida > Poales > Poaceae > Aegilops > Aegilops bicornis. Next base: position 577,027,076 of record CM038675.1, read on the forward strand.
TGGCAACGTTGTAGAGCGCCCGAGGATGCGTGGCTCGTCTAGGATGATGCGGACGACGAGGCGGAGCTGATGAACACGGTGGTTGGTCGCGGAACGGGCGGTGAGCGCGGGGAAGTGAGCGGCGGCGACGGACGTGTTCGGGTCCGGGGTGCGGAGGCGAGGGAGAGAGCAGGGGGAGAGTGAGAGAAGTCGGGCGGATCGGGACGGCGCCAGGGCGTTCACCCACGCGTCTAGAGACTCGGCGACAAGCAGGAGGAGGCGTGGCGCCTACAGCAGCGTCTGTTGTCCCGCCTCGCCCTCTTGGCAGAGGTTAGGGATGACTGGCACCAGGCCAGGTGGGCCGGGCCAGCACAGGTGAGGCCCAGGTGGGCGCCAGGTTAGTTTCCTTTCTCTCTCTCTCTCTCTCTCTTCTTTGTTGTTTCAGTTTTCTATTTTTCTGTAATCTTTAGGGCTTTATTAAAATTGCCAGGGCGTTTCCAAAAATCATGAAACTAATCATGGCTACTGTTTAGAATATATCCAACAGTAAACATTTTAGTTTATGATTATTTGAGCATTTAAAATATTTTATAGCATTTAAATGCCCAAATGCAAATACTATAGGATTTAATTCAAAAGTCCAGAAATGGCCTAGAATTATGTGCATCATTTTTGCCAGAGGTTTTCACCTTTATCAAAAATCATGAACTTTTCCATAGGACATTTTGGATTTATTGAAAAGAATTTTATTTGATCCTATTTGAATTCACTTGGTGCTAGGGTTCGGATCAATCCCCATTTCAACTTTATTTGAAATTTAACATGATGCATGGATGAAATGCCACTATCTACAACCAAAATCTAGGGATGTGACACATGACTCACATATTACTATCATCATATCGCAAAACTATTACAAAGAATCAAGTTTATTTTGTCCAATGATCTTCATGATAGTTTTATTATATCCCTCTTGAATATCTATCACTTTGGGACTAGTTTCATATGTTGCTTTTGATAGCTCAAACAAATCTAAGTGAAGAACTGAAGGAAATATGCCCTAGAGGCAATAATAAAGTTGTTATTTATATTTCCTTATATCATGATAAATGTTTATTGTTCATGCTAGAATTGTATTAACCGGAAACTTAGTACATGTGTGAATACATAGACAAAACAGAGTGTCCCTAGTATGCCTCTACTTGACTAGCTCATTAATCAAAGATGGTTAAGTTTCCTAACCATAGACATGTGTTGTCATTTGATGAACGGGATCACATCATTAGAGAATGATGTGATGGACAAGACCCATTCGTTAGCTTAGCATAATGATCGTTTAGTTTTATTGCTATTGCTTTCTTCATGACTTATACATGTTCCTCTGACTATGAGATTATGCAACTCCCGAATACCGGAGGAACACCTTGTGTGCTATCAAACATCACAACGTAACTGGGTGATTATAAAGATGCTCTACAGGTGTCTCTGATGGTGTTTGTTGAGTTGGCATAGATCGAGATTAGGATTTGTCACTCCGTGTATCGGAGAGGTATCTCTGGGCCCTCTCGGTAATGCACACCACTATAAGCCTTGCAAGCAATGTGACTAATGAGTTAGTTGTGGGATGATGCATTACAGAACTAGACTTGCCGGTAACGAGATTGAACTAGGTATGAGGATACCGACGATCGAATCTCGGGCAAGTAACATACCGATGACAAAGGGAATAACGTATGTTGTTATGCGGTTTGACCGATAAAGATCCTTGTAGAATATGTAGGAACCAATATGAGCATCCAGGTTCCGCTATTGGTTATTGACCAGAGATGTGTCTCGGTCATGTCTACATAGTTCTCGAACCCGTAGGGTCCGCACGCTTAACGTTCGTTGACGATTTGTATTATATGAGTTATGTGATTTGGTGACTAAATGTTGTTCGGAGTCCCGGATGAGATTACAGACATGACGAGGAGTCTCGAAATGGTCGAGAGGTAAAGATTCATATATAGGACGATAGTATTCGGACACCAAAAGTGCTTTGGGGGTTCCGGGTACCTATCGGGTCACCGGAAGGGGTTCCGAGCACCCCCCCCCCCCCCGGCAAAGATATGGGCCTTATTGGACCTAGGGCGGGACAGACCAGCCCCTTGTGGGCTGGTGTGCCCCCATATGGGCTGATCTAAGTGGAGAAAGGAAAAAGGGGAGGAGGAAAGGAAATAGAGGGAATAGGATTCCCCCTTGCTTTCCCCTCTCCCCTTTTTCCTTCCCCCCTCCGGAGATAAGGAAAGGGGAGGCCGGGTGGAGGAGGCCCCCAAGTAGGATTCCTCCTACTTGGGGCGCCCCATGGCTGTCCCCCTCCCCTCCCACCTATATATATGTGGGGAGGGGGCACTTAGAACACAGAACAAACATTGTTAGCCATGTGCGGCGCCCCCCTCCACAGTTTATGCCTCCGGTCATATTCACGTAGTGCTTAGGCGAAGCCCTACACGGATCACTTCACCATCACCGTCACCACGCCGTCGTGCTGACGAAACTCTCCCTCGACCCTCTGCTGGATCAAGAGTTCGAGGGACGTCATCGACCTGAACATGTGCTGAACTCGGAGGTGTCGTACGTTCGGTGCTTGATCGGTTGGATCGCGAAGACGTTCGACTACATCAACTGCATTAAGCTAACGCTTCCGCTTTCGGTCTACGAGGGTACGTGGACACACTCTCCCCCTCTTGTTGCTATGCATCTCCTATATAGATCTTGCGTGATCGTAGGAATTTTTTTGAAATTGCATGCTACGTTCCCCAACAAGAACATGAGCATAAAAAATTCTTCTCTCAAAACAATATAGGTGAAGCATCAGAGAATTTCTTCAAAATTTTACTAACTCTCAAATAAATCAAAGTGAAGCATGAGAGAATTTCTTCAAAAATACTAAAGAACACCATGCTCAAAAGATATAAGTGAAGCACTAGAGCAATTCCATAGCTGAAAAAATTTAAGTGAAGCATAAAGAGCAATTCTAACAAATCAAAGCATAATTTTGGCTCTGTCAAATAGGTGTGTCCAGCAAGGATAGATGACACAAACTAAAAATCAAAACAAGCAAGGACTCATATAATACAAGACGCTCCAAGCAAAACGCATGATATGTGACGAGTAAAAATATAGCTCCAAGTAAAATACCGATGGTCGTTAGAAAAAGAGGGGATGCCACTCGGGGGCATCCCCAAGCTTAGTTGTTTGTTTATCTTTGGATAATAACTTGGGGTGCCATGGGGCATCCCCAAGCTTAGGTTTTTCTTGCTCCTTATTCCTTCATCCATCGTGATCTCACCCAAAACTTGAAAACTTCAATCACACAAAACTCAACAAAACCTTTGTGAGATCTGTTAGTATAACAAAGCAAATCACCACTCTAAGTATTGTTGCAAACCCATTCATATTTTATTTTTGCATTATCTACTATAGTCCAACTTTTCTATGGCTCATACCCCCCGATAAAGTCCATAGATTCATCAAAATAAGCACATAACACAAAGAAAACAGAATCTATCAAAAACGGAACAGTCTGTAGCAATCTAGAAACTTTGTATACTTATGTAACTCCAAAAATTCTGAAAATTTAGGACAATGTAGGCAATCAGTATATCAATCTTGTGTAGAAAAATCAGGATTGTATCGTGCTTCTATGATTTTACAAAATTCTGTTACTGGCGCAGAAAGTTTCTGTTTTTCAACAAGATCAAATCAACTATCACCCAACATGATCCCAAAGGCTTTGCTTGGCACAAACACTAACTAAAACATGAAAAACACAATCATAACAATAGCATAATTATGCAAACACTCAAGAACAGAAAGAAAAAATAAAAAAAATAAATTTTATTCATTGGGTTGCCTCCCAACAAGCGCTATCGTTTTATGCCCCTAGCTAGGCATAAGATTTCAACGATGCTCACATGAAAGATAAGAAATTGAAAAACGAAGAGAGCATCATGTAGGATGTGAAAAACAAGTTTAAGTCTAACATAATTCCTATGCATATGCATTTTATAGGAAACAATTTATCAAGGCAAGCAAAAAACTATCATATTCAAGGAAGAAGAAAGAAACAATATCAATCTCAACATAACGAGAGGTAATTTAGTAACATGAAAATTTCTACAACCATATTTTCCTCTCTCATAATAATTACATTTAGGATCATAATCAAATTCAACAATATAGCTATCATATAAAATTTTCTCTTCATGATCCACATGCATAAAAGTTTTATAATCTTCCAAAATAGTGGGATTAACATCAACTAAAGTCATGACCTCTCCAAACCCACTTTTATCAAAACTTTCACAAGATTGAACACTCTCCAAATATGTTGGATTATTTTTACCTAGAGTTGACACTCTTCCGGACCCACTTTCAATATTATTGCAAACACTATTATCAATATCATATTCATCATGAGGCTTAAATAAATTTTCAAGATCATAAGAAACATTATCACCCCAATCATGATCATTTCAATAAGTAGTAGACATATCAAAATTAGCATCCCCAAGTTTGGGGGTTTGCATATTATTAGCACAATTGACATTAATAGAATTTATAGTAAAATAATTGCAATCATGCTTTTCATTCAAGGAGCTATCATTATTCACTTTATAAATTTCTTCATCACAATTTTTAGATTCACAAATCTCTAGAAAAACTTCATAAAGATAACCTAGTGCACTCAAATCACCAGCAATTGCTTCATCATGATTGGATCTTTTAAAAAGATTAGCAAGTGGATGTGGATCCATATCAATAGATTTTTAGCAAGCAAAGATGCAAGCAAATAGAAGGCACATGGAAACACAAGCAAACAAAAGATCTGACGAGAAAAAGCAAACGAAAAAGAAGGCGAATAAAACGGTAAATTTTTGTGAATTGGGGGAGATGAAAATGAGAGGAAAATGGCAATAATGTAAATTTCAAGAAGATGAGATTTGTGATTAGGAACCTGATAGATGTTGATGATGTCTCCCCTGCAATGGCGCCAGAAATCCTTTCTTGATGGCTCGTGTCCGCGTCAGTATTTTCCCCGAAGAGGAAGGGATGATGCAGCACAACTACGGTAGGTATTTACCTCAGTGATGAGGCCAAGGTTATCGAACTAGTAGGAGAACCACGCAACACTATGTAAACAGTACCTACACACAAAGAACAAATACTTGAAACCCGACGCGTAAGAGGGGTTGTCAATCCCTCCCGGGTAAAAGATAGATTGGTTTGTAGTAGATTGGATAAATAGATCTCGTGGGAACATGAAATAAAATAAATAACAAAAAATGCAGCAATGTATTTTTGGGTTTTGATATAATACATATGAAAATAAAAGTGGAAAATAATAGATCGTAAAGCAAATATGATACAGAAGAGACCCCGGGGCCGTAGATTTCACTAGTGGCTTCTCTCGAGAAAAATAGCATATGGCGGGTAAACAAATTATTGTTGGGCAATTGATAGAACTTTAAATAATCATGACGATATCCAGGCAATGATCATTATATAGGCATCACATCCAATATTAGTAGACCGACTCCTGCCTGCATCTACTACTATTACTCCACACATCGACCGCTATCCAGCATGCATCTAGTGTATTAAGTTCATGGAAAACGTAGTAATGCAATAAGAACTATGACATGATGTAGACAAGATCTATTCAAGTAGGAATAGACCCCATCTTTTTATCCTTAATAGCAACGATATATACGTGTCATGTCCCCTTCTGTCACTGGGATTGAGCACCGTAAGATCGAACCCATCACAAAGCACCTCTTCCTATGGCAAGAAAAATCGAACTAGTTGGTCTAACTAAACCAAAGATTCGAAGAAGAAATATGAGGCTATAAGCAATCATGCATATAAGAGATCAAAACTCAAATAACATTCATGGATAAAATAGATCTGGCCATAAACTCAAAGTTCATCGGATCCCGACAAACACACCGCAAAAAGAGTTACATCAAATAGATCTCCAAGAGACCATTGTATTGAGAATCAAAAGAGAGAGAGAGAGAGAGAGAGAGAGAGAGAGAGAGGAAGCCATCTAGCTACTGCCTACGGACCCGTAGGTCTACAATGAACTACTCACGTATCATCGAAGAGGCACCAATGAGGATGATGAACCCCTCCTTGATGGTGTCTAGATTGGATCTGGTGGTTCCGGAACTTGCGGCGGCTGGAATTGTGTTTCATCGCCTCCCCCAGGGTTTTTGGATTTTCGGGGTATTTATAGAGCAAAGAGGCGGTGCGGGGGGCCAGCAAGGTGGGCACAACCACCAGGGCACGACTGGGCCCCCAGGCGCGCCTAGGTGGGTTGTGCCCCCCTCGAGGCACCCCTCTGGTACTTCTTCAGCCCAATTGTTCCTTCTGGTCCAGAAAAATTCTCCAAAAAGTTTTGCGTGTTTGGACTCCGTTTGGTACTGATTTTCTATGAAGTAAAAAACAAGCAAAAAATAGCAACTGGCACAGACCAGACCACTATGTCAATAGGTTAGTCCCAAAAAATATATAGAGTTGCTATAAAATGATTGTAAATCATCCAAGACTGATAATATAACAGATTTTTTTGAAACTATAATTTTTTGTAGCGAATTCGAAAACTATATGACCCAATGTGTTATTTGCAAAACTATGACCCCGTCGGCCTCTTTTAGGCCGAAGACCAACTTTTCGGTCAGCACTAGGCCAAAGAGGGCGTTTCGGTCTCAGAGTGGTCAAGACAGCGCAATGGGCCAAAGAACTATTTTCGGCTTTTTTTAGGCCGAAGACCACTCTTCGGTCATCTTTTGGCCGAAGAGCTCATAACCATACTGCAGTAGTCCGGCGTACGGCACAGATGACCTTAACGTGTGCACACACGTTAGCTGCATCGAGATTTGATGCCGATGCATGTGTTTAGTACGTGGGCAGCTCGCCGGCTGGCTGGTTGTGTGCATGTATTTGTATACATACGCGCGCTTGTCGGCTGGACTATCAGGTACGTGTATTGTACTGGTATTTCAGCCGTTACTTCTCAGCCAGTACATGTGCGCACGTTGGCGGCACCTGAGACCTAACACATGCGTGTGTGCTAGTACGTGTGCACCAAGTCCTGATGCATGCATTGCTATCTCGGTTCTAATGCATGCATTAGGCACGCATGAACCACATCCAATACCAATCAGCCCTTCGATGCATCAGTCTAGCATCATATGTACGCTACACATGCATCGACCGCCGGCCAGGCACTCTTCAGCCAAATGATGACCGAAGAGTGGTCTTCGGCCCGAGCAAAGCCGAAAATAGCTCTTCGCCCAGTGCATGTCTTCGGTCATTAGGAGACCAAAGAGCCTACTTCGGCCTAGTGCTAGCCAAAAAGTTGGTCTTCGGCCTAAAAGAGGCCTACAGGGTCATAGTTTTGCAAATAACACATTAGGTCATATAGTTTCACGTCATAGTTTCAAAAAAAATAGCATGGAACAAGCAAAAATTATAGATACGTTGGAGAGTGTGTCACTCTCCTCGTCCACATGGGTGTGGTGCGGCTGTCCGTGCTCCGGTGGTGCCACCTAGGATGCGCGTCGTCCTGCTAGTGTTCTCGTGTGGGTGATTCTGGTCCCAGCAAGCTTCATAGTAGAGGTGGATCTGGTAGGTGGTAGCGGAGAGGCGCGACCAGGGTGGATCTTTGCTTGGGTTGGCGCTAGTGCTCGAGGTGAGATGTGGCGTCACCTAATGTACCTGTAGTTGCCTCCTGTGCATACGCTCATCGACGAGTTGTAGGAGGTGGTATGGTCTCATGCTCTTATGCTTTTTGAGACTCGACGTCCGGTGTGGTGCTGTGAGGTCCAAGGTGCGATGTTTTTAGGTGAAAGCCTTGTGTCGGCCTTTGTTGGCAATGATGATGGCGCCGCTTTCGAGCGCCGCTCTTCCTCCTGGGAGGCATCATCATGAAGTTTCTGCGACTCATCCTTTGCAATGTGCTCCAGACGAAAGACTAAGATCTATTTTTGGATCGGACTACGTCGGTGTCCTCGATGTTGTTACCCCCTTGGGGGTGCTACTTGTGAGCTGCATTAGGATTTCCTCGAAGAGGAGAGGATGATGCAGTACAATAGAGATAAGTATTTCCCTCAGTTATGAAACCAAGGTTATCAGTCCAGTAGGAGAACCAAGCAACGACTAGTAAATAGTGATACGTCTCCGTCGTATCTACTTTTTCAAACTCTTTTGCCCTTATTTTGGACTCTAATTTGCATGATTTGTATGGAACTAACCCAGACTAACGCTGTTTTCAGCAGAATTGTCGTGGTGTTATTTTTGTGTAGAATAAAAACTTCTTAGAATGACCTGAAACTTCACGGAGCCAAGCTTGGGAATTAATAAAAAATATTGGCGGAAGAATCATCAGCAGGGGGCCCACACCCTAGCCACATGGTGGGTGATACGTCTCCAACGTATCTATAATTTTTTATTGTTCCATACTGTTATATTATCAATCTTGGATGTTTTATAATCATTTTATAGTCATTTTATATCATTTTTGGTACTAACCTATTGACATAGTGCCAAGTGCCAGTTGTTGTTTTCTGCATGTTTTTTACATCAAGGAAATGAATACCAAATGGATTCCAAACGCAACGAAACTTTACGGAGATTTTTTTGGACCAGAAGGAACATAATGGGCCCTGGCTGCGCCTGGGGGGTGCTCCGAGGAGAGCACAACCCACCAGGGCGCGCCAGGAGGCCCAGGTGCGCCCTGGTGGGTTGTGCCCACCTCGGGTGCCCCCCGGACCGCCTCTTTGCTCTATTAATACCACAATATTCCAGAAACCCTAGGAACGTCGAAGAAATATTCATCCAGCCACCGTAGAGTCCAGAACCACCAGATCCAATCTAGACACCATCTCGGATGGGGTTCACCACCTCCATTGGTGCCTCTCCTATGATGCGTGAGTAGTTCTTCGTAGACCTTCAGGTCCGTAGTTAGTAGCTAGATGGCTATCTCTCTCTGAATTCTCAATACAATGGTCTCTTGAAGAGCCATATGATGTAACTCTTTTGCGGTGTGTTGTTGATCGATGAATTTGAGTTTATGATCAGATCTATCTTTTAATATCCATGAAAGTTATTTGAGTTTCTTTGATCTCTTATATGCATGATTGCTTATAGCCTCGTATTTCTTCTCCGATATTTGGGTTTTGTTTGGCCTATTTGATCTATTTATCTTGCAATGGGAAGAGGTGCTTTGTAGTGGTTCAATCTTACGGTGCTTGATCCAGTGACAGAAGGGGAACCGACACATATATATCGTTGCTACTAATGATAAAACGATGGGGTATATATCTACATAGATAGATCTTGTCTACATCATGTCATCGTTCTTATTGCATTACTCCGTTTCTCCATGAACTTAATACACTAGATGCATGTTGGATAGCGGTCGATGTGTGGAGTAATAGTAGTAGATGCAGGCAGGAGTTGGTCTACTAATCTTGGACGTGATGCGGTGATGTCTATATAATGATCATTGCCTGGATATCATCATGAGTATTTGAAGTTCTATCAATTGCTCAACAGTAATTTGTTCACCTACCATTTGCCATTTTTCTCGAGAGAAGCCACTAGTGAGACCTATGGCCCCTGGGTCTTTTTCTCATATTATTTGCCTTTGCGATCTACTTTTCCTTTGCATTTATTTTCAGATCTCTTAAACTAAAAATACAAAAATACCTTGCTGCAATTTATTCTTATTTATTTTATTTGGCGTTCGATCTATCAATCTACTACAATTTTATCTCACGTCTGTTTGCCTATCTTGAGGTGCCGTACCCGGAAGGGATTGACAACCCCTTTAACACGTCGGGTTGCGAGGATTTGTTATCTGTGAGCAGGGGTTGTTTACGTTGTGTTGCTTCGTTCTCCTACTGGTTCGATAACCTTAGTTTCATATCTGAGGGAAATACCTACCGCCGTTGTGCTGCATCATCCCTTCCTCTTTGGGGAAATACCGACGTAGCTTCAAGCGACATCAGTGGGGGGTGCGCCCTCCGACCTTGTGGGCCCCCTAGACCTCCACCGACCTCAACTTCAACTCCATATATTCTCTTCCAGAGAGAAAAAAGTCAGAGAGAAGGATTCACCGTGTTTTACGATATGGAGCCGCCGCCAAGCCCTGTTCTTCTTCGGGAGGGCAGATCTTGAGCCCGTTCGGGGCTCCGGAGAGGGAAGCCGTCGCCATCGTCATCGTCAACCATCCTCCATCACCAATTTCATGATGCTCACCGCCATGCGTGAGTAATCTCATCATAGGTTTGCTGGACCATGATGGGTTGGATGAGATTTACCATGTAATCGAGTTAGTTTTGTTAGTGTTTGATCCCTAATATCCACTATGTTCTAAGATTGATGTTGTTATGACTTTGCTATGCTTAATGCTTGTCACTAGGTCCCTGATACGTCTCCAATGTATCTATAATTTTTGATTGCTCCATGCTATATTATCTACTGTTTTGGACAATATTGGGCTTTATTATCCACTTTTATATTATTTTTGGGACTAACCTATTAACCGGAGGCCCAGCCTAATTGTTGTTTTTGCCTATTTGAGTTTCACAGAAAAAGAATATCAAACGGAGTCCAAACGGAATGAAACCTTCGGGAGCGTGATTTTGGAGCGAACATAATCCAGAGACTTGGACCCTACGTAAGAGAAGCTTCCAGGAGGCCACGAGGTAGGGGGCGCCCACCCCCCTAGGGCGCGCCCTCCACCCTCGTGGGCCCCATGTTGCTCTACCGACGTACTTCTTCCTCCTATATATACCTACGTACCCCCAAACGATCGACACGGAGCCAAAACCTAATTCCACCGCCGCAACCTCTGTACCCACGAGATCCCATCTTGGGGCCTGTTTAGGAGCTCACCGAGGGGGCATCCATCACGGAGGACTTCTACATCGACACCATAGCCTCTCCGATGAAGTGTGAGTAGTTTACCTCTGATCTTCGGGTCCATAGTTAGTATCTAGATGGCTTCTTCTCTCTTTTTGGATCTCAATACAATGTTCTCCCCCTCCCTCGTGGAGATCTATTCGATGTAATCTTCTTTTTGAGGTGTGTTTGTTGAGACCGATGAATTGTGGATTTATGATCAAGATTATCTATGAACAATATTTGAATCTTCTCTGAATTCTTTTATGTATGATTGGTTATCTTTGCAAGTCTGTTCGAATTATCAGTTTGGTTTCGCCTACTAGATTGATCTTTCTTACAATGGGAGAAGTGCTTAGCTTTGGGTCAATCTTGTGGTGTCCTTTCCCAGTGACAGTAGGGGCATCAAGGCACGTATTGTATTGTTGCCATCGAGGATAAAAAGATGGGGTATTTATCATATTGCATGAATTTATTCCTCTACATCATGTCATCTTGCTTAAGGCGTTACTGCTTTTCATTAACTTAATACTCTAGATGCATCTTTGGATAGCGGTCGACGAGTGGAGTAATAGTAGTAGATGCAGGCAGGAGTCGGTCTACTTGTTTCGGACATGATGCCTATATACATGATCATACCTAGATATTCTCATAACTATGCTCAATTCTGTCAATTGCTCAACGGTAATTCGTTCACCCACGTAAAATACTTATGCTCTTGAGAGAAGCCACTAGTGAACTCTATGGCCCCCGGGTCTATCTTCATCATATTAATCTTCCAACACTTAGTTATTTCCGTTGCTTTTTTACTTCGCTTTTATTTTACTTTGCATCTTTATCATAAAAATACAAAAAATATTATCCTATCATATCTATCAGATCTCACTCTCGTAAGTGACCGTGAAGGGATTGACAACCCCTTATCGCGTTGGTTGCGAGAATTTATTTGTATTGTGAAGGTGCGAGGGACTCGCGCGTAGCCTCCTACTGGATTGATACCTTGGTTCTCAAAAACTGAGGAAAATACTTACGCTACTTTGCTGCATCACCCTTTCCTCTTCAAGGGAAAACCAACGCAGTGCTCAAGAGGTAGCAAGAAGGATTTCTGGCGCCGGTGCCGGGGAGGTCTACGCAAAAGTCAACATACCAAGTACCCATCACAAACCCATATCTCCCGCATTACATTATTTGCCATTTGCCTCTCGTTTTCCTCTCCCCCACTTCACCCTTGTTGTTTTATTCGCCCTCTCTTTTCTCGTTCGCCTCTTTTTCGCTTGCTTTTTGTTTGCTCGTGTGTTGGATTGCTTGCTTGTCGTGATGGCTCAAGATAATACCAAATTATGTGACTTTACCAATACCAACAATAATGATTTCCTTAGCACTCTGATTGCTCCTCTTACCAATATTGAATCTTGTGAAATCAATGCTGCTTTGTTGAATCTTGTCATGAAAGATCAATTCGCCGGCCTTCGTAGTGAAGATGCCGCTACTCATCTAAATAGCTTCGTTGATTTGTGTGATATGAAAAAGAAGAAAGATGTTGATAATGATATTGTTAGACTGAAGCTATTTCCTTTTTCGCTTAGAGATCGTGCTAAATATTGGTTTTCGTCTTTGCCTAAAAATAGTATTGATTCTTGGAACAAGTGCAAAGATGCCTTTATCTCTAAGTATTTTCCTCCCGCTAAGATCATCTCTCTTAGAAACGATGTTATGAATTTTAAGCAACTTGATCATGAACATGTTGCACAAGCTTGGGAGAGGATGAAATTAATGATACGTAATTGCCCTACTCATGGTTTGAATTTGTGGATGATTATACAAAAAATTTATGCCGGATTGAATTTTTGCTTCTAGAAATCTTTTAGATTCGGCATGGAGGCACTTTTATGGAAATCACTTTAGGAGAATCTACTAAACTCCTAGATAATATTATGGTTAATTATTCTCAATGGCACCTGAAAGATCTACTAATAAAAAGTGCATGTGATAGAAGAAATTAATGTTTTGAGTGGAAAGGTGGATGAACTTATGAAATTATTTGCTAGTAAGAGTGTTTCTTCTGATCCTAATGATATGCCCTTGTCTACTTTGATTGAGAATAATAATGAATCTATGGATGTGAATTTTGTTGGTAGGAAAATTTTTGGTAACAACGCGTATAGAGGAAACTTTAATCCTAGGCCTTATCCTAGTAATTCCTCTTATAATTATGGTAATTCCTACAACAACTCTTATGGAAATTTTAATAAGATGCCTTCCGAATTTGAGACTAGTGTTAAAGAATTTATGAATTCGCAAAAGAATTTTAATGCTTTGCTTGGAGAGAAATTGCTTAAAGTTGATGAATTGGCTAGGAATATTGATAGAATTTTCTCTTGATGTTGATTCTTTAAAGCTTAGATCTATTCCTCCTAAGCATGATATCAATGAGTCTCTCAAAGCCATGAGAATTTCCATTGATGAGTGCAAAGAAAGAACCGCTAGGATGCGGGCTAAGAAAGATTGCTTTATGAAAGCGTGTTCTTTAAATTTTTATGAAAATAAAGATGAAGATCTAAAAGTTATTGATGTGTCCCCTATTAAATCTTTGTTTTGCAATATGAATCTTGATAATGATGAGACCGAATAATTATCCACCTTTACCTAGAAGGTGTTCCAAGGATTCGGAGTTTTTAGATCTTTATGCTTAATTTGATAAAAGTGGGATTGAAGAAATCAAAACCCTAGATGTTGCTAAACCCACTATTTTGGATTTCAAGGAATTTAATTATGAAAATTGCTCTTTGATTTATTGTATTTCCTTGTTGCAATCCGTGCTAAATTCTGCTTATGCTTATAGCCAAAATAAAGCGTTTACTAAAGATGCCTTGATGCAATCTTATGAAGAAAAGCTTGAGTTGGAAGTTTCTATCCCTAGAAAACTTTATGATGAGTGGGAACCAACTATTAAAATTAAGATTAAGGATCATGAGTTCTATGCTTTATGTGATTTGGGTGCTAGTGTTTCCACTATTCCCAAAACTTTGTGTGATTTGCTAGATTTCCGCGATTTTGATGATTGCTCTATAAACTTGCACCTTACGGATTCCACTATTAAGAAACCTATGGGAAGAATTAATGATGTTCTTATTGTTGCGATTAGGAATTATGTGCCCGTAGATTTTATCGTTCTTGATATAGATTGCAATCCTTCATGTCCTGTTATTCTTGGTAGACCTTTCCTTAGAACGATTGGTGCAATTATTGATATGAAGGAAGGGAATATTAGATTCCAATTTCCATTAAAGAAAGGCATGGAACACTTCCCTAGGAAGAAAATAAAATTGCCATATGAATCTATCATGAGAGCCACTTATGGATTGCCTGCCAAAGATGGCAATACATAGATCTATCCTTGCTTTTATGCCTAGCTAGGGGCGTTAAACGATAGCGCTTGTTGGGAGGCAACCCAATTTTATTTTTAGTTTTTTTGCTTTTGCTTCTGTTTAGGAATAAATATTTGATCTAGCCTCTGGTTAGATGTGTTTTTATGTTTTAATTAGTGTTTGATCCAAGTTAAACCTATATGATCTTCTTGGATGTTAGTTATTTGATCTTCCAGAAATTTCCAGAAACTTTCTGTTCACGAAAACAATTGTTAAAAATCACCAGAACATGATAAAATACTGATTCCAATTTCTTCTGATCAATAAACAGATTGTCTAGGTCTTCCTATTTTGGCCGATTTTGTGGAGTTCCATAAGTTTGTGTTAGTTACAGATTACTACAGACTGTTCTGTTTTTGACAGATTCTATTTTTCGTGTGTTGTTTGCTTATTTTGATGAATCTATGGCTAGTAAAATAGTTTATAAACCATAGAGAAGTTGGAATATGATGGGTTTAACACCAACATAAATAAAGAATAAGTTCATTACAGTACCTTGAAGTGGTCTTTTGTTTTCTTTCGCTAACGGAGCTCACGAGATTTTCTGTTAAGTTTTGTGTTGTGAAGTTTTCAAGTTTTGGGTGAAAGATTTTGATGGATTATGGAACAAGGAGTGGAAATAGCCTTAGCTTGGGTATGCCCATGGCACCCCCAAGATAATCTAAGGACACCAAAAAGCCAAAGCTTGGGGATGCCCCGGAAGGCATCCCCTCTTTAAATCTACTTCCATCGGTAATTTTACTTGGAGCTATATTTTTATTCACCACATGATATGTGTTTTGCTTGGAGCGTCTTGTATGATTTGAGTCTTTGCTTTTTAGTTTACCACAATCATCCTTTCTGTACACACCTTTTGAGAGAGCCATACATGATTTGGAAATTATTAAAATACTCTTTGTGCTTCACTTATATATTTTGAGTTATATAGTTTTGCTCTAGTACTTCACTTATATCTTTTAGAGCACGGTGGTGGATTTGTTTTATAGAAACTCACTACAAGAAATATTTCAACTAGTGACCTTCTGTCAGTGACCCTGGAAGAATTGGTCATAAATTTATGACCATTTTAGACCAATAGGTCAAAAGCTGTTGGGGGGGCTCCAAAGCCTAACCTATAACGACCATTCTAGTCAGAAAGGTCATAATGTCATTACAGGAAACGGTCGTAAAGCGGGAAGCACCGCCCACCGCCTCATGCCTAGCTGATAACGACCAATATAACATGGTCACTACACTTGAGTTTGAATGAATTAGGATGATTAGGAAGCCACCTCAGCAACCTCACTTATGTGTCACTGTCTAGGTGTCATTTTTGCTTAAATGTTAATATTCAACAACAGACGAGGCGCACACTGACATGCAGGACCCATTTGACAGGTGGGGCCGAGCGCTTAATTCGCCCAAAAAAGAGGCACGAGGCGGGACTCGAACCCACGACCTCGCGCTTGCTACCGCTGGGCTAGAGAGGGACAGTTGCTTAGGTATGGGAATTTATCTATACATTATATAAAACTATGGCTCTCTCGTATCATTGACAAGTGGGACCTTCCGACCAGGTGGCATCGAACAGAGCAACAATTAGCAACACTGACAAGTGGGACCCATTTGACAGGTGGGTGAGCCACTGACGGGTGGGTGAGCGAGCATTTAATTCGCTAAAAAATGTGCGCTGGCGGGGACTCGAACCCATGACCTGGCGCTCGTTCGCTCATTCGATACCGCTGGGCTAGAGAGGGATTGTTGCCAATGTGTGGGTAGTTTTCTATATACTATACAAAACCACATCTCTCTCGTATCAGTGACAAGTGGGGCCTTCCGACCAGGTGGCGGCGGGTGGCATCGAACAGAGCAACACTTAGCGTTTTTTTAGGTCTTCCGACCAGGTGGTGGCGGGCGGCGGCGGAAGCAACTAGCAGGGGCTGCTTGGACGAGGGCAGGGCCGGCGGCTGAAGCAACCAGTAGGGGCCGCTCGCCTTGCCCACGACCTTGCTGCAGGTGACCTCGCCCACGGCCTTGCGGCGGAAGCAACCAGCAGGGGCGGAGGCGGGGGCGGGGCCGACAGTGGAGGTAACCAGCAGGGGCGGGGGTGGAGGCGGGGCCGAAGTGACCAGCCAGGCGTGGGTGACTGCGGTGGTGGGGGCGGGCGTGGGAGCAGCCCACGCAAGGAGAGGCTCACGAGCATGGGGACTCCGCCGCCGAGCATGGGGGACTCCCGCCGCCCGAGCATGGGGACTCCCGCCGCCGAGCATGGGGGACTCGCCACGCCAAGCAGACCTCACCGACGTATGCACTCCTCTCCTCCCCCCTCTCCTCTCCCTCTCTCCTCTCTGTTGATGTCATTGATTTGATGTAGATCTGTTACGAGAATCTCCACACACACACACACTGATTTGATGTAGGTTTGTTGTAATCTTGGAAAAATCTCCACACACACACACACACACACACACTGATTTGATGAATTTGCTAGAAATTGTGAAGAGAATTTCTGTTGATGAAATTTTTAGGAGAATTGCTGTTGATGAAATTGTTAAGAATTCTTTTTTAATTTAGTCAATTCATAGTGGTAAATTATGTTGTCAGATATCAATAGAACAGAGCTCTCTGTTCTATTTTGTCCAAGAGTAAATTGCGTTGATGAAATTGATGTTGTTCTTTCCTTGAAACAGGATCCTGAAATTGTTGTTGCTCTCTGTTCTAAATTCCTGATTTATTTTGTCCATGAGTAAATAATGAATCTCGAGTAAATAGGATCTGATCCATTTGGTGATTCATGCCATGAGTAAATATTGAATGCTGATTTATTTTGTCCACCAAGTTGGACTAAAGTAGTGAGAAATTGGAAATAGTTGAATGTTGTGGTTAGGCAGTTAGCATATAAAGTTGAGTGCTATTACTTCCATCCATTTTCATTAATTAATGTTGATGCACTTAGATTGATTTGCTAAGTTGCAACAATTTGTTGTCTTTGGCAGATGGACAGAAGCTGGATTAGAAAAGGAGTTAGAAAGTTTTCGAAAGAACATATGAAAGGAGTTGATGATTTCATGGCATTTGTTCGGGCAAATTTTGCCAACGATGCTCGCATTCTTTGCCCATGCTGCGAATGCCTCAACCGTTTAAGAATGGCTGAAGGAAGAGTGGAAGATCATCTGCTTCTTAATGGGATGTCCAGCACATATGATAGATGGATATATCATGGAGAACCTTTAGACAGTCAACCTCAACATTTTGAAGCTGATACAGAGGCCCCTCATATGATGGGTGGTGGTGATCTTGGCATTGATTTCATGGAAAAGGTTTTGCGAGATAATGTTGTTTTGGAGGAAGAGGATGGGCATGAAGATGATAGGATTCATGACCTATTGAAGGATTTGTACGATGCTGAAGATCGTGCTGATGGACAAAAGTCGTTGTTTGCTAAGGTGTTAGAGGAGGCGAAGCGCGCAGCTCATGAAGGGGGTAAATTTTCAAGATTTACCTTCACCGTGAAGTTACTCCACATCAAGTCTTTCTACCGGATTAGCAATGCCGCATTCAACGCAATACTCCGTCTTTTGAGCTTGCAATTCCCTGATAGTTGTGTTCCCAGATCTTATGATGAAGCATTGATCATAATCCGCAGTCAAGTTAGGTTATGTGTCAATACATGTGTGCCCAAATAACTGTGTCTTGTTTCGGAAGGATTTAGCAAAGCATGACAACTGTCCAAAATGCAATGCCTCTAGGTGGAAAGATGCTGATGGTAAGAAGTCAATACCGGAGAAGGTACTGAGGCACTTTCCCTTGATACCAAGGCTGCAGCGGATGTTCACCTCGAAGAAATCATCGTGTGAGGTACAGTGGCACAAGCTGAAGCGGAAACCTATGGACAATGAGCTGAGCCATCCAGCGGACGGAGAGGCATGGAAAGAGTTTGACCGTATACATCCAACGACGAAATCGGCCAGTTTTTGAAAACACCGTAAAAAATTCAAAAAAATCAAAAAAATGGGAGACCACTGCGTCACATCATCAAATGTGGCCTACCAACTAGCAAAAATACTAAACTTGCAATACCGGCGTTTTCTTGAAAAAGTGTTCTCAAAAACGACCTACCATGAACGAAGATTCATGGCTTTCAAGCCAACTAGCAATGATATGGCCGCATCCGATGAATAGTTCTGATAATATGCCCAAATTTGGCGCATGCCTCCGTATTGTGATGGCAAACAATGTTGCCAAAGCAAGGTTCCAACTTGTTTAACAAAAAAAGCCGTTTTTCATTTTTTGAATGATGAAGACATGCGTTTTTCATGAAGCGGCTACAAGGAGGGTCACCCCAAATGGCGCCATTCCATGTCTATCTCAATGTAGACCCTATTTTATGGACGGTCGCCAAAAAGCATGCATTTCCGACCCTCGTAGCTACTCCCGGCCATTCAGACCACCTTCGCCGATTCACCGGAACCGGCTGGAATTTGAACTCATGGGTCCTCCATGGCTTGCCCGTTATTTTCACTAAAAATCATTTTTAGCTTCACAAGTAGGCATTTCATCACAGAATCGACAACAGATTGGCACGACTCAAACCCTAGCCACGGACGGCCGCCGCGACGAAATCGGTCGGTTTTTGAAAACACCGTAAAAAATTCAAAAAAATCTAAAAAAGGGAGACCACCGCATCACATCATCAAATGTGGCCTACCAACTAGCAAAAATACTAAACTTGCAATACCTACGTTTTCTTGAAAAAGTGTTCTAAAAAACGACCTACCATGAACGAAGATTCATGGCTTTCAAGCCAAACTAGCAATGATATGGCCGCATCCGATGAATAGTTTCTGATAATATGCCCAAATTTGGCGCATGCCTCCGTCTTGTGATGGCAAACAATGTTGCCAAAGCGAGGTTCCAACTTGTTTAACAAAAAAAACCGTTTTTCATATTTTGAATGTTGAAGACATTGTTTTTCGTGAAGCGGCTACAAGGAGGGTCACCCCAAACGGCGCCATTCCATGTCTATCTCAAAGTAGACCCTATTTTACGGACGGTCGCCAAAAAGCATGCATTTCCGACCCTCGTAGCTACTCCCGGCCATTCAGACCACCTTTGGCCGATTCAGCTGGAACCAGCTGGAATTTGAACTGCAGGTCCTCCATGGCTTGCCCGTTATTTTCACGAAAAATCATTTTTAGCTTCACAGGTAGGCATTTCATCACAGAATCGACAACAGATTGGCACGGCTCAAACCCTAGCCACGGATGGCCGCCGTGACGAAATCGGCCGGTTTTTGTAAACATCGTAAAAAATTCAAAAAAAATCAAGAAAATGGGAGACCACCGCGTCACATCATCAAACGTGGCCTACCAACTAGCAAAAATACTAAAATTGCAATACAGATGTTTTCCTGAGCTACTCGGTATGATTTTAACCATGATTTCTACAAAGTTTACAAAAAAAAACCTAATTTTTTCTGCCTCAAAACCTCTAAAAACTGGTGAAAATTTCCCTCCCACCCCACCAAAATTTCCCGTCACTTCTCTCCCACTACCATGCGGGACCCACCACCCCTCTCCCACTAAACACGCGGGATCCCACTCCCCTCCCCTCCCACTTCCCAAAATTTCCCCATTCCATTCCCCTCCCCGATGAACCCTAGCTTCTCCCCACTCCCTTCCCTCGCCTGCGTCGCCCCATCGCCCCACTCCTCCCTCGCTCAAGGCCCTTCACCGCCCCACTCCTCCCTCAAGGTCGCTTCGCCCACGCTGTCGCGCCGTCTCCTCCCCGACGCATTTAATCCCCTCCCCTCGACGGCTACATCGCCCGCATCATTGACGACGACGGCGGCTACATCGACTACATCGACGACGGCGGCGGCTACATCGACGACAACCACCGCTGCATCATCAACATCATCCGCCCCTAGGTACTTCTCCATCTCCCCTCGATATTCTAGGGTTAGGGATATGATTGGTCGTTCGGTGGATCCATCTCCCTTCCTCTGCTGGATCCATCTCCCCTCTAGTGGTTCGGTGGATCATGGGTTAGGATCTTCTAGGGTTAGGATCTCCTGGTCCTTGTTCATGGGGTCATGTTTATTGTTGCATGGGGAATTGGGGATGATCTTCGTCTGGTTCATGGGGTTAGGGTTAGGGTTCATGGGGTCAGGGTTAGGTTTCATGGGGTTCGTGGGGGTGATCTCCCTTTGGTTCATGGCTAGAACATGATGGGGTTAGGGTTCTTGTTGCACGCCATTGCAGCAGATGTTGTAGGGGTTTGCATGGTGATTGATATATCACTGCTGTACCAGCAGCCCATCCTGATTTTTCAAGTAGAAGACTTCTTTTATGTTGTGCCCATGGGGTTTGTAGCAGTGTTCTTCTTTTATGATATGTGCATGAAGCTTGTGTTCTTCTTTCCAGTGAACAAGAGAATGCTTAGTACTTATTGTGGTATTGGAATTCCTGGTGTGTTAAGGCAGTATGACTAGTTTTAATATATATTATATTGGTGCTAGATAATTTTGGGTGTTTTAATATACAAGGTTGATTCTAATTGTCGAAATGTCTGAATTTGTGTTCTTCTAGTCTGTAGCCATGTTTGGTGTGTAGAGGCAACATAATCTATAGTTGAGTATAGTTTTTCATCTCGCTTTTGTACTTACGCAAGTATAGTTGTTTCATGCTTTACCGGTGGCAACATCTAGTTGTTTTGAAGGTCCTCATGATATACTCTTCTAAATTGCTGCATAAGCATGATTTCAAGGCCTACTATTATTGTTAACACTGCTTGCTTCTTTATTCATCAACTGTTGGGCAATCGGTTGCTCACGAATGCATAAGCTTGCCTCCATTAGGGAAACAATTGAGTAATTCATTTGCTTATAGATGATTGCAGGTACATGGATAAAATTGCAAGTTAAAACATAAAAGTAATTGTCGTAAATAGTTGTTTTTGCTAATCCACATTCAAGTATAATTTGTGTGCACTGTATTTGTATCCAACTATATATAATTGTAATACATGTGAGTTCTGTTCTTGTCTCTGGTACCACAACCTTAATTCACTTAGCTTGATGTAGTTTGCTACACATATATTACTACTAATGCATTGCTTCACATATATAGTTTGCTTCAATTCAGTTGCTTGCTAGCATACATAGGGTTAGGGTTTGCATCAGCGGTACTACTAGCACTTTGCTTGCTTGTTGTGTACTTTATATGAGGCACTAGGAAGATTTCTTGATGTACATTACTACTCATCGCTTGATGTAGTGAAGATATTAAGAGATGCTTCATATCTTTCCAGTGTACATGCATGCTTGTTTAGTGCACTTACATGTTTGCTTAATTAATAACACTAGATCACTGTATTGTTGATCCATCAAGTCTGTTTCACATGTATTACATGTATGTGCATGATGGTCCAAATGCTTTCCTTTATTGATACAAGTGCATCATTTTACTTTATCCATGTTGTATCTGATTGTTGTTTATTCTATTTTGCAAGCACCACCTCAAGATCATCCATGGCAAGGATGAAAAGGTCAAACATGAGGCCACCGTTGGTATGCAACTTGCTCCTTGTGGTTATACTGTCAGTTTCATAAAATCTATGTCTTAATATGCTAAGTGAAATGCATTGCTGCAATCTGAATAAGCTGGCTTAATTGTGTCTGTGTGCTGTTAGTCTTCCTTACCTGAATAACTAGGATTAAATGATAATAAAATTTCATAACATATGTTTGGTTGTCTGTCCATGCATTCCAAACATTAACCTAATAGTTACGTTTCCTTTATCATGCAAAGAAGAGCCTCTCACCGAGTACGAGAAGGTTAGGGCTAGAAATATCATGAGGAACAATCGGATGTTCCAGTCCCTTGGCATCAGTGCAATAGCATCGATGATTAGGGAAACAAATGGTGTACAAGAAGGTAGAAGTGATGAGGTTCAAGAAGGTAGTGGAGTTATCAATGATGACCCAGAGTACAATCCTAAGGAGGATGAAGTTATTGATGGAGAGGAAGTGGATGATGTTGTAGTGAACAAGACTGTTAAGGTGCAAACTCTGTCTTGCTTGGAGAGTTGGGGTTCTTTTATGCTACGTTATTCCTTGTGCTCACATATTTCTCTTGTGATCTAATGCTTTTTTCCGTGCTGTTTATACGAGGCACTGAAGGAATCTAGGATGAAGAGGCCTGGTGTTAAGAAGATACCATCGGGAAGAAGAAGAGCTCAGAAACATCTGCTACAATGCCTCCAGGAAGGGTGATGGCCCCAGCTCCAGGACAAAAAAGAGGATCCTGGAACCCGATGAACCTGCCCTTGATAGAGTCACAAGGCAAAAAGCAAAGATGGCGACTGCGACGGACCATCAGGAAAGTCTACTGCGCATGGACTCTAAGACCTTGGTGCAAATGGGTGATGAGTTGCCGCCCATGGATGAAGGAACCACTCTCAGCATGGATGGAAGTGGCCTTTGCGCCTAGATGAAGTAGCAACCATCGCATTGATGAAGCGAGCCTTTGTCCACACAAACCTCAACCTGTTGCACCTTCTATTGATGTGAATGTTGTCATCAATGAAGAAGAACAAAGACTTGTGCTTCAATCGTGCAAGTTGACCTTTGCAATGCTATCTTTTACTAGTGCATTTTCCAAATGGAATGATCATGTATGCTTTTGTCGATTCCTGCATTTGTCGATTTCTATTCTAATTTATGAGTTCAATTTCATTTTCAGATGCAATGACTACCAAGACTAGACTTAGAAAGGGCAAAGGGCTAGAGAGGATCACCAAGTCGCTTGGTAGAAAGGTGCCTATCCAAATTGCCGAAGGGATAAGCGTCCAGAGAAGCCTCTGCAGGCAGCAAAGCTTGCTTCTGAGTGTGGACTCGTTGCAAGAAGCCATCTTCCGGTTCTTCCTCACTTCAAGCTATACAAGAAAAATGCTAGTCTATTGGAGAACTACATTGGGAAAGTTGTTGTAAGCTACTTGTTTCATAGTTAATGTGCTATCTATTTTCTATTACACCTATGCATGATCACTAATATTGTTCCTACCTTGTTTGCTGTCTTGGTAGGCAAATTTTGATATGAACACGGACTCGGAGACCATCAAGACCGCGTGCAAAGATATTCTGCAGAAAAATTCAAAGAACAGACGCCATCAGATCAAGAAGAAGTATTTTGATACCATAGCCGCAAATAAAGTCAGCATTAAGTCTCCGATTGCACGACTGACGGATGGTGAATGGCAAGCTCTGGTGGAGATGTGGTCTACCCCAAGACACAAGGTTTGTCTCTGCTTTGTTTGATGCTTTATGTTCTGCACATGATATGCTAGTGCTAGATCATGCTGACAGTATGCTTTTTTGTAGGAAACCTATGTGTCGAACAAGATGAATCGAGGAAAAGTCGTGTACAATCAGAGAACTGGTTCCAGGCACTACACAACACACATTTTTGCCACTGTGAGAACTTTTCTCTAGAGACCTTACCGTTTGATCCTCATTGAATAACATTCCTGATTCTTGCTGAATAACATTTTGGTTTTTGTTGAAAAACATTTCAGAAAGAAGAGCGTAAGGGTGAGGAGCTGTCTGCGATTGACTTGTTTAAGGCCACCCACAACAGCAAGAAGCACGGGTTTTGAGCTACCAAGATTGCTATAGTAAGTCACTCCATGCTTTGCCTCGCTTTGATTCACGGCCAGCTTTGATGCTTTGATGATTTGATGTTGTTTGATTCGAGCTACCAAGAACACACGCTATGTTCCATGCTTCGATGTCGCTTTGATAGTTCAACAAAGATATCATAACTTGTTGTAGCTATTTGTTGCATTTTTTTATGATATGATGAAATTTGATCTCAATGTTAGTTTGATGATCGGCTCACTCGGAAAGCCATCTTATATAGAACCACCATTCTAGGCTTAATAAAGCGATCATATTGTTCCAACTGCATGTCTCCGTGTCACTAGTCATCATCTTCTTGTATAGATTTTGTGTCTTTGGTTTGGTTACTTCAAATAATCCATTTGTGTCTTTGGTTTGGTTTCTCTTGCTTGGTTTGGTTTGCAAACTGTGAAATAGATCTCCCACTAATGCCTATCATTTTCCTCCATATGCTAGCTTGAGATGGAAAAAATGAAGGATGCGCCGGTACCAGAAGGTGAAGAGCCAAAGTCTGCTATTGAAATTGTCGAAGAAGTGCTCAAGACCGAAGTCAAGCAAAGCACATTCCTTAGGAATGTTGGGCTCCAGTCATCTAGGAACTCCGGCAAAGCAACTGTTGAAGTGGCTCCTCATGTTCGTGACCTTGAGCAGAAGCTGGAGAGGTCTGAGCTTCAAGCTGATGCAAGAAGAATTGGCGGCAATCAAGATGAAGGCGGAAGAATCTGAAGCTGCACGCGACAAGGAACTTGAGCTGCTGCGCAAGAAGTCTCAAGAGCAGGAAGAGAAGTTAGCCCACTTGATGGCTCTCTTTGGAGCTAAGGCAGTTTGATGGCTGTGCAGTTTGAGCAGGTAGTTGCATTGCTGCCTAGTTTGATGGCTGTTTGATGGCTGTGAACCTCTTGTGCAGTTTGTCTTTGAGCATTTTGTTGCATTGCTGCCTAGTTTGAACCTGTGAAGTTATGTGATCTTATAAACCTGTGAAGTTATGTGAACCTGTGAAGTTATGATCTTGTGAACCTGTGTTTATTTTCTGTGAAGTTATGTGGATCACTTGTGCACCTGGGCCTTGCTGTTTGAACCTAGGCTTGTGGATCACTTGTGCACCTAGGCCTTTCTCTTTATAGTTATGCAAAATAAGAACCTGGGCTCTAAAAAGGCCAAGGCCCAAACAAGAATTAG
The DNA here is from genome assembly GCA_021605145.1 of Aegilops bicornis. Classification (NCBI taxonomy): domain Eukaryota; kingdom Viridiplantae; phylum Streptophyta; class Magnoliopsida; order Poales; family Poaceae; genus Aegilops; species Aegilops bicornis. The sequence goes on from CM038675.1 coordinate 577,052,273, forward strand.
ACTAAAAAGGCTTGGGCCTAAAAAAAGAAATGACTGTAAGAAAAAAATTATGAAAGGCTGCATAACAGAAAATAAAAAGGCCAAGGCCCAAATTCGAACTAGACTAAAAAGGCTATGGCCCAAAATAGTAGTGGACTATAAAAAAATTCATCAGAAAAAGGCTCCATTCGCAGAAAATAAAAGGCCAAATTATTGGGCCAGGCCCATGCAGATAAGCAAAATAAAGAGAAAAAAAATTAAATGGGCTGAATTATTGGGCTTGGCCCATGTAGACGGCTGAAATGGACCGTGCTGGTTCTACTTTACGACCTTTTCATTTGGTCGTAATTCTTCCACGTCAGCTTGCCACGGTGGATCTGACGTGGTGTGGTCGGATTGCTAGTGACCAAAATAATTGGTCGTTAAATCTATGACCTTTTTTGTCATAAACATCTACGACTATTCCAGAAGAAAGGTCGCTAATGTCAGTTTACGACGGCCAGCTTTTGACCTTATGTTTTTCGTCACAAAAAGGTCACAAATGGAAAACTGTGACCATTCAGTGACCAATAGTGGTGGTCACAAGTTGACATATTTCTTGTAGTGACTATTGATCTCTCATGCTTCACTTAGATTATTTTGAGAGTCTTAAATAGCATGGTAATTTGCTTAAATAATCCTAATATGCTAGGTATTCAAGATTAGTAAAAACTTTCTTATGAGTGTGTTGAATATTAAGAGAAGTTTGATGCTTGATGATTGTTTTGAGATATGGAGGTAATAATATCAAAGTCGTGCTAGTTGAGTAGTTGTGAATTTGAGAAATGCTTGTGTTGAAGTTTGCAAGTCCCGAAGCATGCACGTATGGTAAACGTTATGTAACAAATTTGAAACATGAGGTGTTCTTTGATTGTCCTCCTTATGAGTGGCGGTTAGGGGACGAGCGATGGTCTTTTCCTACCAATGTACCCCCCTAGGAGCATGCGCGTAGTGCTTGGCTTTTGATGACTTATAGATTTTTGCAATAAGTATGTGAGTTCTTTATGACTAATGTTGAGTCCATGGATTATACGCACTCTCACCCTTCCATCATTGCTAGCCTCTTGATGCACTGCATTGCCCTTTCTCACATTGAGAGTTGGTGCAAACTTCGCCGGTGCATCCAAACCCCGTGATATGATACGCTCTTTAACACATAAACCTCCTTATATCTTCCTCAAAATAGCCACCATACCTACCTATTATGGCATTTCCATAGCCATTCCGAGATATATTTGTGATGCTCGGATAATTAAGCTACAGTAACCCTCTACTAATGATGCCACGTCACCACAGTTACTGTTGATAACTCGCGTTGATTCAAATCCCGTTCGAATTCAAAATTCAAAATCAAGTCAAATGACAAAACTCTTTGGACGTTCAAACTAAAATGTTCACAATATTCTATAAATTTCCCCTGGCCTTTGTCAAGTTGAAAACAACTTAAATTGACTCACAAATAAATTCCTAGGGATTCAATAAGTGGTCCAAAGGCATCTAATTTGGCCTTTTCAATTAAGCAAATCTTCTTAACCTTTGCAAAGGCCTCAAAAACTTTTCTGCAACCCTAGGATATTGCATATGCAAAGTTGGAGCTTGGACAAAAGTCAATTACTATCTATTCTAAATAAGAAACACTAGTAGTTTTTTTTAAGAAAGAAAAAGAAGACAGGAACCCCCCCCCTTTTTCCCACCGGGCCTCGACCCCGCCGGCCCAGTCGGCCACCCCCACAGGCCGGCCCACCCGATTGCCTCCATAACCCCACCCCCCTCCGTGACCTAGCCGATCCCCCACTCGCCCCACCACTTCTCCCCTCGCTCCTCTTTCCCCCGACTCTATCTGGATCGAGGTCGACCCTCCTGCTGCGCCCCATCGCCGCCGCCGCCCGGGGGCCCCTCTCGCCGGCACCACCTCACCCCAGCACCGCCTCCCGACGCGCCGGACCGCCTCGTCCCCGCCTCTCCCTCGCGCCACTCCCTCCCCGAGCTGGACGTCGTCGCCTCGCCGTCCACGTCACCGTTGTGCACCGTCGCCTCGCGACTCCAGCCCTTCCCGAGCACGCCTTTGCACCTCTACAGGGCTGGTGAGCCCTCCTCTGGTTCCTCGCTCCCCCTCCTGTTTTCCTCGTCACGTAGGTTGCCGTAAGCCGCCGACCTCGCGCTCACCAAGCCTAGACCACGCCTCGGGCTCCCATGCTGTGCCCGGGGCCCATCCTCATGTCCACGCTTTCGAGCTCATGGAGCTTCATGGTCAGCGCCGCTCCCTCTACCCGCTGCTCAGTCTTCTCGCTGGCCACCGCCCGCTAGCCTCAATCTGTAGTCCGCTCGCCTCCCACCTTGCATGAGCGCCCGCAGAGGCCCCGGCCTCCCATCCCCGGCCACCTCCGGCTGCCAGTGGCTACTGGCGCCACTCGGGGCATCGGCCAGCCTCGCCTCCCCCCGCGTGTTGGGCGCCTGGGTGCGCCCCGCCCCCGCGCCCGCTGCTCTTTACGCCCGCCCCGCTAAGGCCATTTGGGCCTATGACACGGGGGGCCGCCCCCAAAACGAATTAAAAGAAATGTTTTTTTATTAATAATAATAATAATAATAATAATAAATTATTTAATTAATTAGTAAGTTAATTAATTAACATAATTAGCTTAGTTAACTACCTAATTAACTTAATCTGCTAATTAACTACCTAATCTGTTAGTTAGGTCTATGACAGAACGACCCCAATTCGCCGCTTGACTGGTCAATAGGTCAACGTTGACAGCTGACGTCACCCTGACGTCATGATGATGCAATATTTCCTTTTTATTAATAAATTCATAATAGTGTTCAAATCTTTGAAAAATCATAGTAAATTAACCGTAACTCGGATCGAAAAACTTTGTACATGAAAGTTGCTCAAAACGACGAGACGAATCTGAATACGCAGCCCGTTCATCTGCCACACGTCCCTAGCATAGCAAAAGTTGAACCTTTCCCCTCCGATTCATCTGTCTGACAGACGTCCGGAACCGGGAAAACTTTCCCGGATGTTTCCCCCTTCGCCAGTATCACCTAGCGCCGCGTTAGAACACCTCTAGCATCGTTTATTGTCATGTTATGCATATGTTTGTGTGTATTTACTGTTTTCTCCCCCCTTCTCTTAGGTAGACCCCATGACGGCTGCTGATGCCGCTGTGATCGACTACGTCGACGACGACCCTCCTTCTTGTCTGAGCAACCAGGCAAGCCCCCCCCCCTTGATCATCCTGATATCGCCCATTCCATTCTCTCATGCTTGCATTAGATTTTGCTACCGTTATTGTTTGCTCCTATTCTGATGCATAGCCTGCTTTTGTACCTGCTATTGTTACCTACCTGCTTATCCTAAACTGCTTAGTATAGGTTGGTTAGAGATTCAACATTGACCCCCACTTGTCCTTGTTGCCCCTGCTTCATCATCGACGACTCGATCAGCGTGATCGACGACCATAGCCTGACACCTCACATCACATCACGCCCCTTTAGTTGCTCGACTCTGCAAAGCTACTATCGAGTGCCGAGGGTGATCCCTCTTAACGCACTCCTGATGAGAATTCTGTATTGTAGCTATTCGGTGTGGTCATCGAGGGTGGTTCCTCTTTCACCATTCCCGATACGGCTCTGTCGTGCAACACCTCAAGTGTGAACCTCGAGGGTGGTTCCTCTTACGTTCACCTTGATGATTACATCGAGTGGAATCCTCCGAGGGTGATTCCTTGGGTTTTACCCTTGATGCTGGACACACGATTACCTTGACTTTCTTGGAGACCGTTAGAAAGCCGGGCGGGCCCGGAGAGCACCCGTCTTGATGTGACGATGGCGGCTGGCTGTTTAGCGGTATCACCCGGAGGGTGATAGCTCGGACTTGTCCCGACGGTACCGCCACTCCTCTTAATAATGCACTAACAGGTTTGGGTATTTGTTATGAATTTGCCTTTGGCCTTTACGCACTAACCACCACGTGAGAATAGATATGGGCCTCGACGTCGTGGTATCACCAAGCTTTGTCGACGTCGATTCAGAAGGCGGCACGGTTGGATCGTGGCCGCCATCCGAGGCGGTGCCGGTATTCACCCTGCCAAGAACGACCCAGAGTGTCATGGGCGATGGGCCCAAGACCCCGGAGCGCTTACGATGTAGACCGGCGGGGAACTCTCTGCTGAGCCTAGGTAGGGCTGCGACGTGTTGATCTTTCGAGGCCGGGCATTGACCCCAGAAAGGTGTGTCCGGCCAGAGTGATCGAGCGTGTTGGGTAACGTGGTGCACCCCTGCAGGGAAGATATATATTCGAATACCATGTCCACGATAATGGACGTTCAGACTTGTATCCTGATCTTATACAACTAGAAATGGATATTTGATATGTGATGGATATGTTGGCTCCGGGATTGCTTTCTCGCGGGAGTCGAAGAAGGATCTCTGGGCCTTAATGTTACAACATGCTTGTTAATTAAACTGCTATTCTTTACTCTTCTACATGCTGCAAGATGCTTGGAGCTGCTTGAAGATGCTAGTCTTTGATAGGCTAGGCCTTCCCCTCTATTCTGGCATTCTGCAGTTCAGTCCATAGATACAACCCTTCCATTTGATACCATTGCATACTTAGTTTAGATCTGATGCTTGCGACTACTTTGGATGAGTACTCACGGTTACTTTGCTCCCTTTTCCCCCTTCCTTCTCCTTTCCGGTTGATACAGCCAGATGGTGGCCCCAGGAGTTAGATGCCACCCCCGACGACTACTGCTACTACCCCGAGGGTGCCTACTACTACATGGAGACCGCCGACGATCAGGAGTAGTTAGGAGGTCCCAGGCAGGAGGCCTTGCCTCTTCGATCGTGTTGATTTTGTGCTAGCCTTCTTAAGGCATCCTTGTTTAACTTATGTCTGTACTCAGATATTGTTGCTTCCGCTAACGCTTGTGTTTCGAGCTTGTATTCGAGCCCTCGAGGCCCCTGGCTTGTAATATGAAGCTTGTATTATTTTGATTTGTGTCTAGAGTTGTGTTGTGATATCTTCCCGTGAGTCCTTGATCTTGATCGTACACATTTGCGTGCATGATTAGTGTACGGTCGAATCGGGGGCGTCACAATATTGCCATGCAACTTTCCACCATTCCGTTTATCATGACACATTCATCATTGTCATATTGCTTAGCATGATCATGTAGTTGACATAGTATATGTGGCAAAGCCACCATTCATAATTCTTTCATACATGTCACTCTTAATTCATTGCATGTCCCGGTACACCGCCGGAGGCATTCATATAGAGTCATACTTTGTTCTAGTATCGAGTTGTAATCATTGAGTTGTAAATGAATAGAAGTGTGATGATCGTCATTTTCTAGAGCATTGTCCCAAGTGAGGAATAAATAAATAAAAGAGAGAAAGGCCATAAAAAAAGAGAAGGCCCAAAAAATGAGAGAAAAAGATAGAAGGGACAATGCTACTATCCTTTGCCACACTTGTGCTTCAAAGTAGCACCATAATCTTCATGATAGAGAGTCTCTTGTTTTGTCACTCTCATATACTAGTGAGAATTTTTCATTATAGAACTTGGCTTGTATATTCCAACAATGGGCCTCCTTTTTTTGTCTTCTTCACATAACCCCCATCATCATATTCTATTCCACCCATAGTGCTATGTCCATGGCTCGCGCTCATATATTGCGTGAAGGTTTATAAAGTTTGAGATTACTAAAGTATGAAACAATTGCTTGGCTTGTCATCGGGTTGTGCATGATGAGAGCATTCTTGTGTGACGAAAATGGAGCATGACTAAACTATATGATTTTGTAGGGATGAACTTTCTTTGGCCATGTTATTTTGAGAAGGCATAATTGCTTAGTTAGTATGCTTGAAGTATTATTATTTTTATGTCAATATGAACTTTTATCTTGAATCTTCGGATCTGAATATTCATACCACAATTAAGAAGAATTACATTGAAATTATGCCAAGTAGCACTCCGCATCAAAAATTTGTTTTATCATTTACCTACTCGAGGACGAGCAGGAATTAAGCTTGGGATGCTTGATACGTCTTCAACGTATCTATAATTTTTTATTGCTCCATGCTATATTATCTACTATTTTGGACAATATTGGGCTTTATTATCCACTTTTATATTATTTTTGGGACTAACCTATTAACCGGAGGCCCAACCCAGAATTTCTGTTTTTTGCCTATTTCAGAGTTTCGCAGAAAAAGAATATCAAACGGAGTGAAACCTTCGGGACCGTGATTTTTGGAACGAACATGATCCAGGAGACTTGGACCCTACGTAAGAGAAGCTTCCAGGAGGCCACGAGGTAGGGGGGCACGCCCAGCCTGTGGCGCGCCTCCACCCTCGTGGGCCCCATGTTGCTCCATCGACGCATTTCTTCCTCCTATATATACCTACGTACTCCCAAACGATCGACATCTGTAACCAAAAACCTAATTTCACCGCCGCAACCTTGTGCACTCCACGAGATCCCATCTTGGGGCCTGTTCGAGCTCACGAGGGGGCATCCATCACAGAGGGCTTCTACATCAACACCATAGCCTCTCCGATGAAGTGTGAGTAGTTTACCTCTGACCTTCGGGTCCATAGTTAGTAGCTAGATGGCTTCTTCTCTCTTTTTGGATCTCAATACAATGTTCTCCCCCTCTCTTGTGGAGATCTATTCGATGTAATCTTCTTTTTGCGGTGTGATTGTTGAGATCGATGAATTGTGGGTTTATGCTCAAGATTATCTATGAGCAATATTTGAATCTTTTCTGAATTCTTTTATGTATGATTGGTTATCTTTGCAAGTCTCTTCGAATTATCCGCTTTGGTTTGGCCAACTAGATTGGTAGTTCTTGCAATGGGAGAAGTGCTTAGCTTTGGGTTCAATCTTGCGGTGTCCTTTCCCAAAGGATGTGAAGGGCAGCAAGGCACGTATTGTATTGTTGCCATCGAGGATAACAAGATGGGGTTTCTATCATATTGCATGAATTTATCCCTCTACATCATGTCATCTTGCGTAAGGCGTTACTCTGTTTTCATTAACTTAATACTCTAGATGCATGCTGGATAGCGGTCGATGAGTGGAGTGATAGTAGTAGATGCAACAGAGTCGGTCTACTTGTCTCGACGTGATGCCTATATACATGATCATACCTAGATACTCTCATAACTATGCTCAATTCTGTCAATTGCTCAACAGTAATTCGTTCACCCACCGTAAAATACTTATGCTCTTGAGAGAAGCCACTAGTGAAATCTATGGCCCTCAGGTCTATCTTCATCATATTAATCTTCCAACACTTAGTTATTTCCGTTGCTTTTTTACTTTGCTTTTATTTCACTTTGCATCTTTATCATAAAAATACCAAAAATATTATCCTATCATATCTATCAGATCTCACTCTCGTAAGTGACCGTGAAGGGATTGACAACCCTTATTGCGTTGGTTGCGAGGATTTATTTGTATTGTGCAAAAGTGCGAGGGACTCATGCGTAGCCTCCTACTGGATTGATACCTTGGTTCTCAAAAACTGAGGGAAATACTTACGCTACTTTGCTGCATCATCCTTTCCTCTTCAAGGGAAAACCAACGCAGTGCTCAAGAGGTAGCAGGCCCGAGTGCCATGATTTTAGATCTGAACCTATTATGTTTTCATGAATATATTTGTGTTCTTCATCCTATCTTGCAAGTCAATAGTCACCTACTACGTGTTATGATCCGGCAACCCCAGAGTGACGATAGTCGGGACCACTCCCGGTGATGACCGTAGTTTGAGGAGTTCATGTATTCACTAAGTGCTAATGCTTTGGTCTGGTACTCTATTAAAAGGAGGCCTTAATATCCCTTAGTTTCCAATAGGAACCCGCTGCCACGGGAGGGTAGGACAATAGATGTCATGCAAGTTCTTTTCCATAAGCACGTATGACTATATTCAGAATACATGCCTACATTATATTGATGAACTGGAGCTAGTTCCGTGTCACCCTATGTTATAACCATTGCATGATGAATGCCATCCGACATAATTATCCATCATTGATCCATTGCCTACAAGCTCTTCACATATTGATCTTTGCTACTTTACTTTTCCGTTGTCACTGTTATGATTCCTACAATACTGCTACCGTTACTTTTGCCACTGTTACCATTACTTCCATACTACTTTGCTACTAAATACTTTGCTGCAGATATTAAGTCTTTCAGGTGTGGTTGAATTGACAACTTAGCTACTAATACTCAAGAATATTCTTTGACTCCCCTTGTGTCAAATCAATAAATTTGGGTTGAATACTCTATCCTCGAAAACTGTTGCGATCCCCTATACTTGTGGGCTATCAAATAGCACTTGCACTCAAACAACAAATACTTGCAGCCCAACGCGAACAAGGGGTTGTCAATCCCTTGACGGTTACGAGCAAGGTTACCGATATAGTTTTTGATAGATAGATCGAACAAAAATACAAAATAAATTAAATAAAAGGAAATTGCAGCGAGATATTTTTGGTTTTAATATATGATAGAAAATAGACCCGGGGGCATAGTTTTAGTTTTCACTAGAGGCTTCTCTCTTGAAAATAGCATACGGTGGGTAAACAAATTACTGTTGGACAATTGATAGAAAAGCAAATAATTATGATGATATCCAAGGCAATGATCATGTATATAGGCATCACGCTCTGAGAGAAGTAGACCGAAATGATTCTGCATCTACTACTATTACTCCACACATCGACCACTATCCAGCATGCATCTAGTGTATTTAGTTCATGGAAGAACGGAGTAGCGTCTTAAGCAAGATGACATGATGTAGACAAGATAAACTCACGCATGCAATAAATCCCATCTTTTTATCCTTAATAGCAACGATACATGCGTGTCATGTCCCTTTTTGTCATTGGGATTGAGCACCGCAAGATCGAACCCATCACAAAGCACCTCTTCCCATGGCAAGATAAATCAATCTAGTCGGCCAAACCATACCAATAAATCAAAGAAGAAATACGAGTCTATAACAATCATGCATAAAAGAGTTCGTAAAAAACTCAAACAATATCCATGGATAAATCTGATCATAAACTCACAATTCATCAGATCCCAACAAACACACCACAAAAAGTCATTACATCAAATAGATCTCCGAGAACACCGGGGAGAACATTGTATTGAAGATCAAATAGATAGAAGAAGTCATCTAGCTACTAAATATGGACTCATAGGTCCGTGGTAACTACTCACGCATCATCGGAGGGCGGCAAGGATGATGAAGAGCCCCCTCTGTGATCGAATCCCCCTCCGGCAGAGTGCCGGAAAAGGCCTCCAGACGGGATCTCGTCATTCTGGAACTTGCAACGGCGGAAAAGTATTTCATGGACTCTTCTGTTGGTTTCACGATTTTAGAGAAAATATAGAGGCGAAGCTAGGTCAAACAGGGCCACGTGGGCCCCACCACCCACCAGGGCACGCCTGCCCCCCCCCCACCCCGAGGGCACGCCCTGGTGCCTTGTGGGTCCATGGTGCCTCGTCTGGTCTTCTCCCGAAGCTTCTAGTGTCTCTTTTGTCCAGAAAAAATCTTCAAAAAGTTTCGTGGCATTTGGACTTCGTTTAATACTGATATTCTGCGAAAACAAAAACAAGCAAAAAACAGCAACTGGCACTGGGCACTGAGTTAATAGGTTAGTCCCAAAAAATGATATGAAATTGCTTGTAAGTGTATATAAACCATCCAAGATTGATAATATAATAGCATGGAACAATAAAAAATTATAGATACGTTCGAGACATATCAGGGGCGGCGACGTCTTGGAGCCATTGATCAACTATTGGCCATTTTCTCGTCTCAGCTCGAGCAATGGTTGGTCAGACAGGGGGCGTGGGGTGCCTGGTGGTGGCAGTGGAAGTGGTCTATGGAGGCGGTCATTGCTTTGGTCATCCTGGTGTTGATAGTCGACCCCTCTTTTTGGGGGCTCGTGGCGTTGGCGAGGTCTTGAGTTTGGTGCCTTCCTGCACCTCTTAAGGTTTTGTTGCCTCACATATTACGATGGTTCTCAGTACGGTTTTTGGATCTCTCTATCGTGACATGGCTAAGCAGCGGGATGTCCTTCGACCGTTGTTGAGACTCTCCTAGCTCTTCAATGTGCTGACTGATTACGGGGCAAGTTGGCGATTTCTTCTCTATGTCTTCTCGGTGGTGTATCTCCTTTCGAATGACCCAACAAAGCTAAGTCCCCACTCTTCATGGAGGTGATGGGTGCTAAGTTTTTGGTTTTGAATGCTTCTCATAGCTCGTTCCGGTTCTCTTCTGTTTACCATTGTTTCGTTTTATCTCGTTCTGTTTATGGGGTCGGGTTTTTCCGCCGGAAAGTACTCCGCGTCGGGATACTTTGTGTGGCAATGTATGATTTGGTACTATATTCATGATTATTTATATCAAATTATAATGCCACAAAATAAAGTTCAAAGTAGAAGGACGTTCCTAGCTAAATCGAGCTCAACCACAATCTTTTCTTGTAACTATTCTCTCAAATTACACAATGAACTATATATATAAACTAATATGAAGAGATAAAAACTTGCCTAATCGAAAAAAAAATCAAAACTAGCCTGCCTACGTAATCGGGTCCATTACAGTATATACGAAGTGCTGAAAAACAGCCCTGATTAACTCCTAACAGTATGGAAGCAATTAAATGCTACCATTATAGTGCTCAGCAAAAATAGCATATTTCAACATTAAGAGGCCTTTGGCAGCTTCTTGTTCCTTGCCAATGTAGTTCGTCAATGTCCAAGGTGCTTTATCAACCCTTGTCCTCTCGGCTTTGTAACAGCCGTAATCACCCTGGAACCCGCCGGTGCAAGCGTTCACATCGTCGTCGGCCACAACCGGCATAGGATCTTCTCTTCTGACACGGCCGCTCTTAGCTCGCTTGTGCTTTTTCCCACGATCTCTCCGATGGCTTCCGGTGTTATCGGCGTCTACATAATAGTGGTTGTTGCAATGTCGCTTGCCGCTCCGATCACCAGCACGGCTAGCATCGAAGAAGTCGTCGTCGTCGGCAGCATAGCGAGCTGGGACGGCAGGCTGTCGGGTGCGCTTACGTCCGGTGCACGAGGAGCTATCGCCACCGCCCTTGCTCCTGAACACGAAGAGGCAGCGCTCGCCGTCGCCGCGCCTGCACGCGTACAGATCGAGGCGGTCTCCTTTGCACATGCAGCTCTCCTCCACTAGCTTCCTCCACTGAGACCCCATGACTCGGTACGCCCTGTTAGAGTTGAGGTAGCGGAGGTTCACATCCTTCTCGCGGCCCTCGTCGTCGAAGACCTTGACCGTGACTGTGTTCTGGGCGTTCAGGCCATCGTCCCGGAGCTCCTCCAGCTCCGGGAAGAACTTGGGAATAGGACCGCCCCGCACCGTCTCCTTGGTGAGGAGCAGCCGGTTCTGCCCCGGCTGGACGTCGGACTGCTCCAATGTCTTGGACAGAGCCCAGTCGGCGTCGTACACGCCCAGGCTGTCCATCACCTGCCGGTGGCGCGCTTCTTCCGCGGGGTCGATGCGGCGGCGGGAATCCATGGCGCCGTTCATGCGATTGCGCGGGGGAGATCTATCGTGCGTCTATCCACCGGTTGAATTTGGAATGCCACTGCGTCGGTTACGTGCGAATATATAGGTAGTTAGGATCGTTTATATGGCAAGCATGCACGCCTCGGTGGTTTGATGTACGGAAAGAGATCTTTCCTTCTGTTTTTTAGTTAGTGAGATCTTTGCTTTTGTTGGGACTAATTGACTTGCAACATATTCATGGATGGAAATCAACGGCTGGGAAAAGTGCGGCTCAACTTTGGAAAAGATCTTGCCCATCTATCCTTGTGTAAACTAGTTTAAACTGTTTGGAAGCTAGCAAAGCCAAAATTCTACATGTCTTTAACAGCCATGTTTAAATTTTATGAGATCAAAAAACATGATTACATTTTAAAAAATATATATGTTTACTTTTTTTAGGACTCTAAGAGCATCTCTAGTCTACGGCCGGCCACGACAGATCCCTTTGTCTTCCACGTGTCCGAAAGCCCGCTCACCGGAGGTATGTGCTTCAGCGCAAAGGGCGGCTCGATTCCCCGCCGCTCATCGAAGTGGAGCCGCTGGCTGATGCTTCAGTCGGATGGGAAGGGCGCGCCTCCGCTTCCGTGAAGCCCATATGGGAGCCACCGATGGTCCGCACTGAAAAGAGCTGGGCAAGACACCGATTGTGTACGCCGGCGTCGCCTCGGCGATGGCCGTCCTAGTACCCAAGCGGCGGCGGCCTCCCGTGTACTACTTTCCCTCCATGTTGATGGCGGACGCGGACGCGCTCACCACCGACTCGTCGATCTCTGCGCATCATTTAAATAGAGGGTGGACGCTTCTTTCTCTACCGACAGGGCACGTTGACGGCGGATGGCGCGGTCGCAGGCACGGGAGGGGTGGTACGACGCGGCGTCGTCCACGGTAGCGACGATGCCGATAGCGTAGTGGTCCCCATCGTGCCGGCCTGGAGCAACTCACCACTCCTCCGCGAGCTGGCTTGGAGCGGTGAGTTGTTGAACCACGCGCCGGCTTGGGGCAACAACTTGCTCCGTCGGACTAGGCAAGAGAGGTGGAGCAGCAAGCTGCCTCGCTCGTATCTGGCGGGCTCGATAGGGCCACCCAGCCGACTTTTATGCCGGAGAACTGCTCTTCCTATTCGTCGAATGCCATCGAAAGGGTGGAGAAATTATGGAAGGAGGAGATGGGGAGCGGCGGACTTGGTGGTGTGATTCTTACCCGGCGTCTGGCATTATTTAAATAGAGGGCGGAGGGAAGGAGCTTGCCCGGCGTTGCGTTTGATGCCGGCCCGCTCGTGAACGGACGTGTGGCTAGAGTAGGTTTCTCGGTTTCCACGAGAGCTTAATGGAGGTGTTTCAATGCGGCGAGGAGGCGTGTTCAGCCGAGAGTGCAGCGAGCAGCATCCTCGGTAGGCGCACCGCTTCAACGGGGGAGGCAATAAGAGGTCGTGTTCGCCCTGAGCCGTCTTTAATGTGGAGCGGCGCGCTCTACAGTTTGTCTTCAGTTTGCCCTGAGCCGTCTTCAATATGGATGCGGATAGCCGGCGTTGGGGGGAACATGTGCGGGCAAAGGAGTAGGGGTTTGGATGGGCCAAGGCGGCCAGAAGAGGGCTTGGGAGTGGTCCGGACTCCCGCAAAGCCTTCCACGTTTGTCTTCAGTTTATAGGAGAAAGTACGTCCGGACCGCGCGCTGCGGATCGATACAGGACCGTGTTGGATGGCTTCCACAGTCCAGACAGCGCGGTCCAGATGCGGGAGGTTTGAGGGTCGGTGTTGGAAATGCCCTATCTCTGCATATATGGGTGGAAAGTCCATGCGACCGGCAATGATAGAGACATCTTTGCGGCCTTCACAAATTTTGTTGTGGGCGATGGTACACGTCCATTTTTTGGGAGTCTGCTTGGCTTGATGGTTTGTTACCCAAGGACATTGCACCAAAAAAATTTGAGCTGTCAAAAGGAAGGAATTGCTCGGTCCAGAAAGCGCTCTTCAACAATTTTTTGGTGTCTCAGGTGAAGACCTCTCAAGGCATGACGGTTGACCATCTTCATGAGTTTGTCAACCTATGAGAGAAGCTATCTCATGTTCAGCTAATACCTGACACACCTGATTCCATCAATTGGAAGCTCACCAAGGATGGTCATTATTCAGCGGCAACGGCTTACAGCACGCAATTTCTTGGTTTAGTCGACACGGACTTGCCTCGAATTGTTTGGAGAACTTGGGCTCCCCAAAATGCAAGTTTTTCGCTTGGCTAGTCATCAACAATAGAATCTAGACGGCAGACTAGCTTCAGAAGTAGGAATGGCCTAATCGCAGCATGTGCTCCCTTTGTAAGCAAGTTCAGGAATCGGCGGCTCATCTGCTTTTCAAATGCCGCTACACGGTTAGAGTGTGGAACATGATTAAAGTGTGGCTTAGCCTTCATGACATTTACCCGCAGAACTGGGCCATGGTTGACACGGTCAAGACTTGGTGGAGCGTCAACGCCTCCAACGCGACGCAATCTCGACGACCGCTTACTTGCCTTATGCTACTCGTCTCGTGGAAACCCTAAAAAAAGAGAAATGCTAGGGTATTACGTAATGTCGTAGTGCCTGTTGGAGTTTTAGTTGCTAGAATCAAAGACGAGGCTGCGATATGGCGCCTGGCCGGTGCGAAAATATTAGCGCCCGAGAGTGATATATTGTATTTGGCCTTTGGCCAAGACCCCTAATACTCCTTATTCAATGAAATTGGCAATCTTTTGCCATATTTTTTGTGTGGAAATCCAGGGTTAGGAGAAGGAAGCTCATCAATGAAAAAAGATCTTGCACGTCTATCTATCCCCGTATAACAACCAAGCCAGAGTTCTACATGTCTTCAACAACCATTTTTATTAGTTAAAAAAATATTTATTCCCCTCAATAAAAAAAATTACCTTTTCTTATGGGAAAATATATGTAACAATGCTCCATTGTTTTTTCCAAAAACACACAGCCGATATATTATTTTGAACATGATACAGACGCAAGCGCTCATACATACGTGTACACTCACCCCTATGAATGTATACACGCACACTCTACCCCTACGAGCACCTTCGAGACACTGAGTCAGCATATCATTTTGAGATTTACAAAGTCACCGTAGGCGCCTCGTCGTCGACGGGAACGTCTCCTCCCACTAAAAGCACATCGCCGAAAATCCTGAAATAAATTTAAAAACAATATGAGCATCAGGACTTAAACTTTGATGGGCTGAAGATATCACTGTCACTCTAACCATTCAACCACAATTGATTCGACACAACCGACATATCCGGCAGCCCAAGAAACAAAACACCCAGTATAATCACAGGATCACTCTCCTAGGGCTACCGTTTCCCACTTGCTTCCACTCCATGCAATAGTTGCGGATCTTGTGGACAACATCATTCACTATGCTCCATATGTTTTTCCAACGCGACACTGCTGCACCTGTACGATGATAGCGTGAGTACTATTGATTGGCCACGCGGCCGTGACCGTAGAGTGCTCGTGTTGCGTCACGAGTGACCTATGGCTGATGTGCAGCATGCTCAGATCGTCGCGCCGTGTCACGGTCCATGGTTTAACATACCACCATGTACTCCTCTACATCTTTGTCTAAACCACCATGATGTTTAATCTATGGCAGTGCTAGGTGTCGGTGGGCAGGGAGTCTGCCGTCTCTCGTGTCATCCGAATTTGACTTAAATCATGAATCAAGGTTGTCTGATCATAGCAACAAAAAGTTCGGGAAGTAATATTTTTGTGTGTATGCACAATAGTCTCAACACTTATCTTGTGGTCTAATGCAAATCATGCAAAAGTTCAAACACGCAAACAAAAGTTATTTTATGCATGCAACAAATGTCCATTAGTTGCAACAAACTGTGGAGAAAATGGGTCATGAAGTCACATCACATATAGCAACATATGCAATAACACAAACCCTCTTAAGGGACCTTGATGTCTCAGGCTCACCGGCAACAAATATGGCTCGCCCAAACCCCACAACTGCCAGTGCCACTAGAGACGAGTAGTGGTTCTTAGGGTTTTAAGGGAAGATGCTCTCTCTCCTGGGCTCCCGCGACTCCTGGGCGACGAGCGGTTCCTAGGGTTTTGAGCACTTTCTAGGTCTCCGATTCCGTCGTTGATCCTTCTTTCTCCCCCCCCCCCCCATCTTCGATCGGATCTCCTGCTACTCCTGGTGCGCGCGTCTCCTGGATCTGGTTTCTGCTCGGGGTGATTAAGGGGCCTTCCTTGTATCGCTGCCCACCCTTGGCAGGGCCAGTTTTTTAGGGTTCGTCGTGTACCCCATGGCAGGGACTCGAGATGTGGGGGGATCAGTGGCCTTTGGTGCCGGAGAGTTTGCGCCGGGCAGCGGTGATGGCGAGGCCACCCGGGCGCGTCCGATCGCTGGGGGGTCGATGGCGGTCCAAACTCCGCCTCCCTCGGCGGGTGCTTCATCCTCAGCAACCCGCGTGGCGGATCATGTTGAGGAGATGATGGAACGACTTAGTCTGATGGCTGTTGAGGCGAGACCCGTGGTGCTGGATGATGAGGATGAGGCGGATTTGGTGGCTCCGGATTGCGCTCTGGTGGGGAAGGTTCTCTCCCCGAACATCCTACATACTCAGACTATCTCTTCTGCTATGAGACCTGCTTGGGGCAACCCAAGGGGATTGCTGCTCCATCCCTACGGGGACAATGTTTTTGTTGCTGAATTTGGTACCCAGGCGGATAGAACCAGGGTGATCGAGGGCTCGCCTTGGATGGTGGGCAAGCACGCAGTCCTGCTCAAGGTTTTTGACCTGAATACCCAACCCCTTCAAGTCAGTTTTGATCGCCTGGCTATTTGGGCCCGTATAATGAACTTACCTCCAAGGTTGATGAAAGCAAAACTTGGCCTGGAGTTTGCAAAGCCTATTGGTAACATCATCAAGGTTGATGCTGATTCGGATGGGCGCTGCTGGGGTAGATATATGCGTGTGCGGGTGGAGATTTCTGTTGGTGAACCACTCGTGCGTTATGTGACAAGAACTCCACCAAGCTTGATCGACGGACACTTATTCGGTGATGTACGAGACTGCCCTTCATCATTACTCATGTGGCCTCCTTGGCCATTCTTCTGTTCTATGCCCATCCCCAGGTGTCAGGGATGTGAATGGTGACCTCCCATATGCAGCTAAGAGGATATGTGTTCAGGATGAGAGGCACAACAGGGCTGGCGGTTCGAAGTCTTCTACGGCTTCGTCGTCCGCGGGTTCTGATGGCAAAGCAGGCGGCCAGCGGCCTACTCCCCTTGGTCGGACCAAAGCTGCTGCCACTATGGTCTCGGAAGCGGCTGAGGTTGAGGTCTCTTCTCCTATCAAACGAGCTGGGAGGGGCCGTGGTCGTACCCCCTCCTCCCGAGGGCGAGGGAGGGGTCGGAGTGCAGCTACGAGCAGGGAGCTGTTCTCAGGCAGTCATGACACTATGGGTACATCCGGACAAAAGAGGAAGGCGGCAAAAGCTAAGGCCCCTTTGGTGATCTGTGACAAGGCGTCTTCTTATGCAAATGATCTTGCTTTGGTCTTGGCAATGGACCCCCAAGCTGCTAATGCTGGTGTGGAGCAGCTAGGTGAGGAGGACTCGAACAAAAAACAACGCACATCAGACTCTCGGTCGGCAGATCCGGCGGTGGCTGCGACGCAACCCCGCTCTATGCAATGAGTATCATCTGCTGGAACTATCGAGGCCTGGGGTCGGACTCGACAGTTGGCGAGCTAAGCTGGCTTGTGAAGCTCTACCGACCCTCCCTCCTCTTTCTTTCTGAAACAAAGATGAGGGATACGCGGGTGAAGAATTTCATGTGGTCACTGGGTTTTTCGGGCTGTTATGCTATCAGTAGTGAGGGGCTCAGTGGCGGTCTTGCTTTGTTTTGGACACATGCAGCAGAGGTTATGGTAAAGGCAGCCAACAAGAGATGCATTGATGTTCAGGTGAAACTTGATGAGGGTTTGCTGTGGAGAGTGACATTTGTCTACGGTGAACCAAGAAGAGAGGATAGACCACTCTTTTGGGAACTTCTACGCAGATGCATCATTCTGGATGGGTCCATGGTTATCTTGTGGCGACTTTAACGAGGTGCTTACTGGTGATGAACACTGCGTGCCCAGAGACAGGCTAGACTCTCAAATGGCTGCTTTTAGGGATTGCATGATGGACTGTGGATTGATGGACTTAGGCTTTTCCGGTCCTAAGTTCACGTGGTGTAATGTATGGATCCCAACAGTAATGTTCGATGTCGCTTGGATCGAGCCATGGCGAACAGTGACTTCTCCAACTTGTTTGAGGCTTGCAATGTGGAGAATATTATCGCCACCACATCTGACCACTATTCGGTCCTTGTTCGCCATGTGCAGATTCCCACATGCACCGCACGATCCCAAAGGCAAAGATGGTTTCGTGTTTGAGGCAATGTGGATGCGTGCGGCTGACTACCGTGGAAACTCTTGAGCAGGCTTGGTCGGCGGGCAGAGATGGCTTGTCGACTTTGAGCTCGACCGGACGAACCTCAAGGGGTGGCTAGCTCTCTCGGCCCCCGGAGCAAGGAGGCTTTGCCTGTTCGTAAGAATATTGGCAAGATGGAACGTCGCCTTGCTACCATTAGGGCGTCACCGCCCTCCCCGTCGTCGCTTTCTGAGGAGAAACATATCGAAGGTCAGTTATGCGAGTTGTTTGAGCGTGAAGAGATTATGGAGAGGCAGCGATCTCAAGTGGACTGGCTCAAAGCCGGTGACCGTAACACGGAGTTTTTCCAAGCCTGTGCGACGGCCAAGCGGAGAACAAATAAAATTCACTCTCTTCTTCAGGATGATGGCTCGGTCTGTTCTACTCAAAGTCAGATAAAACAGTTGGTGCCGTCCTATTATGAGCAGCTCTTCACGTCCAAGCCACGCACGTCTGATGACGAGCTTCTGCAGGCAATCCCGAGTAAGGTTTCCACTGAAATGAATGTTGAGCTGTGCAGGCCGTATACTAATGAGGAAATTAGGGCTGCTTTGTTTCAGATGGAGCCGACCAAGGCACCAGGTCCGGATGGTTTCCCGGCTCTCTTCTACCAAACACACTGGGAGTTTTTGGGTGATGACATTTGTCATGCGGTTCGTGGCTTTTTGGAGGGAAGACCAATCCCTGAAGGTTTCTGCGATTCGGTTATTGTTTTGATTCCAAAGACTACCAAACCAAAGCTGTTGAAGAACTTCCGTCCTATCAGTCTGTGCAATGTTCTTTACAAGATTGCTTCCAAAGTTCTTGCCAACCGTCTGAAAACTATTCTGCCTGTGGTGGTCTCGGAGAGTCAGAGTACCTTTGTTCCTGGCAGGTTGATCACGGATAACACCCCTATTGCTTATGAGTGCCTCCACACCATCCGGAATCAACGTCTGAAGAAACCCTTCTTTGCCCTAAAGATCGATATGATGAAGGCCTATGATCGTGTGGAGTGGAGCTATCTGCACCAGTGACCAAATTGGGCTTTGCATCTTCATGGATTGAGATTGTGATGCGATGTGTGACTAATGTTCGTTATGTTGTGCGTGTTAATGGGGAGTTAACTGAACTGGTGATTCCGTCTTGTGGGATTCGGCAAGGGGACCCAATAAGCCCGTATCTCTTCCTCTTATGCTCTGAAGGTTTGTATAGTCTGCTATTTCAAAAGGAGGCTCGTGGCGAGCTACATGGGATTCGTAATGGCCATCATGGCCCATCTATCTCACACCTCCTGCTCGCGGATGATAGTATCTTCTTTGCGAAGAGTGATTTTCAGAGTGTGGCCTCTTTGGAATCTACCCTAAGTTCCTACTGCTCGGGTTCAGGCCAGGCTATTAATAAAGACAAGTCTGCTCTCTTCTTTGGCCGACATTGCCCCACGAGTGTCAAAGACAGAGTTAAGGCTCAGTTGAGCATTAGCAACGAATCCTTTAAGGATTCATATTTGGGAATGCCGACGGAGGTGGGTAACTCTCCCACGAGCACTTTCAAGTTTCTGGTTGATAAGGCGTGGCAGAACATTTTTGTGAAGGAAATATGCCCTAGAGGCAATAATAAAGATATTATTTATTTCCTTATATCATGATAAATGTTTATTATTCATGCTAGAATTGTATTAACCGGAAACATAATACATGTGTGAATACATAAACAAAAAGGTAGTCACTAGTAAGCCTCTACTAGACTAGCTTATTAATCAAAGATGGTTGTGTTTCCTAAACCATAGACATGTGTTGTCATTTGATTAATGGGATCACCTCATTAGAAGAATGATGTGATTGACATGACCCATTCCGTTAGCTTAGCACTTGATCGTTTAGTATATTGCTATTGCTTTCTTCATGACTTATACATGTTCCTGTAACTATGAGATTATGCAACTCCTGCCATCGGAGGAACACTTTGGTACTACCAAACGCCACAACGAATCGGGTGATCATAAAGGAGTACTACAGGTGTCTCCAAAGGTACTTGTTGGGTTGGCGATTTCGAGATTAGGTTTTGTCACTCCGATTGCTCGGAGAGGTATCTCTGGGCCTTCTCGGTAATACACATCACATAAGCCTTGCAAGCATTACAACTAATGAGTTAGTTGTGAGATGATGTATTACGGAACGAGTAAAGAGACTTACCAAAGAACGAGATTGAACTAGGTATTGGATACCGACGATCGAATCTCGGGTAAGTAACATACCGACGACAAAGGGAACAACGTATGTTGTTATGCGGTTTGACCGATAAAGATCTTCAGAGAATATGTAGGAACCAATATGGGCATCCAGGTTCCGCTTATTGGTTATTGACCAAGAATGGTTCTAGGTCATGTCTACATAGTTCTCGAACCCGTAGGGTCCGCACGCTTAACGCTTCGATGGCAGTTCATAATGAGTTTATAAGTTTTGATGTACCGAAGGTTGTTCGAGTCCCGGATGTGATCACGGACATGACGAGGAGTCTCGAAATGGTCGAGACATAAAGATTGATATATTGGAAGCCTATGTTTGGACTTGGAAAGGTTCGGATGAAAACAGAAGTTACCGAACACCGGGGTTACGGAACCCCTGGGGGTCAATGGGCCTTGATGGGCCATAGGGAGAAGAGGAAAGGGCGGCCAGGGCAGGCCGCGCCCCCTCCCCTCTAGTCCGAATAGGACAGGAGAGGCGGCGCCTTCCTTCTTCCCTCCCCAATCCTAATCCAACTAGGAAGGGGGAGTCCTACTCCCGGTGGGAGTAGGACTCCTCGCCGCCTCCCCTAGGGCCGGCCGCACCCCCTTGCTCCTTTATATCACGGGGCAGGGGGCACCCCAGACACACAAGTTGATCTACGGATCGTTCCTTAGCTGCAGCGGTGCCCCTCCACCATATTCCACTTCGGTCATATCGTCATGGAGCTTAGGCGAAGCCCCGCGCCGGTGAAGTCATATCGTCGCGGAGCTTAGGCGAAGCCTGCGTCGGTGGAGCATCATCATCGCCACCACGCCGTCAGGCCGACGGAACTCATCCCCGACGCTTTCTTTGGATCGGAGCCCGGGATCGCCATCGAGCTGAACGATGTCTTTGAACACGGAGGTGCCGTGACGCTCGGTACTTGGATCGGTCGGATCGTGAAGACGCACGACTACATCAACCGCGTTGTTATAACGCTTCCGCTTTCGGGTCTCACGAGTGCGTGGACAGACACTCTTCCCTCGTTGCTATGCCATCACCATGGTCCCGTGTGTGCGAGGAAAATTTTGAAATTACTACGTTCCCCAACGGTGGCATCCGAGCCTGGTTTTATGCGTTGATGTCATATGCACGAGTAGAACACAAGTGAGTTGTGGGCGATACAAGTCATACCGCCTACCGGCATGTCATACTTTGGTTCAGCGGTATTGTGAGATGAAGCGGCCCGGACCGACATTACGCCAGACGCTTACGCGAGACTGGTTTCACCGTTACAAGCACTCGTGCTTAAAGGTGGGCTGGCGGGTGTCTGTCTCTCTCACTTTAGTTGAACCGAAAAGTGGCTACGCCCGGTCCTTGAGAAGGTTAAAACGGAGTCTATTTGACGAAGTATCGTTGTGGTTTTGATGCGTAGGTAAGAACGGTTCTTGCTCAGCCCGTAGCAGCCACGTAAAACTTGCAATAACAAAGTAGAGGACGTCTAACTTGTTTTTGCAGGGCATGTTGTGATGTGATATGGTCAAGACGTGATGCTATATTTTATTGTATGAGATGATCATGTTTTGTAACCGAAGCTATCGGCAATCGGCGTGAGCCATATGGTTGTCGCTTTATTGTATGAATTGCAAACGCCATGTAATTGCTTTACTTTATCACTAAGCGGTAGCGATAGTCGAGAAGCAAACAGTTGGCGAGACGACAACGATGCTACGATGGAGATCAAGGTGTCGCGCCGGTGACGATGGTGATCACGACGGTGCTTCGGAGATGGAGATCACAAGCACAAGATGATGATGGCCATATCATATCACTTATATTGATTGCATGTGATGTTTATCCTTTATGCATCTTATCTTGCTTTGATCGACGGTAGCATTATAAGATGATCTCTCACTAAAATTATCAAGAAGTGTTCTCCTCGAGTATGCACCGCTGCCAAAGTTCGTAGTACCCGGACACCACGTGATGATCGGGTGTGATAAGTTCTACGTCCATCTACAACGGGTGCAAAACAGTTGCACACGCGGAATACTCGAAAGTTAAACTTGACGAGCCTAGCATATAACAGATATGGCCTCGGAACACGGAGACCGAAAGGTCGGCGTGAATCATATAGTAGATATGATCAACATAGTGATGTTCACCATTGAAACTACTCCATCTCACGTGATGATCGGACATGGTTTAGTTGATTTGGATCACGTAATCACTTGGATGACTAGAGAGATGTCCGTCTAAGTGGGAGGATTTAATATGATTAATTAAACTTAAATTTATCATGAACTTAGTACCTGATAGTATTTTTGCTTGTCTATGTTTCTTGTAGATAGATGGCTCGTCTTTGTTGTTCCGTTGAATTTTAATGCGTTCCTTGAGAAAGCAAAGTTGAAAGATGATGGTAGCAATTACACGGATCGGGTCCGTAATTTGAGGATTATCCTCATTCTTTGCCGCGGAAGAATTACGTCTGGAAGCACCGCTGGGTGCGAACTGCTTTGCGAGAGCTGCGCGAGAAGTTGTGAACGTCTGGCAGCAAAAGTCGATGACTACTCGATAGTTCGGTGTGCCATGCTTTACGGCTTAGAACCGGGTCTTCAACGACGCTTTTGAACGCGTCATGGAGCATATGAGATGTTCCAGGAGTTGAAGTTAATATTTCAAGCAAATGCCCGGATTGAGAGATATGAAGTCTCCAATAAGTTCTATAGCTGCAAGATGGAGGAGAATAGTTGTCAGTGAGCATATACTCAAAATGTCTGGGTATAATAATCACTTGATTCAACTGGGAGTTACTCTTCCGGGATGATAGTGTCATTGATGTAATTCTCCAATCATCGCCACCAAGCTACAAGAGCTTCGTGATGAACTATAATATGCAAGGGATAACCAAAACAATTCCCGAGCTCTTCGCAATGCCGAAAGTCATGGAGGTAGAAATCAAGAAAGAACATCAAGTGTTGATGGTCAACAAGACCACTAGTTTCAAGAAAAGGGCAAAGGAAAGAAGAAGGAAACTTCAAAAGAACAGCAAGAAAGTTCTGCTCAAGAGAAGAAACCCAAGTCTGGACCTAAGCCTGAAATCGAGTGTTTTTACCGCAAGCATCGACACTGAAGCGGAACTGCCCCAAGTATTTGGCGGATAAGAAGGATGGCAAGGTGAACAAAGGTATATGTGATATACATGTTATTGATGTGTACCTTACTAGAGCTCGTAGTAGCACCTCGGGTATTTGATAATCGGGTTACATTGCTAATATTTGCAACTCAAAACAGGGACTACGTAATAAACGAGCAATCGGCAAAGGATGAGGTGACGATGCGCGTGGGAAACGGTTCCAAGGTCAATGTGATCGCGGTCGGCACGCTACCTCTACATCTACCTTCGGATTAGTTTTAGACCTAAATAATTGTTATTTGGTGCGGCGTTGAGCATGAACATTATATCTGGATCTTGTTTGATGCGAGACGATTATTCATTTAAATCAGAGAATAATGGTTGTTCTATTTATATGAGTAATATCTTTTATGGTCACGCACCCTTGAAGAATGGTCTATTTTTATTGAATCTCATAGTAGATACACATATTCATAATGTTGAAACCAAAAGATGCAGAGTTGATAATGATAATGCAACTTATTTGTGGCACTGCCGTTTAGGTCATATCGGTGTAAAACGCATGAAGAAACTCCATCTTGATGGGCTTCGGAATCACTTGATTATGAATCACTTGGTACTTGCGTAACCGTGCCTCATGGGCAAGATGACCAAAACGCCGTTCTCCGGAACTATGGAGCGAGCAACTGATTTGTTGGAAATCATACATACCGATGTTTGTGGTCCAATGAATGTTGAGGCACGCCTTGGGTATCAAGTTATTTTCTCACCTTCACAGATGATTTGAGCAGATATGGGTATATCTACTTAATGAAACACAAATCTGAAACATTTGAAAAGTTCAAAGAATTTCAGAGTGAAGTGGAAAATCATCGTAACAAGAAAATAAAGTTTCTACGATCTGATCGTGGAGGAGAATATTTGAGTTACGAGTTTGGTTTACATTTAAAACAATGTGGAATAGTTTCACAACTCACGCCACCCGGAGCACCACAGAGAAATGGTGTGTCCGAACGTCGTAATCGTACTTTACTTGATATGGTGCGATCTATGATGTCTCTTACTGATTTACCGCTATCGTTTTGGGGATATGCTTTAGAGACGGCCGCATTCACGTTAAATAGGGCACCATCTAAATCCGTTGAGACGACACCGTATGAACTATGGTTTGGCAAGAAACCAAAGTTGTCGCTTTCTTAAAATTTGGGGCTGCGATGCTTATGTGAAGAAACTTCAACCAGATAAGCTCGAACCCAAATCGGAAAATGTGTCTTCATAGGATACCCAAAGGAGATTGTTGGGTACACCTTCTATCACAGATCCAAGGCAAGATTTTCGTTGCTAAGTTCGGATCCTTTCTAGAGAAGGAGTTTCTCTCGAAAGAAGTGAGTGGGAGGAAAGTAGAACTTGATGAGATAATCAGATTCTGCTCCCTTATTGGAAGGTAATTCATCACAAGAAATGGTTCTGTGACAACTACACCAATTAGTGAGGAAACTAATGATATTGATCATGAAACTTCAGATCAAGTTGCTCTTGAACTTCAGAGGTCAACCAGAGTAAAATACGCACTGTGAGTGGTACGGTAATCCTATTCGAAGTCATGTTACTTGACCATGGCGAACCTACAAACTATGAAGAAGCGATGGTGAGCCCAGATTCATGAAATGGTCGGAAGCCATGAAATCTGAGACAGGATCCATGTATGAAAACAAAGTATGGACTTTGGTTGACTTGCCCGATGGTCGGCAAGCCATTGAGAATAAATGGATCTTTTAGAAGAAGACCGACGCCGATGGTAATGTAATCGTCTATAAAGCTCGACTTGTTGCAAAAGGTTTTCGACAAGTTCAAGGGGTTGACTACGATGAGACTTTCTCACCCGTAGCGATGCTTAAGTCTGTCCGAATCATGTTAGCAATTGCCGCATTTTATGATTATGAAATTTGGCAAATGGATGTAAAAACTGCATTCTTGAATGGATTTCTAGAAGAAGAGTTGTATATGATGCAACCAGAAGGTTTTGTTGATCCAAAGGGCGCTAACAAAGTGTGCAAGCTCCAAATGATCAATTTATGGTGCAGTGCAAGCCTCTCGGAGTTGGAATAAACGCTTCGATAGTGTGATCAAAGCATATGGTTTTATGCTGAGACTTTTGGAGAAGCTTTGTATTTACAAGAAAGTGAGTGGGAGCTCTGTATCATTTATGATTTTATTTGTAGACGACATATTGTTGATTGGAAATGATATAGAATTTCTGGATAGCATAAAAGGATACTTGAACAAAAGTTTTTCAATGAAAGACCTCGGTGAAGCTGCTTACATATTGGGCATCAAGATCTATAGAGATAGATCAAGACGCTTAATTGGACTTTCACAAAGCACATACCTTGATAAAGTTTTGAAGAAGTTCAAAATGGATCGTGCAAAGAAAGGTTTTTACGTATTACATAAGGTGTAAGATTGAGTCGGACTCAATGCCCGACCACAATGAGGAAGATAGAGAGAAAATAAAAGATGTTCCCTATGCTTCAGCCATAGGCTCTATCATGTATGCAATGTTGTGTACCAGACTGACGTATGCTTAGCTGTAAGCTTGGCAGAAGGTACCAAAGTAATCCAGGAGTGGATCATCGACAAATGGTCAAGAACATCTGAAATACACGAAAAGGACTAAGGATATGTTTCTCGTATATGGAGGTGACAAAGAGCTAGTCGTAAATGGTTACGTCGATGCAAGCTTTTGACACCGATCCGGACGATTCTAAATCGCAAACCGGATACGTATTTTTGTTAAACGGTGGAGCCGGTTGGTGCAGTTCTAAACAAAGCGCCGTGGCGGGATCTACATGTGAAGCGGAGTACATAGCTGCTTCAGAAGCAACAAATGAAGGAGTCTGGATGAAAGAGTTCATTTCCGATCTAGGTGTCGTACCTAGTGCATCGGGACCAATGAAGATCTTCTGTGACAATACTGGTGCAATTGCCTTGGCAAAGGAATCCAGATTTCACAAGAGGACCAAGCATATCAAGAGACGCTTCAATTCCATTCGGGACCAAGTCCAAGTGGGAGACATAGAGATTTGCAAAATACATACGGATCTGAATGTTGCAGACCCGTTGACTAAGCCTCTTCCACGAGCAAAACATGATTAGCACCAAGACTCCATGGGTGTTAGAATCATTACTGTGTAATCTAGATTATTGACTCTAGTGCAAGTGGGAGATCAAGGAAATATGCCCTAGAGGCAATAATAAAGATATTATTTATTTCCTTATATCATGATAAATGTTTATTATTCATGCTAGAATTGTATTAACCGGAAACATAATACATGTGTGAATACATAAACAAAAGGTAGTCACTAGTAAGCCTCTACTAGACTAGCTTATTAATCAAAGATGGTTGTGTTTCCTAAACCATAGACATGTGTTGTCATTTGATTAATGGGATCACCTCATTAGAAGAATGATGTGATTGACATGACCCATTCCGTTAGCTTAGCACTTGATCGTTTAGTATATTGCTATTGCTTTCTTCATGACTTATACATGTTCCTGTAACTATGAGATTATGCAACTCCTGCCACCGGAGGAACACTTTGGTACTACCAAACGTCCACAACGTAATCGGGTGATCATAAAGGAGTACTACAGGTGTCTCCAAAGGTACTTGTTGGGTTGGCGTATTTCGAGATTAGGTTTTGTCACTCCGATTGTCGGAGAGGTATCTCTGGGCCTTCTCGGTAATACACATCACATAAGCCTTGCAAGCATTACAACTAATGAGTTAGTTGTGAGATGATGTATTACTGAACGAGTAAAGAGACTTAAGAATCTAGATTGAACTAGGTATTGGATACCGACGATCGAATCTCGGGTAAGTAACATACCGACGACAAAGGGAACAACGTATGTTGTTATGCGGTTCGACCGATAAAGATCTTCAGAGAATATGTAGGAACCAATATGGGCATCCAGGTTCCGCTTATTGGTTATTGACCAAGAATGGTTCTAGGTCATGTCTACATAGTTCTCGAACCCGTAGGGTCCGTGACGCTTAACGCTTCGATGGCGCTTCATAATGAGTTTATAAGTTTTGATGTACCGAAGGTTGTTCGAGTCCCGGATGTGATCACGGACATGACGAGGAGTCTCGAAATGGTCGAGACATAAAGATTGATATATTGGAAGCCTATGTTTGGACTTGGAAAGGTTCCGGATGAAAACAGGAAGTTACCGAACACCGGGTTACGGAACCCCGGGGTCAATGGGCCTTGATGGGCCATAGGGAGAAGAGGAAAGGGCCGGCCAGGGCCACCGCCCCTCCCCCTCTAGTCCGAATAGGACAAGGAGAGGGGGCGGCGCCTTCCTTCTTCCCTCCCCAATCCTAATCCAACTAGGAAGGGGGAGTCCTACTCGGTGGGAGTAGGACTCCTCCAGCGCCGCCTCCCTAGGGCCGGCCGCACCCCCTTGCTCCTTTATATCTGAGGCGGGGGGCACCCCAGACACACAAGTTGATCTACGGATCGTTCCTTAGCCGTGTGCGGTGCCCTCCACCATATTCCACTTCGGTCATATCGTCGCGGAGCTTAGGGCGAAGCCCCGCCGTGAAGTCATATCGTCATGAGCTTAGGCGAAGCCCCGCGTCGGTGGAGCATCATCATCGCCACCACGCCGTCGTCTTGTGGAACTCATCCCCGACGCTTTCGGATCGGAGCCCGGGGATCGTCATCGAAATGAGCGTGTCTTGAACACGGAGGTGCCGTGACGTTCGGTACTTGGATCGGTCGGATCGTGAAGACGACGACTACATCAACAGCGTTGTTATAACGCCTTCGCTTCGGTCTCACGAGTGCGTGGACAGACACTCTTCCCTCTCGTTGCTATGCCATCACCATGGTCCTGTGTGTGCGTAGGAAAATTTTGAAATTACTACGTTCCCCAACATTTTGGTTGGTCGGATCGGCCTATGTCTCGAGCCGGAACTGAAACTTTGCTGAAATCAAAGACACAGGCTATCCCAACCTTCATTTCTAGCTGTTTCCGTCTGCCCGTGGCTATCTGTGAGAAGTTCAGGCAAATTGTTTCTGATCATTGGTGGGTTCGTGAGGATGGCAAAAAGGAAATGCATTGGCGGTCCTGGGAGTGGCTCTCTACACCCAAGTCCCTCGGGGGCATGGGATTCAAGGATTTGGCGCTGTTCAACCAAGCTATGTTGGGCAAACAGGGATGGAGACTTCGATCCCGATTCGTTGTGTGCTCGAGTTCTAAAGGGAAGGTATTTTCCTTTTGGTGATTTTGGAATGCTTCGCCCCAGTTCTGCCTCGGCTACTTGGCGTGCTATTTTGCATGGGAGGGACCTGCTCAAGAAGGGTGTGCAATGGGGAATAGGAGATGGCAGGAGTACTTCCATTCTCAAGGATCATCGGATTCCTTCCACTCCCCGGCCTTGCTCCAAACTCTTTCTCCCATCCCAAGCACGGCTACAGTTCACTGTTTGCTTGATGAAGAGCATGGAGGATGGAATGAGGAATCTGTGTGTGCTTTTTTTCCCACAAGAGGTGGCTGATGAGATCCTCAAGATTAATGTGAACCCGGAGGAAGGCCCGGACTATGTGCATTGGCCAGGACGAGCTTGTTCTTGTTGGCACACAGTGCAAATGGTGGCGGCCAGAATTCAGGTTGGTCGCTGGAGGACAAGTTGTGGAAGAAATTATGGAACATCCAGGTGCCGAACAAAATGAAGATTTTGCTGTGGAGGTTTGTTCACAACTCTTACCACCAGGAGAACAATTGCAGCGTCGTCGGGTCCCAACTAGGACGGATTGCGTGTTCTGTGGCAGAGCTGAAGGAATTGAGCACGCCTTGCTCTTTTGTGGCCATGCACGTCTGGTCTGGGAGGAGATCCAGGAGGTTTTTGGAATCAAACTGTGTCGTTCATCTTTCACTTCTCCTAAGCAGTGGTTTTTCGAACTGTTTGGCCGGTGCTCCAACAAGGAAATTTCTGTCATCACGGTCTCACTATGGCACATCTGGGAAGCCCGCAATGCCGCTCGCAATGAACCGGAGCCTCCTCTTCCGAAGTGGACTGCGGCGAGGTCGATAAGCGTCACGTGGAGATGATATTCCAGCATTTTTCAAACCGGCCGTTGGCCCCGGACGCGCTTTCTCCGTGGACGGCCTTCGTTGGACTCCGCCTCCGCTGCACGCCATCTGGTATCCTCTCGATGCAGCGGTATCCTCTCGACCGTCGTCTGCGGCAGGGGTGGTGGTGCAGGATCACTCCGGCCGTGTGTGGCGGCTGCCTCCGATCCCTTGCCGGTGTCTCATCGCCAGAGCTGGCCGAGGTTTTGGTGCTCCGCCGGGCGGTACCGGGCGGCGAGCAGAATTTTGATCGGGTGATCTTTCAATCTAATTGCCTCTCGGCGGTTCAACGGATTAACTCTCCGACCCGGGACAGGTCCATGGTGGGCTCGATCATCGCGGATATCAAGATGGCGTCTCGTGCCTTGTCTTCAGTCTCTTTTATGCATGTTCGTCGGCATTGTAATATTTTAGCTCATGTTTTAGCTAAGTCTAGTCTGAACTCTGTGAGTCCTTGTATTTTTCTTTCTGCTCCGAATTGCATCCGGGAGACTCTATGTAATCTGTTTGCTTGATTAATAAAGGTCGACGTTCTCTTAAAAAAAACTGCCAATGCCACTACCACCCCTTGAGCCTGCTGGCGTGGATAACTCCTATTTAGGCCTCCAAGGACCCAGCTCAGACTCCTGGTATGACGGAATGGATTCACGCTGGGATGATGGTGTAATAAGATTTTTGCGTGCGTTGTCTGCGAGGAAGTTCACTGGCAATGGACTTTGCTCCTTGCGCGATGACGTCTGAAAGGTGTTTTTCACATTGTCGGCCGGTGGAACCACAGTCCACTCAAGATGGTCTGTTGCTCATGGTCAAGGAGTAGAGGAAAGGGTCGCTGACACCGGCACTGATGCTAGATGCAGAAGGGCTCATCGGAGTAAATCAGTGCAGATGGTACAATGAAGGGGATTGGGCACAGAGGGGAAAGGAGGTTGGCTGCAGCGAGAGATAGGGATGACCGGTAATGGTTTTTTTTTTCTTTTTTAACACAGTACAACGCAAGTACTCATACAAATGCTCATACACTCACCCTATGAATGCACACACGCACATTCTATCCCTATGAGCATCTTCGAAATGCTAACCCGGTATATCATCTTAGATTGACGTAGTCACCGTAGGCGCCTCATCGTCGACGAAAATGTCCCCTCACACTAAAAACGCATCGCCGGCCTGAAATAAATCCAGAAATAATGCAAACACCAGAACTTGAACCTGATGGACCGGAGATACCACATGTTGGTTTGCGACCAGTAATGGTTTCTGTTACCGGATGGGGCGGGCACAAACGAGAGCGAATAGGTATGCAATTTGATTATGCGGTATCTGTTAACAGACCAACTAAACCAAACGTGTGTATCGTTTTCAGGTGCCTCCACAATGCGATGACGGCTAAAATACACGAACCAAAACACCTCCATGATATACGGGACATATAATTGGTGCCATTTGATCCCTGTCCAAAAGTACACATTAATACTCCTTATACTTTGGGAGTAGTTTCACTTAACACGGTTTTGGCCGTTCGTTAAACAAACGTTTAGCACGGGACGCATTACTCGCAAACCAGCTCGAGGCAGCAACCACATGTGGGCCAAACAGATAGCATGATTACCCTTTTTCTTTACTTTGTGACAGCAGGTAGAATGATTAAACCAAGCAAGCCATTGGTTCAAGACGTGCCATGAATCCATCTCAAGATAAAAAGGAGCCACGCCATGAAACCATCTCACTAACTGCAGTTCACATTCAGAGCACGCAAAATTTTCAGAATGTTGCCGGAACCAAAATTCTGCTATCATATCTCAAACAAGAAACTGTAAGAAGAAATATCTCAAAACAGAACTGTATCCCCTTTCTTTACTCATAGGGGTGCATCTGATACACACATGTGCTCGAGTCCACCGCAAAACTATCAAAATGTGCTCTACTTTCTCGCCAGGGATTCTGATTTGTGATCACTACCAGTAGTCACAGTATAACCAGCTCCAACCTGAAATTATTTCACCGACAAATCATTATATAATAAATTGTTTCAACTTTCAAGTAAACTAACTGTACAAAGCGTAAATTATATATTTAATTCATTTTTATTTCATTACAAGGACTACCAGCATTAACTGAAATGCTATCAGCCAACATAACTGAAATTTTTCTCCCTCAAGTTTCAGTTACTTCTGAGTACAGCTGGTCAGAAGAAAAAAGTTACCTGGCAATCTTTCAGAACGGCACGCTCTTGAAGTTGCACATTATTACATACAACAGAACCTTGGATGTGACAGCCATCTTCAATAACCACATGGTTCATGACAACAGAATTGACAATCTGCAACAACAGACGGACAGAAACAGTTCTTTCATAAGAAGGAAAAATGGCATGCTGGCTTTGCAATAATGTAACCATGGTATAGAAGGTGGCAGCATGGCGGAATCCGCATGGTTTGAACTTGGAAGTAATGTATCAGCAGGATGTTCTATATTTTTTAGCTGATCAGCAGGATGTTCTAACTTCTAAGGCAATTGTAACAGCAACATAGCGAGGTGCCAGCAGTAAATCAGATATAACCAACTAGATCTTACCAAGCTTCAAGAAAGTACTTGTAAAAGAATTCCCAGAAGCAAAATGAAGCCTAAACAGCTTGGTCTTTACTTGTTTCCACAAATTGTCTTACACATTGAACCTAATACACTCTACACTCGATTTGATAATTCCAACTTTGAAACCTCCAACCCCACCACCACCACCACCCCAAGAAGATAACACTGGACCTGGTGCCAACAAGCAAAACCTAGTAGCATGCTACACAAGCATAATTCCTGTTGAAATTTTACAAGAAATCAGCATCAAAATATAAAACATTGCTTTATTACCTTCACATTCGAACCGATACGACAATGACGGCCAATCACAGATCGCTTGACACCACATTTGTCACCTAACTGTGAACCCTCAGCAAGCAAGCATGCATTGTGGCCCGACCTAATAAACCATAAGCCACAAGATAAGACAAAATAGGTTGGGGAGGGGGTTAGAATGTGCACTAGTTGCAAGTAATCTACCATCAAATTTACACAGAACATATAGTCCTAAATATATGTGGCAATGCGGCACAAAAGCAATATTAAAATCTGTTCATCAAACCCACAACCAAGATCATTCACCAAAAATATGGAATCAAAGGGGCATAAATTTAAGAAATATAGATTACAACAGATAGTTCTAAGGCATCCAGTTTCCTAAGGAGAGTATAAATGGTAACCCAGGTAAACTATATATGTATATAAGAATATAAATCAAACATCCCTCATCCCACAAAGTGATTTTGCTGGGAAGTATAATGTGGCATAGTGTCATCACTGACAATTCTACTGTTTCATCAGTTTTACAAATAACAAGAAAATGATATTGAGTAATACAGGTAAAATGTCAAGGCTTAAATTTGACTAATGGTGATGTGATTCAAAGAAAAAACCTAATCAATGTGATTCTGCTCCAATGTATTGAGCCAGCCAGAACCTTGAACGTGGGGCCCAGCTGCTGTAGAAAGTTGTTTTTCTACCTGGTCCCTTTCCTTCACGCAAGTGTGCATGCAGACACAGGACTCCGCCTCAGATCAACAACTGTATTTTAATCGTTGGAACCCGAAACAATGTCTTGGTTCGCTTTTTTTCTGACAACTAGCGTTGACCTGCTCTAGTGTATGGAATTGATTCGAACCATCCTTCGAATCGCCTTTGGGCAACCTAAAGATGGTCTAAGATTCACACAACAGACCACTTATTTGAGTGAACAGATTGATCAATATTCAATACTATCTCCAATCTAGCTCAGCATAATTTTCTTATAGAAGACTGGGCAGCATCAAAACTTGCATTCAGTATGGCATTTTTAGCATCCATCTTCGGTATATGCAGAAAACCAACCAAAGATGCTAGTTATGGAATAAGTATGAAATTAGACTCACTGTAGTCTTGATCCAAGCACACACGATGGGTGGATGATGTTATTATGTGAAGAGAAGGAATAACCAGATAGGTGACTAGCTTCCCTATAACCTGTGATATTGCCGTTAGTGAAACTTTCAAGCAACACCCAACCAAAAACGAAATGCATTGCGGTTTTAGATCCTTACATCTCGATTAATATCACAGTACGCCTGAATGGAGTTCAAACGGTGACAGTACTTGTTTTTACTAGCAATATAAACACAGCACCTATGTGTTCCACCACCTGAACTTGGTAATAAATCTTGCTTGAAAGCAGATGGTGCAATTGCGCGATGTTGTGACAAGCACTGTAAATTACTGCTGGGCGGAACTACAACATTCCCGGTTTCATCAACTATTGTTCCTTCACCGCCTGATGGAGCTGACCTCTATACAAATTTGGGAACAGTTAAGTGCTTAGAAGAATCTCAAAAAACAAACTGTGCTTAGGAAGAAATCATTATGCATTAAGAACGAAGTATACCAACTGGCTCTTCACTAAATATGGGAGAACATCAAGTCTGATGCTACGGTATGCTTCTTTCTGTTCCAGTACATCCTGCAATGTTGTCCTGTGATCAACAGTATCAAACGATTGCTGAGCGAGGACCGCTTGTAAAGAGATGAGATATGAAACAATCTAAAAGAGAAATAGAAGAACCTATTAAAGGCATAAAGATGAGCATCCATCAGGTCACTTCGAATTTCCATCTAGAAAAAGGAAGGCAGGGCGGATATTAAGTTGAGTTCACAACCGAATAAACATCCAAACTTTTTGAGATTTCTAAAATGAAGTAAAATCAAATCATGATAGGAAAAATTTAAGAGCTTCAGTTATTATCACTACAAACATGAAGGCCGCCTAACAAACTGCAACTGCTGTCAAAACAGGGGGAAAAACATCTCCAACCTCATTCAACCCATTATCATCACAAGTCCCCAAATTTTCAAAACATCCGAGTTTGCAACAAAATTATAACAGGTATATGCAGAGAACAATCAAGCTAACAAGATTGCAAGGAACGGCTCTCAGTCCACAAAGGAACAGGAATCCATCTATCCTCATAAAGTTTCTCTGCCTTGCTTCAGTCAATGGATGCACCTTTTTTAGTATGCAAATATGCACCACTAGAAACATACATAAAGTATTTATTTGGTCCACATATTCAGCCAACAAATTAGTAATCACTCATTCATTTCTGCGCAGTGGATAGTAACATCTAGCCAAAGCAACGCGTATGTCCCATATTGAGTCTTATCATGGGGTTGCCAGTCATTAAATAGTGTACCGTCTTTGTCCAATGAAAAAATGTCAACAAAATTTGCTCATACTAAGTACACATGATATATCGTCCAGTGCAAATGACTCAGTAGTTTTCAATGGTTCTGAACAGTCCACTAGTATAAATTGATGACCTGAAACTTAATTCGCGAGTTGCTAAAATACTAGTGCAGTACAATTCCTAAAAATGGATATACTTAGATCCTAAAAGTTCTCTCTAGAATATCAAAGTTATCATGTGGCTATTAATCATAACACTGAACCGGGAAAACAGCACCCCAAAACAGAAAGAATTGCTCACAGAAAAAAAGAACTGGCTTGACTGGTTTGTCTTGGCTAGTTTGATCGGTATATGGAACTCGGTACGTACAGAAAAATAGTTTTGTAATAGGATATTTCGAGTATACACCATGGCAAACAGACAAACTTAAGGGGAAACACCTACCCTGGTCAGTCCAGTCCAATTCAACATCCAAAGCACCCCGGACCATACAAGTACGACCTAATCCTCCCCATGGCAATCGTGCAGTTTACACTTCCAGCCCCTATGCGAGTGGCACTTCTGCCTCCAGCCCTCAGGCACACCTTCTCTAGTCTGCCATGGAAAGAGGGCATCTCGCGACCACAAGTCCCTGTGGTTTTAAGATTAGGAGGTTCATAGCACTTTGAGCATTCCATCCATTTATTAAATGCATTTTTCTAGTGTTGAGGCTTGCAAATGGCTTGTCAAGGGATTGTGCATTATAATGACACATGGAATTTAGTTACACGTGATTCCGGTTCGTCTGCATTTTGGTGACACTTTTCGCAAGCAAGGCAGCCAATAAGTCAATGGAACACGGTTGACTTGATTGGTTCGATAATGTCACGCGTTTTGCCATGCTAATACATTTTAGATTTGGAAGTGCAAGTATCTGTTGTTAGGTTATTCTGACTATTCTTCCATTAATCTTAATGTACAGCACGTTGAAATCCTGCAGCACGGACAAATTAATCAAAACTAGGTGAGATTGGTAGACAGAAAGTTGTTGTGACATGACTCACTTGATGCTTTCAGCCTTCTACCTTTTAAACCTTGAAGCATGTTCTAGAAAGGTGGACATCTTGCCTGCCTGGGTGTTAGCTAGTACAAATTGAACTAATGCCATGACAGTCCAGCTACAGCTGCCCTCATTTTGACTACAATTCAGGCAATTGCGGTGAACTGCTTGCACCCCTAGTTTTAGGCGCTACCACCTTGCTTAGCGCCTAGCATCTTTTAGAACAGTGGTTCAAAGCACAAAGTTCTACATGGGCATCGCATCCGGACTTCCACTTGTTAATTGTTACTTTGATCTGTCGTACTCATAATTCACCGTCATATTGTTCCACAAATTTCTTGTTAATTTGGTAACTATGGTGTTTACTGAACACCAATATAGTTCAGTTTTCGCTCAGACTAATCTTAAGTTTATTTAGTAATTTTGGTATCGAGTTTTGAATACCATATTTAAATTATTACTGAAAATATCATATGAGCTCCCATAGTTATTCCTATGGAAAAGATAAAGATATATTAAACTTAGGTACACCCAAACTAATTATGACACGTTCGTATTCCTTCACACATGATAGTGTCACAGAACATAAGATATTACACTGGAAAGCGAAAGCGCAAAACACTGTTAGGAAATAAGTTCACTTTATTTTGATATGTATGTTAAGAGTTCATTTGATATGTTTAGATGCACATTACCTGACCTACAGCTCGAATTTTTCTCTTATAAACTCGAACATCCTTTTCAACATCAGTTCCTACAAGTAACATTTGACAAGCAGATGAATTATGAATGACAGGTACTACCTAACTGCAATGCAATAAACAAACCTGATACAACATGCAACAAGAATTGTCTTGTTATGTCTAGCCCAACTATGTTCAGTCGACATGGTTTTTAGCCTTATCTTTCCCTCCTGAAGAAGCAGCATCTGAAGGACCACTAACAGGAACGGAACATAGTAAAGCAGTAACAGCTGCACCATTTCTTCTATGGGTAGCAGCAACAGCCCCAGGAAGTACATCAGTTACTAGGTCGCCGCTAATCACCTATTAAAACACAGCCAGTGCATTAGCATCTTTATTACTCCCAGCATGCATAATTATATAAAAAAAAAGCTAATCATTACCAAAACATCATTTGCGACCAGTCTCTTTGAAATAGCTCGTAATGCACCAGCAGTTCCAATGTCCTCAGTAACTGAAACTACCTACACAAGAAAGAAGTTACCTCCAGACAGCTGATAATATGTTCTCCTACAACATATTACACCAATAGTGGGCTCGCATGACAAAATGAGAATGCTAAAAGAAGCCAATGATAAAAGGAAACACGCACCTAAAGAAAAGCTAATAAAAGGAACAGATATAAACTAAAGCAGTTCCAGTTACTGAAAATTCTAGGATTTTAACAACTTGATTTGCACGTTACGAAATTCTTAGATAGAATGTGATAATTATGATTCTTATTACACAAGCTATTTGAATTTTATAGATCACTCATATTCAACTAGCTTCATTCTACAGATTTATAAAAAGATGTTTCCAAGCAAGAAAATGCAAGATAGCAAGTAAGGAGAAGGTAACAAACTAGTAGCCCATATTAGAAAAAAATTGTTATACTGAATCTCCAATATGTATCATACATGCACCTAAAGAAAATTTTAATATTTCACTGAAAATAGATATGAGATCAAACAGTTCAAGTTACTGAGAATTATAGGATTTTAACACCTTGATTAGCAATTTCTGAAAATCTATGATCTAATGAGCTGACTATAGTTCATATAAAAACTATGCTGATTTAGCGGACCATACATATCCAAGTAGTTTCATTCTATACAAAGATGTTTCCAAGTCAGTAAAATGCAGAATATCACGTAAAAAAGGTTAGAAAATAGTAGCCATATTTTATAAGATTGTTAAAATCGTTAAACCGAATATCCAATATGTAGCTTAATCGTCAAATGAACATTGTACAACAGCTATGCAGCCCTTCTGACTGATATCACAATTCACAGACCTGATCAACCAAAATCTTCACCAAAGACTTAACCCTTGTAACTTCTCAATCTGGTTATATGGTGCTACCACCAAATACCAGAACCCCATAGCATTTGATCTCTAGTTACCCAGAGAAACAAGCACACTACTGTAGAACATCCACAGCACTGCCAAAACAGCCCACTGAAGTAGAACTCATCAAAAAGAGTTGACCCACTAAAGTTGGCAGTCTTTAGATGCTTTCAGTTACATGTCAAAATTCTTGTTAAGTAAAGCATAATTGAGGCAACCATTAGCCAATTCACTACCAAGTTAAAACAACATGCCAAGCTAATGCAGCAAGAAGCTTCCAATGGATAGGAATTAGGTGATCCTAACAGCAATAGCAGCACCCAGAATCCAGTATTTCAAGCGGGCAAACGCCGAATCAGCCTCAACTTACCTCCACGACGAGGCGGTCCAGGTAAGCACTAGAGATCCACGCGCCGACGAGGCGGGCCGCCTCTGCCCCTCCACCACCTGCAGCAAACGCACAGGCGCATTAGCTAATGGTAGCGCCCAGCTACGGAGCGGAGGCAGAGCAGAAATAGAAGAGCTCGGTCGCTTGCTCACCACGATGATGTCCTTGAGGTCGCTGGACTCGAGGAGATCGACCACGTAGGAGATCGCGGGGCGGTTGGCTACAGGGAGGAGGGCCTTGGGAACGTCCTGCGAGAAGCAGAAGGGGGGATTAATTAGGGTTGTTGGAGTTAGGGGCGGGGTGTCGCGCTCGGCAGTAGACCTTGGAGACGAGGGGCGAGAGCTTCTCGGAGGTGCCTCCGGCGAGGACGACGACCTGGAAGTCCATCTCCTCCGGCGGCGGCGGCGGCGGTGGCGGATGGGGGGGGGGGGGGGTCAGGTCAGGGTTTTGGGGTTCGTCCCTTCCGGCAGCAGTCAGTACTCGGCAGTGGGAAGGATGGGAGTTTCGGGGTTCGCTTTCTGAACAGTGGATGCACAATTTCATCTGCCAGTACATTTTTTGGTTTCTAAAATCTAATAAAATATATAAAGTGAATTAGGCATCTCCAACGCCGTCCCCTAAAATAGATGCAATATTCCTTAAAAAATGATACAATATTTATCCATGGATTGGTCCAGACTCGTCCACAAACATACATATTGGAGCCGGCCATCAAACCGCATCCCCTAAATGTCCGCTCAAGTTTGGCCTCCTTCATTTCAAGTGCATAGCAATATGGTCCGATCTCAACCAAAAAAGGGCAGATGTTTATGATTTTACGTGCTCCGCCGCTGGTGCACACCTCCGGTTGTGAGTCATCCACTTGTTTGTCCTTGAAGTCGCCTCCACCTCCATCATAGATCATCTTCATCAACTCTCTATCTGCATCGTCAAACGTCGTCTCGCCCGGTTGAGACATACCGGCGAGAAGAGAGCGGGCATCAAGCTGAACCACGCCCAGCTACTCCGCGAAATGGATCGGCACTGCATTGAAGTCGACCTGTCGGCACATACACGGTGGCGGGGCAAGGATTATCGCCGACGACCGAGTTGCTGCCATCGCAGCATGTGCATGGACGGCGGCGGCACCCCCATCCTCGCACCCTACCTGATGCCCTTCCTTTACCGCATGCTGCCTCCTCTTGATCCTTTGCCTTCATTTTGAGGCATCGAGCTTTGTTGTGTTGTCAAGTTGATCTTGCAGGCGGCCACCTTTTGTGAATCCTCCAATTTCGCTAGCTCCGAAAGCTCTTTCGTAGAGGTCCATGCAGCGGAGGAAAGCAAAAGGCACGGGAATCGGGTTGGATGGCGGCGACGATTAGAACGGGTGTGGAAAGTGTGGGTTTTGACGCGGAAACAGTGCGGGGCACTCCAGATGCACGGGCTCCGCCTCGATTTTGAGTGGCCAGGGGTGTCAAAGTCTTATATTCTGGAGATCCGAACTCCCGCAAAGCCCCCTGGCATATGGACTCGCCCGCAGACAAATATGGGTCGGTATTGGATGGCAAAATGCGTCCGAACAGTTTGATCCGGACGTTTGCATGCTATTTGAGATACGCGTTGGAGATGTCATTGTAATTTTTTGTAGAAATGTCTTTATTATTAGGGGAGTCTACGGTTGTGATGTATGTCGTCCCTCCTCTAAAAACCACGTTTTACAATATTCAATCAAATCAAATTTTACCAAAAGTTTGATTAAACAAAAATAATCTTGTCTTCCTCCACTCATATCCAAATCAAATCTTACCAAAAACCTTAACCAAATCAAAATTCTACTTGCCTTCCATACTGATACTTATGTCAAATCAAATCTTACCAAAATCTAGAATATGATGGGTCTAAGGTATACATGTATGTCACCGTTGTGACGCACTGTTTATTAGCTGTTGCTAGGGAGACATACAGGAACACAACATATATTCTTTTCTGAGAAACTTCCGGTCTATTTACCAAATTGATATAGTAAAAAAGACTGGTTTTAATTCACAAAAAGATGAGAACTAAGTCCCAAAACTGAACTGGAGCATTCACCTCCAGGGAGGCGAATTGCTATTCAGATCACGGACACTGCTTCTAAATCCTGTGATTAACAAGTTTCTGTGTTTTGTGGATGCGCTAGAAAGTCTTTTCACAAAAGGATAAAAGACGCTTTGTGTTCTGGATATCGAATTGTATAGCCAGCGTTTTTCATTTTCTCATGGGTAAACTTTTAGTGCTTATTTTGATATGCCTGAATCCCAGATGAAGGAGATTTTTCGTTCAAATTCATCCACCAACTATGCTCATAAAATCCATGAGAAAACCCGATATTCAGAAGCATGAAGTTACTCGTTCAAAAGAAAAACCAAATGCAGGACCACATTTTGCTTGTGCAATTCTTAGACATGAATCGCTTGTGCAATTCTTAGACATGAATCCAGTTCCTAATGGTCAAGAAAGATCGGATGGCAGAAGGCAAATAAGAATCAACAGTAAATCAGGCAACAAAAGGGTGGAGGGAATAGCATAACAGAGCATCCATGGCACCAAGTACAAAGATACCATTGACTGAATCAAGGTATCGTCTAAACTGCAAAAAGCAGATAATTCCTTAGGACAAAACACTACTGGTAACAACTTATGCTTCAGTCTGCTCCCTCAAACGACGGATGGTACTCCTGACAGTGACCGCGCTGGCAGTGCTGCAAACACATATTGCAAGATCAGCAACATAAGATGGGCAAACCAATGGGTAATTTGGAAAGAATAAGCTGATGAGGAGAACATACTTCATGGTGTAAGCACCACCAGCCTTGACCTTCCCACAGTCCTTGCATCCCCAAATTCCAACTGCTTTCCTCTTCACAGCAAACTGCATGAGTATACAGCAAAGCAAGAATCAAGACAAAGGATTTCAGGATGTATTTTTTTTAAGAAACAGTTAAGTATACTCAAATAAAGGCAAAATGGAGTGATAAACAGATCCAGCACAGATTGCTGTGATCAAACTACTCTACGATTGAGAACATAATTTGCCATTGCAAAATTATACAAACTTAAACTAATATGATGGAACTATACAAACTAACAAACTAGAACATAAATAAATAAATGTATCATTCACATAGCCTTGCAAAATGATACTACCAAAAGGCATGCAAGATATTATAGGTATAGCCTAGCTCAAGAAATGAACTGAAGTTCACAATGGACACAGCAAAATAATGCTACCATAGGAGGAAAACCTTTTTTTTGCAGGTATAGGTGGAA
The DNA here is from genome assembly GCA_021605145.1 of Aegilops bicornis. Lineage (NCBI taxonomy): Eukaryota > Viridiplantae > Streptophyta > Magnoliopsida > Poales > Poaceae > Aegilops > Aegilops bicornis. The sequence goes on from CM038675.1 coordinate 577,093,893, forward strand.
AACTATAAGCAAGGAAAACAACATATCATGATAAACATCAACAAGAATCAGGAATCTGGGACACAACTAAGCGTACAGTATAATATAACTGATATGAAAGGATACACAAGCGGGGTGACAGAAGATATACCTTCCCGCAGAACTCACAAAAGTACTTGGAGTGCTGAGACACCTCCATCTTCTTGATCTGCTTACGCAAACTGGCACCATAACGTGTACCTATAATTGTGTGGGTTAGTTTCAGTAAGCAACAAAAATGATTAATAAGCGAATTAGCAAAAGTTCATAGTTTCATACCATATTTGCCAACAATTCCGGCCTTCTTGGTGCGCTTCGTCTGAGAATAAATGGTAAAAGCAAAATATTACACAACTGCTTACTAAAACTAATCAACGTGATATAACCTGGGTTGTTGGGCAACTCAAAAGTACGAAACAGCAGGGCAGGTTTGATGAGTACAGTATCGCGTATCAAATCATCAGAGAAATAATAATGACAACTAAATACATTCATTTTCGAGACAATGCAACTAATAACATTCCACTAAAGCGTACTCATCTCACTCTCGGACTTTCTAGCCTTAGCTTTTGATCCGAACTACAGTACAACAAATCCATGTCATATTATGAACAAGGCTTGTTACAGTATCGGATACCCGCAAGTTCGAATCGAACGAAAGAACAGATGATTGGCAGGCAACCGAAGGATATAACGCAAATGGACCAAGAGGATTCGACGGTGCTTGACTTGACAAGGCTAGGACCTTGCGACTTAGCATCAAGCACACACTAGGATCTCGCCGGAACAAATCCAGCAAGAATACGTAACCAGGGATCCTCTGAAAGGAACAATTTCTACAGTATACCGCAGATCTACGCGGACAATCAGCAAAGGAAACATGTTTTGGGTGTTTGTATGTAAGGAGGGGCGAAGAATAGAAGAAGCGTACCATATCGTCGACGGGTAGGAGGCGTGGGCGGCGAGCGGCTGCGGCGGCGAAATCCGGAAGACGAAAGCTGCGGCGGCGGAGACAGGGAATTGTGGAGAGTCAAGTTATATATGGAAGCCTAGGGTTTTGAGGTACACCTATATCGGCCACTTGGGCCATTTATTGGGCCATCTTTGCATCCACGGCGATAGTGCCCAGGCTGTTTTTTCTTACTGGGAGATGGGAGATGCTAATGGACCGGTCCACCAGACGAGCCCATGTTTTTTATTGACGTGTGTTTAACGGGAGCTCCTAGTCGTCCCAAATCACTAATTAAGGAGTATTCGTTGCAAAGAACACTTTATTTTTCCAGGTCACGACAAATGACGCACATGCAACACGCAACTTGTCGCAACCTGGGAGTTTTTTCTTTTTCCGTAGATCCGTTTATTTAAAACGTTTTCTCTCTTAAACTGTGCGTCCAAATCTCGAACCATTTTCATCATTGGATTCCTCGCGTCAAGATCTTCAAAACTAGATTTCATGTTGATAGGTTTTGACGAATTTTTTTTTTCACGAAAAAAACCGGGCGAAAAAATCGAACCAGGAGCACGGTTTTTTCCCTTTCCTGAAAGAGGCACGTCCGTGCCTCTCGCGAAATCACAACTGTGCCTCTCGTGAAAGCAAAACCGTAACTCTCGTGAAAGGAAAAAAAACATAAAACACGTTTTTTTCGTTTCCGAGAGGCACGGCCATGACTCTCGCGAAAGCACAACCGTGTCTCTCGCGAAAACAAAATCGTGACTCTCGCGAAAGAAAAAAACAAAAAACGCGTATTTTTCCCTTTCCTAAAGGCATGGCCATGACTTTTGCGAAAATACAATCGTGCCTCTCGCGGAAGCAAAACCGTGACTCTCACGAAAGAAAAAAAAACAGAAAACGCGTTTTGTTTTTCCCTTTCCGAGAGGCACGGCCGTGACTCTCGCGAAAGCACAACCGTGCCTCTCGCGGAAGCAAAACCGTAACTCTCGCGAAAGAAAAAAAAGACAGAAAACGCGTTTTTTTTCGTTTCCGAAAAGCACGGCCGTGACTCTCGCTAAAGCACAACCATGCCTCTCGCAGAAGAAAAACCTTGACTTCCGCGAAAGGGAAAAAAAGAAAACGCGTTTTTTCACACAATTTTTTTTTGAATTTTTTGATCGAAAAGCTAAGAAAAACCGGGGAAAACCAAAACGTCAAAAAACCCAAAAAATGTTTAGAAAGCCGAAAACACGTGCGGAAAAATAAAAAAACAAAATTCGAAAGAATTTTCTAAAGCACGACACGTGGCGAATGGCTGAAAGCGCGCCAAGTGGCGCTGATCGTTGCGAGGCTTCCGAAAAAGCGCTCATTAACAGCGCTAGCAGCGGGAGCTAGCGGGCCGGCCCAACCGAGAGAAAAAACTGTAAAAGACTTACTGGTACAACATGCAAAAACTGGTACTCGAACCATTCACCCAATGTATAGCAACGTCACGCCCAAACCACCAGACCAAAACGCTAACCTTGACAACTACCAGAAACGAGGTAGATTTGACCGTTTCTCTAGAGATATATTTTATACCCAGAGTTAATTATTTGAAAAAGAAATTCACAAAAAACCACGAATTCTGAAAAAGGGTTCGTGAAAAATGGAAAAAGATCATCAATTTCGAAAAAACCTTCATCCATTTTGAAAAAGTTCACAAATTAAAAAGAAAGCTCACTGTTTAAAAAAAAAGTTCATGTAATTTGAAGAAGTTCATCAAATTTCAAAAAAGTTCATGGATTTTGAAAAAAAACTTCATTGAATTGAGAAAAAGTTCATCGATTTTCAAAAAAGTTCATCAAAATAAAAAAATGTTCATGGATTTCGAAAAAAGTTCATCGATTTGGAATAAGTTCATCAACTTTTAAAAAAAATCATTGATTTGAAGAAAACGTTCACGTATTTGCAAACAGTTCATCAAGTTTGTTGAATTTTAAAAAAAGTTCATCGAATATAAAAAAAATTATTAAATTTGAAAAAAGTTAGTCAAGTCTGAAAAAGGTTCACAAATTATAAAAAAATCAATGAGCCAGGAATAAGAAAAAGAAAAAGGAAAAAACATAAACGAAAAAAGGAAAAACGAAAAACGAAAAAAAAAGGAAAGTTGAACTAAGAAAAGAAGTAAGAGGACGTTAGTCATCACATTGCGTAAGGTAGCGTGGTGGTTACAGCCTGGTAGCTCGAACTGGAAGTCCCTAGGTCGATCCCCCGCGCGAACGCTCCTTTTTCGGCTCTCTAGAATACAGAGAGGAAACATACATGGTGATATGGGCCGGCCCAGCTTGGTTGGCTGCAGGCGCCCGTTTGCAAAAATACACGTAAACGGTAGGATTTGCCGTGTTTAACGGTATCTTCTATCTGAATGCCCTTGTTGCTCAAAAAACAAATCTGAATACCCTTACAAAACAAAATCTTCTATCTGAATCCCCAAATTTTACTAAAAAACTAGGTTCAGGATTTGCAAGAATTGTGTTTAGCAAGAGACAATATTCAAATTTTACTAAAAAACTAGGTTCAGGATTTGCAAGAATTGTGTTTAGCAAGAGACAATATTCAGTGGAAGTTTTTAGATGGCTTGTGAAAATTGTTCATCTAATTGAATATAATGCTACACCTAGAGGCGTTCAACTAATTCGTAAAAATTGCGAATCAACCCGTGGATGTGGTTAGGAGGACAGTGGTATCCTCAGCCCACCAGGATTTCAGTCATAGACTTGGCACCGGTGCTCGCATTTTGCTAAATTTATTTTAGGTCTTCCAACGATGTGCGTTTAATGGGAGGAGACGTTCTTGTCGATAATGAAGGTATCTGTCACGACTTCGTCAATCTCAAGAAGATGTGTCGCTTGGATCCGATAACCCGTTAACAGCCCGCACCAATGGGGATTTTCCACGTGTAAAATTCCCATTGGCCGGAGAAACCACGTGTTGGCTCACCGTTGGGACATATGTCATCTACCCATTGGGCAGGAGGCGCCTATGATACGTCGACATGTGGTACGGCCCAACAAAGGCCCATTCTGGTGAAAAGACCGGCCTATTTGACTTGGTCAAAAGGTAGCGGGCCGGCCCACGAAAAGCCTGTTAACGACTTGTTCGTATATAGCCCATTTACGGCCCACTAACTCACGGGCCTTTACGACCTATCGGAATTAAGCCCAGTAGCTTCATCTGGGCCGTCCAATATAATTACAGCCCGTTGTAACTTCCGACCCATGTATGGCACATGACGTCTTTCGGCCCATATGAGGCCCTTTGTAACTCTTGGCCCATTAACGACATGTGGTGAAACTGGGCCTTAATGAATAGTGTACCGCTTTATACCCATTAACGACCCATTATTCCATTGGGCCGTTTCCAACCCGTGTTATCTTTCGGCCTTCTTAGGGCCATTTATTCTTGGGCTCATTTCCAGCATTCAGTTACTTACGGCCCGTTACTAGCCTTTTCTGCTTATGGCCCAAATTCAGCCCGTGGTACAGTCAGCCCGTTTGTGGCCTGTTAATTCGTTGGGCCGTTTCATAGCGTCATCAAATACGGCCGATTAACCCGTTATGGTCAGCCCATGAACGGGCGATTCCAACTCTAGCCCGTTTACGGTCCATAATGCGGTCTGTTATTGGCCCATGTTTGGGCAGTCGATCATACGACCTGTAGAAGGCCCATTTATGCTATGGCCTGTAGAAGGCCCATTGTTTTTACGGCCCGCAGGAGGCCCATGGTCACTACAGTAAATATGTAACCCATGGTTATTGTGGCCTAATTTTAAAAAAATAGGTTATTGCGGCCACAAGCAAATTGCGGAAAAAGAACTGCACTGACTACAAGAAAACAAATAAACAAGACAACAAGGAAATAAACAAGCAAGCAACTTACGCTAGACTATCACGGCTATTACACATATTACATCCACTGGCATCAAAGTTCGCCACCAGTGTAAATATAGGGAACAAAGTAGCATATCACATACATTGGTTGTCAAAGTTGGCGACCAGTGCAAGTAAACACCGCAGCAAAACAAGTCCAGAACAGAAACCACTTAAGAAGAGCTCAAGAAACAATACTTGGGTACCCATAATGTTGGTAAGATGGTTAGCAAGCTTATTAACTTTCTCTTGTTTGGCGCTTAAATCCTCCAGCGCTTGCTGTTGCACCAGAAAGTATGCATCTGAATTCTGCAGGGACTTCCTCAGTCCTTCGGCTTCTGTCGCAAAGACATCTCGATCGATGTCTTTCAACTTGAAGTTGAGACTCAAGAAGACGAACTGATCAGGCAGCGAGTTCGAAGAGCTTGTGCCAGCAGTAGTGGCCAGTAACTCGAACACTACATTAAGACAGGACTTTTGGGTTGTCTCGCTGTCGTCAAGAGTTTTATCAGCTTTCTTGGAGACCAACAGGGATGTCTCACTATCTTGAACCTTATCTGCATTACTTTCTTTAGCATTGCATAACGGGGTACTCTTCTCCAATATTTTGTCTGCATTCTGAAAGAGAAACAAGCAGACACATCACATGTTTACCATGTTGTATATGAAACTCATTTTGGTAAATCAGTTCAGTAGTAAAATGGACAGGATAACAGCATGAAACAAACATATATCTATGTACCATGGTCACTGCATAGTCTATATCATTCTAGTTTTTGTTGCCAAATCAAGATAGAGACACAGTTCAAATAATATTTGTTCAAGACAAAGCAGAATAGACAGAATATAAGTGTGGGAAACTACAGAGCAACAACACGACTTGTAATGTGCATGACATGAGAACATAATTGTTTATTCAATTGAAACTGAAATCAACATAGAGCAAGTTACAACAGCAAACTAGTTAAAGAAACAGGTTTAAAACATACATGTTGTGCCATTGGAGTTTCAATTCCATCCTTCAAATTTGAAAATAGTTGATACGAGTAAATACAGTGATGCAAGAGCAAAGGAGTATGAACCATAGCTACAGAACCTGACCTGAGAACAATTCTTTTTATGCTTTAAGCGTTGAGTTGGGATTGGGAGTGGTGGTCCTCGTGCTTTGGGCACTGCAGTTCCCTTACTAACTGCTCGTGTTTGGGTGCTCTGTGGTGGAGACAGTGTTGTGTCAACTGGAACTGGGTTACTATCTGCTGGGGTTGGGGTTAGAAGGGGTGTAGATGGTTCTCTGTCCAACTGGGTAGGGTACAATCTGCGAGAGTCTGGGTTATGTGTGGTGGAACTGGTGGTTCTTGGGCAAGTACAACCGTGGTTCTATCTGCATCGACTAGTAGCACTATCTTTTCCGAAGACCGTGTTGTTACCCCCTTAGATACTGCCATCACCCTCTCCAATTCAAATGGCTGATAAACAAGAAAAGTAATTGAATATATAGACATTGTATGATAGACAGGTGCAATGGATAGTGTGGAATAAAAGAGGGCATGAAATAATTCACATTTATGTTGTCTAACCAAACAGGATAGCATGACACAATTTCACATATATGATGGCTAACGAAACGGGATAGCATGACACAATTTCACATATATGATGGCTAACTAAAAAGGATGAAAAGACATAGTTCAAAATATGATGACTATGTAAACAGGATGACATGATATAACTATATAATGTATTTATTAAATAGGTTGGCATGCCATAATTCACATACATACCACCTATGGAAACATGATAGCATGATATAATTCATGGATAGAATGACATAATTCAAAATATGATGACTGTAAACACTAAACATGATGAGATGATATAACTATATGATGTCTTTATTAAATGGGTTGGCGTGCCATAATTCAGATAGATGATGTCTATGTAAACATGATGGCACGGTATAATTAAAATATATGATTTATATACTAAGCAAGTAAGCAGATGGCAATCGCATATATGATGTAAAAACTAAGCAATGAAAGACAACATGCATGACATGAGTAATATAACCCTGCCAAGTTTGAGCATAGACCCGGGGGGGAATAGGACTGGTCATCAGTCTCTGAAACCTCCTCTAAGGAGCTATCTGTAACCAGAAAGATGTCTGCTTCAGCAGGTAGCATTGTCTGCTTTGAATACCTTATTTTCACTCTAGATACTTCCATCACCGCTTCAAATGGCTGATGCATAGGAAGAGTAGTTGAATATACAAACATTGTCGACAAATGGAACACGTAATACAAAAAAAGGATAGCATGATATAATTCACATATATGATGATTGGCTAAACAGCATGGCATTGCATAATTCACATATATAATGCCTTCCAACAAGGTAGCATTACATAATTCACATATATAATGTCTCGCAACAAGATGGCATTACATAATTCACATATATGGTAATTAGACACTAAACAGATGGCATTCACACAAAGCATGTCTAAACTAATCAAAAGACATAGCAATGCAAGACACCATCCATGAGGATTGTGTGCATCTTTTCTTCACTTGCAATTTCAGCCAGCATGTTTGGAACTATCTTGGTATCTCATGGATCTCTCATCCCAATCAGACCACATTAACGATGGCATCTGCTGCCCGGAAGGACTTTGGCTTCCCATTCTTTGCTGAAGTAGTTTTCACTGCCACTTGGAACATTTGGACTCGGAGGAATGGCAAGATCTTTAGAAATGAGACACCTAGCTTCAGAGCTTGGAGAAGAAACTTTGTATATGATATTTCCTGGTTAGCTCATAGGATTAAATGTAAATATAGAGATAGTCTCCTATCTTGGATAACTTCCCTTCCTTAGACTTTTGTAAGTATTCTTTCTTCTCTGCCCCCCCCCCCAATGTATATTGTAATTTGTTTTGTATTGAGTTTTAATAAAGAGTTGTGAGGTTGTTGCCTTGCAGTATATAGTCAAAAAAATGCAAGACACCATACACACGATATGAGCAACATAACCCTGCCAAGTTAGAGCATTCACCTTGGGGGGAAATAAGACTGGTCATGTGTCTCTGAATCCTCCTCTGAGGAGCTATCCGTAACCAGCGAGATATGCGCTTCGTCAGATAGCATAGTCTGCTCTGAAGACCTTGTTTTCACTCCAGAATTTTCCATCACCGTGTCAAATGGCTGATGCACATGAAGAGTAATTGAATGTACTAACATTGTTGACAAATGTAATACGTAATTAAAAAAGGATGGCATGCTATAATTCACATATAAGATGACTGGCTAAGCAGGATGACATTGCAAAATTCACATATATGATGCCTGGCTTGTGACGCCCGGATAGTTAAGCTACAGTGACCATCTACTAATGATGCCACGTCACCACGACTACTGTTGTTAGTTTCACGATGATCCAAATCTCGTTCCGAATTCAAATTCAAAATCAAGTCAACGATAAAAGTTTTCAAATATTAAAATGAAAGTGTTCGAAATGTAGCAAATGAATCATAGATGGTTATGGTGGTGAAACCACATTTTTACAAATTATTTAAAAGCCTAAAATAAATAAAACAACATCTTAAACAATTAAATAAATGCCTTCTATATTTAATAAAATACTAAGCTATTTTATTTGGGTGCCATAGTTAATGTGGCAGTAGTATATTTAGTTATACTAAATTAGGTTTTAGAATTGAAAATAAATTAGAGACTAAAATAAAACAGAATAGGAAAATAAGTAAAAGGCGAAAAATAAGCAAAAGGAAAAAGAAGAACAGAAAGAAATCCCCCCTTGGCCCAACTGGGCCACGGCCCAGCAGACCACTGCGCTAGTCGGCCCAGCTAAGTAGGCCTATATGGCCTCCCTGCCCACCACCAAACCCTAACCGCACCCACTTCTCTCCCCATGACCCCACGTCTCTCTCCTTCCCCCTCCCGATTCTGGATCGGGGCACTCGAGGCCCGACCTGTCCCCCTTGCCCCGGCCAGACGCTGCCTCGTCCCCACCACCATCTCATGGACGCCACCTCCCGCCGGAGCCGCCACGTCAAGCCCCTTGACCGCCTTTTTTCTTCCTCGGCCTGTCGAGCTTCGCCGTTGATTCCGGCACCTCCGAGCCTTCCCCGAGCCCACTAAGCACATCTGCAGGCTCAATGTGAGCTCCGCCACTTCCCCGATTATTCCCGAGCTCGGATTCGAGCTCGAGCACCCTCGCTGCCGCTCCGTAGCTGTTGTCGCTGCTGCGACCGAAGCCATGGCCGCCCTCCGCACATGCCCATGGCCGCCGTCGCCCGGGCGCTCCCCTGCGCCCCTCCCATGCAGCCTCCCTGGCCGCGGCTCCTCGCAGCTGCACGCGCCCACGCGCTTCCCGCGCCCGCCTTGTCCGCTCGTAGGTTGCCACTGCTCTTTGCTACTGCGCTCCTGCTCCCGTTGCCGCCTGAAGACGCTGCTTTGCCATTGCTGCTTTTTGCTGTTGTTGCTGCTGCTCCATTGTTGTTGCTGATCCCTGCGTCCCGTGCTCCCCCTCTCTCGTGCTCACGACGCCATTGGCCCGTCGTCGCTAGCGCGCAACCGCCGTCGGCCCGTGCCACGCCTCCTCCGCCTGCTCGCCTCCCACGCGCCACCCACTGCCCCGCGCCACGCACCTGCCGTTGCCCCATCGCGCCATGCTTCGCCGCTTCTCCGCCTACCATGGCTGCATGCTGCTATCGCGCCACCCGCTTCGGCCAACCCTGTGCTCCGCCGCGAGTTGTGCCTCCTCCACGCCATTGGCGAACCTCGCCCTCCTGCACACCTCGCCATCGAGCTCTGGCCATCGCCGATCACAAGACCCGCCACCTCCGCTCCGCCCGGGTCCGCCCGACTTTGGACGCCCATTAGCCCAACGCCCGATTGGCTAGCCTGGGCCTCTGACCACAAGGGCCCACCCCTGGGTAAAAACAAAAACAAAACAAAAAAATAGAGATACAAATATATATAATAATAATTAAATAAATAATGTTTAATTAATTATTTAAATTAATTAACCTAATTAACTCTGATTAGTTAACCTAGTTAACTAATTAATTATGTTTAGTTAAACCGTGACTATGACAAATGGGACCCACGCGTCAGTTGACCGGTCAACAATCAATGTTGACCGCTGATGTCATGCTGATGCAGTAAACCTATTTTTGATTTAAATTAAATATGTTAAATGATTAAATCCTTTCTAAATTAATATAAAATAAACCGTAGGTCGGATGAAAATACTTTGTACATGAAAGTTGCTCAGAACAACGTGACGAATCTGAATACACAGTCCGTTCGCCCGCCACACGTCTCTAGCATAGCGAGCATGCAACATTTCACCTCCGGTTCATCTGTCCGAAAACGTGAAACACCGGTAATACTTTCCCGGAGGTTTCCCCCCTTCGCTGGTATCACCTACTACCGCGTTAGGGCACACCTAGCACCGCTCATTGTCATGTCATGCATTGTCATGCTTATGTAGGTATTATATTTATTGTTTCGCCTCCCTCTTCTCTCGTTAGACACCAAGACCGGCGCCGCTGCTACCCAGTACGACTACAGTGTTGACGACCCCTCCTTGCCAGAGCAACCAGGCAAGCCCCCCCTGAAAGTGCGTTAAGTCGACTAGAGGGGGTTGAATAGGCGATTTTTATGAATTCTTCACTGAGGAATTTCAGGGTGAGGAAATTCCTAAGAGAAGAACTACTTGCAGCGGAATAAGTACTCAGATGCAAACATAACAGAGCATAAGCATGGTCATCATGATGAAATGAAAACAAGCACAGAGTACAGAAAGCGTAAACATAGGATACACAGAATGAAGACAAACAAACTAAAGAAATTGGACTGAGGAAATTGAGAAAGTCTTCAGTCAAAGTCTTCGAACAGATATGAACAAGCACACAACACGATAATGAGGAAATGGAAGAGTTGAGAAAATAGAACCAGTAGGCTTGGTGAAGACAATGATTTGGTAGACCAGTTCCAACTGCTGTGACAGTTGTATGTGTGGTTGGAGCGACTAGGTATTTAAACCCGAGGACACACAGTCCCGGACACACAGTCCTCACGTATTCTCCTTGAGCTAAGGTCACATAGACCTCGCCTAATCACTCGTGGTAAGTCTTCAGGTGACTTCCAAACCTTCACAAACTCAGTCACTCAGCGATCCACAATTTCCTCTTGGATGCTCTAGACCATGATGCCTAACCGTCTGGAAGATGCACAGTCTTCAACGGTAACAAGCATCGGATCCATGCAGGATCAATCTCTTCGGTGATGCTCAATCACTTTGGGTTTGTAGGTGTTTGGGTTTGGGTTTTCCTCACTTGATGATTTTCGCTCAAAGTCCTCGAAGGATGGGATGCTCTCAAATGACAAGTGTCAGTTTCACTCTGAGCAGCCAACTAGCTAGTGGTTGTAGGGGGCGACTATTTATAGCCTAGGGAGCAGCCCGACATGATAAGACATAAATGCCCTTCAATGATATGACTGTTAGGTGGGTAGATATTTTGGGACAGCTGGCGCGTAGCACATCAACGGTCGGAAAATTGACTATCAAATTCCTCAGGGCTATCATGTTCCTCACTTTCAAAGTCTTCAAAAAGTCTTTAGGAATCCAAAGTCTTCAATCAAAGAACTTCATTTTTAGGGGTCGACTTTCTCTATAAATATCAAACTCCTCATAGACTTATAGACCTGTGTACACTCACAAACGCATCAGTCACTTAACCTATAAGTCTTCAATACACCAAAATCACTAAGGGGCACTAGATGCACTTACAATCTCCCCTTTTGGTGATTGATGACAATATAGGTTAAGTTTTCAACGGGGATAAACATATGAAGTGTAAATACTGATATTGAGGAATTTGATTGCAAGATATAGAAGAACTCCCCCTGAAGTTGTGCATAGTGAGATTGCTTTTGAAGCAATGCACACTTGAAGAGTAGAATCATGGAGATCTCCCCCTATATCTTGTAATTCATACACGCATTTAACATATAATATGAGGAATTTGAAATGCATGATGAAATATGGTGAATGATGTTGAAAGATCGTGGATGTCGCCTAGAGGGGGGGGGGTGAATAGGCGCTTTAAAAAATTACGGTTTAGGCTTGAACAAATGCGGAATAAACTTAGCAGTTAATTTGTCAAGCACAAAACCTACAACAACTAGGCTCACCTATGTGCACCAACAACTTATGCTAAGCAAGATAAACTACTAGGTGATAGCAAGATATATGACAAGAACCAATATGGCTATCACAAGGTAAAGTGCATAAGTAAAGAGCTCGGGTAAGAGATAACCGAGGCACGCTGAGACGACGATGTATCCCGAAGTTCACACCCTTGCGGATGCTAATCTCCGTTTGGAGCGGTGTGGAGGCACAATGCTCCCCAAGAAGCCACTAGGGCCACCGTAATCTCCTCACGCCCTCGCACAATGCAAGATGTCGTGATTCCACTACGGGACCCTTGAGGGCGGTCACCGAACCCATACAAATGGCAACCCTTGGGGGCGGTCACCGAACCCGTACACTTTGGCAACCCTTGGGGGCGGTCACCGAACCCGTACACTTTGGAAACCCTTGGGGGCGGTCACCGGTACCCGTCAAATTGCTCGGGCGATCTCCACAACCTAATTGGAGACCCCGACGCTTGCCCGGATCTTTACACCACAATGATTGAGCTCCGAACACCACCAACCGTCTAGGGCGCCAAGGCACCCAAGAGGAACAAGCTCTAGGGTGCCCAAACACCCAAGAGTAATAAGCTTCTCAAACTTCACTTCCACGTATCACCGTGGAGAACTCAAACTGATGCACCAAATACAATGGCACGGGCACACGCAGCGCTCAAGTCCTTCTCTCCCAAATCCCGACAAAGCAACTAATGCTAGGGAGGAAAATGAGAGGAAGAACGAAAGAAGAACACGAAGAACTCCAAGATCTAGATCCAAGGGGTTCCCCTCACTTAGAGGAGAAAGTGATTGGTGGAAACGTGGATCTAGATCTCCTCTCTCTTTTCCTTCAAGAACTAGCAAGAATCATTGGAGGGATTGAGAGTTAGCAAGCTCGAAGAAGGTCAACAATGGGGGAAGAACACGAGCTAAAAAGGATCAGGTCCATTAGGGAAGAAGACCCCCTTTTATAGGTGGGGGAAAATCCAACCGTTATCCCCTCACTCAGCCCAAGACGACGTGGTACTATCAAGACGGAGCCGCGGGTACATCATGGGTTGGCTTTACTACCGCAGGTTGCGGTACTACCACATGCGCATCATCGGCCAGATGAAGGCACTGTATTGGCAACGAGCGGTAGAACCGCCGGAGCGGTACTACCGTGCGCCCCTACGGTACTACCGTAAGGCAGGCAACACTAGGCGCAGAGAAAACACGGAAGTAAAAAATTACTTCCGTACCTACTTCCGCTGAGGGAGGACCTGCGCAAAAATCCGGCACGAAGAGCGGTACTACCGCGTAGGGCGCGGATGTAAAAAATTACATCCGCCCCTACTTCCGCTCATGCTGCTAAGCCTGGCTAGAGCCCACGGTACTACCGCTCCCACAGAGCGGTACTACCGTGAGCACCTACAGTACTACCGCAGGGGACTGCGGTACTACCGCAAGGGCCTGCGGTACTACCGCTCCGGAGAGCAGTACTACCGCATGCCCTAGAACGGCAACACTAGGAGTCCTTCATTTTGCAGAGAAGACAACAGAGGGATACAGTAAACCAGAACTGCCATAACTTCTGCAAATGAGCTCCGAATTGAGCAAACTCAAGCTTGTTGGATGCAAGTGAGGAGAGAAACCTCCAACAGAGAAGAATCGGCATACCCTCCAACATCGAAAACATCATAGAAGATGCAAGTGAACTCCGTTTTCGATGAACTCGAGCTTGTCATAAAAATGACCATAAGCTCCAAATCTCACAAGGAGAAGAACCAAACAAGAACCAATAAATATGATGCAAGGATGCAATGGTTTGAGCTCTCTACGAACGATACGATCAAGCAACTCATCGAGACCCCCCCTTGATAGTACGGCAATTGATCCTATAACCCGGTCTCCCACAACTACCATGAGACCGGTAAAATAGAAAACCTATCAAGGGCAAACCTTTGCCTTGCACAAAGTCCACTTGAGCTAGATGATGACGATCTTGACTCCCTCAAGTTGTACCACCTTTCTTGATTGCGTTGGCTCGATGAAGACTAGATGATTGCTCCCCCATAGTCCACTATGGGTGAGCCACTCTTTGGCTCATCTTCACAAGTCCATTGTCACCACAATGGACGGCAAGCTTCAAGCACTTGATCTCTTCGTGATGCATCACTTGAACTTGCACTGCATCCTAACCCCACAAAGAACTCTCACGAAGACCATGGGTTAGTACACAAAGCATAATTGACAATGCTTACCATACCATGGGATCACTTGATCCCTCTCGGTACATCTTCTAAGCTTTGTGTGTTGATCAACTTGATTCACTCTTTGACTTAGTCTTGATCAACCTCTCACAAGACCAATCTTTTAGGTAATTCCTTGAATAGCACCTTGGTCGACACAAACTCTCCTTGAAACCAACACATGTACTCCAAGAAAAGCCTATGGACAAAACCTTCAAATATAACTCAAGGCAACCATTAGTCCATAGAGATTATCATCAATTACCAAAACCAAACATGGGGGCACCGCATGTTCTTTCAATAATTCAGCATGCGTGCATTAACATATATGAGGAATAAGCATGCAGAAGAACACAACAAAAGTATCAGACCACCATCGGGTTTAAGTTTACAACTCGATCCAACAAAGTCTTCAAAAAAACGAGAGTTGTAACTTAGCAAAAAAACGCCCGTATAGGTAGACCCGCTTGAAGACTAACTCAAATTTCTCCCCCTTTGTCATCGAATGACCAAAAGGATCGAAAAATGAGGACTAACGCCCCTGAAGAATATCATGATGATGAAGGAGCGCCAGCGTTGTTGGGGCCAGTTGTTGTAGTAGGGCCTGCCACAATGTCGTCCAAATCTTCATGCTTGTCCGTCTCATGTGATGAAGAATATGAGCTGGGCACCAAGGAGGGAACTTTGACCTTCTTGAATTTCTTCGCTGGTGGCTGAGACCAGTCAAAGTCCTGCTTAAGATCCATTTGCTTCAGATCTTCTTCACCATACAGATGTGACAGAACAACCCAGGTGCGACCGAAGACTTCATGGAGGTAGTAATTGTAAGTGCATCTAGTGCCCCTTAGTGATTTTGGTGTATTGAAGACTTATAGGTTAAGGAACTAATGCGTTTGTGAGTGTACACGGGTCTATAAGTCTATGAGGAGTTTGATATTTAGAGAGAAAGTCGACCCCTAAAAATGAAGTTCTTCGACTGAAGACTTTGATATTCTGAAGACTTTGAAAGTGAAGAAATTGGTGTGACCTTGAAGACTTGGTATTCATTTGAGGAACATGAAGCGTGAAGACTTTTGTTTTCCTAGTTTCGTTTTCTCTTTCTTGAGTCATAGGAAACACCGTACTGTTAAAGGGGGTCGAGGAAATACTAAGGAAAAATTTCCATGTGATGCTCAACTCAAAATCCTACACCTACCAATCCCTTCGAGTGAAGCCATTGGAAATCTCATACTGATTCAGTCAATTTCTTCAAAGGATGAGACGAAGTTCTTACAGTCACGAGAATTTGTTCGACCGAGGAGTTAGGAATTCGCCAAAGGCGGATTGCCTCTGAATGAGGAACATGATAGCCCCGAGGAATTTGATATTCAAATTTCCGATCAATTCTTGTCTTCAAGGCCAAATTGTCTCAAAATATCTTATCCACCTAACGGTCATATCATTGAAGGGCATTTATGTCTTATCATGTCGGGCTGCCCCTAGGCTATAAATAGCCGCCCCTACAACCACTAGCTGGTTGGCTGCTCCGAGAGAAACTTGACACTTGTCATTTGAGAGCAACCGATCCTCCAGGGACTTTGAGCGAAAATCATCAAGTGAGGAAAACCCAAACACCAAACCCCTACAAACCCAAAGTGATTGAGCATCATCAAGAGATTGATCTGCGTGGATCCAACGCTTGTTACCTTTGAAGACTGTGCTTCTTCCAGACGGTTAGGCGTCATGGTCTAGAGCATCCAAGAGGAATTGTGGATCGCCGAGGGACCAAGTCTGTGAAGGTTTGGAAGTCGCCTGAAGACTTACCACGAGTGATTGGACGAGGTCTGTGTGACCTTAGTTCAAGGAGAATACGGTGAGGACTTGGTGTCCTGAGCTACGTGCTTAGCGACTGGGTGTCCAGGACTGGGTGTCCAGGACTGTGTGTCCTCGAGTTTAAATACTCAGCCGCTCCAACCAGACGTACAACTGAGACAGCAGTTGGAACTGGTCTACCAAATCATTGTCTTCACCAACCTAACTGGTTCTATTTCCTCAACCCTCCCATTTCCTCATTATTGTGTTGAGTGTTTGTTCATATCTGTGTTTGAAGACTTTGACTGAAGACTTTCTCAATTTCCTCAGTTCAATTTCTTCAATCTGTTTGTCTTCATCTTGTGCTATCCTGTGTTTACGCTACGTACTCTTTGTTTGTCTTCATTTCATCATGATGACCATGCCCGCATTCTCGTTATGCTTACTTCGAGTACTTATTCCGCTGCAAGTAGTTCTTCACTAAGGAATTTCCTCACCGGCAAATTCCTCGCTGAAGAATTCATAAAATCGCCTATTCACCCCCTCTAGTCGATATAACGCACTTTCAATTGGTATCGAGGCAGGTACTCCCTTGTTCTGTGTGATTTTGGCTTAACCACCTGGAGTTTTAGTTATGTCGACCGCAGGTATGATCAAGGTCTCAGCAGGGTGTCCTACCTTTGATGCGACGGACTACCCCTACTGGAAGAACAAGATGCGAATGCATCTTGAAGCAATTGATAACGATCTCTGGTATGTTGTGGAAAATGGTGTTCCCTCAGTCACACCTTCTCTGAATGTTATTGATGTGAAGAGATTCAAGCAACTCGATTCTCAAGCGAAGAATATCATATGTGGCCATCTGAGCAAAGGTCAATATGGAAGAGTGAGTGCTTTAGAAACTGCCAAGCTCATCCGGGACATGTCCGTCCAAAGTGAATGAAGGAGTCTCAACTCAGCGTGACTCTCGAGTTGATGTTCTTGAATCTCTTCAACCGCTTCAAAAGACTCGACAACGAAAATGTTCAACAAACCTTCGATCGCCTTCACCGACATCTCAAATGAGCTTCAAGCACTTGGCGCCATCGACATCACCGACCATGAGGTGGTGAAGAAATTGTTAAGATCGCTTGATTCCTCATTTGATACTCGCACCGATGATACAAGAGCGTCTTGACTACAAGTCACTTGATCCTGCGATATCCTCGAGAGGCTAAATACTCATGAGTTCCACTTCTTTGAAAGAGAGATCTCTATGGTTCTAGCTATGGAAAATCACGTGCTCAAGGCCAAGGTGTATGCGAATCGAGTGTGAAGACTCGGGAGTAGCCTTGGAGATCCTGAAGAATTAGGCCAGGAGCTAGCACTGCTCATGAAGAAATTCCAGAAGTTCTCAAGACGTGGTCGCTTTGGAAAATCCTCAAGAAGCGGTGATTCCTCATCCAGTGACTATAAGAGAAGACTTTGTCACAAATGCAAGAAACCTAGTCACTACATCCAAGATTGTCCTCAGTGGGAAAAGGAATTAAAGAAGAAGAAACACAAGGATTACAGTTACGATGGCTGAAGAAGAAGAAGAAATCATTGAAATCTTCATCATCAAAATCCTCAAAGCCTTCTTCTCACAAGAAGAGCAGCTCCAAAAAGGCTCGGGCATTCATTGGCAAGGAAATGGACTCTGAAACTGAATCTGAAGAACATGAGGAAGAGGAGGCATCAGAAGAATCTGAGTCCGGTGTGGCGAGTCTAGCTCTCGCCATCGCTTTCGTCGACAAGTCCATCTTCAATTCTCAAGAAAATGACCTCACCAACAAAGCTGATGAAGACGGTGATGACTACGCCCCACCTATTGCTTCATGGCAAAGGGTGCCAAGGTACTCAAATATACCTCCTCTGAATCTAATGAAAATGAATCGATGATGATCTAAAGCCCGATTACTCAAAACTTGCTAAGATTGTGTAAAACAACAAAGGGCTTTGGAAAAGGTTCAAAACATGCTAGATAAAAGTGATGATATGTTAGGTGAAGAAATGGATCGCACTAAAGCCCTCGACCGAAAATCTTCAGAGACTTCATCTAGGTTTGACAACCTTCAAGGTCATCATAACACTCTCTTATCTCGATCATGAGAAACTTTCTTATGAATTTCTTCAAAGAAAGCAAGACCTTGAGAAGCTAAGAGTGAGTTATGAAGATCTTCGAAGGAGCGCGATTCATTACTTGCTCAACAAATCAGCGCTTCTCGTGAAGAATTTGTTCCTCCATGCTTAAAGTGCATTGAACGTGAATCGCTAATTCTTCACCTGAATGTTCAAATGCTTCAACTGTTACAAATTCTTCACCGCCTCGCTATCACTAATTCCTCATCCGAGGACATTGCTAGTATCACCGACGATGCAGGTTGAAGGAATTGTACATGACAGCATGTACAAAAGCCTCAAAGGGCATCGACTCTTTGTGATGTGCTTAAAAGCAGATCCTCAACAGAACCCTAGGAAAGAGGGTATTGCCTTTGAGAGGAAACTCAATCTTGATGGAACATATTGGAAGCCCGAGCGGTATCCCAAAACCTCATGGGTTGCCGCAAAGGGACCTCCAGATTGATCCATCTAACTTATCCGCTTTACATGCGAATCTCCTCATTCTTCCGATGAGTCATTTGACTCCAACTATAAACTGTTCAAAAATCGTAATGGTGAAGTATTTGCTAGATATGTTGGCGCTTAAGCTGCAGAACGGTTCCCCTATGAAGAAAATCTGGGTTCCCAAGAAGTGCCTTGAAAGTCTTCGTGAATGTCCTCATGACACCACCGTGAAGAATAGGAACCCCAGATCAAATTCTTCATATGGACCAAATTCTTCATATGGATCCAAGTCCTCATACGGACCAAATTCCTCACGTGGATCAAATTCCTCAAAAGGATCAAAGTCCTCATATGATTATCATCGTGCTAACAACTATGTTTCGAAGGGTAGAGCTAAGGGCTATGAATATGTGCATTATTCTTCAAACCAATATGTTCATAAGTCCTCGAAGAATTTCTCCGCTTATTCATATGCTTACCCTAACCCCTCTTATGTGAAACGAAATGGTTTGGCTTCTATGCCACCATTCTCGTATGGTGCTCGCAGAGTAATGAACTCTTTGCCACCCCTTCAGATGTGGGTGGTGAAGAAAAAGAACTAATCTCTTCTGCAGGGTCAGGTCTCCAGACATGCCTTAACGTCTGAAGAATTTGCTGGGGACCTGACAAAATTGCCTGAAAGGACGCAGGCTAATCATGATGAAATGACCTTTCATTTCACACGTCCTCATACTGCTTATCTGTTAATATTGACTGATGAAATTCATCTGATGAACTTGATATCATATTCTTCACTGATGAAGTATATGAGGTCGTAAGTTGTACTAATTCATCCGCAGGATGATCAACCCAAAGCCACTGAGTGGGTTCTCGATAGTGGATGTACAAATCACATGACTGGTGACAAGAATCTATTGATGGATGCTCCCTTATCACCGTCTCATCTGAAGCATATCATCTTCTTTGACAAAGGCAAAAGTCGTATTGGGTCTTGGTAAGGTTGCGATCTCCAAGGACATACACATGGACAAAGTCATGCTTGTTGAGTCCTTTGGATACAACCTCATGTCAGTCTCAATGCTTTGTGATCTTGATATGGTTGTTATCTTTGGCAAGTATCGTTGTGTTGTGATTATGGAAGCTGACAATTCCAAAGTCTTCAAGGCTTTAGGAGAGGAGACTTGTATATTGTTGATTTCTCTCTGAGGACCACAACCAGCCATGTGTCTACTTGCAAAAGCTTCAGAAGGCTGGCTATGGCATCGGCGACTTGGTCACGCAGGCATGAGGAATTTGCATACACTTGCAAACAAGAAGCATGTCATTGGCATTGAGAATGTCAAATTCCTCAAGGATCACTTATGCGGAGCCTGTGAAGCTGGAAAAATGACCAAGGCCAAGCATCCAAATGAAGACTATCATGACCACTACTCGTCCCTTGAATTGCTTCACATGGACCTCTTTGGTCCCAATCATTACTCAAATTGTCGTTAATGATGCATCTCTATATGGCTTTGTTATTGTTGATGATTACTCTCGTTACACATGGGTACACATTGTTACTTACAAAAATCAAGTGCGTGAAGTCTTCAAACGATTTTCCTCGAGGGCTTCAACCAACTTTGGTGTGAAGATCAAGCACATCAGAGTGACAATGGAACCGAGTTCAAGAATTCCGGTCTTGATGACTATCTTGATGAACTTGGTATTACTCATGAGTTATCTGCTCCTTATACTCCTCAGCAAAATGGCGTCGTGGAGCGCAAGAACAGAACTCTTGTTGAGATGGCTTGCACTATGCTTGATGAATACAAAACGCCTAGTCGCTTTTTGGATTGATGCAATTGATACGGCGTGCCACATCATCAACAGAGTATATCTTCACAAATTCTTCAAGAAGACCGCCTATGAACTCCTCAACGACAAGAAACTCAATGTAAGTTATTCCAAAGTCTTGATTGCTAAATGCCGGATTAGAGATCCTCATCACAATTCTAAATTTGCACCGAAAGCACATGAAGGTTTTATGCTTGGTTACGGAAAGGAATCGCACACCTACAGAGTCTTCAACATCACTCTTCACAAGATTGTTGACACTCTAGATGTGCGGTTCGATGAAACTAATGGCTCGCAAAGAGAGCACCTACCTTCTGTGTTAGATGAACCAGCACCTGAGGAATCTATCAAGTTCAAGGCAACTGAGGATGTCATTCCTACTAAAGAAACCGCTGAAGAATTCATTCCTCAGACGCCAAGAACGCCGAAATGGGTGCACTCAAGATAATGCTGAAGACAATGGTGCTGAGGAAAATGATCAAATTCCTCGATGACAACCAGCTCATCCTCGCGTTGCAAAAGAAGTGCAAGTGGAGAAGATCATCGATGACATTAAAGCGCCAGGTCCTCTCACATGCTCAAAAGCTTCACATTTATCTAACTTTTGTGGGCACTATGCTTTCGTCTCTATCACAGAGCCCACTAAGGTAGATGAAGCATTTCGAGCCGAGTGGATTCAGGCTATGCAAGAAGAATTACATCGATTCGAGCTCAACAATGTCTGGGAACTGGTCAAACGTCCAGATCCTCTCAAGCATAATATCATTGGCACAAAGTGGATCTACCGCAACAAGCAAGATGAAAATGGCCTTGTGGTGAGGAATAAGGCACGACTAGTAGCTCAAGGCTACACACAGGTTGAAGGAATTGATTTCGATGAAACTTTTGCACTGTTGCTAGACTTGAGTCTATTCAAGCATATTACTCGCCTATGCTAACCATCACAATATCACTTTATATCAAATGGATGTGAAAAGTGCATTCCTCAATGGTAAGCTTGAGGAAGAAGTATATGTTGCTCAACCCCCAGGTTTTGAAGATCCAAAGAATCCTGACAAAGTCTTCAGACTTAATAAGGCCCTCTATGGTCTCAAACAAGCCCCACGGGCGTGGTATGATACATTGAAGGAATTCTTCGTGAAGAATGGCTTCACACCCGGTTCACTCGACCCTACTCTCTTTACTAAATCATATGATGGTGAACTGTTTGTGTGCCAAATATACGTTGATGATATTATCTTTGGTTGTCTTGACCAACGTTATAGTGATGAATTTGCCTATATGATGAGTGAAGAATATCAAATGTCTATGATGGGAGAGTTGAAATTCTTCTTAGGTCTTCAAATTGGCCAACAACACAATGGCATATTCATATCTCGGAGATATACCTCAAAGATGTCCTCAAGAAATTCGCATGCAAGATTGCAAAGGCGTCAAAATTCCTATGCCCACAAATGGCCATCTATGCACCGATGAAAATGGTATTGACTTGATCACAAGGTATACCGCTCCATGATTGGTTCTTTATTGTACTTATGTGCATCTAGGCCAGATATAATGCTTAGTGTTTGCATGTGTGCCCGATTTCAAGCTACACCAAGGAATTACACCATAAGGTCAGTGAAGCATATTCTTCGATATCTAGCTCACACACCAACACTAGGATTATGGTACTCCAAGGGCTCGCTTTTGATCTCATTGGATATTCTCGACTCGACTATGCCGGGTGATCGTGTGGACTGCAAGTCAACTTCGCACTTGTCATTTCCTGACGATCTTTGGTCCGTTGGTCCTCGAAGAAACAGAATCGTGTATCACCGCTTCATCGCGGAAGCTAAATACATTGCTTCTTTGGCTCTTCTTTGTGCTCAACTGATTTGGATGAAGCAGACTCTCAAGGACTACGGCATCAACGTGAAGAATGTGCCTCTCTACTGCGACAATGAGAGTGCAATCAAGATTGCTCACAACCCAGTTCAACACTCGAAGACAAAGCACATTCAGATTCGTCGTCATTTTCTTCGTGATCATGTGTTGAAGGGCGACATCTCCATCGAGCACGTGAAGATCAAGAACAGCTAGCCGATATCTTCACTAAGCCCTTGGATGAGAAGAGATTTAGCAAGTTGAGGTGTGAGCTAAATATCTTAGAATCTTCGAATGTTCTTTGAAAAAGACACACATCCTAACACCTATGCAAAATTGATGACTTAGATGTGCAACACATGAAGAAACGTTTTTCTTCAATCAATGAAGAATAACACTCTAAGTGTGAAGAAATTAATGAAGAATTTGATTCTCGGAACCCTACGACAATTGTACGCGGTGTCCAAATCATCATTCTTATACGGTGGGTCACGCCACCACCAAAGTTGAAAATCTTCAATTTGAGTTTTTCTCGCTTTGAAATTCTTCGCTTTTTCAAATTCTTCAACTTTGCAAAAACTTCACTGCTTCCGTTGTTTTTCTTCATCGGCTATATATATATATATATGGGTTTATGTCCTCTGACAAAGATTCACTTATGGCTATCTCTTCAAGTTGTTTTTTCTGCTAAGTGAATGTGATCGGACCCTTCCCCCTCTATGCTATACTCAACCCAATCTATTCACAAATTCTTCATGTGCGTTCTATTTGAAACTCGTTCAAAATCTTCACTGTGTCCTTGTCAGCTGAAGAAATTGCGAACGGAACTTTAAAACTGATCTTACCCAAATTTTCGGTTTTGCCGCTCAAACCGTTCCGCATACCATGATGCATTATTTTATTCACCCACGATCGTACACAATCTCCACTACACAGTATGTGGGTGACACATGTCGTGAGAAGGAGAATGGTCAGGGGCACGTTCATCCTAAATCTTCGGGCGAACAGTTTTTCACTTTGCCTCTATAAATACCCCTCTCCATCGTCACTTCTTTTACTCCGCCGACCTCTCTCCCGCCGAGCTCCTCAAACCCTAGCGCCGCCGCTACTCCATCGTCGCCCGGTGAGGAAGAGCTTCACTTTGCCGACCTCGTCGCCGACGTACTCGCTACCGACCACGGAAATCCTCACTCCGCCGCCGCCAGTAGCTGTCTTCCTCCGCCAAGTTAGGGCGTGGAAGATCTGAATGCACGAGCTTCACATCTACAACACCCAGTTCGTCGTGTTCTTCATTTAGGGTAAATAAAAGTTACTTTTATTACTCTCTTTGATTCTCAAGCTTTCTGAAAATCTTCAAAGGTGTTTATTCTTCAAATCCTCACACACAAACACCTCACAAGCTATCTGCTCTTGATTCGTTTCTCTAAGCAATCATTTTCTTCAAGATTCCTCAATTGTGTGGATCCTCAATCTGTACAACTCTGGAACCTAAGTCAAAGAACGCTTAGTGAAATTCTTCAAGGCTCATCTTGTCAAAATCCTCAAAACTTGTTCTTTTTGAAAAACCTTCTGAGAACGCATATGACCTCTCCAAATTCCTCGCAACTATACTGCTCACAGTACACATGTCATTCTTTGAATCACTAGGTTCTCATCAACTTAACTCATTTGCAGTGTTCCTCGAAGAAACATCGCATACTTCTTCAGAGAACTCAATTGTTCAATTTCCTCAATCAAGAATATGGCAGACGGTAAGAAGCCACGTAAAGGAGGAAAGAAACCCGAGGTTATGACTGCTTTTGAGATCCCCGAGGAAATTTATGCCGACTATTGCACACGATGAAGAAAACAAAAATCAGCGCAAGGTGCGATTCGTAAGATTGAACGGAGATGGGCAAGGGAATGGAGGGAATACAGATATGTGACTCCAAAGTACATGAGGAAATTCGCTCTCAATCCTCCATGCCCAAGAGCTCCATTGGCACTGCCAAGTAGCCGATCCCACAAGCATCAAACGTGGTGAGGACTTTCTGAAGAATGGGCTAAGCGCCAAGCTAAATTGGCAAGACAAGCCAAGGAGGCGGTGAAGAAATTCAATGAGGATTCTCGCCATCGCTATTGGCATCGAGGCCTCGGTCAAACCGAGGAAATCCATGCCTAAGAAGCCCGCTCATAAGCCAAGTGCTTCACCTTGGCGCCCTCACGGCCAAGTTCTCGGCCAGCGCCCTCACGGCAAATTCCTCACACTGCTACAGCTCCACCAAAGTCCTCAACAGCTCCTTCAAAGTCCTCGGCCTCTGTGCATCCGGCTACATGTCAAAGGACTGCTGGTTTCTCGATTGCCTCTGAGTTTCAAAGAAGTTCCTCAAGAAAGCACCAATTTCATCATCTGGCCCGACTCTGCTGAAGACAGCTGGATGAGGTCCTCGGCCAAGTCCAAAGAAGAAACAGGTTGCATTCCATGTGCCTTCTGATGATGAAGCTTCTGATGATGAACTTGCAGAAATCATCAGAGATCGCCAAGAAAGGGCCGCTAGAGCCAAAGGCACATTTGTGCCATCGCTGTTGGATCCAAGAAAATCCTCGATTATATTGATCTACGCACAAGGATCCAAACACCCCTATGCCTGATTTTCATCTCGACCGGACAAAGTCATATGTTGACCCATTTCATCGCTTGAAGAGAAATGGAAGTTTGAAAAGGCAAGAGAGATCAAGAAGGCTCAATACGTAAAGGAGAAGTTCTCAAGAAAACGTTGTCAAAATGACACCGAGGAACTTCTCAAGGTCCAGATCAAATTCAAGACCTCAAAGAAAAATTTCGATTCTTATTATGCTGATTGGCAAGGAGCCAAGGTCGATTCACAACCTCGACGAAGAAATTCACAAATGTTGCTGCCCCTAACGCAACATGAAATTCCTCAGTCAAGCCTCACCACCGATCGAAGAACATGCCAAGACCACCGATGACGTTCAGCCGATGATGAAAATGCTAGTTCCAGGCTGATGATCCCATTCCAAATTACCGAAGAAATTGCTGTGGCATCCACTTGTGGTGCGCTCAAGAAATCGAACAAGACAGGCAATCGTGACGCCATACCAAGAAATTCAACCAGATTCCTCGGCTCCTCCCCGCCAACAACACTAACTCCAATTCTTCCATCCGCCTCGATGTGAAGAAAACCAAGGTCGCAGAAGCGAGCTGCAGTGAAGAAAAGGAAGGCATCAGCTGTGTCAAGTTCTTCGGCTGCGAAGAAAATGAAGCCAATGACCAGCTCATTTGAAAATCCAATTGATGCTGTTCCGATTTCCTCCATGCCATCAAAGGACCTAGTTCCTTTGGAGAAGACTATGAGATCCCAATCGGATCTGATGAAGAACATCATTCTGCTGCTTCGTTAGAGCAGATTGATGAAGAAATTGAAGTGGACGCAATCCCTTCAACCCCAGTCATTTCCTCACCTATGCCTCAGTTCCACAAATCAAGAGGCCGGTGTTGAGGAAATTGAAGATGAAGATGTGGATATTGGGTGCACCACACCAGTGATGAATGATGACTTTTGGGAAAGTGCATCCCAATACTCTTCTCTTCACATCGCTCCAACAGATTCCTCGCCCCTCGCACAAACAAATTCCAAATGGACTCAAGAAACTCAACCCACTTGCTCAGGTGCATGAAGAAATTCCAGCCACTAGTGTCGATGAACTCCGCCATCGATCCTCGATTGCACCTATTGAGGAACAAGAAATCCTCACTCAAGAACCCGAACTCGCGATTCTCGAGGTGGTGATGCAACTCATCGACACCCCTTCCGCCCAAGCAAAAGAATCCGTTCTCAAGCAAACAAAAGTTCAAGGCTGAAGATTTCTTTGCCGAGCACGTATTCTTCACTAACTATAATCCATATGATTCTCGCTCACATAAGGAAGAGGCGTTTCGGACCGCCACCAAGCCAATTTCTATTCCTCGGTGCTCTTCAACAAAGACAAAGTCTTCGATCATGCTCATATTCCTCATGTGGACATGGAGTCTCTGCCAAAGCTTTGAGCCAGTCCTCGGTGTTCTTCACGACGGAGGACTTCAATTTCAGACCGATATTTGTGGATCGGAATGAAGAACTCATTCTTCAATTCTATGCAACGCCGCACATCACCGGAGACGCCAAGATGTGAACTCATGGGTATTAGATCTGGATGTCCGAAAATACTCACTACAAGGCACCAAAGAATCGAATTGCTTCGTGCTCTACCACTCACCCTCCACTTGATGGTGCTCGTTGTATCTACAACGAACCGTAACTTTCAAATCACTATATGCAAGTGCCGATGAAGCCTTTGAAGCCAAGGCAGTTCTAAGAACCAAATTCCTCGTCAAGGAATTATTGTATGTGCCTCGGATCGCCTATCGGATTCGACAAAGACAATGAGTCCTATCAAAGGCCACGACTTCGAATGATGAAGAAGTCATTGGCATCATGAAGAATATGCTTTTCAACATCATCCATGGCATGCTCCCGCCAACTTCCATGATTTCTTCATGAGGACTCGCAAACATTGCTATGTCACCATTTGAGCTGAAGCCTTATGCGCCTTTGGATAATGAGATTCATCAGGACAAGGTCTTCACTCAATTACAAGGCCGATACTCAACCATCGTAGCTACTTGCTCGATTGAAGTCCTCAAACGGACATTTATCTCAAATGATGACAAGGGCAAGTTCATCTTTGTGATAGATGAAGGCATTCGTCCCATTGGATGGACAGGTTTCGCAAAAGATCCTACTCCACCAATGATGACTCGCCACCCATGACTCGCCGCAAATACCTCTACCAAGCAAAGTCCTCAAGTTATTGCACCTGTGGTGATGATCGATCGTGAGTTACTCCTCGCCTTCATCGGAAGGTTGATCGCAATCATAAATGGGTCAAGCGCCGCTTTGGTTCAATTCTTCACAACATGACCTCAACACACAATGCAAAGTGAAGAAAAACCACTACTACCTCCATGAAACCTTCAAACGCACTGGCTGTTCTTTCACATGTCTACAAGTAAGGAAGAATCGACGACTATGGGACTCAAGGAAGAATTTGACCGGTCTCGCACCTCCTCAAGAAATACAAGAAGGTCAAAGTTCCTTCCTTGGTGGCCAGCTCCTATTCTTCATCGCGCGACACTGATGAAAATGAAGACTTGGACGACACCGTGGCAGGTCCTACTACAACAACCGACCCCAACAACGCTAGCGCTCCTTCTTCAACTTGAAATTCTTCAGGAGCGTTAGTCCTCAGTTTCGATCCTTTTGGTCATTCGATGACAAAGGGGGAGAAATTTGAGTTAGTCTTCAAGCGGGTCTATTTTATTGCCTATATACAACAATTTATTTTTGTTAAGTTACAACTCTCGTTCTTCTGAAACTTTTATTGGATCGAGTTGTAATCTTAAACCCGATGGTGCTTTGATACTTTTGATGCATTATGCTCTTGCACTATGCTCTGATTCTCTTGAGCTTCTTGAAAATCTTCAAAGCGGATCTATTTGAGCTCTGATACTCTTGATGCGTTATTTTGCATGCTTGTTCCTCATTAATGTTATCGCACGCATGTCAATTACATCAAGCACCATATTTCATCATGCATTTCAAATTCTTCATATTATATGTCAAATGCGTGTATGAATTACAAGATATAGGGGGCGATCTCCATGATTCAACTCTTCAAATGTGCATTGCCTCAAAAGCAAATTCCTCACTATGCACATCTTCAGGGGGAGTTCTTCCATATCTTGCAATCAAATTCCTCAATATTAGTATTTACACTTCATATGTTTATCCCGTTGAAAACTTAACCTATATTGTCATCAATCACCAAAAAGGGGGAGATTGTAAGTGCATCTAGTGCTCCTTAGTGATTTTGGTGTATTGAAGACTTATAGGTTAAGGAACTAATGCGCTTGTGAGTGTACATGTGTCTATAAGTCTATGAGGAGTTTGATATTTAGAGAGAAAGTCGACCCTAAAAATGAAGTTCTTCGATCAAGACTTTGATATTCTGAAGACTTTCTGAAGACTTTGAAAGTGAAGAAATTGGTGTGACCTTGAAGACTTGGTATTCATTTGAGGAACATGAAGCGTGAAGACTTTTGTTTTCCTAGTTTCATTTTTCTCTTTCTTGAGTCATATGAAACACCGTACTGTTAAAGGGGGTCGAGGAAATACTAAGGAAAAATTTCCATGTGATGCTCAACTCAAAATCCTACACCTACCAATCCCTTCGAGTGTAGCGACCCGACCCGAATGGATCAAGTCTCTGTGCTTAGTGTCATCCCTGGATCGGTATGCTGACACACACAGTACTCGAAGGATTTATAACAGAGGTAAATCACATGTATAAAGTAGCGTAAATACTATTACCACAATCCAAAAGATAGCGGAAGCAACAAGGTTGTGGATTCCCATCAACACCAATGGCAAAGTTGAGTATAGGAAATCGTAACCCTAACGTATCACTTACTCGTCGTCTGAAAAGTCTGCAACATGAAATGTTGCAGCCAAAACGGGTCAAAGACATGGAATATCTTTGGCAAAGTAACACATAGAGAGTAATGAAAGAATAAGCTATACTACATGCATATATGGCTGGTGGAAAGCTCTATGGTTACAGTTTTTGCGAAAAAGCCAATTTTTCCCTACATCAAAGGAATAAATTTTAATTTAACTATCATGGTGGTTGAAACATCATTAAGAAGGTATAACCCCAACTCAATCCCAATTAAGGTATTAAACAACCCAACAATATTAATTTAGAGTGATGAGATACACGTGAATACTCAAGTACTAGATACTCAGAATTGTCCATAACCGGGGACACGGCTAACCATGATTAGTTTGTACACTCTGCAGAGGTTGGCGCACTTTTCCCCACAAGAATCGATCGCCTCCGTTGGTTTCTCGCACTGCATGGTGTTTGAGAGACGGATGACCGAGACACGCTCTTCGTAAACATTAACTCTCTACTCCGGATAGATCATACCAAACCTATAAAACCCACTCACCGTTGATCTACCTCTTCAAAGCTTCACGTAACTTACTCAACTATGCTAGAGCCCATAATAGCTTGTGGCTGCACACGGAAGTTTCTAGCATGAATAATCTCAGCCCCTTTGAGCCCTGGTGGCGGTCCATAGGAAGATCACACGGGTACCCCGGGATTTCCAAAATAAAGCATAACAACCTTTGGGTTCCTGTGTGTGCCTCAATCCACCCAGATGTGTATTTAAGTTGCCACCTTAAAGTAAACCATTATTTAACAACCTCACATCTGTCAGAATATCTCTCAAACCCAAACCACGCCTCACGAGCATAGCATGGCAATATAAGCATAACATAGAAGTAACTCCCAAGGGTTTGAAAGTAACAGGGCAATAGGTTCCTACCTCATCATCTACTTCCCAACCCACAATTTAATGACATCCTAATCATGCAATGTTTGAGGGTTGAGCTAATGCATAAAAACTGGGTATGAAAATGTATGATCAAGTGTAACTTGACAGCAAAGTTGATGAATATGATTCGCACTCAAAACTCTTGATAGTTCTACTCGTCACACTCCGGTCAATCTATCGTAATCAAGCAATAGTAACCACACATAAGCAATCACTCAAAAGATCGGAAAGAACGAAGAAAACGGTTCGGAAAACGTCATAACCAATCAAATAACTCTTGCAACATAAAACAATTTCTAACAGTACCAAAACCATGTGTATTTGGCCTTATCAGAAAGTTTAGGTCAAGAGCTTCGATTTGCAAAAAGAATCAACTAAATCGGAGTTACGAAACTCAAGTTATGATCAAACAAAGTTTAAATACAAATCAGTTTGAATTCAAATTTTAAAACTTTCAAAAATATGTCTAAGTTGGATTACTGGATAGAGGATATCGTAACGAAGATGTGGCCGTTGGTTTCGTTGAATTCCGACTAACGAGCAAAAAGTTATGGTTGTTTGAAAATCAGGGACTAATCTGTAAAGAAAATCATCACAGATAGGTCCCTGGCCGGGAAATTAAAAATAAAAAGAAAAATCTATCGAGCAAACGCTCGCTACAGAACCTAAACCGATGAAAACCGTTCGCTAATGAGATCTAAACAGCGAACGCTCACTACTTAAGAAAAACGGTTGAAAAAAAACTATAGATATATCCTAGCCCTAGGTCAACGATCGGACGGGGCGAGGGCGGCCGGGGGCTTACCGCTGGTCACAAGGCCGGCCACGGCGGGAAGACGGCGGCGACGGTTCGGACGCCGACGGGCGGCGGTTCGGTGGGTCTCCGCGTCGGCGAGGGCATCGAGGCCACATGGCGCCGTGATGACGATGGTGGTGGCGGCAGCGGTCGGGTGGCGGGGTGGAGCGGGCGACGGCGGCGAGGCTTCATGGGCGGTGGCAACTCCGGCGAGGGAGTGAGGGCGGTCATGGACTCGGTGGCTCGGTGCCGAGGGAAACGGGCCGGGTCCGGCTATATAAGGGAGGAGGAGACTTGGAGGAGGGGGCGAGGCAAGGCGGCGCGGAGGTGGCCGGATCGGCCACGGCGGCGGCGGACGGTGTGCGGTGGGCGGAGTCCCGTGGGAGCTCGGGGATGGGCGCAGGCTTGGATGGGCCACTACTGGCTGTGGCTGGCCGGTTGGCTGGGCCGGCCCAGAGAGAGAGAGAGAGAGAGAGAGAGAGAGAGAGAGAGAGAGAGAGAGAGAGAGAGAGAGAGAGCAGTGCCGGGCTTCGGCCTGGCACTGTTCGAAGCGTTTTTTTATAATTAAAACAAAATTTCACAGAACTAAAATAAAAACAAAAATAATTAAAACTTTTATATAGGCATATAATATATCAAAATTTGCAGAAAAATATTTCCTACAAGATGAACATTATTCTAATGTCAAATAAAATCCACACAAATTCAAATAAAGCAAAGAGTGCTTCGGTCCAATAAAATCCAACAAAAATCATTTTAAAAATATCAAAATGAATTCAAATTTATTTCTCTCCATTTTTCCGAGGTAGGGAATCATGTTACCCTATTTTCCATATATTTTATTTTGGAGAAAAATAATTTGAATAAAACTCAAATAACTCCAAATTGAAAATAAATTCAAAAGAACTTTGAATTTTAAATTCTTGAAACTCCCAACTCAAATTTCAAATGTTTTGAAGAAGTCATTTTATCTTCGCTCTTGAAAATCATTGAGTTGCATAAATTTTCAGAATTGGAAATATTTTCCAAATGAAATTCAAATATTTTCAACACCCTTGTCATTTAAATAAATGGAAGAAGTCATGTCATCTTCTCTCCAGGGTTTTGTGATGAAAAGAATTTGAATTCCCGAAGATCATAAAAGCAAAAATGAAAGTTTGGGAAAGTCCTTTTATTCCCTCTCATTTAACTTTCAAAAAGATTTCGAATTCACTCACTTTCAGTCAATCAATCAAACAATCATTCAAAACTATCTATTTGTTTATAACATTCCAAAATTTAGAATTTTGGGATGTTACATCGAGTGAAGCCTTTGGAAATCTCATACAGTTCAGTCAATTTCTTCAAAGGATGTAGACGAAGTTCTTCCGTCACGAGGAATTTGTTCGACCGAGGAGTTAGGAATTCGCCAAAGGCGGATTGCCTACACAAAGTGAGGAACATGATAGCCCCGAGGAATTTGATATTCAAATTTCCGACCGTTCTTGTCTTCTTGGCCACCTGTCTCAAAATATCTTATCCACCTAATACCATATCATTGAAGGGCATTTATGTCTTATCATGCTCGGGATGCTCCCTAGGCTATAAATAGCCGCCTACAACCACTAGCTGGTTGGCTGCCCGAGAGAAACTTGACACTTGTCATTTGAGAGCAACCCATCCTCCGAGGAC
This sequence comes from Aegilops bicornis, assembly GCA_021605145.1. Classification (NCBI taxonomy): domain Eukaryota; kingdom Viridiplantae; phylum Streptophyta; class Magnoliopsida; order Poales; family Poaceae; genus Aegilops; species Aegilops bicornis. The sequence continues at coordinate 577,126,182 of CM038675.1, forward strand.
TTTGAGTGAAAATCATCAAGTGAGGAAAACCCAAACACCAAACCCCTACAAAACCCAAAGTGATTGAGCATCACTGAAGAGATTGATCCCGCGTGGATCCGACGCTTGTTACCTTTGAAGACTGTGCTTCTTCCAGACGGTTAGGCGTCATGGTCTAGAGCATCCAAGAGGAATTGTGGATCGCCGAGTGACCAAGTCTGTGAAGGTTTGGAAGTCGCTCAAGACTTACCACGAGTGATTGGACGAGGTCTGTGTGACCTTAGTTCAAGGAGAATACGGTGAGGACTTGGTGTCCCGAGCTGCGTGCTCACGATCGGGTGTCCGGACTGTGTCCTCGAGTTTAAATACTCACCGCTCCAACCAGACGCATAACCGAGACAACAGCTTGAACCGGTCTACCAAATCATTGTCTTCACCAACCTAACTAGTTCTATTTCCTCAACCCTTCCATTTCCTCATTATTGTGTTGAGTGTTTGTTCATATCTGTGTTTGAAGACTTTGATCAAGACTTTCTCAATTTCCTCGCCCAATTTCTTCACCTGTTTGTCTTCATCTTGTGCTATCCTGTGTTTACGCTTTTCGTACTCTTTTGTTTGTCTTCATTTCATCATGATGACCATGCCCGCATTCTCGTTATGCTTACTTCGAGTACTTATTCCGCTGCAAGTAGTTCTTCGCTAAGGAATTTCCTCACCGGCAAATTCCTCAGTGAAGAATTCATAAAAATCACCTATTCACCCCCCCCCCTCTAGTCGATATAACGCACTTTCAGTAATGATTTTTCTTCACTGCATTGTGTGTAGCAGTCATGTTGTGAAGAATAGAACCTAACTGACGCTTAACCCATTTGTGGTTGCGATCGACCTTATGGTGAAGGCTGAGGAGAAGCTCACGATCAGTCATCACCCTTGGAGCTGTACCTTGAGGATTTTTCTTTGAGGCATTAGTGGCAGAGTCATGAGTGGCAGAGTCATCATTGGTGGAGTAAGGTGCAGCTTATGAATCGACCATCCAATGGACGAATGCCTTCATCAATAACAGCAGTGGCCTTGCCCTTTTCATCAGCTGAGGAAAATGTCTGTTTGAGGACTTCAATGGGGGGCAAGTACCTGAGATGATTTTGAAAATCAACCTTGTAGTTGAGTGAAGACCTTGTTCTGAGGAATCTCATAATCCAAGGATCATAAGGCTTCAACTCAAACGAAGAGAGTGCAACATTTGCCAGAGTCCTCATGAAGAAATCATGGTAGTTGACAGGAATGCCATGCATGATATTGAATAGCAGATTCTTCATGATGCCAATGACTTCATCATTCGAGCCGTGACCTTTTATCGGACTCAATGTCTTCGACAGAATGCGATAGACAATTCTAGGCACATACAACAATTCCTTCACGAGGAATTTGGTCCTTGGGCTTGACCGGGCTTCAGCGGCTTCATTAACACTTGCATGTAGTGAGCGGTAAGTTCAGGTTCATGGTATAGGCAATGAGCGCCTTCAAGGGGAGGACTGACAGGCAGGGCATGAAGCAAATCAGAGGCCGATGCTTTGAAGTGAGTATTCTCTGTCATCTAGTCCAATACCCAAGAGTTCACATCAGAAGCATCTCCTGTGATGTGCAACGTTGCATAGAACTGAAGAATGAGTTCTTCATTCCAATCACATATATCAGTGCAAAAGTTGAGCAGTCCAGCGTCATGAAGAATACTGAGGACTGGCATGAAGCAAGGCAATGATTCCATGTCCACGTGAGGAATATGCTCATGGTCGAATACTTTGTCTTTGTTGAAAAGCAGTGAAGAATAGAAGTTGGCTTGGCCGACAGTCCAGAAACGCTTCCTTCTAAGACGAGCAGAGTCATGTGGGTTATACTCGGTGAAGAACACATGCTCGCTGAAGAAGTCATCAGCCTTGAATTTTTGCTTCTTCGAGAAGGGATCCTTTGGCTTGGGCTGAGGAGTGTCAGTCAATTGCATCACAACCTCAGGAATCGCAATCTCAGGATCCATAGGCTGAGGAATTTCAGTTTCTTCAGTGGCAGCCTGGGTCTTCAATTCTTCATCAACATTAACATCAGCACTAGTGGTTGGGATCTCGTCATGAATAGACAAAGTGGGGTGAGGTTCTTCAGAGCCTATTTGAACTTTAGTTCGCACTGGGGACTGAGGAATTTGTTGCAGAGGAGTGAACAGAGGAGAATTGGGGTGCTGACTTTCCCAAAAGTCATCGTTCATCACAAAAGTGCCAGTGCACCCAATGTCCACATCCTCATCTTCATCACTCATTTCTTCAACGCCGGCCTCTTCAACAGTGAACTGAGGCATGGGCGATGAGACAACTGGGGTTGAAGGGATTGCATCCACTTCAATTTCTTCATCCAACTGCTTTGAAGAAGTAGCAGAAGGAATATCTTCATCGGATCCACTTGGGATCACATATTCTTCATCAAAAGGAACGAGTTCCTCTGATGGCATGCTTGAGACTGGAACAACATCAATTGGATTCTCAAAAGAGCTGGCCAATTTCTTCATCTTCTCCGGAGCTGAAGATTCTGATGAAGTTGATGCTTTCCTTTACTTCACTGCTGAACAGCTCCGCAGCCTTGGTCTTCTTCACATCTGATGCAGAGGGAAGAATTGTAATTGGTGTAGGTGCAGGAGGTGCAGAGGAAAGTGGTTCAGTTTCTTCAGGCACAACTGATGCAGTTGCCCTGGCATTGTTAGTTTCTTCATGCACAACGGTTGAAGCTTCACATGGCCTGACTATTTCTTCAGGCGCAACACTAGTGGTTGCCCTAGCAGAGTCATCAGTGGCTGGAATGCAATCATCAACCCTGGTACTAGCGCTTCATCAAGACTTAATTTTCATCAGTGGCCAGCATGTTCCTCAGAGGGCTGAGCAGATGCCTCAGCCTGAGGAATTTCTTGTTGCGTTGGGGCTACAACATTGGTAGTGAACTTCTCAGTTATCTTCACAAATCTGACCTAGGCTCCAAGACAGTCAGCATAGTAGCGATCAAATTCATCACTCAGATTCTTGATCTCTGATTGCAGAGCTACAAGTTCTTTAGGTGAAAGCTTCAAGACGTTTTGCTTTAGAAAGCGCTCTTTCTTGTACTGCGCTTTCTTCACCTTCCTCCCTTGTTCATATTTCCATTTCTCTTCGTCAATGAAGGCAGTCAATACATGACTTTGACCAGGAGTGAGGTTCATCTCAGGCAGAGGTGTGTTGGGGTCCTTGTGCCATAAGTCGATGAAGTCGAGGATCAACTTTGGATCCAGCATCAATGGCACATTACTGCCTTTGGTTCTAGCGGCCTTGTGCTGCCTGTCTTTGATGATTTCAGCAAGTTCTTCATCATCAGCTTCGTCATCATCGGACGGTACTTGGAAGACGACCTGCTTCTTGTGAGGACTTGGTTGAGAACCTCGCCCAGCAGTGGCCTTAGTCTTCAGCAGTGTGGGGCCTGTTGAGGAATTTGGAGGAGCTGAAGAACTAGCAGAGGCTCCTGAGGCAATAGAGATGCCTGTTGTCCTTTCGCATGAGGCGAGATGCGCAGGTGCTGAGGATTTGGACGGAGGAGCTGGGGTAGCTTGAGGAAATTGCCGTGAGGGCTTTGCTGAGGAGCTGGGCCGAGAGGGCATTGCAGATGAGCTTGGCTGTGAGGACTTTGCTGCAGAAGCCATGGGCTTGTGTGCGGGCTTCTTTGGCATGGCCTTTTTAGGCTTGCTAGCAGAGGCCTCAGCAGTGGCACCAGCAGAATCTTCATTAAATTTCTTCACTGCTTCTTTTGCCATTTTGGCCAGCTTAGCTTATCGCTTGGCCCATTCCTTGGGAAATTCCTCATCTCTTCTGATGCTAGAGGGATCAACAACTTAGCCAGGTGCCAATGGAGGTCTTGGGCATGGAGGGTGTACCGCGAATTTCTTCATGTATTTGGGTGTAACGTAGCGATATTCTCTCCATTCCCGTGCCCATCTTCTCTCTATCTTCTGTATGCGCACCTTGCGCTGATTCTTGGTCTCCTTGCCATGTTTGGCCTCATCAGGAGTGCAATATTCATCATAGACATCCTTAGGGATTTCAAACGCTGTGTTGACTTCCAATTTCTTACCACCCTTCTGATGTTTCTTGCCATCTGCCATTTTCTTCAGCTGAGGATTTTGAACTATTGAGTTCTCTGAAGAGGTGTGCAACTTTTCTTTGAGGAACGCTGCAAATGAGTTAAGTTGATGAGAACCTAGAGATTCAGCAGCGGACATGTGTACCTGTGAACAGAGTATAGGTGCGAAGAATTTGGAGAGGCCATATGCGTTCTCAGAAGTTTTTGCAAAAAGAACAAGTTTGAGGAATTTGACCAAATGAGTCTTGAGGAATTTCACTAAGCATTCTTTGACTTAAGTTTTTTCTTAGGGAAACAGATCAAGAACAGATGATATGTGAGGTGTTTAGTGTGTGAACATTTGAAGAATAAACACCTTTTGAAGATTTTGTAGAAAACATCAGAATCAACAAGGGCAGTAAAAGTAACTTTTAATTACCCTTGACGAAGAACACGATTTAACCGTGAAGTGTAGATTTAGAAGCTCGCCTCGGATCTTCCACGCCCTAACTTGGTAGAGGAAGACAGCCACTACGGGCGACGGAGTGAAGAAATCCAAATGGGCGCGAGTAATGACAACGACAAGGTCGAGGCAGTGAAGCTCTTCCTCACCGGCGATGATGGAAGTAGCGGCGGTGCTAGGGTTTGAGAGCTCGAGCGAGGGAGTGAGGTCGAGTGGAGTAAAAACAAAGTGAGGAAGGGAGGGGGGTATTTATAGTCGAAGTGAAAAACTGCTCGCCCAAGGAAATTGGACGAACGTGCCCCTCACCCTTCTCATTCACGTGACATGTGTCACCCACATACTGAGAGGTGGCGATCGTGTGCGATCGTGGGTGAATAGGATAATATCATGGAATGTGGAACGGTTTGAGCGGCAAAAGCCAAAAATTCAGATAAGATAAGTTTTAAAGTTTCGTTCGCAAATTCTTCAACTGATAAGGACATAGTGAAGATTTTGAACGAGTTTCAAATAGAACGCACATGAAGAATTTGTGAATAGACTGGGTTGAGTTTAGCATAGAGGGGGAAGGGTCCGATCACATTCACTTAGCAAAAAAAACTTGAAGAAATAGCAATAAGTGAATGCTGTAAAGGACATAAACTTATATATATATCTATTGCCAATGAAGAACAACAACGAAAAGAGTGAAGACATTGCAAAGTTGAAGAAAATGAACAACTGAGGAATTTCAAAAATGAGGAAAAACTCAAATTAAAGATTTTCAACTTTTGGTGGTGGCGTGACCCAATCAGATAAGAATGATGATTTCGCATAATCGCTGCATACAATTGTCGTAGGGTTCTGAGAATCAAATTCTTCGTTAATTTCTTCACACTTAGAGTGTTAGTCTTCATTGATTGAAGAAAAACATTTCTTGACGTGTTCCACATCTAAGTCATCAATTTTGCATAAGTGTTAGGATGAGTGTCCTTTTCAAAGGACATTCGAAGATTCTAGGATATTTAGCTCACACCTCAACTTGCTAAATCTCTTCTCATCCAAGGGCTTTGTGAAGATATCGGCTAGTTGTTCTTTAGTCTTCACATGCTCAATAGAGATGTCGCCCTTCAACACATGATCACGAAGAAAATGATGACGAATCTGAATGTGCTTTGTCTTCGAGTGTCTTTGAACAGGTTATGAGCAATCTTGATGGCACTCTCATTGTCACAAGAGAGAGGCACATTCTTCATGTTGACGCTGTAGTCCTTGAGGGTTTGCTTCATCCACAACAATTGAGCACAAAGAAGAACCAGAAGAATGTACTCACCTTCAGCAGCTGACAAAGGATACGCAGCCTGCTTTCTTCGAGGACCAACAGACCAAGGATCGTCCGAGGAAATGGCATGTGCCTGATGTTGACTTGCGGTCCACACGATCACCAGCATAGTCAGAGTCTGAATATCCAATGAGATCAAAAGCCGAGCCCTTGGGATACCATAATCCAAGTGTTGTTGTGTGAGCTGGATATCGAGGAATATGCTTCACAGCCTTATGGTGTGATTCCTTCGGTGTAGTTTGAAATCGGGCACACTCAAACACTAAGCATAATATCTGGCCTAGATGCACATAAGTACAATAAAGAACCAATCATGGAGTGGTATACCTTTTGATCGAAGTCAATACCATTTTCATCAGTGCATAGATGGCCATTTGTGGGCATAGGGATTTTGACCCCTTTGCAATCTTGCATGTCGAATTTCCTTAGTACACCCTTGAGGTATTTCTCCTGAGATATGAATATGCCATTGCTCTGTTGACGAATTTGAAGACCTAAGAAGAATTTCAATTCTCCCATCATAGACATTTGGTATTCTTCAGTCATCATATAGGCAAATTCATCACTGTAACGTTGGTCAATACAGCCGAAAATGATATCATCAACATATATTTGGCACACAAACAATTCACCATCATAAGATTTAGTGAAAAGAGTTGGGTCAAGTGAACCGGGTTTGAAGCCTTTCTTCATGAGGAATTCTTTCAAAGTATCATACCACGCCCGAGGGGCCTGCTTGAGGCCATAGAGGGCCTTATTGAGTCTGAAGACTTTGTCAGGATGCTTTGGATCTTCAAAACTGGGGTTGAGCAACATATACTTCTTCCTCAAGCTTACCATTAAGGAATGCACTTTTCACATCCATTTGATATAAGATGATATCATGATGGTTAGCATAAGCAAGTAATATGCGAATAGCCTCAAGTCTAGCAACAGTAAAAAGTTTCATCAAAATCAATTCCTTCAACTCGTGTGTAGCCTTGAGCTACAAGTCGCGGCCTTTATTCCTCACCACAAGGCCATTTTCATCTTGCTTGTTGTGGTAGATCCACTTTGTGCCAATGATATTGTGCTTGCGAGGATCTAGACGTTTGACCAGTTCCCAGACGTTGTTGAGCTCGAATTGATGTAATTCCTCTTGCATAGCTTGAATCCACTCAGGCTCCAGAAATGCTTCATCTACCTTAGTGGGCTCTGTGATAGAGACGAAAGCAAAGTGCCCACAAAAGTTAGACAAATGTGAAGCTCTTGAGCGTGTGAGAGGACCTGGAATGTTGATGTCGCTGATGATTTTCTCAATCTGCACTTCATTTGCAACGCGAGGATGAGCTGGTTGTCATTGAGGAATTTGATCAGCATTTTCTTCATCACCATTTTCCTCAGGTGCATCAGCATGACGTTCTTCACGTTCTGGAATGACTTCTTCAACAGATTATTTGGTAGGAATGACATCCTCAGTAGCCTTGAACTTGATAGATTCCTCGGGTGATTTTTCATCTAGCAAAGGAGGTAGGTGCTCTCTTTGCGAGCCATTAGTTTCATCGAACCGCACATCTACAGTTTCAACAACCTTGTGGTAAACGTTGTTGAAGACTCTGTAGGTGTGCGAGTCCTTTCTGTAACCAAGCATAAAACCTTCATGTGCTTTGGGTGCAAATTTAGAATTGTGATGAGGATCTCTAATCCAACATTTAGCACCGAAGACTTTGAAATAACTCACATTGGGTTTCTTGTCAATGAGGAGTTCATATGCAGTCTTCTTGAAGAATTTGTGAATATATACCCTATTGATGATGTGGCACGCAGTATCGATTGCCTCAATCCAGAAATGACGAGGCGTCTTGTATTCATCAAGCATAGTGCGAGCCATCTCAACAAGAGTCCTGTTCTTGCGCTCCACGAGGCCATTCTGCTGAGGAGTATAAGGAGCAGATAACTCATGATTAATACCAAGTTCATCAAGATAGTCATCAAGATCAGTATTCTTGAACTCAGTTCCATTGTCACTTCTGATGTGCTTGATCTTCACACCAAAGTTGGTTGAAGACCTCGAGGAAAATCGTTTGAAGACTTCCTGCACTTCATGTTTGTAAGTGACAATATGCACCCATTTGTAACAAGAGTAATCATCAACAATAACAAAGCCATATAGAGATGCTTCATTAGTGAAAACAGAATAATGGTTAGGACCAAAGAGATCCATGTGAAGCAATTCAAATGGTCGAGTGGTAGTCGTGATAGTCTTCGTTGGATGCTTGGCCTTGGTCATCTTTCCAGCTTCACAGGCTCCGCACAAGTGATCCATGAGGAATTTGACATTCTCAATGCCAATGAGATGCTTCTTCTTCGCGAGCGTGTGCAGGTTTCTAATGCCAGCATGACCTAGTCATCGATGCCATACCAGCCTTCTGAAGCTTTTGCAAGTAAACATATAGCTGGTTGTGGTCCTGTAGAGAAACCAACAATATACAGATCTCCTCTGCTAAAGCCTTCGAAGACTTTGGAATTGTCAGCTTCCATGATCACAATGCAACGGTACTTGCCAAAGATAACAACCATATCAAGATCACAAAGCATTGAGACTAACATGAGGTTGTATCCTAAGGACTCGACAATCATGACTTTGCCTATGAGTCGATCCTTTGAGATCGCAACCTTACCTAGACCCAATACCTTGCTTTTGCCTTTGTTAGCAAAGATGATATGCTTCAGATGCGATGGAAATAAGGGAACATCCATCAATAGATTCTTGTCACCAGTCATGTGATTCGTACATCCACTATCGAGGACCCACTCAGTGGCTTTGGGTAGATCATCCTGTAGATGAATTAGTGGAACTTACGAACTCATATACTTCATCAGTGAAGAATATGATATCAATTTCATCAGATTAATTTCATCAAGCAATAGAACAGATAAAGCAGTATGAGGACGTGAGAAACGAGGATTCATTTCTTCATGATTAGCATGCGTCCTTTCACGCATATTCAGGTCTCCAGCAATTTCTTCAGGCGTTTAAGTACGTCTGGAGACCTGACCCTGCAAAAAAGATTAGTTATTTTTCTTCAGCACCCACATCTGAAGGGGTGGCAAAGAGTTCATCATTCTCATGAGCTCCATAAGAGAACAGTGGCATTGAAGCCAGTCCACTTCGTTTCACATAAGAGGAGTTAGGGTAGGCATATGAATAAGCAGAGAAATTCTTCGAGGGCTTATGAACATAATGGTTAGAAGAAAAATGCTCATATTCATAGCCCTTAAATCTTCCCAAGTGTTAGCACGATGATGTTCATATGAGGACTTTGATCCTTTTGAGGAATTTGATCCACGTGAGGAATTTGGTCTGTATGAGGACTTGGATCCATATGAAGAATTTGGTCCATATGAAGAATTTGATCTGGGGTTCCTATTCTTCATATGTGGTGTCATGATGACATTCACCTGAAGATTCTCAAGGCACCTTTTGGGAACCTAGATTTTCTTCATAGGGGAACCGTTCCTGCAGTTAGTGCCAACATATCTAGCAAATACTTCACCATTCTGATTTTTGAACAGTTTATAGTTTGAGTCAAATGACTCATCATAAGAATGAGGAGATTCACATGTAAATCCAGATAAGGTAGATGGATCTACTAGAGGTCCCTTTGCAGCAACCCATGAGGTTTTGGGATACTGCTAAGGCTTCCAGTAAGTCCCATCAGCATTGAGTTTCCTCTCAAAGGCAATATCCTCTTTCCTAGGGTTCCTGTTGAGTATCTGCTTTTTAAGCACATCACAAAGAGCCCGATGCCCTTTGAGGCTTTTGTACATGCCTGTCATATACAATTCCTTCAGCCCTGCATCATCAGTGATACTAGCAATGTCCTCAGATGAGGAATTTGTGATAGCAGAGACAGGTGAAGAATTTGTAACATTAGAAGCATTTGAACATTCAGGTGAAGAATTAGCAGATTCACGTTCAATGCACTTCAAACATGGAGGAATGAATTCTTCCTGAGCAGCGCTGATTTGTTGAGCAAGTAATGAATCATGCTCCTTCTGAAGATCTTCATAACTCAACCTTAGCTTTTCAAGATCTTGCTTTCTTTGAAGAAATTCATAAGAAAGCTTCTCATGATCAGATAAGAGAGTGTTATGATGATTTTGAAGGGTGTCAAACTTAGATTGAAGTCTCTAAAGACTTTCAGTCAAGGTTTTAGTGCGATCCATTTCTTCACCCAACATATCATCACTTTTGTCTAGCATGTTTTGAACCTTTTCAAAAGACTTTTGTTGTTTCACAACAATCTTAGCAAGTTTAGAGTAGCTAGGATTGAGGTTTTCATCAGATTCATCCTCACTTGATTCAGAGGAGGGATACTTGAGTACCTTGGCACCCTTTGCCATGAAGCAATAGGTGGGAGCATAGTCATCATCGTCGTCATCAGCCTTGTTGTAGTAGCCATTTTCTTCAGAGCTGAAGATGGACTTGCTAACGAATGCAGTGGCGAGGGCTAGGCTCGCCACACCAGATTCTGACTCCTCAGATGCCTCCTCTTCCTCATGTTCCTCAGATTCAGCCTCAGAGTCCATTTCCTTGCCAATGAATGCCCGAGCCTTCTTGGAGCTGCTCTTCTTGTGAGATGAAGACTTCGAGGATTTTGATGATGAAGACTTTGAGGATTTCTTCTTCTTCTTTGAGTCATCAGAACTGTAATCCTTGTATTTCTTCTTCTTTGATTCCTTTTCCCACTAAGGACAGTCTTGAATGTAGTGACCGGGTTTCTTGCATTTGTGGCATAGTCTCTTCTTGTAGTCATGGGATGAGGAATCATCACTCCTTGAGGATTTTCCAAAGCGACAACGCCTTGAGAACTTCTGAAATTTCTTCACTAGCAAAGCTAGCTCCTGGCTCAGTTCTTCAGGATCACCAAGGCTGCTACCAGAATCTTCACCTTCAGATTCAGCGACCTCCTCGGCCTTCAGGGCGCATGATCTGCCATAGCTCGAACCATAGAGATCTCTCTTTTTAGCAAGCTGGAACTCATGAGTGTTTAGCCTCTCAAGGATATCAGCGGGATCAAGTGACTTGTAATCTCCATGTTCTTGTATCATCAGTGCCAGAGTATCAAATGAGGAATCAAGCAATCTCAGCAATTTCTTCACCACCTGATGGTCAGTGATGTCAGTGGCACCAAGTGCTTGAAGCTCATTTGAGATGTCAGTGAGGCAATCGAAGGTTTGCTGAACATTTTCATTGTCGAGTCTTTTGAAGCGGTTGAAGAGATTGCGAAGAACGTCAACTCGAGAGTCACATTGAGTTGAGACTCCTTCATTCACTTTGCACAGCCTATCCCAGATAAGCTTAGCAGTTTCCAAAGCACTCACTCTGCCATACTGCCCTTTACTCAGATGGCCACATATGATGTTCTTCGCTTGAGAATCGAGTTGCTTGAATCTCTTCACATCAGCAGCACTCACAGAAGGTGTGACAGAGGGAACACCATTTTCCACAACATACCAGATATCGTTGTCAATTGCCTCAAGATGCATTCACATCTTATTCTTCCAGTAGGGGTAGTCCGTCCAATCGAAGGTAGGACACCCAGCAGAGACCTTGATCATACCTACGGTCGACATAACTAAAACTCCAGGCGGTTAAACCAAAATCACACAGAACAAGGGAGTACCTTGCTCTGATACCAACTGAAAGTGCGTTAAGTCAACTAGAGGGGGGGGGGGTGAATAGGTGATTTTTATGAATTCTTCATTGAGGAATTTCAGGGTGAGGAAATTCCTAAGAGAAGAACTACTTGCAGCAAAATAAGTACTCAGATGCAAACATAACAGAGCATAAGCATGGTCATCATGATGAAATAAAAACAAGCACAGAGTACAGAAAGCGTAAACACAGGATACACAGAATGAAGACAAACAGACTGAAGAAATTGAACTGAGGAAATTGAGAAAGTCTTCAGTCAAAGTCTTCGAACAGATATGAACAAGCACACAACACGATAATGAGGAAATGGAAGAGTTGAGGAAATAGAAGCAGTAGGCTTGGTGAAGACAATGATTTGGTAGACCAGTTCCAACTGCTGTGACAGTTGTTGAAAGTGCAACTATCCCTAGGTGGTTTTGGTAATTCGTAACAACATATAGCTCATTGAGCTAATGCTATTTCAAGATGAATATTTCAGGAAAGCTCAATGATTGGCATGACATGGATGAGAAAATTGGACCCCTCAAAATGCTAAGGACAAAGGGATTGGCTCAAGCTCAAGACTCTACATTTTATATTTTAGTGATCCAAGATCACATTGAGTTTATAGGAAAAGCCAATACTATCAAGGAGGGATGAGGTGTTGCTTAATGGCTTGCTTGCTCAAAATGCTTAGTGATATGCTCCAAAGCCCTCAACTACTTTCTCACATCCACTTATGACCTAAACCAAAAGTCAAACTCGGCCCTGATACGTCTCCGTCGTATCTACTTTTCCAAACACGTTTGCCCTTGTTTTGGACTCTAACTTGTATGATTTGAATGGAACTAACCCGGACTGACGCTGTTTTCAGCAGAATTGCCATGATGTTGTTTTATGTGTAGAAAACAAAAGTTCTCGGAATGACCCAAACTCCACGGAATATCTTAGAATAAATAATAACAAATCCTCGCTTAAAGATGAAGACCAGGAGCCCACACTGCCCACGAGGTGGGGGCGTGCCCCTCCCGGGCACGCCCCTACCTCGTGGGCCCTCGGACACCTTCCAACGCCAACTCCAACTCTATATATTGGCTTTCGGGAGAAAAAATCAGAGAAGAAATCATCGCGTTTTACGACACGGAGCCGCCGCCAAGCCCTAATCTCTCCCGGAGGGCTGATCTGGAGTCCGCTCGGGCTCCGAGAGGGTGATTCATTGTCGTCGTTATCATCAACCATCCTCCGTCACCAATTTCATGATGCTCACCATCGTATGTGAGTAATTCCATCGTGAGGCTTGCTGGACGGTGATGGGTTGGATGAGATTTATCGTAATCGAGTTAGTTTTGTTAGGGTTTGATCCCTAGTATCCACTATGTTCGAGATTGATGTTGCTATGACTTTGCTATGCTTAATGCTTGTCACTAGGGCCCGAGTGCCATGATTTCAAATCTGAAACTATTATGTTTTCATGAATATATGTGAGTTCTTGATCCTATCTTGCAAGTCTATAGTCACCTATTATGTGTTATGATCCGACAACCTCAAGTGACAATAATCGGGATACTTCTCGGTGATGACCATAGTTTGAGGAGTTCATGTATTCAAGATGTGCTAATGCTTTGTTCCGTTCTCTATTAAAAGGAGGCCTTAATATCCCTTAGTTTCCAATAGGACTCGCCGCCACGGGAGGGTAGGACAAAAGATGTCATGCAAGTTCTTTTCCATAAGCACGTATGACTATATTCGAATACATGCCTACATTACATTGATGAATTGGAGCTAGTTCTATGTCACCCTATGTTATGATTGTTACATGACGAACCGCATCCCAAGCATAATTATCCATCATCGATCCAAAGTGCCTCACGAAGTTTTCCCTATAATCGTTCTCGCTTATTTACTTTCCGCTGCCATTGTTATAATCACTACAAAATACCAAAACATTACTTTTGTCAGTCTTTACTTTTGTTACCGTTACCACCACTATCATATTACTTTGCTACTAAACACTTTGCTGCAGATACTAAGTTTCCAGGTGTGGTTGAATTGACAACTCAGCTGCTAATACTTGAGAATATTCTTTGGCTCCCCTTGTGTCTAATCAACAAATTTGGGTTGAATACTCTACCCTCGAAAGCTGTTGCGATCCCCTATACTTGTGGGTTATCAGGCCCTACCGATTCTTTCTATCCGGCGCCACCGAGTTCAGATGTCATAGCCACTACCACAAACCCTAGGCAAATCAGTCTCACCGATAGGGATCTCGGTCTCACCGAGATGGCATTGTAATCTCTCTGTTTCCCTTCATAACGTTTTGGTCCTACCGAGATGCGATCGGTCCCACCGAGATTGCAATGTAAACTCTCTGTTTCCCTTTTGTAACATTTCGGTCTCACCGAGATGAGCGAGTCGGTCCCACCGAGTTTACCTGACAAACTCTCTGGTTAGCTTATTACCAAAATCGGTCTCATCGAGTTTGTGTAATCGGTCTCATCGAGATTACCTTATGCCCTAACCCTAACCATATCGGTCCTACCGAGTTGCATGTCGGTCCCACCGAAAATCCTAACGGTCACTAGATTTGCTGATTCGGTCCGACCGAGTTTGTCAATTCGGTCCCACCGAGATTGATAAGTTGTGTGTAATGGTTAGATTTTGTGTGGAGGCTATATATACCCCTCTACCCCCTCTTCATTCGTGGAGAGAGCCATCGGAACGAACCTACACTTCCAATACACATTTTCTGAGAGAGAACCACCTACACTTGTGTTGAGGCCAAGATATTCCATTCCTACCATATGAATCTTGATCTCTAGCCTTCCCCATGTTGCTTTCCACTCAAATCTTCTTTCCACCAAATACAAATCCTGTGAGAGAGAGAGTTGAGTGTTGGGGAGACTATCATTTGAAGCACAAGAGCAAGGGGTTCATCATCAACACACCATTTGTTACTTCTTGGAGAGTGGTGTCTCCTAGATTGGCCAGGTGTCACTTGGGAGCCTCCGACAAGATTTTGTAGTTGAACCAAGGAGTTTGTAAGGGCAAGGAGATCGCCTACTTCGTGAAGATCTACCGCTAGTGAGGAAGTCCTTCGTGGGCGACGGCCATGGTGGGATAGACAAGGTTGCTTCTTCGTGGACCCTTTGTGGGTGGAGCCCTCCGTGGACTCAAGGCAACTGCTACTCCTTCGTGGGTTGAAGTCTCCATCAACGTGGATGTACGATAGCACCACCTATCGGAACCACGACAAAAACATCCGTGTCTCCAATTGCGTTTGAATTCTCCAAACCCTTCCCTTTACATTCTTGCAAGTTGCATGCTTTACTTTCCCATGCTCATATACTCTTTGCATGCTTGCTTGAATTGTGTTAAGATTGCTTGAATTGTTCTAAAGTTGCTAAAATCTACCAAGAACTAAAACTGGGAAAAGGCTAGATTTTTATTTGGTCAAGTAGTCTAATCACCCCCCTCTAGACACACTTTTGATCCTACAAGTGGTATTAGAGCTTTGGTCTCCATTTGCTTTGATTTCCATAGCTTTTGGTGTTCATAGCCTTGGTTTCACAACCTAGGAGAGTATGGAGTCTATCGAGGGAAATTATCACCGTAGAGGTCCTTACTTTGATGGTACTAATTTTGCCAGTTGGAAGCATAAGATGAAAATGCATATTCTTGGACATAACCGCTACTGCTTGGGCTATTGTGTGTATTGGCTTGCAAGGTGAATTCTTCTATGGGAGAGAACCGAACCGTGAAGCTACCGCTGAAGAGTTGAAGATGCTGCAATACAACGCTCAAGCTTGTGATATCCTCTTCAACGGATTGTGCCTCAAGAATTCAACAAAATCAGCCGCCTTGAGAATGCAAAGGAAATTTGGGATACTTTGATTGATATGCATGAAGGTACCGACTCGTCCAAGGAATCCAAGTTGGATGTGCTTCAAAGTCACTTGACAAGTTCAAAATGAAGGATGGTGAAGGTGTCGCTGAAATGTACTCTAGGCTTGCTCTTATCACAAATGAGATTGCCGGCTTTGGAAGTGAAGAGATGACCGACAAATTCATCATCAAGAAGATCCTAAGAGCTTTGGATGGAAAATATGATACTGCAGTATATTGATCCAAATGATGCCCAATTACAAAGATCTCAAGCCAACGGAAGTCATTGGAAGAATTGTTGCTCATGAGATGTCACTCAAGGATAAGGAGGAACTTCACAACAAGTCAAGTGGTGCTTACAAAGCCTCATGTGAAGCCCCCACATCATCAAGTGAGAAACAAACCTTCAAAGAATTGAGCCTAATGGTGAAGAAGTTCAACAAATTCTACAAGAGTAGAAGCAAATAGAGAAGCTCCAAGTCAAGGTCCTACAATGACAAAAGATCTTCTAGTTGAGAGCGTAATTGCTACAATTGTGGAAGACCCGGACACTATTCAAATGAGTGTACGACCCCCTACAAAAGAAGAGAAGATTCTCCCAAAAGAAGAAGTAGAAGAGAAGAATCACCATCAAGAGAGAGAAGGAGTAGGATGATCGTTATGAACGAAGACCCTCACGGAGAAGCAAGGATTCAGAAAGGAAGGACAAGTCATCAAGGAGCTACACAAAACAAAGACATCAAGCTCATGTTGGTGAATGGGTATCCGGCTCCGACTCCGACAATCACTTTGAGAGAAGCTATCACTCCGACTCCGAATATACTCAAGATGAAGGTGTTGCCGGTCTAGCACTTGTGTCAACCAACTCCTACGACATATTTGATTCACCAAATGAAGGAATTGGAAGATGCTTCATGGCTAAGGCCCAAAGGTATCACACCCCGAGTATGTTGATTTCAATAGTGATGAAGATGACTTGTTAGGTGATGATGATTTACTTGTTGACAACTCTAGTGATGAATACTATGATGAAACGTCAATTAATCATGATAATCAAGATAAAACGAATGGCAATGATAAGAGAAGATAGAGTCGCTAACTAAAGAACTAAACACTCTTAAGTTAGCTCATGAAACTATCTTAGGAGATCATCGAGAACTTTTAAGGACTCATGATAAGTTACGCTTTGAAAAGCTCAACCTTGAGAAAGAGCATGAGTTCTTAAAGGCAATCAATGATGATCTTCGCAAGAAAAGTTCTTCTTACATTGCCAAGCGTTTATTCTTATCCACTTACATGCCTCAAGTCAAGTCTAGTAACAAGAAAGATTCTTCCTCTAGTAGTAACAATAATCATGCTAAATCCAATGTTGTTGCTTCTAGTAGTTCTCTTGATTCCACTAATGATTCTCTTAGCCAAGTTACACTTGAGCAAGAAAATAGCTTATTGAAGGGAATTATAGAGAAAGGTGTTTACAAGAGCCTTGCTGGGAGTAAGCAATTCGAGGAAATTGTACGCAAGCAAGGAAGGCAATCGGAAGAACTAAGGTGTTGGCTTTGAACGAAAGTTCAATGCCAATGGAGTTGAGTGGGAAGAAGATCAATACCCCAAGACGAAGTTTGTTCCTCAACAGGAGAAGTATGATCCTACTTCTTTCAAAGGGACACAAGCTCAAGATGATCTTCCACCACAAGACCACAAGCAAAAAGTCAAGGACAAGCTTCAAGAGGAGATTGATGCATTTGAAGAAGCTCCTAAGGCTTTGGTCAAGTGGGTTCCCAAGACTACATCAAGTTCTACTTCATCAAGTACGACTACAACTCCAAGGATTCCCATCAAGATGATGTGGATCCCGAAGAAGAAGAACTAGAGAGTTCTTGAGGGTGACTCCGCCAACATATTTCACTCATTTTGGCAAGAACAAGTTCAATCAACTTCCACATCTTGCACTAGTTCAAGGAGTCACAAACCCTCTTGTTGGTAAGACAAGGGACAAGGTAACCTAATGCCTTCATAGACATCATCTTGAGTGTGCATCATTCTATGTCTATGGATATCCTTGTTTGTTCCTTGTGGGACTAACCCGTGTAGGTATTGAAAGTGCAACTCACTCCAAAGGATTGCTCCAAATGATCTACATCAACATTGAGCATCCACATCTTCAACACCTACATGAAGTCATCATCGACAAAACCCAAGGTTAGTTCATCCCTCTAAATGGGGATCTCACATCTAGGGGGAGCTTTACTCTAAGAATTGAGCTAAAGCAACTCTAATGGTGTGAACACAACAATGCTTTATGTAAAAGTGGTAACCCCACTTGTGCTTAAACGATGAGTATGACCTATGATCAAATGTTCTCATTTGACTCCTAAGTCAATATACTCATATATAGATGACCTAGTCATCGCCAATTGCTTGATAGATGCTAGAATTGGTTGTGCATGCATTGCCACATATTTCATTTGCCATTTCATTGTGTGAGCATGTTGGTTGCATAATTTACTCATTCGAGGACATCCACTTGTTGTTTTGATTGTTTGGTTTCCTTTTCTTTTGCCAAGTGGATGGACAAGAATGCCTAAGAACCTTCTCTAGCTATCTATGCTTTTCTTGTCTCAAACTCTATTCATGCTACATCACAAAATTTGATCAAGTCAGATTCGAACCACTCTGTGTGAGGAGCACTCGGAGTCCCCGATTCTTCATAGAATTAAACTTCCAAAACTTCTTTGTGCGCTTCGGTCTGACCGATTCTCCATTTCGTTCATACCAAGATCACTAAGTTGATCTAGGTTTTGAATCTCGGTGCAACCGATTTGAACTTTTCGGTCACACCGAGTTGCTGTAACTGCTTGCAGTTATGCACCTCGGTGCCACCAAGTTGTTCCACTCGGTCACACCGACAGGGTCAGGCTATACATATCCATGGGTCAAATTTTGGAAATTTCTCCGAACTCTTTCGCCCGCGCTCAGCCTGCTCTGCCTCAGTGGTCTCCAGATCGTCCTCCTTGTCGCCAGCTGCCTCCTGCCGCTGGTCTCCGTCGCCGTCAACGGGAATCGTCTCCGCCGTTGCCGCCGTAGCAAGTCCATCACCGAACTAGGGTATGGACTTGATCATTGTGCTATTCCTAACTCCGAATCCCTAGCACATTGTGAAGGAAATATGCCCTAGAGGCAATAATAAAGTTATTATTTATTTCCTTATTTCATGATAAATGTTTATTATTCATGCTAGAATTGTATTAACCGGAAACATAATACATGTGTGAATATATAGACAAACAGTGTCACTAGTATGCCTCTACTAGACTAGCTCCTTGATCAAAGATGGTTATGTTTCCTAGCCATAGACATGAGTTGTCATTTGATTAACGGGATCACATCATTAGGAGAATGATGTGATTGACATGACCCATTCCGTTAGCTTAGCACGCGATCGTTTAGTATGTTGCTATTGCTTTCTTCATGACTTATACATGTTCCTATGACTATGAGATTATGCAACTCCCGTTTACCGGAGGAACACTTTTTGTGCTACCAAACGTCACAACGTAACTGGGTGATTATAAAGGTGCTCTACAGGTGTATCCAAAGGTACATGTTGAGTTGGCGTATTTCCAGATTAGGATTTTTCACTCCGATTGTCGGAGGTATCTTCGGCCCTCTCGGTAATGCACATCACTTAAGCCTTGCAAGCATTGCAACTAATGCGTTAGTTGCGGGATGATGTATTACGGAACGAGTAAAGAGACTTGCCGGTAACGAGATTGAACTAGGTATTGAGATACCGACGATCGAATCTCGGGCAAGTAACATACCAATGACAAAGGGAACAACGTATGTTGTTATGCGGTCTGACCGATAAAGATCTTCGTAGAATATGTGGGAGCCAATATGAGCATCCAGGTTCCGCTATTGGTTATTGACCAGAGACGTGTCTCGGTCATGTCTACATAGTTCTCGAACCCGTAGGGTCCGCACGCTTAAGGTTTCGATGACAATTATATTATGAGTTTACGAGTTTTGATGTACCGAAGGAGTTCGGAGTCCCAGATGAGATCGGGGACATGACGAGGAGTCTCGAAATGGTCGAGACGTAAAGATCGATATATTGGACGACTATATTCGGAGTTCGGAAAGGTTCCGAGTGATTCAGGTATTTTTCGGAGTACCGGAGAGTTACGGGAATTCACCGGGGAGTATATGGGCCTTATTGGGCTTTAGGGGAAAGAGAGAGGAGAGGTTGGGCGCCCCAAGGCCTAGTCCGAATTGGACTAGGGGAGGGGCTGCGCCTCCTTCCTTCTCTTCTCTTCCCCTTTCCTTGACTCCTACTCCTACTACTTGAAGGGGGAATCCTACTCGGTGGGAGTAGGACTCCTCCTTGGTGCGCCCCTCCAGGCCGGCCGCCCCCTCCCTTGCTCCTTTATATACGGGGGCAGGGGGACACCCCATAACACACAAGTTGATCTTCGTGATCGTTCCTTAGACGTGTGCGGTGCCCCCTCCACCATATTCCATCTCGGTCATATCGTTGCGGTGCTTAGGCGAAGCCCTGCGTTGGTAGAACATCATCATCGTCACCACGCCGTCGTGCTGACGGAACTCATCCCCGACACCCTGCTGGATCGAGTCCGGGATCGCCATCGAGCTGAACGATGTGCAGAACACGGAGGTGCCAGACGCTCGGTGCTTGGATCGGTCGGATCGTGAATACGCACGATCGCATCAACCGCGTTGTCATAACGCCTTCCGTTTCGGTCTCACGAGTGCGTGGACACACTCTCCCCTCTCGTTGCTATACATCACCATGATCTTGCGTGTGCGTAGGAATTTTTTTGAAATTACTACGTTCCCCAACAGTGGTATTAGAGCCCAGGTTTTATGCGTTGATGTTATGTGCACGAGTAGAACACAAGTGAGTTGTGGGCGATACAAGTCATACTGCTTACCAGCATGTCATACTTTGGTTCAGCGGTATTGTTGGATGAAGCGGCCCGGACCGACATTACGCCAGACGCTTAGGCGAGACTGGTTCTACCGACGTGCTTTGCACACAGGTGGCTGGCGGTGTCAGTTTCTCCAACTTTAGTTGAACCGAGTGTGGCTACGCCCGGTCCTTGCGAAGGTTAAAACAGCACTAACTTGACGAACTATCGTTGTGGTTTTGATGCGTAGGTAAGAACGGTTCTTGCTCAGCCCGTAGCAGCCACGTAAAACTTGCAACAACAAAGTAGAGGACGTCTAACTTGTTTTTGCAGGGTATGTTATGATGTGATATGGTCAAGACGTGATGCTATATTTTATTGTATGAGATGATCATGTTTTGTAACCGAGTTATCGGCAACTGGCAGGAGCCATATGGTTGCCTCTTTATTGTATGAAATGCAAACGCCCTGTAATTGCTTTCCTTTATCACTAAGCGGTAGCAATAGTCGTAGAAGCAATAGTTGGCAAGACGACAACGATGTTATGATGGAGATCAAGGTGTCGCGCCGGTGACGATGGTGATCATGGCGATTAGCGGAGATGGAGATCACAAGCACACGATGATGATGGCCATATCATATCACTTATATTGATTGCATGTGATGTTTATCCTGTATGCATCTTATCTTGCTTTGAATGACGGTAGCATTTTAAGATGATCTCTCACTAAATTATCAAGAAGTGTTCTCCCTGAGTATGCACTGCTTGCCAAAGTTCGTCGTGCCTGCACACCACGTGATGATCGGGTGTGATAAGCTCAACGTCCATCTACAACGGGTGCAAGCCAGTTTTGCACACGCCGGAATACTCAAGTTAAACTTGACGAGCCTAGCATATGCAGATATGGCCTCGAACACGGAGACCGAAAGGTCGAGCATGAATCATATAGTAGATATGATTAACATAGTGATGTTCACCATTGAAAACTACTCCATCTCACGTGATGATCGGTTATGGTTTAGTTGATTTGGATCACGTGATCACTTAGATGACTAGAGAGATGTCTGTCTAAGTGGGAGTTCTTAAGTAATATGATTAATTGAACTTAAATTTATCATGAACTTAGTCCTGGTAGTATTTTGCAAATTATGTTGTAGAACAATAGCTCGCGTTGTTACTTTCATATGTTTATTTTGATATGTTCCTAGAGAAAATTGTGTTGAAAAATGTTAGTAGCAATGATGCGGATTGGATCCGTGATCTAAGGTTTATCCTCATTGCTGCACAAAAGAATTATGTCCTTAATGCACCGCTAGGTGATAGACCTATTGCAGGAGCAGATGCAGACGTTATGAACGTTTGGCTAGCTCAATATGATGATTACTTGATAGTTTTGTGCACCATGCTTTATGGCTTAGAACCGGGACTACAAAACGTTTTTGAAACGTCATGGAACATATAAGATGTTTCAAGAGATGAAATTGGTATTTCAGACTCATGCCCGTGTCAAGAGGTATGAGACCTCTGACAAATACTTCGCCTAAAAGATGGAGGAGAATTGCTCAACTAGTGAGTAAGTACTTAGATTGTCTGATTACTTCAATCGCTTGAATCAAGTGGGAGTTAATATTCCAGATAAGATAGTGATTGACAAAATTCTCTAGTCACCATCACTAAGTTACTAGAACTTCGTGATGAACTATAGTATGCAAGGGATGACGAAAACGATTCCCGAGCTCTTCGTGATGTTGAAATCAACGAAGGTAGAAATCAAGAAAGAACATCAAGTGTTGATGATTGACAAGACCACTAGTTTCAAGAAAAGGGCAAAGGGAAAGAAAGGGAAACTTCAAGCAGAATGGCAAACAAGTTGTCACTCCCGTGAAGAAGCCCAAAGCTGGACCAAAGCCCTAAACCGAGTGCTTATAATCGCAAAGCGAA
Organism: Aegilops bicornis; assembly: GCA_021605145.1. Lineage (NCBI taxonomy): Eukaryota > Viridiplantae > Streptophyta > Magnoliopsida > Poales > Poaceae > Aegilops > Aegilops bicornis. Next base: position 577,148,499 of record CM038675.1, read on the forward strand.
ATGGTCCTTTGGAAGCGGAGATGCCCTGAATATTTGGTGGATAAGTAGGATGGCAAAGTGAACAAGGGTATATTTGATATACAGGTTATGGATGTGTGCCTTACTAGTGTTTATAGTAGCCCCGAGTATTTGATACTTGTTCGGTTGCTAAGATTAGTAACTCGAAACAGGAGTTACAGAATAAACAGAGACTAGTTGAAGGGGAAGTGACGATGAGTGTTGGAAGTAGTTCCAAGATTGATACGATCATCATCGCACACTCTTTATACTTTCGGGATTAGTGTTAAACCTAAATAAATGTTATTTGACGTTTGCGTGAAGCATGAATATGATTTGATCATGTTTATTGCGATACGGTTATTCATTTAAAGTTAGAGAATAATTGTTATTCTGTTTACATGAATAAGACCTTCGATGGTCATACACCCAATGAAAATAGTTTGTTGGATCTCGATCGTAGTGATACACATATTCATAATATTGATGCCAAAAGATGCAAAGTTAATAATGATAGTGCAACTTATTTATGGCAATCGCCGTTTGGGTCATATCGGTGTAAAGCGCATGAAGAAACTCCATAAAGATGGATTTTCTCAGATCACTTGGTTATGAATCATTTGATGCTTGCGAACCATGCCTTTGGGCGAGATGACTAAAACTCCGTTCTTGAACAATGGAACGAGCAACAAACTTGTTGGAAATAATACATCTTGATGTATGCGCACCAATGAGTATTAAGGCTCGCGGCGGGTATCGTTATGTTCTGACCTTCACAGATGATTTGAACAGATATGGGTATATCTACTTGATGAAACATAAGTCTGAAATAGTTGAAAGGTTCAAAGAATTTTAGAGTGAAGTGGAAAAATCATCGTAACAAGAAAATAAAATTTCTGCAATCTGATCGTGGAGACGAATATTTGAGTTATGAGTTTGGTCTTCAATTAAAACAATGTGGAATAGTTTCACAGCTCACGCCACCTGGAACACCACAACATTATGGTGTGTCCGAACGTCGTAACCGCACTTTATTGGATATGGTGCGATCTATGATGTCTCTTACCGATTTACCGCTATCGTTTTGGGGTTATGCTTTAGAGACGAACGCATTCACGTTAAATAGGGCACCATCAAAGCCCGTTGAGACGACTCCTTATGAACTATGGTTTGGCAAGAAACCAAAGTTGTCGTTTCTGAAAGTTTGGGGCTGCGATGCTTATGTGAAAAAACTTCAACCTGATAAGCTCGAACCCAAATCGGAAAAATGTGTCTTCATAGGATACCCAAAGGAGACAGTTGGGTACACCTTCTGAAGGAAATATGCCCTAGAGGCAATAATACAGTTATTATTTATTTCCTTATATCATGATAAATGTTTATTATTCATGCTAGAATTGTATTAACCGGAAACATAATACATGTGTGAATACATAGACAAACATATAGTCACTAGTATGCCTCTACTTGACTAGCTCATTAATCAAAGATGGTTATGTTTCCTAACCATAGACATGTGTTGTCATTTGATTAATGGGATCACATCATTAGGAGAATGGTGTGATTGACATGACCCATTCCGTTAGCCTAGCACTTGATCGCTTAGTATATTGCTATTGCTTTCTTCATGACTTATACATGTTCCTCGTAACTATGAGATTATGCAACTCCGTTTACGGAGGAACACTTTGGTGCTACCAAACGTCACAACGTAATCGGGTGATTATAAAGGAGTACTACAGGTGTCTCCAAAGGTACATGTTGGGTTGGCGATTTCGAGATTAGGTTTTGTCACTCCGATTGCTGGGAGAGGTATCTCTAGGCCTTCTCGGTAATACACATCACATAAGCCTTTGCAAGCATTGCAACTAATAACTTAGTTGTGAGATGATGTATTACGAATCGAGTAAAGAGACTTAAGAATCTAGATTGAACTAGGTATTGGATACCGACGATCGAATCTCGGGTAAGTAACATACCGATGACAAAGGGAACAACGTATGTCGTTATGCGGTTCGACCGATAAAGATCTTCAGAGAATATGTAGGAACCAATATGGGCATCCAGGTTCCGCTTATTGGTTATTGACCGAGAATAGTTCTAGGTCATGTCTACATAGTTCTCGAACCCGTAGGGTCCGCACGCTTAACGTTACGATGATGAGCTTTATTATGAGTTCATAAGTTTTGATGTACCGAAGTTTGTTCGAGTCCCGGATGTGATCACGGACATGACGAGGAGTCACGAAATGGTCGAGACATAAAGATTGATATATTGGAAGCCTATATTTGGATATCGGAATGGTTCCGGATGAAATCGAATTTTCCGAACACCGGGGTTACCGAACCCTCCAGGGATGTTGGGCCTTAATGGGCCATAAGGGAGAAGAGGAGGGCCGGCCAGGGCAGGTCACAAGGCCTCCCCCTAGTCCGAATAGGACAAGGAGAGGGGGCGGCGCCCTTACTCTTCCCCTCTTCCCTCCCCCCTTTCCTTCTCCAACAAGGCAAGAGGGGGGGAGTCCTACTCCCGGTGGGAGTAGGACTCCTCCAGGCGCACCCGAGGAGGGCCGGCCGCACCTCCCCCTCCCGCCGTTATATACGGGGGCAAGGGGCACCCCATGACACACAAGTTGATCTACGGATCGTTCCTTAGGCGTGTGCGGTGCCCCCCTCCATCATATTCCACCTCGGTCATATCGTCGCGGAGTTTAGGCGAAGCCTCGCTACCGGTGAAGCATCATCATCGTCACCACGCCGTCAGGTCGACGGAACTCATCCCGACACTTTGCGGATCGAGTCCGGGATCGCCATCGAGCTGAACGATGTGCTGAACTCGGAGGTGCCGTATGCTCGGTACTTGGATCGGTTGGATCGTGAAGACGCACGACTACATCAACCGCGTTGTTATAACGCTTCCGCCACGGCCCACGAGGGTACGTGGACATACACTCTCCTCTCGTTGCTATGCCATCACCATGATCTTGGCGTGCGAGGGAAAATTTTGAAATTACTACGTTCCCCAACAAAGTGGCATCCGAGCCTGGTTTTATGCGTTGATGTCATATGCACGAGTAGAACACAAGTGAGTTGCGGGCGATATAAGTCATACCGCTTACCAGCATGTCATACTTTGGTTCGGGCGGTATTGTGAGATGAAGCGGCCCGGACCGACATAATCAGTACGCTTACGCGAGACTGGTTTCACCGCTTCGAGCACTCGTTGCTTAAATGTGACCGGCGGGTGTCTGTCTCTCTCACTTTAGTTGAACCGAGTGTGGCTACGCCCGGTCCTTGCGAAGGTTAAAACAGCACCAACTTGACAAACTATCGTTGTGGTTTTAATGCGTAGGTAAAGAACGGTTCTTGCTCAGCCCGTAGCAGCCACGTAAAATTTGCAACAACAAAGTAGAGGACGTCTAACTTGTTTTTGCAGGGCATGTTGTGATGTGATATGGTCAAGACGTGATGCTATATTTTATTGTATGAGATGATCATGTTTTGTAACCAAGTTATCGGCAATCGGTGGAGCCATATGGTTGTCGCTTATTGTATGAAATGCAAACGCCATGTAATTGCTTTACTTTATCACTAAGCGGTAGCGATAGTCATAGAAGCAATAGTTGGCGAAACGACAACGATGCTACGATGGAGATCAAGGTGTCGCGCCGGTGACAATGGTGATCACGATGGTGCTTCGAAGATGGAGATCACAAGCACAAGATGATGATGGCCATATCATATCACTTATATTGATTGCATGTGATGTTTATCCTTTATGCATCTTATTTTGCTTTGATTGACGGTAGCATTATAAGATGATCTCTCACTAAATATCAAGAAGTGTTCTCCCGAGTATGCACCGCTATGGAAAGTTCTTCGTCGAGACACCACGTGATGATCGGGTGTGATAGGCTCTACGCTCAAATACAACGGGTGCAAAACAGTTGCACACGCGAATACTCAGTCAAACTTGACGAGCCTAGCATATACAGATATGGCCTCGAGCACGGAGACCGAAAGGTCGAACGTGAATCATATAGTAGATATGATCAACATAGTGATGTTCACCATTGAAACTACTCCATCTCACGTGATGATCGGACATGGTTTGGTTGATTTGGATCACGTAATCACTTAGATAACTAGAGAGATGTCTATCTAAGTGGGAGTTCTTTAGTAATATGATTAAATGAACTTAAATTTATCATGAACTTAGTTCCTGATAGTATTTTGCTTGTCTATGTTTACTGTAGATAGATGGCTCGTCTTTGTTGTTCCGTTGAATTTTAATGCGTTTCTTGAGAAAGCAAAGTTGAAAGATGATGGTAGCAATTACACGGATCGGGTCCGTAACACGAGGATTATCCTCATTGCTGCACGTAAGAATTACGCCCCGGAAGCACCGCTGGGTGCCAGGCTCGCTGATGTAACCGACGACGTTAAAAACGTCTGGCAGAGCAAAGATGATGACTACTCGATAGTTCAGCGTGCCATGCTTTACGGCTTAGAACCGGGGCTTCAACGACGTTTTGAACGTCATGGAGCATATGAGATATTCCAGGAGTTGAAGTTAATATTTCAAGCAAATGCCCGGATTGAGAGATATGAAGTCTCCAATAAGTTCTATAGCTGCAAGATGGAGGAGAATAGTTCACAAGGAACACATACTCAAAATGTCCGGGTATAATAATCACTTGATTCAACCGGGAGTTAATCTTCACGATGATAGTGTCATTGATGTAATTTTTCAATCATCGCCACCAAGCTACAAGAGCTTTGTGATGAACTATAATATGCAAGGGATGGACAAGTCTATTCCCGAGCTCTTCGCAATGCTAAAAGCCGGAGGTAGAAATCAAAAGGAGCATCAAGTGTTGATGGTTAACAAGACCACCAGTTTCAAGAAGGGCAAAGGGAAGAAGAAGGGGAACTTCAAGAAGAACAGCAAACAAGTTGCTGCTCAAGAGAAGAAACCCAAGTCTGGACCTAAGCCTGAAACCGAAAGTGCTTCTACCGCAAGCGGATCGACCTTTGGAAGCGGAACTACCCCAAGTATTTGGCGGATAAGAAGGATGGCAAGGTGAACAAAGGTATATGTGATATACATGTTATTGATGTGTACCTTACTAATACTCACAGTAGTACCTTGGTATTTGATACTGGTTCTGTTGGTAATATTTGCAACTCGAAATAGGAACTACGGATTAAGCGAAGATTGGCTAAGGACGAGGTGACGATGCGCATGGGAAATGGTTCCAAAGTCGATGTGATCGCGGTCGGCATGCTACCTCTACATCTACCATCGGGATTAGTTTTAGACCTAAATAATTGTTATTTGGTGCCGCGTTAAGCATGAACATTATATCTGGATCTTGTTTGATGCGAGACGGTTATTCATTTAAGTCGAGAATAATGGTTGTTCTATTTACATGAATAATATCTTTTATGGTCATGCACCCTTGAAGAGTGGTCTATTTTTATTGAATCTCGATAGTAGTAATACACATATTCATAGTGTTGAAACCAAAAGATACAGAGTTGATAATGATAATGCAACTTATTTGTGGCATTGCCGCTTGGGTCATATCGGTAAAACGCATGAAGAAACTCCATGCCGATGGACTTTTGGAATCACTTGATTATGAATCACTTGGTACTTGCGAACCGTGCCTCATGGGCAAGATGACTAAAACGCCGTTCTCCGGAACTATGGAGCGAGCAAAGGATTTGTTGGAAATCATACATACTGATGTTTGTGGACCAATGAATGTTGAGGCATGCGGCGGGTATCATTATTTTCTCACCTTCACAGATGATTTGAGCAGATATGGGTATATCTACTTGATGAAACATAAGTCTGAAACATTTGAAAAGTTCAAAGAATTTCAGAGTGAAGTGGAAAATCATCGTAACAAGAAAATAAAATTTCTACGATCTGATCGTGGAGGAGAATATTTGAGTTACGAGTTTGGTCCGCATTTGAAACAATGCGGAATAGTTTCAAGACTCACGCCACCCGGAACACCACAACGAAATGGTGTGTCCGAACGTCAGAATCGTACTTTACTAGATATGTGCGATCTATGATGTCTCTTACTGATTTACCGCTATCGTTTTGGGGTTATGCTTTAGAGACGGCCGCATTCACGTTAAATAGGGCACCATCAAAATCCGTTGAAACGACACCTTATGAACTATGGTTTAGCAAGAAACCAAAGTTGTCGTATCTTAAAGTTTGGGGCTGCGATGCTTATGTGAAGAAACTTCAATCAGATAAGCTCGAACCTAAATCGGAGAAATGTGTCTTCATAGGATACCCAAAAGAGACTATTGGGTACACCTTCTATCACAGATCCGAGGGCAAGATTTTCGTTGCTAAATTCGGATCCTTTCTAGAAAAGAGTTTCTCTCGAAAAGAAGTGAGTGGGAGGAAAGTAGAACTTGATGAGATAATCAGATCTGTTCCCTTCATCGAAAATAGTTCATCACAAGAACCGGTTCCCCGTGACAACTACACCAATAAGTGACGAAGCTAATGATATTGATCATGAAACTTCAGATCAAGTTTCTACCGAATCGCGAGGTCAACTAGAGTAAGATCCGCACTGCAGTGGTACGGTAATCCTATTGCGAAGTCATGTTACTTGACCATGGCGAACCTGCAAACTATGAAGAAGCGATGGTGAGCCCAGATTCGCGAAATGGTCGGAAGCCATGAAATCTGAGATGGGATCCATGTATGAGAACAAAGTATGGACTTTCGTTGACTTGCCTGATGATCGGCAAGCTATTGAGAATAAATGGATCTTTAAGAAGAAGACCGACGCTGATGGTAATGTAACTGTCTATAAAGCTCGACTTGTTGCGAAAGGTTTTCGACAAGTTCAAGGGGTTGACTACGATGAGACTTTCTCACCCGTAGCGATGCTTAAGTCTGTCCGAATCATGTTAGCAATTGCTGCATTTTATGATTATGAAATTTGGCAAATGGATGTAAAAACTGCATTCTTGAATGGATTTCTAGAAGAAGAGTTGTATATGATGCAACCAGAAGGTTTTGTTGATCCAAAGGGTGCTAACAAAGTGTGCAAGCTCCATCGATCAATTTATGGTCTGGTGCAAGCCTCTCGGAGTTGGAATAAACGCTTTGATAGTGTGATCAAAGCATATGTGTTTGTTCAGACTTTTGGAGAAGCTCGTATTTACAAGAAAGTGAGTGGGAGCTCTGTAGCATTTACGATATTATATGTGGACGACATATTATTGATTGGAAATGATATAGAATTTCTGGATAGCATAAAAGGATACTTGAATAAAAGTTTTTCAATGAAAGACCTCGGTGAAGCTGCTTACATATTGGGCATCAAGATCTATAGAGATAGATCAAGACGCTTAATTGGACTTTCACAAAGCACATACCTTGATAAAGTTTTGAAAAGTTCAAAATGGATCGAGCAAAGAAAGGTTTTTACCTGTATTACAAGGTGTGAAATTGAGTCGACTCAATGCCCGACCACCAGAAGATAGAGAGAAAATGAAATATGTTCCCTATGCTTCAGCCATAGGCTCTATCATGTATGCAATGCTGTGTACCGCACTGACGTATGCTTAGCAATAAGCTTGGCAGAAGGTACCAAAGTAATCCAGAGTGGATCATCGGACAGCGTCAAGAACATCCTGAAATACACGAAAAGGACTAAGGATATGTTTCTCGTATATGGAGGTGACAAAGAGCTAGTCGTAAATGGTTACGTCGATGTAAGCTTTGACAACGATCCGGACGATTCTAAATCGCAAAACCGGATACGTGTTTTTATTAAACGGTGGAGCTGTCGGTTGGTGCAGTTCTAAACAAAGCGCCGTGGCAGAATCTACATGTGAAGCGGAGTACATAGCTGCCGAAGCAGCAAATGAAGGAGTCTGGATGAAAGAGTTCATTTCCGATCTAGGTGTCATACCTAGTGCATCGGGACCAATGAAGATCTTCCGTGACAATATCGGTGCAATTGCCTTGGCAAAAGAATCCAGATTTCACAAGAGGACCAAGCATATCAAGAGACGCTTCAATTCCATTCGAGACCAAGTCCAAGTGGGAGACATAGAGATTTGCAAGATACATACGGATCTGAATGTTGCGGACCGTTGACTAAGCCTCTTCCACGAGCAAAACATGATCAACACCAAGACTCCATGGGTGTTAGAATCATTACTTGTGTAATCTAGATTATTGACTCTAGTGCAAGTGGGAGACTCAAGGAAATATGCCCTAGAGGCAATAATAAAGTTATTATTTATTTCCTTATATCATGATAAATGTTTATTATTCATGCTAGAATTGTATTAACCGGAAACATAATACATGTGTGAATACATAGACAAACATATAGTCACTAGTATGCCTCTACTTGACTAGCTCATTAATCAAAGATGGTTATGTTTCCTAACCATAGACATGTGTTGTCATTTGATTAATGGGATCACATCATTAGGAGAATGGTGTGATTGACATGACCCATTCCGTTAGCCTAGCACTTGATCGCTTAGTATATTGCTATTGCTTTCTTCATGACTTATACATGTTCCCGTAACTATGAGATTATGCAACTCCCATTTACCGGAGGAACACTTTGGGTGCTACCAAACGTCACAACGAATCGGGTGATTATAAAGGAGTACTACAGTGTGTCTCCAAAGGTACATGTTGGGTTGGCGTATTTCGAGATTAGGTTTTGTCACTCCGATTGTCGGAGAGGTATCTCTAGGCCTTCTCGGTAATACACATCACATAAGCCTTGCAAGCATTGCAACTAATAACTTAGTTGTGAGATGATGTATTACGGAACGAGTAAAGAGACTTACCGGTAACGAGATTGAACTAGGTATTGGATACCGACGATCGAATCTCGGGTAAGTAACATACCGATGACAAAGGGAACAATGTATGTCGTTATGCGGTTTGACCGATAAAGATCTTCGAAGAATATGTAGGAACCAATATGGGCATCCGTGTTCCGCTATTGGTTATTGACCGAGAATAGTTCTAGGTCATGTCTACATAGTTCTCGAACCCGTAGGGTCCGCACGCTTAACGTTACGATGACAGCTTTATTATGAGTTCATAAGTTTTGATGTACGAAGTTTGTTCGAGTCCGGATGTGATCACGGACATGACGAGGAGTCACGAAATGGTCGAGACATAAAGATTGATATATTGGAAGCCTATATTTGGATATCGGAATGGTTCCGGATGAAATCGGAATTTTCCTAACACCGGGGTTACCGGAACCTCCTGGGGATGTTGGGCCTTAATGGGCCATAAGGGAGAAGAGGAGGGCCGCTGGGGCAGGCCGCCTCCCCCCTCCCCTAGTCCGAATAGGACAAGGAGAGGGGGGGCGGCGCCCCCCTTACTCTTTCCCCTCTTTCCCCTCTCCCCTTTCCTTCTCCAACAAGACAGAGGGAGGAGTCCTACTCGGTGGGAGTAGGACTCCTCCAGCGCACCCTAGGAGGGCCGGCCGCACCTCCCCTCCCTCCTTTATATCGGGGCAGGGGGGCACCCCATGACACCCAAGTTGATCTACGGATCGTTCCTTAGCCGTGTGCGGTGCCCCCCTCCACCATATTCCACCTCGGTCATATCGTCGCGGAGTTTAGGCGAAGCCCTGCGCCGGTGAAGCATCATCATCGTCACCATGCCGTCGTGCTGACGGAACTCATCCCCGACACTTTGCTGGATCGGAGTCCGGGGATCGTCATCGAGCTGAACGTGTGCTGAACTCGGAGGTGCCGAATGTTCGGTACTTGGATCGGTCGGATCGTGAAGACGTACGACTACATCAACCGCGTTGTTATAACGCTGCTTACGGTCTATGAGGGTACGTGGACATACACTCTCCCCTCTCGTTGCTATGCCATCACCATGATCTTGCGTGTGCGTAGGAAAATTTTGAAATTACTACGTTCCCCAACACCTTCTATCACAGATCCGAAGGCAAGACATTTGTTGCTAAGAATGGATCCTTTCTAGAGAAGGAGTTTCTCTCGAAAGAAGTGAGTGGGAGGAAAGTAGAACTTGATGAGGTAACAGTACCAGCTCCCTTATTGGAAAGTAGTTCATCATAGAAATCAGTTCCTGTGACACCTACACCAATTAGTAAGGAAGTTAATGATGATGATCATGAAACTTCAGATCAAGTTGTTACTGAACTTCGTAGATCAACCAGAGTAAGATCCGCACTGTGAGTGGTACGGTAATCCTATTCGAAGTCATCCTACTAGATCATGGTGAACCTACGAACTATGAAGAAGCGATGGTGAGCCCAGATTCCGCAAAATGGCTTGAAGCCATGAAATCTGAGATGGGATCCATGTATGAGAACAAAGTGTGGACTTTGGTTGACTTGCCCAATGGTCGGCAAGCAATAGAGAATAAATGGATCTTCAAGAAGAAGACCGACGATGGTAATGTTCTTTGTTTACATAAAGCTCGACTTGTTCAAAAGGTTTTCGACAAGTTCAAGGGGTTGACTACGATGAGACCTTCTCACCCATAGCGATGCTTAAGTCCGTCTCAATCATGTTAGCAATTGCCGCATTTTATGATTATGAAATATGGCAAATGGATGTCAAAACTGCATTCCTGAATGGATTTCTGGAAGAAGAGTTGTATGTGATGCAACCAGAAGGTTTTGTCTATCCTAAAGATGCTAACAAAATGTGCAAGCTCCAGCGATCCATCTATGGACTGGTGCAAGCATCTCAGAGTTGGAATATACGCTTTGATAAGTTGATCAAAGCATATAGTTTTATCTGAGACTTGCGGTGAAGCCTGTATTTACAAGAAAGTGAGTGGGAGCACTACAACATTTCTGATAATCATATGTGAATGACATATTATTGATCAGAAATAATGTAGAATTATTCTGCAAAGCATAAAGAAGGTTTGAAATGAGTTTTTCAAAGAAAGACCTCAGTGAAGCTGCTTACATATTGAGCATCAAGATCTATAGATATAGATCAAGGCGCTTGATAAGTTTTTCAATGAGTACATACCTTGACAAGATTTTGAAGTAGTTCAAAATGGAACAGTCAAAGAAAGAGTTCTTACCTGTGTTACAAGGTGTGAAATTGAGTAAGACTCAAAGCCCGACCACAAAGAAAAGATAGAAAGAGAATGAAAGTCATTCCCTATGCCTCAGCCATAGGTTCTATAAAGTATGCCATGCTGTGTACCAGATCTATTGTATACCCTACACTGATTTTGGCAAGGAGTACAATAGTAATCTAGGAGTAGATCATCGGACAATCACAAAATTATCCTTAGTGGAATAAGGATATGTTTCTCGATTATGGACGTGACAAAAGGTTCGTCGTAAAGGGTTACGTCGATACAAGTTTTGGCACTGATCTAGATGACTCTAAGTCTCGGTCTAGATACATATTGAAAGTGGGAGCAATTAGCTAGAGTAGCTCCGTGCAGAGCATTGTAGGCATGGAATATTTGCAAAATACTTACGGATCTGAATGTGACAGACCCGTTGACTAAAACTATCTCACAAGCAAAACATGATCACACCTTAGTACTCTTTGGGTGTTAATCACATAGCGATGTGAACTAGATTATTGTCTCTAGTAAACCCTTTGGGTGTTGGTCACATGACGATGTGAACTATGGGTGCTAATCACATGGTGATGTGAATTATTGGTGTTAAATCACATGGCGATATGAACTAGATTATTGACTCTAGTGCAAGTGGGAGACTGAAGGAAATATGCCCTAGAGGCAATAATAAAGTTATTATTTATTTCCTTATTTCATGATAAATGTTTATTATTCATGCTAGAATTGTATTAACCGGAAACATAATACATATGTGAATATATAGACAAACAGAGTGTCACTAGTATGCCTCTACTAGACTAGCTCCTTGATCAAAGATGGTTATGTTTCCTAGCCATAGACATGAGTTGTCATTTGATTAACAGGATCACATCATTAGGAGAATGATGTGATTGACATGACCCATTCCGTTAGCTTAGCACACGATCGTTTAGTATGTTGCTATTGCTTTCTTCATGACTTATACATTTTCCTATGACTATGAGATTATGCAACTCCCGTTTACCGGAGGAACACTTTGTGTGCTACCAAACGTCACAACGTAACCGGGTGATTATAAAGGTGCTCTCTGGTGTCTCGAAGGTACATGTTGAGTTGGCGTATTTCAGATTAGGATTTGTCCTCCGATTGCTCGGAGAGGTATCTCTGGGCCCTCTCGGTAATACACATCACTTAAGCCTTGCAAGCATTGCAACTAATGAGTTAGTTGCGGGATGATGTATTACGGAACGAGTAAAGAGACTTGCCGGTAACGAGATTGAACTAGGTATTGAGATACCGACGATCGAATCTCGGGCAAGTAACATACCAATGACAAAGGGAACAGTGTATGTTGTTATGCGATCTGACCGATAAAGATCTTCGTAGAATATGTGGGAGCCAATATGAGCATCCAGGTTCCGCTATTGGTTATTGACCGGAGACGTGTCTCGGTCATGTCTACATAGTTCTCGAACTCGTAGGGTCCGCACGCTTAAGGTTTCGATGACAGTTATATTATGAGTTTATGAGTTTTGATGTACCGAAGAAGTTCGGAGTACCAGATGAGATCGGGGACATGACGAGGAGTCTCGATGGACGACTATATTCGGAGTTCAGAAAGGTTCCGAGTGATTCGGGTATTTTTCGGAGTACCGGAGAGTTAAGGGAATTCGCCGGGGAGTATATGGGCCTTATTGGGCTGTAGGGGAAAGAGAGAGGAGAGGCTGGGCGCCCCCCACGGCCTAGTCCGAGTTGGACTAGGGGAGGCTCGCCCCTCCTTCCTTCTCTTCTCTTCCCCTTTCCTTGACTCCTACTCCTACTACTTGGAAGGGGAATCCTACTCTTGGTGGGAGTAGGACTCCTCCTTGGTGCGCCCCTCCTAGGCCGCCGCCTCCCTTGCTCCTTTATATCTGAGGCAGGGGCACCCCATAACACACAAGTTGATCTTCGTGATTGTTCCTTAGCCGTGTGCGGTGCCCCCCTCCACCATATTCCACCTCGGTCATATTGTTGCGGTGCTTAGGCGAAGCCCTGCGTCGGTAGAACAAACCACGCCGTCATGCTGACGGAACTCATCCCTGACACCCTGCTGGATCGGAGTCTGGGGATCGTCATCGAGCTGAACGTGTGCGGAACACGGAGGTGCCGTATGTTCGGTGCTTGGATCGGTCGGATCGTGAAGACGTACGACTACATCAACCGCGTTGTCATAACGCTTCTGCTTTCGGTCTATGAGGGTACGTGGACACACTCTCCCCTCTCGTTGCTATACATCACCATGATCTTGCGTGTGCGTAGGAATTTTTTTGAAATTACTACGTTCCCCAACACATTGTTTTGCCATTAATCTTGCCACGACTGAGATCATCTTATCCACCGAAAACACTCCGTAGATTAGATGTGAGTTGAAAATTTAGGGTTAGGTTTCCGCCGAAACCATCTCGGACCAACCGAGTTGAAGAACTCGGTACCACCGATTCGGCTAAGGCCATTGCACATGTAATTCTCGGCCTGTCCGAGAATTGCAAATCGGTGTGACCGAGTTCAGGACTTTGTGAAACCCTAGCAGTCTCGCTGCCACCAAACTGTGACTCCGTTTCTGACCGAGTTCACCAGTTTAGGTTCCAAAAGCTGCTTCGGTATCACCGAGTTTACAAATCGGTAGATCCGAAATGCTTTCTGTGGAAAATTAAAACTAAGTTTTTGAGTCATTCTTTTGCAAAAACCTCTGTATTTTGGGATACTCATCCACTCTACCTCATCTATAAACTATTCACAGGGTCTGCTGTCAGAGTTTGCAATATGTCTGATCAGAGTGACAGTCAGAACAAGTCAGAGGAGCAGGTTCACATGAGTGAGGGCACTAGTCCCACTAGCAGCTCAGATGATGAAAGCAGGAGCACACCCAGCAACTTGCCAAAGGCTGCCACGAGAGCCAACAAGAAAAGAACCTCAGATTCAGAGGATGAGGACTATGTGGCTGAGAAGGAAGAAGCTACCTCAAAGAAGAAAGTGCTGAAGAAAGGAGTTGGCATAACAGCTCCACTCAAGCCAGGTCGGAAAACCAAATGGCAGCAAGAAGAGTTCCAATGTCCAAAGCCGAGCTTCAACTGTTGAAGCCTCAAAACTGTCAAGAAACCGGAGATGGCAAGAAAAGAAAAGAAAGGGTCAAGAAGACCATGGCCAAAGTAATTGGGAAGCCCTGAATGATGGAAGATGAAGAGGAAGAGGTTGCTGCACCAGCACCTAAGGCACAAAAGCTTATGGGAGATACCATAAGATCAAGGGCTGCTCCATCTAAGCCCAAATAAGCTCCCAAGGCAGCTGCTCCAAAGCTCAAATCTGCACCCAAGAGGAACACCAGGAGTATTCTAGCTGTAGAGGAGAAAAAGGCCCCAGTGCCTGAAGCTGCTGTTGAAGAACAAGATGATGAGGAACATGTCTTGAGAAAGTTGAAGCCCAAAATTCCAGATCACAATGATGCTCATCCAAAGAGTCGAGGACATGAAGCTCGGGAGGGATGCAGGACTCAAACAGTGGAGATTGACTGATCCATATGCGATCGGGAGAAGAACTGCTCGGACTACAGGTGTTCCATACAAAGGAACAACAGGACTTACGTGAGGCAAAGGTTGCTTGACAAGAAGCCAATTGTCTGTGATATGAGATGGATAGACTGGGAGTACATCAGGAAGAATGAAGAGCATTATCCAGGAGTGTATGACAGTTTCAATGCTTGTGGAGTGAATGACTTTGTTGGGAAAAAGCTCACAAAGTGGAATGATGAGCTTATTATGCAGTTCTACTCCACAGCTCATTTTTACCCAGATGGAAGGATTGTCTGGATGTCTAAAGGTACTAGGTACCAATCATCAGTTGAAGAATGGGCAAAGTTGATTAATGCTCCTGAGGAGAATGAGGATGACTTGGATGTCTATGCCAAGAAGAAGAAGGATCACAACTCCATGGCACACATGTACAGAGAGATCCCAGATACGCTATTGAGACACACAAGTTTGGCTCAAGACATTATCTTCTCGTCAGGACTGCCAACAATCAAGCTGGATCCTCGTGCACACTCTTTTGCCTAAATATGGAGATCACAAGATGATCAGAGGCCATGCCATCAACCTACTTCACATATTTGATGTGCCTCAGAAGTTCAAGGTCATGAGCCTCATAGTGGAAACTATCAAGAGGACTGCTACAGATCAGAAGAGAAGTTGTGGGTATGTCCCATGCATCCGTGGAGCTCATCAACTCCAAGATGGGCACATGCACATACCTCTTGGACAAGGAACACATGCCCATCTATCCAGATTTTGAGGTCAACACAGTGGTGATGGATGAAGATGAACCATCTTCTGTGCAAGCACAAGCAAAAAGGGAGAAGGCAAGGACAGAAAAGGCTACAAAGATGCCAACCATGGATGAGGCAGCTCAGTACTTATTGAAGAGCAAGCAGGATCAGCTTGGCTACTTGATTGCCTCCACTTTGAGGATTGAGAAGGGTCTGGCCACCCTGACTCGAAACCAGGAGAGCTTGGAGAGGATCATGCAGCAGAAGTTCTATGACATGGATGTGAAGGTCACTGAGATACAGTCAGTTGTTGAACAACTTCAGGATGATATGCAGGAGAGGAAGGGCAATACTACTACTGATGCTTTTGCCAGAGTGCCCAGGAGCCAGAGATCAGCTGTAGTGCCTGTTACAGACACCAGAGCAACTTCATCTGCACCAGCTACAGCTTCTGTGCAACCAGCTACAACACCTACTCCTCCAACACCATCTACATCGACTAATGCCTTCATTCTTGGAGTTCTGTCTACACCACCACCTCAAGACCAAGCCTGAGAGTCAATTTAGTGTTATGCATTTTCTTTGAACTTTTTGGTAACTTGTTGCCAAAGGGGGAGAAAAATGTATAGATCATAGGCTTCGAGAGAGAGTGTTGCTGTTGTTCTCTCTTGTTTTGGTGGTTGAAATTTATTTGCTTGCTTGAGATACTTTATGCGTTTGTGAGATACTTGGATGATCATGTGTTTGATCATATGCTACCTTAATGCTTGTTGGATGATTTTATCCTTTTATCTCCCATATGATCATTCACTTTGCTTGGTGATGAGTGCATGTATTTATTTATTATCATTTTGAGCGCTCCACCAAGATGTATGTGACATGGAAGAGTAACCCATGATCCTAACTCATTGTGCATTTGCAGTCCAAAGCAAATCTTAAACTATGCACAAATTTAGGGGGAGCTCTTGCTTTTCCCATACTTCTCAAAGTGACAATGTCTTCCACTCTTATTATCATTTGTCGAAGCTTTGATCTATATGTTGTCATCAATTACCAAAAGGGGGGAGACTGAAAGTGCAACTATCCCTAG
This sequence comes from Aegilops bicornis, assembly GCA_021605145.1. Taxonomy (NCBI): domain Eukaryota; kingdom Viridiplantae; phylum Streptophyta; class Magnoliopsida; order Poales; family Poaceae; genus Aegilops; species Aegilops bicornis. The sequence goes on from CM038675.1 coordinate 577,164,983, forward strand.
GTGGTTTTGGTAATTCCTAACAACATATAGCTCATTGAGCTAATGCTATCTCAAGATGAATATTTCAGGAAAGCTCAAAGATTGGCATGGCATGGATGAGAAAAGTGGACCCCTCAAAATGCTAAGGACAAAGGGATTGGCTCAAGCTCAAGACTCTACATTTTATATTTTAGTGATCCAAGATCACATTGAGTCTATAGGAAAAGCCAATACTATCAAGGAGGGATAGGTGTTGCTTAATTGCTTGCTTGCTCAAAATGCTTAGTGATATGCTCCAAAGCTCTCAACTACTTTCTCACATCCACTTATGACCTAAACCAAAAGTCAAACTCGACCCTACCGATTCTTTCTATCCGGCGCCACCGAGTTTAGATGTCATAGCCACTGCCACAAACACTAGGCAAATCGGTCTCACCGATAGGGATCTCGTTCTCACCGAGATAGGATTCTAATCTCTCTGTTTCCCTTCGTAACGTTTCGGTCCTACCGAGATGAGCGATCGGTCCCACCGATATTGCAAAGTAAACTCTCTGTTTCCCTTTTGTAACATTTCGGTCTCACCGAAATGAGCGAATCGGTCCCACCGAGTTTACCTGACCAACTCTCTGGTTAGCTTATTACCAAAATCGGTCTCACCGAGTTTGTGTAATCGGTCTCACCGAGATTACGTTATGCCCTAACCCTAACCATATCGGTCCTACCGAGTTGCATGTCGGTCCCACCGAAAATCCTAACGGTCACTAGATTTGCTGATTCGGTCCGACCGAGTTTGGCAATTCGGTCCCACCGAGATTGGTAAGTTGTGTGTAACGGTTAGATTTTGTGTGGAGGCTATATATACCCTCCACCCCTCTTCATTCATGGAGAGAGCCATCGAGCGAACCTACACTTCCAATACACATTTTCGAGAGAGAACCACCTACACTTGTGTTGAGGCCAAGATATTCCATTCCTACCATATGAATCTTGATCTCTAGCCTTCCCCAAGTTGCTTTCCACTCAAATCTTCTTTCCACCAAATCCAAATCCTGTGAGAGAGAGTTGAGTGTTGGGGAGACTATCATTTGAAGCACAAGAGCAAGGAGTTCATCATCAACACACCATTTGTTACTTCTTGGAGAGTGGTGTCTCCTAGAATGGCTAGGTGTCACTTGGGAGCCTCTGGCAAGATTGTGAAGTTGAACCAAGGAGTTTGTAAGGGCAAGGAGATCGCCTACTTCGTGAAGATCTACCGGTAGTGAGGCAAGTCATTCGTGGGCGACGACCATGGTGGGATAGACAAGGTTGCTTCTTCGTGGACCCTTCATGGGTGCGCGCAACCGTTACCCTTCATGGGTTGAAGTCTCCATCAACGTGGATGTACGATAGCACCACCTATCGGAACCATGACAAAAACATCCGTGTCTCCAATTGCGTTTGAATCCTCCAAACCCTCCCCTTTACATTCTTGCAAGTTGCATGCTTTACTTTCCGCTGCTCATATACTCTTTGCATGCTTGCTTGAATTGTGTTAAGATTGCTTGACTTGTTCTAAAGTTGCTAAAATCTGCCAAGAACTAAAACTAGGAAAAGGCTAGATTTTTATTTGGTCAAGTAGTCTAATCACCCCCCCCTCTAGACATACTTTTGATCCTACATTTGTACGTCTGGTTGGAGCGGCTAGGTATTTAAACCTTAGGACACACAGTCCCGGACACACAGTCCTCACCGTATTCTCCTTGAGGTAAGGTCACACATACCTCGCCCGATCACTCGTGGTAAGTCTTCAGGTGACTTCCAAACCTTCACAAACTCGGTCACTCGGTGATCCACGATTTCCTCTTGGATACTCTAGACCATGACGCCTAACCGTGTGGAAGATGCACAGTCTTCAAAGGTAAAATGCATCGGATCCATGCAGGATCAATCTCTTCAGTGATGCTCATTCACTTTGGGTTTGTAGGTGTTTGGGTTTGGGTTTTCCTCGCTTGATGATTTTCGCTGAAAGTCCTCGGAGGATGGGATGTTCTCAAATGACAAGTGTCAGATTCTCTCGGAGCAGCCAACCAGCTAGTGGTTGTAGGGGGCGGCTATTTATAGCCTAGGGAGCAGCCCAACATGATAAGACATAAATGCCCTTCAATGATATGACCGTTAGGTGGGTAGATATTTTGAGACAACTGGTGCATAGCACAACAACGGTCGGAAAATTTACTATCAAATTCCTCAGGGCTATCATGTTCCTCACTTGTAGGCAATCCGCACTGGCGAATTCCTAACTCCTCAGTCAGTACAAATTCCTCAGAGAGTAGAAGAACTTCGTCTCTGTCACCGAAGAAATTGATTGAACTGTATGAGATTTCCAATGGTTTCACTCGAAGGGATTGGTAGGTGTAGGATTTTGAGTTGAGCATCACTTGGAAATTTTTCCTTAGTATTTCCTCGACCCCTTTAACAGTACGGTGTTTCCTATGACTCAAGAAAGAGAAAATGAAACTATGAAAACAAAAGTCTTCACGCTTCATGTTCCTCGAATGAATACCAAGTCTTCACGGTCACACCAATTTCTTCACTTTCAAAGTCTTCAGAAAGTCTCCAGGAATCCAAAGTCTTCAATCGAAGAACTTCATTTTTAGGGGTCGACTTTCTCTGTAAATATCAAACTCCTCATAGACTTATAGACCCGTGTACACTCACAAACGCATCAGTCACTTAAGCTATAAGTCTTCAATACACCAAAATCACTAAGGGGCACTAGATGCACTTACACCCCCCCCCTTGATCACCAGATATCGCCTATTCCTTCTCTCTATTGCTTGCATTAGAGTAGTGTGATACGTCTCCAACGTATCAATAATTTATGAATTACTCATGCCATTTTACTATTGTTTTATATGATTTTGGTATGATTTGATTAGAACTAACCCGGACTGACGCTGTTTTCAGCAGAACTACCGTGGTGGTGTTTTTGTGCAGAAATAAAAGTTCTCGGAATGCGCTGGAAATCAACGAAGAATTTTTCAGGAAAAATTTAAAAATACAGGAAAAAAAATCTATCGGAGGGGAGTCCCATGGGCCCCACAAGGGTGGGGGCACGCCCACCCCCCTGGGTGCGCCCCTGTGCCTCGTGGACTACTCATGGGGCCCCCTGACTTGTTCTCGATGCCAACCTCTCCTATAAATACCCAAACCTCCAGAAATTAACCTAGATCAGAAATTCCGCCGCCACAAGCCTTTGTAGCCACGAGAATAAATCTAGGCCATCTCTGGCACCCTGTCGGAGAGGGCCATCATCACCGGAGGCCATGGAGGAGGATCCCGGAGGGGCCATCATCACCATGAAGGCCAAGGACTAGAGGGAGAACCTCTCCCCATCCAGGGGGAGGCCATGGAGGAGGAAGCACAAGGGGGAGAACCTCTCCTCCTCTCTCTCGGTGGCGCCGGTGTGCTATTAGGAGGGGAAACATCGCTGCGGTGATCGTCAACATCACTATCCTCATCTCTTTTACGCGGTCCACTCTCCCGCAGCCCCCTGTAATCCCTACTTGAACATGGTGCTTTATGCCACATATTATGATCCAATGATGTGTTGCCATCCTATGATGTTTTGAGTAGATATCCTTTGTCTTTGGGTTGATTGATGATCTAGATTGGTACGAGTTGTATGTTTTATTTTGGTGCTGTCCTATTCTGCCTCCGTGTCGGCATAAGCGTGAGGGATTCCTACCAGAGGGTGTTGCAATACGTTCATGATTCGCTTATAGTGGGTTGCTTGGGTGACAGAAGCATAAACCCAAGTAAGGGGGTTGTGGCGTATGGGATAAAGGGGACTTGATGCTTTAATGCTATGGTTGGGTTTTACCTTTATGATCTTTAGTAGTTGCGGATGCTTGCTAGAGTTCCAATCATAAGTGCATATGATCCAAGAAGAGAAAGTATGTTAGCTTATGTCTCTCCCTCATATGAAATTGCAATGACGACTATCGGTCTTGTTAACAATTGCCTAGGACAATTCCGCACACCGATCCATCATTATTCCACACTTGCTATTTATAATATTTAGTAATATCTTATAAGTTTATGATAACAACACATACTTTTATGTTTTAGCTCTCCGATATCATGCAAAGTTATCCTCTTCATACCCACAACGTAGTTTTATTTCTCGTTTGTGTTGGAAGCAAACGTTTGGTGTACGTAGAGTCGTATCAGTGGCGGATAGGACTTGAGAGAATATTGATCTTACCTTTAGATCCTTGTGGGTTCGACACTCCATACTTATCAGTTCCACCATTGGGAATTGCTACGATGATTCCCTGCACTTGGGGATTATCAAGCTCTTTTCCGGCGCCATTGCTGGGGAGCAATAGCGTGGGGTTGATATTCTCGTGTGTGCTTGTTTACTTTCTTCACTAAGTAGATCTTGTTTTTCCTTTTTGTTTCTGTTTAGTTGTGGGTGAAACATACAATTTTTTTAAAAGAATGAAAATACAAAAAAAATTACTTGCCTTTCATGCCTAAAAAGTTTTTCAATAAGAGAAGTGATTGGAAGATTATGCATTGAAGATGTGAGGGTTGACCTTGAGCACTTGTGTTCATGCTCATGGAAACAATGTAAAAAAATTCATGGAAGCTTCTCTGAAAATAATTATCCCCTTGTATATATCCATTGTATTATAAAAATAATGTGCCAAGCTTTGGTTTTAGGATGATTAGATTGCTTATTTACTATGTGCAGTACAAAAACAGAAACTTTGGCTGTAGTGCATGAATTTACATTTTTTTACTAGAAAGTCAAACGGGTATGAAACTTTTTTCACATTACTTCTGTACAAATTGTTTAAATTTTCATATACTTTTAGAATTTTTTGGAGTTATAGAAGTTTAATAAACTTCCAGATTACTACAGACTGTCCTATTTTTGACAGATTCTGTTTTCTATGCGTTGATCGCTTATTTTGATGAATCTATGGGTAGTATCGGGGGGGGGGGGGGTATGAACCATGGTGAAGTTGGAATACAGTAGATTTAGTTCTAATATGAAATTGTAATAAGTTTGCAACAGTACCTAAAGGTAGTGATTTGCTTTATTATACTAACGGATCTCACAACGTTTTTGTTAAAGTTTTGTGTGGATGAAGTGTTCAAAGATCGAGGAGCTATCAATATGAGAAGAATAAAGAGAGGCAAGAGTGCAAGCTTGGGGATGCCCAAGGCACCCCAAGTAAATATTTCAAGGATACTCAAGCATCTAAGCTTGGGGATGCCCCGGTTGGCATCCCATCTTTCTTCTTCAACAATTATCGGTATACCCCGGTTTTTGTTTTGTTCACATGATTTGTGTCCCTTGTGTTTTACTTTTTTCTTTAAGAACCATGCTATTATGAGATATCCCTTCATCTATTTATAGAATGATCCATGTGCTTCACTTATATCTTTTGAGTATGACCTTATAGAATGCTCTTTGCGCTTCACTTAAATCTTGAGTATGGTTTTATAGAATGCTTGGTGTGCTTCACTTATATATTTTGAGCTTGGATATTGGTTAGGCTATACTGATTGTAGAATGCTCCATGAACTTCACTTATATCTTTTGGAGTATTAATAATACTATCATCTAAAGCGGGTTTGGAAGAGTGTCAACTTTAGGAATTAGTGATCCCACTATTCCGAATGAGAAGAATTTTTCTTATGTGGAGAGTAGAAAATTCTCTATGCTTGTAGATCATGAAAAGAATGCTTTATGTGATGTTTATATTGATGAATTAATTCCTGATGCTACTGAAAATTATTATGAGGGAGGAATATATGCTTGTAGGAGTTGCAATAATATCAAGTTTCCTCTCTATGTGCTTAAAGTTTTGAAGTTATACTTGTGTTGCCTTCCTATGCTAGTTGATTCTTGTTCCTATAAATTATGTTCTCACAAAATCCCTAGGCATAGTAAGTGGGTTAGATTTAAATGTGCTAGTCATATTCTTCATGATGCTCTCTTTATGTTTCAATTCTTATCTTTTATGTGAGCATCATTCAAATCATCATGCCTAGCTAAAAGGCATTAAAGAGAAGCGCTTGTTGGGAGACAATCCAATATTTACCCTTACTATTTTTGTGTGTTTACATGATTAAGCTACTGTAGTAATCATGATTTATAGCTTTTGTTTCAATAAAGTGCCAAGTAAGACCTTTGGGAAGACTTGGGTGAAAGTTAATGTGATATTGCTGTAAAAAATAGAAACTTTGCGCTCACGAGATTAGCTGCCATTTTTTTTACAGAAGAGTGCTTTTGAGTTTATTCTTTTTGAAGAAGATTAATAGATAAATTCCTCACGTCCACCAATTTATTTCATAATTTTTGGACTAGCATAAGTATGGTTGCTGTTCAGATCATTACATCGCTCTGCTTCTCGACAGATTCTGTTTTCATTGCATAGTTTGCTTGTTTTCTAGTTTCTATGGATTATATTTCTCAACATAAATTGTATAAATTATATGGTACAGTAGGCATTGTGTGAGAACAATTATGAACCTTGTCTTTGATAGTACCAAAGTGAATGGTTTACTCTTTATCATATAACCTATCTCATGAAGTTCCGTTAAGTTTTGTGTGATTGAAGTTTTCAAGCTTTGGGTGAGATATTGATATGAGGAGAATAAGGAGCGGAAAGACCCTAAGCTTGGGGATGCCCAAGGAACCCCAAGGTAATATTCAAGGAACACTCAAGCGCCTAAGCTTGGGGATGCCCCGGAAGGCATCCCCTCTTTCGTGTTCAAAACTATCGGTATACCTTACTCGGAGCTATATTTTTATTCGTCACATGATATGTGTTTTGCTTGGAGCGTATTTTCAATTTTGCTTGCTGTTTGAATAAAATCATTGGATCTGAAACCTTGAATGAAAAAGAATCCTCCCATGGCTAGTTAATTATTTGACTACTCAGTGTCCTTCACTTATATCTTTTGGAGTAGTTTGTCATTTACTAATGTGCTTCACGTATATCCTATGAGTAAATGGTTGAATGAATTGAATATAATAAATCTAAATTTATATATGTCTCATATGCTTATACCATGGGGAGTAATGACTTCACACAAAATAGGTATAGGTAGTAAACTTTTTGAAAGTTAGCAAACGCATAATTGGTCACTTGAACAATTCATGAAAGAATATTGAAGGAAGAGAGATTTCACATATAAATATACTATCTTGGACATCTTTTGTAATTGTGAGCACTCATTAGAATATGACATGCTAAAAGGTTGACGTTGGACAAGGAAGACAATGTAATGGGTTATGTCTTCTTATATCCGAAATAAAGTATATTGTCATGGATCATCCAACATGCTGAGCTTGCCTTTCCCCCTCATGCTAGCCAAATTCTTTGCACCAAGTAGAAATACTACTTGTGCTTCCGAATATCCTTAAACCCGGTTTTGCCATGAGAGTCCACCATATCTACCTATGGATTGAGTAAGATCCTTCAAGTAAGTTGTCATTGTTGCATGCAATAAAAATTGCCCTCTAAATATGTATGATCTATTAGTGTGGAGAAAATAAGCTTTATACGATCTTGTGATATGGAAGCAATAAAAGCGACGGACTACATAATAAAGGTCCCTATCACAAGTGGCAATATAAAGTGACGTTCTTTTACATGAAGATTTTGTGCATCCAACTATAAAAGCACATGACAACCTCTGCTTCCCTCTGCGAAGGGCCTATCTTTTATCCTTGTCTTACACCTTATACAAGAGTCATGGTGATCTTCACCTTTCCTTTTTACATTTTATCCTTTGCAAGCACATTATGTTGGAAAGATCCTGATATACATATCCAATTGGATGTAAGTTATCATGAACTATTATTGTTGAAATTACCCTTGAGGTAAAAGGTTGGGAGGCAAAACTATAAGCCCCTATCTTTCTTTGTGTCTGATTAAAGCTTTGAACCCAAAAATATCATGTGAGTGTTAGCAATTGTGAAAGATTAAATGATAGTTGAGTATGTGGAGTTTGCTGAATCAAAGCTCTTACATAGACCCTTCCCGAAAATAAGATGAATTGCAATTGTTTGATGACTAAGAGCACGGTTTGTTAGTTTTCAAGAAAGTTTATGATCTATACTTTAACATGTGAATAGCTTGTTACTTGATCATGAGAAGTTTTATGAGTTGAGCTACTGTTATAATATATAATGATGCTATAAAAAAGTGTTACTATCATTGATCAAACTTAAGAACTTGCTAGCATTCACACTTCATAAATTATTTCTTTTATCATTTACCTACTCGAGGACGAGCATGAATTAAGCTTGGGGATGCTGGTACGTCTCCAACATATCAATAATTTATGAAGTATTCATGCCATGTTTACTATTGTTTTATATGATTTTGGTATGATTTGATTAGAACTAACCCGGACTGACGCTGTTTTCAGCAGAACTACCGTGGTGTTGTTTTTGTGCAGAAATAAAAGTTCTCGGAATGCGCTAAAAATCAATGGAGAATTTTTCTGGAAAATATAAAAAATACTGGAACAAAAATCTACCGGAGGGGAGTCCCATGGGCCCCACGAGGGTGGGGGGCGCGCCCACCCCCTGGGTGCACCCCTGTGCCTCGTGGACTACCCGGGGGGCCCCCTGACTTGTTCTCGACGCCAACCTCTCCTATAAATACCCAAACCTCCAAAAATTAACATAGACCGGAAATTCCGCCGTCGCAAGCCTCTGTAGCCACGAGAAATCAATCTAGGCCCTCTCTGGCACCCTGCCGGAGAGGGCCATCATCACCGGAGGCCATGGAGGAGGATCCCGGAGGGGCCATCATCGCCATGAAGGCCAAGGACCAGAGGGAGAACCTCTCCCCATCCAGGGGGAGGCCATGGAAGAGGAAGCACAAGGGGGAGAACCTCTCCTCCTCTTTCTCGGTGGCGCCGGTGTGCCATCGGGAGGGGAAACATCACTGTGGTGATCATCTTCATCATCATCACCATCCTCATCTCTTTTACGCGGTCCACTCTCCCGCACCCCACTATAATCCCTACTTGAACATGGTGCTTTATGCCACATATTATGATCCAATGATGTGTTGCCATCCTATGATGTTTTGAGTAGATATCCTTTGTCTTTGGGTTGATTGATGATCTAGATTGGTACGAGTTGTATGTTTTATTTTGGTGCTGTCCTATTGTGCCCTCCGTGTCGGCAAGCGTGAGGGATTCCTACCTGTAGGGTGTTGCAATACGTTCATGATTCGCTTATAGTGGGTTGCTTGAGTGACAGAAGCATAAACCCGAGTAAGGGGGTTTTGGTGTATGAGATAAAGGGGACTTGATGCTTTAATGCTATGGTTGGGTTTTACCTTAATGATCTTTAGTAGTTGCTGTCGGTGTCAAAACCAGCGGATCTCGGGTAGGGGGTCCCGAACTGTGCGTCCAGGATCGATGGTTATAGGAGACAGCGGACATGATGTTTACCCAGGTTCGGGCCCTCTCTATGGAGGTAATACCCTACTTCATGCTTGATTGATCTTGATGAATATGAGTATTACAAGGGTTGATCTACCATGAGATTGCAATGGCTAAACCCTAGAAGTGTAGCCCGTATGACTATGGTAATGAGTATATCCTTTCCGGACTACGCCCTCCGGTTTATATAGACACCGGGGGGATCTAGGGTTACATAGAGTCGCTTACATAAGAAAGAATCTTCATAGTTGGTCACCAAGATTTCCTTCCACGCCAAGGAGAGTCCAATCCGGACACAGGTACAGTCTTCGGCCTTCGTGTCTTCACAGCCCATTAGTCCGGCCCATGGATAACAGGCCGGACGCCCGAGGACCCCTTAGGCCAGACTCCTCAAGAGCCTCGAACTCCGCCTTCAATGACGAGGAGTCCGGCGCGCAGATTGTCTTCGGCATTGCAAGGCGGGTTCCCTTCTATCTGAATTCCAAGATAGTCTTCGGATGCGATGATAGTATCCGGACCTGTTACACCGTATACAACCACAGAGAGAATATAATTTTACGCGAGCCCAATCCGTTGACAACTTTTTTTAGCACGACTTTACGTCTGACCGGTCGTAACTCCAAACCGTTTTTGTATTCGCCACTCCGCGTGTCGAGCCGCGGTTGCCATTGGCACGTCTTGTCAAAGCAGAGATCGTGCCCCTTATTGTGGGATTCTCATCAATGTGGGCATGGGTATCCCAACCGTGACATTTATACAACCCTTGGGAATAGGCGAGTTCTAAGGCGAGTGGGGAGGCGTTCAATATTCACCGCCTTTATAAAGGGATAAGGATTCCCTCTTCCTCTCCCACGCCTTCTCTCTATCTCCGCCCTCCCAATCTCGAGCTCCAGCGCCCAAGTTCTTATCTCCTTTCCACTCGTTCTAGCACTCAATCATGTCCGGATCCGGAGGTCAGGGCAAGTGGATGGTCTACCGTCAAGGAGGAGGACATTACTGAGATTTGGGCGGCCGGATACTTGGCCAAGGAAATCGCCCATCATCTGCCGGCCGAGGGACAAGTCGTCCCCACGCCGAAGCCCAACGAGAGGATGGTATTCATCCCTCATTTCTTCCGCGGACTAGCGTTCCCACTCCACCCTTTCGTCCGCGAGCTGATATATTATTATGGGATAGATTTCCACGATCTGTCCCCGAACTCCTTCCTCAACATCTCAGCGTTTATCGTCGTGTGTGAGGCCTTCCTCCGCATCCAACCCCACTTTGGGCTATGGCTCAAAGTCTTCAACATGAAGCCGAAGGTGGTGGATGGCCAGCATGCGGAGTGTGGGGGAGCCATGGTGAGTAAGCTGTCCATCGTCTCCTGGCTGAAAGGCACTTTCGTGGAGACAGTAAAGGAGTGGCAGAAACAATGGTTCTACATCACAGAACCCCGCGGCACCACCTGGGCCGCAGCTGCCGAATTCCGCTCCGGTGCTCCCACGCGACTCACCTCCTGGGTCAAGAAGAGTCTGAACTGGTGTTCGCCCGATGAGCTGATAGCGCTGCAACCACGCGTTCAAAGTATGATAGCCAAGAACGTCAAGCTTGTCGATGTAATCCAGGTGATGCTTGTTCGCCGGATCCTCCCGTGCCAGCGTAGAAGTCGCCCTCTGTGGGAGTTTAATCTGAAGAAGCACCAAACCCTGGAGAGGCTCTTCGAAACCACTCACGAAGGTGCCTGGAAGTTGCTCTTTAAGGGCAACAAGAAACCGCCGGCCACAGATTCAGACCGTGGGCATGATTTTAAACACCTCGCCAGTGAGGTATGTTATTTTTGACGTATCCCCTACTTGTTTGTTTCGAGGATGATGTCTGAGTTTTTATCATTGCTTTTTCAAGATTGGATGGAGAGGGCGAAGCGGATTCAGTGTCCGGCTCCGCTGCCTGAAGAACCGGTCATCCCGCGTCTGGCGAAGATGCTGGTGTCGGTGCCATATAAGGCGCCGGAGAAGAAGGCCAAGAAGAAGGCCAAGGGGGCCAAAAGTGGTCCCCGTCGCAGGGGCGCTTCAGACGTGACGTCCGAAGATGAAGAAGCCCATTCCTCCGTCCCTGAGGACGATGACAAGGAAGAGGAGGAGGAGGAGGAGGAGAAGAACCCTCCCCCTAAGGAGGGAAAGAAGAAGAGGGGGCCCTCCATGAATCTGGAGGCGGGAACGCCCAAGAAGGGGAAGGGCGCCCCTGCGGTCAACACTGCGTGGGACGTTGACAGCGGTCCGGAGTGACGCCTCCGCACTAAGCCTCGGGCCACATCATAAGTACTATGACTCTCGTACACAAGTGTCCCCGACCTATCCTTTTTATTGTTTTGACGTGGTTAATTGTGCCATTGCAGTCCGGCCCGTGGCAGCATCCAGCGATCCTCATCTGGAGGTTCGTTGGATCCGGTGGAAATGGCCAGTATGTCACCGCCGCCCGCTTATTCCCCTGAGGCCAAGGACAACACCGAAGTGTTGTCCCGGAGGACTGCTCTGAGCCGGGGAGGGGCCCAGGACGCTGTCCAGGAGGCGCCGCAAGGCGAGACCTCCAGTGCCGGACACATGGGGGAGCAGATCCCCATGGAGACTGGCGAGGAGGGACGTATTCAGTTCGGTCCTCAGCCGAATACGATTCTGGGGACTGATACGGCCCCAGAATCCGGCATGCGCCTTCCTTCGAAGGAGGGGGGGGGGTGCGCCAATTCCACCGATGGCCCCTGTCCAACCAGGGGCACCGAATAACCTGATGGAGGCGCTACGAGGCGCCTCCATTGTGGACGAGCACCATGTCCTTATGGGTACGGTGATTGAGAAGGTTCAGTCCATCAAGAGCGGACTAAACGAGGCCTGTAACAATCTGTTGACAAGTTTTGAGGTAAGTTACATAGAAAGAGAACACCCCGTGCTGACAGTAGCCCTTGAGACACTGTCCGGTGTTCGGAAAGAAAGGCCGGACAGAGGATCAACCCTTTGTAGGGGACTAATTTGGTATTTATGAATAAGCAGGCGTCGCTGTTGGCCGCGACCTCGCATGCTGCCGAAGTCTCTGAACTGAAGCAGAGGTTGGAGCGGACCGGGAACAAGCTCGGCCAGGTGAAGGTTCAGCTCCACGAGAAGCAAGGTGAGTAATGACTTGCTGTGTATTCAGAAAAAGTAAGCGGTGCGTATTGACCGGAGTGTCATAATATGTGTAGGGGCGGCGACCGAGGTCGAGGCCTTGAAAAATGCCCTGACCGAAGCCGAGGAGAAGGCTGTCCAGCAGCAAGCCGCCCGTAGGAAGCTCAAGGCCTGGGTCGACGAGATCCAGCAGGAGCTCCGAGACGCGGTGAAGAAGTGTGAGGCTTTGGAGCGCAAAGCATCGGTTCGAGAGACCGAACTTACCAAGGCTCGCCAGAGCGCGGAGGCCGCACAGAATGAGGCCCGGGGCGCTCTCCAGGAGATCTAGGAGGCCAAGAAGATCGTAGCGGGTAAGGCTTTTAAGATGCAAAGCAAGTATGCGGAGAAGAAGTACCTTTTACTAACCCGGATTCGGAGTTGCCCAGGGGATTTTGCGGATCTGCCACGTAGCGTGTCCGATGCTATGGAGTTCTTCTGAGCCAGAGAAGGGAATTCCACGGAGAAGCTGTTCTGGTCGCAGTATGCTGTGCCAGAACATCCAATGCCCTTTGCCGATCAACTGAAACAGTTGGTCGAAGCTGCATGTGGTGGCCGAAGGCGCCATGAAGGATTTAATAATCCGGCCGTGGCCAGCCAAGCCATACCTAGCAGCTTTATTTGGCCTCGTGAAGCGGGTGATGGAGGCTTGTCCGCGGCCAGACGCCGCCGTTTATCACTGCATCGAAGGTGCCCGCATGGCCTTCGCTCGTTGCAAGATATGGTGGGCGAAGATGGACGCCGTCGAGGTGGCCAGGGAGCCGCCGGAGGGCAAGGAGCACCACACACTCAAGCGATATTTTGTGGATGTCCTGGAGGGATCTCGACTTGCAGCAGCGCAGTGCTGGCAGGACATTATTTTCGAATGAATACATTCATTTTTTGTCTTTGCCTTGTGTGATGAAAACAAATCCGGTTTGTAATATAATGTTTATTATGTTTTGATTGTTTCCTCCTATGCGGCCGTGTTGTATGGAATCTGAGGGTTGGCCAGTCGTCGGCTTCTGCCCTCACGTAGGTAGTATGGAGGTGTTCAGGATGGAATCTAAACAATCTGATCCAATTATATGGTCCTTGAAGGAGTTGTTTAGCGCAACGAACCAGGCAATCAAACTATGCGGCTTAAACACCCTCACTTAGCCATAGGAGTTTTATAATAAAACATAGGCGCAACCCCTGGTATACGAATCAGAGTGTTGTCAGCGTCTAATCGGGAAGTACCGATCCTTCGTGAAATGCGGAAAAAATCTCCAACGATTTGTGACCTCCGAACAGTTGACCGGCTCTCGCCGCATCATGACAGTTAGTTTTCAGCTTTCTATACTGATGTGCTCATCCGGTTTAGACCATGGCATAATCGCAGTAGTTCTCCCTTTACTACCCTAGCCGATGTAGCGGAATGTAGGGTAGCAAGCACAGGAGCCGGGCAACCCAACTATTGACCAAAGACATGATTCGGAGCCAATGCATATAATGCTAAATTCGGGGTGCCGAACTTATCTATAAGAAGTGTTTGGACTTTGTTGCCGTATTATGGGGCGATAGGGAGCCCCTGGCGAATATGAAGCGTACCAAAGTGCACGGGTGCGAGAATATAAGTAATTAATGGCAAGGGAAACAGAAAAAGAGCAGAGGTAGTATCTGGGGCCCCTTGACTTGGGCCGTAAAGTGTTTCCATTATAGTTGGGTTAATGCGTCAAAGCACATTTATACAAATAATGCGATAAGCAACCGGCTATTTAACATGCCAGAACCAAAGGAGAGCTGCATTTGGGTATTGAAAAACAGGTAGAGTAGTCATTAGATTGTCCTCTAGGGCTTCTCCTGTATGCTTGCTCTGTGCCAATCTGTTTTACTTGTCCTTTCATAGGACCGGTAATCAGGCCATCGAAGGAGTCCTGTATAAAAGATACCTGAAAGAAAAAGGAAAAAAAGGAAATAGTAAAGATACTAGTGAGTCCGGGATTGGTGTAGCCGAACTGTGGACTACAAGCTAGCTGCGCCTCCGTCGATGCCCATGGGATTTTGAGTGCGTAATTATGTACGCGTGGTGCAGATGCTGCTACCTTATCAGGACTGGGACGCAGGCTGAATTGCTAATCGAGCTCTTGACGAGCCGAACCGTCCTGTTGCAGTGTGGTCCGGACCCTCTTAATGATGTTCAGGGGCTCGGCAGCCGGATTACGGTTCTGCTTGAGACGGCCGCTCTGTACCTCTGCTGCTAGGGCAGCTGTGTGCTCCTTTGTTCGGAGGGAGCGTTCAGTGTTTCCATTGACTATTATGACGCCGCATGGACCGGGCATCTTGAGCTTGAGATAAGCATAGTGTGGCACCGCGTTGAATCTAGCAAATGCGGTTCGTCCGAGCAGTGCGTGGTAGCCGCTGTGGAAGGGGACGATATCGAAGATTAACTCTTCGCTTCGGAAATTGCCCGGAGAACCGAAGACCACTTCCAGCGTGATTGAGCCCGTACAACGGGCCTCTACACCTGGTATGACTCCTTTAAAGGTAGTCTTTGTGGGTTTGATTCGTGAGGGATTGATGCCAATTTTGCGCACTGTATCCTGATAGAGCTGGTTGAGGCTGCTACCACCATCCATTAGGACTCGTGTCAGGTGAAATCCGTCAATTATTGGGTCAAGGACCAGTGCGGCCGAACCGCCATGACGGATGCTAGTTGGGTGATCTCGATGATCAAAGGTGATCGGGAATGACGACCATGGATTAAATTTTGGGGCGATCGGCTCTACCGCATAGACGCCCCTCGAAAAGTGCGCTTGCACTCCCTTTGGGGATGTGTAGCATATATCATGTTTACCGCTTTGACTTGGGGAATTTCTTCCGCCCCAGTTGTTCGCTGTCTGGGGCTCTTCGTCCTCGTCCTCGCTTTGTGATCCCTTTTCCTTGTTCTCGGCATTTAACTTGCCAAATTTATTTAAAACCCAACAATCTCTGTTGGTATGATTGGCTTGTTTGTCTGGGGTGCCATGTATCTGGCACGGACGGTCGAGTATGCGGTCCAAGCTGGATGGTCCCTCACTGTTCCTTTTGTAGGGCTTCTTCCGCTGGCCGGACTTGGAGCCGCTGAATCCGGTGTTAACTGTAGTGTCATCGGTGTTATGGCCATTGCTTCGGCGTTTGTGTCTATTGCGCCGGAGCTTGCCGGTGCTGTTCTTGGCCTTGGAGGGGCCTGCCTCGTTGGCTGTGTTTTTGCTATGAGCCAGCCAGCTTTCCTCACCCGCGCAAAAGCGGGTCATAAGTGCCGTGAGAGCTGCCATGGATTTCAGCTTTTCTTGGCCGAGGTGGCGGGCGAGCCATTCGTCACGGATGCTGTGTTTGAAGGCCGCTAGGGCTTCGGCATCCGGACAATCAACGACCTAGTTCTTTTTGGTTAGGAACCTAGTCCAGAATTTTCTGGCTGATTCTCCAGGATGTTGAACTATATGACTTAAGTCATCGGCATCTGGTGGCCGGACATAAGTACCTTGGAAGTTGTCAAGAAAAGCTTCTTCCAAGTTCTCCCAACTGCCGATGGAATTTTCAGGCAGGCTATTTAACCAGTGTCTAGCTGGCCCTTTTAGTTTTAGTGGGAGGTATTTGATGGCGTGGAGATCGTCTCCTTGGGCCATATGGATGTGGAGAATAAAATCTTCGATCCATATCAAGGATCGGTTGTTCCGCCGTATGATTCAATATTGACGGGCTTGAACCCCTCGGGAATTCATGATCCAAAGATTTCATCCGTGAAGCAAAGAGAGTGTGCGGGCGCCTATATCGGGCCGCATCGCGCGCACCTCCGATGAAGGCCATCATGTTATTGGCCCGGGCGTGACTAGGTTTGTCACGTCCGAATAAGTAGCCGTCATCCCGAGTCGGAAAGCGTCCTCGCGATCCGTAGATTGATCTAGTGTGTCCTGCTCTACTGTCCAGGTCTTGCCGAAGGTCGTATGTATAGTCCCGAGCTATTTTGTCTCTGCTTTTACGAGGCGGTGGGGCGGGCTGTTGTTCGGCCTGAGTTGCCGTTTTTATCCCGATAGCGGGGTGGTCGGTCCGCAGCACTATCCTGACCACGTGGTGGTCGTTCTGCATTGCGCGAGGGAGGTATGGGCTCAGCGCCTCCTCATCGAACTGAGGTAGCAGTCTGCGCTTCGGGTAACTCTTGGCTGGGCGCTTGAGGCCGTATTCTTCGGCTGCCAAGACATCAGTCCATCTGTCAATGAGTAGGGCTTGATCGGCTTGAAGCTGCTGCTGCTTTTTCTTTAGGCTTCTTGTAGTAGCTATTAGCTCACGCTTGAAGCGCTCCTGCTCGAGGGGTGCCTTAGGAACGATGAAATCCTCACTGCCGAGGCTCTCCTCATCCTCGGAGAGTGGACGATAACTATCGTCATCCGGGTCATTGGGCATGGCCTGTTTATCAGGGTTAACTTGCCCGTTGTCTTGTTCCTCCTGTTCGGATGTTGCTCCAACAGGGTCTTCATTGTTTTCGGCGTCGTCCGGAGTACTATTTTCTCCGGTGCCAGTGTCGCCATCTTTTGAGCGACGTGGCTTAGAACGGCGTTTAGGGCGCCAGCGCTTGGACTGTTTCTCAGAAGGTTTATTCGCAACTGGATCTTCTTTGTCATCGTAGCTAGCTTTTTTAGGTGTGTCAACCATGTACACATCGTACGAAGAGGTGGCCGTCCAACGTCTAGTGAATGGCGTGTCTTGGCCTTGCTCCTTGTCGGCATCGTCATCCATACCGTCGATGTCTTCGGAGCCATAATCAAGCATGTAGGTTAAGTCCTCGACAGTGACTATGAAGTGGGTGGCGGGTGGGAAGCGAAATTCCCCATCATCAGCCTCTAGTTCGGACCAGGCATAGTTCGGCTGTGAGTCCCCCGCCAAGGATAGTTTTTTAATGAATTTAGCACATCTCCCAAGGGAGAGTGTTGGAAGACGTCTGCGGCGCTGAACTCGAAGATCGATGACCAATCCAGCTCGATGTCTACAGGCGTATGCGGTTCGAAATTTATAGCCGGAAACGAGTCCGGAATTCCGTTGACGCAGATATTCCCAGGTGTTGAGTCTGTGTGCAGCTCCAACGCTGCGGACTTTGTGGCTTCGGATGGTTCAATCTGCTCCGGATCTAAGGCCGTAGCAGTTACAGGAACCCTCTCCTGAATCTGGTCCGATGACAAATTTAAGTCATGTTCATCGGAGCGAGGGGGAGCGATCGCCGCGGTCTCAAATCCATTAAAGATCAAGTCTCCATGGACATCCGCAATGTAGTTCAAGCTTCCAAATCTGACTTGGTGGCCAGGGTGTAGCTATCGATCTACTCCAGATGGCCAAGCGAGTTGGCCCGCAGTATGAAGCCGCTGAATACGAAAATCTGTCCGGGGAGGAAGGTTTCTCCTTGGACAGTGTCACTATGGACGATCGAAGGGGCCATCGAACCCTTTTGTCGGCGGCACAGTGGAAATCCCAATGAAAGCACCAATGTCGGTGTCAAAACCGGCGGATCTCGGGTAGGGGGCCCCGAACTGTGCGTCTAGGATTGATGGTTACAGGAGACAGGGGACACATTGTTTACCCAGGTTCGGGCCCTCTCTATGGAGGTAATAACCTACTTCCTGCTTGATTGATCTTTATGAATATGAGTATTACAAGAGTTGATCTACCAAGATCGTAATGGCTAAATCCTAGAAGTCTAGCCTGTATGACTATGGTAATGAGTATATCCTTTCCAGACTACGCCCTCCGGTTTATATAGACACCGGGGGGATCTAGGGTTACATAGAGTCGGTTACATAAGAAGGAATCTTCATAGTTGGTCGCCAAGCTTGCCTTCCACGCCAAGGAGAGTCCAATCCGGACACGGGTACAGTCTTCGGCCTTCGTGTCTTCACAGCCCATCAGCGGCCCATGGATAACAGGCCGGACGCCCGAGGACCCCTTAGTCCAGGACTCCCTCAGTTGCGGATGCTTGCTAGAGTTCCAATCATAAGTGCATATGATCCAAGAAGAGAAAGTATGTTAGCTTATGACTCTCCCTCATATGAAATTGCAATGACGACTACCGGTCTTGGTAACAATTGCCTAGGACAATTCCGCACATCGATCCATCATTATTCCACACTCGCTATTTATAATATTTAGTGATATCTTCTCACTTTATGATAACAACACCTACTTTTATGTTTTAGCTCTCCGATATCATGCAAAGTTATCCTCTTCATACCCACAATGTAGTTTTATTTCTCGTTTCTAGTTGGAAGCAAACGCTCGTGTAATCGAGAGTCGTATCAGTGGCAGATAGGACTTGAGAGAACATTGATCTTACCTTTAGATCCTTGTGGGTTCGACACTCCATACTTATCACTTCCACCATTGGGAATTGCTACGATGATACCCTGCACTTGGGGATTATCATAGTGTAGCATGTTACTGCTTTCGGTTAATCCTATTCTACTGCATAGCATGTCATTGTTGCTACAGTTGTTACCCTTATCTGCAATCCTAAATGCTTAGTATAGGATGCTAGTATTCCATCAGTGGCCCTACATTCTTGTCCGCCTGCCATGCTATACTACCGGGCCGTGATCACTCGGGAGGTGATCACGGGTATATACTTACATACATATTATACATGTTACATGTGGTGACTAAAGTCGGCTCGGCTCATTGAGTACCCGCGGTTGATTCACGGATTGGGGGCTAAAAGGACATACTTTCCCGACGGCCCTCTGTGTGGATCTTTGTGGCGAAGCGACAGGGCAGGTTGAGACCACCTAGGAGAGAGGTGGTCCTGGCCCTGGTCGGCATCTGCGGTTACTTCAAAATAACACGCTTAACGAGATCTTGGTATTTGATCTGAGTCTGGCCACTGGCCTATACGCACTAACCAACTACGCGGGAACAGCTATGGGCACTCGGCGTCGTGGTATTAGCCGAAGCCTTCTTGACGTTAGCGACAAAGCGGCGTGCACTAGATTGGACTGGAACGCCTGCTCTTGTATTAGGGAGGCTAGGTCTGCTTCCGGCCGCCCTCGCGACGTGCAGATGTGCAATGGGCGATGGGCCCAGACCCCTACGCGCTTAAGATTTAGACCATCGTGCTGACCTCTTTGTTGTGCCTAGGTGGGGCTGTGATGTGTTGACCTTCCGAGGCTGGGCATGACCCAGGAAAGTGTGTCCGGCTAGAGGGATCGAGCGTGTTGGGTAATGTGGTGCACCCCTAATAGCCGTGATCCTCGGTAAAAGGACAACCCAGAGTTGTACCTTGACCTTATGATAACTAGAACTGCATACTTAATAAAACACACCCTTCCAAGTGCCATATATAACATGGCGATCGCTCTCACACAAGGCGACGAGGGGAGGATCGCCGGGTAGGATTATGCTATGCGATGCTACTTGGTGAACTTACCATCTACTCTCTTCTACATGCTGCAAGATGGAGGCTGCGAGAAGCGTAGTCTTCGACATGACTAGCTATCCCCCTCTTATTCTGGCTTTCTACAGTCCAGTCCATCGATATTGCCCCTTTACACCGATACCCATGCATATGTACTGTAGATCCTTGCTTGCGAGTACTTTGGATGAGTACTCACGGTTGCTTTTCTCCCTCTTTTCCCCCTTTCCATTCTGCTCGATTGTCGTAACCAGATGCTGGAGCCCAGGAGCCAAACGCCACAGTCGACGACTGACTCCTACTACACCAGAGGTGCCTACTACTACGTGCAGGCCGCTGACGACGACCCGGAGTAGTTTGGGAGGATCCCAGGCAGGAGGCATGCGCCTCTTTCGATCTGTATCCCAGTTTGTGCTAGCCATCTTATGGCACCTTGTTTAACTTATGTATGTACTCAGATATTGTTGTTTCCGCTGACTCGTGTATGATCGACCACTTGTATTCGAGCCCTCGTGGCCCCTGGCTTGTATTATGGTGCTTGTATGACTTATTTAGTTTTAGAGTTGCGTTGTGATATCTTCCCATGAGTCCGTGATCTCGATCGTACATGTTTGCATGTATGATTAGTGTACGATTGAATTGGGGGCGTCACATGGCTAAACAAGATGGCGTTGCATAATTCACATATACGATAAAGAAACTAAACAAATGGCACACACAAAGCATGTCTAAACTAAGCAGATGGCATATTTGATGTATAAAGTAAGCAATGCAAGGCACCATATGCATGATATTACCAACATCAGCATGCCAAGTTAGAGCGAAGACCTTGGGGGGTAAATAGGAGTGGTCTTCTCCTTCTGAACCCCCCCTCAGAACAGTTCCTCTTGATTACAATCCGGAATGGGTGGAGGGGGGCTGCCTTTGCGCCTACCATGGAGCGACGTCTGCATGAAATTTTATTGCCACGCAAGGCTCGTATCTTTTTCTCTACATATTCAGTTCCATTGTGTACAATAACTGACATGCATTGGAATAAAACATAGTGAGATTATATAAGGAGTGCATGCAAAAATCTAGAGTGATGGTAGCAACCTGTGGATAGACCCGAAACTAATGATAGCAGGCAGATAATGGCTTCAGTTAAAAAATATAGATAATGGCTTCTTTATTGTTTGTTTCCCACCCAACATGAAACTCATAGTAGACACCAGAGATTAACCAGATAGTAGATAGATACTATTGATTGCGGACCCGATATGTACCCCACAACCATTAAAAACTCAAGTTTGAGCATTAGTTTGGAGCTGACTCAGAGTCTAATCGGTGAACAGGACGATAAAGTAGCATGTAATATTAAGCGATGCATAACGTAAGAAGACACGAAAGAGTGCGACCTCTCTCGCGGACCCGTTAGTCCTCGAGGGCATCTGATTGGTTGAAGATGGTAATGCAGTTGTCGTGGCTGCCGGCGGTGGGGAAGAAGACCTGTGGCGGTGAAAGACAGTATGGAGGCCGGATCCCTGCTGTGGTGGACCCTTCTATCGTTGGAGCAGCTGAGCTGGGTTGGACGATGGCGTAGCAGGAGCGGGACAAACCACACAAGGTTTTCTTTGACAACTATCTGTAAGAGAAGAAATTCTGTAAGGGCTCGTTTGAATTGGAGGATTCTAACAACGCAGGGATAGGAAATACACAGTAATAGGATAGGAATGCACGTGCAAAATAGAGAATTTAAAAACATAGGATTTCTGCCAATCTGGGTGTTTGGTTCACAAGAATTGGAAGATCACATGATGCAAAGAAGCATCGTGAGATTAAGTCAAACCACAAGAAAATGTACGATTATAATGCTATTATGCTACTATCTCTTAGTCTTGTGCTTCATGAATAGGAATTTGAAAAGGAGGACAAGTGGATATTTAAATTCCTACAGTTTTTGTTTCAAGGAGACACTAAAGGAACAAATCCTTTAGTTTTCCTTTGCTCCATTCCTTTGAACCAAATGCATGAATAGTAGTATCATAGGAAACTTTCCAAATCCTATGTTTTTACTTCACTTTTCCTTTCATGCGCTGGCGATTCTAGTAGGCAAGCATGAGCAGGGAAAAGCCTACACTCAAAAAATGTCTTTGTGCTACTTCTACTACTTTGGACCCAGGCCACTGCCCTACCAGCTCAACTCCCAAGCCCATCTACAAATGCACAGCTCAAACGCGCAGAGATAAATAATGATGGCGTTCAAGAGAGTCCATCATGGATAGCTAAGTTGCCTGGTACCTCACTGCTTGTCATATAGTAGGAGAAACTAATCGTATTTCATGTTACTACGTGTGCTCAGTGGACAATATATATATATATAACATGTAGAGTAAAAAAGTGATGCAACAAGTGTACAACCTCTTTGGCGAAGCCATGTCGATCTCTGCGTGATTGGGTTGGTCGGTGAGGATACTCCGGCTGATTTGGCTGTCAGAGGAGGGGAGAAAGATCTTAGGCGTCTGGAGATGGAGCCCGGGGTATTGCTCCGATGTGATGGAGGGTTTCGTCGTTGGAGCAGCTCCGGTGAGTTGTACGACGGTGAGGCTGAAGCAGGACAAGAGAGACAATGTTAACCTGAGTGGAATTCTAATAGCATCTCCAATAGATGACGTAAAATACATAACCACAAAGTGGTAGATGTAAAACATCAGCTGGTCATCTCTGAACTTAACCGTAAACTGAATTTAGTAAAATGAATTTAACCGTCAAACTGAATTTTGTCATTTAAACTGAATTTTGTCATTTAAACTGAATTTTGGCTTTAAACTGAACGCACTAGTAGAAGAAAAGCAGTAGCAGTAGCAGCAGCGCATGCGAGAGCCGGGGCAGCTGGTCGTGTAGCAGCATCTCGGGTAGCGGCTGCAGGGGCTCGAGCGAGAGCAATATCTGCTGCTCGTGCAGCAGCAGCGCGCGCAAGAGTAGAGCAGCAGGGGGTGAGGCTACACGTTAGTCGACCCACTTTTTCATCTCTGGTCAGTCGATTTCCAGCCGTTGGATTTGAAATCAAGTGCCTGCAGTTCATATTCAACCTCAACCCCCCTGAGCGCCAGCCACCACCGGCCAAACCGCCGGCCGCCGCCGCCCGCACCCGAGCGCCGCCTCGCTGCCCCGAAACCACTCCCCACCGCCGGTCCGCCGCCACCCCGACCATCCCTTTAGGCCCCCCGCACCGAGCTTTTTCTCCGGCGATCCCCATGCCACCGCCCCACCACCACGCCCCCTGCCGCCGGCGACCATCGCCCCACCCTGAACCCTAAGATAGATAGTGGGGTACTGATACGTCTCTAACGTATCTATAATTTTTGATTGCTCCATACTATATTATCTACTATTTTAGGCAATATTGGGCTTTATTATCCACTTTTATATTATTTTTGGGACTAACCTATTAACCGGAGGCCCAGCCTAGATTTGCTATTTTATGCCTATTTCAGTATTTCAAAGAAAAGGAATATCAAACGGAGTCAAAACGGAACGAAATCAACTAGAGAAGTTATTTTTGGAAGGAAAGCCACCCGATGGACTTGGAGTGCACGTCAGGAAAGAAGGGAGGTGCTCACGAGGGTAGGGGCGCGCCCACCACCCTAGGGCGCTACCGCCTCGTGGCCCCCTTCGTCCACCGACGCATTTCTTTCACCCATATATACCTACGTATCGTAAAACTTCCGTAACAGAAGATAGCTCGGGAGTTCCACCGCCGCAAGCCTCTCAGAGACACCAAAACCTCTCGGAGCCCGCTCCAAAGACTCACCGGAGGGGGAACCCATCACCGGTGGCCATCTTCATCATCCCGCGCTATCCATGACGAGGAGGGAGTAGTTCACCCTCGGGGCTGAGGGTATGTACTAGTAGCTATGTGTTTGATCTCTCTCTCTCTCGTGTTCCTCTATGGCATGATCTTGATGTATCCCGAGATTTGCTATTGTAGTTGGATATTATGATGTTTCTCCCCTCTACTCTCTTGTGATGAATTGAGTTTCCCTTTGAAGTTATCTTATCGGATTGAGTCTTTTATGAGAACACTTGATGTATGTCTTGTCGTGCTTATCTGTGGGTGACAATGGGATATCATGTGCCACTTGATGTATGTTTTGGTGACCAACTTATGGGTTCCGCCTATGAACCTATGCATAGGGGTTGGCACACGTTCTTGACTCTCCGGTAGAAACTTTGGGGCACTCTTTGAAGTACTTTGTGTTGGTTGGATGAATCTGATATTGTGTGATGCATATCGTATAATCATGCCCACATATACTTGAGGTGACATTGGAGTATCTAGGTGACATTAGGGTTTTGATTGATTTGTGTCTTAAGGTGTTATTCTAGTACGAACTCTTTTATAGATCGATCCGAAAGAATAGCTTTGAGGTGGTTTTGTACCCTACCATAATCTCTTCGTTTGTTCTCCACTATTAGTGACTTTGGAGTGACTCTTTGTTGCATGTTGAGGGATTGTTATATGATCTATCTATGTTATTATTGTTGAGAGAACTTGCACTAGTGAAAGTATGAACCCTAGGCCTTTTTCCTATCATTGCAATACCGTTTACGCTCACTTTTACCATTAGTTACCTTGCTGTTTTTATATTTTCAGTTTACAAAAACCTATATCTACCATCCATATTGCACTTGTATCACTATCTCTTCGCCGAACTAGTGCATCCATACAATCTACCATTGTATTGGGTGTGTTGGGGACACAAGAGACTCTTTGTTATTTGGTTGCAGGGTTGTTTGAGAGAGACCATCTTCATCCTACGCCTCCCATGCATTGATAAACCTTAGGTCATCCACTTGAGGGAAATTTGCTACTGTCCTACAAACCTGTGCACTTGCAGGCCCAACAACGTCTACAAGAAGAAGGTTGCGTAGTAGACATCAGGTACCTCGTCTCCGGTGAGCCCCATCCCCACTGCGGCTGGTTCTTCCTTAACTCCGATGAGCCCCCCCCCCCCCCTGAAAATCGACTGACCCAAAAGTTGATTCAGTCGACTAACGTGTAGCTAAATCGGAGCAACAATGCAAGCAAGAGCAAGAGAGCGAGCAACAGCGCAAGCAAGAGCAAGAGGGAGAGCAACAACATGAGCAAGAGCAAGAGCAGATCAGGCAGGGGACCAAGAGCAAGAGCAGATCAGCAGCGCGAGCGACAGCTAAAGCATCAGCGGCTCCTACTGATGTGGATGTCGCCACCGAGGGAGCGACGCCGTGGAGGAAGTGGCCGGCGACGCCGCCGTGGATGGAGTTGCGCCATGTCGGCTCGGGACCGATCGCCGGCAGCACCTTGAGATCGAATCAAGAAGAATATGTGGCGATTAGTGTAGAACCTCTTTGGTGGCACCGATTAGGCCTCAGCTTCATCTGAGGAATCGGTGATAATGCTTCTCTTCTGGTGGTGCGGGTGAAGACGGCGGTGTGGGAACAGAGGTGGCACGAAAGATGAGGGGAACATCGGGGCAGCTCCTTGGAGGTGGATGACGAGGTGGCTGAACAAGCGGGACGACAAGATCGACGACGGATCCTCATCCGATGCGATGGATGAGGGACGTCGAGGTGTTTGTGGACGACGTCGCCGGGGAAGAGGCTCCGGCTGGGTGGCGGACGGAGGAGGGTGTGGGGCTTCGCGGGTTTTCGTGGCCTCGGTGTACGAATGGGTGGGCGGATGGGATGGGAGGGGGAACCACGGCTTAGGGATTCACTTGTCTGAAATGTGGGAGAAGTTACGAAAGTACCCCCACCGATTTGAGCTACGCAGTTCTTTCGGTTCAGGGGTATCACGGGCATTTCGCATGTCGGGATTTTGCAGGAGGTGGGAGTTTTCACGCGCATTGTAATTTTGGGATAGCAAGGCGCGGGTTGAGATGGAGGGAGTTTTTGGAGCACAACGAGACAAAGATATATCTTAAATATTTCGGGATAACAAGGCGCGGGCTGAAATTTGCGGACAGGGCTAACGTGTACTGTACCAAACCAATTTGCACTTCCCTTGACGAAAAAACAAAAAGAAATCAATTCGCACCACACAAGAGAGTCTAGTCCCATGTACTTTGCCAAATCAATTCACACTACAAATGTCATTCAAAACTTTGAATTCATGTTATGTTCAATTAAAATATTTCGCTACATGTATAATGCATGCAACCTGCTATGAAATGAACCTTTTAGTGCATTCCAAACGTATATACTACCGCTTCAATATGAAATAAATTTGAATTCATTTCTCTATTTGAATAAGATCTACAATCATGATTGTTGTGAAGTTAAACCATTTGAATTAATTTCTCTATTTTAATAATATTTACAATCATAATTATTGTCAAGTTAAACCATTGTTTGTGTATTATCTTCACAGCACACCACATGATTACTGTCGAGTTAGATATGAACTATGTGTACTATATGAACTCGAACTCGATTTTTTGAATCCACTTTATGTTGATTTCAAACCACAGTACATTTCAAGCTCTAGCTAGATCTTCATAATCTAAACCATGTCTCATATGTATAATGTGTTTGAGGGAGTCCTGGATCAGGGGGTGTCCGGATAGCCGAACTACCACCGTTGGCCGGACTCCTGAACTATGAAGATACAAGATTGAAGACTTCATCCCGTGTCCGGATGGGACTTTCCTTGGCGTGGAAGGCAAGCTTGGCGATACGGATATGTAGATCTCCTACCATTGTAACCGACTCAGGTAACCCTAACCCTATCCGATGTCTATATAAGTCGGAGGGTTTTAGTCCAGAGGGACGAACAACAATCATACCATAGGCTAGCTTCTAGGGTTTAGCCTCTCCGATCTCGTGGTAGATCTACTCTTGTACTACCCATATCATCAATATTAATCAAGCAGTGAGTAGGGTTTTACCTCCATCAAGAGGGCCCAACCTGGTAAAAACATCGTGCCCCTTGTCTCCTGTTACCATCCGCCTAGACGCACAGTTCGGGACCCCCTACCCGAGATCCGCCGGTTTTGACACTGACATTGGTGCTTTCATTGAGAGTTCCTCTGTGTCGTCGTCCTTAGGCCCGATGGCTCCTTCGATCATCAACAATGACGCGGTCCAGGGTGAGACTTTTCTCCCCGGACAGATCTTCGTATCCGGCGGCTTTGCACTGCGGGCCAATTCACTTGGCCATCTGGAGCAGATCGAAGCTACGCCCGGCCATCGTGTCGATTTGGGAGTTTGAACTACACGGCCGACATCCGCGGAGACTTGATCTTCGATGGATTTGAGCCATGCCCAAGCGTGCCAGACCGTCTCGATGGGCACGATCTAGCTCTGCCACTAACAAAGTGCTCGAGGTCAAGATCAGCCTCCGGCCCGACCCTTAGCTCGGAGCCGACTTCGCCGATCGAGGACGAGTGGTTGGACACCGCCTTGGGGGCTATGGCGATTGAGCCGAACTCCATCCCCGTCCTTTGCGAAGACCGTGACTCCAAGGTGCCGGACTCCTCTCTGGACTCCGAACCCTCCGCGCCCTGCCAATCGAATCCAATTGGGCGCCAGTTATGGAGTTCATCGCCATGGACATCTTTTCAAAGCACTCGCCCTTTGGCGACATCCTGAATTCACTAAAGTCTCTCTCTTTTTCAGGAGAGCCCTGGCCGGACTACGGTCAGGAAGGTTGGGATGTGGGCGACGAAGAAATTCAACGCCCACCCACCGCCCACTTTGTAGCCACTGTCGAAAGCTTAAACGACGTGCTCGATTTCGACTCCGAAGACATCGACGGTATGGACGACGATGTAGGAGACAAGCATGAACCAGCACCTATAGGATCTTGGACAGCCACCTCATCCCACGATGTATACATGGTGGATACACCTAAAGGAAGTGACGACGAGGAACAACGGGACACTACGAAGCGATAAATTCCTCGAAAGTCAAAACGGCAACGTAAACGCCGCGACAAAGTCCCGCCGATAAAGACGGCAGCCACACGCACTCCAGCCATAGAGCAGGGCGAACTGGTGGACGCATTTAACATGCTATTGAGCAACCGTCTAACAGGACAACTTGGATAAACAACCCGTCCCCGGCGAAGATAACAGTCCGGACGATCTCACGCCGGACAAATTGTTGGAGGAGAAGAACCTCCTCAAAAGGCTCGTCGCCACTGCGCGTACCCTGAAAAAAGCAGAAGCGGAAGCTCAAAACAGCGGAAGATGCACTCAGAATCAGATGGAGAAAAGTATTCAACACCGCAGAGAAATACGGCGACAGTCGCCAAACAGAGAGCTACCCGAAGCGCAAATTACTACCAGAATTCGATGAGGAGGCCATAGAGCCCCCGCAATCAAAGAACAAAGAGGCCGCCCGGTCGGATAGACGACCACATGGCAAACATGGAGCGGCAAGCGGCGCTGCACACAAGCCGGCACGCGATCCGCATAAGGATTCGCATCAAAAGGATGGCCCAATTAGGTCCATCTATGGGCCAAGAAAGCAAGCTCTTCCAAGCAATGCAATACGCCAAATATCCGAACATCACGGCACACCCAAATATAGGGGTGCCGCACACCCCCTGTGTTTCACCGATGAGGTGCTGGATCACGAATTCCCAGCGGATTCAAACCCGTAAACATAGAGGCATACGACGGAACAACAGACCCTGGAGTCTGGATTGAGGATTACATCCTCCACATACACATGCCTAGAGGAGATGATCTCCACGCCATAAAATACTTACCCCTTAAGCTCAAAGGGCCAGCCCGGCATTGGCTCAAAAGCCTCCTTGAAAATACCATTGGAAGTTGGGAAGAGCTCGAGGATGCTTTTCGGGCAAATTTTCAAGGGACTTATGTCCGTCCTCCGGATGCAGACGATTTAAGTCACATAACTCAACAACCCGGAGAGTCAGCCCGCAAATTCTGGAACAAGTTCCTCATCAAAAAGAACCAAATAGTTGACTGTTCGGACGCCGAAGCCTTAGCAGCTTTCAAACACAACGTCCGAGACGAATGGCTCGCCAGACACCTCGACCAGGAGAAGCCGAGAACCATGGCTGCATTAACAAGCCTCATGACCCGCTTTTGCACGGGGGAGGATAGTTGGCTGGCAAGATGCAGTACCAGCGACCAAGTACATCCGAAGTCAGGGATGGAAATGGAAAACCACGACGCAGCAAGGACCAGCGTCGGACAAAGGGAAACAGCCCGAAGAGCACGGCAGTCAACGCCGGATTCAGAAGCTCCCGGCAGAATCATAAAAAACTGCCCCTCAAGGACAACAGCGATGAGCTATCCAACCTAAACAAAATCTTGGACAAAATATGCCAAATCCACAGTACTCCCGGGAAGCCTGCAAACCATACCCACAGAGATTGTTGGGTCTTCAAGCAGTCCGGCACACTCAAGCAGCCGAACACAAGGGCTCGACACACCAAGCGAGGACGATGACGAACCCCACAAGCAGAGCAATCGGAAAACAAAAAGAATTTCCCACAAAAAGTCAAAACAATGAACTCACTTCAAGTGACAAAGGGAAAAAGAGCGGGCGCCCATAGAAACATCGCTACCGCACGGGTCTATCCCAGCAGAGTCCCAACGATGGTTGTCAAAACCAATCACCTTCGATCATCAGGACTATTCCGAAGTATCCGGAACGCAGGATGGACTGCCTTGATATTAGATCCTATAATCGACGGACTCCAATTTACACAAGTCCTAATGGACGGAGGTAGCAATCTAAACCTGCTATATCAGGACACAATCCGCAAAATGGGGATAGACCCAACCAAAATTCGCCATAGCAACACCTCCTTCAAAGGGGTAATGCCAGGCCTATATGCCCATTGTACGGGCTCCCTACTGCTAGAAGTTGTGTTCGGTTCATCCGACAAATTCCGCCACGAAAAGTTAACCTTCCACATCGCCCCATTCGAAAGTAGCTATCAAGCACTACTGGGACGTGAAGCTTTCGCCCGCTTTAACGCAATACCACATTATGCATCTCTTACACTTAAAATGCCCGGTCCACGCGGGATCATCTCATTAAAAGGGAGTATCAAGTATTACTCAAGCACGGAAGAACGTGAGACTGCCTTGACAGCCCCACACTAATCCGGCTCCGCTAATCAAAGCACCTGAATAGGTCATTCGAACCCCGGACATGGCTAGACGAGTCCGGCGTAAACCTATAAACGCCTACTAGCGGCATACCCCGCATAAGGGCTGCACGCATGTTCAACAAGAGACAATAAAGCTCAATTTTATTCACTTTTCAAACCGTACTCTGTTTATTTAATATAAAGTACATTTTCAAGACGATCTTTTTTTTCTTTTCAACTAAGTTCTTCTCTTTTACAGATGAACACCGTGCTACACCCGTCCAGGATACGGCACAACGGAGACACAGGCGCAGACATGCAGTAGGGACCCGTTGCAAGGATTCTTTTCAGATTAAGACCCTGCATAAACCTTTTTTACTGTCTCTTGTTGATACACATCCCCCAGTTTCTTGCTATAACCGAGGAGGAGGCTGGTGTTTTGGCATCGGCCGCACCAGAATTTTTTGCGCGTACCTGGACACCAGGGGCTTAGGGCATTATTCTGCCCGTTCTTATAAAGACCGAATACCTTAGGGAGTGTTCGGCGTCTCGAGTTAGGCCTTATATGCATCAGCTCCGAATCATGTCTTTGGTCAAATGTTGGGTTTGCCCGGCTCCTGTGTTTTGCTGCCTTATGTTCCGTTCTATCGGCTAACGCGGCACCAGGATAACTACTACGATTGTGCCCCGGTTCAGCCAGGTGAGCACCTCAGTAGAGAAAGCCGAAAACTGACTGTCATGATATAGCGCGAGACTGGTCAACCACTGATGACCCACCGAAATGTTTAGAATTCCCCCGCATTAACGAAGGACCGTTTCCCGGTCAGGCACATACGCGCCCCGAATTCGGGAGAGCGCGGTGCCCCTAGGGGCTATATAGTAGCCCCACCATCGAACTCCTATGGCTAACTGAAAGTGATAAAGCATTATAGTCCGGTTGCCTAGTTTGCTACGCTATCACCTCCTTGACAGGACCAAGACGTTGGATTAGGTGTGAAAATGCGCCTTTTTTGCAAACACCCTCGCACTATGTGCGTGGGGGCTGAAGCCAAGGACTGCCATCTTTCGTGTTATATACACATATACATCAACGGCCAAGACATGAGGTGTTTTAATACTTGAACGCACAAGTATAAAAAGCTCTTATATTATATCGAAACATTGTTTTCACAAATCATACATGTCATTAAAACTTGATATCCTTCGAGCATTTGCGTCTCTATTAAACGAAGCGCCTGCAGACTTCCTCAAAATAGTGCTCGGCAGGTACTTGGCTTCTGTCCGAATCTTGGGATGCAACGTCGGTGGCCTTCATCTCCGCCCAGTATGTCTTGACACGGGCAAGAGCCATTCACACACCCTCTATGCATGCTGACCGCTTCATTGCATCGATATGCGGCACCGCACCAAGGAACTGTTGCACCAAGCCAAAATAACTATTCGGCTCGGGCCTTTTCGGCCACAAATGAGTCACGACAGCCTTCATGGCAAGTCCGGACAACCTATTCAGCTCAGCCCATTCGGCCAAACGATCGGTTAATGAAAGTGGACTCTCCGTACTATGGAACTGCGACCAAAAAAGCTCTTCCATTCCGTGATCCTTTTGACCTCGGAAGTGTTCGGCCGCGTCTGCGGCACTCGCCGCCAAGTCCAGATAAGCATCCTCCGCACCCCACAGCCGGTCCAATTGAGCGCATTTAGGATCCGTGAATTTCCTCCGCATCGTAAAGGGCTTTCCAGCCGCAATATCTCGGCCCGACGTAGCTCCTCCTTCATAGCTGTCATCGCAGAAGCGAGTATCCTTGGCCTCGGTGGCGGCCTTTTTCAGGTCCTCTTGTTTCGCTCGATCTTCTTTTTCAAGAAGCTCGCAACGGTCAGTAGCATTTTTCAATTTCACGGCCATCTCGGCCATTCCTTTCTTGCTTCGGCAGTGAGCAGCCTGTTCGGCTTTTAGCTCTGCTGCCGCCTTTAAGGCAGCCGCATCACTTTTTCTGGCTTGCTCCTTGGCTCGGGCGAGCTCCGCCCGAAGGCTATCCATAGCAGTGGCACCATCTGCATTAAGCATACATGTTGTAAGGCATGGGCGTCAATCTCCCTTACCAGGTGTCTGCGGAGTTGCATACCTTGTGACTCGTCAAGCCGCTTATTAACAAGCGTGATGTCCGCATCCGCCACATCAAGTTTCCGCCTGGCTTAAGTAAATTCATCAGCCCATTAGCCACCGGACGCCGCCACCTACATAGGAAGATCGCATATTATACAGGGTTATGATCCTCGGCGACCGTCATTTTGACACCGCACCAAGTCTCGTGGGCTACTATCTATACAGGGCGCGTTTTATATGCAAAACTGTCAGAAGGTACATCATTTTGTGTACCTCAAAACCCGTCAGTAAACTTACGACGGCTTCATGCAATCCGCTCTCAGCGGATGAAATCCTTTCAATCACCGTACCCATTAACGTACGGTGATCTTCCGAGATAGACGCTCGCCCGAGCAGATCCTTCAGCTCCTCCGACCGTACACCCGTTGGTGCCGGACTCGTCCGGTGGCCTTTTTCGAAGGCCGGTCATGGAGGGCTTTGAGGGGACATACGGCTGCCTTCTGGCCACGCCGGATTCAGAGAAACCCTCCGCGACGACACCTCAGGGTCGTCCACCTAGCATAACGGTATGGCAGGCGGATGCGTCTCGCTCTCCATCATCTCCGGGCCAAGATCCCCTGAAGACAAGCTCTGCTGTGAAGGGCTGAGATCCGAACTACAAGGTAAACTTTCGGTTACCTTCAGAAATAAAACGGGGATGTCTCTCTTTTAGAAAACGCCCCCCTTTACTTACGGCTCACTGGAGGGCTGATCTCCTTGGGGAAATAGTGTGGCCGGGGCATCTCCCGCCGCAGGACCCTCTGGTGAAGATTTCTTCCCCCGCTTCGAGGCTTTGGTCTCCGGATCTTCAGAAGCGGTCCTCTTCTCCCCTTGTAGGGAGGGATTCTCGATCCCCCCTTTCTTGATAGCCTCCTTAACGGAGGTAGTAGTTCCCTTGTTCCCCCCTTCGCCTTCTTCAAAAGGCACAGCCTTTAGCATCTTGGTTAATACAGGATCCGGCGTGGTCTCAGGGAGGGGGGCCGGACACCTGATTAGTTTTGCTTTTGCTACCCACTCCTGTTTAAAGGATAGCTCTTTAAAGGGCAAGTGTATGATAAATATGCGGATAGCATGTCCGGGTACAGGACTACTTACTTAAGTATCCGGCCGATTGTAGCTCAGACCTGCGTCCTCGGTTAAGTCCGGACACATTGCTTGTGATCCGAAGAACAGTTGGTACATCTCCACGGGCGTTACGCCCATAAAATGTTGGAGAGCTCGTGGTCCCTCCGGATTAAACTCCCACAGGCGGAGGGGGCGGCGTTTGCAGGGCAAGGTGCGACGAATCAGCATGACCTGCGCTACTACGACCAGATTGATCTCTCTCTCTTGGAGGTCTCGAATACGGCCCTGCAACAGAGGCACGTCCTTGGACGGTCCCCAGTCGAGCCCTTTATTCACCCATGACGCCCGCCGCAGTGGAGGACCCGAGCGGAAGGCAGGTGGAGCTGCCCATTTGGTGCCTGAGGGAGTCCTGGATTAGGGGGTGTCCGGATAGCCGAACTATCACCGTTGGACGGACTCCTGGACTATGAATATACAAGATTGAAGACTTCGTCCCGTGTCCGGATGGGACTTTCCTTGGCGTGGAAGGCAAGATTGGCGATATGGATATGTAGATCTCCTACCATTGTAACCGACTCAGGTAACCCTAACCCTATCCGGTGTCTATATAAACCAGAGGGTTTTAGTCCGTAGGACGAACAACAATCATACCATAGGCTAGCTTCTAGGGTTTAGCCTCTCCGATCTCGTGGTAGATCCACTCTTGTACTACCCATATCATCAATATTAATCAAGCAGGAGTCAGGTTTTACCTCCATCGAGAGGGCCCGAACCTGGGTAAAAACATCGTGTCCCTTGTCTCCTGTTACCATCCGCCTAGACGCACGATTCGGGACCCCTACTCGAGATCCGCGGTTTTGACACCGACATTGATGCTTTCATTGAGAGTTCCTGCGCCGTCATTTGTCAGGAAGGATGCCTCATCCCGTCTTTAAAGACGACACCGTTGCTAAAGGAGCTTTGGCCACCGGCCAAACTCTCCGGCTAGGCGGTTTTCTTATGACCGCCTGTTCGGCCGCCGCGCCGACGATGACTTCTCGGGTCATCGAAAGCAATCTTCACGTTAACTCGGAACTCGCCGAGCAGTTAGATCCGATGGAGCTCTCTTCCTTGAACGAGCTCTTGGATCGCATCGCCGCCCTGGGAGTCGCTATAGACAACGACCAGATCGGGCCTAAAACCGATCTGAGAGAGATCAACTCTCCCCAGGCTACCCACCACGTTGCTGTGGTAGAGGAACAATACGGCGACTCTTCTCCTACCTTACGGACTAGCTATGTCCGGATTCCTGACCCCTCCATGCCGGATTCCCGCGGAGGGGAGGACAACACTCAAGCCCTGAACTTAAAGTCAGGCAACAGGCTAGATTCATTGGACAACCTCCAAGAACCCAAGCTTCCAAGTTCAGAAACTTCTTGGCCCCTGAATCGTAGATCGGACGGGGTTCAGAATTTAACTCCACCCGCCCACCCAAACATAAGTGATCAATCCCAAATCCGGCAAGAGCCCGGTGAAACAAAGACATCATTATCGGGCGATTCCTCCACGGTTATGGACAGGATAAAGGACTGCCGCAAGGAGGACGCAATCTCATTCTTCTGCAATAATTGCACGGACAAGGGAATCCTAAACGCCATAAGTCGTCGTGAAATTACACGCTTCACTGACTTGGCGTCCATAGTATGAAAGTACTGCGCGATGGAGAGCGCCTAGAAAACCGAAATCAAATTTTGGGATAATCCGGCCACGAATACGACCCTAGTCCGAAATAAAAGGGTGCATCATCACCAGGCACCTGGGTTACATACCAAAAAGCAAAAACCCCCCAAAGGGCATGGAACCGCATCGAGGGATGGCTCAATGGACCCTGCAAAATTCATAGCACAGAGGGCGCCACTCCAACTCATAGCCTTAGAGCATGTTGGATACTACGGCAGGTGGCCAAAAGTGGCGAAGAGCTCTTAGCTCCAGAGCACCAGCCCATCAATACCAGTACGGTATTAACAGTCTTCTAGACTTTCGCATCAAATAATATGCGGAACCGAACACTCCGCAGCCTTGCCGAAGTCTACCAGATAGCAACAATAAATCCATGGAGTGACACGGCTATTACCTTTAACGCCAAAGGATTTAACCTAAGTTCGAACAGCCCGAGCACCGGCCGCATTGGTCCTCGGTCCAATAGTGGACGACTTTCGCCTTACCAAGGTACTCATGGACGGCGGCAGCGGATTAAACCTCATCTACGAGGAAACCCTTCGAAAAATGGAAATAGACTGGAGCCGCATTGAGCGAAGCAACACAACCTTTAGAGGAATAATCCCCAGTTGGGAAGCATGCTGTACAGGAAAGATCACACTAGATGTGGTGTTCGGCACGCCGGACAATTATAGGTCCGAAGAGGTCACATTCCAAGTGGCCCCGTTCAGCAGCGGATACCACGCTCTATTAGGGCGAGAGGCATTCACAATTTTCAAGCTATACCCCATTACGGGTACATGAAGCTCAAAATGCCCGGACCCAACGGAATTATCACTCTCGCTAGTGACCCGGACATAGCGCTCCGCGCCGAAAATAAAATAGCCGCACTCGCCCTTGAGGCACTATCTGAAGCCCTAGCGGTAGAGGAACTCACTACGCTGCGCTCCATGGTGGACAGGGACGATGTGATACTCGATAAGAGATCCAAGTCCACCTCTTTTAAACCGGCAGATGAAATAGTCAAATTCCAAGTCCATCCAACGAACCCTACAAAAACGTTCTCCATCGGGGTACAATTAAACCCTGATGTGGACGCCGCATTACGAGAATTCCTACGTGAAAATTGGGACATTTTTGCCTGGCACCCTTCAGACATGCCAGGAATCCCACGTCGGCTGGCAGAGCACAGCCTAAATATCCTAAAAGGATTCAAGCCAGTCAAACAAGCTCTTCGGCGTTTCTCCGAACCCAAGAGACACGCCATGGGAGAGGAGCTAGCCAAACTATTGGAGGCCGGATTCATCGAGACATTAAACATCCGGACTGGCTAGCAAACTTGGTAATGGTACCAAAGAAGGACAAATCCTGGCGCCTATGTGTCGATTTTAAGGACCTTAACAAGGCTTGCCCAAAGGATCCCTTCCCCCTCCCCCGCATCGATCAAATTATCAATGCTACCGCAGGACACGATTCATTGTGTTTCCTCGACGCATACTCCGGCTACCACCAAATTAAGATGGCAGAGCCAGACCAAGGCACAATGGCATTCATCACTCCATACGGACATTTCTGCTTCAACACAATTCCCTTTGGGCTCAAAACGCCGGCTCAACATATCAGCGCATGATTCGTATACATGTCCGCAAACTAGATCGGCAAAATAGTGGAGGCATACGTGAGCGATGTGGTCGTCAAATCCAAGCATGTCGAAACCCTAGTCGACGACACGAGGCTCACATTCGATAATCTCCGAACATATGACATCAAGCTCAACCCAGAAAAATGCGTTTTGGCGTACCGGTAGGAAAGCTCTTGGCTTCATTGTATCCGGTAGAGGAATTGAAGCAAATCCAGCCAAGATCCGAGCTCTGTCACAATTGGATATCCCCAAAGACCTCAAACAAATACAAAATTGATCGATGCGTGGCGGCTCTAAGCCGCTTTATCTCCAACAGGAGAAAAGGCATTACCCCTTTATCGCCTCCTCCGGTGCACCAAACACTTCGAGTGGACGGATGCTGCCACGGCCGGACTCGAAGAAATCAAAGCCATATTGGCAACAAATCCGGTCCTGGCCGTGCCCAACATGGGCGAATCAATGCTATCATACATCGCAGCAACCCATCAAGTTGTAAGCGCGGTGCTCATTGTCGAACGAGAAACGGACAGACACAAGTTCCCTCTCGAAAAACCAGTTTACTACGTGTCCACTGTCCTAACTCCATGCAAGTCACGGTACCCGCATTACCAAAAGAGAGCATACGCGGTGTTCATGGCATCTCGGAAGCCTCGACACTACTTCCAAGAGTGTTCGATAACAGTAGCCTCCGAAGTACCTCTTAATGACATTATAAACAACCGCGACGCAACGGGCCGGATTGCTAAATGGGCCATTGAGCTCCTCCCGTTCGATATAACCTACAAGCCATGGCGAGCTATTAAGTCGCAAGTTTTGGCTGACTTCATCGCGAATGGACTGAAGCCGAACTCCCTAAAGAGTACGGGCGCATATTCCAACTGGATCATGCACTTCGACGGCTCCAAAATGTTGGCCGGCCTGGGGGCTGGCGTCGTTCTGACGTCCCCAACCGGAGATACAGTCCAATACGTACTTCAAATAATGTACACGGACTCCAACAACGCAGCCGAATACGAGGCCCTTCTACATGGTCTCCGGATGGCAGTCTCCATGGGCATTCAACGCCTAGAGGTGCGCGGGGATTCAAACCTCGCGATATCCCAAATAAATGGGGACTTTGATGCCAAGGATCCAAAAATGGCAGCTTATCGCAATGCCGTCCTAAAAATGTCAGCTCGGTTTGAGGGGCTCGAATTTCACCATATAGCCCGGGATAACAACCAGGCAGCAGACGTGTTGGCATGCATCGGCGCAAA
Source organism: Aegilops bicornis (assembly GCA_021605145.1). Taxonomy (NCBI): domain Eukaryota; kingdom Viridiplantae; phylum Streptophyta; class Magnoliopsida; order Poales; family Poaceae; genus Aegilops; species Aegilops bicornis. Next base: position 577,202,887 of record CM038675.1, read on the forward strand.
GCGCGATGCCGTCCCCCCAACATTTTCCTAGAGAGGCTTTTCAAGCCATCCGTACTATGGGAGGGAGAGTCCGGAAATAACAACCCGGACCCAACCACACTGCCCCACACCGAAGATTGTGACATAGTTGGTGGTCCCGCCAACGAAATAACACCGTCAACCTACGAGATAATGGTAGGCATCACCCCATGGACAGAACCATTCCTAGCCTACCTAACTAAGCAGGAACTTTCCGAGGACCAAAACGAGGCCCGCTGCATAGTGCGGCGGTCTAAGGCCTATAAGGTCCATGAGGGAGAGCTTTATAAGAAAAGCACAACCGGAGTCCTTAAAAGGTGTATCTCCGAAGAGGAAGGGCGGAATCTCCTGGCTGAAATTCATGCCGGACTCGGTGGGCACCATGCCGCAGCCCGGGCCCTTGTAGGCAAGGCCTTCCGTACAGGATTTTATTGGCCAACGGCCCGGGCAGATGCTCAGGACTTAGTCCAACGATGCGTCGGTTGCCAGCTCTTTGCTAATCAAAGCCACATGCCACCCACCACCCTCAAAACTATACCCATCACCTGGCCCTTCGCGGTCTGGGGGCTTGACATGGTTGGACCCCTTAAAGGAGGAACCCACAAGCAAAAATATCTATTGGTCATGGTGGATAAATTCACCAAATGGATAGAGGCCAAGCCTGTAAAGACAGCCGAATCCGGACCGGTGATAGACTTCATATCAGGGGTAGTACACCATTACGGCGTCCCCCATAGCATCATCACTGATAACGGCACGAACTTCACATCCGACGAGGTCAAACTATGGTGCAACAACATGGGCATCAAGCTCGACTACGCTTCAGTCTATCACCCCCAAACTAACGGTCAAGTCGAGCGTGCAAACGGTCTAATCATGAGCGGCATTAAACCCAGATTAGTGCGGTCCATCAAGGAATCTAACATACACTGGGTAGGGGAGCTCGACTCCGTACTCTGGGGGCTACGGACCACGCCGAATCGCACTACCAGATTCACACCATTTTTTATGGTATACGGCGCAGAGGCAGTTTTGCCCTGCGACATAATTCATGACTCACCTCGCGTGCGCATGTACGAAGAAAGAGAAGCCGAGCTCGATCGGCAGGACAGCTTGGACGCCTTGGAGGAGGAGCATGACGTGGCAAAAGCTCGTTCCGCATTCTATCAACAGCAGGCTCGAAGATATCAAAGCAGGGAAGTACGGGCCAAAGCTTACAACGTTGGCGAACTAGTTCTACGCCTGCCGGACAAGAAAAATGACAAACTCAAGCCCAAATGGGAGGGTCCCTTCATCATCGACCAAGTCCTGACCGGCGGAGCGTACCGTCTGCGAAACACATCGGATAACCGACTCGAGCCGAACCCATGGAACGCAGCCCGTCTTCGAAGATTCTACGCCTAGTGCCGGATTCTGAGTTCGTCTCCTTCCTCCGTCTATATTTTATACTTTAAGCTGTCTTTTATTTCTCTCCTTCTCCCTCCCCTTTTTTTCCGAAGCCGTTAAAGGCTCTTTTGCGCATTGTTCGCACATACTTGACGTGCTATCCGCGCTCATTATACCTGGGGGCTTCTTTAACAGAAGCTTATTTATACGGGCTTTATGCCCAACACATGTGTCACACTTCCGCATGTACCTTTTATTCACCATTATATGCATCGATATGACTTAAGTTTTGGCCAAGCTGGGTTGCCTGGCTCCTGTGCTTACCCCTACGTTCCCGATTGTTCGGCTAGGAGGTAAAGGGAGCACCTCTGCGATTGTTACCGCCGGGTCAGCCAGACGTGTACCTCAACCTGGGTGAAGCCGAAAGCTAGCGTTCTTAAGGGAATATTCGGTCGGTGAAATAAAAGACAATTTTTTATTTTTCATTTATCTGCCCCCAGATGCTTTTCTGCTTTTTTCGCAGTCCAGACATGCACTTTAGGGCATGCCTCCTGTGGAAAGGAACCCTAACGGAACTATTCTCCGGGAAGATGTTTCTTACTAACCATGTAATATAACATAACTAGTTGGGCACTTGTGCGATAAAGCACTCATGACCCCTACGCTTTGGTCTCCACGCATGCCCCGGTTTTTACATAATCGCGAGGGTATTCGGACACACTCCGGACTATTGGGTCCCGAGGTTGAAGCGAAAAGGTCCGCTTCGACAAACGATCTACAATCCGGCTAGAAGGCATTTTACATGTCATTTTAAATTACATAGTCAAATTGACCGATTGTATTCCTCTTCAATGCCGTCTAATAGGCTGTCTAGTTTACTGATCCTGCTAGGAATACTTTGTGGCCAACTCTACTTGGCCGTACACTAAGCTCACAGGGATCTCCTTCCGCCGGGCCCCACAGGTCCGACCTCGGCCATGTGGTTTGGGTCCCGTGTACAGCGTCTTCACCATGGCCCGAGCCTCTCGGCGCCTTGACGACATGCCGATATCTTCCATAGTCGGAGCGCCCGCGCGCTCCTCAAGCTTCTCTGCAAGCTCTCCAAGGCCTTCGGGTAGGGAGATAGATGGCCACAAGGCTGGCGACGCCTTTCATCACTGCCGAACTCGTTCCTCGCAGCTTGCAATAGCTCGGGAAGAAGGTCACCCGAGAACCGGGCATTTCCTCTTCAGGGCGACCCGTGAGCATACCTCTGAGACATAACTCTGTTAATTGACTTCCTCGCCGAACTCTTTTTCAAAGTTCGCTCAAGCACTTACTATAAATGCCGAGACGAAGTCGCGATTCTCCTTCACGGAGTCGACATTTGGGCACGAACATCCTTTAGTTCCTCACCCAACCGGGTGTTGGCATCTTGGAGATTATTTTTCTCTTGCCTCACCCTTGTAAGCACATTCTCGCCGGCCTTCAACCAGCGCAGGGGCTGTTGCTTGTCCGGATCTAGTCCGGCGCCATCTGCAATATTCTTGTCAGATTTACACACACGCCGCACTTCACAAACTATTTATCTTTTGAAGCATATATTACCAGAGGAGGTCTCTGTGGCTCCCCCTGTAGCGGCTAGTGCGGCCTCAAGTTGGGCCTTGCATTCTTCAAGCTCCCCGGGATAGTCGGGTATTCTTTTTGTAAGATCCTGATAACAAATGATCCTTAAATCAGTTATTCTAACTATTTTAAGTCTCGGGGATACCGGTATATATAATCATCAAATTTCCTCACCCGTATGTCCTTTACATACTGCTCCGTGGCTCTGGCTAGACCATCTTGAGCGGCTCGGAGGTGCGCATCTCCCAAATTGAAGGCATTCAAGGCCTCTTGGGAGAAACATGCGTCACGAAGAACTGTCCGGCGGCTCCTGTGATGCATGGCGCTCTCCACCTCGGAGTTGGTGGCGGACAATCTGTCGGCATCCTTTGTCGGAGGAGCATCCGACGCACGCCTCGTGCTCGCCTCCGCTTCTGGACCCGGCTTTGGAGCCTGGCTGGCGGAGGTTTGATTGGCAACCTCTCCGGACTCAGTCCGGCGAGCACTCTTTTTCTGAAAAGAGCACCAGCGTTAGTACGCATTCCAGGATTCAATCCTGGGAATTTGGTGTTGCGCCATACCGTTGCGGCAGTGTTTTGATCCAGACCGCACTTCTTTTAGCTTTCTTGAGGCCGTCGCCCCTTGTTGGCTAGTTGTGATCTCGGCCTCCTGCCTCGAAGGCACCCCTGCGAAACACCATTGGTATACGGTGATAAAAAATAAGCATGGATGGGTCATTATCGCAGTATTGGGACCTCGGTCTCGATTACTGTGAGGCTGGAAGTATTCCGGGGTAATCGGCCGTAATGGCAACCAAGGCATTATCGATGCTCAGTTGGTGATATACCCCATCAATCAGCTCCACCAATATGTCCGGATCCTCTTGGGAGGCCGGATCGAGCAGCCATTCCGGATCCTCGGGTTGTGGAGGCGGGCTGTTTATGTCTTTCACGGCCTGGCGCAGTTCCTGCGTCAAAATCACAAAATGAGATACCTAACCATGGGAATACGGATCAGGTGTACAAAAAGAAATGTCCGCTTACCCAGCTTCGAGGATTGTTCATAGAAAACCCGCTCAATGGACTGACACGGAGAAAATCCTCCTCTTCTCCCTTGTACATCGCGGACAAAGTCTTCACCAGATCGGTGACCGATCCCGGCCCCTTACGGCCATGACGGGTGGCATCGTCCTCCCCGTTGAAATCCCACATGGGGTGGCCCCTATATTGGAGCGGCTGCACCCCTCGCATAATACATGTGGCCATGACACCGATCATGGTCAGTCCGGAATGAGCTAACAATCTTATTCGACTCATTAGGTAAAGGACGTCCCTGTCATCTTCTCTCAGGTTGCTCTGTGGGCGCCAACTCAGGCGTTTCTTCAAAGGAGCATTGCTGAACTCCGGGAGACCGATCTGAACAGGATCCGGCAGTGGGACATCTTCTATATAAAACCATTCCGAAGGCCAGTCTTCGGACGCTTCTTCGGGGTTCCGGATAGATATCCGGTCCCGGCGATGCGCCATAGTTCGGCTCCGCCCACTTGATATATTGACCCCTCATGAGAACGGGGTACAAGGCATAATAATCTCTTCCACAACGCGAGCCTCGACGCCCAAGAACAGTTAGCAAAGGGCCACTAAGCCCGCGATGTGCAAAATGGAGGCAGGCGTAAGATGGTGCAACTGGAGGCTGTAGAACTCCAAGAGCCCCCGGAGAAACGGGTGAACTGGAAATCCGAGTCCTCTTACTAGATAAGAGATAAAGCATACCCGCTCTCCTTTAGAGGGATCGGGGACACTCTCCGCTTGCTTTCCGCCCTTGTAGGTGGCAAGTCCGGCTCGAACCGGAACCATGAAGGCCGGGGGAAGAAATCCCTTGGTTTGGAGTATCACTAGATCGCTATGCGGGACTGAGCATCTCTCCCAATTTCCAGGCTGAGGGCTGGGAGCGCGAGAGGAGGAGCTGCGTCAAAGGCGCTCCGATGAAAGCTCGCGGAGGGGGGATGGTGTGACTCAGATCTAGATCCTCGTCCCTTTTATAGGCGGCTCATTTGCGTAGCTAGGGGGATAAGTGTAAAAGTACCCTGGCTTTTCGCATTCATTCAAACACGTGGAAGATGGCCATTATTGGGCGTGGAAGCCAAGAAGCGCAGCATTTATCAGAAGCCGGACACTATTTGACAAGTATATGTAATTTGGAGAAGAACCCGCCTTGCAATGTCAAGACACCCACGCTACCGGACTCATCGCCATTGAAGCCTGGTTCGGGGCTACCGAGGGAGTCTGGACTAGGGGGTGTCCGGATAGCCGAACTAACATCGTTGGCCGGACTTCTGGACTATGAATATACAAGATTGAAGACTTCGTCCCGTGTCCGGATGGGACTTTCCTTGGCGTGGAAGGCAAGCTTGGCGATACGGATATGTAGATCTCCTACCATTGTAACTGACTATGTGTAACCCTAACCCTATCCGGTGTCTATATAAACCGGAGGGTTTTAGTCCCAGAGGACGAACAACAATCATACCATAGGCTAGCTTCTAGGGTTTAGCCTCTACGATCTCGTGGTAGATCCACTCTTGTACTACCCATATCATCAATATTAATCAAGCAGGAGTAGGGTTTTACCTCCATCGAGAGGGCCCGAACCTGGGTAAAAACATCGTGTCCCTTGTCTCCTGTTACCATCCGCCTAGACGCACAGTTCGGGACCCCCCTACCCGAGATCCGCCGGTTTTGACACCGACAGTGCCCCTGGGAGCGGTGATATAAAACCACTCCTTTTGCCATAAATTGAGCTCCTCTTGAAAAGAGCCCTCGGGCCATGGAGCGTCCGCATTCTTGCTTATAACAGCCCCTCCACACTCTGCCTAATGCCCCCTAATCATCTTCGGCTCCACTTTGAAGGTCTTGAGCCACAATCCGAAGTGAGGGGTAATGCGGAGGAAGGCTTCACATACGACAATGAACGACGAGATGTGGAGGATGGATTCCGGGTCCAAGTCATGGAATTCCAGCCCATAATAAAACATGAGCCCCCTCACAAAGGGGTCCGTCGGGAAGCCTAAACCCCGAAGGAAGTGAGACACGAATACCACGCTCTCACCAGGCTCGGGAGTGGGAATAACCTGCCCTTGGGTAGGCAGCCTATGCAAAATATTTCTGGTTAGATACCTGGCGTCTCTCAGCTTTAGCACATCTTCTTCTGTGATGGAGGAAGACATCCACCGGCCGTGCAGGTCGGAGCCGGACATCGTTGAAGGTCTGAAGCGCCTAAATCTAGAGCTTTGGGTGTTGGAACTCGAGGCGAGGGGCGGATTCGGTTGAGATTGAAAGAAAGGAGCGGGCCTTGGTCTCATTATAAAGAGGCTGAATACCAAGATCCCTCCCCGTGACCGTTCGGGACTCGCCGATGGAGGAGGCGTGCAACGGGCACGATCGGGTTACCCACGCCCGTATTGATGAGAATCCCGAAATAAGGGGCACGATCTCCGCTTTGATAAGACGTGCCAAGGAAACCGCCGCTAAACGCTACCGAGGTGGAACAAAGAAGAATGATTCGTATAAAGGCACGGCCGTGGTGTGATGTCACGCCATGAATACGTCAGCAGATCCGTGCAAAGGTTATTCTCTCTATGGTGGTATGTGGAACTTGTTTTGCGAGCGGACACTATCCTTGTGTTCAAAATCTTCTATGAAGTATTCGGAGGAGGAACCCGCCTTGCAATGCCGAAGACAATGTGCGCGCCGGATTAAATGCGTCATTGAAGCCTGGTTCAGGGGCTACCTTGAGGAGTCCTGGATTAGGGGTGTCCGAATAGCGAACTATCACCGCTGGCGGACTCTGGACTATGAAGATACAAGATTGAAGACATCGTCCCGTGTCCGGATGGGACTTTCCTTGGTGTGGAAGGCAAGCTTGGCGATACGGATATGTAGATCTCCTACCATTGTAACCGACTGTGTAACCCTAACCCTATCCGATGTCTATATAAGCGGAGGGTTTTAGTCCAGAGGATCTAACAACAATCATACCATAGGCTAGCTTCTAGGGTTTAGCCTCTCTCGATCTCGTGGTAGATCTACTCTTGTACTACCCATATCATCAATATTAATCAAGCAGGAGTAGGGTTTTACCTCCATCGAGAGGGCCCGAACCTGGGTAAAAACATCGTGTCCCTTGTCTCCTGTTACCATCCACCTAGACGCACAGTTCGGGACCCCCTACCCGAGATCCGCCGGTTTTGACACCGACAGTGTTTATCACATAATGTATGGTGCCTCGCCCCCTACGCCTACAAGTATATAGATGTGAGTTGCAAACGCCACACGTCATTACAAATTCAAATAAAATGTGAGATTGTTCGATATATAGTATGGTTTAGATTGTTTGATATTTAGTTGTGAGTTGCAAACGCCACACCTTATCACAAATTCAAATAAAATGTGAGATTGTTCGATGTATAGTATGGTTTAGATTGTTTGATATTTAGCTGTGAGTTGCAAACACCACGCATTATCACATTATGGTATGACATGTCCAAAACCACAACACGCGTATCACCGCTATATTCATGCATGCATATGTTTATAACACTATGATCTCCTATTCAAATATATGAATCCACTTTCATATCGAATTATGATCTATGTTAGTCTCTTACACCCGCACAATCCTCTAAACTTTGTAGCTAGCACTAACTTTCTCTCGTGCATGCACACGCCCTCCTCGCCCTCCCCCTCCCTCAGCATTCTATCCATCGCACATTTTCATTTTCTTATTTAGGTCGTTCTCCCACGGTCTCCACAACTCCTTTCTGACACACACTGATTGATAAACTACCACCCCCTAGCTCCATTCTCTCTGTCTATCCGTCTCGCTGGGCCTTATTTGCTTCTAACAAATGGATGTACACCAACCGATCTCCCGCTATACATATAGCTAGCTAGGTTGTTATAACTCGTTTTCCCCACGTGCCGATCAATCTACCTCATTAGTTACATCTCTCCCTTCCTTCGACACACAACAATTGATCTACTGATCTAGTTAGGTTTGCTTACCAAACACATGGCCCCCCTTCATCATCCATGCATGCCTCCCGACACATCTATCATGCACACGCACACACAGAACACACCCCACTCTTATTGATAATATTGCAGTTCTACCCTCAGTTTGTCTAGTAGGCCTCTCTCACCATCTTCGAGAAGCAACTCCATCACCCATCCAGCACTCTACCCCCCCCTCTCTCTCTCTCTCTCTCTGTGTGTGTCCCAACCTATTTCCCGTCCTTCACTTATGTATGGATGTCGACCGATCTCCCTCAAGACATAACTGGGTCTCTCCTTCTCAACACATATACGAGTCGATCTACCTCTCTAGTTAGGTCTCTGCCTCCCCCTCCCCCCACACACCAATACATCGAGCGCTCTAGTCATGTCTCCTTGCCACACACAAACTTGCGTTGTGCCCTCTGAAATTTCGGTAGGTCAGTCGCCCTATATCTTTGACTTGCACACACACAATTTCGATGGCTCACTTCATCGATCTCACACCCACCCACTTGATCCTCTCTTCGACTCTATTGATATCTATGACCCCTCCCTCTCTTCTTGTGGATCGCCCCCTCTATAATGATATAGATAGGCCTCTATTTCACACACATTGCCTGTGTCAAATTTTTGTTTGAGATATCATCGACACATATTCCCACAAATACATTCACGAAAACACACCCCCGAACAAAAACACTCACGAACGCGCACGCCATCTGTCTAGGTTTGTATCTCTCTCACACACACCCACGTAGGTGGGGAACGTGCACGAAGAGATGAGGTGTACGCACGACGCACGTACTCCCGTCTCTTTCCCAACCACACCCGCGCGGGTTACGCTGGACCTCATTTCTGTACGAAAAGGCAGCCCACGTGGTAATTTGACACGTGTACTGGTTTTCCACTTGATGGAGGAGCGTGTGCCATGGGTGAACAAACAAATTGCAACTTGATGCGTTATGTTAAAAAAGAGGCAAACCATGTGGGGCCTACCTTAGAGGCAAGGCTCTATACACTGGAGATGCTCTGTACGTATTACTTTTGATGTGTCCCGTCAACTCGTAGAACGAGGAGAAGCTTGCTTAGTACACCGTCTCCCCCGCCCATGGGCGCGGTGGCTCACAGAGTCGCAGGACAAGGAGAAGCTTGCTTACTACGCCTTAGACCTCTTCCAATGCAAAGGTGCTTAGATGAGGTGCTATGTGCATTAAGTACCTTAGCAACTCAACTCCCCAATGGATAGGTGCTTCACTTGTTGTTGCTAAGCACACTTTATTTAATGAGTTAGCACCGAAAGTATTTCATGCATTGGTCAAATTGTTTCATTTAAGTGGTTTGCCTAGGTTCTCGTGCTTGGCATTGGTTCTTCTTCGGGTCACCAAAGTTCTCTCTCCCCTCCTTAAATGTTGTGCCATGTCATTTTTTCGCTTATGTGGCATGCTTAGCACCTGTCCACGGTGGAGCACTAGGAAGGGCCTTACGCCCGCTCCCTCGCCCACGCGCGCAGCGGCTCGCAGGACGAGGAGAAATTTTTACCACTCCCTCCGTTACTCCTCGTCCCTACCTTGTTAGAGAGATTATCATATTGTCTGAAATATATGTCTTTTAGTAGATTTCAATATGAACTACTAGTACATACTCCAAACGCTGATGTAGATAGACTTATTTTAGAGTGTAGATTCACTCATTTTGCACTGTATGTAGTCAGTATTGAAACGAACGTACTAGTACGCACTCTCCCTCGCCCCTCGATCCTTGTCCATGTGGTGGACGTGCAGAAATTCATTCGGTCTCAGATAGCCAGAACGATATATACTGCAGTACCATTATTGCTCGACTTCCCGAAGAGGCGAAGAGCCAAGCGCAAGGTTAATATTTTTGGGATGCCAAGCGTAAGGTTTATAGGAGAAGGAGTAGTAGTAGTACTAGTAGTACGTACCAGTGGTACGTACTGTATGAGGAAGAAGGCAACAAGATGTATGTTTTGCGTGACAGTCTCTTCTTACAGGACGTGCTAGACCTAATGAACCTCATTGTTGCAATGGGAGTACTATCATAGATGGCACGATTCAGAGTGGTGGACAGCGGGAATAATTCGGAGCTGCTTAGTCTTAAACCCCATGAATAAGTACCATCGAAAGGAATAGCCATCCTCTACACGTGCTCCTATGTAAAATGAGTAAATGAGACAAAAAGAGAAAGAGACAAAGTAAAAAAATCACCAGCCTTAGATCCAGCCCTATTGTATCAGTGAATGATATTTCTATGTCGTGATTGATATGGCTATATTATTAACCATGCTTCGGAGGTAGAAGCAGATTTTTATTTATTTGCGGAGGTAGTAGCGGATGGATATTCAACGAGGAGTGAAATGATGGCTGCTTCCTCGGTAAAACATAGAGAAAGGTGGGCCTCGTGATTTGATAGCTTATTAGTCATTATTACTGCCTATACTCTTTGCCCATATAATAACCACATGGTAGAGTAGCGGGCTATACTTTTAATAACCATGCTCGAAGAGAAGATGTGCATGCACCCACGCACGTAGTACTAGTAGCACTCTTTGCGTCTTTTGCGTCTTCCCCAACCACACACGTGACACGATGGAGCTCATTTCTATACGATGATGCAGCCCACGTGATAATTTCACGCGTCTAGTAGTAGTTACTCACTTATAAATAATGGAGGGCCAGGAACCACGCATGAACGGTGCCGCGTCATTTATAAATAGAGTTTTTTTCTTCAGTGGCACGTACGCAATATGAATAGGTTCATATAGAGAGAAAAAGAAACCGCTCCACTATATACATAGCCAGGACGAGCCTACACGGTTGCTTGCTGGGGTTGCTCTCTTCACACTCTCTCGCACAAAATGACTGTGGCCACATCTCTACCATCCGGGCGGATCACATGTCCGCCGGGGGAAGGGGTGGATGCTTTGAGTAGAGCGGTCACCGTTGTCGACAGTGAAAAACGTCTTGATCAGGGGTCCCCGCTGTTCTCTCTCACAAAGCCGGTGAGGTCGCCTTTGTCCCTTGCTCGCTGCCGTGACGTGGGAATTTGCCGCCTCCCGCCGCCCTCCTCTAGGTTGAGCTACGTCCCAAACATCCCTCAGGCACAACTTCCTTTATAGCCGGCTTGCACCACTGCCCCAGCTGCCCACATTGCTCCATGTGGATATTTCTCTACTTTTTTGCCCCGCACGTACCTCTACTGGCTTCTATTGTATTTGTGATGAGTTTATGTCTCATCAACTAGTCCCAGTAATCTTATTCTAATCACACTTCTTCAATTTCCTTGCCACAGGGATGCTCATCTCGATTTTAGTGAAACTGCACAAAATGATCCGATGGTGAAAGGGTTGCAAACTTCATTTCTTCGGAAGGTTCAATTTCGCCAGCAAATTAAAGCCTAGTTAGGGTTTAGGGTTCAAGGGCTAGGGACTGCATGGATAGTTTTTATCTTTAGTTGTCTCTGTTCCAAAATAAGTGTCAACTTTAGTAGTAGTACAACTTTGTACTAAAGTTTGCATAAAGTTGAGACACTTATTTTGGAATGGAGGGAGTACATATTGGCTATGATCTGTCAATCATTGATATGCAATAGCATGCATGTTAGTCTCCTTTGTATTTGATGAAATGTTGCAACGGGGCAACCTTGCACGCAAGATACATGAAATGAAGCTGGAAGCTTCATAGCATTGTACAAATTTATCTCATTGAGAAATTACAAGACGTACTATACTACTATGTAAAGAGTTAGGTGTCGCACGGTGTCCAGAAAATATGGTGATAGTGTGAGGTGGGCCATGTAATCACTGAGCTTGCATGTTTTCACTGCTTTCGCACTCCTCCGCTGTAAGAATGGAGAAAATTGTAATCTAGTACCTCCTTTTGCCGAAACGTGGGACATCCAGCAGTCGTATCACCTCAATAATAATGACCAATGAGCCGTCAAATCACATATACCTAGCAGTAATTGGACCGACGAAGCAACCATCACTCTTGAATTCGCTTCTCCCTTCAACACACGCGCCAGTGAGAGGTCGTGTCCGCTCTGCCCGGGCATGAATGCGGCACCGATTCTCTGGAGGGGCGCTGACCATTTCGGGAGGGAATTGCGCGGTGGAGATGGAGGGGCTTTGGGTGGGCCAGGCTGGTCAGGAGCGGGCGTGGCAGCTGTCCTGACCGGACGCCCGAAAATGAGAGGATGCACCGACTCTCGTGGCTAAATCATACACTAAACACCATCTCTCTGTAGGAGTAGGTCGATGTGTCGCTCTCTCTAACACACACGCTGTTAAAACACACACACACACGCACACAGTTCATAGAATAGGAATATCGTGCGAGTGGGAAGCCACATGAAGTGAGATAAATGGAGTACGTACAAGAAGAGAAGAGGTGACGAATATTCCATCAAACCTGGACTGAGGAGTAGTACTCCCTCTTTCTAGGTGTTAAGTCATCTTACAAAAATCATATATTCCCAAAATGTTTTGGCGTCGTCCATTAACTTCGCATCTCAATCCCCTCCAAGCCTCGTTGCTAGCGAGCATTGTTACTTACTCTGCTTTGTTATCTCCCCCAGAAACCCAATGCATGGAGCGCAACTACGCGTTGATCAGTCAAGGAATCAAAGTCGGCTTGCGTGCAAGTTAATACGTGGCCCTGCATGGTAGCTAAAATGACATCTCTTAATTGTTGTGATTAATTGTTGCGTTTAGAGACAGAAATCAAGGCTTTGATTGGAGGAAGGATCGTTCAAGTTTCACCATCTCCTCCAATCTGCTTGCACCTTGGTCCCGCTGCACCTTCTAATGTGACTTACACCTAGACGGAGGGAGTAGTACGAGATATGGTGGCACACTGACTTAGGTCGAATACAAGTGCCCAAAATTATTGGAAGAGAGCAAAGTGTACAAACTAAATAATTAAAATTGAATTTCTTGTTTTTTTTCAAAACGGAGGCAAATTTTTTGCCTCATCCACTAAATAAGAGGAGAATGGAGTTTCATAGTTTGCAAGTGACCCTACAAATAAATGGCATGGCAATTACTCTCAATACACCCTAGTTTCTTAGCACCCGCTGTAAACCTTAGTACATACGGTGGCACACTGACTTAGGCCGAATACAAGTGCTCGAAATATTTAAAATTGGAGTATGGTGCATCCCACCTTTCCGATATTTTGACCGTGTGTGGTTCATTTGTTGTTCACTTCGGAGGGTCGTGTACCATAGGTGAATGTTAGTAGGCACGACCAAGAGGCGTGCAACGTTAATTGCGAGTTGACTGCTTCGAGCGTTAATTTTTTTCAGGTATTAGCATTGCCCCTAGTATTTTTCTTCACTATGTTAAATAAAGAGTTCTGTTTCATGCACAATTTAAAATGATTTTTATGGAGAGAAAAAGAACCACTCCATCTATATACGTTGTAGCCTCGACGCTTGTTTTCTAGGGTTTGCTCTCTTCACACACTCTCTCCACTATATATACACACTTTGGAGCCTCAGCGCTTGTAGTTGCTCCATTCACACTCTCTCACCCTCTCTAGATCTAAACAAGACTTCGTTGGCCTCTCTCTCTCTCCCTCCCTCTCTCTCTCTCTCCCCTCACTGCTGGTCAAAGAGCCGGTAGGATCTGCCCGCCGGGAAGGGAAGGAGGCTTAACGTTGTTGCCAGCGCAGCTATTCTCTTTCCCGGCGGCGGCACGGAAGGTCCTCCGTCCCCTGCTTCCTCACTGCCATACATAGTGTGGGCAGATCGGCCTCCCGCCACCCACTGAGCCACACCGCGAGAACCTTATGGTATAATTTACTTATTCCACATGGATTGCTCTAGCTGCATGTGGGCTTTTTCCGCTTCTGCACTCGAATCTAGGTGTTGGATCAAAGAGGAAAGTAGTGGGGAAAGTTGTATAGCATGAATCTAGGACGTGTTTAAAGAGGAAAGGAAGGGGAAAGTAGTACAGACTGCTATCCAGCACCTACGTTGGTTGAAAAGGGAAAACAATGACAAATGCAGTAGGCACATCTATAACGAACTGATCTTTCTGTTTTGGGGTACAAGGCTGTAGAGTTTGAGTAGGACTAGATTTCCCGCCCTCACATAGGGAAAGTCTAAAGATAACAAAACTGGGACCAACACAAATATGCTCCTTGGTTGTTTGTTCTTTGTTGCAACAGATTGTGCATCACCCCTTTATACATCGGTAGATGCACATGGTGCTGGTACGTCCACTGTCCCGTACAACTATTTAGCTGTTGTTAATCTAATGCCCTGTTTGGTTAAAAAGCCCTGGGACATTTTTTAGTCCCAACTAAAAAGTCCCTAGTCCCTACCTGTTTGGTTCCAGGGACTAAACATGGACTAGAGGTTATTAAATGACATGCTAAAAGAACATGTTACCCCTAGTAATGAACTAATAGAGATAAGGTGCGATGTGGGGCAGGGGCCACTGTTGGAAAAAGTCCCAAAAAGACTCTCCCTCAGGGTCTTCTTTCTTTAGTCCCAAATGCCCACTTTTAGTCCCTAAAAGTCCCTTCTGTTTTGTTTAGATGTGACTAAAAGGGACTTTTTTTAGTCCCTACACCAAAAAGTCCCTATAAACAAACACCCTCTAATAATGCCGCTGGAAAATTGAAGCAATGCCACAGTTAAAAGCAAATTACATGTTTAGCTAATTTTATTGCTAATATAATCTCTTTGTTAATATGAGTCAATGCCACTGTTTGCGAAATGCTATTGTCTTGCTTTCTTTCCCATTTAGATAAGTTAGATGCTTATTTTTGTTGGCTTCTGTTTCATCCACCGTTATTACCACTAGTTGTTTCCTTTGCACCTATGTGTAAACAGGGTTATCTACTTCACCTCATTGCTATTGCGACCTTTTGTTGCACCACAAAAAACACTTTTGTTTTAAGAGTGTTTTGTGCAGTTCAACCAAAATGTCACACCAACAACGTTGCTTGATTGCTTGATCTTAGTGGAACTGCACAAGAGGAGATTTGACTTCTTATACGTGTTTGCAAATTTGTTTCAGATCTTGTTCTTGTGAGTTGTTTGAATTCCGCGTCATGAGAGGTTATTACAAGCCTTCTTTCAAATGATTGCGCAGTGTGCTTTCATATGTTGTGCTACTTATACGGTAATGTTGCTTGATTTTAGTGAACTGCACAAATGGAGACAAGACTTCAAATTTGTATGTGCACCGTAATATCCCATTGAGGTAAGAAAATGATATTTCACAACTGTTGGCCTGTATTTTGCCACTGTCATCAAAAAATTAATGTCGTTGTTTAGTGCTATACTTGTGCTCCCTAATTGACATGCCAAATCTTACATTGAAGGCGAAGCTTTTCTGTTATTGAACCAAGTGATGAAGGGGAAGAACAAGCGGAAGAAAAACAAAAATCAACTCCGGTCTTTGTAATGAAACCTTAATCGAACTGTGATGACACAAGTAATGATATAGTTTTGCATCTTAATTTATTGCTATGGTTGGATGAGCAATTGTTTTGCCACTGATTTGATGCCACTCTTAATGTAATATGTAATTACTCTACTTGTGCAAACAGGGATCTTCTTTGAAGATAACATATATTTTAGCGGAACTGCACAAAAAGATGTTGGAAACATTAAACTAATTGAGGAGTATATAGTAAGCATGGCAACCACAGTAGATAACAACAGATGGTTCCGGAGAAGTGCTTCGTCTGTATGCTCTACACAATAAGCCTCCTGACAAAGGTTGGTACTCGCCAATGGATTTCATCCATATGATTGAGCTTTGTCATCTCTATTGGTGTTGTGCTACTATTTAGATACTGTCATGAGAAAGTGGTATTGTCCTTGAGAAGTGCTTCATCTGTGTTGTTTTAAATATTTCCTTTCCTTTTTTTCCGAGCAAACAGGGGTGCTAGTATTTAGTTGTCCTCTTGTCTTTGCACAGCAAGATCATCCTCCTCTGAAGAAGAATATGGAGTACGTGAAGTGCCTAGTTCCGATTATGCCAGGATGAAGAAGCCAAGACTCTCTTCTTAAGAAGGGAGCAATTGAAGGATGGTTACATTATTGCCCACAAGAACAAACTAACTTCAGCTCAAAAGGACTCACAGATCTCCATCTTTGTTGCTGTGATGGCCAATACAATGTTGTTTTAGGATTCCTTCCGGTGAGTTCCATTTTTTTAAATGTGTGCTCTGCATGGATCATGTAGGTTTCCTGTTTAAACTGTCAATTCAGAGTACAGTTTGCTTTATACTAATCACTTTTTTTGTATTTATGCAAACATGGGTGCTCAGCTTGATTTCAATGGGAACTGCACAAAATGTTAATGAATACATTGAATATTCTTGAATCATTCATTTCCACCAAAAAAGGAGGTGCCGATATGTTCAAGGCGTTGCAACATATAAAGGCGAAATCATACAAGCTACGCGTGAATTTGGTTGATTTTGGTGGAACTGCACAAAAAGAATAGCTGGTTTATTTAGCACGAGGTGCCATGTCAATGTCCGAACTAATGGCAAACCCTGTCCATTCCACAATTGTAGGCATTTGATATTTTGGAATGGGTAAACCTTGTCAAAGTTTGCTCATTGATGTATGCAAAACAACACGCATTTGACATTTGGGAATGGGACAACCTTGTCAAATTTTGCTCATTGATGTTAGCAAGAATACATGCGTTTGATATTTTCTAACGGGACACCCTTTGCTGTCAGCAGCATCGATCGATTTTTCTTTATTCTTTAGTTGTGAAATAAATATTGGCTCTGACATGTGAATCACTGAGATGCATAATCATCGATTGTTTTGAATGCTCTCTATGAATTTCCAGGCCTGTGTGTTTGCTTGCAATGTACAAGAACGCTAAAAAGCTGCTCAAACTTTTTGTACTCCCTCTGTTCCTTTTTACTTCGCATATTAGATTTCTTTCAAGTCAGTTGATTTTACATTGTGAATGTTGATACTTTTTTCTATAAGATTGCTCAAAGTAGAGATACTTTGACTTCATACAAAACTTATATGAGGACTAAAAAAGGACCGGAGGGAGTACGTGTGAAACTGCTGCAAACGAGGTGATCACCCTGGGAATAATGCTAGTACATATTGTTTTGCATGTTCATCCAATGCCAGTGATACAAGAATTCGAACTAATCGAACTAAATTCATTCATACATGGCCGAATTTCATATCATGCCGGATTTCATTACATTTCATACATTCTTCAACTAAAAAGGGGTGCGCTAGAGGTATAATTAATTAACCAAAGCTACCCACCCGTGTCCGGCTGAGCCGAACAGAAGCTTCTTCTCCAGCGGACTGAGCTTCAGTGACTTAACTGCAGGTGTAGTTGCATCACCGACATGTGGGCCAGATGCCTGTTGGGCCCACACGTGAGTGACCCAACTGCACCTGCAATTAAGTAACTGAAGCAACATCCTTCTCCAACACAGCTGTCCGACTCCACGTCGCCGCCAAGAAGCTAATCGGCCGTCAAAAGAAGCTAATCGGCCGTCAATGGTCAACTGGTGACCCACAAGTATATGGGATCAATTGTAGCTCTTTTCGATAAGTAAGAGTGTCGAACCCAATGAGGAGCAGAAGGAAATGACAAGTGGGTTTCAGCAAGGTAATGTGTGCAAGTGCTGAAATTGTAAGTAATAGAGTAGTTTGATGGCAAGATAATTTGTAACGAGCAAGTAACAACAATAGTAACAAAAGTGCAGCAAGGTAGCCCAATCCTTTTGAGTCAAAGAACATGCCAAAACGGTCTCTTATAGTAAGCAAAGCGTTCTTGAGGGTACACAGGAATTTCATCTAGTCACTTTAGTCATGTTGGTTCAATTCGTGTTTGCTAATTTGATAGTAATTTGATATGTGGGTGGATCGTGCTTAGGTGTTGTTCTTACTTGAACAAACCTCCTACTTATGATTAAGCCTCTCGCAAGCATCCGCAACTACGAGAAAAGTATTAAGAATAAATTCTAACCATATCATTAAATTTTTGGATCCAACCAGTCCCTTACGGAATAACGCATAAACTAGGGTTTAAGCTTTTGTCACTCTTGCAACCCATCATCTAATAACTACTCCATAATGCATTCCCTTAGGCCCAAATGTGGTGAAGTGTCCTGTAGTCGACGTTCACATGACACCACTAAGGGAATCACAACATACATACTATCAAAATATCGAACACATATCAAGTTCACATGATTACTTGCAACATGATTTCTCCCGTGACCTCAAGAACAAAAGTAACTACTCATAAATGATAATCATGCTCAAGATCAGAGGGGTATTAAATAGCATATTGGATCTGAACATATAATCTTCCACCAAATAAACCATATAGTAATCGACTACAAGATGTAATCAACACTACTAGTCACCCACAAGCACCAATCTATAGTTACGGTACAAGATTGAACACAAGAGATGAACTACGGTTTGAGATGAGATGGTGTTGTTGAAGATGTTGATGGAGATTGGCCTCCCCAAGATGGGAGAGTTGTTGGTGATGATGATGAGGATGATTTCCCCCTCCGGGAGGGAAGTTCCCCCGGCGGAATCGCTCCACCGAAGGGCAAAAGTGCTCCTGCCCAAATTCCGCCTTGGGACGGCGGCACTCCGTCCCGAAAGTCCTCTCCTTATTTTTTATAGGTCAAAATGACTTATACCAGAAGATGGGCACCGGAGGTGGGCCGAGGGGAGCACAACCCACCAGGGCGCGCCCAGGTGAGTTGTGCCCACCTGGTGGCCCCCCTCTGGTACTTATTGGCTCCAATATTCCTCATATATTCCATAAAAAATCTCCGTAAAGTTTTAGCTTGTTTGGAGTTGTGCAGAATAGGTGGCCTGCGTAGCTTTTCTAGGTCCAGATTTCCAGCTACCGGAATTCTCCCTCTTTGTGTGTACCTTGCATATCATGAGAGAAAAGGCATTAGAATTACTCCAAAAAGCATTATTATGCATAAAAACATCATAAATAACTGTAGGAAAACATGATGCAAAATGGACGTATCAACTCCCCCAATCTTAGACCTCGCTTGTCCTCAAGCGAAAAACGAAATCGAAAAACATGTCCACATGCTTAGAGAGAGGGGTGTCGATAAATACAAAATACGAACATAGTAGCATCATGTAGATTATTATAGCAACAACAAATTTAAGAATAAAACTTTTATCATAGACTTCTCATGAATAAGCAACAAATTCAACACACTATTGAAGTATAAAGCATAAACTCTATTAGAAACCAATAAACTATGTTCTCAGTCAACTTTGCAACTACAATTCATCATCTTTTCAGGAAGGGTCACGTATTGAAGCTTTTAGGCAAGTCCACATACTCAACCATCATATAGTCTTGTATGATTGCTAACACTCACCGCATACACATGAGCAAAACGTTTCAACCGGACACATAGAAAGATAGGGGCTTACAGTTTCGCCTCCCAACGTATTCACCTCAAGGGTGATGTTAATAATAATAACTCATGCTACCCATATTCGACTGGATATATGTGCCTAGATCTTTCCTCACCACATGATGCTTGCCAAAGGAGAAACATAAAAAGGAACAGAGAGAAAAATTTGACTCTTGCATAAAAGTAAATACATAAAAGTAAAAGATAGCCCCTTTGCAGAGGGAAGCAGAGGTTGCCATGCGCTTATTTGTTTGTATGCTCAACCCCTTAGTGCAAAAGAATGTCACGCTGTATTGCCCCTTGTGATGGCAACATTGTGCAGTCTGTCACTTTTATTCTTCACCATCACAAGTTCATACAACGCTCAATTTTCTCTTACACTAAGGGCCTGTTCGTATGTCCTCCAGCTCCACGCTTCGCAAAATTCTGGAGCGGGAGCGGAGCCAAACAGAATAGGGCCGAGAAGCTGGCTTCGGGAAGCTCAGCCCAATCGCAGTGTAAAAATTCGAAGCTCCAAAAGCCCAGCTCCACGAAAAGCAGAATGAGAAGTTGCCCAATATTACGATGGAAGTGCCACCGCCAAGTGAAGCCGAGCGAGTCGGTACGCTCGCCAAAACAGATTGCTGGTCGTTCCCTCGATGGAATCGGTACAGGGGCTTGTTCCCTGGATGTCAAGTCCAAACTGGGCTGCCTCCAAAGGCCCAAACTAGAGCCCAACAAGGCTAGCAGCCTCCCCAGCGGGCCAAATCGCTGGGAGAAGCTACCACGTGTAACGCCTGCTGATCGCATCGAGTCTGAAGCCAGCTTCTGAAGCAGATTTTGAGAAGTTTTGGAAGTTTGGAGGAGATCAGAACAGGCCCTAAATGATCTCACACTTTTAGAAGGAATTTTTATTGCCTTATTGCACCGATGACAACTTACTTGAGGGATCTTGATCAACCCCTAGGTAGGTATGGTGGACTCTTGAAAATAATATTTGGGTTTATGGGTTTTCGTATGCACAAGTAGTATCTCTACTTAGTGCGGAATTTTTGGCTAGCAAAGATAGGGGGCAAGCACCACATGTTGAAGGATCTATGACAATATAACTTCTATGTGAATATGAACAAACATAAATCTTTACGTTGTCTTCCTTGTCCAACGTCAACAATTTTGGCATATAATATTTTGATGGGGTTTCACAATCACAAAAGATTTCCAGGATAGTGTATTTATATGCGAATCTCCTCTTCCCTTATTAACTCTTTCATGAATTGCATCATTGACTAATGCTATGTTTGTCAATCTCCAATAAAATTTTCTACTTATACTTTTCCTTATGTGGTGTCATCACCTACCATATGATTAGTGCTACCTCTTGAGCTTGCATTGGTTTTTTCCTTGAAGAGGAAAGGGTGATGCACCAAAGTAGAGTAACTATTTCCCTCAGCTTTTGAGAAGCAAGGTATTAATCCAGTAGGAGACAACACACAAGCCACCGAATACCTGCACAAACAAACACCAACTTGCACCCAACGTGACAAAGGGGTTATCAATCCCTTCACGATTATTTGCAAAGTGAGATCTGATAGAGATGGATAAACGGTAAAGTAAATTTTTTGGTATTTTTGGTTTATGGAACAGAAAGTAAAATATTTCAAAGAAAGTAAATAGGAAACTAAAATTGTAGATCGGAAACTTATATGATGGGAAGTAGACCCGGGGGCATAGGTTTCACTAGAGGCTTCTCTCAAGATAGAAATTATTACGGTGGGTGAACAAATTACTGCCGAGCAATTGTTAGAAAAGTGCAAAGTTATGATGATATCTAAGGCAATGATCATGAATATAGGCATCACGTATGTATCAAGTAGACCGACTCCTTCCTGCATCTACTACTATTATTCCACACATTGACCGACTCCTGCCTGCATCTAGAGTATTAAGTTCATAAGAACAGAGTAACGCATTAAGCACGATGACATGATGTAGCGGGATAAACTCAAGCAATATGATGAAAACCCCATCTTGTTATCCTAGATGGCAACAATACAATACCTGTCGGTTCCCCTTCTGTCACTAGGATCGAGCACCGCAAGATTGAACCCAAATCCAAGCACTTCTCCCATTGCAAGAAAAACCAATCTAGTTGGCCAAACCAAATTGATAGTTCGAAGAGACTTGCAAAGATATCAAATCATGCATATAAGAATTCAGAGGAGATTCAAATAATATTTATAGATAAGCTGATCATAAATCCACAATTCATCAGATCTCGGCAAACACACCACAAAAGAGTATTACATCCAATAGATCTTCGAGAACATCCAATAGATCTTCGAGAACACCGCACGTCAGGAAGGGCCCACAAGGGTGGGGGGCGCGCCCTACCCCCCTAAGCACCTCCCGACCTTGTAGCCGCCTCGTGGCTTTCCTGATGTGCACTCCAAGCCCTGTGGATGTCTTCTGGTCCAAGAAAAATCATCGCGAAAGTTTCATTCCATTTGGACTCCGTTTGGTATTCCTTTTCTGCATAACTCTAAAACAAGGAAAAAATAGGAACTGGCACTGGGCTCTAGGTTAATAGGTTAGTCCCAAAAATCATATAAAATAGCATATTAATGCATATAAAACATCCAAAACAAATACTGTAATATAATAGCATGGTACAATCAAAAATTATAGATACGTTGGAGACGTATCAAGCATCCCCAAGCTTAATTCCTGGTAAATGATAAAAATGGAATTTTTGATGTGGAATGCTACCTAACATATTTATCCATGTAATTCTCTTTATTGTGGAATGAATGTTCAGATCCGTATGATTCAAAATAAAAGTTTAGTATTGACATAAAAGCAATAATAATTCAAGCATACTAACAAAATAATTATGTCTTCTCAACATAACATGGCCAAAGAAAGCTTATCCCTACAAAATCATATAGTATGGCTATGCTCCATATTCATCACACAAAATATTAAATCATGCACAATCCCGATGACAAGCCAAGCAATTGTTTCATACTTTTGACGTTCTCAAACTTTTTCAACTTTCACGCAATACATGAGCGTGAGCCATGGACATAGCACTTTAGGTGGAATAGAAGGTGGTTGTGAAGAAGACAAAAAGAAGGAGATAGTCTCACATCAACTAGGCGTATCAACGGGCTATGGAGATGCCCACCAATAGATATCAATGTGAGTGAGTAGGGATTGCCATGCAACAGATGCACTAGAGCTATAAGTTTATGAAAGCTCCAAAAGAAAACTAAGTGGGTGGGCAACCAACTCGCTTGCTCACGAAGACCTAGGGAAATTTGAGGAAACCCATCATTGGAATATACAAGCCAAGTTCTATAATGAAAATTCCCACTAGTATATGAAAGTGATATCATAGGAGACTCTCTATCATAAAGATCATGGTGCTACTTTGAAGCACAAGTGTGGTAAAAAGGATAGTAGCACCATGATCTTTATGATAGAACTAAAAAATTACAACTCGATACTAGAACAAAATATGACTCTATGTGAATGCCTTCGGCGGTGTACCGGGATGTATAATGAATCAAGAACGACATGTATAAAAAATGATGAACGGTGGCTTTGCCACAAATACGATGTCAACTACATGATCATGCAAAGCAATATGACAATGATGAAGCGTGTCATAATAAACGGAACGGTGGAAAGTTGCATGGCAATATATCTCGGAATGGTTATGGAAATGCCATAATAGGTAGGTATGGTGGCTATTTTGAGGAAGGTACATGGTGGGTGTATGGTACCAACGAAAGTTGCGCGTTACTAGAGATCGAGGCTAGCAATGGCGGAAAGGCGAGAGTGCGTATAATCCATGGACTCAACATTAGTCATAAATAACTCACTTACTTATTGCAAAAATCTATTTGTCATCAAAACAAAGTACTACGCGCATGCTCCTAGGGGGATATAGTGGTAGGAAAAGACCGTCACTCATCCCCGCCGCCACTCACAAGGAAGACAATCAATAAATAAATCATGCTCTGACTTCATCACATAACGGTTCACCATAGTGCATGCTACGGGACTCACAAACCTTAACACAAGTATTTCTCAAATTCACAACTACTTACTATCATGACTCTAATATCACCTTCTTCATATCTCAAAACAATCATAGGGAATCAAACTTATCATAGTGTTCAATGCACTCTATATGAAAGTTTTTATTATATCCCTCTTGGATGCCTCTCATAATAGGACTAATTTTTTTTGACCTTGGTAATAGGACTAATTTTATAACCAAAGAAAATTACCATGCTGTTTTAAAGACTCTCAAAATAATATAAATGAAGTGCGAGAGTTCATCAATTTCTATATAATAAAACCACCGCCGTGCTCTAAAGAGATATAAGTGAAGCACTAGAGCAAATTTGCCTTGCTCAAAAGATATAAGTGAAGCACATAGAGTATTCGAATAAATCACAATTCATGTGTGTCTCTCTCAAAAGGTGTGTACAACAAGAATGATTGTGGCAAACTAAAAATCAAAGACTCAAATTATACAAGACGCTCCAAGCAAAACACATATCATGTGGTGAATAAAAATATAGCCTCAAGTAAAGTTACCGATAGACGAAGACAAAAGAGGGGATGCCTTCCGGGGCATCCCCAAGCTTAGGATCTTGCTTGTCCTTGAATATTACCTTGGGGTGCCTTGGGCATTCCCAAGCTTAGGCTCTTGCCACTCCTTATTCAATAGTCCATCAAATCCTTACCCAAAACTTGAAAACTTTACAACACAAAACTCAATAGAAAATCCCGTAAGCTCCGTTAGTATAGGAAAATAAATCACCACTTTTGTTACTATTGTGAACTAATTCTTTACTTACATTAGTGTAATATCTAACGTATTCCAACTTTTCCATGGTTCATACCCCCGATACTACCAAGATGCATCAACATAAGCAAACAACACGCGAAAAATAGAATCTGTAAAAAACAGAACATCGTGTAGTAATCTAGATAGTTCGTATACTTCTATAACTCCAAAAATCCTGAAAACTTAGGACAACCTAAGCAATTTGTATATGAATCTACTGTAAAAAAACTCAGAGTTTTATCACGCTTTTGTGATTTTAAACAATTCTGGGACCGAGCGCAAAAGTTTCTGTTTTTTCAGCAAGATCAAATCAACTATTACTGTAAGCTATCCCAAAGGACTTACTTGGCACAAACACTAATTAAAACACAAAACCACATATAACCAGAGGCTAGATGATTTATTTAATGTAAAACAGAACCTAAAAATAAAAAGAAGTTGGTTGCCTCCCAATAAGCGCTATTGTTTAACGCCCTTAGCTAGGCATAAGACACAAATAGATCTAAGTTTTATCATCTTTAGCATGCAATTCTTCAATCTCACACCTATAACCCTTAGGAGGTTCTATAATTTTGTTAGTGATCAAACTCCTAGGCAAGAAATCAAGAAACTCACTTGTAGCAATTGGTTCATTAATAATATCAATAAAATTTGGGTGAACACTTATTTTTTTGAGATCTTCATTTTCCTTACTAGAAGATTCACCCTTATTCTTAGGAACAAGTAAACTTGGCAATCTTAGTAGGAGGAAGATTTGGAGTAGTTTTAACGGAGGAAAAAGGGGAACCCAAGTTGGTAATAATATCTTCTAGTTTGCCAATTCTAGTAGAATCTTGATCTATATTTTCATTAACTATGGGTTCCTTTTCCCTAAGATTCTTTAGAGTAAATCCTACCTTACATCCATATTGAGTAATCTGATTATGAATATTTTTATCCAAATTTTCAGTCAACTCTATGGTAGCAATTTTATTTTCAATAATATCCAATCTTTACATTACATGTTCCAAGGTTCAAACAGTTCCATTAACCAAAAGAGGTGGTGGGCCTAGCAAATCTATCATGGCATTGTAAGAATCGAAAGTATAGCTCCCTAAGAAATTTCCCCCAGTAATGGCATCTAGAACATATCTATTCCAAGGAGTAACGCCTACGTAAAAATGGCGAAGAAGAACGGAAGTAGACTGCTTTCGAGTAGATCTATTTTGAGCATTGCAAATTCTATATCGAGCATCTTTTAAAATCTCTCCTTCCCTTTGTGTAAAATTGAGTACCTCATTATCGGGAGTGCTAACAAGGATGGGAGGACTAGCTATGATGGCAAGATAAAAGTTCTAATGCACAATCAAACAAAGAACAAACGAAGAAGACAAACGGAAGATGGGCGAAGAAAAGGCAAATCTTTTCAAAAATCGTTTTAGAAGTGGGGGAGAGGAAAACGAGAGGCGAATGGAAAATAATGTAATGTGAGGGATGAGAGTTTATGATGGGTACTTGGTATGTCTTGGCTTGGCATAGATCTCCCCGGCAACGGTGCTAGAAATTCTTCCTACTACCTCTTGAGCTTTGATGTCGCTTGAAGCTACGTCGGTATTTCCTCATAGAGGAAGGGATGATTCAGCACAGCGGCGGTAGGTATTTCCCTCAGATATGAAATAAGGTTATCGAACCAGTAGGAGAACCAAGCAACACAACGTAAACAACCCCTGCACACAAATAACAACCACTCGCAACCCCACGTGTTAAAGGGGTTGTCAATCCCTTTCGGGTAAAGGTGCCAGAAGCGGTGCACGGACGGGATAAAGTTTTGTAGTAAATTGATAGATCGAATGCCAAATAAAATAAATAAGGAAAAATTGCAACAAGGTATTTTTTGTACCTTTGGTTTAATAGATCTGAAAATAAATGCAAGAGAAAAGTAGATCACAAAGGCGAATATATGAGAAAGAAGATCCGGGGGCCGTAGGTTTCACTAGTGGCTTCTCTCGAGAAAAATAGCAAACTGTGGGTAAACAAATTACTGTTGGGCAACTGATAAAACTTCAAATAATCATGACGATATCTAGGAAATGATCATTATATAGGCATCATGTCCAAGATTAGTAGACCGACTCCTGCCTGCATCTACTACTATTACTCCACACATCGACCGCTATCCAGCATGCATCTAGTGTATTAAGTTTATGGAGAAACGGAGTAATGCAATTAGAACGATAACATGATGTAGACAAGATCTATCTATGTAGAGATAGACCCCATCATTTTATCCTTAGTAGCAACGGTACATACGTGACGGTTCCCTTTCTGTCACTGGGATCAAGCACGATAAGATCGAACCCACTACAAAGCACCTCTTCCCATTGCAAGATAAATAGATCAAGTTGGCCAAACAAAACCCGAATATCGGAGAAAAATATGAGGCTATAGGCAATCATGCATATAAGAGATCAAAGAAACTCAAATAACTTTCATGGACATAAAAACATATAACTGATCATAAATTCAAAGTTCATCAGATCCCAACAAACACATCGCAAAAATAGTTACATCAGATGGATCTCCAAGAGACCATTGCATTGGGAATCCAGTGAGAGAGAGAAAGCCATCTAGCTACTAATTACGGACCCATAGGTCTACAAAGAACTACTCACTCATCATCAGAGAGGCACCAATGGAGGTGGTGAACCCCATCCGAGATGGTGTCTAGATTGGATATGGTGGTTCTGGACTCTACGGCGGCTGGATGGATATTTTGTCGACTCCCCTAGTGTTTCTGGAATATTGGGGTATTTATAGAGCAAAGAGGCGGTCGGGGGGGCACCCGAGGCGGGCACAACCCACCAGGGCGCGCCTGGGCCTCCTGGCGCGCCCTGGTGGTTTGTGCCTCCCTCGGGCAACCCCCAAGCGTAGCCAGGGCCCGTTGTGTTCCTTTTGGCCCATAAAAATTCCCCGTAAAGTTTCAGGGCATTTGAACTCCGTCTGAGATTGATTTTCTGCGATGTAAAAAACATGGAAAAAAATAGCAACTGGCACTTGGCACTATGTCAATAGGTTAGTACCAAGAAATGATATAAAATGACTATAAATGATTGTAGAACATCCAAGATTGATAATATAACAGCAGGGAACAATAAAAATTATAGATACGTTGGAGACGTATCAACATCCCCAAGCTTAACTCCTACTCGTCCTCGAGTAGGTAAGTGATAAAACAGAATTTTTGATGTGGAATGCTGCCTAACATGTCATATCATATTTCTTTTCTTTATAGCATGGACATTTGGACTTTTAGTTGTTCAAAGCAATAGTCTAGTTTTGACATGATAATTTAGATACTCAAGCATATCAACAAGCAACCATGTCTTTCAAAATATCAACGCTAAAATAAGTTATCCCTAGCCCATCATGCTCAACCATTGATCCATTCATGAAACACACTCGAATATTAGCTACACCCAATACTTAATTACGATCATATTTCCTCCTAGTTGGTGCTTTTATAAGAGAAGATGGAGACTCAAAATAAAAATTGCATGAAGTAAAAGAAAGGCCCTTCGCAGAGGGAAGTAGGGATTTGTAGAGGTGCCAAAGCTCAAAGCGAAAAACTTAGAGATAAAAACATTTTGGGAGGTGTATCCATCCCACCAATGAAAACGACTTAGAGTTCCCAACACTTTCCATGCCAGTTATATCATAGGCGGTTCCCAAACAGAAAATAAAGTTTATTCCTTTTTCCACCATACTTTCACTTTCCATGGCTAGCCGTATCCACGGTTTCCCTCCATACCAAAAATTTCCAAGGAATTTATTATTTGATAACATAAAGTAAATTCAATTTTTCATTTCGGGACTGGGCATCCCTAATACCTTTTCCTTACTCTCGTGCAGTGACAAGTGAATAAACACTCATCTTGAGAATAACACATAGCATGGAAAATATTAGCCACCCCTCACCGCTCCGCGAGCGAAACAAACACACAAAAGAGAAGTTTATTTTGAAAATTAGAGATGGCACATGCAAATTTTCTTAGAACGGAAAAAGAATACCGCATATCGGTAGATATAGTGACTCATGTGGCAAAACTGGTTTATGGGTTTTTGGATGCACAAGTAGAGATCATACTTTGTGCAAAATGAAGGCTAGCAAAAGATTGAGAACTGACCAACCAAGAAACAGATAATCTCATAAGCAAGCATTAAGCATAAATAACACCGAATAATGCACCACAAGTAGGATATAACTTCATTGCATGACTATTGACCATCGTACTTGCATAGGGAATCACAAACCTTAACACCAATATTCTTACTAAAGCATAATTACTCACCAACATAACTCACATATCACATCATCATATCTCAAAACAATTACTAAGAATCAAGTTTATTTTGTCCAATGATCCTCATGAAAGTTTTTATTATATCCTTCTTGGATATCTATCACTTTGTGACTAATTTTTATGTGTTGCTTTTCATAAGCTCAAACAAATATAAGTGAAGATCATGAGCATAATTTTTTTCTTTCTCTCAAATTAATTTAAGTGAAGCAAGAGAGAATTTATTCAAAAATACTAAAGCACACCATGCTAAAAAAGATATAAGTGAAGCAATAGAGCAAGTCCATTGCTCATAAAAATTTAAGTGAAGCATAGAGAGCAATTCTAACAAGTCATGACATAATTTTGGCTCTCTCAAATAGGTGTGTCCAGCAAGTATTGATGACTTAAAACACAAAATAAAACAAGCAAAGATTCATATCATACAAGACGCTCCAAGCAAAACGCATATCATGTGACAAATAAAAATATAGTTTCGAGTAAAATACCGATGGTCGTTAGAAGAAAGAGGGGATGCCACTCGGGGGCATCCCCAAGCTTAGTTGGTTGCTCATTTTTGTATAATAGCTTGGGATGCTGGGGCATCCCCAAGCTTAGGCTCTGCTATCCTTCCTTCATCCATCGTAAGATAACCCAAAACTTGAAAACTTCAATCACACAAAACTCAACAAAACCTCCGTGAGATCCATTAGTGTAAGAAAGCAAACCACTAATATAAGTATTGTATCAAACCAATTCATATTTTGTTTTTGTATTATATCTACTGTATTCCAACTTTTCTATGGCAAAAACTCATCAAAGAAAACCATAGAGCCATCAAAATAAGCACACAACACAAAGAAAATAGAATCTATCAAAACAGAACAGTCTGTAGCAATCTGACTTTGTAGAAAACTTCTGGAACTCCAAAAATTCTGAAAAATTAGGAAGACCTGAGAAATTTGTATCTTAATCTTCTGCAAAAATAATCAGGGCAAAAACACTTTCTCATAAAAAATGTGAATTATTTTCGTGAGCACAAAGTTTCTGTCTTTTTCAGCAAGATCAAACAACTATCACCCAAGAAGATCCTATCGATTCTACTTGGCACGAACACTAACTAAAACACAAAAACCACAATAATAACAGTAGCATAATTCTATAAACACTCAAGAAGACAAATCAAAAAGCAAAAATAAAATTTATTCATTGGGTTGCCTCCCAACAAGCGCTATAGTTTTACGCCCTTAGCTAGGCATAAAGCAAGGATCTAAGTTTTGTCATCTTTGGTTCGAGACCCATAAGATGCCCTCATGATTGATTCATAAGGTGGCTTAATTCTAGTTCTAGGAAAGTGTTCCATACCCTTACTCAAAGGAAATTGGAACTTAATATTGCCTTCTTTCATATCAATCATGGCACCGATAGTGCGTAAAAATAGTCTACCAAGAATAATTAGACAAGACGGATTGAAATCAATATCAAGAACAATAAAATCTATGGGCACATAATTCCTATTTGCAAGAATAAGAACATCATTAATTCTTCGCATAGGCTTTTTAATAGTAGAATCCGCCAAGTGCAAATTCAAAGAACATTCTTCAAGATTAGTAAGACCAAGCACATCACATAAAGATTTCGGAATTGTAGAAATACTAGCACCCAAGTCACACAAAGCAAAACACTCATAATTTTTAATCTTAACTTTCATAGTAGGATCCCATTCATCATGCAATTTTCTAGGAATTGAGACTTCTAATTCCAATTTTTCTTCAAGAGCTTTAATACTAGCATCAACAATATGTTTAGTAGAAGCCTTATTTCGTTCATAAGCATGGGGTGAATTTATCATGGATAGCAACAAATAAATACAATCAATCAAAGAGAAACTATCATAATTAAAGTCTTTCTAATCCAAAAGAGTGGGCACATCACTAGTTAAAGTTTTGACCTCTCCAAACCCACTTTCATCAATTTTCTCAACAAGATTTTCACCCTCCGAAATATTGGGACGCCTTCTACCTAAAATTAACTCTTCTCCAGTCCCTTTTTCATCAATCTTAACTTTACTAAACAAGGAATCAATAGAACAAACACCAATCATATTAAGATCTTCATCACTTTTGCGTAAGAAATCACTAGAAAACGCATTTTCTAAAAATTCTCTTCTAGCTCTAAGCATAGCAGTTCTTTTCTTACTTTCATCCATAGAAACATAAAGAGCTTTAATTGATTCATCTACTTTAGGCACAAAAAATTTCATCTTGAGATTTTCCACATCATGAGCAATTCTATCAACACTTCTAGACAAATCATCTATCTTACTCAACTTTTCTTCTATGGAAGTGTTGAAAACTTTTTGTGTGTTGATAAATTCTTTAATATTATTCTCAAGATCAGAGGTGTTACTATTATTTTTATAAGATTGGTTTCCATAGGAATTACCATAATTATTAGAGGAATGACTAGAAAAAGGCCTAGGATTAAAATTACCTCTATAAGCATTGTTATTGAAATTATTTTGAGAGATAAAATTCACATCTATGGCATCACTATTTTGCTCAATCAAAGTTTACAAAGGCATATCATTAAAATCAATAGGAGCACTTTTACTAGCAACCAATTTCATAAGAGCATCAACTTTTTCACTCAAAGAAGAAATTTCTTCAACCGAATTAACTTTTTTACTAGTAAGAGCCCTTTCGGTATGCCATTGTGAATAATTTGCCATGATATTATCAAGCAATTTGGTGGTTTCACCCAAACTAATTTCCATAAAAGTCCCACCCGCGGCGGAATATAAAAGATTACGAGAAACAAAATTCAATCCCGCATAAAAAATTTGTATGATCATCCAAAGATTTAACCCATGAGTTGGGCAATTCCTTAGCATCATTTTCATCATTTCCCAAGATTGTGCAACATGATCATGTTCAAATTGCTTGAAATTCATGATCTGGTTTCTAAGGGAAATAATTTTTGCGGGAGGAAAATACTTAGTGATAAAAGCATCTTTGCACTTATTCCAAGGATTGATACTATTGCGAGGCAAAGAAGAGAACCAATTTTTTGCAGAATCACACAAAGAAAATGGAAATAATTTCATCTTCACCAAATCATTGTCCAAATCTTTTTTCTGTTGCATATCGCATAATTCCACGAAGGTATTAAGATGGGACGCGACATCCTCTTTAGGAGTACCGGAAAATTGATCTTTCATAACAAGATTCAACAAAGCAGTATTAATATCACAAGACTCCGCACTAGCGGCGGGAGGAGCAATCGGAGTGCCAATAAAATCATTGTTGTTGGTATTTGAGAAATCACATAACTTGGTGTTCTCTTGATTCATGATGACTACACAACAAGATTGCACTCAAAAACAGATCCGGCAAGAAAACGGCAAAGGAAAAAAGAGAGGCGAATAAAATGGCAAATTTTTGTGAAGTGGGGGAGAGGAAAACGAGAGGCAAATGGCAAATAATGTAAATTGCGAGGAGATGAGATTTGTGATTAGGAACCTGGTTTATGTTGAAGATCCTCCCAGGGGACGACGCCAGAAATAACTTTTGATGCCGCTCGAAGCTACGTCGGTATTTCCCCAAAGAGGAAGGGATGATGCAGCACAGCTGCGGTAGGTATTTCCCTAAGATATAAAACCAAGGTTATCGAACCAGTAGGAGAACCAAGCAACACAACGTAAACAGCCCCTGCACACAAATAACAACCACTCACAACCCGACGTGTTAAAGGGGTTGTCAATCCCTTTCGGGTAACGGCGCCAGAAGCGGTGCGCGGACGGGATAAAGTTTTGTAGTAAATTAATAGATCGAACGCCAAATAAAATAAATAAGGAAAAAATGCAGCAAGGTATTTTTGTACTTTTGGTTTAATAGATCTGAAAATAAATGCAAGAGAAAAGTAGATCGCAAAGGCAAATATATGAGAAAGAATACCCGGGGGCCATAGGTTTCACTAGTGGCTTCTCTCAAGAAAAATAGCAAACGGTGGGTAAACAAATTACTGTTGGGCAATTGATAGAACTTCAAATAATCATGACGATATCCAGGCAATGATCATTATATGGGCATCACGTCCAAGATTAGTAGACCGACTCCTGCCTGCATCTACTACTATTACTCCACACACGACCGTTATCCAACGTGCATCTAGTGTATTAAGTTCATGGAGAAACGGAGTAATGCAATAAGAACGATGACATGATGTAGACAAGATCTATCTATGTAGAGATAGACCCCATCATTTTATCCTTAGTAGCAACAATACATACGTTATGGGTTCCTTTACATCCGGGATCAAGCACAGTAAGATCGAACCCACTACAAAGCACCTCTTCCCATTGCAAGATAAATAGATCAAGTTGGACAAACAAAACCCAAATATCAGAGAAGAAATACGAGGCTATAAGCAATCATGCATATAAGAGATCAAAGAAACTCAAATAACTTTCATGGATATAAAAAGATATAATTGATCATAAACTCAAAGTTCATCATATCCCAACAAACACACCGCAAAAGAGTTACATCATATAGATCTCCAAGAGACCATTGTATTGAGAATCCAGCGAGAGTGAGAAAGCCATCTAGCTATTAACTACGGACCCGAAGATCTAGAAAGAACTACTCACGCATCATCGGAGAGGCACGATGGAGGTGGTGAACTCCATCCGAGATGGTGTCTAGATTGGATCTGGTGGTTTTGGACTCGCAATGCTGGATGAATATTTCACAACTCCCTAGGGTTTCGGAATATTGGGGTATTTATAGAGCAAAGAGGCGGTCTGGGGGCACCCGAGGTGGGCACAACCCACTGTGGCGCCTGGGCCTCCTGGCGCGCCCTGGTGGGTTGTGCCTCCCTCGGGGCACCCCCAGGCACAGCCAGGGCCCGTTGTCTTCCTTCTGGCCCATAAAAATTCCCCATAAATTTTCGGGGCATTTGGACTCCGTCTGATATTGATTTTCTGCGATGTAAAAAACATGGGAAAATAGCAACTGGCACTTGGCACTATGTCAATAGGTTAGTACCAAAAAATGATATAAAATGACTATAAATGATTGAGAGGAAAGGGTGATGCAACAGAGTAGAGTAAGTATTTCCCTTAGCTTTTGAGAACCAAGGTATCAATCCAGTAGGAGATAACACGCAAGCCACCGAATACCTCCACAAACAAACACTAACTTGCACCCAACGCGACGAAGGGGTTGTCAATCCCTTCTCGGTTATTTGCAAAGTTAGATCTGATAAAGATGGATAAACGGTAAAGTAATATTTTTGGTACTTTTGGTTTATGGAATAGAAAGTAAAGGATTGCAAAGAAAGTAAAACGAAAACTAAAATTGTAGATCGGAAACTTATATGATGGAAAGTAGACCCGGGGGCCATAGGTTTCACTAGAGGCTTCTCTCAAGATATAAATGATTACGGTGGGTGAACAAATTACTGCCGAGAAATTGATAGAAAAGCGCAAAGTTATGACGATATCTAAGGCAATGATCATGAATATAGGCATCTCGTCCGTATCAAGTAGACTGACTCCTGCGTGCATCTACTACTATTACTCCACACATCGACCGACTCCTGCATGCATCTATAGTATTAAGTTCATAAGAACAGAGTAACGCATTAAGTAAGATGACATGATGTAGCGGGATAAACTCGAGCAATATGATGAAAACCCCATCTTGTTATCCTCGATGGCAACAATACAATACGTGCCAGTTCCCCTTCTGTCACTAGGATCGAGCACCGCAAGATTGAACCCAAAGCCAAGCACTTCTCCCATTGGAAGAAAAACCAATCTTGTTGGCCAAACCAAATCGATAGTTCGAAGAGACTTGCAAAGATATCAAATCATGCATATAAGAATTCAGAGGAGATTCATATAATATCCATAGATAAGCTGATCATAAATCCACAATTCATCGGATCTCGGCAAACACACTGCAAGAGTATTACATCGAATAGATCTCCAAGTACATCGAGGGAACATGGTATTGACAATCAAAGAGAAAGAATAAGCCATCTAGCTACTAGCTATGGACCCATAGGTGTGTGGTAAACTACTCACGCTTCATCGGAGAGGCAATGGTGTTGATGTAGAAGCCCTTCGTGATCGAATCACCCTCCGACAGGACTTTGGAAAAGGCCTGAGGGAGTCCTGGACAAGGGGGTGTCCGGATAGCCGAACTATCATCATGGCCGGACTCCAAGACTATGAAGATACAAGATTGAAGACTTCGTCCCGTGTCCGGATGGGACTTTCCTTGGCGTGGAAGGTAAGCTTGGCGATACGGATATGTAGATCTCCTACCATTGTAACCGACTCTGTAACCCTAACCTATCCGGTGTCTATATAAACCGGAGGGTTTTAGTCCATAGGACGAAGAACAATCATACCATAGGCTAGCTTCTAGGGTTTAGCCTCCTTGATCTCGTGGTAGATCTACTCTTGTACTACCCATATCATCAATATTAATCAAGCAGTGAGTAGGGTATTACCTCCATCGAGAGGGCCCGAACCTGGGTAAAAACATTGTGTCCCTTGTCTCCTGTTACCATCCGCCTAGACGCACGCTCGGGACCCCTACCCGAGATCCGCCGGTTTTGACACCGACATTGGTGCTTTCATTGAGAGTTCCTCCGTGTCGTCACCGATAGGCCCGATGGCTCCTTCGATCATCAACAACGACGCGGTCCAGGGTGAGACTTTTCTCCCCGGACAGATCTTCGTGTTCGGCGGCTTTGCACTGCCGGCCAATTCGCTTGGCCATCTGGAGCAGATCGAAAGCTACGCCCCTGGCCATCAGGTCAGATTTGGAAGTTTGAACTATATGGCCGATATCCGCGGAGACTTGATCTTCGATGGATTCGAGCCGCAGCCAAGCGTGCCGCACTGTCTCGATGGGCATGATCTAGCTCTGCCACCGAACAGTGCCCTGGAGGCCGCACCAGCATCCGCTCCGACCCTTAATCCGGAGCCGGATTCCCCGATCGAGGACGAGTGGTTGGACACCGCCTCGGGGGCTATGATCTCTACGGCGATTGAGCCGAACTCCATCCCTGTCGCTGCGAAGACCTCGACTCTGTGGTGCCGGACTCCTCTCCGGACTCAACCCTCCGTGCCCTCGCCAATCGAATCTGATTGGGCACCGCTCATGGAGTTCATCGCCATGACATCTTTCAAAGACTCGCCCTTTGGCGACATCCTGAATTCACTAAAGTCTCTCTCTTTATCCGGAGAGCCCTGGCCGGACTACGGACAGGAAGGTTGGGATGCGGACGACGAAGAAACTCAATGCCCACCCACCACCCACTTTATAGCCACTGTCGATGATCTAACCGACATGCTCGACTTCGACTCCGAAGACATCGACGGTATGGACGACGATGCGGAGAAGACCAAGACCCAAATACCATGTGGCACTTGAAGGCCACCTCGTCATATGACATATACATGGTGGACATCCCAAAAGATGGGAACGGCGATGGAACAACGGAGGATGACCCTCCAAGAAGCAACCAAGCGCCCGACGTCGGTGGCGCCGCTCTAAATCCCGCCACAACAAAAGCGGTGATTTCGCACGGAGATAATAACACCTCGGACAAGGTGCGAAGACAACCCTCCAGCAGGACTTAGCGCGGGAGGAAGGAGAAGCAAGTCCGCCTGACGGCGGCAGAAAAGAGAGGTCGAGGGCGATAATTATGCGCCTCCCTCCGAAGATGAGGCAAGCCTCGACGACGACGAGTTTGTCGTGGCTCGAGGATCCCGCCAACAGAGCGTTT
This sequence comes from Aegilops bicornis, assembly GCA_021605145.1. NCBI lineage: Eukaryota > Viridiplantae > Streptophyta > Magnoliopsida > Poales > Poaceae > Aegilops > Aegilops bicornis. Next base: position 577,239,332 of record CM038675.1, read on the forward strand.
CAAACGCAGGGCTTATAGCCACGGCAAGCAGCCTCAAGAAAAAGCAGCAACAGCTTAGAGCTGACCAAGACACGCTAGTCGGCGGATGGATCAAGTCCTTGCAGCGAAGAGTATGAACTCGAACGCCCCTCCAAAAGCTACCCCAAACGCAGGTCGTTGCCTCGATCAGAGGAGGAAGCACCCAAGTCACCAGCGCACGACATGGCAGACCGGCCACCCCGTGGCCGCGATACAGAAGCCTCTCGGCCCTCCGCTCAAGCCACACCCCGACGCCGCTCAAAAAGTACCAAGGCACGCGAAAACGTGCCGGACTTGCGAGATATATTGGAGGATAAGGCAAAACATACAAGATCGATCTACGGATCGCAGGCGTAACGACGCGGGATGATTACCGTCGCGCCGGATACAGCAAACACGGCCGGGCGAACACACAAGACAAAGCTCATATGAGCTACGTAGTGAAATAGCCAAATACAGAGGCGCCAAGACACCCACTATGCTTCACGGATGAAGTAATGGATCATCAAATCCCCTAGGGCTTCAAACCCGTAAACATCGAATCATACGATGGTACCACAGATCACGTGGTCTGGATCGAGGACTATCTCCTCCATATCCACATGGCCCGCGGTGATGATCTACATGCAATCAAATACCTCCCACTCAAGCTTAAAGGACCAGCTCGGCATTGGCTCAACAGCTTGCCAGCGGAATCAATTGGTTGTTGGGAGGACCTGGAAGCCGCATTCCTTGATAACTTCCAGGGCACATATGTTCGACCATCAGATGCCGATGACCTTAGCCACATAATTCAGCAGCCAGAAGAATCGGCCAGACAATTCTGGACACGGTTCCTAACAAACAAAAATCAAATCGTTGACTGTCCGGATGCAGAGGCCCTTGCAGCCTTCAAACATAACATTCGCGACGAGTGGCTTGCCCGGCACTTAGGACAGGAAAAGCCGAAATCTATGGCAGCCCTCACAACCCTCATGACTCGCTTTTGTGTGGGAGAGGACAGCTGGCTAGCTCGAAGAAACAACTTGGCCAAACACCCTGATAGTTCGGATACCAAGGACAGCAATGGTAGGTCGCGTCGCAACAAGAACAAGCGCCGCATTAATGGCGATAATGCTGAAGATACGACCGTCAATGCCGGATTCAGAGGCCCTAAACCCGGTCAGCAGAAGAAGCCATTCAAAAGAAATACCCAGGGCCCGTCCAACTTGGACCGAATACTCGATCGCTTGTGCTAGATACATGGCACCGCCGAAAAACCAGCCAATCACACCAACAGGGATTGTTGGGTGTTCAAGCAAGCAGGAAAGTTAAGTGCCGAACTCAATGACAAGGGGCTGCATAGCGATGACGAGGAAGAGCCCCGGCCGCTGAACAATAGAGGAAAGAAGGGCTTTCCCACACAAGTGTGGACGGTGAACATGATATACGCAACCCATATACCCAAAGGGAGCGGAAGCGTGCGCTAAGGGACGTATACGCGATGGAGCTAGTCGCCCCAAAGTTCAACCCATGGTCTTCCTGCCCGATCACCTTCGATCGAAGGGACCACCCCACTAGCATCCGTCACGGCGGTTTCGCCGCATTGGTTCTTGACCCAATTATTGACGGATTTCACCTCGCTAGAGTCCTGATGGACGGCGGTAGCAGCCTGAACCTGCTTTATCAGGATACAGTTTGCAAAATGGGCATAGACCCCTCAAGGATTAAACCTACAAAGACGACCTTTAAAGGCGTCATACCGGGTGTAGAGGCCAATTGTACAGGTTAAGTTACACTCAAAGTGGTTTTCGGATCCTCGGATAACTTCCGAAGCGAAGAGTTAATCTTCGACATAGTTCCGTTCCGCAGCGGCTATCACGAACTGCTTGGACGAACTGCATTTGCAAAGTTCAATGCGGTGCCGCACTACGCATACCTCAAGCTCAAGATGCCAGGCCCTCGAGGAGTAATCACGGTCAATGGAAACACCGAACGCTCTCTCCGAACGGAGGAGCACACGGCGGCCCTCGCGGCGGAGGTGCAAAGCAGCCTCTCAAGGCAATTCTCGAGTCCGGCCACTAAGCATCCAGACACTGCCAAGCGCGCCCGGAGTAACCTACAACAAGACCGCCTGGCACGATTCAAGCACGCGTAGCAATCCGGCCCCAACCCCAGCCCTCGCAAAGTTGCGAAGCCAGTACTACGCGTACATAACTACGCTCTGGAGATACCATGGGCATAAAGGGAGGGGCACGACCACGGCATGCCCGGAATACGGCTCAACCGCACCAGGGGCTCCCGATTGTGTCATTCTTTTTCTTTTTTCCTTTTTCTTCCTTTTTCTTACTTTCAAGACTCCGTTTTCCAGAAGTCCTGTCCGGCACTAGAACCGTCGAACTCACGATGCAACATCCAGGGAAGCAGAAAGCCACGTCGAGTGTTCAGGTGGTCTCTATTACGAGCATTATACATGTTTTACATACCACCCAGTAGCTTACCCCTGGAGGGGGACATGTTAGATAGTCCCATCCCTTGCTTATCGCTCTATTTGTATCGTTCTGCTTTCATCGCAGTACCTTTTTGAATAAACAATACATAGCTTTTGCCTATTATTGCACTCTTTTCTTTATCTATACATATGCTCATTTCATGACATGTTGCACCCGTACACCTTTTTTTTACTGTACACAGTAGGGCAAGGCCCCACTGCAATTTTTATATTAAATTAAAAACAAAGGTCCAACAGTACAGAGGCTTGAGGTAAGCCAAAAAAGAAGAAAAAAACAGAAGAAAAAACAAAATATAAATTACAGTACAAGGTTATCAAGCCAAGTACAGAAGGCTCTGGCATAGCTCTTCTTCACTCTATATCTCAGAAGATTAAGCTCATCAAGGAAAATGATTTTCCACCTCTGAATGGAAGGCTGAATGGCTTGAAAGATTAGATTATTTCTTGAAATCCATATGGCCCAAGAGGCTAGGATGATGATTTCCATGAAAAATGGAACATGAAGTTTGAACCGGAGATCCTCAAATGCTTCAAGCACAGACACATTAAGTTGCCTGGAAGGACTAATAATATCCCAGCACTGAGCTGCAAAAGGGCAGGACCAGAAGAGATGATGTAAGGTTTCCTCCTGAGGAAAATTATTGAGAGCACAGTTGTAGCTTGCCAACTGGAAAGTTTTCCTGCGAAGAAGATTCCTAGTATTGAGCCTGTCATAAAGTAATCTCCAAAAAAACACCTTGTGCTTTGGCTGACAAGAGCTATTCCCAATCCAATTGAACTCATCGGGGCACTATTTTAACTCCCATCATTACTTTATATGCCTTAGCAACTGAGAATTGCTCATTACCCCAAATATAGCTCCAAGTGTCGGTGCAATCCAGGAGTCGTAATTCCTTAGAGCAAAACAAATGTCTTCCATACTTTCAAATTCTGGAAAGCTTGCACAGTGAGAGGAAGTTGAAATAGATCCTCCAAGTATTCAGTATGAATAATGGTGTGCACAGTGGTGTTCTGATCCTTCACAAATGAGAAGAGGTGAGGGAACAAGTCCTGTAAACAAGCTGAATGCCAGAGATCAGACCAAAATAGAGCACTTTTACCATCCCCTATGTGACATCTGGCCAAGGATTTGAAATTATGAATGAGCTTGAGATTTGCCTTCCACCAAAAAGAGCCAACCCAATTGCTGCCAGGCAACAAGTTATTAGCATAATAAGTTTCCCAAATCAAGTTAACCCATGGAATGTTGTGCCTATTATAGAACTTGTGCAGGTTTTTGAGAAGCAAAGCTTTGTTTTGGACAAAGATATCCATCACCCCCAGACCTCCTTGGTCCTTAGGTCTACAAACAGTGCTCCAAGCCACCATGGCAGGCCTATGATCCTCAATGTCAGGTCCTCTCCAGAGACAGGTGTCTCAACAACTTGATAGCTTGTAATTTGATGGTGACAGGCACATCAAGGCATCCCATTAGGTAAATCAACAAAGAGTTTAAAACAGATTTTACCGGCAACAATCTCCCAGCCATTGTCATGAATGAGGATAAACCCACAAGCTTTTTTCTGCAATCTTGTGACAAGAGGAAAACAATGCTCCCATGAAGGCTTATGAAGACCCAATGGAGTTCCCAAATACTGAATGGGGAAAGATTCTCTTTTACAGTGAAATGTATTTGTCAAAATTTCCACCTTGTCCTCAGGCACATTTATTGGGATAAGACTTGATTTGTTATAATTCACTTTAAGGCCGGTTGCATCAAGAAAAGTATTTAGGAGTGCTTTGAGGCAATGAAGTTGCTTTGCATCAGCTTGGAGAAGAACCAGAGTGTCATCAGCATACTGGACAATGGGGAAATCAGGACATGAGTGCACTTGCAGAGGAGAAGAAAGTATACCCAGGTGCATGGCCTTGTTATGAATTGATCAAGCAAGTCTGCAGCAAGCACAAATAATAGAGGTGATAGAGGATCTCCTTGCACGACCCCCGAGATAGTAAAACTTTTGCCAGAACCCCATTAAGCATGATGCAGATGATGCAGTGAACAACATTTTAATCCAGTTGATCCATCTGTCTCCAAAACCTTTGGCCTTTAATATCTCCAGGATTGCTTGGTGCTCAATGGTGTCAAAAGCCTTTTCAAAATCTAGTTTAAGCACAACAATTTCCTTTTTTGACTTATGGCATTGATGCAAATACTCATATGGCCAACCCAAACAGTCATGAATGGACCTTTCCTTGAGGAAACCATATTGGTTGATGTGCACAAGTTTTAGAATTACTTTCAGCACTCGTTAGCCAACAACTTAGTGACAAGTTTAAGACAACAATTGAGGAGAGAAATAGGCTGAAGTCATTTCTTGTCATTGGTGTGCTTCCTTTAGGAATAAGGGTGATGTAAGAGGTGTTTAAGCTCTCAAGTGAGATTTGCCCAGCATGAAAATCTTGAATAAATCTAAACACATCCCCTTTAATAATATCCCAACAAGATTTCAAAAACTCATTGTTGAAACCATCAGGACCTGGTGATTTATCAGATGGAAGATCCTTGGCAACATCATTAATTTCCTCTTCAGAGAAAGGTAACTCCAAGTTATCAAAAATAGTTTGATCCTGCCTGGGACCAAAAAGGGATTCCAAGTTGAAGTGCATAGCAGTTTTATGAGATGCGCCCATTCTTTTCTTATAAGCTTCCCAGAGGATTGCAGCTTTCCCAGCATGATATGAAATTTCAACTTGATCATCATTTTGAAAGACAGCAATATGATTGTGCCTGTAATTGATAGAAGCTTTAGTATGGAAGAATTTTGTGTTTTCATCCCCAAATTTGACCCCCTTAATCTTTCCCCTTTGCTTCTAATAGATCTTTTGGTTCCTGAGAAGAATGAGCAGCTGCTCTTTTAATATATCCCTGCAGTTCCATTCATGAATGTCTAATTCTCTGAATTGCTCAAAAAAGTCCCAAAGGAAAATGAGATCATTAAGCTTGGCAATCTTGTCTTTTATGCAGGATAAAGACCTAGCCCACAACTTCAAAGCTCTCCTCAAGTTCTTGAATTTTGCATTCAAATTTTTAACAACATCAAGATTCCCCAATCGGGATGCTCCAAGAAGCAGCCACCACTGCTTGAAGTCGAATGTTGCAGCCAATAGTTTTCAAATCTAAAAACTCTTGCTTTAGGAATGGAAGTACCAATTTTGATGACACAAGGCAAGTGATCAGATATAGGTTTTGCAAGTGGAAGAACTATGGTGTTTGGGAAAGTGGTCATCCAGAGGCGTAAGTAAAAACCAATCCAATTTGACCAAAAGAGGATCATGCTGCATGTTGCTCCAACTGAATTTTCTACCCTGCAGTGGCAGCTCAATTAAACCATGATTGCTGATTGCCTCATTGAACAAAAGCATGTCATTAACATCTCCACCAGTCTGTTTACATCGGAAGGGGCTCTCATAAGATTAAAGTCCCCCATAAGGATCCAGTCCACATCTGCGGTATGTGAATATTCGTAAACCAATTAATGAAATCAGCTTTGTCCCGAGGATCACAGGGCCATATATGTTAGTTAGGATCCAAGACTGATTGGATAACAAGTCGGTGAATTGAACTGAGAGTGAGAATCTATTTTGAGCAATAACTTCTCCTCAGAACCGAGATCCATTCCAAGCAACTAGCAGCCCCGTAAGCTCCAACAGATGGGAGGAAAGCAAATTTATTAATTACATAGGACAAAAGTTTTGATGTAAGCTGCATCAAATGCCTCTCTTTAGTTTCTTGAAGACACAAGATGCTCTGATCACTCTCTTCAATTTTCTGTTTAATAGCCAAACATTTATCTTGAGTTCATCCCTCTAATATTCCAATTGAGGATATTCCAATTTACATTTTGTGTTATTCATGACAACAATTGAAGTTTCAGAGCAAAGAATCAAGCACCAAAGACTTGATCAATCCAAAGCACATACATGAAGTTGAGGAAGCACAGAAAACATAAAACCATGAAGCACAACACATCACAAGAGCAGCACAGCATCCATGAACCATACATCATCGAGGTCTTAATAATAGAGTGCACCAGCAGATCCACAAGATCCAGACAGAACCATTCACCCATCATTACAAAAGTCATTGAGTAATCCCAGTAAAGACAGGATAGTCCAAACCTACTACCCCAAAACACCCTATACCAACTGAAGGCAACTAACATTAAGAGTTGGATGGGTTGTCCTCTCCTGTGACCAAGGGCACCTTGGCAAAATCCTCATCTTGCCTTCTCCACGGGCTTCTTAGCGACTTATCCTCCGATTCCCCTCGGCAACCTTGCGAGAAAGAGGCGGTGAGGTTTTTCACAACTGACTTTGAAATGATTGGAGGGGCAGCATTGCAAGGCAGACATCTAGAATTTGTGCAAGAATTTCTTTTAAAACCAGCATTATCTTTTTTGATTCTATCACTTCTCCTTACCTCTGTTTCAACCAGGGGTGTCTTCCCACTCCTTCTTTTCCTTAAATTTTCAGAGCCAAAAGGCTGCAGAAGGTCCTGTGACTCCTCATCATGCAAGTTGGAAGCTAGTCCAATATTCTCCTTGCCCTTGTCTTTGCTAAGTTGGTCCTCAATGTCCATGGTCTGACAAATAGGTGCATGAGAAGCAGGACACTCATGAGGAATGTAGAATATGTAAGCATGATCCATGTTTTCTCTGAGAGACCAGATCCCACATTCCGGACTTTAACATTTTAACAGTCCATTCAAACTTGTCAGGTGACAGAAGTAGGTGGACAATAAAATTAAACCAACTTACAGGAATGTTGGCAGTGAAAGCACTCTTATTATCCACTGATTGCTTCTAAAATATTCTGCAATCCTGGGCACATTACTACTTCAAGAGGAAGCCTTGAGCCAGTGGTTAACTTGGAGGATCTGCAACCTGGGTTCCAAGGTAACTGGGTCAACCAAATTGATGAGCATTTCACCATGGCTCCTTCTCTCCTTGGATTGAAATATATTCAACTTGCTGCTTCTGCTAATAATGATCTTGTTGTCTTTGAAGAAGGTCTTTTGTTGTGGAAATAGCACCCGTACACTTTGGTACGGCCAATACACCAGGGGCTTAAGTACCCCAAAATTATGGTGTGACAAGTCCGAACACTTTCACAGGTGCGGCACCCCGAACTTATAGCATTATATGCATCGGCTCCGAATCATGTCTTGGGTCAATAGTTGGGTTTGCCCGGCTCCCGTGTTTTGGTACCTTACGTTCCATTATATCGGCTAAGGTAGCATCGGGAGAACCATCGCGATTGTGCCTCAGTTGAGCTGGGTCGAGCACCTCGATGGAGAAAGCTAAAACTGACCGTCATGATAGGGCGAGAGCCGTCGCTGTTCGAGAGGTTTTTGGTCCCTAAAGACTTATGCCGCTTAGAGCGAGGAACATGAATTGTCCGGCCAAGGCGTGGATAGCGCCCCGAACTCGGTCTTCCGAATACTAGGGGCTTCGCCTAAATTTAAAATTATAGAATTCTATGGCTAAGTGAGAGTGTTCAAGCATTATAAGTCCAGTTGCCTTGTTCGTTGCGTTGAGCGCCTCCCTAGATGGACCCAATAATGGGAACAAGAGTGCTCAAGTTTATCCGAACACCCCAAAGCACTGTGGCATGGGGGCTGAAGCCAACGACTTGCCATCTCTCAAATTTGATAAACGGCCGCACAGAAGGTAATATTTTAAATTAACAAGCGTTGCTTAGCGCATATGAACAAGTTTTCAGCGTACAAGATAACAAATGCGAGTCTATTAAAAAATTACATCTTTGGAGCACTCATCCGCTATTCGGCGGGCACCCTTCAGGAGGCCCTCATAGTACATTTCGGGTGTGCGATGCTCCTTGCCCTTCGGTGGCCCGTCCGTCACAAGCTTCTCCGCATCCAGCTTGCCCCAGTGCACTTTAGCACGGGCAAGGGCCCGACGGACACCTTCAATGCAGACGGATGCTTGATGACTTCAATCCGTGGACAGGCGTCGACCAGCCGCTGCACTAAGCCGAAGTAGCTCCCAGTCATGGCTTCCAATGGCCACAGCCAAACTATAAGGCCCTTCATGGCCTGTTCGGCGACCTTGTGGAGCTCGACCACCGCTTCACTGGTCGCTTAGGGGCACCGGATGTCCGGCCTCAGCATATTGAGACTAGAACACCTTCTCCGTTGAGCTCCCCTCCTTGGCGCGGTAGAATGCGGCAGCATCAGACACACTACGGGGCAGATCTGCGAATGCTCCTGGAGAGCTCCGAATCCGGGTAAGTAATAGGTAATTCACTTCCAGATGCTTGCTTTGCATAAAGAATGTCTTACCCGCCGCTATCTTTTTTAATACTTCAATTTCTTGGAGGGCTTTTTGGGCCTCGGCCTTAGCAGCTTTGGCACTCTCAAGAGCCGAGGCAAGCTCGGACTCTCGGGTCTTCGAGTCACGCTCCAAACCCTCGTATTTTTCCACGAGAGCCTGGAGCTCTTGCCGAACCTCCGCCAGCTGCGCCTCCCCCTTCTCTCGCTCGGTGCGTTCCACGGCCGCTTTGTTTTCGGCCACGGACACCGCTTCCTTCAGGGTCGCCACCTCGTTCGTGGCCCCTGCAGTACCCATGTTATTCCTATTATTTTTTGCAACCGAAACCTTTCTATAAGGTATTTCTTTCATAAGGTATTACTTACCTTCCTTGTCCTCGAGCTGCTTCTTGGCTTGGCCGAGCTTGTTCTCGGACCGCTCGAGGCTCTGCTTCAATGCACTGGCCTCCATGATCGGTCGTGAGAGGTTAGCAACTGCATTCCCATATTGACATATTTATGTTAGACTCCTGCATATATCTTTTTAGTTCCTCAGTCTGGCTTTTCTTTCCAAACACCGAACTAAGCATAAGGGGCTACTGTCTATGCGATAATATTTTTACATATTCTAAACTTACCTCAAAGCCTGTTAGAAGGCTGGTACAGGCTTCAGTCAGCCCGCTCTTGGCGGACTGAACTGTCGGATCACCGCACTCATATGATGCGGTGCTCCTCCTGATGGAGGCGCTGTTAAGCGCCTCAGATGCTACCCGGTGCCTCGGTTGGGCCGGAGGACACCGTCTTACCTTCGGCGAAGGACCGCTTGCCGGACTCCGGAACCGCTGAAGGTTCCGACATGGAATCCGGACAAGGGTCGGGCTTAGAGCCCCTGGGGGTCTTGCCCCCCACGCGCCTGGGGTCCGGGAGGTTGCCTTGTGGCGCCTCCTGCGCCACCTCCTCTTGAACAGGCCCCCTTGGGGCACCACCTCGGCGTCGTCCGCAGCGTGAGGCGAGGAGGCGGCCGGAAGCGAAGTACTCTCCATTTCCGACGAACCCAGGGACCCGCTCGTCGAAGCGGCTAGCTCGCTCTTGGGCGGGCTGCATGATTGTTCGACATCAGAGAACACTATGCGATAATAAAAATGCCATGGGTATCCGGACACTTACGATCTCACCAGGGGCTTGGCCCTTGTTGGCCAATCCTCCTCGTCGTTGTCGACGTTGGTGGAGAAGTCCGGAGGAAGGGTTCTTCCCTTCTTGGACCCTCCAGCCTCCCGATCGGGCGGCCTTCCTTTTCCTCTCCTCTTCACTGGGAGAGGCTTCTTTCCTCCTCCTCGTCCTCGGGAGAAGATTACGCTTGAATCTGACGGCACTGGCGCCGGAGCTCCTTGAGTTCCGTGGCCTCCTTCTTAGCCTTCTTCTCGGGCACCACATGGGGTACCGGAGCCAGCAACCCGTCAATTGGGCGTCCGCTGAGTCTTCCGGCAAAGGAGCCGGACAGTTAATCTGTCCGGACGTCTTCACCGATCTGTCAAAGATTAGGGATTTTTAGATCCCACATAGAGTCAATCTATGAAAAAGAGTCCCGTAAAGGGTAAAATAACTTACCTCGCCGGCTTGATGTTGCGAGCTGTATCCGCGATCTTCATTAGCGGATGAGGGAGCCTCGGCGCCATTGAACAACACCTTCCAGGCATCTTCGTACGTAGTGTCGAAGAGCCTTTTTAGAGTCGAAAGTCCGTGCGGATCGAACTCCCACAATTTGAAGGCCCATTGTTGGCATGGGAGAATCCGGCGGATGAGCATCACCTGGATTACGTTGACAAGCCTGAGATTCTTGTCCACCAGGTTTCAGACGCATGTTTGGAGTCCGTATGTCTCGTCCGAATTCCCCCACGCCAGGCCCGTCTCTTTCCATGACGAGAGCCGTGTGGGGAAGCCAGATCTGAATTCAGGGGCCGCCACCCATTTGGGGTCGTGTGGCTCGGTGATGTAGAACCACCCCGATTGCCACCCCTTTATTGTCTCCACAAAGGAGCCCTCGAGCCATAGGACTTTGGCCATCTTGCCAGCCATGGCGCCTCCGCACTCTGCTTGACGGCTGCCCACAACCTTCGGCCTGACATTGAAGGTCTTCAGACATAGGCCGAAGTGGGGCTGGATGCAGAGGAAGGCCTCCACACGACGATAAATGCCGAGATGTTGAGGATGAAATTCGGGGCCAGGTCGTGGAAGTCCAGGCCGTAGTAGAACATGAGCCCCCGGACAAATGGGTGAAGTGGAAAACCTAGTCCGTGGAGGAAGTGGGGGAGAAACACCACCCTCTCATGGGGCCCAGGGGTTGGAATGAGCTGCCCAGCGTCGGGCAGCCGGTCTTGCGATGTCGCCGGACAAGTATCCGGCCTCAGCAGTCTTGTGATGTGCCCTCTCAGGACGGAGGAGGCCATCCATCTCGCCTACCGCTCGAACGTGGTTGGAGAAGGTTGAGGTGGGATGTGCGGACTTGGTATTTGGAGCTCGAGTCTTGGCGAAAATGGATGAGCAAAGGAGGAAGAAGGCATAGGTGAAAAGGTGGATCCTTATCCCCTTATATGGACGGACGAAGCTATGCGTCCCCCACCAGCCTGGTAAAACTCGCTTATCTCCCAAGCACCGTAATCAATGGCGCGGATGGGTTACCCACGTCCGTATTGATGGGAATCCCGGAATAAGGGGGCACGATCTATGCTTTGATAAGACGTGCCGGGGAAACCGCCTCGCTAAACGCGCTGAGGTGGAACAGTAAAAAACGATTCATATAAAGGCCTGGCCGTGGTGTGATGTCACGCCGCGGGAATACGTCAGCGGATCTGTGCAATAAGTTATTCTCTCTACGGTGGTATGTGGAACTTGTTTTGCAGAGCCGGACACTGTCCTTGTGTTCAAAACCTTCTATGAAGTATTTGGAGGAGGAACCCGCCTTGCAATGCCGAAGACAATTTGCGCGCCGGACTCGTCGTCATTGAAGCCTGGTTCAGGGGGCTCTTGAGGAGTCTGGACTAGGGGGTTTCCGGATAGCCGAACTATCATCACGGCCGGACTCCAAGACTATGAAGATACAAGATTGAAGACTTCGTCCCGTGTCCGGATGGGACTTTCCTTGGTGTGGAAGGCAAGCTTGGCGACATGGATATGTAGATCTCCTACCATTGTAACCGACTCTGTGTAACCCTAACCTATCCGGTGTCTATATAAACCGGAGGGTTTTAGTCCATAGGACGAAGAACAATCATACCATAGGCTAGCTTCTAGGGTTTAGCCTCCTTGATCTCGTGGTACATCTACTCTTGTACTACCCATATCATCAATATTAATCAAGCAGGAGTAGGGTATTACCTCCATCGAGAGGGCCCGAACCTGGGTAAAAACATCGTGTGCCTTGTCTCCTATTACCATCCGCCTAGACGCACAGTTCGGGACCCCCTACCCGAGATCCGCCGGTTTTGACACTGACAAGGCCCCTAGATGGGATCTCACGGGTACAGAAGGTTGCGGCGGTGGAAAAGTGGTTTCACGGCTCCCTTGGAAGGTTTTGGGATATTTGAGAGTATATAGGCGAAACAAATAGGTTAGTGGAGTCATGAGGGGCCCACAAGGGTGGGGGCGCGCCCTACCCCCCTGGGCGCGCCTCCCGACCTTGTGGCCGCCTCGTGGCTTTCCTGACGTGCACTCTAAGCCCTCTGGATGTCTTCTGGTCCAATAAAAATCATCGCGAAAGTTTCATTCCGTTTGGACTCTATTTGGTATTCCTTTTCTGCGAAACTCTAAAACAAGGAAAAAATAGGAACTGACACTGGGCTCTAGGTTAATAGGTTAGTCCCAAAAATCATATAAAATAGCATATTAATGCATATAAAACATCAAAAACAGATAATATAATAGCATGGGCAATAAAAAATTATAGATATGTTGGAGACGTATCAATTAGCATATGATCTTTTTCATTTAATTCGTTTCTTTTTATTGCAACAAGAAAGTAAAGAAAGCAAAAAACTCAAACTAAACTTTATTATATATCTTGCACACGAGTACAAGGATAGATCACTAAGCAAGCTCTCGAAAAGAAAGGATCAAACTAAAATTTTATTCATCTAAAGTAAAAGATCGAACTGAAATAAGTAAAGGGAAAAGATAGTCGGGGTGATACGATAGTGGGCCACCTCCCCCAAGTTTGGCACAAGCCAAGAGGAGTGCCTATACCGGATACTCAATTTTCTTTTGGTGATGAAGAATGTGGTGGTGATGAAGTAGATTTTTTGTCCTTCTTCCTCAGCTTACGCTTGAGGATGGAATTTGCCTCCTTTAATCCACAGACCTCCTACTCAACCTCCAGTACCTTTTTGCATAGATCTTGCTTATTTTCCTGCAAAAGGCGGAAGGGTATGAGTTGAACCTTAGGCCTCTTTGCTTTGCTGGGGAGGCTGGACTTCTTGAATTCCACATGCAAGTCCCCAGGTTGAGGCAACGGGGTTTCATCCTCGTCTGAGCTCGTCTCCTCTTTCTCCCTAGGATAATAGTCTTCCTCTTCCTCCGAAGTCCGGACATAATGCTCCACATCCCCATAAGACTTGGGATTTGCGACGAAATCAGCAACATAGCTCTCACCCTCAGAGTCTTGGGATGACATATTTCCAAATCTATCAGGAAACAGCAAGAAAAGAAAACATAATATTTTTCCGCGATATGGTGATCAATAGGTTCGGGGGGTATATAAAGATTTTTTTTATCTTGGGAAACAAGAAAACGGTAGAAAAACGGAGTCCGGAAGGTACCCGAGGTGGGCACAACCCACCTGAGCGCACCTGGCTGTGCCCACCAGGGTCACTTTCCTGGTTATTTCTTTTTTTTCCTAATTTTTGTTATATTCCAAAACTAACAAAAAATATTTTTGTGAATTTTTCGGAGTCCGCTTACATACCATATCACATACCTCCCTTTTTTCACGATTCTGGAGTGTTCCGGAAGGACTCTTTTATCTTTTCTTCCGGTGTCATAGTTTGGATAATATTACTTTCGACATTAATGAGTGTACATGAGATATAATGTTTTATTAGTTGCCCATTAACAACCTTCGGGTTAGTACCTTCGACATTGTTTATTTTGATAGCTCCAAACCGATAAACCTCCTCGATAACATAGGGTCCTTCCCATTTGAAGAGGAGTTTTCCTGCAAAGAATCTGAAACGAGAGTTGTACAAAAGAACATATTCTCCAACTTTAAACTCACGCTTTTGGATTCTTTTATCATGCCACCTTTTAAAATTTTCTTTAAATAACTTGGCATTTTCATAAGCTTGGGTTCTCCATTCATCTAGTGAGCTAATATCAAATAACCTATTTTCACCGGCAAGTTTGAAATCATAATGGAGTTCTTTGATTGCCCAATATGCTTTATGTTCTAACTCAAGAGGCAAATGACAACCTTCTCCATAAACCATTTTATAAGGAGACATACCCATAGGATTTTTATATGCTGTTCTATAAGCCCAAAGTGCATCATCTAATTTGTTAGACCAATTCTTCCGGGACCTATTGACAGTCTTGTGCAAAATTAATTTTATTTCTCTATTGCTAAGTTCAACTTGATCACTAGACTGAGGATGATAAGGTGATGCAATTCTATGGTTAACATCATACTTGGCAAGCATTTTACGGAAAGCACCATGAATAAAGTGTGAACCACCATTAGTCATTAAATATCTAGGGACTCCAAACCTTGGGAAAATAACTTCCTTAAGCATTTTAATAGAGGTGTTGTGATCAGCACTACTGGTTGGAATAGCTTCTACCCATTTAGTAACATAATCAACAACAACCAAAATATGTGTGTACCCATTAGAGGAAGGAAAAGGTCCCATGTAACCAAATCCCCAAACATCAAATGGTTCAACAACAAGTGAAAAATTCATAGGCATTTCTTGATGCTTACCAATATTACCTATTCTTTGACATTCATCACAAGATAAGACGAACTTACGGGCATCCTTGAAGAGAGTAGGCCAATAGAATCCAGATTGTAATACCTTGTGAGCAGTTATGTCTCCAGCCTGATGCCCTCCATAATCTTCGGAGTGACATTTTCGTAGGATTTGTCCCTGTTCATGCTCAAGTACACAACGTCTAATAATACCATCTACTCCTTCTTTATAAACATGTGGGTCATCCCAAAAGTAATGTCTTAAATCATAGAAGAATTTTTTCTTTCGTTGGTGTGTAAAGCTAGGTGGTAAATATTTAGCAACAATGTAATTAGCATAGTCAGCATACCAAGGAGTGTTATGAGAAACATTTATTGCAGCTAACTACTCATCAGGAAAACTATAATCAATAGGTAGTGGGTCATCAAGCACATTTTCAAGCCTAGACAAGTTATCAGCTATGGGGTTCTCAGCTCCTTTTCTATCAGTGATATGTAAATCAAATTCTTGTAGCAAGAGAACCCATCGAATAAGTCTAGGTTTAGCATCTTTCTTTTCCATAAGATATTTTATAGCAGCATGATCAGTGTGAACAATTACTTTTGAATCAACAATGTAAGATCTAAATTTATCACAAGCAAACACCACTGCTAGGAATTCTTTTTCAGTAGTTGCATAATTTTGTTGAGCACTGTCTAGAGTTTTACTAGCATAATGAATAACATTCAGTTTCTTATCAACTCTTTGTCCTAAAACAGCACAGACAGCATAATCACTAGCATCACACATAATTTCAAAAGGCAACTTCCAATCAGGTGGTTGAACAAAAGGTGTAGAAATTAAGGCTTTCTTTAGTGTTTCAAAGGCTTCTAAACAATCGCCATAAAAAACAAAAGGAACTTCCTTTTCCAAAAGATTCGTAAGAGGCCTAGAAATTTTAGAAAAGTCTTTGATAAATCTCTTATAGAAACCAGCATGACCTAGGAAACTACGAATACCTTTGATATCTTTAGGACATGTCATTTTCTCAATTGCATCAACCTTGGCTTTTCCACTTCAATACCTCTTTCAGAAATTTTATGGCCCAAAACAATACCTTCATTAACCATAAAGTGGCACTTCTCCCAATTCAAGACAAGATTTGTTTGCTTGCATCTCTGCAGAACTCGATCAAGATTGCTTAAACAATCATCAAAATACTTCCCATAAACAAAGAAGTCATCCATGAAAACCTCAACGATCTTTTCACAAAAGTTAGGGAATATAGCAGTCATACATCTTTGAAAGGTAGCAGGTGCATTGCATAAGCCAAAAGGCATATGTCTATAAGCATAAGTTCCAAAGGGACAAGTGAAAGTGGTCTTTTCTTGATCAGGTTGTGAAATAGGTATTTGTGAAAAACCAAAGTATCCATCAAGGAAGCAAAAATGTGTGTGCTTAGATAATCTTTCTAGCATTTGATCAATAAAAGGCAGAGGGTAATGATCTTTTCTAGTTGCTTTGTTTAATTTTCTAAAATCAATTACCATTCTATAGCCCGTAACAATTCTTTGTGGAATAAGTTCATTCTTATCATTAGGAACAACAATAATACCTCCTTTCTTAGGGACACAATGAACATGACTTACCCATCTACTATCAGCTACATGATAGATTATACCTGCTTCCAGAAGTTTTAATATTTCCATTCTTACCACTTCCTTCATTTTTGGATTTAACCGACGTTGGTGATCAACAACTGGTTTAGCATTAGGTTCCATATTAATCTTGTGCTGACATAGAGTGGGACTAATGCCCTTTAAGTCATCAAGAGTATATCCAATAGCAGCTCGGTGCTTCCTTAGAACTTTCAATTCTTTCTTCTTCATGTTCTGAAAGGTTAGCACTAATAATAATAGGGTATATCTTCTTTTCATCAAGATAAGCATATTTCAAAGTGTCTGGCAGTTGTTTTAATTCAAACATAGGATTACCTTTAGGTGGAGGAGGGCCTCCCAGAGTTTCAATAGGCAAATTGTGTTTAAGCAGAGGGCGTTGTTCAAAGAAAATATTATCTATTTCATTTCTTTCATGCATATGTAAATCATTTTCATGGTCTAGCAGATATTGTTCTAGTGGATCAATAGGAGGCACATCAATAGACACAAGACCAATTATTTCATCCTTACTAGGCAAATCTTTTTCATGAAGCTTTCTACTAAACTTGGAAAAATTAAACTCATGAGACTCATTAACAAAACTAACACTGACAGTTTGTTTCTCACAATCTATTTCAGCATTAACAGTGTTCAAGAAAGGTCTACCAAAGATAATGGGACAAAAGTCATCTTGTGGGGAACCAAGAACAAGAATATCAGTAGGGTATTTTATTTTCCCACACAAGACTTCAACATCTCTAACAGTCCCAATTAGTGATATAGTATCTTGATACGTATCCAATGTATCTATAATTTATGAAGTATTCATGCCATGTTTACAACAATTCTATATGATTTTGGTATGATTTGATTAGAACTAACCCGGATTGACGCTGTTTTCAGCAGAACTACCGTGGTGTTGTTTTTGTGCAGAAATAAAAGTTCTCGGAATGGCCTGAAATTTTACGGAGAATATTTCTGGAAAATATAAAAAATTCTAGAGCGAAAAGATACCACAGAACAGTCCCGGGCTAACCACAAGGGTGGGGGGCTCCCCCACCCCCTAGGGTGCACCACCCATCCTTGTTGTCGCCTCGTGGGTCCCCTTGACTTGTCCCCGAGGCTAAACACTCCTATAAATCCCAAAAACTCCAGAAAAACACCTAGATCGGGAGTTCCGCCGCCGTAAGCCTTTGTAGCCACGAAAAACCAATCTAGGCCCTTTCTCGCACCCTGCCGGAGGGGGCCAACATCACCGTAGGCTATGGAGGAGGAAGCCGGAGGGGTCTCCATCGTCATGGAGGCCAAGGACCAGAGGGAGAACCTTTCCCCATCTAAGGGGGGGGCCATGGAGGAGGAAGCACAAAGGAGAGAACCGCGCCCTCTCTCTCTTGGTGGCACCGGAGTGCCATCGGGGGAACTGATGATGATATATACCTAGTGTAGGGCAATAGACCTGATCTAAGTACCCTGCCCAAGGACACTGCCCTACAATCAAGGGCATTCAAAGACAACAGATTCTACCAATTGAAATCACCACTTGATACAACCCACTCGACTGGGAGTTTATTCGGATAGCCCAATTCCATTTGACCAAGATATGTTCATTCGACCATAACATAAACCACTCGGAGAATAGAAGATCTAAGGTCACTCTGAATGACAACGGTCGGGCGTTCACTCCGTAATCTTAATAATCATTTATATGCCTTTATTGCTGGCGTTTGCTACCTCTTGAGCACTGCATTGGTTTTCCCTTGAAGAGGAAAGGGTGATGCAGCAAAGTAGCGTAAGTATTTCCCTCAGTTTTTTAGAACCAAGGTATCAATCCAGTAGGAGGCCACGCACGAGTCCCTCGCACCAACACAAACAAATAAATCCTCGCAACCAACGCAATAAAGGGGTTGTCAATCCCTTCATGGTCACTTACGAGAGTGAGATCTGATAGATATGATAAGATAATATTTTTGGTATTTTTATGATAAAGATGCAAAGTAAAGAAAACAAAATAAAACGGCGCCAGAAATAGCTTGTTGTCAGAAGATTAATATGATGGAAAATAGACCCGGGGCCATAGGTTTCACTAGTGGCTTCTCTCAAGAGCATAAGTATTTACGGTGGGTGAACAAATTACTGTTGAGCAATTGACAGAATTGAGCATAGTTATGAGAATATCTAGGTATGATCATGTATATAGGCATCATGTCCGAGACAAGTAGACCGACTTCTGCCTATTACTCCACACATCGAGCGCTATCCAGCATGCATCTAGAGTATTAAGTTCATAAGAACAGAGTAACGCTTTAAGCAAGATGACATGATGTAGAGGGATAAACTCATGCAATATGATATAAACCCCATCTTGTTATCCTCGATGGCAACAATACAATACGTGCCTTGCTGCGCCTACTGTCACTGGGAAAGGACACCGCAAGATTGAACCCAAAGCTAAGCACTTTTCCCATTGCAATAAAGATCAATCTAGTAGGCCAAACCAAACTGATAATTCGAAGAGACTTCCAAAGATAACCAATCATACATAAAAGAATTCTGAGAAGATTCAAATATTGTTCATAGATAATCTTGATCATAAACCCACAATTCATTGATCTCAACAAACACACCGCAAAAGAAGATTACATCGAATAGATCTCCACAAGAGAGGGGGAGAACATTGGATTGAGATCCAAAAAGAGAGAAGAAGCCATCTAGCTAATAACTATGGACCCGAAGGACTGAGGTAAACTACTCACACATCATCGGAGAGGCTATGGTGTTGATGTAGAAGCCCTCCGTGATCGGTGCCCCCTCCGGCGGAGCTCCGGAACAGGCCCCAAGATGGGATCTCATGGGTACAGAAGGTTGCGGTGGTGGAATTAGGTTTCTGGCTCCGTATCTGGTAGTTTGGGGGTACGTAGGTATATATAGGAGGAAGGAGTACGTCGGTGGAGCAACAGGGCGCCCACAAGAGTGGAGGGCGCGCTCTGGGGGGTAGGCGCGCCCCCTACCTCATTCCCTCCTGGTTGATGCCTTGACGTAGGATCCAAGTCCTCTGGATCACGTTCGTTCTGAAAATCATGTTCCCGAAGGTTTCATTCCGTTTGGACTCCGTTTGATATTCTTTTTCTGTGAAACTCTGAAATAGGCAAAAAAACAACAATTCTGGGCTGGGCCTCCGGATAATAGGTTAGTCCCAAAAATAATATAAAGTGTATAATAAAGCCCAATAATGTCCAAAACCGAATATAATATAGCATGGAACAATCAAAAATTATAGATACGTTGGAGACGTATCAAGCACCCCCAAGCTTAATTCCTGCTCGTCCTCGAGTAGGTAAATGATAAAAACAGAATTTTTGACGTGGAATGCTACTTGGCATAATTTCAATGTAATTCTTCTTAATTGTGATATGAATATTCAGATCCGAAAGATTCAAGATAAAAGTTCAATATTGACATAAAAATAATAGTACTTCAAGCGTACTAACTAAGCAATTATGTCCTCTCAAAATAACATGGCCGAAGAAAGTTCATCCCTACAAAATCATATAGTTTAGTCATGCTCCATTTTCGTCACACAAGAATGCTCTCATCATGCACAACCCCGATGACAAGCCAAGCAATTGTTTCATACTTTAGTAATCTCAAACTTTTTCAACCTTCATGCAATACATGAGCGTGAGCCATGGATATAACACTATGGGTGGAATAGAATATAATGACGGGGGTTATGTGGAGAAGACAAAAAAGGGAGAAAGTCTCACATCAACGAGGCTAATCAATGAGCTATGGAGATGCTCATCAATTGATGTTAATGCAAGGAGTAGGGATTGCCATGCAACGGATGCACTAGAGCTATAAATATATGAAAGCTCAACAAAAGAAACTAAGTGGGTGTGCATCCAACTTGCTTGCTCACAAAGACCTATGGCATTTGAGGAAGCCCATTGTTAGAATATACAAGCCAAGTTCTATAATGAATAGTTCCCACTAGTATATGAAAGTGACAAAACAAAAGACTCTCTATCATGAAGATTATGGTGCTACTTTGAAGCACCAGTGCGGTAAAAGGATAGTAACATTGTACCTTCTCTCCTTTTCTCTTTTTTTGGGCCTTTCTCTTTTTTTATGCCCTTTCTCTTTTTTTCACTTGGGACAATGCTCTAGAAAATGATGATCATCACACTTCTATTTATTTACAACTCAATGATTACAACTCGATACTAGAACAAAGTATGACTCTATATGAATGCCTCCGTGATGTACCGGATATGCAATGAACCAAGAGTGACATGTATGAAAGGATTATGAATGGTGGCTTCATACAAATACTATGTCAACCACATGATCATGCAAAGCAATATGACAATGATGAATGCGTCATGATAAACGGAACGGTGGAAAGTTGCATGGAAATATATCTCGGAATGGCTATGGGAATGCCATAATAGGTAGGTATGGTGGATGTTTTGAGGAAGATATAAGGAGGTTTATGTGTGAAAGAGCGTATCATATCACGGGGTTTGGATGCACCGGTGAAGTTTGCACCAACTCTCAATGTGAGAAAGGGCAATGCACGGTACCGAAGAGGCTAGCAATGATGGAAAGGTGAGAGTGCGTGTAATCCATGGACTCAAAATTAGTCATAAAGAAGTCACATACTTATTGCAAAAATCTACAAGTCATCAAAAACCAAGCACTACGAGCATGCTCCTAGGGGGATAGATTGGTAGGAAAAGACCATCGCTCGTCCCCGACCGCCACTCATAAGGAGGACAATCAAAGAACACCTCATGTTTCAAATTTGTTACATAACGTTTACCATACGTGCATGCTACGGGACTTGCAAACTTCAACACAAGTATTTTTCAAATTCACAACTACTCAACTAGCACAACTTTGATATCACTACCTCCATGTCTCAAAACAATCATCAAGCATCAAACTTCTCTTAGTATTCAACACACTCATAAGAAAGTTTTTACTAGTATTGAATACCTAGCACATTAGGATTATTTAAGTAAATTACCATGCTATTTAAGACTCTCAAAATAATCTAAGTGAATCATGAGAGAATAATAGTTTCTATAAAACAAAACCACCACCGTGCTCTAAAATATATAAGTGAAGTACTAGAGCAAAAACTATATAACTCAAAATATATAAGTGAAGCACATAGAGTATTCTAATAATTTCCGAATCATGTGTGTCTCTCTCAAAAGGTGTGTACAGCAAGGTTGATTGTGGTAAACTAAAAATCAAAGACTCAAATCATACAAGACGCTCCAAGCAAAACACATATCATGTGGTGAATAAAAATATAGCTCCAAGTAAAGTTACCGATGGGAATAGACGAAAGAGGGGATGCCTTCCGGGGCATACCCAAGCTTTGGCTTTTAGGTGTCCTTAGATTTTCTTGGAATGCCATGGGCATCCCCAAGCTTAGGCTCTTGCCACTCCTTGTTCCATAATCCATCAAATCTTTCACCCAAAACTTGAAAACTTCACAACACAAAACTTAACAGAAAATCTCGTGAGCTCCGTTAGCAAACGAAAACAAAACACCACTTCAAGGTACTGTAATGAACTCATTCTTTATTTATTTTGGTGTTAAACCTACTGTATTCCAACTTCTATATGGTTTATAAACTATTTTACTAGCCATAGATTCATCAAAATAAGCAAACAACACACGAAAAACAGAATCTGTCAAAAACAGAACAGTCTGTAGTAATCTGTAACTAACTCAAACTTCCGGAACTCCAACAATTCAGCCAAACTAGTAAGACCTAGAAAATTTGTTTATTGATCAGTAGCAATTGGAATCAATATTTTATCACTTTCTGGTGATTCTTAACAATTATTTTCGTGAACAGAAAGTTTCTGGAATTTTCAGCAAGATCAAATAACTATCATCCAAGAAGATCCTATAGGATTAACTTGGCACAAACACTAACTAAAACATAAAAAGACATCTAACCAGAGGCTAGATCAAAGATTTATTCCTAAACAGAAGTGTCGGTGTCAAAACCGGCGGATCTCGGGTAGGGGGTCCCGAACTGTGCGTCTAGGCGGATGGTAACAGGAGACAAGGGACACAATGTTTTTACCCAGGTTCGGGCCCTCTCGATGGAGGTCATACCCTACTCCTGCTTGATTAATATTGATGATATGGGTAGTACAAGAGTAGATCTACCACGAGATCAGAGAGGCTAAACCCTAGAAGCTAGCCTATCGTATGATTGTTGTTCGTCCTACGGACTAAAACCCTCCGGTTTATATAGACACCAAATAGGGTTAGGGTTACACAGAGTCGGTTACAATGGTAGGAGGTCTACATATCCGTATCACCAAGCTTGCCTTCCACGCCAAGGAAAGTCCCATCCGCACATGGGACGAAGTCTTCAATCTTGTATCTTCATAGTCTAGGAGTCCGGCCAAAGATGATAGTTCGGCTATCCAGACACCCCCTAGTCCAGGACTCCCTCAGTAGCCCCTGAACCAGGCTTCAATGACGACGAGTCCGGCACGCATATTGTCTTCGGCATTGCAAGGCGGGTTCCTCCTCCGAATACTTCATAGAAGGTTTTTAACACAAGGATAGTGTCCGGCTCTGCAAAACAAGTTCCACATACTACCGTAGAGAGAATAACTTTTGCACAAATCTGCTGACGTATTCCGCGGCGTGACATCACACCACGGCCAAGCCTTTATTTGAATCGTCTTTTACTGTCCCACCTTAGCGCATTTAGTGAGGCAGTTTCCTTGGCACGTCTTATCAAAGCGTAGATCGTGCCCCCTTATTCCGGGATTCTCATCAAATACGGACGTGGGTAACCCAACCGTGCCCGTTGGCACGCCTCCTCTATCGAAGGCGAGTCTCAATCGACCACGGGGAGGGCTCTTGGTATTCAACCTCTTTATAATGAGACCAAGGCCCTCTTCTTTTTTCCACCCTCCATCGAGTTCGCCTCGCGCTTCGAGTTCTACCACCCAAAGTTTCAGATTTAGGCGCTTCGGACCTTCGACGATGTCCGGCTCCGACCAGCTTGGCCGATGGATGTCTTCTTCCATCACGGAAGAAGATGTGCTAAAGCTGCGAGATGCCAGGTATCTAACCGGTGAGATCTCGCATAGGCTGCCTGCTCCAGGGCAGGTCATTCCCACTCCCGAGCCCGGCGAGAGCGTGGTGTTCGTGTCTCACTTCCTTCGGGGTTTAGGCTTCCCGATGGATCCCTTCGTGCGGGGGCTCATGTTTTATTATGGGCAGGATTTCCATGACTTGAATCCGAAGTCCATCCTCCATATCTCGTCATTCATTGTCGTATGTCAGGCCTTCCTCCACATTACCCCTCACTTCGGATTGTGGCTCAAAACCTTCAAGGTGGAGCCGAAGATGATCGAGGGGCAACAAGCAGAGTGCGGAGGGGCGGTCATAAGCAAGTGTGCTGATGCTCCGTGGCCCGAGGGATCTTTTCAAGAGGAGCTTGGTTTGTGGCAACGGGAGTGGTTTTATATTACCGCTCCCAGGGGCACCAAATGGGTGGTGCCACCCGCCTTTCGCTTAGGTCCATCATAGCGGCTGGCATCATGGGTCAACCGGGGGCTCGACTGGGGGCCGTCCAAGGACGTTCCTCTGTTGCAGGGCCGCATTCGAGACCTCCAAGAAAGAGAGATCAATCTGGTCGCAGTGGCGCAGGTTATGTTGATTCGGCGCCTTCTGCCCTGCAAACGTCGCCCCCTCCGTCTGTGGGAATTCAATCTGGAGGGACCACAAGCTCTCCAACATTTTATGGTATGACGCCCAAGGAGATGTATAAACTGTTCTTCGAATCACAAGAGAAGTGTCCGGACTTGACCGAGGACGCAGGTCTAAGCTGCCATCACCCAGATACTCAAGTAAGTAATCATGTAACTGGACAGGCTGTTCATTCATTTATCATATATATGCCCTTTAAGGGAGCCGTTTCTTGAACAGGAGTGGATAGCCACGGCAAAGTTGATAAGGTGTCCGGCTCCCCTCCCAGAGACCACGCCGGATCCCATGCTGACCAAGATGTTGAAGGCCGCGCCTTTTAAAGAATGCGAAGGGGGGAGCAGGGAAGCAACTGCCTCTATGAAGGAGGCTCTCGAGGAAGGAGGGATCAAAAGTCCCACCCACCAAGGAGAGAAGAGGACCGCTTGAAGATCCGGAGGTCAAGGCCTCAAAGAGGGAAAGAAATCTTAAATCACAGTCCGCGCTGGGAAGTACCCCAGCCGCACTATTTCCCAAGGGGATCAGCCCTCCAAATGAGCCGTAAGTAAAAAGAAGGGGTCCTGTGAATAAAGAACATCCCTGTATTTATTTCTGAAGATAACCGAAATTGTACCTTGTAGTTCGGATCTCAGCCCTTCTCAGCAGAGGTCGTCTTCGGGGGATCTTCTTCCAGAGATGATGGAGAGCGAAACGCCTCCACGTGTCGCACCTTCATGCGAGGCGGACGACCCTGAGGTGTCGTCGCGGAGGGTTTCCCCGAGTCCGGCGGGGCCGGAAGGTCCGCGCCAACCGGGCGGCGGTCGGAGGAGCTGAAGGATCTGCTCAGGCGAGCGGCTATCTCAGAAGATCACCGTGCGCTAATGGGTACGGTGATTGAAAGAATTGCATCCATTGAGAGCGGATTGCATGAAGCCGTCAGAAGCTTACTGACGGGGTTCGAGGTACGCGAAAATGATGTACCTTCGGCGATTATGCATATAGAATGCGCCTGTATAGATAGTAGCCCCTGAGACTCGGTATGTTGTCAAAATTGACAGCGTGCCGAGGATCATAATCTCAGTTATAACATATCCCCGCTCCTGAATAGGTGGCGGGGCGTCCGGTGGCCAGCCGGACTGATGAATTTGCCAAACTAAAGCGACAACTTGACGAGGCGGATGCGGACATCGCGCTGCTCAATAAACGGTTTGACGAGTCACAAGGTATGCGACTTCTCCGCGGACACCTGGTGAGGGAGCTTAACGCCCATGCCTTTCAACATGTATGCTTAATGCAGATGGTGCCGCTGCTATGCAGAGCCTTCGGGCGGAGCTCGCCCGAGCCAAGGAGCGAGCCAGAAAAAGTGATGCGGCTGCTTTAAAGGCGGCCGCACAGCTAAAAGCCGAACAGGCTGCTCATTGCCAAAGTAAGAAGGAGATGGCCGATATGGCCGTGAAATTGAAGAATGCTACTGACCGTTGCGAGCTTCTTGAAAAAGAAGATCGAGCGAAACAAAAGGACCTGAAAAAGGCCACCACCAAGGCCAAGG
This sequence comes from Aegilops bicornis, assembly GCA_021605145.1. Taxonomy (NCBI): domain Eukaryota; kingdom Viridiplantae; phylum Streptophyta; class Magnoliopsida; order Poales; family Poaceae; genus Aegilops; species Aegilops bicornis. The sequence continues at coordinate 577,265,029 of CM038675.1, forward strand.
ATACTCGCTCTGCGATGAGAGCTATGAAGGAGGAGCTACGTCAGGCCGAAGATATTGCGGCTGGAAAGCCCTTTCTGCTGCGGAGGAAATTCACGGATCCTAAGTACGCTCAGTTGGACAAGCTGTGGAGTTCAGAGGATATTTATGTGGACTTAGCGGCGAGCGCTGCGGACGCGATTGAGCACTTCCAAGGCCAGAAGGGGCACAGAAGGGAAGAGTTGTTTTGGTCGCAGTTCCATAGTCCAGAGCGTCCTCTTCCGTTAGCCGATCGGTTGGCTGAATGGGCCGAGCTGAATAGGTTGTCCGGACTTGCCATGAAGGCTGTCGTGACTCATTTGTGGCCGAAAAGCCCCAAGCCGAAGAGTTATTTTGGCTTGATGCAACAGTTCCTTAGTGCGGTGCCGCATATCGATGCAATGAAGCGGTCAGCATGCATAGAGGGAGCGCGGATGGCTCTTGCCCGTGTCAAGACATCTCGGGCGGAGATGAAGGCCACCGACGTTGCATCCCAAGATTCGGACGAAGCCGAGTACCGCCGAGCACTATTATGAGGAAGTCTGCAGGCGCTCGTTTAATAGAGACGCAGTGCTTTCGAAGGATATTATGTTTAAATGACATGTATGATTTGTGAAAACAATGTTTCAATATAATATAAGAGCTTTTTATACTTGTGCGTTCAAGTATTAAAACGCCCTCTTGTCTTGCCGTTGATGTATATGTGTATATAACCTGAAAGATGGCAGTCTTCGGCTTCAGCCCCCACGCACATAGTGCGGGGGTGTTTGCAAAAAAGGCGCATTTTCACACTTAATCCAACGTCTTGGTCCTGTGAAGGAGGTGATAGCGTAGCAAACTAGGCAACTGGACTATAATTCTTTATCACTTTCACTTAGCCATAGGAGCTCGATGGTGGGGCTACTATATAGCCCCTAGGGGCATCGCGCTCTCCCGACCGGGCGTGTATGTGCTCGACCGGAAACGGCCCTTCGTCAATGCGCGGAATTCTAAACATTCCGCTGGGTCATCGAGTGGTTGACCAGTCTCACGCTATATCATGACAGTCGGTTTAGCTTTCTCCACTGAGGTGCTCAACCCAGCTCAACCGGGGCACAATCGAAGTGGTTCTCCGAGTGCTACCTTAGCCGATATAACGGAACGTAAGGTACCAAAACATGGGAGCCGGGCAAACCCAACATTTGACCAAAGGCATGATTCGGAGCTGATGCATATAAGGCCTAACTCGGGACGCCGAACACTCCCTAAGGTATTCGGTCTTTATAAAAACGGGCAGAATAATGCCCTAAGCCCCGGTGTCCAGTGCGTGCAAAAATTCAGTGCGGCCGATGCCAAAATGCCAGCCTCCTCCTCTGTTATAGCTAGAAACCAGGGGATGTGTATCAACAAGAGACAGTAAAAAAGGTTTACGCAGGGTCTTAATCTGAAAAGAATCCTTGCAACGGGTCCCTACCACACGTCTGCACCTGTGTCTCCGTTGTGCCGTATCCTGGACGGGTGTAGCACGTTGTTCATCTGTAAAAGAGAGGAACTTAGTTGAAAACAAAAAGGATCGTGCGAAAACTGTACTTTACATTAAATAAACAGAGTACGGTTCGAAAGGTGAATAAAATTGAGCTTTATTGTCTCTTGTAGTACATGCGTGCAGCCCCTTGTACGGGGGTATGCCGCTAGTAGGCGCCGGACTCGTCTAGCCGTGTCCGGGATTCGAATGACCTATTCAAGTGCTTTGATTAGCGGAGCCGGATTGGTGTGGGGCTGTCAAGGCAGTCTCACGTTCTTCTGTTCTTGAGTAACACTTAATACTCCCTTTTAATGAGATGATGCCGCGTGGACCGGGCATTTTAAGTGTAAGAGATGCATAATGCGGTATTGCGTTAAAGCGAAAGCTTCGCGTCCCAATAGTGCTTGATGGCTACTTTTAAATGGGGCGACATGGAAGATTAACTTTTCGCGACGGAAGTTGTCGGATGAACCGAACATAACTTCTAATGTTAGGGAGCCCGCATAATGGGCATATGTGTCCGGCATTATTCCTTTAAAGGAAGTGGTGCTATGGCTAACTTTGGTTGGGTCTATCCCCATCCTCATGGATTCTGTCACGATATATCGGGTTTATGTCCTTGCCGCCGTCCATGAGGACTTGTGTAAATTGGAATCCGTCGATTATAGGATCCAATATCAAGGCAGTCCATCCTGCGTTCCGGATACTTTCAGAGTAGTCCTGATGGTCGAAGGTGATTGGTTTTGACAACCAGTGTTGGTACTCCGCTAGGGTGGTTTGTGCGGCGCGCATTTTAGTGGGCGCCGCTCTGTTTTTCCCCTTTATCACATGAAGTGAGTTTACTGTTTTAACCTCTTGTGGGAGATTCTTTTGTTTTCCGGTGCTCTGCTTGTGGGGTTCGTCATCATCCTCACTTGGTGTGTCGAGCCCCTTGTGTTCGGCATTGAGTCTGCCGGACTGCTTGAAGACCCAACAATTTCTGTGGGTATGGTTTGCGTGCTTCCCGAGTACTGTGGATTTGACATATCTTGTCCAAGATTTTGTTTAAGTTGGATAGCTCGTCGCTATTATCCTTGAGGGGCAGTTTTTTATTGTTCTGTCGAGAGCTTTTGAATCCGGCATTGACTGTCGTGCTCTTCGGACTGTTTCCCCTGGTCCTATTTGGTCCTTGTTGCGTCGTGGTTTCCCATTTCCATCCCCGACCTCGGATGTAGTTGGGTCGCTGGTCTTGCATCTGGCTAGCCAGCTATCCTCTCCCGCATAAAAGCGGGTCATGAGGCTTGTTAATGCGGCCATTGTTCTCGGCTTTTCTTGGCGAGGTGTGCGAGCCATTCGTCTTGGACGTTGTGTTTGAAAGCTGCTAAGGCTTGGCGTCCGGACAGTCGACTATTTGGTTCTTTTTGGTAAAGAACCTATTCCAGAATTTCTGGGCTGACTCTCCGGGCTGTTGAGTTATGTGACTTAGATCGTCTGCATCCGGAGGGCGGACATAGGTCCCCTGAAAATTTGCCCGAAATGCATCCTCGAGCTCTTCCCAACTTCCAATGGAGTTTTCGGGAAGGCTTTTAAGCCAATGCCAAGCTGGCCCTTTGAGTTTGAGGGGTAAGTATTTTATGGCGTGGAGATCATCTCCTCTAGCCATGTGTATGTGGAGGATGTAATCCTCAATCCGGACTCAGTGCTGTTGTTCCGTCGTATGCCTCTATGTTTACGGGTTTGAATCCGCTGGGAATTCGTGATCCAGCACCTCATCGGTGAAACACAGGGGGTGTGCGGCACCCCTATATTTGGGTGTGCCGTGGTGTTCGGATATTTGGCGTGTTGCATTGCTTTGAAGAGCTTGCTTTCTCGGCCCATAGAAGGACCTAACTGGGCCATCCTTTTGATGCGAATCCTTATGCGGATTGTGTACCGGCTTGTGTGCGGCGCCATTTGCCGCTTTCTTTTTGCCGTGGGGTCGTCCATCCGACCGGGTGGCCTTCTTGTTTTTTGATTGTGGGGGCTCTACGGCCTCCTCATCAAATTCGGGCAGTAGTTTTCTCTTTGGGTAGCTCTTTGTTCGGCGACTGTCGCCGTATTTGTCTGCGGTGTTGAGTACTTTGCTCCATCTGATTCTGAGTGCATCTTCCGCTGTTTTGAGCTTCCGCTTCTGCTTTTTCAGGCTACGCGCAGTGGCGACGAGCCTTTTGTGGAGGTTCTTCTGCTCCAACAATTTGTCCGGCGTGAGATCGTCCGGACTGTTATCTTCGCCGGGGACGGGTTGTTTATCCAAGTTGTCCTGTTCGAACGGTTGCTCGATAGCATGTTCGTCGTCCACCGGTTCGCCTGCTCTATGGCTAGGTTTTTGTCGGCGGGACTTGGTGCGGCGTTTACGTTGCCGTTTGATCGCTTTTTAAGGGATTTATCCTTTGTAGTGTCCCTTTGTTCCTCGTCGTCACTTCCTTTAGGTGTATCCACCATGTATACATCATGGGATGAGGTGGTTTTCCAGTATCCTATAGGTGCTGGTTCATGGTTGTCTCCTACATCGTCGTCCATACCGTCGATGTCTTCGGAGTCGAAATCGAGCACGTCGTTTAAGCTTTCGACAGTGGCTACAAAGTGGGTGGTGGGTGGGCGTTGAATTTCTTTGTCGTCCGCATCCCAACCTTCCTGACCGTAGTCCGGCCAGGGCTCTCTAGATAAAGAGAGAGACTTTAGTGAATTCAGGATGTTGCCAAAGGGCGAGTGCTGAAAGATGTCCGCGGCAGTGAACTCCATAACCGGCGCCCAGTCGGATTCGATTGGCAGGGGCGCGGAGGGTTCAGAGTCCGGAGAGGAGTCCGGCACCCTGGGGTCACGGTCTTCGCAAAGGACAGGGATGGTGTTCGGCTCAATCGCCCTAGAGATTTCAGCCCCCGAGGTGGTGTCCAACCAACCATCCTCGATCGGCGAGATCGGCTCCGAATCAATGGTCGGAGCGGACACTAGTGCGGCCTCCAAGACCTTTTATTGGCAGAGTTAGATCATGCCCATCGAGATAGTACGCACGCTTGGGCTGCGGCTCGAATCTGTCGAAGATCAAGTCTCCGCGGATGTCGGCCGTGTATTTTAAACTTCCAAACCTGACCTGATGGCCAGGGGCGTAGCTTTCGATCTGCTCCAGATGGCCAAGCGAATTGGCCCGCAGTGCAAAGCCGCCGAATACGAAGATCTGTCCAGGGAGAAAGGTCTCACCCTGGACCGCATCATTGTTGATGATCGAAGGAGGCATCGGGCCTATAGGTGACGACACAGAGGAACTCTCAATGAAAGCACCAATGTCAGTGTCAAAACCGGCGGATCTCGGGTAGGGGGTCCCGAACTGTGCGTCTAGGCGGATGGTAACAGGAGACAAGGGACAGGATGTTTTTACCCAGGTTCGGGCCATCTCGATGTAGGTAATACCCTACTCATGCTTGATTAATATTGATGATATGGGTAGTACAATAGTAGATCTATCAAGAGATCATAGATGCCAAACCCTAGAAGCTAGCCTATGGTATGATTGTTGTTCGTCCTCTGGACTAAAACCCTCCGGTTTATATAGACACCGAATAGGGTTAGGGTTACATGAGTCGGTTACAATGGTAGGAGATCTACATATCCAGATCGCCAAGCTTGCCTTCCACGCCAAGGAAAGTCCCATCCGGACACGGGACGAAGTCTTCAATCTTGTATCTTCATAGTCTAGGAGTCTGGCCAAAGATGATAGTTCGGCTATCTGGACACCCCCTAGTCCAGGACTCCCTCAAGAAGCAAAAAGCAAAAAAAACTAAAAATAAAATTGGGTTGCCTCCCAACAAGCGCTATCGTTTAACACCCCTAGCTAGGCATAAAAAGCAAGGATAGATCTTGGTATTGCCATCTTTGGTAGGCAATCCATAAGTGGCTCTCATGATAGATTCATATGGTAATTTTATTTTATTTCTAGGGAAGTGTTCCATGCATTTCCTTAACGGAAATTGGAATCTAATATTCCCTTCCTTCATATCTATAATTGCACCAATCGTTCTGAGGAAAGGTCTACCAAGAATAATAGGACATGAAGGATTGCAATCTATATCAAGAACAATAAAATCTACGGGCACATAGTTCCTATTTGCAACAATAAGAACATTATTAATTCTTCCCATAGGTTTCTTAATATTGGAATCCGCAAGGTGCAAGTTTAGAGAGCAATCATCAAAATCACAGAAACCTAGCAAATCGCACAAAGTCTTTGGAATCATGGAAACACTAGCACTCAAATCACATAATGCATATCATTCAAGATTTTTAATTTTAATTTTAATAGTAGGTTCCCACTCATCATAGAGTTTTCTAGGGATAGAAACTTCCAACTCAAGTTTTTCTTCATAAGATTGCATCAAAGCATCAACGACATGTTTGGTAAAGGCTTTATTTTGACTATAAGCATGAGGAGAATTTAGCACGGATTGCAACAAGGAAATACAATCTATCAAAGAGCAGTTATCATAATTAAATTCCTTGAAATCCAAAATAGTGGGTTCATTAATATCTAATGTTTTGATCTCTTCAATCCCACTTTCACCAATTTTTGCGTTAAGATCTAAAAACTCCGAATTTTTGGAACGCCTTCTAGGTAAAGGTGGATCATATTCAGTCCCATCATTATCAAGATTCATATTGCAAAACAAAGATTTAATAGGGGACACATCAATAACCTTTAGATCCTCATCTTTATTTTCATAGAAACTAGAAGAACACGCTTTTATAAAGCAATCTTTCTTAGCACGCATCCTAGCGGTTCTTTCTTTGCACTCATCAATGGAAATTCTCATGGCTTTGAGAGACTCATTGATATCATGATTAGGTGGAATAGATCTAAGTTTCAAAGAATCAACGTCAAGAGAAATTCTATCAAAGTTCCTAGCCAATTCATCAACTTTAAGCAATTTTTCTTCAAGCAAAGCATTGAAATTCTTTTGCGAATTCATAAATTCTTTAACACTAGTCTCAAATTTAGAAGACATCTTATTAAAATTTCCACAAGAATTGTTGTAGGAATTACCATAATTATTAGAGGAATTACTAGAATAAGGCCTAGGATTAACGTTTCCTCTATAAGCGTTGTTACCAAAATTATTCCTACCAACAAAATTCACATCCATAGATTCATTATTATTCTCAATCAAAGTAGACAAAGGCATATCATTAGGACTAGAAGAAACACTCTTAGTAGCAAATAATTTCATAAGTTCATCCATCTTTTCACTCAAAACATTAATTTCTTCTATCGCATGCACTTTTTTATTAGTAGATCTTTCGATTGTGCCATTGAGAATAATTAACCATAATATTATCTAGGAGTTTAGTAGCTTCTCCTAAAGTGATTTCCATAAAAGTGACTCCCGCGGCCGAATCTAAAAGATTTCTAGCAGCAAAATTCAATCCAGCATAAAAAAATTGTATAATCATCCACAAATTCAAACCATGTGTAGGGCAATTACGTATCATTAATTTCATCCTCTCCCAAGCTTGTGCAACATGTTCATGATCAAGTTGCTTAAAATTCATAATATCGTTTCTAAGAGAGATGATCTTAGCGGAGAAAAATACTTAGAGATAAAAGCATCTTTGCACTTATTCCAAGAATCAATACTATTTTTAGGCAAAGACGAAAACCAAGCTTTAGCACGATCTCTAAGCGAAAAGGGGAATAGCTTCAATTTCACAATATCATTACCCACATCTTTCTTCTTTTGCATATCACACAAATCAACGAAGCTATTTAGATGGGTAGCGGCATCTTCACTAGGAAGGCCGGTGAAGTGATCTTTCATGACAGATTCAACAAAGCAGTATTGATTTCACAAGATTCAGTATCGGTAAGAGGAGCAATCGGAGTGCTAAGGAAATCATTATTGTTGGTATTGGTAAAGTCACACAATTTGGTATTATCTTGAGCCATCGTGACAAGCAAGTAATCCAACACACAAGCAAACAAGAGACGGGCAAAAAGAGGCAAACGGAAAAGAGAGGGCGAATAAAACGGCAAGGGTGAAGTGGGGAAGAGGAAAACGAGAGGCAAATGGCAAATAATGTAATGCGGGAGATAAGGATTTGTGATGGGTACTTGGTATGTTGACTTTTGCATAGACTCCTCGGCAACAGCGCCAGAAATCCTTCTTGCTACCTCTTGAGCACTGCGTTGGTTTTCCCTTAAAGAGGAAAGGGTGATGTAGCAAAGTAGCGTAAGTATTTCCCATAGTTTTTGAGAACCAAGGTATCAATCCAATAGGAGACCACGCACGAGTCCCTCGCACCTACACAAACAAATAAATCCTTGCAACCAACGCAATAAAGGGGTTGTCAATCCCTTCACGATCACTTACGAGAGTGAGATATGATAGATATGATAAGATAATATTTTTGGTATTTTTATGATAAAGATGCAAAGTAAAGAAAACAAAATAAAAACAGCGCTAGAAATAGCTTGTTGTCAGGAGATTAATATGATGGAAAATAGACCCGGGGGCCATAGGTTTCACTAGTGGCTTCTCTCAAGAGCATAAGTATTTACGGTGGGTGAACAAATTACTGTTGAGCAATTGACAGAATTGAGCATAGTTATGAGAATATCTAGGTATGATCATGTATATATGCATCATGTCCGAGACAAGTAGATTGACTCCTGCCTGCATCTACTACTATTACTCCACACATCGACCGCTATCCAGCATGCATCTAGAGTATTAAGTTCATAAGAACAGAGTAACGCTTTAAGCAAGATGATATGATGTAGAGGGATAAACTCATGCAATATGATATAAACCCCATCTTGTTATCCTCGATGGCAACAATACAATACGTGCCTTGCTGCCCCTACTGTCACTAGGAAAGGACACCACAAGATTGAAACCAAAGCTAAGCACTTTCCCCATTTCAAGAAAGATCAATCTAGTAGGACAAACCAAACTGATAATTCGAAGAGACTTGCAAAGATAACCAATCATACATAAAAGAATTCAGAGAAGATTCAAATATTGTTCATAGATAATCTTGATCATAAACCCACAATTCATCGGTCTCAACAAACACACCGCAATAGAAGATTACATCGAATAGATCTCCACAAGAGAGGGGGAGAACATTGTATTGAGATCCAAAAAGAGAGAAAGCCATCTAGCTAATAACTATGGACCCGAAGGTCTGAGGTAAACTACTCACACATCATCGGAGAGGCTATGGTGTTGATGTAGAAGCCCTCCATGATCGATGCCCCCTCCGACGGAGCTCCGGAACAGGCCCCAAGATGGGATCTCACGGGCACAGAGGGTTGCGACGGTGGAATTAGGTTTTTGGCTCCGTATCTAGTAGTTTGGGGGTACGTAGGTATATATAGGAGGAAGGAGTACGTTGGTGGAGCAACAGGGGCCCCACGAGGGTGGAGGGCGCGCCCTGGGGGGGTAGGCGCGCCCCCTACCTCGTGCCCTGCGTGTTGATGTCTTGACGTAGGGTCCAAGTCCTCTTGATCATGTTCGTTCCAAAAATCACGTTCCTGAAGGTTTCATTCTGTTTGGACTCCGTTTGATATTCTTTTTCTGCGAAACTCCGAAATATGCAAAAACAACAATTATGGGTTGGGCCTCCGGTTAATAGGTTAGTCCCAAAAATAATATAAAAGTGTATAATAAAGCCCAATAATGTCCAAAACAGAATATAATATAGCATGGAACAATAAAAAATTATAGATACATTGGAGACGTATCAGCGTTACCGGTAACGTCATGTCTTTATGTACACTGAACCCTATGTAACTAAGGGCCGGAGGGGTCTGGCGAACTCTATATAAGCCACCCCCCTCCTCGGGCACAAGGGTTTGCACCCCCTGTAACTTCACACATAATCCAATCGACCGAGCCTCCGGGTACCGAGACAAAGGGTTGTTACTTCCTCCGTGAGGGGCCTGAACTCGTAAATCTTGCGTGTACAACTTCACCATAGCTAGGATCTTGCCTCTCCATACATACCCCTATTCTATTGTCAGACTTAGAACCACGACAGTTGGCACCCAACGTGGGGTAGGTGTCTTAGTGACTTTCCGGTGAGGTTGCATTTTTTCCGATTCCCATCATCATGTCTTCCGGCGGTTGTTTGGCTGAGGGCCGCGAGATCCGTCTTGGTGCGCTCGTTTTTGTCGCTGACGACTCCGCCTGGCTCCAGGAGGCCCCTCTTGACATCGAGGCGCTCCCCGTCCGTGGGGCGACGCACTTTCGCGCGTGCGTCCGCGGCCTCCTCCTGCGGCAGCCGTCGACCCAGTGTCGGTCAGCTCCTGCAGTGTTTTCGCTCCCCGCTGTGTGCCGTCACAAATGATCTGGTCGGTCGTGGCTTCAGCAGTGGGTGAAGCACCGGTGGTGCGCCAGTCGGCCACCCCCCAAGTCGCGGCAATCGAGCCCGACGAGACTCTCTACGGCCTATTCGATCTGTCGACTGGCTCCATCGAGACCCTGTCCGAGTGCGATAGCAGCGAACCTGTGACAGAAGTCCTGATGGTCAACACGCCGTGCAGCCCGCCTGGTTTTCGTCGCGTCGACGGAGGCAGCGATCCGTCGCAGGCTCATGATGGGTATCATCCCGAAGCCCTCACTTCACAGCAGAGGGAGGAACTTCACCGCCGCAACGTGGAGGCACTCCACACGCCCATCGTCGGAGAAACCTTCGAGGCTCAGGCCTTGGAGGCGGCGCGCCTGGCCACTTTGGCTGAGCGCATTCAACTAGAGAACCTTCAGCATAGACTCAATGAGCGCACTCAGCGGCAGATCCCTAAGTCCAGTCGACGGCAACAACAACTGTTTGCGTCTGAACCACAGGTATACCGCACTCCAATTCAGAATCTTACAGCCGCTGCCCGCATAGCGGAGTCCATCCAGCCGTCCCAGTCGAAGGATGGAATAGGCTTGATGCAAATCAGAGCGTTGCTGCGAGCAGCAGGAGAGCAGAACACAGCGGTATCTCAGCCGCGTAACAGAATAGACAGCAGATATGTGATGGCTAACACAGTTCAGTCGGCCCACAGCCCAAGATCGCCCCTGCGGCGTGAGGGATGTGGGCACCGCCAGGATCAGTACGTGGGTTGGAACCACGAGCAGTATGATCACCGACTCGGTCGTGATGACCGCCGTCGGATGCCCACGCCTCCTCCGAGGAGTGGATCATATGTGCCCCGGCAATATGATGACAGGCGCCCGCACGGTGGTGAACGAAGGGTACCAGTCGACCCAAGGGAGCCAGGTTTTGATGCGAGATCGATTCTCGTTCAAGGTCTGGTCGACATGAACAGAGCACATAGAGAGGGACTTGACAGAGATCGCGTGACTGGCAGCAGAGTTCATGTTTCTGGTCCAGAGTGTTTCAGCAGAGCCATCAGGGCTGCAGGGATTCCTCCCAACTTCAGGTTGGCGACTTTAGTTAGCAAGTTCACTGGTGAGTCCTAGCCTGACACTTGGCTTGAGGATTACCGAGTGGCGGTACAGATTGGTGGTGTCAATAATGAGGTGGCCATGAAGCATCTTCCTCTGATGTTGGACGTTTCCGCCAGAGCATGGTTGAATCAGTTGGCCCCAGGCAGTATATTCAGTTGGGAGGAGCTAGAGTGTTTGTTAGAACTTTTGAGGGTACTTGCAAACGACCATCAGGGTTGATAGAGTTGCAACATTGTGTACAAAAGACAAATGAGACTCTGAGAGATTACATTCAGAGGTGGACCACTTTGCATCACACAGTGGAAAATGTATCTCAACATCAAGCAGTTTGCGCCTTCAAGGAGGGCGTTCAGTATCGAGAGCTTAACCTGAAATTTGGTCGGACGGGAGATATGTCTCTGACTCGGATGATGGAAATAGCCACTCGGTATGCTAATGGAGAAGAAGATGATCGACTCCGCAGTGGAAAGGGCAAAACAGTCGGCCAGGACATTGGTGGAGGTAATTCCAATCGGAAACAGAAACGTAAAGCTGAGCCTGCAGGACCTGGTGAAACTGCAGCAGTGATCCAAGGAAAGTTTAAAGGAAAACCTAAGGGGCCCTGGACCCCCAAGAAGGTGAAATATCAAGCAGGGAATGATGTGTTGGATTTGCCATGTCACATTCACACCAAGAAAGACAAAGAGGGAAATCTGATTTATCCCAAGCATACCACTCGACAGTGTCGACTCCTTATCCAGCAACTCCGAGAGAAGCAACCCAGTGAAAAAGAGAAGGAGTCTGATAAGGATGAGGATAAGGAGGAGGACGATGGTTTCTCCAATGTCAATTCCACCTTGGTGATTTTTACTGACATTGAGAGCAAAAGTCGATTGAAAGTCATAAACAGAGAAGTAAACATGGTTGCCCCAGCAACGACGACGTATTTGAAGTAGTCGCAAACTGCAATCACATTTGACCAGTCCGATCATCCTGCATTTGTTGCCACTCCAGGGCGGCAAGTGTTGGTAGTCGACCTAGTGGTTGGAGGCACTCGACTGACCAAAGTGTTGATGGATGGTGGCAGTGGTCTGAATATTTGTCGGTGTTCTGGGAACGGGGGTCCCCAGACTTGCCTGCCTACGGCCCACATCATGGCTAAGCAGCAGGCCGTACGGCCCATCTTCACCAACAAGGCATCCAAGGCCCTTGCGAGGGTCCAAGCCTTGGGAGGTGGACGACGCAAGACCTCCTCCGGAGTAGCCAAGCCAGGCAGGCTCACGAGGAGCGGAGATATCAAGGCAGGGCAAACCTCACGAGGCCCTCATGACGTGAGCCATGACGGACGGTGCCAGGCAGGCGCCAGCGCGCGCAGCGTCCTTGTTTCCTCTTTGGTGCTAAGGAGGCCAGCGCATGCGAGGAGTACCGAGGAATCAGGCAAAGGTTGCTATATTGATGCAACGAGACCAAGACCAGGAGGATGGCGAGACGGAGGTCATCATGGAGCCCAAGACGGCGTCACCACCAGAGCTTTTCGCAGGCGAAGACCACTTTTGTCTGGATAGCTTGTACTAGCTGTCCTCCTTCAAATTTGCCCGCCGTTGTTGGCTCCCTTCCCGCTTGATATTTGGGAAGAGGACCAGGGCCTCTATAAATAGGTCTAGCCACCACAGTAGTAGGGACGAGATCCAGAGATGCGCACAAGCTCGTACGCACAAGAACACCTCAACCTCAGGAGGCTATTCTTCCCATGTACTGTTCATCATTAGCCCAAGAGGCAATCCACCACCACCACACTGGAGTAGGGTATTACACCACAACGATGGCCCGAACCAGTATAAACCACGTGTCTTTCTATTTTGCGAGTTCGTCGAGTTCGTCCGCGAGATCTTAGCGAGCTAGGGCGTAGATCGATAGGAGGGAAAGACTTCACGCGCACCCCAGTGTTCGAACCTTAAGGGTTTGCCGGAACCCCACATCTGACATTTGGCGCACCAGGTAGGGGTGCACCGGAGCTTCTTCTCCACCAACCAGCTCGCCACGCTCCACAGCCGAGATGTCCGGCGACCCAAGGGCCGGCTCCGACCGCTGGGCAGCCTGGCCAGCCCGGGCAGCGCCGCCTGCCCATGAAGGTCTCGAACCCGCACTCCAGGCGGCATAGGCGCAGCCAAACTCCGCCGGGCGCGGGCAGAGCGGCCAGGCGTCGTCCACCCTCACCCCACGGCAGGTACGGGCCGCCGCAAGAGCAGCAAGCCATGCCGCAGCAACGACGCCGCACTCACGGCGGGAGCAAGCAAACATGCGGGTAGCGCGCACCGTGGCAAGGGAGCTGCTGCGGTGCGGGCTGATGGAAAGCGGCTGGGACACACTGCTGGAGCGTGTTGCCGAGCTGTTGGATGCAGCGGCGTCGGGAGCACCATCCTTATGCTATCGGCTTCCTCCCCAGGCCACTGCAGGGCCGTGCGGCGAACCTCACCACAACCGCGCGCCATCAACTACGCCCCGGGGCTTCATCAACATCGGCACGGCCAGCGGCGCAGGGGGCTCTGAGTCCCCCATGCCGCCCGCGACAAGCGCGAGCGCAAGCGTCACCCTTCATGGTCCCAGCTGGATGCCACGGTACCATCCTCAGGACGCCACCCTGGGCCAAGCAACATGGAGCGTGGGGCACCACGGCGTGGTATTCGGCGTGACGGCCCCGGAAGCCCCCGTATGATGGATCAAGGGTACGCACCAGAGGACGACCTCGGCTCATTCATTGGAGAAGATTGGGGAGAGGGGGTGCTAGGAGCCGAAGCCTTCCAAGAACCAACGGAGAACCACAACGATCGCGCCGGCAACGGAAACTACAGGGTACCGCTAATGTCTCAAGAACAGGCTTATGCTAACCATGGGCTGCAGATGAATCAGGTTGCAGTGCCGATCGACGACCCTGGCACGGCGGCACCCATTCCAACAAGGGAGACACGCTGGGGGCCGCTGGGAGGGAGCCAGGAGCAAGGCCCCTCCCCGCGGCGCGCGACGCCTGGCGACACCCGGAGGTAGGCCCTCTGCCGGGGAGGCCTTGACAACCCTTCCCCCGGCAGAGGACCTGTGGTCGCCGAGGGAACCGCTGGCGTCCTCTTTCCCTCCTTTGTGCCGTCTTGGTGACCGGTCGGCTCAGAGGAGGTCAAGGGTGGCGCAAGGCGGGGCCCTCGTCTGGCGATATGAAGCAAGGCTGGTACCTGTGAAGAAGGCCCAGTGCCCGTGAAGCTCGCCGCCCGTGACACTCTCACGTAATAATGAGTTGGGGCTGTACACTCCCCGGAGTCTCAGGGATGCCGGCCTCAGGCCCTGGGGCTCCCTCCCACGCCTAGTGGCAGTACTTAGCTCTGCGCCGGTGAGAAGACTTGAAGACCAGAAGACTAGACTAGGTGCCGGACGCGGCCTTTTGCTTTGGATCTCTCTCTCTGTAGCTTTGCTTTCTAGATCCGGATTTGAGTTGAAGCTGAGTTTTTATTGATGCGCGCAGGGGGGGGGGGCTTTTCTTGTTCGAGCAATTTCTTGCCTTCTAGATCTCATTTTGACTGGGACTCATGTACATCACCTTCCCCTCCCGAGCTCCTCGCGAGCGGGACAGCACGAAGCGCGCATGCCAAGTGCGCGCAAGCACTACAACTGGAGCTCACCTCTCGTGGGACCCCTTCTGACGGGGCGACGAGCTACGCAGGATTCTCAGAAACTCGACGCGTCGCGACCCAGCTCAAAGCTGGCACTGACTAAGGTAACCCACAACAGAGAACTCACACCCGGATTCATGAGCTCACGAGAACACAAACTCGCATTGCATAGGAAAGTAAAAACCGCAGTTTGCTTACATGAGGGGCTCCCCCTCTCAAAATGCTCTCACAAGTTTTCCAAGGGCCCCGCCCGAGTTTGTGCGCAGGGTGAAATGACAGGAGAACAAGGGATCAGCCAGAAATGTCACTCGCCGCGTCACCCGCGGATGCGTCACTCGCGTCGTCGTCATCTTCATCGGCATCGTCGCCACCATCGGCAACGCCCCCGTCGCCGTCGTCGACCACGTCGCCTTCGTCTGCGACGACCACCACTGCATCATCATCCGAAGTGAAGGCCCTGACCAACGCGTCCACATTATCCTCAACCCAACGCGCTAGGTCACCCCGGACAGCCATGGGTACGGGGGCGATAGCGGCATCGAAATCAAAGTTGGGGTTGGCATTCAGGAGGTGGCTGAAGACACGGGAGAAAGCGCGCTCGAGCAGGCCACGACCCCTTTCCTCCACAAGCTGGCGAGCTCTGGCAGATCGAGCCTCCAGGCGCGTCACCACCTCGGTGAAGAAGGTCAGGTGGCTGGCATAATCATTCGAGTGAGGGGCCGGCGCCTCCATGTCGCAAATATGGCCCAGGGCGATGTTGGCCCTGTTCCGGAGATCCTGAAGCATAGGGGCATGCTCGCGCTCCAGCTTTCGTCGCTGGAGCACTTCCTCCATGTTTTGCCTCGCGACGGCCTCTGCATCATCAACCCGCCTCCGGAGGGAACGCAGCTCAGCGCGGGCGGAGCCCAAGTCCTCCTGCGCTGTAATCAGGGCGGCGGCCATTGCTTCCGCACGCCTCTCAGCCTCGTCCAACCTGGGCATGAGGGCCGCGGCCCTGCCCTTATCCTCCACACCTATGAGCTTCAGCTTCAGGTCGTACCTACCCTCCATATCCGCGCGAACCTCGGCCACCCGGCGATCAACCTCCTCCTTGACTTTGGCCTCGCGAGCCCCGACGGCATCTTCTGCTTGGGCAACTTGACGCTCCCTCGTCTCCAGTCGCTCGAGCTCGAGGCTGCACTCCACAGCCTCCAGGGCCAGTGCCTCATCACGCTTCCGGACCTCCTCTTCCTCCATGGGCGTCCCCCTCAGTGATGCAAGAGCAGTCCTGCACGCCTCCACCTGCTGCTCAAGAGACGCGCTCCAGGCCTGGAGCTCCCACGCGTGCTTCTCCACAGCCTCGCGGCGGCGGTCAGCCTCGCGAGCCTCTTCCAAAGCTCGTGAGCGGGCTTCACGGGAAACCTTGAGAGACGCCTCGACCTTCACGTTCTCGAGGTCACGCTGATAGCGGCCGAGGTTGATGGCCACCTTCCGCTTGCGCCGCTCCTCCTCCAGCCGGAGACCTTCAGCCTCAAGGCGCGAGTCAACACCAGCGAGCTCTTCACCCAGTCGACTCATCGCGCCCATCGCCTCCTGGAAGAGCTCGTGGTGAACTGCGCTCCGCCCTCGCTCGAGCTCGAACGCTCGGCCCACCTCGTCCTCCACCTCCGGGGCAGCGGGCGGGGCGCCAAGTGGCGCGCCACCTCCCGGCAGGGGGCTGGGGGCTGGCGCCGCACCCGACGTCAGCCAGTCCTCGCGAGGAGCCCAAGCTGATCGGGGCACGCTGCATGAAGAGGAGCCGAAGATCGAAGCCAACCAGCTGTTGTCTATGAGAAAAGGAGGGGTCTTGGGCACGCCCGCCAGGCTCCACGCGAGACCGTGGGGGAGGAGTGACAAAGCCGCGGGCTCAGCGCACCATGAAGGTGGAGATGCTCCCCCAACCGACCCTACTCCAGGGGCGGTAAGCAGATCAGGAATGCTCAAGGCCGATGGGGGAGTCATGGAAGGAGGAGGCCTCTTCTCGGGAGACACAACAACTTCAACGGAAGGAGCCCTAAAAAGCTAACGTCAGGATAAGGAGGCAACACGCAGGAAGCCGTGACGACAAGGTACTTACGCGTCAATGGCGATGTACTTTCGCCGCTTCAACGGTCCAAAGATGTTGCTGCCGCTAGGGGATCCTTTCCTCTTGCGGAGCTCCTCGAAGTCCACACAAAGACGACCAAAACGCTTGACATGACGGCCGGTGCGCGGTGGGGCCGAAGAAGAGCCTGGAAGGATGTCTTCATGGGTGCCCGGTTGCGGCAAACAGCCGGGCACCGTTTCACCATGACCTCCCGAGGCTCCTGGAGCCTTAGCCTCGGGAGTCGCATGCTGCGTCTCCTCGGCAACTGGCGCCTCAGGAGGGGGGTGGCAGGCTCCTGAGGACGATGCTCCAGGATCACCACTCGACACGTGCTCCTCAGCACTCGAGCCACCGGCCTCCGCCGGAGCTCGCCCACCTGCACCGTCACTTGGGGCGAGCTCAGCACCAGGGGCAAGGAAGGGAACCACGACGACGGGGTTCTCACGAGGCCCCTCCAGGCCGATCGGCCGCGGCCCCCACTCATCAAAAGGAGGCATGTTCTCTGCAAACTCATCCTTGTTCTTGCAGCGGTACAGTAAGCAATTCTTCCCAGGCAGTTCGGCCGGCAAAGGGACACCCGTCAGGACCTTGAGCACTGTCTGCCGCGTCCCGAGAAGGAGCCCAAACTCCTGAAACCTCATGTGGTCCTGGCTGTTGAGCAAGGTCCACATTGGGCGAGAATGGCGCTGAAGCGGAGCAACCCGGCGCTTGACGAATTCCTTCACCACCATCGGCGCGGTCACGCCGCGATCCTTCAGCAACCTCAACCTGAGCCAGACGTGGGCAAGGCGGGGGCTCGTGAGCCGCTGATGGCTCCAGCCGGAGTTAGGAACAACGGGCCTTGGTGGAGCCTGGAGCAGAGGACTAAGCACGTCGGCATCAACGAACACCCATCGTGTCTGAAATTTGCCCGCGGATGGAGGAAGCTCGAGGTCAATTCCCTCGCCCACCGTCGCGGCCACGGCCTGGAAGCTCACGCACGCTGAGCTCTGCTGAGGGTCGATCAGATGCAATCAGAAGAAATGGTGAAGGAGGGCCACAGAAGGGGCTATGCCAACCATGGCTTCGCACACAAAGGCGAAGACAGCGAGGAGAGTCACGGATTGAGGGTCAAGATGCAGCATGTGGATCTGATAATGCTCAAGCACCGCGTTGAAGAAGGCGGAGAAGGGAGGAATCAGGCCAGCCCAGAGGGCATCTATGAAGATTGAGACTTCGGTGGCTGCCTGAGCCGTGCTGGTGTGAGATGCAGGACAAGCCACCGCCCCCCCCCCCCCCACTCGTTGAAGATGGAAGCAAGCATCGGGCGCACCTTGTCCACGGCCTCATCATTGAGCACCTGAGACCGGCCGAGCGCCGGCGCAAAGGACGGAGGCGCTGCTGGCAGAGACAGAGGCCCCTTACCCTTTTTAGCTTGTTTCGGCGCCATGGCGACGGAGCAGGCGGAGCGCAAGTCAGATTGGAAGAAGAGGAAATGAGTCTCGAGGAAGCAGGGGAATTGGGGAAGCAAGGCGCAGGCGATGGAGGAATAACTGTGTAGGCCGCAGGGGCCGCATAGCCAGGTGGATTCAAAGGCAGCATGGGGAAGCGGAGACGCCCACGTCCAATCAACCGCCACGTGTCAACCGAGGCCGCAGGCTTCTGGGGCCCGTGGTGCTCCGAACTTGACCCTTGACTTCGCATCGAAGCCAAGCCCGAGCGCATCTTGGGCCCGGGGGCTACTGTGGGCGTTCTGGGAACGGGGGTCCCCAGACTTGCCTACCTGCGGCCAACAGCGTGGCTAAGCAGCAGGCCGTACGACCCATCTTCACCAACAAGGCATCCAAGACCCTCGCGAGGGTCTAAGCCTCGCGAGGCGGACGACGCAAGACCTCCTCCGGAGTAGCCAAGCCAGGCAGGCTCACGAGGAGCGGAGATATCAAGGCAGGGCAAACCTCACAAGGCCCTCGTGACGCGAGCCATGAAGAACGGCGCCAGGCGGGCGCCAGCGCATGGAGCATCCTTGTTCCCTCTTTGGTGCTAAGGAGGCCAGCGCAGGCGAGGAGTACCGAGGCATCAGGCAAAGGTTGCTATATTGGTGCAATGAGACCAAGACTAGGAGGACGGCGAGACGGAGGTCATCGTGGAGCCCAAGACGGCGTCACCACGAGAGCTTTTCGCAGGCGAAGACCACTTTTGTCAGGATAGCTTGTACTAGTTGTCCCCCTTCAAATTTGCCCGCCGTTGTTGGCTCCCTTCCCACTCGATATTTGGGAAGAGGACCAGGGCTTCTATAAATAGGTCTAGCCACCACAGTAGTAGGGACGAGATCCAGAGACGCGCACAAGCTCGTACGCACAAGAACACCTCAACCTCAGGAGGCTGTTCTTCCCCTGTACTGTTCATCATCAGCCCAAGAGGCAATCCACCATCACCACACTGGAGTAGGGTATTACACCACAACAGTGGCCCGAACCAGTATAGACCTCGTGTCTTTCTATGTTGCGAGTTCGTCGAGTTCGTCCGCGAGATCTTAGCGAGCTAGGGCGTAGATCGGTAGGAGGGAAAGACTTCGCACGCACCCAGTGTTCGAACCTTAAGGGTTTGCCGGAACCCCACATCCGACAATATTCTTTACGCTGAAACCCTGAAGGGGATGGGCATTCCGATGTCCAAGCTTAGTGACAGCAACATGAGCTTCCACGGCATTATCCCTGGAAAGAAAGCTGAATCACTCGGTCAGATCACTCTTGACATGGTTTTCGGTGATTTGAAGAATTACTGTAAGGAAAAGTTGACATTTGAAGTGGTAGATTTTCAAAGTGCTTATCATGCTATTCTGGGAAGGCCTGCATATGCTTGTTTTATGGCTCGACCGTGTTATGTCTATCTTAAGTTGAAGATGCCTGGTCCCAGAGGTGTGATCACGATTCTTGTGTCGGCGAAGCGTAAGAGTGCCTTGAAGGGCTCAAAAATTGCGGATGAACAGATGGCAGCAGTTGAAATGCAGGAATACCAGAAGAATGCAGATCCGAGTGATTTGCTGCGGGCTAAGAAGCCTGCTTCAGAGTCTGCATTTCAGTCGTCCGGTGAAACAAAGTCGTTCATATTCACCCGACCGATCCCAATGCTGCTCCGACTCATATCTCAACGACGCTCGACAACAAATAGGAAGAAGCACTCATCCAGTTCCTCCGTGAGAACTGGGACATCTTCGCATGGAAACTTTTTGACATGCCAGGTGTGCCTAGGGAACTGGCTGAGCACCATTTGCGAGTCGACCTGAAGGTAAAACCAGTCAAAGAGCATCTTCGGCGGTCCGCCGTGCAGAAGAGAAAGGCAATTGGCGAGGAAGTGACTTAGCTTCTGGCAGCTGAGTTCATTCGAGAGATTTACCACTCCGAGTGGCTCACCAATGTCGTCATGGTTCCTAAGAAAGACAATTCACTCCATATGTGTATCGACTTCAAGCATATCAATCGGGCCTGCCCGAAGGATCACTTCCCTCTTCCTCGCATCGATCAGATAGTCGACTCAACTGCGGGATGTGAGTGGTTGTCTTTCCTGGATGCATATTCCGGGTACCATCAGATCCGACTGTATGGCTGATAAAATAAAAATAGCTTTTATCACCCCGTTCGGGTGCTTTTGCTATGTCACCATGCCCTTTGGTCTCAAGAATGCTGGTGCCACATTCATGTGCATGATACAGAAGTGCCTGCTCACTCAAATCAGTCGGAATGTGGAAGCATACATGGATGACATCATGGTTAAGTCACGCTAAGGTTCTGACCCGCTGACTGATCTCGCTGAAACCTTTGCCAATCTAAGGAGATATGATATCAAGCTCAACCCTTCGAAGTGTACCTTTGGAGTTCTAGGTGGCAAGTTACTCGGTTTCCTCGTTTCCGAACATGGGATCGATTGAAACCCAGAGAAGGTTGGTGCAATCCTCCGAATGAAACGCCCCGTGCGTGTACACAACGTTCAGAAGCTTACTGGTTGTTTGGCCGCTTTGAGTCGATTCATCTCTCATCTCGGTGAAAAGGGATTGCCTATTTACCGACTTATGAAGAAATCTGACAAGTTCGAGTGGACTCCTGAAGCTGACGTAGCGTTTGCAGAGCTCAAAACCCTGCTTTCTGAAATGTCTCCGTCGTATCTACTTTTCCAAACACTTTTGCCCTTGTTTTAGACTATAACTTGCATGATTTGAATGGAACTAACCCGCACTGACGCTGTTTTCAGCAGACTTTCCATGGTGTTATTTATATGCAGAAACAAAAGTTCTTGAAATGACCTGAAACTCCACGGAACATATTTTTGGAAAATATTAAAAATACTGGAAGAATAATCCACGTCAGGGGGGCCTCCACCTGTCCACGAGGGTGGAGGGCGCACCTGCCCCCTGGGCACGCCCCTGCCTCGTGGGCCCCCTGACGCTCCACCGACCTCAACTCCAACTCCATATATTCACTTCCGGGGAGAAAAAAATCAGAGAGAAGGATTCATCGCGTTTTACGATACGGAGCCGCCGCCAAGCCCTAAAACCTCTCGGGAGGGCTGATCTGGAGTCCGTTCGGGGCTCAAGAGAATCCATCGCCATCGTCATCATCAACCATCCTCCATCACCAATTTCATGATGCTCACCGCCGATGCGTGAGTAATTCCATCGTAGGCTTGCTGGACGGTGATGGGTTGGATGAGATTTATCATGTAATCGAGTTAGTTTTGTTAGGGTTTGATCCCTAGTATCCACTATGTTACGAGATTGATGTTGCTATGACTTTGCTATGCTTAATGCTTGTCACTAGGGCCCGAGTGCCATGATTTCAGATCTGAACCTATTATGTTATCATGAATATATGTGAGTTCTTGATCCTATCTTGCAAGTCTATAGTCACCTACTATGTGTTATGATCCGGCAACCCTGAAGTGACAATAATCGGGACCACTTCCAGTGATGACCGTAGTTTGAGGAGTTCATGTATTCACTATGTGCTAATGCTTTGGTCCGGTACTCTATTAAAAGGAGGCCTTAATATCCCTTGGTTTCTGTTAGGACCCCGCTGCCACGAGAGGGTAGGACAAAAGATGTCATGCAAGTTCTTTTCCATAAGCACGTATGACTATATTCGGAATACATGCCTACATTACATTGATGAATTGGAGCTAGTTTTGTGTCACCCGATGTTATGATTGTTACATGATGAACCGCATCCGGCATAATTCTCCATCATTGATCCAATGCCTACGAGCTTTTCACATATTGTTCTTCGCTTATTTACTTTTCCGTTCCTACTGTTACAATCTCTACAAAACCCAAAAATATTACTTTTGCTACCATTACCGTTACTTCCATATTACTTTGCTACTAAATACTTTGCTGCAGATACTAAGTTATCCAGGTGTGGTTGAATTGACAACTCAGCTACTAATACTTGAGAATATTCTTTGTCTCCCCTTGTGTCGAATCAATAAATTTGGGTTGAATACTCTACCCTCGAAAACTTGCGATCCCCTATACTTGTGGGTTATCAAGACTATTTTCTGGCGCCGTTGCCGGGGAGCATAGCTCTATTCTTTGAGTCACTTGGGATTTATATCTGCTGGTCACTATGAAGAACTTGAAAGACGCAAAAACAAAAATTTATCCATCAACTACGAGGGGAGGCAAGGAACTGCCATCTAGCTCTGCACTTGATTCACCTTCTGTTTTGAGTAAGCTTGCGACACCTAAACCTGCTTCTGCTATTCATTCTGATATGTCGCATGTTATTGATGATGCCACTTCTGCTATGCATGATATTTATGATGAAACTACTTCTATGCTTGATACTACTGTGCCACTTGGTGAATTTCTTGATGAACAACTTGCTAGGGCTAGAGAGAATGAAATTATTGAAACTAATAATATTGAAGATAGTGATGATGAAGACTCTCCCCCTAATAAATAGGAATTGCCTGTTGTGCCTGAGGGTTATGTTTTGGATGAGGAATCTGCTAGAGCTATTCTTGCTTGCAATGATAGAAGTGATCTTAAGAAGCTATTAGCTAAATGGAAGCAGCGATCTCTTAATGCTAGAATGAAACATGACCCTGCTTTTGCTACTTCACCTATCTGTGTTACTGATAAGGACTATGAATTCTCAGTTGATCCTGATATTGTTACTTTGATTGAGTCTGATCCTTTTTATGGCTATGAATCTGAAACTGTTGTGGCACATCTTACTAAATTAAATGATATAGCCACCCTGGTCACTAATGATTTGAAATCTCGCTATCTTTATATCCTTAAAATATTTTCGTTCTCATTAAAGGGTGATGCTAAGATATGGTTTAATTCTCTTGATCCTGGTTGTGTGCGTAGTCCCAGGATATGATTTATTACTTCTCTGCTAAATATTTCCCTGCTCATAAGAAACAAGCTGCTTTAAGGGATATATATAATTTTTGCAAATTGAAGAAGAGAGTCTCCCACAAGCTTGGGGAGGCTTCTCCAATTACTTAATGCTTTGCCGGATCATCCTCTTAAGAAAAATGAAATACTTGATATCTTTTATAATGGACTAACCGATGCTTCTAGAGATTACGGATAGTTGTGCTGGTTACATTTTCGGGGAAAGAACACTTTGGATGAAGCTGAAATTCTATTGAATAATATGTTGACAAATGAAAATAATTGGACACTTCTGAACCAATTTCGAGCCTATTACTAAACCAACTCCGAAGAAGAGAGGTGTTCTATTTCTCGATCTGAAGATATGCAAGAGGCAAAGAAATCTATGAAAGAAAAAGGTATTAAAGCTGAAGATGTTAAGAATTTACCTCCTATTTAAGAAATACATGGTCTTAATTTACCGCATGTTGAAGCATATGATCTTAATTCATCACCTATTGAAGAAAATCATGGTCTTGATAACCCGACACAGGTAGTAAAGGTAAATTCTCTCTATAGATTTGATGAAGGTGATATTCCTCACTATAAGTCTGCTAGACAATGCTTAGATGAGTTTGACAACTTTATTGTTAATCAAGAAAACTTCAATGCTCATTTTGGTAGACAATTGAAATACAATTCCGATACGCTTGGACACTTGGGTGATTATATGTCTAGAGTTAAAGGTGAACTTAAACTCATTAGCAAAAATGCTTCTATGGTTACCACTCAAGTAGAAGAAGTACTTAAGGCTCAAAATGATTTGCTCAATGAATTAAATAGTAAGAATAATGATTATGTTGTTAGAGTGGCTACTAGAACCGGTAAAATGACTCAGGAACCTTTGTATCCTGAAGGCTATCCTAAGAGAATCGAGCAAGATTCTCAGAGAAATAATATTGACACACCTAGTTCTTCTAAAAAGAAGAAAAAGAAAAATGATAGGACTTTGCATGCTTCTAGTGAACCTATTCCTGAAACACCTAAGAATCCAAATGATATTTCTATTTCTGATGCTGAAACACAATCTGGTAATAAACATGAACCTAGTGATAATGTTAATGATGATGTTCATGTTGATGCTCAACCTAGCGATGATAATGATGTAGAAATTGAACCTGTTGTTGATCTTGATAACCCACAATCAAAGAATCAACGTTATGATAAGAGATACTTTGTTGCTAGGAAGCACGGTAAAGAAAGGGAGCCATGGGTTCAGAAACCCATGCCTTTTCCTCCGCAACCATCCAAGAAAAAGGATGATGAGGATTTTGAGCGCTTTGCTGAAATGATTAGACCTATCTTTTTATGATGCGATTAATTGATATGCTCAAAATGAATCTTTATGCTAAGTATATGAAATAAATTGTTACTAATAAAAGAAAGATACTGGAAGCTGAAATTTCCACCATGCTTGATAATTACACTTTTAAGGGTGGAATACCTAAGAAACTAGGAGATCCAGGAGTACCCACTATACCATGCTCCATTAAAAGAAATTATGTTAAAACTGCTTTATGTGATCTTGGAGCCGGTGCTAGTGTTATGCCTCTCTCTTTATATCGTAGACTTGATTTGAATAAGTTGACACCTTTGAAATATCTTTGCAAATGGCTGATAAATCAACTGCTATACCTGTCGGTATTTGTGAGGATGTGCCTATTGTGGTTGCAAACATTACTATTTTAACGGACTTTGTTATTCTTGATATTCCCGAGGACGATAGTATGTCTATTATTCTTGGAAGACCCTTTTTGAATACTGCAGGGGCTGTTGTTGATTGCAAAAAGGCAATGTCACTTTTCATGTTAATGGTAATGAGCATACGGTACACTTTCCTACCTAAACAACCTCAAGTTCATAGTATCAACTCTATCAGAAAAATTCCATCGATAATTTTTGGAGGTTTTGAATTTCCTCTTCCTACCGTCAAGAAGAAATATGATATTCTTATTATCGGGGATGTGTATATCCCCGTTGAGGTAACATAGTGTTATTCGAAATTTCTCCGGTTCCATGTTATTCGGAATGAGTTTGTTAACAAGACTTGATCAACCTTGTTAGTGGATTACTTTTGATGAGCATGAGATGGATGAAACTAGAAGGCACAACCTTCTATGCCCTTCTTTTACTTTCTGTTATTTAGTTGAAATAAAGTAAAAATAGTATTTTCTGTATGTTTTCTGAATTATCCGTGCAATATAAAAATACCCCGAAAATAAAAGTTCTCCAAATGCCCTGAAATTGCAATATGATTTTTTCTGGAATATTTGAGAATATCTGGCACCGAGAACACAGCAGGGGAAGCAAGCACCTGGCCACGAGGGTCCAGGGCGCGCCCCCTGCCTCGTGGGCCCACGGTGGCTCCCCTCCACTTATTCCTTCACCCACACACTTCTTCTTCCTGCCAAAAAAATCACTATCCAGCTCAAGCACGAGTTCTAGCTCATTTTGCTGCGATTTTCGGTCTCCTTGCTCAAAGCACCTCTCACAAAACTGCTTAGGGGGATTGTTCCTTGGTATGTGACTCCTCCATTTGTCCAATTAGTTTTGTTCTAGTGCTTAATTCATTGCAACTTTTTTTCCATAGGTGACCATGTTCTTGAGCTTGCATGTCAAATTTATATGGTTCCAAGTAGTTCTAAGGCATGATATAGGCTCTAGGCACTTGTAGGAGTAGTTGCTATCAATTTTATTGAGCTTGGTTTACTTTTATTTGAAGTTACTAAAAATTTCAGAAATTTTTCAGAGGAAGAAATATGCTTTGGAAAATGTACCAAGGTGGTTCTTCAAGGAAGCAAGGACCCAGGCCTGTAATGCGGGATCTTGTGATGAGACACCAAGGAATGATCTTGGCCTTGTGAACGGCCTTGAGAGGACTTTATGGATCGAGCGGGAATTAAGGAAGAATTTAACGCATATTTGCGTAACGCTGATCTTGTGAGCTTCGAGGCAGAAAAGTGCCCCCAGTACCACTATCTCACTAGTTCCTTTGTGAGGAGGTTTGAATATTCATCTTCACGTAATTCTCAAACTGTCCTGTTTGATCTTTATGAAAATTCTTATACCATGGACTTAGAGGATTTTACCACTCCTTGCAAACTTCCACAATGGGGTAGTCCTATTGAATCTGAATTTAGAGATTTTCTTGCCAGTATAACTGTGGGTGAATCTAGAGACATAACACAAGCTACCATAGGGAGTATTCATTTTCCTGCTATACATTATTTTTCTCTCTTCATAGGTAGGTGCATCAATGGTAAGGATGAAGCATGTCACATGTGTGTCCCTGATCTCAGTATTCTTAGGAGTGCTGTGTTAGGAGATAAATGTTATAATTTGGGAGCTATTGTTGCATGTAGGTTACATCATAATAAATTAATGGAGATTTCTTTGGTGGAATTTGTGCAACCCTCTTAGCTAATTTTCTTGAGGTACATATACGTGAGTATGATGTTGAGCTGCCTAATGTTTACTTAGATTATAATGCCATGGTTCATCATCATTTTCTTGAGAGGAACAAGTAGTCCCTCCAGTATCACTTAATCTTTGACAGACGTCATGCTGTCTATATTACTCTCCCTGCTCCTGCCTTCTTTGATTATCAGGCAAAAGGAAGACATCTTATCACTAGAGAGGAGGCAGATGAGTACGAGAGGAGGGCGGAGGCAGCTCGCCATCATGCTGCAGCTCAGGAGGCAATAGCCGCCGCATCTCAGTACGACCCCGGTTACAACTATGGATATCCGCTAGGCCATCCATGGCAATAAACCAACTTAGGCCAAAAGCCTAAGCTTGGGGGAGTACGTATTTGTCACCGACATTACATTCATGTACACACACTCATTGCTAGATGTCGGTGTTCATACTCTTTCACTGTACTATCCATGCTAGTTTATTTTATTTTTCTTGCTTTCTTCTTGTGTGTTTGATAAATCTTAAGAAAAACCAAAAAAATTAGTAATAGCTTTTAGCTAGTTTACTTCTCTTGCTGTTGTAGGAATAATTAAAAAGAAAACCCAAAAAGATTTCTTGTTCTTCTTTTGCTCGTTGGGAGCTTTCCCGTGTAAATAGTTTTTATTTCTGTTCTTTTCTTTGGGGGTCGATAGGAGAAGACCATAATTAAATTGTTGAAGTGGCTCTTATATGCATTATTGTTGATTTAACCAAGAGCCCATATTGCCTTGTCTTCTCCTGTTTATTGAATGCTCGCAGATTCCAGCTTAGTCCAATGATCGTGCACTCTTATTATTTTCACATCGTTCGGTCATGCAAGTGAAAAGCAATAATGACGATATATGATGGACTGATTGAGATGAGAGAAGCTGGTATGAACTCAACCTCTCTTGTTTTTGTAAATATGATTAGTTCATCGTTCCTGATTTAGCCTATTATGAATAAACGTGTTTGCAATGACAATTATAGATTATAGTTACTCGTGCCATGCTTGATTAGCTATGAGTTATAATGGTTTACCTTGCGTGCCAACATGCTATTAAAATGGTTGTGATGTGGTATAGTGGGGTGGTATCCTCCTTTGAATGATTTAAGTGACTCGACTTGGCACATGTTCACACATGTAGTTGAAACAAATCAACATAGCCTTCACGATATTTATGTTCATGGTGGATTATATCCTACTCATGCTTGCACTCAATTCATTAATTTTAATGCATGTTCATGACTGTCGTCGCTCTCTAGTTGGTCGCTTCCCAGTATTTTTCTAGCCTTCACTTGTACTAAGCGGGAATACTGCTTGTGCATCGAATTCCTTAAACCCCAAAGTTATGCCATATGAGTCCACTATACCTTCCTATATGCGGTATCTACCTGCCGTTCCAAGTAAATTTGTATGTGCCAAACTCTAAACCTTCAAACGAAATTCTTTTTTGTATGCTCGAATAGCTCATGTATCAACTATGGCTGACCGTATCTTCCATACTAGGCGGTTTATTCTCAAGAGGAGTGGACTCCGCTCCTCACTCACGAGAAAATGGCTGGTCACCGGGATGCCCAGTCCCATGCTTTATGCAAATCAAATCAAAATAACTGCAAACAAAACTCCCCCTGGGACTGTTGCTAGTTGGAGGCACTTGTTGTTTCAAGCAAGCCATGGATTGATGCTTTTTGGTGGAGGGGAGTATAAACTTTACCATTCTGTTTGGAAACCGCCTATAATGTGTGTAGCATGGAAGATATCGCCATCTCTCGGTTGTTATGTTGACAATGAAAGTATGCCGCTCAAAATATTATTTATCTCTGCTTTAAAATCAAGCTCTGGCACCTCTACAAATCCTTGCTTCCCTCTGCGAAGGGCCTATCTATTTACTTTTATGTTGAGTCATCACCCTGTTATTAAAAAGCACTAGCTGGAGAGCACAATTGTCATTTGGATCCATTACTATTAATTTATATTGGGTATGACTATGACTGGATCTCTTTTACCATGAATTACAATGTTTAGTCAGTCCTTGATCTTTAAAGGTGCTCTGCATTTATGTTTTGCGGTCTCAGAAAGGGCTAGTGAGATACCAACTTGTTATATCATATCATGATTGTTTTGAGAAAGTGTTGTCATTCGAGATTTATTATTATTGCTCGCTAGTTGATTGTGCCATTGACATGAGTAAACATGAGACCTAAAGGTTATTGTGAATATGGTTAGTCATAATCTTTGCTGAAAACTTGAATGATGGCTTTACATATTTACAACAACAAGAGCAAACAGAGTTTGTAATTTTTTTTGTTTATCACTTTCATTTTATCAACTGAATTGCTTGAGGACAAACAAAGGTTTAAGCTTGGGGGAGTTGATACGTCTCCGTCGTATCTACTTTTCCAAACACTTTTGCCCTTGTTTTGGAATCTAACTTGCATGACCTGAATGGAACTAACACGGACTGGCGCTGTTTTCAGCAGACTTTCCATGGTGTTATTTATGTGCGGAAACAAAAGTTCTCGGAATGACCTGAAACTCCACGGAACATATTTTTGGAAAATATTAAAAATACTGGAAGAAGAATCCACGTCAAGGGAGCCTCCACCTGTCCACGAGGGTGGAGGGTGGGCCCCCTGCCTCATGGGCCCCCTGACGCTCCACCGACCTCAACTCCAACTCCATATATTCACTTTCGAGGAGAAAAATTCAGAGAGAAGGATTCATCGCGTTTTACGATACGGAGCCGCCGCCAAGCCCTAAAATCTGTCGGGAGGGCTGATCCGGAGTCCGTTCGGGGCTCCGGAGAGGGGAATCCATCGCCATCGTCATCATCAACCATCCTCCATCACCAATTTCATGATGCTCACCGCCGTGCGTGAGTAATTCCATCGTAGGCTTGCTGGACGGTGATGGGTTGGATGAGATTTATCATGTAATCGAGTTAGTTTTGTTAGGGTTTGATCCCTAGTATCCACTATGTTCTGAGATTGATGTTGCTATGACTTTGCTATGTTGAATGCTTGTCACTAGGGCCCGAGTGCCATGATTTCAGATCTGAACCTATTATGTTTTTATGAATATATGTGAGTTCTTGATCCTATCTTGCAAGTCTATAGTCACCTACTACGTGTTATGATCCGGCAACCCGAAGTGACAATAATCGGGACCACTCCCGGTGATGACCGTAGTTTGAGGAGTTCATGTATTCACTATGTGTTAATGCTTTGGTCCGGTACTCTATTAAAAGGAGGCCTTAATATCCCTTGGTTTCCGTTAGGACCCCGCTGCCACGGAAGGGTAGGACAGAAGATGTCATGCAAGTTCTTTTCCATAAGCACGTATGACTATATTCGGAATACATGCCTACATTACATTGATGAATTGGAGCTAGTTACGTGTCACCCTATGTTATGATTGTTACATGATGAACCGCATCCGGCATAATTCTCCATCATCGATCCAATGCCTCTGAGCTTTTCACATATTGTTCTTCGCTTATTTACTTTTCCGTTCCCACTGTTACAATCACTACAAAACCCAAAAATATTACTTTTGCTACCGTTACCGTTACTTCCATATTACTTTGCTACTAAATATTTTGCTACAGATACTAAGTTATCCTGGTGTGGTTGAATTGACAACTCAGCTGCTAATACTTGAGAATATTCTTTGGCTCCCCTTGTGTCGAATCAATAATTTTGGTTGAATACTCTACCCTCGGAAACTGTTGCGATCCCCTATACTTGTGGGTTATCACTTTCCTCCCAGCCGGTGCTTGCTGCTCCAATCAACAGAGCCTTTACTGCTTTACATTGCAGCCACTGGACAGGTTGTCAGTACATTACTCACGGTCGAGTGGGAAGAAGAAGGCAAGGCGTACAAAGTTCAACGTCCAGTGTACTATATTTATGAAGTTTTAACCCCATACAAGCAGAGATATCCACATTATCGGAAGCTTGTCTACGGGATTTACTTGACCATAAAGAAGGTTGCACATTACTTCTCAGATCATTCAATTACAATCGTCAGCGACGCTCCATTGTCAGAAATTTTGAATAATAGAGATGCAAATGGTCGAGTGGCTAAATGGGCGATTGAACTCCTTCCGCTGGATATCAAGTTTGAGGCAAAGAAAGCAATCAAATCTCAGGCAATAGCAGATTTTCTTGTCGAGTGGATTGAACAACAGCTGCCGACTCAGATTCAGTCGGAACATTGGACTATGTTCTTCGACGGGTCCAAGATGTTGAATGGTTCAAGTGCTGGGATAGTCCCGGTATCTCCACGAGGCGACAAGCTCAGTTATGTTCTCCAGATTCACTTTGACTCCTACAACAATGAAGCTGAATATGAGGCACTTTTGTATGGGTTGCATATGGCCATTTCACTCGGCGTCCAACGCCTAATGGTCTACAGCGACTCAGATTTGGTGGTCAATTAGGTGATGAAGGAATGGGACGTGAGAAGTCCAGCTATGACTGGTTATTGCAATGGAGTGAGGAATTGGAAAATAAATTCGAAGGGTTAGAGCTTCACCATATACCCCAACTGAAGAACCAGGCAGCCGATGACCTGGCAAAGATAGGGTCCAAGAGGGAGCCCATCCCCAGCAATGTGTTTTTGGAACATGTTCATACACCATCCGTACAAGAGGATCCCTTCACAGAAGATCCCCCACAGCCTAAGAGCCCTACTGATCCGACTGAAGTTGAAATCCCAGCCGTGGTCGACTTGATCATGGAAGTTTTGGTCGTCATTCCTGATTGGACAATGCCATACATTGCATATATTCTCAGGAAAGAACTCCCAGAGGATGAAGAAGAGGCTCGTTAGATTGTCCGTCGGTCCAAAGCCTTTACTGTGATGGGTGGACAGCTTTACAGAGAGAGTGTTACTGGAGTCAGTCAGAAATGCATCACGCCAGAAGAAGGCCGAATGATCCTCAATAATATCCACTCGGGGACCTGTGGTCACCATGCATCCTCTCGGACCATCGTGGCCAAAGCATACCGAGCCGGGTTTTACTGGCCACATGCTAATGAGATGGCAAAAGAAATAGTCGACAAGTGTGAGGGCTGCCAGTTCTACTCCAACATGTCCCACAAACCCGCTTCAGCCTTGAAGACCATTCCACTCGTCTGGCCATTTGCAGTTTGGGGATTAGATATGGTCGGACCTCTGAGGACAGGCAGGAGTGGCTTCACCATGTGCTTCTAGCAGCCGACAAGTTCACTAAATGGATTGAAGCTAAACCTATCAAAAACCTCGAAGCAAGTACTGCTGTCAGCTTCATCAAAGAGTTAACGTTCAGATATGGAGTTCCACACAGCATCATTGCAGATAATGGGTCAAGCTTTGATTCAGATGATTCGGTGCTTTTTGCGCTTCCCAAGGCACTCAGGTCGACTATGCCTCAGTCGCTCACCCACAGTCGAATGGGCAAGCAGAAAGGGCAAACGGTTTGATCCTCAAAGGGCTGAAACTCCGATTGATGCACGACCTCAAGCATGTAGCAGGTGCCTGAGTTGATGAGCTACCATCAGTACTTTGGGGATTGAGAACAACTCCAAATCGGTCAACTGGTCAAACTTTGTTCTTCTTAGTCTACGGGGCTGAAGCTGTGCTTCCGAGTGATTTACTTCATAATGCACCCCGAGTGGAACTTTTCTCAGAAGCTGAAGCAGAAAAAGCTCGGCAAGATTCTGTTGATCTTCTAGAAGAGGAAAGAGAGATGGCCCTAATCCGGTCGACCATTTATCAGCAAGACCTTCATCGATTCCACGCTAGAAACATGAGAGGTCGAGCATTTCAAGAGGGAGACTTGGTTCTCCGAGTGGATCAGCAACAGCCGCACAAGCTTGCTCCTGCGTGGGAAGGTCCCTTCATCATCACCAAGGTGCTCCACAACGGGGCATATCACCTCTACAATGTGGAGCACAATAAAGACGAGCCACACACTTGGAATGTAGAGTTGCTCCGCCGTTTTTATACTTAAGCACTCAAACTATTGAGATGTAATAAGAAGTACCTTTTTAGTTTGTTTATCAAAGACACAGTTTTACAGTCTTCTAAATGATTGTTGTTGCTTATACATGTGTTAGAAATCCCCCAGTGGGTGGCTTAGCTGCGAATCCGTTTCGCCTAAGTTTGAAAAAATTCTACCGAGTGAAGAGCAACCCTATCACTCGGGGGCTTAGCCGCGAATCCGTTTCGCCTAAGTTCAAAAAATCCCACCGAGTGAAGAGCAACCCTCTCACTCGGGGGCTTAGCTACAGTCCAGTACTCGCCTAAGTTCAAAAAATCCCATCGAGTAAAGAGCAACCCTCACACTCGGGGGCTTAGGTGCAGTTCAGTACTCGCCTAAGTTCATAAAATCCCACCAAGTGAAGAGCAACCCTCTCACTCGGGGGCTTATCTGATCGATGCTAGCCTAAGTTCAAAATCCCACCGAGTGAAGAGCAACCCTCTCACTCGGGATTAGCTACGATCGATGCTACCTAAGTTTAAAAAATCCCATCGAGTGAAGAGCAACCCTCTCACTCGGGGGCTTAGCTGCAGTCTAGTACTCGCCTAAGTTATAAAAATCCCACTGAGTGAAGAGCAACCCTCTCACTCGGGGGCTTAGCTACAGTCCAGTACTCGACTAAGTTCAAAAAATCCCACCGAGTGAAGAGCAACCCTCTCACTCGGGGGCTTAGCTGCAGTCTAGTACTCGCCTAAGTTTAAAAAATCCCACCGAGTGAAGAGCAACCCTCTCACTCGGGGGCTTAGCTGCAGTCCACTACTTGCCTAAGTTTAAAAAATCCCACCGAGTGAAGAGCAACCCTCTCACTCGGGGGCTTAGCTGCAGTCCAGTACTCGACTAAGTTCAAAAAATCCCACCGAGTGAAGAGCAACCCTCTCACTCGGGGGCTTAGCTGCAGTCTAGTACTCGCTTAAGTTTAAAAAATCCCACCGAGTGAAGAGCAACCCTCTCACTCGGGGGCTTAGCTGCAGTCCACTACTTGCCTAAGTTTAAAAAATCCCACCGAGTGAAGTGCAACCCTCTCACTCGGGGGCTTAGCTGCAGTCCAGTACTCGCCTAAGTTCAAAAAATCCCATCGATTGAAGAGCAACCCTCTCACTCGGGGGCTTAGCTGCAGTCTAGTACTCACCTAAGTTCAAAAAATCCCACCGAGTGAAAAGCAACCCTCTCACTCGGGGGCTTAGCAGTAGTCCAGTACTCGCCTAATTTTGAAACACATTCCGAGTGAAGAACGATCTTCTCGCTCGGGGACTTGGCCACACGCTCCATCCTAGTCCGCAAGGATGACAAGGTGCAGGTCGAATACGACCTTCTCCTCAGAGTTGTGCCATAAATACAATGTGCGCTCCATCCTAATCCACAAGGATGACAAAGTGCAGGTCAACTATGACCTTCTCCTCAGAGCTGCGCCATAAGTATAATGTGCGCCTCATCCTGACCCGCAAGGACGAAGAGGTGCAGGTCGACTGCGACCTCCTCCTCAGAGTTGCGCCACAAAAATGTGCGCTCCATCCCGACTCGCAAGGACGACGAGGTGCAGGTCATCCATGACCCTCCCCTAAGAATTGAGTCATAAACACAAAAGACTGTTTCGAGTGAAGAAACAAGTTCCACTCGAAGGCAAACACAAGCATATTCAAAGAAAGGCTAAGTTTAAGATAAATCTCACGAGGTTCCATACCGCGGATTAAAATACTCGGGCATCATACCCGAAGGAGTTTAACAGTTACAAAAACCACTCGGCATACAGAGGCAAATTTAATTGGATCATAAAAGTTTGTTCACTCCACAAGAGGAGGACTGGCAGGCTCGACGAACTCATCCAAGTCGATTCCATCTGCAATTCGAGTGGCGGCAGCAATGAAAGTCTCCATGAAGGACTGGAAGTCAAGCCTCTTGGTGTTGGCAACCTTGATCGCTGCTTGCTTCTCTTCTTTGGCTTCCTTGCAGTGGACGCGAACCAGAGACAGAACCACATCAGCACCACACTGGGCAGAAGACTTCTTCCATTCCTGCACTTGACCAGGGATCTCATTGAGTCGAGTCATCAGAGACTCGAGGTCATTCTGGAGCATCGCCCTTGGCCAAAGCGCCGTGTCGATTCGCGGCACCGCAACCTTCAGCCGAGCAAGGTAGTCGACAACGCCAGCAAGACGAGATTCCAGTCGGAGCACGTTCATGGCAGCTTCGTCCTTAATAGGAGAGAGTATGGGGTACAAGCTTGTCTCAATTCACCCAGTCTCTTCCTCGAAGTTCTGGCAGAATTTTGCACACGCAATAAAACGATGAGTCAACAACTATATAACGAGTCGGCAGCAGCAAGTCAATCGGACAAGGAAAAGCACCTTCAAGCATAATGAATAACTTCTTGGCGAGCCCTCCTAGATAATTCTCCAGCTCATCTCTCTTGCGGGCGATGTCTTCCACTTTGTCGGTCAGGGTCCTTTTGTCCTTCTTAAGTCGAGTCGCCTCCTTGTTGGCTTCATCAAGGGCAGCCTTCAGCTTGGTGTTCTCTTCCTCAAGTTTACCGACTGAGGCCAGCTTCTGGTCAGCGAGTGCAGTTTTCTCTTTTGCTGTTTTCTGCACGGTTGCAAGGTCCAGATCCTTCTTCGCCAAAGCCTGGTTCATTTTTTTTGAAAGAGATAACACTCAGTTCAGAGGAAGGAAATAACACTCAGTTCAGAAAAGAGTCAGTCGACAATTTTTTCATACCAGCGGCATCATCCTTAGCCTTCTGCAAATTCGTCTTGGCTAACTCCGGATCAAGATTGAGCTGGATCTGCTTCTGCTCCAAGTCAGCAAACCGAGCTCCAAGTTCACAAGATTTTTGTGGTCAGGGGATAGTCAGTCGACAAACACGCACATTGGTTGCTTCCGAGCAATAAAGTAACAAATTCAAAGAGTTCTAAGACTACAGCTGAATCAAACATTCGACAGTAGTCACGGGGACTACACCCAGTGGGTGCACTCAGCGTGCCCCCACTGGTTCGACTTTTCAAATTGACTTGGTCCGTCCAGTCAAAAAAAGAGGAAGAAAGTTATTACTTGTTCTCAGACCATAGCCGAACGCTCGCAGTTGACTAAGGTCTCGGGGACTACACCCAGTGGGTGCACTAAGCATGCCCCCACTGGTTCAGGTTCCATTCGACATGATCTGCTCAGATAGAGTGGAAAAGTTCTGTTAGAAACCCCCGCCGAATCAAACATTCGATGGCGGTCTCGGGGACTACACCCAGTGGGTGCACTTAGCGTACCCCCACTGATTCCAAGATTCAATCAACACAACCTAGTCGACTCAAGAGGAAAGACTATTCAGCAGAAATTGAAACACCCAGTGGGTGTACAGATGCAAAATACAGACTGACAAGTAGATGCACAATAAAGGTTTTCAGATAGCATATCCTAACAGAACAAGCGACAAGCTAGAAGATCAGTTGGAAATCAGCTAACCTGGACATTGTCCTGGAGTGCTGAGCTAGCGTCATAAGCAGCTTGACCAGCCTCGCGAACCACTTTCATCTGCTCCATCATGATACTTTCCTGGCATATAGCTTCCTTGGCAGCACTCACTTGGTCCTCTGGGACGTGATGGGCGGTGAAAAATGAAGACGATGGATCAGTTGGAGCCTGTGCAGTCGACACTGAAGGCTGTGCACTTGACAATGGAACGGCAAAAGTAATAGAAGCCCGGTTGGCGTCTCCAGACTGCTGAACCGCTGGTTCCATCACTGGCGTCGACTGGGGCGTCTTGCTAGTTGATGTCTTCCTGCCTGAAGTCCGGCCCCTCCTTCCCGTGGGCCTCAGTGGCACATCCTCGTCGTCGTCTGGAAGTTCAATAACATTGGGCGGAGCTGCAAAAGATGCAATCGCAAGAGTTCAGTCGACCGTCAAAATGGCTGATAAAGTAAAAGACAAAATGACAAGAGTTGTACCCGCATTGTAAGTGACTACGTCTTCCATCTCCTCATCTTCATCATCTTTATAAACAGAAGTCCCAGAAGTAGCAGCACTACAAATTCAAAACTCACTCGGTCAAGAACAGAGAAATGAGTCGACCAAAGAGCAAGTCGTGCCAAACTAAGAAGTCAAATTCAAGGATTACCCAGAAGCAATGGGTACAACCACTTTGATTTTGGGTAAGGCCTTCCGAGGTTTTGGCGGGACGACTTTGGGCTGCTTCGGAGCCTTCTCGGTCGGCATAGGAGAAGACGTCCGAGTGCGCTTTGAAGACTGTCCAGTCTGTGCAGTTGCTTTGCCACGGATGCTAGCCGGGTCATGGGTATGCTTGGATCGCCTTTCTATGCGGGGAGGAGAGTCGACCTCCTCACCATCGCTCGAGTTGTCACTCTCCTCGTCTGCCCCTCCGTCAGATTGCCAGTCGGCGCTTTATACTCCACTCACCTCTCCCTCCTGCTCCTGCTCCTGCACCTGCTCTCCATTGGGCATTGAATACATCTCAATGTAGATCTGCAATACAACAAGTTGAACAAATGGCAGTCAGTTTACAAGAACAATTATACGATGGATCAAAAAGACACTCAAAAATAAAGAATCAGACCTTGTCTGGCTCATAAATGTTGTCGAGTGGAGGAACCCTCCTAGACCCCCTGGGGTTGTCTTTGTT
Organism: Aegilops bicornis; assembly: GCA_021605145.1. Lineage (NCBI taxonomy): Eukaryota > Viridiplantae > Streptophyta > Magnoliopsida > Poales > Poaceae > Aegilops > Aegilops bicornis. The sequence goes on from CM038675.1 coordinate 577,302,263, forward strand.
GCCGGTGATGCCCCGCAGCCACTGCGCCACCATCTCCTCGTCAACTTCTTCCGGGTGAATCTGAGTGGAGTCGTCAATGCCCGAGTAAAGCCACATCGGATGATCAGGGCTTGAAGTGACTGGAAGAATTGTCTGAGAAAGACCTCTAGTAGATCCATGCTGGCCACGCTGTCACGGACAAGTTGGACTACTCGCTCGACCAACATCTTCATCTCCACTTTCTCCGCCGGAGTCACTTTCAAGGAAGAAGGATTGTCGACTCGGGCCATAGAAAAGGGGGGAAGCCCAGTCGACTGACCAGGAGTTGGCTGGTCTTTGAAGTAGAACCAGGTCGACTGCCACCCTCTGACTGACTCGGGAAGAATTATAGCTGGGAAGGTGCTTTTAACCCTCATTTGGATCCCGAGACCTCCGCACATTTGGATCACGTGCGTCCTCTCATCACTCAGGTTAGCCTTTTTTACTGACTGAGAATGACAAGTGAAAATGTGTTTGAAAAGACCCCAGTGCGGTCGACACCCCAGAAAATTCTCACACATGGACACGAATGCGGCAAGGTACGTGATGGTGTTGGGGGAAAAGTGGTGAAGTTGAGCTCCAAAGAAGTTCAGAAAGCCTCGGAAGAAAGGATGAGGAGGCAAAGAAAAACCACGGTCAACGTGAGTCGCAAGAAGGACGCACTCACCCTCCTGCGGCCGCGGCTCAATCTCATCCTCCGGAAGCCGCCAAGACCCATGGGGGATCAGTCCTCCCTCGACCAAGTCCTCCATGTCCTCCCGCTGGACCGTCGACCGAATCCAGTCGCCCTGGATCCAGCCGGGTGGCAGGACAGATCTCGACGAAGACCCTCCCCGGCTCGTCTTCTTCCCCTTCGCCTTCTCCGTCACCTTATTTTCGCGCTCCAGAGCCGCCGTCTTCTCCTTCCCCATTGTGGTGGATGGAGCTCAAGTAGGGCGACGACACCGAGGGCGGAGGTGGATGCAATGGAGAAACAGAGGAGGAAGAGGGAGAATGGGGCGCACTGTGCAAAAAAAACCCAGCCACGATGCCTTATATGAAGCCTTCTCCCGAGTGACTGACTCGTGGGCCCAGGCAATCCTATCAAATCCCGCAACAGTTGCGCGCGCAGTACGTGGCAAAAAAAGGTGGCACGGGGATCGAGGCGCCCCTGCCTAATCCACTCCAATTACCGCGGCCTCCTCCGCCCTGCGCGCTTCCCCAAATTTCGAATCCCGCAATATCCGGGAGCGGTAGAGCAATCCATCAAGCCAAAGATTTTATACCATATCAAACACTCAAAGCTTATCGACAAAGTTCACTTGACAACTTCTGAATGGCTCAAGGCGAATGAACATGAAGTCGAAGCTTTTTGCGTGGTTCACCGATCCAAGTAAAGTGCTTCCGAAGCATGAAATTTGGGTCGGAAGAACCTTCAAATCCAACTCCACTCGGACCCAGAACCATTCGGGGGCTAATGATGATAACATATACCTAGGGTAGGGCAATAGACTTGATCTAAGTACCCTACCCAAGGACACTGCCCTACAATCAAGGACATTCAAAGGACAGCAGATTCTACCGATTGAAATCACCACATGATACAACCCACTCGACTGGGAGTTCACTCGGATAGCCCAATTCCATTCGACCAAGATATGTTCATTCGAACATACCATAAACCACTCAGAGAATAGAAGATCTAAGGTCACTCTGAATGACAATGGTCGGGCGTTCACTCCGTAGTCTTAATGATCATTTATATGCCTTTATTGCTGGCGTTACCGGTAACGCCCTGTCTTTATGTACATTGAACCTCGTAATCGAGGGCGGAGGGTGCAGTGAACTCTATATAAGCCACCCCCTCCTCGGGCACAAGGGTTTGCACCCCCTGTAACTTCACGCATAATCCAATCGACCGAGCCTCCGGGCACTGAGACGTAGGGCTGTTACTTCCTCCGCGAAGGGCCTGAACTCGTAAATCTTGCGTGTACAACTTCACCGTAGCTAGGATCTTGCCTCTCCATACATACCCCCTATTATACTATCAGACTTAGAACCACGACAGGAACCATCGCCGCGGTGATCGTCTTCATCAACATCACCATCATCATCACCATCCTCATCTCTTTTACGCGGTCCACTCTCCTGCACCCCGCTGTAATCTCCTACTTGAACATGGTGCTCTATGCCCCATATTATGATCCAATGATGTGTTGCCATCCTATGATGCACTAGTACGTGCCGGTCCTAAACAAACGGTTTTTAACCCCTTTCCGCGACGGCATTCGGAACCGTCGCCAAGTGAGTGTGGGATATAGGGGGGTCCTTCCCACATGACCCAGAAGCCGTTGGGGATATGCCCTCCTGGCACACACGCTTGGCAAAATGAGGTCGTGTGCGACCGGTGAGCACTCAAATACAGAAATACGTACAGTAGTGGAAAAAAAAATTCAATTATACATGCGAAATCATTTCCGGTCGTAAGTACATCCCACACAGTTAGTCACCACTAAACGTTTCCGTTCGTATATACATCCCACATAGTCACTACAAGGAAAACGCTTGCGCAAGGTGGCGTAACGCAAATAGTTTTGAAGAGAATGTTGTGTGTGATTGTTCATTGATCCAACACGGTTTATTCCTAGAAATTGTGTGCGTTTCCTGAGGTCATCACCCATGGTGTTTTCTCATTAACCGTTTGCAATAGAAAACCCAATTAGCAAGCTAATTGGCCAATTAGCGGGCTAATAGCCCTATTATTAATAATCCATTTGCTAATCTAATTGACATTCATATTAAGCACATAATATATTCCATTTCCATATTAAGGAAGCAGGATTTCACAATTGAAATACATCGGAGTACAACATGATATAGCTTCAGCACTCAGCTACCCCATTACACAAGCTGCACTGTGACAGAAGTTTTAAATGCAACATCTAGAACCTTTGAAAATTAGCATCATAGGCGGTACATAGAGAGATGCATCTCATCTGGAAAACTGCTAAAGCGGAAGGCGAATATTAAGCCTTCATTCATGTTGAAGGTCTTTGCAACTTTAGGCCAGTGGATGATTGACCGTCCATCCTTTGACCTCTTCAGGAACACTTCAATATTGAACCGTGGGTGTTGTATGAAAACTTTCCTCGCCTCCTGACCACAGATGTGGTTTGAGAGGTAATCATCAGTGAACCCTGAAAACAAGGATGTGCATAAATATCTTCTCTATATTGGAAATGGGGCAAAGGAATAAAAAAAGGCAAGGTATGATAGTTAGTACCATCTTGTAAACCTCAGTGCTTCCCATTGTTTCCCTGCAACACATATAAGGTAGTTAGTCATCAGGTTAAGTAAGGGTTCACATGCTATCAGTAAAATATGTTGATGAAAAATAAGCACATTGCAGATTCATCGGATTAATTCAAGCCACATGGAAAACCAATTTATCCAAACTAAGCATGATTAAGAACTAGGAAATATAGCACTTGTATATGTTTTTCATGTATTAAGTGCAACCAAATTTGATTTATTCCTCACATGGTATACAATAACAGAATGCAGCCACATTAATTGAACATCGCATTGCAGAATCGAACCAAGCAGTTAAATAAACACCACAACAAATGAACCAAACGTTAACTGAGCACCACATTGCACAATATAACATACTCCTAATAGAAGATCAGGCAGTTAACCAAACCAAGCATGCTTAACAACTTGGAAATATAGCAATTGTATTTGTTTCTCATGTATTTAGTACAACCATATTCGATTTATTCCTCACATGGTATACAATAACAGAATGCAGCCACAACAATTGAACATCACATTGCATAATTGAACCAAGTAGGTAACTAAACACCACAACAAGTGAACCAAGCCACAACAAATGAACCAAGCAGTTAACTAAACACCAATTGAACAATATAACATACTCCTAATAGAAGATCAGACAGTTAACCAAACCAAGCATGCTTAACAACTTGGAAATATTGCACCCTGAAGAATTGAACATCACATTTGCAGACTTGAACCAAGCAGTTAATTGAACACCACATTGCATGACATATACAAATATACACTATAGCAGAAAATTGCATGGTAAAAGTAGATAGCACAATTCACTAGAATTTTTTAAGGAAAGGCAGTAGCTAGCAAACTGAACATGGGTCCTTATAGTGAGCTAATAAGACAAGCTACTTGAAAGCACAAGTGCTCCCTAGGTGGTTTTGGTAATTAATGTCAACATATCTCTTGTTGGACTAACACCTTTATCTAGTATGTTTCAGATAAGTTCAACAATGGAGTGGCATGGACTAAAGGATGTGGGAACTCCTTCAAAATGCTAAAGACAAAGGATTGGCTCAAGCTTCAAGCTCAAGACTCTTCATTTTACATTTTAGTGATCCAAGATCACATTGAGTCTATAGGAAAAGCCAATACTATCAAGGAGGGATGAGGTGTTGCTTAATGAGCCTCTTGCTTCATGTGCTTAGTGATATGCTCCAAAACCCTCAACTACTTTCCCACTTCCACACATATGACCTAAACCTAAAGTCAAACTCGGCCCTACCAATTCTTTCTATCCGGGCGCCACCGAAGTTCGGATGTCATAGCCATCGCCACAAACCCTAGGCAAATCGGTTTCACCGATAGGGATCTCGGTCTCACCGAGATGGGATTGCAATCTCTCTGTGTATGTCCATTACCAAAATCGGTCTCACCGAAGTTTGTATGTCAGTACTACCGAGATTACAATGCAAACTTTCTGGTTAACTTATTACCAAAATCGGTCCCACCGAGTTTGAGTAATCGGTCCCATCGAGTTTTCCTGACCAACTCTCTGGTTAGCTAGTTACCAAAATCGGTCTCACTGAGTTTGAGTAATCGGTCTCACCGAGATTACGTTATGCCCTAACCCTAACCATATCGGCCCTACCAAGTTGCATATCGGTCCCACCGAAAACCCTAACGGTCACTAGGTTTACTAAATCGGTCCAACCGAGTTTGATGATTCGGTCCCAACGAGTTTGGTAAATTGCGTGTAACGGTTAGATTTTGTGTGGAGGCTATATATACCCCTCCACCTCCTCTTCATTCGGGAGAGAGCCATCAAAACAAGCCTACACTTCCAGCATCCTATTTCTGAGAGAGAACTACCTACTCATGTGTTGAAGCCAAGATATTTCATTCCAACCATATGAATCTTGATCTCTAGCCTTCCCCAAGTTGCTTTCCACTCAAATCTTCTTTCCACCAGATCCAAATCCTATGAGAGAGTTGAGTGTTGGGGAGACTATCATTTGAAGCACAAGAGCAAGGAGTTCATCATCAACACACCATTTGTTACTTCTTGGAGAGTGGTGTCTCCTAGATTGGCTAGGTGTCACTTGGGAGCCTCCGACAAGATTGTGGAGTTTAACCAAGGAGTTTGTAAGGGCAAGGAGATCGCCTACTTCGTGAAGATCTACCGCTAGTGAGGCAAGTCCTTCATAGGCGACGGCCATGGTGGGATAGACAAGGTTGCTTCTTCGTGGACCCTTCGTGGGTGGAGCCCTCCATGGACTCGCATGGCCTGCTACCCTTCGTGGGTTGAAGTCTCCATCAACGTGGATGTACGATAGCACCACCTATCGGAACCACGACAAAAACATCCATGTCTCCAATTGCGTTTGAATTCTCCAAACCCTTCCCTTAACTTTCTTGCAAGTTGCATGCTTTACTTTCCGCTGCTCACATACTCTTTGCATGCTTGCTTGCTTGTTATGTATTGAAAAAGTTAAACTTGTGCCTAAACTCCATTTAAACCAAAAGAAGTTAAAAACAACAACTTTGGTACTTAGTGTCTAATCACCCCCCTCTAGACACCTCTTCTCAAGATCCTACAAGTGGTATCAGAGCTTTGGTCTCCATTGCCTTGGTTTAATCACGATTGGAGGAAGATGGATGAGTCTACTTTGGGGAGTCTTAGACATAGAGTGCCTATTCTTGATGGAGAGTATTTTCATGAGTGGAAAAATGAGATGCTTGTAATTTTCAATCAATATCATTTGAACAAGTACATTGCTAGCCCTTTTGCACCTCATGTTGATCCTATGCATCCTACCCTTGATGAATCTATTGACATGACTAGAAATCTTAGAACTGTTAATCTTATCACTAGAGGCTTGCCTAGAAACTTAATTAGAATCTTTCCTACTCTTGAGTGTGCCTACACTATATGGAAATTTCTTGAGGAACGATTTCCAAATTATTCCTTGAAAAATCTAGATGAAATTCTCTATAAGTCTATTGCCTTCAGTAAGATGAATACTAGTGACCCTATGTTTGGTGATCGTCTATTTGAACTTACCGACCTTATGCGTGCCAAAGGAGATGTTGGAATTATTGGTGATATTATTTCCGAAGCTATAAGAATTCATAAGCAAGATCATTGTCAAACTCACTCTAATGAATTACCCTCTAGGACTTGATCCACCACATGACGATGTTGAACATGGATACTATGATGAGGATGATGATAGTGACTTCGATCTTGATGATGCAATGTGACATTTTGGTCTTATGGCAAATCTTCGGGGATATGTGTCAGGAGGAAAGGAATGGGTTCTTGACAGTGGGTGTACCGATCACATGACCGGAGATAAAGACATGTTTCGTGAGCTTGCTGAAAATGATAGTCCTCGAAAGTATGTCACTTTCGGTGACAACTCAAAGGGTAAGGTGGTTGGCCTTGGTAAGGTGGCCATCTCACATGATAGCTCCATTCAAAATGTCATGCTCGTTGAATCTCTTGGCTACAACTTACTTTCAAAGATCTAGACTTGCTGATTTCGGTTTCAATGTCCTATTCTTGAAGTAGATTGTCAAGTGTTTCGTCGAGACAATCATAAAATGGTCTTTACCGGTATACATAGAGGTGATCTTTACATTGTTGATTTCTCTAAAAAGGCACAACCTAAAACTTGCTTCATTGCTAAATCCTCAAAAGGTTGGTTATGGCATAGACGACTAGGTCACGTTGGCATGAGAAATCTTGACAAGCTTATTAAAGAAAATCATATCCTTGGAGTTAACAATGTCATATTTGATAAGGATAGACTGTGCAGTGCTTGTCAAGCACGTAAACAGGTTGGAGGAAGGCATCCCGTGAAGAACATCATGACCACAAGGAGGCCACTAGAGCTACTTCATATGGACCTTTTTGGTCCCAACGCCTACAAAAGCCTCGGTGGAAATTCTTTTGGTCTAGTTATAGTTGATGATTTTTCAAGATTTACGTGGGTGTTCTTTCTCGATGATAAATTGCAGGTCCAAAAGATCTTCAAAAACTTTGCTAGGAAGGCCCAAAATCAGTTTGAAGTGAAGATCAAGAAGGTTCGCAGCGACAACGGAACAGAGTTCAAGAACGCAAATGTGGACACCTTTCTTGACGAAGAAGGGATTTCACACGAGTTCTCGACTACGTACACACCTCAACAAAATGGAGTTGTTGAGAGGAAGAACCGGACGCTCATCGAAATGGCGAGAACAATGTTTGATGAGTACAAGACGTCAAGCACTTTTGGGCAGAAGCGGTTGAGACAGCTTGTCATGCAACAAATCGCTTGTATCTTCACAAGCTACTCGGCAAGACGGCATACGAGCTCCTCACCGGTAACAAACCCCAAGTTGGATACTTTCAAGTATTCGGCTCAAAGTGCTACATTCTTGATAAGCATCGTCGTTCAAAATTTGCTCCTAAGTCTCATGAAGGTTTCCTACTAGGTTATGGCTCAAACTCTCACACTCACCGTGTCTACAACAATTTCACCCGAAAGGTTGAAGAGACGGTAGATGTGAAGTTTGATGAATCTAACGGCTCGCAAGTAGAGCAATTGCCAATTGATGTAGGAGACAAAGACCCTTCGGAAGCAATCCAAGACTTGTCTATTCGCAAGGTCCGTCCGATGGAGGTGAAGGAGAGTACCTCGTCTGTCCAAGTGGAAGCTTCTACATCATGACAAGGTGAACCGAAAATTGATACGGAAGCATCCACAAGTGGAACACACCAAGATGAAGAAAATGAGGAAGAACATCACGAACGTCAACAACCTCTTTCTCCACCACGACAAGAAAACGACAACGCCAACAATGAAGAAGATCAAGAAGAAGAAGAAGAACAAGATGAAGAAGATGTTCAACCGAGACCCAAGCAAAAGCTTTCACGAGTTCGAGCAAGAATTGCTAAAGACCATCTCGTCGAGCAAATCTACAATGATATTCAAACCGGGAGAATCACTCGCTCTAAAACTCGTTTAGCTAACTTTTTTGAAAACTATTCTTTCATATCTAGCATTGAACCTATGAAGGTTGAAGAAGCATTGGAAGATCCGGATTGGATAAATGCTATGCATGAAGAGCTGCACAACTTTGAGAGAAACCAAGTTTGTACATTGGTTGAGAAGCCCGACAACAACCACAACGTCATCGGTACCAAATGGGTGTTTCGCAACAAGCAAGATGAAGATGGACAAGTAGTTCGCAACAAAGCACGTCTAAATCGCCCAAGGCTACACACAAGTCGAAGGTATGGACTATGGTGAGACTTATGCTCCCGTTGCTAGACTTGAGTCCATTCGCATCTTACTTGCCTGTGCTAATCACCATAATATCACCTTGTACCAAATGGACATTAAAAGTGCTTTTCTAAATGGTGAAATAGGGGAGGAAGTTTATGTTAAACAACCTCCGGCGTCAATCCTAAGAAACCAAATCATGTTTACAAACTTCACAAAGCCCTTTATGGTCTTAAACAAGCTCCTAGAGCATGGTATAAATGCTTGACCAAGTTTCTTCTTGAAAAAGGATTTGAAATTGGGAAAATTGATTCCACACTTTTTACTAAAAGGGTTAATGGAGAATTATTTGTATGCCAAATTTATGTTGATGATATCATATTTGGATCAACTAACCCTCATTTTAGTGAGAAGTTTGGGAAGCTAATGTCGGAGAAATTTGAGATGTCAATGATGAGTGAACTCAAATTCTTTCTTGGGTTGCAAATCAAGCAAACTAAGGAAGGTACTTTTGTCTCTCAAACGGACTACACTAAGGATTTATTCAAGAAGTTCAATATGCAAGAGTGCAAAGGTATGTCCACACCCATGCCTACTAGTGGACATCTTGATTTGACAAAAGATGGTAAACCAGTTGATCAAAAGGTTTATCGCTCTATGATTGGATCATTGTTATACCTATGTGCTTCACGTCTCGATATTATGCTAAGTGTGTGCATGTGTGCAAGATATCAAGCTGCTCCTAAAGAATGTCATCTTAAGGCCGTGAAAAGGATAGTGAGATACTTAATTCATACACCAAATTTTGGCATTTGGTATCCTAAGAAGGCCTCTTTCGATCTTGTTGGCTATTCTGACTCAGACTATGCCGGAGACAAGGTTGATAGAAAGTCCACTTCGGGTATTTGTCAATTTCTTGGTAGATCTCTTGTGTCTTGGTCCTCCAAGAAACAAAACTCGGTATCCTTATCTACAGCCGAAGCAGAGTACATTGCCGCTGGTTCATGTTATGCTCAATTACTTTGGATGACCCAAACTCTTAAAGATTATGGGATATCTGTGAAACATGTTCCATTGCTTTGTGACAATGAAAGTTCTATCAAAATTGGTCATAATCCCGTACAACATTCTCGAACTAAGCATATTGAAGTTTGTCATCATTTCATTCGAGATCATGTTGCTAAGGGTGACATTAATCTTAAGCATGTTCGCACCGAAAAGCAATTAGCGGATATATTCACTAAACCTCTTGATGAGAAAGTGTTTTGCAGGTTGAGAGGAGAATTGAACACCATAGATGCTTCAAACTTGGAGTAGATACTCCATTGGATACATGCAAGACATGAGCTTATGACTAATCCATGATATCTCTCTCTTATAATGAAAATATTATATCTTGGATATATTTGCATCTTGCATGTTATCTAACACCTGTAGGTACTTGGTTGAATCAAATTCAATGAGATTGTAATCTACTCACATCTTGATCAATCTCTACATCACCAAGTCTCTACACTATGGTGGCTGAATACAAGGAAGCACGGAATCATTCAAACATATCCTTTGACGAACTCTTTGTTGAGCTTCATGATTATCATTTTTGGAACACAAGTGCTCCTCCTTGCAAGAACTAACCCGTGTAGGTAGATGGACTCAAATTCCAAGTGGTGCTCCCAACTCTTGATGAGCTACATCAACCTTGAGCAACCCACACAAGTTGAACTACATGGTCAACACCACCAACCAAGGTATGTTATTCCATCTTAGAGAAGCTTTACTCCGAGTCATGAGCTAAAGCAACTCGACAAGATGTGAATACATCAAGATGCTTAAACGAAAAATGGTAACCCCATTTTGAGCTTAAGCGATGAGTATGACCTATGATCAAGTGATCTCACTTGACTCCTAAGTCAATATACTCTAACATAGGTGACTTTGTCACCGACCATCTCTAGATGAAGTTCTCTCGTGTTCTTTTCTGTGTTTTTGCATTTGTCTCATGCATAAAAAAACTTCATCTAGATTTCATTCTTTTCTTTTTCTTTGCTCTGCATTTTCTGCATCCAATTCATTGCACATCATTCAGTAAATTCCTTGCAAATCTTTGTGAGATCTTACTAGTCCAGTGAGCTCAGGTGACAAGTGCTTTCTCTGAGATGAACTCGGTTTCACCGATTTGTTGCTTTCGGTCCAACCGAATCCTTTCGGTACAACCGAAGCATACAACTCGGTGCCACCGATTTCACAACAGGAAAAACAGTTTGCCACTTATTCTGTGTTTCTTCTGATCCAGCTCCACTCAATGAATCTTGTCCTCTACAAGCATCACAAATTTTATCCAGTGCTTTGTGTTGTGACTCAAGGACCAAACCCATTCACAACAAATTCCAGAAGACCCTTCTTGGAAATTGATGTCAAAGGGGGAGAGAGAGATCACATCAAAGCTTATCACTTCCAAAAGGGAGAGAGAATTAAGGGGAAGAAAGAGATCTCCAGGGGGAGAGAATTCTCAAGTAGAAAGTATTTCTCAAGGATCCCAAATGCTTGGTGTTCAAGAGGAGAGATGCCACATGTCTTTTTGGGGGAAAGACATGTTCATGTGTGCTTATTTGCATTAAGCTCTGTTCATTTATATCCTTCAGCTCTGATTTTCTGTTCCCTATCTTCTCCCGGTATCCCATGCTAGATTCAGGGGGAGCAAGACATCTAAGGGAAAGGAATCATTCAAATTCATTGCATATCTTTACTCTTGGGGACATGTCTAATCCAATGTGGTACTTAGTACTCACTCTCTACATGTCACCCCAGTCTTGGTATTCTTGTGGTTTCTTCTGTTTTGCTCACGGCTAGTAGATGTACCTATGTTATCTAACCTTGTTTGTGCAGGTTCATTTCACCCTAAGCCAACTCAAGACTACAAGGTAAGTATATGCATCACACTCATGTGTATGAGGAATTCTTGCTGATGTACATACTGTTTGCAAGAAGGACTCATGAGCATGAAGGTACTTTCTTTAATATTATTTGCTCTGATGCATATGGCCAAGATACATGTAACACATTGCCTACTCTATCATGGTTATGCTCTCACATGTTTCTATATTCCATATTCACATGATTGCATACATATAGGGGAAGCCTATGCTTGTTACATGTCTTTCCGAAGCTTTACTTTCTACTCTTTATATCTTTATCTAAAGCTTTGATGTGTGTTGTCATCAATTACCAAAAAGGGGGAGATTGAAAGCACAAGTGCTCCCTAGGTGGTTTTGGTAATTAATGTCAACATATCTCTTGTTGGACTAACACCTTTATCTAGTATGTTTCAGATAAGTTCAACAATGGAGTGGCATGGACTAAAGGATGCGGGAACTCCTTCAAAATGCTAAATACAAAGGATTGGCTCAAGCTTCAAGCTCAAGACTCTTCATTTTACATTTTAGTGATCCAAGATCACATTGAGTCTATAGGAAAAGCCAATACTATCAAGGAGGGATGAGGTGTTGCTTAATGAGCCTCTTGCTTCATGTGCTTAGTGATATGCTCCAAAACCCTCAACTACTTTCCCACTTCCACACATATGACCTAAACCTAAATTCAAACTCGGCCCTACCGATTCTTTCTATCCAGCGCCACCGAGTTCAGATGTCATAGCCAATCGCCACAAACCCTAGGCAAATCGGTTTCACCGATAGGGATCTCGGTCTCACTGAGATGGGATTACAATCTCTCTGTATGTCCATTACCAAAATCGGTCTCACCGAGTTTGTGTAATCGGTACTAGCGAGATTACAATGCAAACTTTCTGGTTAACTTATTACCAAAATCGGTCCCACCGAGTTTGAGTAATCGGTCCCACCGAGTTTGCCTGACAAACTCTCTGGTTAGCTAATTACCAAAATTGGTCTCACCGATTTTGAGTAATCGGTCTCACCGAGATTACGTTATGTCCTAACCCTAACCATATCGGTCCTACCGAGTTGCATAACGGTCCCACCAAAAACCCTAACGGTCACTAGGTTTACTAAATCGGTCCAACCGAGTTTGATGATTCGGTCCCACCGAGTTTGGTAAATTGGGTGTAACGGTTAGATTTTATGTGGAGGCTATATATACCCCTCCACCACCTCTTCATTCGGGAGAGAGCCATCAGAACAAGCCTACACTTCCGGCATCCTATTTCTGAGAGAGAACTACCTACTCATGTGTTGAGGCCAAGATATTTCATTCCGACCATATGAATCTTGATCTCTAGCCTTCCCCAAGTTGCTTTCCACTCAAATCTTCTTTCCACTAGATCCAAATCCTATGAGAGAGTTGAGTGTTGGGGAGACTATTATTTGAAGCACAAGAGCAAGGAGTTCATCATCAACACACCATTTGTTACTTCTTGGAGAGTGGTGTATCCTAGATTCGCTAGGTGTCACTTGGGAGCCTCCGACAAGATTGTGGATTTGAACCAAGGAGTTTGTAGCAAGGAGATGGCCTACTTCGTGAAGATCTACCGCTAGTGAGGCAAGTCCTTCATGGGCGACGGCCATGGTGGGATAGACAAGGTTGCTTCTTCGTGGACCCTTCGTGGGTGGAGCCCTCCGTGGACTCACAAGAACCGTTACCCTTCGTGGGTTGAAGTCTCCATCAACGTGGATGTACGATAGCACCACCTATCGGAACCACGACAAAAACATCCGTGTCTCCAATTGCGTTAGAATTCTCCAAACCCTTCCCTTTACTTTCTTGCAAGTTGTATGCTTTACTTTCCGCTGCTCACATACTCTTTGCATGCTTGCTTGCTTGTTATGTATTGAAAAAGTTAAACTTGTGCCTAAACTCCATTTAAACCAAAAGAATTTAAAAACTGCAACTTTGGTACTTAGTGCTTAATCACCCCCCCCCCCTATAGACACCTCTTCTCAAGATCCTACACTACTCCTCATTGTCGGAGATATCGATGACGATTGGCTCCTTGGACATGGAAGAGGGCGATGCCTCCGCATCGTGGGTGCCCTCGTTGTAGTGGTGAGTTTCCTGAGCCGCTCCGGGCACCAACCTGCTGGCTCTCGAGATGAGGTAAGCACGTGCACGCTGAGAAAACACCTCGTAGTCTTCGTCGAAGGCCCCGACGGTGACCCCAAGAAAATAGTGGCGTCGACAGCGAGGTGCTCATCCAAGATCTGGGGGTAGGCACGAATGGTAGTCATCGTGACCTGATCCGCGCGTGTGGCCGCGATTTGCTTCTCCGCTCCCAAATGCTCATTGAGGTCCTGGCTATACTGCGTGCACCATGGCTTAGGCCGGCGCTTATTTGGTGGAGGGGTCGGTGATTTGGGTGGAAGGTGTCACGCTCGCACCGGCGGTCAGGGCAAGTGTGATGTGGAAGTAGGAGGAAGATGGGGGTCAGGTGTGGATTACCTGCCTGGATAGGTGAGGCCGAGCAGCATGAAGGAGGCTCGCCGACGAGGAGGTGGCCTGCAGGCATGGAGTGAAGGTTTCAACTTGGAAAGGAAGGCGGAAACAGGGGAAATATGGCTTTTGGCAAGGGGGAGGGGGCGGGGAGGTACATATTTCCGCGAAAGCCAAAAATTTGGAATCGCTTCAGTCAAAAAACTGGCGCACAAAGTGTCATCAGACACGGTCCCTTATTCAGACACGGTCCGAAAATATTTTGTGCTGCATCTCACACGGTTGGTTATAATAAACTGTGTGGGATCTACTTGATTTTTCGTCTTGATTTGAATTACATAATGGGGTCACAGCGGCCATGGACGGTGTTTGAATTGCTAGACCTTTTATCTGCAGTGATCATAAAAGAATTGGAATTATTCATGGCACGTTTGGACATTTTTATGCATTAAGTGAGTTTTCAATGCATTTATGTGCGTAATGCAAATTTGAACTACATGCACATGCTCCAGTGCATATAAATTGGTTGAAAAATCAAATCTTTGTCCTTGGGTGCATGCTTAGGTCCCATGCAAGAAATGGGAATGAATGTCAAACACCCTGCCACTGTCACTCGGCCGAAAACATTGAGATCCCTGGTTTTTAAATTCTAGTAAATCGAAAACTCGTCTGAAATTCATGAAACTTGGCATGCTATCATGGAGCGGCATCAACATGTCGTGGTAAATTATTTGTCCCATTTGGGGCAGGTTTGGGTATATGCTTCTCACAAACCAGAGCTTCTCACAACAAGCATGATGGTTTTGGTAGGGAACGCCCCACCTTTGGGGACGAAACGATATCCATTGCCTCTTATTGCTTTCAAAAATTTTCTCGTGTCAACATAGAATAACAGGAGTGTTGTGTTATTTTTTGTGATTTTTCGGGGTTCGTTTGGACATTATTATGCATTAGGTGAGTTTTCAATGCATTTATGTGCATAATTCAAATTTGAACTACATGCACATGCTCGAGTGCATATAAATTGGTTGAAACATCAAATATGTGTCCTTGGGTGCATGCTTAGGTCCCACGCAAGAAATGGGAATGCATTTCAAACACCAGGGCACCGTTGATTGCCGGCAAAACATTGAGATGCCTGGTTTTTAAATTCTAGTAAATCCAAAACTCATCTGAAATTCATGAAACTTGGCATGCTATCATGGAGCGGCATCAACATGACGTGGTAAATTTTTTGTCCTATTTGGGCAGGTTTGGGTATATGCTTCTCACAAATCGGAGCTTCTCACCACAAGCATGATGGTTTTCGGTAGGGAACGTCCCACCATTCGGGACGAAACGATATCGATTGCCTCTTATTGTTTTCAATTTTTTTTCTCATGTCAACATAGAACAACAGGAGTGTTGTGTGAATTTTTGTGATCTTTCGAAGTTAGTTTGGACATTTTTATGCATTAAGTGAGTTTTCAATGAATTTATGTGCATAATTTAAATTTGAATTACATGCACATGCTCCGGTGCATATAAATTGTTGAAAAATCAAATTTGTGTCCTTGGGTGCATGCTTAGGTCCCATGCAAGAAATGGGAATGAATTTCAAACACCAAGGCACCATTGGTTGCCGGCAAAACATTGAGATCCCTGGTTTTAAAATTCTAGTAAATCCAAAACTCGTTTAAATTCATGAAACTTGGCATGCTATCATGGAGAGACATCAACATGCCGTGGTAAAATTTGTGTCCCATTTGGGGCAGGTTTGGGTATATGCTTCTCACAAACCAGAGCTTCTCACAACAAGCATGATGGTTTTCGGTAGGGAACGTCCCACCTTTGGGGACGAAACGATATCCATTGCCTCTTATTGCTATCAATTTTTTTTCTCGTGTCAACATAGAACAACAGGAGTGATGTGTGAATTTTTGTTATTTTCGGGGTTCGTTTGGACATTTTTATGCATTAACTGAGTTTTCAATGCATTTATGTGCATAATTCAAATTTGAACTACATGCACATGCTCCAGTGCATATAATTGGTTGAAAAATCAAATATGTGTCCTTGGGTGCATGCTTAGGTCCCATGCAATAAATGGGAATGAATTTCAAACACCAGGGCACCATTGATTGCCGGCAAAACATTGAGATGCCTGGTTTTTAAATTCTAGTAAATCCAAAACTCGTCTGAAATTCATGAAACTTGGCATGCTGTCATGGAGCGGCATCAGCATGCCGTGGTAATTTGTTTTTCACATTTGGGGCAGGTTTGGGTATATGCTTCTCACAAACCGGAGCTTCTCACAACAAGCATGATGGTTTTTGGTAGGGAACGCCCCACCTTTGGGGACGAAACGATATCCATTTCCTCTTATTGCTTTCTGGTGTCAACATAGAACAACAGGAGTGTGTGTGAATTTTTGTGAATTTTTGTGGTTCGTTTGGACATTTTTATGCATTATCTGAGTTTTCAATGCATTTATGTGCACAATTCAAATTTGAACTACATGCACATGCTCGAGTGCATATAAATTGGTTGAAAAATCAAATCTGTGTCCGTGGATGCATGCAAGAAATGGGAATGAATTTCAACACCAGGGCACCATTGATTGCGGGCAAAACATTCAGATACTTTGTTTTTAAATTCTAGTAAATCTAAAACTTGTCTGAAATTCATGAAACTTGGCATGCTATCACGGAAGGGCACTTGACATGCTGTGGTATTTTTCCTGTCCATTTGGAGAGAAGGCGCACTCGAGTAATGACAGCCAACAAAGGCATTTTGAAAAGAATACCTGCCACTTTAATATCTCAAACGTTTGTATAATTCAAACCGTGTGCGTTCGGTTAACCATTCACGTGAAGCCACGTGTCTTGGTTTTTAATGGCTATAGGAGGTGCCGTGTGGACAGCTGCTTGACTGAACGAGAGGCGTGCGAGCGCAGTCCGGTGCGTAGGCTCATCGGGAAGCGTACAAGCTGTTTAACGCAGGATATGTGCATCTCTTCAACGCAAACGGTTCAGATTACGGTATGCAAATTAAAGCCAGACTTCGGCGCTAAGCCAAGAGACACTACGGTTTGTCAAAATATGCAGCTAAAAATCAATAGCACTATCTATTTTTTGCAACTAAAATTCAGTAATTAAGCATAGATTTCATTCATACTAGAGATTAAGCAGTCGTTCTCACCGAGAAGCGAGACAGCCTTGGACCGCCGCCCGCCTCGCTCCCATTGGTCTATATTAATGGCACCGTCGAGCAGCCGCTCCCCCATCCTCGCCACACACACAATTCCTCTCTCTCCGCCCGCATCCTCGACGCCGCTCTGAGTCCTCAAAGCTGTCAGTGTACGAGGATGCCGCCGAAGCGCCCCATCAGAGGGAGTGACAACGCCGGGGCTGCTGAAGCACTGGAGCACGGCATGAATATGGAGACAGAGGTTTCCGTCCCCGCTGACAAGGTGGAGAACGAGGCTGCCAACAAGCGGAGGCTGGTCGAGAAAGAACCGCAAGCAACTCCAGCAGGCCTAGACTTCATCAACCACCTCCCCGATGATATGTTGATAGTCATCATATCCCTCCTCCCAATCAAATATCGGGCGAGGACAGCCGCCCTTTCCTGGCGATGGCGCACCCTATGGCTCCGCACCCCTGTCGACCTCCTCGACGCCCACAAGCTCTGCCATGCATGGCTATCGCCAAAGCTTGGATGCGTTCTCCCAGATTCTCAGCAGTTATGATGGCCCAATCAAAGGCCTTATCGCGGGCAAGTTCCATTCCAATGGCAAGGGCCGAGCCAAGCTTGACGAGTGGTTCCGATCCCGCGCCATAGATCAACTTGATAAGCTAAGTTATAATGATGGGCATATGCGCTTGTTGCCAACGTACGCGCTCCGCTTCGCGCCCACGCTGCGCCTCGCCAAGTTCATGAACTGCCATTTCCCCCCTTAATGACGCGCCCGCTCTTTTTCTACCCCAACTGAAGCACCTCGAGATCATCGCTGTCCGCATCCCAAAGGATGAGATGGAGCACCTGCTCCGCGGGTATACTGCACTCAAGTTCCTTCGTCTCCAGGCGACGAATTGGTCGAGTACCTTGCACATCACATCCAGGACTCTCCGGACTATTTATGTGTGTTGCTGGTGCTGCAATGAGAGATCACAAAAGGTGGACCACAATATGGTCATCCAGGACACACCTTCACTTGAGAGATTACTTGTAGTTGATCAACAAGGCCCAACAAGAATCAGTGTCATTTCTGCGCCCAAATTGAAAGTGGTGGGCTACTCGTCTGTTAAATACTACAACTTTCAGGTACAACAGTCGCCTTATATACCTCTCCTTCTTGATATCAACGTTATTTCTAGTTTTGAAGATGTATGTTCGTGTGTGATCCAGCGAAGCTTCACCCAGACTCTGGGCACAATGAAGGTCTTGCCACTAGAATCTGCCGTCCCCAACCTGGACCAAGTTTTCAGTTGCCTGAGATGCTTTCCGTGCCTGAAGAAGCTGTATATCGAGGTGATGTTCCTTTCCTATTAAATGTTAACCATAAGGGAGTTCAATTTTTTGCACCTTTTTTCCCAAGTTTACAATGACAACGTACTATGATTTCTGAAGGAATTTTGGAGGATTTTAGGACATACACCCCCACCCCATATTGGTTGCTTCATTCATATGGTTACAATCGTCCATAAGCATTTCTCCTTTGGATTCATATGTACTAGTTTTCTTAGGGAATTTTTCATCCAATCCAACCTCTTGTGAAGAAGGCTACATGTTTCTAGATTGTAATCAAATGCCCATGTTAATCATGCCAGATCGAAGATGGCACATTGGTGCATTTTACAAATCCTACAAACCAAATGGGCGTGTAGTAGTGTTCAAAACTGCATGTAGGCACTAACACGTTCTCTTCTTTTGCAGTGCATATTAGGCCCGGTGGATGATGTTTCTAACGACAATAACATCGAATGCCTGGATCTGCATCTCTCAAATATTACTTTGAACTCCTACCGAGGGACCCCATCGGAGATTACACTCACCAGGTTCTTTCTTGCTAGAGCAAAGGTGCTGACGGTACTGAGGTTGAACATGCATTTAATTAGGAAAGATCAATGGTATGATTATCAGAGCCGGCTGGTACTGTGGAATGGAAGTGCCTCCAAAAATGCCAAACTTCGTATTGGAAGAGCATATGGCAAAGCAATTGGAAGTCATTGTGTCAAACCGATACATGACTTGTCAGCGGCTGATCCCTTTTCAGAAATTACGCGGTTTGCAATTTTTGAATTTGGGCGTTGTAATCTTTGAATTTGAACCTTGCAATATTTATGATATTTTTTTATATTGAACCGTTTCTGTTCTCTTGTCTCAACGCAAACAGTTCATCCAAGTGAACCGCATGTCATATATCGCACACACCTTGATCTGGCTCACCGTTTCTTTTGTGTTGCCTAATCACAAACAAATCATCCGAGTGAACTGTATGCTGTACATCACGCACACCTTGATCTGGCTGACCGTTTCTTTTGTGTTGCCTAATCACAAACAGTTCATCCGAGTGAACCGTGTGCTATACATCGCACACACCTTCATCTGGCTACCCGTTTCTTTTGTATCTACTCATCGAAAATAGTTAATTGAACTGAACCGTATGCCCTGAATCGCACACGCAACTAAAATCTGAACTGTTTTTGATGCATCCGTCATCGCAAATGCTTTGCGCCTTTTTTGACGGTTTTTTACACCACCGTTTGCGATTATTGCATCGCACACAATTTCGTCGAAGGGTCTCTGATCGTAGTGTCGCGTTAGCAGGATCCTGCAGTAGTGATGTTTTGAGTAGATTTCTTTTGTCCTTTGGGTTGATTGATGATATAGATTGGTTTGAGTTGTATGTTTTATTTTGGTGCTATCCTATGGCGCCTTCTGTGTCGCACACACATGAAGGGTTCCCACTGTAGGGTGTTGCAATACGTTCATGATTTGCTTATAGTGGGTTGCTAGAGTGACAGAAGCCTAAACCCGAGTAAGGGGGTTGTTGCATATGGGATAAAGGGGACTTGATACTTTAATACTATACCTTCATGATCTTTAGTAGTTGTGGATGCTTGCTAGAGTTCCAATCATAAGTGCATATGATCCAAGAAGAAAAAGTATGTTATCTTATGTCTCTCTCTCATATGAAACTGCAATAATGACTACCGATCTTGTTAACAATTTCCTAGGATAATTCCGCACACCGATCCATCATTATTCCACACTCGCTATTTATAATATATAGTAATATATTCTAACTTTATGATAACAACACCTACTTTTATATTTTAGTTCTCCGATATCATACAAATTTACCCTCTTCATACCCACAACGTAGTTTTATTTCTCATTTCTAGATGAAAGCAAACGTTCGGTGTACGTAGAGTTGTATCAGTGACAGATAGGACTTGAGAGAATATTAATATTACCTTTAGCTCCTTGTGGGTTCGACACTCCATACTTATCACTTCCACCTTTGGAAATTTCTACGATGATTTCTTGCACTTGGGGATTATCAAGCTCTGTTCTGACGCCGTTGCCGGGGAGCAAAGCGTGGGGTTGATATTTTCGTGTATGCTTGTTTGCTTTATTCACTTAGTAGATTTTGTTTTCCCTTTTGTTTTTGTGTAGTTGTGGGTGAAACAAACATTTTTTTAAATAATGAAAATACAAAAAAAAAATACTTGCCTCTGATGCCTAAAAACATTTTCAAAAAGAGAAGTGATTGGAAGGTTATGCATTGGAGAAGTGAGGGTCGACCTTGAACACTTGTGTTCATCCTCATGGAAACAATGTAGAATTTTTCATGGAAGTTTCTAAAAAATAAGTACCCCCTTGTATATATTCATTGTATTATAAAAATAATGTGCCAAGGTTTGGTTTTAGAATGTTTAAATTGCTTGTTTGGTGTGTACAACAGAAAATAGAAACTTTTGCTGTAGTGTTTGAATTCTTATTTTTTACTGGAGCATGATAAAATCTTGAAATTTTTACACATTAATGCTCTGAAAATTGTCTAGATTTTCCTATTTGTTCAGAATTTTTGAAGTTACAGAAGTATACGAAAGATCTAGATTTCTACAGACTGTCATGTTCTTAACAGATTCTGTTTTCTATGTGTTGTCCGCTTATTTTGATGAATCTATGGGTTGTATCGGGGGGTATGAACCATGGTGAAGTTGGAATACAGTAGATATAATGCTAATATGAAATTGTAATGAGTTTATAGTAGTACCTAGAGGTAGTGATTTGCTTTATTATACTAACGGATCTCACAAAGTTTTTTGTTGAGTTTTGTGTGGTTGAAGTGTTCGAAGAACGAGAAGTTACATATATGAGAAGAATAAGGAGAGGCAAGAGTTCAATCTTGGGGATTCCCAAGGCACCCCAAGTAAATATTTCAAGGATACTCAGGCATCTAAGCTTGGGGATGCGCCGGTTGGCATCCCATCTTTCTTCTTCAACAATTATCGGTATACCTTAGTTTTTGTTTTGTTCACATGATCTGCGTCTTTAGTGTCTATTCCTCTTTTCTTTTCCTATATTCTCCTTTCTATTATGAGATAGTCCTTCATTGATTTATAGAATGGTTCATGTGCTTCACTTAAATCTTTTGAGTATGGTTTTATAGAATACTCTTTGTGCTTCACTTAAATCTTTGAGCATGGCTTTATAGAATGCTTCAAGTGCTTCACTTATATATTTTGATCTTGGATATTGGTTGATCTATATTAATTTTACAATGCTCTATGAACTTCACTTATATCTTCTGGAGTATGAATAAGACTATCATTGAAATTGGGCTTGGAAGAGTGTCATTAAAATATCATGCCTAGCTAAAAAGGCATTAAAGAAAAGCTCTTGTTGGGAGATAACCCAATATTTATCCTTACTATTTTTGTGTGTTCACATAATTAAGCTACTGTAGTAATAATGTTTTATAGCTTTTTGTTTCAACAAAGTGCCAAGTAAAGCTTTTGGGGTAGTGTGGATGATAGTTGACTTGATTTTGTGCAAAAACAGAAACTTTTCGCCCAGTCACATAATTCCTTAAAATTACTGGAGTCTTGAAAAATTCTGATTTTTTTACAAATGATTGATATACAAATTGTCTATGTTGTCCTAATTTTTCGGAATTTTTGGAGTAACATAAGTATAGTTGTTATTCAGGTCATTACAAACTGTTCTATTTTTCACAGATTCTGTTTTCAATGCATAGTTTCCTTGTTTTCTAGTTTCTATGGCTTATATTGCTCAATATAAATTGTAGAAATGATATGGTACAGTAGGAATTGTGTGAGAACAATTATGAATCTTGTGTTGACAGTACCAAAGTGAATGATTTTTCTTTCTCATACTAACCAATCTCACGAAGTTCCGTTAAGTTTTCTGTGATTGAAGTTTTCAAGTTTTGGGCGAGATATCGATATGAGGAGAATAAGGAGTGGAAATATCCTAAGCTTGGGGATGCCCAAGGCACCCCAAGGTAATATTCAAGGAAGACTCAAGCGCCTAAGCTTGGGGATGCCCCAGAAGGCATCCCCTCTTCAGTCTTCAAAACCATCGGTATACCTTACTCGGAGCTATATTTTTATTCGTCACATGATATACGTTTTGCTTGGAGCGTCTTTCCATTTTACTTGATGTTTGAATAAAATCACTGGATCTGAAATCTTTAATGAGAGAGAATCCTCCCATGGCTAGTTAATTATTTGACTACTCATTGTTCTTCACCTATATCTTTTTGGTGTAGTTTGTCATTTACTCACATGCTTCACTTATATCCTATGAGTAAATGGTTGAATGAATTGAATATCATAAATCTGAATTCATATATGTTTCATATGCTTTTACCATGGGGAGTAATGACTTCACACATAATAAGTAGAGGTGGTAAATTTATTGAAAGTTAGCAAACTCAACAATTGGTCACTTGAACAATTCATGAAAGAATATTGAAGGAAGAGAGATTTCACATATAAATATACTATCTTGGACATATTTTGTAATTGTGAGCACTCATTAAAATATTGCATGCTAAAACGTTGACGCTGGACAAGGAAAATAACATAATGAGTTATGTTTTCTTATATCCGAATAGAAGTTATATTGTCATGGATCATCCAACATGTTGAGCTTGCCTTTCCCCCTCATGATATCCAAATTCTTTGCACCAAGTAGAGATACTACTTGTGCTTCCAAACATCCCTTAAACCAGTTTTGCCATGAGAGTCCACCATACTTACGTATGGATTGAGTAAGATGCTTCAAGTAAGTTGTCATCGGTGCAAGCAATAAAAATTGCTCTCTAAATATGTATGATCTATTAGTGTGAATAAAATAAGCTTTATACGAACTTGTGATATTGAAGAAATAAAAACGACGGACTGCATAATAAAGGTCTTTATCACAAGCGGCAATATAAAGTGACGTTCTTTTGCATTAAGATTTTGTGCGTCCAACCATAAAAGCGCATGACAACCTCTGCTTCCCTCTGTGAAGGGCCTATCTTTTACTTTTATTTTCTACCCTTATACAAGAGTCATGGTGATCTTCACCTTTCCTTTTACACTTTTTCCTTTCGCAAGCACTATGTGTTGGAGAGATTTGGATATATATATATATCCACTCAGATGTAGGTTATCATAAAGTATTGTTGTTGACATTACCCTTGAGGTAAAAGGTTGGGAGGCGAAACTATAAGCCCCGATCTTTATCTGTGTCCGATTGAAACTTTGAACCCATAAATATCATGTGAGTGTTAGCAATTGTGAAAGATTAAGTGATAGTTTAGTATGTGGAATTTGCTAAATCAAATCTCTTACATAGACCCTTCCTGAAAATAAGATGAATTGCAATTGTTTGATGACCAAGAACATACTTTGTTAGTTTTCAAGAAAGTTTATGGTATATACTTTAACATGTGAATAGCTTGTTACTTGATCATGAGAAGTTTTATGAAGATGAGCTACTATTTATGATAAAGAATAATGCTATAAAAACTGCTTGGAACTTTACTGATCAAACTTGTGCACTTGATAGCATTCACACTTCATAACTTATTTCTTTTATCATTTACCTACTCGAGGACGAGCAGGAATTAAGCTTGGGGATGCTGATACGTCTCCAACGTATCTATAACTTATGAAGTACTCATGCCATGTTTACAACAATTCTATATTATTTTGGTATGATTTTATTAGAAATAACCCGGACTGACGCTGTTTTCAGCAGAACTACCATGGTGTTGTTTTCGTGCAGAAATAAAAGTTCTCGGAATGGGCTGAAATTTTACGGATAATATTTTTGAAAAATATAAAAAAATACCGGAGCGAAAAGATACCACAGAACAGTCCCGGGCTAACCACAACTGTGGGGGCGCCCCCACCCCCCTAGGGCATGCCACCCATCCTTGTCGTCGCCTCGCGGGTCCTCTTGACTTGTCCCCTCCGCCAAACACTCCTATAAATCCCAAAAACTCCAAAACAAAACCTAGATCGGGAGTTCCGCCGCCGTAAGCCTCCGTAGCCACGAAAAACCAATCTAGGCCCTCTCTGGCACCCTGCTGGAGGGGCCGCCATCACTGGAGGCCATGGAGGAGGAAGCCGGAGAGGTCTCCATCTTCATGGAGGCCAAGGACTAGAGGGAGAACCTTTCCCCATCTAAGGGGGAGGCCATGGAGGAGGAAACACAAAGGATAGAACCGCTCCCCCTCTCCCTTGGTGGCACCGGAGTGCCATCGGGGGAACCATCGCCGCGGTCATCGTCTTCATCAACATCACCATCCTCGTCGCTTTTACGCGGTCCACTCTCCCGCACCCCGCTGTAATCCCCTACTTGAACTATTGGGGAACATAGTAATTCAAAAAATTTCCTATGGTTACACAAGATCTATCTAGGAGATGCATAGCAACAAGAGGGAGCGTGTGTCCACGTACCCTCGTAGACCGAAAGCGGAAGTGTTATGTAACGCGGTTGATGTAGTCGAACTTCTTCACGATCCAACCGATCCAAGTACCGAACGTACGACACCTCCGTGTTCAGCACACGTTTAGCACGATGACGTCCCTCGAGCTCTTGATCCAGTAGAGGGTCAAGGGAGATTTTCATCAGCACGACAACGTGGCGACGGTGTTGGTGATGTGGTCTGCGCAGGGCTTCGCCTAAGCACTACGGCAATATGACCGGGGTGGTAAACTGTGGAGGGGGCACCGCACACGGCTAAGGAACAAATTGTTGTGCCTTTGGGGTGCCCCCTGCCCACGTATATAAAGGAGGGGAGGAGGAGGTGGCCGGCCCAAAGGGGGCGCGCCAAGGGGGGAGTCCTACTTGGACTCCCAGCCCAAGTAGGATTCCGCCGCCCTCCTTCCTTCCAACGGAGAGGGGAAAGGGAAAGGGAAAAGGGGGGAGAGGGAGAAGGAAAGCGGGCCCGCTCCCCCTACCCCTTGTCTAATTTGGTTTGGGCTTGGGTTGGGTGGGGGGGGGGGCGCCACCTCCTGTGGCAGCCTCCCTCTCTCCACTATGGCCCAATAGGCCCATTAACTTTCCCGGGGGGTTCCGGTAACCTCCGGGTACTCCGAAAAATCCCCGATCTTCTTTGAAACCATTCTGGTGTCCGTATATAACCTTCCAATATATAAATCTTTACCTCTCGACCATTAGAGACTCCTGGTCATATTCGTGGTCTCATTCAGGACTCTAAACAATCTTCGGTCACTAAAACACATAACTCATAATACAAATCGTCATCGAACGTTAAGCGTGCGGACCCTACGGGTTCGAGAACTATGTAGACATGACTGAGACACATCTCTGGTCAATAACCAATAGCGGAAGCTGGATGCTCATGTTGGTTCCTACATATTCTACGAAGATCTTTATCGGTCAAACCGTAATGACAACATACGTCATTCCCTTTGTCATCGGTATGTTACTTGCCCGAGATTCGATTGTCGGTATCCTCATACCTAGTTCAATCTCATTACCGGCAAGTCTCTTTACTCGTTCACAATGCATCATCCCGCAACTAACTCATTAGTCACATTGCTTGCAAGGCTTATCATGATGTGCATTACCGAGAGGGCCTAGAGATACCTCCCCGATACTTGGAGTGACAAATCCTAATCTCAATCTATGCAAACCCAACAAACACCTTCGGAGACACCTGTAGAGCATATTTATAATCACCCAGTTATGTTGTGACGTTTGATAGCACACAAGGTGTTCCTCCGGTATTCGGGGGTTGCATAATCTCATAGTGAAAGGAATATGTATAAGTCATGAAGAAAGCAATAGCAATAAAACTAAGCGATCAACATGCTAAGCTAACAGATGGGTCTTGTCCATCACATCATTCTCTAATGATGTGATCCCGTTCATTAAATGACAACACATGTCTATGGTTAGGAAACTTAACCATCTTTTATTAACGAGCTAGTCAAGTAGAGGCATACTAGGGACACTCTGTTTTGTCTATGTATTCACACATGTACTAAGTTTCCAGTTAATACAATTCTAGCATGAATAATAAACATTTATCATGATATAAGGAAATATAAATAACAACTTTATTACTGCCTCCATGGCATATTTCCTTTAGTCTCCCACTTGCACTAGAGTCAATAATCTAGTTCACATCGCCATGTGATTTAACACCAATAGTTCACATCACCATGTGATTAACACCCATAGTTCACATCGCCATGTGACCAACACCCAAAGGGTTAACTAGAGTCAGTAATATAGTTCACATCACCATGTGATTAACACCCAAAGAGTACTAAGGTGTGATCATGTTTTGCTTGTGAGAGAGGTTTAGTCAACGGGTCTGCCATATTCAGATCCGTATGTATTTTGCAAATTTCTATGTCTAAAATGCTCTACACATAGCTACTCTAGATAAATGCTCCCACTTTAAATTGTATGCAGATCGAGACTCAGATTCATTCAGATTGGTGTCAAAGCTTGCATCGACATAACTCTTTACGACGAACTCTTTATCACCTCCATAACCGAGAAATATTTCCTTAGTCCTCTAAGGATAATTTTGACCGTTGTCCATTGATCTACTCCTAGATCACTATTGTATTCCATTGCCAAACTCATGCTAAGGTATACAATAGGTCTGGTACACAGCATGGCATACTTTATAGAACCTATGGCTGAGGCATAGGGAATGATTTCATTCTATCTCTATCTTCTGTCGTGGTCAGGCTTTGAGTCTTACTCAACTTCACACCTTGCAACACAGGCAAGAACCCTTTCTTTGACTGATCCATTTTGAACTTCTTCAAATTCTTGTCAAGGTATGTGTTTTGTGAAAGTCTTATTAAGTGTCTCGATCTATCCCCATAGATCTTGATGCCCAATATATAAGTAGCTTCACCGAGGTCTTTCATTGAAAAATTCTTATTCAAGTATCCTTTTATGCTATCCAGAAATTCTATATCATTTCCAATCAACAATATGTCATCCACAAATAATATCAGAAATGCTACAGAGCTCCCACTCACTTTCTTGTAAATACAGGCTTCACCATAAGTCTGTATAAAACCATATGCTTTGATCACCTTATCAAAGCGTATATTCCAACTTCGAGATGCTTGCACCAATCCATAGATGGATCGCTGGAGTTTGCATACTTTGTTAGCACTTTTAGGATCGACAAAAGCTTCTGGTTGCATCATATACAACTCTTCTTTAATGAATCCATTAAGGAATGCAGTTTTGACATCCATTTGCCAGATTTCATAAAATGCGGCAATTGCTAACATGATTCGGACAGACTTTAAGCATCGCTATGGGTGAGAAGGTCTCATCGTACTCAACTCCTTGAACTTGTTGAAAACCTTTCGCAACAAGTTGAGCTTTGTAGACAGTAACATTACCATCAGCGTCTGTCTTCTTCTTGAAGATCCATTTATTCTCTATGGTTTGCCGATCATCGGGCAAGTCAACCAAAGTCCACACTTTGTTCTCATACATGGATCCCATCTCAGATTTCATGGCCTCAAGCCATTTCGCGGAATCTGGGCTCATCATCGCTTCCTCATAGTTCATAGGTTTGTCACGGTCTAGTAACATGCACTACAAAAAAAGGCACATCCGTGACATTTTGGACCGAACGATTTTTTTCCTGTCATGCTTATGACACTTCTATGACGATAATTGTGACAAAACTCGGTATCGTCATAGATGTGGTGGGATCCTACTTCTATGACAAAAAATCATTACATAAAATGGGCTTTTCATCCTGGGCGGGCCAGAGATGCTGCTGCATGACATTCTTTGGGCCATCCATGATGGAAAAAACCATGGTAGAAGCGAGGGCGAGGAAAATATCGGGGGAGTTCCGGGTTATGGTGGGTGGTCGGGGGCCGAGTGATGTGTGTTTCTCTTGTACGTACGCGCGTGTGTGCGAGGCGTTGCGCTCTAACTGAACCCAAGCGAGGCGTTGGGCTCTAACTGAACCCGAGCGATTGCACTGCAGGCTACTTGTTACTGAACCCGAGCGATCGATCGATCCCTTCCTGTTAACTGAACCCGAGTGATTCCGTTGCTACTGCTGCTAACTGAAGCCGATCGATGTTGCCTCTTGATGAACAGTGAGCATTGTTGGGGGGTTGGATGAACAGTTCCCGGTGGGGAGTTGGATGAACAGGAACCCGTGGTGTTGCCGCTGGATGAACATGACCCCATCGATCGAGCTGGTGGAGGGTTGGATGAACAGGACCCCGAGGAGGGCTAGATGAACAGGACGACCTCGTGGAGGGCTGGTTGAACAGTAGCCCATGGAGGGGTGGTTGAACAGGACCTCATGGAGAGGGCTGGTTGAACAGTAGCCGGTGGAGGAGCGCACGGTGGAGGCTGGATGAACAGGAGCCCGTGGATGAACAGTCGTAGGTGGAGGCTGGAGGAGGTCGACGGTGGATGAACAGTAGCCCGTGGAGGCAGTCGTCGATGGAGATGAACAGTATTCCGTGGAGTCCAGTTTTGCGGTATGCCACACCCCTCCCGATCAACAGGACCCCCGTTTCAACCGTAGCGCTCCAACACAAGTCCGTTTCCTCCATTTTGTGGTACTCCACACCCCTCCCGATCAATAGGTCCCCATTTCGACCAAGAGAAGTCCGTTTCCTCCGCATTGCGGTACGCCAGACCCCTCCGATGAACAGGATCCCATTTCGACCGTGGCCGGTCGAACACAAGGCCGTTTCCTCCGGTGTGCGGTACACCAGGCCTCGTTTCCATCGGCTGTTCCGTCCAAGCCGGTTGGCTCCCGATGAACAGCACGCGTTCTGTTGCCTCCCGATGAACACGACGCATTTCATTGCCTCCCCATGAACACGATGACGACGCAGTTTCTCCATTCTGACCCAGCCATGTATACGACCCCTGGCCATACGTATGCGTGAGTAGGCGTTCGATACCCCGCCCGTATGTACGTATGTGGCCGTATTTTTTGCGTGTGGCTGTATGTACGTGTACACGGTTTAGACGGGATAGCCTGAACTGCTACGTGGGGGGCTATACTATGACATGTGCCGCTAGTTACTCGGCCATGGTTCATCATTGCAGAGCGACCGATCGACCAGTATGTACGTACACATTCCCACAAGATAGACAATGCTATGTACGCTTCGACCGGGTGGGTCCCAGCTGTCAGAGAGGATAAGGACGCACTTCCTTGCGTGCGAAGATATAGCTGTTGGGTCCCAGCTATCAGGGGGGTTATTTTTTTTTGCCCGTAATAAGGACGCACTTCCTTGTGTGCGAAGATGTAGCTGGTGGGTCCCAGCAGTCAGGGGGAGAAAACATTAAGTTTTAGGGTAAAAGAATGCAGTTGCATGCATGCGTCCATGGGCGTGGTGCGTCCCCACTGTCAGCCTCTCACGTACAGTCGTATTCTGCTGACTCTCGTTTGTTGACCCCGTTGACCACACCGTGCCGAAAGCACCAAGGCCGATGGATGACGGCGAGGCCCCAGACTGGAACGACCCAGAGATGGGGAAGACACGACAGTGGATTCGCAGATGGAGAGGAGTGGGAAACTTGACTGGTTCGGGTGCGCAGCAGCACTGCCGCCCACGGGAGACAGGAGCAAGAACAGAGGTTGAAGATGGAAATCGGGCCGATGGATTGTCCGTGTAATGGGTAGACAGTAATTTCCATCTCCCAAACACTTGGCTTCGGGCAGCAGACGTGGGAGTGGACATTTTGCTGCTTCTTTCAAATTTTGGGACAATAAGCATCCACGTTTACCCTGGCAACTAAATTCGAATCCATTTGGTATTCCTATATGAATCTTTATAAATCATTATATGTGTTTTTATATATCTTCAAAAGGACAACAAAGATGTATTCCACTGTCATATATGAATATGGTTTACAAATGCCGATACTCAAATTCAGAAACTAGAATCCAATTTAAGGTGAATTCGGATATTTGGAACACTTCATGTCCAACTCAAATGTCACACGCAGCATAATGTGTACTCCCATTTAGATATGTACACAAGTGATGTATCAAGATTCAAATACCGAGTCAATCAACCAAGAATGTACAGAACTAATGACATATAAACACTTATAGAGTATATGGATCAATAATATCAACTAACATACATAAGCCAGGCTGTACTTTTTTTGGCTACAACAAAGATCCTTTTTAGCCAGCATCTTGGCCCTTTCCGATGCGTGCCACTTATGGTCCATCTATACTACTACTATTGCTGAATGCACATTCAGCCCAATTGGCATATTTGTAGGTCTGGCACAACAATCCAAATGAAATGTCTCCGAGTCTTATCAATTAATACAGACTTGTGCTCAAATAAAATTACGACCCAAAAAACAATTATTACATGATCTCTAAAACAAATGGTTTGATTGATTACATGAACAGACAATACAAAGGTTATTCAACTATGGAAAGAACATTTCACCTATGATTTACCAAGTAGGAATTTAATTTACTTTTTTCCTTCAGGACCTTAACAATCTGGTCAGTCTCAGCTTGCTTCGTTTTGAAATCCACCAAATATTTAATGGTTGTCTTGAGTACTGCTTGTGATTGTGCTGTTTGCTTCCTCAACATGTCAACTTCATCTCTAAGTGCAGAAGTAATCTCTTTCTACCACTAGTTTAGCCTCTAGAGCATCGAGTTGGCAATTCATAATGCACGATTGGGCCGATGCCGCTTTGTGGGGATGATGCAACGTCCATGGGGACCTCGCTCTTTGATCTTGGGCTAACCTGTTTTGCCATTAAAGTTCCTATTGGATTCAGAAAAGTTGAAGTTAGCAACATCTCAACTAGGAGTTATAACAACAAACCAGTTAAACAAATAAGGAATTAAAGAGTTTCAATTGGATGCTGAAAAGTAGTTATTAACATCATTGTAACCCGTTCTTTGCAGCTGACAAAAGCGATTAAACAAACAAGTAGATATTTAAGTTAAGGCAAACAGGTAATTATTAACGATGAAGTATCAAACACATAGATAGGCGCGATCTACAATATGATTAACGATTTGTGCCATTTTGTAATCGAGTAGCAAACTAAATTAAGCCAAGCAACGTAATTGAACAATTTTGCTATAAGTGGCTAACTAAAATTCCGAGAAGCGTGTAATCGAACTTATGCTAGTTCTTTATGCAGGCACACTGCAACTTCTTTTTTCGCTACAAGGTTGTACGAAGGAGTCCATGGCATCAATTGCTTGGATACGCGGTCCCAATACTTCTTTCTTCCCACACTGCATGGGTAAGTCGAATGGTTAATCTGGTAAGATGGTGCGTCCTTGATATGTTATATGAGGACGTGTAGTCAGACTAGTTGTAGCCAAACGCATCACACTGACTTTTACTGTATATTTCATGCGATTACTTTTGGCATATCGAGATCTAAGCAATCTACAATAGGATGAAAAGACTGGCATCCTTCACATTATTGGCAAACTCAGTTCATAGAAACAAGCAATTCAACCATTCTGTGGGTAAATCAAAAGCGCCACTGGAATATTTTTCACTATCCAATCATACACGCAAAAGAGACGACGCCACCATAGGGGCTAGTATGGGCGGCCGCCTCAAGTGGCTGGAAAGTGTGCACCTAGTTTGAGTCGTCCAGGTTGGCCCACGCTAGTTTTGTTCGTCCCAACGCACGAAAGGTGCAATGTAAAAAATGAAGAAAAATGTTTCAATTTGGATGAGCCAATAACATAAGTGCAAGCCAGGCCCTATAGCAGGCTCGCAGCCCAAACGAGCACCTCCCATATCAATCGACAGCAGGAAAAATCCCAATTCATTTGCTCCAGCCTCCAGTCTGGTTTGCTCTAACCTAGCCGCCACTGGACAGACCGACACAGCACTTCCTCGCGCCCTCGTTGGAGGGCGGTCGCCGGGCTTCAAGCGAACGGAAGGACAAGAAGATGAAGATCCAACCCTAGGTGTAGCCTGCGTGGGAGGCAGCGGCAAAGACGGGCATGGCATCGAGCTTGCATAAGCAGACGATCGCAGCTTGCAAGAGTAGCATGCGCAACAAGCGGTACATCACATCCCTGATTATATCTAATTCAACTCTTCAATTTCTGGCCAATAGTTAAACTCGACGGTGTTGTAAAACTGCTTGTATGTAGGGAATCTATGAGAAAATGAAACCAATTTCTACTTATTTTATAACTCCCCAATCAATACCGAATCGATTGAATCTGATGTATCTAATCAAGTTTCCGATGCAAACATACAAGCTCATGTTGTTCTTGAGCACGAAGTGTCTAATGAACAGATCGCTAATGAAGGATTTGATGCAAACATTTTACATGCTCCCGGTGATGAACATATAGTGTCTAATGAGGGATCTAATGCAAGCATTTTGCAAGCTCATTGAAGGATTTAGTGTCTAATGATGATCTACTATGTTGAGAGAGACAAAGATTTGCAGCATTGATGACAAGCAAATTATAGTGCATTTTCATAGCTTGAGGAAGCGTCGAGGCCATCTACCGTAAAGTCCCCGTATCATGACAACATAGCACAAATACTTTTCTAATCTGTTGTTTGAAACTATTGACATACTTGTGCAGGATAGATATATTGATATGCAGTTTGCGCACTAGTTATACGTGCAATTACACTTCGATATTTTCAGCCAGAGAATGAATAATTCAAGCGATGCAGACCATGTTTGTAGTCCTTGTACACCATGTTGCATTTTGTGTTTTTTGGTTTTTGCATCATTTAGTGTTTATAATCTGAACTACTTTGGATCATTAGCTGGTTTTCAAAGTGCATGTAGCTTCACATTTCTCAAGTTATGTTGATTTCCGGAGCGCAAGTGCCTTCGTATTTTTAAGTTAAATGTTCGCCTGGTAACTTGAATTCGTGGATCAGCCACTGCACACAAATCATACACGAATGCCGATGAATTAAATGAAATGCAGGGACTTACGCTTAGCTCGTTATGCAGGCTCACTGCAGCTACCTTTGCGCTTGGGATGTTCCATGTACAAGTCCATGTTACCACTTGCTTGGATGTGCAGGCCTTGTGCTCCTTGCATCCCCCTCTGCATTTTTGACACGGCGAATGGTTGATCAAATAAGAGGAATCGACCTTGATGTTGTACCGGAGGACAGATACTTACAAGGTTATATGAGTGTGCAGGATGTGTAGCAGATC
The DNA here is from genome assembly GCA_021605145.1 of Aegilops bicornis. Taxonomy (NCBI): domain Eukaryota; kingdom Viridiplantae; phylum Streptophyta; class Magnoliopsida; order Poales; family Poaceae; genus Aegilops; species Aegilops bicornis. The sequence continues at coordinate 577,335,934 of CM038675.1, forward strand.
CCAGTAGCACCGTCATGCTTCGCTAAAAATGGATTTGCTTGTTTGGATGATATCTCCGTAAGAAATAAGAGTTAAAGTCGAGTTGCATAGGCGTGTAAGCTAAGAGAGCGGTGAAAGGATATCCAAACATCGCCGGAACGATTGCACAAGGGAGTGATGCGTGGATACCTAGTTTGGGCCGGCGTTTGGGCATGCTCGCCTAGCTAGAGTGTGGGTCACTTCAGAGCCGTTGAGGGTGATGCGCTGGCGTTGGCTGGCCGCGCATGGATGCAAATTTTGAGTGGCAGCGGAGCGCTACGATGCGGTGGATGAGACCGCTGGTGAAGTCCCAACGGCCTCGGGGGGCGGAGGTGCAACGATGTGCTCGGTGAAGTAGCCTCGGTGAGCTGGGAGACGGCGTCGGTGAAGCGCACCTGATGTGGTGGAACTCGGTGTCTGTGAGGCACGTCGGTTGCGGCGGCCAACGTTGTCAGTGGACCACCGGGTGCGGTGGATGAGGGCGTAGATGAGGTAGCTCCAGTGCGGTGGTGAAGCGCGACCGTCGTCTTCGTTGTTGTCGTCCGACACAGAGGTGGGGAACGGTGGGGAAAGAGACGAGACGAGGGGCGATTCGAGGGTTGGCGGCGAATTAGGGATTTGAGCAATCTGGGCGCGGAAGGGGACGGTGGAGAAGAGAGATTTTGCAGGGCTGGAATTGGGGCCGTAAGATATTTCAACCCGAAACATGGAAGCGCGAACTTATATTGTCGTCGTCCTTTTTGGGGGGGGGAGGGGGGTGGCTGGCTGGCTGCTACGCGTTCGTCCGACACACGCAACCACCCCGACAGGACTATGCTTCGGTGCCTTAAGGCACCTGCCTTTGTGTCCATGACATGTGGGCCCAACAGGTGGCTGGCCCACATGTCAGTGACCCAAAGGCAGTTGCCTTTAAGGCACCGAAGCAGCGTCCACCCCGACATGACCCTGGTCTGCCTGGTGCGCCTACATTTGAGAATGCAAATGAATCTTCTTTCATTTGCAAACGAATCTGTATGTATTACCATGCCCATGTTTTCCTTGCAATAATTAGTCATTCGAAACGAGATACTCCATCCGTTCACTTTTGTAAGTCGTTTCAGAAAAGTTAAAATGAACTGTTTTGCACATTGTCTGAAATGTCTTGAAGGTCTTTGTCGGGGAGGCTGATCGTACCCATGGACACCTATGGGGCCGGCGGAGCAGGCCCCTTGTGGTTCGGAGGGGGGAGGAGATCGCACGAAGAGCGGATCGAGGCGAGGCACACGAGCAGTTTACCCAGCCGAGCTCTCGGAGAGATAAAACTCTACCGCTGCTTGTTTGATGTATTGTGTTCTTGCCAGGGAGCGATGAGAGCTACAAAACCTAGCGTTAGTGTATCTGGTCTCGAGTGAGTCGAATGAACCGAACCCTTTCTACGTTGCGCATGGGCCTCCTTTTATATGCTCAAGGGGTCTCCGACAGGTGGCAACATAGACGAGGGTACAAATGTAAAAACAGGAGTTGGTACACCTACTCGAACAAAGGTATTATGCAAAATACCTAACTCTGACGGCAAGGGACAAAAGCAATAAATGCCCGTCGCTGTCGCCCAAACGATGCAGAGACCGTCAGGTGCGCCTCCGCTCGCCACGACGGCAAGCCTGTCAGCGCCGCTTATCGCTGCTCTCCGCTGGCTGCACAGCCTCTCGACACGTGCCCATGGAACGGTCCCATGGCGACACGTCGCTGGATGAGCTGGAGCGGAGATGGAGAGAGGTTACTGTCGCGGCAAGCGCCTTGCCGCGGCGAATCCTTGTCGTGTCCGGAGGCTTGTCGCGCCTGAGCCTTCCCGGCAAGCTCCTCTTGCCGGGCCTTGTCTTCTGCATGCCTTGAGTGGCCTTCCCGACAAGCTCCTCTTGTCTGGGCCTTGTCTTCTTAATCAAATACTTTGTTCTTGAATGGCTCCAAAGGAGCCACGGAGGATCTTGGCGGTGACGAGGCAAACATTGCCGCGGGGTGTTGCAACTGTCTGCGTGCACGAGCACGGGATACTAGGGTACCCCTACTCTAGTACACCGGCAGAGCCCCGAACTGGGCCGCACACGGTGCCGAAGCGCTTGTCGGGCCAGGCCCAAAACTGTGCACGGACACGCTGCCTCGACCACATCGCAACTTCGCCCCGGACCCACCACGATCCCCACTTACGGGACGCTCCGGTCGTGGCGTCGTGCGAGAGATCGTGGGCGCGGTCGTGGGGGTTTCTTTATTAGTATAAGCGGAACATCCGCCCCCTCCCCCTCTTTATAAGCGGAGGAAACAGAGGAAGGCCGCCCACTCCTGCCATTGCTGTCTTGTCAAGAAAACCACCGCTGCTCCCCCCTTCTTCTCCGGTGCGAAGAGAGCAGCGCCCCGCCCCTTTTCGCCATAAGCACGCTCACCGCCGTCGGCCTCCTCCGCCCCCCTCGCCATGGCTCCGAAAGCCGACAAGGAGAAGGGCGTCAAGTCGGCCGAGGCGCAGCGGCTCGCGGCGCTGCGCAAGGAGCGGGCCATCTTCCCCCTGCAGCTCGGCGCAAGGGAGCTGCAGGACGTCTTCTACCTCTTCTGGTCAATGGAGACGCGTGCGCATCCACGCACGAGGGTACTCCCCGCCTCCGCCGCTGATTTGGCCCCAACAGGGTACCCCTTTTTCGCCCTTTTCTTCTATTGTGGGCTTTGCCCGCCCTTTTCCGAGTTCTTCTGCGACATAATGAACCCCTTTAGCCTCCGCCTCCTTGATTTCACCCCAACGCCGTCTTGACCATGGCCGTTTTCGTGCATTTGTGCGAAAACTTTGTCGGAGTCCACCCGAATGTGGCACTCTTCCGCCACTTCTTCGTGCCCCGCGTCGAGAATGGAGAGCCACTTGCCGGAGGGATAGCCTGGGTCTCTAGGATCGTCAAGAAAGAGGCCTACCTAGAAGGAGAGTTCCGCAACATGTGGGAGGAGTGGAGAGCCAACTGGTGCTGGGTCAGAGGAGAACTCCGCAGCCCTTCACCGCAGGCGCCAAACCCCAATAGTGCGCGGCAGAGATTGGAGTAACTTGGCGCCGGAGGATGCGGTTGAAGATAGTTGTGACTAATTCTGCGCCTCGGGCTTGCCGGGTTGACCGTGAGGAGCAGTTGGCGCAGATTTCTTCGCCACAGACGCTTCCCTTGCAGGAGAGGAGGAGGCCTGCTTGGGAGTTCGAGAATGCGGCAGACATCATGAGGTTGCGCCCGGTCTGAATCGGAACTTCACTGTCTTGGAGCTGGATGCGATGCTGCTCGAGCTGTTCAAGAACGACCCCGACCACCCCGAGTGGTTTAGGTTGCCGCGGGGGGTCGTCCCATTGTGCAACAACTCGGCGCTCGACCGCATCCGCGCCATGATGCCACGTTGCGACTCCCACGGGATCGTCCCAACCTGGCGAGAGCCCCGACGAGGTCGTGCAGCAATTCTTCGACGATTTGGAAGAAGTGTCGATCCGCCCGACGAAAGCGAAAAGGCTCACCCGCGACACCACCGACGAGGAGATGGCACGGATTGCCACCAGGGTGGAGGAGGCGGCAGCACCCGCTGCCGCTGGAGCCTTCGGGTTCACCGTGGAGGAGGCGGACGCGGCGAAGGCGGCAAGCCTTGCCGAGCGAGGGGAGGTCGTCGGCGAGGACGAGCTTGTCGAGCCCGAGGCCGGGTCGAGTGGACTCCGCCGAGGGCGCTTTCCCCACCGCCAAGCGACTTGCCGCCAGTGAGCCCAGCTCCGCCAAGAGGCATCTCCGCAAGGTTGGAGACAGTCGGGCGGCAGACCGCCCACAGCAGAAGCGCCAAGGACGCTCTACTGCTGCAAGCGAGGTGCCATGAGCGCCCACACCGCTGCGACAACCGGGCAGGGTCTTCTCGAGCCACCGCCGACGCCTCCCCAAGCGGCCAAGAGAGCCCACTCCCCGCTGCCGCACCGGAGGCGAGCCGGAGTTCGACTTCTCCGCGCTCAGCTCCGAGGAGGAAGGCGAAGAGTAAGCTCTTGAGATTTGTGCTTGTATTTCTTCAATTTTATTGCTTCATCTTGAATCTGATTTGCTTCATTCTGGACTCTTTCCTTTTCAGGACGCTGGCCCAGAGAGCATCGAAGAGGGCCAAGATCCCGACGGTCGTCGTTGAGGATGAATCTCCCGTGGCGACAGGGGACGCGTCCGAGACCGCCTTGCCGGACCCGGCAATCCTTCCTCAGAGCAGCCCCCAGCACAGCCCCCAGAGTAAGTGTGCAGTCTTCTCCTTACTATTAGGTGTGCAGGGGTGCTCTTTCTTCGTTGATATCTGATTGTGTGCTTGTGTAGGAGCAGAGCAGCCTCATCAGGAGGGCTCTGAAGCTGCCCCCGAGATCCTGTCTGCTGATACTACGCCGCCAAGGGAGGAACCTCCGGCAAGGGAGCGCCCTCCGACAAGGGAGGCCACTCCGACAAGGGAGGCTACCCCGGCAAGGGACAGCGCCAGTGACCCTCCAGTGGTCGAGGCCATGGCTGCGGATCCCGTTGCAGGTATTTTCTTTACACAAAAATTTCCCTTGGGCTTGCTTTCTTTTGTTTCTCTTTTTGAACATTTGCTTGACTGCTCTTTCTTCGTCCGACGCAGAGCCGATGGAGGTCGAGGCTGCCGGCGAGGAGGAAGCGCGCGGCAACACCGACGAGGCCGCCGTCGAGGAAGAAGAGGTCGTCGTTAGGAAGAAGAGGCCGCCGACGAGCCTGTTGGCGAGGAGGCCACCGAGGCTGCCGACGCAGAGGCCGGCGAGGGGTCGGGCGATTGCACTGACGGCCCTGAGGCCGCAGGAGCGCCAAGCGCTACACCAACAGCCGACTCCCCCGCCGCTGCTGCGGCGTCGGGCTCCGAGGATCCCTAGCCCGGCGCCTACCTGAAGGCCGGTGAGGGCGTATTCATCAAGCTCCCCTGGGAACCGAGCTCCAGGGCGCCAGTCGAGGGAGAGACCTTCGACGGCGAGCTACTCGCCTCCGCTGGGCTGACGCTGGTGGACGCGCCAAGCAGCAGGGCGTAGTCTCGAGGAGGAGCAACTTTGAAGAAGTTGATGTCGCTCTACCGCGCCGGCAGCCAAGTTGGAGACCCGGAAGCACTTTTCGCGAGGGCAGGAGCGGACATGGAGAAGCGCCAGAAGAGCTCCGAGCGCCAACCAAGAAGCCCTCCGCGACGTAGCGTAAGCTGGGGTATCTTGCAGAAGAGCGCACGCCTTCATCCTCGAGAAGGCCGCGAATCGAGGAGGAGCAGCGGCTGGCTGCCGAGAAGCTCTCCGCCAGGAGAGTGAGCCGGGCGCAGCGGAAGGTCAACCTGGACAGCCACGAAGAAGACCTTGCCGCTGCGTGAGGAGTCACTTGGCGGGCGCCAAGGAAGCGAAGGATGCTGCCGCTGCCGCCGAGGCCGCCAAGGAAGAGTCAAGGCGAAGGTGGTATAGCCGGAGGCCAGCCTCAAGAAGAGCGGCGAAGAGCTTGCCGTGCTCAAGCGTGAGCGAGAAGGACGCCACACACTGGGCGAGCTGCAGAGTCGTCTCACGATAGAGGCAAGGAGCTCGACGCCGCCAAGGATTCCAAGGCGGATCTTGAGCTGAAGCTGACCACTCTGACGCAGACGTTGGACGGCGCCAGAGAGCGGGAGGTGGGCTTGTTGGAGGCGATCAAGGCCAAGGAGGAGCTCTAGCGAATGCTGCCTCCATCCAGAGCACCTTGAGGGAGAGCGTGGAGCACTGGATCAAGGTCTTGTGGACACCGCCACGACATCCACAACGAGCTGATGGAGCTGGGATGGCGGACCTTGCATACTCCTCCGACGAGCATCTCCAACCCAGCGCCAAACTCAGGTTATTCTTCAAAGGCGCAGGACGGGCCTCCAGCCGACTCCGGAAGAGGTCCCAAAGCAGCTGGCCAAGGAATCACGCCAGATCTGCGGCAGGAGCCCTCGAGAAGGTGTTGATAAAGGTGGCCTTCCGCAATCCGGGCCTCAACCTTAACGGCGTCCTCAGATCCTTGCCGCCAGACGCCAACGTGGAGGATCTCAAAGCCCTTGTCGCACCCATTGTGGACAAGGTGAACAAGATCAAGCGGATCGATGGCGACCGCGTAGACTAGGCCGCCAACTTTATCTTGCCCTTGTCGCTGCTGATCATGTTTTAGAACACTTTGTTAGATCAGCGACAAGTTATTTTGTAATATACTCTATCTTAGGCGATCGATGCAACGTTATTTCCTCTACTTGATTCCTTCCTTTGTACGTTTCTGCCCTACGCATTTGGGGGACTTGTCGGTGCGGGCACCTTTGCCGCGAGCGCTGAGTGCGGAACGTCAGCAGCCTGCTGGCAGTGCCACCTCTGACAAGCAACCTTATCGCGACTAGCCGCAGCTCACTTAAGTTGTTGAGCGGACTCGAAACAAAGTAAGGGCGCGACTAGCCTGCGAGTTGGTTCCTCCGCCGCATGTGTTTTCCATACAAAGTACTATCGCTCGAGGAAGATAACTTAAAAATTTAAAAATTGATTGCTCAAACTTTGGCAACTTAGCTTTTCATCTCTTGCTTCCCGATGAGGTGAAACTTCCTCGAGCGGCTACCGTCCACAGTATTATCTCCTCCTCCCCCCTGGTTAACTTGTGCGCGAGGGAGCCTCCCTTTCTTTGAGAAAAGAAAAGAAGAGGAAATAATGTTATGGAGCCCAGTGGCTCGATTCTGCTTACCGGGTGTGGTCGCTGCACAAAGTGTTAGCCAAAACATGCAGTAAAATGATGAAAGCATGAACTTGACAGTCAGGCGCAAACACATGAGCTTTATCGATGCACGGGTCTGCGCCGGCTTTGTACAAAGGATTACATGCAATCGCGACAAGACTTGTACAAAAGGTGGTTGCCGAACGGGTTCCGACAACCGCGCCTCTATGGGTAAAACTTACGAAGATGCTCAATGTTCCAGGAGTTGCTCACCGAATGCCATCTTTGGTCTCAAGGCGACGGCCAGTGCCTAGTGACTCGTTTCACCCGATAAGAGCCTTCCCACTTCAAGGCCAACTTGTTTGAATTCTTGGCGGACTGAGCACGCCAAGAACAAGGTCGCCTTCCTCGAGACTTCGGCACTAACTTCTGCGGCTATGGTAGCGACGCAAAGCTTGTCGGTAGCAAGCAGCTCGCATGGCGGCCTCAAGACGATCCTCCTCGTGGAGCAGCGTCATCTTGTCGCATTGCTCTTGCTCAAGCTCATCATAAGCGAGCACTCGAGGCGATCCGTATACGAAGTTCCGTGGGGAGAACTGCCTCGCCCATAGACTAGAGCAAAGGGTGTCCGGCCGGTGGCTCGATTTGGTGCCGCCTGACGACCAAAGAACCACCGGCAGCTCCTCGATCCAGCTTTCTTCCGTGACTTGTGCAGCCTGTCGAAAGTTCTGGTCTTGAGCCCGCGCAACACTTCAGCATTTGCCCTCTCCGCTTGACCGTTGCTTCTCGGATGAGCAAGCGAAGGCGAACCTTGGCGCCAAGATCTTGGACGTCTTGCATGAAGGTGCGACTCGTAAATTGTGTGTCGTTGTCGGTGATGATCCTGTTAGGGATTCCAAACGGCAAACAATCGACCAAGAACTTGATCGCTGATCGTGCCGCCACCTTCCTCATCGCTTCCACTTCCGGCCACTTTGTGAACTTGTCGATGGCGACGCATAAGTACTCAAAGCCCCGACAGCTTCGGGAAAGGGCCGAGGATGTCGAGCCCCTGCACCGAAAATGGCCAGATAAAGGGATCGTCTGGAGAGCTTGAGCTGGCTGGTGTATCTGTTTGGAATGGAACCGCACGCTTCACACTTGGTTACTTGTGCAGTTGCATCCCGGAGGGCTGTCGGCCAGAAGAAACCTTGCCGGAAAGCTTTGCGGCAAGTGCTCTTTGGCGCCAATGTGGTGACCACATATGCCTCCATGTATCTTCGCCAACAGCTTCTGTCCATCTTCCCCAGGAATACACTTCAATTTCACACATTGAGTCTTCTTACATGCAGTATGCTGTCGACAAACCGGTACATACTTGATCGCTGGGCTACTCTTTCCGCTTCTTCTTGCTCTTCGGGAAGTTCTCTGTCTGAAGGAAATGGACAATCTGCTGCGCCCATGCTGGAGCTTGCGGCTCGACAACAAGGACCAAAGGCACATCTGCTGCTGCGGGAACATCAAATTCCACGGCAAGAACCTGCGGCCCTGCCGGAGCTTGATGCTCCCCGACAAGCTTGCCGGAGCAAGATTTGTCGGGAGCGTCTGCTTCAACGAAACAAACCCTGGGGCCTGTCGGAGCAGACTGCTCCTCAGCACTGTTGGTGTTGAGCTTGGGGACCTTGCAACGACGGCTTCGGGAAGCTCACGGAAAGTAGTCACCAGAGATCAACTTCCTCTTCTTGCTTTGTCCAGTTGATGGTGTTACGGTTGGTCGAGTCAGCTTGAGCACGAAAATCCTCGGTTCCACAGTGCAACTTAAGTGCGGCGACTTTTGACAGTCACAAGAATATCATTCTCGAGCTCTTGGAACATGTTCCATTTGCGGGCCGTCAAAGTGCTCTTCTAGCTTCCTCACTTCATCGACGAGGGCTTCCATCAACGGACTCGTAATCTTTGTTCACTTGGCGGACGACAAGTCGTGGAGTCACCCCGACAATAAGCTTTTTGATCCCAAGGTCCACTGCGATCCCGAGACCGCAAGCAAACCTTCATACTCTGCAGTATTGTTTGTCGCTTGCTCCTTGGGAAAGTGCATCCGGACTACGACTTGAGGTGCTCTCCGATGGAGTGCGATAAGCAAGACGCCGCAAGACCGGGCGCCTTTGCAGCGAGAAGGCACCATCAAAGTACATCGCCCACTCTTTGCTTGCTTCTTTGACGGGAATGCTCGTCTCCGAATCTCTTCATCCGGTGTTGGCGCCCATTACGCTATGAATTTCGCCAACGCCCGCTTTTGGATAGTTGGTATGCTTTCAAACTTGAGACCAAAGCTTGACAGCTCCAGTGCCCACTCGACAATACTGCCAGTTGCTTCTGGATATTGCAGTATCCTCTTCATCGGAAAGCGAGTGACAACTGTGATCTCATGTGCTTGGAAGTAATGGCGCAGCTTTCTCGAGGCCATGAGGAGGCCGAAAAGCAATTTCGCACACCGTAGTACCTTGACCTAGCCCCTGCAGGAGGGAACCGACAAAGTAGACTGGGCGCCGCACCATCCTTTTCTCGTGATCTCGTCATGTGTCTGCGCTGATTCATCCTTGTCGGGACCAGAGCTTGTCGGCGAAGCCTCGCTTGTCGCCGGATGTGCTTGCCGTGGTTCTTTGGCTCGTCATCCGCCTCCCTCTCCGCTACTAACGCAACACTAACCACTTGATTGGTTGCCGCTATATATAGCAGCAACTTCTCTTGTGGCTAAGGTGCGACAAGTGTTGGAGTGGAGGACAGGTATCTCTTTAAGTCCTGCAGCGCAGCCTCCGCTTTGGGAGTCCATTTCATTGGACCTGCCTTTTTCAAAATCTTGAAAAATGGCAGGGCGCGTTCAGCAGACCTAGAAATAAACCTGCTGAGAGCAGCCACGCAACCGGTTGCCTTCGTACATCCTTGACGCGCTTTGGTGCTTCAATCTGCTCAATGGCCTTGATCTTGTCGGGATTAGCTTCAATCCCTCGTTGAGACACGAAGAACCCGAGAAGCTTGCCGGAAGGGACTCCAAACACGCACTTCTCGGGGTTGAGCTTGAGGTTGATCTTGCGCAGATTTGCAAAGGTCTCGTCCAAATCTTGAACCAAAGTTGCTTTGTCCTTGCTTTTGACTACTATGTCATCCATGTAGGCTTCTACATTTCTGTGCATTTGCGGATCAAAAGCGTCATGGACTACCCTTGCAAATGTTGAACCAGCATTCTTCAAACCGAAAGGCATCCGTATGAAACAAAGATGTGCCACATGGTGTAATGAATGCGGTCTTCTCCTCATCTTCTTCAGCCATGAAGATCCGATGGTATCTCGAGTATGCATCAAGAACGAAAAGCAAATCACATCCAGCCGTGGAGTCAACAATCTGGTCAATGCGCCGCAAGGGAAATGGATCTTTGGGACAAGCTTTATTAACATCCGTGAAGTCAATACAAAGTCTCCATTTTCCGCTTGCTTTGGCGACGACTACGTGATAGGCCAACCACGTAGGATGGAGCACTCCTCCGACAAGGCCTGCCGCTTCCAGCTTTCTTGATCTCTTCGACTATGAATTCTTGGCGCCCACCGCTTGCTTCCTCGACTTTTTGCTTGACGGGCCGCAAGATGAGGACAAACAGCCGGGCGGTGCTCAATCACTTTCCTGAACACTGGGGATGTCGACGGTTGCCATGCAAACACGCCGACATTCGCCCGCAGAAAGCAACGGCGTGCCTTCCTATTTAGGGTCGAGAGAGGCAATCGATGGTAAAGGTACCACCAGTGTCGCCCTCCTTGGCGGGCACCTTTTTGGTCTTTGGCGGAGCCACCATCTTCTTGCACTTGCCGGTGGAGCTCGATGGTGCGTCCTCGACGGTAGCGCAGCACTCAAGAGGTGCGCTTGCCGGAGTGAGCATCGAGCCTTGCCAGCACTTGGACTTGGTCTTCTTCCCCGGAGCTTCAGCAAGTGTTTGGCATAACTGTCATGCCGCTGCATCCCGGTAGATCTTGTCGGCACAGATAAGGGCATCCTTCTTGTCGCCATGGACAGAGATGACACTTATCGGGCCCGGCATCTTGAGTAAGTTGTAGGCGAGTGAGAGGCTGCCATGAACTTGGCGAGTGTTGATTTGCCAAGTATCCCATTGTAGGGCAATGGGAAATCGGCAACGCCGAATGTGACCCTCTCGCCCTAAAGTTCAGCTCGCTGCCAAATGTTACCGCAACGTAATCTTCCCTTAGGCTTGCTCCTTCCCGGATTGATTCCTTGGAAGGTGCCGTCTCTTCGAGCTCACCGTCAGGGATTTGAAGCTTCGAGCACCGCTGAGGAGATCAGATTCAAGCCGGCCCGCCATCAACTAGCATTTTGGTGACCTTGAGGTTGCGGATGGTTGGTGAGACCACATCGGCAAGCACCGACCACGCTTATGCAATCAGGGTGGTCCTCAATATCAAAATGATAGGCGTCTTTGGACCACTTCAGAGGCTTGCGTGACTCTACGGATGGTTCCACCGCATTGACCTCCCGCATCCATTGCTTGAGTTGGCGGTGGAAGTATGCAGGAAGCACCTCTCACAACGCAGAGGACCTCCGTGGCTTTCTCAAACTCCTGCTCATCGGGCGCCGCTGCCTTCCATATCTTCGCTGCCGTCATCATCTTCATCCTTGTCGCGCCGCTGAGGTCTATCTCCTTGCCGCTGCTTGGCCTTGCCGCGGCCCCTCCCCGCCGGACGCTTCTTGCTTGCTCCCCAAAGACCTTCCTCGGGCCTTTCTCCTTGTCGCGCCGCTCGTACTCAGCTCTCTGCTGTTCGACAAGCTGCTCGACTTTCTTGCAGCTCGAGGTCGTGGCCCTTGGTGCGGTGGATCTTGCAAGATCGCTTGTCGAGCTGTCCCGCTTGTCGGGCCGCCACCGACCGGTGGTTGGCGTCGCCGCAACCTCCTTGCCGGAGCCACCAGCCTTGGCATTCTTGTCGCCACCTCCGCTGTCGGACTGCTCAACAGCTAGCACTTCTCTACCTTTCTTCTTCCTATTGCCTCGCCACGGCCCTTCTTTGCCGGGCGGTGTCCTCATCGCCGATCCTGCTTCCGCATTCTCTCGGGAGTCTCCTCCTTCCTCAAAGGCACACTTGTCGGCCAAGGCGTACAGCTCACCACCGACGCCCTTGACTTTGCGATCGCCATCTCCTCCTCATCCTCGTGGTTCCGCACATTACGATGAAATGCGCCGATCACCGCGGCAGGGTGGACGCTCGGGATGTTGTAGTGCACACGGTTGAATCTCCGAATGAACTTGCGCAGGACTCTCCTTCCTTCCGGGCGAGCAGATGAAGGTCGCCTTCTTGGCTATGAGGCTTGTGGCCACCGTGAAGGCGCCAACAAACTGATGGCATAGATCTGCCCAAGAGGATATGGAGCTGTCCGGCAAGTGCATGAGCCAAGATCTCGACGTTGGGCTTGAGCACGAGCGGAAGTAGTTGGCGAGGATCTTGTCGCCCCGCCCCCCGCAGCTCGCACCGCGATGGTGTAGATGTCGACGAACTCCGACGGATGCGCCCTGCCATCATACTTCTCCGCACGCCTGGTTTGAAGTTTTTCCGGCTGGGCCATCGGACTTGCCGCAGCTCACGAGTGAACGCAGGGCAACTCTACCGCTGACGGCAAGTCGCCTGGGTCCTCCGTGCGCCGCATGTCAATAGAAGGCCCGGCGCTTGTTGGACCGACGCCGCGCTTCTCTTTGGCGCCGATGCGAGTTCGAAAGCGCCTCTTGTTGTCGCCATGAAGAACTTGGCGCTGATCGCGGCGAAGCTCGAGGATCCCACGACACGGTGGAGTCGCTGTCGAGGTGGATCCGGTGAGTCGGCGATCTTGGCCTTCGTGGGCGGAGAGTGCATGGTGGTTGCACCTCCGACAGTCTGCCGCCACCGGCTCGTGCCTTGTCGTCTCGCCGCGGCAATGATGGCGTTGGTTGCCGCTGGGCGCCGCTGCTGGCAAAGCCGATGAGGCTCGATAGTGGCCTTCACTCGCCGACCTTGTCGGCCGTTGGAGGGTAGTCGAGGAGCAGCCGAGCTCTCGCCAGAGCTTCGCTGGAGTAGTGGGTGGCATTGGCGAACGGTGCGAGGAGCGGATATGCTCGGACTTCTAACCACGTTAGAAGGAGTAGCACCCCGCCCAGCGATCAGATTCACTCGTACAAGCATGTTGGCACGCATGTCGGTCTTGAGGGTCTCGATCCAACGAACGTATGGCGCCAGAACGCCATGACGTTGTTGGTCCCAAGGCCTCTCCGAGATGGGCGCGGGGAGCGCGGACGCCGAGGTTTGCGGTGCCTTGTCCTTGGACTTGGCAACGCCGCGAACACCTTCGTCGGGCGCCGTTCCTCCGCCAGCGCCCGCCCCACCACCCGCTTTGCTGCGGTGAGGGTGGGTACGATGCGGACGGTCACGCCGCCAAGCCTTCTTCTTCGGTGGCATGTTGAGGAAGATGTTGATGACGCTGCTCGTGTGAACGCCGGATCAGATTCACACGGCCTCGACGCCCCTACCCGGCGCGCCAAAGATGTCGGGAGGCTGATCGCACTCCACGGACACCTATGGGGCCGGGCGGAGCAGGCCCCTTGTGGTTCGGAGGGGGGCGGTGACCGCTTGAAGAGCGGATCGAGGCGAGGCGCACGAGCAGTTTACCCAGCTTCGGATCTCTCCGGAGTGATAAAACTCCTAATACTGCTTGTCTGATTTTTTGTGTTCTTTCTAGGTAGAGATGAGAGCTACAAAACCTAGCGTTAGTGTATCTGGTCTCGAGTGAGTCGAATGAACCGAACCCTTTCTATGTTGCGCATGGGCCTCCTTTTATATGCTCAAGGGGTCTCCGACAGGTGGCAACATAGACGAGGGTACAAATGTAAAACAGGAGTTGGTACACCTACTCGAGCGATGTATGCGATGCAAAATACCTAACTCGACAGCAAGGGACAAAAGCAATAAATGCCCGTCGATTGTCGCCCAAACAATTAACAGAGACCGTCAGTGCGCCTCCGCTTCGCCACGACGGCAAGCTGTCGGCGCCGCTTATCGCTGCTCTCCGCTGGCTGCACAGCCTCTCGACACGCCGCCCATGGAACGGTCCCATGGCGACATCGCCGTTGGATGAGCTGGAACGGAGATGGAGAGAGGTTACTCGCCGCGGCAAGCGCCTTTGCCGCGGCCGAATCCTTGTCGCGTCCGGAGGCTTGTCGCGCTCGAGCCTTCCCGGCAAGCTCCTCTTGTCGGGGCCTTGTCTTCGTGCATGCCTTGAGTGGCCTTCCCGACAAGCTCCTCTTGTCGGGGCCTTGTCTTCTTAATCAAATACTTTGTTCTTGAATGGCTCCAAAGGAGCCACGGAGGATCTTGGCGGTGACGAGGCAAACCTCGCCATGGTGCTATAATCGTCTGCACCTAGTACGGGATACTAGGGTACCCCTACTCTAGTAAACCGACAGTCTTATAAAAGTGAACAGAGGGAGTACTATAAATTAATTAATGAGGAGTTATTTGAAAAAAATCGAAACGGTACCCACGCTAACGTGGATTAGAGTGTGTGTCACATAATTAGTTATTTGAATTAGAGTGTGTGTCACGTAGTTAGTTATTTGAATTAGAGTGTGTGTCACGTAGCGATCACCAATTCTAACGTGGATTTCACATTTCACTGTATCCACGCTACTTTTTTAATACAAATTCATATGTATATGATGAACACCATGGTAGTGAGAATTTTTTTGGATGGATTCAAACATATGACCTACAAAATAGCACAACAAACTGAGTCAATGTCAACTTTTCGAAACTTAGTATGGCAAGAATTTGAAATAGTTACCCGTATGCCTGGTCCTCGGTTCAAATCTTACAATGTACAATCAATTGAAACATCGATATTAAGTCTCGTACTATGTACATTCAAATGTTGTTTTAGCCCCCTCACAAGACAAACGCTACATACTTCCTGTACCGGCCAATCTTCCTCTTCTAACCACCTTAGGAAGCTATCGCTTTCCAACACACGTTCATTCTTTCTCTCCATGTTTCGATCTCTAAGTATCTCAACTACACAACCCCTTTTTCCACTCTGTTACCACATGTATTTACCTCACACACCCGCTATTGCACCCCATGTCGAGCTCTCTCTCTCCCCCCTCTCCCTCTCACCCTCTCGCGCTAAATACCTACATTGCCTATCTAGCCCCCCCCCCCCCACCAACCTATCGTGCACACGCATGCACGTTGTATATCTAGGTCAGTCCCTCGACACTGTCTCACTCTTTCTTCCGCACGGCGGGCCATACTCGCTCAATCTCGCTCTCTTTATCTGAGTCTTGTTTAACCTCGTTTTCTTTCACACACAAATGATATATGTCCCTGTTTGGGCCTCGATCGACACACTCTATACTCTCTCACGCAGATTGTCTATCTAGGTCAGTCCATCCAAGCTGCCGCCACTCTTTCAACCTCATGGTGGGCCACGCTCACTCAATCTCTCTCTCTCTCTCTCTTCGTATGTCTCGATTGACCTCGCTCTTTCTCGGACAAAAACGATATATCACCATGTTTGAGCCCAATTTGACCTATTCACATTGTATACTCTCTCACGCACATCGTCTATCTAGGTCACTCTCTCCAACCCGTCTCACTCTTTCGATCAAGACGGTGACCCTATGTGATCGGTTGACCTTGCTTCCTCCCACGCACAAAATATATCTACACGTCTGCGGATCGGATCATCTCTCAAGCTCTATCTTACAGCCCTCACCCTTGCCAAAAGCTCAATCGGACAATATCTCTCCAGAGCATATATATTTGTTCAATGAATGTCGTACCACACTCACTTTGTCTCTCTATCTATATGTCTCTCGATTGACCTCGCTTTCTCACACCGTATCTTCCACACGTTGAAGCTACTACCTCTCCATCCCTCGCAAAGCCGGAGCTATTTACATTGCGAGGGGCACTCCAACCTTGGATTAATTTGTGTAGGCATTTATTCCGGTCGGTTTAAATTGTATTTTCGTAGCATTCGGCCCACAACTACTCCAAACACCGTTGTAACCCACGCAACTCCCTAGTTGATTTCCTCCTGCTCGGTCATCGCCTCTCGCACGTCCTTTCTCGCCTTCAACGTCGCACCATGGTATTATTGAAAAAACTATTTGTTCTCTTTAATTATTATAAATAAGCTACAAAACTACACACCGATAGTCCACTTGGAATGGAACAAATTTCGACCCACAAATTAAAGTGCTACAAACTACACACCGAGGGGCCCACATGTCATGAAACAAATTTGGACCCATATAAAAATTAAAAAAATAAAGGACGGGATCGAACAGGCGACCAGGGCCTTCAAGCCGCACGTCAATAGGCAACATACGTAGAATAACAATGTTTGTTGTACCCCCTTTGTTCACATAATGTTTTTATATTACCACAGCCTAATTAATGGATAACATGTAATATTATTTTTAGTACTATTCGCCTTCACTTACTGTGGGTTCCATGTGTGCTCTCTCTCCTCCCTTCTGCGTTTAGACGACGGCAAACAGGAAGAACTTCAAGGGCAATTTTGCCGTTGACCATATCTCGACGCTGCTCACAAGTCACAGCACCAATTTCACGTACTAGCAGCACTAGTCAGTGTGTACGTGCAATGCATGTTAATTTGGAAGTATATTAAGTGCATGCGGATATTAACTACTAGGATATTATTTGCGTGTTGTCATGAGATTAGCACTATTTTTGGCATGAAATTAACTGCACGCTAAACGTGTTGAGCGCTCGACATTGAAGCAGTCTAGGTCATTGGATGACAAGGAATACATGTGGCTTGATGATGTTTTATATTTAATTCGATACGGCTCTAGCAGAACATTCAATCGATCAAACCATACATTTCGTTCAGTCTGACTCCGACTTTAAATTATAGGACGATTGATATAAAATAAACGGAAATGATAAATGTTTGGATTTTAAGCATGGCAATCCGAACGTTTTTCATGGCAAATTTAGATTCCACAGCGGCGGCGGGGGCGTCTCTCGGTGGGAAGCAGCTCCTCTGTCGTGCTCTGTGTGTCATCGGGCCACTGACTGACGGTGATGGCGGCGTCTTGCACTGTTGTTGGCGTACTCCTGGAGCTTCAAGGAAGGCCAAAATGTTCTGGACTTCAGAGCGAGTCAACTGGCGGGAGGAGGCGACTGGCGTTGGTGCAAGGAAGCGGTCGACGGCGGCTCCATGCCACTGAGGGGGGCACTGGCACCCGCGCAGGGACAGGCGCTGTCAACGGCGTGGCGGTAACATTCATGTGCATGGGCACCAGCACGGGCGTGCACATCAATGCACGTGCAGGCGCATCTTGTTGGCAGTGTGCGAACGCCGGCTGCGGCGTCTTGGCGTGAAAGTCGGCGAGGACCTCATGGAACCCGTGGGATCAAGCTCGCGACAATGTGTGGCTCCCAACCCATCAATGCCACGGGGATGGCGGCCTTGATCGGCGGGGCGACGGAGCCGAACAGGAGCGGGACGATCGCGACGTCTTCCCGCAAGGCAGTTCAAGCTCGTCCCCAAAGCGCCTTATGTTCTTGATACTCGTTGGGTGTCTTCCTCATGAAATTGGAACACTAAGGGCAGACCATCGTGATGCGGCATGGCGTACGTTTAGGTCAAGCTAGTTGGAGGTAGACGACAGGAGAATCGGAGAGGAAGAGAGAGGATTGTAGCGATACCGGGTAGTGCAGGGTTGATTTAAAACTGCGGCGCCGGCGACATTAAAAGTGGGAGCAGTTGGGACGACGGTGGGCGGCGGAGCCTGGTCAAAGGGCCCGCCTCCCGGTGAGCCTCCACAGCGGTCTGCTCGCACGCCTCGACAGCCGGCGGTAGCGGTTCGCCAAGACGCCTCCCGTCGACTCACACGCTTGCTCGGACGGCACCGCCGATGAGAAGCGGAACTTCGTATGCACGTAAACGCCCACGGTTTCAATAGTGAAAGCGTTCACCTTAACGTGACAGGTCTTTGTTCCAAAATACCTTGGCTCTTCATTTGTGCAACTTGTCATAAGCAACTTGTCTCAAATTGAAGAAAAAACTTACGAAGTAATATTTGTGCCATATCACGTGACCATGCTTAGTTTTAAGAATTTATGCTCACTTTTGGATTTTCTTAAATTTAAGATCCAGGATTTGAAACAATATCATAACCTGCATTATGCAATAAATTTTCAAGCTGTACATCTGTCCTGTTGTATTTCTTAAGAAAGGGTTTGGTCAAACAATTTGCTTAGTTAGACTTCAGACAAGTTATATATGCAGAGTAAAAGGATAATCCCTCCATACCAAAGGCATTGCCTCGATATATTAACTCAAGTACTTGGCACGAACAAAGCGGGCTCAATTACGTGCTCATCCCGGTGTAGTAGTAGTAGTACTAGGCAATGCAGTTGACGGGTGACCTTGACGAAGCGGCATCGAGGGAATTGAACCGTGCGTTTCAAAGACGATAGGTAACATTGTCTAGTTACTAAAGCATCCCTCGCTTGTTCTTCGGTAGTCATTATGGACCGGGGACATGAGGGAATTTCCTAGGGCTGGAATTGGCTGCGGATATTTCGACTTGAAACGCCGAGGCTCGACTGGTTGGGGTTGCCTAATGTGCGTACCACGCACGCCAACGAAGGACACGAGCCCGGTTTTTTTAGGATCAACACGAGCCAAGGTCTGGCTGGTATGCCGTTGGGTCCTACCATTCGAGAATACGAAAGGAACCTTTTAAATTGCCAAACGAATCTATGTGTATTACAATACCCGTATTTTCCTTGCAAATACTAATCTCAACGTGGTAATTGATTTATGACGAGTTGTTGAATTAAAGTGAGTTTGTGATATAGTGATCTCAACGTGGATTTCACATTTCATGGTATCCCTAGTAAGTTTTCCAATGCAAATTCAAATTTAAAAGATGAACAATATGGAGGTGAGAAAACTTTGTATGTATCAAGCATATGACCACACACACACACACACACACACAGAGACACACACACACGAACACAACAACAATCCAATAAGTATAGTGCATTTATTTTTCCAAACCATGCATGTATGACACGAATTCAAAAATACTCCTTCTATTCCTAAATATTAGTCTTTTAGAGAGTTCAACAAGTGACTACATACGGAGCAAAATGAGTGAATCTAGACTCTAAAATATGTCTATATACATCCGTATGTGCAGTCCATTTGAAGCCTCTAAAAAGACTAATATTTAGGAAACGAATGGAGTAAAATGTAAGACATCCATGGTCCTCAGTTCAATATTTAAAATGAACATGAAACTGAAACATGAATATTAAGTCTAGTACTACAAAGACATGCAAATGTTGTGTTTAGGCGGAGCTATGATTGTCGGGGTCAACCCCTCGACCTTAGATAAAATTGTGGAGCTCTGTTTAGGGTTGTTTAGATTATATTTGTCCCCACCCTCCCAACCACCGATTGGTTGTGCACCCCCCCCTCCTCCCCGGGAGAATATCATGTGCCCCCATACCTTAAATGCTATATGCCGATACGAGTTGCTTGGAGCTTGTAGATCTGAGATATAGCAGCTCACATGATGTGTCTTAATATTTTTTGTAGGAAACCTTGATGAGTTTGAGAATTGCACACAATTTGTACAAAAACTACTTAGATGCCCTTTGATCCCATATCCAACAACCTGAAAGCTCGTATCACCGTAGCATCTAAGATGAAGGAGGACATCATATTCTCCTGTATGTAAGAATATCATGTGCTACCACACCTTAGATATTTTGGTGATACAAGCTCTTCGGAGGCGTTGGATTTGTGACCCAACACCTCCTCGGTGGTTCGAATGGTTTTTTGCAGAAAAGCCCCAAAAGAGTTCGGGCACTGCTTACAAGCACAAAGACTACTCAGATGCCATTGGATCTCAGATCAAATGACCTCCAAGCTCGAATCACCGTAGCATCCAAGCTGCGATAGCACCTTATGTTTTCTCGCACGGGAGAGTACGAGGTGCTCCAGCACCGAAGATTTTATGGTGATACGAGTTCACTGAGATCTAACGGCCCACGGTAGGAGGTTTTAATGTTTTTGCAATATACGGCTGATAGAGTTTGGGAAATGCACAGAAAGTACAAGTACTACACATGTGCCATCTGATCACTGATCATACGACCTAGATGCTCATATCACCGTAGCGGGTAATTAAGCTACGGGGAGCACCCAATATGAGCACCAGGGAGCTGTTGGATCGAAGATGCAGCGGCACACACGAGGCATGAATGTTTTATTTGCAAACAAACCTTGGGAGAGTTTGGAAATTGCGCATAATTACAAAGACTACTCCCAAGCCATTGGATCTCACTTCCAACGGTGTAAAAACTCATATCACCATAGTATCTAAGCTGCGGGGTGGATGTGATATTCTATGCCGCTGTCATTTTTGTTCGTAAACTTGCAAAATACGTGTAACTCGTGCCTTACTTGTTTGACCGCGCAAAGTGTTTGTTCAAAAAAACCATCCTACAGTGAAATATCGGAACAACACACGGGGGTCCCACTTGTCATTAATCAAATTTGGACCTAAAACTAACAAATCTGAAAGACGAGATGCGAACTGGCAACCTGGACTACAAAGCGTAAGTCGATAGCTTGAAAAAAAGAACGGTTGTTGGCTTTGTCCCATAACTTGATTTTATATAGTACTTGCGTTGAGTAGATTAGAGGGAGTGCCTCGTCAACACGTGCATGACCGTTGTCTCACTTACTGGTGGGTCCCAGGTCTGCGATCTCAATCTCTCTTCTCTCCATCGTCTAACCTTTGCACGGGCACACACGAAGAGCGGGGCTAGCTTGTCGTGGTGTTATTACAACTAAAAAAGCTTGGAAAATAGAAAAATCGCCTAGAACAAGAGACGTTGTGGCTGGTCGAGACGGAGCTAACCACATCTATCCTCCGTGCCATGTTTGCATGATGAAGCTGTGTGTCTAGTGGGGTGTTTTCGATCGACCGGCCGGGTCTCGAGGTCGAACCATAGGTACTACGTCTGACAGTATATTTTTACACGCACATTTTTCCTCCGTGCCGAGACGTGGCACACCCTACCGCTGTTTCGGGGTCCTCCCGGTGGTGCACGCATATATTCTTCCCGACATGGGAGGCCCTACCGCTGCTTTTACGGGTCCTCCTCGGTCAGAAGCGCCAAGCAAGTAAACGAGTCGTCAAATCACGAAAGACCACCTTTCCCGCCGAGTACATCAGTGAAGCACGGTGGCTAGCTAGTTGGGCTAGCTCGACCGATTAGCTAGGCCGCCGCCACATTTGTTTTTTCACCCCTTTTTTATCTACTTGTCGGCAGGTAAATTTAAATATCCACTGCAGCGTTGCTCTGGTGTTTGGGTGCTGCAGGATTTTTAATTTTTTGATTGACGGGAGCAGGCGCGGCAGGATTTTTAATTTTTTGATTGACGGGAGCAGGCGCGGCAGCAATTAGTCATGATGACTCCGCCTATAAAAACCCATCGCTTCCCTCGATGTGAGAAGTCGTCAATCGGTGTTTTACCGTGGTGAAAACCAAAAGATTCCCCGCTCCCTCCGCCTTCCGAGATTGCATTGCCTTTTCAGCCATTTCGCCCCTTTGCTTCCTCTCCCCATTGCTTCTACCTAGTGCCATGGCGACGCAGCAGATCACGGAGTCCGAGGTGAGGCGCTGACAGGAGCTCCATGCCAAGGATGCGGAGCTCAGGGCCAAGGACGTGGAGCTCCGTGAGCTCAAGGAGGAGAGGAGTGCCATGCTCCTCCGTTATGTGCGGGAGTTCACAAAGCGGCAGGCATCCACCACAAAGATGCTCGAGGCGTCGGCGGCGTTGCTCCAGAAAGCGGGAGATACGATAGGCTGTCAGGGGAGCCGGCTGGAGCGCGAGCAGGCCGATCATGACGAGGTCCAGGATCGCCTCAGCCACTTGGTGAACCAAGTTGCCATGCACGTGTTGCGGCTGCGTGATGCCTACCGTCGTGCCAGCGCGACGATGCCGGCCGTCGGGCTAAACCCGTTCGACCACCCGGTCGACTTCAACGGGCTGCGGCTTCCTGACCAGGTCTCCTTCTTCACCTATATCTCCAAGGAGCTGAGCCGTCTCCGCGCGATGGTG
Organism: Aegilops bicornis; assembly: GCA_021605145.1. Lineage (NCBI taxonomy): Eukaryota > Viridiplantae > Streptophyta > Magnoliopsida > Poales > Poaceae > Aegilops > Aegilops bicornis. Next base: position 577,357,830 of record CM038675.1, read on the forward strand.
GGGGCTGAGCTGGACAAGGAGGGGTTGCGGGCTGCTGTCGCCGTTGCCGGGCGAATCATTTCAGGGCTCCATCACCAGAATCCATTCGTGCCATTGGACGCCGTCTTTGACGAGCTGGCTCCCGTCGACCGGGAGCGGGCTCTGCGGGTGGTTCCACCCTGCATCACCAATGCCGTGCGCCTCGAGAAGCAGAGGGACTTTGGTGGTGTTTAGGCACCCTCTGCATCAGCATGTCCATGTCTCGGCGCAACATGACCGTTGGATCAAACTTAAACGGTGCAGATCAGTCACTGTAGCAAAAAGCGTGTGGGTGTGTTTGGTTGCATGCTCATCTCAATATAGTTGTTTCCTCTTCGTGTATTTTGGTCAACCTACTAGTCTGGACTCATGCACCCTTCATGCACTCTGCCAAACACCCAAAAGTGGGTCGAGAAGGGAACTTTTGCTCCCATCCCGTGCACCCTTCACACACCCTGCCTAACACTATTCATGCTTCATATGGTTCATGTTTTGTGGAGTACTGTAGCACCGTACTCTCCGTATGCTAGGACCTAGTTCTGTTAACATTGATCTCAATTGCTCATTCTCGATCGCACAAATAAAAAAGCGATACTATGTTACATATAGGAGTAGTTGACATGCGCACAACATCATTTGTTATCGTCATATCTTACTACACTAGCAACAAGATTGTGTAGTACTGACGTATGAACCACTGCAAATGCCTAGTAGTAGGAGCACTGTGTATGTTCAAGTGGCTGCCGTGTTTCGCACTCCTCCATCGTAAGATTGGAAACGCTTGCTATAATCATTTTTTTTTCTTCAGAAAAACAGTGGACACGCTCTACCGTGCGGATCCTCCTCCAGCCATGCACTAAATTACTCACTTTCGCTGACCTGTGGGACAGCTAGCACCTGGGTCCACCAGCCATGCACTAAATTACTCCGTAGTAGAGTGACGGTAGACTACCCCGATCGAACCGCCGCAGTAATGCCCAATGAGCCGTCAAATCACAAAACCCCCTCCTTTCTAGCAGTAAGTTGGACGGACGAAGCAACCATCATTTCACTCTTCTCTCAGCTTCCTCTCTTGAAGAAAACCCCACTCGCTTTGCTTCTCCCTCATCTCGTTCCTCCTTTCACTCTTCTCTCTCAGCTTCCTCTCTTGGATGGACGCCGGAGCACCGGCCGACGTGATGTCTATGGCTCTGGCCAAAACCGTCGAGGCTCATGGTACGAAGAAGCACAAGCACCCCGCCGAGACTACCGCAGACAAGCTCAAAGCCATCGCCCTATCCAAGCCCCCCTCTCCGGGATCCCTCATTAAGCAAGTCCAGGTAATGTCTCTTGTTGACGATCTTTTTCTCGATCTTGATCGTGTTTTTTCATCTAACATGCAAAGATTAGTACTGGTAGTACAACTTTCTGGGTGATCTTGCATGTGATTTTAGTGTGCCAAATGACAGTTCTAAATTCCTCTTTTGACCAAAACATGCGAGAGGTTGACACTGATTTCTTATAGATTACTTTCAACTACTCCCTCTGTCCCAAATTTCTTGTCTTAGATTTGTCTAGATACGGATGTATCTAATACTAAAATCTGACTTGATACATGCTGTTTGTGGCTAGGTCTCATTATGCTCACGAGGGAGACGCCGGTAAACCAGCTCTTTGTGTCTAGCCCTAGAGATTGTTTCTTCTTGCCTGCAGCTTGTCCCTCTTTGGGGAGCCCTGCCCCTCCTTATATATGTTGAAGGGGCGGGTTACATGTGGAGTCCTATTAGGATTAGGACTAGTCTATCTATAATACAAACCGGATATAAGTCCAGGTCTTAACTCCTTGTAAGACAAATATTCCTCACGCCTTTCCTCATAAACCAGCCCACCATAGTATGGACCGGCCTTCATGAACCGCCCGTTGGGCCACCGGGTCTTGTCGCTCCTCGCACCCGCCTGCCGGATTACCAATGAGTCGTGAACCGCCAGGTCCAAACGGGTCGCCGGTGAATCGCCAAGTGTCAGCGGGTTCTCAAATAAACCGCCAAGTCCGGCCGGGTTATACTTCCGGCCGGTTTACGCCACGGGGTATATCCCCGAATGTTACACTCCAATATCTGTATGCATTGCAGGGTTTATCGCACCCATCAGGATTTCCAGTCCCATGGATGTTCGGTCCATACGATTTGTCACGACATTTGGACTGTCACGCCAGGGAGTAGGCGGGCCTCGCATGCCACGCGTAGTTGGACGATCAATCTTCTGTTTAGTACTTCAACATAGTGATTTCTTGGTAAGGATTCACTCGTGTCACATCAACTAAATCTTACTGATTTACTGTCTAAATCTTATTGATTTAATGTCATGTTTTCTTTCTTTTCCTGCAATTTTACGATGCAGGTTTTGCCATGTGACATTCATCATAGAATAAACCATTTGGTTTGCTCTCACGATGGCTATTTTGCAGGTTTCACTTCTTATGTCGTGTCAAGAATTGAAGGAACTGTCCATCATCGAAAAAATTGGATCACCGTTGTCTGAATACAAGCTGAATCCCTATGATGAACTGCAGTTTGGTTTAACAAAAATGCCACAATTAGTCCTTCTCGCGTTTAAAAGAAATGAAGAAAAAAACTGGATCACGGTCACGGATCCTAGTCAAGTTAGAAAGCTAATCATAGCAGACCAGACACGATCGCCGATGTCTCGCACAGATCAAGCACCGACAGTTGCTCTAGCACTGACAGCGGCAGCAGCTGATACGTCGCCAACGTATCTATAATTTTTGATTGCTCCATGCTACTTTATCTATTGTTTGGACTATAATGGGCTTTATTTTCCACTTTTATATTACTTTTGGGACAAACCTATTAACCGGAGGCCCAGCCAATGCTTTGTTTTTTGCCTTTTTCGATGTTTCAAAGAAATGAATATCAAACGGAGTCCAAACGGAATGAAACCTTCGAACGTGATTTTCTCATCAGATAAGACCCAGGAGACTTGGACCCTCCGTCAAGAAAGCCACGAGGCGGTCACGAGGTGGAGGGTCCGCCTGGGCGCGCCTCTGCCTCGTGAGCCCCTCAAGCTCCACCGACGCATTCCTTCCTCCTATATATACCTCACGCACTTCAAACGATCGTAACAGGAGCCAAAACCAAATTCCACCGCCAAGAACTTCCTCAGATTCTACGAGATCCCATCTTGGGGCCTGTTAGGAGCTTCACGAGGGGGCATCCACCATAGAGGGCTTCTACATCAACACCATAGCCCCTCCGATGAAGTGTGAGTAGGTTACTTCAGACCTTCGGGTCCATAGCTAGTAGCTAGATGGCTTCTTCTCTCTTTTTGGATCTCAATACACTGTTCTACCCCTCTCTCGTGGAGATCTATTCGATGTAATCTTCTTTTTGCGGCGTGTTTGTTGAGACCGATGAATTGTGGGTTTATGATCCAGCTTATCTATGAATAATATTTGAATCTTCTCTGAATTCTTTTATGTATGATTGAGTTATCTTTGCAAGTCTCTTCGGATTATCCGTTTGGTTTCGCCAACTAGATTGGTAGTTCTTGCAATGGGAGAAGTGCATGGCTTTGGGTTCAATCTTGCGGTGTCCTTACCCAAAGGATGTAAAGGGTTGCAAGGCACGTATTGTATTGTTGCCATCGAGGATAACAAGATGGGGTATTTATCATATTGCATGAATTTATTCCTTTACATCATGTCATCTTGCTTAGGCGTTACTCTATTTTTAACTTAATACTCTAGATGCATGCTGGATAGCGGTCGATGAGTGGAGTAATAGTAGTAGATGCATAATCGTTTCGATCTACTTGTCTCGGACGTGATGCCTATATACATGATCATACCTAGATAACCTCATAACTATGCTCAATTCTGTCAATTGCTCAACAGTAATTTGTTCACCCACCGTAGAATACTTATGCTCTTGAGGGAAGCCACTAGTGAAACCTATGGCCCCCAGGTCTAATCTCATCATATTAATATCCATCAATTTTATACTTGCCTTGTTTTTACTTTGCTTTTTACCTTTTTACTTTGCATCTTTATACCAAAAATACCAAAAATATTATCTCTATCAGATCTCACACTCGTAAGTGACCGTGAAGGGATTGACAACCCCTAATCGTGTTGGTTGCAAGTAGCTATCGCTTTGTGCAGGTACGAGGGACTTGCGGCGTGGCCTCCTCTTGGGATTGATACATTGGTTCCCAAAACCGAGGGAAATACTTACGCCATTGTGCTGCATCATCCTCTCCTCTTCGGGGAAAACCAACGCAAGCTCAAGACGTAGCAAGAAGGATTTCTGGCGCCGTTGCCGGGGTGGTCTACGCAAAAGTCAACATACCAAGTACCCATCACAATCCCTATCTCTCGCATTACATTATTTGCCTTTCGCCTCTAGTTTTCCTCTCCCCCACTTCACCCTTGCCGTTTTATTTGCCCTCTCTTTACCAATCTCCTCCTCTTTCCCTTTGCCTTTTCCTCGTCCGCTTGTTTGTTCGTGTGTTAGTTTGTTTGCTTGCCATCATGACTAGTCTCATATCTTCTCCGTTATATCCCGAGAATGAAGTTCTAAATTTTAAGCAAAGGGAGGGAGAAAATCTAAAAGATGCTTGGTATAGAATTTGCAATGCTCAAAATAGATATACCAGGAAGCAATCTACTTCAGTTCTTCTTCGTAATTTTTATGTAGGTGCTAACCCTTGGTATAGATATATCCTTGATACCATTACCGGAGGGAATTTCTTGGGTAGCCATACTTTTGATTCTTATAATGCTTTAATAGATTTATTTGGCTCACCTCCTCTTTTGGTTAATGGAACTATGTTAACTTTGGAGCATGTTATGCAAAGGCTTGAAATTATTGAAAACAAAGTTGCTACCATTGAATCCATTGAAAATCTAGATAAAAAGATCCATAATCAAATTACTCAATATGGATCTAAGGTAGGAATGACTTTGAAAAATATTAAGGAGAAGGAACCCATGGTTAATGAGAAAATAAATCTAGATTCTACTCGAATCGATAAACTTGAGGTTATCATTACCAACTTGGGAACCGCTTTTCTTCCGTAAAGAATACTCCTAGTCCTCCCACTAAAATTGCCAAGCTTATGTATGTTCCTAAAAATAAGGGTGAATCATCTAGTAAGGAAAATGCCGATCTTAAATCTATAAGTATTCATCCCGATCTTTTTACTATCATTAAGGAACCATTTGCTACTTAATGAATTTTTTGATCTTGTGCCTAAAAGTTTGATAATTACTAGAAATAAAGAAAATTCTAAAGGAGGTAGATGCCTCATTGAAGAATTGCCTACCAAAGATGGCAATACCTATATCTATCCTTGCTTTTATGCCTAGCTAAGGGCGTTAAACGATAGCGCTTGTTGGGAGGCGACCCAATTTTATTTTTAGTTTTTTGTTTTTGCTTTTGTTTAGGAATAAATAATCCATCTAGCCTCTGTTTATAAGTGATTTTATCTTTTAATTAGTGTTTGTGCCAAGTTAAACCTATTGGATCTTCTTGGATGATAGTTATTTGATCTTGCTGTAATTTCCAGAAACTTTGCGCTCAGTGCCCGAATTGTTAAAAATCACCAGAACGTGATAAAATATTGATTCCAATTGCTTCTGATCAAAAAACAAATTTTCCAGGTCGTCTAATTTTGGTAGATTTTTTGGAGTTCCATAAGTTTGCGTTAGTTACATATTACTACAGACTGTTCTGTTTTTGACAGATTCTGTTTTGCGTGTGTTGTTTGCTTATTTTGATAAATCTATGGCTAGTAAAATAGTTTATGGTCCATAGAGAAGTTGGAATACAGTAGGTTTAAGACCCAAATAAATAAAGAATGAGTTCATTACAGTAACTTAAAGTAGTCTTTTGTTTTCTTTCTCTAACGGGGCTCACGAGATTTCTATTGAGTTTTGTGTTGTGAAGTTTTCAAGTTTTGGGTGAATTCTTTTGATGGATTATGGAACAATGAGTGGCAAGAGCCTAAGCTTGGGGATGCCCATGGCACCCCCAAGATAATCCAAGGACACCAAAAATCAAAGCTTGGGGATGCCCCGGAAGGCATCCCTCTTTAAATCCACTTCCATCGGTAATTTACTTGGAGCTATATTTTTATTCACCACATGATAAGTGTTTTGCTTGGAGCGTCTTGTATTATTTGCGTCTTTGCTTGTTAGTTTACCACAATCATCCTTGTTGTACACACCTTTTGAGAGATCCATACATGAATTGAAATTTGATAGAATACTCTATGTGCTTCACTTATATCTTTTGAGCTTGATAGTTTTGCTCATAGTGCTTCACTTATATCTTCTGAGCGTGATACTTTTTGCTCTAGTGCTTCACTTAGATATTTTAGAGCACGGTGGTGGATTTGTTTTAAAGAAACTTGATCTCTCATGCTTCACTTAGATTATTTTGAGAGTCGTTAAATAGCATGGTAATTTGCTTAATGTTAATATACTTGGTATTCAAGATATGTGAAACTTTCTTTTGAGTGCGTTGAATACTAAGATAAGTTTGATGCTTGACAATTGTTTTGAGATATGAAGATGGTGATATTAGAGTCATGCTAGTTGAGTAGTTGTGAATTTGAAGAAAAATACTTGTGTTGAAGTTTGTGATTCCCATAGCATGCACGTATGGTGAACCGTTATGTGATGAACTCGGAGCATGATTTATTTATTGATTGTGTTCCTTATGAGTGGTGGTCGGGGACGAGCGATGGTCTTTTCCTACCAATCTATCCCCCTAGGAGCATGCGCGTAATACTTTCTTTGATAACTTCTAGATTTTTGCAATAAGTATATGAGTTCTTTATGACTAATGTTGAGTCCATGGATTATACACACTTTTCCCATCCTTCCACTATTGCTAGCCTCTCTAATACCGCACACCTTTCGCCGGTATCATACACCCACCATATACCTTCCTCAAAACAGCCACCATACCTACCTATCATTGCATTTCCATAGCCATTCCGAGATATATTGCCATGCAACTTTTCACCATTCCGTTTATTATGACACGCTCCATCATTGTCATATTGCTAGCATGATCATATAGTTGACATCGTATTTGTGGCAAAGCCACCATTCATAATTATTTCATACATGTCACTCACGTTTCGTTTCATATCACGGTACACCGCCGGAGGCATTCATATAGAGTCATATTTTGTTCTAAGTATAGAGTTGTAATTGTTGAGTTGTAAGAAAAATAAAAGTGTGATGATCATCATTATTAGAGCATTGTCCCAAGTGAGGAAAGGATGATGGAGACTATGATTCCCCCACAAGTTGGGATGAGACTCCGGACGACAAAAAAAGAGGCCATAAAAAAAGGCCCAAAAAAAATATGAGAGAAAAAGAGAGAAGGGACAATGTTACTATACTTATACCACACTTGCGCTTCAAAGTAGCACCATGATCTTCACGATAGAGAGTCTCTCATTTTGTCACTTTCATATACTAGTGGGAATTTTTCATTATAAGAACTTGGCTTGTATATTCCAATTATGGGCTTCCTCAAATGCCCTAGGTCTTCGTGAGCAAGCGAGTTGGATGCACACCCACTTAGTTTCTTTTGTTGAGCTTTCATATACTTATAGCTCTAGTGCATCCGTTGCATGGCAATCCCTACTCACTCACATTGATATCTATTGATGGGCATCTCCATAGCCCGTTGATACGCCTAGTTCATGTGAGACTATCTTCCCTCTTTTTGTCTTCTCCACAACCACCGTTCTATTCCACATATAGTGCTATATCAATGGCTCACACTCATGTATTGCGTGAAGATTGAAAAAGTTTTGAAAATGTTAAAGTATGAAACAATTGCTTGGCTTGTCATCGGGGGTTGTGCATGATTTAAATACTTTGTGTGGGGAAGATGGAGCACAGCCAGACTATATGATTTTGTAGGGATAACTTTCTTTGGCCATGCTATTTTGAGAAGACATGATTACTTGGTTTAGTATGCTCGAAGTATTATTATTTTTATGTCAATATGAACTTTTGTCTTGAATCTTTCGGATCTGAATATTCATACCATGATTAAGAAGATTTACATTGAAATTATGCCAAAGTATCACTCCGCATCAAAAATTCTCTTTTTATCATTTACCTACTCGAGGACGAGCAGGAATTAAGCTTGGGGATGCCTGATACGTCTCCAACGTATCTATAATTTTTTATTGCTACATGCATCTTTATCTATTGTTTTGGACGATATGGGCTTTATTTTCCACTTTTATATTACTTTTGGGACTAACCTATTAACCGGAGGCCCAGCCCAGAATTGCTGTTTTTTGCCTTTTTTCATGTTTCAAGAAAGCAGAATATCAAACGGAGTCCAAACGGAATGAAACCTTCGGAACGTGATTTTCTCATCAGATAAGACCCAGAGACTTGGACCCTCCGTCAAGAAATCCACGAGGCGGTCACGAGGTGGAGGGCGCCGGGCGCGCCCCTGCCTCGTGGGCCCTCAAGCTCCACCGACGCATTCCTTCCTCCTATATATACCCCCAAACGATCGTAATGGCCAAAACCAAATTCCACCGCCGCAACTTCCTGTATCCACGAGATCCCTTCTTGGGGCCTGTTTCGGAGCTCCGCTGGAGGGGGCATCCTCCATAGAGGGCTTCTACATCAACACCATAGCCCCTCCGATGAAGTGTGAGTAGTTTACTTCAGACCTTCGGGTCCATAGGTAGTAGCTAGATGGCTTCTTCTCTCTTTTTGGGTCTCAATACAATGTTCTCCCTCTCTCTCGTGGAGATCTATTCGATGTAATCTTCTTTTTGCAGTGTGTTTGTTGAGACCGATGAATTGTGGGTTTATGATCCAGCTTATCTATGAATAATATTTGAATCTTCTCTGAATTCTTTTATGTATGATTGAGTTATCTTTGCAAGTCTCTTGAATTATCCGTTTGGTTTGGCCAACTAGATTGGTAGTTCTTGCAATGGGAGAAGTGCATGGCTTTGGGTTCAATCTTGCGGTGTCCTTACCCAAAGGATGTAAAAGGTTGCAAGGCACATATTGTATTGTTGCCATCAAGGATAACAAGATGGGGTATTTATCATATTGCATGAATTTATTCCTCTACATCATGTCATCTTGCTTAAGGCATTACTCTGTTTTTAACTTAATACTCTAGATGCATGCTGGATAGCGGTCGATGAGTGGAGTAATAGTAGTAGATGCAGAATCGTTTCGATCTACTTGTCTCGGACGTGATGCCTATATACATGATCATACCTAGATAACCTCATAACTATGCTCAATTCTGGCAATTGCTCAACAGTAATTTGTTCACCCACCGTAGAATACTTATACTCTTGAGAGAAGCCACTAGTGAAAACTATGTCCCCCGGGTCTATTCTCATCATATTAATCTCCATCACTTTTATACTTGCCTTGTTTTTACTTTGCTTTTTACCTTTTTACTTTGCATCTTTATACCAAAAATACCAAAAATATTATCTCTATCACATCTCACTCTCGTAAGTGGCCGTGAAGGGATTGACAACCCCTAATCGCGTTGGTTGCGAGTAGCTATCATTTTGTGCAGGTACGAGGGACTTGCGCGTGGCCTCCTACTGGATTGATACCTTGGTTCTAAAAAACTGAGGGAAATACTTACGCTACTGTGCTGCATCATCCTCTCCTCTTCGGGGAAAACCAATGCAAGCTCAAGACGTAGCAGCAGCTCAGTATGATCCAGCTGAGGATTGGGCACCGACCGCGTCAGCGGACCAGTCTGATCTACCGGAGGATCGGGCATCGACACCGGCACCTGCTCCGACACCGGCACCAGCTCTACAAGGAGCACCATCTCCGGTAGCAGCGGCTTCAAAGACTGCACCAACACTTGCACTTGCATCTGCCTCCGTGCGGTTGCACCGCAACAGATCGGGCTGAAGTTCGCGCCGTATACCAAAGTCCTTACAAACTGACATGTCCACCTTCTTGGTAAGCATTGGCCGCCCAAGTGCTTCGTTCTTTTTTCTTTCCATGTTGTTTCACATGATTCACTGTGTTGATCTAACTGTTTGGGTATGTCTTCTTGTTTGCAAACAGAGAATTCCTAGAGCAACGAGGGAGTCGTTCAACAATCCGGGCGACCGCGGCCAAGTTTCTCTTACCATGCGCAGCCTTGGTGTGAATGAACCTGCTCAATATACCATAAGTACAAAGGATGGTCGCATGATGATTGATGCTAAAGGATGGTCAAGGTTCAAATCTAAATCATATCTTGCGGTAGGGGATGATGTCAAAATCGAACTTTCTCGGCAAGGAGAGCTGGTCCAAATCAACTTTGAAATTCTTCGGTAGCAGCACGCAACTGCCGAACTGATCTATCCTCCGAGAGATTTTGATGTAATAATCTGGCATGGTGAAACAAGTGTCCTGTGTGTATAAGTAGTACGACAGTGTTATTTATCACATGGTATATCGTTGATAGAATTGCAACTTTGATTGCTGGTTAGGAACTGTTGTTCGATTCCATTCCAACAGCTGTCATGCTTTATTCAATTTTGTGTATTCGCCTTGCGACAGCATCTAAAACCAGCACCGTACCTATCGCTTGCAATATGAAAAGCGCTGAGGTAGAACACATGGGCCCCCAAACATGCCGGGTCGGCTCATGCCCAAAGTCCGTAACCGTGAGCCTATCTCGAGTATTATATTCTCAGCTGAACCCCATAAAAAGCTGAACCCCATAATGCCCGTATGCTGCGTAGGGAGTATATTTCTCGTCAAGGTGAGCCTGTGATATAAAAGATTTGTATATTTCTTTACAGAGGGAGTATCTCTCTGTCAAAAAACATATTTATGTGTAACTAGTTACTCCTGTCTTTCTACTTCCTTTCGATGATATGTGGGGCAACTGGCAAGGGGGTCCATGTGCCATATGCACAAATTAGAGTGCACAACTTCACGGTAGACACACCCCGATCGTAGCGCCGTAGTAATGCCCAATGAGCCATCAAATCACAACCCCCCTTTACAGCTTTAGCAGTAAGCTGGACGGATGAAGCGTCAATATTTCACTGGGCCTGAATCCCCTTCTCCCTCGTCTGCTTGTTCAGAGAAAACCCCCTCTCGGCGATTGCATAGGGTTTTCTCATGGAGAACCAGGTACGAATTCTTCATCCATCCCCGATAAATCCAAGTCCCTTGGTCGCAGGTAATCCTAGGATTGCAGCCGCCGTCGTTGATGCATTTTTCTTCCTACGGAATCTAGTGTGTTTCATTTGCAGTGCCCAAAGTGCGAGTACCCTACAGGTTTCTGCGCCCTCGGCGAGACGCCACACTTGTTCCTTCTCATCCTAACACAACATTTTGAAATGCGCACAGTATGTTCCTAGAATCCTCTTTTCTATCCGGGAGGGTGGGAGTTTTTTGACATGCTGTGCTCTCATATTATTTTTCCTGCAGTGTATTATTTGCTCTGCCAGAACACATGTACTCAAGATGCTCGGCCTTGCCATAACTGAATACACTAGTTTAATGGTCACAGTGAAGACAAGACATGGATATAAGTTCCGAGTTGGGTTCATGAACCAAGAAGATCGCTGCTTTTTTATGGCCGAACTTGGATAAACTTTCTCAAGTGTTACGGACTGAAAGTTGGCGCACGAATGTTGATGGAAATAGCAGAACCTGGTCTCATCTTCACTGTGATCTTCCACCCCGACGTTGTTCCAATTGTTCATCCATGTTAGTTTTGTATCTGGTTCTTGCTTGTTGCCTCAATTACTTCTTAATCCACCTATTCTGTCTAACTAATCACAATTTAACTTTAGAAGTAGCAACGGATCTCTCACGAAGATGCTACTTCTAACTAATATTTTCTTATAATTGGTGGCACGTGTAAGTTTTTTCAGAGTTAAGCTGCCGCTTCGTTTGTTACTCTGTAATAACTCGGATGTTACTAATGGCACTGAAGTTGACTGGATCGACATCCACAAGTTCCTACACTTTATTAATCGTCTTGAGGTCCTTGTGGGGCGTTTCAATGGTGGAAGGCCACGTGGGATATGTGTGCCACTGCTGCACTCGTTTAACAATTCCAACTGTGTCAAGAAACTTATGGTACGAGTTGTTTTCTGTTATATATGTTGTTCATAAACTATTGCTTATACACAATTTTACAGCTGTGATCTTCTTGAAACAGGAACTGTCGAGTTCTATTGTTCCTATACAGATGCCTGACCATGGTCGGGTCAGACTTGCGCTTGGTCACAACATGATGTTCCCCTTGGAGTGAAAAGATACTTATTCATGGGTGGTATCATAATGAGGGCCCGTCCATCTTGGAGAATAGGACAGAAGATTATGTTCATGCTTTTCCATGGCTCTAAAGCGAATATCCTGTATATTGACCATGTTGCGAGATGGAGCCGCTTTCAGAAGGTTGTGGATGCGCGGGGTGGCGCATGGGCCTTGTCATGGGGCTTGGCGGCCACACCCTTGGTTAACTGTAGGAAAAGTAGCACTGTTCGAGGCGTGCTTTGTATGGTTGAACCTGTATAAGTACTCATACTGCTTTCAGCTTTGGTTGTTAAGTGCCCCTGCTGGTTTGATTAAGGTTGTTAAGTACTCCTGCTGCTTTTACAGTCTGTCGTGTTTCTTCAGTCCTATCTTCCTCCAACCGCCAAAACCAAACCAGCGCCGGCGGGGCCGCCTGCTTCCGCCTCCCATGGCTGGCTGCGCCTCAGTGCATGCATCGCCGCCCCACCGTCTCCTAAATCGTTAACGTCGACGTCCTCCGCGCGCTTTGGTGCGCTCGCCGCGGCGCCGCCCTCTCGCGTTGTCAACATGGTCAACAAACAACAGAATCGGCGGAAATGCGTGGAGAGGATGACAGTAGGGGCCCACCACGTCAACGTATGGAAAAATGAAATGCTTCCTCCTAGTGTTCTCCTGACATCTGGGACCCACGACATTGTGAGTGTATATAGTCAATAGACAAGAGAACAGCTCAAGATCGGCTGACACCTAGGTCGTAGCTACTCGAGAAGTATTTTTTTTGTTTGGTATTGTTGAGACGGAGCATGGTTTGAACTGGGTTGTGGCCCGTCTAGCCCAGGCTTATATTTTATGTTCACCATTTGACCAGCCCAGCTATTTTTTCTTTGTGAAAATGAGCCCAGTTTATTTTTCTGAAGAATACCCAATCTGGGCCTACTTATTTTTCTACGCCTGATGGGCTGCAACTCTTTCAAGACGCCTGCAAATCTTGAAAGTAATATGAAATGGGTTGTAAATATAAAAAGAGATGACAAATTGGCAATTACTTTATAATTTCTGAATTTTTTCACATTTTCAGATTCCTATTTCACTGGACATTAACCTAATTTCAATATATCTTCAAAGTACTTTAAATCTGGCTCGACATTTCGGTATTAAAAATAGTTTGGAACCCACAGAAATATGCGAAAATTGGCCTGGCCAACCAAAAACGATCGCAATAAATTGCATAAGAAGTTGCCATGAGCTATATATAAATTATTAAAAAAGAGGGAGTGGTCTGACTTGTGGCCTGTTTAGTTGACGCCAGTATGCAAGATATTTTTAGTTATTATATACGCCAACAAACGATTCTAGCAGAGCGTAACCGTTGGATGTCAATCCAACGGTCGCCGTGGTTTCTTCAATCTCCGATCTTCTTGCTCCGGCCCAAAAGCGGCGCCCAAGGGACCGCTTACTCCAGCCTCCCTCGGCGGTTGTGTTGCCAGCCTCAGCCTCCCCTACTACTCCCACCGCTGGCTGTGGCATCCTCTACTCACCCACACCCCATGTTATTCTCATGCGACGGTAGCCTCACACCACAACCGAACCGGTGAACACTCGTACTCCTCTCCGCGCGGGCTTCCACTGCCGCGTCTTCCCCGGCTCCGCGTCGTCCCCTTCCTAGGCCTCGCCATCGTCCACCACCGTGGTGCTCTTGGTGCGGTGTGGTCAATGTGGTCAACAACCGACATCCATCGGAAGAGTAATGTACGTGGAGAGGCTGACAGCTGGGTCCACGGCAGCCGCAAGGAAGTGCCTCCTTATTACGCGGAAAATAATTATTCCTCCACCTGACAGCAGGGACCCACTGGATGGGCCACCTGTATTTCGTGAAAAAAAACGTTTCCCTGTGACTGCTGGGACCCACAGGATGGGCCACCGTATTTCGCAAAAAAAACGTTCCCCCCGCTGTCAGCTCGGACCCACCGGAAGTGCCTCCTTATTACGCACAAAAAAATGAATACCCCCTGCTAGCTGGGACCCACCTTGGTGAGAGGCTGTCTTAGGGCCTACAAAGTTGATCGACGGAGGCCTTTGTCAACTTTAGTCAATATATGAACGATTCTAGCTCCACCGACCGTACGATGTCCATCCAACGGCCATAGTGCTTCTTCAACCTCTGGTCTTCTTGCTCCAGCCGCCCAAAGCAACGCCGGTCGTGCCGCTTCCCTCGCCGCTTCGTGGGTCGGGTCAGGATGCCATGGAGGCCTCACCGCCCCCTACTACTCCCACTGCTGACCAGGCCATCCACGCACCCACACCCCCTGTTATTCTGCGGCAACGGCAGCCTCACACCGCAGCCGAACGAGTGAACCCTCATACTCCTATACGTGTGGGCATCCATTGTCGCGTCTTCCCCGGCTCCGCGTCGTCCCCTTCCTAGGCCTCGCCGTCGTCCATCGCCTTGGTGCTCTCGGCGCGGCGTGGTCAACGTGGTCAAGGAATGGCTTCCATCGGACGTGGACTGTACGTGGAGAGGCTGACAGCTAGGTCCACGGCCGCAGCAAGGAAGTGCCTCCTTATTATGCGGAAAATAATGATTCCTCCACCGACAATGAGGGGACCCACCGGACGGGCCACCGATTTGAAAAAACATTTCCCCACGACTCGGGACCCACCAGCTACATCTTTGCACGCAAGGAAGTGCGTCCGAAAAAAACGATTCGCCCCCCCTGACTGCTGGGACCCACCAGCTACATCTTCACAAGCAAGGAAGTGCCTGACAGTCGGGACCCACTTGGTCGAAGCGTACGTAGCGTTGTCATTCTAGTTGCGAACGTGTACGTACGTATATACTGGTCGATGTAGAGGCGCACACGTGTCGTAGTAGAGGCGCGCGCGTAGCATGTACACGTACGTACAACGGCCAGGGTGCAAGACAGAAAATACGGCCACGTACGTACATACGGGCAGGGTCTCGAATGCCTACTCGCGCATACGTACGGCCAGGGCTCGTGTACATGGCTGGGTCGGAACGGAGAAACAGCATCGTCTCGTGTTCATGGGGAGGCAACGGAATGCATCGTGTTCATGGGGAGGCAACGGAATGCGTCGTGTTCATGGGGAGGCAACGGAATGCATCGTGTTCATCGGGAGGCAACGGAACGCGTGGGAGCCAACCGGCTGGGTCGGAACGGAATGTGTGGTCGTGTTCACCGAGAGGGCTTGGACGGAGCAGGCGATGGAAACGAGGCCTGGCGTACCACAAAAAGGAGGAAACGACCTTGTGTTCGACCGGCCACGTTCGAAACGGGATCATGTTCATCGGGAGGGGTCTGGCTTACCACAAAACGTAGGAAACGGACCTCCTACGGTCGAAACGGGGGTCCTGTTGATCGGGAGGGGTGTCGCGTACCGCAAAACGGATGAAACGGACCTCCTACGGTCGAAACGGGGGTCCTGTTGATCGGGAGGGGTGTGGCATACCGCAAAAGAGACGAAACGGACCTCCTACGGTCGAAACGGGGGTCTTGTTCATCGGGAGGGGTGTGGCGTACCGCAAAACGGGACTCCACGGGATACTGTTCATCTCCACCGTCGACCTCCTCCAGCCTCCACGGCTACCGTCGACCTCCTCCACCCTCCACGTGCTCCTGTTCATCCAGCCTCCACCGCGTGCTACTCCACCGGCTACTATTCAACCACCCCTCCACTGGCACCCCTCCACCGCTTCATCGCTCATCCAGCCCTCCACACCACGGGGTCCTGTTCAACCACCCTCCACGGGCACCCTCCACCGCTTCATCGCTCATCCAGCCCTCCACACCACGGGTCCTATTCATCCAGAGGCAACGCCACCGCCATCGCTCATCCACCCCCCGCAACGCCACTGTTCATCCAAACGCTCGGCTTGATTAGCAGCAGTAGCAGAGAATCGCCGATCGGGTTCGATTAACGACCATCGATCGATCACTCGGGTTCAAGAACGCCAGTAGTTCGCAGTGCAATCACTCGGGTTCGATTAGAGCCCAATGCCTCGCTTCGGTTCGATTATAGCTAACGCCTCACACACACGCCGAACGCACGAGAGAACGATGCATCGCTTCGCCCCGACCTCCCACCGTAACCGGAACTCCCCAAAATTTTCCTCCCCTCGCTTCTACCACGGTTTTTTCCATCATGGACGGCCCAAAGAATGTCATGTCGCTATGTCTCCGCCCGCCTGTGACTTAAAAGCCCATTTTCTGTCATGATTTTTTTTCATAGAAGTAGGAGCCCACCACATCTATGATGATACCGGGTTTTGTCACAATTATCGTCATAGAAGTGTCATATGTATGACAGATTTTTTTTTCGTTCGACCCAAAATGTCACGGATGTGTCTTTTTTTGTAGTGTGAAACCAAGTACATGATTGGCCTTCTATTTCAGAATTGGTTTTGTCAATGAGGGAGTACAAGTGTACTAGTAAACAATAGCATTATTTTCTCATGGCAGTCACAAAATAGAGATGAACACATGCATTAAATATCATTCTTACCTAAAGGAAGGTTATGGTATCAATATGGATGATGAGGATTGGAACACAGATCTCCCTTTGTGCAGTTCCACCAAAATGAACCAACTGTTCCATTCTGACATTCCAATTAAACAACACAAAAGTCACTTCTTTTAAGAGGTGTTTTGTGCAGTGCACCAAAAGGTCACAACAGCAACCAGGTGAAATGGATATCCTGTTTGTACAAAAAGCTACACAGGAAACAGTCAGAGTCTCAAACAATTATAGGCAAAAACATTTGGCTAAACTTGTCATGGCTTATAACAGTGGCATGGCTTCATTTTACCAGGGGCATTAGATTAAGAATAGCTAAATATTTGGTATAAAGGCATTGGACAGTGTGTGCACCAGCAGTCCAGCACCATGTACCTAAACCGGGGCATAAAGTGGTGATTCAGAGTTTGTTGCCCCGAGAAACAAACATCCAAGAAACATATCTGGGTTGGTCCCATTTTTGTTCACTCTAGCCACCTACTCATATATGTGGATAGCAAATCTAGTCCTGGTCATACCACTTTGTAGAATGTTTCCCCTATATTTCCCTTTTCGACCAAGGGACCGGTAGGATGACCAGTCTGTACTAGTTTCACCCACTTTCCTTCCTGTTTGTACCAAGTCCGATGTACATACTAAATTACCCCACCCCCATTTTATTTCTTGTTTGAACCAAGTACAAGATTCGACTCCATGAAGTAGCTTTACCTCTAACAATAGAAGGAAAAAATATATGTCGTTGGACCATCCGATCGGGAGGGGCTGAGTGGTAGAAAATGATGCACATGCAGCGACGTAGCGAGCTGGGAAAGTATAGCTAGGGCGGTTTCAAAGGAAGATATACCTAAAGATCATCGGGATGTGGATAGGTGGGCGGCGGGAGGCCGGATCCGCCCACACTAGGGCAACGACGAAGGGATCGGAGTACCTCCCGCGTCGGCGCTCGGCCGGAGATAACGGTGCGGCCGGCAGTGGGTCTCCTCCCTCGTTGTCGACGACGGCCTAAACGTTGCCCCTCCTCCCCTTCACGGGCAGAGGGGGATACGCCTGAATCTATAACCAGCTGTAAGGATAGAAAGACAATGTTTTCTGAAGGGAGAATGACAGTGTTACCACCGCTATCTTGTTTAGATCCGGAGAGGATGAGAGTGTGTGAATAGAGCAACCCAAGCAAGCAAGCGCGGAGGCTCCGGCCTATATATACGTAGTGGGTAGTTTTCCTTTTTCCCTCTATCCAAACAGTCGTTTAAAATTGTGTACGTGCCAGGTCGCCTTTTTTTGAGTTGTTGATTGTTTTTTGAGATAGCTACCCGCTTATGCCAAGTGGTGTTACGGTGTGCCAGGTCGCACTTTGTATCGTTCAAGTCCGGTACAAGACCCTTCATTAAATGAACAACCACCCCCTCATAAAATTTGTGAACAAGCCCATGGCTAAACTTACCGGAAATGTGGGCTGCCCCAACATGCATTATTATTTATATTTTCTATGTGGGAGTATCCTCAAAACAAAATGTGAGAGTACAATATTTATTGGGCCCCTTTGTAATTGGTGCTAAATTTTAACCAAAGATTTAACTTACAAAATGTTAGTGCATGTTAACAAAAATTATATCATTTGATTCGTATTTGAACATAGTTTTCAATGATGTAATTTTTTGTGACATGCATGAACATTTGGTTAGTTAAATTTATAGTCAAAATTTGGCAAGGTGCATTAAATCAACACATGGAAGTATCAAAAGGAGAGTTACGGCATGCATGCATGCGTTGTAATTAATGCATGGGTAAAGGCAAATTATTGAAATATATCGAGTGCAGTGCTTTGATGTGTCGCGTCAACTCGTACAAGACCGAGAACTTTCATTACTACAACGTCCTCCCCCTCACGGACTGAGCTCCGGTGCCTTAACCGCACCTGCCTTTGGCTGCATGACAGGTGGGCCACCCACCTGTTGGGCCCACATGTCATACACGCAAAGGAAGGAGCAGTAAGTCAATGAAGCTGCGTCGCTCCCTCGCCCATGAGCGTGGTGGCTGGCAGCACTAGGAGAAGCTTTCGCTACACGCTCTCCCTCCCGCACGCGGTGGACATGCAGCAGTTCATTCGGTGTCAGATGGCCAGAAGCATACTGTAGTACTCCTCCATTGCAGTAGTGCTCCATCATTGTTCGACTTCCCGATGAGGCGAAGAGCCAAGCGCAGCCTGGACGCTCGTGTGGCAGTTTCATGTGTAGAGTAGTCTAGGATAGCGTGTACCGTGCCTGTAAGATGAAAATCGTTGGGGTCGGCTCCATGATTTTTTTATTAAAATAATCTTCTGGCCCTACCTGTCATCCTGGTGATTGTAGTTTGCACGCTCATCTGGTCAAGAC
This sequence comes from Aegilops bicornis, assembly GCA_021605145.1. NCBI lineage: Eukaryota > Viridiplantae > Streptophyta > Magnoliopsida > Poales > Poaceae > Aegilops > Aegilops bicornis. The sequence goes on from CM038675.1 coordinate 577,377,033, forward strand.
AGGAATATATCTTTTAATTTGTGGTGGGGTAAATGTTAGAGGTTGCAACATATATATTGTACATTACGGGTCTTTCAGCCAAGTTTAGAGGCAACCATGTGGGGTCAGTGCTATGATGTGTCGTGTCAACTCGTACAACGAGGAGAAGCTTGATTTTACTACTACACGCCTTCTCCCTCGCCCATGCGCGCGGTGGCTCGCAGACGAGGACAGGCTTTTGCTTAGGCTGGTTGTAATGGAATACTAGCATCATGCATATGATACTAGTGTATGATACTACACATCCGTAGTGCATAGTATCATATGTTAGTATCGTCGATGACTTCATTTATTAGCATGCATGACACATAGTAGCACAACATTTAATATGATATGGTATCATGATATGATACTCAACCCTCTCTTTCTTCATTTACTTCTATGCCACCTCATCAAATTTGCCTAGTTGGCATGCATGATACTCCCTCCGTTCCTAAATATTTGTCTTTTTAGATATTTCGAATGGACTACCACATACGGATGTATATATACATATTTTAGAGTGTAGATTCACTAATTTTGCTTCGTATGTAGTCACTTGTTGAAATCTCTAGAAAGCCAAATATTTAGGAACGGAGGGAGTACTACCTATGATACTCCCATTACAACTAGCCATATACTACTACAACAAGCTATCCCTCCCGCATGCGGTGGACGGACATGCAGCAGTGGATTCGATACTGTAGAAGTAGTAGTAACATCATTGTTCGTCTTCTCGAAGAGGCGAAGAGCCAAGCGCAACCCGAACGTGGCAGTTGTGAATGCTCGCCACAGTGTGTTTGGTTGCATTCTCATCTCAGCACAGTTGTTCCCTCTTCGTGCATGCTCATCCCAGCACCCCTCTTCATGCATGCTCTTCTCATGCATTCTCCTAGTGTATTTGTGTTAAGCTAGTGTGGAATCATGCACCCTTCATTCACCCTACAGAACACCCCAAAGTGGTTCGAGAATGGCTTGGAGCACGCATATAGCCAGGCTCTTGCATGAGACAAAATTGCTATTTGAGCCCACTATTGTAGTACTACTTGCTAGTATAGCCCTGTAAACGGGAAATGCGTATTTGCCTTTCTAGAGATTTCAACAAGTGACTAGACTACACCCTAAATGAGTAGTACTAGAGCAAAATGAGTGAATCTAAACTGTAAATAAATGCTTAGTTATCTCGTTTTCCTCTCCGCCTTGGTCGTGGTGCACAATATTTAGTACTCCTATATGACCAGCCGCTCTATCTACATGCGGGACATCAAAGCATCCGGGCCCGCGTACCATCCACCAAATCATAGCGAGGTGCTATAATCAAGACTCACCGGTCACCCCGGTGTGGCCATCATGACCCGTCATATCACAAAACCCACACCTTTACCAGGAGTGGTAAAGTGGCCTCGAAGTTGGACTGGACGAAGCAACCATCATTCCACTGGAACGCTCGTTGAAGCCCTTTCTCCCCTTTCTTGAAGAAAACCTCACTCTAGGCTACTCACTTCTGCCATTTTTCTTCTGTACCGATGAAGGAAAGGTGGGCTTAACTGCTGATGCTACTATATTTCATTCCAAGAATCTTCATTTTGCGAAGCACCGACCGATTCTCACAGCCTATTCTTTTCCCGTTTTCATTGCGATTGTGGTTTCCTTTTGATTGCTTTTTGTTTGTCAGTTCATTGATAGATCCTGGAGCACTAGGCAAATAGTTGCCGGCGGACAACCCATAGGAGAAAATGCTCTCCAAGAAGCGAGCACCGGCCAACGAGTTGACCATGTTGGCGGGCCAACCCATGGAGACGAAGAAGTCCAAGAAACAAGCACTTGCCAAAGAGTTGACGACGTTGGCGGACGAACTCCTCAAAGAAAGTTGGAAGAACAACAAGGGCCCCACCGTGCCTACGCCAGAAACTCTAGTGGATACCTATGCGAGGCTCAAGGCCGAGTTTGAGGAGATAGTCACCATTGAGAAGCAGTATTCCCCTGGCAAGGTGATGGCCCCCATCAAGGACGAGGAGATGGCCCCCGGAGGGATGGGATCCCCCGGTGAGCTGCACAAGGTAAAAAATAATGGCTTACCATAGTTGTGGTTTTTTTATTATTTGCAATGTGCTTGCTATTATTTTAGGGTTGTGTAGGTGTCGGTGGACGTCCTTGATGTTTCTGATGTCGCGGCCTGTCCTGTGGACAACGCACTAGAGATCGTTTTTGATGTCGCGGTCCGTCCTATTGACATTGCCCCGAAGATCGATTCCGATGCCGCTATCCATCTTGTGGACATCGCCCAAGAGATCGATTTCCGATGTCGCGGTGGACATCGCCCTAGAGATCGATTCCCATGCCGCTGTTCGTGTTGTGGTCATTGCCCGAGAGATCGATGACAAGAAATAGTTGATCACGCTAATCCTTCAGGGTAGTTTGCATTGTGTTTAATTACCAGAACGATGCGTGTTATCAAACCATCTTAGGGCTAGTGCACTGTCTTGTGTGGGCGGTACTTGCTACTTTTGTTTGATAGTGAATCATGCGAACCCTCGACGAGTTGTGGAAACAGATGTATCCTCACCAGCTTTTGATGTAATATATGTCATGCTTAGATGTAAGTTTGAATTGTTTATCATATCAGCAGGGCTTGTTTGATGATTCATGGTGTTAGTTGGCTAGCTACTGTGGGAGCTATAGTACTTGCAAAACACTCACCGAAGAGAAACATTGGGGCTGATAAGCTCGTGGTACGCTTATACTGATCCGTCGTCGATCGACCAATGGCCCAAGCTCCTAAAATTGTAGCCTTAGCGATCGATCAGACAATAGTCGACATAAATACATTCAGGCCTCATTTGGTTCATAGGGTAGAAAAATCGTAGCAAAAGTACAGAGACGTACAACACAAAATCATAGCAGTACAGAGACGTACTCCCTCCGTTCCAAAATAGATGACTCAACTTTGTACTACTAACTTTGAAACGGAGGGAGTACAAATCATAGGCGGGCTAGTTTGGCCTAGTGGGTTTTAGTGATATGACGTGGTACAGTGCTGTCCAGTCTTCGCGTGTGGTAGCAGTACTGCCGGTACAATAAGTTTTCTTGAAGAAGCGGAATTCAACGAAGTCATGATGGTTCCTTCGTCCGACCAACTTACAGTGGGAAAGGTTTGGCCTCCGCTACGACCGGGGTGGACCAGGATAATTTTGTGCATGGTAGGTGGACCAGGATGGTCGACGTCCCACATGTCGACGAATGAAAGTATTCTTTCCGATATAGTGGACGAGCAACGAGTATTCATTGTTTATTTTTGATGAAAGCTATTGTCTCCACTGTTACGACGGAGGAGTGTGAAACACAGCAGCCCAGTGAACTTGGCATGTGCACCACTACCTCCTTCCTCATGTAATACTACCATAGTGTTGACTATAAGGTTGGCTATAAGGTTACAACCTTTAAGAATTAGTTTTTTTATACCTAGGAACACGTGTAGCGACGGGCTCCTGTAGATCACACTCCTTGACTTTGTCAATGCCTCTCTCTCCTCCACATAAGCGGGCTTATAGCCCAGAATTTTACTAGTACTACTTGCTATGAATGCGGGTAGCTGGCGCCTGAAAGGGAGCGCGCGGGGGGAGGTGGTGGTGGGGGGGTTCTGATTGGCCAGGGCGGTCAGAAGCGGGCTTGGAAGCGGTCCGGACTCCCGCATGGCCCACCTCACATTATCACAATATATTTCTTGGAGTCCGTGCGTGGCGGGCGGGCGATCTCTTCTCCCTCCCCCGTCTCTCTCTTCTCAGCCGACGCCCGCTGAGCTATTAGATTTCGGCTATCGGCAGTTTATTCAATTGTAGTCCCACATGTCAGTGAAAATGCAAGACAACGTGTGTCCCCTCTGGTGAGCAGCGTGCGAGCCGGACTGTCGGGGGTGCGATGCGAACCCGACGCGTACGAGTCGTAAGTGTGCCGTCTTTTCCTTTTGAACTTGCAAAGCGTAACATTTTCGTGTGATGGATAGATAGAAATCCAGAACAAAATGACGAGGGGCGGTGCTTTCCCGCACGTTAGGCGGGCTAGTTTGAGTGATATGACGTGCTATAGTGTCGTCCACTTGCTCCATTTTTATGTAAGCAAGAGTCAACGCTCTTACATGGGAGGAGTGCGAAACACGGCAGGTCTGATTTTGATCGAGGGATAACTGTTCCCTGCGAAATAATGGATCACTATTAGCGATTATAGCATGATAGTTAGGGCATCTCCAGCACTGGCCCACAAATTTACACTGGCATCTGTCGGAGGACACTGATGGATGCCATCCGATGCTGCCCGCATACCTTTCGACAACTATATGAACTAAGCGGACGAAATTTGTGCAAACAAAGCAAATTTCAAATTAACCGGACGAAATTCATTACATTTCGAATACTTTTCCTATAAACTGGACGAAATTCATTACATATTTCGCACGAACCATACTAAAACCTACTGTAAACCTAATCTAAACGATCGCCAGCGCCCGACCACCATTTCCGGCCATGAACCCAAGAAAGCCGACCATTGCCTTTGCTTCCTCCTCATCCGCCTCGATAACCTCCTCCTACGGAGCACAAGGTTTTGAAGATTTCCGCCTCCACGTCGCCATCAAGCGGCTAATCGGCCACCGATGTTTATCCCACCAAGCTTGGCATCGACTGAGTGGAGGAACGGTGGCCTTCCTGGGACCAGAGCGGCGGCGACCTGCCGTGTACTACTCTTCCACACTGCCAGCTGCGCCCGCGCACGCGCGCCGGCTTCATGGTCGTGGTGGCGGAGGGTGGCCGGGGGGAGCCGACGATCTCCTTCATCTGCTCCTGCGACAGTACGTCCAAGAGAGCTTTGGAGTGCCAGGAGGCCATGGTTGGAGTGGTGCCAACAGAAGGAAGGGACCGGAGGAGAATAAGTGCGGGTCTTTGGCTATGGCTGGGAGGTGGGGCTCAAGTTAATATAGCGGGCGAATGGCAATGAGCCGCGGCGGACAGATGGAGGGCTGGCGCCAGAGTAGGTTCGTTGACAGCCGCGTGTCATTAATGTGGGCGGCGGACAGAAGGATGGCCATGGTGTTGTTAACGCGGAACAAACGCTTGCATCGGGATGCCGCGCGGGTGGCGCTCTCTCGGTCGTCGCGCTGCTACAATGCCGGCGCCAGTGAGAGGTCGCATCGGGCGTGAATGCGGATGCTGCTTCAGTGACTTAACCGCAGGTGCGTTGGGTCACTGACATATGGGCCCAACTGGCATCTGGCCCGCATGTCAGTGACACACCAACTGCACCTGCAGTTAAGTCCGGTGAATGCGGCATTGACGTTCTGGAGTGACGGTGACCGTTTCAGGCGGGAAGCGCGCGCTAGCGATGGAAGGGGTTTCGGTAGGCCAAGGCGGTCAGATGCTGGCGTGGTGGTAAAATGTGAACTCATGGATGACGAGCCTTTGAAGCATATGTGGCACATATTCACAACCAGGCGTCCATGCAACCGCTCTTGTTGCCATCTAGCCTTCGACGACCACCATTAGACACCACCCAACCATGCATAACTTATGAATAATGGACGAATCGATCAGACACACACTCGTGTGCAGTGGCACTATGATCGGTCGCTCACGATAGTACATACTCTGTACCATGGTACCCTCTCTAGCTAGGCTGTTTTATAGATTGTCGTTGTGATGGACGATATACATGAGCAAGGCGCCGAGCCACGAGTATGACGTTGGTATTGAGCCAGGTGAATACATGCTCGGTGTTCGCGGAGGCCTCCAGCAAACGTCCAAATATTAATGTCAGGCACCGCCGGGGCGCGCAGGTGACGGGCTCGCCGTTTGCATTGCGCCATGAGCAGGACTTTGATTGAGAGGGCGACGAGCATGCATTAGCATGGTTTGAGAGCATGAGCGTGAGTGTCTGCACGCGTACATGATACTTGCCTCTATGGACGGTGTGCGCTAATGTGTGCATCACGTATAATATAAAAAATCCGTTTGTGCATTTAACGCAAAGTATTTCATTTTCATTTGGCTGGCGAGTGTGCATTGGAGCAACGAGTCCGTGATTTGATTCCTCGCATATGCATAATTTTGGTTTTTATTTCTTTCTCCACTAACAGGTAGGCCCGCATAGATAGATAGATAAAGAACACGAGCTGATGAGGCACTTGCAGACTATTTGATTGGTCAACTAGACAAATACGGAGCTATACACTGAGCCAGTGACCGTATAATCACCATATCTTGTATACAATGATCAAAGTGAGCTATCAAGACAAGTTCGATGACCACCAATGCACTTTAATCGGTAATAAATGACCAGGATTGAAGGGGAATCCAAATTTCCTTCGTCTTCTGTCCTTGAGCTCTTCACAAACCAATGCACTATATGGTTGTCCGGCCACTCCACCCCAGAGCTGTCACCAAGCGTCGTTTATGCCACCGCGCAGCACACTAACCGGTAAGGAAGCGATGGCATCCAGCCGCGCCGAGTTCCTCGCCCCCCGCGGCCGCACACAGAATGGTAGGGAAGCGATGGCATCCCACCGTGCCGAGTTCATCGTCGCTCGCGACTTCACACTTATGTGGGCGGAATTTGAAGCTGACAAGGCCGAATGGGCGGTAGAGCAAGAGGCGGCCAAAGCCTCACAAAGGGAGCAAAAAAGTCAGAAAGTACTCAAGAAAAGAGAGGCCCGCCGCCGCAAGAAAGAAGAGGACGCACGCTCTGCTGTGGAGAGGTCGGTGGAGATCCAAGCACGGTGGGGTGTTACCGACAAAGCCGGAAAGGAGAACGACGACGTCTGGCCAGCATGTGAGAAGTAGAAGTACTAGTAGCTAGTGTGTGTGTCTGTGTCGCCCCTACGATTCTTTAATTAATTACAAGCATGTACCATTACTAGTTACTACTGTAGTTTTTAGAGCAAATTACCAGTACATTAGCCTAGACTCAATGGAAAAATTCCTATCTGTCGGCATCCTGGGAACAGGGGTCCCCAGACTTGCCTGCATGCAGCCCACGGCGTGGCTCCACCAGCAGCCCAGTATGGCCCATCTTCACCAGAAAACATTCAAGAACCTCGAGAGGGGCCAAGCCTCGCGAGGCGGACAACACAAGACCTCCTCGGGAGCGGCCTCACTAGGCTGGCTCGAGAGGGGCGGAGAGATCAAGGCAAGGGACACCTCAAGAGGTTCCAGTGACGCAAGCCATGACGACTAGAGCCAGGCGGGCGCCAGCGTGTAGTGTCCTTGTTTCCTCTTTGGTGCTAAAGGGGGCAAGCGCAGGCGAGGAGTCCCGAGGCATCAGGCAAAGGTTTCCATATCGATGCAACGAGACCAAGACCAGCAGGACAGCAGGATGCCGGTCACCATGGATCCCAAGACGGCGTCACCACCAAAGCCTTTGGCACGCGAAGACCACCTTTAATCAGGATAGCTTGTATCTCCCTTCGAATTTGGCCGTTGTTGGCTCCCTTCCCGCTAAACATTTGGGGAGAGGACCAGGCCTCTATAAATAGGACTAGCCACCATAGTAGTAGGCAACTGATTTAGATCATCCTCACCCACACAAGTTCACCAAGCACAAGAACACCTCACCTCAGGAGGTTGTCCTTCCCTTGTACTGTTCATCCTCAGCCCAAGAGGCAATCCACCACACCACACTGGATTAGGGTATTACACCACAACGGTGGCCCGAACCAGTATAAATCTCGTGTCTCTTGTGTTGCGGGTTCGTCGAGCTAGGCTTTGAGATTGCGGTGAGGCTAAGGGCGTGATTAGGTAGGGGGAGATCTTCGTGCGCACCCCAGTGTTCGAACCTCAAGGGTTTTGCCGAAACCCGAAATCCAAAATTTGGTGCACCAGGTAGGGGTGCGCCGGAGCTTTCCTTTCGTCGATCTGCACTTCGCCACCACCGCGCTTCGCCCCCATGGCAGGCACCGCTCTTCCCGCTCTGACGACTTATGCCAGCGGCGGGGCCAGGGGGCTCCTAGCCTTGGCCCCCGCCTTACGACAGGTGCAGTGGCCACCCAAGTTCAAGCTGGAGATGTCACCACGCTACGACGGCACGGTGGATCCGGTGGCCTTCCTGCTGGCGTACGAGGAGGTCGTCCTTAAGGCCGGGGGCAATGACAAGGTCATGGCCAACTGGCTTCCCATGGCCCTCACTGACGTGCCGCATGCCTGGCTGCTCAACCTGGGAGGAGTTGTGCGTCTCTTCGCCGCGCGCTTCACGGCACCGGCTCCCCATGCGGTCGCGACCCTCCTCGGCGCCTCGCAAGCACCACCCTCGGACCGCCACGCCAAGCCGTTCTTTTGCCAGATCAGCCCCATTTCCACGTGGCAGGGGGCTCCCCGGGTTGGGTGGCGCCCAAGGCCGACCTGACCTTCGACTCGGGAGATCACCCCGTCACCACCGTCGGCTTGGGCGTGCTCCCAGTGCTTTGCACGCCCACCATCTGCCACGTAGCCGTCACCAAGACCCTCATCGACGGTGGCGCCGGCGTCAACATGCTCTCGGTGGAGGCCTTCAGCCTCCTTCATGTACCACTCGAGCGGCTCCGCCCCAGCAAGCCCTTCTCCGGCATCGGCGGCGGCTCCTCCAGCCCCCTGGGGCAGATCCGTCTTCCCGTGACCTTCGGCACCCGCGACAACTACCACACTGAGTTGATCGACTTCGACATCGCCCACACCGGCCTCCCGTACAACGCTATTCTCGGGTACCAGGCCCTGGCTCAGTTCATGGCGGCGACCCATCCGACCTACAACCTCATGAGGATGCCTGGGAGCAAGGACGTCCTCACCATAGTGGGAGACACTAAGGAGGCTCTGGCGGTACTCAAGCTTGCCCTCAAGACCGCCGCGGCGGCGCAACCGGCTGACACGGGCACCTCCGAGGTTAAAGAGGCCGCACCAACCAAGAAGAAGCAGTTGTTCACCCAAGACCAGGCGGAAACCAAGCGGGTGCCGGTCGAGGAAGATGGGTCCTCGGGGGCCACCTTCACCATAGGTGCCAACCTCGATCCCGATCAAGAGGAGGCATTAGTGAAGTTCTTGCGTGCAAACAAGGAAGTATTCGCCTGGGATCCCGATCAGCTGGTAGGGGTCCCAAGAGGAGTGATTGAGCACCACCTGAAGGTGTGCCCCAATGTACACCCTGTGAAGCAGAGGACGCGGCGGCAGTCCGCGGAGAAGCAGACCTTCATCGTCCAAGAAACCCGCAAGCTGGAGGCAGCGGGAGTCATTCGCGAGGTCCGGTACCCTGAATGGTTGGCAAACCCCATCATTGTGCCCAAGAAGGGCGGTAAGGAGCGCATGGGTATTGACTTCACCAACCTCAACAAGGCCTGCCCCCAAGATCCGTTCCCACTTCCACGCATCGACCAAATCATCGACTCCCCTACCGAGAGCGACCTGCTGTGCTTCCTGGATGTGTTCTCAGGCTACCACCAGATCAAGATGGTAGTAGAAGATGTCGAGAAGACGGCCTTCCTGACACTTGCATGCCGTTCGGGCTGCGCAACACGGGCGCGACCTTCCAACGGCTGATGCACATCACCCTGGGTCAGCAGCTCGGGAGGAACGCTGAAGCCTACGTCGACGACATTGTGGTGAAGTCTTGAGAGGCGAGAACTTTAATTCAGGACCTGGAGAAGGCCTTTGAAAGCCTGTGTCGGGTGGACTTGTGGCTCAACCCGGAGAAATGCGTGTTTGGCGTCCCTTCTGCCAAGCTGCTGGGTTTCCTCGTGTCCCACATAGGGATCAAGGCGAACCCAGAGAAGGTCAAGGAAATCGAAGACATGAGTCCACCACAAACCCTCAAGGAGATGCAGAATCTTGTCGGTCACGTGACTGCATTGGGGCGTTTCATCTCCAGGCTGGGAGAGCGCGCCCTAGCATTCTTCAAGCTAATGAAGAAGAAGGGCCTGTTCGAGTGGACCCCAGAGGCCGAGCAAGCATTTCAAGACCTCAAGAGATACCTGGCCAGCCCTCCAGTGATGGTGGCGCCCCGACCTCTCGAGCCCCTGGTGTTGTACTTTGCCGCCACCCCTTACTCCGCCAGCACAGCTCTGGTGGCAGTCCGGGAGGAGCACCGGGTCAGGGATGCGTTGCGCCAAGCCGCTCCCTCAGCAGGGCGGCGCAAGACCCAGAGGGCTCCGCGAGGGCTGCGGCGACACCAGCAAAGGACCAGGCTCAACAAGATGGCGCACTTGGGCATGCGGAAGCCCCAACGAGCGACCAGGCTTTGGGGACTTCGTCGTCTCAGGAGGCGCCCCAACCTCCGGAAGCCGCGAGCCTCGTCAATGCACCCGCCCTCGTCGAGCACCCTGTGTATTTTGTCAGCATGGTGTTGCGGGACGCGAGGGCACGGTACCCCATGCCTCAGAGGCTCTTGCTTGCGCTCTTGGTGGCCTCGCGGAAGCTGCAGAACTACTTTCAAGGTAATCCCATCAAGGTCATCTCGGCCTACCCGTTGGAGAGGGTGCTCAGGAGCCCCAACTCCACCGGGAGAGTCGCTGAGTGGAACATCAAGCTGCAGGCATTTAGTTGGAGTTCAGCACAACCAGGGTGATCAAGGGAGCTGCGCTCGCTGATTTCATGGCAGAATGGACGGACTCCCCGGGGCTTGAAGAAGGCGAGGATCGGTCCCTCTTGGTCGAGAGTGAAGCGACAAACGACTAGGTTATGTATTTCGATTGCGCCTTTGTGCGCCAGGGAGCGGGGGCTGGAGCAGTGCTCATCTCACCCACTCAGGACAAACTTTACTACGCCGTGCAGCTCTGCTTCCAGCTGGGCGAGAAGGTCTCCAACAACATAGTAGAGTACGAAGGCCTCATAGCTAGCCTCAAGGCTGCGGTGGCCCTGGGGGTGAAGCGCCTCACCATCAAGGGCGACTCCCAACTCCTCGTCAACTTCTCCAACAAGGTATATGAGTCGAAGGACGAGCACATGGAGGCGTACCTCGCGGAGGTACGCAAGATGGAGAAGCAGTTCTTGGGCCTGGAATTGCAGCATGTGCCCGTGGCAGCAACAAGGAACCCGACGACATTGCCAAGAGAGCATCCAAGCGGCTACCCCAAGAGCCTGGCATCTTCGAGGAGCGGCTCTTCAAACCATCGGCAACACCGCCACTTCCAAGAACAGCGCTACCTCAGGAGGAGCTCCCCTAACCACCTGCCTCGGGAGCCCCAGCCTGCGGCCCGACCTCGGGAGCGCGCTTGCTCTTGGTGCTCAAACCTCAAGAGGGGTGTTGGACCAAGGAATTCAAGGAATACCTGACACAAGGGACTCTGCGAAAAAGGAGGAGGACGCGGAGCGTGTGGCCCGACAGGCCACGGCATACTGCATCCAGGACAGTGAGTTATACAGGAAGCGGCCAAATGATGTTTCCTTGCGTTGCATCTCCAGGGAGCAAGGGAAAGAGCTGCTAGCCGACATACACGGCGGGGACTGCGGCCACCACTCATCATCACGGACCCTCGTCGGAAAGGTGTTTCGCGGTAGATTCTACTGGCCTACGACACTCAACGACGCGACAGAGTTGGTGAAGTCCTGTGAGGCCTGTCAGTTCCACGCCCAGCAAATCCATCAGCCGGCTTAGGGCCTCCAGACCATCCCACTCTCGTGGTTGTTTGCGGTCTGGGGCTGGATATCCAAGGCCCGTTCCCACGAGCACCTGGGGGCTACCGCTACCTCTACGTCGCCATCGATAAGTTCACCAAGTGGGCGGAGGTAGAAGCTGTCCGCACCATCCCGGCCGGCTCTGCGGCCAAGTTCATCAAGGGACTCGTAAGCCGGTTTGGGGTCCCCAACCGCATCATCACCGATAACGGCTCGCAGTTCACTAGCAATCTCTTCAAGATATATTGTGCTAACCTTGGCACGCAGATCTGCAACGCTTTGGTGGCGCACCCTCGGAGCAATGGTCAGGCTGAACGCGCCAACGCGGAGGTCCTGAGAGGCCTCAAGACCTGGACCTTCAAGAAGAAGCTGGAGGCCCGCGACAGGGGCTGGCATGACGAGCTCCAGTCCGTGATGTGGTCCATCCGCACCACCTCCACCAAGCCAATAGGCGAGACCCCATTCTTCCTCGTCTACGGAGCAGAAGCGGTTCTCCCTCACGAGGTCAAGCATCGCTCCGCGCGGGTCCTGACGTTTGATGAGGCGCAGCAGGACGCCATGCGGGGGATGGACCTCGTGTCGGGGGAGGAACGCCGCCGCAAAGCTACGCTACGGGCGGCAAGATATCAGCAGGCGCTGCGGCGGTACCACTGCCGCAGCATCCGCTCCATGACGCTCGAGGTGGGTGACCTCGTCCTAAGGCGGGTGCTCTCCAGGGAAGGGCTGCATAAGCTCTCACCCATGTGGGAGGGCCCGTTTAGGGTCGCTCACGTCTTCGCACTGCACCGCGCACTGAGACGCAGGACGGGGTACCCATCCAGAACGCCTAGAACATCCAGCACCTCCGGAAGTTCTACCCATGAAGAAAGGTCCAGCGCCTATGAAGAAGCCCTAATGCCTGTGAAGGTCTCCGCTCGTGACACTTTTACGTAATAATGAGTGGGGCTGTACACGCCCCGGAGTCTCAGGAGTGCCGCCCTCGGGCCTCCGGGGCTCCCTCCCACGTCCTAGTGGTAGCACTTAGCTCCACGCTGGTGAGAAGACAAGAAGACTAGACTAGGTGCCGGACGCGGCTTTTCATCTGCTTTCCATAGTTGGCTTGCCCTTCTTTAATTGAAATTTGCTTTCTGGTGTTCCTTGCCGGTCTTGTCCCATCGCCTTCTGCCTCTGTTTCTGCCTTCGGTTCTCTATTTGACATGTGTTCTCTCTTGCGTCCCTCGCGAGGGGGCTGGACAGGTGCCCTCGTGAGCGTCTTGCCTGTTTTTTCGCGAGGCACCCTCGTTCGAGCCGCAAGCCGACGCACCCCTCTCAATCTGTGCCCCTCGGGTACCGCGATACGAAGCGCGGGATCGTAGCTGGCAGCACCTGCGACCAGGGCTCGGAAGAACAAAAGTTTTCTAACGAATTTTTGCAGCCCCTAGACATCCCCCAAGTTGAGGAGGCCTCGCCAGGTACTGAGAAATGCGTGCCTCGTGAGGCATGAGCTACTTCAAACACGCCAAGTTAAGTTATTTCTACACGCCTATGTAAAACACTGATACCGTGACACAACACAGGAACGATAAACATAGCATAACAACTTGGAGATCATAGTTTATATCACACCCCTGTGGGGCCCCATACTCGCCTCTCTCTTGATGCAGGAAGAAAAGGAAGAACAAAACAAAAGTGGCGCGTGCCCCTACAGTAGCTCGCGAGGACGGACCCATGGCGCTCTCCCGAGCTCAGCCGGACCCTTCCTCGCGCGTCACTGGTGCGCGGCAGCGAGACGACCCACTGCCACCTTCGGAGCGAGCGCGGCGGCTGGTCATAGCCGCCGCTGCTGGAGTTGTCGCCGGAGGGACAACCACCGTAGCTGGGCGCGAGATCGTCCTCAGCCTCATCCCGACCGTCGCCAAGGCCAAGCACCTCATCACTGTCGTTGTCCTTGGGGCAGCACCCGACACGGCGGCCGTCTTCTCCGAACACCCTCACGTAGAGGGTCGTGTTGCCGTCGTACTTGAAGTAGAGGGTGCACCGCCTTCCCAGGCCGCGCGCGCGGGCAAATGTCTGCGAGCCGTGGGCCAGATCCACATTGCTAGCAACGGAGATCTTGACCGCGACCCATGAAGCTTTGTTGCAGCAGCCGTCCACCTGCAGCTAGAGCCTGCTGGACCTGTGGCCGGCAGCTTGCTAGCGAAGAAGCGCAGGAGCTGAAGCCAGGTGCTGGCCGGACTCTCCGACCAAACAACAAACTCCAGCAGCACCTCCGCCAAGTGGAAGCACGGCCGAGGAGGCCACGCGACCATGGCACGCATCCCCTCATCAACGGGACTACCACAATCTCGGCGAGCCCCACCACGAGAAGAGGTACCACCGCAGCAGCGAGGAGCCGCGGCGGGGGTCGCGGCGTGCTTACGGGGACGGCCGCGCCCATGCTTGGGCGGCGGGGTGCCGGGCCCATCTTGGCGAGTCTTCCCCTTCTCCGGGGCCAAGAACCTCTTCGTAGGCGCCATGGGGGTCGCTGCTATCTATGGAGCAAGGAAGAAGAAGCGAGCGGAGCAAGAAGAGATGAGCGACTGGGGGCTCCGCCCCCTCCTCATTTATAACAGGAGAAGGCGAACCAGCGATCCCCACGATCGCAGGTAATGATGATATTTCTCTGCATGCAGCAGGGACTCGTCAAGTCGGACAGTTGCCGAGGCAGCGTGGGGAGCGGAGGCGCCCACGTCCAATCAATCACCACGCGTCGGCCAAGGCCGCAGGCTGTTGGGGCCCGCGGCGCTCCGCACTTGCCCTTTGGCTTCGCCTCGAAGCCAAGTCCGAGCGCGCCTTGGGCCCGGGGGCTACTATCTGCGTCCTGGGAACGGGGGTCCCAGACTTGCCTGCCTGCGGCCCGCGGTGTGGCTCCACCAGCGGCCCCGTACGACCCATCTTCAGCGGCAAACATTCAAGACCCTCGAGAGGGGCCAAGCCTCGTGAGGCGGACGACACAAGACCTCCTCGGGAGCAGCGACACTAGGTTGGCTTGCGAGGGGCGGAGAGATCAAGGCAAGGGACACCTCGCGAGGTTCTAGTGACGCAAGCCATGACGACTGGAGCCAGGCGGGCACCAGTGCGCAGTGTCCTCGTTTCCTCTTTGGTGCTAAAGGGGGCAAGCGCAGGCGAGGAATCCCGAGGCATCAGGCAAAGTTTTCCATATCGGTGCAACAAGACCAAGACCAGCAGGACGACAGGACGAAGGTCACCCTGGAGCCCAAGACGGCGTCACCACCAGAGCCTTTGGCAGGCGAAGACCACCTTTAGTCAGGATATCTTGTTCTAGTTTTTTCCCTTCGAATTTGGCCGTTGTTGGCTCCCTTCCCGCTCAATATTTGGGGAGAGGACCAGGCCTCTATAAATAGGACTAGCCACCACAGTAGGAGGCAACTGATTCAGATCATCCTCGCCCACACAAGTTCACCAAGCACAAGAACACCCCACCTCAGGAGGCTGTTCTTCCCTTGTACTGTTCCTCAGCCCAAGAGGCAATCCACCACACCACACTGGAGTAGGGTATTACACCATAACGGTGACCCGAACCAGTATAAATCTCGTGTCTCTTGTGTTGCGGGTTTGTCAAGCTAGGCTTTGAGATCGCGGTGAGGCTAAGGGCATGATTAGGTAGGGGGAGATCTTTGTGCGCACCCCAGTGTTCGAACCTCAAGGGTTTTGCCGGAACCCGAAATCCGACACTATCCTATGCATCAAATGGCATCTCTTTCTCTATAGGAATTGAGATGCATGTCATCTCACTTCCTATGATTTTCTATTCCTATAAAATGCCTATCCTATGAACCAAAGGAGGCCTCTACTGGAGTAACTACTGTAGCTAGCGGTACTGCTGGTACAGTAGTTTTCTTCAAGAACCGGAATTCAACGAAGTCATGATGGTTCCTTCATCCGAGCAACTTCACAATGGGAAAGGTTGGGCTTGTGATTTGACGGCTCATTAGTAATTATTGCGGCGCGACGACCGGGGTGACTCTCCCTTGGAGTTCTGCGGGCATGGCAAGTGGACCAGGATGGTCGACGTCCCACATGTCGGCAAACGGAAGTATTCTTTCCGATATCGAGGAGCGAGGAAACCGCATGGTATAGTATCACTGCTAATTTATATTTATTTTTTATTTCTGATGAATGTTGCGTTTCAACTCTTACGACGAAGGAGTGCCAAACACGACACGTGCTGGATGTCCCACAGGTCAGCGAAAGGAGTGGGACATGAACGTCGTGGAAGAGCGTCTCCACTTCTTCCACTTCTGGGTCAGAGACCACACGTAATAAGTACTAGTGGTATGAACGATACAAAGTGTGACCCGGAGAGAAAGGAACGTCTAGTTGGAAGGTCTCAGGGCATACACGTAAACAAATATGAAACCTAATATGTGCCTCCAATTAATATAGTAGTAGTAGGGTACTTAGGCACGTACTCCGTAACATCACCGGGCATTGCATGTACAACATTTAGTTGTAGTAAGAGACAAATGCCTATATGCCACGCATGTTCATACTATTTGTGCCTTTCTACTTCACTTACTGCACTACATTACTCAGGTTCGTACGTCCACTCCTGGGTACATGTCCGTCTCGTAGTTCCAGTCCCACGTGTTCTTCATAGATGGAACGAGCAACGGGTGTGCATATGATCGCAGTTAGTGTGGCTCCCCACGATGGAGACTCATCCAAACTATGGCCAGCCTTGACACGGAGCAGTCGCGTGCACCGGGAAGCGGCGCTCTCTCGGCCGTCACGATGCTTCAAAGCCAGCGCCAGTGAGAGGTCGCCTCCGCTCTAGCCGGGCATTAATGCGGCACTGACGTTCCGGGGTGACGCTGACTGTTTCACGCGGGAAGCGCGTGCCGGAAAGGGAGGGGGTTAGGTCGGCCAGGGCGGTCAGACGCGGGCATGGTGGTGGTATTGGTTTTGAACCGTTCCAGGTGTAGTATTGGTAGTTTGCAAAACTACTCAATTATTGCACTCAGTTTCCTAAGAAAATGTGGTTAAAAAGTGTTACTCCACAGCCCGCTTCCCTTCTCCTTCCTCTTCCACTGCCCATGCATGACCACGGGAAGCGACCGGTCAACCCTTATATAGGAGTGCTAGCACAAAAAGATGCATGCATGACCACTAAAATTTCTAAATTAAAGCGCCGCTCCGGCGGGAGTATGGCGTATGTCGTTACCTTCGGCTGGGCCGTGTCTACCGGGCTACGGCGACCAGAGAAGAGGCGGCGGGAGGGGAATGAATGCAGCTACTGTGTGGGTTCGCCGTCCGGCTTAAATAAATGCGCACCATCACGTGTACCCGCGGGTGCATAAATTGTAACATACGTGTCTGCTTAAGTGGGCGTCACGTAACTGGAGTGTGTGAGAGATTCTGAGAGACAAAGTTCGTGTGTGCGACTCTACTCTTCGGACATGTACTCAACCTTTTTCATCCGGATATAAGTATAATGGTATTACACTTTAGCTAGTGATTTACGTGGCCATGTTAACGTGGTTGTGTAAAACAATGTCACTTCCTGCTCATGATTTGCGTTATATAATTACTAGCAAGATGCTCGTGCATTGCACGGAACATCAATATGCATTTTTTTACAAAACACCTGTTGTGATTGACCCATGCAGGAGTAATCCCATGTGTAAAAACTAATGATATCTCGAGAATTTTATCGGAAAACTGGTATCTCGACAATTTCATCAAAAAAATGGAAGATGAGAGATAAGGAGAGGAGGAGTGGAGCATGGTGGTGACTGGTGGTCGGACTGGGCGGAGGCATGGGGAAAGACGGCACCGGCAGGCGGCAGCGGCCACCATGCTAGATTGTTCCAGAGACTTCCTTTTTTTAATTGCCCAGCAATGAGGTTGTGGGAGATAAGGATGAACGAGGCAAGGCCTTGTCTATAAGAGCATAATTGGTTTGGTGCCAAAAATAGGCATGCCAATTTTTGGTATTGTGCCAAATATTCGCTACTACTTGGTTGGTTACCGAGTTGTCTTGCCTATCACACATAAAGTTGCCAATATTCGACAAGTCTTGGTATTGCCAATATTTGGCAATTCTAACATTTGGCTAGCCAAATATTGGCAGCAAACCAATCATGCTCTAAATGTGGAGAGAGGTGCGAGTATCTTTTGTACAATTGTCATACTTTGCTTTCTATCCGTCAGATATAGATCGGACGGTCTATATTACAAGATGGCAGGCAAACCATCATCACCAACTCATTTTTTATAAGAGTAGAGATGATAAGTTTGCTAACTACTAAAGTAAAGTGGAATTTGTCCATGTTATACAAGTAAATTAAGGTGATTGCTTATCATACGGGTTAGGTTGGACGAAGGGTGGTAGGAACAAATGCTCCACCTAGAGCATGTGTGTTTGAAATGGAGTCTTAGTGTGTGTGTGTGTGTGAGGGGGGTGGGTGGGTGGGTGCGTGCGTGTATGTGTGTGTGTGTGACGCGGGGTCCTCGGTGGCGGATGTAATTTAAGTGTGGGTGGCTTCATCATAGTGATGTGTATGGCAGAGGCCACCAACGAGGGGGTGCGAGAGAGAAAAGGCCCGTAGAGAGGGAAGAGAAGGCGTGTGTGCGTGAGAGGATTTGACATCGAGAGAACGTGTTTGTTCGAGAGACACCGAGGAAGACTACTATATATCGATGGTGCATGTAGGCGGGAATTAAATGAAGGGATGGTCTTATTGGTTTCGGGGTATAGGGGGAGAGTGAGAAAGGGGGTAGCTAGAAGGAGATTGTTAAGTGTGGGTGTGTGTTTTACCCATCCAGGCAGAAGTTATCTGCACACAAGAAGAGAATGATTCAATGTCGCGTTAGGGTTGAAGGTAATTAACTACGTATGGAGACATAGGAGACCTTGAATGTGCATGTGCGAGAGGTATACATGTATACGTGGGATGTGTGTGTGTGCGCGCGAGCATGACTGAGATAAAAGAAAGAAGACATAAGTCATAAGATCAACGACATGGGAGAGACGGATCGGTATGACAATATGCATGCATGTGAGAGTGTAGGGAAGAAGGCTCGATAATTGAGCATGGTTTTTTGTCTTTAAGAGATAGTGGCGTGGGCTGGAGCATGCATCTATGGCGTGCAGAGGGAGCGAGACACAACGATTGTGCAAAAGAGATCGACCTATAAATTCATGTATGGAGAGACATATATAGTGTGGGTGATAGGAAGCAAGAGTTCGTGTGAGAAAGAAATGTTGACGGAGAAACTACAGATAGATACAGAGATAGAGATGCTGGCTAGAGGGACATCGGCTAGTTCGAGTGTTGGAGATGACCGCCGGGTGGTTCGGAGGGTGAAGTTATGTGTGTGTGAGAGAAAGATAAAAGGAGGGCACTTGACTGCATGTAGAGAGAAACATATATAGTGTGCGTGATAGGAAGCAAGAGTGAGGGCGAGAAATAAGGTTGATGGAGAAACAAATAAATGGAAAGATAAAGATGCTAGCTAGTGTGTGTTAGAGATAGTAGTCGAGTGGATCAGAAGGCTGAGTTATGTGTGTGGGTGTGAGAGAGATAGAGAGAGGGTGCATGTGAGTCACATACAAACAAATGTCAGAGAGAAATGAGATCCCGAGAGACAGAGTTTTGTGTCTGCAAGAGAGAAAGATATTTCACAACGAGAGTGATAGGTAGAGAGGCATATGAGGGAACGCAAGATATCTCTAGGGAGAGAAAGTGTGTGTGAGCGACATACAAGATAATGATGGAGAGATATGAGACCCTGTGAGACAGACTTTGTGTATGTGTGTGAGAAAGAGATATTTAAGAGGAAGCGTCATAGCTTCTCATACCTAAGGAGCGAAAGACATCTCTGTGTGAGAGGGGGGGGTGTGAGTGGCACACAGGGGAATAGTAGAGAGAAATGAGACCCCGGGAGACGAAGTTTGTGTTTGTGTGAGAGAAAGAGATTTCACATGAAGAATCATAGTTAGAGACACATAGTAGGGAGCGAGATATACTTAGAGAGAGATAGAGTGATGAAGGTCGAGGGAGAGAGTATCGTCAGTGTGTTGCGAAGATAAAAGATCATTGTCGACATACAGGTAGCACGAGAGATACCTGAGAGACGATGAACGCGTATAGGTCTGGAGAGATACTCCTATATAAGCATAAGTGATAGCTTATATGAGACGAATATCTGGATTAAAGGGGATTCAAATATTTAAGCTGGAGATCACGACATCGATAATATATAACACAAATTGGTATATCAAACGTGCATATTCATTTGAATTTGGGGATACATGTAATGTTATATAGTTTATCAATATTAGTGACCCATAGATTCTTTAATTAGAGACAATGCATGATTTATATGCAATTAATGTCTAAACGGGATTACACTATATGTTGCATGTGTGAAACACATTATACATGTTTGAGAAGTAAAAATAACCGCATGAAACAGTTAGCGAGGAATGCATACATTGCATTTCAACATAAAGTGGTTTCAAATATTTGGAAATCCAAATTAAGATGGATACAACCTTATGAATCTGAGATCATGCCATTTGTAAGCCATATTTATGTATAAAGGGTGTCGTGCTTTTGAAAGTATATATAAAAAATGATGTACATAGAATTTTATTCCAATCGAAAATGGATCCTGCCCGAACAAAAATAGAATACGAACTGGATTCGAATTGAGTTGGCACGGTAAACGTGCACTCTTGCTCTGCAAAAATTTGAATGAAGCATGGAAAGTCGCAGTAACCGCCAGAAACCAAAATCTACGAGATGGAAATTACTTCCTATCCCTTACACGCAAAGCCTATCGGCTCGATTTCCATAGGTTTCGATAGGGGTAGGTTTGTAATTTCACTCAAACATGACATAACCGCCTGTCACCCAGATTCATACACGGTGGGCGCCAAAACACAGTGTCTCCTCGGCTGAAATGGACTCCCTCCCTGAATCATACATGGTGGGTGCCAAAAAAAACTCTCGTCGGTAAATATTTAGTGTATGCGAGATTACCGTCCTATCCCCAACCGACTAATATTGATGTGATGTAGGGAATTTTAAACGGCGGCTAAGTTTGTAAATTTCCTCGCATTTGAGACAAGCACGCCCTGAAGACATGCTTCCCCCCTTCCTCTCTCCATCCATTTTCCCATTCGTACTCCGTGGGCGCCAAAACACCCTCTCCACCCCAGCCTCCTTCGTCTACCACCCCATGGTGTGCCGTCCTCCTCCACCATGTCGGAGCTGATACCCCGATGCCGTCTTCCATTACAAGAGATCAACCTCTCTCATCCACGACTTCGGACCGGGATCCTTGCATCCCGTCTTTTCGCTTCATCCCCGCCGTCGTCCACCTTGTCGGCGCTGCTCCTACGACCGTCTCGTCCACCGCGCCCCTCCGCCACCGTCTACCCTCCTAGATCTGCTTCCATGCTGCCACTTATTTATCGCAGCAAGAAAATAGATCGCCACTGCTTTACTCTGATTTCTTGTCCATCACTTACTTTTTAGTTGAAAGCAAACATTGGTTGCGAAGTTGCCTTTGTCCGGTTTGCACCTTCAGATCAGCGATGGAACGCTCAACACTATACTCGCAATGCTTATGGTTTTCCCCTTTTTATATTCCACACTAGTTAAATGACAGTAGACTAAATTTCAAAATTTGGTCAGTCGATTTTTGAGAGCTCGCCGGAGTTCGTTGGTGCGAAGGAAGGGGCTCGGGTGGGGACGGTGGTTGTGGGGGGAGGTGGTGGGGCCTTGCCGAACGAAGAAAACTCGACGCGGGTGGGGCGGGGGTGGGGGTGGGGGTGGCGGAGGAACCACCGGTGGCCCGTGCGGTGTTCTGTATGGGAAGAATCAGAGATGAGGAAGAAGGGTTAGGATACGTAGGATCTTCATCCAACCACCTGAAATGGTCGACTGACCCAAATGACAAAAGTCACGCGACTTGCATGCAGACATGCAGAATATGCTTCCTATTCTGTTCTTTAACATGTTCCTCTTCTATTCTTCATTAGTAAGCACAGTATGTTCCTTGTCAGGAAGGGGAGCAGGGACATCTGCAGTTGACACCTCTATTGGGCCGGTTCTGCTAAATGATTTCACACTTCGAGTTGGTCTGCCATAATACTCCGAAAATGGTGGGAGCGCGGTCTTTGATAGAATAAACTGATAGTAACAGTTGTGCGCCTTCAGATGAATAGATCTGGCCTGTAGGTGATCGATAGGCTGCATATTAGCAGCGGCAAAACCCTATGTTTTCCAGCCAGTTCTGCTTTCTCGATTTATTTATGGTGGTTATGGTGTACCCCTATTATCTACACTACTATCTGCCTACTGGCTCTGCGCTCTCGTTATCATGGTTTGGCAATAAACTTTTTATACGGTATATTATGAACCTATCGTCTGCCAACTATCCTTACATCTGGGGGGCCCAACAGGGAGCTTATTTTTTGTGTAGTTGTGCCAGATTATATTAATCTACTCACCATACTACAGCACACATGGGCTCTCTCATCAGAATCGAGTGATAGCACACAAGGGTTTACAGGGAGCCTCTATTATATTACAATGTCCTCTGCATTACAAATATAATCTCACTACTATTTCTGTTTTCATGCTTTACATATATTGTACATAATCACAATGAATATAAGAATGCGCACATCAGAAGAATATTGCGGAACAGTTCAATGGGTAACAAACTTGGCATGAAGGGATTGAGGTCCATTGTGGATGCAATGAAACCCACATGCTCCCGACCTATAGATTCGTATTCAGAATATGATCCTAATGACTATTCTGAGCTCAAGGAGTCAAAGGTAGATGGCATATCATGTTCACCCAATAAGGTGCATGTTCTAATTTGGCAAGGTATTATGGGTTGCACATATCTTGCATAAGGTGTCTTGCATTTCTTTTGCTTCGTTGCACCGCCATCTTCTTAGTTTACTCAAGATATATGTGAAGATGACATGCCCATCCATTATCAACACCTATTCCATTTGTCGTCATGACATGTTTTCCATTCAAATGTCGTTCTTGTGTTTCGGACATCCAAAAGGAAGAGGGTGATTGCAGAACCTGAAGGAGCATAAGCAAAGTCCTTGAAAAGGTGGTGCTACCGGAGAAATCACATAGCACCCGACGTATATTGGTGATAGAACCAGCGCTGCAAAACCTAGGATATCGCAACTATGCTGGTCGCTGCTTTGCTCTTGTGAGTACCAATTGTCCTATCACTGTCCTTACATTCTTACCTGGTGGATTATGTGACATCATTGTGCATTATAGCTTGCTTATCCACTGTTCGCTCCAAATTATCAGATCTATATTAATGCTTAAATTAATGTAGAATAAACCAATGCCTATGCAAAAATTTAGTTTTGCATTGTTCTTGTAAGTATCTGTTGTCCTTCATCACTGTACTTATATTTGTCAGCTAGTTCATCATGTACACTTTGCAGCTTATTTTCCCTTGTCCTCCATTTTTCTACACATCAGATCTACATTTACTCTGTCAGGACCCGGATTCCAAGTCCCATCGATCTAGCCGGTAACACCTCATATCACTTTGCGGCCTCACGCACGGTATTCCCACGGGTGTCGCCTTACCATGGCCCGGGACCATTTGTGCTTTTGGCTCACATATACGATAGTGTCGCTAGCATCCATATGACAGAGAACCCGGGCCGACATGACTAGTCGTGAACCCAAAGTGGCACTAACTTATAGGGACAGGCATACATGAATCAACATCGAGCATGTCGGTCAGCAGCGTGCGAATCCGGGCTGTAGCACTGGGCTAACAAGACTCCGGTGAACCGGGCTGTAGCAGGCTAGGCAGGACTCGGATGTCACCGCGTGACATTTCCCGAAGACAGAACCACGAGGCAAGTGAATCACATGCCGGCCAGTCAAGTGTTAGGAGCAAGAGTGCCGGGCTAGCAGGACTCGGTGAACCGGGTCAGAAGCGGACTACTATGGCTCATGGAAGCACAAGACTACATTTCCCCATAAGAGAGGCTACCAAGGATAAACAACTAGGTTGTCGGATCCCACACATACCAACCATTTCAATCATACACACAATATGCTCGATATGTGTAAATACAACATGGCATCACAACATAACTCTACGACTCAAGTATTTATTCATTAGGCTCCGAGGAGCGAGATATTACAAACATGGGTATCATGACCCAACATTCAGAGCATACAAATCAAAGCACATGCGGAAGCTTAACATGTCTGAGTACAGACATCTACAAATGAAAAAGGCTAAGAAGCCTGACTATCTACCAGATCCTGCCGAGGGCACAAGATCGTAGCTGAGGTATCAAGCTAAACGTCGAAGTCCACACGGAACTACTAGCGAGACTGACATCTCTCTGCAAAACATAAAATAGGCAAACGTGATTAAAAATGTACCCAGCAAGACTTACATCAGAACTAGCTACGTATGCATCGGTATCAACAAAGGGGTGGTGGCGTTTAACTGCAGCAAGCCAACTTTGACTCGGTGGCTATCCTAAACTACGACTGCAGGTAACTCTTTTGAGGTGGCGCACACGAGTCCACATATTCACCATATCAATACACCACTATGGATCCGCTCCCGTCTCCCTACGAGAAGGCCATCCATAGCACTCACGCTTATCTTGCGCATTTTAGAGTATCCACTTTCACTTGTCTATGAACTGTTATAGGCAACCCAGAAGTCCTTTACCGCGGACACGGCTATTCGAATAGATAATGTTAGCCCTGCAGCGGTGTACTTCTTCACACACGCTCTCACCACTTACCGCCGTTTACACGACATGTACTCGGCAACCTTCAAGCGGAAGCCCAACGAGGGTGTCGGCCATGGCCTATCTAAACACTCAAGTCTCTAGTCCAGGTTTATCGCCTATTCAGGTTCCATCCACAGGGAGTCCGGCCGAGGTTTCCACATACAGCCCCGAACGATGTGTACAGGGTTCCACGACACCAAACGGGCGCCCGACATACCCGGCCAGTGCCTACCGCATCACAACCCACCCCTCCGGTCAGCGCTGCCCACGGCCTCCAGCATACTACAAACACCAGAAACTACTTGCAACTCCTGGACAGAGGACAAGGGTGGTTAAGAAGTCGAGAGGGTCCATTGGTTTCGGGCCCAATGCGTGGTAGTAGCTGTTTCATGGATCACAAACACAGAACTCAGTTCCTGAGGACGGCTTCAATGAGACAACCCACCATGTACTCCTACATGGCCTCTCACCGCTACCTTTACCAAATCGTGTTCATACACTTAGCTCACACACAGTAGGACATGTTTACACACCTCCGATTCATCCCCGATGAATCAGACCTGACTCAACTCTAAGCGAGCAGGTGCATGAAAAACAAGCATGAATGAGTAGGCACATCAGGGCTCAAACAACTCCTACTCATGCTAGTGGGTTTCATCTATTTACTGTGGCAATGACAGGTCATGCAGAGGAAAGGGGGTTCAACTACCGTAGCAAGTAACACATGAATCATTGTTGTCCTAATGCAGTAAAAGAGAGCAGAAGCGAGAGAGTGGGATTGTATCGGAATGAAAAAGGAGGTTTTGCTTGCCTGTCGCTTCTGAAGAAAGTATAGTTCTTCATCGGTGTCATCGATCACATCGTCGGTACGTCGTCTACTGAGAGGGGACAAACACCGGCAACAGAGAGGAGACACAATCAATGCAATGTGACAATATGATGCATGATCATGACATGTCAATATGCTGTGATTTGAGCTAATGCAACTAGCAACAGGTTAAATGGGGTTGGTTTGAACCCTGGGTTCAAATTCAAACTCCATATGTGACGGTTTAAATGCCATTTAAATGATTTGTCCTAAACAGTAGTCATAACTTGATCTAACATGCATGAAAATGGTACAGATGGAAAGATTGAATTTTTTCTGATCATTTTTCATATATAATTTATTTCATTCTACGTTATAAATTAGTTTCTATGAATTTTAGAAGTTTAGGACATTTTCTGAAATTTATAAATCATTTCTGATTTATTTTAGTTCTAGAAAATGTTTACTACGTCAGCATTAGGTCATGCTAACCTCAAAGAGTCAATGTGGCTGCCGGGTCAAACCTGACCAGTGGGTCCCATCGCCGGTGTCACGGTGCTAGCTAAGCGCCATCGACGTGTGGGGCGATCAACGGCCATGTCAGCTTGGTCAAAGCTGACGCGTGGGGCCGCTCTGGTTTAGTTAATCCTAAGCAGTAATAAAACTGGGGTTAATTAGGACATGGGGCCCAGGTGTCAGTGAGCTAGGAGGGTTAACTAATTGCATCATTAACACTAACTAATCTACCACGTCACCGGATTAACTCCGGCGATAACCGGAGCGCGACGGCAATGCCCGTCCGGCCAACTCCGGCGTCGGCTGGGCACGTTCGAAAGCCTACGATGCGGCGCATCTAATGGCGGCCGCGGCGTGTGCTGGGATGGCATGCAATGGCGGTGGCGACGAGATGGGCGGCGGCCAGAGCTCGGGCGTCGATCGTTTTGCTGCTGCGGCGTGCTAGCGGGTGAACGGAGGCACTAGCGAGGCGCTGCGGAGTGCGGGGAGTGCGTTAGGCACTAGCGGTGACCAAAAGGTCACCGGAGCGACGCCGGCGTCGAGCTCGTGCAGCGGAGCGGATCGGCTCCGGTAGAGGAGGCGGCTAGAGGGTGCATACGAGCGCGGGGAGCAGGGAAGAAGATGGCAGAGCTCACAGCGGGGTCGGAGACGGTCTCAGCGAGCTCGGGGAGACAGAGACGGCGGCAAATCGACTGCGGCGATCCTCGATGGCCGAGGAGGGGAACGGCAGAGCTGGCGGCATCCAGTGCTTCCAGCGCCTTCCGTCTTGGTGAGGAGGAAGAGGGGGACGAGGCGGTGCTTCTTGGCGCGTCGGCGAGGCGAGGGGAGCACGGTTGCCGTCGCAAACGGCGTCGGCGACGACGAGCTCCGCTCGGGCGCGTGCGGGGAGAGAGCAGAGGAGGGGAAGGAGCGAGGGAGAGCGTGAGGGGGTTACAGGGGCGTCGTGGCGCCTCCAGAGAAGGCCAGGCGTCGCGGGGGAGCGGCAAGCAGGAGGTGGTCGGGGCGCGTGGCCGCGCACACGGGGCACACGCTCGACGTCCTTCTGTCGTGAGGAAGACGACAGGGGGGAGGCCAGTGGGCTGGGCCGGCCAGTTCAGATGGGCCGCCAGGTGGGCTAGAGTGCCAGGTAAGTGCCCAGGTGAGTCTCTCTCTCATTTATTTGTTTTGTTTTCTATTTTTTTCTTTGTTTTGATTTGATTTACAAACCAAACCATTTTAAAACTTTCTGTAAATTTTTATGTGAGCTCAGGGAGCTAGTCCAAGGTCACATGGAAACTTACAAAAAATACTTGAAATTTATTTCTTATATAACAGAAATAAATTCAACTCAAATATGTTATTGATTTAATTCAAAGGCCCAAAATAAATATCTTTGAGGATTCCAAAAATATTGTTTTGAGTTTTACCTCTTGCCAATATTTTCAGAGACTAAGAGGAACATTTTCTTGGACTTCCTTGAAAAGATTTTAATGTTGATTATTTTTGAAGTGATTTCTGAGCGTTTCAACTAACCTCAATTCAACTTTCAGAAATTTTAGACATGATGCATGAGTGCAGATGCAACTATTTCACTCAGGTATTCTAGGGCTGTGACATACTCTTGCCAAAATATTGAATAAAACCAATGTTACTGAAGAAGTTTAGCTCCGCATTGCTCTTGTCTGTGCCTTCTGCCTGTATGCTATATTTACATTTGTACTCTGCATCGCCATTTTTTTCCTATATTTTCACGTCTATATTTACTCTTAACAAAATGTAGAATAAAGGCAATACTCTTGAAGAAGAGTGTGCGGTAAACTTCTTGAATTGCCCCCCCCCCATCAATATGGACAAGGCCTTTATAGAGCCTGTCTTTACTACTAATGTAAGTTTGTCCTCCTCGAGCCTTCAAACTTTGTTGTTTATATTTGGATAACTATGAGTGCAAATGTTGTTTATTTTTGTTGTCTGCATCAAATTGCTTGTTCAAAGTTTATAAAGTAGAAGTACATAAACATAAGTTTGTGCTTCTCAATTTCAGTCTTTAGTTGTATAATCTAGTTCCTTATTCGTACCATGTAAATTAAACTAAACATAGCAAGTTATCTTCTTTAGCACTATGTGTATGCTTGTGTTCTTGATCTGTAATCCAGTGGTGTGGTGAGACTACCAACAACAGCACAGTGTCATATCCTGCTATGTCTCAACTATGAACAATGCCATATTATATTAATGTTATTTAAATTGTATCTCTTTACTTACCAATCTCAAATGGTATAAATTGACAGTACACTCACCATTCATGCTTATACATTGTTTAGAACTACATCTATGCTTGTGTTCTTGATTTGTAATCCAGTGGTCTGGTGAAGCTGGCCGCTCCTGCACAATGCCATTTCCTGTCGTCTTAAGTATGAACAATGCCTATTATGTTAATGTTATTTTAAACCATGTCTCTTTATTTCTGACAAAGAAATGAGATGAATTGACAACACTGATGCTTATACGTGCAAAACCTGTTATCTACCTACTTGTTTCTCTTTCAAGGTGACAACACTGCTGCTAGGAAGAACTGCCACAATGATAGTGAGACGAACCCATTGTTTGCCCCTCTAACACATATTCCAGAGGAGAAGGCAACACATATTGAGGGTAGGGATACAACCACGAAGTCACATCTTGATGTAGTGTCAAACTTACTCAGTGACACAAGCTCGATGAAGTCGCCGCCTGAATCTGTTCGACTTCTTCAGTCTAAAATTCAAGCAGAAATACATGCTTCCGCTCAAATACGACTGGAACTCCAATCTACATGCAAGATTAACCGTAAGTACGGGATGTTTATTGATGCTATGCAGCTTAAGTTGGTGGATATGAGCGCCAAAGAAGCTCAGTCTCATCAGGTTGCTAAGCTGCTTGCGCTGCAGCTCATGGGCTGGGCTAACCTTTCTTGAACTGTGTTGAAGTGTTGTCGGTTCTGTCTATTATTTTGTCCGCCTGTTAACTTCCACTGGTGGCGACCTGCCCAGTTTATGTAATCTGCTGTCTGGTTGCCCTTTATTATCACTGGCGGCGAACTTTGATGCTGAGGGAATGTAATATGCTGTAATTTCTTTGTTGTATAGCCTAGGTTTATTCTTGGTCGGTATGCTGTAATTTAGGCCGGAAGGTTCAGTGGATCTCAGTGTTGTCGAATTTCAGGTCGACCCGTTACTCATATGGGCCAAAACATGGGCCTATAATCATCTTGGGCCATTAGGAGGTCTAAACCTATAGTTGTTTCCCGCCTTTAACATGCCAAGTAAAGTTCTGTCCAGCTGGGCCAGAGAATACCATGGGCTTTTAACAGGCTAAAACCTAGATTTGGCTAGCGTTGAGCCGAAAAATTCATGGGACAATACAAGCCAAAACTGCCTAAGGCCCATGTTTGGCCCAAATAGGATGAGCAGTTAACAGACCAAAATATATCTCGGGCCTGTTTGGCCCAATAAAATTATGGGCTTTAAGCAGGCCGATATCTATGCGGGCCATAGGCCTAAAAGTGTCATGGGCCATTATCAGATGGGCTATAAGCAGGCCGGATTCAACGCGGGCTGTAATTAGGCCCAACTGTTACACGGGCCATTAACGGGCCGATGGGCCAGTTGGGCTGAAATTTATCCACAAAAATTACGGGCCGTTAAGAGGCCTAAAGTTACTACAGACAAGAAATAGCCTAGTTTCTGCATGGGCCATTAAATGGCCTAAAGTTAAACCGGGCCGACAATGTCCCAGATGCACCACGGGCCGCTAACAGGCCAAAACTATTATTGGGCCAAACTGGTAAACGGGCATTTAACAAGCTGAAATACAAACCTATCTTAGAATGGGCCCAAAAGAATAGTCGCATGTTAACGGGCCTGATCTGATATGGGCCGTAATTTGGCCCAAAACACGGCAGGTTGTGAACAGGCCTGATCTGGTATGGGCCTCAATTTTACCCAAAACATGGCATGTTGTTAGCGGGCCAGCCCACTAGTGTCTGAAAAAACATGGTGGGCTTTTAGCTGGGCCGGCCTTTTCACCGGAAGGGCCTCTGTTGGGCCATGCCACGTGTCGATGTATCATAGGTGCCTCCTGTCCAATGAGTGGATGACATCTGTCCCAACGGTGAGCCAACACGTGTTTCCTCCGGCCAATGAGAATTTTACACGTGGAAAATCCCCATTGGTCTGGGCTGTTAACGGGTTATCGGATCCAAAACCAGACCCGATAGCTTAACGGTGACCCGTTATGGTCGATGCCATGTGTCGGTCACCCTTGACGAAAGCACTTCTATGACGCACGATTTATCGTCATGGAAGTGGACACTTTCGTGATGATAATTTTGGCAATGTCATGGAACACTTCTATGACAGCACAGGTATGACTATCTTGATTCTGTCATAAAATCGTCATGGATGTACATGCATGATGTAAAACGTGACCCATTGTGACAAACACGTATCATCACGGAAGTGTATTTTTGTAGTGATGACTTCGAGAATAGGATTATCAGACCACTGCAGTGCGGAACGCACTTTGGTTGACCTACGAGGTTTGGTAGTAACTTGATCTGAAGTTTCATGATCATCATCATTAACTTCCTCACTAATTGGTGTAGGCATCAGTAGAACTGATTTCTGTGATGAACTACTTTCCGATTCAGGAGAAGGTACAACTACCTCATCAAGTTCTACTTTCCTCCCACTCACTTCTTTCGAGAGAAACTCCTTCTCTAGAAAGGATCCATTCTTAGCAACAAAGATCTTGCCTTCGGATCTGTGATAGAAGGTGTACTGAACAGTTTCTTTTGGGTATCCTATGAAGATGCACTTCTCTGATTTGGGTTCGAGCTTATCAGGCTGAAGTTTTTTTCACATAATCATCGCAACCTCAAACTTTAAGAAACGACAGCTTAGGTTTGTCGCTAAACCACAGTTCATACGGTGTCGTCTCAACGGATTTAGATGGTGCCCTATTTAACGTGAATGCAGTTGTCTCTAATGCATAACCCCAAAATGATAGAGGTAAATGGGTAAGAGACATCATAGATCGCACCATATCTAATAAAGTACGGTTACGGCGTTCGGACACACCATTACCCTGTGGTGTTCCAGGTGGCATGAGTTGTGAAACTATTCCACATTGTTTCAAATGAAGACCAAACTCATAACTCAAATATTCACCTCCACGATCAGATCGTAGAAACTTTATTTTCTTGTTACGATGATTTTCCACTTCACTCTGAAATTCTTTGAACTTTTCAAATGTTTCAGACTTATGTTTCATTAAGTAGATATACCCATATGTTCTCAAATCATCTGTGAAGGTCCAAAAATAATGATACGCACCGCGAGCCTCAACACTCATCGGACTGCATACATCAGTACGTATTATTTCCAATAAGTTGGTGGCTCGCTCCATTGTTCCGGAGAACGGAGTCTTAGTCATCTTTACGAGCATCAAGTGATTCATAATCAAGTGATTCCAAAAGCCCGTTAGCATGGAGTTTCTTCATGCGCTTTACACCAATATGACCTAAACGGTAGTGCCACAAATAAGTTGCACTATCATTATTAACTTGCATCTTTTGGCTTCGATATTATGAATATGTGTATCACTACGATCGAGATTCAATAAACTATTCACCGGTGTATGACCACATAAGGTTTTATTCATGTAAACAGAATAACAATTATTCTTTGACTTAAATGAATAACCATATTGCAATAAACATGATCCAGTCATATTCATGCTCAACGCAAACACCAAATAACATTTATTTTAGGTTCAACACTAATCCCGAAGGTAAAGGGAGTGTGCGATGGTGATCTTATCAACCTTGGAATCACTTCTAACACACATCATCACCTCGCCCCCAACTAGTATCTGTTCATTTTGCAACTCCTCTTTCGAGTTACAAATCTTTGCAACTGAACCGGTATCAAATACCCTGGGGTTACTATGAACACTAGTAAAGTACACATCAATAACATGTATATCAAATATACTTTGTTCACTTTTCCATCCTTCTTATCCACCAAGTATTTGGGGTAGTTCTGCTTCCAGTGACCATTCCCTTTGCAGTACAAGCACTCAGTTTCAGGTTTAGGTCTAGCTTTGGGTTTCTTCATGGGAGTAGCAACTTGCTTGCCATTCTTTCTTGAAGGTCTCTTTCTTTTCCTTTTCCCCTTTTCTTGAAACTAGTGGTCTTGTTAACCATCAACACTTGATGCTCTTTCTTGATTTCTACCTTCGCCGATTTTAGCATCGCAAAGAGCTCGGGAATCATTTTCGTCATCCCTTGCATAGATAGTTCATCACGAAGTTCCAGTAACTTGGTGCTGGTGACTAGAGAACTCTATCAATCATTATCTTATCTGGAAGATTAACTCCCACTTGATTCAAGCGATTTTAGTACTCAGAACATTCTGAGCATATGCTCACCGGTTGAGCTATTTTCCTCCATCTTGTAGGCAAAGTACTTGTCAGAGGTCTCATACCTCTCGACTCGGGCATGATTCTGAAATACCAATTTCAGCACTTGAAACATCTTATATGCTTCGTGGCATTCAAAATGTTATTGAAGTCCCGGTTCTAAGCAGTAAAGCATGGTGCACTAAACCTATCAAGTAGTCATCATACCGAGCTTGCCAAATGTTCATAACATCTGCATCTGCTCCTACAATAGGTCTGTCACCTAGCGGTGCATCAGGGACATAATTCTTCCGCAAAGAATGAGGATAATCCTCGATCACGGACCCGATCCGCATCATTGCTACTATCATCTTTCAACTTATTTTTCTCTAGGAACATATCAAAAATAAACGGGGAGCTACATCGCAAGCTATTGATCTACAACATAGATATGCAAATACTATCAGGACTAAGTTCATGATAAATTTAAGTTCAATTAATCATATTACTTAAGAACTCCCACTTAGATAGACATCCCTCTAGTCATCTAAATGATCACGTGATCCATATCAACTAAACCATGTCTGATCATCACGTGAGATGGAGTAGTTTTCAATGGTGAACATCTCTATGTTGATAATATCTACTATATGATTCACATTCGACCTTTCGGTCTCAGTGTTCCGAGGCCATATCTTCATATGCTAGGCTCATCAAGTTTAACCCGAGTATATTGCACGTGCAAAACTGGCTTGCACCCGTCGTATGTGAACGTAGAGCTTATCACACCCGATCATCACGTGGTGTCTCAGCACGACGAACTGTAGCAATGGTGCATACTCAGGGAGAACACTTATACCTTGAAATTTAGTGAGGGGTCATCTTATAATGCTACCATTGTACTAAGCAAAATAAGATGCATAAAAGATAAAAATCACATGCAATCAAAATATGTGACATGATATGGCCATCATCATCTTGTGCCTTTGATCTCCATCTCCAAAGCACCGTCATGATCTCCACCGTCACCGGCTTGACACCATGATCTCCATCGTAGCGTCATTGTCGTCACGCCAACTATTTCTTCTACGACTATCGCTACCGCATAGTGATAAAGTAAAGCAATTACATGATGATTGCATTTCATACAATAAAGCGACAACCATAAGGCTCCTGCCAGTTTCGATAACTTTTACAAAACATGATCATCTCATACAATAACTTATATCATATCATGTCTTGACCAAATCACATCACAACATGCCCTGCAAAAACAAGTTAGACGTTATCTACTTTGTTGTTGCAAGTTTTACGTGGCTTCTACGGGCTTCTAGCAAGAATCGTTCTTACCTACGCATGAAAACCACAACGATTTTTCGTCAAGTGTGTTGTTTTAACCTTCAACAAGGACCGACCGTAGTCAAATTCAATTCAACTAAAGTTGGAGAAATAGACACCCGCCGGCCACCTGTGTGCTATAGCACGTCGGTAGAACCGGTCTCATGAACGTGGTCATGTAATGTTGGTCCGGGCCGCTTCATCCAACAATACCTCCGAATCAAAATAATACGTTGGTGGTAAGCAGTATGACTATTATCGCCCAGAACTCTTTGTATTCTACTCGTGCATATCATCTACGCATAGACCTGGCTCGGATGCCACTGTTGGGGAACGTAGTAATTCAAAAAAAATCATATGATCACGCAAGATCTATCTAGGAGATGCATATCAACGAGAGGAAGAGTGTGTCCACGTAACCTCGTAGATCGAAAGCAGAAGCGTTATGTAACGTGGTTGATGTAGTCGGACATCTTCACGATCCAACCGATCCAAGTACGGAACATACGGCACCTCCGTGTTCAGCACACGTTCAGCACAATGACATCCCTCGAGCTATTGATCCAGTAGAGGGTCGAGGGAGAGTTCCGTCAGCACGACGGCGTGGCGACGGTATTGGTGATGTGATCCGCGCAGGGCTTCGCCTAAGCACTACGACAATATGACCGGGGCTGTAAACTGTGGAGGGGGCACCGCACACGGCTAAGGAACAACTGTTGTGCCTTTGCGGTGCCCCCCTTCCCACATATATAAAGGAGGGGAGGAGGAGGTGGCCGGCCCAAAGGGGGCGCACCAAGGGGGGAGTCCTACTTGGACTGCCTGTCCAAGTAGGATTCGCCCCCCCCCCCTTCCTTCCAACGGAGAGGGGAAAGGGGAAAGGGGGCCGCGCCCCCTACCCCTTGTCCAATTTGGTTTGGGCTTGGGGGCGCGCCACCTCCTGTGGCAGCCTCCCTCTCTCCACTATGGCCCAGTAGGCCCATTAACTTACCCGGGGGGTTCCGGTAACCTCCCGGTACTCCGAAAAATTCCCGATCTTATTCGGAACCATTTTGGTGTCCGTATATAACCTTCCAATATATCAATATTTACCTCTCGGCCATTTCAAGACTCCTCGTCATGTCCGTGATCTCATCCGGGACTCCGAACAATCTTCGATCACCAAAACACATAACTTATAATACAAATCAGCATTGAACGTTAAGCGTGCAGACCCTACGGGTTCGAGAACTATGCAGACATGACCGAGATAGATCTCCGGTCAATAACCAATAGCGGAACCTGGATGCTCATATTGGTTCGTACATATTCTGTGATGATCTTTATCGGTCAAACCACAATGACAACATACTTCATTCCCTCTTGTCATCGGTATGTTACTTGCCCGAGGTTCGATCGTCGGTATCCTCATACCTACTTCAATCTCGTTACCAGCAAGTCTCTTTACTCGTCCTGTAATGCATCATCCCGCAACTAACTCATTAGTCACATTGCTTGCAAGGCTTGTCATGATGTGCATTACCGAGAGGGCCCAGAGATACCTCTCCGATACTCGGAGTGACAAATCTTAATCTCGATCTATGCCAACCCAACAAACACCTTCGGAGACACCCAGAGAGCATCTTTATAATCACCCGATTCCACGTTGTGACATTTGATACCACACAAGGTGTTCCTCCGGTATTCGGGAGTTGCATAATCTCATAGTCAAAGGAATATGTATAAGTCATGAAGAAAGCAATAGCAATAAAACTGAAGGATCAACATGCTAAGCTAACGGATGGGTCTTGTCCATCACATCATTCTCTAATGATGTGATCC
The DNA here is from genome assembly GCA_021605145.1 of Aegilops bicornis. Taxonomy (NCBI): domain Eukaryota; kingdom Viridiplantae; phylum Streptophyta; class Magnoliopsida; order Poales; family Poaceae; genus Aegilops; species Aegilops bicornis. The sequence continues at coordinate 577,412,377 of CM038675.1, forward strand.
CGTTCATCAAATGACAACACATGTCTATGGTTAGGAAACTTAACCATCTTTAATTAACGAGCTAGTCAAGTAGAGGCATACTAGGGACACTCTATTTTGTCTATGTATTCACACATGTACTAAGTTTCCGGTTAATACAACTCTAGTATGAAAAATAAACATTTATCATGATATAAGGAAATATAAATAACAACTTTATTATTGCCTCTAGGGCATAATTCCTTCATGAACATGGTGCTTTATGCCACATATTATGATCCAATGATGTGTTGCCATCCTATGATGTTTTGAGTAGATTTCTTTTGTCATTTGGGTTGATTGATGATATAGATTGGTTTGAGTTGTATGTTTTATTTTGGTGATGTCCTATGGTGACCTCCATGCCGTGCACACGTGAAGGGTTCCCGCTATAGGGTGTTGGATACGTGGATGATTCGCTTATAGTGGGTTGCTAGAGTGACAGAAGCTTAAACCCGAGTAAGAGGGTTGTTGCTATGGGATAAAGGGGACTTGATACTTTAATGCTATGGTTGGGTTTTACCTTAATGATCTTTAGTAGTTGCGGATGCTTGCTAGAGTTCCAATCATAAGTGCTTATGATCCAAGAAGAGAAATATGTTAGCTTATGCCTCTCTCTCATATGAAATTGCGGTAATGACTACCGATCTTGTTAACAATTGCCTAGGATAATTCCGCACACCGATCCATCATTATTCCAACTCGCTATTTATAATACATAGTAATATATTCTAACTTTATGATAACATCACCTACTTTTATATTCTAGTTCTCTGATATCATGCAAAGTTATCCTCTTCATACCCACAACATAGTTTCATTTCTCATTTCTAGATGGAAGCAAACGTTCGGTGTAGGTAGAGTCATATCAGTGGCTGATGCAGCTTGAAGCTACGTCAGTATTTTCCCAAAGAGGAAGGGATGATGCAGCACAGCGGCGGTAGGTATTTCCCTCAGATGTGAAACCAAGGTTATCGAACCAGTAGGAGAACCAAGCAACACAACGTAAACAGCACCTGCACACAAATAACAACTTCTCGCAACCCGACATGTAAAAGGGGTTGTCAATCCCTTTCAGGTAGCGGCACCCCAAGATGGGCAAACGGACGTGATAAAATTGTAGTAGATTGATAGATCAAACGCCAAATAAAATAAATAAGAATAAATTGTAGTAATGTATTTTTGTATTTTTGGTTTAATAGATCTGAAAATAAAAGCAAAGAAAAATAGATCGCAAAGGCAAATAATATGAAAAAGAGACCCGGGGGTTGTAGGTTTCACTAGTGGCTTCTCTCGAGAAAGATAGCAAACAGTGGGTGAACAAATTACTGTTGGGCAATTGATAAAACTTCAAATAATCATGAGGATATCCAGGCAATGATCATTACATAGGCATCACGTCCAAGATTAATAGACCAACTCCTGCCTGCATCTACTACTATTACTCCACACATCGACCACTATCCAGCATGCATCTAGTGTACTAAGTTCATGGAGAAACGGAGTAATGCAATAAGAACGATGACATGATGTAGACAAGATCTATCTATGTAGAGATAGACCTCATCGTTTTATCCATAGTAGCAACGGTACATACGTGTCGATTCCCTTTCTGTCACTGGATCAAGCACCGTAAGATCGAACCCACTCAAAAGCACCTCTTCCCATTGCAAGATAAATAGATCAAGTTGGCCAAACAAAACCCAAATATCGGAGAAGAAATACGAGGCTATAAGCAATCATGTAACATCCCAAAATTCTAAATTTTGGAATGTTATAAACAAATAGATAGATTTGATTGATTGACTGAAAGTGAGTGATTTCGAAACTTTTTGAAAGTTAGATGAGAGGGAATAAAAGGACTTTCCCAAACTTTCATTTTGCTTTTATGATCTTAGGGAATTCAAATACTCTTCATCACAAAACCACGGAGAGAAGATGACATGACTTCTTCCATTTATTTAAATGACAAGGGTGTTGAAAATATTTGAATTTTACTTGAGAATATTTCCAATTCTGAAACTTTATGCAACTCAATGATTTTCACGCGAAGATAAAATGACTTCTTCAAAACATATGAAATATGAGTTGGGAGTTTCAAAGAATTAAATTCAAAGTTCCTTTGAATTTATTTTCAATTTGGAGTTATTTGAGTTTTATTCAAATTATTTTTCTCCAAAAATAAAATATATGAAAAATAGGGTAACATGATTCCCTACCTCAGAAAATTGGAGAGAAATTAATTTGAAGTCATTTTGGTATTTTCAAAATAATTTTTGTTGGATTTTATTAGAGCAATAGCACTCTTTGCTTTATTTAAATTTGTGTGGATTTTATTTGAAGCTAGAATAATGTTCATCATGTAGGAAATCTTTTTCTGAAAATTTTGATATATTATATGCCTATATACAATTTTTATTTGGTTTTAATATTTTTTGTTTTGTTGTCTGTCTTTTAAAAAAGGAGTAGCCGCTTGGGCCAAAGGCCCAAGCCGCTAAAGCCACCGGTCGTCAAGGCCAAGGCCACGACGATCGCACGCACCTAGGCGAGCCAGGGAGCCCCAAGTTTCCTATTCTTTTACAATTCCTAGTAGGATTTGATCCCGTTTTGCTATTCCGTTTTTTATTCCTAGGATTCCTAATCCTAATCTATTTCTTGTCCCCTACCCCAAGCAAAACCCCTCCCGTCCCCAATATAAATACCCAAGCACCCTCCAACACATCAAATCAACTCTCCTCTCCTCTCCTCCGCGGCCAAGCAGTGATAGTGCCGCCGCCGCCATAGTCAGCGCCGCCGCCGCCCTCGCCGCCGCCATAGCCGCCGCCGCCCCTCACCAGGCGCCGCGCCGCCCGCCCGCGCCGCCGCCCTACACCACCGCCGCCGCCGCCCCTACGCCGCGAGCCCCTCGCCTCTTCGAGGTACTAGCCTCAGCCTTGGCGTCACCTTTTCTTTCTTCGGTTCGGTTTTTCAGAATCGTTTAGGTTTACATTCCGGTTTTCTAGATCGGTTTTTCGTTTCGGTTTTCTTTCCAAACCCTAGATCGGTTTTCTCGCCGTTTTTCTTTTCGGTTTTTTAGCGGCGTTAAGCTCGATAGATTTTTCTTTTTATTTTTAATTTCCGTCAGGGACCTATCCGTAGTATTATTAATCTTCAAACGCTCATAACTTTTTACTCGTAAGTCGGAATCCAACGAAACCAACGCCCACTTCTTCGTTACGATCTCCTCTATCCAGTAATACAACTCAACATGTTTTTGAAAGTTTTCAAATTTGAATTCAAACAGATTTGTATTTGAACTTCGTTTGATCATAACTTGAGTTTCGTAACTCCGATTTAGTTGATTCTTTTTGCAAATCGAAGCTCTTGACGTAAACTTTCTGATAAGGCCAAATACACATAGTTTTGGTACTGTTAGAAATTGTTTTATGCTGCAAGAGTTATTAGATTTGGTTTTGACGTTTTCCGAATTCGTTTTCTTCGTTCTTTCCGATCTTTTGAGTGATTGCTTATGTGTGGTTATTATTGCTTGATTACGATAGATTGACCGGAGTGTGACGAGTAGATCTATCAAGAGTTTTGAGTGCGAATCATCTTCATCAGCGTTGCAGGCAAGTAACACTTGATCATACTTTTTCTACTACCCAGTTTTTTTATGCATTAGATCAATCCTCAAACACTTGCATGATTAGGATCTAATTAAATTGTGGGTTACGGGAAGTAGTTGAGGTAGTAACTATTACCTGTTTTATTACAAAACCCTTGGGAGTTACTTCTACGTTTGCTTATTATGCCATGCTATGCAAATAGACGTGGATTGGTTGAGTGAATATCCATGATGATGTGAGGTTGATAATTAATGGTTTATCTAAGGTGGCAACTTAAACACACATCTGGGTGGATTGAGGCACTGGTTACTCGAGACTTGCCTGTCTAGGCACTGGGTTTCCGTGACTTGCCTGTATTTCTTCGGACCGCCACCCAGGCTCAAAGGGATCATGAGATTATTCAAACTAGAAACTTCCGTGTGCAGCCACAAGCCATTATGGGCTCGGGCGTAGTTGACTAAGTTGTGCGAACTCTTACGGGTAGACTAGCAGATGTAAGGGATGTAGGTTGGTACGGTCTACCCACATGTAAGGTGCTAGCGCTTCTGAAAGACTATGTCTCGGTCATCCGTTTCTCAAACACCATGTAGTACGAGAAACCAAACGGAGGCGATCGAGTCTTGTGGGGAAAAGTGCAAACCTCTGCAGAGTGTACAAACTAATCATGGTTAGCCGTGTCCACAGTTATGGACATCTTGAGTATCTAGTACTTGAATATCATGTGAATCTCATCACGTTACTTAATATAATTTGTTGGGTTTAATGAGTACTTTTAATTGGGATTGAGGATGCTGTCAACCATTCTCAATGTTCAACAACCACCATGATAGCTAAATAAACTTATTCCTTTGAAGTAGGGAAAAATTGGCTTTTCGCAAAATTGTAACCATAGAGCTTTCCACCAGCCATATATGCATGTAGTATAGCTTATTCTTTCATTACTCTCTATATGTTACATTGCCAGCATATTCCATGTGCTGACCCGTTTTCGGGCTGCAACTTTTCATGTTGCAGACTTTTCGCATTTACAGTAAGTGATACGTTAGGGTTACGATTTCCTATACTCAACTTTGCCGTTGGTGTTGATGGGAATCCACAACCTTGTTGCTTCCGCTATATATTTGGATTGAGGTAATAGTATTTACGCTACTTTATACATGTGATTTACCTCTGTTATAAATCCTTCGAGTACTGTGTGTCAAAGATACCGATCCGTGGATGACACGAAGCACGTAGACTTGATCCATTCGGGTCGGGTCGCTACAAGATGGTATCAGAGCACATGTTGACTGTAGGACGTGACCCTAGAAAATGGCAAGCCCATAGGAAAGATTTTTCTCTACAACTTCATTTTCGAAAGGATCTTTTACCTCTCTTCTCTTCTATGCTTATTCAAATATTTCCTTTTAGTGAGACCATACCCCTTTTCCCTTTTGACCACTCGAAGATTCGACTGATGAGACCCCTCCAAGGAGACAAGATATCGGACAACTAAGACCATTTGGAATGAAGAGGATTTTACCGTGTAAATGGAAACTACAACTGTTGAAGACTCCGAAGACTATGAGATTTTGAAGGCTCTAAAGTATTCCCAGATCTTTATGACCAAAGAAGGCTACACTTATGGAACTTGGCAGACTATGGAAGCTGTCAATACCCGAGATCAAGGTGTATTGGAGTAAGACCGGAGCATGGAGAGTTAAAAACTCAAAGTTTTGTCAAGAAAACCCTAAGACAGGAGATATCAATTATGGAATGATAGCTCATGGAAATGACAAGAGCAGAAACACGCTATCCATGATGTTATCGCCCGCTTATGCTATTGTCACCGTGCTGAGTTAAGCATGCATATGCATGGAATGATTGGATGGTAGAAGGCTGATGGAGCACCTATCAGCAAAAGATGCAGTTTTAATCTTAGCTGGCGTATCGCCAGGATCTGGAGTATTACATCAAGGAGTTTTAGGGTGGACCTGCAGGAAGCCGTATTTGACAAGGAGGCAATTCATGAAGAATTCAGGAACCTGAAACTGAAAGTAGCCAAGCTGGAGGAGCAAAACCTTGAGACATCAAAGATTCGTCATGAACTGAAGGACAGTAGGATCATGGATCATGTCAAGGATGTTGAAACCGGCAGTTTGGAATGCAACTCTAGAATATTAAAGGACGTCATGAGAGAATTCGCGTCAACAGAGATGATTTGGCAAAAGAACTTGAGCAGGACAAGCATGATCGAAAGAAGCCATCGGAGACATGAACAAGACTTGAAGAGTTTGATGGCGTTGAAGATTTATTGACCCTTAGAAGACCTAACCCCTGTTACATACATGCGTTAGATGCGACGATTGTGAGCTGTCATTTGTTTGATGTTTTTCCGACAGCCACAATAAAATCTGTCTTTTCAAAAAAATTGTTTGTCTTGTGTGTATCCCTCTCAATCCCTCTTATCCCACCCCAAACCCATGGACCCAATAGAGGATGAATGGAGATGAGCTTATATTTTCTGGACCAATGAGTCAATTGGAGACAGACCAATGGATTCAGAACATGGAGAATCACATGAAGAACAACCCTATAGTCAGAAAGGATATGGCCCAGCATGCTCTTCAGTGCTTTGAAAGAGGTGCTGCTATTTGGTGGAGGATGTACCAAACCATCAATGGATTGCAAAGAGTAACCACTTGGGAAGAATTTAAGTTGACTCTGCAAAGATCTCGTCTTGTGTCCCAGAAGTTGAGGCCTTATGGAAATGATATGGAGAAAGTTCATGCAAGCTTTGTGGAGAAATAGCACACAACCATAAAGAAAACAAGGACGAATACCCTCATAATCAGAGGATTATCAAAGGAGTTAGCCGAGGATCTCAGGGAACTTCGGTTGGAGATTTTTTCCAAAGGTTTTGTTGCAGCAATGGAAGTTCAGCCTACATTGTTGAGAAAGATCCGTGAAGCTCAGAAGGATGACAAAGATATTGTTGAGGTAAAACAGAGGATGAGCAAAGGAAAGGCCAAAGGTTTTCGTAAGGATGAGCACGACACCTTATGGTTTGAGGATAGTGTACATGTGCCTAATAATGCAAAGATCCGGAAGTTAATACTTCAGGAGGCTCATGACTCACCATACTCGATTCGCCCTGGAAACACCAAGATGTATTTGGATTTGAAGAAGCGTTTCTGGTGGACTGGTATGAAGAAGGAGATTGCGGAGTATGTAGTCGTGGGTGATTTATGCCAGAGAGTAAAAGCAGAGCATCAGAAGCCAGCAGGATTACTACAGCCTATGTCGATACCCGAATGGAAGAGGGATAAGCTTGGCATGGATTTCATTTCCGGATTTCCCAGAACCCGATTGGGATATGATTCTATCTGGGTAGTAGTTGATTCGCTTGACCAAAGTGGCTCACTTCATCCCAGAGAAAACCACCTATACAAGTGCGAAGTTGGCCAAGATATATATTTGAGAAAGGATCGTATGTCTGCATGGAGTTCCGAGGACCGTTGTAGAGGAACCCAGTTTACTTCAAAGTTTTGGAATCAGTCGCGTGAAACTTTGGGTACTAGGCTAGAGTTTAGTACAGCCTTTCATCCATGAGCAGATGGATAAATCAAGAGAGTCAATCAGATACCGGAGGACATGTTGAGAGCGTGTGCGCTAAATTTTGGATCTAGTAGTGATGATAATCTACCTTACGCGGAGTTCTCATACAACAACAGTTACCAAGCTAGTTTGAAGATGGCCCCTTTTTAAGCTTTGTATGGGAGAAGGAGCCAGACACCGTTGATGTGGGATGAAAATGGAGAACGTCAGTTGTTTGGATCAAATGTGATCAAGGATTCAGAAAAGAATGTTAAGTTGATTCGAGATAGGCTGAAGGAAGCTCAGTCCAGGCAGAAGAATTATGCAGACTCAAAAACGCAAGGAGATAGTCTATGAAATCGGAGACAGAGCATGTCTTCGTGTGTCCCCTCTGCGAGGATTTAAACGATTTGGAGTTAAGGGAAAGTTAGCCCCGAGATTGTAGGACCATACCGAGTTTGGAACGTATGGGAGAATTGGCTAACAAATTGGAGTCACCCGAAGGACTGTCAGGAGTTATGATGTGTTTCACGTTTCCCAGTTGAAGAAGTACCATGCAGAGATGGCCAATATTCCCTTGTAAGGACGCTTGACCCTGGAAAGGATAATGATGTTCCACAAAGTGGAGTATGGACTTCATAAGTATAAGTTTTATCTCAGTATGTGGGATATCCCACGAGGATGAAGAGATAAATTACTATTGGACGTAAATGAGGTATGATGTTGGAAATATGGGTCAATGGAAATTCCATGTTGAGCCTGAGTAAGCACGTCTTAGTTTGGTGCCAATATAAGGAAGAAGAAAATACAATTGGATGGATTTTAAGTATGCCAGGAAGTTGTATGTTGGAATAATGATCAGTTGCCCTGATGATGAATTCAAGGATTATAAGTGATGAGATGGGCCATAACCCACAGGCCCCAGGACTTGCCAAGAAGCAAGCACACTCTTGCTGAAGGAAAACCCTGGAAGAAGTTACGATTTTATCAACCAACGATTCTATAGGAGTTTACGCGAAACCTGAGAGTTGTTAAGGAACGATAGATGTTTGTTTGGCTTGCAGAATCAATGGATTTTCCGAACTTGGTTCGTCGACAAGAGAAATTCTGCAATGCTTGTGAGGATGACCGAGTGTTAGAATGCGAGATTCGCTAAACCATGTACAAGGTAATGATCTGGGTGCGGGATGGATTGATCACCATACCGACTTACTCTCATTATTCGCTTTGCTATATGGAATGGTAAATCTGAGTGACTTACCTATAGTCGAGAGACGACGATCAAAACCTTGTTTGAACCTTAGAATGGTATAAGTATTTTCCCTTGTACAAGGCAGTTGTTGCCAACCGTAGGATATACGGTGAGGTTCAACCCAGACCCGTTTTCTGCAGGAGAAACCATAAATTGTTGACCACCATGAGATATCGATAGTTGTTTAGAATTGGCGCCAGACCTGTCAGCTAAGAAGACCCAGTCTCGGAATAACCTTACCCAGAGTAAAGGGCAAAAGATTTGAGGAAAAGGTTATGCCACTACCAGAAGAGCCCAGAGAAGGAATTATCCTTACGATCTGAGAAGACAGACACTGTCAGTAATAAGGATGGAGTATATGAGTCTTGATGGAACCTTAACAATGCTTCTAAGGGTGGTAGCACCCGAGACCTCGGAGACGAGCGATGGATTTTGAGAAGACCCCCAAACCCTAACCTATTTCTTGCTAGCCTCTCCGAATCTCGAGGACGAGATTCCTTTTAAGGGTGGTAGTTTGTAACATCCCAAAATTCTAAATTTTGGAACGTTATAAACAAATAGATAGATTTGATTGATTGCTTGATTGATTGACTGAAAGTGAGTGATTTCGAAACTTTTTGAAAGTTAGATGAGAGGGAATAAAAGGACTTTCCCAAACTTTCATTTTGCTTTTATGATCTTAGGGAATTCAAATACTCTTCATCACAAAACCACGGAGAGAAGATGACATGACTTCTTCCATTTATTTAAATGACAAGGGGTGTTGAAAATATTTGAATTTCACTTGAGAATATTTCCAATTCTGAAACTTTATGCAACTCAATGATTTTCACGAGCGAAGATAAAATGACTTCTTCAAAACATATGAAATATGAGGGAGTTTCAAAGAATTAAATTCAAAGTTCCTTTGAATTTATTTTCAATTTGGAGTTATTTGAGTTTTATTCAAATTATTTTTCTCCAAAAATAAAATATATGGAAAATAGGGTAACATGATTCCCTACCTCGAGAAAATTGGAGAGAAATTAATTTGAAGTCATTTTGGTATTTTCAAAATAATTTTTGTTGGATTTTATTAGAGCAATAGCACTCTTTGCTTTATTTGAATTTGTGTGGATTTTATTTAAAGCTAGAATAATGTTCATCATGTAGGAAATCTTTTTCTGAAAATTTTGATATATTATATGCCTATATAAAAATTTTATTTGGTTTTAATATTTTTTGTTTTGTTGTCTCTGTCTTTAAAAAAAAGGAGCGCAGCGCCTTGGGCCAAAGGCCCAAGCCGCCAAAGCCACCGGCCGGCCGAAGGCCAAGGCCACACACGCATCGCACGCACCTAGGGGAGCCAGGAAGCCCCAAGTTTCCTATTCTTTTACAATTCCTAGTAGGATTTGATCCCGTTTTGCTATTCCGTTTTTTATTCCTAGGATTCCTAATCCTAATCTATTTCTTGTCCCTACCCCAAGCAAAACCCTCCCCTCCCCAAAATAAATACCCAAGCACCCCGCCCCCACCAACACATCCAATAAACACTCCTCTCCTCTCCTCCTTGGCCAGAAGCAGTGCCGCCGCCGCCATAGCCGCGCCGCCGCCACCTCGCCCGCCGCCATAGCCGCGCCGCCTCACCAGGCCGCCGCCGCCTTACGCCGCCGGGAGCCCCTCGCCTCTTGAGGTACTAGCCTTGTAGCGTCACCTTTTCTTTCTTCGGTTCGGCTTTTCAGAATCGTTCCGGTTTCCGTTTCGGTTTTCTAGATCGGTTTTTCGTTTCGGTTTTCTTTCCGAAACCCTAGATCGGTTTTCTCGCCGGTTTTTCTTTCCGGTTTTGTTTAGCGAGCGTTCGCTCGATAGATTTTTCTTTTTATTTTTAATTTCCGTCAGGGACCTATCCGTAGTATTATTAATCTTCAAACGCTCATAACTTTTTACTCATAAGTCGGAATCCAACGAAAGCAGCGCCCACTTCTTCGTTACGATCCCCTCTATCCAGTAATACAACTCAAACATGTTTTTGAAAGTTTTAAAATTTGAATTCAAACAGATTTGTATTTGAACTTCGTTTGATCATAACTTGAGTTTCAGAACTCCGATTTAGTTGATTCTTTTTGCAAATCGAAGCTCTTGACGTAAACTTTCTGATAAGGACAAATACACATAGGTTTTGTACTGTTAGAAATTGTTTTATGCTGCAAGAGTTATTAGATTTGGTTTTGACGTTTTCCGAATTCGTTTTCTTCGTTCTTTCCGATCTTTTGAGTGATTGCTTATGTGTGGTTACTATTGCTTGATTGCGATAGATTGACCGGAGTGTGACGAGTAGATCTATCAAGAGTTTTGAGTGCGAATCATCTTCATCAACGTTGCAGGCAAGTAACACTTGATCATACTTTTTCTACTACCCAGTTATTTTTATGCATTAGATCAATCCTCAAACACTTGCATGATTAGGATCTAATTAAATTGTGGGTTATGGAAAGTAGTTGAGGTAGTACCTCTTACCTGTTTTATTACAAAACCCTTGGGAGTTACTTCTACGTTTGCTTATTATGCCATGCTATGCAAGTAGACGTGGATTGGTTGAGTGAATATCCATGACAGATGTGAGGTTGATAATTAAAGGTTTATCTAAGGTGGCAACTTAAACACACATCTGGGTGGATTGAGGCACCTGGTTACTCCAGACTTGCCTGTCTAGGCACTGGGTTTCAGGACTTGCTGTATTTCTTCGGACCGCCACCTGTGCTCAAAGGGATCATGAGATTATTCAAACTAGAAACTTCCGTGTGCAGCCACAAGCCATTATGGGCTCTGGCGTAGTTGACTAAGTTGTGCGAACTCTTACGGGTAGACTAGCAGATGTAAGGGATGTAGGTTGGTACGGTCTACCCACATGTAAGGTGCTAGCGCTTCTGAAAGACTATGTCTCGGTCATCCGTTTCTCAAACACCATGTAGTACGAGAAACCAAACGGAGGCGATCGAGTCTTGTGGGGAAAAGTGCGCAAACCTCTGCAGAGTGTACAAACTAATCATGGTTAGCCGTGTCCCTGGTTATGGACATCTTGAGTATCTAGTACTTGAATATCATGTGAATCTCATCACGTTACTTAATATAATTTGTTGGGTTTAATGAGTACTTTTAATTGGGATTGAGGATGCTGTCAACCATTCTCAATGTTCAACAACCACCATGATAGCTAAATAAACTTATTCCTTTGAAGTAGGAAAAAATTGGCTTTTCGCAAAATTGTAACCATAGAGCTTTCCACCAGCCATATATGCATGTAGTATAGCTTATTCTTTCATTACTCTCTATGTGTTACATTGCCAGCATATTCCATGTGCTGACCCGTTTTCGGGCTGCAACGTTTCATGTTGCAGACTTTTCAGACGACGAGTAAGTGATACGTTAGGGTTACGATTTCCTATACTCAACTTTGCCATTGGTGTTGATGGGAATCCACAACCTTGTTGCTTACGCTATATATTTGGATTGAGGTAATAGTATTTACGCTACTTTATACATGTGATTTACCTCTGTTATAAATCCTTCGAGTACTGTGTGTGTCAGCATACCGATCCAGGGATGACACGAAAGCACAGAGACTTGATCCATTCGGGTCGGGTCGCTACAAATCATGCATAAAAGAGATGAAAGAAACTCAAATACTTTCATGGATATAAAAAGATAGATATGATCACAAACTCAAAGTTCATCAATCCCAACAAACACACCACAAAAAGAGTTACATCATATGGATCTCCAAGAGACCATTGTATTGAGAATTCAGCGAGAGAGAGGAATCCATCTAGCTACTAACTACGGACCCGAAGGTCTACAAAGAACTACTCACGCATCATCGGAGAGGCACCAATGGAGGTGGTGAACCCAATCCGAGATGGTGTCTAGATTGGATCTGGTGGTTCTGGACTCTGCGACGGCTGGAATTGATTTTCGTCGTCTCCCTTAGGGTTTCTGGAATATTGGGGTATTTATAGAGCAAAGAGGCGGTCCGAGGGGCACCCGAGGTGGGCACAACCCACCAGGGGTGCGCCTGGGCCTCCTGGCGCGCACTGGTGGGTTGTTCTCTCCTCGGAGCACCCCCCCAGGCGCAGCTAGGGCCCATTAGGTGTCTTCTAGTCCAAAAAAACTCTCCGTAAAGTTTCGTTGCATTTGGACTCCGTTTGGTATTGATTTCCTCCGATGTAAAAAACATGCAGAAAACAGCAACTGGCACTTGGCACTATGTCAATAGTTTAGTACCAAAAAATGATATAAAATGACTATAAAATGATTATAAAACATTCGAGATTGATAATATAACAGCATGGAACAATAAAAGAATATGGATACGTTGGAGACGTATCAGCATCCCCAAGCTTAACTCCTACTCGTCCTCGAGTAGGTAAGTGATAAAAATAGAATTTTCAAGGTGGAATGCTGCCTATCATGTCATATCATATTTCTTTTCTTTATAGCATGGAAATTAAGACTTTTATATTTTTCAAAGCAATAGTCTTGTTTTTACATGATAACTTAAATACTCAAGCATATCAACAAGGAACCATGTCTTTAAAATATCAATGCTAAAATATGCTATCCCTAGCCCATCATGCTCAATCATTGATCCATTCATGAAACACACTCGTATATTAGCTACACCCAATACTCTAGTACAATCATATTGCCTCCTAGTTGGTGCTTTTATAAGAGAAGATGGAGACTCAAATTCAAAAATAAAAATTGCATAAAGTAAAAGAAAGTCCCTTCACAGAGGGAAGTAGGGATTTGTAGAGGTGCGAGAGGTCAAAGCGAAAAACTAGAGATAAAAACATTTTGGGAGGTGTATCCCTGATACGTCTCCAACGTATCTATAATTTTTGATTGCTCCATGCTATATTATCTTCTGTTTTGGACATTATTGGGCTTTATTATTCACTTTTATATTATTTTTGGGACTAACCTATTAACCGGAGGCCCAACCCAAAATTGCTGTTTTTTTGCCTATTTCAGAGTTTTGCAGAAAAACAATATCACACGGAGTCCAAACGGAATGAAACCGGAGGGGATATCCATCATGGAGGGCTTCTACATTAACACCATAGCCTCTCTGATGAAGTGTGAGTAGTTTACTTCAGACCATCGTGTCCATAGTTAGTAACTAGATGGCTTCTTCTCTCTTTTTGGATCTCAATACAATGTTCTCTCCCTCTCTCGTGGAGATCTATTCGATGTAATCTTCTTTTTACAGTGTGTTTGTTGAGACCGATGAATTGTGGGTTTATGATCAAGATTATCTATGAACAATATTTGAATCTTCTCTGAATTCTTTTATGTGTGATTGGTTATCTTTGCAAGTCTCTTTTATCAGTTTGGTTTGGCCTACTAGATTGATCTTTCTTGCAATGGGAGAAGTGCTTAGCTTTGGGTTCAATCTTGCGGTGTCCTTTCCCAGTGACAGTAGGGGCAGCAAGGCACGTATTGTATTTTTGCCATCGAGGATAACAAGATGGGGTTTTTATCATATTGCATGAATTTATCCCTCTACATCATGTCATCTTGCTTAAGGCGTTACTCTGTTTTCTTGAACTTAATACTCTAGATGCATCTTTGGATAGCGGTCGATGATTGGAGTAATAGTAGTAGATGCTTGTGAGTCGGTCTACTTGTCTCGGACATGATGCCTATATACATGATCATACCTAGATATTCTCATAACTATGCTCAATTCTGTCAATTTCTCAACAATGAATTGCTCACCCACCGTAAAATACTTATGCTCTTGAGAGAAGCCACTAGTGAAACCTATGGCCCCCGGGTTTATCTTCATCATATTAATCTTCCAATTATTTCCTTTGCTTTTTACTTTGCTTTTATTTTCCTTTGCATCTTATCACAAAAATACCAAAAATATTATCCTATCATATCTATCAGATCTCACTCTCGTAAGTGACCGTGAAGGGATTGACAACCGCTTATCGCGTTGGTTGCGAGGATTTATTTGTTTTGTGTAGGTACGAGGGACTCGTGCGTAGCCTCCTATTGGATTGATACCTTGGTTCTCAAAAACTAAGGGAAATACTTACGCTACTTTGCTGCATCACCCTTTCCTCTTCAAGGGAAAACCAACGCAGTGCTCAAGAGGTAGCAAGAAGGATTTCTGGCGCCGTTGCCGGGGAGGTCTACGCAAAAGTCAACATACCAAGTACCCATCACAAACCCTTATCTCCCGCATCACATTATTTCCCATTTGCCTCTCGTTTTCCTCTCCCCCACTTCACCCTTGCCGTTTATTCTACCTCTCTTTTCCGTTTTCCTCTTTTTCGCTTGCTTTTTGTTTGCTCGTGTGTTGGATTGCTTGTTTGTCACGATGGATCAAGATAATACCAAATTATGTGACTATACCAATACCAACAATAATGATTTCCTTAGCACTCTGATTGCTCCTCTTACCGATACTGAATCTTGTGAAATCAATGCTGCTTTGTTGAATCTTGTCATGAAAGATCAATTCGTCGGCCTTCCTAGTGAAGATGCCGCTACTCATCTAAATAGCTTCGTTGATTTATCTGATATGCAAAAGAGAAAGATCTTGACAATGATATTGTTAAATTGAAGCTATTTCCTTTTTCGCTTAGAGATCGTGCTAAAGCTTGGTTTTCGTCTTTGCCTAAAAATAGTATTGATTCTTGGAACAAGTGCAGAGATGCTTTTATCTCTAAGTATTTTCCTCCCGCTAAGATTATCTCTCTTAGAAACGATATTATGAATTTTAAGCAACTTGATCATGAACATGTTGCACAAGCTTGGGAGAGGATGAAATTAATGATATGTAATTGCCCTACTCATGGTTTGAATTTGTGGATGATTATACAAAAAAATATGTCGGATTGAATTTTGCTTCTAGAAATCTTTTAGATTCGGCCGCGCGAGGCACTTTTATGGAAATCACTTTAGGAGAAGCTACTAAACTCCTAGATAATATTATGGTTAATTATTCTCAATGGCACACTGGAAGATCTACTAATAAAAAAGTGCATGGGATAGAAGAAATAAATGTTTTGAGTGGAAAGATGGATGAACTTATGAAATTATTTGCTACTAAGAGTGTTTCTTCTGATCCCAATGATATGCCTTTGTCTACTTTGATTGAGAATAATAATGAATCTTTGGATGTGAATTTTGTTGGTAGGAATAATTTTGGTAACAACGCGCATAGAGGAAACTTTAATCCTAGGCCTTATCCTAGCAATTCCACTAATAATTATGGTAATTACTACAATAACTCTTATGGAAATTTTAATAAGATGCCCTATGAATTTGAGACTAGTGTTAAAGAGTTTATGAATTTGCAAAAGAATTTCAATGCTTTGCTTGAGGAGAAATTGCTTAAAGTTGATGAATTGGCTAGGGACGTTGATAGAATTTCTCTTGATGTTGATTCTTTAAAGCTTAGATCTATTCCTCCTAAGCATGATATCAATGAGTCTCTCAAAGCCATGAGAATTTCCATTGATGAATGCAAAGAAAGAACCGCTAGGATGCGTGCTAAGAAAGATTGCTTTATGAAAGCGTGTTCTTCAAATTTCTATGAAAATAAAGATGAAGATCTAAAAGTTATTGATGTGTCCCCTATTAAATCTTTGTTTTGCAATATGAATCTTCATAATGATGGGACTAAATATGATCCACCTTTACCTAGAAGGCGTTCCAAAAATTCGGAGTTTTCAGATCTTGATGCTAAAATTGATAAAAGTAGGATTGAAGAAATCAAAACGTCAGATGTGGATAAACCCACTATTTTGGATTTCAAGGAATTTAATTATGAAAATTTCTCTTTGATAGATTTTATTTCCTTGTTGCAATCCGTGCTAAATTCTCCTCATGCTTATAGTCAAAATAAAGCGTTTACTAAACATATCGTTGATCCTTGATGCAATCTTATGAAGAAAAGCTTGAGTTGGAAGTTTCTATCCCTAGAAAACTTTATGATGAGTGGGAACCAACTATTAAAATTAAGATTAAGGGTCATGAGTTCTATGCTTTGTGTGATTTGGTTGCTAGTATTTCCACTATTCCCAAAACTTTGTGCGATTTGCTAGATTTCCGTGCTTTTGATGATTGCTTTCTAAACTTGCACCTTGCGGATTCCACTATTAAGAAACTTATGGGAAGAATTAATGATGTTCTTATTGTTGCAAATAGGAATTATGTGCCCGTAGATTTTATCATTCTTGATATAGATTGCAATCCTTCATGTCCTATTATTCTTGGTAGACCTTTCCTTAGAACGATTGGTGCAATTATTGATATGAAGGAAGGGAATATTAGATTTCAATTTCGATTAAAGAAAGGCATGGAAAACTTACCTAGGAAGAAAATAAAATTACCATATGAATCTATCATGAGAGCCACTTATACATTGCCAAACAAAGATGGCAATACCTAGATCTATCCTTGCTATTATGCGTAGCTAGGGGAGTTAAACGATAGCGCTTGTTGGGAGGCAACCCAATTTTCTTTTTTCTTTTTTTTGCTTTTGATTCTGTTTAGGAACAAATATTTGTTCTAGCCTCTGGTTAGATGTGTTTTTATGTTTTAATTAGTGACTGTGCCAAGTTAAACCTATAGGATCTTCTTGGAAGATAGTTATTTGATCTTGCAGAAATTTCCAGAACCTTTTTGTTCACGAAAACAATTATTAAAAATCACCAGAACGTGATAAAATATTGATTCCAATTGCTGATGATCAATAAACAAATTTCCTAGGTCTTCCTATTTTTTCTGATTTTTTGGAGTTCCAGAAGTTTGCGTTAGTTACAGATTACTACAGACTGTTCTGTTTTTGACAGATTCTGTTTTTCGTGTGTTGTTTGCTTATTTTGATGAATCTATGGCTAGTAAAATAGTTTATAAACCATAGAGAAGTTGGAATACAGTAAGTTTAACACCAATATAAATAAATAATAAGTTCATTACAGTACCTTGAAGTGGTCTTTTGTTTTCTTTCGCTAACGGAGCTCACGAGATTTTCTGTTGAGTTTTGTGTTGTGAAGTTTTCAAGTTTTGGGTGAAAAGATTTGATGGATTATGGAACAAGGTGTGGCAAGAGCCTAAGCTTAGGTATTCCCATGGCAACCCCAAGATAATCTAAGGACACCAAGAAGCCAAAGCTTTGGGATGCCCCAGAAGGCATCCCCTCTTTCGTCTACTTCCATCGGTAACTTTACTTGGAGCTATATTTTTATTCACCACATGATATGTGTTTTGCTTGGAGCGTCTTGTATGATTTGAGTCTTTGATTTTTATTTCACCAAAATTATCCTTTCTGTACACACATTTTGAGAGATCCATACATGATTTGGAAATTATTAGAATACTCTATGTGCTTCACTTATATCTTTTGAGTTATATAGTTTTGCTCTAGTACTTCACTTATATCTTTTAGAGCTCGGTGGTGGATTTGTTTTATAGAAACTATTGATTTCTCATGATTCACTTAGAATATTTTGAGAGTATTATATAGCATGGTAATTTGCTTAAATTATCCTAGTATGCTAGGTATTCAAGATTAGTAAAAACTTTCTTATGAGTGTGTTGAATACTAAGGGAAGTTTGATGCTTGATGATTGTTTTGAGATATGGAGGTAATAATATCAAAGTCGTTCTAATTGAGTAGTTGTGAATTTGAGAAATGGTTGTGTTGAATTTTGCAAGTCCCGTAGCATGCACGTATGGTAAATGTTATGTAACAAATTTGAAACATGAGGTGTTCTTTGATTGTCTTCCTTATGAGTGGCGGTCGGGGACGAGCGATGGTCTTTTCCTACCAATCTATCCCCCTAGGAGCATGCGCGTAGTGCTTGGTTTTTGATGACTTGTATATTTTTGAAATAAGTATGTGAGTTCTTTATGACTAATGTTGAGTCCATGGATCATACGCTCTCTCACCCTTCCATCATTGCTAGCCTCTTGATGCAGTGCATTGCCCTTTCTCACATTGAGAGTTGGTGCAAACTTCGGTGCATCCAAACCCCGTGATATGATACGCTCTTTCACACATAAACCTCCTTATATCTTCCTAAAAACAGCCACCATACCTACCTATTATGGCATTTCCATAGCCATTCCGAGATATATTTCCATGCAACTTTCCACCATTCCGTTTATCAGGACACGTTCATCATTGTCATATTGCTTAGCATGATCATGTAGTTGACATAGTATTTGTGGCAAAGCCACCATTCATAATTCTTTCATACATATCACTCTTGGTTCATTGCATATCCCGGTACATCACGGAGGCATTCATATAGAGTCATACTTTGTTCTAGTATCGAGTTGTAATCATTGAGTTGTAAATAAATAGAAGTGTGATGATCATCATTTTCTAGAGCATTGTCCCAAGTGAGGAATAAAAAAGCAGAAAGGCCATAAAAAGAGAAGGCCCAAAAATGAGAAAAAGAGAGAAGGTACAATGTTACTATCCTTTGCCACACTTGTGCTTCAAAGTAGCACCATAATCTTCATGATAGAGAGTCTCTTATTTTGTCACTTTCATATACTAGTGGGAATTATTCATTATATAACTAGGCTTGTATATTCCAACAATGGGCCTCCTCAAGTGCCCTAGGTCTTCGTGAGCAAGCAAGTTGGATGCACACCCACTTAGTTTCTTTTGTTGAGCTTTCGTACATTTATAGCTCTAGTGCATCCGTTGCATGGTAATCCCTACTCCTTGCATTAACATCAAACGATGGGCATCTCCATAGCTCATTGATTAGCCTCGTTGATGTGAGACTTTCTCCTTTTTTGTCTTCTCCACATAACCCCCATCATCATATTCTATTCCACCCATAGAGCTATGTCCATGGCACACGATCATATATTGCGTGAAGGTTTATAAGTTTGATATTACTAAAGTATGAAACAATTACTTGGCTTTTCATCGGGGTTGTGCATGATGAGAGCATTCTTGTGTGACGAAAATGGAGCATGACTAAACTATACGATTTTGTAGGGATGAACTTTCTTTGGCCATGTTATTTTGAGAGGACATAATTATTTAGTAAGTATGCTTGAAGTATTATTATTTTTATGTCAATATAAACTTTTATCTTGAATCTTTCGGATCTGAATATTCATACCACAATTAAGAAGAATTGCATTGAAATTATGCCTAGTAGCACTCCGCATCAAAAATTCTGTTTTTATCATTTACCTACTCGAGGACGAGCAGGAATTAAGCTTGGGGATGCTAAATACGTCTCCAACGTATCTATAATTTTTGATTGCTCCATGCTATATTATCTTCTGTTTTGGACATTATTGGGCTTTATTATTCACTTCTATATTATTTTTGGGACTAAGCTATTAACCGGAGGCCCAGCCCAGAATTGTTGTTTTTTGCCTATTTCAGAGTTTCGCAGAAAAAGAATATGAAACGGAGTCCAAACAGAATGAAACCTTCGGGAGCGTGATTTTTGGAACGAACAAGATCCAGGAGACTTGGACCCTACATAAGAAAAGCTTCCAGGAGGCCAAGAGGTAGGGGGCGCGCCTACCCCCCCAGGGCGCGCCCTCCACCCTCGTGGGCCCCCTGTTGCTCCACCGACGCACTCCTTCCTCCTATATATACCTACGTACCCCCAATCGATCAGAACAGGAGCCAAAAACCTAATTCCACCGCCGCAACCTTCTGTACCCACGAGATCCAATCTTGGGGCCTGTTCCGGAGCTCCGCCGGAGGGGACATCCATCACGGAGGGCTTCTACATCAACACCATAGCCTCTCCGATGAAGTGTGAGTAGTTTACTTCAGACCTTCGGGTCCATAGTTAGTAGCTAGATGGCTTCTTCTCTCTTTTTGGATCTCAATACAATGTTCTCCCCCTCTCTTGTGGAGATCTATTTGATGTAATCTTCTTTTTGTGGTGTGTTTGTTGAGATCGATGAATTGTGGGTTTATGATCAAGATTATCTATGAACAATATTTGAATCTTCTCTGAATTCATTTATGTATGATTGGTTATCTTTGCAAGTCTCTTTGAATTATTAGTTTGGTTTGGCCTACTAGATTGATCTTTCTTGCAATCGGAGAAGTGCTTAGCTTTGGGTTCAATCTTGCGGTGTCGTTTCCCAAAGGATGAGGGGCAGCAAGGCTCGTATTGTATTGTTGCCATCGAGGATAACAAGATGGTGTTTTTTATCATATTGCATGAATTTATCACTCTACATCATGTCATCTTGCTTAAGGCGTTACTCTGTTTCCATGAACTTAATACTCTAGATGCATGCCGGATAGCGGTCGATGAGTGGAGTAATAGTAGTAGATGCAGGCAGGAGTCGGTCTACTTGTCTCGGACGTGATGCCTATATACATGATCATACCTGGATATTCTCATAACTATGCTCAATTCTGTCAATTGGTCAATAGTAATTCATTCACCCACTGTAAAATACTTATGCTCTTGAGAGAAGCCACTAGTGAAACATGTGGCCCCCGGGTCTATCTTCATCATATTAATCTTCCAATTATTTCCTTTGCTTTTTACTTTGCTTTTATTTTACTTTGCATCTTATCACAAAAATACCAAAAATATTATCCTATCATATCTATCAGACTCACTCTCGTAAGTGACCGTGAAGGGATTGACAACCCCTTATCGCGTTGGTTGCGAGGATTTATTTGTTTTTGTAGGTACGAGGGACTCGCGCGTAGCCTCCTACTGGATTGATACCTTGGTTCTGAAAAACTGAGGGAACTACTTACGCTACTTTGCTGCATCACCATTTCCTCTTCAAGGGAAAACCAACGCAGTGCTTAAGAGGTAGCAATCCTTCCCACCAACGAAAAGGACTTAGAGTTCCCAACACTTCCCATGCTAGATATATCATAGTCGGTTCCCAAACAGAAAATAAAGTTTATTCCCTTTTCAACCATACTTTCACTTTCCATGGCTAACCTTATCCACGGGTGCCTTCCATACCAGCACTTTCCAAGGAATTTATTATTTGACAACATAAAGTAAATTCATTTTTCATTTCGGGACTGGGCATCCTTAATACCTTTGCCTAAATCTCGTGCTATGACAAGTGAATAAACACTCATCGTGAGAATAACGCATCTAGCATGGAAAATATTAGCCACCCCTCACCGCTCCGCGAGCGAAACGAACACACAAAAGAGAAGTTTATTTTGAAAAATTAGAGATGGCACATACAAATTTGCTTAGAACGGCAAAAGAATACCGCATATAGGTAGATATAGTGGACTCATGTGGCAAAACTGGTTTGAAGATTTTTGGATGCACAAGTAGAGATCATACATAGTACAAAATGAAGGCTAGCAAAAGATTGAGAAGCGACCAACCAAGAAACAAATAATCTCATAAGCGAACATTAAGCATAATTAACACCGAATAATTCACCACAAGTAGGATATAATTTCATTGCATAATTATTGACTTTCGTACTTGCATAGGGAATCATAAACCTTAACACCAATATTCATACTAAAGCATAATTACTCATCAACATAACTCACATATCACATCATCATATCTCAAAACTATTACTAAGAATCAAGTTTATTTTGTGCAATGATCTTCATGAGATTTTTTTCTTATATCCTTCTTGGATATCTATCACTTTGGAATAATTTTCGTATGTTGCTTTTGATAAGCTCAAACAAATATAAGTGAAGATCATGAGCATAATATTTCTTTCTTTCTCTCAAATTAATTTAAGTGAAGTAAGAGAGAATTTCTTGAAAATTTTACTAACTCTCAAGTAAATCTAAGAGAAGCAAGAGAACATTTCTTCAAAAAATACTAAAGCACACCGTGCTCAAAAAGATATAAGTGAAGCACTAGAGCAAGTCCATAGCTCATAAAAAATTTAAGTGAAGCATAGAGAGCAATTCTAACAAGTCATGACATAATTTTAGCTCTCTCAAATAGGTGTGTCCAGCAAGGAATCAAGACTTAAATCACAAAATAAAACAAGCAAAGACTCATATCATACAAGACCTCCAAGCAAAACACATAGTATGTGACGAATAAAAATATAGCTTTGAGTAAAACACCTATGGTCGTTAGAAGAAAGAGGGGATGCCACTTGGGGCATCCCCAAGCTTAATTGCTTGCACTCTTTTGGATAATAGCTTGGAATGCTAGGGCATCCCCAAGCTTAGGCTCTTCTTACTCCTTATTCCTTCATCCATCATAAGATAACCCAAAACTTGAAAACTTCAACCACACAAAACTCAACAAAACCTTCGTGAGATCTGTTAGTAAAAGAAAGAAAATCACTACTATAAGTACTGTACCAAACCAATTCATATTTTGTTTTTGCATTATATATACTGTATTCCAACTTTTCTATGGCAAAAACTCATCAAAGAAAACCATAGAGCCATCAAAACAAGCACACAACACAAACAAAACAGAATCTGTCAAAACAGATCAGTCTCTAGCAATCTGACTATTTTGAAAACTTCTGTAACTCCAACAATTCTGAAATTTTAGGACGACCTGAGTAATTTTTATATTAATCTACTTCAAAAAGAATTGGCATTTTATCACGCTCTGGTACAAAATGAGAATTATTTTCGTGAGAGCAATTTTTTTTCTGTTTTTCAGCAAGATCAAACAATTATCACCCAAGAAGATCCTAAAGGCTTTACCTGGTACAAACAGTAATTAAAACACAAAAAACACAATCATAACAGTAGCATAATTGTGCTAACACTCAAGAACAGAAAGCAAAAAAGCAAAAATAAATTTTATTCATTGGGTCGCCTCCCAACAAGCGCTATCGTTTTATGCCCCTAGCTAGGCATAAGATTTCAATGATGCTCACACGACAGACAATAACTGAAACACAAAGAGAGCAACATGAAACATGTGACAAACACATTTAAGTCTAACATACTTCCTATGCATAGGAATTTTATAAGCAAACAAATTATCAAGACAAGAAATATCAAGCATATGCAAGGAAGAAGAAAGAAACAATAGCAAAAACAACATAACAAGAGGTAAATTAGTAACATGAAAATTTCTAAAACCATATTTTCCTCTCTCATAATAATTACATGTAGGATCATAATCAAATTCAATAATATAGCTATCAAATAAAATTTTGTTTTTATGATCCACATGCATGCAAAGTTAACACTATACCAAAATAGTGGGGTCATCAAATAAAGTCGTGACCTCTCCAAGCCCACTTTTATCAAAAAATTCATAAGTTTGATCATTCTCCAAAGTAGTGGGACCATTATTACCAATAATTGACATTCTTCCAAACCCACTTTCAATATTATCGCCAACATATTCATCATGAGGCTTATATAAATTTTCAAGATAATAAGAAGAATCACACTAATCATGATCATTGCAACAAGTAGTGAACATATCAAAATTAGCATCCTCAAGTTTGGGGTTTTGCATATTATTCGCACAATTGACATTAATAGAATTTGTGGTAAAATCATTGCAATCATGATTTTCATTCAAGGAGCTATCATGAATCACTTCATAAATTTCTTCATCGAAATTTTCAGATTCACGAATCTCAAGCAAAATTTCATAAAGATAATCTAGTGCACTTAATTCACTAGCAATTGGTTCATCATAACTAGATCTTTTGAACAGATTAGCAAGTGGAGGAGGATCCATAACAATAAATTTTTAGCAAGCGAAGATGCAAGGAAATAGAAGGCACATGGCAACACAAGCAAACATGAGATCTGACGAGAAAAAGGCAAACGAAAAAGAGGGCGAATAAAATGCCAATTTTTTGTGAAGTGGGGGAGAGGAAAACGAGAGGCAAATGGCAAATGATGTAAATTGCGAGGAGATGAGATTTGTGCTAGGAACCTGGTATATGTTGAAGATCCTCCTCGGAAACGGAGCCAGAAATTCCTTTTGATGCGGCTTGAAGCTACGTCGGTATTTCCCCAAAGAGGAAGGGATGATGCAGCACAGCGGCGGTAGGTATTTCCCTCAGATGTGAAACCAAGGTTATCGAACCAGTAGGAGAACCAAGCAACACAACGTAAACAGCACCTGCACACAAATAACAACTTCTCGCAACCCGACGTGTAAAAGGGGTTGTCAATCCCTTTCGGGTAGCGGCGCCCCAAGATGGGCAAATGGACGTGAATAAAATTGTAGTAGATTGGTAGATCGAACGCCAAATAAAATAAATAAGAATAAATTGCAGCAAGGTATTTTTGTATTTTTGGTTTAATAGATCTGAAAATAAAAGCAAAGAAAAATAGATCGCAAAGGCAAATAATATGAGAAAGAGACCCAGGGATCGTAGGTTTCATTAGTGGCTTCTCTCGAGAAAGATAGCAAACGGTGGGTGAACAAATTACTGTTGGCAATTGATAAAACTTCAAATAATCATGACGATATCCAGGCAATGATCATTACATAGGCATCACGTCCAAGATTAGTAGACCGACTCCTGCCTGCATCTACTACTATTACTCCACACATCGACCGCTATCCAGCATGCATCTGTTGTACTAAGTTCATGGCAAAACGGAGTAGACAAGATCTATCTATGTAGAGATAGACCCCATCGTTTTATCCTTAGTAGCAACGATACATACGTGCCGGTTCCCTTTCTGTCACTGGGATCAAGCACCGTAAGATCGAACCCACTACAAAGCACCTCTTCCCATTGCAAGATAAATAGATCAAGTTGGCCAAACAAAACCCAAATATCGTAGAAGAAATACGAGGCTATAAGCAATCATGCATAAAGGAGATCAAATAAACTCAAATACTTTCATGGATATAAAAAGATAGATCTGATCATAAACTCAAAGTTCATCGATCCTAACATACACACCGCAAAAATAGTTACATCATATGGGTCTCCAAGAGAGAGAGGAAGCCATCTAGCTACTAACTACGGACCCGTAGGTCTACAAATAACTACTCACGCATCATCGGAGAGGCACCAATGGAGGTGGTGAACCCCATCCGAGATGGTGTCTAGATTGGATCTGGTGGTTCTGGACTCTGCAGTGGCTGGAATTGATTTTCGTCGACTCCCTTAGGATTTTTGGAATATTGGGGTATTTATAGAGCAAAGAGGCGGTCCGGGGGGCACCCGAGGTGGGCACAACCCACTGGGCACGCTGGGCCTCTGGCGCATACGGTGGGTTGTGCTCTCCTCGGAGCACCCCCCCCCCAGGCGCAGCCAAGGCCCATTGGTTGTCTTCTGGTCCAAAAAAATCTCCAAAAAGTTTCGCATTGTTTGGACTCCGTTTGGTATTGATTTCCTGCGATGTAAAAAACATGCAAAAAATAGCAACTGACACTTGGCACTATGTCAATAGGTTAGTACCAAAAAATGATATAAAATGATTATAAAACATCCAAGATTGATAATATAACAGCATGGAACAATAAAAAATTATAGATACGTTGGAGACGTATCAGTGCCAGGTAGGACTTGAGAGAATATTGATCTTACCTTTAGCTCCTTGTGGGTTTGACACTCCATACTTATCACTTCCACCTTTGGAAATTGCTACGATGATTCCTTGCACTTGGGGATTATCGTATCTCTATTAGCAAATTTAATAGTAACGTCTATATCTTCTATCTCTGCGGGTGCTATGTCATTAATAATTTCTTGATATAAGGTAAAGGGGTAGCACTCACGCTAGCACCTATGTCACATAAACTATGACAACAGTGGCAACATGCATGCCAACAATAGGTCTCTATTTATCCTTTTTATTGGGTTTGGCAATTCTAGCAGCTTCTTCAGAGAAGTAAATAACATACCCATCTATATTTTCTTCTAAGAGATCCTTAACCATAGCAACACTAGGTTCTAGTTTGATTTGTTCATCGGGTCTAGGTGTTCCAATATAACTTTTGTTGACCACAGTTGAAACTTTAGCATGTTCCTTTATCCTAACAAGGAAAGGTGGTTTCTCAATATAAGCAGTAGGAACAACTGGATCAACATTATAAAGTATAGTTTCCTCTTTAGCTAGTACCAGTTCTTTAATTTCTTCTTTAATAGGTGGGTGATATTTAAACCACTTCTCTTTAGGGAGATCAACATGAGTAGAAAATGATTCACAAAAGGAGGCTACTATCTCAGAGTCAAGTCCATATTTAGTGCTAAACTTTTGAAAAGCATTGGTATTCATAAAAGATTTAACACAATCGTACTTAAGCTTAATACATGACTCTTTACCTTCGTCGAGTTCCCAATCTTCAATGTTGCATTTAATTCTTTCTAAAAGATCCCACCGGAATTCAATGGTCTTCTTTGTAAAAGAACCATCACAAGAAGTATCAAGCATGGATCGATCATTATGAGAAAGTCGAGCATAAAAATTCTGGATAATAATTTCTCTTGAGAGCTCATGATTGGGGCATGATTATAACATTGACTTAAGCCTCCATCAAGCTAGAGCGATACTTTCTCCTTCACGAGGCCAAAAATTACATATGTAATTCCGATCACGATGAACTAGATGCATGGGATAATTTTTTTGGTGGAACTCCAATTTCAATTGATTCCAATTCCAAGATCCAATATCATCGCATAGCCTATACCATGCCAAATCTTTTCTCTTAAAAGATAAAGGGAAAACCTTCTTATTAACTTCATCTCCAGGTAAACCTGCAAGCTTAAACAATCCACAATTTTGTTCCACATATATCAAGTGCATATCAGGATGTTTGGTTCCATCTCCTGCATAAGGATTAGCTAGCAGTTCTTCTATCATACCCAAAGGAATTTCATATTCAATATTTTTAGTAGGTGCAGTAGGTTGAGGGGTAGCTAATTGTGGTTCCGGTCGAGGTGAAGATACCCCGAACAAACCCCTCAAAGGATTGTTTTCCATAGTAACAAGTGACAGTAAATTTCAGCACACTATCACTAAAAAAACACACATCCATGCCATTTTGGGCCGAACGAAAAAAATTATGTCATACTTATGACACTTATATGACGATAATTGTGACAAAACCTGGTATCATCATAGAATTAGTGGGGTCCTACTTCTATGAAAGAAAATTATGACAGAAAATGGGCTTTTCGTCCTGGGCGGGCCGGAGACGCAGCTGCATGACAATCTTTGGGCCGTCCATGACGGAAAAAACCGTGGTAGAAGCGAGGGCGAGGAAAATATCGGGGTGTTCCCGGTTACGGTTGGTGGTCGGGGCCGAGCGATGCGCGTTTCTCTCATACACGCACGCACGTGGGTGCGATGCGTTGGGCTCTAACTGAACCCGAGCAAGGCGTTGGGCTCTAACTGAACCCGAGTGATTTCACTATAGGCTACGCATTACTGAACCCGAGCATCGATCGATGGCTGTTAACTGAACTCGATCGAGCGATTCCTTCGCTACTGCTACTAACTGAAGCCGATCGATGCTGCCTCTAGATGAACAAAGGCGTTCTTTGGGGGTTTGGATGAAGAGTTCCGCTGGGGGTGGATGAACAGGACCCCGTGGTGTTGCCTCTGGATGAACAGGACCCCGATCGATCGAGCCGGTTGGAGCTGGATGAACAGGACCCCGTGGAGGGCAGGATGAACAGGACCACCCCGTGGAGGGCTGGATGAACAGTAGACGGTGGAGAGCTGGATGAACAGTAGCTCATGGAGGGGTGGTTGAACAGGAGTCCGTGGAGAGGGCTGGTTGAACAGTAGCTGGTGGAGTAGCGCGCGGTAAAGGCTGGATGAACAGGAGCCCGTGGATGAACAGTCGCAGGTGGAGGCTGGAGGAGGTCGACGGTGGATGAACGAGCTCTGTGGAGGCTGGAGGGGGTCGACGGTGGAGATGAACAGTATCCCGTGGAGTCCCGTTTTGCGGTATGCCACACCCCTCCCGATGAACAGGACCCCCGTTTCGACCGTAGCGCTCCAACACAAGTCAGTTTCCTCCGTTTTGCGGTACGCCACACCCCACCCGATCAACATGACCCCCGTTTCGACTATAGGAGGTCCATTTCCACCGTTTTGCGGTACGCCAGACCCCTCCCGATAAACAGGATCCCATTTCGACCACGGCCAGTCGAACACAAGGCTGTTTCCTCTGTTCTGCGGTACGCCAGGCCTCGTTTCCATCGACTGTTTCGTCCAAGCCCTCCCGATGAACACGACGACGCATTCCGTTCTGACCCAGCCGGTTGGCTCCCCATGAACATGACGACGACGCAGTTTCTCTGTTCCGACCCAGCCATGTACACGAGCCCTGGCCGTACGTATGCGCGAGTAGGCGTTCGAGACCCTGCCCGTATGTACGTACGTGGCCGTATTTTCTTTCTTGCACACTGGCCGCTGTACGTACGTGTACATGCTACGTGCGCGCCTCTACTACAACACGTGCGCGCCTCTACATCAACCAGTATGTACGTACACATTCACGTCCAGAATGACAACGCTACATACGCTCGACCAGTGGGTCCCGACCGCCGTGCACTTCCTTGCCTGTGAAGATGTAGCTGGTGGGTCCCAACAGTCAGGGGGGCGAATCGTTTTTTTTTTGCCCGGACGCACTTCCTTGCGTGCAAAGATATAGCTGGTGGGTCCTAGTAGTTAGGGGGAAACATTTTTTTGCGAATTACGGTGGCCCGTCCGGTGGGTCCCCGCTATCAGGTGGAGGAATAATTATTTTGCACGTAATAAGGAGGTACTTCCTTGCCGCGGCCGTGGACCCAGCTGTTAGCCTCTCCATGTACAGTACTCTTCCGATGGAAGTCGTTCCTTGACCACGTCGCGCCAAGAGCACCAGGGCGATGGACGACGGCGAGGCCTAGGAAGGGGACGATGCGGAGCCGGGGAAGACGCGACAGTGGAAGCCCGCGCGGAGAAGAGTACGAGGGTTCACTAGTTCAGTTGCGGTGTGAGGCTGTCGTCGCAGCAGGGCCTGGCCAGCGGTGGGAATAGTAGGGGGCGGTGAGGCCTCCGCGGCAGCACAACCGGCCACAGGAGGCAGGAGCATGCGGCACGACCAGCGCTGCTTTGGGCGGCTTGAACAAGAAGACCAGAGGTTGAAGAAGCACTACGGCCGTTGGATGGACATCGCATGGTCACTGGAGCTAGAATCGTTCATATTGACTAAGTTGACAAAGCACTCCATCCCCGTCAACTTAGTAGGCCCACAAGTCAGCCTCCCACCAAGGTGTGTCCCAACTAGCAGGGGAAGTATTCATTTTTTTGTGCGTAATAAGGAGGCACTTCCGCTGGGTCCGAGCTGACAGCGGGGGGACGTTTTTTTCGTGAAATATGGTGGCCCGTCCGGTGGGTCCCAGCAGTCAGGGGGAAACATTTTTTTCGCCAAATACGATGGCCCGTCCGGTGGGTCCCTGCTGTCAAGTGGAGGAATAATTATTTTCCGCATAATAAGGAGGCACTTCCTTGCGGTTGTCGTGGACTCAGCTGTCAGCCTCTCCACGTACAGTACTCTTCCGATGGAAGTCGTTCCTTGACCACATTGACCATGCCGTGCCGTGAGCACCAGGGCGGGGGACGATGGCGAGCGGCGAGGCCTAGGAAGGGGAAGACGCGGAGCCGGGGAAGACGCGGCAGTGGAAGCCCGCGCGGAGAGGAGTACGAGGGTTCACTGGTTCGGCTGTGGTGTGAGGCTGCCGTCGCCGCAGAATAACAGGGGGTGTGGGTGAGTGGAGGGATGGCCTGGCCAACGGTGGGAGTAGTAGGGGTGGTGAGGCCTCATGGCTGACAACCGGCCACGGGAGGCAGGAGCAGGCGGCACGACCGGCGCTGCTTTGGGCGGCTGGACCAAGAAGACCAGAGGTGGAAGAAGCACTACGGCCGTTGGATGGACATCGTACGGTCACAGCAGCTAGAATCGTTCATATTGACTAAGTTGACAAAGCCCTTGGTACGCGTCAACTTAGTAGGCCCATAGGTCAGCTTCCGAAACGGTGCGCCCCAGATGTCAGGGGGAGGAATCATTTTTTGGGCGGGTGAAGCTAGAATATTCGAGATTCAAGAAGAAGCATGGCATCCGTTGGATGGACATCCAACGGCCACTGCTGCTAGAACCGTGTGTTGACTATAATAAGTTGACAAAGCTTTGCATACGCGTCAACTTCTTTTTTTAGGGGACGCGTCAACTTCTTTTTTTAGGGGACGCGTCAACTTAGTAGGCCCACAAGTGTCTGGCGGAGAACTTATAGCCCATTTGCGATTTGTAAGAATGTACAACCCATTTCTGAATTCTAATAGAATTTACTACAGCCCATTTTCTAGCTAGGACAACGATTAATAATTTCAACCAAAAGTTCAAGACAGAATTCAATAAAATTTCCCACATTTTGATGGGATCCGAAATATTTTTTATCCCGAAATTTCTAGTAGGTTTAAATATAAATTTGTATTACGTAAAAATCTAACGAAACATTGCGCGTGCAACAATTAAAAATTAATATTTTCAAAATCCATCAATAATATTTTATAAACTAATTTCGTGCTTGGTGCATTTTTTATAGTTACTGCCCAGTTTTTATAATTACATCTAATTTATTATTTTTTAAAGCCCATTTTCCTGTTAAGCCTAATGCATCCCTCCTAGGAAAGATTTGCAGCCCAGCGGGGCGGAGAAGAACAAGTTGACCTTGCCTGGGTATTCCTCCAAAAAGCGATAGCTGGGCTAGCCATTTTCATCTTGAAAAAATTAATATCTGGGCTGGATATCTGCCCTGGGCTAGACGGGCCACAGCCCGCACAGTTAATACCCTGCTCTCCTCTGAACAACAACGAAAACATCGCCAAGAAAAACTATGTAGTGCTCACGCCTCAAAAATACAAATACTGCTTGAGCTGCTTGGTCCCAGCTGTCGGCCGCACCTTGTGCAATTCTCTCATTTATATTGACTACATAGGTTGACAATGGTGTGGGACCGTGATATCAGCAAACCAGGAGGAAGCAAAAAAATATAGTTGTACATAATAAGGAAGCACTTGCGTACGTACGGCTATGGCCCTGGTGGGTCCCTACTGTCAACCAGTCAAAATAAAGTCATCTCCTGAATCCTCATCTTCATTGACCATGTTAACAATGCTCGGCGCCATGGCGAGCGCAACAACTTGAAGCACGACAGAGAGGGCCTCGCGGGCCCTATGAATGGTCTGATACAGCGCCCTCAGCACATTCAGGAAGCCAGGATCATCGGACACCTATGAGCACCTTTGAGAGACTGAGACGGCATGAAACGGTAAGGCCGCACTTGGGAGCTCTGGTTTATTTCACACCTGTATTAAGATACAAGTGTAATTTACTCGTCATCGGAAACAACGCGTAAAATACAGGCGTAATGAAACCGAGGGCCCAAGGTCTGTAAGTAAAACCGGTGGGTTACGCGGGTAATTTGAGAGACCGGTGTATATTTTACTAGTCGAAATCGACCAACCAAACGCTTCGCCCAAGACCATCTGCTTTTATTTACAAGCGTCAGTTTTACAAGCGGTTTTGGTTGGAAAATGACGATCCAATCACGGCCTAAGATGATGAGTTGGTCGGAAGATCATATGGTTTCACGTCTATCCTACCCGAATTGTCGTGTATGCTATGAATGAAACATAAGACGATGAACTTCTTAAGCACGGAAACAACAGAAGAGGATGATCTTCCTAACAAGCAAATCACTGGCATTAGATCGACATGCAAAACAATACGAAGAAAAGCATTATTCTCAGGAGGCACAGTGAACAGCTCATGATGCCGCATGCCACAACATTCCAAGCTCAACTTTGCAACCAAACACAAGGCCTGGCATTACATAGACAATATTCAGAACAAACTCTTAAAATATCTTACATAAGTCAACATTCATGTGACTATGCATCTCAGCAGAGTAAATATTAACTTCTGAACTGAAGATAGGAATAGGAAAAAACGATCGACATTGCTCACAGCAAAGGGCATCCCACACAAAAATATCAAATGCATGTCTTCTGGCTAACATCAATGAGCAAAAATTGACAAGGTTTTCCAATTAAACTAATGTCAACTTTGACAAGCTTTTCCCATTCAAAATATGTAATGCCTATGATTGTGGAACGGGCAGGGTTTGTCATTAGTTTGTCATCTGATAGTCCGGTGGCTCAAGGTGACGACGAATGATTAGAGAACCATTCGATGTATTGTGCATGATGAAGTATTATTATGGAGGACACGAACCATCTGAACATTTTGTGCAGTTCCACTAAAATCAATCTGAGCATCCCTGTAGATTTTGTATTTATATGCTGCTAGAAAACAAAGACACATCAGCACACACATGAATATTGGCCCCAGTGTCAACCCACCAATCGGTGAACTAAAAACTGAAAGTACGGTACACAGATTACCATACCCAGATGCCCCATCATTGTTGCTTAGAGTGACATTGACAGACTTGGAGTCCTGTCCTGGCTTCTTGGTACTTGTTTGGGCACTTGTTTGCCCAGTGTTCCTCCGAACCACAAGTAAAGCAGCCATCTCTCTTTTGTCTTTCTTCTTACCCTTCTTAATGGCCGTATTTGTCAGCACCATTCAAACATATAGTCCAGTGGCTCAAGGTGACGACGAATGATTAGAGAACCATTCGATGTATTGTGCATGATGAAGTATTATGGAGCACACAAACCATCTAGACATTTTGTGCAGTTCCACTAAAATCAAGCTGAGCATCCCTGTGGATATCGTATTTATATGCTGCAAGAAAACAAAGACACAGTAGCACACACATGAATATTGGCCCAGTGTCAACCCACCAATCGGTGGACTAACAAACTAAAAGTACGGTAAAAATATTACCATACCCAGATGCCCCATCATTGTTGCTTAGAATGACATTGACAGATTTGGAGTCCTGTCCTGGCTTCCTATACTTGTTTGGGCACTTTTTGCCCAGTGCACTCCACGTGTTGTAGAGTTTCCTATGTGCTCTCTGCAGACTAGTCATGTCACCAGCGCAAACAGTGACTGCTTATTTCTGCAAAGTGGTAAGACCAACTGGACCCACTAATGCAGCAGTTTGCCTTGGACACATTGGCTCCTTTTGTGCAGTTCAACTAAAATCAAAGTCGGAATAAAACTGAGCTTTAATTTTGATATCCCTGTAAGCAACAAAAGGTATAAGGGAAACAATTACTGAGAAATAACGGTTGATGACTTGTACTCCCAGAAGAAAAACATCTACTGATCTACCTTATCTTAATGGGAAACAAAGCGGAGAGTAGCAATTCTCAATCAGTGTGATTCATTCATATTAACTGAGACATTATCTTAACAATGCCTTGTTTCAACATGTATAAAGAACGACAAAGAAGAAAAGTAGCATTCCTAAAACAATGCGACTGATTCATTTTAATAGAGACATTATCTTAACAATACCTTGGTTAAACATGTAGAAAGAACTACAAAGTGGGATAGTCCCATTTGTAAAACACTGTAACTGATATATAATAACAGAGATATTATCTAAACAATACATTTCTTAAACATGTACTCCGACCGATCCCTAACAGAAATGGTACTCCCGCCGATCCCTAACAAGTGTTGCGGTTTTGAACTAAGATTCAGTAGTTAATTCTGAGGAAAGTCGGTACTAACCTTTCAAGACCAAGATTTGAAACAACTTGTGCGGAAGACCTCAGAGAGATCTCAACACATATATGGAAATCCGGTCTCATTTTGTGCAGTTCCACCAAAATTAAGCGAAGCAAAATGTCACAATAGCAACAAGTTGAATAGATATACCTATTTTAACAGAGGCAAAAAAGGAATCAATTACTGGCCAATAAAGGAGGATGAAACATGCGGCCACAAAAATGGTAATCCCGCCAATCCCTAACAAGTGTTGCAGTTTTGAAATAAGATTTAGTACTTAATTCTGAGAGTGACATTGCTTAATTTTACCAGCGGCATTAGATTAACAAAAAAACATAAACAGTTCCAGGGGAGAGTGGGCGCAACAACAACATGTGCTTCCATCTACTTATAAAGGGGGTGATGCAGAGTTTGTTGTAACAAAGCAACAAGCATAATTTCTGGGTTGGTCCCATTTTTGTTCACTACTTAATGGGAAAAGACAGCAATACAATAGCTTCAATTCAACATTTATTTAAAACAGTACCAATACAAGTAGCACGGCATCTCAAAACACACTGCACGATAATGTGGATGAAGGCAAGTACCAACCTGTCATGACGCACATAAGATCACCTACAAATCTGCCAACACGAATCGGAAATCCAATCTCGTTTCGTGCAGTTACTCTGAAATCAAGTAAAGTCGCCGGTGTGACATTTAAGTTTGCGATAGCAACAAGTTGAATAGATATCCTGATTTAACAGAGGCAAGAAAGGAAACAGTTACTGCCAATAAAGGAGGTGTTCGCACACGAAAACTTCACCGTGTACCTCCAACGCCGAGGGTGATGCACCGCAGCTCACGTCGAAGGAGACCCGTCCGGAAGCGCGGTACACAAGCAATCCGGCGGGCTCTTTTGAGCACCCGAAACCCCACGCGCCCAGGAGGGACCCTGTCTGGACACGCGGCGGCTATGGGCTGCCCTAGATCGACCTGATCGCCCCTAGGGCCTCGAGGTTCGCCGCCCTGCAATGAAGAAGAACGAACGAAGAACGAGGAAGAAGAAGAACAAGGGAGAAGGAAAAGTAAAGGTAAGAGGTGTAGATAGATTGTTCGATTGTGTGTTGTTCAATCGGCCGTCACCCCTTAGGTACATAAGAGGGGGCTGGACTTCCCGTGCAAGGAAAAGGCTTGGATTCACGTCCAAAACACTAGTTAAATTCGGATTGGTTTTGTCCGAACTTTCCAAAACTGTTCGGTTTAAACTGGCTGCACCTTGCGGGTAATTTTTGAGGTGGTAAATGACATCGGATGGAAACAAGCCCAAAAGAAATCTTGACCGTTTCGACGAGATGAACAACTTTCATGTTGAATGCTTTTAGATATGATATCGTCTTCAATGGCTAATTGATCACGCATTGTATCAGACATCCATCAACATGTGTCTGATGTCCAGCGTAATATATTGATCCCTAGCTGGTCCGCACGATATTGACTGTAACTTTTGCATACAAACTCGGATTGACATGATTTATATATGAAAATCGACCGCCTCGATGATATAAGGACAATTGCTTTAGAGTGCTCCTTCATCCGAGGCCATCTTGAGGGTGTAATCAGCCGAATAATGTTCTACATACAAAATCTCAGTACTTCGAACACACCTTCGGCCTTAGAGATGAGACCAGATGGTATGACCCAAATATCAAAGTTTCTCCTTTTGACGATACGGAACTTCCTCACTTTGAGCACTTTTCCATTTGAGGCCTTCTAAATTATGTTTTCGACCATGCCAAAATCTGGTGTCAACACATGCCCCCCCTGTTTTTCGGCAAAACTTGTGTGCCGAAAAATAGCTTGCATGAAGTTTGTTCTAAGCACGATGTCAACACTCCATCGGCCATTTGTACGTGCCTAGGACGATAGGTATATATCGGCCATTTAGATTAGCAACAAAGTGAAGCTAATTGAACATATGATGATTTGGTAATACCCTTTCATGATGTAAGAAATTATATTGCATTCATGGATTAAAATAAGCCCATTGAGGGTATACAATCATACCTGATGAAGAATTCCATGTCATATGCATCAACGACATAGTTGAAGAATATGGATAATGTGTGGACCGAAGATGTTGAAACCTTCGGCTTGGTCCTTCATAGTTTTCACTCTTTTCCTTCTTCATCTTTGCCGCACTTCGTGTAATGGATGCTTTCACGTAATTCTTATTTTGAGTACTTCCTTTAGGAACCCATGCCATGTTCCTTTCCTCAAGTTCTTGTGCATTAAGTTTTTGTAATTTCTTCTTTTGCCAATATGATAAGCTGAGTGAGCACCCCGGCTGTGATTTTGTTTGAACTAATGACAATTCTTGTTTTACCTTGTGCACTTTCAACTTCTTTTCTTCAGATTTGGCACTTTGATTCTCGACAATTGATTACTTCATCTCATTGTCTTTAGTAGCCAATGTTAACACTTTAATTGGCTCTTTATCCTTTAAGATCAAATCTGAATTGGCACTCTTGCGACCATCTTTTTTAACTCGATATACTTGTTTGATCACCTCTTCCTTCTTTCTTGAGCTCCGGACCGATTCTTTCTTATTGAAACGGTCTTGAACATATGACAGCTCACTGGACGTTGATCTTCTTGGAGCTGCATAACAATGGTGAGATGGTCTAAAATATGATCGATAATGTGCCATTGTATCATACCTGTTCCATGATGAATATCGATCTACATGAGCATAGGGAGGCATCCACGACATTGGCATTGGCGGTCCAAAATAAGGATATGAACACATTGCATTAAAATTCTCTTCTTGCCAATACCGATCCTTGGATTTGCGCCTAGTGGGTGATCTTGATGCTTTTGCATTATTTGAGCGATAAGCACCATTCTCTTCACTTTTATTTTGATATTTATCTAATAACTATGCAAAAGTGACCTTGGATTTCTTGTGCTTGTGCTTA
This sequence comes from Aegilops bicornis, assembly GCA_021605145.1. Taxonomy (NCBI): domain Eukaryota; kingdom Viridiplantae; phylum Streptophyta; class Magnoliopsida; order Poales; family Poaceae; genus Aegilops; species Aegilops bicornis. The sequence goes on from CM038675.1 coordinate 577,449,395, forward strand.
TTGCGGCCTTTATCTCCTTTTGTTTTGCTTGCATCGATCTTTGGACTGCTTTGTTGCCCCCCACCCCTTGGCATCTTCATTGTATCTTCGATAGAATTCTCACTCTCAAGATTATGTTCATTATGCTCTTCAACAACTTCTTTACTTGAAAGCTTGATCTCATCACCTGCAATTTTTACCTTCTCTTTAAATGGATCGGCTTGAAGCAGCCGATGCAAAAACTTTCTGCCATCGGACCTATCGGAATAGACTGGTCATCTCTTGGTGTCTGAACAAATTTTAATCGTCCTTTATCAATGGCCGATTTAACTATATGACAAAACATGTTGCAATCCTCAAAATTATGTTTGAACGAATGATGCAACCTACAATGCATTTGTCCTTGGATTGATGGCTCAACATGGTTATCAAGAATTCTAATATAATTATTTGTCAACAACAAATCAAAGATTTGATCACACATGTTTGAATTGAAGGTAATTTTTTTATTTTCTAGCCGATCTTGCTGTGAGAACAACTTTGGAATTAAGCAAACGAATGGTTCAGATTTTGTATCATCCCATTCGGCTATGATTTTTATTTTGCATTCTTCTACCGATGTCTTTAAAAAACAAATTATACTATCATCGGTTTTCTCAACAGAGTATAATCTTGGCTTTAAATTTATGAAATCAAAATAGTTAGAACATACATGTCTCAATTGAGACCATGTGTAAGCCAAGTATCAAGCAAGCAAAGCTACCCAATTAGATATGAACTTTAAATAAAGCAATGGGAAAATATTTGGCTGCAATAAATAAGTCACCATCGGTCTCTTTGAATGGTACAATGTATTGACCGATATGCTCAGAAACAATTTTATTGCTAACAAGTAAATTTCCCTTCATCATTGGTCTTTCAAAATTACTTATAAGATTTTTTCTAATACATGCATTAACAATAAAGTTGCGACCAAATCTGAAAATAAGTAAATCACTTGCTAGACATACCTCTTTGAATATGTTGGGAGAGCATGACGGTGGTGTAATTTGAATGATACTTTGTTCCGTTTTCAGTTGGCTCCCCAACGCCTTCGCATCCTCTTTTTCTTCAATAGATTCGGCACACATAATATTTGATTCGGCTTTTTCAATAACCGAATTTTCTTTGTTACATGAATCAATACTTTTATCTTTTTGTATTTGCAAGGCTTCTCGCCCTTGTCTAATTTTAGCCCACATCTCAGCTTGGCGAGCTTTAAACTTTTTCATCTCAATTTCCATCCACTCCTCATGAGGTTGCCCCCCAATACTTTGAGACTTTTCCGGCAATGAGGTGCCGAAACTTTGCAATTATTTAGGGGGTGCACTGGATGGTACAACACTGGACGAATGCATCATTTGCACAACTCTAGCTTTTACTGCAGCAAAATCATGAGGCTTCCCGCCTTCTATTAGTTCCTTTCGAATGGAGTTGCACAAATCCCAAGAGAATGTAAGCTTGTTCTCAACTACCCAGTCTGGATTTGGTTGCCCCCCCCCCCCCCCCCCCGATGCTCTTAGACTCTTTCGGCAATGAGATGTTGCCGAAATTCTGTAATTGTGTAGAGGGAACATGATATGCAACAGTAGTAGGTGGACACACACGAGATCCTATAGAATTTTCACTTATTCGGTTATTAGCATGAAGGTGCGAAGCCGAATTATGAGTATCTACAGTTTCATATGGTGCCAAAAAATTAGTAGCATGAGGTGTAGCATATGATTGTTGAGGGCAATTGGCTGAATAACTAGTAGCATAGCCAATTCCCCTATCCACCAACATGTTCAGATTAACATGTTGCAAATTAGTTGCCGATGAATAAAAAGGTGAAACACTTTGTTGCATGCTATTGAAAGTTCCTACATGAGGTGTTTCAACTTGATTAACCAAACTCATCATGTTGTTCATCGGCATATAAATTTCTGGGGTTGCCGATGCAAGGGAGTTGGGATACATATGTTGCATGTTGCTAAAACTATATGAAGTTGAAGCATGAAGATTATTATGAATCGGTTGTTGCCAATAAAGTAGGTGTTCACACACGAACACGTCACCGTGTACCTCCAACGCTGAGGGTGATGCACCGCAGCTCACGTCGAAGGAGACCCGTCCGAGCCTTGATGCATAAGCAATCCGGCGGGCTCTTTTGAGCACCCGAAACCCCACGCACCCGGGAGGGACCCCGTCTGGATGCGCGGCGGCTATAGGCTGCCCTAGGTCGACCTGATCGCCCCTAGGGCCTCGAGGTTCGCCGCCCTGCAATGAAGAAGAACGAACGAAGAACGAGGAAGAAGAAGAACAAGGGAGAAGGAAAAGTAAGGTAAGAGGTGTAGATAGATTGTTCGATTGTGTGTTGTTCAATCGGACGTCACCCCTTAGGTATATAAGAGGCGGCTGGACTTCCCGTGCAAGGAAAAGGTGTGACGCCCCCGATTCAATCGTACACTAATCATGCATGCAAATGTGTACGATCAAGATCAGGGACTCACGGGAAGATATCACAACACAACTCTAAAACATAAATAAGTCATACAAGCATCATAATACAAGCCGGGGGCCTTGAGGGCTCGAATACAAGTGCTTTCGGTCATAGACGAGTCGTGAAGCAACAATATCTGAGTACTGAAATAAGTTAAACAAGTTTGCCTTAAGAAGGATAGCACAAAGCGGGATACAGATGAAAGAGGCGCAGGCCTCCTGCAGGATCCTCCTAAACTACTCCAGTGTCGTCGGCCGGGCTGCACGTAGTAGTAGGCACCTCCGGGTAGTAGTCGCCATCGACGGTGGCGTCGCTCTGGGCTCCATAGTGCAGTTGCGACAATCGGGTAAAGAAAGGGGAAAGGGGAACAAGGCAACCATGAGTACTCATCCAAAGTACTGCAAGCAAGGAGCTACACTACATATGCATGGATATAGGTGTAAAGGGCCATATCGGTGGGTGAACTACAGAATGCCGGAATAAGAGGGGATAGCTAACCACAGCCGAAGACTACGCACAGCAGCCTCCGTCTTGCAACATGTAGGAGAGAGTGGTGAAGTCCTCCAAGTAGCATCTCCAAGTAGCATCGCATAGCATAATCCTACCCGACGATCCCCTCCTCGTAACCCTGAGAGAGAGCGACCACCGGGTTATATCTGGCACTTGGAAGGGTGTGTTTTATTAAGTATCCGGTTCTAGTTGTCATAAGGTCAAGGTACAACTCCAAGTCGTCCTGTTACCGAAGATCACGACTATTCGAATAGATTAAACTTCCCTGCAGGGGTGCACCACATAACCCAACACGCTTGATCCCATTTGGCCGGACACACTTTCCTGGGTCATGCCCGGCCGCGGAAGATCAACACGTCGCAGCCCCACCTAGGCACAACAGAGAGGCCAACACGCCGGTCTAAACCTAAGCGCACAGGGGTGCAGGGCCCATCGCCCTTAGCACACACCTGCACGACGTTGCGTGACGGGCGGAAGCAGACCTAGCCTACAGGCGTTCGGTCCAATCCGCGTAGCGCCACTCAATCGGCGGCGTCACGAAGTGCCGGCTGATACCACGACGTCGGGATACCCATAACTACTCCCACGTAGATGGTTAGTGCGTATAGACCAAATGGCGGACTCGGAACAAATACCAAGATCTCGTTAAGCGTGTTAAGTATCCATGAACGCCGACCGAGCCAGGCCCACCTCTCACCCGTGTAGTCTCAACCTGCCTGTCGCTCCGCCACAAAGTAACGATCGGGGCCGTCGGGAACCCGGGCCCACCTCTGGGATGGAGCCACCCGTCCTTTCGACCCCCATCTCGAACAGTATCACGAGGTAATGTAATAGTGTAAAGTATATAGTATATGCCCGTGATCACCTCGAAGTGATCACAGCCCAAAGAGTATAGCATGGCGGACGGACAAGAGTGTAGGGTCACTGATGGAACACTAGCATCCTATACTAAGCAGTAGGATAGCGAGGTAAATGTAACAACTTGATACTAGCAAGGACAAAGCTATGCAGCGGTATAGGATTAGCGAAAGCGGTAACATGCTACACTACTCTAGTGCAAGCGGTATAGAGAAGAGTAGGCGATATCACGGTGATCAAAGGGGGCTTGCCTGGTTGCTCACGGCAAGAGAGAGGGTTAAATCAACTCCGTGAGGCGTCTTGGGTAGCAATGGCGTCGGTCTCGGTGTCTATCGAGAGAAGAAGGGAAGAAACAATAAATATTTAAGCAAGCGAGATGCATAGCGATGCATGACATGACAAGTATCGGTGCTAGAGGTGCCCTAACACGGTATGAGGTGATACCGGTGAAGTGGGGAAACAACCGGGAAAGTATCCCCGGTGTTTCGCGTTTTCGGGCAGAGGAGCCGGAGGAGGAAAGTTGCGAGTTCGATAGGTGAGGGGGTGTGGCGGACGAACGGGTTGCGTATCCGGAATCGTCTCGTCATTCTGAGCAACTTTCCTGTAGAAAGTATTTTCATCTGAGCTACGGTTTATTTTATATGATTTTCTAAAGTTTTAATCATTTTTAGAATTTATTTAACTATTTAATTCTAACATTATCCAGAATAGTGCATCTTGGCGTCATCGTGATCAACGAGGAGTTATTTGGGTCAATCTGACGTGTGGGTCCCATTCGTCATTGACTGATTAGTCTAATTAGGGTTTAATTAAACTATCTACTCAATTAGATTAATTAAACATGATTAATTAACTTAATTAATTCATTAGCTATTTTAATTATTAATTAATTAATTAATTAATTATATATTTATTTTTATTTCGTTTTTTTTAGAAAAACGTTTTGGGGTGGGGCCCCATTGTCACAGGGTCAATGGGGGCCTTAGCGTTACGGGCATGCGGGCATGCGCCCGAGTCCACCCGGGAAGGGGGCACGGTGCTTAGGCGCCTTCGCCCTTGAGGAGTCTGACAGGCGAGGCCGATGCTTGAGGCGGCATGGTGGCCGGCCGGGCGTGGGGAGGCAGTTGAGGCAGCGGCAAGCGGGCCAGGGCAGGTAGGCCGAGGCGCAGTGGTGGTCTTGAAGGCGACGGCAGGATCGGCGGAGAGGCAGACCACGGGCGGGTGCGGTCTGTGAACGGCAGCAGTGATGTGCAGACAGGACGGCGGGCATGGCGACGTCCAAGACGAGAGGGAAGAGGGAGAGGCGGGACCTCACCCGCAGTAAGGGACTGGCGGTGGGTGTCGAGGAGGGAGGCAGGGGCGTCGTCGGCGTCGAGGAGGCAGCCGGTGGGGAGGTCCGGCGAGAGGAGGATGGGGACGCGCGAGGTGGTGGCGGTGACGACGGGCGACGCCGGCGAGGCAACGGGTGGGCGACGACCCGAGGTAGGGGCGCGACGTCGATCTCGGGAGGGAGAGGCGCGGGAGGTCGTGGCGAAGCCCATGGCAGAGGGGCGATGCGGTTCGGATGGAGGGGCGTCGGCAGGGAAGGACCCCGTCGCGGCAGTGGTGGCGGAGGCGGGCGCAGCCCGGCGAAGCGGGCGGCGCTGGCCCCGCGTCGGGCTCGGGGGCAACGGGATCGGGCGGCGTCGCCGATCTAGATCGAGGGAGGAGAGGGTGCGAGGGGGCTCGTCGGGGACGAGGACGGCGGCCAGGCGGCTCGAGCCGAGCCACGAGGCCATTCCCGATCCGATCTGGATCGGGGAAGAGGAGGCGTGGGGAGTGGGGGAGTGTGCGGTTAGGGTTTGGGGATGGGGGGGTTATGGGGAGGCGGTTGGGCCAAGGGGGCTGGGCCGACTGGCAGGTCGTGTGATTGGGCGGTGGCTTTCTTGGGCGGAAGCCAGGGGGTTTCTCTTTTTTTTTGGTTAGTTTGTTTTCTATTTTGTATTTTCTTTCTTTTTTTCATTTTCTATTCTGTTTTATTTCATTTTAAATCATTTAGGCCATTTCTAAAAATGAGTTTGCTGCACTATAAATACCTATGCCATTTTTGGCACAGCCCGAACATTTTGTTTTGTATATTTGAAAACTTTTATTGTTGACATTAATTTGAATTTGAATTTTGAAACGGTTTCGAATTAACCCGAGATTAGCAACAGTAATCAAGGTGACGTGGCATCATTAGCAGAGGTTTACTGTAGCTTAATTATCCGGGCGTCACAATTCTCCTCCACTACAAGAAATCTCGTCCCGAGATTTAAGAGGGGAGCAAGGGGGAAGGGATTTGGTCGGGTCTTCTCGGTGTTGGTTGCTCTTCTCGAAGAGGTCAATCCAATACGTTGATGCCTTCATTTCTCTGCTTCGGGTCATCATGATGAAATCGGCATCCTTTCTTTAGGAACTCCATCGTACTTACGAAAGAATAACGTGTGGGTATTCCGGAAGAACCTACCTCTGCAAGGTTGACTATCTGGTCGATAACATCGGGGAAGGTGGCGGAAAATAACTCCCGAATTGAAATTTAAGAAAATATCGAGAGCAAAGTAAGGAGGTATCAAGGGAAGTTTTAAGCGGGCAAGAATGTTCGATGCCTGTTATAGGGCGTGAAAGGGGTTCAAAGCAACGAGAATAAGTATTGTGTCTGATATCAGACTTGAAGGTGGCTCGTGAATTACATACGAGGCCACGGACGAGGAATAACTTTGACAATAAGGTGTACAGGAGAGTCAGGTTTTGATCTGTGGAATCAGAGGTTATGGGCCCACCATGTGGTCTAAAAGTAGGAAGGTGGGTGACATCTTGCACGATCATGTAAGCAAGGCATGTCAGAGGATAGTATGTCGGTTATGTCGGCAGCAACATCGATACCAAGGGCGAGGGACAAAGAGAACCATTCTCCTGCTCGTTGAACGAGGCGGACCAATAGGCAAAGTTCTCATCCATCGATGGTTACCAAAATGTCATCAACTATATTAACAGGGTCTTGCTGACAGAATTGTACACCGAGGTGTTTACATAAGCAGAAGAATACCGCTGCTTATATAATAAAGATCACAAGTAGGGTTAAGCAATCCAATGGAAAGGAAAGGTGACTACCAGATTTAATCAGAACAATGGAAAGAAATATGTGTTTAAACATATAATTCAGGGGTATATCCTTCCCAAGGACAAGCAGGGCATGATATCTATAAGAGGATAGAAGGTAGAAAACCCTTTAGGTAAGGGGAGAGAAATTTCATGACATTACCCATACAAAGGTGTTTGGATAATTGAGCAAGAAACATTTAGCATTGGGCTTCAAATGTTCTTGTTGAAAATCAGAGTACCATTGACATGCTTCGAGATAGCATTGACATGGTCTTCAGGTGAAGATCAGACTTTGGAAACACGAAGGATCCATCAGGAATAACTTGTAGAATAAGTCTTACAATTTCCTCATGGGTGAATGGATAACCTTGCTGAAAAGGAATCTATAATGATAGGTCCTCCAGCGGGGGGGGGGGGGTGCTAGGCATGACATCATGTTACCGGGTCATCAAAGGATCAACATCATAACTCTTGGAAAGTTGTCCCAACCATCATATCTGACCGAGATTCATATCCAATTGGTGTCATGATACCTCAGACTCAGGATGCCCGAGAAGAAAGGTGCAACACAAATAGACGAAATGACATTTCAAGATTCTTAGGAAATGAACTAAGGGAGCGGTTTCTTGAAGCAATAGTTCATCCTTAAACCAAGGAGAGGATGAGGGGGTAGCTGATGGAATCAACGAAAATCCTCGAGATTTCCAAAAGGTGGATTTCCACAGTTATGTGAACAAGGAGATAACATTTGTCGGATCAAATGATAAAATGGTGTATGCTCGAGGAGAACATACCGCAGTTAAACGATAGTTGAAAGGTGCGCCCGAAATATGGGTTGGGTTGCACGACCAATGTCAGAATGGTGATTCAATAATCAATAGCCTAAGAATGAACTTTCGACCATTAACTTCAAAGAAATAGGGTTGCTAGAAGGAAAGAATCCAAACAACACCGTCCACTTGTTGGAATTAACACGGGGACCAAGAAAGAATGGTGATGGTGAGAAGTATTTCTATGTCAAGAATTCTCAAGAGGTGGAACAAATCTCAGAACATTCTTGACATAAAGGATGGTAATACTCCAAGGTAAAGAAGAACAATTGCTGGATAGCAAGGAACTCAAGGTATAACACCAAACATGAACAAGCTTGTGTTGGTGGGAAGGCAATAAAGTGGTCGATGATAATACAATTCATCGAGGGCAAGGATGGTATTTCTCATCATGAATTCAATTGATATCCTGGATGAGCTCAGAATGTTGATGATCACGACACCTTTGTCGCGAGAGTTCATGAAGATGTAATCGATCGGCGACAACATCAAGTCAAAGTAATGTGAAGTGAAAGGTTATTGGAACCAAGGGTACGACACAAACTCGAAACCAAGCTTGTTGTTCAAGGCGAAATGATATGACGATGAGGATCGACGTAAGGTTAGTTCCTCGTCGAAAATTGTGCTCCGAGAAGAAAGACCGGGTAGCACAGTTAAAATCATCACGACAATGATATAGCCAAACAGGCTAGGAATGGCGTGATTGGGTACAAACTCGTACTTATAGAAGCTTACTGAAGAGTTGTTGAACCGTAGTGCGGACTCGGTTCAGTTATCGGTGTCTTTGAGTGTTTAATAACTCAGAGCCCACGAAAAATTGGAATCAGTGGGAAGGTAGCACTTGATGAAGAACTCATAAGAAGGTATGTAGTTCCATGATATTCTCGCGGTACCAGAGGGTATACTCAAGGGTAGAGCGGGATAGAGGTTGGACAAGTGAAATCATTTGCAGAAGGCAAGCACTTAAACTTGTCCAAGAAATGGGATCAAAGAAGAACAATATGGTCGAAACCACGGTCACAAAAGACCAAGCATAGATAAGAGAAGAAGTTATATCAAGGGGATTATTATTACTACGAGAAGCTTCCATGATAAGTTCCACCTCGGGTCCATGGGCATGAACACAAAGTTCAAGGTCGACTCCCACTTCTCCAAAGCATAACCTTACATTCACTTCTCCTTTCGATAATGGCATTAGTGTTGAAAGTTTTACCTGGTGAAATACCAGATGAGTATGACCCGTGAAAACTTCCGAGTTCACACATATTAAGGAAGGCATAGGCTCAACCCATCAGGGCATCTTACGAACATATACCACAAACTTCGGAGTAAATAATACAAGCTCGAAAGTAGAGCATTGTTCAAAAGCAGGTGATACAATTTACCAAAGGCATTATATACCCATGGAAAGGCTCTCAAGGTTAATCAATATGAAGGATACTGTAGGATAAAATCCAACAAAGGAACCGATGGTCCACAAGGGATCTGATGTGAGCATCGGTACTCAACCAGAGGAAGAAGAATGCACGGGCATCATATTATAGAACATCTGAAAAATTCGATGCTTAGATAACAAAGGAATTACGATTTCCAAAACAAAGGATCAGAAGCAGTCGCTCTGATCAAGGATGGATAAGTTGGATAGACCAGTGGCACAATTGACGACAAATAGTTTGGTCAAGAACCAGCTCATGTTCAAAAATGATGTCTGAGCCGGAAAGATAGTTTAGAAGGGTTGATAGATGATTGTGTGCATTCGCACACATGTTGAATTAATAGGATCAAAATGACGGTGACAAAGGATACTAGTGAATATTGCCAGATATATGGGAAGCATCCATAATGCAAGTAGTCAAGTATTTGCAGAGCAATAAAGCTGCTAAGGGTTTTTGGAGGATTGAATAGTATTTCAAGGACTTTTGTGAAACACCTGAACAACGGGGGATGAGCGGATACTCAAAAAGTGCGAGAAATTATTCTTAGGGGTATTCAAGTGGCAAAGAACTGCAAGGCAGTAGGCACAAAATATTCTCGGGGTATCTTGTAATAACAAGATCGACTGGGAGTAAAAGTAAGCACGACAGGTGTAAGTATTTATCCATAGGGATATTTCGGTGGAAGGGAATAGCAAAAGCAACGGGCACAAGGTCTCGAGAGACTATCGGAGAGTAACTTCGAAATCTTCTGGTGCAATCGGCGATCATCTGGACTCACCGGGGGAAAGTGTTTTCGAGAACCTAAAGTTAGATTTTAGAAAATCATTTAACCCGAATAGAAGAGAGATCAGAGTCCCAAAGTATAGACAAGGAGTAAAAGATCCTAATACCACCCAATGGCGACGTGTGCCCGTAAGACACACAACCATGTTAGTAAAAGTTTTGCAATGTCTAGACTCAACTTCGGCCAAGGAGTTGGAAAGGGGATTCCTACAGGCAGTCGGCTCTGATACCAACTTGTGACGCCCCCGATTCAATCGTACACTAATCATGCACGCAAATGTGTACGATCAAGATCAGGGACTCACGGGAAGATATCACAACACAACTCTAAAACATAAATAAGTCATACAAGCATCATAATACAAGCCAGGGGCCTCGAGGGCTCGAATACAAGTGCTCGATCATAGAAGAGTTAGCGGAAGCAACAATATCTGAGTACAGACATAAGTTAAACAAGTTTGCCTTAAGAAGGCTAGCACAAAGCGGGATCTGAGATCAAAAGAGGCGCAGGCCTCCTGCCTGGGATCCTCCTAAACTACTCCAGGTCGTCGTCAGCGGGCTGCACGTAGTAGTAGGCACCTCCGAGGTAGTAGTCGTCATCAACGGTGGCGTCTGGCTCCTGGGATCCATCGTATGGTTGCAGCAATCGGGTAAAGAAAGGGGGGAAAGGGGGAACAAGGCAACCGTGAGTACTCATCCAAAGTACTCGCAAGCAAGGAGCTACACTACATATTCATGGATATAGGTGTAAAGGGCCATATCAGAGGACTGAACTGCAGAATGCCAGAATAAGAGGGGGATAGCTAACCCTGTCGAAGACTACGCTTCTGGCAGCCTCCGTCTTGCAACATGTAGGAGAGAGTAGACTGAAGTCCTCCAAGTAGCATCTCCAAGTAGCATCGCATAGCATAATCCTACCCGACGATCCCCTCCTCGTAACCCTGAGAGAGAGCGACCACCGGGTTATATCTGGCACTTGGAAGGGTGTGTTTTATTAAGTATCCGGTTCTAGTTGTCATAAGGTCAAGGTACAACTCCAAGTCGTCACATTGCGAAGATCACGTCTATTCGAATAGATTAAACTTCCTGCGGTGCACCAGAACCCAACACGCTTGATCCCATTTGGCCGGACACACTTTCCTGGGTCATGCCCGGCCGCGGAAGATCAACACGTCGCAGCCCCACCTAGGCACAACAGAGAGGCCAGCACGCCGGTCTAAACCTAAGCGCACATGGGTCTGGGCCCGTCGCCCTTAGCACACCTACACGTTGCGTACGCGGCCTGAAGCAGACCTAGCCTACAGGCGTTCCAGTCCAATCCGGCGCGCGCCACTCAGTCGCTGACGTCACGAAGTGCTTTGGCTGATACCACGACGTCGGGATACCCATAACTACTCCCACGTAGATGGTTAGTGGGTATAGACCAAATGGCGGACTTCGTAACAAATACCAAGATCTCGTTAAGCGTGTTAAGTATCCGCGAACACCGACCAGGGCAGGCCCACCTCTCACCCAGTAGTGCTGAACCTGCCTGCCGCCTCCGCCACAAAGTAACGATGGGGGCCGTCGGGAACCCAGGCCCACCTCTACTGGGATGGAGCCACCCGTCCTTTCAGCCCCATCTCCGAGCGATATCACAGGTAATGTAATAGTGTAAAGTATATAGTATATGCCCGTGATCACCTCCGAAGTGATCACAGCCCATAGTATAGCATGGCGAGACGGACAAGAGTGTAGGGTCCTTGATGGAACACTAGCATCCTATACTAAGCGATGGGATAGCAGGTAAAGGTAACAACAGTAGTAGCAAGGACAGGCTATGCAGCAGTATAGGATTAACTGAAAGCAGTAACATGCTACACTACTCTAGTGCAAGCAGTATAGAGAAGAGTAGGCGATATCTGGTGATCAAAGGGGGGGCTTGCCTGGTTGCTCTGGCAAGAGAGAGGGTTCGTCAACTCCGTAGGCGTACTGGGTAGCAGCGGCGTCGGTCTCGGTGTCTATCGAGAGAAGAAGGGGAAGAAACAATAAATATTTAAGCAAGCAGATGCATAGCGATGCATGACATGACAAGTATCGGTGCTAGAGGTGCCCTAACACGGTATGAGGTGATACTGGGAAGTGAAACAACCGGAAAGTATCCCGGTGTTTAGCGTTTTCAAGCGGAAGAGCCGGAGGAGGAAAGTTGCGAGTTCGATAGGTGAGGGGGGTGTGGCGGACGAACGGGTTGCGTATCCGGAATCGTCTCGTCGTTCTGAGCAACTTTCATGTAGAAAGTATTTTCATCTGAGCTACGGTTTATTTTATATGATTTTCTAAAGTTTTAATCATTTTTAGAATTTATTTAACTATTTAATTCTAACATTATCCAGAATAGTGCATCTTGGCGTCATCATGACGTCGGCATGATCGGCGATCAACAGGGAGTTGGTAGGTCAATCTGACGTGTGGGTCCCATTCGTCATTGACTGATTAGTCTAATTAGGGTTTAATTAAACTATCTACTCAATTAGATTAATTAAACATGATTAATTAACTTAATTAATTCATTAGCTATTTTAATTATTAACTAATTAATTATTTATATATTTATTTTTATTTCGCTTTTTTTTAGAAAAACGTTTTGGGGTGGGGCCCCATTGTCATAGGGCCAATGGGGGCCTTAGCGTTCTGAGCATCATGCAGGCGTGCCGAGTCCACCCGGAAGAAGGCAGAGGCGCTGGGCGCTTCGCCCAGGGAGTGCGACGGGCGAGGCAGGCGGCATGGCAGTGGCCGTGGGGGAGGGGAACGGAGGCGGGCGGCGACAGCGGGTCATGGCGTGGTAGCCGGGCGCAGTGGTGGTGCGAGAAGGCGACGGCAGGATGGCGGAGGAGAGGCACCACGGGCGGGTGCGGTGCGCTGGCACGCGTGGTGAGCGCAAGACACGGACGGCGGCATGGCGACGTCCCAAGACGAGGAGGGGAAGAGGGAGGGGCAGGGGCCTCACCGTGATGTAGGGCCCAGGCGGTGGGTGTCGAGGAGGGAGGCAGGGGCGTCGTCGGCGTCGAGGAGGCAGGCCGGTGGGGGAGGTCCGGCGAGGATGATGGGGACGCGTGACGAGGTGGCGGTGACGACGGGCGACGCCGGCGAGGCGACGGGTGGGCGACGACCCGAGGCAGGGGCGCGGCATCGATCTCAGGTGGGAGAGGCGCGGGAGGTCGTGTCGAAGCCCATGGCGAGAAGCGTCTGGTTGGGATGGAGGGGCGCCGGCAGGAAGGGCCCGTCGTGGCGATGTGGTGGCAGGCGAGGCGGCGCAGCGGCGACGGCGGGCGGCGCTGGCCCCTGCGTCGGGTTCGGGGCAACGGGATCGGGCAAGGCCGATCTAGATCCAGGGAGGAGAGGGGGTGCGAGGGGCTCGTCGGGGACGAGGACGGGCCATGAGGCGGTTCGAGCGAGGGCCACGAGGCCATTCCCGATCCGATCTGGATCGGGGAAGAAGAGGAGACGTGGGGAGTGGGGGAGTGTGCGGTTAGGGTTTGAGGATGGGGGGTTATGGGGAGGCCGGTTGGGCCAAGGGGGAGCTGGGCCGGCCTGGCAGGTCGTGGCCCAGTTGGGCCGGTGGCCTGCTCGGCCGGAGCCCCGGGGGGTTTCTCTTTTTTTTTGGTTAGTTTGTTTTCTCTTTTGTATTTTCTTTCTATTTTTCATTTTCTATTCTGTTTTATTTCATTTTAAATCATTTAGGCCATTTCTAAAAATGAGTTTGCTGCACTATAAATACCTATGCCATTTTTGGCACAGCCCGAACATTTTGTTTTGTATATTTGAAAAGTTTTATTGTTGACATTAATTTGAATTTGAATTTTGAAACGGTTTCGAATTAACCCGAGATTAGCAACAGTAATCAAGGTGACGTGGCATCATTAGCAGAGGTTTACTGTAGCTTAATTATCCGGGCGTCACAAAAGGCTTGGATTCACGTCCAAAACACTAGTCAAATTCGGATTGGTTTTGTCCGAACTTTCCAAAACTGTTCGGTTTAAACTAGCTGCACCTTGCGGGTAATTTTTGAGGTGGTAAACGACATCGGATGGAAACAAGCCCAAAAGCAATCTTGACTGTTTCAACGAGACGAACAAATTTCATGTTGAACTCTTTTAGATATGAGTTCGTCTTCAATGGATAATTGCTCACGCATTGTATCAGACATCCATCAACATGTGTCTGATGTCCAACGTAATATATTGATCCCTAGCTGGTCCGCACCATATTGACTGTAACTTTTGCATACGAACTCGGATTGAGATGATTTATATATGAAAATCGATCGCCTCGATGACATCAATACAATTGCTCTAGAGTGCTCCTTGATCCGAGGCCATCTTGAGGGTGTAATCAGCCTAATACTGTTCTAGATACAAAATCTCAGTACTTCAAACACAATTTCGGCCTTAGAGATGAGACCGGATGGGTATGACCCAAATATCCAAGTTTCTCCTGTTGACGATACGGAACTTCCTCACTTTGAGCACTTTTCCATTTAAGGCCTTCTTAATTATGTTTTCGACCATGCCAAAATCTGGTGTCAACAGGAGGATGAAACATGCGGCCACAAAAAGAAGCATCTACCTGATCTTGATGGAAAACAAAGTATAGGACAGTAGAATTTCTAAAACGGTTGCATTGATTTATATTAATAGAGAAATTCTCTTAAAATAGTTCAATAGTTAATTCTAAGAGTGGCATTGCTTAAAATACAATAGTTTCAATTCAATATTTATTTAAAATAGTACCAATACAAGTAGCACAACATCTCAAAACACACTGCACGATCATGTGGATGGGACATGGGACATGCCAGCACCATGTGCGTCCACACGTATAAATGGGTGATGCAGAGTATGTAGCCAAGCAGCATATCTGCGTTGGTCCCATATTTGTTCTCTTTGAAACTTTTTCCGATGTGAGGGCAGCAAATCTAGTCCTGCACAAACTACCTGACCCCCCAGTTTCTTTCCCTTTTCAACAAAGAGTTTGGTTCCTTATATATGTGTGTACTGGGTTACCCCCTTTTTCCATTTTCAACCAACAAAGCGGCTGGATAGCTAGTCTATACTACTTTCCCTCCCTCCTTTCCTCATTGAACCACGTCCTAGATTCATGCTCCACCCCACCGCACCCTTCTTTCCTCTTTGAACCAAGACCTAGATTTGACTACAGAATCAAAAAAGATCAGCATGCAGCTAGACCAATGACGGTTTCAAAGAAACTTATACCTTAGGGTCGTCGAGATGTGGCAAGGCGAGCGGCGGGAGGTCGGATCTGCCCACACTACGTACGGCAGCGAGGAAGAAGGGGTCGATGGCCCTCCCGCACAGGCGCTGGGTGAATGAGAAAAGCGCAGCCGGCAGTGGATTGCCTCCCACGCCGAAGGCGATAGAGTGAACGCTGCACCTCCTCCCCTTCTCGGTGCGATGGGATCCAGACGCCTCCTTCACCAGCTGTCTGTGAGGGGGGTGAGAGAGACAGAGGCCACAACGCAGTCTTGTTTAGATCTGGTGAAGAGGGTGAGAGATAGTTAATATAGCAAACCCTAGCAAAGGAACGATGAGCCTCCAGCGTGTGTATATATATGTAGTGCGGCGAGAGTGTGGAGAGTGCAAACCCTAGCGAACAAGCATTGAGGCTCCAGCTTATATATATACCGTAGTACGAACTGAGCTCCGGTGCCTTAACTGCACCTGCTTTTGGCTGTATGACAGGTGGGCCATCCACATTTTGGGCCCACCTGTCGTAAACCCAAAGGCAGGTGCACTAAAGTCAATGAAGCTGCGTCCATATAGTACTCGTGTATACGAATAATATATAGTGGAGTGGTTTTCTTATTCTCTCCATAACAATCATTTTAAATTGTGTAAGTACGAAAGGAAACTCTTTCTTTAATGTACCAGTGAAGAAAACTACTACTCCCTCTGTTCCTAAATATTTGTCTTTCTAGATATTTCAACAAATGACTACATACGGAGCAAAATTAGTGAATCTACACTGTAAAAAATATCTATGTACATTCGTATGTGGTAGTCCATCGCAAACCACTTGAAAGACAAATATTTAGGAACGGAGGGAGTACTTCCGATGAACTAACGATCCATGCGTCCTGGTCGCACTTCTTGTCCTTCACGTGCGGTACACTACCCTGCCTTAAGTGAACAACCACACATGCGCCAAATTATCAGAAACGTGTGAGAGTGTGTACAAATAAAAAATTTTAATTTCAATTATCGGAAACGTTTGAGAGTATGTACAGTTTGCCCTCTCGAATAATTATGGTTTGTTGTGTTCGGCCTAAACTTGGTCAAACTTTACAAAGTTTGACTTGATCCAAATCTAATATGCGGAGTAAATAAAAATGGAGGGCTACTACGTCCATCCGGGTTTTTAGTCCACACCATTTTTTAATCAAACTTAATAGCTGGACAAATAAAATTACAGGGGAGATGGAGACAAAGTTGTGAGAAGGCTTAGAAATCAATACAAAACTTATGCTCTTAGTACCAACGTCGATCCTTCTTTGAGGAAACATTTGGTTCATAGCCAATTGTGTGATAAAATTTCACCAACGTGAAAGACGTCTGCGTCTCCAACGCAACCAAGGTGAACTGATGAAGTATATCATCTTTCTGGGTAACAAGCAAAGAACATTGATGGAAGACAACTTGTTTTTCATCGAAAATTGATCAGCTTCACCAGCCGACGCAACCATGAGCATCGATAGGTCATCGTGGTGATGCATCATCCATTTGGCATCAAGTTTGGGTGAGGATGCTATGAAGTTCGACAAATCCTAGCTACTATACATGGGGAGCTGGGGAGTAGTCGCATAGAAGAAAACTCGCATGCAACGACCTGGGGAGCTGGACCAGTACAAGAAGTTATACCTCAGGTGGGCGAGATGTCGCTTAGGCGGGCGAGCGGGATCTTCCCACACGACGGCAGCGAACAAGGGCGCGGAGGACCTTCGTCCGCACCAGCGCCGGCTCCGAGAGGATGGTGCGCATCGGCTTCCTCCATCACCGACGGCGACAACGTCAATGCTGCACCTCCTCACCTCCCGCAGCGGACGGGATTCGGCCGGATCTATGACCACCGGTGAGGAGAGAGATTGTGTGGACACTGTCATCTTGTTTTGATATGGAGAGGGTGAGAGAGCGAGACGCGAGAAACTCTATCAAACAAGAGGCTATAATGGAGTAAAACAATCTCTCCATAGCAGTGGTTTTAAATAGGATACGCGCGTTCCCGGAGAAAACAAACAAAAATTGACGGACAATTTTTTAACGTACCAAGAAAGAAAACTCGATCAAACACACGCCCCGCTTCCAGGTCGCGAGAGTCGTCGCACACACACACATAGACATAGACATGCATATCCGTGTTTACGTAAAATTCCAATTCCATCTCCATCTCCAATCATATTTATCCAACTAGCACATTATTTACGTTGTTAATTATATACGCGGCAATATTAACGTACAACATCTCTTGTTTGCGGGCGTCCGGACCGCTGCCACGGCCGCTCCTGACCAACCCGAACCTTCTTCATCACCCGCGCGTGCTTCCCGCTCGAAACGGTCAGTGCCGCATTCATGCCCGGCCAGAGCGGATGCGACCTATCACTGGCGCCGGCATTGAAACGGCGCGCAGGCCGAGAGAGCGTCGCCCGTGCCGCTTCCTGGTGCACACAACTGCTCTGCGTTCAAAGGTCGCAATAGCCGGCCACAACATGCATGTAAAAAGTTCTTGGGAGTCCGTGCTACAGCTAGCTGTCCTCCCCAACTCGTCAAGCTCTTCCAGTAGTACTAGTACTCCGTGGCGCGATCCATCGACAAGCAAGCGAGAAAGTTATCGTATACTCGGTTTGGGGTGAGTGGCATGCTGAGCGACCGTGTGGGGTCGAGCCGTGGAGGAGGGTGAGACACGAACGTGACAGACGTGATTTAAACGTTGGTTTTGTTCGATGGCGCGATCCAACGAAATGGAACGTTGGTTTCTCTCCATTTCTATTTTTTCTCCGGAAAAACGGAAACTTTCCACTCTATTTTCATTCCTACTCCAAGGTTGCCCCGTTACAACATTCCATCAAATACAAAGGAAAACTAACACGCATGCGGATGCATCTCAATGATTCACAGATCACGGCCAATATTTACTTCACAACTAAAGACAAAAGTTGTGAGAGCGTGTACGAAAGAAAAACTACTGATGGGGTCACTATGACTTAAACCCTAAATCCTAAATAGGATTTAATTTCCTGGCCAGGTAGAACCTGTCGAAGGAAAGATGGCTGGCACCCTCGGATCATACGATGCTTTTGTGCAGTTCCACTAAAATCGAGTTGAGCATCCCTAATGGCAAAGATATTGAAGAAGTGTGATTAGAATAATAGTACTGACAGTAGTTCATCAGACATAAACTCATCACAAGTAGAAGCCGGTAGAAGTAGAGAAAGATTGACATGGAGATGGAGCTACGTGGGGAGCTGCGGCAGTGGAGCAAGCTGGCTCCAAAAGGAAGATGGACTACCTGGGATGTCGGGCTGTAGCTAGAAGGGCGGTTGGGACGCGGCATCGGCCCATACCGTGGTGACCCCCCGATTGGGATGCACCGACTGTGGATTTTCTCGCGTCTACGCAGAACATTGTTCCCTTCCCCCAGCTGCGGGATCAGGCCGGATATGTGACCAGCGGTGTGGCCACCGTCATTCTATTCTTGTGAAGAGAGCAACCCAAGCAAGCAGGCTTGTAGCTTAGGCTCCCGCTAGTGTATATATAGTGGTTTTTTCTCTCCATATCAACCATTTTATATTGCGACGTGTCATTGAAGAGTGAAATGATGGTTGCTTCTTCCGACTAACTTACTTGTGTGATTTGACTGCTCCTTTAGCGGCCCCTACACGCATTCCCTACGTGTATGCAAAATCCTGCGTACACATGGACGCAAAAACGCGTGTGACGCCCTAATGCATGCATGTCCGAGCACACGACGGAACACACACGGTCACGCTCAAGTGCTCAACCTACACGTGCATGCACACACACTCAGCCAGGGTGAGCTAGTGTCCGTATAAACACCGGAAAATGTATATATTGAGCGCAATGAGCGTATTATGAAGTCCACTGACCGTATTTTTACAAATATACAGTGACAGACAGTGTATTTATCTCTTTTGAAATTAAGCCATATTAACCGGAGAGGAGGCAGTATGGACTAGCATTACTTTGTTGTGTCCCGTCAACTTGCCGAACAAGGAGAAGCTTGCAGGATGAGAGAAGCTTGCGCGCGGTGGCTCATAGGACAAGGATAAACTTTTGACTAATGCAAGCTATCCTTCGCTCAGGCGGTGGACGTGCAACAGTTAATTCGGTGTCAGATTGCCAGAAGCATACACCATACTAGTACTATTATTGTTGCATTTCCCGAAGAGGCAAACAGCCAAGCGCAAAGTTTACTAGTACTAGTACTACTACTATAGTCTATAGAGGTATGTACTATACTAGTACTAGGAACCGGATGGAGGAGCGTATGCACTCTTATTATATTTATAAAATGTGATAAAGCAATCTTCAACACATTTGGTTCTCTTAGAGGGTTCCCCCGTGTGATAATGGAAGTTGATTGCATGGAACACTCGCCACAACTCTCGCTTAATTCTGGCTCATATCATGTTACAAATAGGAGCGCTCGGTAATATTTCCTCATATTTTTGTTATTCAGCATGTAAATAGGTCAGCAAACCTTGCGGCGCATCTTTGTGCGAACCGTGCTTGCTGCACTTTGAGTGTGACCGAGCTGGCTTGATGAAACACGTCGCTTCCTACTTCTTTTTTTGCGGGGTACCTCGCTTCCTAGTGACCAGTGTCTTGGCTGATCGTCCTAAGAATGCTTAATGAATAAAGCTCTCTCATTTACCCGCAAAAAAGATTAAGCCATATTAACCGGAAAGGAGGGAGTATGGACTAGCACTACTTGTTGGTGTGTCCCGTCAACTCGCAGAACGAGGAGAAGCTTGCAGGACAAGGCGAAGCTCGCTTACACCTTTTGACTAATGCAATGTACCCTCACCCAGGCGGTGGACATGCATCAGTTCATTCGGTGTCAGATTGCCAGAGGCATACACTGTAGTACCGAATATGCGGAGTACCATCATTGTTCGACTTCACGAAAAGGCGAAGAGCCAAGCGCAAGGTTTAGTAGTACGAGTAGTACTACTACTAGAACCGCATGGTGGAGCCTCTGTACTCTTATTTTTTTTAATCTCTGATAAAGTACACATTTATTCCGGAGAAGGGCGGAAAACGGCAGCCCAACATGTAAGGATGATATTGATCAACCATGCTCGAATATATCTTGGCCTCCGTGCGAGCCCGTCTGTGTGTTCTCGCCCCTCATCTCTCTCAAGGAACAGCGGGTTGGCCATTTTTCCGTCAATTGAGATCGGTTTACTCACACTCCGGTCCCACATGTCAGTGATATGCCAAGAGGAGGTGTGTTGACCGACTGGCCGTACGCGTACTTGGTTTTGCACCTTCATACTACTCCTCCCTCTCTCACAGTTTACAGGGCGCACTTCATTATGATGCATTTCTCTCAATGCATTTCCACCACCAGAGAGACTTTAGACGCGTTTGGTTTAATGCTCAATTAATTAGGGCGTGGTAACCGCAATTTTCTCTCGATGTAGTACTACGGAGTGGAGTAAGTATATGCATGTGTGTACCCGGGGTGGAAGCATTGCATGCATGTGTGTACGCATTATTTCCTCTAGTAATAGACGCCGTGCTATAACTACCAATGCTATTTTTCAGGCCGATCGCTACTCGCTTTGGTCCCAGAGATTTTCTCTTTTTCTGAAGCGCGCTCTATAAACAGTGATGGATGGAGTGGTATGAGCGGATTCAAAGAAGAGCGTATTGATGGTTGCTTCTTCCGAGCAACTTACAGTGGGAAAGGTGGGGCTTATTATTTGACTGCTCATTACTCACTATTAATGCGGCGCAACGACCGGTCTGAGTCTCCGATGCGGCTGTGCACTTCCCCCTTGGTTCTTAAATATACTCCGGAGTATTTGTCTTTCTAGAGATTTCAACAGTGACTACTCAAATATTTGTCTTTTAGAGATTCAAATGGACTACTACATACGGATGTATATAGACATATTTTAGAGTGTAGATTCACTCATTTTGCTCCGTATGTAGTCACTTGTTGAAATCTCTAGAAAGACAAATATTTAGGAATGGAGGGAGTACACATACAAAGCAAAACGAGTGAATCTACACTCTAAAATATGCCCATTTGAAATTTTTGAAAAGACAAATATTTAGGAATGAAGGAGTATAATTTTGTGCATGGCACATGGACCCGGATGCCGAAGAGGCTTCTGGCAATGCTATCAAGCTTCCAGCATTTGTTTAGATAATTGACGTACTACACAAATAATTTTCCAGCGACATGAAATTGTACAATGATGTGAACTTTCAGCTTTTGTTTCGTGTGTCTTGCCATCGATGCTCTTTCGGAAACAATAAAAATCTAACTTCCTTGCTAGTCAGAGCTAATATTTACATCACAACTGAAGACAAAGTTGTGAGAAGGTGTTAAATTAAAATTGATCCATGCTTTCATTGGCAGCAACGTCCCCCCAGCTCTGTTTAAATCAACAAGGCATGTTGGGAAAAAAAGTAGCAGTCTGGAGCATGCAACATTCCGATCATTTTGTGCAGTTCCACTAAAATAGAGTTGAGTGTCCCTGTTCCAAAGATACTAAGTGTGATTTGTAAGTGCATCTAGTGCCCCTTAGTGATTTTGGTGTATTGAAGACATAAGATAAGGGACTAATGTGTTTATGAGTGTACACAGGTCTATAAGTCTATGAGGAGTTTGATGTTTACAGTGAAAGTCGACCCCTAAAAATGAAGTTCTTCGACTAAAGACTTTGATATTACGAAGACTTTACGAAGACTTTGAAAGTGAAGAAATTGGTGTGACCTTGAAGACTTGGTATTCATTTGAGGAACATCAAGCGTGAAGACTTTTGTTTTCGTAGTTTCGTTTTGTCTTTCTTGAGTCATAGGAAACACCGTCTTTGTTAAAGGGGTCGAGGAAATACTAAGGAAAAATTTCCATGTGATGCTCAACTCAAAATCCTACACCTACCAATCCCTTCGGTGAAGCCTTTGGAAATCTCATACTGATTCAGTCAATTTCTTCAAAGGATGAGACGAAGTTCTTACAGTCACGAGAGAATTTGTTCTGATCGAGGAGTTAGGAATTCGCCCGTCTGAATTGCCTACATAGTGAGGAACACGATAGCCCCGAGGAATTTGAGAGTCAAATTTCCGACCGTTGATGTCTTCTTGGCGCCACTGTCCCAAAATATCTTATCTACCTAACGGTCATATCATTGAAGGGCATTTATGTCTTATCATGTCGGGCTGCTCCCTAGGCTATAAATAGCCGCCCCCTACAACCACTAGCTGGTTGGCTGCTCCGAGAGAACTTGACACTTGTCATTTGAGAGCAACCCATCCTCCGAGGACTTTGAGCAAAAATCATCAAGTGAGGAAAAACCCAAACCCAAACACCTACAAACCCAAAGTGATTGAGCATCACTGAAGAGATTGATCCTGCGTGGATCCGACGCTTGTTACCTTTGAAGATCGTGCTTCTTCCAGACGGTTAGGCGTCATGGTCTAGAGCATCCAAGAGGAATTGTGGATCGCCGAGTGACCGAAGTCTGTGAAGGTTTGGAAGTCGCTCAAGACTTACCACGAGTGATTGGACGAGGTCTGTGTGACCTTAGTTCAAGGAGAATACGGTGAGGACTTGGTGTTCTGATCTGCATGCTCAGCGACTGGATGTCCGGGACTGTGTGTCCTCGAGTTTAAATACTCAACCGCTCCAACCAGACGAACAACTGAGACAGCAGTTGGAACTGGTCTACCAAATCATTGTCTTCACCAACCTTACTGGTTCTATTTCCTCAACTCATTCAATTCCTCATTACTGTGTTTGAAGACTTTGACTGAAGACTTTCTCAATTTCCTCAGTTCAATTTCTTGATCTGTTGTCTTCATCTTGTGTTATCCTGTGATTACGCTTTACGTACTCTGTGATTGTCTTCATTTCATCATGATGACCATGCACGTATACGTTATGCTTACCGAGTACTTATTCCGCTGCAAGTAGTTCTTCGCTTAGGAATTTCCTCACCGGCAAATTCCTCAGTGAAGAATTCATAAAAATCGCCTATTCACCCCCCCCCCTCTAGCCGATATAACGCACTTTCATGATTACGATAATAGAGGACTGCTGATGAAACAATAAACACCCAAATAGAAGCCGGTCACCTTTGCAGTCTCTCTTAAGACTAACTAGTTGGAGAAGATTAGGCTCGGAGTTGGATGAGGAGGATAGAGAAAAACCAATCTCCCTTTGTGCAGTCGCACTAAAATGTAGAGAGGTTGCCCGTGTGACATTTTGGTAGAACTGCAGAAAACACTCTTAAGAAAAAAGTGATTTGTGCAGTTCACCAAAAGGTCGCAATACCAACGAGGTGAAATGGATAGCCCTGTTTGCAAAAAAGAGGTAGAAAGGAAACAATTACTGGCCAATAACAGTTGATGACACATGTGACGACAAAAAAGAAGCATATTCCTTGTCCTAAGGGAAGATAACAACACGGTTGTGTTTGTCTAAAACGGTGTGAGGACGAGATTGCAATATGGAAAGTACGCCGGACGAGCTACGTTTTGGGCAAAGAACTATGGAAGATCCACATGCAGCGACGTGGGAAGACAGGCAGTGGAGCAAGGCTGGAGGGATACACGGAGGTCGTCGGGATGTAACTAGGTGAGCGGCGGCGGGCGGAATCTGCCCATACTGCGGCAGCGAGCAGGTGGCATAGGCCCTACCACGCCGGAGCTTGGTCGGAGAGAACGGCATGTACCGCAGATCAGGACGTGCTGCCTTGGCACCGTCGAACGGAGAAACGATGCACATCCTCCCTTTCCGCCGGCAGACGGGATGCGGCCGGATCAGTGACCAACGGTGAGAGAGAGAGAGGGCACCGCAGACTTGTGTGAGATACTCTGAAGATAGACAAACTAGGCAGGCAGGCTCCATTGTATATAGTGGAGCGGACTACCTTTTTCTCCATAAAAATCGTTTTATATTCTGTGTACGTGCCATTGAGCGATATAACTTTATTTAAAAATAACGCACCAACGCATCAAGTCGAACTTTTTTCGGCACGCTGCGTGGCACACGACCTCCGTGAGGTAAACAACCGCTTCTGCAGCGTTCAAATTAGCACATGGGCTGCCATTTCGTGCGTAAATGAGCTCCACCGTGTACCCGCGCGGGTGTGGCTGGGCACGAAGCGTGAGTACGTGCACGGTGCACCTATTCTCTTCTTGTATACGTACACCACCTACGTGGGGTTGTGTGAGAGAGATACAAACGTAGAGAGGTATAGTGTGTTGGTTCGTGAGGGTTTTTTGGCAGGGTGGGGTCAATCAAAAAATGTAACATATGCAATGTGTGTGAAAAAGAGTCCTGGATATATCATATATAGGGAGGGGGCAATCCACGAGAAGAGAGTGGAGGTATCATTGGCTTGAGGTGTCCATAGAATCGAAGAGAGGGATGATGTGTGTGTGTGTGTGTGTCGTGCCCACGTCAAAGATATAGAGTGGCTGGCCTACTGGAACGTGAGAGGGGACATGTGCAGTTTGTCTCTATGGCATGGATACCTACCTACAGCGCTCGACTATCGGTGTGTGGTGGGGGGAGGCCTAATTAACTATAGAGGTACAATGGCTGGTATATGTGTGGAGGAGGAGAGAGGCCTACCTCATGTATTAAGGGAGATCGATCTACCTCATGTATTAAGGGAGATCGATCGGCATCCATGCATATGTGTAGGAGAGGAATAAGGTTGGGAGAGAGACAGAGCTAGAGTGTTGGAGAAGGTGGTAGTGGAGTTGCTTCTAACAAATGGTGGGATATGCTTGCTAGAAAACCGGAGGGCACGCCTGCAATATCAATAAGAGAGGGGATGGCTGCCTGTCTGTGCACGTGCGTGTGAGAGACGGGTCAGGAGGCATGCACGAATGATGAGGGGGGCGATATGGCTGTGGTAAGCAGACATAACTACATAGGAAGATCAATCGTCCTTTGTCAGAGAAAGGAGAGACATAACTTGTGAGGTACGTCGATCGATGGGGAGAATAGTTAAAGTCGACCTAGGTATATGTTGGGAGATCGATCGGTATACATGCATGTGTGTGTTAGAAGCAAATGAGGCACGGGGAGAAGGATAGAGAGAGAGGGATGCATCTAGGAGGTGGTGCGAGAGTCATACTATATTGAGGGGGAGGTGTGCAGTCACGAGATCGATGAAAAGAGTGGTGGGAGTGAGGCATGGGCGGTGATAAGAGAAGAGGGGAAGCTTTTGTTTTGTGCTAGGCACACCTGGCTAGAAAGGCATATCGATCGATGTGTGCCGTAAAGAAGGAGCTGGGGGGCCTACACACACCTTGGGTGAACAACCTAAAGTGAAAAGACAAATTTGCGCGATGGAGCTAGAGAATGCTGAGGGAGGGTGAGAGGGATGCGGGTGTCTGCATGCACGAGAGAAAGTTGGCGCTAGCTAGCTACAAAGATAAGAGGATTGTGTGGGTGTAAAAGACAAGTAGAGATCATACTTCATTATAAAAAGCGAATTCGGATATTTGAAGAATTTATCATAGTGTTTTAAACCGACACACGTGTGAATATATATATATATATATATATATATATAAGGTGATACACATGGTGTGGTTATGAACATGTTATACTACATATAATATATTTTATCTCTACTCTTATAAAAAACGGAGTTGTTGATGATGGTGCCATCCTACAATATAGGCCGTCCGATTTATATCGATGGATAGGAAGGAAACTATGGCAATTTTGAAAAAGATACCCACACCCCTCTCCATATTTGCAAATTAGGCCTCCCTTGATCATGTTGATGTTACGTGGAGCATGGGCATCTTGCTAGTACTATGTATAACATATAGAACATTGATCATAATTTGGGCTAATGTGTGGCTTTTGAAGCTCAGGTCTAAATACTTGTCATAATGTAGGGGGCGGGGCACTATACTATGTGTGATAAACACGGTGTACACGTATGGAACATGGTTTAGATTATGAATATATAGTTAGTACATCAAATGTACTATTATTTGGAATCAACATCAAGTGTATTCAAAAAATAGAATTCGAGTTCATGTACTACACATAGTTCATATCTATCTCTATAGTAATCATGTGGTGTGTTATTAAAGTAATACACGAATGATGGTTGAAGTTGGCAACAATCATGATTGTAGATTGTTATTGAAATAGAGAAACGAATTCAAATTCAGTTGGAATTGCAGCAGTAGTATAGACATTTGCAATGCACTAAAATGTTGGTATGAGTAGGTTACATGCATTATACAGCAAGCAAAAAAAATTAATTGGACATAACATGGATTCATACTACCGAATAGCATTTAATTGCACTAAATTGTTGGTATGAGTAGCTTTAAATAGCATTTTTATAGTAAAACGGGGCAAGACTCTCTCTTTGTGTGGTGTGAATAGTTTTATTTTTTTGTTTTCTTTTTGGTTGAGGGAAGTGCGAATTGATTTGGTACGTACAAGTATAATATGACACGTTAGGCTTGTCCCTAAAATTCAACCCGCGCCTTGTTATATCCCGAAAATTCAGATATCGTGCTCCCAAAATTGGCGCCTTCACAACACGTGCCTTGCTATCCCGAAATTACAACGCGCGCGAAAACTCTCTCTAGCTGCCAAATCCCGACACGCAAAATCCCCCTTCTAACCCTGAGCCGAAAGGGCCGCTAGTTCAAATCGGTGGGGGGGTAATTTTGTAACACACCCTACATTTTGGACAAGCGTGTCCCTAAGTCATGGTTCACCCCCTCCCATCGCCTCCTTTTCGCCATTCGAAATCCCAGGCCGCCATAACCTCTCCGCTCCAGCCGCGAAACCCCACCCTCCTCCGTCTTCCACTCACCGCTGCCCAACCGGAGCCTCTTCCCCGACGACGACGTCCACCGCAACAGCTCAACGTCCCTCGTCCACCTCCTCGAATGAGGATCCGTCGTCCATCTCGTCGTCCCGCAGGTTCAGCCGCCCCGTCCTCCACCTCCAAGGAGCTGCTCCGACGATCGCCTCGTCTATCGCGGCTGCTCCATCCCCATAGTGTCGCCTTAACCTGCTCCACCGGAACCGCAGCATCCTCACCGACTCCTCCGACGAAGCCGAGGCCTACTCGGCGCCACCAAAGAGGTTGTACACTCATCGCATCGCACCTTCTCCTTAGCTCGACCTCCCGGCACCGACGGTGCTCCATCCCGCACCCCCATGGAGCGACTACCTTGAAGCCGGCGTCGCGGGCGACATCTACACGGCGGCTATCCCCCAGTGCGAGGCCCCTTCGGCGGCGGCGTCCATACCAGCCGGATCTCCTGCTGCTGCTCCGGCTCTCGCTCGCTCACCCAGCTGTTGCTGCTCCGGCTCTCGCTCGCTCCCTCGCTCGCGCTGCTGCTGTTGCTCCGGCTCTAGCTCGATCGCTCGCTTGCCTAGCTGCTGCTACTCCGGCTCTCGCTCGCTCGCGCTGCTGCTGCTGCTACGGCTCTCGCTCGATCACTTTCGCCGCCCAGCTTTGCTGCCGGCTCTCGCTTCGCTTCGCTTTCGCGTTGTTGTTGGCTGCTCTCCCCTCCCTCGTACTCTTGCTTTCTGCTATGATTTAGCTACACTTGATCGTTGAATCGACTTTTGGGTCGATCAATTTTCGAGGGTGGGGGCTCATGAATTAAGGAAGAACCACCCAGCGGGACGGGGCTCACGGAGAGGTACCCCACTATCTATCTTAGGGTTCATGGTGGGGCGGGGGCCTATAGGGCTGGCAGGCGTGGCGGACGGCGGTGGGGAGTTGTTTCGGGCGGCGAGGCGGCTACTGGGCCGCAGTTCGGCCGGTGGTGGCTGGCGGCTCGAAGTGCAGGTTGAAGATGAACTGCAGGCCCTCCTAAACTACATGTCAAGTGCCTCTGTGCTACCATTGCGTTGATTTACAAGAACATTCAGATTCCACAGTAAATTTCAGTTTCGACAGTTAAGTTCAGAGTCAGCAGTTTTTACCTCATCGGTTGTAGTCAGGTGGTTTTTGGTGATGTAAATTTTACATCTATTTTACATCATATATTGGAGATGCTATTAGAATCCCACTTGAGATTGATGATGTCTGTTTTGTGCTGCTTCAGCCTTGACGTCTTACAGCTCACTGGGGCTGCTCCAACGACAGAACGATCCATCACAACAGAGCAGTGCCCTGGACGCCGTCTACAGATTCCTCAGCTCTTCCTCCACACCTTCGAAAGCCACCTCTGTCTCACCTGCTTCAGCGACCAACCCAATGATGTTGAGGTCGACACGGCCACGACAAAGAGGTTGTACACTTGTTGCATCACTTATTACTATACATTCATGTCGATCCATTAGGGCTATTTTGGTTCGACGAAAAAATATAGCAATACAGAATTTTCCAATTGCACTCTACTATTCAATTATTCATGCATTTTGTTGAAAGGAATGAAGCAAAACATCCACCTGGACCTACTTTTCAAAATCCTATGCATCAAAACACGACCAAGTGCATTAGTGGTAGAATAACATTCTAATTGTGCATGCTTTCATATGGTTTCACTTTATTTTGGCCATGTCTCTTTGCATTCCTCCACGCTTCAAATTCCTGTAAACCAAACACCCAAGTTAACAGAAATCTTGTGTTTACAAATGCTCTGTTTACCATGTGCATTCCTATCATATTCCGGTGTTTTTCCTATCCCTGCGTTTTTAGAATCATGCAAGCCAAATGAGCTCTTATAGAATTACTTCAGTTACAAGTAGGTATCGAAGGGAACTTTGTGTGGTTTGTCCTGCTCCTGACGCGATGTCGTCCATCTCACCTGAGGTGCTCCATCGACAGAAACATCCACCAAACCAGACATCACGACTCCTGACGGTCTTTCGCCGCCTCAGATCTCCTTCCCTGCCGTCGGCACCCACCGCAACAGCATCACCATCATCGACTCAACAGATGAACCTGAGGAGTACACGGGTCCACAAGAGAGGTCACACTCTTTTGATTCTGCTTATGTTATGCATTGCTTAAAATTACCTGCTAATTTATCGTCATGTTCACCTCTTGGACTCCAAGTCAGGTCCAAATTAATGTTCAAACTTGAGTTCTAAATTAGTTGTGGGGCACATATCGAGGAAGCAAATAGTATCTCTGTCTAATATCTGGTTCAACTACTGTATGCCTATGTTGTTCATCTTGGGTGGGAAACAAATAGTAAAGCAATCATCATCTGTCTTTTTATTAAATTAAAGCAATTATCAGCCTGCTATCATTATTTTTGGATCCATCCACTGGTTGTTACCATCACTCTAAATTCCTGCATGCTCTCCTTACATAATCTCATCATATCTTTTTCGTATGCATGTCAGATATTGTACACAGTCATGCTGAACATGTAGAGAAAAAGAGAAGAGTTTTGCACGGCAATACAATGTCATGCAGACATCGCTCCATGGTGGGTTCAATGGCAAACCCTCCCCACCCCTCTCCAGATTGTAATCCAGAGGAAGATATCTGTTCTGAGGCGGATTCAGATGTCGCTGACCACTCCTATTTACCCCCCAAGGTGTTTGCTCTACCTTGGCATGATGATGTTAGTCATATCATGCATATGTTGCCTTGCAGTGCCTACTTTTGACATCATATATGTCATATGCTTAGTTTAGACATGTTCTGTCGCCACCTGTATAGTTTCTATATCATATATGGGAGTTATGCAGTCTCATGTCTTTTAGCCAGCCATAATATATGTGAAATGTGCAATGCCATCCTGTTTAACCAGACATCATATATTTGATCTTGCCCATCATTTTCTTCATTACATTTCCATTTGTCGACAATGTTTGTACATTGAACTACCCTTCCTGTGAATCAGCCATTTGGGTGGGAGATTGAAAAATCTGGAGTGAAAACAAGGCCTTCAGAACAGACAGTGCTACCTGTCAAAGCATATCTCTTGTTGGGTCCCGATAGCTCCTCAGAGATGGATTCAGAGAGACAGATGACCAGTCCTATTCCCCCACCGAGGTGTATGCTCTAACTTGGCACGGTGTTTTAGTTATTCATCATATCTTTGAATTATGTTATGCTATGCTATCCAGTTTAGATAGACATCATATATGTGAAATTATGTCATGCTATCCGTTTTAGTTAAACAATATACATGTCAACTATTTCATGTCCTCTTTTTTCCACACTATCTATTGCATATGTCTCTCATTGAATGTATGTACATTCAACTATGTTTCCTGTTTATCAGCCATTTGAATTGGAGCGGGTGATGCCAGCATCTAGCGGACTAAAAACATTGTCTTCAAATAAAACAGTGCTACCTCTTGGTGGAGATAGCACCCCGGTTGTACATGCACGAATACCTCTTGGGGGGGGGGGTAATTTTGTAACACACCCTACATTTTGGACAAGCGTGTCCCTAAGTCATGGTTCACCCCCTCCCATCGCCTCCTTTTCGCCATTCGAAATCCCAGGCCGCCATAACCTCTCCGCTCCAGCCGCGAAACCCCATACTACTTCGTCCGCCACTCACCGCTGCCCATCCGGAGCCTCTTCCCCGACGATGTCGTCCATTGCAACAGCTTGACGTCCCTCGTCCACCTCCCCGAATGAGGATCGTCGTCCATCTCGTCATCCCGCTGGTTCAGCCGCCCCGTCCTCCACCTCCAAGGAGCTGCTCCGACGATCGCCTCGTTTATCGCGGCTGCTCCATCCCCATAGTGCCGCCTTAACCTGCTCCACCGGAACCGCAGCATCCTCACCGACTCCTCGGACGAAGCCGAGGCCTACTCGGCGCCACCAAAGAGGTTGTACACTCATTGCATCGCACCTTCTCCTTAGCTCGACCTCCCCGCGCCGACGGTGCTCCATCCCGCACCCCCATGGAGCGGCTACCTTGCCCGGCGCCCTGGCGGCATCTACAGCGGCTCTCCCCGGTCTGAGGCCCCTTGGCGGCGTCCATACCAACCGGATCTCATGCTTTGCTCCGGCTCTCGCTTCGCTCGCCATTCTTGCTGCTCGGCTCTCGCTTCGCTCCCTCACTGGCTTCTTTGTTGCTCGGCTCTAGCTTCGATCGCTTCGCTTGCCTAAGCTGCTGCTGCTCGGCTCTCGCTTCGCTTTCGGCTTCTTCTGCTGCTCTGACTCTCGCTCGATCACTGCCGCTTCATGCTGCTGCTCCGGCTCTCGCTTCGTTCTTTATTCTTGCTGCTCTCCCCCTCGCTCGTGCTACTCCTCTGCTTCGATTTAGCTACACTTCATTCGACTGAATCGACTTTTGGGTCAGTCAATTTTCAGGGGGTGGGGGGCTCGCCGGAGTTAAGGAAGAACCACCCTTGTGAGGGACGGGGCTCACGGAGAGGTACCCCACTATCTATCTTAGGGTTCAGGTGGGGGCGGGGGCTATAGGGGCTGGCGGCGGCGGACCGGCGGTGGGGAGTTGTTTCGGGGCGGCGAGGCGGCGCTGGGGCCGGCAGTTCGGCCGGTGGTGGCTGGCGGCTCAGGGGGGTGCAGGTTGAAGATGAACTGCAGGCCCTCCCTAAACTACATGTCAAGTGCCTCTCTGCTACCATTGCGTTCAGTTTCGACAAAGAATAACATTCAGATTCCACAAGAAATTTCAGTTTCGACGCTTAAGTTCAGAGTCGACAGTTTTTACCTCATCGGTTGTAGTCGGTGGTTTTTGGTGATGTAAATTTTACATCTATTTTACATCATATATTGGAGATGCTATTAGAATCCCACTTGAGATTGATGATGTACATTTTGTCTTTGCTTGACCTTGACGTCTTCTGGCTCACCGGGCTGCTCCAACGACGAGCGATCCATCACAATGAGGCAGTGCCACGGACGCCGTCTACAGATTCCTCAGATCTTCCTCCACACCTTCGACAGCCACCTCTGCCTCAACTGCTTCAGCGACCAACCCAATGATGCTGAGGTCGACACGGCCACGGCAAAGAGGTTGTACACTTGTTGCATCACTTATTACTATACATTCATGTCGATCCATTAGGGCTATTTTGGTTCGACGAAAAAATATAACAATATGGAATTTTCCAATGGCACTCTACTATTCAATTATTCATGCATTTTGTTGAAAGGAATGAAGCAAAACATCCACCTGGACCTACTTTTCAAAATCCTATGCATCAAAACACGACCAAGTGCATTAGTGGTAGAATAACATTCTAATTGTGCATGCTTTCATATGGTTTCACTTTATTTTGGCCATGTCTCTTTGCATTCCTCCACTCTTCCAATTCCTGTAAACCAAACACCCAAGTTAACAGAAATCTTGTGTTTACAAATGCTCTATTTACCATGTGCATTCCTATCATATTCCGATGTTTTTCCTATCCCTGCGTTTTTAGAATCATGCAAGCCAAATGAGCCCTTATAGAATTACTTGATTCTGTGTAGGTATCGAAGGGAACTTTGTGTGGTTTGTCCTGCTCCTGCCGCGATGTCGTCCATCTCACCTGAGGTGCTCCATCGACAGAAACATCCACCAAACCAGACATCACGACTCCTGACCGTCTTTCGCCGCCTCAGATCTCCTTCCCTGCCGCCGGCACCCACCGCAATGGCATCACCATCATCGACTCAACAGATGAACCTGAGGAGTACACGGGTCCACAAGAGAGGTCACACTCTTTTGATTCTGCTTATGTTATGCATTGCTTAAAATTACCTGCTAATTTATCGTCATGTTCACCTCTTGGACTCCAAGTCAGGTCCAAATTAATGTTCAAACTTGAGTTCTAAATTAGTTGTGGGGCACATATCGAGGAAGCAATGAATAGTATCTCTGTCTAATATCTGGTTCAACTAGGGTATGCCTATGTTGTTCATCTTGGGTGGGAAACAAATAGTAAAGCAATCATCATCTGTTTTTTTATTAAATTAAAGCAATCATCAGCCTGCTATCATTATTTTTGGATCCATCCACTGGTTGTTACCATCACTCTAAATTCCTGCGTGCTCTCCTTACATAATCTCACCATATTTTTTTCGTATGCATGTCAGATATTGTACACAGTCATGCTGAACTTGTAGAGAAAAAGAGAAGAGTTTTGCACGGCAATACAATGTCATGCAGACATCGCTCCATGGTGGGTTCAATGGCAAATCCTCCCCACCCCTCTCCAGATTGTAATCTAGAGGAAGATATCTGTTCTGAGGCGGATTCAGACGTCGTTGACCACTCCTATTTACCCCCCAAGGTGTTTGCTCTACCTTGGCATGATGATGTTAGTCATATCATGCATATGTTGCCTTGCAGTGCCTACTTTTGACATCATATATGTCATATGCTTAGTTTAGACATGTTCTGTCGCCACCTGTATAGTTTCTATATCATATATGGGAGTTATGCAGTCTCATGTCTTTTAGCCAGCCATAATATATGTGAAATGTGCAATGCCATCTTGTTTAACCAGACATCATATATTTGAATGATATCTTGCCCATCCTTTTCTTCATTACATTTCCATTTGTCGACAATGTTTGTACATTGAACTTCTCTTCCTGTGAATCAGCCATTTGGGTGGGAGATCAAAAAATCTGGAGTGAAAACAAGGCCTTCAGAGCATACAGTGCTACCTGTCGAAGCATATCTCTTGTTGGGTCCCGATAGCTCCTCAGAGATGGATTCAGAGACAGATGACCAGTCCTATTCCCCCACCGAGGTGTATGCTCTAACTTGGCACGGTGTTTTAGTTATTCATCATATCTTTGAATTATGTTATGCTATGCTATCCAGTTTAGATAGACATCATATATGTGAAATTATGTAATGCTATCCGTTTTAGTTAAACAATATACATGTCAACTATTTCATGTCCTCTTTTTTCCACACTATCTATTGCATCTGTCTCTCATACAATGTATGTACATTCAACTATGTTTCCTGTTTATCAGCCATTTGAATTGGAGCGGGTGATGCCAGCATCTAGCGGACTAAAAACATGGTCTTCAAATAAAACAATGCTACCTCTTGGTGGAGATAGCACCCCGGTTGTACATGCACGAATACCAGCCCTACCACACATAACCCAAACTCTCGCAGATTGTATCCCTACTGCGATGGACAGAGAACCAGCTTCACCCAATCTAACCCCAGCAGATAGTAACCCAGTTCATGTTGACACAACACCATCTCCACCACAGAGCTCCCAAACAAGAGCAGTTAGTAAGGCAGCTCCAGTGCCCAAAGGGCCAGTACTACCATGGCGCACCCCAACTCCACCAGTTAGTACACCTATTCCTGTGGAGGAAGCACAACCAGCTTGTCGTACTTTAGCATCTATCGAATTTGATGTTGTTAAATCGTATGTGCGTATCTTCCCATCTTGGAAATATTATACTAAAGATGAAGGAAAATGCCAGTTGCGGGTGTTTGTCCAGGAGTTATGTGTAAGTAATGTTATTCATGGCAATTACTTTGCTTGGTCCCATACATCCTACCTCCATGATGGTTATAATACAGCAAATTTTCCCATTTTTTTCTATAGAGAAGGACCGATTTGGAAACTCAGGATGAGGTAACCTGTGCTAATACATCTGCTATCTTCAAGAATGCTTGGTGTCAGTATCGGAATTACCTGAAGAAAACGTACTTCACCGGCAAAGAAACTCATCAAATTCCCTTACGTTCTCCGAGACACATTTATCGGGCGATGATCGGGAACGCCTTTGTTCTCATCTTGGTCCCGAACCAAGAATGTGGTAAGGTCTATGAGCTCATTTTCTATTTTTAAGTACTATATTCTTGCGTCTTACTGCACTCTGTTCATGTAGAACAAGTGTCTAAACCTGAAGAACATCTGTTCTAATTTAAGATTCCAGTACTATCATAGTTCCAAAAAGCGCTAGGCGTTAATTGTGTGTTTTGCCACCACCTTGCGCTTTACTGACCAAAGTGCATGCTTATGCGCAATTATGCATAGATTAAGCGTAGTTATGCGTAATGCTTTTCGCCAACGCCTAGAGCCTAGGCGTGCTTAAGTGCTCGTTTAGGCGTGCCTTTTTTAACTATGATTGCTATCGTGCATACTGCTTTGCTCTTGTATCACTGTATTTACTCATACAAACTTATTTTTAAGTTGAAGGATCCAATCGAAACTCAAATGGCACAGCAGGTATGTTCACGCATGTTTCTTTAACAGGCTTGCTTTTATCAATAGCTCTGTTGATTTCAATTTCAATTGTGTATACAGTTGACTTCTCATATCATGCACATTACTAGCATCACAACAAAGCAAAGAATGTTGTTGTACATGTAGACCCGTGGTACCCATCTGAAATCTTGTTGTGCCGTGTAGTTTCCCACGCTTTGTATTCTTTCACTGCTGCTTTGTCTTGAACTGATATGATTTGAACGGTGTCTCTATTTTGATTTGGCAAGACAATGCAGTGACCATAGGACATAGATATATGTTTGTTTGATGCTTTTATTATGTACTAGTACTTGGTAATAGAAGACTTGGTAGTTTAATCATGTCCACCTTACTAATGAACTGGTTCACCGAAATGAGTTTCATATACTAGTACAAGCTAAACTGTTATGTGTCTGCTTGTTTCTTCTTTTAGAATCTTGACGAATATTGGGGAAGAGTGCCTTATTAAGCAATGGTAAAGGAAGTAATGCAGATAAGGTTCAGGATAGTGACACATCCTTGTTGGTCTCCAACAAAGATGATAAAACAGCTAAGGAAGACTATCTCGAAGACAGTGAGACAACCCCAAAGTCCTGTCTTGGTTTAATGTTGGAGTTACTGGCCACTACCGCTTGCACAAGCTATTCAAACTCACTGTCTGAATCAGTTTGGTTTCTTGAGTCTCAACTACAAGCTGAAAGACATCGATCAGCTGTGTTGCGAAAAGAAGCGGAAGGACTGCGGAAGTCCCTGGAGCATTCAGATGCATACTTTCTGCTGCGACACAAGCGTTGGAGGATTTTAGCACCAAATAGGACAAAGCTAATAAGCTTGCTAATCTTATTGCCAGCATGGTGGATACCACGTTTCTTGAGCTCTTCTGAAGTTGTTTCAGTTATGCTCTTGTTTTGTTGCCGCGTTTATTTGCACTGGTGGCCAATTTTGACGGCCAGTGTATGTAATATGCTACTTTGTTCCCTATATTTGCACTGGTGGCAAACTTTGATGCCCAGCGGATGTAATATGTGTAATAGCGGTAATAGGCCAGCGTTAATTGCTTGCTTATTTATTTCCTTATTGTCTTGTTTAGTTGTTTGCTTGTAGTCACTGTAGTTCTTTTTCTGTGTTTTTCTAGTGGCCACAATAACCTATCTTTGGAAACTAGGCCAAAATAATCATGGCAACACACGGACTGTTGTAACCATGGGCCTCTCAAGGGTCAGATGATCCATGGGCCTTCTACGGGCCGAGGGATCCATTGGCCTTCTATACGGGCCGTAGGATCCATGGGCCTTCTACGGGCCGTACGATTCATGGGCCTTTTACAGGCCATAGGATCCATGGGCCTTCTACGGGGCGTATCATCATTTCGCGAATCATGGGTCGTACTATTCTTGGACAATAACAGGCCATTAATAGGCCGTATTTGATAACTCTATGAAAACAAACTAACGGGTTTTTTTTGACATGAAAACGACCCAACGTATTATCGGGCCACAAACGGGTCGACTGTAACCACGGGCTGAATTTGGCCCACAAGCAGAAAATGACAGTAACAGGTCGTAAGTAAACGAATGTGGAAATGAGCCCAAGAATAAATGGGCCCCGAGAAGGCCGAAAGATAACATATCGGAAACGCCCAACGGAATAATGGGCCGTTAATGGGTATAAAGTGATACACTATTCATTACGGCCCGTTTCACCACGCGTACGTTAATGGGTATAAAGTGATACATCGTTTCATTCTGTGCCGCTTTACCACGGGCCGTTAATGGGCCGAGAGTAATAAGGCCCTCATATGGGCCAAAATACGTCATGGGCCATACATGGGCCGGAAGTTAAAACAGGCTGGAATTATATTGGACGGCCCAGATGACGCTACTGGGCCTAATTCGGATAGGCCGTAAACGGGCCCTGGGTTAGCGGGCTGTAAATGGGCTATATGCGAACAGTGCCGTTCACAAGCTTGTTGTGGGTCGCCCGCCACCTTTTGACCAAGTCAAACGGGCCGGCCTTTTCACAAGAATGGGCCTCTGTTGGGTCGTGCCACATGTCGACATATCATAGGCGCTTTGGGTCCAATGAGTGGATGACATCTGTCCCAACGTTGAGCCGACACGTGTTTCCTCCATCCAATGATGATTTTACACGTGGAAAATCCCCATTGGTCAGGGCTGTTAACGGGTTATCGGATCCAAAACCGGACCTGATAGCTTAACGGCGTTCCGTTACGGTGGATGCCACGTGTTGGTCACCCTTGATGAAAGCACTTCTGTGACGCGTGATTTATCGTCATGGAAGTGGACACTTCCATGATGATAATGTTGGTAATGTTATGGAACACTTCTACGACAGCACAGGTATGACTATCTTGATTCTGCCATAAATTTGTCATGGATGTACATGCATGATAGAAAAGGTGACCTACTGTGACAAACGCCACGGAAGTGTATTTTTTTGTAGTGTATATAAATGTTTCCTTACCAAATTCCACTTACCAAAGGCACTTCACTCCCCGGCAGCGGCGCCAGAAAATAGCCTTGATGACCCACAAGTATATGGATCAATTGTAGCTCTTTTCGATAAGTAAGAGTCTCGAACCCAATGAGGAGCGGAAGGAAATGACAAGTGGTTTTCAACAAGGTAATGTCTGCAAGTGCTAAAATTGTAAGTAACAGAATAGTTTGATAGCAAGATAATTTGTAACGAGCAAGTAACGATAATAGTAACAAAAATGTCGCAAGGTAGCCCAATCCTTTTGAGGCAAAGGATGGCCAAAACGGACTCTTATATTAGCAAAGAGTTCTTGAGGGTACACGGGAATTTCATCTAGTCACTTTCATCATGTTGGTTCAATTCGTGTTTGCTACTTTGATAATTTGATATGTGGGTGGACTGGTGCTTAGGTGTTGTTCTTACTTGAACAAACCTCCTACTTATGATTAACCCTCTCGCAAGCATCCGCAACTACGAGAAAACTATTAAGAATAAATTCTAACCATAGCATTAAACTTTTGGGTCCAATAAATCCCTTACGGAATAACGCATAAACTAGGGTTTAAGCTTCTATCACTCTCGCAACCCATCATCTAATAACTAATCCACACTGCATTCCCTTAGGCCCAAATATGGTGAAGTGTCATGTAGTGGACGTTCACATGACACCACTAAGGGAATCACAACATATATACATACTATCAAAATATCGAACACATATCAAGTTCACATGATTACTTGCAACATGATTTCTCCCGTGACCTCAAGAACAAAAGTAACTAATCACAAATGATAATCATGCTCAAGATCAGAGGGGTATTAAATAGCATATTGGATCTGAACATATAATTTTCCACCAAATAAACCATATAGTAATCAACTACAAGATGTAATCAACACTACTAGTCACCCACAAGCACCAATCTATAGTTACGGTACAAGATTGAACACAGGAGATGAACTAGGGTTTGAGATGAGATGGTGCTGTTGAAGATGTTGATGGAGATTGCCCTCCCCAAGATGGGATAGTTGTTGGTGATGATGATGACGATGATTTCTCCCGGGAGGGAAGTTCCCCGACGAAATCGCTTCCGCCAAGGGCAAAGTGCTCTGCCAAAGTTCACTCGAGACGGCGGCGCTCCATCCCGAAAGTCCTCTCCTTATTTTTTCTAGGTCAAAATGACTTATATACCAGAAGATGGGCACCGGAGGTGGGCCGAGGGGAGCACAACCCGCCAGGGCGCGCCTGGGCTCCCTGGCGCACCCAGGTGGGTTGTGCCCACCTGGTGGGCCCCCTCTGGTACTTATTGGCTCCAATATTCCTCATATATTCCATAAAAAATCTCCACAAAGTTTCAGGTTGTTTGGAATTGTGCAGAGTTGGTGGCCTG
This sequence comes from Aegilops bicornis, assembly GCA_021605145.1. Taxonomy (NCBI): domain Eukaryota; kingdom Viridiplantae; phylum Streptophyta; class Magnoliopsida; order Poales; family Poaceae; genus Aegilops; species Aegilops bicornis. The sequence continues at coordinate 577,488,732 of CM038675.1, forward strand.
AAGTAGCTTTTCCAGGTCCAGATTTCCAGCTACCGGAATTCTCCCTCTTTGTGTGTACCTTGCATATTATGAGAGAAAAGGCATTAGAATTACTCCAAAAAGCATTATTATGCATAAAAACATCATAAATAACAGTAGGAAAACATGATGCAAAATGGACGTATCATCAACCTGCCAAGCTTGGCTTCAACCGGAGGGTAGCAGCGGTGGCCTTACTTGGACCCGAGCGGTAGCGACCTACCGTGTTCTACTCTTCCTCGTTTTCTGTGTGGCACGGCCTCGTTGGCAGCGTGGCGGGGCCTCGACAGAGTCGGAGATGTCCTCTTTCTCGTTGCCGGTGGGGCGGCGCCTCGGCGGAGCAGGGGAAATCCTCCCCCTTGTTGCCGGCAGGGCGGGGCCTCGGTGGAGCCGGCGATGTCCTCTGCCGCGTTGTTGGCGGGGCGGGGGCTCGGTGGAGCAGGGCTCGCCGAAGCCGGCGAAGTCGTCTGCCTCGGTGCCGGCAGGGTGAGGCCTCGGCGGAGCCGGCGATGTCCTCTGCCTCATTGTTGGCGGGGCGGGGCCTTGACATAGCCGGCGAAGTCCTACGCCTCGTCGTCGATCTCGCCAAATAGCGCCTCGCCCGCTTCATCGTCCTCTTTGTAGGCGGCCGCTACCTCCACCACCCGCATGCGGTACCGCCAGCGCACGAGGCGGCTCTCGTAGGCGGAGCGCTGCGACTCGAACAGCGCCTCCTGCTCCGCCTGCTCCGCAGCAATCTACTCCTCCGCCTGCAGGTGCTCCTGGAGGAGATGGTGGTTGTAGGCGGCGTCGGCCTGCGCCTCGCAGAACTGCTCCTGACGCTTCTGCCTCACCGTGTCCATGTATTGGGCACGGACCTCGCCGATGGTCGTCGTGCAATGCACCAGCGAGGATGGCGCGAAGGAGGGAGTTGGCGCCGGATCATCGACTACCACGTTCTCCATTGGGACGTCGTCGTCCTACGGCTGCCTGCCAGCCTGCCAGTCGGCAGCAATGGCTGCCATCTCCTTTTGGTCCGTCGTCCGTCCGTCCGCCCCGAAGAGCGCTGGAGCGCGAGGAAACCATGGTGGGAGTGGTGTGGACATGAGAAAGGGAACGGAGGCGGATGACTGTGGATATGGTCGACGCAACAATTTATATAGCAATGGTGGACGGCAGAGGGACGGACGGGTGGCGCTAGAGTAGCCGCCTCGCCAACCACGTATCATTAATGTGGGCGGCAGACGGACGGACGACACTTGTGTCGTTTGAACGCAGAGCAATTGCCTGCACCGGAAAGCGGCGCGGGCAGCGCTGACCGTTTCGGGCGGAAAGCGCGCATGGGCGAGGGAGGCGGTCTGGGTGGGCCAGGGCGTTCACACTCGTTCTTGGCAGCGGTCTGGTCCAGCAGCCGGACATGTTGGCTCGCCAGCGAGCTCGCCGAGCTGAGCGACAAAAACCAGACGATGGACGTGGCTTCCGACCAGGAGCCGGTGCCACCGCCCAAGCTGGTTCATGCCGTGTTCACCATAGAGCATGTGCGGCCGCACTTCGACGCCCTAATGGCGAAAGAGCTACCAGCGCAGGAGGACTTGTGCTCCAACCTCTGTCTCCTCAACGAGCACTGGCTCGCAGAAAGACGAATCGCCGGTGAACAAGCGACAATGCCGTCGCAGACATGTGGCCGTATGATCCTGGCTTCCTAAATGAGCAGCGGGCGTTGTATCAGACCATCCGTAGGACCCGCGAGGCCCTCTTCGTCGTCCTACGAGTTGTTGCGCTTGTCGTGGCGTTGTCGTCTCGCGTTGTCAACATGGTGAACGAACATGAGGAATCAGGAGACGACTTTAATTGGAGAGGATGATAGCTGGGACCCACCAGGGCCATAGCCGCACGTACGCAAGTGCCTCCTTATTATATACAACTATTTTTTTGCTTCCTCCTGGTTTCCTGACATCATGGTCCCACACCATTGTCAACCTATATAGTCAATAAACGAGAGAATTGCATAAGTAGCGGCCGACAGTTGGGCACCAACAGCTCGAACAGTATTTGTGTTTTTGAGGTGTGAGCAGAGTTTTTCTTGAGCGATGTTTTGTTGTTGTTCAGATTAGCAGGGTATCAACTGGGCCGGCTGTGGCCCGTTTAGCCCAGGCCATGAGGTATAGCTGGGCTAGCCCAGCCCAGATATTAATTTTTTCAAGCTGAAAATGGCTAACCCAGCTATACTTTTTTTTGAGGAATATCAGCCCAGGTCAACTTGTTATTTCGCCGCCCCGCTGGGCTGCAAATCTTTCCTAGGAGGCATTAGGCTTAACAAGAACATGGGCATTAAGAAATAATAAATGGGATGTAATTATAAAAACTGGGCTGTAACTCTAAAAAAATGCACCAAACACGTAATTAGTTAAAAATATATTATTTTGGGATTTTGAAAATTTTAATTTCATTACTTGTTGCGCATGCAATATTTCATTGGATTTTTACGTAATATAAATTTATTTTGAAATTATGTTTAAGCTGACTAGATATTTCGGGATAAAAATATTTTGGATCCCATCAAAATGTGGAAACTTTTATTGAATTCCGTTTTGAGCAGTTGGTTGAATTTACTAATCGTTGTCCTAGCTAGAAAATGAACTGTAATTTTAATAAACTATAAATGGGTTGTAGTAAATTCCATTAGAATTCAAAAAATGGGCTGTACATTCTTACAAAATCGTAAATGGGCTATATGTTCTCTGCCACACACTTGTGGGCCTATTAACTTGACGTGTACGCAAGGCTTTGTCAACTTATAGCCAATACATGGTTCTAGCAGCATTGGCCGTTGGATGTCCATCCAACGCATGTCGTGCTTCTTCTTCAATCTCGGATATTCTTGCTTCAAATTAAAACCACCACCGCTGGTACCGCTTTGCTATCAGCCTCCCGTGGCCGGTTGTCTTTGCCGCCAAGCAGACTCACCGGCCCACCCTATTCCCATCGCCTTCCAGACCATTCCTCTACTCACAAACACCTCTTGTTATTCTCCGGCGACGGCAGCCTCACACCGCAGCCGAACCAGTGAACCCTCGTACCCCCCTCCGCATGGGCATCCACCTGCCTCGTCTTCCCTGGCTCCTCGTCGTTCCCTTTCTAGGCCTCGCCGTCGTCCACCGCCTGGGTGCTGTCCGCACGGCGTGGTCAATGTGGTCAACGAACGACAACCACCAGAAGAGGACTCTGCGCGGTGAGGTTGATAGATGGACCCACCAACTACATCTTCGCACGCAAGGAAGTGCATCCATATTACGGGCAAAAATATGATTCTTCTCGCTGAAAGCTGGGACCCACCAGCTATATCTTCGCACGCAAGGAAGTGCGTCGATATTACTGGCAAAAAAGTGATTCTTCCCCCTGACAGCTGAGACCCACCAGCTATATCTTCTCATGCAAGGAAGTGCACCCTTATCCTCCCTGACAGCTGGGACCCACCCGGTCGAAGCGAATGTAGCGTTTTCTGTCTGGTCGCGAACGTGTATGTACATACTGGTCGATCGGTCTCTCTGCAATGATGAACAGTGGCCAAGAAAGCAACGACACGTGTAGTAGTAGAGCCTCCGACGTAGCAGTTCAGGCAGTTCCTTCTAAATCGTGTACACATATGTACAGCCAGATGCCAAAAAATACAGCCACGTACGTACATACGGGCGGGGTCCCGAACGCCTACTCGCACATACGTACGGCCAGGGCTCGTGTACATGGAGAGGCAACAGACAGCAGCAACGGCGTCCTGTTCATCGGGCAGCCAACCGGCTGGGTCGGAACGGATAAACAACGTCATGTTCATCGGGAGGCAACAGACCGGGTCGGAATGCGTCCTGTTCAACGGGAGCCAACCGTCTTGGACGGAACAGAACGGAGGAAACGGACATCTATTGGAGCGCTACAGTCGAAACGGGGGTCTTGTTCATCGGGAGGGGTGTGGCGTACTGCAAAACGGAGGAAACGGACTTGTATTGGAGCTCTACGGTCGAAACGAAGGTCATGTTCATCGAAGACGGAGGAAACAGAATTGCGTTGGAGCGCTACGGTCGAAATGGGGGTCCTGTTTATCGGAGGGGTGTAGTGGGGTACCGCAAAACGGGACTCCACGGGCTACTGTTCACCCGCCGTCGACTTCCATCAACCTCACCTACATTGTTCATCCACCGCATCTTCATCCTGCCTCCACCAGCTACTGTTCATCCAGCCCTCCAACGGCTACTGTTCGTCCAGCCCTCCAATGGCTACTGTTCTTCCACCCCTCCGCCGGCTCGGCTATGGCGGCCTCCTCTCGGGGTCCTGTTCATCCAGCGGCAACGACCTACTACTACTACCACGTGGTCCTGTTCATCCAAGCACCACCGGGAACTGTTCATCCAACCCCAACCACGTACGTCTCGACTCGTTCAACCAACCCCCATGTTCACTATTCATCAAGAGGCAGCAGGTTCGATCGGCTTCAGTTAGCAGCAGTAGCGAAGGAGTCGCTCGGGTTCAGTTAACAAGATCGATCGCTCGGGTTCAGTTAACAAGATCGATCGCTCGGGTTCAGTTACGAAGCTAGTGCAATCGCTCGGGTTTAGTAATGTAGCTAGTGCAATCGCTCGGGTTCAGTAAGTAAATGCCTCGCTCGGGTTCAGTTAGAGCCCAACGCCTCGCACACACGTGTGTACGTGTACGAGAGAAATGCGCAATCCCTTGGTGCATCGCTCTGCCCCGACCACCCACCGTAACCGGGAACTCCCCAAAAATTTCCTCGCCCTCGCTTCTACCATGATTTTTCCGTCATTTTCCGTCTTGGACGGCCCAAAGAATGTCATGCAGCTGCGTCTCCGGCCCGCCCAGGACGAAAAGCCCATTTTCTGTCATGATTTTTTTGTCATAGAAGTAGGAGCCCACCACATCTATGATGATACCGGGTTTTTTCAAAATTATTGTCATGGAAGTGTCATAAGCATTGTCGTGGTTTTGTCACGGCAGATGTCCTCGTGAAAGGACTTAGTCGTGGAGCCATCGCTACGGGTTAGCTTAAAGGGGTTAAAGCGGACAAGGGACGCAAGAGAGTTTTATACTAGTTCGGCCCGTTACGATGAAGCTAAAAGCCTACATCTAGTTGTGATGGAATTGATGGGGTTTCGATGACCAGGGAGCGAATACGCTTTGCCTGAGTCTCGAGTTGTTGTGTGTTGTCCTGATCCACCGCCGGGTCGTCCCCTTATATACATGGGTCACCCGTCGGTTTACAGAGTCCCGAGATTGGCTCATAAACGATTCCGGTTCGGTCTCTGCTCTTTCTATCTTACCATACAAGTTACATACCAATACCGGTTCACGGTTGTAGGCCTTAAACCGGTTCTGGGCCATGGGCCCCTATCTAACATTCCTATCTGCCTTCATGGGCTTCTAACATACTCAACTACTGATGAAGTCAACCCGGCTTGTCCTGGCCGGTTTACGCTCAGTAGTAATATCCCCAACATTAGGCCCCAGATTGATTTGAACAGGTTCATGTCAATCCTTAACAGAAACTTCATCTTCAACATCTTCTCATAATTTGGTAAACCGCCATGACGTCATCTTTTTGGATCTTGGCAAACCGTCGTGACGTCATCTTTTATAAAGAAACTATATATGATATATCCTCATTAATAGGTCTCCAACAATCGAGGCGACAACTGCGCCTCACTTCCGAATTCGCGGCCCCTTGATTTTCGCGCCTGACACTTATCTCCTGCCTTTATAAATAGGACCGAAGGGTCATTTTCTTTTTCCCCCTCGTGCCTCTTCGCGTCGTCCTCCTTGCGCCGCTCAGCTTCTGGAGCTCTGCCGCCACCGGCCGATCACGACCGCCGCCTCTGCTCCAACCTTGGCCGCTGCATCACCCTCGAACGCATCGTAACATCTGCGGCGCTTCTTCCGCTTCTTCCTCGGCTTCGATAAGTTCTTCCGCCTCTTTCCGCCACAGATCTGTTCTAGGGTTCCCAAGTTCTTCGGTGTTCATCAATGGAGATCTTTGTTCATATGATAATTCTGATAAACTCCTGAATATCTGCTCTGTATAGTGGTAGCCTTTAGCCTATGTTTCCATTTATGCATCTCAAAATAGTAGATCTTATCCGAACCTTCGCTCATTGGTCTGGTACTGCTTCTTAGGTTTTGAATATATTTCCCTTTTCTGACATGCCTCAGATCCGAAACCACAACATAATCTTGTGAAACCTGTTTTCATTCACTTACTCATTTGTAATCTTGACTCTTATATGCTTAGACTAGGCGGTTTAACTATACAGAAAAGTTGACAATCCGGTATATACCATTAGTCCCCTTGTTGAACCGCCAATATATTTCCACTTATCACCTCCACTGGTGTACTGACTTCGGTTTAACAATATACTTTCGTCTTGTATCACTGTATAGCTGTCCAACATGAATCTTAAACCGGAAATTATTATATTGTAGATCTTCATTGCCATGGCCAAACAAGTGTATGAATGCAATTGGGTCCCTTCTCGAGTAACAGAGGAACAACTAGACAATCTTGTCAAAACGGGTGCCTTAAACAAGAAAGATGTCATTCACTGGAGGGTCCCTGGCCCGGAATGTCCTCCTACTCCCAAAGACGGAGAAGTTGTTGTTTTTGCCGATCACCTAAGCCGGGGTTTCAACCCTCCCGGTTCAAAATTCTTCCAGGATGTACTTGCCAACTTCCAACTGCGCCAACTTCCAAGCGTGGGTGCCTGACTTTGATCCTGTTGAAGCAGCCCAAGGCTATCCCAACTTGAAGAAAGACGGGACAGAATTTGATGAAGAGGATCTTCGAGCCATAAACCGGGAAGTGCGCCTCCGGCATGCCAACCGGTTGAAGAGGCGGATCTATCCCACTATCAAGCCCAATATGACAATCAAAACAAGCGAGTTGCTGCACCAATTCACGAGGCCGAGAACCTTATACCACCAATCAGAAGCATACTTACGCCCCGATATTGAACCGCTGTCAGCCGATCAATGATGAAGCTGTATTTCAAGCGTTAATCGGAATCGACCGGGCAACTGTTGATTTCCAGCCACTAGGTAGGGAGGAAGATGCCGAACCGGCGCGAGATGAGCCGCAACCGTCAGGTCAAGCCGGTGACCAAGCGTGAATTGGAGGCCGGTTTAAACCACTGCATGCTGTGACATGTAGTTGATAAAAAACAATTATCTTTTTGGGCACTGGAACGCCTTGTAATAAGCTAGTTGATATACTTTGTCTGGTATGCCTTCGCGCATATTTATCTTCCATTGATGCTTGTTTGATTCATATTTATCCCAACTTTTTCTGCAGTCAAAAAAGTTTAAAAACACCCTGGTGGTTTACCACCGGGCGGGTCATGACACCCATATATACAAAAACAAGGGTAATAGCTTAGGTTGGAATATATAACCAAATATGGAAATATACCATACCTGCCACCGTCGGGCACGATGTTGGCTGACCAACCTTGTAGCTGGGCTGATAACCCAAACTGTGGAGGAGAAAACAGCTCCTGTTAATATAAGACTGATCTACAATGTAAACTGTTCGGGTTATGATAAACACCGGTCTACTCCATAATAGGATGGTAACAGAAAATCAAACCGCAAACAGTCTCCGGATTAAGATTTGACCGTGTTTCCATTAATTTGTAATTGCCAGTCGAACCGGACTAACAATGTCAGTTTGAAAATGCAACAAAAGTAATGTTTATCAAAAAAGAAAAACAGAATTCAAGCAAAGGCAAAGATAAAACCATTGCAAATGAGGCTTTAAGCCGATCAAGAGGCATTACCATGGTCGACACGACCAAGCCCCCAAAAGGCGTAGCTATGGTTCGAGTACACAGGTCCCCAAATGATGCTTTGGCATTATGCCGATCAAGAGGTGTAGCTATGGTTCGGGTTCGACCAAGCCCCCAAGTGATGTTGTGGCACTAGGCCGATCAAGAGGCGTAACTATGGTTCAAACGTGACCAAGTTCCCAAGTGATGCTATGGCATTGCGCGGATCAAGAGGCGTGGCTATGGTTCGGATACGACCAAGCACCCAAGTGATGCTATGGCATGACGCCTATCAAAAGGTGTAGCTATGGTTCGGATACGACCAAGCCCCCAAGTGATATAATATAAAGCCTTTGAGAGGCCAAAACCAAGGGGTAAACCGGACGCTGCTTTATCAGCGAAAGCTCCATGTAACCACACATGATGTAAGAAAACAACAGATACCCCGCTTTAGCTCGGGTTCTGATTTATTATTTTAATCATAATATATACATAGGCATAATATGTACAAAAGCAGAGCCTATAGCTCAAGTATAGTAAGGCCGAAGATGAGCAATATTCCACGGCCGGTTGGTCTCCTCCTCCGATTTACGTGAGTCTTTGCGCTCTCGAACATCGATCAGGTAGTATGACCCGTTGTGTAGATTCTTGCTGACCACAAAAGGTCCTTCCCAAGGTGGGGATAACTTGTGCATATCTGTCTGATCCTGGATGAGCCGAAGCACCAAATCTCCTTCTTGAAAGGTTCTGGTCCTAACCCGGCGGCTATGATATTGACGTAGATCTTGCTGATAAATCGCCGAATGGGCGGCCGCTATGTCACGCTCTTCATCTAGCAGGTCGAGAGCTTCTTGCTGTGCCTTCTCGTTGTCCGCTTCAACATATGCCGCCACACAAGGCGAGTCATGACGGATGTCACTAGGAAGAACTGCCTCCGCTCCATAAACTATGAAGAACAGTGTGTATCATGTCGATCTATTGGGTGTGGTGTTGATGCTCCATAATACTGAAGGTAGCTCCTCAACCCAACAACCCGGCGTCCGCTGTAGGGGAACCATAAGCCGAGGTTTGATGCCTCTCAAAATTTCTTGATTGGCCCTCTCTGCTTGACCATTGGATTGTGGGTGAGCCACTGATGATACGTCAAGCCGGATGTGCTCACGTTGACAGAACTCCTTCATGGCACCCTTGGACAGGTTGGTACCATTGTCAGTGATAATGCTATGTGGAAAGCCAAACCAGAAAATCACCTTTTTGATTAATTGAACCGCCATGGCCGCATCACACTTGCTAACGGGCTCGGCCTCTACCCATTTTGTGAACTTGTCAACCGCCACCAGAAGGTGGGTCTTCTTGTCTTTGGATCTCTTGAAAGGCCCAACCATATCCAGCCCCCAAGTTGCAAACAGCCAAGTAATTGGAATCATCCTCAATTCTTGAGCCGGCACATGAGCACGTCTTGAGAACTTCTGACAACCATCACATCATCTGACCAAGTCCTCTGCATCAGCATGAGCAGTTAACCAATTGAAACCGTGACGAAATGCCTTGGCCACCAAAGATTTTGAACCGGCGTGGTGACCACAATCTCCTTTGTGGATTTCACGCAAAATTTCACAGCCTGCCTCAGGAGACACACAGCGTTGAAACGCCCCTGACACACTACAATGATGCAACTAATAGTCATGGACTTGGACCGCCGGATTATCTGTCTGGCTAGAGTCTCATCCTCTGGTAACTCGCGTCGGTTCATGTACGCGAGATAAGGAATCGTCCAATCTGGGATGACATGAAGAGCCGCCATCAATTGAGCTTCCGGATCAGGAATAGCCAAATCCTCTTCACCAGGGAGCTTGACGGACGGATTATGCAAAACATCCAAGAAGACATTAGGCGGGACCAGTTTACGTTGAGAACCCAATCGGCTCAAAGCGTCCGCCGCTTTGTTCTTCCGTCGGTCCATGTGATCCACCTGATAACCTTTAAAGTGACATGCAACAGTATCCACCTCACGACGATATGCTGCCATGAGCGGATCCTTGGAATCCCAAGTGCCAGACACTTGTTGAGCCACCAGGTCCGAGTCACCGAAGCACTTAACTCGGCTTAGATTCATCTCCTTAGCCATCCGAAGACCATGGAGTAAAGCTTCAAACTCGGCTGCATTGTTAGTACATGGGAACATTAAGCGGAGAACATAACAGAGCTTATCACCTCGTGGGGAAGTTAATACGACTCCAGCCCCCGAGCCTTCCAATTGCCTGGACCCATCAAAGTGAATAGTCCAATAGGTGTTATCCGGCTTCTCCTCAGGTGCTTGCAGTTCTGTCCAATCATTGATGAAATCCACAAGTGCTTAAGATTTATCGCCGTCCGAGGTATGTATTTCAACCCATGGGGCCCAAGCTCTATAGCCCACTTGGCAATCCGGCCAGTTGCTTCCCTGTTGTGGATTATATCTCCCAAAGGAGCAGAGCTGACCACCGTGATGGGATGACCTTGGAAATACTGTTTAAGCTTCCGCTTGCCATGAAAACTCCATACACCAGCTTCTGCCAATGCGGGTACCTTTGCTTGGACTCAATAAGTACCTCGCTGATATAGTAAACCGGACGTTGAACCGGATATTCCTTGCCTGCCTCCTTGCGCTCCACCACAATAGCCGCACTGACTGCCCAAGCATTAGCTGCCACATATAGCAGCAATGGTTCCTCCACATATAACAGCAATGGTTCCTTGTCAATCGGAGCAGCGAGAACAGGCGGATTAGCTAGCTGTCGCTTTAAGTACTCAAATGCTTCATCAGCAGCAGAACTCCAGATGAAGTTATTCGTTTTCTTCAAAGATTCGACATAAAGGAATCGCTTTTCACCGAGGCGGCCGATAAACCGGCTCAAAGCAGCAATCCGGCCTGCCAAGCGTTGAACGTCATTGATACACTTCAGTTTAGCCAAGGAGGTGATAGTTGTGATCTTTTCCGGATTAGCCTCAATGCCCCTGTTAGATACCAGAAAGCCAAATAACTTACCTGCCGGTACACCAAAAACGCACTTGGCCGGATTGAGCATCATCTTGTAAGTCCGCAGGTTATCAAAGGTTTCTTTCAAATCGTCAACCAGCGTCTCCTTCTTCCTTGACTTGACCACAATATCATCCACATAGGCATGAACATTACGGCCGATTTGTTTATGAAGACAATTCTGCACACACACCGTTGATAAGTCGCCTGGGCACTCTTGAGCCCAAAGGGCATAGATACATAGCAGAAGGCTCCAAAGGGGGTTATAAAGGCTGTCTTCTCCTGGTCCTTAACTGCCATCTTGATCTGATGATAACCGGAATACGCATCTAGAAAGCTTAAACGCTCGCAATCCGCCGTAGCATCAATAATTTAATCAATACGGGGAAGGGCAAAAGGATCTGTTGGGCAAGCTTTGTTGAGATCTCGTAATTCACACACATACGCCATGTGCCATTTTTCTTAAGGACCAAAGACCGGATTAGCCAACCATTCAGATGGAAAACTTCAACGATAAATCCAGCCGCCAAGAGCCTGGCTACTTCTTCTCCAATAGCTTTGCGTCTTTCTTCATTGAGTCAAGTGGAGAAACCGCTTCACCGATTCGCATTTTAGGATCCACATTAAGAGTGTGCTCAGCGAGTTCTCTCGGTACACCTGGCATGTCCGAAGGCTTCCATGCAAAGATGTCCCGATTCTCACGGATGAACTCGATGAGCGCGCTTTCCTATTTCGGATCCAAGTTTGCGCTGATGCTGAACTGCTTGGACGAATCGCCAGGTACAAAGTCAAAAAGCTTAGTCTCAAAGAGCCGATTTGAACTTCGTGGCCGGGTCGTGCTCGATAGTTGGCTTCTTCAACGAAGTCATATCTGCCGGATCAACATTATCCTTGTAAAACTTCAACTCCTCTCAAGGGCACAAACCGACTCAAAGACAAGCCGCATCACCTTCTTCACACTCCAGAGCGATCTTGCCTCCAATGAACAGCTTATAGTTCCCTTGTGACCCTAAAGATCTTGAGCTGAAGATAGACATAACAAGGCCGTGCCATAAACTTAGCATAAGCCGGCCGTCCAAACAGGGCGTGATAGGGACTTCTGATCTTCACCACTTCAAAGGTTAAGGTTTCTGATCTTGAGTCATGCTCGTCCCCAAAAGCCACCTCCAGAGCTATCTTGCCAACAGGATACGCCGATTTATCAGGCACCACACCATGGAACACCGTACTAGATGGTCTAAGATTTTTATCTGTTAACCCCATGCGATGGAAAGTTTCATAATACAGGATATTGATACTGCTCCCTCCGTCCATGAGTACCTTTGTGAACTTGTAACCTCCTACTTGAGGTGCCATCACCAACGCTTAATCGACCCGGATTGTCAACCCGGGTGGATGATCCTCCTCGCTCCACACAATCGGCCGCCGGACCACCGTAAAGTAATGTGGCACCGCCGGTTCAACGGAGCTTACCGCTCTCCTATGAAGCTTCGGTCACGCTTGTCCAAGCTAGTGGTAAAGACGTGATATTGCCCACTATTCAACCGCTGGATTGCTCGGTAACCCGACCGCTGCCACGACTATTGTAACCACCTTTGGTTGCCCTGATTTCCTTGATTTGTATGTCCGCCTCGATTACCATGGAAGCTCGAACTGAATTTCTCCGCCATAACCCGACCCATGAGACTCGGGCCTGAATCACACCGGTCCGTGATCATACCGAAAGTCATTAGAATTTTTGAACTCTCGCATGATATAGCAGTCCTTCCAGAGGTGCGTGGCCGGCATCTCCTTCGTCCCATGTTTCAGGCAGGGCTGGTTCAATAGGTAAGACAGACGGTCCGGGTTAGGGTTAGGCGCCCCATTGCGCCGGGGTGGTTTACCCTTGCGTCGTTGTCCCTTATCCTGCGCACTGGCATTGGCCACAAAGTCCATGATGTGGTCCACTTTACGTTTTTCACCGTTTCCATGACCCGCTGGGCTGTGGTGCTGCCCCTTGGCATTGCTGCTCTTCTTTCCCTTCCCTGCCTCATCATCATCCGACTCGGGATCCTTGGTACTATCAGAGTCAGCATACTTTACTAAAGCGGCCTGAGGGTCCCCATGTCAGTGCAATGGCGTTTCATCTGTCAACTTCAACTTCAGAGGCTTAAACCGGCAATTACCTTCCAAGGTTATAACTACGGTGTCAACGTTGATGCGGTCCGATGAATGCAAAATTTCCGAGACCCGGTGCACCCACTGGGTTGTTGATTCTCGTTCCTCCTGTACACAGGCAGCTAAGTCCACAATCGACATGGGTTGCTTGCATGTATCTTTAAAATTCTGGATAAATCGGGTTCTCAACTCGGCCCATGATCTGATAGAATTAGCAGGTAGACTTTTTAACAAGGTACGAGCCGTCCCTTCTAGCATCATGGTGAAGTACTTCGCACAGGCTGCATCATCCACATCCAGCATCTCCATGGCCATCTCATAGCTTTCAACCCGTGTCTCCGGGGGTAAATCGGCAGTGTAATTTGGCACCTTGCGCGGGCCCTTGAAATCCTTGGGCAGGCGTACATTGCGTAACGCCGGAACGAGACACGGCACCCCCAAAGAGCTAGAGGTAACTCCTGGCTCTCTCACCGTGGTTGGACGAACCGGAGTAGGCTGACGGGCTTCATACCGTGCTGCTAACTCGGCCTCCCTGCTCGCGCGAGCCCGGTCCACCACTTCCTGAGCATCACAGGCACCTCCTGTCGGGTTGTGTCCACGGGGCGGTTCGCTGTTCCCCATATTGCTTGACACGGCCGGTTCATCCATACGCCTGCTATAACTCCGGCTTGGACGGGGGGGGGGGGTGGAATGAATCCGATCACGGCTGTATGAATAAGCCTCATGTTGCTCCAAGGTTGTCCGAAGAAGCTCTTTAACCCGATGCGTCTCGATTGCCGCCGGAGAATCGCCTTCAGTTGGGATAGCTTCCAGCCGTGAAGCGGCGGCAACAAGATTGTCTATTGGAGTAGAGTAATGACCCGGTGGTATTGGAACAGGTTGCGTCACGTTGTTGTGCTGTCGAGGCGGACCCATCAAACGGGGTTGAACCGGCGCCCCCGCTCCAGTGCCTCCGCCGGTTTACTACCGGCGGGTTATCGTCCTCGCACTGGGTGTTAAAGAGGTTCCTAGCATCATAAACCGGAGGCAAAGCGAGACCGGTGCCTTCTCTTTAGGACTTCGTGGCGATGCATTCTCGATCCAAAGATAAGTCGGTAAGCTTGTGCATCTAAAGCGGTTCGCTTCGCGGCCATCCCGCATCCTCACCGCCAAATCGGCCTTGTCCTGGTAATCTGATCCCTTACCTTCGCGACTTCCGATTGTGCGCATCCCGATCAGCCGGGTTAGCCTCCGCCATTAGTGTTGCTAACGCATCAAATAGATCGATAAGACTGAACCGCGGCCGCACCAGCCTCCCCGCCCGCCGCTGCCGCCGCGTCGAAGAGTGGAGCGCCGGGCCGTACCGCCATGAAGATTCCAACCCGTGTGGCAGATCGTAGGGTCCGAACATCATTGCCATCGGAACAGCCTCCAATCCGGCCATCTTGTAGCTGATATAACGACTCAGTCTCTCCGGTCGATGACTCGTCGCCGGAATAAACGATGGTCTCACCACCAGATTCCAATCTGTCCTCGTACTCTCCTCCATGGATGGCTCCCACGAAGGCACGCTTCATGGCAGGCTTGACCCGGGCAGATCACGCACGCTGAGCCGTTTCGACGAGGTCGATGCAGATGTCCGGCTCAGGGCCCGGTTCGCCGATCTTGCCAATGAAAACGTGTATGCCACCAAAGGGGACCCGCACCAGACTCAATTGAGCCGGCCTCGGGGCCCCATCCTGCATCGTCGATGTAGAGCTTGCCGCGATGACTCTTGGTCATCCGGCCCATAGCGTAACCCTTGAGTCCTTCGAAGTTGCCCTCCAAGAACTTGAAACCATCGTGCGATAGCCCCACGGTGAGCGCCAACTATCGTGGTTTTGTCACGGCAGATGTCCTCGTGAAAGGACTTAGTCATGGAGCCATCGCTACGGGTTAGCTTAAAGGGGTTAAAGCGGACAAGGGACGCAAGAGAGTTTTATACTAGTTCGGCCCCTTACGATGAAGGTAAAAGCCTATGTCTAGTTGTGATGGAATTGATGGGGTTTCGATGACCGTGGAGCGAATACGCTTTGCCGAGTCTCGAGTTGTTGTGTGTTGTCTCGATCCGCCACGGTCGCCCCTTATATACATGGGTCACCCGTCGGTTTACAGAGTCCCGAGACCGGCTCATAAACGTGTCCGGTTCGGTCTCTGCTCTTTCTATCTTACCATACAAGTTACATACCAATACATGTTCACGGTTGCAGGCTTAAACCGGTTCTAGGCCATGGGCCCCTATCTAACATTCCTATCTGCCTTCAAGGGCTTCTAGCATACTCAACTACTGATGAAGTCAAACCGGCCTGTCCTGGCCGGTTTATGCTCAGTAGTAATATCCCCAACAAGCATGACAGAAAAAAAATTCGTTCGGCCCAAAATGTCACGGATGTGTCTTTTTTTTGTAGTGAGGTGGGGGTAAACAGAAAAAAGGATCAATGGTCATCCGCCATTTGGGCAGAGAGACGAGATACATGTTGGCTTTTGATTAGCCAGCCAAATGTCTAGACTCCTGCAAAGCCCATCTAGGTTTGCTACCACTTTGCCGAAATTCAAACGTCCAGACGTGTTCGTGGACATTTGAAGGGTAGCATTGGATGAAAAAATAAAATGTACGAAGTCCCCCAAAGAACATATACGGACGATATGAGGATCAATGTTGGAGATGCCCTAAGAAAAACTCCAACTGGGCGACCCATTTCGTCCGCCCATATCCGTTTGGGTTGCGGCAGACCAAAACACCGGCCCAACGCGTAGACCCAAACCCAAAAGGCGTCCGCTTCATGTCTGCACCGACCCATTTCAGGTTCAAATTTGGGCCCTAAATGCATCGGCGCGGACACCAAGTGGACACGTCGCGCGTTCCCTTGGTGTCCGCCACGGTCCCACATGGCGGCCGGTCAAAGACCGAAGGCGGTCATATTAATAGCAGCCACTGACATCGGGCCCATGTCTCAGCCAGTGGAAGCGTCCTTTTTTAATCCGCGCCTTCGGGGGCGGCCTCATCCACTTCCACTTCCGTCCACATCTAGCCCCCACCTCCCCCGGCATGCTTCCTTGCTGGCAACAACCAAAACCCTAGAGATGGGGTTCTTCAGTGCTGGTGGCTTCGGCAAGAGCAAGAGGAAGCTCACCCACGTCGCTCCCTCCTCCTGCGCTCTTCCTCCTCCGGTTGCCGCCAAGATCGGGCGCAGATGCCCGGAAGGCAACAGATGCACATCCCGGTGCACCAAGCGTGGTGGCACTGGGAATTCAGGCAGCCGCTGTCGTACCCCGACGTCACGTTGCCGCACCACTGGCACCTCGATCCGTAGCGGATCCCGGTGTCGACGGTGCCGCAGTCGAAGCAGGCGCCGATCGCTGCTCACGACGGAGCAGCGAGGGATGCCGGAGCACGCGGTAGACTCTCCCCATTGAGAGGTCTGGTTTGCCCTCGAGCACGAGGAGCAACGGCGCCTCGGCATGCAGCACCACCATGCCAACCCCCTGTCGCCCCAGACGTCAAGGCAGAGGAGCAGGAGGAGGCTGCCTACCAGGCGGCGCTCGTGACGCCCTTGGAGACCTCCATCAAGGAGGAGTGGCTCGGAGGAGGCGGACTACCAGGCGAGGCTGGTGAAGGCCATCGCCCTCTCTGCAGCGGGCGACTGTGGGGTGCCGCCGTCACTCACCCTCGTGACGCCTACGCCCGAGCGGGCTGACCGATACGTCTGGACTGGCCACCTGCGGAAGTGGGTCAACGCCCCCCCCCCCTCCCTCTCCTCCGTCTGGCTCGCCGCGATGCCGGCACAGGAGGCCGCCTACGTCAAGCATTGGAGCCAGGGCAGACTGGCGGAGGAGCGCGCCGACGGCGAACGACACATGCAGAGGGAGCCCGAGGAGGAGAAGGAGGAGCGTGCACGCCTCGTCACATTGCCATCACCGCAACAGACACCGGAGGAGGCAGCCCTAGCAGCCTAACAAACCGCGTTCAGCTGGGCTGGGCCGCCTCCCGTTTTCATCGACAGCGACGAAGACGGCAAGGACAAGGGCAAAGCGGACGACTACGGCAGGGTGCCGGATTTTTTATGTTTAATTAAGGTTTAAGTCGACTTTGGCCAACGTTGATCGGCCACTTTATGTTTAATTATATTTTCCTAAATTTATTTCAGCCACGCGAGCCAAAATGGTACGCAGCGCACTTGCCAATCCAAAACGAAAAGCGAACACGCACATCTGTTTGGCCGATCCAAACGGACAAAAAACGATGGGTCGCCATGTTGGAGTTGCTTTAAGTGCTTACGTGCATTATCGTATTACTCGGTCGTCACAATTACAATCATCCGCAAAACTGAATGATGCGGTGCCTTTGCAATGGAACCAGGATGAGGCCATGGTTTTCCCAATAAAGAAAGATGATGCCATGTTTTGTCTCACATGTGAAGGCTCAGGAACAAGAACGTATGTAGAAAAGATGGCGATAAGGCTGGCTATAGTGGAGAGTAATTTATACTAGTGTCATGCATATGATATTAGTCTAAATTACTATCTTTATAGTATAAAATAACATATTAATAGTGTCATAGGTTGCTTTATTTATTAGCTCATAGACACATTTTGTCTAAGATTCACTATATTACAGTAACATATTATGTTATCACAAACATCTCTTTTTTCATTAAATATTTGTCACATAAGCAAAATTGCCTTTGAATGTGTTAAAGTTACTACCTAAATTACGCTACTGTGGCTAGCTTAAGACGATGGGTGTGTTTGGTAGCTTACCACAGTTTACCACGTCACACTTTAGGGAAATTCGACTTAGGTAGCCCCCTACAGCCACACTTGTGAAGATTTTCTTCGTGCAAACTAGACTCCGTATGTCATTGACTTAGAAAATGTGCCAAGATTACCACGAGTGTAGCGAAGTGTGACACAATTTTAATCGTCTAACCTTACCTCAGGCCTGTGTGGCAAATGACGACAATCTTGGTATATATTCTCTCCGTTTTTAAATATAATATCGTTTAAAAATTCTAATACAAAGCAAAATAAATGAATCTACACTTTAAAATAAATATGTCTACATGCATTCGTATATTCCGTATTGAAATATTTAGAAGGGCTTATATTTTTATATTTAAAAACGGAGGGAGTATAAACCAAACATGCGTGATGACTCCGCATTCCAGCGAAGATTGCCACTGGACGTATACTTTAGTAGCGCACAAACCGGGGATAAAGATAAAAATGAGAGGAAGCAAGGTGACGTGAAACGTGCGACGTTGAGTGCTAACTAGAAAAATCAAAGTTGATATGCAGATATTTAAGCGAAAGAGTCTAGTCACGAACAGTCCAGTTGGAGATATTTTACTCGGTGCGTCGTGAGTCAAAGTAAACCGCGGAACGTGCCCTCCCAGTCCTTCGATCCCCAGCTTTGTCTCCCAATCCTTCGATCCCCAGCTTTGTCCTCAGCTAATTATGCCATTGATTCGGTCGGTCGTGAGTATCAACTCGCTGAAATAAAAAATGAGAACCCGGAGATTTGACCGGTAGACGATTGAACAGCCAGTAGAACACGGCAAAAATAGACGAGCCAGATGTATAGAAGCTGCTACACACTCTGAACAATACTAGTACTTCCGTCCAACTCGTTGGTCTGTCAATTGCAGATGGAAAACACACATAGGCAAGACGACCGTTTGGTAAGAAGCTCCAATCAAAACGAACAATATGGTAGCCCTTTACCTAGTTCAGTGATAAGGTCTAACGCAGCACAGACATCTATATTCACAGAAGGAAATGTTCTTGAGCGGCTACAAACAAACGAGAATAGTTCGGGGCTAGAAACAAATGAAATCATTAGTCCCTTGAGGAGGTCTGGGGCAGTGCCCTGTGAAACATACTTACAGCAAACCGGATACAGCCGAACAACTAGATCAGTTATTCTGAGTGTTTCTAAACAGATATTACTTGACGAGGAGGTGGCGGTCTATGATCTCGGACACTGTCTCCAGGAACAGATTCTCGCTCGTCCCGGGGAGAACGGCGTCCTCCGCTTCCTGGATGATGTCCTCGATCACAGAGTCTCTATTCACAGTTTCCCTGCACAGTATACGTCCTATGTCATAGGGTGTGAGGCCTCGCGCCGCGCCCTTCTTCAGGAGCATGGTGCTGATGCGCAGGACACGGGCACAGCTCGAAGACAGCTCCCACCCATGGAACCTGAGAAGCTTGATGTCCTCTTCCGCGTCAAGAGATTCAATGTATGCAATGGTTTCATCACTGAACCGCTCACGGGCTTGAGGCCAGTAAAGCCACTCGAAGGTGCAATCCTCAAACTGCATAGTAACAAGGCAACGAAATCAACATTTGCACGACTCAGGAGCTATGTATGATACGATGCAAGGGGCCAAAAGTAATGCAAGAGAGAAATAATCACCTTCTCTGGCAGGCAGTAGCCATGATCAATTGGAATCAGCTTGCAGGTGGCACCTTCTTCCTTGGACACTAGAATGTTCCCTGCATGACGATCAGCATTCGCTAACCTAATATCTAACACTGCTATTTTGTGTACCTCCTTCACTGGAAAAGCACGGGGACCCATATCCTCGCAACTTCCATCGTTGTCCATAAACATCTGCAGAGATCCAAACTTGAAGCTCTTTCCCCTATGTAAGCTTCGGACTAATGCTGTGGGAGGCACACCAGAAAACCCAATACCATGGCCCGATTCACGATCACCAATTGGATGGTCGAGAATATAAGCCGCAACTTCCCTTAGTGCGCCTTCCCCTACGCGTGTGCCCCTCTTCATGCCTTCCCCATCAGTCGACAGTGGATGACCCCTTGGGTTGTTTTCAGCCATAGGTTCCTCATCAATGGGCTTAAACACTGCAACATTCTTCTGGCCTGACGAGTCTTGCATGAAGTAAACACCCCCTGAACCTTCTGCTGACATAACTGGTGTATATCCATTCTCAAGACCAGCTATTGCTGAGTCAATCATTTTCATCACTTCAGATGACAGCTTCGCCTTCCGGTTAACCACAATTGGTTCGATAGGAGCAGGCTTGCCACCAGCTGATTTTGCAGGGGTCACCACAACAGATTCATTCTGAAGGTTCTCTTTCTTCTGAGGGTTGTCAACTGTGACCACAGTATCTTTATCAACTTGCTGTGTTCGTACCTTTGCTGGTTTGCGGATGAACAAATGAATCACAGCATCATCCTTGTTGCTAATGTCAGCAATCAACTGGTGGTCCTCAAGCACCTCTCCATCGTACTCGAGCTTGTCATCATCCTCCAGGCTATCAAGGTCCTCATCACCCTCCACTGCAAGCTTACTCTTGAGGTACTTGACATTGCGGCTCTGGTCCACCTGAAACTGAAATTTCTTCCCACTGGCGGTTTCGATGTTAATCACCCGGAGGTCAGCCAAGCGGATAACAAGGTGCAGAACATTCCCATCGGCAAGCCCATAATCCTTGACAGGGCAGTTGTTGCGCGCCAGCTCGTGCCCATCGAGCACGAGCCGCTGCTTTGTCACCACAAAGCCCTTGAACCTCTGGATGCGCAGCTTGACCGAGGCGATGGAATCAGTGCCCAGCACACTCATCGGCATTGGAGGCGCACCAGGCACAGCGAGGAAGATGAGAATGGAATCCTGCAGCTGTGACCCGGAGAAACAGTGTGCTGAACGACTGCCATCAAACCTGATGGGCAAGAAGGCGAGGTCGTCGGTCATCGGAGCAAGCGCAATGACACCAGCTGACGACATCTTCGCGAGTGGGGGTTACAGGAGGCCGAAAGCTTCCTCAACTACAGCCAATATTTACAATGGACCGGAGTTAGAAGCTCTACACTAGGAATTAGTAGAAGCCATGGAGAAGTCAAGCCAAGGGTTCCGTTCCTTCCTTCTATGATGGATGGAGGAAACCCTCTGCGAAAGCCCGACACCAGAAACGGCACAACCGATGATGCTACAGGGACATTTTGGATTGGTCGCCCATTAAATCTGCACAAAAAGTTAGACCTCCTCCGTCAGTGGCCCGGCAGAACTTGAACAAAAATCGTTAAAAGCACATAACATCGCGAGGGCATATACCAGATTTAATTTTAGGGGCAAAGTGGCTCAAAATCCTGCCTTTGCCCCGCCGGAGAACCCAACCGCGCGGCGCAATCTGCAGAACAGAGACCATCCGGAGCGATGAGTCACAAAATCACCCAGCAGCGCAGCGCAGGCACAGAATAGTACCATAAACTCGCATCGTCATACCTGAGAAATCCCTCACCAGAGGCAGATCGGCCGATTTATTTTTCCGATGACGAGAGAACCAGCGAAGGACCGACGACCCCCGGCCACCGCCCGCCAACCGACGCCGGCGCCACGAACCCGCGGCGCTCCTCCCCAAGCAGCAACGGCCGAGACCTGCTACATCATCGCGCCATGGTTAGCCAACCCCGCACCGATCGAAACGAGCAGGGAACCGACCTTTAAAAATACCAGGAGGAGAAATCCGGGCAGCCACCGAGTCGGGGCGCGCGCGGAGTCGGGGTCGGATTGGATAGGAACTCACCGCCCGGATCAGACGGCCTCCTCCTTCCTTGCTCCGCGGTTCACGCAGGGGCGGAGAGAGAGTTGGGGAGGGGAAGTTTTTGGTCTGGTCTGGATGGGTTTGGTTTGGCGAGGAAGGAACAGGGATGGATGGGGAGGTGGGCAATGGAGAATTGGGGAGAGGGAGCGGACGGTGTGGGGCTGCTGATTTATTCCGGGCGTGGGGCCGCCCGTCACTCACGGCGTGACGTGTCTGGCCCGCGCACCTTCGTAGAAAAGGTCGTGCGCTCGGTTAGTCTGTTCGATGACGGTTTTGCCCCTGCGACGGTGAAAGCTCGCGCGGCAAGTAACCTCGCTGTCAAAAAGGGAGATTACAGCTGCGGTTTGACGCGGTAATTAACCCACTCTTCGCTAATGCTCGGTTGTTATTCTTTCTTTTTTTCTTGAAGGAAAATGCTCGGTTGTTATTCGTTTGATGATGATGAATGTGCCTTCGGTGGTAAGGTTTTTCGTTTTGGAACGTTAGGCTCCCACGTGAATTCTGCAGCTAGCTTATGGATTTTTGTACCATCTTCGAGAGGGATCTGTTACTCCCTCTGTTCACAAATAAATCTAGTCAAAATACTTGAAATCAATAGCTAGTACGAGTAGTAGAGAATACGAAAGGAGGATCCCCACGAACGATTGATAGCAGAAACAAATCCTTATGCTTTTGACAGTGGAACTCGGCAAGCGTGGGCACCAAACCATGCATGATCTGCGTGCGTGGCATTAACTTCATTTCGTGTCGAGCCCTTTGGTCAAAGAAATAGCGGGCACGTACGGTCGTGCAAAACAAAACATCCATAAGGAAAAATCTGAGCCATGTAAAAAGTCTTCTCCCAAAATTGTCTTAGCCCGCTTCAGCGTATTTTTTGGTCTATATATTCCAATGTTCCTTCTTTTTAACATCAGTACAGACACAAGCGTTTATATACACGCGTATATACTCATCTCTATGAACGCACACACGCATAACCTATCCCTATGAGCACATTCGAAAGACTGAGCCGGCATATCATGTTAAAATTTAGGAAGTCGTCATAGGTACCTCGTCGTCGATTTTAAACGCGTCTCATTCCAATCGAATGCGGAAAAAATCCCGAAATAAATCCAGGTAATAAATGCTAAAGATCGTGATTCAATTTGACGTACGATACCACAAATTCCTCCGACCATCCAACCACAGATTGGTTCACATTCCAGTGTTCCGTTGGTAGAAAACCAATTATTATTTTTTAACATGATTTATTAATACAGAACCTTGAACAGCGGAAAACGTATGAGTCATTTTCTTGGAACAGGTCGGCGAGTGGAGCTGGCATGCGGCTGCACCAGTCAAACGACAAGGATCGGCCTCAGCCAGCCGTGCGTACGCTATACGTGCCTACAAAACAAAGGGATGCGTTGGGAAGATCAGGCGAAAGGGATTAGGTCGAATGCGTAGGCCGTGACGCGTACAGGACACCCGTCTACGGCGCCGTCCGTCGCCGTGAGACGATGACACGACGCAACCCGCGTGTGGACGGACGGTGGAGTGGGGGGACGAAACCACGGCCGGAAGCATCCACTGTTTCTGTCTCCCTTTTCTCTCTCCTCGTGTACGTGGAGACATCTCCCCTGGTACTAGCCTTGGCCGCAATTTTTTTTTTTGCTTTTCTTTTATTTGCCGCAACGAGCTGAAGGGTTCTTTCGCGCAGGTCCAGCTCCTGCCATATGAGAACCGAGGACGAAAACAAGGCAATTAGGGTGGGCGCTTTCCGAGTTCGGGGACGATACGTATCCTATGTTCACAAATACTCCCTGCATCCTGAATTAGTTCATCCAGTCTTGTTTAGATATGTATGTATCTATACATGTTTTAATGTTGGATACATCTATATCTAGACAATTTTTCTAATTGTTTCAAGCCAACGGAAGTAGCATTAGTCAAATTTAATGTAAGATAACTAATTTAGGACGGAGGTAAGATGTTTTAACTTCTCACTAAATTGAATGTATAGACATGTTTTATATGTACTCCATATTTGAATATTCAAAATTCAAAACATTTTCTATCTGTGAATGGAGGGAGTATTTCTCTTTTGCAAGTATGTTGTTGAAAAAACGCCTATTAATTTTGGGAAAACTTTGTTTTTGCCACTCTAGTTTTTGCCAATTTTGCTTATGCCACTCTAGAATTTGGCATCTCACTTTTGCCACTCTTTTCTTTTGACAATACATCACAAATGCCATTCCGTAGCAAAACCGGTAATTTTTCATTTCACTTTTGTCACTCTTAGCTTTTGACAATGTATCACAATTGCCACTCTAAAAATTTTGCTTTTGCCACTAAATGGAAAAAGTGGTATGTTGTCAAAAGCTAAGAGTGGCAAAAGTGAAATTTCAAATTCTAGAGTGACATATGCAAAGTGGGCAAAAACTAGAGTGGCAAAAACAAAGTTTTCCCATTAATTTTCTTAAGGAAAAGCCTGGCTTGCGAATTAAGCAATGATACATTGTTGATTACCACCGAAACAATAAAACTAGGGGATCATCATCCCAAAAAACAATAGAATTTATAACAAAAACATGTTTAGTTAAATTATGCACCACATAGTTTGCTTCCCGGTCGCAGTGAAGCATCAATGATCCATTCCTGGAGGCGATTTTAAAGCAATCCGCTAGTATTGCTGCATAAGGAGACCAAACTTGGATTGTGCCATTAAAAGACACAACGAGTTCCAAAGAATCCGATTCTACAGTGAACAAATCACCTATTAAATTTAGCGGGGAAGGGAATGGTTTATAGTCCCGAAAAAGAATGAAGATGGTCAATGGTTACTTCTACCCAAATGATAAGCGGCATACGTGTGCCATGAAGCATTTCGGTCTTGATGGTTTTTTACAATTAAAGTTGTCATCCGAAAAGAAAAAATAACCCAAAAAGTTAAACTTGCCATTCCAACAAAAAAAGTTGTCATCCTCTCGTCACCAAACTTGCTATAAAAAATGTTCAGAAGTTGCCATATGTTAGTGCGACCCGCGTGAAACTTATCAGGATCCTACTTCTATTAGTCTTAGTATATCAGTTAGAAGATTTGATTAATTAGGGATATTTCAAGGATCCGTATCTAGGCTTCAAAATAGTTGGAGTCGACTCTTTTAGAAACACAATACAGATGTAGAAGTTCATAATCACACAACACAATCAAACATATAAATGCACGCATACACATCCTATCCTACGAGTACCTTCAAGAGTTTGAACCGGTAAATCTTGATTGAATATTTAAGATTATAGTAGTAAAATTTTAAAATTGATGAAGTCGTTAAATAAGCCTTTCTTATGACCGAAACATGATATTTAGGACCGGAATATGATATTTCATCCGTAGTTTTTATTTTTTGAGAATTTCATCCCTAGTTGAACTACAGGCACACTATCCTTCTTAGCGTCCAATTGGCAGTCAAGTTTTGTATGCTTTTCCTAATTTAACACACTACATACACCGCACACAACTGCAAGCGTCGGTGAACAGACATGGTAACCTCGAGGCATGTATGCTCTTGTAGTAGATGATGACTTGATTTACTGGTTAACTAAATAAAGTATACCAGACCAAGCAAATTGAAACAACACAAAGAAGAAAAGCTTGGATAAACCTAGCCCCCCGAAAATCATTGTCCCTAGTATCAACTTCTGCATTAAACCTATACAAGACCCTTTTAAAGAGAAATATTTAACATTGAATATTTTAAAGATTCGTAGAGCAGCCCCCTTCAACCAGTGAGAGATATCAGGGCATGGCCAACGGTATTGCCCCAAGGGTGCTTCTTCGTTGGCCAGCTAGGCTCGGATGCCAGCATGGAGTAAAAGTAGGCGCCTCGCAAAGACAGGTGATTCTTCTGCAAGAGGCGGCTCCAGAGGAGAGAGGTTGTGGACCAGCAACCCTGTCCTCCCCTACATGTTGCCTCTTGCCAAAAAATGGGTCTTAGATAAACTGGAAAGAGAGATGGGTGAGTCCAAAAGTTGGTCGTGTCAGCTCAGTGCGTTGGGAGGAGAAAAAATTCAACTAGCGCCTCATGCTTTTGTTTAGGTGGATGCACAGAGCAGCACCTACCCGCTGCCCCCCATTGTGCATGCCCTTAAGATCGTTGAACACACGGTGACAAAGACACAACCCGTACAAGGCACTTTGTCGGGCCATTACTTCATCACCATACTAGGTTTTCTCTCTGGCTTGATGTGGGATAAATTGCATGAGACAAGGGGAATTGATGAAAACGCTAGCGACGACTATGGTATTTTCTTGCTTCTCTTCTTCGGTTCTTCCCTCAAGTCATATATGTCGACCGTACCAGAACCTAGTTACTTCTTCTGGCCAGGTTTAGAAGGCACAATTTGGTTGTCCTAAACCAATGTCTGTAAAATTTGGACAAGTTTATCGTGAACAATATAGACATCTATGATATCAAATCAGTATCATATATTTGTATTCATATGAAGTCGTAGACCTCAATATTTTTGTTAATAAATTCAATCACACTTAAAATGTTTTACTTAAGACAAAACAAATGAGTCGTGTGAATCCGGTCGATGTTGGATGTTAAGCTGATCCATTGTAGATTTTTAAAAGAAAATACAAACATGTTGTCTTGAATTTTAGGTAAATAATACCCTCTCTGGTTCGAAATAAGTATCACGGTTTTAAACTAAGGTTAGTTTAAAACTGCAACATTTTTTTTACCGATCGGAGGTATTCATAAACAGTGGAGGATGTGCTCCATGGAGCGCATTTTTTCAAAAAAAAAATCAAACATCATATTTAAAAAGTTTTTAAAAAAATAAATGAAATCATGCAAACTTATATGTTTACCGCACAAACTTGTATACATTTTTTCGAAAATATTGTGATTTGTATGTTGTACAAACAAAGAAAAAAATCTAGCCCAAAAAAAATGTCGGCCATTTTGAAAAATACATATTTATGCTTTTTTAGGCATCATGTGAAAGTATATTACCCCACATTATGAAATCTAGCCCATACATAATATAAATGTGTATGTATGTTCATAAAAAAATCAAATTTCTTCGCCTTATGAAAAATCGTACTCCCTCCGTTTTTATTTAGTTCGCATATTAGCTTTGGTCAAAGTCAAGCTTTACAAACTTTGATCAAAGTTTATAAACAAAAATATTAAGACATACAATAACAAATCAACAACATTAGATTTATTATTGAATGTACTTTCACATCGTATAGATTTATTATAACAAATGCCTATATTGTTTTCTATAAACTTGGTCAAAGTTTACGAAGTTTGACTTCAGTCAACTCTAATATGCAGAGTAAATAAAAACGGAGGGAGTATTTTGATACCGAGCTCCATGGAGCTCGGCCTCCATTGGTCATCTGCGGTAGTACTACTGTTTTTAGGCTGGTCATAGTGGGAGTAACTTAGCAAGTAACATAACACATCCCAAGAAAAGTTTGCTTATGTGGCATGTAGTTAATGAGGAGAGAGTTGTTTGGAGTAACATAATATGTTTTTTTTTTGCGGGGAAAACTTTCAATCTATTCATCTTCAATCATGGTAGTACAACGAGCACTAGAAATAATAAAAATTACATCTAGATCCGTAGACCACCTAGCGACGACTACAAGCACTGAAGCGAGTCGAAGGCGCCGTCATTGTCATCGCCTCTCCATCGCCAGAGCCGGCAAACCTTGTTGTAGTAGACAATGGGAAGTCGTCGTGCTAAGGCCCCAGAGAACCAACACACCGTAACAAAGAACCGTCATGGATGAAGAGTGTAGATCAAAAGAATCCAACCTAAAAAACACATGAACGAAGACGAACGATTTAATGATCCGAGCAAATCCACCAAAGACAGATCCACGGAGACACAACTCCACACGCCCACCAATGATGAAAGATGCATCACCGAACGGGGCTAGGCGAGACATTTATTTCATCTTCGTGAAGCCGCCACCGCCTCGCCTTTCTCGAAAGGTGACACAAACCCTAGCAAAGCTTGAAAAAGATCTAAAACGAAGCCCTCCCAGCAGGGCCGAGATCCACCCCGCCTCCATGGCCATAGGGCCACCGGAGACGGGATGGACCGGTGCCGGCGCTGGTGAGAGGCAGAAAGCTAGGGATTTTGGGAGGCGGCCCTTGGCGTCGCCCGACGAGTCCTCTCCTGCCCACCCTCCTGGACAAGGTTCTTTGTTACTGTAACATAATATGTTACTGTAACATAGCGTATCCCAAAGCAAAATAAGTCTACATCTTAATAAATGATGGCTTGCATGATACCACATACTCTCTCCATCCGGAATTACTTGTCCTCAAAATGAATGAAAATGGATGTATCTAGAACTAAAATACATCTAGATACATTCATTTCAATGACAAGTATTTCCGGACGAAGGGAGTACATGTTACTTCCCACTATGAAGGTACTACCTCCATCCGGATATATTAGTCCGCTAGGCACCGCACGCGATTAGAAGGCCGTTGCCTCGTTTTCGCTGTGAAAAGTGAAACGACCGGCCCCACATCAGCACGTCTCTTTGTGCGCAATTAATTCCAGCATGCAGCGAAGAGACTTGGGCCTATGCATGCCCATGCATGCGAGGAAGGGAGCTCGCTGGTTGGATTCACGCGTCCACTTTAGTTCTGCTGCAGTACAGCTGCATGCACAGATGCGAAAGAAGTCAGGCAATCAATTCCATTCTTGGTCCCTGTGAATTGGTCTGGAAGACTTAGGCCCCTCCCAATGCTCCATGGTGTACAGGTGCTAAGAATGCCACATAGGCAGAAATATGATGTGGCAAAGAAATTAAAGAGGAGAGAGAACATTATGGTGACCCCAAAAGGAAACAGTGCTAAGCACGCGACCTATCTGAAAACGACTACCAACCAATAGACGAAGGAATTTAATTATTAAACAATTCAATGAGAGGAGCTTACCTACAAAAGCTAAGCAACTATGCATTGAGAAGACTAGTTGCTAAGATATTTAATACACTTAGCACCTCATGTAAGCACCTTTGCATTGGTAGTAGCCTTAAAAACCCGGACGGAGGTAGTAGTAACATAGACTAGTAACATGTGCATGTTACTAGTCTAAGTTACTCCCCATTATGACTAGTCTAGGCAGAGCGGTGGAGGACAGTCGTGCTTTGTGGAGTGCGTGTACCATAAAGCTTAGTCTAAGCAGCAGGGCCCACGTGTTTGCGAAGAGAAAAAACAGGTCCAACGATGGAATCCTCTCGTTGTAGCTCCAACGACCACTGACTTTCGGAACGTTGCACCGCCCACGCGCTTCCTCCACCGTGGCGCATTCCCATTGGCCCGCACACGCGTCTCCACCCCCGGAATCCCGCGTGTTCTTCTTTTCCAGCGCCCTTTTGTTTAAACCCCGAACGGTCGAATCAGGCCAGGGAGGCGCGTCACCCGTCGTCTTTACCAATTCTCTGCGGGCTCGGAGGCCGACGGCAGCTGGGCCCTGCCGGTGCCGGAGCTGTCGGAGACGTTGAGTGGCCCAGCTTTCGGCTGAATTTTTATTTTAGTGCCGGGTGCGGTTGGAATTATTTGGCTTGGTTCGGTGCTTGTCGTACTGCTTTGCGACGGAATGTGATGCTTTAACGTTTTTTAAGAACCGATTAACTCATTTGTTGGAGAATCATTGCTCAAACCTAATGGACCCATCCATGTGCTTTCCAGCTGGCGGTATTGAGCCGATGTTGTCAAGGAGAGCGTCGATAATTAAGCAATGCTATTTTTGTGTGAATATTAAGCCATGTGCCTTTTTTTTTTGCTTTTCTTTTGGGGATAAGGAGTTCCATTCCAATTCTAATGTTATAGGGTTACAATTGAGAGGCAAAATAAGATCAATATGTGGAGTCCTTGGTTGAGCCGTATAGACGTGACACAATCCGAAAAACTATATAAATCCAATCTATCTGCTACTCCACGTCTCATAGCAAAGTCTTGATCTCTTGTGCTGCAAATCGTTTGGCCTTTTGAAACAACTAAGTGACCCATTCACGCAATGAGGCAAAAAACAAATACAACCGAGGAATATAGTTAGAAAACTGTAATATTCGATGCGGTCCGAGTGCATGTTTTTTTTTGGTATTTTGAGACAACTAAAAGGACACGCAACTCGGCCCGACTACATCCAACACTTGTCAGAGACTGAGGTAGTTTCAGTCACCTAGGATGCGGTCCAACATAAAGGCTTGAGTTTAGAAGATAGTTTTGACTTTCTTTGAACCAGTTTTCAAGACCAACAACCTAAGACAAAGGGCAACTCGGATGAACCGAGGTGCGTCCAGACTTGATTAACGGGGCTACTGACCATGCCCTGGCTAGGGGGCCTCTCATCATGTTTCTCATAAAAAAATTCATGTTATTGCTAAGTAAATAGGCAATTTTCTGATTAAATTAATCCACAAGTAAATCACTAGCATGGCATTGACACAAATAAAGCAAAGCATACTGATATTCAGTCAAGCAAGCACATACTGCGCTAATTGCAGAAAGATCTACGTATAACGCTAGCATGGCTAAAACAGAAAAAGAGTAGGAGCGAGATAAACGAGTTATACCCTCCAAGAGGGCCATGCGTATGTACCATGGCGGTGGCGGTGACGAAGGCCCCTCGGCAGCCTTCTTGTCGGCCTCGAGCTTCTTGGCGGCGGCATGTTCGGCGTCGGTGGACATGGTGACGATGAAGGCGACGCGGACGTAGAGGAAGTAGTGGATCGGAGGCGAGCAGTCGCGTGGTCGCTTCCCAAAAATCTATTCGCCCCTCTGAAAAATATGCCCTAGAGGCAATAATAAAGTTGTTATTTATATTTCCTTATATCATGATAAATGTTAATTATTCATGCTAGAATTGTATTAACCGGAAACTTAGTACATGTGTGAATACATAGACAAACAAAGTGTCACTAGTATGCCTCCACTTGACTAGCTCGTTGATCAAAGATGGTTATGTTTTCTAACCATAGACATAAGTTGTCATTTGATAAACGGGATCACATCATTAGGAGAATGATGTGATTGACTTGACCCTTTCCGTTAGCTTACCACTTGATCGTTTAATATGTTGCTATTTCTTTCTTCATGACTTATACATGTTCCTATGACTATGCGATTATGCAACTCCCAAATACCGGAGAAACACTTTATGTGCTACCAAACGTCACAACGTAACTGAGTGATTATAAAGGTGCTCTACAGGTGTCTCCGAAGGTACTTGTTGAGTTGGCATATATCGAGATTAGGATTTGTCACTCCGATTGTCGGAGAGGTATCTCTGGGCCCACTCGGTAATGCACATCACTATAAGCCTTGCAAGCATTGTAACTAATGAGTTAATTGCGGGATGATGTATTCTGAGCGAGTAAAGAGACTTGCTTGCAGAATCTAGATTGAACTAGGTTTTGAGATACCGATGGTCGAATCTCTGCAAGTAACATAACGATGATAAAGGGAACAACGATGTTGTTATGCGGTTCGACCGATAAAGATCTTCATAGAATATGTAGGAGCCAATATGAGCATCCAGGTTCCGCTATTGGTTATTGACCGGAGACGTGTCTCGGTCATGTCTACATTGTTCTCGAACCCGTAGGGTCCGCACGCTTAAAGTTCGGCGACGATCGGTATTATGAGTTTTAGTGTTTTGATGTACCGAAGATAGTTCGGAGTCCCGGATATGATCACGGACACGACGAGGAGTCTTGAAATGGTCGAGACGTAAAGATCGATATATTGGACGACTATGTTTGGACACTGGAAGGGTTCCGGGAGGTTTCAGGCATATATCGGAGTACCGGGGGGTTAACGGAACCCCTGGCGGAGTTAATTGGGCCTCATGGGCCCTAGTGGGAGAAGAGGAGGGGTGGCCAGGGCAGCCGCGCGCCCCCTCCCCCTCTAGTCCGAATTAGACAAGGGGGGGAGGGGCCTTTTTGAAGGAAATGTGCCCTAGAGGCAATAATAAAGTTATTATTTATTTCCTTATATCATGATAAATGTTTATTGTTCATGCTAGAAATGTATTAACCGGAAACATAATACATGTGTGAATACATAGACAAACGAAGTGTCACTAGTATGCCTCTACTAGACTAGCTTGTTAATCAAAGATGGTTAAGTTTCACGACCATAGACAAAGGAGTTGTCATTTGATTAACAAGGTCACATCATTGGTTGAATGATCCGATTGACATGACCCATTCCATTAGCTTAGCACCCGATCGCTTAGTATGTTGCTATTGCTTTTATCCATGACTTATACATGTTCCTATAACTATGAGATTATGCAACTCCCGCTTGCCGGAGGAACACTTTGGTACTACCAAACGTCACAACAATCGGGTGATTATAAAGGAGTATTACAAGTGTCTCCAAAGGCAGATGTTGGGTTGGCGTATTTCGAGATTAGGATTTGTCACTCCGATTGCTCGGAGAGGTATCTCTGGGCCATCTCGGTAATGCACATCACTATAAGCCTTGCAAGCAATGTAGCTAATGAGTTAGTTACGAGAATGATGCATTACGGAACGAGTAAAGAGACTTGCCAAGAACGAGATTGAACTAGGTATTGGATACCGACGATCGAGTCTCGCAAGTAACATACCGATGACAAAGGGAACTACGATGTTGTTATGCGGTCCGACCGATAAAGATCTTCAGAGAAAATGTAGGAACCAATATGGGCATCCAGGTCCCACTATTGGTTATTGACGGAGATGTATCTCGGTCATGTCTACATTGTTCTCGAACCGTAGGGTCCGCACGCTTAAGGTTTCGATAGCGGTTATATTATGAGTTTGTGTATTTTGATGTACCGAAGAGTTCGGAGTCCCGGATGTGATCACGGACATGACGAGGAGTCTCGAAATGATCGAGAAATAAAGATTGATATATTGACGGCTATATTCGGACTCCGGAAAGGTTCCGGAAGTTTCCGGATAAATCGGAGTGCCGGAGGTTACCAAAAACCCCCGGGAAGTAATGGGCCTTATTGGGCCAAGAGAGGAGAGAGAGGGCTGCGCCAGGAGGTGGCGCGCTTCCCCATGGGGAGTCCGACTGGACAAGGAGGGGGCGCGCCCCTTCCCTCTTCCTCTCCCTCTCCTTCCTTCCTTCCTCCTTCCTAGTTGGACTAGGAAAGGGAGTCCTACTCCCACTAGGAGGAGGACTCCTCCCTTGGTGCGCCTCCTAGGGCCGGGCCGGCCCTCCCCTTGCTCCTTTATATACGGGGGCAGGGGGCACCCCATGACACACAAGTTGATCCTTGAGATCGCTCTCAGCCGTGTGCGGTGCCCCCTCCACCATATTCCACCTCGGTCAAATCATAGCAGTGCTTAGGCGAAGCCTGCGCTGGTAGAACATCAAGATCGTCACCATGCCATCGGCCGACTTGTGAACTCTCTCTCCCGAGCTTTGCCGGATCGGAGCCCGAGGAGCGCCACCGAGCTGTACGTGTGCCAAGAACTCGGAGGTGCCGGAGTAACGGTGCATGGATCGGTTGGATCGCGAGGAGAACGTCGACTACTTCCTCTACGTTGTGATTGCTTCCGCTTCGGTCTCACGAGGGTACGTAGACAACACTCTCCCTCTCGTTGCTATGCATCACCATGATCTTGCGTGTGCGTAGGAAATTTTTTGAAATTACTACGTTCCCCAACAGGTGGCATCCGAGCCTAGGTTTTATGGTTTGATGTTTTGCACGAGTAGAACACAAGTGAGTTGTGGGCGATACAAGTCATACCGCCTACCAAAGCATGTCATACTTTGGTTCAGCGGTATTGTGAGATGAAGCGGCCCGGACCGACATTACGCGTGACGCTTATGCGAGTCTGGTTTCACTGCTACGAGCACTCGTGCTTAAAGGTGGCTGGCGGGTGTCTGCTCTCTCACTTTAGTTGAACTGAAAGTGGCTACGCCCGGTCCTTGAGAAGGTTAAAACAGAGTCTATTTGACGAAAGTATCGTTGTGGTCTTGATGCGTAGGTGAGATTGGTTCTTGCTTAAGCCCGTAGCAGCCACGTAAAATTTGCAACAACAAAGTAGATGACGTCTAACTTGTTTTTGCAGGGCATGTTGTGATGTGATATGGTCAAGACGTGATGCTATATTTTATTGTATGAGATGATCATGTTTGTAACCGAAGTTATCGGCAACTGGCTGGAGCCATATGGTTGTCGCTTTATTGTATGAAATGCAACGCCTGTAATTGCTTTACTTTATCACTAAGCGGTAGCGATAGTCGAGAAGCAATAGTTGGCGAAACGACAACGATGCTACGATGGAGATCAAGGTGTCGCGCCGGTGACGATGGTGATCACGACGGTGCTTCGGAGATGGAGATCACAAGCACAAGATGATGATGGCCATATCATATCACTTATATTGATTGCATGTGATGTTTATCCTTTATGCATCTTATTTTGCTTGGTTGACGGTAGCATTTTAAGATGATCTCTCACCTAAATTATCAAGTAGTGTTCTCCACGAGTATGCACCGTTGCCAAAGTTCGTCGTGTCGAGACACCACGTGATGATCGGGTGTGATAAGCTCTCACGTCCATCTACAACGGGTGCAAGCCAGTTTTGCACACGCAGAATACTCAGGTTATACTTGACGAGCCTAGCATATGCAGATATGGCCTCTGAACACGGAGACCGAAAGGTCGAGCGTGAATCATATAGTAGATATGATCAACATAAGATGTTCACCATTGAAAACTACTCCATCTCACGTGATGATCGGTTATGGTTTAGTTGATTTGGATCACGTGATCACTTAGATGACTAGAGAGATGTCTGTCTAAGTGGGAGTTCTTAAGTAATATGATTAATTGAACTTAAATTTATCATGAACTTAGTACCGATAGTATCTTGCTTGTCTATGTCTGTTTATAGATAGATGGCTCGTCTTGTTGTTCCGTTGAATTTTAATGCGTTCCTTGAGAAAGCAAAGTTGAAAGATGATGGTAGCAATTACACGGATCGGGTCCGTAATCGAGGATTATCCTCATTGCTGCACGTAAGAGTTACGCCCTGGATGCACCGCTTAGGTGCCGTGCCCGTGGCCGATGTAACCGACGACGTTAAGAACGTCTCGCGAGCAAAGCGATGACTACTCTATTGTTCGATGTGCCATGCTTTACGGCTTAGAACCGGGTCTTCAACGACGCTTTTGAAAGTCATGGAGCATATGAGATGTTCCAGAGTTGAAGTTGATATTTCAAATGTAATGCCCGGATTGAGAGATATGAAGTCTCCAATAAGTTCTATAGCTGCAAGATGGAGGAGAATGGGTCTGTCGGTGAGCACATACTCGTAATCTCCGGGTATTACAATCACTTGACTCAACCGGGAGTTGATCTTCCGGATGATTGTGTCATTGATGTAATTCTTCAATCAACGCCACCAAGCTACAAAGGCTTCGTGATGAACTATAATATGCAAGGGTTAGTAAAGACTATGCTCGAGCTCTTACATAATCTTTGAAGGCTGCGGAGGTAGAAATCAAGAAGGAGCATCAAGTGTTGATGGTCAATAAGACCACTAGTTTCAAGAAGAAAGGCAAAGGGAAGAAGAAGGGAACTTCAAGAAGAACTGACAAACAAGTTGCTGCTCAGGGAGAAGAAACCCAAGTCTGGACCTAAACCTGAAACTGAGTGCTTCTACCGCAAGCATCGTCACTTTGGAAGCGGAACTGCCCCAAGTATTTGGCGGATAAGAAAGATGGCAAGGTGAACAAAGGTATATGTGATATACATGTTATTGATGTGTACCTTACTAGAGCTCGCAGTAGCACCTTGGTATTTGATACTGGTTACATTGCTAATATTTGCAACTCAAACAGGGACTACGGATTGCTTAACACCGGCAAAGGACGAGGTGACGATGCGCGCGAGGAAATGGTTCCAAAGTCGATGTGATCGCGTCGGCACGCTACCTCTACATCTACCTTCGGGATTAATTTTAGACCTAAATAATTGTTATTTGGTGCCGCGTTGAGCATGAACATTATATCTGGATCTTGTTTGATGCGTAGACGGTTATTCATTTAAATCAGAGAATAATGGTTGTTCTATTTATATGAATAATATCTTTTATGGTCATGCACCCTTGACGAGTGGTCTATTTTAATGAATCTCGATAGTAGTGATACACATATTCATAATGTTGAAACCAAAAGATGCAGAGTTGATAATGATGGTGCAACTTATTTGTGGCACTTGCCGCTTAGGTCATATCGGTATAAAGTGCATGAAGAAACTCCATCTTGATGGACTTTTGGAGTCACTTGATTATGAATCACTTGGCACTTGCGTAACCGTGCCTCATGGGCAAGATGACTAAAACCCCGTTCTCCGGTACTATGGAGAGAGCAACAGATTTGTTGGAAATCATACATACGTATGTATGTGGACCAATGAATGTTGAGGCTCGTATGGATATCGTTATTTTCTCACCTTCACAGATAATTTAAGCAGATATGGGTATATCTACTTAATGAAACATAAGTCTGAAACATTTGAAAAGTTCAAAGAATTTCAGAGTGAAGTTGAAAATCATCGTAATAAGAAGATAAAGTTTCTACGATCTGATCGTGGAGGCGAATATTTGAGTTACTGAGTTTGGTCTACATTTGAAACAATGCGGAATAGTTTCGCAACTCACGCCACCGGAACACCACAGTAGCAATGGTGTGTCCGAACGTCGTAATCGCACTTTACTAGATATGGTGCGATCTATGATGTCTCTTACAGATTTACCGCTATCGCTTTGGGGTTATGCTCTTGAGACGGCCGCATTCACACTGAATAGAACACCATCAAAATCCGCTGAGACGACACCTTATGAACTATGGTTTAGCAAGAAACCAAAGTTGTCGCTTTCTTAAAGTTTGGGGATGCGATGCTTATGTGAAAAAGCTTCAACCCGATAAGCTCGAACCTAAATCAAGAAATGTGTCTTCATAGGATACCCAAAGGAGACAGTTGGGTACACCTTCTATCATGCATCCGAAGGCAAGACATTTGTTGCTAAGAATGGATCCTTTCTAGAGAAGGAGTTTCTCTCGAAAGAAGTGAGTGGGAGGAAAGTAGAACTTGATGAGGTAATCTGTACCTTCTCCCTTATTTGAAAGTAGTTTATCACGTAAACCGGTTTCGCGACATCTACACCAAATAGTGAGGAAGTTGATGATGTTGATCATGAAACTTCAGATCAAGTTACTATAGAACCTCAGAGATCAACCAGAGTAAGATCCGCACTTGAGTGGTACGGTAATCCTGTTCGGAAGTCATGCTACTAGATCATGATGAACCTCACGAACTATGAAGAAGCGATGGTGACCCCACATTACGCAAAATGGCTTGAGGACATGAAATCTGAGATGGGATCCAAGTATGAAAACAAAGTGTGGACTTTGATTTACTTGCCAGCGGGTCGACAAGCAATACAAAACAAGTGGATCTTCAAGAAGAAGACTGACGCTGACGGTAATATTATCGTCTACAAAGCTCGACTTGTCGCAAAGGGGTTTCGACAAGTTCAAGGGATTGACTACGATGAGACCTTCTCACCAAGAGCGATGCTTAAGTCTGTCCGAATCATGTTAGAAATTGCCGCATTTTATGATTATGAAATTTGGCAAATGGATGTAAAGACCGCATTCACGAATGGGTTTCGGAAGAAGAGTTGTATATGATGCAACCGTAAGGTTTTATCGATCCAAAGGGAGCTAACAAAGTGTGCAAGCTCCAGCGATCCATTTATGGACTGGTGCAAGCATCTCGGAGTTGGAATAAACGCTTTGATAGTGTGATCAAAGCATTTGGGTTTATCTGCACTTTTGGAGAAGCCCGTATTTACAAGAAAGTGAGTGGGAGCTCTGTAGCATTTCGATATTATATGTAGATGACATATTACTGATCGGAAATGATATAGAATTCTGGATAGCATAAAGGGATACTTGAACAAGAGTTTTCGATGAAAGACCTCGGTGAAGCTGCTTACATACTAGGCATAAAAATCTATAGAGATAGATCAAGACTCTTAATTGGACTTTCACAAAGCACATACCTTGACAAGATTTTGAAGAAGTTCAAAATGGATCAAGCAAAGAAAGGGTTCTTGCATGTATTGCAAGGTATGAAGTTGAGTAAGACTCAATGCCCGACCACCGCAGAAGATAGAGAGAAAATGAAAGATGTTCCTATGCCTCACCCATAGGCTCTATCATGTATGCAATGCCGTGTACCAGACCTGATGTGTGCCTTGCTATAAGCTTAGCAGGAGGGTACCAGAGTGATCCAGGAGTGGATCATCGGGCGTGATCAAGAACATCTGAAGTACACGAAAAGGACTAAGGATATGTTTCTCGTATATGGAGGTGACAAAGAGCTCATCGTAAACGGTTACGTTGATGCAAGCTTTGACACCGATCCGGACGATTCTAAATCGCAAACCGGATACGTATTTACACTAAACGGAGGAGCCGGTTGGTGCAGCTCTAAAC
Organism: Aegilops bicornis; assembly: GCA_021605145.1. NCBI lineage: Eukaryota > Viridiplantae > Streptophyta > Magnoliopsida > Poales > Poaceae > Aegilops > Aegilops bicornis. The sequence goes on from CM038675.1 coordinate 577,526,857, forward strand.
AAAGCGTCAGAGCGGGATCTACATGTGAAGCGGAATACATAGCAGCTTCGGAAGCAGCTAATGAAGGAGTCTCGATGAAGGAGTTCATATCCGATCTAGGTGTCATACCTAGTGCATCGGGACCAATGAAAATCTTTTGTGACAATATCGAGCAATTGCCTTGGCGAAGGAATCCAGATTTCACAAGAGAACAAAACACATCAAGAGACGCTTCAATTCCATCCGGGACTTAGTCCGTGGGAGACATAGAGATTTGCAAGATACATACGGATCTGAATGTAGCAGACCCGTTGACTAAGCCTCTTCCACGAGCAAAACATGATCAACACCAAGACTTCATGGGTGTTAGAATCATTCCTGTGTAATCTAGATTATTGACAATAGTGCAAGTGGGAGACTCAAGGAAATGTGCCCTAGAGGCAATAATAAAGTTATTATTTATTTCCTTATATCATGATAAATGTTTATTGTTCATGCTAGAAATGTATTAACCGGAAACATAATACATGTGTGAATACATAGACAAACGGAGTGTCACTAGTATGCCTCTACTAGACTAGCTTGTTAATCAAAGATGGTTAAGTTTCACGACCATAGACAAAGGAGTTGTCATTTGATTAACAAGGTCACATCATTGGTTGAATGATCTGATTGACATGACCCATTCCATTAGCTTAGCACCCGATCGCTTAGTATGTTGCTATTGCTTTTATCCATGACTTATACATGTTCCTATAACTATGAGATTATGCAACTCCTGCTTGCGGAGGAACACTTTGGGTACTACCAAATGTCACAACGTAATCGGGTGATTATAAAGGAGTATTACAAGTGTCTCCAAAGGCAGATGTTGGGTTGGCGATTTCGAGATTAGGATTTGTCACTCCGATTGCTCGGAGAGGTATCTCTGGGCCATCTCGGTAATGCACATCACTATAAGCCTTGCAAGCAATGTAGCTAATGAGTTAGTTACGAGAATGATGCATTACGGAACGAGTAAAGAGACTTGCCAAGAACGAGATTGAACTAGGTATTGGATACCGACGATCGAGTCTCGCAAGTAACATACCGATGACAAAGGGAACTACGATGTTGTTATGCGCGGTTCCGACCGATAAAGATCTTCGTAGAAAATGTAGGAACCAATATGGGCATCCAGGTCCCACTATTGGTTATTGACCGGAGATGTATCTCGGTCATGTCTACATTGTTCTCGAACCGTAGGGTCCGCACGCTTAAGGTTTCGATGACGGTTATATTATGAGTTTGTGTATTTTGATGTACCGAAAGAGTTCGGAGTCCCGGATGTGATCACGGACATGACGAGGAGTCTCGAAATGATCGAGAAATAAAGATTGATATATTGGACGGCTATATTCGGACTCCGGAAAGGTTCCGGAAAAAACCGGAGTGCCGGAGGGGTTACCGGAACCCCCCGGGGAAGTAATGGGCCTTATTGGGCCAAGAGAGGAGAGAGAGGGCTGCGCCAGGAGGTGGCGCGCGCCCCCCCATGGGGAGTCCGAATTGGACAAGGAGGGGGGCGCGCCCTTCCCTCTTCCTCTCCCTCTCCTTCCTTCCCCTTCCTCCTTCCTAGTTGGACTAGGAAAGGGAGTCCTACTCCCACCAGGAGGAGGACTCCCTCCCTTGGCGCGCCTCCTAGGGCCGGCCGGCCCTCCCCCTTGCTCCTTTATATACGGGGGCAGGGGGGCACCCCATGACACACAAGTTGATCCTTGAGATCGTTCCTTAGCCGTGTGCGATGCCCCCCTCCATCATATTCCACCTCGGTGAAATCATAGCAGTGCTTAGGCGAAGCCCTGCGTTGGTAGAACATCAAGATCGTCACCACGCCGTCGTGCTGACGGAACTCTCTCTCCCCGGAGCTTTGCTGGATCGGAGCCCGAGGAGCGTCACCGAGCTGTACGTGTGCCAAGAACTCGGAGGTGCCGGAGTAACGGTGCTTGGATCGGTTGGATCGCGAGGAGAACGACGACTACTTCCTCTACGTTGTGATTGCTTCCGCTTCGGTCTACGAGGGTACGTAGACAACACTCTCCCCTCTCGTTGCTATGCATCACCATGATCTTGCGTGTGCGTAGGATTTTTTTTGAAATTACTACGTTCCCCAACACTTTTTCCTTCTCTTCCTCTCTCCCTTCCTTCCCTTCTCCTACTCCTACTTGGAAGGGGGGAGTCCTACTCCCGGTGAGAGTAGGACTCCTCATGGGGCGCGCCTAGGGAGGCCGGCCTCCTCCCCCTCCTCCACTCCTTTATATACGGGAGGGGGGCACCCCTTGGAGACACAACAATTGATCATTGATCTCTTAGCCGTGTGCGGTGCCCCCCTCCACCATAATTGTCACGCCCAATATGCGACCCTATCCAAAAGGAACTCGAAGGTCCCACCAAGGATAGACCCGCATATTGAAACGCTTTTGCAAGGTGGATATCATTACATCAACATTACATAATAGATGGGGATACATACATAAGGCATAACTGCCACAAGAATACATCAACATAATATACAAGATCAACATCCGACTACGGATGAAACATAAACAGAAAACTCAAATAATATCCACCCTGCTAGCCCAGGCTGCCGACCTGGAACCTATCCCTTGATCAAAGAAGAAGCAGAAGAACTCCAACACAAACAAACATCGCTCTCGCGTCATGATCATCGCAAACCTGTACAGAATCGGTGGTGTAGTAATCTGTGAGCCACGAGGACTCCGCAATCCCATTACCATGGGTATCAAGACTAGCAAAGCTTAAAGGGAATGGAAGGGTAAAGTGGTGAGGTTGCAGCAGCGACTAAGCATATATGGTGGCTAACATACGCAAAAAGAGAGCGAGAAGAGAAACAAAGGAACGGTCGTCGACTAGCAATGACCAAGAAGTGATCACGAACTCCTACTTACGCCGACATAACCCGTAAACCGTGTTCTCCTCTCGATCAATCCCGAAAAGAGACACTCAGTTACGCACACGGTTGGTGTATTTTAGAAGAGTTTGCTTCAAGTTTACTACAACCGGATATTAACAAATTCCCATCTGCCACATAACCGGGCACGGCTCTCGAAAGTTTATACCTCGCAGGGTGTCCCAACTTAGCCCATGATAAGCTCTCGCGATCAACGAAGGATATTCCTTCTCCCGGTAAGACCCGACCAGCCTCTAATCCCGGCTACAAGACATTTCGACAAAGAATAAAACAAGATCAGCAAAGCCGCCGATGTGCCGACAAATCCCGATAGGAGTCGACGCGATTCGCTCTCGTGGCAAACCGGATAGGTCACCCTACGAGTAAAACCAGACCTCGAGTTGCCCGTGGTGGCCCCGCATGATCGCCTGCCGCCCAACACTCGAAGGAGCAGCGGCCCGGGGGGGCTAAAATAAAAGATGACCCTTGGGCTCCGAAACCCAAGGGAAAAAGGGCATAGGTGAGGCAAATGGTAAAACCAATGTTGGGCCTTCTTTGGAGGAGTCTTATTCAAAGCGAATCTGTCAAGGGGTCCCATAAATCACCCGACTGCGTTAGGGACGCAAAATCCGGGAACATAACACCGATATGACGGAAACTAGGCGGCAAGAGTGGAACAAAACACCAGGCATAAGCCGAGCCTTCCACCCTTTACCAAGTATATAGATGCATTAATAATATAAGATATATTGTGATATCCCAACAAGTAAACATGTTCCAACAAAGAACAACATCTCCATGTTCCAACAAGGAACAAACTTCATCTTCACCTGCAACTAACAACGCTATAAGAGGGGCTGAGCAAAGCGGTAACATAGCCAAACAACGGTTTGCATAGGGAAGGTGTCAAAGGTTAGAGGCTGACATGGCAATTTGGGATGGCTTGATAAACAGGTAATAGGTAGCGCAGCATAGGCGATAGAACGAAGCAACTAGCATAGCAATGATAGTAATGAGATCCAGGGTAGCGGTCATCTTGCCTGAAATCCCGCAAGGAAGAAGAACGAGTCCATGAAGAAGACGAACGGATGAAGCCGAACCAAGCGAGATTTAACGAATCCTCACGATCCCAACGAAACGGGAACTATCGAGAAGAAGCACACAACATGGTAAACACACCACACATGAACAAGGCATGATGCATGACAAGAGTACATGAGGCTAATCATGGCAAAAGATGATGCGTACAAGAGCAACACATCAAAGCAAGTTTAAATGAGGCCGGGAACAACATTTAACACTTCCGGTAAGTCCTCATATGCATATTTCGAAATTGGTCCAGATCTGAATAAACCTTATGTTGAAGTTGTTAAACAGCAGGTTAAGATGCACCACGATGATCTACACGAAATTCTAGTCAAGTTACATATAAAGTTCATTAGATTCGGAGCTACGGCCTAGAAGATATGAGCAAGACAAGTTAAATATGACATTGATGCAAAATGCATACAAACATCAAGCAAACACCTCAAAACAAGGATGCAACATGATAATATGAAGCTACATGCAAAATCAAGCAAGTTTCATATAGAGCACACTCAAAACGGACCAACGGATCAACACATACACCCTATACAAGTCATAGCAACAATCATTCCATAACAGCAAGTAGGCATATTGCAAGCATCAAAACAGGAAGCTACAACATCTTAACATAATAACAAAAGGCATGGGCATGATGCACAGGTAAAGCATGACAAAACATGAACACTGAGCTACCTCCAGAAATCACTAGAACATGCTCAAAATGACATGGCAAGATTGCAATAATAACAGTTTCAGACTTTAGCAGAAATAACATCAGGTTGCAATGTTTAGAGCTATGAAACAACATGATACAGGAACTTATCATGGCAAAAAAAGGCATGGCATGAATCTACTAATTGCATGGAACAAAAGTCCTTTAGTGACCATGAGCCAAAAAGGATCAGAAAATATGATGGCACCCACGTAAACATGGAAAATTATATTACAGATTTAAACATGGCAGGAACAACGATAAGTAGGCATGTTGGTGAGCTTGAACCACTCACCACAGAGCAATAAATGGAATAGCAAGGCACCCAACAGTAAGAAGACATGGCATAGAAGCTAGACATGGCAATAACAACATCATAGCATGCAAGGATCAACTACAACAACCTTGGCAAAATTGAATAACATGTAAACAACCTGCCAGGAAACATTTTATAGCAAAAGTAGAGCTCGATTGACTCAAGCTATGTCACTCCATAATTGCAAACAAGTGCATTGATGGATAGAGCATAACCACATGTGCAAAACATACTTTCTGAAGTATCTCAAAATAAGCATGGATCTCTCGGTAGCATCAAGTTAACATGGCATAAAAATATCAGCAGAACAGGGCTGAAATCAGCAACATCATGAAGCCTAGTTTGCATGCTCGTGCTAGTCACCAGAGAGATCACAAAAATACATGGCATACAACCCTATAAAGATGGCATGGCATATTAGAAAACACATGTAGGACTCAAGTTCATAGGGTGCACACATCAATCATGGCAAAAATGACAAAAGTGCATGTTCTGATAAGAATCAGAAACTAACATCACATAGCCCTGTTCTAACAGAATTTCGGGCAACAAGATGAGCTTAAATGAAAATGATGCAATGAGATGAAATGATCTACTCTTCAAGGCGAACACTTTGACATATTACACGCACGAAACGAAGCTATATGCAGAGAGTTATGACATGATGAATATGCAACAAAATAACTGCAGATTCGGGACTTGGCAGATTTTACCCTCTCGAAAAGTCAACCCTGGACAAGGACGACCCGGGACGGAGGGATCCGGGAGGGACACGGCCGTTTGGTTGGTCGTGACTGGTGGATCTCATCCACCAGGCCGACCTCGTCGAGTATGGCCGGAGAACGGCCGAGGGGGGAATCGGAGGAGGCAATGAGCGGGCGCGACGTCGAGGAGGCGGCCGGAGCGACGGGCTGCTGGAGGCGACGGGCGGAGGGCCGAAAGCCGGGTTGGGCGGGCGAGGTTCTGCGGTGGCCGGGCGGCGCTGGCAAGGGCGGCGGCGGCGCTCGCCCGGGCGACGGGACGGAGGCGACGGGTCGCTGGCGGCAGCCGGGTGATTAGCGGCCGGGCGAGAGGCGGCGGGTCGGGCGGCGAGGCGGCGGCGGTCGGCGGCGGCGGAAGGCGCCATGGAGGCGGCGGGAGCAAGCGCGGCGGCGTGAGGCGGCTCCATGGCTCGGGCGGCATGGCGGCCGGGCCGAAGCGGGCCTTTGATGGGCTCATGCGGCGCGGCGGTGGCGGGTGGCTACGCATGCGGCGCTGGGTTGGGGAAGAGCGGCGGCGTGATGTGTCGCGCCGATTGGCTGCAGCGACGTGGAGGCGGACATGTCCGCGCCAAGTGACATGTCCGTGGCACAAGTGACGCGTCCGGCGTAAGTGAGGAAGAAGGGGCTAGAGTTCATCCGCGAATTTTCGAGGGGAGGGCATATATATAGGTAGAGGGAGCTAGGCGAGTCCAAATGAATTGCGGTTTTCGGCCACGCGATCGTGATCGAACGACCGAGAGCATGGAGGGGAGTTTGGTGGGTTTTGGGCCACTTTGGAAGGGGTGTTGGGCTGCAAAGAGAAGGATGCTACCATCTTGGTTAACCATTGGAGTACCAAACGACCTCCAAATGGCACGAAACTTGACAGCGGTTCACCGGTGCTATACCAAGGCCGCTTGACAAACCTCGGTCCATTCCGAGACCGTTTAACACCCGCATTACCTAAAAGAGGTAAAAGGGGGGCGCCGGGAGACATAGGAGCGCCGGATTGCAAAACGGACAACGGGGAAAAAGCTCGGATACATGAGACGAACACGTATGCAATGCAATGCACATGATGACATGATGTGAAATGCAGATGATGACATGGCAAAATGCAACACGCAAGCAAATGACATGGCAAGGACGGCGAATAACTGGCAAACACCGGCGATCGAATCCGGGCGTTACAACACTCCTCCACTAACAAGAGATCTCGTCCCGAGATCTTAGGACCGAGACGGAAGGGAAAAAGGGATGAGGTGAAACAAGAACTCAAGAGAAGAAGCAAAGAATCGAGAGCACTCGAGAAAAAGAGAGGAACGACGAGAATTGAAAGCTCACGGAATCAGATAGACTATGAAAGCACTCGTTCTAACCGGAGTGGTTAGAATGAGAAAAGAAACAAATAAGACTGAAAGGATTTAGGCAGCACACCGGTTGAACAAGGAAAGAATAGAACATGAGCTTCAGAAGATGGAATGACACTTGACGAGATAAACAACGCAATGCCTCCTAAGAATTGAAAGAATTTGAATGAAAAGAACTTAGAAGGAAGGATTGAGTGGAGTTGTTGAGAAAATCAACAACGAAAGAATAAGCTTGTCGTGGACTTATGGATAACATCTCAAAATCATAAAGTGATAACCGGCCACAAATGGAAATGATTGGATAGGTTAGGAGAACGAAGAAATGCAAAACTCCACTTCAGAAGAATATGGAGAATTAATTGCACTTCGAGATGCAGGAAGAAAAAATACTTGAATTCCAGCAACAAAATCTTGATGAATTCTTGAAGAAAAGATTAAATCATGAAGAACCACCGTGAAGAACTCCGGTAACAAAAGGATGATGGGATCGACTGAAGGAAGAAAGAATAAGATGAGCGTTATGATGATTTAGATGGAGGTTCAAGCCGAAAAAGGCCGAGGAAATTGAACTCAAAAAGAAAAGATGGAAACACTTGGATCTAGAATTTATTCAACAAGAACAAACTCCGAAGGAAAGGATTAATCACTTGGATGAAATAAGAATAAGATTTATTGTATGCTTATCCTTCATCAATTAAATTGATGACAAACAATGGATTTTGCAAACTACTTATTCTTCTTGAAAAAGAATTGAGAAGTGACATATCGCAAACTTGAGAAGGTCTTCTTGAACCACCGTAGGATTGAAAAGAACGAAAGGATTAAAATGATAACCAAGGAAAAGAATCTTGAGCGAACCGCCGTAATAATTCAAAAATGACTGATGAAAGAGAATGAATCACGGGAAGAATTAGAGAACAAATATGCTCGAGGGGATTTAGATGCGAAAGAACAAAGAGATCATGAGCTGATTAAAGAACACTTGAACGAGGCACCGGGATAAATAGAGAACGATAATCTGGAATGATGGCCTCCGTGAAAAGAAATGAAATCAACTCCTGAAATACTCCGGATGGGTAAGAAAAGAATCTCTAACAAGCTGAATAAGTCGAGAGGATAGCATGAAGCTAGAACCACGAATCTTCGGGAGAACGGACAAGATTTAGAAGAAAAACTCTTCTTCGGTCCTCAAATGCCGACGAGAAACAACACCAAAATTATTGAGGTACTCCGTGAAACGAAAGGCGGAGAGGTTGAGCCAACAATGAAATGGTTTGAAATCGATCTTGGAAAAGGCATGTGACTGATGAAATTCATTCTTACATCACACTTGAAAAGAATTGAGAATAACTCCGGGAAATTAGAAGAGTCGTGTAAGATCACTCGAAAAGACACGTGGGTTAGGGCCCACTAAAAGAAAACACCGTTGAAAAAGGATTGTTCAACAGATGGATGCTGCACCGGAACGGTTGAAATATTAGAATGAGGTGATAACCTCGAATTAATTAGAACACGCATTTAATCTCCTGAGATGTCTTCCGAACTCCGAAATGATAAACTGGCGAGAGGCAAACGAGCAAGGAGAACACTTGATCCAAGGAAAGAATATGATCAACACCAAAAAACTTGAACTGAGTCCACCGGAAAAAGAAAAGGGATGAAGAATGACGAACTAGACGAGAATTCACCGGTAGAAATAATTGAGGGAAGATGTAAGAGGCTCCACACGAATGAAATTGATGGTGAAACAGACTCAAACTCCGGAAGAAAAGGGTGGAGGGCGGGAAAACAAAGACAACTTGAAGGGGAAACCGGCGAATATCTTGAAGATAAAACACGGTTGAGAACAATGAGGATAGAAAGCAAAGACTTACATGCAGTAGGATGGATACCGATTATGGACTCCGGTTCGGAAAAGAAGAAGGGAGGGCGGGCGGAAAAACAAGGACAACTTCGGACAAGGAAAAAAACAACGACGTCAGAGGAAGAACTGAGGATTGATCTTGGCAAAGATGAAGATGGTCGAGTCGACTTGACGAGAAATGCACCGGATGAAAAGAGCTGAGGAACAACTACCGGAAAACCAACTGCGTGAACCTAAAGAAAAATTTGAAGGGGAAGAGAAGTAATTCAAAACACCTACATCAAGATTCCTCACCAGAGCAATGAAGGGGCTGAGGAGTAAAAAGAATTCCTACTCTCCGATATAACTAGACTCCGAAAAGTTTTCTTCTAGACTCAACAATGGCCAAACTACACGATCAATCAAGGGGGCTCCTAGGGTCGGTCGAGGCTCTGATACCAACTTGTCACGCCCAATATGCGACCCTATCCAAAAGGAACTCGAAGGTCCCACCAAGGATAGACCAAGATATTGAAACGCTTTTGCAAGGTGGATATCATTACATCAACATTACATAATAGATGGGGATACATACATAAGGCACAACTGCCACAAGAATACATCAACATAATATACAAGATCAACATCCGACTACGGATGAAACATAAACAGAAAAACTCAAATAATATCCACCACGCTAGCCTGTGCCGACACTGGAACCTATCCCACGATCGAAGAAGAAGCGTAAGAACTCCAACACAAACAAACATCGCTCTCGCGCCATGATCATCGCAAACCTGTACACGCAACATGTGGTGTAGTAATCTGTGAGCCACGAGGACTCAAAGAATCCCATTACCATGGGTATCAAGACTAGCAAAGCTTAAAGGGAATGGAAGGGGTAAAGTGGTGAGGTTGCAGCAGCGACTAAGCATATATGGTGGCTAACATATGCAAAAGAGAGCGAGTAGAGAAACAAAGGAATGGTCGTCAGCTAGCAATGACCAAGAAGTGATCCTGAACTCCTACTTACGTCAGACATAACCCAGAAACCGTGTTCTCCTCTCGATCAATCCCGAAAAGAGACACTCACGGTTACGCACACGGTTGGTGTATTTTAGAAGAGTTTGCTTCAGTTTACTACAACCGGATATTAACAAATTCCCATCTGCCACATAACCATGGGCACGGCTCTCGAAAGTTTATACCTGCAGGGCGTCCCAACTTAGCCCATGATAAGCTCTCGCGATCAACGAAGGATATTCCTTCTCCCGGTAAGACCCGATCAGTCTCGGAATCCGGCTACAAGACATTTCGACAAAGCAATAAAACAAGACCAGCAAAGCCGCCCGATGTGCCGACAAATCCCGATAGGAGTCAGACGTACCTCGTTCTCGTGGCACACCGGATAGGTCACCACGAGTAAAACCAGACCTCGAGTTGCCCGTGGTGGCCCATGATCTGCCCGTTTCGGCCCAACACTCGAAGGAGCACTGGCCCGAGGGGGGGGGGCTAAAATAAAGATGACCCTTGGGCTCCGGAAACCCAAGGGAAAAAGGGCATAGGTGAGGCAAATGGTAAAACTAATGTTGGGCCTTGCTGGAGGAGTCTTATTCAAAGCGAACTGTCAAGGGGTCCTATAAATCACCCGACCAAGTTAGGGACGCAAAATCCGGGAACATAACACCGATATGACGGAAACTAGGGCGGCAAGAGTGAAACAAAACACCAGGCATAAGGCCGAGCCTTCCACCCTTTACCAAGTATATAGATGCATTAATAATATAAGATATATTGTGATATCCCAACAAGTAAACATGTTCCAACAAAGAACAACATCTCCATGTTCCAACAAGGAACAAACTTCATCTTCACCTGCAACTAACAACGCTATAAGAGGGGCTGAGCAAAGCGGTAACATAGCCAAACAACGGTTTGCATAGGGAAGGTGTCAAAGGTTAGAGGTCGACATGGCAATTTGGGATGGCTTGATAAATGTGTAATAGGTAGCGCAAAGCATAGCGATAGAACGAAGCAACTAGCATAGCAATGATAGTAATGAGATCCAGGGTAGCGGTCATCTTGCCTGAAATCCCGCAAGGAAGAAGAACGAGTCCATGAAGAAGACGAACGGATGAAGCCGAACCAAGCGTAGACGAACGAATCCTCACGATCCCAACGAAACGGGAACTATCGAGAAGAAGCACACAACATGGTAAACACACCACACATGAACAAGGCATGATGCATGACAAGAGTACATGAGGCTAATCATGGCAAAAGATGATGCATAAGAGCAACACATCAAAGCAAGTTTAAATGAGGCCGGGAACAACATATAACACTTCCGGTAAGTCCTCATATGCATATTTCGAAATTGGTCTAGATCTGAATAAACCTTATGTTTAAGTTGTTAAACAGCAGGTTAAGATGCACCACGATGATCTACACGAAATTCTAGTCAAGTTACATATAAAGTTCATTAGATTGAGACTACGGCCTAGAAGATATGAGCAAGACAAGTTAAACATGACATTGATGCAAAATGCATACAAACATCAAGCAAACACCTCAAAACAAGGATGCAACATGATAATATGAAGCTACATGCAAAATCAAGCAAGTTTCATATAGAGCACACTCAAAACGGACCAACGGATCAACACATACACCCTATACAAGTCATAGCAACAATCTGTCCATAACAGCAAGTAGGCATATTGCAAGCATCAAAACAGGAAGCTACAACATCTTAACATAATAACAAAAGGCATGGGCATGATGCACAGGTAAAGCATGACAAAACATGAACACTGAGCTACCTCCAGAAATCACTAGAACATGCTCAAAATGACATGGCAAGATTGCAATAATAACAGTTTCAGACTTTAGCAGAAATAACATCAGGTTGCAATGTTTAGAGCTATGAAACAACATGATACAGGAACTTATCATGGCAAAAAAAGGCATGGCATGAATCTACTAATTGCATGGAACAAAAGTCCTTTAGTGACCATGAGCCAAAAGGATCAGAAAATATGATGGCACCCACGTAAACATGGAAAATTATATTACAGATTTAAACATGGCAGGAACAACAATAAGTAGGCATGTTGGTGAGCTTGAACCACTCACCACAGAGCAATAAATGGAATAGCAAGGCACCCAACAGTAAGAAGACATGGCATAGAAGCTAGACATGGCAATAACAACATCATAGCATGCAAGGATCAACTACAACAACCTTGGCAAAATTGAATAACATGTAAACAACCTGCCAGGAAACATTTTATAGCAAAAGTAGAGCTCGATTGACTCAAGCTATGGCACTCCATAATTGCAAACAAGGGCATTGATGGATAGAGCATAACCACATGTGCAAAACATACTTACTGAAGTATCTCAAAATAAGCATGGATCTCTCGGTAGCATCAAGTTAACATGGCATAAAAATATCAGCAGAACAGGGCTGAAATCAGCAACATCATGAAGCCTAGTTTGCATGCTCGTGCTAGTCACCAAAGAGATCACAAAAATACATGGCATACACCCCTATAAAGATGGCATGGCATATTAGAAAACACATGTAGGACTCAAGTTCATAGGGTGCACACATCAATCATGGCAAAAATGACAAAAGTGCATGTTCTGATAAGAATCAGAAACTAACATCACATAGCCCTGTTCTAACAGAATTTCGGGCAACAAGATGAGCTTAAATGAAAATGATGCAATGAGATGAAATGATCTACTCTTCAAGACGAACACTTTGACATATTACACGCACGAAACGAAGCTATATGTAGAGAGTTATGACATGATGAATATGCAACAAAATAACTGCAGATTCGGGACTTGGCAGATTTTACCCTCTCGAAAAGTCAACCCTGGACAAGGACGACCCGGGACGGAGGGATCCGGGAGGGACACGGCCGTTTGGTTGGTCGCACTGGTGGATCTCATCCACCAGGTCGGACCTCGCCGGAGTATGGCCGGAGAACGGCCGGAGGGGGTCGGAGGAGGCCGGAGCGGGCGCGTGACGTCGGCGAGGCGGCTACGGAGCGACGGGGCTGGAGGCGACGGGCGGCAAGGGGCCGAGGCAGTGGTTGGGCGGGCGAGGTTCTGCGGTGGCCGGGCGGCGCCGGCAAGGGCGGGCGGCGCGCTCTGCCCGGGCGACGGGACGGAGGCGACGGGTCGCTGGCGGCGGCCGGGCGGATTAATGGCCACGGCGAGAGGCGGCGGGTTTGGGCGGCGAGCGGCGGGCGGTCGGCGGCGGCGGAAGGCACGCTGGAGGCGGCGGAGCAAGCGCGGCGGCGGCGTGAGGCGGGCTCCATGGGTTTCGGCGGCGGGCGGGCCGAGCGGGCCTCGGATGGGCTCGCTGGCTCATGGCGCGCTGGTGGCGGGTGGTACGCGTGGCGGCGCGGGGGTGGGGAAGAGCGGCGGCGGGGTGATGTGTCGCGCGCCGATTGGCTGCAGCGACGTGGAGGGCGGACATGTCCGGTGCCGGGCGGACATGTCCGGCGCCGGGCGGACGCGTCCGGCGTGCGGAGGAAGAAGGGGCTAGAGTTCATCCGCGAATTTTCGAGGGGAGGGCATATATATAGGTAGAGGGAGCTAGGAGAGTCCAAATGAGGTGCGGTTTTCGGCCACGCGATCGTGATCGAACGACCGAGAGCATGGAGGGGAGTTTGGTGGGTTTTGGGCCACTTTGGAAGGGGTGTTGGGCTGCAAAGAGAAGGAGGCTACGGTTACCCGGTTAACCGTTGGAGTATAAACGACCTCCAAATGGCACGAAACTTGACAGCGGTTCTACGGTGCTATACCAAGGCCGCTTGACAAACCTCGGTCCATTCCGAGACCGTTTAACACCCGCACACGAAAAGAGGTAAAAGGGGGCGCCGGGAGACATAGGAGTGCCGGATTGCAAAACGGACAACGGGGAAAAAGCTCGGATACATGAGACGAACACGTATGCAATGCAATGCACATGATGACATGATGTGAAATGCAGATGATGACATGGCAAAATGCAACACGCAAGCAAATGACATGGCAAGGACGGCGAATAACTGGCAAACACCTGGCGCATCGAATCCGGGGCGTTACAACACTCCTCCACTAACAAGAGATCTCGTCCCGAGATCTTAGGACCGAGACGGAAGGGAAAAAGGGATGAGGTGAAACAAGAACTCAAGAGAAGAAGCAAAGAATCGAGAGCACTCGAGAAAAGAGAGGAACGACGAGAATTGAAAGCTCACGGAATCAGATAGACTATGAAAGCACTCGTTCTAACCGGAGTGGTTAGAATGAGAAAAGAAACAAATAAGACTGAAAGGATTTAGGCAGCACACCGGTTGAACAAGGAAAGAATAGAACATGAGCTTCAGAAGATGGAATGACACTTGACGAGATAAACAACGTAATGCCTCCGGAAGAATTGAAAGAATTTGAATGAAAAGAACTTAGAAGGAAGGATTGTGTGGAGTTGTTGAGAAAATCAACAACGAAAGAATAAGCTTGTGGTGGACTTATGGATAACATCTCAAAATCATAAAGTGATAACCGGCCACAAATGGAAATGATTGGATAGGTTAGGAGAACGAAGAAATGCAAAACTCCACTTCAGAAGAATATGGAGAATTAATTGCACTTCGAGATGCAGGAAGAAAAATACTTGAATTCCAGCAACAAAATCTTGATGAATTCTTGAAGAAAAGATTAAATCATGAAGAACCACCGTGAAGAACTCCGGTAACAAAAGGATGATGAGATCGACTGAAGGAAGAAAGAATAAGATGAGCGTTGCGATGATTTAGATGGAGGTTCCGACGAAAAAGGCCGAGGAAATTGAACTCCGAAAAAGAAAAGATGGAAACACTTGGATCTAGAATTTATTCAACAAGAACAAACTCCGAAGGAAAGGATTAATCACTTGGATGAAATAAGAATAAGATTTATTGTATGCTTATCCTTCATCAATTAAATTGATGACAAACAATGGATTTTGCAAACTACTTATTCTTCTTGAAAAAGAATTGAGAAGTGACATATCGCAAACTTGAGAAGGTCTTACTGAACCACCGGTAGGATTGAAAAGAACGAAAGGATTAAAATGATAACCAAGGAAAGAATCTTGAACGAACCACCGTAATAATTCAAAAATGACTGATGAAAGAGAATGAATCATCGGGAAGAATTAGAGAACAAATATGCTCGAGGGGATTTAGATGCAAAAGAACAAAGAGATCATGAGATGATTAAAGAACACTTGAACGAGGCACCGGGATAAATAGAGAACGATAACTGGAATGATGGCCTCCGGTGAAAAGAAACAGAAATCAACTCCTGAAATACTCCGGATGGGTAAGAAAAGAATCTCTAACAAGCTGAATAAGTCGAGAGGATAGCATGAAGCTAGAACCACGAATCTTGGGAGAACGGACAAGATTTAGAAGAAAAACTCTTCTTCGGTCCTCAAATGCCGACGCAGAAACAACACCAAAATTATTGAGGTACTTGATTGAAACGAAAAGGCGGAGAGGTTGAGCCAACAATGAAATGGTTTGAAATCGATCTTGGAAAAGGCATGTGACTGATGAAATTCATTCTTACATCACACTTGAAAAGAATTGAGAATAACTCCGGGGAAATTAGAAGAGTCGGGTAAGATCCTGGGAAAAGACCTGTGGGTTAGGGCCCACTAAAAGAAAACACCGTTGAAAAAGGATTGTTCAACAGATGGATGCTGCACCGGAACGGTTGAAATATTAGAATGAGGTGATAACCTCGAATTAATTAGAACACAGACGAATCTCCTGAGATGTCTTCCGAACTCCGAAATGATAAACTGGCGAGGCAAACGCAAAGCAAGGAGAACACTTGATCCAAGGAAAGAATATGATCAACACCGAAAAACTTGAATTGAGTCCACCGGAAAAGAAAAGGGATGAAGAATGACGAACTAGACGAGAATTCACCGGTAGAAATAATTGAGGGAAGACAGAAGAGGCTCCACACGAATGAAATTGATGGTCGAAACAGACTCAAACTCCGGGAAGAAAAGGGTGGGAGGGCGGGAAAACAAAGACAACTTGGAAGGGGAAACCGACGAATATCTTGAAGATAAAACACCGGTTGAGAACAATGAGGATAGAAAGCAAAGACTTCGCACGAGTAGGATGGATACTCGATTATGGACTCCGGTTCGGAAAAGAAGAAGGGAGGGCGGGCGGAAAAACAAGGACAACTTCGGACAAGGAAAAAAACAACGACGTCAGAGGAAGAACTGAGGATTGATCTTGGCAAAGATGAAGATGGTCGAGTCGACTTGACGAGAAATGCACCGGATGAAAAGAGCTGAGGAACAACTACCGGAAAACCAACTTCGTGAACCTAAAGAAAAATTTGAAGGGGAAGAGAAGTAATTCAAAACACCTACGTCAAGATTCCTCACCAGGCGATGAAGGGGCTGAGGAGTAAAAAGAATTCCTACTCTCCGATATAACTAGACTCAAAAGTTTTCTTCTAGACTCAACAACGGCCAAACTACACGATCAATCAAGGGGCTCCTAGGGTCGGTCGAGGCTCGATACCAACTTGAACACGCCCAATATGCGACCCTATCCAAAAGGAACTCAAGGTCCCACCAAGGATAGACCCGCATATTGAAACGCTTTTGCAAGGTGGATATCATTACATCAACATTACATAATAGATGGGGATACATACATAAGGCACAACTGCCACAAGAATACATCAACATAATATACAAGATCAACATCCGACTACGAATGAAACATAAACAGAAAACTCAAATAATATCCACCCTGCTAGCCCAGGCTGCCGACCTGGAACCTATCCCCGGACCGAAGAAGAAGCAGAAGAACTCCAACACAAACAAACATCGCTCTCGCGTCATGATCATCGCAAACCTGTACCTGCAACATGTGGTGTAGTAATCTGTGAGCCACGAGGACTCAGCAATCCCATTACCATGGGTATCAAGACTAGCAAAGCTTAAAGGGAATGGAAGGGGTAAAGTGGTGAGGTTGCAGCAGCGACTAAGCATATATGGTGGCTAACATACGCAAAAGAGAGCGAGAAGAGAAACAAAGGAACGGTCGTCAGCTAGCAATGACCAAGAAGTGATCCTGAACTCCTACTTACGTCAGACATAACCCAGAAACCGTGTTCTCCTCTCGATCAATCCCGAAAAGAGACACTCACGGTTACGCACACGGTTGGTGTATTTTAGAAGAGTTTGCTTCAGGTTTACTACAACCGGATATTAACAAATTCCCATCTGCCACATAACCGCGGGCACGGCTCTCGAAAGTTTATACCTGCAGGGTGTCCCAACTTAGCCCATGATAAGCTCTCGCGATCAACGAAGGATATTCCTTCTCCCGGTAAGACCCGATCAGTCTCGGAATCCGGCTACAAGACATTTCGACAAAGAATAAAACAAGACCAGCAAAGCCGCCCGATGTGCCGACAAATCCCGATAGGAGTCGAACGTACCTCGTTCTCGTGGCACACCGGATAGGTCACCTCTGAGTAAAACCAGACCTCGAGTTGCCCGTGGTGGCCCCTTGATCTGCCCGTTTAGGACCAACACTCGAAGGAGCACCGCCCCGGGGGGCTAAAATAAAGATGACCCTTGGGCTCCGAACCCAAGGGAAAAAGGGCATAGGTGAGGCAAATGGTAAAACCAATGTTGGGCCTTCTTTGGAGGAGTCTTATTCAAAGCGAACTGTCAAGGGGTCCCATAAATCACCCGACCGCATTAGGGACGCAAAATCCGGGAACATAACACCGATATGACGGAAACTAGGGTGGCAAGAGTGGAACAAAACACCAGGCATAAGGCCGAGCCTTCCACCCTTTACCAAGTATATAGATGCATTAATAATATAAGATATATTGTGATATCCCAACAAGTAAACATGTTCCAACAAAGAACAACATCTCCATGTTCCAACAAGGAACAAACTTCATCTTCACCTGCAACTAACAACGCTTATAAGAGGGCTGAGCAAAGCGGTAACATAGCCAAACAACGGTTTGCATAGGAAAGGTGTTAAAGGTTAGAGGCTGACATGGCAATTTGGGATGGCTTGATAAACAGGTAATAGGTAGCGCAGCATAGCGATAGAACGAAGCAACTAGCATAGCAGTGATAGTAATGAGATCCAGGGTAGCGGTCATCTTGCCTGAAATCCCGCAAGGAAGAAGAACGAGTCCATGAAGAAGACGAACGGATGAAGCCGAACCAAGCGTGAGATTTAACGAATCCTCACGATCCCAACGAAACGGGAACTATCGAGAAGAAGCACACAACATGGTAAACACACCACACATGAACAAGGCATGATGCATGACAAGACTACATGAGGCTACTCATGGCAAGAGATGATGCGTACAAGAGCAACACATCAAAGCAAGTTTAAATGAGGCCGGGAACAACATATAACACTTCCGGTAAGTCCTCATATGCATATTTCGAAATTGGTCTAGATCTGAATAAACCTTATGTTTAAGTTGTTAAACAGCAGGTTAAGATGCACCACGATGATCTACACGAAATTCTAGTCAAGTTACATATAAAGTTCATTAGATTCGGAGCTACGGCCTAGAAGATATGAGCAAAACAAGTTAAACATGGCATTGATGCAAAATGCATACAAACATCAAGCAAACACCTCAAAACAAGGATGCAACATGATAATATGAAGCTACATGCAAAATCAAGCAAGTTTCATATAGAGCACACTCAAAACGGAGCAACGGATCAACACATACACCCTATACAAGTCATAGCAACAATCTGTCCATAACAGCAAGTAGGCATATTGCAAGCATCAAAACAGCAAGCTACATCATCTTAACATAATAACAAAAGGCATGGGCATGATGTACAGGTAAAGCATGACAAAACATGAACACTGAGCTACCTCCAGAAATCACTAGACCATGCTCAAAATGACATGGCAAGATTGCAATAATAACAGTTTCAGACTTTAGCAGAAATAACATCAGGTTGCAATGTTTAGAGCTATGAAACAACATGCTACAGGAACTTATCATGGCAAGCAAAGCCATGGCATGAATCTGCTAATTGTATGGAACAAAAGTCCTTTAGTGACCATGAGCCAAAACGGATCAGAAAATATGATGGCTCCCACGTAAACATGGCAAGTTATATTACAGATTTAAACATGGCAGGAACAACGATAAGTAGGCATGTTGGTGAGCTTGAACTACTCACCACAGAGCAATACATGGCATAGCAAGGCACCCAACAGTAAGTAGACATGGCATAGAAGCTATACATGGCAATAACAACATCATAGCATGCAAGTATCAACTACAACAACCTTGGCAAAATTGAATAACATGTAAACAACCTGCCAGGAAACATTTTATAGCAAAAGTAGAGCTCGATTGACTCAAGCTATGGCACTCCATAATTGCAAACAAGGGCATTTATGGATAGAGCATAACCATATGTTCGAAACATCCTTAATGAAGTATCTCAAAATAAGCATGGATCTCTCGGTAGCATCAAGTTAACATGGCATAAAAATATCAGCAGAACAGGGCTGAAATCAGCAACATCATGAAGCCTAGTTTGCATTCTTGTGCTAGTCACCACAGAGATAAAAAAAATACATGGCATACACCCCTGTAAAGATGGCATGGCATATTACAAAACACATGTAGGACTCAAGTTCATAGGGTGCACACATCAATCATGGAAAAAATGACAAAAGTGCATGTTCTGATAAGAATCAGAAACTAACATCACATAGCCCTCTGCTAACTGCATTTCGGGCAACAAGATGAGCTCAAATGAAAATGATGCAATGAGATGAAATGATCTACTCTTCGTGGCGAACACTTTGACATATTACACGCACGAAACGGAGCTATATGCAGAGAGTTATGACATAATGAATATGCAACAAAATAACTGCAGATTCAGGACTTGGCAGATTTTACCCTCTCGAAAAGTCAACCCGGGACAAGGACGACCCGGACGGAGGGATCCGGAGGGACACGGCCGTTTGGTTGGTCGTGACCGGTGGATCTCATCCACCAGGCGGACTCGCCGAGTATGGCCGGAGAACGGCCGAGAGGGTCGGAGGAGGCGGCCGGAGCGGGCGCGACGCCGAGGAGAGCGGCCGAGCGACGGCCGCTGGAGGCGACGGGCGGCGTGGGGCCGAGGCCGGTGGTCAGGTGGCGAGTGGCCGCGTGGCCGGCGGCGCCGCAAGGGCGTGGCGCGCTCGCCCGGGCGACGGGACGGAGGCGACGGGTCGCTGCGGCGGCCGGGCGGATTGAAGCGCGGCGAGGCGGAGGAGTCGGGCGGCGGCGGCGGCGGTCGGCGCCGGCGGAAGGCGCGGGCGGCGGAGGCGGGCTCGGGCGGCGCTGGCGGGCCGAAAGGGCTCGGATGGCTCATGGTTGACAGCGCTGGTGGTGGCCACGGGCGTGTGCTGGGTTGGGGAAGAGCGGCGGCGGGTGATGTGTCGCGCCGATTGGCTGCAGCGACGTGGACGGCGGACATGTCCACGGCGACGTCCGGATGGAGGAAGAAGGGGCTAGAGTTCATCCGCGAATTTTCGAGGGGAGGGCATATATATAGGTAGAGGGAGCTAGGAGAGTCCAAATGAGGTGCGGTTTTCGGCCACGCAATCGTGATTGAACGACCGAGAGCATGGAGGGGAGTTTGGTGGGTTTTTGGGCCACTTTGGAAGGGGTGTTGGGCTGCAAGAAGGAGGCTACGGTTACCCGGTTAACCGTTGGAGTACCAAACGACCTCCAAATGGCACGAAACTTGACAGGCGGTCTACCAGTGCTATACCAAGGCCGCTTGACAAACCTCGGTCCATTCCGAGACCGTTTAACACCCGCACACGAAAAAGAGGTAAAAGGGGCCGGAGACATAGGAGTGCCGGATTGCAAAACGGACAACGGGGAAAAAGCTCGGATACATGAGACGAACACGTATGCAATGCAATGCACATGATGACATGATGTGAAATGCAGATGATGACATGGCAAAATGCAACACGCAAGAAAATGACATGGAAAGGACGGAGAATAACTGGCAAACACCTGGCGCATTGAATCCGGGGCGTTACAATAATCCACCTCGATAATATCATAGCGGTGCTTAGGCGAAGCCCTGCGTTGGTAGCATCATCATCACCGTCATCACGCCGTCGTGCTGACAAAACTCTCCAGCGAAGCTCTGCTGGATCGGAGCTCGCGGGACGTCATCGAGTTGAATGTGTGCTGAACTCGGAGGTGCCGTGCGTTCGGTACTTGGATCGGTCGGATCGTGAAGACGTACGACTACATCAACCGCGTTGTGCTAACGCTTCCGCTTTCGGTCTCACGAGTGCACGTGGACACACTCTCCCCTCTCGTTGCTATGCATCACCATGATCATGTGTGTGCGTAGGAAATTTTTGAAATTACTACGTTCCCCAACAGTGGCATCCGAGCCAGGTTTATGCGTAGTTGTTATATGCAAGAGTAGAACACAAGTGAGTTGTGGGCGATACAAGTCATACTGCTTACCAACATGTCATACTTTGATTCGGCGGTATTGTTGGATGAAGCGGCCCGGACCGACATTACGCGTACGTTTACTCGAGACTGGTTCTACCGACGTGCTTCGCACACATGTGGCTGGTGGGTGTCAGTTTCTCCAACTTTAGTTGAATCGAGTGTGGCTACACCCGGTCCTTGTGAAGGTTAAAACAACACTAACTTGACAAACTATCGTTATGATTTTGATGCGTAGGTAAGAACGGTTCTTGCTCAGCCCGTAGCAGCCACGTAAAACTTGCAACAACAAAGTAGAGGATGTCTAACTTGTTTTTGCAGGGCATGTTGTGATGTGATATGGTCAAGACATGATGCTAAATTTTATTGTATGAGATGATCATGTTTTGTAACAGAGTTATCGGCAACTGGCGGGATCCATATGGTTGTCGCTTTATTGTATGCAATGCAATTGCCCTGTAATTGTTTTTACTTTATCACTAAGCGGTAGCGATAGTCGTAGAAGCAATAGTTGGCGAGACGACAACGATGCTACGATGGAGATCAAGGTGTCGCGCCGGTGATGATGGTGATCAAGACGATGCTTCAGAGATGGAGATAACAAGCACAAGATGATGATGGCCATATCATATCACTTATATTGATTGCATGTGATGTTTATCTTTTATGCATCTTATTTTGCTTAGATCGACGGCAGCATTATAAGATGATCTCTCACTAAATTTCAAGGTATAAGTGTTCTTCCTGAGTATGCATCGTTGCGAAAGTTCGTCGTGCCGAGACACCACGTGATGATCGGGTGTGATAAGCTCTACGTTCACATACAAGGGTGCAAGCCAGTTTTGCACACGCAAAATACTCGGGTTAAACTTGATGAGCCTAGCATATGCAGATATGGCCTCGGAACACTGGATACCGAAAGGTCGAGCGTGAATCATATAGAAGATATGATCAATTTAGTGATGTTCACCATTGAAAACTACTCCATCTCACATAATGATCGGACATGGTTTAGTTGATATGGATCACGTGATCACTTAGATGATTAGAGGGATGTCTATCTAAGTGGGAGTTCTTAAGTAATATGATTAATTGAACTTTAATTTATCATGAACTTAGTCCTGGTGGTATTACCATATCTATGTTGTAGATCAATAGCTCGCGTTTAGCTCCCCTGTTTTATTTTTGATGTGTTCCTAGAGAAAAGTTATGTTGAAAGATGTTAGTAGCAATGATGCGGACTTGGTCCGTGATCTGAGGATTTTCCTCAATGTTGTATAGAAGAATTATGTCCTTGATGCACCGCTAGGCGACAGACCTATTGCAGGAGCAGATACAAACGTTATGAACGTTTTGACAAAAGCTCGGTATGATGACTACTTGATAGTTTAGCGCACCATGCTTTATGGCTTAGAACCGGGACTTCAGAAATGTTTTGAACACCACGGAGGATATAAGATGTTCCAAGAGTTGAAATTGGATTTCATACTCATGCCCATGTCGAAAGGTATGATACCTTTGACAAGTACTTTGTCTACAAGATGGAGGAGAATAGCTCAGCTAGTGAGCATGTGCTCAGAATGTCTGAGTACTACAATCACTTGAATCAAGTGGGAGTTAATCTTCCAAATAAGATAGTGATTGACAGAGTTTTCTAGTCACTATCACCAAGTTACTAGAACTTTGTGATGAACTATAATATGCAAGGGATAACGGAAATGATTCCCAAGCTCTTCGTGATGCTGAAATTGATGAAGGTAGAAATCAAGAGAAGCATGAAGTGTTGATGGTTGACAAGACCACTAGTTTCAAGAAAAGGGCAAAGGGAAGAAAAGGAACTTCAAAAAAGAACGGCAAGCAAGTTGTTGCTCCCGTGAAGAATCCCAAAGCTAGACCCAAGCCTGGAACTGAGTGCTTCTACTGCAAAGGAAATGGTCACTGGAAGTTGAACAACCCTAGATACTTGGCAGATAAGAAGGATGGCAAAGTGAACAAAGGTATATTGGATATACATGTTATTGATGTGTACTTTACTAGTGTTTATAGCAACCCCTCGGCATTTGATACTGGTTCAGTTGCTAAGAGTAGTAACTCAAAACGGGAGTTGCGGAATAAACAGAAACTAGTTAAGGGCGAGGTGACAATGTGTGTTGGAAGTAGTTCCAAGATTGATATGATGATCATCGCACACTCCCTATACTTTCGGGATTAGTGTTGAACCTAAATAAGTGTTATTTGGTGTTTGCGTTGAGCATGAATATGATTTGATCATGTTTATTGCAATACGGTTATTCATTTAAGTCAAAGAATAATTGTTGTTCTATTTACATGAATAAAACCTTCTATGGTCATACACCCAATGAAAATGGTGTGTTGGATCTCGATCGTAGTGATACACATATTCATAATATTGAAGCCAAAAGATGCAAAGCTAATAATAATAGTGCAATTTATTTGTGGCACTGCCGTTTAGGTCATATTGGTGTAAAGCGCATGAAGAAACTCCATGCTGATGGGATTTTGGAATCACTTGATGCTTGCGAATCATGCCTTATGGGCAAGATGACTAAAACTCCGTTCTCCGGAACAATGGAGCAAGCAACTGACTTATTGGAAATAATACATACTGATGTATGCGATCCAATGAGTGTTGAGGCTCGCGGCGGGTATCGTTATTTTCTGACCTTCACAGATGATTTGAGCAGATATGGGTATATCTACTTGATGGAACATAAGTCTGAAACATTTGAAAAAGTTCATATAATTTCAGAGTGAAGTGGAAAATCATCGTAACAAGAAAATAAATTTTTTACGATCTGATCGTGGAGGAGAATATTGGATTTACGAGTTTGGTCATCATTTGAAACAATGCAGAATAGTTACACAACTCACGCCACCTGGAACACCACAGCGTAATGGTGTGTCCGAACATCGTAACCGCACTTTATTAGATATGGTGCAATCTATGATGTCTCTTACCGATTTACCACTATCGTTTTGGGGTTATGCATTAGAGACAACTGCATTCACGTTAAATAGGGCACCATCTAAATCTGTTGAGATGACACCATATGAACTATGGTTTGGCAAGAAACCAAAGTTGTCGTTTCTTAAAGTTTGGGGTTGCGATGCTTATGTGAAAAAAATTCATCCTGATAAGCTCAAACCCAAATCAGAGAAATGTGTCTTCATAGGATACCCAAAGGAGACAGTTAGGTACACCTTCTATCACAGATCCGAAGGCAAGACATTCGTTGCTAAGAATGGATCCTTTCTAGAGAAGGAGTCTCTCTCGAAAGAAGTGAGTGGGAGGAAAGTAGAACTTGATGAGGTAACTGTACCTGCTCCATTATTGGAAAGTGGTTCATCACAGAAATCTGTTCCTGTGACTCCTACACCAATTAGTGAGGAAGCTAATGATGATGATCATGTAACTTCAGATCAAGTTACTACCGAACCTCGTAGGTCAACTAGAGTGAGGTCCGCACCAGAGTGGTACGGTAATCCTGTTCTGGAGGTCATGTTACTTGATCATGACGAAACGAACTATGAGGAAGCAATGATGAGCCCAGATTCCGCAAAATGGCTTGAGGCCATGAAATCTGAGATGGGATCCATGTATAAGAACAAAGTATGGACTTTGGTGGACTTGCCCGATGATCGGCAAGCCATTGAGAATAAATGGATCTTCAAGAGGAAGATGGGCGTTGATAGTAGTGTTACTATCTACAAAGCTCGAATTGTCGCAAAAGGTTTTCGACAAGCTCAAGGTGTTGACTACGATGAGATTTTCTCACTTGTATCGATGCTTAAGTCTGTCCGAATCATGTTAGCAATTGCCGCATTTTATGAAATATGGCAAATGGATATCAAAACTACATTCCTTTATGGATTTATTAAAGAAGAGTTGTATATGATGCAACCAGAAGTTTTGTCGATCCTAAAGGTGCTAACAAAGTGTGCAAAGCTCCAGCGATCCATCTATGGACTGGTGCAAGCATCTCGGAGTAGGAATATACGCTTTGATGAGTTGATCAAAGCATATAGTTTTATACAGACTTGCGGTGAAGCCTATATTTACAAGAAAGTGAGTGAGAGCACTACAGCCTTTCTGATAAATATATGTGAATGACATATTATTGATCGGGAATAATGTAGAATTTTCTGGAAAGCATAAAGGAGTATTTGAAAGGAGTTTTTCAAAGAAAGACCTCGGTGAAGCTGCTTACATATTGAGCATCAAGATCTATAGAGATAGAT
The DNA here is from genome assembly GCA_021605145.1 of Aegilops bicornis. NCBI lineage: Eukaryota > Viridiplantae > Streptophyta > Magnoliopsida > Poales > Poaceae > Aegilops > Aegilops bicornis. The sequence goes on from CM038675.1 coordinate 577,552,680, forward strand.
CAAGACGCTTGATAAGTTTTTTCAATGAGTACATACCTTGACAAGATTTTGAAGTAGTTCAAAATGGAACAGTCAAAGAAAGAGTTCTTGCCTGTGTTAAAAGGTGTGAAACTGAGTAAGACTCAAAGCCCGACCACGGCAGAAGATAGAAAGAGAATGAAAGTCATTCCCTATGCCTCGGCCATAGGTTCTATAAAGTATGCCATGCTGTGTACCAGATCTATTGTATACCCTACACTGACTTTGGCAAGGGAGTACAATAGTGATCTAGGAGTAGATCACTGAACTGTGGTCAAAATTATCCTTAGTGGAATAAGGATATGTTTCTCAATTATGGAGGTGACAAAAGGTTCGTCATAAAGGGTTACGTCGATGCAAGTTTTGACACTGATGCAGATGACTCTAAGTCTCAACCTGGATATATATTGAAAGTGGGAGCAATTAGCTAAAGTAGCTCCGTGCAGAGCATTGTAGACATAGAAATTTGCAAAATACATACGGATCTGAATTTGGCAGACCCGTTGACTAAACTTCTCTCACAAGCAAAACATGATCACACCTTAGTACTCTTTGGTTATTAATCACATGGCGATGTGAACTAGATTACCGACTCTAGTAAACCCTTTGAGTGTTGGCCACATGGTGATGTGAACTATGGATATTAATCACATGGTGATGTGAACTATTTGTGTAAAATCACATGGCGATGTGAACTAGATTATTGACTCTAGTGCAAGTGGGAGACTGAAGGAAATAATAAGTTGTTATTTATATTTCCTTATATCATGATAAATGTTTATTATTCATGCTAGAATTGTATTAACCGAAACTTAGTACATGTGTGAATACATAGACAAACAGAGTGTCACTAGTATGCCTCTACTTGACTAGCTCGTTGATCAAAGATGGTTATGTTTCCTAACCATAGACATGAGTTGTCATTTGATAAACGGGATCACATCATTAGAAGAATGATGTGATTGACTTGACCCTTTCCGTTAGCTTACCACTTGATCGTTTAGTATGTTGCTATTGCTTTCTTCATGACTTATACATGTTCCTATGACTATGAGATTATGCAACTACCGAATACCGGAGGAACACTTTGTGTGCTACCAAACGTCACAACGAATCGGGTGATTATAAAGGTGCTCTACAGGTGTCTCCAAAGGTACTTGTTGAGTTGGCATATATCGAGATTAGGATTTGTCACTCCGATTGTCGAAGAGGTATCTCTGGGCCCACTCGGTAATGCACATCACTATAAGCCTTGCAAGAAATGTAACTAATGAGTTATTTGTGGGATGATGTATTACAGAACGAGTAAAGAGACTTGCCGGTAACGAGATTGAACTAGGTATTGAGATACCGACGATCGAATCTCGGGCAAGTAACATACCGATGACAAAGGGAATAATGTATGTTGTTATGCGGTTTGACCGATAAAGATCTTCGTAGAATATGTACAAGCCAATATGAGCTTCCAGGTTCCGCTATTGGTTATTGACCGGAGACGTGTCTCAGTCATGTCTACATTGTTCTCGAACCCGTAGGGTCCGCACGCTTAAAGTTCAGTGACAATCGGTATTATGAGTTTTAGTGTTTTGATGTACCGAAGGTAGTTCGGAGTCCCGGATATGATCACCGACATAATGAGGAGTCTCGAAATGGTCAAGACGTAAAGATCGATATATTGGATGACTATGTTTGGACACTGGAAGGGTTCCGGGAGGTTTCAGGCATATACCGGAGTACCGTGGGGTTACCGGAACCCCCCAGGGAGTTAATTGGGCCTCATGGGCCCTAGTGGGAGAAGAGGAGGGCGGCCAGAGCAGCCGCGTGCCCCCTCCCCCTCTAGTTCGAATTGGACAAGGGGGAGGGCGCCCCCTTTTTCCTTCTCTTCCTCTCTCCCTTCCTTCCCTTCTCCTACTCCTACTTGGAAGGGGGAAGTCCTACTCCCGGTGAGAGTAGGACTCCTCATGGGGCGCGCCTAGGGAGGCCGGCCTCCTCCCCCTCCTCCGCTCCTTTATATACGGGGAGGGGGCACCCCTTGGAGACACAACAATTGATCATTGATCTCTTAGCCGTGTGCGGTGCCCCCCTCCACCATAATCCACCTCGATAATATCGTAGCGGTGCTTAGGCGAAGTCGTGCGTCGGTAGCATCATCATCACCATCACCTCGTCGTGCTGACAAAACTCTCCGGCGAAGCTCTGCTGGATCGGAGCTCGCGGGACGTCATCGAGTTGAACGCGTGCTGAACTCGGAGGTGCCGTGCGTTCGGTACTTGGATCGGTCAGATCGTGAAGACGTACGACTACATCAACCCCGTTGTGCTAACGCGTCCGCTTTCGGTCTACGAGGGTACATGGACACACTCTCCCCTCTCATTGCTATGAATCACCATGATCCTGTGTGTGCGTAGGAAAATTTTGAAATTACTACGTTCCCCAACACCCTCTCTCGTACAGGAACCGAAGGAGCAGGGTTTCGGATGCCTGCTCTCCCGTCGACCGTGTACGCGACGGACGGGTTGGAGTCACCGGAGGCAGCAGCAGCAAAGAAACGACGGTGGTCGTGCGCGTGAGCAGATGTGATCTGTTCATGGCGGCTAGGGTTAGGAGACACCGCACACTTATATAGGCGCAGCCGCGTGGAGAGACATGGGCTCGACCCACGTCAAGCGCGTAGGTGTGAGCTCGATTCGGCTCAATCCTGCAACCCGCGGCGCGTCATGATGAAGCATGGCGTGGCGAGGCGGCAGAGGAGGAGTGCGCGAGGGCCTCTTCTATTCTCAAGCTCCAATAGCATGTGAAAGAACATCCCTTATATAAAGGTCCAACTCCTCTTCCACTTCCTGGGTGGGACTAAACTTCCCACCTCCACCTAGTGCCAATAAACCCACATGGGCCCTTAGAGATTTTCAGAAATTGCTATATGGGCCTAAAGCCCATTCAAAATTTCAGCAATCCCCCACCAGATCTCGAGGGCCCATTGTGTCCTTTGTTCCAATTACTGTTTCGATATACCAGTGTTTCAGTGAAGACCTATTAAGGTTGAACTTCACCTAGACCAAGCAGCTACACTCCTTCACAACTGAACAATGGACTAAGCCTTGAATTATCAACCAATGGCAAGTCCATCAAAAGATCTCGAAGCCATCCTGTTTCGACAGCAGATGTGTCTAATGCTGTTAACTCTACTTCCATTGTCGATCTCGTTAAGATCGTTTGCTTGCAAGACTTCCAGGAAACAGCGCCACCTCCAAGAGTAAACGTGTACCCAGTTGTGGCCTTCATCTCATCAGCATCTGAGATCCAATTCGCATCACTATACCCTTCAAGTACTGACGGGTATCCCGTATAGTGAAGTCCGTAGTTCATAGTACCCTTTAGATAGCACGTAACTCTCTCAATAGCATGCCAATGTACATCGCCCGGTTTGGAAACAAAATGGCTCAGTTTGCTCACAGCAAACACGATGTCAGGCCTCGTTGCGCTCGCTAGGTACATGAGTGAACCAATGATTTGAGAGTATCTCAGTTGATCCTTAGTCGTGCCTTTGAACTTTCAAATCAACACGCTAGGGTCATATGGTGTTTGAAATGGTGTGCAGTCTGAATATCCAAAACGACTCAACACCTTCTCAACATAATGGGATTGCAGAAGTGTAATCTCACCGTCATCATCTCTTAGTAGCTTGATGTTCAAGATAATATCAGCCACACCAAGGTCTTTAATCTCAAAGTTTTGAGACAGAAACGACCTGACCTCCTCAATGACTTTGAGGTTGGTTTCGAATATTAGTATGCCATCAACATACAAGCACAGTATAACCTCCATAGAGAGGGCCCGAACCTGGGTAAACATCGTGTCCCCTGTCTCCTGTTACCATCGACCTTAGACGCACAGTTCGGGCCCCCTACCCGAGATCCGCCGGTTTTGACACCGACATTGGTGCTTTCATTGAGAGTTCCACTGTGCCGTCAACAACAGGATCGATGACTCACCTCGTCCTTAAAGACAATATCGCTACCGGAGGAGAACTGGCCCCAGGCCAAACCCTCCGGTTGGGCAGCTTTACCATGACCGCCAGTTCGGCCATTAAGCCGACGATGACCTCTCGGGCCATCGAAAATCCTCTTCGTGTCGACCCCAAACACTCCAAGCAGATGGGTCCGGCGGAGTTTTCATCTTTAAACGAGCTCCTTGATCGTATCGCCGCCCTGGGAATCACCACAGATTACGATCGGATCGGGCTTAAACCCGACCAAAGAGAAATCAAATCTCCACCAATCACCCACCAGATAGCGGTAGTCGAGGAGCAAGACGGCGACTCTTCCCCTATACTGAAGACGGACTATGTCCGGATTGCCGACCCTACAGATCCGGATACCCACCCGCAAAAGGAGGTGACTGGCCTTCCGAACATAGAATCGGATGGTGGGCAAAGGCAACCGGAAGATACTCTGAAGCCCGAATTGTTAAGTCTGGAAAAACTTCACACTTCGGATCATCGATCGGGTCGGGGTCCAGATCCAATTCCACCCACCCACCCAGACATAAGCGCTCTCACGAGCATACAACAGCAGTCCAAGAAACAGTTCACCACTTCTGGGCCAGATTCCTCCTTGTCAAGGACAAGGTTAAAGATTGCCGTGACGAGGACGTGATATCAGCGTTCCACAACAATTGCAGGAATGAAGGAATCCTCAACGCCATTAATCGCCGCCGCATACTACACTTCACGGACTTGGCAACTATCGTACAGAAGTAAAGCGCAATGGAAAACGCCTGGAGGGATCAGGCAGCTTGTTGGGAGCCATCGGTCCCAACTCAACCACTGGCCCAGGCGAAAAGGGCGCATCCCCGTGACGCGCTCAGTCCAATAGCCAAGAAATACAAACCCATTACGCAGCGTGGAACCGTTCTGGAGGGATGGCTCGATGGCCCATGAAAAATACACACAACACCGGATACCATACCAACCCACAGCCTTAGAGCATGTTGGATACTCCGGCAGGTAGCCAAAAGCGGCGAGGACATCCTTACCAGAAACACCCCAGATCAACACCCTCCAGAAGACGATGACCCCAAAGTACTGACGGTCTTTGAGACATTCGCTTCGAACAATAAGCGCAAAAGGGCACTCCGCGGCCTCGCCGAAGTCTGTCAAATCGCCACAGCAAACCCTTGGAACGACACGGCTATAACCTTTAATGCCGGCGACGAACCAAAATACAGGACAGTCCGAGCACCGGCCGCTTTAGTCCTCAGTCCCATCGTGGACGGCTTCCGACTCACCAAGGTCCTCATGGACGGTGGCAGCGGACTAAACCTGATCCATGAGGATACACTCCACAAAATGGAAATAGACAGGAGCCGCATCAAGCAAAGCAGCACGACCTTCCGAGGAATCATTCCCAGTCGGAGGCGCGGTGTGCGGGAAAAATCACACTTGACGTGGTATTCGGCACGCCGGAGAATTATCGGTCTGAAGAAATCACCTTCCAAGTGGCTCCTTTCAGCAGCGGATACCACGCCCTGTTGGGGCGGGATGCTTTTACACGCTTCCAAGATATACCTCATTACGGGTATATGAAGCTCAAAATTCCCGGACCAAACGGCATAATCACTCTTGTCAGTGATCCCTACATAGCACTCCACGCCGAAAACAAAATTGCATCACTGACCCTGGAGGCATTATCTGAAGCCCTCGTGGCCGAAGAATTAACCACACTGCGTTCCACGGTGGATAGAGACGATGTGATCTTAGACAAACGAACCAAATCCACCTCCTTCAAACCGGCAGAAGAAATAGTCAAATTCCAGGTCCACCCAACGGACCCCAAGAAGACAACATCTATTGGAGCACAACTAGACCCAACGGTCGATGCCGCACTAAGGGATTTCCTTTGCGAAAACTAGGATATATTCGCATGGCACCCTTCTGACATGCCTGGAATCCCACATGAGCTGGCCGAACATAGCCTTAATATCTTAAAGGGATACAAACCAATCAAACAAGCACTCAGACGCTTTTTTGAGCCCAAACGCCAAGCTATGGGGGAGGAGCTGGCCAAGCTAATTGAGGCCAGATTCATCAGAGAAATAAAACATCCGGGCTGGCTGGCAAACCTGGTGATGGTACCAAAGAAGGACAAATCATGTCGGTTGTGCGTACCTCAATAAGGCTTGCCCTAAGGATCCCTTCCCTCTCCCCCGCATTGATCAAATCATTGATGCTACCGCAGGACATGACTCACTGTGTTTCCTTGATGTTGTTGGGGAACGTAGCAATAATTCAAAATTTTCCTACATGTCACCAAGATCAATCTAGGAGATGCTAGCAACGAGAGAGAGGGAGTACATCTTCATACCCTTGAAGATTGCTAAGCGGAAGCGTTACAAGAACGCGGTTGATGGAGTCGTACTCGCGGCGATTCAAATCGCGGAAGATCCGATCTAGCGCCGAACGGACGGCGCCTCCGCACTCAACACACGTACATCACGGGGACATCTCCCCCTTCTTGATCTAGCAAGGGGAGAGGAGAATTTGAGGGAGAACTCCGGCAGCATGAGGGCGTCGTGGTTGAGCTTGTGGTATTCCTGCAGGGCTTCGCCAGGCTCTATGGAGGAGAAGGAAGAGTTGGAGGAGGGAGGGGCTGCGCCAGGGAAGGGGTGCAGCTGCCCTCTCTCTCCCTCACTATATATACGGGGAAGGGGGGTGTAGGAGGCGCCCTAGGGTGCCCTAGGGGAGGGGCGGCGGCCACAGGGGAAACCCTAGATGGGTTTGGGTGCCCCCACCCCTAGGAAACTTGCCCGCCAAGCAGGGAGAGGAGGCTGCCCTAGGGGAGGCGCCCCCACCTCTCCAGGTTACGTGAGAGGGGTTGGGAGGGGCGCACAACCCCTTAGTTGGCTGGTGTGTCCCCTCCCCTTGGCCCATAAGGCCCCCCAACGCTTGCCGGGGCCTCCGAAACACCTTTCGGTCACGCTGGTCGTCACCCGGTACTCACAGAACAATTCCGGACTCCAATACCCTTCGTCCAATATATCGATCTTCACCTCCGGACCACTCTGGAGTTCCCTGTCATGTCCGGTATCTCATCCGAGACTCCGAACAACCTTCGGTAACCACATACTATTTCCCATAACAACTCTAGCGTCACCGAACCTTAAGTGTGTAGACCCTACGGGTTCGGGAACCATGTAGACATGACCGAGACGTTCTCCGGCCAATAACCAACAGCGGGATCTGGATACTCATGTTGGCTCCCACATGTTCCACGATGATCTCGTCGGATGAACCACGATGTCGGGGATTCAATCTATCTCGTATACAATTCCCTTTGTCCACCGGTATGTTACTTGCCCGAGATTCGATCGTTGGTATCCCAATACCTCGTTCAATCTCGTTACCGGCAAGTCTCTTTACTCGTTCCGTAACGCATGATCCCGTGGCTAACTCATTAGTCACATTGAGCTCCTTATGATGATGCATTACCGAGTGGGCCCAGAGAGATACCTCTCCGTCATACAGTGACAAATCCCATCTCGATTTGTGCCAACCCAATGAGACACTTTCGGAGATACTTGTAGTGCACCTTTATAGCCACCCGATTCACGTTGTGACGCTTTGGTACACCCAAAGCATTCCTACGTTATCCGGGAGTTGCACAATCTCATGGTCTAAGGAAATGATACTTGACATTAGAAAAGCTCTTAGCAAACGAACTACACGATCGTGTGCTATGCTTAGGATTGGGTCTTGTCCATCACATCATTCTCCTAATGATGTGATCCCGTTATCAATGACATCCAATGTCCATGGTCAGGAAACCATAACCATCTATTGATCAACGAGCTAATCAACTAGAGGCTTACTAGAGACATGTTGTGGTCTATGTATTCACACATGTATTGCGGTTTCCAGTTAATACAATTATAGCATGAACAATAGACAATTATCATGAACAAGGAAATACAATAATAACCATTTTATTATTGCCTCTAGGGCATATTTCCAACAGTCTTCCACTTGCACTAGAGTCAATAATCTAGTTCACATCATTATGTGATTGTAATGAATCCAACACCCATGGGGTTTGTTCATATCTCGCTTGTGAGAGAGGTTATTAGTCAACACCCATGATCCGAGTCAACTAGGCCCTGTCCAATCAACACCGATGATGACTAGTCCGTCTCACGTGATGATTGGACAGGGCCTAGTTGACTCGGATCATGTAATCACTTGGATGACTAGAGGAATGTCTATCTGAGTGGGAGTTCATTAGATGAACTTAATTATCCTGAACATAGTCAAAAGCCCTTTGCAAATTATGTCATAGCTCGCGCTTCAGTTCTACTGTTTTAGATATGTTCCTAGAGAAAATATAGTTGAAAGTTGACAGTAGCGATTATGCGATCAGTAGAAAGCTTATGTCCTTAATGCACCGCTCAGTGTGCAGAACCCCAAACGTCGTCTGTGGATGTTGCGAACATCTGACACACACGTTTTGATGACTATGTGATAGTTCGGTAATGTTAAACGGCTTAGAATTGAGGCACCAAAGACGTTTTTTGAAACGTCGCGGAACATATGAGATGTTCTGAGGCATGAAATTGGGATTTCAGGCTCATGCCCACGTCAAGAGGTATGAGACCTCCGACGAGTTTTCCAGCCTACAAACTAAGGGAGAAGATCTCAATCGTTGAGCTTGTACTCAGATTGTCTGGGTACAACAATCACTTGAATAGAGTGGGAGTTAATCTTCCAGATGAGATAGTGATGTTTCTCCAAAGACATTGCCACCAAGCTACTAGAGCTTCGTGATGAACTATAACATATCAGGGATAGATATGATGATCCTTGAAGTGTTCGCAATGTTTGACACCGCAAAAGTAGAAGTCAAGTAGGAGCATCAATTGTTGATGGTTGGTAAAACCACTAGTTTCAAGAAGGGCAAGGGTAACAAGGGATACTTCATGAAACGACAAAGCGATTGCTGCTCTAGTGAAGAAACCCAAGGTTGAACCCAAACCGAGACTAAGTGCTTACGTAATGAGAGGAACAGAACCTTTGAAACGGAACCACCCTAGATACTTGGTAGATGAGAAGGCTGGGTGGTCGATAAAAGTATATTGGATATACATTATGTTAATGTGTACTTTACTAGTACTCCTAGTAGCACCGTGGTATTAGATATCGGTTCGGTTGCTAAGTGTTAGTAACTCGAAATAAAAGCTACTGGAATAAACGAAGACTAGCTAAAGGTGAGCCGACGATATGTGTTGGAAGTGTTTCCAAGGTTGATGTGATCAAGCATCGCGCTCCCTCTACCATCGAGATTGGTGTTAAACCTAAATAATTGTTATTTGGTGTTTGCGTTGAGCATATACATGATTGGATTATGTCTATCGCAGTACGGTTATTCATTTAAGGAGAATAATGGTTACTCTGTTTATTTGAATAATACCTACAATGGTCTTGCACCTAAAATGAATAGTTTACTGGAATCTCGATCGTAGTGATACACATTTTCATGCCAAAATATATATGATAGTAATGATAGTACCACCTGCTTGTGGCACTGCCATTTGAGTCATATTGGTATAAAATGCATGAAGAAGCTCCATGTTGATGGATCTTTGGACTCACTCATTTTTAAAAGGGTTGATACATGCGAACCATGTCTATTGGTGTATACGCATGAAGAAACTCCATGCAGATGGATCGTTTGGACTCACTTGATGTTGAATCATTTGAGACATGCAAATCATACCACATGGACAAGATGACTGAAAAGCCTCTGTTTCAGTAAGAAGGAACAAGAAAGCAACTTGTTGGAAGTAATACATTTTGATGTGTGCAGTCTAATGAGTGTTGAGGCATGCAGTGGATATCGTTATGTTCTTACTTCACAGATGATTTGAGTAGATTCTGAGTATGTTTACTCGATGAAACAAAAAAAATCTGAATTATTGAAAGGTTCAAGTAATTTCAAAGTGAAGTTGAAGATCGTTGTGACAAGAGGATAAAATGTCTATGATATGATCGTAGAGATCATTATCTGAGTTACGAGCTTTGGCACGCAATTAAGACATTGTGGAAATTGTTTCACAATTAATACCGCCTGGAACACCATAGTGTGATGGTGTGTCCGAACATCATAGTTGCACCCTATTGGATATGGTGCGTACCATGATGTCTCTTATCGAATTACCACTATCGTTCATGGGTTAGGCGTTAGAGACAACCACATTCACTTTAATAGGGCACCACGTAATTCCGTTGAGACGACACTGTTTGAACTATGGTTTGGAGAAACCTAAGTTGTCGTTTCTTAAAAGTTTGGGGCTACGACGCTTATGTGAAAAAGTTTCATCGTGATAAGCTCGAACCCAAAACGGATAAATACATCTTCATAGGACACGCAAAACAGTTGGGTATACCTCCTATCTCAAGATCCGGAAGCAAAAGTAATTGTTTCTAGAAACGGGTCCTTTCTCGAGGAGAAGTTTCTCTCGAAAGAATTGAGTGGGAGGATGGTGGAGACTTGATGAGGTTATTGAACCATTACTTCAACTAGTGTGCAACAGGGCACAGGAAGTTGTTCATGTGGCGCCTACACCAATTGAAGTAGAAGCTTATGATAGTGATCATGAAGTTTCAGATCAAGTCACTACCGTACCTCGTAGGGAGACAAGGATGCGTACTACTTCAAAGTGGTACAGTAATCCTGTCTTAAAGGTCATGTTGCTAGATGAACCTACGAGCTATGGAGAAGCGATGGTGGGCCCATATTCCGACAAATGGTTAGAAGCCAAGAAATCCGAGATAGGACCCATGTATCAGAACAAAGCATGGACTTTGGTGGACTTGCCCGATAGGCAAGCCATTGAGATAAATGGATCTTTAAGAAGAAGACGGACGTGGACGGTAATGTCACCGTCTATGAAGCTCGACTTGTGGCGAAGAGTTTTTCACAAGTTCAAGGAGTTGACTACGATGAGATTTTCTCATCCGTAGCGATGCTTAAGTCCGTCGGAATCATGTTAGCATTAGCTGCATTTATGAAATCTGGCAGATGGATGTCAAAACAAGTTTCCTTACCAATCTTCATAAGGAAAGGTTGTATGTGATACAATCAGAAAGTTTTTTGTCGATCCTAAGGATGCTAAAAGGTATGCTGGCTCCAGCGATCCTTCTAAGGACTGGAGTAAGCATCTCGGAGTTGGAATGTGCGCTTTGATGAGATGATCAAAGATTTTGGGTTTATGCAAAGTTTATGAGAAACTTGTATTTCCAAAGAAGTGAGTGGGAGCACTATAGAATTTACGATGAGTATATGTTGTTGACATATTGTTGATCGAGAAATGATGCAAAATTTCTGGAAAGCATACAGGGTTATTTGAAAGGTGTTTTCAATAGAAAACCTGGATTAAGCTACTTGAACATTGAGCATCAAGATCTATAAGGATAGATAAAAAACGCTTAATGGTACTTTCAAATGAGCACATACCTTGACATAATCTTGAAGGTGTTCAAGATGGATCAGTCAAAGAAGGAGTTCTTGCCTGAGTTGTAAGGTATGAAGTTAAGAGTTAAAGCTCGACCACGATAGAAAAGAGAGAAAGGACGAAGGACATCCCCTATGCCTTAGACATAGGCTCTACAGTATGCTATGCTGTGTACCGCACCTGATGTGTGCCTTGCTACATATCTGGCAAGAGGGTACAAAGGTGATCAAGGAGTGGATCACCGGATAGCGGTCAAAATTATCCTTAGAGGAATAAGGATATGTTTCTCGGTTATGGAGGTGATAAAGAGTTCGACGTAAAGAGTTGCGTCGATGCAAGTTTAACACCTATCCGGATAGCTCTGAGTAGAGATACCGGATACGTATAATGGAGCAACAATTTGGAATGGCTCCAAGTGGAACGTGGTAGCAGCATCTATGATATGACATAAAAGTTTTGCGAAATACATGAGGATCTGAATATTGCAGACCCGTTGACTACAACCTCTCTCACAAGCATAAACATGATCAAACCCAGAACTCATCGAGTGTTAATCACATAGTGATGTGAACTAGATTATTGATTCTAGTAAACTGTTTGGATGTTGGTCACATGGCGATGTGACCTGTGAGTGTTAATCACATGGTGATGTGAACTAGATTATTGACTCTAGTGCAAGTGGGAGACTGTTGGAAATATGCCCTAGAGGCAATAATAAATTAATTATTATTATATTTCCTTGTTCATGATAATCGTTTATTATCCATGCTATAATTGTATTGATAGGAAACTCAGATACATGTGTGGGTACATAGACAACACCATGTCCCTAGTAAGCCTCTAGTTGACTAGCTCGTTGACCAACATATGGTTACGGTTTCACGACCATGGACATTGGATGTCGTTGATAACAGGATCACATCATTTGGAGAATGATGTGATGGACAAGACCCAATCCTAAGCCTAGCACAAAGATTGTAGTTCGTATGCTAAAGCTTTTCTAATGTCAAGTATCATTTCCTTAGACCATGAGATTGTGCAACTCCAGATACCGTAGGAATGCTTTGGGTGTACCAAAGCGTCCACAACGAATCGGGTGGCTATAAAGGTGCACTATGGTATCTCCGAAAGTGTCTGTTGGGTTGGCACGAATCGAGACTGGATTTGTCACTCCGTGTAAACGGAGAGGTATCTCTGGGCCCACTCGGTAGGACATCATCATAATGTGCACAATGTGACCAAGGGGTTGATCACGGGATGATGTGTTACGGAACGAGTAAAGATACTTGCCGGTAACGAGATTGAACAAGGTATCGGGATACCAACGATCGAATTTCGGGCAAGTACAATACCGCTAGACAAAGGGAGTTGTATACGGGATTGATTGAGTCCTTGACATCGTGGTTCATCCGATGAGATCATCGTGGAACATGTGGGAGCCAACATGGGTATCCAGATCCCGCTGTTGGTTATTGACCGGAGAACGTCTGGCCATGTCTCAAGATGGTTCCCGAACCCGTAGGGTCTACACACTTAAGGTTCGATGACGCTAGGGTTATAAAGGAAGTTTGTATGTGGTTACCGAATGTTGTTCGGAGTCCCGGATGAGATCCCGGACGTCACGAGGAGTTTCTTAATGGTTCGGAGGTAAAGATTTATATATGGGAAGTCCTGTTTTGGTCACAGGAAAAGTTTCGGGTTTTATCGTTAACGTACCGGGACCACCGGGAGGGTCCCGAGGGTCCACCAAGTGGGGCCACCAGCCCCGGAGGGCTGCATGGGCCAAGTGTGGGACGGGACCAGCCCCAGGTGGGCTGGTGCAACCCCCCACAAGGGCCCAAGGCGCCTAGGGTTTGGGGAGGGGGCGCCCCACCTAGCTTGGGGGGCAAGTTTCCCCCTCTCCCCCCCTTGGCCGCACCCTAGATGGGTTTTGGGGGCAGCCGCACCCCTTGGGGTGGGAACCCTAGGGGCGGCGCAGCCCCCTCCCTCTCCGCTATATGTAGTTGAGGTATTTTGGGCTGCATACACATGAGTTTTGACCTCTCCATGGCGCAGCCCTGCCTCTCTCCCTCCTCCTCTCCTGTGGTGCTTGGCGAAGCCCTGCAGGATTGCCACGCTCCTCCACCACCACCACGCCGTCGTGCTGCTGCTGGACGGAGTCTTCCCCAACCTCTCCCTCTCTCCTTGCTGGATCAAGGCATGGGAGACGTCACCAGGCTGTCACGTGTGTTGAACGCGGAGGTGCCGTCCGTTCGGCACTAGGATCTCCGGTGATTTGGATCACGACGAGTACGACTCCTTCAACCCCGTTCTCTTGAACGCTTCCGCTTAGCGATCTACAAGGGTATGTAGATGCACTCTCCTTCCCCTCGTTGTTGGTTTCTCCATAGATAGATCTTGGTGAAACGTAGGAAATTTTTGAATTTCTGCTACGTTCCCCAACATCAATAATCTAGTTCACATCACTATGTGATTGTAATGAATCCAACACCCATGGGGTTTGTTCATATCTCGCTTGTGAGAGAGGTTATTAGTCAACGGGTCTGAACCTTACAGATCCGTGTGTGCTTTACAAATCTCTATGTCATCTTGTAGATGCAGCTACCACGCGCTACTTGGAGCTATTCCAAATAACTGCTCTACTATACGAACCCGCTTTACTACTCAGAGTCATCTGGATTAGTGTCAAAGTTTGCATCGACGTAACCCTTTACGACGAACTCTTTTACCACCTCCATAATCGAGAAAATTCCTTAGTCCACTAGTTATTAAGGATAAGTTCGACCGCTGTCATGTGATCCATTCCTGGATCACTCTTGTACCTTGATGACTCATGGCAAGGCACACTTCAGTGCGGTACCTGACATAACATACTGTAGAGCCTACGTCTAAAGCATAGGGGACGACCTTCGTCATTTCTCTCTCTTCTGCCATGGTCATGTTTTGAGTCTTACTCAATACTCACACCTTGTAACACAGCCAAGAACTCCTTCTTTGCTGATCTATTTTGAACTCCTTCAAAATCTTGTCACGGTATGTATTCATTTGAAAGTACTATTAAGCGTGTTTGATCTCTCCTTATAGATCTTGTGCTCACTGTTCAAGTAGCTTAATCCAGGTTTTCCATTGAAAAACACTTTTCAAATAACCCTGTATGCTTTCCAGAAATTCTACATCATTTCTGATCAACAATATGTTAACAACATATACTCATCAAAAATTCTATAGTGCTCCCACTCACTTCTTTGGAAATACAAGTTTCTCATAAACTTTGTAAAACCCAAAATCTTTGATCATCTCATCAAAGCGTACATTCCAACTCCGAGATGCTTACTCCAGTCCTTAGAAGGATTGCTGGAGCTTTGCATACTTGTTAGCATCTTTCAGGATTGACAAAACCTTCTGGTTGTATCACATACAACCTTTACTCAAGAAAATCGTCGAGGAAACAATGTTTTTGACATCCTATCTGCCAGATTTCATAAATAATGCAGTAATTGCTAATACAATTCCAACCGACTCTTAGCATCGCTACGAGTGAGAAAGTCTCATCGTAGCCAACTCCTTGAACTTGTCGGAAAACATCTTAACGACAAGTCGATCTTTCTTAATGGTGACACTTACCATCATTGTCCGTCTTCCTTTTAAAATCCATCTGCACCCAACAGCCTTACGACCATCAAGTAGTTCTTCCAAAGTCTATACTTTGTTTTATACATGGATCCTCTCTCGGGTTTTATGGCCTCGAGCCATTCGTCGGAACCCAGGCCCACCATCGCTTCTCCATAGCTCGTAGGTTCATTGTTGTCTTGCAACATGACTTCCAAGACAGGATTACGTACCACTCTGAAGTAGTACACATCCTTGTCGACCTACAAGGTTTGGTAGTGACTTGATCCGAAGTTTCATGATCACTATCATAAGCTTCCACTTCAATTGGTGTAGGTGCCACAGGAACAACTTCCTGTGCCCTGCTACACACTATTTGGAGTGACGGTTCAATAACCTCATCAAGTCTCCACCATCCTCCCACTCAATTCTTTCGAGAGAAACTTTTCCTCGAGAAAGGATCTATTTCTAGAAACAATCACCTTGCTTCCGGATCTGAAATAGGAGGTATACCCAACTGTTTTGGGTATTCTATGAAGATGCATTTATCCGCTTTGGGTTCGAGCTTATCAGCCTTAAACTTTATCACATAAGCGTCGCAGCCCCAAACTTTTAAGAAACGGCATCTTAGGTTTCCCTAAACCATAGTTCATACGGTGTCGTCTCAACGGAATTGTGTGGTGCCCTATTTAAAGTGAATGCGGTTTTCTCTAATGCCTAACCCATGAACGATAGTGGTAATTCGATAATAGACATCATGGTATGCACCATATCCAATAGGGTGCAGTTATGATGTTCGGACACACCATCACACTATGGCGTTCCAGGCGGTATTAGTTGTGAAACAATTTCCACAATGTCTTAATTGTGTGCCAAACTCGTAACTTAGATATTCATCTCTATGATCATATCATAGATATTTTATCCTCTTGTCACGACGATCTTCAACTTCACTCTGAAATTACTTAAATGTTTCAATAATTCAGACTTGTGTTTCATCAAGTAAATATACTCAGCATCTACTCAAATCATCTGTGAAGTAAGAACATAACGATATCCACTGCGTGCCTCAGCACTCATTGGACTGCACACATCAAAATGTATTACTTCCAACAAGTTGCTTTCTTGTTCCATCTTCTTTGAAAACGAGGCCTTTCAGTCATCTTGCCCATGTGGTATGATTTGCATGTCTCAAGTGATTCAAAATCAAGTGAGTCCAAACGATCCATCTGTATGGAGTTTCTTCATGCATATCTACGAATAGACATGGTTCGCATGTCTCAATCTTTTCAAAAACGAGTGAGTCCAAAGATCCACCAACATGTAGCTTCTTCATGCGTTTTATACCAATATGACTCAAATGGCAGTGCCACAAGTATGCGGTACTATCATTACTATTTTATATCTTTTGGCATGAACATGTGTATCACTACGATCGAGATTCAATAAGCCATTCATTTTAGGTGCAAGCAAATAAACAAGTAACCACTATTCTCCTTAAATGAATAACCGCATTGCGATAAACATAATCCAATCATGTCTATGCTCAACGCAAACACCAAATAACAATTATTTAGGTTTAACACCAATCCCGATGGTAGAGGGAGCGTGCTATGTTTGATCACATCAACCTTGGAAACACTTCCAACACATATCGTCATCTCACCTTTAGCTAGTCTCCGTAGCCTTTTATTTTGAGTTACTAACACTTAGCAACCGAACCGCTATTCATTACCCTGGTGCTACTAGGATTACTAGTAAAGTACACAATAATATAATGTATATTCAAAATACTTCTGTCGACCTTGCCAGCCTTCTCATCTACCAAGTATCTAGGGTAGTTCTTCTTCAGTGACCGCTCCCCTCATTACAGAAGCACTTAGTCTCGGGTTTGGGTTCAACCTTGGGTTTCTTCACTAGAGCAGCACTTGATTTGCCGTTTCATGAAGTATCCCTTCTTTCCCTTGCCCTTCTTGAAACTAGTGGTTTTACTAACCATCAACAATTGATCCCCCTACTTGATTTCTACTTTCGCGGTGTCAAACATCGCGAGTTGCTCAAGGATCATCATGTCTATCCCTGATATGTTATAGTTCATCACGAAGCTCTAATAGCTTGGTGGCATTTTCTCCCTTAGTTTGCAGGCTTAAGAAACTTGTCAGAGGTCTCATACCTCTTGACGTGGGCACTAGTCTGAAATCCCAATTTCAGTCTTTGGAACATCTCATATGTTCTGCGACGTTTCAAAACGTCTTTGGTGCCACAATTTGAAACTGTTAGCATTACACACTAAACTATCACATAGTCATCAAAACATGTATGTCAGATGTTTCGCAACATCTACAGATGACGCTTGAGGTTCAGCACACTGAGTGGTGCATTAAGGACATAAGCCTTCTGTGTAGCAATGATGATAATCCTCAGTTTACGGACCCAGTCCGCATAATTTCTACTATCAACTTTCAACTAAATTTTCTCTAGGAACATATCTTAAATAGTAGAACTAAAGCGTAAGCTACGACATAATTTGCAAAGACCTTTTGACTATGTTCATGATAATTAAGTTCATCCGATTATTTAATGAACTCCCACTTAGATAGACATCCCTCTAGTCATCTAAGTGATACATGATCCGAGTCAACTAGGCCGTGTCCGATCATCACGTGAGACGGACTAGTCATCATCGGTGAACATCTTCATGTTGATCGTATCTACTATACGACTCATGTTCGACCTTTCGGTCTCTTGTGTTCCGAGGCCATGTCATACATGCTAGGCTCATCAAGTCAACCTAAGTGTTTCGCATGTGTAAATCTAGCTTACACCCGTTGTATGCGAACGTTAGAATCTATCACACCCGATCATCACGTGGTGCTTCGAAACAACGAACCTTCGCAATAGTGCATAGTTAGGGGGAACACTTTATTGAAATTTTAGCGAGGGATCATCTTATTTATGCTACCGTCGTTCTAAGCAAATAAGATGTAAACATGACAAACATCACATGCAAATCATAAAGTGACATGATATGGCCAGTATTATCTTGCGCCTTTTGATCTCCATCTTCGAGGCGCGGCATGATCACCTTCATCACCGGCATGACACCATGATCTCCATCATCGTGTCTTCATGAAGTTGTCTCGCCAACTATTACTTCTACTACTATGGCTAACGATTAGCAATAAAGTAAAGTAATTACATGGCGCTTTCAATGACACGCAGGTCATACAATAAATTAAGACAACTCCTATGGCTCATGCCGGTTGTCATACTCATCGACATGCAAGTCGTGATTCCTATTACAAGAACATGATCAATCTCATACATCATATATATATAATTCATCACATCCTTTTGGCCATATCACACCACATAGCATACCCTGCAAAAACAAGTTAGACGTCCTCTAATTGTTGTTGCATGTTTTACATGGCTGCTATGGGTTTCTAGCAAGAACGTTTCTTATCTACGCAAAAGCCACAACAGTGATATGCCAATTGCTATTTACCATTCATAAGGACCCTCTTCATCGAATCCGATCCGACTAAAGTGGGAGAGACAGACACCCGCTAGCCACCTTATGCATCAAGTGCATGTCAGTCGGTGGAACCTGTCTCACGTAAGAGTACGTGTAAGGTCGGTCCGTGCCGCTTCATCCCACAATGCCGCCGAATCAAGATAAGACTAGTAACAGTAAGAAAATTGAACAAATCATCGCCCACAACTACTTTGCGTTCTACTCGTGCATAGAATCTACGCATAGACCTGGCTCATGATGCCACTGTTGGGGAACGTAGCAATAATTCAAAATTTTCCTACGTATCACCAAGATCAATCTAGGAGATGCTAGCAACGAGAGAGAGGGAGTGCATATTCATACCCTTGAAGAGCACTAAGCAGAAGCATTACAAGAACACGGTTGATGGAGTCGTACTCGCGGCGATTCAAATCGCGGAAGATCTGATCTAGCGCCGAACGGGCGGCGCCTCCATGTTCAACACACGTACAGCCAGGAGACATCTCCTCCTTCTTGATCCAGCAAGGGGAGAGGAGAAGTTGAGGGAGAACTCCGGCAGCACGAGGGCATGGTGGTGGAGCTTGTGGTATTCCTGCAGGGCTTCGCCAAGCTCTACGGAGGAGAAGGAAGAGTTGAAGGAGGGAGGGGCTGTGCCAGGGAAGGGGTGCGGCTACCGTCTCTCTCCCTCACTATATATAGGGGGAAGGGGGGTGGAGGAGGCGCCCTAGGGTGCCCTAGGGGGGGGGCGGCCATAGGGGAAACCCTAGATGGGTTTGGGCGCCCCACCCCTAGGAAACTTGCCCCCCAAGCCGGGAGGGGAGGCTGCCCTAGGGGAGGCGCCCCCACCTCTCCAGGTTATGTGAGAGGGGTTGGGAGGGGCGCACAACCCCTTAGTGGACTGGTGTGCCCCCTCCCCTTGGCCCACAAGGCCCCCAACGCTTGCCGGGGCCTCCGAAACACCTTTCGGTCACGCTGGTCGTCACCCGGTACTCCCAGAACAATTTCGGACTCCAATACCCTTCATCCAATATATCGATCTTCACCTTCGGACCACTCCGGAGTTCCTCGTCACGTCCAGGATCTCATCCGGGACTCCGAACAACCTTCGGTAACCACATACTATTTCCCATAACAACTCTAGCGTCACCGAACCTTAAGTGTGTAGACCCTACGGGTTCGGGAACCATGTAGACATGACCGAGACGTTCTCCGGCCAATAACCAACAGCGGGATATGTATACCCATGTTGGCTCCCACATGTTCCACGATGATCTCATCGGATGAACCACGATGTCGGGGATTCAATCAATCCCGTATACAATTCCCTTTGTCCACCGGTATGTTACTTGCCCGAGATTCGATCGTTGGTATCCCAATACCTCATTCAATCTCGTTACCGGCAAGTCTCTTTACTCGTTCTGTAACGCATGATCCCGTGGCTAACTCATTAGTCACATTGAGCTCCTTATGATGATGCATTACCGAGTGGGCCCAGAGATACCTCTCCGTCATACGAAGTGACAAATCCTAGTCTCGATTCGTGCCAACCCAACAAACACTTTCGGAGATACCTGTAGTGCACCTTTATAGCCACCCAGTTATGTTGTGACGTTTGGTACACCCAAAGCATTCCTACGGTATCCGGGAGTTGCACAATCTCATGGTCTAAGGAAATGATACTTGACATTAGAAAAGCTCTTAGCAAACGAACTACACGATCTTGTGCTATGCTTAGGATTGGGTCTTGTCCATCACATCATTCTCCTAATGATGTGATCCCGTTATCAATGACAGCCAATGTCCATGGTCAGGAAACCATAACCATCTATTGATCAACAAGCTAGTCAACTAGAGGCTTACTAGGGACATGTTGTGGTCTATGTATTCACACATGTATTACGGTTTCCAGTTAATACAATTATAGCATGAACAATAGACAATTATCATGAACAAGGAAATACAATAATAACCATTTTATTATTGCCTCTAGGGCATATTTCCAACAGTCTTCCACTTGCACTAGAGTCAATAATCTAGTTCACATCACTATGTGATTGTAATGAATCCAACACCCATGGGGTTTGTTCATATATCGCTTGTGAGAGAGGTTATTAGTCAACGGGTCTGAACCTTTTAGATCCGTGTGTGCTTTACAAATCTCTATGTCATCTTGTAGATGCAGCTACCACGTGCTACTTGGAGCTATTCCAAATAACTTCTCTACTATACGAATCCGCTTGACTACTCAGAGTCATCTGGATTAGTGTCAAAGTTTGCATCGACGTAACCCTTTACGACGAACTCTTTTACCACCTCCATAATCGAGAAAATTCCTTAGTCCACTAGTTACTAAGGATAAGTTCGACCGCTATCATGTGATCCATTCCTGGATCACTCTTGTACCCCTTTACTGACTCATGGCAAGGCACACTTCAGGTGCGGTACACAGCATAACATACTGTAGAGCCTACGTCTAAAGCATAGGGACGACCTTCGTCCTTTCTCTCTCTTCTGCCATGGTCATGTTTTGAGTCTTACATTTGATAACCTCCACGCGTATGACATTAAGCTCAATCCGGAAAAGTGCATTTTCGGCGTCCCCGCTAGAAAACTGCTAGGCTTCATCGTTTCGAACAGAGGAATTGAAGCAAATCCAGCCAAAATCTGAGCTCTGTCACAATTGGCTACGCCAACAGACCTTAAAAAAGTCCAAAAGCTCGCGGGTTGCATGGCAGCTCTAAGCCGCTTTATCTCCATACTGGGAGAAAAGGCACTGCCACTCTATCGCCTTCTACGGCGAACCGATCACTTCGAGTGGACGGACGCGGCAATAGCCGGACTGGAGGAAATAAAAACCCTTCTTGCGAGCAACCCGATCTTGGTCACGCCAAACGTCGGTGAACCGATGTTATTATACATATCGGCAACATATCAGGTGGTGAGCGTCATGCTCGTCGTTGAACGAGAACAGGATGGACACAAATTCCCGCTTCAGAAGCCAGTGTACTACGTATCCACTGTCCTTACACCATGCAAATCCCGGTACCCCCATTATCAAAAGATAGCATACGCGGTCTTCATGGCATCCCGAAAGCTCCATCACTACTTCCAGGAATGTTCGATCACGGTGGCTTCCAAAGTGCCACTCAATGACATTATAAACAACCGCGATGCCATGGGCCGGATTGCCAAATGGGCCATTGAGCTCCTTCCATTTGATATTACATACAAACCACGTCGAGCTATTAAATCCCAAGTACTGGCTGACTTCGTCGCTGAATGGACAAAGGTCGAACTCCCTAAAGAGTACAACACATATTCCAATTGGGTTATGTATTTCGATGGCTCCAAAATGCTATCAGGGCTAGGGGCGGGCGTCGTTTTAACGTCACCTACTGGAGACGTCGTTCAGTACGTACTCCAAATACTATACATAGACTCCAACAATGCAGCCGAATACGAGGCCTTATTGCATGGTCTCCGGATGGCTGTCTCCATGGGCATACAATGCCTAGAAGTGCGCGGGGACTCAAACCTTGCAATATCTCAAATAAATGGAGACTTCGACACCAAAGATCCGACGATGGCAGCTTATCGTAATGCCATCATAAAAATGTCGGCCCGGTTCAAGGGGCTCGAGTTCCATCATGTGGCTCGAGAAAGCAATCAAGCGGCGGACGTTCTTGCTTGTATTGGCGCTAAGCGCGACCCCATCCCACCTAATATCTTTCTGGAAAGTCTTTTCAAGCCATCCGTGGTATGGCAGAGAGAAAACACAACACTAGTCCGGATCTGAACATAACCCCAGATTCCGAAAACACCGAAATCATCGGAGGCTCAGCCACCGAAATAACACCGTCGGCGCATCTCATCATGGCAGTCATTGCCCCATGGACTGAACCCTTCCTGGCCTACCTTAACAAGAAGGAGCTTCCTGAGGACCAGAACGAGGCCCGCCACATTGTCCGGTGTTCAAAGGCCTACAAGGTTCACGACAGAGAACTCTATAATAAAAGCGCTACCGGAGTCCTTCAAAGATGTATCTCTGAGGAGGAGGGGCGGCAGATCCTGGCTGATATTCATGCCGGTCTCGGCGGGCACCACGCCGCAGCTCGGGCCCTTGTTAGCAAGGCCTTGCATACAGGGTGCTATTGGCCGACGGCCCGAGCGGATGCACAGGACCTTGTGCAACGTTGTGTAGGATGCCAACTCTTCGCCAACCAAAGCCATATGCCCCCCACCGCCCTACAAACAATCCCCATGACTTGGCCTTTTGCGGTCTAGGGACTGGATATGGTTGGACCCCTTAAAGGAGGAAGCCATAAGAAAAAATATTAGCTAGTCATGGTGGATAGATTCAACAAGTGGATAGAGGACAAACCAGTGAAAACGGCCGAGTCCGGGCCAGTAATAGACTTTATATCCGGCGTCATACACCGTTATGGTGTTCCGCACGACATCATCACTGATAACGGCTCCAACTTCATAGCCGACGAAGTGAAAACCTGGTGCGCTAATATGGGCATCAAGCTCGATTACGCCTCTGTCTATCATCCACATACAAACGACCAAGTCGAACGAGCCAATGGTCTTATTATGAGCGGCATTAAGCCTAGACTACTGCGGTCTTTGAAGGAATCAGACAAGCACTGGGTTGGAGCTCGACTCCGTACTCTGGGGGCTGCAGACCACTCCCAATCGCACCACCGGATACACACCTTTTTTCATGGTGTACGGCGTAGAGGCAGTACTACCCTGCGACATTATTCATGACTCACCTCGTGTGTGCATGTACGAAGAGAGAGAGGCCGAGATCGATCGACAGGACAGCTTAGACGCCCTGGAGGAGGAGCGCAACGTCGCAAAAGCCCGTTTCGCATTTTATCAACAGCAGGCTCGCAGGTATCAAAGCAGAGAAGTGCGGGCCAAAACTTACAACATCGGCGAACTCGTTCTACGCATGCCGGAGAAGAAAAATGACAAACTCAAGCCCAAGTGGGAGGGTCCCTTCATCATCGACGAAGTTCTCACCGGAGGAGCGTATCGCTTGCGTGACGTGTCAGACAATCGACTAGAGCCGAATCCCTGGAACGCGGCCAGACTCCGAAGATTCTATGCCTAGCGCCGAACTCTTTCTTCGTCTCCTTCCTCTTATTGTTTTCATCATTTTTTCTCTCTTTTCGTTTTTTCTCTCTTTTCGTTTTTTCTCTTTAGCCTTAAAGGCTTTCGTGCGGATTAGACAGTGCACCCCCGACGCATACATCTTCAAGTATGTACGTCTATCATACCTGGGGGCTTCTTGGACAGAAGCTTGCTATTCCTATTTTCCGAGCATAAAACTCATCACATATGCGTTTTCTCCCACATGTACCTTTTCTTTGCCATTATATGCACCGATATAACTTAAGTTTTGGCCAAGCTGGGTTGTCTGGCTCCTGTGCTTATGCCCTACATTCCCGTTAGTTCGGCTAGGGCATAAAGGGAGCACCTCTGCGATTGTTACTGCCGGGTCATCCAGATGTGTACCTCAGACCGGGTGAAGCCGAAAGCTAGCGTTCTTAAGGGAATATTCGGTCGGTGAACTAAATATGTTTTTGCACTCGCTCCATTATGAACCCCCAGAAGTTATACACACTGTGGTTTTTCCATCACAGTCCGGACATGCACATAGATGCATGCACACCCAGGGAAAGGAACCCCTGACGGAACTATTCTCTCTGGAAGATGTTTCTTACAATCTTAATGTAATATAACATAACTAGCCGGATACTTATGCATTCAAGCAACTATGACCCCTACGCCTGGTTTCCATGCATACCCGGTCTACTCGGCCGTTCTGGTATTCGGAAACACTTCGCACCTTTGAGTCGAGAGGTTGAAGCGAAAAGGTCCGCCATGACAAGCGTTTTACAATTCAGCTAGAGTTACAGATACAAAGGAAAGTACATAGTCACTTGGACTCAAAAATTTCCTCCTCTATGCCGTCCAGCAGGCTGTCTAACTTACAATCCTGCTGGGAATACTTGGCGGCTACTTCTACTTGGCCATATACTAAACTAACGGGAATTTCTTCCCCATTTGACCCTAGCGGTCCGACTCGGGCCATGTGATTCAGATCCAGCTTGGTATATCATGTTTTTACCATGGCCCAGGCCTCTCGCGCACCCTCTCGGCAGGCCAATATCTTCCATAGTCGGATACGCCGACGCACTCCCTTGAACAGCTCTACAAGCTTCTCCATACTCCCTGGAGGGGAGTCGGATGGCCATAAGGCCTTCGCTACACTCCGCATTGCCTGCCGAGGTTGCTCGTGCAACTGCGACAACCCTTGTAGAAGATCACTTGATGATCCGGACACCTCCTCTTCGGGACTGCCCATCAGCATACCTGCAATCGTAGCTATATCAGCTACTTTTACCTTCAAACTGTTAGAAGGTCCCATATCGGCCCCCGTCCCCTCGGTTGAGACTGGATCCTGGTTGTTGGGAGTATTACTGACTGGACCCACGGACATAGTCCGGCGGACCCTTTTCCTGATACAGGACGAACATGAAAGTCACGGTTGGACGCGACTATTAAGAAAACGTATTTGCAAACCCATACCCATTTGACGAGGGCCCGACCGTGTCTTTGTTTGCCTTCCTCTTCGAAGGCTTGCCCGGTGCGGGACCGCTCTCTTCGGAGTCGCTCCTGGAGTAGCACGGTATGTACAACGCCTCCCCTTCAAAGCACGAGACAGTGCGGTGGGTGAGGCAGAACGAGGGAACCCTTTTGGGGGAGATGTCTCCTGACTACTTACGTGCGAAGCGGGGAGAAGACCAGGATAATCGGCGATGATGGGCACTTCGGTGCTGTCGTAGCTCACCTGATAAAACACGTCATTCTCGAGCACCACGGATATATCCGGATCCTCTTCGAATCCAGGGTCAAGGTCCCGATTACGGCCCTCGGGCTGCGGGGCGGGGCTATGAAGCCCCTCGGAAATCTTTCGCCAATGCTGTTACAAATAGACAGATTAATATTCATTAAAGCAAAGCTCAGGGAGTGGGTGAGTAGAGCAGAAGTGTTGGGAGCTTACCCAGCTAGGAGGACTGTACATGGAATATCCTTCTCTATGCGTGATGCGCAGGAACTCCTCTTCCTCACCCTTGTACAGCTCGGCCAATATTTTGGCTAGGGCGGCAGGGGTGTCCGGACCTTTCCTGCCACAGCGGGAGGCGTCATCTTCCCCATTGTACTTCCACATGGGAAGTCCTCTGTATTGAAGTGGCTGGACCCCCCGCACTATGGAGGTCGCCATCACTTCGACTATTGTGTATCCGGACTGGGCAAGCGTCCTGATCTTGCTCAGGAGTTGGCGGATTTCCGCGCTATCTTCCTCCTCGAGGCTCCGAGGGCGCCAGCTATGGCGTTTCTTCAGAGGAACACTTGCAAACTCAGGGAGACCCCTCCGGACTGGATCTGTAAGTACCACGTCCTCGATATAAAACCATTCAGAGGTCCATTCTTCGGAAGCTTTCTTCGGCATGCCGGATAGGTATCCGGTCTCAGCAATACGCCATATTTCGGCTGCGCCCACTTCAAAAATCGACCCCTCGTGGTTGCGCGGGACAAGACAAAATAACCTTCTCCATAGATCAAAATGGGCCTCACAACCCAGGAATAGTTTGCATATATGCACGTAGCTGCGATATGCAGGATGGAGGCTGGGGTAAAATTATGCAGCTGGAGGCCATGATATTCCAGAAGCCCTCGGACGAATG
This sequence comes from Aegilops bicornis, assembly GCA_021605145.1. Taxonomy (NCBI): domain Eukaryota; kingdom Viridiplantae; phylum Streptophyta; class Magnoliopsida; order Poales; family Poaceae; genus Aegilops; species Aegilops bicornis. The sequence continues at coordinate 577,579,089 of CM038675.1, forward strand.
GGTGAACTGGAAATCCCACGCCCCTTATCAAATAGGGGACAAGGCACACTCGTTCCCCCGCAGATGGATTGGCGAAATCCTCCGCCTAGGTTTTGCTGTTGAAGGAGGCCAACCCCGCTCGAATGGGGACCAGATCTGCAGGAGGGAGAAATCCCTGCGTTTGTAACTTCTCCAATTGACTGTGGGACACAGAGCACCTCTCCCACTCGCCTTTCTCTGGGTCGGAACGGGAGGAGGAGCTGGGAATATTGGCCATGTCGGAATGGTCTTCCCTGGTAGTCTCTGAGAATTTTCTCCGCGTGGTGCCGAATGGGTCTGAGACCCAATCTCTTTAAATATACACTTTTTCTTGCATGGCTGGTGTGTTATTTGCCAAAAATACCCTGACCGTCCGCATTCGCCCGACACGTGGAGGCTGACATCATAGATACATAGAAGCCGAGGGGTGCGGCATTGAATTATAAGCCAAATACATTACTTGGAAGTCGTCGGAGGAGGAACCCGCCTTGCAATGCGAAGACAATCTGCTATTGAACATCTTGTCGATGAAGCCTGGTTCGGGACTCTTGAGGAGTCCTGGATTAAGGGGTCCTCGGGCGTCCGGCCTATTAGCCATGGGCCGGACTGATGGGCTGTGAAGATACGAAGACCGAAGACTGCACCCGTGTCCGGGTGGGACTCTCCTTGGCGTGGAAGGCAAGCTTGGCGGCCAAATATGTAGATTCCTTTCTTTGTAACCGACCTTGTGTAACCCTAGATCCTCCCGGTGACTATATAAACCGGAGGACTTAGTCCGGAAATAGAGATACTCATTACCATAGTCATACAGGCTAGACTTCTAGGGTTTAGCCATTACGATCTCGTGGTAGATCAACTCTTGTCATACTCATATCCATCAAGATCAATCAAGCAGGAAGTAGGGTATTACCTCCTTAGAGAGAGCCCGAACCTGGGTAAACATCGTGTCCCCTGTCTCCTGTTACCATCAACCTTAGACGCACAGTTCGGGACCCCCTACCCGAGATCCGCCGGTTTTGACACCGACAAGGGGGCACCCCATAGACACACAAGTTGATCATTGATCTCTCTTAGCCGTGTGTGGTGCCCCCTTCCACCATAATCCACCTCGGTCATATCGTAGCGGTGCTTAGGCAAAGCCCTGCATTGGTAGCTTCATCAACACCGTCACCACGCCGTCGCGCTGACGAAGCTTTTCCCCGAAGCTCTACTGGATCATGAGTTCGTGGGACGTCACCGAGCTGAACGTGTCTTTGAACAGCGGAGGTGACGACGTTCGATGCGAGGATCGGTTGATCGTGGAGACGCATACAACTACATCAACAGCGTTGTCATAACGCTTTAAACACGGTCTCACGAGTGCGTGAGCGACACTCTCCCCCCTTGTTGCTATGCATCACCATGATCTTGCGTGTGCGTAGGAAAATTTTGAAATTACAACCTTCCCCAACACAAGCTCCTTAACAATGCATATTATCTCATGAGCCTACTCTAATACAGGACGGTTTTCAACCATCTTATAATCGTGGAAGTGCTCTATAATATACATCTCGCTCCCGGCATCGGCGACCCCGAACATAGATTCGAGCGCCTCCCACAAGTCCTTGGCGACATGCACATGTAAATATGCGTCGACCAGTTTATCTCCGATCACGCTAAGAACTACTTCGAGAAACACAACGGTGGCCTCCTTGAACGCCTTCTCCTATTCAGGAGCAATCGTTCCCGTGGAGACACCGGTGACCCAGAACATGTTCATAGCCGTGAGCCATAATGTGGTCTTCGTCTGCCGACGCTTAAAGTACGTACTGGTAAACTTATCCAGTTTCAGTGCAGCGGCGAAGCCACTTGCCGAAAAATTCCTACACATAATAGGTTTTTGGATTGCTAAGTAAATAGGCAATTTTCCGATTAAATTAATCCACGAGTAAATCACTGGCATGGCATTGACACAAATAAACGAGTAAATAGGTTTTTGGATTACTAAGTAAGTAGTCTGCCAAATCACTAGTAAATATTCAGTCAAACAAGCACATACTACGCTAATTGTAGAAAGATCTACGTATAACGCTAGCATGGCTAAAACCAAAAATAGTAGAAGCGGGATAAACGAGTTATACCCTCTAGTAGGCCATGCAGAAGCAGCCGCGGCGGTGGCGGCAGCAGAAGCGTCCTCGGCGGCCTTCGTGTCGGCCTCGAGCTTCTCGGCAGCGACACGTTCGGCGTCGGTGGACATGGTGACGATGAAGGCGATGCGGACGTAGAGGAAGTAGTGGATCGGAGGCGAGCAGTCGCGTGGTCGCTTCCCAAAAACCTATTCGCCCCTCTCCCGTACAGGAATCGGAGGAGCGGGGTTTCGGAGACCTGCTCTCCCGTCGACCGTGGACGTGATGGAGTCACCGGAGGCAGCAGCAGCAAAGGAACGACAGTGGGCGTGCGCGTGAGCAGATGTGATCTGTTCGTGGCGGCTAGGGTTAGGAGACACCACACACTTATATAGGCGCAGCCGCGTGGAGAGACGTAGGCTCAACATGACAGCCCACGATCCGACGTCTCAAATCGTGGCCCAGCTGTCAGAGAACTCTCCGTTAGTGACTGGCAAAAATAAGCGCGCACGTGTGAGCTCGGCTCAATCCCGCAACCCGCGGCGCGACGCGTAGTGACGAGGCGGGCGGCGGAGGAGGAGTGCGCGAGGGCCTCTTTTATTCTCAAGCTCCAATCGCATGTGAAAGAATATCCCTTATAAAAAAGTCCAACTCCTCTTCCACTTCTGGAGTGGGACTAAACTTTCCACCTCCACCTAGTGCCAATAAACCCACATGGGCCCTTAAAGATTTTTAAAAATTGCTATATGGGCCTAAAGCCCATTCAAAATTTCAGCAGTTATGAAGTATGAATTTGCCATGGTTCAAACAATGAAAATGCCATGGTTCATAGAAATAAAATATGACAAGGTTAGAAAATTAAATTTGCCACGGGAAAGAATAAAAAATCTTAATGTTTGACATGGTTAGTGTTAAATGGTGTGTGACAACACATCTTAATGTTTCCATGGCAAGTGTTAAATGGCGTGTGAAAAAACTCCAAACCAGTCTTGGCAACCCATCTTAATTTTGCCATGGCAAAAACACATCTTAAATTTCCATGGCAAAATACACCTTAAAATACATATAAACTTGCCATGGCAAAAACACATCTTAAATTTCCATGGCAAAATACACCTTAAAATACATATAAACTTGCCATGCAACACATTTTAAAGTTGCCATGGTAAGTGTTAAATGACGTGTGAAAAAACTTCAAACTTGCCGGGGCAACACATATTAATTTGCCATGGCAGAAACACATCTTAAATTGCCATGGCAAAAGTATATTAGATTTTCTCTGGACAAAAAAATGGAAGAGTTTTCCATGGAGAGTTATAACAAAATTGTTGTGCTTTGTATAGCTGATTTACCATGGACACAATAAAGAGTTGCCGCTAGCCATTCCATTTTATTTGTACACAAATATATCAAACATTTCTATCTTAATGTATTGGCCATGGCAAGACCCAACTTGGAAAACAACTGGTATGTGCAATCAAAGGGCACGTAAGCGTACATAAGCCACGAAATTTGCAGAAAGGAGCTAATAAGCCATAGAAAACTAAAGAAAATGAGGTAGAGCTACAAGAAAATAAGGTACAATGGAGAAGACCAGATGATTAGAGCATGACAAGGCCGTGGGCATGAAAGTCCAAACATATCAGAGCAGAGAGAGGGAAGCCAAAGGAAGAGGGATTGACTCATCAGAACCACGCAAGTGCATCGACCGGGAGGAACCGCATTGCTATGAAGGTGATACCGCCGTTGCTGCTGGTCCTATGAGAGGAACACGAACGAGCTGCACCGTAGTCAGTGAATCTGGGCAATGCGAGCCTCCGCTCGTCTCGTCGCAACTCACAAGAACCATGCAAGAGCAACGCCACGCGAGCAAACACACTTGTTGTCCTATCCCCGTACTGGGCCAACCGTCGCCTCTCTCCCTGCCCACACCCCTGCCGCAGCACATCGATCCCTGGCATTAGAGCAACTCTAGCAGACCCCGCATCCGCCCCCGACCAGACCCCACATCCCACCTCGGCCCGCAAAAATTTGTAGGGGGCGCTGCAAATTTCCGACCCCAACCCGGGAAAAACGCGACTTTCGCCCCCGCGGCTGCGGTGCCCTACATCACAGAGAAGAAGTTGGCGGGAGGGACATTTCAGCCCCGCGCTCTTTTCTTCCTCCTTCTGCCGCCGCCCGCCTTTGCTTCCGCCTGCCCGCCGCCGGCGATTCCGGCCATATCTGCGGGCGGAATCGCTCCGCGGGGCTGCCCACACCCTCCCGCGCCGGTCCGCTGCACCGCCCCTCCGGATCCGGCGAGAAGAGCCTCCCCCCGTTGCCGCCATCGTCGAGCGCACCCCCCTCGTCGCCGCCCGGGATCACCCGCCACCGGTGAGTCTCTTTTTTGTGATTTTTGCGAGCTGTGTGGTAGATTGACGCGCCGGTGTGCGTGTAGATGGAGTTGACCCCGTGCGAGAAGTTCTTGCTATCCGATTCGTTCGATTCGGACGAATCGGATGTGGAGACCATGCTTGCGACCTTTCGGCAGCAAACATTAGTCACGACGCTTGCCGTGAAGGAGCATGAAGACGAGTACCAGAAGAGAAGGCGAGGATCTACTGTCGGGCGTATGTGCATTCCTCGGAATCGCCATCTTGGGAACGAAATGTTGATGCAAGATTATTTTGCGGAGAATCCTACCTATCCTGCACACCTCTTCCGCAGAAGGTATCGAATGCGCCGATCCCTCTTTGCGAGGCAAATTGCCGGTATTTTACTCAAAGAAGAAATGCCGCGGGCTTAAAGGGATTTAGTGCATATCAAAAAATCTACGCAGCGATGCGGGTGATTGCATATGGCGTTCCGGCTGACTATGCCGATGAGTATCTTCGCATTGGTGAAGATAGCACAATTGAGTCTGTGCGTAGATTTGCGAAAGTGATCGTCCGTGTCTTTGGTCCTGAGTATCTTCGGGCACCCAATGAAGATGACACAAAGAAATTGATGGCAGCTAATGAAAGGAGAGGTTGGTCTGGCATGCTAGGTAGCATTGATTGTATGCATTGGAATTGGAAAAATTGCCCCAAGGCTTGGCAAGGAATGTATTGTGGCAAGTCTCGTGATGCAACAATTATGCTAGAGGCCGTTGCATCCGCGGATTTATGGATTTGGCATTGCTTTTTTGGTATGCCGGGCACTCTCAATGATATCAATGTTTTGCAACACTCTCATTTGTTTGCTAGGCTTGCTAATGGTGATGCTCCTGCTTGCAACTATACTATCAATGGGCATGAATAGACAAAGGGGTACTATCTTGCAGATGGTATATACCCTCCTTGGTGCACATTTGTCAAGAGCATCAAAGAACCCAAAACAGAAAAACAATGTGAATTTGCAAGGGTGCAAGAGGCAGCCCGAAAAGGCAGTGAAAGAGCATTCAGTGTTTTGCAATCTAGGTTTGCCATTGTCCGTGGTCCTGCTCGTTTTTTGAGATAAGAAAACCTTGAAGAACATCATGACATGCTGCGTTATTCTGCACAATATGATTCTTGAAGATGAGAGAGGAATGAATTTAGAATTCTTTCACGACAATATGGGTAGCCGTGTCAAACCAGCTAGAGACCCAAACCGCATTAGAGCTTTTCTTCAGACATACAAGGAGATTGAAAATGCAGGCACACGCTTTCAACTTCAGGAAGATCTCATTGAGCACCATTGGCAAAGGGCTAGACAGTGACTACTTTTTGTATTCATTTGTATTTGTATTCATGACAAGTGACTAAGTTTTGTATTTGCATTATTTAAGTTTGCTACGGTGATTTGAATAATTAATTGTAATGCGGATGATTATTGTTTTATGTTTGATTTTTATAGTTCAGTTTGTTTTCGATCGTTGAATTATGATGGATTTGATTTTTGCGGGCTGATGATATGCGGGATGCAGCGGCGCAAAGAGCAGACCCCGCATAGCCTACCCGTAAAGTAGCATATTCCGCGAATATGCCTTTTTACGGATCCGTTTGGGGGGTCTGCATCTGTGCCAGCCCGAGCAGGTCCGCAAAAGCTGTTTTGCGCGAACTGTAGACGCGTTTTGCGGGTCGATGGGATGCGCGGTCTGCTAGAGTTGCTCTTAAGATGCGCGAGAGTATCTCCTCGACGCATCGTGCGTCCCAAGAGCACGCCATGCCGCACACCACACCACATCAGATATACGCTCGGGATCCGTGGGCCACCGACGCAGCTCGTCGGGAACGTCGTTGACAAGTGACAGTGTGCATAGAAGAGTGCCGGAAGAAAAATGGGAAGAGAAAAGTGGATTAGGGAAGGGGAAGAGAAGATAAAGCTGGCTCGGCTGCTCTCGTTCACGCAGAACACCTGCTATATTGGAGCAACTCTAGCAGACCCCGCAAAACGCCCCGGCCCGCAAAATAACCGCCAAATTGCGGGTCGGGGCCAGAAAATCTGCACGACCAGACCCCGCATCCGGCACCGGCCCGCAAATTTTTTTGCGGGGCGCGACAAATCTTCTCCCCCAACCTCTATCTCCACGGGCCGGGAGGCCGACCCGAGCTCAACCCCCATTCGGCGTGAGATTTGGCGGGAGGGACATTTCCGCGCGCCCTTTCCCGCTCACCGCACCCTCCGCTACCATTGCCCCCCTCCGCAAGCTCCGGCTGCTCCTCGTCGGCCGTCCCTCGCCGCCATGGACGATCCCATGCTGTCCCCCGTCACCATCGAGGTCGCGCACGCCCCTTCCCCTCGGGCGAATCTCATCGCCGGCCATGTTCGCCCCGCCGCCGTCGCCCAAGCACACGCCGCGCCTGCCCATAGCGGCAGGGCAACATGGTTGTGCGGGGAATCCGGCTGCCCCGCCCGCGATGGCCCAAGGCCCGGCGCCAACGCCGCGAAGGCGATCCCGGCCGGCGGCGGAGAAGGCCGGCAAGGCCGCGGGCGCAAAGCGGAGGAAGGTTCCGGCTTCAAGGAAGCCATCTTCTTCAACCTCTCACTCCATCCCCCCGCAAGGAGGTGCTCCGGCGATGCCGTTCAACGGTGCCGCTCCCCCCGCGAGCGAGGTGTTCGACGAAATGTCCGGAAGGTATATCTCTTCGGTCTTCCGCTATTCTCTTTCATTTTTCGCCATTGTTCTCGATAGCTCGTGACTTGTTATCGTTCGCTATAGTGGTGGTTCGAACAATGCAACAACCGAACTCGTGAACTTGTTGGACACGAACGCGGTTGACATTGATCAAGCCCCTTTCAAACCATTCGACTACAATGAAACGGAGGGCGGCGTGGACGATCATGGTTGTGTGGACGAGTTGGAGGAGATCGAAGCGGAAGCGTTTGAGCATTCACAATCAAAAACTGGGAAAAGCCAAAGATCGAAGAACTACACGATCTTGGAAGATCAAGCTTTGATCAAAGCATGGAGTGCGGTGTCTCTTGATGCATGCACGGGTACTAATCAAACCTCCAAGAGATATTGACAAAGGATTGAAGATCAATACTTCCGCATTATGAAAAACTACCCCAATAGGACTCTACGCACATTTCGGTCGCTTCAAGGTTGTTGGGAGAACATCAAGCCTATGTGCAGCCGTTGGGCAGCTTGCTTGGAGCAAGTACGCAATGCACCTCCAAGTGGCACCGTGGAGTCCGACTATGTGAGTTTGCTTTGCCTTTGTTCAAGTTGTGCATCATCATAATGTATCATGAGAAATGATTGCATCACTTTGTTCACATTGTGTAGGACAAGATTGCTCAACATAGATACAAGGACATGGAAGCTTCGGAAGGCAGATTCTTCAAATTAGAGCATTGTTGGGAGTTGCTCCAAAAGTGCGACAAGTGGAAGTTGATCGACAAAGAATCCCCACCAAAGAGAGGCTCAGTTACAAACATGGATGAAGATGAGGATGATGATGGCCCAAGAAATTTGAACAAGCCCGATGGCGACAAGAAGACTAGAGAGAAGATAAAGAGAGAGCAAGAAGCATCGCGCTTGAGGGAGAAGATTGATGCCATGGTGCAATCAAACGAGTTGATATTGCTGAAGTCATTGGAGATCAAGAAAGAGTCGCCCGAGAAGAAGGCAAAAGAGAAGCAAGAAAAATGGCAAATGCTCAAGGAAGAGGGGCTGCGCAGAGCTGCCATTGAGGAGAGAAAAGTACACGCCTTTGAAAACACATCGATGTTATTATTGCTTGCCGAAGAGAACAAGATCATATCAATGAACCGCGGTGACATGGACGAAGTCACCAAAAACATGGCATGATATGGCAAGGAGAGAGATCTTGAAGAGGAGAATGGTCGCCTCGGCCGGTCCGTTTGCCAGTTCCGGTGATGTTTTCTCTGCTCCATATGGTGGCAATGTGGATGATTTCGTTACGGGAGTTGGAACAAGCGACGGAGGTGGCTACGGTGGCGCCGATGAACTTTAAGATGGACTCCATGGCGCGGAGTGAAGATCGACCCCCAAGATGATGCCGTGGGCGCATACCTTTGCATGCCTTTTTTGCATAATGAACTTCGCTTTTATTTACGCGCAAACTGTTTATGTCATTTGAATTTGAACTTGTTTATGAAACCCTATAACAAATTTCAGATTTGTAGTTTTTCTGTTTACGGATCGTTGCGCTGGTGCCCGAGCAAAACCCGCATAGCCGACCCGTAAAATAATATATTCCGCGAATATATTTTTTACGGGTCCGTTTGGGGGGTCTGCATCTGTGCCAGCCTGCGCCGGCCCGCAAAAACGATTTTGCATGAACTGCAAACCCGTTTTACGCGCCGGCATTTTGCGGGGTCTGCTAGAGTTGCTCTTATACGCTTTCACGTGATGGCGTGTAGCATATCTGCATATGAACCAACGGCAACGAGTGCGTTCAGGCTAGAACCCAAAAATCCGACGTCAGATTTTTACCGCTCCAATAAAAAAACTCATCTTTAAAAGTAGAGATACCTTGTGCATAGCCAATTTAACGGCACAATAACCCTTATTATCAGTTTTTTTATAGTAACTTACATACACATGAATCAACCTGACAAGGAATTAAGAAAGTGCGACTTGAACGCGTCCATGTGATCCGGGTGCATGCACACGGATGCCTGCACGCTGCCGCCGCCTGCCTTGGCGGCCACGAGCACCACCTGCCCGCAGTTGTTCATGGTGATCAGCTCCGTCCTACTCGGCGCGCCCCACCCGAAGTCGGCCACCTCGTACGCCGGGTACCGAGGCGACCCGGAGATGTTCACCAACCGATCCATCGGCATCCACGACAGCAGGTCCATCCAGTCCCAAAGGGCAAGCGGGTCCTCGGCCGCTCGGCGGACCTCCCGCTGCACCGCCGCCGTGGCGGCTGCGAAGCCCTCTACGGCGAGGAGGTCTCGCGCCGTGGCCTTGGCGAGGCACCCGGTGATGCACGTCCCGAAGTGGTTCTCGCTCACGGGCGGGTCGATGCCGCGCCGCCCGCGGCAGTCGATGAAGAAGAAGACGTAGACGCCGTGGTCGGCGGAGATGACGGCCGGGTGCTTAGCCCGGACGAAGGACACCCAGGCGAGCGCCACGACGGCCACGAAGCTGGACGGCGCAGGCGTGGAACCGGCCTGCGCGGGGCAGTGTGGTCGGAAATGCGTTGCTTCAGGCGGTGAATGTGCTCCGCTGTGACGGTGAACGTCCGGCGAGGGAGATTAATTGAGGCGCTCGGAAACAGGTTGATGTCCTGCAATGTGGAGTGTCCGAGAATGTTAGTCTGAGAGCAGGCCGCGTTCATCAAGACAGGTTGCAGCTAATATGCGAGGGAAAAGGGTAGATATATTTCAGATAATTCAGGCGGATTGTCAATCTGTCATCCGGGAGATCAACTTTCGCTCCAAACCAGGATTTTGAAGAATGCCGGTACGCCAGTGAACCTTTGAAGTATCATAATTTAGCAAAATTTGCTTTGTCTCTTAAGGTTGGCCGACATGTTTGGCTTGGAGTGCCACACGATATAGTAATCATCCCTGTGAACGCTGTTCTTTGTCAATAAAGCATAGCAATGTTATCTGAAACTAAATACTGGTAGAGCCCTGAAAAGTTGTACTGTACTCCCTCCGTCCTAAAATAAGTGACTTGACGTATACATCAAGGCTTGGCTTCAGTTAGACACCAGAATTGTACTTATAGGCTCGTGACCTTAAAGCATAGCACGTGAAAGATTCTATATCAGTTGGATACATTAAGCTACTGATTAGCTTAGCTTGTGAGTAGTGACTTGTGAGTCATCAGCGTATGCTGTACCACTTAAAACGAGTATGCCTGTATAAGAGGGTCAGTTGCTGTGATTTTACAACTTTATAGTTGGCACTACTAGTGGTTAGCATAGCTTACGAGTTGTGAGGGATACAACGTCACAATTTAATTCAATGGGCAAATGCAGAGTGGCAGCCTATCATGATGACCATCTACAATAAGCTGTATTACTTCGCACGGGCCGGGTAGTGCTTTGGTGCGATTATATTATATGCATACTGGTTCTATAATTTGATTGCTTATTTAAGTCATCGATCTCCCTCACAAAAATGTTATCGCTCTGGCTAGGCAGTGACCGCAAGACCGCAAAACGCCCCGCCTCACCCCGTCGTCTCCGAGGATCGCCACCACCACCATCGGCTTCGCCTCGTCGCGTCACTCCTTCCTATGCCTTTGTCCGACACTAGAGATCACCGGAGCCGCTGCCCCTTAAAGTCTGAGCCACCCACAGTTGTCTTCCCCAACTCCACCGCCGACCACCGCCCACTGTAACTCGCAACCCCCTCCGTCCGTTCGATTGCGAGAGGGCTTGCCGGAGGCCTTTCTGCCCACGGTCGGGCAAGAGGGAAGGGATTTCCTTCTTAATTCTTGCTTGATTAGATTGATACATCTCCTCTTTTTATATAGAGAGAGGTTTACTTGACTAAAGCAAGGCTTACTCAATTCTAAGCAAGCGACCCTTATCTTTAATTAACCCTAAGACTAATGGGCCCATTAGGCCCATTACGCATCGTAACACTACACCCCACTGGACATGCAGCTTGTCCTCGAGCTGCAGCCTAACCAACTTATAACCATGACTCGACGCAACACAAACCTAACACCTAAAAACAAGCCGTTTACATCTCGGCTTGTGTTATTAATCTCAAACTGAAATAGACTGGGGCGCTTTTATTTTGGGCGTGCACGTGTACAGCCACCGGATCCCATGGACACCACCGGACAAAAGAAGTGCATGTGTATGGATGTTGGTCTACACCGCACAGGGAAGAGTGGAGGGCTTGTGATGGAGAATGGCGAGGAGGGGTGCGCCCCCCCAACTGCCGATGTCGCAGACTTTTAGGTCGCTGCCGCGGGGAAAATGGCATGCCTGCTGCCCGTGGGGGAAACCGCATGCCCAAGATCCCCGAAGCAGCGGACGAGATCGAGGTCCTTTGCACAGCGAAGCGCAGCTGGGAGGAGCGGCAGCTACAGACCACGCATCCCCCGCACACGCCGACGCACTAGGAGGTCAGCGCAAGAAGACTGCAGCCTCACCGCCGCCGATACGTGGCGGGTAGCGGTCCAAGACGGAAGCGGTGACTGCGGCTGCGGGGACTTGATCTGCTGGATGTGGACGCCCTGGGATGGCGGCGGCGTTGATGGGAACAAGGTCGTCGCAGTCCCGTCGTAGGGCATCCCATACTGGGCGGTGGAGCTGACCGGCGGTGGTTGTTGCGGTGTCGGCGAACAGCGTGCCGCGCAAAGCGCCGGGTGCGGCGGAGGCCGCTAAGGAGTGGCGGCTGCCATCGCTGCAGCAAGGGCTGGGCGGTGGTGGCGATGGATGGTACCGCAACGCCCGGCGAAGCGGCAAAAAGGCCGCTGGCGGCGGCTGCCATGGCAGCCACGGCGGCGCTGGGCGGCGATGGCGGCGCAGCGGGCGTGCACGAGGACCCAGCCAAGAACTTGTGGATCTCTGGACCGCTGGTTAGGGTCCCGCAGCACCCCGAACACCTCCTCCGGGGTGAGGACGGCGGGGGCGGGCGCGACGGAGGATCCCGGCGCGGGCAAGAGCGGGGCGACGGTCGTGTTGGTTGCCGGAGGCGACAAGGTGACCGGAAGCAGAAGAGACGGGCTTGGCGGCAGTGAAGACATGATCGAACCAAAGCTAGCTGATACCAAATTGTTATGGCGCTGCTAGAAGGAGGGCGCGAGGGCCGGGGGCCTTTCTTCCCACGGCCGGGCAAGAGGGAAGGGATTTCCTTCTTAATTCTTGCTTGATTAGATTGATACATCTCCTCTCTTTATATAGAGAGAGGTTTACTTGACTCCCAAGCAAGGCTTACTTGACCCCTAAGCAAGCGACCCTTATCTCTAATTTACCCTAAGACTAATGGGCCCATTAGGCCCATTACGTACTGTAACAATTAGATCGGCTTGTTTTCTTGAACTGTTTTCTCTTAAGCCTCAGCTGTCCACCGTATAAGCTCAGCAGCAAACTATTTCCATCCAGTAGCAGTATGCCATGTGTCCACGGGCCTAGATATAATTATTTTCTTTACAGATTAGCCACTACTTTTCAAAACATCACAACTTTTTTCTTGTTTATCCAAATTTGCTGAAACCAACGCCAAATGATTCATCATGATCTCATCTATCCATTGAGAAAATCACTTTATATTTTTTAAACTTTAAAATCTGAATTTGTTCAAATTAAAATTTAAACTTCATTCAGCCATAACTTCCAATACATAAATCCGTTTGAATTGATTCTTTTGCAAATTGAAGCTCTTGACCTCTATTATCTTCTATAATTATGATCACACAATTTCCATACGGTTAAAATGTATTTTCTCCAGAAGCTTTATTTGGTTCTTTTTGGAGTTTTTGCATACTTTTTATTATTGTTTTGTTTTAGATCTTTGATTGTTTATGTATGTGATATTGTTTGCTTGCGATAAATTGTTCGGAGTGCGAGGTTGAATACTATCAATCTTTAGAGTTTGGCGATCATCATCAAGGCAAGTTCACACTTCGATCATACTCTTTTTATAGCCATGTTTTTCCTATGCATTTAGTCCCACTTGATACTATGCATGGTTAGGATGATGGAATTTGTGGGTATAGTTTGTAGTGTTTTGAGGTAGGAACCTATGACCCTTGAACACCATGTGAACCGTCATTGTTAAGTAAATTGCTCAGCCTTGCTTTTTTAGACAGGGTGGTATTCCTGGATCATGAAAGATGTGAGAGAGTAGTAAATAGGACCAACTTTAATAATTTAATATATCATCTGGGTGGAATGATTGCATGGTGAGGGGCACCCTAGAGTAACCAGGGATTTGCCTGAGTGTCCTGGAGTAACCACGGGATCACTCTTGTATGAAAAGCCGCCCAGGTTCAAAGGGATCAAACAATTTGTCATGACTAAAGCTTATATGTGCAGCCACAAGCTATTATGGGCTCTGGCTTAGTTGAGTAGGTTGTGTGAACCTTTCCAGGGTAGGCTAGCAGATGTAGGAGAATTTAGGTGTACCGACATATCCATGGGTTAGGGAAAACACTTCGAAAAGACTATGTCTTGATCTTACAGCTCCCACACCCCAAGTGTGTGAGCTACAAAGGAGGTGACCGATTCTTGTGGGGAAAAGTGCACAAACCTATGCAGAGTGTCAAACTAATCAATTAGCCGTGTCCCCGCTTATGCACAACTTGAGCATCTAGAATTGAAATTATTGAGTAATCTCATGGTATTTAATTATTGAATTGGGTTATTACTAACTTGGGATTGGATTGAGTTGGAGGAACCATCTTAATATTGGCATAAACTTTGTGGTATTAATTTAATTAATTGGATATAGGACAAAATTTGCTTTATGCAAACTTGAAACTTAGAGCCTTCACCAGCCAAATTGCATATAGAGATAGAATTACCATTCTTATTCTATGGTGTGAAATTGCCAGCATATTCCATGTGTTGACCTACACGGCTGCAACTTATCATTTTGCAGACTTTTCCAACGAGGAGTAAGGTGGAATAGGTCGTTGTTCTGCACCCAGTTTTCGCTCGTGGAGTTGATGGACTTATTTATCTTCTATGCTTCCGCGGTAATCATTTTAGATGGGCTTTAGCCATATTTCTGTAATAAATACTCTTTTAAGGACTATTGATGTAATAAAGTGCGTGATTGAACTCTGTTATTTCATAGAGTACTGTGTATGCTAGCAAACAAATCCTGGGACAAGCACAGTAAGCATAGAGACTCCAATCCATTCAAGTCGGGCCGCTACATAGATGTATTCCAACCGATCCTTGACCGCCACGACCAAGGGGGCGTCCACATCGTCCATCGGCGTCCCATACTCGGCGACGTCATGCAAGCCAGAGAACATCGCCCGGAGGGACCGACGACAGATGCAGTGGGAGAAGGAAGCGGCGATGTCGCAGGGAGTGGATGCGAACCTCGACGAACAGCTTTCACCCCCAACCCCGCCCAGGTTCCCGCATCCCATCCATCCAACCGCCAACAAGAATCGTGCCATTGGACCAGGTTGGGACAGAGGAGGATCCGACGGATGGTTGGGGCATTCCGGAGAGCTTTCTGCCTACGCAGATGCAGCCAGTAGAAGCCTGTCACTCGCCGCAACTCGTTCAAGCGCGGACAAGCACAAGCATTGGTGGCGCCCGGGATGCACATGACCTATTTGACAAAATGACACAACAAGACCAGGTATGTTTTAGTTGCTCTCTCCGACCAACTTTTCATATGCCATGTTCAATGTTTTCATAGGCTGCTAGTTAATTTCGAACATGATCATTTCTTGGAAACAATTATCATTTTAGGAGTTTATCATGTCAGACATTATCAATGATAATGAAGATCCGACCCAAATGGACTACGAGTTGGGAGATCCAACTTGCCATTCATTTGAAGTTAGGACAACATCAAATCCAAATATGAGCAAGAAGAAAAAGAAGCCAAGGTTGGCAAAGGTAAGATGTCCGACACCCTAAACTTTTGAGGATATCTTGTTGGTTAAATCTTGGTTGTCCACAACAATGGATCCCATATGTGCCATGGAGCTAAAGGGGAACAAGTATTGGGAGAATATTTGGAAGGAATACCACAAACATAAGCAATATGTGGAGCCGCATCCTATGGTCATCAACCGCAATGTGGCATCTCTCCAACATCGATGGGAGATCATACATGGGAAGTGAACAAGTATGTCGGCTACTATTCACACGTGCTTAAGCGCCCTCGAAGTGGGATGGGAGTAGAAACTCAGGTAAGCTAAATTACTTCAACTTATCATCATTTGCGTATGCTCATTAGTTGCATTTTCATTGTCATAAATATTTTGTTTGCTAGACGGTGGTGGTGGCCACTATGTATCAATAAATGTAGAAGAAGCCATTTGATTTTAGCCATTGTTGGGTGATATTGAATGGCAAACCAAAGTGGACACAACTTGTGGCCGTTCTCAAGGCCGGCAAGAAATTATGGCTCAAGTTCCCACCAATCAATTAGGCTGGACGAAGAAGAGGAAGATGTTGTAGTGGAGAATGGAAGAGCCACCGTGCCAAAGGATAACCAACAAGTGATGGGAAACAAGCGGGAGAAGGTGAGGGCCTCCCGTGATGTCGCGGCTACAAAAATGTCCTCCGCATGGACGGGCATTTTTTATGTTAGGGAGAATAAGAAAGAGGGGAGGTACAAGCTCATGTTGGATGCGCAAAAGGAGATGATGAATTGGGACCGGGGGAGGGCGACAAGAAGCTACAAATTGAGATGGAGAAGATCGAGTTGGAGAAAAAAGAGGCGGCGATCAAATGGGAGCTCGAAAAGGCCAAGATATTTGTAGAGATTGAGCTTTAGAAGGAGAGGTTGCAAATGGCACGGAACACAGAGGATGTGAAGATAATGTCGACGGACAAAAGCCTCTTGGATGAGTAGGCAAAGAAGTGGCTTGTGAGGATGAAGAAAGAGATCAACGAGCATAGAGAGTACGAGGCGGCGAGGGCGGCTATGGCAGTGATACGTCTCCAACGTATCTAAATTTTTTGCTTGTTCCATGCTGTTATATTATCATTCTTGGATGTTTTACCATCATTTTATAGCAACTTTATACATTTTTTGGGACTAACCTATTGACATAGTGCCCAGTGCCAGTTGCTGTTTTTTGCTTGTTTTTTACATCACAGAAAATCAATACCAAACGGAGTCGAAACGCAGCAAAACTTTTTGGAGATTTATTTTGGACCAGAAGACCACCAGTGGGCAAAAGAAGTACCAGAGGGGTGCCCCGAGGGGGGCACAACCCACCTGGGCGTGCCTGGGGGCCTAGGCGCGCCCTGGTGGGTTGTGCCCACCTCGGTGGCCTCCCGCACCGCCTCTTCACCCTATAAATTCTCAAATATTTCAAAAACCCTCGGGGTAACCCTAGATCAGAAGTTCTACCGCCGCAAGCCTCTGTAGCCTTCAAATCCAATCTAGACCCCCATTCCGGTACTTCACCGGAGGGGGAAATCATCATCGGTGACCATCTTCATCATCCCGATGGCCACGATGATGAGGAGGAAGTAGTCCATCTTCGGGGCTGAGGGTTTGTACCAGTAACTATGAGTTTAATCTCTGTCTCTCTCTCTCGTTTTCTTGAGATGGCACGATCTTGATGTATTGCGGGCTTTGTTAATATAGTTGGATCATATGGAGTTTCCTTTGAGATTTCGTTCTTATCGGATTGAATACTTTTATGGATTTGAGAGCACTTGATATATCTCTTGCATATGAATACCCGTGGTGACAATGTGGTATTATATTGATTCACTTGAGATATGTTTTGGCACGTAACTCGCAGATTCCTGAGGTGACATTGGGGTAATCTATGCATAGGGGTTGATGCACGTTCTCGTCTTTTGTTTCTCCAGTAGAAATCTTGGGGCACTCTTTGAGGTTCTTTGTGTTGGATTGAGTATTATGAATCTGAATTTGCTTTGGTGTTATCTTAGTACGAACTCTTGGATAGATCGACCGGGAAAGAATAGCTACAAACAATTTCTTCTCATGTTCTCCGCTAGATAAGAACTTTGGAGTGATTCTTCATCGCACTTTGAGGGATGGTTATATGATCCAATTAGATTAGCATTGTTGAGAGATTGCACTAGCGAAAGTACGGACCCTAGGCATTATTTTCAAGCATTGCAATACCGTTTGTGCTCACTTTTGTTACTTGCTACATTGATTTTTTTGTTACTATTACAAAAATCAATATCTACTATCATTACTACTCTTGTATCACCATCTCTTCGCCGAACTAGTGCACCTATACAATTTACCATTGTATTTGGTGTGTTGGGGACACAAGAGACTTTTTGTTATTTTGTTGCAGGGTTGTTTGAGAAAGACCGTCTTCATCCTACGCCTCCCACGGATTGATAAACCTTAGGTCATCCACTTGAGAGAAAATTGCTA
Source organism: Aegilops bicornis (assembly GCA_021605145.1). NCBI lineage: Eukaryota > Viridiplantae > Streptophyta > Magnoliopsida > Poales > Poaceae > Aegilops > Aegilops bicornis. The sequence continues at coordinate 577,596,662 of CM038675.1, forward strand.
CTGTCCTACAAAACTCTGCACTTGGAGGCCCAACACGAGTCTATAAGAATAAAGTTGCGTAGTAGACATCAGGCAGCAGCGGAGCATATGGCAAGGATGCAAGCGGAGTAGGTAGAGCAGGAGGCAAGGATGGCTGCTAAGCATGCGGCATGGATGGCGTCTGATGAGTTATCCGGCCAGCCAGCGAGTGATCCTTCCCATTCGGACTTTGATTTCATTTGGCATGTCTAGATTGTTGAATATGATTTGTTTTGCTTTATCTTTTTTTTTCCAAAATGTTGAATTGGGATTATTTGTATTGTATGAACGACGTGCATAGAATGCATGGATTTGAGGATCCGCATTTGAGGTGTGTGGATGTGAGGCGGCCCAAATGACGGGCCATCCGGCGCTGTCCGTGGATGCTCCCGCGGGCGTATAGAGGGCCAGATTTGCCAATTCCGGTTGTAAATGCTCAAAATAATCCCTATTTGTCAGGTCGGAGAAGAGAGAGGAGAGGGGGACCATGCATGTGGTTGCTTTTTGTTCAATATTGTGTGTGGGGCCCGGAGGAGAGAGAGGAGGGAGGAATCATGCATGTGGAAACTTGATAGCCGTAATATCAAGTTTTACCAAGTTTCGCTTGCTTTTAGGAGTTAGGGCTTAGCGTCTTGTAGTTAGAGCCTAGGGTTAAAACTTTTATTCTCTAAAATTGATGAAATTATCGTCCCTTCCTATCTATTTTTAGTAGTTAAAAATTGGTGAATTTTTCTTTTAAAAATTCAAAATATATTTTAAAAGACGTCTTGCGTAAAAGCCTTCGTTATAAGAACACAAATATGCAACCAAATTATAAAATATATGTGAGGGGAGGGCAGCATTGTCGGCTGGCTCGCTGCTTCAATGCCAAAGCGGAAGTGAGAGGTCGGGTCACTGTGAGCCGGCATGAATGCGGCACTATTGCTCTGGAGCGACGGTGACAATGGTCAGGACGCCTGCAAAGCCACCCAATTTTTTTCTGGTTTGCGGAAAAAATCACGTCCAGACCGGTTGACGAACCGATACTGTTCCATGTTGAATGGCGGTTTGATAGTCGGCATTGAAGATGCCCTAGAACACTAATCAAATCACCCCTTGAATTTCAGGGTAAGTTCATGTCCTCAACTAATGACAAATAAAATACTGCCAAATTAGCAATTATATAAGGAGAACATGCGAACGAACTTGTGACTGGATGGTTAGAAGGATAGTGTTATCTTCAGCACACCAGGGTTACCAACCGCAATCCCAATTCTCAACGGCGAGCCCTTCAGAGACCGAGAGCCCCCGCCGCGCGTCACCCCGATGTTGGCGTCCACCCACCTGCCGACGGCTACTCCGGCCCCGGCGGCCACCCACCCTGCCGTTGGTCACTCGGACTCCAGCAGCCACCAGTCTCTCCTCGGCGGCTCTCCCCTGCTTGTGGCGGCGGCCCGGTGACGGAGATCTCTTCCCTCGTCCCCTCCGCCACTCCTCTCATGGCGAGCAGTCCGGTATCTGTGGGATCGTCGTTCCCCATGTAGCGGGAACGGCCGGTGGTCTCTGGGCTAGGTATCTCTTCGGACTCGGAGCGGTCTGCCGCTCGGGATGTGGACGAGGCCCCGCCCGCCCCTGGAGCGGAGGTGAACTCATGTCGGCGGCTGGAACCGTGGCATCCGGCGCCGGCCACGAAGAAGACCCTTTGGAAGCGCAGGATGGGTCGGGGCCTTGCGGCTGCAGCGGCAGCGACGGCGGGTGCGTCCCGCCCTGCCGGACACAGGGAGATCTCACCGGACATGCAGGACAAGTGCTTTCACTGCTTAGCGAAAGGGCACTTCTTGAAGGACTGCACGAACGACATTGTGTGCTACCGGTGTGGCCTTCTCGGGCATGGCTCCTGGGACTGCAAGCGCCCCCGCAGCCCATCGCCGATGGATGAGCTCGGGCGCGAGGCAGCGGCTAAGGTGGCAAGGCGGTCGGCTTCAGGCTCGGGTGTTGGGGTGGATGCGCCACGCGGCAAGTGGCTCGGATTCCTACACCTCCCCCTCCGCCACCTCCTCCGGCGGATGGGGCGGCGCCGCCGGTGTGGCCCTTGTTGACAGCCTCGCGACTCAACGTGCATCAAGATTTGGAGATGGAGGCTTTGGAGTTGTGTGTGGTCAGGCGCTCGAGCACAATGGATGATCTGGAGAGGCGCCTGTGGTATGCGATGGTTGCATACGCTGGTGGTGCGCGCAGAGGCGTTTCGCCGGAGTTCGTGCTCCAAGCTCTGGAGGCTAGACTTGGCATCACATCAGAGTGGGTCTCTGTGCACAAACACAGACCGGAGGATTTTCTGGTGGTCTTCGCGCGTCTGGAGCACCGGAATTGCGTCGGGAGGAAGCCGGAGCTGGAGTTCAGGGGTGTCCGGTTGTTCTTCACGCAGTGGACTCGGCAGTCCGAGGCAGTGCATGTTGTCATGAGGTTCGAGGTGAAGTTGGAGATCGAGGGCATACCCCCGCATGCCTGGGAGCGAGAGGTTGCTGAGGAGTTGCTTGGCTCGGCTTGCTTGGTGGATAGTGTGGCACCGGAGATGAGCTCAAGGGCAGACTTGTCCTCGTTCGGGTTGTCGGCTTGGACTGCGGACCCGGAGACCCCAGTTGCTTCAGTACAAGACGCTGATCCATTTGGACTCGGTGACGGACTACACGGAGGCAGAGAAACCATGGTTCCTGGGTGGCTCGCGGGACAGTGGGCAGAGTGGGCTGCCGGAGGAAGACAGGGACTTTGGTGGTGCTGGAGGTGCTTCAACCAGAAGGCTCGGAGTTTGGCGTGCGTGATCGCCGTGGCGGTGCTAGGGAAAGCGCCGAAGCAGGAGAAGGTGCGGTGGGGGGCCGGAGGGTCGGCGCCGGCAAGGACCCCAACTCGTCTCAGCGGCCATGGAGAATTCCACCAATGACAGTTGAGAAAGGGAAAAGTTTGGCTGAAGGTGGGGTCAGGGTCCAGGAGAGACTGACGCTGAGCAAATCAGCTTTTAACCGGATAGGCCATTAGCATGGCAGGATAAGGGAGACAGTTGCTGGGACGGTTCAAATTTGAACACGGAGCGCGTACCACAAGTGGCCAGTGCCGAAGCTGCATATCTCAATTAGGGAGTGGGGACGGGCCCACGGGCAGATGTGACACAGCCAGGCGCAGAGCAGGGTGACAAGCCAAGTGGGCCGGTGGATGAGGTGGTAGTGGCTCGCTCCAATGAAGAAACAACAGCAGTGGCACCAGGTGCAGAGGAAGATTCTCGCACCAATGAAGAAACTGCTGAAGTGGGGCCGGGAGCAGAGGTGGCCTTGTTATCCATGCCACCGAGAGGAGGGGAGCGGGTAGCTGCTCCCACCAATGGGGAAGTGCCAGAAGTGGGATCGGGGATCAAGGTGGGCCCGAAAGCGAGGCCTCGGATGCTGGGAGAGGATAGTGGCCTGTCGGCCCCACTGGCGAAAGGGGCAAGGAGGGTAAGGACAAAGCAAGCACTGGGGCCTGCAACGTGGCAGAAGGAGAGTCGATTCCCGCCTCAGTTGCTCAGGCTGGCGGTACAGAAGATCCCACGGCTTGTCAAAGGTTGTTGGAGCCAATCATGGAGGAGATATGACCGACTGGGTCAGAGGAGACAGTTGGTAGGGGAAAAGTGGCGAACACTGAGCAATTGGAGGCAAATGCGACAATTCTGGATGTGCAAAGCAACATGCAACTCGTCCAAGCTACATGCAACACCAGCAGGACTTGCCACGAAGCGGAAGCATATGGGAAGCTCAAGTGGTTTTGCTCGCAGTTGGTTAAGAATATAGCCCGCCCTTGTTGAAAGAGGTACAAGCATCGGCCTTGAGGCCGGAGGCAGAGCCGTTCACACCGCGTCGTACCACTCGAGGTTCTAGGAAAGCGGCCATGACATCCTCCAAGGTCACCCAAGCTGAGAATGTGCTCATGAGGGCGCTTGGATTGGCTCATGAAGACATGGAAGTGGATGACAGAGTCATATCGGATCTCAAGGAGCTGTTTGATTCTCCGTTGCGGGAGCAACATGTGCGTGTGATAGCCTCTCTTTTTGGAAAGGAGATGCCAGCATGGAGTGAGATGGCGACGGAGCCAAACGCAGTGGTGGGCGCAGCCTAAAGGTACTCATGGAGGAGAGGTGTGAGCATAGATTATCTATGGATTTAAATCCTAATGTACTATGATGGAACGTGCGGGGATTGAACAACCCTACAAAGAGGAAAGCGGTTAGAGAATTTATTACCTCGGCGAGAGTGAATCTTTTGTGCTTGCAAGAAACAAAACTTGATGTAGTTGATCGTTTCTTAGTGATGCAATGTATCGGACCATCTTTGGATGGTTTTGACTACTTACCGACATGTGATACTCGCGGTGGGATTCTACTGGCTTGGGACACAAGGTGATGCAGGTGGATAACATAAGTCGTGATATGAACTTCATGACAGGCCTAGTGCACAATAAGGATGGACCGTCTTGGTGGGTAATGGTGGTTTATGGACCACAAGGGGATGATCTTAAATCACAATTCCTCGCTCATTTGCAACAATGGAGGGCCACTTGTCCAGGGCCATGGATGGTGCTCAGCGACTTCAACATGATCACTAGTGCCGCGGATAAAAACAATAGCAACCTGAACCATCACATCATGAGGAAATTCAGGGAGTTCATAGATGACAATGAGCTCAAAGAGCTTTACATGCATGGAAGGAAGTTTACTTGGACCAATGAGAGGGATGCCCCTGTGATGACTAGGATTGACAGAGTGCTAGTCACTATGGACTGGGAACTCACATTTACAGACAATTTGCTTCAAGCTTTGTCGACCAATGTGTCGGATCATGCACCACTACACCAATCTACCTCCGCCCCATTCTGCCAGCAGAAGAGGTTTAGATTCGAGAAATACTGGATCAAGCTCGAGGGATTTGAGCAAGTTGTGAAGGATGCTTGGGTTTGTGATGAGGATATTGTCGACCAAAGGAGAAAAAGTTGGGGCGATCAACTCTTTCACAAGGATCACAACGTTACAAAGGCTTTCCATATATGCAGATGATGTTGCCTTGTTCGTGAGGCCTACGGTGCAAGATCTTGGCTTTTTGACAGAGGTTCTGCGGGCTTTTGGAGAAGCTTCGCGGCTCCGAGTAAACTACGCCAAGTCCTCGGCCATACTCATCAGAGGAAACGATCTTGACAAGGATCGGGTGGCGGCTATGCTGAACTGTAACATGACAAAATTTCCATGCAAATACCTTGGACTTCAGCTCGCCATCCGACAGCTGACGTGAGCATAATGGCAACCAATCTTAGACTCTGCGCGGAAGCTGGTGCCTGCCTGGCAGCGATGACGGATCTAGTGACCAGGGCGTTTGATTTTGGTGAAGTCAGTTCTTGCGGCAAAACCTATTCATCACTTTCTGGTTTCAGACGCCCCTGCTTGGGCTTTTGAGGAGCTTGATCGGAGCATGCGTGCCTTTTTTGGGCTGGGAAGGATAAAATCAATGGTGGTTAGTGTCTTGTGGCTTGGAATAACATCTGCAGACCCTTGAGCATGGGAGGACTGGTTGTAAAAAACCTGCAGCTGCAGGCACTCGCACTACGAGTCTGATGGGAGTGGCTACGCCGAACTGACAATCTAGGCCTTGGAGTGGTATATCTATGACAGAAGATGAGGAGGCAAGGCAGGTATTTGACAACATGGTGCACATTGAGGTGGGGGATGGTAGAAAAGTGTTGTTTTGGAGAGATAGGTGGATCCATGGGTTTGCTGCTGCGGACATTGCCCCTTCGATTGTGCCAGCAGTGGACACCCGAGTCCAAAACAGGCGCACGGTTGAGCAAGCTATGGAATCTAGCAGATGGACTCAGGATGTGAGAGGAGATCTCTCTTTCACCGCACATATGCAACTCTTGCACCTGAATCAGGCCATACACACGGCCGGCTGGCAAGCGGCCCTAATATATTGTCTTGGCCTTGTGATCCTTCAGGAGTGTACACGGCCAGATCCACCTATCATCGGCTTTGCGCTGGGGGTGTCACATCTCCTTTTGCCGCCTGTATATGGAAAAGCTGGGCAATCCTCAAGTGCAAAAATTTTACATGGCTGGCAGTTCAACATCGCTTGTGGACCTCGGACAGGAGAGCACGACATGGCTGCAGGATCAACTGTCACCTTGCTACACGTGCTTGCAAAATGAGGATACTGTTGAACACATCTTAATTCAGTGTGTATGCCAGAGAGGTGTTGGAAGGCTGCTTTTCTGCCCTGGATTTGGATGTCCCTCGGCCAAACATTCAAGACACCTATCTCCAATGGTGGCTGGCCGGGAGAAAGCACTATCACAAGGCACAAAAAAAAAGGGTTTGACACATTGGTGATCTTGGTGGCTTGGGCTCTGTGGAAGCAGCGCAATGCAAGGGTGTTCAATCGGACAAACAAGTGCTAGCGACGCACGATCTCATACATCTGATTTTACAGGAGATAGAGGAGTGGAGGAGAGCAGGAGTAGGAGTGGTAGGGTTGCAATGATTTGTGAGGGAGTAGTCTTTCGAACTTGGTAGTTGGTTGTGGGTGTGTTATATTGTTTGAGGAGTGTTCGCATGTCCTTAAGCTTTTTGTAAATACGTTTGCTCTCTTCTAAAGGTACGTCATTGACGTACCCTCGAAGAAAAAGCACACCAGGGTTCAAGTCATAAGATGCCTGCGTGTATGGCACTTATCATTTGTCATTTGGGGAGAAAAAATCTACCTAGGTGCAGCTTTACGAATAGACGTTGAACATGGTGCGATGGCACGTGAACAGTGACCATGCAACGATGTAACGCCTCACGTCATGCTCGTTTACGCACGGCTTCGGCAGATCCGCCTGCTTAGTTTGTTTTCTTCGAAGCAAACAGAGGCTGCCGGCTTAGCTTGACCGCGCGCTAGCTTGCTCGCCGGCGGCCGAGACGAACGGACTAAGAAGGGAAGTAAGGCGGGAGGAACATACCAGCGGCAGATTTGGTGCGTACTTACGCAGCGTGCTCCTCGTGAGCTCCTCGCCGCCGGGGAGCGCGATCACCGCGCGGTCGAACGTCAGGCCGGCCACAACCGCCTCTGCGGCAGCGTCGTCCCCGCGGCAGGCCGCCGCCCACGCCTGCAGGAACCTCCACACCGACCGGCCGTCGACCACGGCGTGGTGCATCGCCACGCCGACCGCCAGCCCACCCTTCAGCCGTGTGACCTGCACAGCCAGCACCTCCGCGGGGAGCGCGTCGACCTTGAGCTTCGGGACGAACGCCTTGAACGTGTCCACGTCGTGGTCCGCGTCCCCGGCCAGCCGCCCCGCGTCCGCGTCGTCGCTCTCCGCGACGATGAACCGCACGCCGCTTCCCTCGGAGGCGGAGCAGTCGATTGCGGCGTCGCCGGTGGACGGCAGGAAGACGATCCTGCCGGCGAGCGGGGGAAGCCGGGCGAGCGTGGCCGCTAGTGACGCGCGGAGGGAGCCGACGAGAGATGCGAATGGCGGGTGCTGGCCGCCGGCGTTGTCGAAGAGGAACACGCGCTGGATTACCGGGAGCACGATCCACGGTGCTCCCAGCGCGGACAGCCTGAATAGCAAGTCCTCCGGCAGCGGGGCGACGCTGTCGACTTCAACGATCTTGACCGTCGGCATGACTAGAGACGAGAGAGACGATCTCGGTGGAGGTGCGACGCGCAGCGTGCCGATCTACCGTGAACTGGAGGTGGCGGCGCCGCGGCGCCCTAGAGTGTCTGAATGAGATTAGCCAACGCCGAGTGGTAGTGGAGGGGAAAAATAAGCATTGGGAAGGGCATCCGCAGCGTGATGGTGCCAAATTTGTGACGTCGTCAGAATTTTGGCACCAGTGTCAAATTCATTCATTCACTCCAATGTAGCTATTGCCAAATACTACCTGCCGAGTGGGCCCAAGCACTGACACATAGTAAGATAGAAAATGTCAACTGTGCGCTAAGATGCATGCCAAAGCAGGAGAAGGGAAGAAGTAGTCGAAGGTAGGAGAGGTAACATTTTTTATTCTATCAATGAATTTGGCGTCGGAGCTCGCACGAGGTTCGGTTCCCCCTTTCTTTGATTTGGCAGCACGATCCGAGTGCTCTAGTGGGCAGCGCCTGGGCACCGAGTGACCCACGGTCTGATAGATCTCCACGGGCTCCTGTTTATCCAGACTCCATCGCGCGCTACTCCATCGGCTACTGTTCAACAGCCCTCTTCACGGGCTCCAGTTCAACCACCCCTTCACGGGCTACTGTTCATCCAACCCTCCACCGTCTACTATTCATCCTGTCCTCCATGGGGTGGTACTGTTCATTCAGCCCTCCATGGGGTCCTGTTCATCCAGCCCCAACCGGCTCGATCGATCGGGGGAATGTTCATCCAGAGGGAACACCACGGGGTCCTGTTCATCCACCCCCACCGGGAACTGTTCATCCAAACCCCCCCAAGCAACGCTCCTTTGTTCATCCAGAGGCGGCATCAATCGGCTTGATTAGCGGCGAAGAGGGAAGGAATCTCTCGATCGGGTTCGATTAACGACCATCGATCGATCGGCCGGAGTTCGATGCTTAGCGTATCCTGCGGTCTGTCGCCGGGTTGATTAGAGCCCAACACCTCGCTCGAGTTCAGTTAGAGCCCAACGCCTCACACCTGCGTGCGTGCGTGTACGAGAGAAACGCGCATCGCTCGGCCCCGACCACCCACCCTAACCGGGAACACCCTGCTATTTTCCTCGCCCTCGCTTTTACCACGGTTTTTTCCATCATGGACGGCCCAAAGAATGTCATGCAGCTGCGTCTCCGGCCCGCCCAGGACGAAAAGCCCATTTACATCACCGATTTTTGTCATAGAAGTAGGACACGACCACATCTATGATGATACCGGGTTTTGTCACAATTATCGTCATAGAAGTGTCATAAGTATGACAGAAAAAAATTGTTCAGCCCAAAATGTCACATATGTGTCTTTTTTTAGTGACAGTAGACCACGGAGGGGTGGTTGAACATGACCCCGTGGAGAGGGCTTGTTGAACAGTAGCCGGTGGAGGAGCGGTGGAGGCTGGATGAACATAAGCCCGTGGATGAACATAAGCCCGTGGATGAACAATGGTTGGTGGAGGCAGGAGGGGAGACGCCGTGGATGAACAGTCGCAGGTGGAGCCTGGAGGAGGTGGACGGTGGATGAACAGTAGCACATGGAGGCTGGAGGAGGTCGACGCTGGAGATGAACAGTAGCCCGTGGAGTCCTATTTTGTGGTACACCACACCCTCTCGATGAATAGGACACCTGTTTCGACCGTAGTGCTCGAACACAAGTCCGTTTCCTCCGTATTGCGGTAGGCCATACCCCTCCCGATCAATATGACCCCGTTTCGACCGTAGGCACTCGAACACAACTCTGTTTCCTCCGTTTTGCGGTACGCCAGACCCCTCCCGATGAACAGGATCCCGTTTCGATCGTGGCTGGTCGAACAGAAGGCCGTTTCCTCCGTTCTACGGTACGCCATGCCTCATTTCGATCAGCTATTCTGTCCAAGCCGGTTGGCTCCTGATGAACACGACGCATTCCGTTTTGACCCAGCCGGTTGGCTTTCGATGAACACGACGATGCAGTTTCTCCGTTCCGACCCAGCCATGTACACGAGCCATGGCCGTACGTATGCGCGACTAGGCATTCGAGACCCCGCCCGTATGTACGTACATTGCCTTATTTACTTTCTTGCACCCTGGCTGTACGTACATGTACATGCTACGCGCGCCTCTACTATGACACATGCCCTTCCTTACACGGCCACGTTTCATCGCTGCAGCCTACAGACAGACCGATCGACCAGTATGTATGTACACGTTCGCGAACAGAATGACAACGCTACATACGCTTTGACCAGGTGCATCCCGACTGTCACGGAGGATAAGGAGGCACACTTCCTTGTGTGCGAAGGTGTAGCTTGTGGGTCCCAGCAGTCATGAGGGAAACGTTTTTTTTGTGAAATATGGTGGCCCGTCCGGTGGGTCCTTGCTGTCAGGTGGATGAATCATTATTTTTCGCGTAATAAGGAGGCACTTCCTTGTTGCGGCCGTGGACCCAACTGTCAGCCTCTCCACGTACAATACTCTTCCGATGGAAGTCGGTCCTTGACCACATTGACCACGCCGCGCCGAGAGCACCAAGGCGGTGGACGACGGAGAGGCCTAGGAAGGGGATAACACGGAGCCGGGGAAGACGCGACAGTGGATGCCCACGCGGAGAGGGGTACGAGGGTTCACTGGTTCGGCTGCGGTGTGAGGCTGCCGTTGCCGCGGAATAACACGGGGTGTGGGTGAGTAAAGGGATGGCCTGGCCAGCGATGGGAGTAGTAGGGGGCGGTGAGGCCTCCATGGCAGCACAGCCGGCCACGGGAGGTAGGAGCACGCGACACGACCGGCGCTGGTTTGGGCGGCTGGAGCGAGAAGACAAGAGGTTGAAGAAGAACTACGGCCGTTGGATGGACATTGTACGGTCACTGGAGCTAGAATCGTTTAGATTGACTAAGTTGACAAAGCCCTCCATCCCCGTCAACTTAGTAGGCCCACAAGTTAGCTCCCACTACAGTGGGTCCCAGCTAGCAAGGTTTGTATTCATTTTTGTGCGCGTAATAAGGAGGCACTTCCTTGCGTGCGAAGATATAGCTGATGGGTCCAAGCTAATAGCGGGGGGAATGTTTTTTTCGCGAAATACAGAGGCCCTTCCGGTGGGTTCCAGCTGTCAGGTGGAGGAATCATTATTTTGCCCATAATAAGGAGGCATTTCCTTGTGTTCGGCCGTGGACCCAGCTGTTAGCCTCTCCACGTACAGTCCACTTCCGATGGATGTCGTTCGTTGACCATGTTGACCACGCCGCGCCGAGAGCACCAGGGAGGGAACGACACGAAGCCAAGGAAGACTCGACATTTGTTTCCCACACGGAGGGGAGTACGAGGGTTTACTGGTTCGTCTGCCGTCGCCGGAGAATAACAGTAGGTGTGGGTGAGTAGAGGGATGACTAGGCTAGCGATGGGAGAACGGTGGGGCGGTGAGGCCCGCGCGACAGCTCAACCGACCGCTGGAAGAGGGAGCAGGCAGTCCCGCCGATGCTTGTTTGAGCGGCTGGAGCAGGAAGAGCAGAGATTGAAGAAGCACGGCGACAGTTGGATGGACATCCAACAGTCGTTGGATGGACATCCAACAATCACTGCTCTCGTGTGTTGACTAAGTTGACACGGCGTTGCGTGTGCGCCAAACTTGTTTTAAGGAAAGTGTACGTGTCAACCTATAGTAGGCGCACAAGTCAGCCTCAAATGTGTGGAAAACAACATACAATCCATCTGCCATTATTTCTAATAATTTACAGCCCATTCGCTAATTCTTATGAATATTTTTGGAGCCCATCTTCTTTTTGTTAGCATTGCAACCCATATTGTGGTCACGGTTAAAAATTATACGAAATTTTGCATATTTCGGTGCGGTCAACTGTTTTTAATCTACACATTTCGAGTCACATTCAAACTAATTTGAAAAATAAATTCATATCAATATAAAATTCAAATAATTGTCCACTCATAAAATTCAATGGAATTTAAAATCTCGAAATAAAAAAAACAAATTTGAAACTAATTAACGGTTTGATTTGTTTTAAAAATGTACAACCCATTTCTCATTACTGATAGCCGAGTTTCTTGTTTTGAAAGATTTGCAGCTCAGCAGGCTGACAAAGCAAGTAGGCCTCGGTTGGGTATTCTGCAAAAGAACCGGGCTAGCCATTTTCACAAAGAAAAAAAACTGCTGGGCTGGTCTTGTGGTAAACATAAAAGAAAAGTTTGGCTAGACAGGCCAGAGTGCCCCGCACAGCCCAGTTGACACCCTGCTTCCGTCCAAAAAACAAAGATAATTGGGCAAGCTACTTCCCTAAAAAGTTGGGCAATCTACTGGATCCCTCGTGTCAGCCGCTCGTTGTGCAATTCTCTTGTTTATTGACTATGTTGACAATGGCATGGGATCCAGATGTCAGAAATCCATTAGGAGGATCAATTTTTCTGACTTGAAATAAGGAGGCACTTGCTTGCGTATTGCCATGACCCTGGTGGGTCCCTGCTGTCATCCTCTCCACGTACAATCATCTCCTGATTGTGTACGCGTCAACCTAGTAGGCCCAGAAGTTAGCCTCTAAACCTGTGGCAGACAAATACAACCCATTAAGAAAAATAACAACCCATTCCATACGTTCACACGAAAAGTTAAACATACAGAGCAAAGTAACATGTCTAACCAGATATAGAGTACTGAACTTCCACGTTGACGACCATCATAGCCAAGTTAACAATCTACTCCCACTAATAATCTAGTGTACAAGTACTGACTTACTCCTAGCTAACTAGACGATGTTAGCCGCCATCTGCGGTACATGCTAAATGCCGGCACCGATGTCCTCCTCCTCGCCTCGGACTTGCCGGAGGTGTGATAGGGCGCGCTGCTCGCGCGCGTTGGCCCTTTCTATGCCGGCATGGTCCACAGAAGCTTCGGCTTCTAAGCGGGAAACCCACTTGATGAGCTGGTAGTAAAATTCGGCGTCGCGCATGCGTGTGTGTGCCCGACAGCCTATAGGGCCATTTGCCAGGCTCCGGCCTCCACGTAGTTGGCCCAGTCGCGGTGCGCTGCTGCTCCATGCCCCGCTGGCGGCGCAAATTGGCGATACACTGCTCCTCCGCCAGGCGGTCGCGCCCCAACAAGTCCTCGTACTCCGCATTGCCATCTAAAGACTGATAGAATGCCTCCTCCCTCCGTCTTCCTTCCGATGAATAACCAAACAATATCTCCGGCGGTGAGCGCACACCGGCGTCGCCTATTGCGGATGGTCGAGGGCATGAAGGACGTGGCGAGAGCGAGGGCAAGTGGCGAGCGACGTAGGGCCGGTGGGGGTTGTGAGGGGAGCCGATAGGGAGAGTTGGGTGACGGTGCTACCGGAGAACGCCGGGAACCAGTAATTGTAGGCGGAAGGTAGTTGAAGCAGCGTGTCGTGGGAAACGCGATGGTCATCGGAATTCAATGCATAAGCAGGCATGGCTTAGCGCGCCAGCTTACCGTGGAAAACTGATGTGCCATCCCGCCCCGTCAGTGGTGCGTCCCGTCCGTGCTGGGTTGCACATCGGCATGACGGTCAATTGGGTGCACTCGAATCATCCAGATGAGGTACTCCCTCCTTGTCAAAAATGATTCCACCACTCATCATCTACCTTGGTTGGTGAGATTTTTGAATTGAGCCCTTAAACTGGAAAGGAGGTAGTACGTGTGTGATCTGCTATTTATTCGTGTAGGATCGTGTAGGTCGGATAGTGTACATGTAGGATCGCATTAGCTGATGAACATTCGTTGGGAGATAAGGCATTTGCGAATGTTTTTGCAGGCAGTTTCTTCAGATTCACATGGCATTTTCTTCAGAACAGCTTGTCAGTTTCTTCAGAGATAGGCATTTTTATTCAGAAAACTGCCACCTTTGGATCTTGCGTCGCAACTAAAACTGCCAGGAGCGTATTGGTAGGCTAGCTAGTGATCGATAAGTAACTTGTAAACACTGAGCAAACAGAAATAAGGAACTGATATTAACTTGTAAACACTGAGAACAAGAAATCAGGATCATGCTGTGCACAGTAGTAAGAGGCGAGCCATTCGAAATGTTCACACGAGACTCACACGCCTAGCATTGTAATATGTTCACATTAGTAATCCAAATTCAAAACCAACTGGGAACATGTTAATGCATCTCAATGATTCACAAATCATATACAAATATGTAGCTCAAAAAGCAAAGATCTAGAAAAAACATATGTTCTTCCTACTAACATGGATGCTTCTCTGGGCCAACATTCAGTACAGAGTGAAAGACAAATTTGTTTGTGAAGTCTACAATTCCTCTTGCAAACGTAAGTGGTTTCACCAACAGCTGGAACCATGAGAATGAACCACACATGACGGAGGAACATCCACTGCAATATGATTTGGTCTTCTCTCGATCACACGTCGAGACTATTTTCGGAATTCAAACTTAAACTAAGGCAAAATGATGCCCATTGTATAATCAGACCAAAGCAATGAAGCACCTAGTGTTGGCCCATAAATAGTACAATACTACTTTTGTGCAGTCCATGAAGTGACTATCCAGTCTTTCTATGTCTATTTTCAAATGGCACTGCATGCAATGACTATACTATTCTTTTGTGCAGTTCCACCAAAATTGCGGTCACTTTGTTTGTTCGGGCAGACATCTGTCTGCACAAATATCAACCAGCTAGTAAACATATACCCCACCTTGTATTTTCGGTTTAAACACGCCTCTTCCGCTTAGCATCTATCATGTTTTGCACTGGCCAATTTGATACTGTCATGTTTTGCCCAGGACAATACCATACTGAATTGATTTGTTGGTTCAGAGTAGAAATATAGCTCATAGTCTTCATCAGACCAAGGATATCCATGTTCGCGGTGATGGAAGAGGTGAAATAGATACAACTAAAATTGAGCATCCAATCATTGAATCATGTCCTGCACCTCCAATGTAGGTCCACCCTGTCAATAAATTCACATGCAAACCACTAATATTACTATCTAATGATAGTACAAAAAGAGTAGCAAGATAGTAGCAAACCATGTACCTTCGTAATGAACAACTCATAGTGCCACCAATTGGGTATAAAGGTTTGGAAGAAAACATGCTCCTACTGTTTTGGACTTTTTGTGCAGTTCCACTAAATCGAGCATCCCTGTTTGCATAGATATTGAAAGTGTGATTACTATAAAAGTGGCACTAGTTGAAGCATAGACTCACAAATATAAGCATTCCAATTTCTTAATGGGAAAAGGTAGCAAGACTATTTCTAACCACTTGTTTGAAGGAATAAATAAGGCAACAACGCCTGATGTCAGGAAGGCATACATAGTTTTTTCCTGAAAAAGTGAAACATTCCTGACCTTTCCTCTTCTTTTAAGCATATTTTGTGCAGTTCAACTAAAATAAAATGCCATCACCGCCTTGACAATTCAGTAACACCGTACAAAAAAAATGACTTAATATTACATCATGATGTCAGGTATGTAATCGACAGGCATTAGAGACAAACATACAGACCTCCTCCGGTAATATAATGAACATTAATTTTAACAAAGGTGTGACTAGCTTTACCGGGACAATTCGAGTGAACTCTACTCCCTCTGTTCCTTAATATAAGACGTTTTCGCAGTTCAATTTAAAGTACCCAAACGTCTAGTATTTAGAAAAACAGGTAGTAGTTTTCTTGAGAACATATCTGGGAAAGCTTGCCACACTTTATATATGTCCATACGCTAATGCAACACCATTCGAATAGTACAAATATACACTAATCCAGTGGCTAGTGCAACAATAGAGTAGTTTTTTTTATTACAGGGTACAGTACAATGGGTTTTCTGAACATATTTCCATAAGCTAGCACTGGAAGATTTCTATAAGCATTAAAAATAAAAAAATGTAAAGGTAACAAGTTTCAACATTGGTATACTTGCTATGCAAGAGCATTAAACCAAATACAAAAGTCTGAAGGTAACTAGAATTATTAACTAATGACAGTATAAAAAAATTGCAAACCATGTACCTTCAATGTAAATATCTTTCGAACTCGAGGGGACCTAAAAATTGCTATCCCAATCTTGATAATCGATCAAACATAAAAACTTGATCGAAAGAATCAAGAGAACAGTCGGAGGAGGAGGTGCCCACTCCCGACCTTTCCTCTTGTCTTCATAAAATTTTGTGCAGTTTAACCAAAATAAAATGACGCTTGGCATTTTGGTGACACTGTACAAAAAAGTGACTTATCTCATGAAAGTGAGGTATGTAATCTATAAGCATTAACAGTGCAAAAATCTGAAGGTAGTAACAAGTTTCATCGTCAGATTATGGCTGCATAACAACATTAGATTGCCTTAGCTGAAAAATCTTAATACATCCACAATCAACAGCTAACCCTGAAATAATCTAGTGACATTAAATGGCATTGCTTAAATTTTTCGGTGGCATTAGACTGAGTGTGGCATTAGTTAAATGTGGCATCACTTTAGCAGTAGCATTGCTTGACTTTACCGTTGGCGTTATACTAACAACAAAAAATTGGCAATAAGAGCATGGGAGGCCCATTCGGACAGTGGGCGCACCAGTACGATGTACGTCCACGGGCGCATAGAGTGGTGAGGGAGGTATGGTTGCCCAGAGCAACAAATATCCAGGCAGCATATGTGGATTACGTCCCATTTTTGTTCTCTTTAGCTACCTTTTTCCTATGCGAGGACAACAAACCGATCGACCTGGTCATTCTCTATTGCGTTGTCATGCCTTTCTACCCTTTTTCAACCAAGAAACATGAGACTCGTTCCTTACCTACTGAATTTCCCCTTTTCAACCTAGATGCGGGTTCGATGCCTAGTCTCTTGGACAGTACTTTCTCCCTTCCTTTACTTATTCAACCCAGACATGGATTAGTCTGCATGAATTAGGGTTTCCTTTAATAGTGCAAATTAAGGTTTTTATCTGCATGACCAGCAGAGCAGAGGATAGCAAATTGGGAAGATGGTGGAGTGGAAAATGTCCACATGCAGCGACGTGGCAGATGGGGCAATAGAACAAGGGTATGGTGAGGTAGCATACCTGAGGGTTAGCGGGAAGTGGCTTCACTCATGGTCGTTGTCCTCCATACACACTATGGCAGCGAGCTTGGGGACGGAGGCCATCCCGAGCGGGCGCTAGGTCTGAGAGGACGGCCTTGTCGTCAGTGCGTGACCTCGCTCGCAGACGACGAGTGCGTCAACGCTACACGTCCTTTTCTTCCCCGGCGGATCTGAGACCACCGGTGAGGAGGGAGAGAGAGGCCGTCTTTTTTAGATCTGGAGAGAGGGTGATAGTGTGAGAAGTAAGTGGGCAGCCCTTAGCAAGAAAGCATTGAAGCTCCAACATATAGTACCAGTTAGTCGTGCTTGAAAACTGAACGGCACGCCATTAAAAAAATAAAGGTCGATAACTAATGCGGCACCTCGGGCCAACGCGGCCAGATTGCATTTTGCACGAGAAATTACACACCATGCTCCGTTGACATGTGGTCCCGTTCTAACATGTCAGTGAGATGACGACGAGTCCTTTTGTACAATTTCCAAACGGACGTCTATGTAGGCCAGGGCGCCTCTTCGTGTATCGTGGCAACCGTCCACACCTCTTCGCCTTTCCCTCGCGATTTGGAACTTCTATCACACGCTCTTCCTCCCTCCTCCATTGGCCTTCACCCTTCTTTCTGCCATTGTTCGATAGTCTTCTCCATGGAGGGAACAGGCTGGAAACGACCCCGTTATTCTTGCCCCGATCTGAAAGATGACGTGGTGGAGGAACTCATTGATCGGTGTGACGTCATCATCTCGGCTAGCATGGCAGGTTCGTTCAAGACCATTCTTGACTCAACTAATCACATCATTACAAGGAACCCAAGGGTCCAGGAGTGGCTTGATCTCCCCTATCTTCTTCGCCGTGACCCTGCTGACTGGCGCACGGAAGACGAAAGCCTCGCCTTGTGCAGATTGATGCTGCTTGATAATGATACGTGTGATGTTAAGATGCCACCGCTTGAGGGTAAGGCTTGGGTAGGCGCAAATGGAGATTGGGTTGTTAATATTGGGTACAACTACAAGTGGGAACTTGTGAATGTGTACACTCGTCACCGAGTTCCACTTCCAAAAATCTCATACTACCCAGAGGTTGAGCACATGGGTATTCTACGTACGTTCAAATACGATCATGGTGACTGTCGTCTATGGAAGATAGCAATTTGTCGAGTTCCCAACCGCTCTTTGGATTACATGAACTATGAAGTTGTTGCTATCTTCGACAAGCTTGTTGCCGTCCTTACTTCCGCGCCTCGATGGATATTGCTCAACAATCAATTTCTGTACACGGATGAGTACTGTGATGCAATTCAATATGAGGGTCTTGTGTTCGCTGGCACCACTCGTGGCACTGTTTTTGCATGGAATCCTGATGCTTTCGGTACGTTTGTCTTCCACCGTAATTATAATTGTTTCATCCACATGCATGCGGGTTAGCTAGTTTTCCTTTACTAATTAACCTTCTTGTGTTTCCAAGGTCCTATGAACATCACTTCAAAAAAAAGACACATTCGTGACATTTTGGGCTGGGTCCCGTCCGTGCTGGGTCGCACATCGGCATGACGGTCAATTGGGTGCACTCGAATCATCCAGATGAGGTACTCCCTCCTTGTCAAAAATGATTCCACCACTCATCATCTAGTACTTACCTTGGTTGGTTAGATTTTTGAATTAAGCCCTGCAAACCGGAAAGGAGGTAGTACGTGCGTGATCTGCTATTTATTCATGTAGGATCGAGTAGGTCATTTTTTGAATTGAGCCCTGCAAACCAGAAAGGAGGTAGTACGTGCGTGATCCACTATTTATTCGTGTAGGATCGAGTAGGTCGGATAGTGTACGTGTAGGATCAAGTAGGTCGGATGGTGTACGTGTACGATCGCATTAGCTGATGAACGTTCACTGGGAGATAAGGCATTTGCGAACGTCTTTGCTGGCAGTTTCTTCCGATTCGCATGGCATTTTCTTCAGAGCAGCTTGTCAGTTTCTTCAGAGGTAGGCATTTTTATTCAAAAAACTGTGACTTCAGATCTTGCGTCGCAACTAAAACTGCCAGGAGCGCATTAGTAGGCTAGCTAGTGATCAATCAGTAACTTGTAAACACTGAGCGAACAGAAATACGGAACTGTTAGTAACTTGTAAACACTGAGAACACAGAAATAAGGATCATGCTGTGCACAGTAGTAAGAGCCGATCCGTTCGAAATGTTCACATGAGACTCACAGGCCTGGCATTGTAATATGTTCACATTAGGAGCCCAAATTCAAAACCAACTAGTACGATTCCCATACATAAGAACAACATGTGAATGCATCTCAATGATTCGCAGATCATATACAAATATGTAGCTCCACAAGGAAAGATCTAGAAAAAACATTTGTTCTTCCTACTAACATGGATGCTTCTCTTGGCCAACATTCAATATAAAGTGAAAGACAAATTTGTTTGTGAAGTCTACAATTCCTCTTACAAACGTAAGTGGTTTCACCAACAGCTGGAACCATGAGAATGAACCACACATGATGGAGGAACATCCACTTCAATATGATTTGGTCTTCTTTCGATCACACTACGAGACTATTTTCGAAATACAAACTTTAACTTAGGCAAAATGATGCCCATTGTGTAGTCAGACCAAAGCAATTAAGCACCTAGTGTTGGCCAATAAATAGTACAATACTACTTTTCTGTAGTCCATGAAGTGACTATCCAACCTTTTTGTGTCTATTTTCAAATGGCACTGCATGTGACTATACTATTCTCTTGTGCAGTTCAACCAAAATTGCGTTCACTTTGTTTGTTTGCCAAATATCAAAGGGCAGACATCTCTGCCTGCACAAATATCAAGCAGCTATTAAACATATACCCCACCTTGTATTTTCGGTTTAAACATGTCTCTTCCGCTTAGAATCTGTCATGTTTTGCACTGGACATTTTGATACAGTCATGTTTTGCCCTGGATAATTTCATACTGAATTGATTTTCTCCTGCAGAGCAGAAATGTAGCGCCTATTATTCATCAGACCAAGGATATCCATGTTCGTAGTGATGGAAGAGGTGAAATCGATACAACCAAAATTGAGCATCCAACCATTGAATCCTGTCCTGCACCTCCAATGTAGGTCCACCCTGCCAATAAATTCACATGCAACACACTAGTATTACTATCTAATGACAATACAAAAAGAGTAGCAAGATAGTAGCAAACCATGTACCTTCGTAATGAACAGCTCATAGTGCCATAAATTGGATATAAAGGTTTGGAAGAAAACATGCTCCTAATGTTTAACCATTTGGACATTTTGTGCAGTTCCACTAAAACCGAGCATCCTTGTTTGCATAGATATTGAAAGTGTGATTACAATAGAAGTGGCACTAGTTGAAGCATAGGCTCACAAATATAAGCCTTCCAATTTCTTAATGGGAAAAGGTAGCATGACTGTTTCTAACCACCTGTTTGAAGGAATAAATAAGGCAACATCGGCTGATGTCAGGAAGGCATGCATAGTTTTTTCTGAAAAATTGAGCCATTGCTGACCTTTCGTCTTCTTTTTAGCATATTTTGTGCAGTTCAACTAAAATAAAATGCCATCACCGCCTTAACAATTCAGTGACACTATACAAAAGGAAATGACTTAACATTACATCATGATGTCGGGTATGTAGTCGACAGGCATTAGAGACAAACATACAGACCTCCTCCGATAACATAATGAACATTAATTTTAACAAAGGTGTGACTAGCTTTACCGGGATAATTTGAGTGAACTCTACACCCTCCGTTCCTTAATATAAGACGTTTTCGCAGTTCAATTTAAAGTACCCAAACATCTAGTATTTAGAAAAATAGGTAGTAGTTTTCTTGAGCACATATCTGGGAAAGCTTGCCAGACTTTATATATGTCTATACGCTAATGCAACACCATTGGAATAGTACAAATATAGACTAATCCAGTGGCTAGTGCAACAATATAGTAGTTATTTTATTACGGGGTACAGTACAATGGTTTTACTGAACAGATTTCCATAAGCTCTAGCACTGGAAGATTTCTATAAGAATTAACAATACAAAAGGTAAAGGTAACAAGTTTCAGCATTGGTATAGTAGTTGTGCAAGAGCATTAAACCAAATACAAAAGTCTGAAGGTAACAAGCATCATTAACTAATGACAGTATAAAAAAAATTGCAAACCATGTGCCTTCAAGGTAAATATTATTAACTAACTCGAGGTATGTAATCTATAAGCATTAACAGTGCAAAAATGTGAAGGTAGTAACAAGATTCATCGTTGGTATACTGGTTGTGCAACAACATTAGAATGTCTGAGCTAAAAAATCTTTAATACATCCACAATCAACAGCTAACCCTGAAATAATCAATTGACATAAAATGACACTGCTTAAATTTATCGGTGGCATTAGACTGAGTGCGGCATTAGTTAAATGCGGCATCACTTTAGCAGTAGCATTGCTTGACTTGACCGCTGGCGTTATACTAACAGCAAAAAAGTGGCAATAATAGCATGGGAGGCCCATTGGACAAAGGCGACCAAAGACGATGTACCTCCACGGACGCATAGAGTGGTGAGGGAGGTATGGTTGCCCAGAGCAACAAATATCCAGGTAGCATATGTGGATTACATCCCATTTTTGTTCTCTTTAGCTACTGATTTCCCCTTTTCAACCTAGATGCGGGTTTGATGCCTCGTCTCTTGGACAGTACAGTCTCCCTTCCTTTCCTTATTCAACCCAGACATGGATTATTCTACATGAAGTAGGGTTTCCTCTAATAGTGCAAGTTAAGGTTTTCATTTGCGTGACCAGCAGAGCAGAGGATAGCAAATTGGGAAGATGGTGGAATGGAAAAAGATCCACATGCAGTGACGTGGCAGATGGGGCAATAGAACAAGGGTATGGTTCGAAAAGAGGTAGCATACCCGAGGGTCGGCAGGAAGTGGCTTCGCTCGTGGTCGTCGTCCTCCGCACACACTATGGCAGCGAGCTTGGGGAAGGAGGCCATCCTGCACGGGCGCTAGGTCTGAGAGGACGGCCTTGTCGTTAGTGCATGACCTAGCTCGCCAACGACGAGTGCGTGAACGCTGCACGTCCTTTTCTTCCCCGGCGGATCTGTGACCACCGGTGAAGAGGGAGAGAGAGGCCGTCTTTTTTAGATCTAGAGAGAGGATGATAGTGTGAGAAGCAAGTGGGTAGCCCTTAGCACGAAAGCGCTGAAGCTCCATCCTATATATCTTTTTATACTACTAGTCCTAGAGGTGGAGTAGTGGTAGAGTAGTTTATATTTTCTCTACATACAATACTAGTTAGTCATGCTTCAAAAATTGAACGGCACACCATTAAAAAAATAAAAGGTCGATAAATAATGCGGCACCTCGGGCCAACGCGGACAGATCGCATTTTGCACGAGCAATTACACACCATGTTTCGTTGACATGTGGTCCCGTTCCCACATGTCAGTGAGACGATGGCGAGTCCTTTTGTACAATTTCCAAATGGACATCTATGTAGGCCGGGGCGCCTCTTCGAGTACCATGTCAATTGTCCATCGACTCTTCGCCTTTCCCTCTCGATTTGGAGCTGTTGTCGCACGGTCTTCCTCCCTCCTCCATTTGCCTTCATCCTTCCTTCTGCCATTGTTCGACCGTCTTCTCCATGGAGGGAACTGGCCGGAAACGACCCTGTTATTCTTGCCCCGTTCTGAAAGATGACGTGGTGGAGGAACTCATTGTTAGGTGCGATGTCATCACCTCGGCTAGCATTGCAGGTTCGTTCGAGACCATTCTCGACTCAATTAATAACATCATTACAAGGAATCCAAGGGTCCAGGAGCGGTTTGATCTCCCCTATTTTCTTCGCCGTGAACCTGGTCACTGGTGCATGGACGATGCAAGCCTTGCCTTGTGCAAGTTGATGCCGTTTGATAATGATACGTGTCATGTTAAGATGCCATCGCTTGAGGGGAAGGCTTGGGCAGGCGCAAATGGAGATTGGGTTGTTTATATTGGGTCCAACTGTGAGTGGGAACTTGTGAATGGGTACACTCGTCACCGGGTTCCACTTCCAAAAATTCAGACTGCCTAGAGGTTGAGCACACCGGCATTCTACGTACGTTCAACTATGATCAGGGTGACAGTCGTCTATAGAAGA
The DNA here is from genome assembly GCA_021605145.1 of Aegilops bicornis. Lineage (NCBI taxonomy): Eukaryota > Viridiplantae > Streptophyta > Magnoliopsida > Poales > Poaceae > Aegilops > Aegilops bicornis. Next base: position 577,619,549 of record CM038675.1, read on the forward strand.
TAGCAATTTGTCGAGTTCCCGGCCGCTCTTGGGGTTATAGGAATGCTTGTGTTGTCGCAATCTTCGACAAGCTTGTTGCCGTCCTTCATGGTTTGACTCGATGGATGTTGTTGAAGGAAATATGCCCTAGAGGCAATAATAAAGTTATTATTTATTTCCTTATATCATGATAAATGTTTATTATTCATGCTAGAATTGTATTAACCGGAAACATAATACATGTGTGAATACATAGACAAACAGAGTGTCACTAGTATGCCTCTACTTGACTAGCTCGTTAATCGAAGATGGTTATGTTTCCTAACCATAGACATGAGTTGTCATTTGATTAACGGGATCACATCATTAGGAGAATGATCTGATTGACATGACCCATTCCGTTAGCCTAGCACTTGATCGCTTAGTATGTTGCTATTGCTTTCTTCATGACTTATACATGTTCCTGTAACTATGAGATTATGCAACTCCCGTTTACGGAGGAACACTTTGGGTGCTACCAAATGTCACAACGTGAATCGGGTGATTATAAAGGAGTACTACAGGTGTCTCCAAAGGTACATGTTGGGTTGGCGTATTTCGAGATTAGGTTTTGTCACTCCGATTGCTCGGAGAGGTATCTCTAGGCCCTCTCGGTAATGCACATCACTATAAGCCTTGCAAGCAATGTAGCTAATGAGTTAGTTACGGAATGATGCATTACGAACGAGTAAAGAGACTTGCAGAACGAGATTGAACTAGGTATTGGATACCGACGATCGAATCTCGGGCAAGTAACATACCGATGACAAAGGGAACAACGTATGTTGTTATGCGGTTTGACCGATAAAGATCTTCGTAGAATATGTAGGAGCCAATATGGGCATCCAGGTTCCGCTATTGGTTATTGACCAAGAATAGTTCTAGGTCATGTCTACATAGTTCTCGAACCCGTAGGGTCCGCACGCAAGGTTTCATGTGATGCTTATATTATGAGTTTATGAGTTTTGATGTACCGAAGGAGTTCGGAGTCCCGGATGAGATCGGGGACATGACGAGGAGTCTCGAAATGGTCGAGACATAAAGATTGATATATTGGAAGCCTACATTTGGACATCGGAAAGGTTCCGAGTGAAATCGGGAATTTACCGGAGTACCGGGAGGTTACCGGAACCCCCCGGAACTACATGGGCCCATAGTGGGCCTTGGAGGAAAGGAGAAGGGGGCAGCCCTAGGTGGCCGCGCGCCCCCCCCCCTTCCCCTAGTCCTATTAGGACTAGGAAAGGTGGGCCGGCCCTCTCTCTCTTCCCTCCGGAATCCTAATCCAACTAGGATTGGAGGGGAGTCCTACTCCCGGAGGAGTAGGACTCCTTGCGCGCCTCCCCTTGGGCCGCCACCTCCCCTTGGCTCCTTTATATACGGGGCAGGGGCACCCCATGACACACAAGTTGATCTACGGATCTTTCCTTAGCCGTGTGCGGTGCCCCTTCCACCATATTCCACTTCGGTCATATCGTCGTAGAGCTTAGGGCGAAGCCTCGCTACCGGAGAAGTCATATCGTCGCGGAGCTTAGGCGAAGCCCTGCGTCGATGGAGCATCAACATCGTCATCACGCCGTCATGCCGACGGAACTCATCCTCCGACACTTTGCTGGATCGAGTCCGGGATCGTCATCGAGCTGAGCGTGTGCGTAACTCGGAGGTGCCGTGACGTTCGGTGCTTGGATCGGTCGGATCGTGAAGACGTCTGACTACATCAACCGCGTTGTTATAACGCTTCCGCTTTCGGTCTCACGAGGGCGTGGACGGACACTCTCCCTCTCGTTGCTATGCCATCACCATGGTCTTGCGTGATCGTAGGAAATTTTTGAAATTACTACGTTCCCCAACAAAGGCATCCGAGCCAGGTTTTATGCGTTGATGTCATATGCACGAGTAGAACACAAGTGAGTTGTGGACGATACAAGTCATACCGCCTACCAAAGATGTCATACTTTGGTTCAGCGGTATTGTTGGACGAGACGATCCGGACCAACCTTACGCCAGACGCTTCTGTGAGACCGGTTCCCTCGGCGTGCTTTGCACATAGATGGCTTGCGGAAGACCTGTCTCTCCAACTTTAGTTGAACCGAGTGGCTACGCCCGGTCCTTGAGAAGGTTAAAACGAGTCTATTTGACAAACTATCGTTGTGGTTTTGATGCGTAGGTAAGAACGGTTCTTGCTCAGCCCGTAGCAGCCACGTAAAACTTGCAACAACAAAGTAGAGGACGTCTAACTTGTTTTTGCAGGGCATGTTGTGATGTGATATGGTCAAGACATGATGCTAAATTTTATTGTATGAGATGATCATGTTTTGTAACCGAAGTTATCGACAATGGCAGGAGCCATATGGTTGTCGCTTTATTGTATGAAATGCAATCGCGATGTAATGCTTTACTTTATTACTAAGCGGTAGTGATAGTCGTGGAAGCATAAGATTGGCGAGGCGACAACGATGCTACGATGGAGATCAAGGTGTCGGCGCGGTGACGATGGTGATCATGACGGTGCTTGGCGATGGAGATCACAAGCACAAGATGATGATGACCATATCATATCACTTATATTGATTGCATGTGATGTTTATCCTTTATGCATCTTATCTTGCTTTGATTGACGGTAGCATTATAAGATGATCTCTCACTAAGAATTATCAAGAAGTGTTCTCCACGAGTATGCACCGTTGCCAAAGTTCGTAGTACCCAGACACCACGTGATGATCGGGTGTGATAAGTTCTCGTCCATCTACAACGGGTGCAAAACAGTTGCACACGGAATACTCGAGTTAAACTTGACGAGCCTAGCATATAACAGATATGGCCTTGGAACACGGAGACCGAAAGGTCGAACGTGAATCATATAGTAGATATGATCAACATAATGATGTTCACCGTTGAAACTACTCCGTCTCACGTGATGATCGGACACGGTTTAGTTGATATGGATCACGTGATCACTTAGATGACTAGAGAGATGTCTGTCTAAGTGGGAGTTTTAATATGATTAATTGAACTTAAATTTATCATGAACTTAGTACTGATAGTATTTTGCTTGTCTATGTTTCTTTGTAGATAGATGGCTCGTCTTTGTTGTTCCGTTGAATTTTAATGCGTTCCTTGAGAAAAGCAAAGTTGAAAGATGATGGTAGCAATTACGGACTGGGTCCGTAATTTGAGGATTATCCTCATTGCTGCACGTAAAAATTACGCCCTGGAAGCACCCGGGTGACAGGCCTGTCAGAGATCTGAGCGAGAAGTTATGAACGTCCGCAAAGCAGGCTGATGACTACTCTATAGTTGATTGCACCATACTTAACGGCTTAGAATCGGGACTTCAAAGACGTTTTGAACGTCATGGACCATATGAGATGTTCCAGGAGTTGAAGTTAATATTTCAAGCAAATACCCGAGTTGAGAGATATGAAATCTCCAACAAAGTTCTATAGCTAAAAGATGGAGGAGAATCGCTCAACTAGTGAGCATGTTCTCAGATTATGCAGGTACTTCAATCGCTTGAATCAAGTGGGAGTTAATCTTCCGGATAAGATAGTGATTGACAGAATTCTCTAGTCACCATCACTAAGTTACTAGAACTTCGTGATGAACTATAGTATGCAAGGGATGACGAAAACGATTCCCGAGCTCTTCGTGATGTTGAAATCGACGAAGTTAGAAATCAAGAAAGAGCATCAAGTGTTGATGATTGACAAGACCACTAGTCTCAAGGAAAAGGGCAAAGGGAAGAAGGGGAACTTCAAGAAGAACGGCAAGCAAGTTGCTGCTCGAGTGAAGAAGCCCAAGTCTGGACCTAAGCACGAGACTAAGTGCTTTTGCTGCAATGGAACTGGTCAGTAGAAGCGAAACTACCCCAAGTATTTGGCGGATAAGAAGGATGGCAAAGTGAACAAAGGTATATTTGATATACAGATTATTGATGTGTATTTTACTAGTGTTCATAGCAACCCCTCGGTATTTGATACTGGTTCAATTGCTAAGAATAGTAACTTGAAACGGGAGTTGCAGAATGAACAGAAACTAGTTGAAGGGGAAGTGACGATGAGTGTTGGAAGTAGTTCCAAGATTGATATAATCATCATCGCACACTCCCTATACTTTCGGGATTAGTGTGGAACCTAAATAAGTGTTATTTGGTGTTGAGCATAAATATGATTTGATCATGTTCATTGCAATACGGTTATTCATTTAAGTAAGAGAATAAATTGTTGTTACATTTACATGAATAAAACCTTATATGGTTACACACCCAATGAAAATGGTTCATTGGATCTCGATCATAGTGATACACATATTCATAATATTGAAACCAAAAGATGCAAAGTTAATAATGATAGTGCAACTTATTTGTGGCACTTGCCGTTTAGGTCATATTGGTGTAAAGCACATGAAGAAAACTCCATGTCGATGGACTTTTGGAATCACTTGATTATGAATCATTTGATGCTTGCGAACCGTGCCTTTTGGGCAAGATGACTAAAACTCCGTTCTCGGAACAATGGAACGAGATCTTGACTTATTGGAAATAATATATACCGATGTATGCGATCCAATGAGTGTTGATGCTCGTGGCAAGTATCGTTATTTTCTCGACCTTCACAAGATGATTTGAGCAGATATAGGTATATCTTCTTGATGAAACATAAGTCTGAAATAGTTGAAAAGTTCAAAGAATTTCAGAGTGAAGTAGAAAATCATCGTAACAAGAAAATAAAGTTTCTGCGATCGTGGAGATGAATATTTGAGTTACGAGTTTGGTCTTCAAGTAAAACAATGTGGAATAGTTTCATAGCTCACGCCACCTGGAACACCACAACGTTATGGTGTGTCCGAACGTCATAACCGTACTTTATTGGATATAGTACAATCTATGATGTTTCTTACCGATTTACTAGAGACAGCTGCATTCACGTTAAATAGGGCACCATCTAAATCCGTTGAGATGACACCGTATGAACTATGGTTTAGCAGTAAACCTAAGCTGTCGTTTCTTAAAGTTTGGAGTTGTGATGCTTATGTGAAAAAGTTTTCACCAGATAAGCTCGAACCCAAAACGGAGAAATGCGTCTTCATAGAATACCCAAAGGTAACTATTGGGTACACCTTCTATCACAGATCCGAAAGCAAGATATTTGTTGCTAAGATGGATCCTTTCTAGAGAAGAAGTTTCTCTCGAAAGAAGTGAGTGGAAGGAAAGTAGAACTTGATGAGGTAATTGTACCTTCTCCCTTATTGGAAAGTAGTTCATCACAGGAATCAGTTCCATGATTCCTACACCAATTAGTGAGGAAGTTAATGATGATGATCATGAAACTTCAGATCAAGTTGCTACCAAACCTCGTAGGGTCTTCCAGAATAAGATCCGCACTGCAGTGGTACGGTAATCCTATTCTAGAAGTCATGTTACTAGACCATGGTGAACCTACTGAACTATGAGGAAGCGATGATGAGCCCAGATTCATGAAATGGCTTGAGGCCATGAAATCTGAGATAGGATCCATGTATGAGAACAAAGTATGGACTTTGATTGACTTGCTCTATGATCGCAAGCCATGTTAAATAAATGGATCTTCAAGAGGAAGACGGACATTGATAGTAGTGTTACTATCTACAAAGCTCGACTTGTCACAAAAAGGTTTTCGACAAGTTCAAAGTGTTGACTACAATGAGATTTTCTCAAACTGTAGCGATTCTTAAAGTCTGTCCGAATCATGTTAGCAATTGCCACATTTTATGAAATCTGGCAAATGGATGTCAAAACTACATTCTTTAATGGATTTATTAAAGAAGAGTTGTATATGATGCAACCAGAAGGTTTTGTCAATCCTAAAGGAGCTAACAAAATGTGCAAGCTCCAGCGATCCATCTTTGGTCTGGTGCTAGCATCTCGGAGTTGGAATAAACGCTTTGATAGTGTGATCATAGAATTTGGTTTTATGCAGACTTTTGGAGAAGCCTGTATTTTCAAGAAAGTGAGTGGGAGCACTACAGACATTTCGATAAGTATATGTGAATGACATATTGTTGATCGGAAATAATGTAGAATTATTCTCGCAAAGCATAAAGGAGTATTTGAAAGGAGTTTTTCAAAGAAGGACCTCGGTGAAGCTGCTTACATATTGAGCATTAAGATCTATAGAGATAGATCAAGACGCTTGATAAGTTTTTCAATAAGTACATACCTTGTCAAGATTTTGAAGTAAGTTCAAAATGAAACAGTCAAAGAAAAGTTCTTGCCCGTGTTACAAGGTGTGAAATTGAGTAAGACTCAAATCCCGACCACGGCAGAAAATAGAAAAGAGAATGAAAGTCATTCCCTATGCCTCAGTCATAGGTTCTATAAAGTATGCTATGCTATGTACCAGACCTATTGTATACCTTGCTCTGAATTTGGCAAGGGAGTACAATAGTGATCTAGGAGTAGATCACTGGACATTGGTCAAAGACATCCTTAGTGAGGACTAAGGAAATATTCCTCAATTATGGAAGTGATAAAAGAGCCCGTCGTAAAGAGTTACATCGATGGAAGCTTTTACACTGATCCAGATGACTCTAAGTCTCAATCTGGATACATATTGAAAGTGGGAGCAATTAGCTAGAGTAGCTCCATGCAGAGCATTGTACACATAGAATATTTGCAAAATACATACGGCTCTAAATGTGACAGACCCGTTGACTAAGCTTCTCTCACGAGCAAAACATGATCATACCTTAGTACTCTTTGGGTGTTAATCACATAGCGATGTGAACTAGATTATCGACTCTAGTAAACCCTTTGGGTGTTGGTCACATGACGATGTGAACTATGGGTGTTAATCACATACGAGATGTGAATATTAGTGTTGAATCACATGATGATGTGAACTAGATTATTGACTCTAGTGCAAGTGGGAGACTGAAGGAAATATGCCCTAGAGGCAATAATAAAGTTATTATTTATTTCCTTATATCATGATAAATGTTTATTATTCATGCTAGAATTGTATTAACCGGAAACATAATAAATGTGTGAATACATAGACAAACAGAGTGTCACTAGTATGCCTCTACTTGACTAGCTCGTTAATCGAAGATGGTTATGTTTCCTAACCATAGACATGAGTTGTCATTTGATTAACGGGATCACATCATTAGGAGAATGATCTGATTGACATGACCCATTCCGTTAGCCTAGCACTTGATCGCTTAGTATGTTGCTATTGCTTTCTTCATGACTTATACATGTTCCTCGTAACTATGAGATTATGCAACTCCCGTTTACGGAGGAACACTTTGGTGCTACCAAACGTCACAACGTAATCTGGGTGATTATAAAGGAGTACTACAGGTGTCTCCAAAGGTACATGTTGGGTTGGCGTATTTCGAGATTAGGTTTTGTCACTCCGATTGTCGGAGAGGTATCTCCGGCCCTCTCGGTAATGCACATCACTATAAGCCTTGCAAGCAATGTAGCTAATGAGTTAGTTACGGAATGATGCATTACGTGAACGAGTAAAGAGACTTGCCGGTAACGAGATTGAACTAGGTATTGGATACCGACGATCGAATCTCGGGCAAGTAACATACCGATGACAAAGGGAACAACGTTTGTTGTTATGCGGTTTGACCGATAAAGATCTTCGTAGAATATGTAGGAGCCAATATGGGCATCCAGGTTCCGCTATTGGTTATTGACCAAGAATAGTTCTAGGTCATGTCTACATAGTTCTCGAACCCGTAGGGTCCGCACGCTTAAGGTTTCGGCGATGCTTATATTATGAGTTTATGAGTTTTGATGTACGAAGGAGTTCGGAGTCCCGGATGAGATCGGGGACATGACGAGGAGTCTCGAAATGGTCGAGACATAAAGATTGATATATTGGAAGCCTACATTTGGACATCGGAAAGGTTCCGAGTGAAATCGAATTTATCGAGTACCGGAGGTTACGGAACCCCCGAACTACATGGGCCCATAGTGGGCCTTGGAGGAAAGGAGAAGGCAGCCCTAGGTGGCGCTGCCCCCCTTCCCTAGTCCTATTAGGACTAGGAAAGGTGGGCCGCCCCTCTCTCTCTCTTCCTCCGGAATCCTAATCCAACTAGGATTGAGGGGGAGTCCTACTCCCGAGGAGTAGGACTCCTGTGCGCCTCCCCCTTGGGCCGCCACCTCCCCTTGGCTCCTTTATATCACGGGGCAGGGGGCACCCCATGACACACAAGTTGATCTACGGATCTTTCCTTAGCCGCAGCGGTGCCCCTTCCACCATATTCCACTTCGTCATATCGTCAGAGAGCTTAGGCGAAGCCTCGCTACCGGAGAAGTCATATCGTCATGGAGCTTAGGCGAAGCCTCGCGCCGATGGAGCATCAACATCGTCATCACGCCGTCAGGTTGACGGAACTCATCGACACTTTGCTGGATCGAGTCCGGGGATCGCCATCGAAATGAACGTGCGTAACTCGGAGGTGCCGTGACGCTCGGTGCTTGGATCGGTCGGATCGTGAAGACGCACGACTACATCAACCGCGTTGTTATAACGCTTCCGCTTTCGGTCTACGAGGGTACGTGGACGGACACTCTCCCCTCTCGTTGCTATGCCATCACCATGGTCTTGCGTGATCGTAGGAAATTTTTTGAAATTACTACGTTCCCCAACAGTTGCTCAAAAATCAGTTTCTATACACGGATGATCAGTACTGTGATGCAATTCAATACGAGGGTCTTGTGTTTGCTGCCACCACTCGTGGCACTCTTTTTGCATGGAATCCGTATGCTTTGCACGCGTTTGTCTTCCACCGTAATTATAATTGTTTCATCCACATGCATGCGGGTTAGCTAGTTTCCCTTTACTAATTAACCTTCTTGTCTTTCCAAGGTCCTGTGAACATTCCACTACCTATACTTGAAAAAATTTAGAACCAAGGGGGAGATGACGACGATGATGATCACGAGCATGAGGACCCATATACTTAGTGGCGCCTGGCAACTTATTTCGATGGATCACCTCTTCTTGTCTCAGATATTGGCACCGCTGATGTGACTAAGGAAGCAGGTGTTGTCTCCCATGGTCGCACTCTCCGGACCTATTCCAACATCAGGGTATTCTGGATGGATACTACTGTGCTAGCGCCAACACCTTCTCCCTGGTTTGGTATTGATACTCTTGGAGGAAACTCGCTCTTCCTTGGGCAAAACTATCCAATCATGGTGAAAGGCGATCCAGCTGCTGTTGACACAACGTTACTACCATTTATGAGAAGCAATTGTATGTATACCTCGGACATTGCTATGGTTCCCTACCGTGGCTATCACAATATGCGTCCTGACATAGGCCGCTTCAGCGTGGATGATCAGTCCTACGTTGGTCTTGAGATTGACAATAGCTGCCCCTTCCCAGAGAATCACTTCTAGTTCAAAGCAAGCGTTTCCAACGCCGAGGATTGGTTAAGCTGAAGTTCATTTCATTGCTTGTTATTTGTTGTGTGATGAAAACTTTAGTATTTACTAGAATGCATCATCGTTGTCGTTGTGGGTTCATGACCTGTTGTATGTAATAAAATGATATGCCTGTGATAAACTTACTAAATTTATGAATGGCCTTCGAGTCGCTTCTCTGAGTGGGTGCTGCGACGAGGCAAAAAAATATTTTCCAAATACATAATTGTACGTGCATTGCAACAAGTTATCGGATGAGTCCAATCAACAATAGTACTACTACTATTTGTACTAGCTTCACATGCTTCGCACGTTGGGCAGGTGTTTTTACTGTAGCAGCGAATCCCATCATCCTGGGTTCTCGGATGAGTCCAGTAGAAATTGCATTCTGATGTTTGGGTTCAAACTTTCAAAACTGCTGCACTATCTCTACGTCTACGTATACATAATACAACAAGCTTTTAAACTGGAGACCAGCTACCCACCCTGACAAAGAACACCTTTTAACCTAGCACAGACTCCAGGAAATTTGGCCACAGTGTGAGGTGGGCCATATGTTAATGTGTTCGCTGTACGTAGCAGCACCTCGAATCCTCGATATATAGTAGGGTGGCATGGGCCAGATCAAGCATTCACGCCCAGGAGTGCGGCACACGCCACGAGCACCACTTCCATCTGACACCATATTTCTTGGAGTCCGTGCTACAACTATCTCTTCAACCTCGTCGTTTCTCTAAACCAGCCATCGCGCGGCGGGCGAGGTGGGGGCTTGCCGATACTAGTCGGTTTCCTCAACTGCGGTCCCACTTGTAAGGCCAACTCCAAGGCACGACCCCTAACGGACCTCCGTTTTGCCTGGATTCTGTCCGTTTGGGTAGGGCGATGGGGTCGTGTCCGGGCCATTTCTCGGATGCAGTGGTTGTGCCCCCAATGGGCGAACGCATCCCGACCGCGTACATTTTTCTTTGCAAACACATATTTTTTTTTCATCATTGATTTTTGGTACATGGAAATACATCACCAAAATTTGACTAGAAAAGCAAGACCAAAAAAACAAGAACCACAAGGATACATTTTAGAAGATATCCAACTTCCATAACTGCTCCTGTAAGTTGGATTATTGCCTTCTCTATGCATTCATTGTTGATCTGCGAAGGCTCGATCTTGCGTGCTTCTTTCTTCTTCGAGTGTAAACAAGTAGACGTTGCTTCCTCGCATCTAGTCTCATGTCTAGCATCTATTCTATCAACAAGTGCACTAGTCTCATCTCTAGCCTCTATGCTAGCTAAAAGTGCTACAACATCTACTAAATTGCGCTCTATCAATATATCGATGTACTCTTCTTCCCAATACCAAAACTTGCATCCATTCTACACAATAAATTTTTAAGTTAGCACAACAAGTCTAATCCGAGAGCACAACCGAAGCTTAAGTAGCACATACCCCATCGGTTGAGCACTTGATGAACACCCATCCGGGATGTTCCGGCGTTGTAGACACGCGACGCAAGACCTTCTTTGGGAAGTCATCGCACGTTATGAGTGGCAACGGTGCACCGACGAGCTTTTGGGCAGCACCGAGCCCGGCCGACCGCCATTCATGTATCTGCCGGCGGACCGCCGATGGTGTAGATCCGAGTGGCTAGAGGAGGAGTCAGTACCTGCATGCGGCCTTGCGGCCTTGCCGGGGCCTTCCGGCCTGGTGCCCGGCCAGTCCATGGTGCGGCGTGGCCTCCCACAACCAGGCGAGCTCAAGCCCGACCAGATCTGCTCCAAATCCGGCCGCCGGGTGCGCAAAACACATAGCCGTGGTTGGGTAGCTCCGGGGCGTCGAGGGAAAGGGGGCTGAGCGAGCGCGCGTCCGAGCTGCACACGCTGGAGTTGGCCTAGCGGCGTGGCGGACCAACCGTGTGGGGGTGCCAAGTGGCTTCGCTCGTGTGGGGGACGGAAGCCATCCCGCGCGGGCGCTAGGTCTGACAGGATGGCCTTGTCGTCAGTGTGTGACCTCTGTATTTACTAGAATGTTTTGTTGGAACTAATCTATAATCCAACATGTATCCTCGTTGTCATTGTGTGTTGATGACTTGTTGTATGTAATGAATGGTACATTTGCATATGCATGTCATAAACTCAATTTATAAATGGTTTTTGACTCACTTCTTGGAGTGTTAGTGCCGTAGTAGTATAGCCAGCATCCATAGTAGTATGAAGTCGCCACATCACATAGATCCAACCAATAGTTAGGTGTCGTACGGGGGCCGAGAAATATGGTGATAGCGTGACTGCGTGAGGTGGGCTTGTACATAGTATCATGTACGCACAGGGCTTTCCGTGTTTCCTACTCCTCCGGTCCGCCTCCTTTTGTCGACACGTGGGACATCTAGCATCCAGGTCGTGTCATGCAAGTAAATGGAGTGCTAGTTGAAGCCACGTGATGTGCATCTTGGGTTAAAATGTAAATAGAATCTTACTACTCTTGAGTAACTCCAAAAACGGCCACCGAAGATCTTTATTGGATTTGTTTTTCATCACCAGCACTTCGAGGTGAAAGAAGTGCAGGTTCAGTGGGTCCTCTTGCGTTTTCACTGACATGTGGGACCGCATGTGAGCAAACAAACGATGGGCTCCGCACGCCTGCTGGCTGGCTAAGAAGAGAGATAGAGGAAGGCTGAGCACAGACTCCAGGAAATTTGTTCTACGTAACCAGCACCTCGATATAGTGGGATGGCATGGGCCATAACTAGCATTCACGTCTAGCAGTACGGCACACGCCACCCACATGAGTCCCATCCAACACCAATTTTCTTGGAGTCCGAGCTACAACCATCTCTTCTCCCTCCTGTTTTCTCAGCCATCGCGCGCTGGGCGGGGTGGGGGTTTGCGGATAGTCGGTTTGCTCAACTACGGTCCCACTTGTAAGTGAAAATGCAACACAACACACATTCCCCCTTGATCAGCGTGCCGGACCAACCGTGTGGGGGTGCGACGCGAACATGGCAAGCTTTTCCTTTTGAACTTGTAACTTGTAAAATTTGTCTCTGCTCCATGGCACGACCGATAGATAGAAATAACGATTTTTCCCTGGAGTAATGAGAAGTTTGGTTCTGGCGCGGTTCATGCATGGAGTACGTAAAAAAATTATGAAGTTGATGTGAAAGGTAAGATAATTACTAGTAGTACCATATACTACTACATGGATTTGACGGAAAGATAAAGATACATACGGATCCATCAACGACATCCTCACGCCCTAGTGCGCCGGGTCACCAACCGACGTGTGAGGAGCAGCGGCGTTGGCGGCGAGCTCAACGTGCTTCTGAACAATGACGTCCAAGGTTGCCATGTGGGTCAAGAAGGCCAGCGACCTATCTTCCTCCTCTGGCACATAGTAGTCCTTGTGATTATGTCGACAGTGTCTTGCTGCACTAGGCGCTGCGCAGCGAGCATGACCTCGAGGTGGACATTCTCCGATGCGACGGCGGGCAGTCGCAGGGCCACCAGTGCGTCGAATAGGTTGTCACCATAGAGGCCGTTGAGGGTGGAAGGCATCGCAGAGCCTGGGCGCATGGGCTGGAGGCGTACATCAAGGTCGTCCGCGAGCTCTTGACGATGGTGAACTTATCGAGGAAGCCGACGAGGACCTTGTTGAACAAGGAGACGAAGCTGTCGTCCAAGCGGCCTCTCACCCTGGCGGCCTCAAGTACGACCTGGAGACGTTCCTTGGTGCCGGGCCGCATGTCGGCGTCGTGGACCATCTGGCACAGCCGACTGATGCTCACGCTCATCGCCTCCATGGGTCTAGCTTCTAGTCAACTGATCTTGCGATTGGAGTGATCACTCTTGCCCTTGGTTAGGGTGCGTAGGTGCGTAGGATTTCGTAGATTGGACTGGCGGGGAGCCTTTATATGAGAAGTGCAGACTGCGTTGCATTCACGTGTGTGTTGGCCATCTACTCCTCGGCCCTCTACTGCACCTGCCTTTGGCTGTATGACAGGTGGGCCAGCCACCTGTTGGGCCCACGTGTCAGTCACCCAAATGCAGGTGCAGTAAGTCAATGATGCTGCGTCCTGCTACGTCTTGAGCTTGCATTGGTTTTCCCCGAAGAGGAGAGGATGATGCAGCACAACAGCGTAAGTATTTCCCTCAGTTTTTGAGAACCAAGGTATCAATCCAGTAGGAGGCCACGCAGAAGTCCCTCGTGCACGCACAACGATAGCTACTCGCAACCAACGCGATTAGGGGTCGTCAATCCCTTCACTGTCACTTACGAGAGTGAGATCTGATAGAGATAATATTTTTGGTATTTTTGGTATAAATATGCAAAGTGAAAAGTAAAAAGCAAAGTAAAAACAAGCAAGTATAAAAGTGATGGAGATTGATATGATGAGAATAGACTCGGGGGCCATAGGTTTCACTAGTGGCTTCTCTCAAGAGCATAGATAGTCCACGATGGGTGAACAAATTACTGTTGAGCAATTGACAGAATTGAGCATAGTTATGAGTATATCTAGGTATCATCATGTATATAGGCATCACGTCCGTGACAAGTAGATCAAAACGATTCTGCATCTACTACTATTACTCCACTCATCGACCGCTATCCAGCATGCATCTAGAGTATTACGTTAAAAACGGAGTAATGCCTTAAGCAAGATGACATGATGTAGAGGAATAAATGCATGCAATATGATAAATACCCCATCTTGTTATCCTCGATGGCAACAATACAATACGTGCCTTGCAACCCTTTACATCCTTTGGGTAAGGAGACCGCAAGATTGAACCCAAAGCCATGTACTTCTCCCATTGCAAGAACTACCAATCTAGTTGGCCAAACCAAACGGATAATTCGAAGAGACTTTCAAAGATAACTCAATCATACATAAAAGAATTTGGAGAAGATTCAAATATTATTCATAGATAAGCTGGATCATAAACCCACAATTCATCGGTCTCAACAAACACACTGCAAAAAGAAGATTACATCGAATAGATCTCCACGAGAGAGGGGGAGAACATTGTATTGAGATCCAAAAAGAGAGAAGAAGCCATCTAGCTACTAGCTATGGACCTGTCGTGGAATTAACACATCAGATGTCCTTAGTGTCAGGACTTAGTCGCGAGGCCAACGCATCTATGTGGTAGCTTGAAAGGAGTTGAGCGGAATTGAGAGACACAACACAAGACAGGGATTTAGACAGCTTCGGGCCCCGGGAAACATCATCCGGTAAAAACCCTACATGCTGTTTGAGGCTAGGTCTCATTATCATCACGAGGGAGTCGTCATAAACCGGCTCTCCTCTTTGTGTCTAGCCCTAAGATTGTTTCTTCTTGCTTGTAGCTTGTCCCTCTTTGGGGAGCCCTACCCCTCCTTATATATGTTGAAGAGGCGGGTTACATGTAGAGTCCAACTCGGACTTAAGACTTAACTATTCTAACTTATCACCATGGGCTTCTTAACATCTTGGGCTTCATAACGTCTTGGGCTTCATAACCCCTGGCAACCCAGTTATCACTGTTTGCCGGTTTAACATTGTCTGCCGGTTTAACATTGTCTGCCGGTTTAACATTGTCTGCCGGTTTAACATTGTCTGCCGGTTTAACATTGTCCGCCGGTTTAACATTGTTCTGCCGGTTTACCACCACCGGTTTATCATTCTGGTTTTAGCCATCTGTCTTGACTCTTCGCGGTTTACCACCAGCCGGTTTATCGTCTGTCTTAGCCATCTGTCTTGACTCTCCGCCGGTTTACCACCAGCGGTTTACCAAGCCCGGCCGGTTACGACTCGGCCGGGTCATACCAAGGTATATCCTCGACATTAGCCCCAGTTTAATTTGGATTTATCCATGTTAAACTGACTCTGATCATCCTTAAGTCCTTGTCACTTCCTTCTTCTAGAAAATCTGGTTTAATAGACCAGCTTCATAATCAACTTGCTGGCATTAGTTTCTCATAGAAAATATATTGTGAAGAATAACTTCTCTGACTCAGATCCCAATGACTTAACAAAAATAATGGTCCTTGAAATCCTCATCTGATATTCAGCCAGTTTAAGAATGTAGAACTTGCCGGTTTATAAATATTGATAGCACCGGGCCATACTTGTAGTTAACATCCAGCTTGAAAATATACCTCTTATATGACTATCACTTGTATCCCCCAAGTCTTAAGAAGGTAGCATAGCAAATGACTTAAGACTTGCTTCAATATAAATATCACAATCTTGAAGAAATCCAGTTGTTCATCTCAATCACTAGTTAGAATTGAGTATTCCACATATGTATCCCCCAAGTGCGGGTTGTCTCGCTTGCAAGAACCTGGGAATTGTAATTGTGTGATGCTCATAAAAACTTGAATTGTTGACAGGAGCAATTGGTAGCCCCCAAGGGCTGGCTCATTATAATGTGATGAGTCGGGTCTTCAATAAGATGAGCAAAAAATGACTTTGCATTAGCCCCCAAGTGTAATGGTGCATGCTTGCAGCGACATGAGACTTGCAGATTTGATGTAATCTTAACTGAAATATTGTAGCCCCCAAGTGTCGGGTTGTAAGCCTGCAGCGACTTGGGACTATTCCTACAATTGTAAAATAAATCATATCCATTGATAATATGATAGCCATTGTGCTAAAGCGACTTTGAAAACCTTAATCATAATCTTTGATTACCGATAACCATAATAAAATCCAGCCATGTGGGCTATTTGAAGATTTGAATAATATAATCCAATAATTTATGAGCGCATGATTCCAATGGCGCAATCCAAATATATGCTGGCGACTTATAGTCGAAACCAGACCGGGATGATAGTCTCCGGATTATGATTTAATCGTGTTCCGTCAATCTGTAACTGACAGTTGAACCGGATTTAATAATGTTGGTGGAAAACGCAACAGAAAGAAATATTTTATCAAAAGAAAAACAGAAGCGAAGGTAAATATAAAACCATTGCAAATGAGGCTGTGAGCCGATCAAGTGGCATTACCATGGTCGGTCAAGACCATGCCCCCAAAAAGGCGTAGCTATGGTTCAAGTCAGCCAGGTCCCCAAACGATGCATTGGCATTACGCCGATCAAGAGGTGTAGCGATGGTTCGGGTTCGACCAAAGACCCCAAGTGATGATGTGGCACTAGGCCGATCAAGAGGCGTGACTATGGTTCAGACATGACCAAGTCCCCAAGTGATGCATTGGCATTACGCCGATCAAGAGGTGTAGTGATGGTTCGGCTTCGACCAAAACCCCCAAGTGATGCTGTGGCACTAAGCCGATCAGGAGGCGTTACTATGGTTCAGACATGACCAAGTCCCCAAGTGATGCTGTGGCTTTTCGCCTACCAAATGGCGTTGCTATGGTTCGGACACGACCAAAGCCCCCAAGTGATACTGTGGCATTGCGCCGATCAAGAGGTGTGACTATGGTTCATACATGACCAAGCCCCCAAGTGATCAATAAATGATAAGCCAATAAGGCATGATACCCATGTTTGAACCGCGCATCATGGCAGCAGGTCCTCTTTGGCACCCTTTAATCTTTTTGCAAAAGATAAATCCTTCTTGAACCGGACATTAAACCGGATATTGAGAGCGTCAGAGCTTTGCAAGAGATAGTTTCCTCTTAAACCGGATCATAAACTGGAAGCATCACTGTGAGCCGGAATATATCTGACGGCCTTTTAAATTTTGCACCAATATGGCGGTTTAGGGTCCTGCATTAGATAATTTTGCAAACCGAAGTAATTGCTCTTTTTAAAGAAAGCAATATATAATATAAAAATATAATGGATGGATTTCACCTGATATGTCAGGCCAGTTAATATCCACCGCGGGGTTATAAGCCAGCACGGACAAGAGAATCGGCCGCGGCATTGTTGATGTAGTCCGGACTGCAGGGGCGGCGGTTTGTGTTCCGGCTCATTAGTGTGATGCACAGATGCCGGTGTAGAACAGCTAGCGCGCGCCGTCCGCAGTAGGGCATCACTTTTATAGTGAGCACTTGTCCTGTATAAAAAGATATAGGCCAGAGTAATTGTTCTTTGATGAAAACAATATTGTGCTCATAAAATAAACATAGATAGATATCACCTGATGTTTTTTTTGTCAGATGAACGCGGATACTGGCGTCAAATAATGCTGATGTGATGTAGCACATCCCTCACGTGAATTTCCTCTGTTTTTCTCCTTCCTTTGTAAAACTTTGCATGTGGTGGCAGTAGTACTTTCTTTTCTTTTTTAGCCACAATCTGATGGTCAAGCGGGCATTTTCCTCCTCCACCTGCGAGGCAGGGGCAACACAACTCGGGCGGGGGTAACTTGGAATCACCGTGAAACGGGGCCGTGTCAAGACCGTAGCTGTGCAGATTGAAGATGAGGCGATGATTCGGCGAAGGCGGCGACCCAAGATCGCGCCAGTGAGGGCAACCATAGCGGAGGGTGCGTTGGCAATGGAGGCGAGGACCGTGGCCATGGCGGGTTGAAACCGCGGTGCAGGGGCGAGGTGGACCGGCGAGTCGACGGAGACAGCTCAGAGGACTGCTAAAGCGGGACGATCCGGATGCGGCAACAAGGGCACTCTGGCGGGTCATCGAGGTGCGTCCGCGGCAGCGGCGGGCTGGAGAGGTACAACCGTGGCCGGTTCAAAGCGGTGTCGAAGCGATGACTAAACCGGTGGCGGGTTGAAGAGCGGCGTCGGCGGAGGCCCGCAGTCACTGCTCAAGGTGCAGCGGTTTGAGGCGCCGAGAGGCGCTTTGAACGGCCAGTAGCTCGAGCCAGGTGGCGAAGATGGCAACTCTGAAGAGACGAAATGAGCCATATGTGTGACCGCAGTAAACCGGCAACTTGAGGGCGCGAGGCGAGCCAGAGCCAGAGGGACGCCGGGCGGAACAGTGACTCGACGGCGGGGCGGCACGCATCCAGCGGCTCGGGAGATGGTGACGGAGGGGCCGAGGCAGCTCGCAGCGACTGTGGTCCGATGCGTAGCTGGCACGTGGTGCGGGGAAGACGACCTGACAGAGCAGAAGCGGAAGCTTCCGCAACAGAGGGGTGAGGCAATCCCGGGTCAACACTCGACAGGAGGCCGGGTCGGCGATGGAGGCCCGACCAGGGCTGGTTCGGAAGGCGCCGGTGCGTGGGAGAAGATGGAGTCAGCTCGCGGGGCACGCGTACTCTGAGGACGGCGGGAGAAGCTCGGCGACTCAGGAGCGGGCCACTCGGAGGCGGCGGAGGTACTGCCGGCTTACAGCGCGGTGGCTGAGAGGAGCCCCCAAGTTCGAGGCGACCGGGTTGACAAAGTGGGCCACGGCGGATAGAGCGAAGACGTGTCCTCGACCGCAGAGGCAACAATCATGAACTCTGAATCCAGGGCGGCTCGGACGGCGGTGATTTTGGCGATGGTGGTCACGGCGCGATGAGGCCGCGGAGGTGCGGTAGCTGCACCACAGCAGTGAAGGCAGTGCCACGGCGATGGAGATTTAACGGCCGCAAGAGTAGAGGCGCTTTGAAAACGGCCGGCAGTTCGAGCAAGGTGGCGAAGATGGCGACTCTTGAAGCAATGAAACGAGCCATAGGCGTGACCGTAGTAAACCGACAACTTGTGGGCGCGAAGCGAGCCATAGCCAAAGGGACGTCCGGCGGAGTAGTGACTCAACGGCGGGGCGACTCGCATCCAGGGCGGCTCGGGAGATGGCGACGGCGACTTGGAAACGGACGGCCGCTCGAGGCGTGGTGACCAGTGGAACTCAGCATAGAAAACAGGGCGACCCGGCGGCCACGCGCCACGGCAGCTCGACATGAGGTGAGGTTTCAACAGAGGAGCGAGTGATGTGGGGTCAAGCCTGAGGCGGCTTGAAGCGGAGGCCTGCGAGCAGGGCCGACTTGCGGCCGGGTTAACCCAGTGCGGCGGCTCGCGGTGAGTCTGCAGACGCGACTTAGAGGCCTTGAGGCGGCTAGGCGGGTTGAAGCGATTCGAAGACGAGAGCCACGGCAGGAGCAGCAGGTCGAGGCAATTTACAACAACAACTGAGATGGCTCTCGTGGCGAGGCGCAGCGGCTCCGTGATGGTCGTGAAGGCAAGCCTGCGGTATAGACCGGTGGGCGGTCCAACGACGGCCGCGGGGCTGCCCGCTGGCGATTTGTAGAGGAGGCCCGAGGCCACGGTATTGAGGTCGTGGATGTAGAACTGGCGTGGGCGCGCCAAGACGCGCCAAGACCGGCCGTTTCAACAATCAAGCATGGTAGATGTCGGTTTGGCGTATGGCTGTGAACTGGCAAGTCTGCCGACTGACCGAGTCAGGGTGGCCTGGCCATAGAATCAGAGCGCAGCCAAGGTCGCTCGACGGCAAGGGAAGGCCGCGGCAGTTCAATGGAAGCCGCTTGAACATGGAGACGAAGGCGGAGATGGATCTATTCGTGTTGACCGCTTCCTCCGGGTTGTGCTCATAGGCTGCGATTGAAAACGGCATCCTGACGCATAAACAAGCCACAGCAGTTGCAGAGGCAAGAGCTGGATTGTACGGAGAACCAAAGAGAAAAACTGAATCCACCACCGGCTCCGGGTCATTGTAATCGAAGCCGAGTTGAATAGTCGATAACGCGAGTCCGTGTCAAGGTGGTACTTGAACCGGTGAATCGGGGAGTCAGGGTTATTTGACGAGGCGGTAAACCATGGCGGAGCCGCGGTGGTTGCGGCGATTTGTATCTGCAAGGTTTGACTCGGCAAGGCTAGGACCGAGCTTGGAATCGGAGGCAGGCGGTGCCAGTGAGGTTGAATCGGACACATTTTCTTTAGGAAAACATCCGTTGATCCCGGCGACTCAAAATCCACCAAATAAGTTGTAGGATTGCGGCGTAACCCTAACTCCTCTTGATCTCAACCTTGTATAATCCATTGCTGAGAAATTCCATTGATCTTTGACTGATGAACTTCTGGCTGATGTGAATCCTCCCAAACCGTTTATTTTTCATCCAAAATAAAATTGCCAACTTCTTGATCCCTGGGAGAGATCCCTTCAAGAACTCATCACCATCATGCGAGAGCCCCACGGTGGGCGCCAACTGTCGTGGAATTAACACGTCAGATGTCCTTAGTGTCAGGACTTAGTCGCGAGGCCAACACATCTATGTGGTAGCTTGAGAGGGGTTGAGCGAAATCGAGAGACACAACACAAGACAGGGATTTAGACAGCTTGGGCCCCGGAAACATCATCCGTAAAACCCTAAATGTTGTTTGAGGCTAGGTCTCATTATCATCACGAGGGAGTCGCCAGAACCGGCTCTCCTCTTTGTGTCTAGCCCTAAGATTGTTTCTTCTTGCTTGTAGCTTGTCCCTCTTTGGGGAGCCCTACCCTCCTTATATATGTTGAAGAGGCGGGTTACATGTAGAGTCCAACTCGGACTTAAGACTTAACTATTCTAACTTATCGCCATGGGCTTCTTAACATCTTGGGCTTCATAACGTCTTGGGCTTCATAACCCCAGCAACCTGTTATCACTGTTTGCCGGTTCAACATTGTCTGCCGGTTTAACATTGTCTGCCGGTTTAACATTGTCTGCCGGTTTAACATTGTCTGCCGGTTTAACATTGTGTGCCGGTTTAACATTGTCTGCCGGTTTACCACCAGCCGGTTTACCGTCTGTCTTAGCCATCTGTCTTGACTCTCTGCCGGTTTACCGTCTATCTTAGCCATCTGTCTTGACTCTCTGCCGGTTTACCACCAGCCGGTTTACCAAGCCCCGGCCGGGTTACGACTCCGGCCGGGTCATACCGAGGGGTATATCCCTGACAGGACCCGAAGGTCTGAAGTAAACTACTCACACTTCATCGGAGAGGCTATGGTGTTGATGTAGAAGCCCTCCGTGGTGGATGCCCCCTCCGGCGGAGCTTCGGAACAGGCCCCAAGATGGGATCTCGCGGATCTGAGGAAGTTGCGGCGGTGGAATTAGGTTTTTGGCTCCTGTTCTGATCGTTTGGAGGTACGTAGGTATATATAGGAGGAAGGAGTACGTCGGTGGAGCGACAGGGGCCCACGAGGCAGGGGGGTGCGCCCTAGGGGGGCGCCCCCCACCATCGTGACCGCCTCTTTCGTTCCTTGGAGTAGGGTCCAAGTCCCCTGGATCATGTTCGGTGAGTAAATCACGTTTCCGAAGGTTTCATTCCATTTGGACTCCGTTTGATATTCTGTTTCTTCGGAACACTGAAAAAGGCAAAAAATAACAATTCTGGGCTGGGCCTCCGATTAATAGGTTAGTCCCAAAAATAACGTAAAAGTTGAAAATAAAGCCCAATATAGTCCAAAACAGTAGATAAAGTAGCATAGAGCAATCAAAAATTATAGATACGTTGAAGACGTATCAGGCATCCCCAAGCTTAATTCCTGCTCGTCCTCGAGTAGGTAAATGATAAAAAGAGAAATTTTGATGCAGAGTGATACTTTGGCATAATTTCAATGTAAATCTTCTTAATCATGGTATGAATATTCAGATCCAAAAGATTCAAGACAAAAGTTCATATTGACATAAAAATAATAATACTTCAAGCATACTAATCAAAGTAATCATGTCTTCTCAAAATAGCATGGCAAAAGAAAGTTCAGCCCTACAAAATCATATACTTATGCTATGCTTCATTTTCTTCACACAAAGATGTTCCCAACTTCTATACCCCCGATGACAAGCCAAGCAATTGTTTCATACTTAATTAATATCAAACTTTTTCAACCTTGACGCAATACATGAGCGTGAGCCATGGATATATCACTATGGGTGGAATAGAATATGATGATGGGGATTGTGTGGAGAAAACAAAAAGGAGAAAGTCTCATATTGACGAGGATAATCAACGGGCTATGGAGATGCCCATCAATTGATGTCAACATGAGGAGTAGGGATTGCCATGAACTGATGCACTAGAGCTATGAATGCTCAACAAAAGAAAACTAGTGGGTGTGCATCCAACTTGCTTGCTCATGAAGACCTAGGGCATTTGAGGAAGCCCATCGTAGGAATATACAAGCCAAGTTCTATAATGAAAAATTCCCACTAGTATAAAAAAGACAACTTATGAGACTCACTATATGAAAAACCTGGTGCTACTTTGAAGCACAATATATGAGACTCACTACATGAAGAACAAGGTGCTACTTTGAAGAACAAGTGTGGAAAAAGAGGATAGTAACATTGCCCTTTTTATTTATTTTCTTTTTTGGGCCTTTCTTTTTTTCTTTTTGGCCTTTCTCTTTTCTTTGGGCAATGCTCTAATAATGATGATCATCACACTTCTATTGATTACAACATAAGGATTACAACTCGAAACTAGAACAAGATAGGACTCAATATGAAAGACTCCGGCGGAGTACAGGGATGGTGCAATGAATCAAGAGTGACATGTATGAAAAATAATGCATGGTGGCTTTGCCACAAATACGATGTCAACTACATGATCATGCAATGGCAATATGACAAAGTAAAGTATGTCATGATGATGATGAACGGAACGGTGGAAAGTTGCATGGCAATATATCTCGGAATGGCTATGGAAATGCCATAATAGGTAGGTATGGTGGCTGTTTTGAGGAAAATATAAGGAGGTTTATGTGTGATAGAGCGTATCATATAACGGGGTTTGGATGCACCGGCGAATTTTGCACCAACTCTCAAGGTGAGAAAGGGCAATGCACGGTACCGAAGAGGCTAGCAAAGGCGGAAAGGTAAAAGTGCGTATAATCCATGGACTCAACATTAGTCAAAAAGAACTCACATACTTATTGCAAAAATTTAGAAGTCATCAAAAATCAAGTACTACGCGCATGCTCCTAGGGGGATAGATTGGTAGGAAAAGACCATCGCCGTCCCCGACCGCCACTCATAAGGATGCACAAGCCGTGTACACTTCATGTTTCAAATTTGTTACACAACTTTAACCATACGTGCATGCTACGGGATTTGCAAACTTCAACACAAGCATTTCTCAGATTCACAACTACTCAACTAGCACGACTTTGATATTATCACCTCCATATCTCAAAACAATTATCGAACATCAAACTTATCTTAGTATTCAACGCACTCAAAAGAAAGTTTCACATATCTTGAATACCAAGTATATTAACATTAAGCAAATTACCATGCTGTTAACAACTCTCAAAATAATCTAAGTGAAGCATGAGAGATCAATAGTTTCTTTAAAAAAATCCACCACTGTGCTCTTAAAAGATCGAAGTGAAGTACTAGAGCAAAAATTATCACGCTTAAAAGATATAAGTGAAGCACTATGAGCAAAACTATCAAGCTCAAAAGATATAAGTGAAGCACATAGAGTATTCTATCAATTTCCAATTCGTGTATGGCTCTCTCTCAAAAGGTGTGTACAGCAAGGATGATTGTAGTAAACTAACAAGCAAAGACGCAAATGATACAAGACGCTTCAAGCAAAACACTTATCATGTGGTGAATAAAAATATAGCTCCAAGTAAATTACCGATGGAAGTGGATTTAAAGAGGGATGCCTTCCGGGCATCCCCAAGCTTTGACTTTTGGTGTCCTTGGATTATCTTGGGGGTGCCATGGGCATACCCAAGCTTAGGCTCTGCCACTCCTTGTTCCATAATCCATCAAAAGAATTCACCCAAAACTTGAAAACTTCACAACACAAAACTCAATAGAAATCTCGTGAGCTCCGTTAGAGAAAGAAAACAAAAGACTACTTTAAGGTACTGTAATGAACTCATTCTTTATTTATATTGATGTTAAACCTACTGTATTCCAACTTCTCTATGGATCATAAACTATTTTACTAGCCATAGATTCATCAAAATAAGCAAACAACACACGAAAAACAGAATCTGTCAAAAACAGAACAGTCTGTAGTAATGTGTAACTAACGCAAACTTCTGGAACTCAAAAAATTCTACCATAATTAGAAGACCTAGAAAATTTGTTTATTGATCAGCAGCAATTGGAATCAGTATTTTATCACGTTTTGGTGATTTTTAACAATTCGGGCACTGAGCGCAAAGTTTCTGGAAATTACAGCAAGATCAAATAACTATCATCCAAGAAGATCCAATAGGTTCAACTTGGCACAAACACTAATTAAAAGATAGAACCACATCTAAACAGAGGCTAGATGGATTATTTATTCAACGACAGAAAGTAAATATATTGGGTTGTCTCCCAACAAGCGCTTTTCTTTAAAGCCTTTTAGCTAGGCATTGATAATTTTAATGATGCTCGCAAGAAAGACAAGAATTGAAGCACAAAGAGAGCATCATGAAACACATGACAAACACATCTAAGTTTAACATACTTCCTATGCATAGGCATCTTATAGGCAAACAAATTATCATAGCAAGCAAAAACTAGCATATGCAAGGAAGCGGAAAGAAACAATAACAATCTCAACATAACGAGAGGTAATTTATTATCATGTAAATTTTTACGACCATATTTTCCTCTCTCATAATAATTACATGTGGGATCATAAGCAAATTAAATAAAATAGCTATCACATAAAATATTTTCAACACGATCCACATGCATGCAAAGTTGACACCCTTCCGAAATAGTGGGATTAACATTAACTAAAGTCATGACCTTTCCAAACCCACTTTTATCAAAAATTTCATAAGATTGAATATTCTCCAAATATGTGGGATCTAAAGTTGACACTATTCCAAACCCACTTTAAATATTATTGCAAACAATATTATCAATCTCATATTCATCATGGGGATAAGATAAATTTTCAAGATCATAAGAAGAATCACCCCAATCATGATCATCGCAACAAGTAGTAGACATAGCAAAACTAGCATCCCCAAGCTTAGGGTTTTGCATATTATTAGCATAATTGACATCAAGAGAATTTATAGTAGCATCATTGCAATCATGCTTTTATTCAAAGATCTATCGTGAATCACTTCATAAAGCACTTCATCACAATTTTCAGATTCTGGATTTCGTGCAAAAGCTTATAAAGATAATCTAGTGCATCCAAATCACTAGGAATTGGTTCATCATAATTGGATCTCTTAAAAAGATTGGCAAGCGGATGAGGATCCATAGATATTAGCTTCTCTGTTTAGGAATAAATACTCAACTATTTCAACCAAACGAGCAGACGAGCCAAGTAAGACATCAAGGAAAACGGGAAAAAGAGGAGGAGATTGGGAAAGAGAGGGCGAATAAAACGGCAAGTGTGAAGTGGGGGAGAGGAAAACGAGAGGCAAATGGCAAATAATGTAATGCGAGAGATAGGGATTGTGATGGGTACTTGGTATGTTGACTTTTGCGTAGACTCCTCGGCAACGGCGCCAGAAATCCTTCTTGCTACGTCTTGAGCTTGCGTTGGTTTTCCCCGAAGAGGAGAGGATGATGCAGCACAGTAGCGTAAGTATTTCCCTCAGTTTTTGAGAACCAAGGTATCAATCCAGTAGGAGGCCACGCACAAGTCCCTCGTACTTGCACAAAATGATAGCTACTCGCAACCAACACGATTAGGGGTTGTCAATCCCTTCACGGCCACTTACGAGAGTGAGGTCTGATAGAGATAATATTTTTGGTATTTTTGGTATAAAGATGCAAAGTGAAAAGTAAACAGCAAAGTAAAAACAAGCAAGTATAAAAGTGATGGAGATTGATATGATGAGAATAGACCCGGGGGCCATAGGTTTCACTAGTGGCTTCTCTCAAGAGCATACATATTCTACGGTGGGTGAACAAATTACTGTTGAGCAATTGTGAAATTGAGCATAGTTATGAGTATATCTAGGTATGATCATGTATATAGGCATCACGTCCGTGACAAGTAGAACGAAACGATTCTGCATCTACTACTATTACTCCACTCATCGACCACTATCCAGCATGCATCTAGAGTATTAAGTTAAAAACAGAGTAACGCATTAAGCAAGATGATATGATGTAGAGGAATAAATTCATGAAATATGATAAATACCCCATCTTGTTATCCTCGATGGCAACAATACAATACGTGCCTTGCAACCCTTCCTGTCACTGGGTAAGGACACCGCAAGATTGAACAAAAAGCCATGCACTTCTCCCATTGCAAGAACTACCAATCTAGTTGGCCAAACCAAACAGATAATTCGAAGAGACTTGCAAAGATAACTCAATCATACATAAAAGAATTGATAGAAGATTCAAATATTATTCATAGATAAGCTGGATCATAAACCCACAATTCATCGGTCTCAACAAACACACCGCAAAAAGAAGATTACATCGAATAGATCTCCACGAGAGAGGGGGAGAACATTGTATTGAGATCCAAAAAGAGAGAAGAAGCCATCTAGCTACTAGGTATGGACCCGAAGGTCTGAAGTAAACTACTCACACTTCATCGGAGAGGCTATGGTGTTGATGTAGAAGCCCTCCATGGTGGATGACCCCTCGTGAGCTCCTAACAGGCCCCAAGATGGGATCTCATGGATCTGAGTTAGTTGCGGCGGTGGAATTAGGTTTTGGCTCCTGCTCGGTTGTTTGGAAGTACGTAGGTATATATAGGAGGAAGGAGTACGTCGGTGGAGCGGCGAGGGGCCCTAAGGCAGGGGCGCACCCTAGGGGGCGCCCCCACCCTCGTGACCGCCTCTTTCGTTCCTTGGAGTAGGGTCCAAGTCCTCGGATCATGTTCGGTGAGAAAATCACGTTTCGAAGGTTTCATTCCGTTTGGACTCCGTTTGATATTACATTTCTTGAACCGAAAAAGGCAAAAACGACAATTACAGGCTGGGCCTCCGGTTAATAGGTTAGTCCCAAAAATAATATAAAAGTGGAAAATAAAGCCCAATATAGTCCAAAACAGTAGATAAAGTATCATGGAGCAATCAAAAAATTATAGATACGTTGGAGACGTATCACGTCCCCCTCCGTGCCGGTGCAGTATAGTCATCTCAACGGACCTCTAGTTGGGGCCAAACGAGAGAACTTTGATGTTTACTGGTTTATTGGTCCCCTTTGCATTTTGCGCCAAATTTTAACCTTTGATTTAACTAATAAAATGTTAATGCATGTAACCAAAAATGTTGGCACGGTACATTAACTCCCTCCTCATTTCTTATTTCGTGACATATCAACCAATGAGAGATGTGGGCCGTGCATGCTTTCAATGACTTGAGACGACCAAACATGACATGCAGTGGTTAGTTCATTGCATGTAATCCTATTAATTAGCAAAAAGACATTAAGTTCTCTCGCTTTCCCCTTCGTCTTGGTCACAGTGCACAACCTAAGAGCATGGTTAATACTCCCTCCGTCTAGGTGTGTAGGTCATCTTACGAAAATCAAATAATCCCAAAACACTTAGGCGTCGTGCATTAACTTCTATCTCGTTTCTTGTTTCTTGACATATCAACCGATAAGAGACGAGGGGTGTGCATGCTTTTAATGACTTGAGAGTACCAAACACGACATGCAGTGGTTAGTTCATTGCATGCAATGCTATTAATTAGTAAATAAACATTAAAGTCTCTCGTTTTCCTCTCCTCTTTGGTCATGCTGCACAACTAAGATGACTTACTCACCTAGACGGAGGGAGTAGTATAGCCAGCTGCTGACTACTCCCTCCGTCTAGGTGTATAAGTCATCTTAGGTTGTGCACAGCGACCAAGGCGGAGGGGAAAACAAGAGAACTTAATGGGTTTGCTAATTAATAGCATTGCATGCAATGAACTAATCACTACATGTCTTGTTTGGTAGTCTCAACTAATTGAAAGCATGCACGGCCTACATCTCTTATTGGTTGATGTGTCACGAAACAAGAAACGACAAGGGAGTTAATGTACCGTGCCTAAGTGTTTTGGGATTATTTGGTTTTCGTAAGGTGACTTACACACCTAGACAGAGGGAGTATATGATGTTGCCATGTCATATACTGTAGAGCCATCACTTGTAGCCACTCATACAATAAGGTTAGCTATAAGGCTGGCTATAAGAGTACTACTCCCTCCGTCTAGGTGTGTAAGTCACCTTTCGAAAATGAAATAATCCCAAAACACTTAGGCACGATACATTAACTCTCCCTCTTCGTTTCTTGTTTCATGATGTATCAACCAATAAGAGATGTGGGTCGTGCATCCTTTTAATGACTTGAGACTAACAAACATGACATGCAGTGGTTTGTTCATTGCATGCAATGCTATTAATTAGCAAAAAGACATTAAGTTCCCTCGTTTTCCCCTCCGCCTTGGTCGAGGTGCACAACCTAAGATGACTTATACACATTCTAATCTTCTCTCTCTCTTTCTTCATATTTATTTTATATCGGCCTAGGAATCCGCATATAGCTAGGCTCTTGCATGAGAGCCCACTCCTCTTTTTCACTTGCTCCAAGTTGACTTATACACCTAGACGGAGGGAGTAGTCTCAAGTCATTGGATGCATACGCACCCCACGTCTCGTATTGGCTGATTTCTTTTTTCATGGCAAAAAACAGGGAGTGAGGTGGGTAGTTAATGCACCGCCCCTAAAAATTTTGGGATTACTATTTGGTCGTAACGTGACTAATGCACTAGTATAGAGGGAGTAAAATAGTAGTCTTTGATTGCAATTTTTTGTTGGTAACTTACAAGGTTGAGCGCTCAGTGAGTACAATAGTAGTCTGATTTATGAGACTTCAGATTTGAGCGATCTATCAGAAGGAATAAAATAATACACCATGTATTTACTTACAGAGGGAGTAGTACATTTTTTGTGACATGCATTACTAGATATTGCTAGTCAAATACTAAATCCAAATGGACGTGGTAGTACTACTAAATCCAGACGGTGGTGCTAGTACTAGTAGTAGTACTACCAATGTAGTAGTACTGTACTACCCGTTGGTCAAATTATTACGTGCTGCTCCTCACAGTGAAGTGACAAGACCATGCGCCAGAGATGACATCTGAGTATAGGTGCCGTGTTCGGCATAGCATAGTCAGCCTCACTGTCTGCAGTCACTATCATCATGGCTGTAGAGCTAGCCTGCTTACAACTAGCCGTGTTCGACATAATTTCCCGTGCGTAGATGCCCGTGCATTGCACGGAACTCCAAGATTGGGGATGGACGGTGCCGGCAGCAGCCATAGCGCCGAATTTTTCCATTGCCTTCTAGATGTAGTGGGGAGGAGATAAGGATGATTATGAGAGACAAGGAGTTGTTTGTAAATAGGGAACAAGTGCGGGCATCTTTTTGCAAAACTGGAGAAGTTTGGTTTGTATGCGTCCGATCTAGATCCGACGACTATTGGTGAAAGATGGCAGGCACAACATCATCACCAATTCAGGATCTCTTTGATTCGCAGGATTTTCAAAATGCAGGAATAGGACACGGCAATATTACAAGTTTCAAACTGATATTACAAATGTTAGGAGTAATGCTGCACCTACGAAGAGGGAATTACTAGGAAGTTTACGTAAGAACTTTTGTTACTTTAGGTGGATGCTGCATTATCGTACAAACTAAAATCCACCTCCTGACAAGTCACTAATGGGCAAATAAATTTTCGTGTCTCTGGCCACTTGATGTTTCAAAAACATTCAGCTTCTGCGGAGAATTTGTCATTTAGGCTTAGACGCTTGCGGTGATCAGCGCGCCATTCATTGTTGCGCCAGAGAACGCCAAACCTCATTACCTTGAGAACACTTGCCTCCAGAACAAAGAACCTGACCAATTTAATCTCAGATGTGCTGTCTCAGTAGTCGAGCAAATCAATTTCTGTAAGATGGAGATCAAGGCATTCGATGAGATTGTTATAGTGCAGCACATTTTTCACTTTCGGGTCTTTTTTTATCTGCAAAAGAAGAGAACATATTAGAGCGGCTGGCTGTATAAGATTGCTGTGTCATGAAGAGGTACCAATATCATTCGCTCATACGATAGGGTCGGTTGGCTAGTGATATTTTTTCACTCTCTCTCTTTCCTCTCATTTACCTACGAGCACGTGAAGAGCTTGGGCGTTTGTTGCCTTCCACTATGTAGCCGATGCCATATTTCTCAAAACTATGCCACATAATACGCATCGATGTCAAATCAAAAGATTTTGGCACCGCTCTTGCGATGTGAGAGAGTTGGCACCGCTGTGCACACAACCCCACATGTATAAACAAATCAATCAAACCAACTACACCAGCCTCTCACTCTCCCAAACAAGTGTATTTTATTTCCTTAGTCCTCTCTCTCTCTCCCACGC
Source organism: Aegilops bicornis (assembly GCA_021605145.1). Taxonomy (NCBI): domain Eukaryota; kingdom Viridiplantae; phylum Streptophyta; class Magnoliopsida; order Poales; family Poaceae; genus Aegilops; species Aegilops bicornis. The sequence goes on from CM038675.1 coordinate 577,650,173, forward strand.
AAGTGTTTTTTCATTGTGTGAGTTAATTTGGCACCACAGCAAAGTAGGTGATCCAGATTGCGGCAACAGGTGAGCAATGGAGGGGCATCGATGCCAAATGCGTCACAAGTGAATTTGTCACGTATTTTGGCCTACATAGTGGAGGGCCGTTATAGACCACTTTTCTACTACCCCGTATTTAGTGTAAAATTTTGACCATAGATTTACCTAAGATACCAAGATGGTGGATTCAGGCATATTGTTGTTCTACTTTGTAAGGTCCTCGAGAATAATCAATAAAATGGCCGCATGCATCTCCTAGATGCAGAGGCCGGGGCTCATCCTCCTTTTCTAAAAATAGATTTACCTAAGAAAATGCCAACGCATGTCACAAAAAATTATACCATTTGAAATTATGTTCAAATACGAATCCAACGATATAATTTTTAGTGACATGCATTAACATTTTGTTTGTTAAATCTATGGTCAAATTTTGATACTACAAAATAGGAAGAGTAAACCAGGACGGAGGTAGTACTTGCTCTTAGGGTAACCATAGAGTTACAAGTCTAAGTTACTTTCCACTATGACTAGCCTAGGCTACTATAGTAGTACAACAAAAAAACGATGCAGGTGATCATGTGAGAAAAAAAATACTAAAAATGTTTCTTTGGGTGCAGTGCGTAGATGCAGTTTTGAACACTACAGTTGTCATCGTAATTTGGGAAAATTACGAAAAAAATTGAGCTACGTTGTGATTACCGTTTACTAATAGGAAAGAAGTTTCACCTCGATGAGTAGCTTCTCCGTGCACGAAAATCATGTAAGGAATCCAACAACTTGATCCAGATTGGGGCCGATAGATTTTATTGCCAAGATCTTCACTGTGCGCATAGACTAGGTGAAGCTTGTGGGAATCATTTTCTGGAAGACGGTCGTCAATACATCAAGAAGAAATTAAAAAATGTGAATTTGAAGAAGACGGCGAAGAAGATGAGTGTTGTACCTGAACGATTACGGATCCAATAAAGAGTTCGGAGAACTTGGCAGGCGAGTACACCAACGCTGTCAATTTTGGCGCATCAATGACCCTGATTTTTTGGACCTTCTAGATCAGATACAAGCAATCTCTCAAGGAAAGACGCATTCTCAATGGCCATAACGTGGAACAGCTGGAGTGATCTCTTCCCAATTGATGTCTTGTTGCGGGGCCAACAAGACACATAAATCCATCGGAGATTCGCCGAGGCGATGTGGAGGCTAATGAACCCGTGGATCTGCTCAAGACGAAGGTACTCGAGCCTTGATACCGCGGAGCAGGTGCTCCATAGCCTGCTTCGAGATGCCAACGTCGAAGAGGTCGAGCTGCTTGAGTTGAGGGAGAAGAAGGGTGGGCGCGGCATTAATCTGGGGAAGATAGCAGGAGCTGAAGCTGGCGCGGCGCAACGTTGGCGTGAGGCGGAGCATGGACGGCGGCAGAGAGCGACATCGTCCAGCTTCAAAGCTGAGCTCCTCGAGCTCATCTAGGTCGGGGCATAAGAACCACTCGTCGAACTTGGTTTGGACCTTGCAGTTGGTACTGAACATCCGGATGTCAAGTCGTCTGGCTGGCCCAGGGTGCGATGAAAGGATCTTGGAGACTGCGGCCCTGCGTTTGCAATCCCCGTTGCAGAGGGAGCTGTCGACGGTGAGGTTGAGGGGGACGTGACGCCAGAGGGGGCGCCACCGCAGGAGAGCAGGGCGGTCCGCGCGGTAGATTTGGTGGGGAGGAGGCCGATGATGACGAGCATCATGTCATCGGGGAGGCTGCTGATGAAGTCCAGGCTCGCCTGATGCGGTTTTGGCTCAGGCCGCCTCCGCTTGTTGGCTGCCTCGCCGTCCATATCAACCGGCGGCGACGTCGGTGTACTTGTGTGCTGGTCTGTGTTGTGTGATGGCTCTTTGGGTGTCGCGAGTCGTCCTACATGCATGCTGCCCTTGGTGGTGAATTGTGCGAAAAGTCGTCCTCACGCGAAAGAAGTGTGTCCTCAGTGCGCCCTCAATTTACTAGCGTGCTGGGTGCTACCCCGAGTGGTTTCAACTTTGTTTACTTCACCGCGTGTCAGATGGGCCTCTAGTTTACTTATTTTCACCCAGTGCCACATGGGTCAGCACAGGAAGATAGAGAACACGAGCTGACAAGGCAGCATGTGGACTAGTTGATCGGTCAACTAAACAATATACGGAGCTATACGCTGACACGGTGAGTGTATAATCCGTCGGTATAGAGAGTTCGAGTGAGAGGGGAGGCCCGTGAGAGATAGCAGGGAGAGAAAGAGCTACTCCCTCCGTTCGATAATGAAGTGCCAACATTTTTTCTAAAGTAAAACTTTTGAAACTTTGACCAAGTTTATAAATAAATTACTTATATCTACAATACCAAAGATAAATGATAGTATGAAGTAAGTACATGTTGTGATGAATCTAATGATCGTTCCAGATGTAAAAGTTTTTCTCCACATATACCTGGTCAAACTTTTCTGATGTTTGACTTTTCAAAACATCAATATGCTTATGGACGTGAGAAAGTCCCTAACTAGAGAGAGAGAGAGAGAGAGTGTGTGTCTGTGAAATAGAAAGAGTGAGTGAAAAAAGTGTGTGTGCGTGTGTGAAAGAGACATGGACAACACACGATAAAAGTAGCGAAAAGGCGTGTTTGTGTCTTATGCAAACATATCACACATGCATCTTCGACAACGTAAGCAAATGTGAGGAGATAGTGTGTGGTTGTTTGCAACCGAGAGAGAAAGACCCCTAGCACGTGGCCAACAGGGGTCTGACAAGCAAGGGAGAGAGGTCGAGAGAGACATACGGAGAAAATGCAGACATGGGGAGGAGAGAGTGCATGTTTGTGATAGAGAGATCCCCTGGAGATCGTGATGGGACTACATGGGTGGGAGATCGAGTGACAAGGTGTGTGCGCGATAGAAGATACCCCGAGAGATATCGAGATAGACGTATGGATGGAAGGGGACAATACGTGTCTTCCTAATGGCTAGTGAGAGATAATCATACTTGGGGGGGGGGGAGTGCGTGCGCCTATGATGGAGTGAGGGATTATGGTACTTAGGGGGGTGCGTGTCACATAGAGAGAGAACAAGGGCGGAGAGTGTTGGATGGGTCTATATGTAGCCTTGGCGAGACATGTGTATGTGTGAACCAGGGAGATATAATGTTTGAGAGAGATAGAGGAGCCTGATAAGTCCGAGTGGAAAGGCCGAGATAGCTGAGAGGGGAAAGAGATATTCCATCTGCTTTCGATAATGCAAAGGTGCATGTAAATTTTTTAGAAGGCGAACTTTGGAAACATTGATCAGGTTTACATGAAATGTTATTTATATCTACAATACCAAAGATACATCATATGAAACTACATCTCATGATGAATCTAATGGTATATGTTTGCCATTCTAGATGTAAATGTTTTTCTCCACGTACATGGTCAAACTTTGTGATGTTTGACTTTTCAACAAATCTATATGCTATGGACCGAAGAGAGTGCCTAAGTCGAGAGAGATCAAGTGCGTGTGAAGGAGAATGAGTGAGTGTGCAAAAAGAGTATCTGTGTGAAAGAGAAAGGGACAACAAACGATATGAGAGAGAGTGTGTTTTTTTGTTTCTTATGCAAACATATCACGCATGCATCTCCGAGGTAGAGAAGCGAGGTGAGGAGATACACGAAGATAGCTAGTGTGTGATTTTTTATAATGGAGAGAGACACCCCTATAGCACATGTACAATAGAGGTCTGGACAACAAGGAACAAAGGTCTAGAGGGACACATGGAGAACATGGACGCTTGGGGAGGGAGACAGGGTGTGTTTCTGATAGAGAGATCCCCTCGAGATCGTGAGGGGACTTATATGGGTGGGAGATCGAGGGAGGTGCGTGCGAGATAGAAATATGCCCTGAGAGAAATCGAGATAGACCATGCACATGTTTGTGATGGAGACTAAGATTAGCTAGTCATATACATATAGGGGGGACTGCATGTGCCTACATTTGGAGAGACCATCATACTTGGCTAGGCATGAGATTTTGTGTGTGCATGTGAGATGGAGAGAGAACGAGGGATTGAGATAAAGTTTTAAATGGGTCTATCGAGTGTGAGTGAGATATGCATGTGTATGTGTGACCCAGGTAGATGGAGATTTTGAGAGAGAGAGGGAAGAGCTTCGAGACGACAGAGTGGTGCGTGAGAGTTTTACAGGCAATGAGCCAAGGAATTTGTGTGCGTACGATGAGTGCACCAAAGATATTTAGCTTGGACTAGAGAATCATACATAGTGTGCGAGAGACCTATAGATGGAGTATATATGCATGCAAACTATAAAGACCCCCCCCCCCCACACACACACAAAGCAAGAGAGAGAGATGGAGAGAGTGCGAGAGGGACCAGCAAGGTTTGTGTGTTGGATGCGTGCAACATAATTGAAGATCGTCGGCGAGAGAGAGAGAGAGAGAGAGAGAGAGAGAGAGAGAGAGAGAGAGAGAGAGAGAGAGAGAGAGAGAGAGGAGAGAGGAGTCCAGGGGAGGTCACGTTTTATGCATTAAAGACTGATATAAACCATGTTTCAACATAAACTTGCATTCAAATATTTAAATTGGAGAACATGTTGTCTGCAATCCACACATGAACGGAGATATGCGCATATCAAACAAGTTCATTAATTTGACTCTCAACATGTTCATGGAGTACTATAATAGTGTACAACATGCTACTCGATTGAGGTGTTTAATTTTGGATTTAGTTCACTATTTTGACCTGGTGAATGAGCTATTTCATTGAATCGAGATATTTCATTTTGGGTTTGATTCCCGTTTTTGAGTGGGTCAACTATTTATCATATAGTAAATCGCTAGCAACGAGCATGTAGAAACACATTACTCCCGAGCATAATCTCTCCATTTAAAAAAGAAGTGGCAAGCTAATATTTCAAAATTTGATTCGAATCGACTTGGTAAGGTAGACGTGGATGCTCGTTCTCCCAAAATTTGAACAAACTATTAAACACCCTCTGCTCGGTGGAATTCTCCCGAGCAAATAAATAGGAGACACGAAATTACCAGCCTATGTGGGACACACATCAATTGGCCCGTTGTACATCGAGGGTAGGTTCGTAACTTCATCCAAGCGCGCCTTCTCCTCGGCCGAAATGCCATGTGCCGAATAATTCATAAACCATGGTCGGCAAAACACCCTCTCCTCGCCCGAAATAGCTCGCGCCCACTATTTCAAAACACGCTCTCCTCGCTCGAAATCGCTCGCGCCCACTATATTTCAAAACACACCCTCGTCGCCCGAAATCGCTCGCGCCCACTATATTTCAAAACACGCCCTCCTAGCCCGAAATCAGTCGCGCCCAGTATATTTCAAAACATGCCCTCCTCGCCTAAAATCGCTCGCACCCACTATTTGGGAGAAGCAAAGTTACTCTACTATCCCCGACTCAGTACACACACCCAAGCCAAGAAGCCTAAAGGCAGGGGTAGAACTGTAACTCCCCCCACATTTCAGACAAATGCGTCCGTAAGACATGGTTCCCCCTCCCAATTCCCCTTTCATAACTCGTGGGCGCCAAATCACCTTCTCCCCGGAAGCTCCCTTCTCCCGAGCCGCAAAACCTCAGCCCCTCTTCTATGGCGCCCCACTACACCAAATTCACAACCTCCCTCCTCTCTAATCCCGAAGACGATGTCCATTTGCCGTCGTGCACTGGGCCGTGTGCCTCTTACTCCGTGCTGCTGGAGCTGCCTCGACGATGGCCGCGTGAACCGTACCGGAGCCGATTCACCCCCGCCGTTGTTCACGGCACCGGAGCGGCTCCAACTTTGGACCCATCCAGAGCCCCGACGCTGCTTCCCCGTAGCCATCGACCATCGCGGCATCTCTACTTCCCTACCGCCGGTAGCCACAGCAACCACGCCGGCCTCACCGACTAGGCAGCTGGAGCTGCCTACTTGACCGGGCCGCCAGATAGGTCGTAGCCTCATCTCAAATCACTTTACTTAGGCGTCAGTTGTCTGAATTTTTATTCTGGGCCAATCGATTCCCAATGGAAAGCAGCACCCCTCAAGCCGGCGGTGCTCCTAGGCTGCCGGTTGGCTGGTGTCTAATGTAAGGGTGCGGGAACGCAAGTTCGCCGCTGAAGCAGCGCTTAGATGGCTATCTTAAAGTTGTGTGGGTTGAAGGTGCTCCCGCTGCCGGATCTGGATGACGGCGAGTCTTTGTGGATTGGCCCGGGGGCAGCGCAAACCTGACAGTCTTGATGGGGCGAGGCGGGTTTTGGTCGAGGGCCCGCAGACGGCGGCGGCAGCCTGCTCTGTCGGTGGTCGCTGGCTCTTCGGGGAAGATTCTGAACAGTGTCAGCCGGGAGGCACAAGATGGCCATCAAGCCATCTGGCGTAGATCGGACACTACCAAAATAAAATAAAATCATTTGACCCCATTTTAGTCTTGATCCAGCAGACGTGTGACCACTCTCGTACCTTCTTTGTTGATCTCTTAGGGTATTTATTCAGACGAGAGAGAGATGTGTCAATCTTAACATTATCGTTTCGCATCTTGACCACACCGTCTTCCGACTCATCGCAGCTGCTCCAACAAGGGAAGCATGCACCAGAAGGGAGCTATAGTCCCCACTCAACAGTTCCCTACATCGAATGCGCATGCCCGACATTGACAGCCACAACAACTGCAGGGCCATCGACAAGTCAGCACATGATGATCACTCCTATGGATGGCGGCCAGATAGGTTGTACCCTCATCTTACTTGTGCACAACATTTATGGCTTTGTTATTCATCTAAGCATTGAAAATAGACAAAATAGATTATCACATTTCACTGTATATTCATGCTGATCTCTTACGGGTCTTGTTCAGGAGTTAACGATGTTCCATAGTTCAGCTAAGAGACTTGTTCTTTAGGTAACGTTGTTCCATAGTTATCATCCATCAGCGAATGCTCTCCCACAGGCTGGTGATTATAGTATTATACCACTTCTAGTATAACCTATGTTGTTCCTTAATACTTTTGTGTGCCATCTAGTTAATCTCGAGTACAAACGACACATATTCTGTAGCTTTCATCTGTGTTCTCCCTTTAGTTTTTGAGACCTATTGCTGCTAGTTAACCCCAGTCCTACTATTTATGTCGTCTCCTACATGCACTCATTACATAAATCTAACTACTAGTTGTCTTCCATGCATGTCAGATATAATTGCACACACTGATTTATCCACAAGAACCTCACGGAGCAATGTAACGGCCACCAAACTTGACGTCAATGATACCCAATATGATGGAACATGTAAGGGCAGTTCTTCACAAGACTTGCAGAAAGATGATGAATCCTATTCACCCCATAAGGTCCTTGCTCTAACTTTGCCTTTGATATGGGTACAACATGCATATATTGTCCTGGAGTGCGTCTACTCTGTTGCAATGCCTTGTGCTTCGCCTCCTGATCATGCATGTAAATATGGCATGCTTTCCTGTTTTTCAGTACCTATTCCATTAATGGTAACATGTTTTCAAATTCAAGTACTGTCATTCTAGTCTATCGCAATGCCATCTACTTAGTTTGGACATCTAGCTTCTCAATATCTTATGCATTGTTATTCATCAGTATGTACTTCATCTGTCTACCATACCATGTCCTTTTTTACATTGAAGTGTTGTTCTAGTGGTCTCTTGCAATGCCATCTTAGTTTTCCAATCATACACGCATATGTTGCCTTAGTGTTTTTCTGTAATGTATTCCATTTGGCATACGGTTTACATTCAAGTAGTGTTTTTTACACTGCTGTCCTGTCATATCCCTAGCTCTTACATCATACTCCCTCCGTCTGGATTACATGTCGCAGAAATGGATAAAACTGGATGTATCTAGAACTGAAATACACCTAGACCCATCCATTTATTTCCTAATGGAAGGAATACATGTCAATATGTCATGCCTTTCTATTCTTCAGTACTTATTCCATCTGTGTTGTAGCATGTTTTATAATTGAAGCACCATTGTTCTATATAAGGCATGCAAGGGGAAGACGACTATGTTAGAATCTAAAGGGTTACAAACCAGGTCTTTGCAAAAGATCCAAACACCAGGAGATAATAAACCAACTCCAGTTTTCATAGATACTGCTCCAGCACAGTGTAACGCCCTCAATGCGGCTATATCTCCCACGTGTCGAAGCACGACTTAGAGGCATAACCGCATTGAAAGCAATGTCGCAAGTGAGGTAATCTTCACACAACCCATGTAATACATAAGGAAAGAGATACATAGTTGGCTTACATGCCACTTCACACAATACATAAATAAACATCCATCATTCAGATTACACTCAAGGTCCGACTACGGAACCAAAATAAATAAGATACCCCAAATGCTACACAGATCCCCGACCGACCCAACTGGGCTCCACTACTGATCATCAGGAAAAGACACATAGTAACGACCACGTTCCTCGTCGAACTCCCACTTGAGCTCGGTTCGTCCACCTGACCGCATCGTCGACACCTGCAATCGCTTTTTTGGTAGAAATCTGTGAGTCACGGGGACTCGGCAATCTCACACCCGCGAGATCAAGACTATTTAAGCTTATAGGAAGGACAGAGTTGTGAGGTGGAGCTGCAGCAAGCGACTAGCATATATGGTGGCTACATTCGCAAAAGAGAGCGAGAAGAGAAGCAAAGCGGCGGTCGTGAAGCTAGTAGCGATCAAGAAGTGATCTGAACTACTTACGTCAAGCATAACTCCAACACCGTGTTCACTTCCCGGACTCGCCGAGAAGAGACCATCACGGTTACACACTTGATTGATGTGTATTAATTAAGGTCAACTTCGGGTTTTCTACAACCGGACATTAACAAATTCCCATTTGCCTCATAACATGGGCACGGCTTTGAAAGATAATACCCTGCAGGGGTGTCCCAACTTAGCCCATTATAAGCTCTCACGGTCAACGAAGGATATTCCTTCTACCGGGAAGACCCGATCGATCTCGGAATCCCGGACTACAAGACATTTCGACAGCAATAAAACAAGACCAGCAAAGCCGCCCGAATGTGCCGACAAATCCCGATAGGAGCTGCACATATCTCGTTCTCAGGGCACACCGGATGAGCCAGACGTCGGGTTGGCATAGACCCTGATTGCTCAAGGGGCGCCGGACATCGCTCAAGTTGGACCAGCACTCGAAGGAGAACTGGCCCGGGGGTTAAAATAAAGATGACCCTCGGGCTCGCGAAAACCCGGGGGAAAAAGGCTTAGGTGGCAAATGGTAAAACCAAAGTTGGGCCTTCTTGGAGGAGTCTTATTCAAAGCAAACTGTCAAGGGGTCCCATAAATCACCCAACCGTGTAAGGAACGCGAAATCAAGGAACAAAACACCGGTATGACGGAAACTAGGGTGGCAAGAGTGGACCAAAACACCAGGCATAAGGCCGAGCTTTCCACCCTTTACCAAGTATATAGATGCATTAATTATAGCAGATATATTGTGATATCCCCAACAAGTAAACAGGTTTCAACAAGGAACAACATCTCCATGTTCCAACAAGGAACAAACTTCATCTTCACCTGCAACTAGCAACACTATAAGAGGGGCTGAGCAAAGCGGTAACATAGCCAAACAACGGTTTGCTAGGAAAGGATGGTTAGGGGCTTGACATGGCAATATGGGTGGCATGATAAGCAAGTGATAGGCATCGTAGCATAGGCATAGCAAAAGAGCGAGCATCTAGCAAGCAAAGATAGAAGTGATTTCGAGGGTATGGTCATCTTGCACGCAAAGTTCTCGAGTTGTCGAAAGCTTGATCCTCGTGGCGTCCTCAACAGGTTCCTCGTTCACGTACTCGTCTCCCGGCTCTACCCAAGCAAGAACACAAACAATGGAACCACAATAAATCACGGTGCAATGCACAAGCAACATGATGCAATACATGGCATGATATGGGAGATGTGATATGCAATGCGTATGCGTGCTCCGGAAGGAAAATGACGAACCAGGCATCAACTTGTTAAACCAAGTATGCCGCTGGAAAGGTGAGATGATTTCGGTTGAAATCGATATAAAGATCACCGGAATCGGATGCACGGTTTGCAAATGACAAGCAAAACAAGAATGGCACAAATCTGCCATTAACAGCATGATGCCACTTAGCAAGCAACAAGAAATTAAGCTGCTGCACCCAAACATACCAGAAAAGAATATGGCAGTGATATAATCAAGATGTTTGACAAAATATGAACACTGAGATACAGCTAAAACACACCATAACAGGTCCAAATAAGCATGGCAATAGTGCAAAACATATCAGTTTCACAGACAGTGAAAATACTGAACATGGCAGAATCAGCATCAGGAAGCAATGTTCAGAGCAAGCAAACGACATGCTACAGGAACTTATAATAGCAAAACAAGGCATGGCATGTATCTACTCAAAGCATAGAACAAAAGTCCCTTACTGACCATGAGCCAAAAGGGACCATAAAATGCAATAGCACTCATGTCAATATAGCAAGTTTCGTTAACAGATTCAGCAACAGGGCATGACAAAAACAGATAACAAGTAGGCATGTTTAAGAGCTCAAAGCACTCACTACGGAGCATCTCATGATAAACTAAGCATACATCCATCAAGAAGACATGGCATAGAAGCTATACATGGCAAGAACAACGTCATAGCATACACGGATCAACTACAACAACCTTAGCAAAATTGAATAACATGTAAACAATCTGCCAGGAAACATTTTGTAGCAAAAGTAGAGCTCGATTGACTCAAGCTATGGCACTCCATAATTGCAAAAAAGGGCATGGATGGATAGCGCATAACCATATGTTAAAACATCCTTACTGAAGTATCTCAAAATATGCATGGATCTCTCGGTAGCATCAAGTTAACATGGCATAAAAATATCAGCAAAACAGGGGCTGAAATCAGCATCATGAAGCCTAGTTTGCATGCTTGTGCTAGTCACCACAGAGATCACAAAATTACATGGCATACACCCCTGTAATGATGGCATGGTATATTACAAAACACATGTAGGATTCAAGATCATAGGGTGCACACATCAATCATGGAAAAAATGACAAAAGTGCATGTTCTGATAAGAATCTGAAACTAACATCACATAGCCCTCTTCTAACAGCATTTCGGGCATCAAGATGAGCTCAAATGAAAATGATGCAATGAGATGAAATGATCTACTCACGGTATGCTATACGCCCCAAACGAAGCCACGGGTGCAGAGTTACGGCATGATGAAAATGCAACAAAATACTGGCAGAATAAAAGACTTAGTGGAATTTCGGGGAGGGGAAAGTCAACCCTGGGCTGGATCTAGATCGGATCCGCGTGAACCGAGGCGGCGGCGCGGCTCGCCGGAGTCGGTCGGGGAGGACGAGGCTGGGGCGGCCGGGAGGCAGCCGAGCGGGCGGCGACGCCGGAGAGGGCGCTGGCGGCGGAGGCGTCCGAGGCGGCCACGGAGCTCGCCTGCTCCCGGACGGCGGCGGCGACGGAGGCGAAGCGGGTGGATCCGCCACCGGCGGCGGTGGGCGGCGATCGCTGGGCGCTGGTGACCTCGGCGCGGGACGGAGACGGGCGGCGGCAGGCTCGGAGGGCCCGCAGACCCTGGCCGGGCTGGCGGCGAAAGTGGCACGGGGCCACGTGGCGGCTCCCGGTTGGCCGGGCGGCTGCGAGCGGACGTGTCCAGCCCAGTCCGGAAGCGTCCGGCGGCGCAGAGATGAGCGGGGCTAGGGTTTGGAGGAGGATTGATCCGAAAATTCGGGGGATGGGGTGTTTTATAGGTAGAAGGAGCTAGGAAGCTCCAAATGGAGTGTAGTTTTCGCCCACACGATCTTGATCGAACGACGGAGAGCATGGAAGTGACTTAGATGGGTTATTGGGCTGTTTTGAAGGGGTGTTGGGCTGCAACTTAAAAGAGGCCTTTGCGAGAGTGCGGTTAACCGTTGGAGTACCAAACGAGCTCCAAATGACCCGAAACTTGACAGGTGGTCTACGGGTGGTGTACCAAGGCCACTTGACAAACCTCGGTCCATTCGAAAAAGTTTAGTACCCACTCACGAAAAAATGTAAAAGGGGACGCTGGGGGACATAGGAGTGCCAGATTGCAAAACGGACAACGGGGAAAATGCTCGGAATCATAAGACGAACACGTATGCAAATGAGATGCACATGATGACATGATATGAAATGCATGACATGGACAAAATGCAAAAATGAAGAAAAAACCCAACCACGGAGGGAATATCATATCATAATGCCGAAAATGGCAAGAGTTGGAGTTACAAATATGGAAAGTTACATCCGGTGTTACAACACTCCACCACTACAAGAGGATCTCGTCCCGAGATCTAGGACTGAAAGAACTCCGGATATTCGGAACGGAGGTGATCCTCGCGCTCCCAGGTGGCTTCTCGGTCGGAATGGTGTGACCACTTCACTTTCAGGAATTTGATTGACTTGTTGCGAGTCTTGCACTCGGTTTCTTCAAGAATAGCAACGGGGTGCTCATGATAAGAGAGATCTTCTTGGAGGTCAATTTCTTCGAAGTTGATAGTGCGCTCAGGAGTCTTGAAGCACTTGCGAAGCTGTGACACGTGAAACACATCATGCACGTTTGCAAAATTGGATGTAAGCTCAAGTTGATAGGCGAGATCGCCTCTTTTTCCAATGATCTTGAAAGGACCCATGTATCTAGGGGCAAGCTTCCCTTTGATACCGAAGCGACGAGTGCCTTTCATTGGAGAGACGCGAGGTAGACATGGTCTCCGATTTCAAAAGCCACATCACGGTGCTTGTCATCATAGTAGCTCTTCCGGGCGCGATTGCGCGGCTTTGAGATTCTCACGAATGACTTTGCACATTTCTTGACACGTGATCAAGTCGTTGCCAAGAAGTTGGCGTTCAATTGTCTCGTACCAATTGAGAGGAGTACAGACACTTTACGCCATAGAGAATTTCGAATGGGGCCTTGCCGAACTCGCTTGGAAGCTGTTGTTGTAGGAGAACTTCGGCATATGGAAGACAATCTTCCCATTTCATACCGAAGGAAATGACACAAGCCCTGAGCATATCTTCAAGGATTTGATTGACTCGCTCGACTTGGCCACTTGTTTGAGGATGGAAAGCTGTCTTTGAAACGAATGTTGGTGCCCATGGCCTTGAAAAGAATCCCAAAACTTGGAGGTAAAGATGCTGCCACAAATCAAGAGATCACTTGTGGAATGCCGTGCAAGGAGACAATCCTGGATGTGTATAGCTCTGCCAACTGAGCTGCTGTGATGGATTCTTTGATAGGAAGAAAATGAGCCACTTTAGTAAGCTTGTCAATGACAACGAAGATAGCATCATTTCCACGCTTGGACTTTGGAAATCCAGTCACGAAGTCCATTTCAATATGATCAAACTTCCATTACGGAATAGCAACAGGTTGGAGGAGACCAGCTGGTCGTTGGTGTTCGCTTTCACTCTTCTGCGGACATCACACTCATTCACGAATTGAGCAATTTCTCGCTTCATTTGAGTCCACCAATATGACTGCTTGAGGTCATGGTACATCTTCGTACTTCGGTGATGAATGGATAGAAGAGAATTGTGCGCCTCGTTCATAATGACTTTACGTAGATCACCCTTAGGAACCACAATCCGGTCCTCAAAGAAAAGAGTATCTTTGTCATCAATGTGGAAGCACTTGTACTTGGAAATGCCCTTGTCGATACCATGTTTCACCTTTTTCACCATGGTATCCAGGAGTTGAGCCTCACAATTTGGTCTTCCAAAGTAGGAGAGACTATGAGGTTGGCAAGAAAGCCTTGAGGAACAACTTGAAGATTCAGCTTATGGAAAGCTTCACAAAGATCCGGTTGGAAGGGCTTGAGGATTAAGCATTGCGATAAGCCTTCTGCTCAAAGCATCTGCAATGACATTGGCCTTACGGAGTATATTCAATACTTGGGTTGTACTCTTGAATCATTTCGACCCATCGAGTTTGCACGAGGTTGAGGTTGGGTTGAGTGAAGATATACTTGAGACTCTTGTGATCGGTGAATATGTCCACTTTCCTTCCCAACAAGAGATGTCTCCATGTTATTAATGCATGGACAACTCCCGCCAACTCAAGATCGTGAGTGGGGTAGTTCTTTTCGTTGGGCTTGGTGACGAGAGGTATAGGCCACAACTCTCTTCTCTTGCATTAACACAAAGACCGAGACCTTGAAGAGAAGCATCACAGAAAACTTGAATGGCTTGGATTCATCGGGAGGAGTCAAGACAGAGCTGTGACGAGTTTCTCTTTGAGAGTATTGAAAGCAACGTCACACTCGGGAGACCGGACATACTTCACACGCTTACGGAGGAGGTTGGAAAGAGGCTTTGCAATCTTAGAGAAGTTCTCAACGAATCTTTGGCAATAGCTTGCAAGACCAAGAAAAGCTAAGTTGCTTCACATTCTCGAGGAGGTTCCCAATTCACAATGCGGACACCTTCTCGGGATTAACAGCGATGCCCTTGGCGGAGATGATATGACCAAGATAAAGCACTTCATCAAGCCAAAATTCACATTTGGAAAACTTCGCATAGAATTGATGCTCTCGAGCTTGTCGAGCACCAATCGCAAATGTTTGGCATGATCCTTCTTATTCTTGGAAGACCAAAATATCATCAAGATAGACCAAGACGAATTCATTGGTGTAGGGGTTGAAGATGAAGTTCATCATACGAGAGAATGTTGGAGGAGCATTGACAAGGCCGAAAGACATGACAATATATTCATAAGAACCAAAGCTTGTTACGAATGCTTGTCTTGGGAATATCTTGTTCACGAATGCGAATTTGATGATAACCCATACGAAGGTCAAGCTTGGAGAACACTTTAGCACCTTTGAGTTGCTCGAAAAGCTCATTGATGTTGGGAAGTGGATACTTGTTCTTGATTGTCTTCTTATTCAATGGACGGTAATCGACGCAAAAGTCAGTCCGTGCCATCCTTCTTCTGGACAAAAGAACACCACAACCCCAAGGAGATGAACTCGGTCCGATCAAACCCAGACGCTCTTGTTCATCGAGCTGTTTCTTCAATTCCTTCAGCTCATTAGGTCCAAGCTTGTATGGACGCTTGCAAACGGAGTTCGATGCGGGCTCAAGATCGATAACAAATTCAACCGGCGGTGAGGAGGCATTCTGGAAGCTCTTACGGAAAGACATCTTGGTACTCACAAACGATCGAATCTGAAAGATAGCATCCAATTCGCCCTTCTCATTGAGAGAAAACAACCGAATGGTTTCATCACGAGCGGCATAGATGATCACATCATTAGAAGAGTGAGTCAATTGAATTTCCACAGCAGCACAATCAAGCTGAGCTTTGTGCGAGAAAGCCGATCCATCCCGAGAATAAGATCAATATCCGAGTCACCAAGGACAATTGGTTTAGCCAGAAATCTATAGTCGCCCATCTTGATAGAAACATCCGGAACCAAGGAGCTTGCATGCATGAATTTACGGAGAGACAACCGATAACGGTTTAGGCAAATCTTGAAAAACCAACTCATGCTTAGATGCAAAAGGTCTTGAAATGAAAGAATGCGATGCACCAAGATCAAATAAAACTTTTGCAGGAATATCATTAAGCGAGAGATTACCCATTATCACATCGATGGAGATTCCTCCGCTTGTGCTGCATTCATCATGTTCACCTTTGCGGACTTGGGATTATGCTTGACCATGCATTCTGGAAGATTTCACGGAGGAGGAGGCGGAAGGCGCCTTTGGTTGAAGCACTTGATCGCATAGTGACCTTTCTGGCGACATTTGTTGCAAGTCACCTCTGAGAGCGGACGGTGATAAGGAGCATTTGACCTTGGAGCTTGAGAATTAGACTTGTTACGATAGCTTTGGGTTGGGCGGGTGGGAAGATCCACGACCACCTGAGTTCTTCTGGCGATAAGGCCGATTTAAACGGAGGAGGAGGAAGGTAGAACTTCGCTGCTTAGCTGCCACTTGAGAGGAAGAAGAAGACTGAAGCTGCATCCCCGATTCTCTTCTTAGAAGCCTCACATTTGAGCTGGGCAGCTTCTTGCTTGAGTGCCATGTTGTAGAATTCATCATACTTTTACGGCTCAAAAGCACGAGAGCTAATTGCAGATCTTCTCCGAGACCACCTCTGAATTGATAGATCATACTCTTTTCATCAGGGACGTCTTGCTTAGCGAAGCGAGCGAGTTTCTAGAACTGGATATTGTATTGATACACAGACATGTTGCCTTGCTTGAGATTGCGGAACTCCTCACGCTTGCTCTCAACAACACTTTTCGGAATATGGTGAGCTTTGAAGTCTCGGCGGAACTCATCCCAGGTAATGACACGACCTCCTCTGGAATCTTTGTATTGCTGGAACCACTCAGCAGCTTGGTCCTTGAGTTGAAACGAAGCAAACTTGACAAAGTCCTCAGGTTTGACATTGCTACATTCAAAATGTTTGCAGATGTCCACAAGCCAATCGTCGGCGTCTGTGGCCTCGACACAGAAACTGAAAGACTTCGGCTGATTAGCAAGGAACTGATTAAGGGTAGCAAAGTGCGGCTGGTTGTTGCCTTGACCTTGATTTCCTTGATTGCCTTGCCCTTGGGTACGCTCTTGCAAGAGTTGCAAAATCATCTGAGCATTGGCATTGGTGGCTGCCATGATAGCTTGCGATGCCTCCGGAGGCGGAGGTGGAGGTGGAGGGTTCGACTGACTCCCATCATTGCGTTCCGGATTGAAACGCGTTGGCGGAGCCATCCTGAAGAGGGTGACATCCATTAGCACTTAGATAGACAGATAGACAAGTTGAATCAACGGATAGAAATTGCAACACATAGTCTTCACAATAAACATTCGAACAAGGATGAGCGAATGAATTCCAAAAGCTAACATCACACGTCCATTAAGGTGAGAAGCCACTTGATTAAGGGTTGATGAAAAAAATAACAAGGTACGATGGAACAAATAAGTGGTAAGGATTACCCAATCGCAAACCAAATATCTGCGGGAAGAAATGCTAGGAGCTACTTGAATCCCACCTATAAACTCCCGAAACTTTACGGTTATGCAATCTAGTGTTGGGGATACAGGACACAAAATATATCACCCAAACTAACAATACCTAGATCCAAATTGTATCCATCCGTCAACACATAACCAAGAAACCTTCGAAATCGTGGTACCTCGACCTTGAAAAGCATCCGTTATAATGAGTCATGGCAATACTCTCGAGCTCGCCCCAATCTTTGGGTTATCGGGGTTATCTCACCAACAAGCGCACAAAAGAGATTTTCGATGTCGGCAAATCTCGGTATTCGAACTGCAATGATAAAATTGTGGCGACAACACCTCGGAGCTCAACTCCCGGGACACCGCCACAACCCCTAAATGTCGAGGCAGCAAGAACAATGTTCTCGTAACAAAACCATCGAACGATCCCAAGATACCCGCGTGATCCTAAATTTTTTAGTGAAATTTGAGGAGAGGAGAGTCAAAACTTCTACGTCAGGAGACCTCACCAGAGCATTTAAGGGACTGGGGAGTAAAAGAATCCTACTCTCCGATATATATAATCTTAAGACTCAAAACATTTTTGTTCTAGACTCAACAACGCCAAAGACAAACAATCAAGCGAGGGGGCTCCTAAGTCGGGATGGCTCGATTACCTACTTGTAACGCCCTCGATGCGGCTATATCTCCCACGTGTCGAGAAGCACGACTTAGAGGCATAACCGCATTGAAAGCAATGTCGCAAGTGAGGTAATCTTCACACAACCCATGTAATACATAAGGGAAAGAGATACATAGTTGGCTTATAGTCGCCACTTCACACAATACATAAATAAACATCCATCATTCAGATTACACTCAAGGTCCGACTACGGAACCAAAATAAAGAAGATACCCCAAATGCTACACAGATCCCCGATCGACCCAACTGGGCTCCACTCATCGATCATCGAGGAAAAGACACATAGTAACGACCACGTTCCTCGTCGAACTCCCACTTGAGCTCGGTTGCGTCACACTGACCGGCATCGTCCGGGCGCCGCAACTGTTTTGGTAGAAATCTGTGAGTCACGGGACTCAGCAATCTCACACCCGCGAGATCAAGACTATTTAAGCTTATAGGAAGGACGAGTTGTGAGGTGGAGCTGCAGCAAGCGACTAGCATATATGGTGGCTACATTCGCAAAGAGAGCGAGAAGAGAAGCAAAGCGCGGTCGTGAAGCTAGTAGCGATCAAGAAGTGATCCTGAACTACTTAAGTCAAGCATAACTCCAACACCGTGTTCACTTCCCGGACTCCGCCGAGAAGAGACCATCACGGTTACACTCGCGGTTGATGTGTATTAATTAAGGTCAACTTCGGGTTTTCTACAACCGGACATTAACAAATTCCCATCTGCCTCATAACCGCGGGCACGGCTTTCGAAAGATAATACCCTGCAGGGTGTCCCAACTTAGCCCATTATAAGCTCTCACGGTCAACGAAGGATATTCCTTCTAACGGGAAGACCCGACCGATCTCGGAATCCCGGACTACAAGACATTTCGACAAAGAATAAAACAAGACCCGGCAAAGCCGCCCGAATGTGCCGACAAATCCCGATAGGAGCTGCACATATCTCGTTCTCGAGGCACACCGGATGAGCCAGACGTCGGGTTGGCATAGACCTGATTGCTCAAGGGGCGCCGGACATCGCTCAAGTTGGACCAGCACTTTCGAAGGAGAACTGGCCCGAGGGTTAAAATAAAGATGACCCTCGGGGTCATGGCTCAGGGGAAAAAAGGCTTAGGTGGCAAATGGTAAAACCAAAGTTGGGCCTTCTTTGGAGGAGTCTTATTCAAAGCGAACTGTCAAGGGGTCCCATAAATCACCCAACCGTGTAAGGAACGTGAAATCAAGGAACATAACACCGGTATGACGGAAACTAGGGTGGCAAGAGTGGAACAAAACACTGTGCATAAGGCCGAGCCTTCCACCCTTTACCAAGTATATAGATGCATTAATTACAGCAGATATATTGTGATATCCCCAACAAGTAAACATGTTCCAACAAGGAACAACATCTCCATGTTCCAACAAGGAACAAATTTCATCTTCACCTGCAACTAGCAACGCTATAAGAGGGGCTGAGCAAAGCGTTAACATAGCCAAACAACAGTTTGCTAGGAAAGGATGGTTAGGGGCTTGACATGGCAATATGGGTGGCATGATAAGCAAGTGATAGGCATCGTAGGATAGGCATAGCAAAAAGCGAGCATCTAGCAAGCAAAGATAGAAGTGATTTCGAGGGTATGGTCATCTTGCCTGCAAAGTTCTCAGAGTTGTCGAAAGCTTGATCCTCGTAAGCGTTCTCAACAGGTTCCTCGTTCACGTACTCGTTTCCCGGCTCTACCCAAGCAAGAACACAAACAATGGAACCACAATAAATCACGGTGCAATGCACAAGCAACATGATGCAATACATGGCATGATATGCGAGATGTGATATGCAATGCGTATGCGTGCTCCGGAAGGAAAATGACGAACCAGGCATCAACTTGTTAAACCAAGTATGCCGCTGGAAAGGTGAGATGATTTCGGTTGAAATCGATATAAAGATCACCGGAATCGGATGCACGGTTTGCAAATGACAAGCAAAACAAGAATGGCACAAATCTGCCATTAACAGCATGATGCCACTTAGCAAGCAACAAGAAATTAAGCTGCTGCACCCAAACATACCAGAAAAGCATATGGCAGTGATATAATCAAGATGATTGACAAAAGATGAACACTGAGCTACGGCTAAAACACACCATAACAGGTCCAAACAAGCATGGCAAAAGTGCAAAACATATCAGTTTCACAGACTTAGTGAAAATACTGAACATGGCAGAATGAGCATCAGGAAGGAATGTTCAGAGCAAGCAAACGACATGCTACAGGAACTTATAATAGCAAAACAAGGCACGGCATGTATCTACTCAAAGCATAGAACAAAAGTCCCTTACTGTCCATGAGCCAAAAGGGAACAGAAAATGCAATAGCACCCATGTCAATATAGCAAGTTTCGTTAACAGATTCAGCAACAGGGCATGACAAAAACAGATAACAAGTAGGCATGTTTAAGAGCTCAAAGCACTCACTACAGAGCATCTCATGATAAACTAAGCATACATCCATCAAGAAGACATGGCATAGAAGCTATACATGATAAGAACAACATCATAGCATACACGGATCAACTACAACAACCTTGGCAAAATTGAACAACATGTAAACAATCTGCCAGGAAATATTTTGTAGCAAAAGTAGAGCTCGATTGACTCAAGCTATGGCACTCCATAATTGCAAAAAAGGCATGGATGGATAGAGAATAACCATATGTTAAAACATCCTTACTAAAATATCTCAAAATATGCATGGATCTCTTGGTAGCATCAAGTTAACATGGCATAAAAATATCAGCAAAACAGGGGCTGAAATCAGCAACATCATGAAGCCTAGTTTGCATGCTTGTGCTAGTCACCACAGAGATCACAAAAATACATGGCATACACCCCTGTAAAGATGGAATGGTATATTACAAAACACATGTAGGACTCAAGATCATAGGGTGCACACATCAATCATGGCAAAAATGACAAAAGTGCATGTTCTGATAAGAATCTGAAACTAACATCACATAGCCCACTTCTAACAGCATTGCGGGCATCAAGATGAGCCCAAATGAAACTGATGCAATGAGAAGAAATTAGCTACTCATCTAGGCGAACATTTCGGTATGCTATACGCCCCAAACGGAGCCACGAGTGCAGAGTTATGGCATGATGAAAATGCAACAAAATACTGGCAGAATAAGAGACTTTTTGAGGAATTTCGGGGAGGGGAAAGTCAACCCTGGGCTGGATCTAGATCGGATCCGCGCGAACCGAGGCGGCGGCGCGGCTCGCCGGAGTCGGTCGGGGAGGACGAGGTCGGGCGGCCGGGCGGCAATGGAGAGCCGGGCGGCGACGCCGAGAGGGCGCCATGGCGGGCGTCCGGAGGCGGCTGGAGGCTCGCCGGCTCCGGACGGCGACGGCGACGGGAGGCGAGCTGTGAGGTGGATCCGGCTCCGGGACGCCAGACGGCGTCGGGCTCGGGAGGGCCCCGCACGGGCCCTGCGGGCCGGCGGCGGCGTAGTGGGCACGGGGGCCACGTGGCGGCTCCCGGTTGGCCGGGCGGCTGCTATCGGACGTGTCCGGCCCAGTCCGGACGCGTCCGGCGGCGCGGAGATGAGCGGGGCTAGGGTTTGGAGGAGGATTGATCCGAAAATTCGGGGGAGGGGGTGTTTTTATAGGTAGAAGGAGCCAGGAAGCTCCAAATGGAGTGTAGTTTTCGCCCACACGATCATGATCGAACGACGGAGAGCATGGAAGTGACTTAGATGGGTTATTGGTCTGTTTTGAAGGGGTGTTGGGCTGCAACTTAAAAGAGGCCTTTGCGAGAGTGCGGTTAACCGTTGGAGTACCAAACGAGCTCCAAATGACCCGAAACTTGACAGGTGGTCTACCGGTGGTGTACCAAGGCCACTTGACAAACCTCGGTCCATTTCGAGAAAGTTTAGTACCCGCTCACGAAAAAAATGTAAAAGGGGACGCCGGGGGACATAGGAGTGCCGGATTACAAAACGAACAACAGGGAAGATGCTCGGAATCATAAGACGAACACGTATGCAAATGAGATGCACATGATGACATGATATGAAATGCATGACATGGACAAAATGCAAAAATGAAGAAAAAAAACCCAACCACGGAGGGAATATCATATCACAATGCCGAAAATGGAAAGAGTTGGAGTTACAAATATGGAAAGTTACATCCGGGGTGTTACACACAGAGAAACCCAACTCCCACTGATAATAAGGAGATTCCAATGGCCAAAGAATTAGTCCGCTCCAGTCCAGCAAAAGTATGTCAACTCCATTCTAAGAAGCATGTGCGTATCCTCGCATCATGAAATTTTATAGCATTCTAATCATATTTTCTACATGTTTCTTACCCATCTCTCTTTTAGAAAATAAGGTTAAACCATAGAAGATTCCCTCCATTGGGATCGTACTCGAGGAAAGTATCTTGCGGGAATTCTCTGTGCTCCAATGCTGATGTAAGTACCTGCTGTATATCACTATATTTTTACATGAGCATGTATTTTGTTAATCAGTGTGAATCCTACCTTTATCTGATCTAAATTCAGTTGTAGCAAAATGTTAAAGGCGACAATGTTGATTTTTGTAAGGAAAACTGCACAGTAGTTTTGCATCTTCGAAATGCATGAGTGTACTTTCTCATATCATGCACATTACTGAATTGTAGTGCTGCTCTGGATGCCCATTCATTCATTGTATCAATGTTGCTTTCGTATTACCATACCTGGCTGATGATAGATGTGCCATATTGTGTTAATTTGGTGTAGGTTGGTGTGGTCTGGTTGCCCAAACGTTCGTTGTGTCAATGTTGCTTTCCTGTTATCTGACCTGTCCAATGATAGCAATGCTAGTGTGTTAATTTGGTGCATTCTGCTGAAGATAAGAAGACAAACTCTGAAAATAGCAAGGCAACCCCATTGTTTCTTTCCAATAAATCTAGGCCAGGTAATATGGCAATAACTCATGATTAATCTGTTTTGTTCCCCTCCTAATTTATGTTATGATGCAGTGGTGGAGACACTCTCCACTACCAATAATACAAGCCTGCCAAAATCGCCATCTGAATCTGTTCAGTTTCCTCTGTCTCGAATGCAACGGAAAAAATGTATGTTTGTGAACCAATTAATGGCTGAAGCAATGACGGAAATGGTGGAGGAATCAGAGCTGCACATTCGTGCGCAACAACAACAGATCAATGTTTTCAGAGACAGTGTAGCAAAGCAGCAAGAACTTCCCCACATGCTTATGGGCGCCATCCGCTACCGAGGTTGCGACAGACGTTGTAGATCGTTAGGTTCTGTTCATTTATTTGCACTGGCATCAATCTTAAATTGCCCAGTGGATGTAATTTCCTGTAATATATGCTGGATGTGCAACGTTTTTCCTTGTATGCCGTACCTTTGCTTGATCAGTTTTGGTCCTGTGCATAATTGCTTGTCGTAATGGGCTCAAATTATCTAATTGGGCCTAAAGACATATACGAACTTTAGTGGGCCCATTAAGGTAATGGGCCATTACCAGGCTGAAAGTTAATGGTCAGCCCTCTTACCTCCCGGGTCGTTAATAGGCCGAGACCGAAGCGGGCAACATGTGGCCCATTTGATTTCACGGGCCGTTAACATGCCGTTACTAAGGTCGGGCTACATATGGCCCAACTATACTGTGGGCCTTAAGCAGGCCGAAAGAGACATGCGGGCTCGTACTGGACCATGAAGAGCATGGGCCGCTAAGAGGCCGAAAGTCAGGTCGTACTGTAAATTGCCCAATTGTGTTGTGGGCCTTTAACAGGCCGAAAGAGAAACCGGGCTGGTATTGGACCATGAAGAGCACAGGCCGTTAAAAGGCCAAAAATCAGGTCCGACAACAAATGGCCCAACTCATTTATGGGCCGTCAACAGGCTGAAATACACACGGGGCCGGTAATTGGTCCAACACTTAAATGGGTCGCTAAAAGGCCGAAAGATGCACATCCTGAAAATTGGCCCATCCCTTGAATGGGTCGTTAACAGGCCGAAATCACATCGGGCCGATATTGAGCCCAAATATATAGCAGGCTGTTAACAAGCTCGAACCGACGATGGGCTGCAATGGTGTCAAATCTTTAACGGGCCGTTGACGGGCCGAATTGGCACATCTTGTATGGGCTGTGGGCTTAAATGGACCTGGCACAAGTAGGACTTATATGGGCTGGCTTGCTAATTTTTACTGGGCCGACCTTTTCACCGGAATGGGCCACTGTTCGGTCGTGCCACGTGTTGACCTATCATAGGCGCCTCCTATCTAATGAGTGGATGACATCTGTCCCAACGGTGAGCCAACACGTGTTTCCTCCGGCCAATGAGAATTTTACACGTGGAAAATCCTCATTGGTCCCGGCTGTTAACGGGTTATCGGATCCAAAACCGGACCCGATAGCTTAACAGCGACCCGTTACGGTGGATGCCACGTGTTAGTCACCCTTGACGAAAGCACTTTCATGACGCGCCATTTATCGTCATGGAAGTGGACACTTCTATGATGATAATTTTGGCAATGTCATGGAACACTTCTATGACAACAGAGGTATGAATATCCTGATTCTGTCATAAATTTGTCATGGATGTACATGCATGACAGAACACATGACCTACTGTGATAAACACGTATCATCACGGAAGTGTATTTTTTTGTATTGCATTCCACCACCTATACTTGAAAAAATTTATAACCAAGGGGGAGATGACGATGGTGATGATCACGAGCATGAGGACGAGCAGGAACCATATACTCAGTGGCGCCTGGCAACTTATTCCAATGGATCACTTCTTCTTATGCATGCTCTGAGAGCTGGCTGATGTTACTAAGGAAGCAGGAGTTGTCTCGCATGGTCGCACTCTCCGGACCTATTCCAACATCCGTTGCAGGGTATTCAGGATGGATACTAGTGTGCTAGCGCCAACACCTTCTCCCTGGTTCATTATTGATAGTCTTGGAGGAAAGTCGCTCTTCCTTGGACTAAACTATCAAATGATGGTGAAAGGCGATACAGCTACTGTTGACGCAACATTACTACCCTTTATGTGAAGCAACTGTATATATACCTTAGACATTGCTATGGTTCCCTACCGTGGCTATCACAATATGCGTCCTGGCATAGGCCGCTTCAGCTTGGATGACCAGTCCTATGTTGGTCTCGAGATTGACAATAGCTGGCCCTTCCGAGAGAATCACTTCTAGTTCAAAGCAAGTGTTTCCAGCCGACGAGTAGTTGAGCTGAAGTTCATTTCATTGCTTGTTATTTGTTGTGTGATGAAAACTTTAGTATTTATAATGTATCCTCGTTGTCGTTGTGGGTTGATGAACTGTTGTATGTAAAAGTTTGTGATGGGTACTTGGTATGTCTTGACTTGAGCGTAGATCTCCTCGGCAACGACGCCAGAAATCCTTCTTGCTACCTCTTGAGGATGCATTGGTTTTCCCTTGAAGAGGAAAGGGTGATGCAGCAAAGTAGCACAAGTATTTCCCTCAGTTTTTGAGAACCAAGGTATCAATCCAGTAGGAGACTACACGCAAATCCCTAGTACCTGCACAAACAAATAAGAACCTTGCAACCAGCGCGATAAAGGGGATTTCAATCCCTTCACGGCCACTTGCAAAAGTGAGATCTGATAGAGATAATAAGATAAATATTTTTGGTATTTTTATGGTATAGATTGAAAAGTAAAGATTGCAAAATAAATGGTGACAGAAATAGCTAGTTGATGGGAGACTAATATGATGGAAAATAGACCTGGGGGCCATAGGTTTCACTAGTGGCTTCTCTCAAGATAGCAAATTCTACGGTGGGTGAACAAATTTCTGTCGAGCAATTGATACAAAAGCGCATAGTTATGAGAATATCTAGGCATGATCATGTATATAGGCATCACGTCCGCGACAAGTAGACCGAAACGATTCTGCATCTACTACTATTACTCCACACATTGACCGCTATCCGGCATGCATCTAGAGTATTAAGTTCATAAGAACGAGTAACACATTAGGCAAGATGACATGATGTAGAGGGATAAACTCAAGCAATATGATATAAACCCCATCTTTTATCCTCGATGGCAACAATACAATACGTGCCTTGCTGCCCTCTTGTCATTGTGAAAGGACACCACAAGATTGAACCAAAAGCTAAGCACTTCTCCCATTGCAAGAAAGATCAATCTAGTAGGCCAAACCAAACTGATAATTCGAAGAGACTTGCAAAGATATCAAATCATACATATAAGAATTCGGAGAAGAATCAAATATTGTCCATAGGTAATCTTGATCATAAACCCACAATTCATCAGATCTCGACAAACACACCGCAAAAAGTATTACATCGAATAGATCTCCAAAAGAATCAAGGAGAATTTTGTATTGAGATCCAAAGAGAGAGAAGAAGCCATCTAGCTAATAACTATGGACCCGAAGGTCTGTGGTAAACTACTCACACATCATCGGAGAGGCTATGGTGTTGATGTAGAAGCCCTCCGTGATCAACTCCCCCTCCGGCGGAGCGTCGGAAAAGGCCCCAAGATGGGATCTCAGGGGTACAGAAGGTTGTGGCGGTGGAAAAAGTGTTTCGTGGTGCTCCTGGATGTTTTCAGGGTATAAGAGTATATATAGGCGAAGGAAGTAGGTCGGTGGAGCCACGAGGGGCCCACGGGGGTGGGGGCGCGCCTAGCCCCCTGGGCACGCCCTCCTACCTCGTGGACGCCTCGTTGCTTCCTTGACGTCCACTCCAAGTCTCCTGGATTGCGTTTGTTCAAAAAACGATCCTCGCGAAGGTTTCATTCCGTTTGGACTCCATTTGATATTCCTTTTCTGCGGAACATTGAAATAGGCAAAAAAACAGCAATTTGCACTGGGCCTCCGGTTAGTAGGTTAGTCCCAAAAATAATATAAAAGTGCATAATAAAGCCCATTAAACATCCAAAACAGATAATATAATAGCATGGAACAATCAAAAGTTATAGATACGTTGGAGACGTATCAAGCATCCCCAAGCTTAATTCACCTTTCGTCCTCGAGTAGGTAAATGATAAAAACAGAATTTTTGATGTGGAATGCTACCTAGCATAATTCTCAATGTAATTTTCTTTATTGTGGCATGAATATTCAGATCCGAAAGATTCCAGACAAAAGTTTAATATTGACATAAAAATAATAATACTTCAAGCATACTAACAAAGCAATAATGTCTTCTCAAAATAACATGGCCAAAGAAAGTTATCCCTACAAAATCATATAGTCTGGCTATGCTCTATCTTCATCACACAAAATATTTAAATCATGCACAACCCCGATGACAAGCCAAACAATTGTTTCGTACTTTTGATGTTCTTAAACTTTTTCAATTTTCACGCAATACATGAGCATGAGCCATGGACATAGCACTATATGTGGAATAGAATGGTAGTTGTGGAGAAGACAAAAAGGTGAAGATAGTCACACATCAACTAGGCATATCAACGAGCTATGGAGATGCCCATCAATAGATATCAATGTGAGTGAGTAGGGATTGCCATGCAACGGATGCACTAGAGCTATAAGTGTATGAAAGCTCAACAAAAGAAACTAAGTGGGTGTGCATCCAACTCGCTTGCTCACGAAGACCTAGGGCATTTTGAGGAAGCCCATCATTGGAATATACAAGCCAAGTTCTATAATATAAAATTCCCACTAGTATATGGAAGTGACAACATAGGAGACTCTCTATCATGAAGATCATGGTGCTACTTTGAAGCACAAGTGTAGTAAAAGGATAGTAACATTGTCCCTTCTCTCTTTTTCTCTAATTTTTTTCTTTCTTCTTTTGTTTGGGCCTTTCTCTTTTTCTATGGCCTCTTTTCTTTTTTTCAGTCCGGAGTCTCATCCCGACTTGTGGGGGAATCATAGTCTCCATCATCGTTTCCTCACTTGGGATAATGCTCTAATAATGATGATCATCACACTTTTATTTACTTACAACTCAAGAATTACAACTCAGTACTTAGAACAAAATATGACTCTATGTGAATGCCTCCGGCGGTGTACCGGGATATGCAATGAATCAAGAGTGACATGTATGAAAAAATTATAAAGGTGGCTTTGCCACAAATACGATGTCAACTACATGATTATGCAAAATAATATGACAATGATGAAGCGTGTCATAATAAACGAAACGATGGAAAGTTGCATGACAATATATCTCGGAATGACTATGGAAATGTCATAATAGGTAAGTATGGTGGCTGTTTTGCGGAAGGTATATGGTGGGTGTACGATACCGGTGAAAGGTGCACGGTATTAGAGAGGCTAGCAATGGTGGAAGGGTGAGAGTGCGTATAATCCTTGGACTCAACATTAGTCATAAAGAACTCACATACTTATTGCAAAAATATATTAGTTATCGAAACGAAGTACTACGCGCATGCTCCTAGGGGGATAGATTGGTAGGAAAAGACCATCGCTCGTCCCCGACCGCCAATCATAAGGAAAACAATCAATAAATAAATCATGCTCCGACTTCATCACATAACGGTTCACCATACGTGCATGCTACGGGAATCACAAACTTTAGCACAAGTATTTCTCAAATTCACAACTACTCAAATAGCATGACTCTAATATCACGATCTTCATCTCTCAAAACAATCATAAAGAATCAAACTTCTCCTGGTATTCAATGCACCTTATATGATAGTTTTTATTATACCTATCTTGAATGCTCATCACTTTTAGGACTAAAATTTTAACCAAAGGAAATTACCATGCTGTTCTAAAAGACTCTCAAAATAATATAAGTGAACGATGATAAATCAATAATTTCTATAAAATAAAACACCACCGTGTTCTAAAAAGATATAAGCGAAGCACTAGAGCAAAATTATCTAGCTCAGAAGATATAAGTGAAGCACATAGAGTATTGTAATAAATTACGATTCATGTTTGTCCCTCCAAAAGGTGTGTACATAAAGGATGATTGTCGTAAACTAAAAACCAAAGACTCAAATCATACAAGACGCTCCAAGCAAAACACATATCATGTGGTGAATAAAAATATAGCCTCAAGTAAAGTTACCAATAGACGAAGACGAAAGAGGGGATGCCTTCCAGGGCATCCCCAAGCTTAGGATTTTGGTTATCCTTGAATTTTACCTTGAGGTGCCTTGGTCATCCCCAAGATTATGTTCTTGCCACTCCTTGTTCCAAAATCTATCAAAACTTTACCAAAAAACTTGAAAACTTCACAACACAAAACCCAACAGAAAATCTCATGAGCTCCGTTAGCGAAATAAAACAAACCACCACCTTAAGGTACTGTAATGAACTCATTCTTTATTTATATTGGTGTTAAACCTACTGTATTCCAACTTCTCTATGGTTCATACCCCCCGATACTAGCCATAGATTCATCAAAATAAGAAAACAACACACGAAAAACAGAATCTGTCAAAAACAGAACAGTCTGTAGTAATCTGTATAAAACGCAAGCTTATGTAACTTATAAAAATCTACCAAAATAGGAAGACCTAGATAATTTTAGTATTGATCTACTTCAATTGGAATCATTATTTTATCGCTTTCTGGTGATTTTTAGCAATTGTTTTCGTGAGCGGAAAGTTTCTGACTTTTTCAGCAAGATCAAATAATTATCACCCAAGAAGATCCTATAGGTTTTACTTGGCACAAACACTAATTAAAACATAAAACCACACCTAACCAGAGGCTAGATGAAATATTTATTACTAAACAGGAACAAAAAGCAAGGAACAAAAATAAAATTGGGTTGCCTCCCAACAAGCGCTATCGTTTAACGCCCTAAGCCAGGCATTGAGATTTCGATGATGCTCACATGAAACACAAGAATTGAAGCGCAAAGAGAGCATCATGAAACACGTGACAAACACATCTAAGTCTAACATACTTCCTATGCATAGGAATCTTATAGGCAAATAAATTACCATAGCAAGCAAAAACTAGCATATGCAAGGAAGTGGAAAGAAACAATAGCAATCTCAACATACACTACAAAAAAAAATACACTTCCTTGATGATACGTGTTTGTCACAGTAGGTCGCGTTTTTTGTCATGCATGTACATCCATGACAAATTTATGACAGAATCAAGATAGTCATACCTGTGCTACGTAGAAGTGTTCCATGACATTACCAAAATTATCATCACGGAAGTGTCCACTTCCATGACGATAAATCGCGCGTCAGAGAAGTGCTTTCGTCAAGGGTGACCGACACGTGGCATCCACCGTAACGGAACGCCGTTAAGCTATCGTGTCGGATTTTGGATCCGATAACCCGTTAACAGCCCTGACCAATGGGAAATTTCCACGTATAAAATTCTGATTGGCCGAAGGGAACACCTGTCAGCTCTTTAGTGGGCCAGATGTCGCCCGTCCATTGGAGGGGACATGCCTATGATACGTCGACATGTGGCTGGGCCCAACAGAGGCCCATATAGGTTAAAAAGGCCGGCCCAGTCAAAGGCCCGTAGAACTTAATCAGGTACTAGTGGGCCAGCCCAATAACGGCCTGCTTAATAAAGGCCCATTTACGTCCCGAAGCCAGATATGGCCCGTTAATTGTTCACCCAATATTTGGGCCCATTTACGGCCCGAAGCCAGATCTGGCCCGTTAATTTTTTGCTAAAT
This sequence comes from Aegilops bicornis, assembly GCA_021605145.1. Classification (NCBI taxonomy): domain Eukaryota; kingdom Viridiplantae; phylum Streptophyta; class Magnoliopsida; order Poales; family Poaceae; genus Aegilops; species Aegilops bicornis. The sequence continues at coordinate 577,680,596 of CM038675.1, forward strand.
ATTTGGGCCCATTTGCGGCCCGATGCCAGATCTGACCCGTTAATTGTTCGCCGAATATTTGGACCCAACTATAGCCCAGTGACTTTCAGCCTGTTAGAGGCGTGATGTAGACATGGGCCCATTTCAACCCTGTGTGACTTTCGGCCTGGGAATGGCCCGTGCTGCCCATGGGCCATATATGGTCCGACGGGACATCAGGCCCACTAACGGCCCGTGCTAAAGGTGGCAGCAGTTAAACCTAACGTGACTTTGGGCCTGTTAAAGGCCTGTCGGCGTAATTGACCCGTTGATGCACATACTAAGCTTTCGGCCTCTTAAAGGCCCATGATATCAGTGGGCCAACTAAGGCCCGAGATATGTTTCGGCCTGGTAACGGCCCGTGAGCTAACTGGGCCCAAAATTGCCCGGTCTACATTTCGGCCTGCTGAAGGCCCGTCGACGACTAGTGAAAATAGAGGCCCAACATGCATTTTGGCCTGCTAAAGGCCCGTGGTTTCATCTCGGCCGTAATAGGCCAGTACAATATTCAGCCTTTTAATGGCACAACGCTACCAGGTCCAAACTAAGCGATGGGTCGACAAAAGGCCCAACTAAAATATAGGCGGTGTAAGTTTGGGCTGGCGCAATGTGAAGGCCCCAATCATTCGGGCCCAAGAAAACGCATGAGCGGCCAAATTGTGGCCCACTAAAAACCTGGCCCGTTAGAGTCGAATGTTTCGGTCCGGTCGACTACATCTGATTTTTTTTCAGATAGCGAATGATGGCAGTAACTAGTAGGAATTAAGAACAAATCTACTCTATATAATAAAGAAATTACGGCATAGTAACTAAGAATAAACCTACACTATACAATAAAGGATTTAAGGTATATTACATCCACTGGGAATCAAAGTTCGCCACCAGTGATTGTAAAGCGCAACGAAGAAGCAGATTACAAAACTGGGCACCATTGCAGCGTAACAAAATAATACTGAACCGAGACCACTTCCAAGACAGTTCAAGAAAGGTTAGCCTTATGGGGAACTGCGCATAATTTCTTGAGCAAGGCTGTGAGACCGCCTAGCATGTCGGTCATAGCTTCAGTGTAGCTGTTTAGCGATGAGGTTCTCATTGGTGTTCTCCACAATCTTTCTTAGAGATAGGACTTCAAGTCGAAATTGAGTTGCAGAATGCCTTTACGCTAGAACTTGGGACTGAAGAAGTCGAACTGATTCGAACAACGAATTATGTGAGCTTGTCGTGACCGTTAGTCTCAAGTAACTTGAACAACGCATCAAGACAAGACTTTGGGGTTGTCTTGCTATCTTCAAGATGTTTTGCCTTCTTTGCTGCAATATATGTTGGGTTTGTCTCATAGCCTTCAGCAGACTTGTGCATGCCATCAGGCATATCACCCTGAAACAAAGCAGAGAGATGATAGGTTTTGCACGTGTATAAACAAAGATGATAATTGTTCAGTCAATTCTATACAATTTCAAATTAGAAAATAAAGAGTAAGTTCAAAATATAATTAGCATAATTTGGCATTGTTCATAATGCGGGGAGCTTCACCACACTACTAGATTACCATGTCAACATAACAAGCATGGATGATGGGCAAAGAAAATCATTGTATCTATTTTGGATAATGTGCATGGCATGTTGTTCATATCATTAGCCACATCAGTAAGATAAAACACGAGATGACAAGGTGCAAACGTGGGCTGCTTCACCACACACTGGATTATAGATCCACAAAAACAAGCATACATATAGGGAGTATTAAGTAATGTGCATGGTATGAATAAGGAATTTGGTTATACAAGTAAAACTTAGAACTTACGGTTCTTACGAACATGCATTTTGGTAGAAACAACAAACTAAACAGCGATGGCGATAGGGAGTATGAGCAAATTAAACAACAGTTCAGGATAAAGGCTTTAGAAGGACTGACTTACATTAACAGTTAACACCGGCTTTATAATGCCCTTCTCCATGTCAAGGGAAGGATAACTCAAGAATTTCAGCACAGAATGTTCTTCATAAGCATTGCGTGTACTCTACATTTTGTAGAGAGTAATTATAGATATGATAATACTGGAAGGGATAGAGGATAATGAAGATAAGATGCAGATTGATGCTACATAATCAACTACCAATCCCTGGAAGTAGTTGTTAATGTAAGTACAGTGATAGACCACGTTCAGACCTTACAAGAGGACTGCAGAGCTAAACCTCTTCAAAAGCATTGGGTTGATTCTAAATATATGTAAGAGTCCATAGGGATCTTATAATGTCCACCAAATGGACGATTACGAGGCTAACATGTGCAGTGATGCTACATAATCAAACATCTATGAAAGTAAGTATGGTCATACAGGGCAAGAGGTACTCATAAGAGCAATGCAGTGTGCAGTATAGTTGCGAGATTCTGTGGTCCCTTGAGAATAGATGTTCTTCTGCTAACAGTTTTCATACAAGTGAGACATTAAGGCAAATGCAGAAATGTAGTTCAAATTGTGATGTGATATCATTGACAGTACCTTACGCTGCAGCCGAGAACAATGTGTAACAAGATTATTCTAGTCACCGTCGGATAAATGTAGCACCGGAGACTTTGCAAAAAATTCGTTCAGAGGCTTGCCATCGAAGTGCGCTTGCCTCAGGTAGGAACAATACTTCATCAACGAGTGCTTGAAAAGCGCAACCAACCCTTGCTCGTCATCACAATCCAGTTTGCTCCTCGCCTATTTAAAAGAATGAAATCTTGTGTCTTACATCGTGAAACATATGCGATAATGACCATGAATAACATTAGTACATTACTTACGCACAAGTTGCGGAGGAAGACTGGAAATTGTTACGTGTCTGCGGTATAATCTTTCCATGAAGGAAAGATGCGCACAAAGTTCTGACAACAACATAAGCCGTCTTCTAAACCGGAAGAAATGGAACATGGGTCCTATTTGCTGCAATTGGGGCTCTCTACGGTTCGAAAAGGATTTGGCAACTGGATTTGGTGTACTCTTTCTTTGGAATGGGGTTTTGCATCGTAAATTTGGTGCTATGTCAATGGCATAATCGTCTTTGTTCTTTGTGGTTGGGGTCTGTGAGTAGGGGCATCGAAATGACCCGTGTAGTAGGGCTAGAGTCTGCTAGAGTTGGGGTATTTTGTGGGTCGGTGATATTGCAACTACACCTAATGGGCTATTTGATTTATCAGGTGCCACGACCTTTTCCAAATACTTTGCTTGTGCTCCTCCACGATCAGCAATCGCCCTCTTCCTTTTGAACGTCTGATACACAAGAACAACATTTGAATGGATAAATATGGTATGATGACAGATGAAATATGTACTGAAAATGGATAGGCAGGGTGTATTCACATACACGATGTGTAAAATAAGCTAATGGTAGTTCAACAAAGTAGAAGCAATGCAAAGCATCAGTTGCAAGATATGTGCGAGCAATGTAACCTTGGAAAGTTAGAGCAAGTACCTTGATGGGTGAATAAGATAGGGCATCTTCCTCGACTCCTCCACTAGGGAGCTACATTGACTTAGGTCTCCCTCTAGCTCGAGAATCCTTTGTTAGGATCATATTACGAGCATGAATCGTAGGTGGAGAGTGTTTGCATTGCATTGCATCCAGACTTGATTTCAGTCCCTTAATGCCAAGTTTGACAACCATGGCATTGTTCCGCTTTATTCTTTTCATGCGCGCAAGCTCATAATCATTATGATGCTGTTCAGAATCTGAGATTCATGAAAACATAAAAAGTAGTCAGATTATCTATGGAATGCATTGCGGATTCAACTCGGAGAGTGTCTCCTATAAACCTCTGTATATGCAAAGTTCACCTCCCCAACCATGCTGACCAGACCACACACAGAAATACAAACCCCTTATGTCTCTATAATAGGCAGGGACACATTGCAAAACTGAAGTAGGAACATTAGAATCATATGAAATTCGTATTTGAACAAATAAGCTAAGCAATTATGAGTGGCATAATGTTTAACTTCAAGGGTGGAGTGTTGGTAGTGCGACACAAAGCAAGTAGGCATATTGTATTCCATGTAAAAGATCGAAACTTATGTAAAAGCTGGAAATGACACTTTCTTTCTATACAATGCAGTGTTCGTTACCCACACATGATGGAAGAGATCACATAGAGAAATACTATTCACTCATGTCTACGGTTCGATTATTTAGAAACAGGGTGGTCCACCCTAAAGAATATTGACAACAAATATGACAAGGCAAGCATAGATGTAGTGAATCAATCATTTACTTGTGAGCTTATTAGGACAAGTATGCAGAATTGTAACTGCGATGAGAGACCGTCCAAAATCTGAATGAAGAAGTTTGTCTAGCACTTATTGTTTGCAACTAATCGACGTGAATAATTGGATATTATATCGAATGAGTAAGAAAGACAAGTAAAATTGTCAACAAACCTGGCTTGCAGTAGTAATCTGGGTCAATGTTACTACGATCAACAATCCAAAATGACTAGTTTCTGTTCCAAGGGCCGGAATTTTGAAAACCCTGTGAACTTTAGAGGTACTAAAGATTACCGAAATATATCTGAACCATTAAGGGTAGGTAGCACTGAGCACACAACAAACCCTAATGACAGTCCTGCCTAATGAGTAATGAGTCAATTAGAAAATGGGTGATGAGGAGTGGCTACTGAGTGTTGAGGAAGTATCTCAGGATAAATCAGGTTGGCTTGGTGGGTCTTGCCTTTGAGCCACTGAACGGATTTGGGAAGGTAGGCACGGCGGCGCCCGAACAGCGGTGACGCTTGTTGGTAATGACTTGATGTCTACTACGCAACCTTCTTCTTGTAGACGTTGTTGGGCCTCCAAGTGCAGAGGTTTGTAGGACAGTAGCAAATTTCCCTCAAGTTGATGACCTAAGGTTTATCAATCCGTGGGAGGCGTAGGATGAAGATGGTCTCTCTCAAACAACCCTGCAACCAAATAACAAAGAGTCTCTTGTGTCCCCAACACACCCAATACAATGGTAAATTGTATAGGTGCACTAGTTCGGCGAAGAGATGGTGATACAAGTGCAATATGGATGGTAGATATAGGTTTTTGTAATCTGAAAATATAAAACAGCAAGGTAGCAAGCGATAAAAGTGGCGTAAACGGTATTGCAATGCTAGGAAACATGGCCTAGGGTTCATACTTTCACTAGTGCAAGTTCTCTCAACAATAATAACATAATTGGATCATATAACTATCCCTCAACATGCAACAAAGAGTCACTCCAAAGTCACTAATAGTGGAGAACAAACAAAGAGATTATGGTAGGGTGCGAAACCACCTCAAAGTTATTCTTTCCAATCAATCCGTTGGGCTATTCCTATAAGTGTCACAAACAGCCCTAGAGTTCGTACTAGAATAACACCTTAAGACACAAATCAACCAAAACCCTAATGTCACCTAGATACTCCAATGTCACCTCAAGTATCCGTGGGTATGATTATCGACATGCATCACACAATCTCAGATTCATCTATTCAACCAACACATAGAACCTCAAAGAGTGCCCCGAAGTTTCTACCGGAGAATCACGACGAAAACGTGTGCCAACCCCTATGCATAGGTTCATGGGCAGAACCCGCAACTTGATCACCAAAACATACATCAAGTGAATCACGTGACGTCCCATTGTCACCACAGATATGCACGGCAAGACATACATCAAGTGTTCTTAAATCTTTAAAGAGTCAATCCGATAGGATTACTTCAAGGGGAAAACTCAATTCATTACAAGAGAGTAGAGGGGGAGAAGAAACATAAGATCAAACTATAATAACAAAGCTCGCGATACATCAAGATCGTGCCAAATCAAGAACATGAGAGAGAGAGACCAAACACATAGCTACTGGTACATACCCTTAGCCCCGAGGGTGAACTACTCCCTCCTCATCATGGAGAGCGCCGGGATGATGAAGATGGCCACAGGTGAGGGTTGCCCCCTCCGGCAGTCTTGGAACAGGGTCCCGATTGGTTTTGGTGGCTCTGGAGGTTTCTTGTTGGCGGAACTCGATCTAATCTGATTGCGGAAGTTTTAGGATACGTAGGTATATATGGGTGAAAGAAGTACGTCGGTGGACCGAAGGGGGGGCCACGAGGCAGGGGGAACGCCCTAGGGGGGCTCCCTCCACCCTCGTGGGCACCTCCTTCTTTTCTGACATGCACTCCAAGATTTCGTTCCGTTTCGACTCCGTTTGATATTCCTTTTCTTCGAAACACTGGACTAGGCAAAAAACAGCAAATCTGGGCTGGGCCTCCGGTTAATAGGTTAGTCCCAAAAATAATATAAAAGTGGATAATAAAGCCTAATATTACCCAAAACAATAGATAACATAGCATGGAGCAATCAAAAATTATAGATACGTTGAAGACGTATCAAGCATCCCCAAGCTTAATTCCTGCTCGTCCTCGAGTAAGTAAATGATAAAAACATAATTTTTGATGTGGAATGCTAGTTGGAATAATTTCATTGTAATTCTTCTTAATTGTGATATGAATATTTAGATCTGAAAGATTCAAGACAAAAGTTCATATTGACATAAAAATAATAATACTTCAAGCATACTAACTAAGCAATTATGTCTTCTCAAAATAAAATGGCCAAAGAAAGTTCATCCCTACAAAATCATATAGTTTAGTCATGCTCCATTTTCGTCACACAAGAATGCTCTCATCATGCACAACCCCGATGACAAGCCAAGCAATTGTTTCATACTCTAGTAATCTCAACCTTATAAACCTTCACGCAATACAAGAGCGCGAGCCATGGATATAGCACTATGGGTGGAATAGAATATGATGATGGGGGTTATGTGGAGAAGACAAAAAAGGAGAAAGTCTCACATCAACAAGGCTAATCAATGAGCTATGGAGATGCCCATCGATTGATGTTAATGCAAGGAGTAGGGATTGCCATGCAACGGATGCACTAGAGCTATAAATGTATGAAAGCTCAACAAAAGAAACTAAGTGGGTGTGCATCCAACTTGCTTGCTCACGAAGACCTAGGGCATTTGAGGAAGCCCATCGTTGGAATATACAAGCCAAGTTCTATAATGGAAAATTCCCACTAGTATATGAAAGTGACAACATATGAAACTCTCTATATGAAAAACATGGTGCTACTTTGAAGCACAAGTGTGGAAAAAAGGATAGTAGCATTGCCCTTTTTTTTGGGCCTTCACTTTTTTTTCTTTGGACTTTCTCTTTTCTTGGGACAATTCTCTATTAAATGATTATCATCACACTTCTATTTATTTACAACTCAATGATTACAACTCGATACTAGAACATAGTATTTCTCTATATGAATGCCTCCAGCGGTGTACCGGGATATGCAATGAATCAAGAGCGACATGTATGAACGAATTATTATGAACGGTGGCTTTGCCACAAATACTCTGTCCACTACATGATCATGCTAAGCAATATGACAATGACGAATGTGTCATGATGAACGGGATGATGGAAAGTTGCATGGCAATATATCTCGGAATGGCTATGGAAATGCCATAATAGGTAGGTATGGTGGCTGTTTTGAGGAATATATAAGGAGGTTTATGTGTGAAAAAGCGCATCATATCACCGGGTTTGGATGCACCGGCGAAGTTTGCACCAACTCCCGGTGTGAGAAAGGGCAATGCACGGTACCGAAGAGGCTAGCAATGATGGAAGGGTGAGAGTGCGTATAATCCATGGACTCAACATTAGTCATAAAGAACTCATATACTTATTGCAAAAATCTACAATCCATCGAAAACCAAAGCACTACGCGCATGCTCCTATGGGGATAGATTGGTAGGGAAAGACCATCGCTCGTCCCCAACCGCCACTCATAAGGAGGACAATCAAAGAACACCTCATGTTTCAAATTTGTTACATAACGTTTACCATACGTGCATGCTACGGGACCTGCAAACTTCAACACAAGTATTTCTCAAATTCACAACTACTCAACTAGCAGAACTTTAATATCACTACCTCCATATCTCAAAACAATCATCAAGCATCAAACTTCTCTTAGTATTCAACACATTCATAAGAAAGTTTTTACTATTCTTGAATACCTAGCATATTAGAATTAAGCACATTACCATGCTATTTAATACCCTCAAAATAATCTAAGTGAAGCATGAGAGTTCATCTATTTCTTCAAAATAAAAATACCACAATTGTGCTCTAAAAGATATAAGTGAAGCACTAGAGCAATAACAAACTACTCCGAAAGATATAAGTGAAGATCAATGAGTAGTCGGATAATTATGCAATTATGTGAAGATTCTCTCCAATTTAAGAATTTCAGATCTTAGTATTTTATTAAAACAGCAAGCAAATCTAAAGAAAATAAAATGACGCTCCAAGCAAAACACATATCATGTGGTGAATAAAAATATAGCTCCAAGTAAAGTTACCGATGAACAAAGACGAAAGAGGGGATGCCACCCGGGGCATCCCCAAGCTTAGGATCTTGGTTGTAGTTGAATATTACCTTGGGGTGCCTTGGGAATCCCCAAGCTGAGGCTCTTGCCACTCCTTATTCCATAGTCCATCGAATCTTTACCCAAAACTTGAAAACTTCACAACACAAAACTTAATGTAAAAATCTCGTGAGCTCCGTTAGCTTAAAGAAAACAAAACACCACTTAGAGGTACTGTAATGAACTAATTATTTATTTATATTGGTGTTAAACCTACTGTATTCCAACTTCTCTATGGTTTATAAACTATTTTACTAGCCATAGGTTCATCAAAATAAGCAAGCAACACAATGAAAACACAATCTGTCAAAAACAGAACAGACTGTAGTAATCTGTATCAAACGTAAACTTCTGGAACTCCAAAAATTCTAAAATAAATTGGTGGACCTGAGGAATTTGTATAGTAATCATATGCAAAAAGAATCAACTAAATAGCACTCTCCATAAAAAAGTTAAAGCTAATCACGTGAGCGCTAAAGTTTCTGTATTTTTACAGCATGATCATAAAGACTTCACCCAAGTCTTCCCAAAGGTTCTACTTGGCACAAACACTAATTAAAACACAAAAACACATCTAAACAGAATCTAGATGGATTATTTATTCCTAAACAAAACCAAAAAGCAAGAAACCAAAATAAAATTGGGTTGCCTCCCAACAAGCGATATCGTTTAATGCCCCTAGCTAGGCATGATGATTTCAATGATGCTCACATAAAAGATAAAAATTGAAACGTAAAGAGAGCATCATGAAGAATATGACTAGCACATTTAAGTCTAACCCACTACCTATGCATAGGGATTTTGTGAGCAAACAACTTATGGGAACAATAATCAACTGGCATAGGAAGGCAAAACAAGCATAACTTTAAAACTTTAAGCACATAGAGAGGAAACTTGATATTATTGCAATTTCTACAAGCATATATTCCTCCCTCATAATAATTTTCAGTAGCATCATGAATGCATTCAACAATATAAGCAGCACCTAAAGCATTCTTTTCATGATCTACAAGCATAATATTTTTATTACTCTCCACATAAGCAAATTTATTCTCATGAATAGTAGTGGAGCAAACTCAACAAAATAACTATCATATGATTGAAAATTAAGATCAAGATGACAAGTTTCATGGTTATCATTATTGTTTAAAGCATACCTGTCATCACAATAATCATCATATATAGGAGACATGCTTTCATCATAGTAAATTTATTCATCAAAGCTTGGGGGATAAAAAATATCATCTTTATCAAACATAGCTTCCCCAAGCTTGTGGCTTTGCATATCATTAGCATCATGGATATTCAAGGAATTCATACTAACAACATTGCAATCGTGCTCGTCATTCACATATTTTATGCCAAGCATTCTATGTAATTCTTTTTCTAGCACTTGAGCACAATTTTCCTTCCCATCATTTTCACGAAAGATATTAAAAAGATGAAGCATATGAGGTACCCTCAATTCCATTTTCTTGTAGTTTTCTTTTATAGACTAAACTAGTGCTAAAACAAGAAACAAAAAGATTCAATTGCAAAATCTAAATACATACCTTCAAGCACTAACCTCCCCGGCAACGGCGCCAGAAAAGAGCTTGATGTCTACTATGCAACCATCTACTTGTAGACGTTGTTGGGCCTCCAAGTGCAGAGGTTTGTAGGAAAGCAGCAAATTTCCCTCAAGTGAATGACCTAAGGTTTATCAATCCGTGGGAGGCGTAGGATGAAGATGGTCTCTCTCAAACAACCCTGCAACCAAATAACAAAGAGTCTCTTGTGTCCCCAACACACCCAATACAATGGTAAATTGTATAGGTGCACTAGTTCGGCGAAGAGATGGTGATACAAGTGCAATATGGATGGTAGATATAGGTTTTTGTAATCTGAAAATATAAAAACAGCAAGGTAGCAAGCGATAAAAGTGAGCATAAACGGTATTGCAATGCTAGGAAACAAGGCCTAGGGTTCATACTTTCACTAGTGCAAGTTCTCTCAACAATAATAACATAATTGGATCATATAACTATCCCTCAACATGCAACAAAGAGTCACTCCAAAGTCACTAATAGCGGAGAACAAACGAAGAGATTATGGTAGGGTACGAAACCACCTCAAATTTATTCTTTCCAATCAATCCGTTGGGCTATTCCTATAAGTGTCACAAACAACCCTAGAGTTCGTACTAGAATAACACCTTAAGACACAAATCAACCAAAACCCTAATGTCACCTAGATACTCCAATGTCACCTCAAGTATCCGTGGGTATGATTATACGACATGAATCACACAATCTCAGATTCATCTATTCAACCAACACATAGAACCTCAAAGAGTGCCCCAAAGTTTCTACCGGAGAATCACCACGAAAAACGCAGCCAACCCCTATGCATAGGTTCATGGGCGGAACCCGCAAGTTGATCACCAAAACATACATGAAGTGAATCACGTGATATCCCATTGTCACCACAGATACGCATGGCAAGACATACATCAAGTGTTCTCAAATCTTTAAAGACTCAATCCGATAAGATTACTTCAAGGGGAAAACTCAATTCATTACAAGAGAGTAGAGGGGGAGAAGAAACATAAGATCCAACTATAATAGCAAAGCTCGCGATACATCAAGATCGTGCCAAATCAAGAACACGAGAGAGAGAGAGAGATCAAACACATAGCTACTGGTACATACCCTCAGCCCCGAGGGTGAACTACTCCCTCCTCGTCATGGAGAGCACCGGGATGATGAAGATGGCCACCGGTGAGGGTTCCCCCCTCCGGCAGGGTGCCGGAACAGGGTCCCGATTGGTTTTTGGTGGCTCTAGAGGTTTTGCGGCGGCGGAACTCCCGATCTAATCTCTGTTCTGGAAGTTTTAGGATACGTAGGTATATATGGGTGAAAGAAGTACGTCGGTGGACCGAAGGGGGGGGGCACGTGGCAGGGGGCGCGCCCTAGGGGGGCTCCCTCCACCCTCGTGGGCACCTCCCTTCTTTCCTGACATGCACTCCAAGCTTTTCTGGTAGCTTTCCTTCCAAAAATAACTTCTCCAGTTGATTTCGTTCCGTTTCGACTCCGTTTGATATTCCTTTTCTTCGAAACACTGGAATAGGCAAAAAACAACAAATCTGGGCTGGGCCTCCGGTTAATAGGTTAGTCCCAAAAATAATATAAAAGTGGATAATAAAGCCCAATATTGCCCAAAACAGTATATAACATAGCATGGAGCAATCAAAAATTATAGATACGTTGGAGACGTATCAAGCATCCCCAAGCTTAATTCCTGCTCGTCCTCGAGTAAGTAAATGATAAAAACATAATTTTTGAGATGGAATGCTAGTTGGAATAATTTCATTGTAATTCTTCTTAATTGTGATATGAATATTTAGATCTGAAAGATTCAAGACAAAAGTTCATATTGACATAAAAATAATAATACTTCAAGCATACTAACTAAGCAATTATGTCTTCTCAAAATAAAATGGCCAAAGAAAGTTCATCCCTACAAAATCATATAGTTTAGTCATGCTCCATTTTCGTCACACAAGAATGCTCTCATCATGCACAACCCCGATGACAAGCCAAGCAATTGTTTCATACTCTAGTAATCTCAAACTTATAAACCTTCACGCAATACATGAGCACGAGCCATGGATATAGCACTATGGGTGGAATAGAATATGATGATGGGGGTTATGTGGAGAAGACAAAAAAGGAGAAAGTCTCACATAAACGAGGCTAATCAATGAGCTATGGAGATGCCCATCGATTGATGTTAATGCAAGGAGTAGGGATTGCCATGCAACGGATGCACTAGAGCTATAAATGTATGAAAGCTCAACAAAAGAAACTAAGTGGGTGTGCATCCAACTTGCTTGCCCATGAAGACCAAGGGCATTTGAGGAAGCCCATCGTTGGAATATACAAGCCAAGTTCTATAATGAAAAATTCCCACTAGTATATGAAAGTGACAACATATGAAACTCTCTATGTGAAAAACATGGTGCTACTTTGAAGCACAAGTGTGGAAAAAAGGATAGTAGCATTGCCCTTTTTTTTGGGCCTTCACTTTTTTTTCATTGGACTTTCTCTTTTTTTGGGACAATTCTCTATTAAATGATGATCATCACACTTCTATTTATTTACAACTCAATGATTACAACTCGATACTAAAACATAGTATTTCTCTATATGAATGCCTCCGGCGGTGTACCGGGATTTGCAATGAATCAAGACCGACATGTATGAAAGAATTATTATGAACGGTGGGTTTGCCACAAATACTATGTCCACTACATGATCATGCTAAGCAATATGACAATGACGAATGTGTCATGATGAACGGGATGATGGAAAGTTGCATGGCAATATATCTCGGAATGGCTATGGAAATGCCATAATAGGTAGGTATGGTGGCTATTTTTAGGAAGATATAAGGAGGTTTATGTGTGAAAGAGCACATCATATCACCGGGTTTGGATGCACCGGCGAAGTTTGCACCAACTCTCGATGTGAGAAAGGGCAATGCACGGTACCGAAGAGGCTAGCAATGATGGAAGGGTGAGAGTGCGTATAATCCATGGACTCAGCATTAGTCATAAAGAACTCATATACTTATTGCAAAAATCTACAAGCCATCAAAAACCAAAGCACTACGCGCATGCTCCTATGGGGATAGATTGGTAGGAAAAGACCATCGCTCGTCCTCGACCGCCACTCATAAGGAGGACAATCAAAGAACACCTCATGTTTCAAATTTGTTACATAACGTTTACCATACGTGCATGCTACGGGACTTGCAAACTTCAACGCAAGTATTTCTCAAATTCACAACTACTCAACTAGCACAACTTTAATATCACTACCTCCATATCTCAAAACAATCATCAACCATCAAACTTCTATTAGTATTCAACACATTCATAAGAAAGTTTTTACTATTCTTGAATACCTAGCATATTAGAATTAAGCACATTACCATGCTATTTAAGACCATCAAAATAATATAAGTGAAGCATGAGAGTTCATCTATTTCTTCAAAATAAATATACCACAATTGTGCTCTAAAAGATATAAGTGAAGCACTAGAGCAATAACAAACTACTCCGAAAGATATAAGTGAAGATCAATGAGTAGTCGGATAATTATGCAATTATGTGAAGATTCTCTCCAATTTAAGAATTTCAGATCTTAGTATTTTATTAAAACAGCAAGCAAATCTAAAGAAAATAAAATGACGCTCCAAGCAAAACACATATCATGTGGTGAATAAAAATATAGCTCCAAGTAAAGTTACCGATGAACAAAGACGAAAGAGGGGATGCCACCCGGGGCATCCCCAAGCTTAGGATCTTGGTTGTAGTTGAATATTACCTTGGGGTGCCTTGCGAATCCCCAAGCTTAGGCTCTTGCCACTCCTTATTCCATAGTCCATCGAATCTTTACCCAAAACTTGAAAACTTCACAACACAAAACTTAACAGAAAATCTCGTGAGCTCCGTTAGCGAAAGAAAACAAAACACCACTTAGAGGTACTGTAATGAACTAATTATTTATTTATATTGGTGTTAAACCTACTTTTTTCCAACTTCTCTATGGTTTATAAACTATTTTACTAGCCATAGGTTCATCAAAATAAGCAAGCAACACAATGAAAACAGAATCTGTCAAAAACAGAACAGTCTGTAGTAATCTGTATCAAACGTAACCTTCTGGAACTCCAAAAATTCTAAACTAAATTCGTGGACCTGAGGAATTTGTCTAGTAATCATATGCAAAAAGAATCAACTAAATAGCACTCTCCAGTAAAAAGTTAAAGCTAATCACGTGAGCGCTAAAGTTTCTGTATTTTTACAGCATGATCATAAAGATTTCACCCAAGTCTTCCCAAAGGTTCTACTTGGCACAAACACTAATTAAAACACAAAAACACATCTAAACAGAATCTAGATGGATTATTTATTCCTAAACAAAACCAAAAAGCAAGAAACCAAAATAAAATTGGGTTGCCTCCCAACAAGCGATATCGTTTAATGCCCCTAGCTAGGCATGATGATTTCAATGATGCTCACATAAAAGATACAAATTGAAACATAAAGAGAGCATCATGAAGAATATGACTAGCACATTTAAGTCTAACCCACTACCTATGCATAGGGATTTTGTGAGCAAACAACTTATGGGAACAATAATCAACTGGCATAGGAAGGCAAAACAAGCATAACTTTAAAACTTTAAGCACATAGAGAGGAAACTTGATATTATTGCAATTCCTACAAGCATATATTCCTCCCTCATAATAATTTTCAGTAGCATCATGAATGAATTCAAAAATATAAGCAGCACCTAAAGCATTCTTTTCATGATCTACAAGCATATAATTTTTATTACTCTCCACATAAGCAAATTTATTCTCATGAATAGTAGTGGGAGCAAACTCAACAAAATAACTATCATATGATTGAAAATTAAGATGAAGATGACAAGTTTCATGGTTATCATTATTCTTTAAAGCATACGTGTCATCACAATAATCATCATAGATAGGAGGCATGCTTTCATCATAGTAAATTTGTTCATCAAAGCTCGGGGGATAAAAAATATCATCTTTATCAAACATAGCTTCCCCAAGCTTGTGGCTTTGCATATCATTAGCTTCATGGATATTCAAGGGATTCATACTAACAACATTGCAATCATGCTAGTCATTCACATATTTTATGCCAAGCATTCTATGTAATTCTTTTTCTAGCACTTGAGCACAATTTTCCTTCCCATCATTTTCACGAAAGATATTAAAAAGATGAAGCATATGAGGTACCCTCAATTCCATTTTTTTGTAGTTTTCTTTTATAGACTAAACTAGTGCTAAAACAAGAAACAAAAATATTCAATTGCAAGATCTAAAGATATACATTCAAGCACTAACCTCCCTGGCAACGGCGCAGAAAAGAGCTTGATGTCTACTATGCAACCATCTTCTTGTAGACGTTGTTGGGCCTCCAAGTGCAGAGGTTTGTAGGACAGTAGCAAATTTCCCTCAAGTGGATGACTTAAGGTTTATCAATCCGTGGGAGGCGTAGGAAGAAGATGGTCTCTCTCAAACAACCCTGCAACCAAATAACAAAGAGCCTCTTGTGTCCCCAACACTCCCAATACAATGGTAAATTGTATAGGTGCACTAGTTAATGAAGAGATGGTGATACAAGTGCAATATGGATGGTAGATATAGGTTTTTGTAATCTGAAAACATAAAAACAGCAAGGTAGCAAGCGATAAAAGTGAGCGTAAACGGTATTGCAATGCTAGGAAACAAGGCCTAGGGTTGATACTTTCACTAGTGCAAGTTCTCTCAACAATAATAACATAATTGGCTCATATAACTATCCCTCAACATGCAACAAAGAGTCACTCCAAAGTCACTAATAGCGGAGAACAAACAAAGAGATTATGGTAGGGTACGAAACCACCTCAAATTTATTCTTTCCAATCAATCATTGGGCTATTCCTATAAGTGTCACAAACAACCCTAGAGTTCATACTAGAATAACACCTTAAGACACAAATCAACCAAAACCCTAATGTCACCTAGATACTCCAATGTCACCTCAAGTATCCGTGGGTATGATTATACGACATGCATCACACAATCTCAGATTCATCTATTCAACCAACACATAGAACCTCAAAGAGTGCCCCAAAGTTTCTACCGGAGAATCACAACGAAAACGTGTGCCAACCCCTATGCATAGGTTCATGGGCGGAACCGCAAGTTGATCACCAAAACATACATGAAGTGAATCACATGATATCCCATTGTCACCACAGATACGCACGGCAAGACATACATCAAGTGTTCTCAAATCTTTAAAGACTCAATCCGATAAGATTACTTCAAGGGGAAAACTCAATTCATTACAAGAGAGTAGAGTGGGAGAAGAAACATAAGATCCAACTATAATAGCAAAGCTCGCGATACATCAAGATCGTGCCAAATCAAGTACACGAGAGAGAGAGAGAGAGAGAGAGAGAGAGAGATCAAACACATAGCTACTGGTACATACCCTCAGCCCCGAGGGTGAACTACTCCTCCCTCGTCATGGAGAGCGCCGGGATGATGAAGATGGCCACGGTGAGGGTTCCCCCTCCGACGAAGTCTTGCCGGAACAGTGGTCCCGATTGGTTTTGGTGTCTCTAGAGGTTTTATGGAGGCGGAACTCCCGATCTAATCTCTGTTCTGGAAGTTTTAGGATACGTAGGTATATATGGGTGAAAGAAGTACGTCGGTGGACCGAAGGGGGGGGGGGCACGAGGCAGGGGGGCGTGCCCTAGGGGGGGCGCCCTCCACCCTCGTGGGCACCTCCCTTCTTTCCTGACGTGCACTCCAAACTTTTCCGGTAGCTTTCCTTCCAAAAATAACTTCTCCAGTTGATTTCGTTCCGTTTCGTATCCGTTTGATATTCCTTTTCTTCGAAACACTGGAATAGGCAAAAAACAGCAAATTTGGGCTGGGCCTCCGGTTAATAGGTTAGTCCCAAAAATAATATAAAAGTGGATAATAAAGCCCAATATTGCCCAAAACAGTATTAATAATATTGAACATGCATTATCGAAACTAATTTAGGAACATTTAGCTGACCAATTAAACAACTCTGTTTTAATAATATCAGATTCGTATTTGAACAACTAAGCTTGTTTAGCTTGATGGGTGGAGCAGTGTTATTATGACACGAAGCACGTATTCTGATCGTATAGTGATCATAAAAGAGGGAAACTCTAAGCATATTTTTTAGCAAAAGAGGGTTTCCCCTCCGATTTCTATTAAAGAAACCACCATGGAACCAACATGATCAATTAAACCCTAAGCATGATCAATTAAACCGTATTATAGCCGTGCCATGGCAGATTTGAAGCTGCAAACCGGAGAAATGATATTTACCATCCATTATTTGCTTCGAACTAAGAACTAAATTCTAAGAGCTGAAAAGAAAGTAGAGTAACCAAGTTAAGATATATTTTCTGGTTGAGATCAAGAAGTTGATGAGATATGAAGTACCACCTCTCTTGCGGCGCCGTGTAGGCATTGTGGGTGCGATGGCCGTCGGTGGCGTTGAAGCAGATCTGTGACGGTAGACGGGTGCATCGGGGGATAAGTCCCGTTGCGGTGGAAGAGAAGGTCGTGTGAGCGGCCCGGCAAAAGAGGACGGCAGCGCCGATGAAGCGAGAGGACGCGATGCAAGGCTATTGGTCCATCACCGTGGATGAGAAACGACCATCTTTAGCAGTGGACGACGCGGTCTTGGTAGTAGCTCCGGCATGGTGGAGGACGGTGGCGATGGATGTGGTGGAGGACGGCGGCGATGG
Organism: Aegilops bicornis; assembly: GCA_021605145.1. Taxonomy (NCBI): domain Eukaryota; kingdom Viridiplantae; phylum Streptophyta; class Magnoliopsida; order Poales; family Poaceae; genus Aegilops; species Aegilops bicornis. The sequence continues at coordinate 577,698,464 of CM038675.1, forward strand.
ATGGGGTGGCGGACGAAGGCTGGTGTGGGGATGGGGTGTTCTAGTGCGGACGGTGTATGAATGGGAAAATGGAGGGAGAGGTATGGGGAACCATGTTTCTGGGACGCGGCTGTCTGAAATATGGGAAAGTTACGAACTTAGCCCCCGTTTGAAATTTGGACGTCTCGTCGGTTGGGGTTAGGACGGTAATCTCGCATCTCGCCAATATTTGCCCAGAGCGATTTCGGGCGAGGAGAGGGTGGTTTGCGCCCATGGTTGGCACCCATGGTGTATGAACGGGGCTGACAGGTAGGGTGGTTGTGTCACGTCTGAGTGAAGTTACAAACCTGCCCCTATTGAAAATATTGGCCTACATCGATTTCGGCCGAGTCGAGTTTGTTTTTCCACCCACCGTGTATGAATGGGGAATGGAGCGAGAAACAGATTTCTTTCGGACAAGCTTGAATCAAATGTGTTTTGCCGCCCATGTTTGACGCCCACCGTGTCGGAATGGGCTCAGAGGCGGTCGTGTCACGTCTAATTGAAGTTACTAACCTACCCCTATTTAGAGCAGTGGAAATCGGGCGATGGATTGTCCGTGTAATGGGTAGACAGTAATTTCCATCTCCCAAACACTTGGCTTCGGGCAGCCAACGTGGGAGTGGACATTTGCTGCTTCTTTCAATTTTGGGACAATAAGCATCCACGTTTACCACAGCAACTTAATTCGAATCCATTTTGTATTCCTATATGAATCTTTATAAATCATTCTATGTGTTTTTATATATCTTCAAAAGGACGACAAAGATGTATTCCACTATCATATATGAATATGGTTTACAAATGCCGATACTCAAATTCAGAAACTAGAATCCAGTTTAAGGTGAATTGAATATTTGGAACACTTCATGTCCAACTCAAATGTCACACGCAGCATAATGTGTACTCCCATTTAGATATGTACACAAGCGATGTATCAAGATTCAAATACCGTGTCAATCAACCAAGAATGTATAGAACTAACAAACATATAAACACTTATAGAGTATATGGATCAATAATATCAACTAACATACATAGGACAGGCCGCTGTACTTCTTTTGGCTACAACAACATCCTTTTTTTAGCCAGCATCTTGGCCCTTTCTGATGCGTGCTACTTATGGTCCATCTATACTACTACTACTGCTGAATGCACATTCAGCCCGATTAACATATTTGTAGGTCCGCACAGCAATCCAAATGAAATGTCTCCGAGTCTTATCAATTAATACATACTTGTGCTCAAATAAAATTACAAACCCAAAAACAAAAAAAGACAATTATTACATGATCTCTAAAACAAATGGTTTGATTGATTACATGAATAGACAACACAAAGGTTATTCAACTATGGAAAGAACATTTCACCTATGATTTACCAAGTAGAATTTAATTTCCTTTTTTCCTTCAGGATCTTAACAATCTGGTCAGTCTCAGCTTGCTTCGTTTTGAAATCCACCAAATATTTAATGATTGTCTTGAGTACTGCTTGCGATTGTGCTGTTTGCTTCCTCAACATGTCAACTTCTTCTCTAAGTGCAGAAGCAGAATCTCTTTCGACCACTAGTTTAGCCTCTAGAGCATCAGCAGTTGGCAATTCATAATGCACGATTGGGCGGTGCCCTTCTTTGTGGGATGATGCAACGTCCATGGGGACCTCGCTCTTTGATCTTGGGCTAACCTGTTTTGCCATTAAAGTTTCGATTGGATTCAGAAAAGTTGAAGTTAGCAAAACATCTCAACTGCGAGTTATGACAGGAAACCAGTTAAACAAACAAGGAATTAAAGAGTTTCAATTGGATGCTAAAAAGTAGTTATTAACATCATTGTAACCCATTGCGGCAGAAAGAATGCGATTAAACAAACAAGTATATATTTAAGTTAAGGCAAACAGGTAATTCTTAACGTAAGTATCAAACACATAGATAGGCGATCTACAATATGATTAACGATTGTGCCATTATGTAATCAAGATGAAAACTAAATTAAGCCAAGCAACATAATTGAACAATTTTGCAATAAGTGGCTAACTAAAATTCCGAGAAGCAGGTAACTGAACTTACGCTAGTTCTTTGTACAGGCACACTGCAACTTCTTTTTCGCTTACAAGGTTGTACGAAGGAGTCCATGGCATCAATTTCTTGGATACGCAGTCCCAATACTTCTTTCTTCCCACACTGCATGGGTAGTTCGAATGGTTAACCTGGTAAGATGGTGCATCCTTGATATGTTATATGAGGACGTGTAGTCAGACTAGTTGTAGCCAAACACATCACATCGGCTTTTACCGTATGTTTCATGCGATTACTTTTGGCATATCGAGATCTAAGCAATCTAGAATAGGATGAAAAGATGGCATCCTTCACATTATTGGCGAACTCAGTTAATAGAAACAAGCAATTCAACCATTACGTGGGTAAAACAAAAGCGCCCTTTGGAATATTTTTCACTATCCAATCATACACGCAAAAAGGGCGACGCCACCATAGGGGCTGGTATGGGCGGCCGCCTCAGGTGGCTGGAAAGTGTGCACCTAGTTTGAGTCGTCCAGGTTGGCCCATGCTAGTTTTGTTCGTCCCAACACACGAGCAGGCAATGTAAAAAATGAAGAAAAACGTTTCAATTTGGATGGGACAATAACATAAGTGCAAGGCAGGCCCTATAGCAGGCTCGCGGCCCAAACGAGCGCCTCCCATATTGATCAACAGTAGGAAAAATCCCAATTCATTCGCTCCAGCCTCTAGTCTGGTTTGCTCCTAACATAGCCGCCGCTGGACAGACCGACACAGCACTTCCTCGCGCCCTTGTTGGAGGGCGGTCGCCGGGCTTCAAGCGAACGGAAGGACAAGAAGATGAAGATCCAACCCTGGGTGTAGCCTGCATGGGAGGCAGCGTGTAACATCCCAAAATTCTAAATTTTGGAATGTTATAAACACATAGATAGATTTGATTGATTGTTTGATTGATTGACTGAAAGTGAGTGAATTCGAAACTTGTGAAAATTAAATGAGAGGGAATAAAAGGACTTTCCCAAACTTTCATTTTTCATTTTATGATCTTGAGAATTCAAATTCTTTTCATCACAAAACCACGGAGAGAAGATGACATGACTTCTTCCATTTATTTAAATGACAAGGGCTGTTGAAAATATTTGAGTTTCATTTGGAAAATATTTCCAATTCTGAAACTTTATGCAACTCAATGATTTTCACGAGCGAAGATAAAATGACTTCTTCAGAACATATGAAATATGAGTTGGGAGTTTCAAAGAATTAAATTCAAAGTTCTTTTGAATTTATTTTCAATTTGGAGTTATTTGAGTTTTATTCAAATTATTTTTCTCCAAAAATAAAATATATGGAAAATAGGGTAACATGATTCCCTACATCAGAAAATTGGAGAGAAATTAATTTGAAATCATTTTGGTATTTTTAAAAGGATTTTTAGTAGATTTTATTAGGGCAGTAGCACTGTTTGTTTTATTTGAATTTGTGTGTATTTTATTTAATTCTAGAATAATGTTCATCATGTAGGAAATCTTTTTCTGAAAATTTTGATATATTATATGCCTATATAATATTTTCATTTTATTTTGTTTTATCATTTTGTTTTCCTCTCTGTTTGTTTAAAAAAAAGAGCTTGGCCTTGGGCCAAAGGCCGAGCCGTAAACCACCGGTAGGCCGAAGGCCAAGGCCATCGCTATACGCACTTTCAAAGGGAGCCAGGAGCCCCAAGTTTCCTATTCTTTTACAAATCCTAGTAGGATTTGATCCCGTTCATTATTCCGTTTTTATTCCTAGGATTCCTAATCCTAGTATATTTCTTGCCCCTACCCCAAGCAAAACCCTCCCTCCCCAATATAAATACCCAAGCACCCCCTCCAACACATCAAACCAACACCCTCCTCCTCTCCTCTCCTCTCCGCAGCAGCAAGAGCCCCACACCAGCGCCGCCGCCCTACACCGCCGCCGCCGCTTGCCACCGCCGCCAAGTGCCGCCGCTTAACGCTGCCGCCGGAGCCCTCGCCTCTTCGAGGTACTAGCCCAGCCAAGGCGTCACCTTTTCTTTTCCTCGGTTTGGTTTTTTCAGAATCGTTCCGGTTTCCGTTCCGGTTTTCTAGATCGGTTTTCGTTTCGGTTTTCTTTCCGAAACCCTAGATCGGTTTTCTCGCCGGTTTTTCTTTCCGGTTTTGTTTAGCGAGCGTTCGCTCGATAGATTTTTCTTTTTATTTTTAATTTCCGTCAGGGACCTATCCGTAGTGTTATTTTTTAGTCCCTAATCTTCAAATGCTCATAACTTTTTACTCGTAAGTCGTAATCCAACGAAACCAACGCCCACTTCTTCGTTACAATCCCCTCTATCCAAAGAAACAACTCAAACATATTTTTGAAAGTTTTAAAATTTGAATTCAAACAGATTTGTATTTGAACTTCGTTTGATCATAACTTGAGTTTCGTAACTCTGATTTAGTTGGTTCTTTTTGCAAATCAAAGCTCTTGACCTAAACTTTCTGATAAGGCCAAATTCACATAATTTTGGTACTGTTAGAAATTGTTTTATGTTGCAAGATATATTTGCTTGGTTTTGATGTTTTTCCGAATTTGTTTCTTCGTTCTTTCCGATCTTTTGAGTGATTGCTTATGTGTGGTTACTGTTGATTGCTTACGATAGATTGACCGGAGTGTGATGAGTAGAACTATCAAGAGTTTTTGAGTGCAAATCATCTTCATCAACATTTTAGGCAAGTAACACTTTGATCATACTTTCTCATACCCAGTTTTTATGCATTAGATCTATTCCTCAAACACTTGCATGATTAGGATCTAATTAAATTGTGGGTGTTGGGAAGTAGTTGAGGTAGTACCTATTACCTGTTTTACTTATGAAACCTTGGGAGTTACTTCTACGTTTGCTTATTTGCCATGCTATGCTAGTAGACGTGGATTGGGTGAGTGTATCCATGACAGATGTGAGATTGTTAAATTAATGGTTTATTTAAGGTGGCAACTTAAACACACATCTGGGTGGATTGAGGCACCTGGTTACTCCAGGACTTTCCTGTCTAGGCACCTGGGTTTTCAGGACTTGCCTGTATTTCTTCGGACCGCCACCCAGGCTCAAAGGGATCATGAGATTATTCAAATTAGAAACTTCCGTGTGCAGCCACAAGCCATTATGGGCTCTGGCATAGTTGACTAAGTCATGTGAACTCTTACAGTGGTAGACTAGCAGATGTAGGGGTTGTAGGTGGTACGGTCTACCCATCGTAAGGTGCAAACACTTCTGAAAGACTATGTCTCGGTCATCCGTCTCTCAAACACCATGTAGTGCGAGAAACCAAACGGAGGCGATCGAGTCTTGTGGGGAAAAGTGCTAAACCTCTGCAGAGTGTATAAACTAATCATGATTAGCCGTGTCCCCGGTTATGGACAATTTTGAGTATCTAGTACCGGATATCCTGTTGATCTCATCACGTTACTTAATATAATTTGTTTGGGTTTTAATGAGTACCTTTAATTGGGATTGAGGATGTCATCAACCATTCTCAATGTTTCACAACCACCATGATAGTTAAATAAATTTATTCCTTTGCGGTAGGGAAAAATTGGCTTTTCGCAAAAAACTGTAACCATAGAGCTTTCCACCAGCCATATATGCATGTAGTATAGCCTATTCTTTCATTACTCTCTATGTGTTACATTGCCACATATTCCATGTCTTGACCCGTTTCGGGCTGCAATGTTTCATGTTGCAGACTTTTAGACTGACGAGTAAGTGATACGTTAGGGTTACGATTTCCTATACTCAACTTTGCCATTGGTGTTGATGGGAATCCACAACCTTGTTGCTTCCGCTATATTTGGATTGAGGTAATAGTATTTACGTTATTTTATAGATGTGATTTACCTCTGTTATAAATCCTTCGAGTAATCGTGTGTGTCAAGATACCGATCCGTGGATGACACGAAAGCACGAGACTTGATCCATTCGGGTCGGGTCGCTACAAGATGGTATCGAGCACATGTTGATCAGAGGACGTGACCCTAGAAACTGGCAAGCCCATAGGAAAGTTTTTCTCTACAACTTTCTTTTTCAAAAAGATCTTTTACCTCTCTTCTCTTCTGAGCTTATTCAAATATTCCCTTTTAGTGAGACCATATCCCTTTTCCCTTTTGACCGCTCGAAGATTTGACTGATGAGACCACTCCAAGGAGACAAAATATCGGACAACTAAGACCATTTGGAATGAAGAGGATTTTTCCGTGTAAATGGAAACTACAACTATTGAAGACTCCGAAGACTATGAGATTTTGAAGGCTCTGCAGAATTCCCAGATCTTATGACCTAGGAAGGTTACGCTTATGGAATTTGACAGACCATGGAAGTTATCAATACCCGTGATCAAGGTGTATTGGATCTGGAGTGTTACATCAGAAAGTTAAGATGGATCCACAAGAAGCTAAATTTTGACAAGGAAGTATTTCGTGAAGAACTCAGGATCCAGAAGTTGAAAGTAACCAACATGGAGGAACAAAACCTCGATATACCGGAGATTCGTCAGGACTGAAGGACAGTAGGATCATGGTTCATGTCAAGGAAGTTGAAACTAGAAGTTTGGAATGCAACTCCAGAAATATTAAAGGACGTCGCGAGAGACTTCGCGTCAACAGAGATGATCTGGCAAAAAGGACAAGCATGATCAGAAGAAGCCATCGGAGACATGACCAAGACTTGAAGAGTTTGACGACATTGACCTTTAGAAGACCAAACCCCGTTATACCTACGTTAGATGCGACGATTGTGAGCTGTCATTTGTTTGATGTTTTTTCCGACAGCCACAATAAAATCTACTTTTCAAAACTTTTGTTTGTCTTGTGTGTATCCCTCTCGATCCCTCTTATCTCACCCCAAAACCCATGGACCCAATAGATGATGAATGGAGATGAGCTCGTATTTTCGGGACCGATGAGTCAATTAAAGACGGACCGATGGATCCAGAACATGGAGCATCACATGAAGAACAACCCTATAGTCGAGAAAGGATATGGCCCAAAGATGCTCTTGATGCTTTGAAAGAGGTGCTGCTATTTGGTGGAGGATGTACCAAACCATCAATGGATTGCAAAGAGTAACCACTTGGGAAGAATTTAAGTTGACTTTGCCAAAGCCTCGGTTTGTGTCCCAGAAATTGGAGCCTTATGAAAATATTATGAAGAAACCTTGTGCGTACAAGCTCTGTGGAGAAATAGGACACACCCATAACGAACACAGGATGGATGCCCAAATTGTGAAGGAAGTCACCCAGCTGAAGAATGCCCAACTAGGCAGATCACTTGTTTCTTGTGTGAAGGGACTACCCACTACCACCTTTCGGTGTCACATTTACCCCATGGTACAAAGAACCATCCAGCAGAAGAAAGAAGAAATGAAAGGAGCCCTCATGGAGATGCTAGAAGAACCTGTGACGAAGGAAGATGTTGAGGACACACACAAAGGAAACAAAATTAAAGCCCACACCAAGTCATGCTATTCATGTGGAGAAGAGGGACACATCTCCCAAGATTGTCTGAATGGAGATCTAGTAGAATTCCCGGTAGAGGAAGTAGAGTATGACCCACAGGAAATAGAAGCCCTGATTGGAACAGAAAGGTCCCGGAAGAGGAATAGATTGGATTCGGTGAAGGATCTGAGTCATGTCACCTGTTACAAATGCAAGGAGTCAGGGCACTACATCAACACTTGCCCAAAATGGAAGCCGAGGACCCAAAGAGGCTATGTGATCATGAGGAAACCTCGAAACCCGTCAGAAGTAATATGTTTCCATTGTAATGTAGCCGGGCACTTTGCCAGAGATTGTCCGAAGGAGAAGGAGACTGGTGATATATAGTTGAATTTGTAACTGAATAAATGTAGTAGTAGAAGTGAGAGCTTTTTCTTTATATTGAGGTGTTAAGTTGAGACATGTTATGGAAAAGCGAGATGATTGTAATAAATTAAGAATCAATAAAGTTAGCAGTGTTGGTACTGCTTTGGATTTTATGAGTTACCCTATGAGGAAAGATATTGACCAATTTCGAGGATATGAGAAATATGGTCTATGGAATATTGGAACATTTTAAGGGTGGTAGTACCCTGTAAGAACCGTTGACCCCTGGAAAAGGTAAGGATACCCACTGAATGGATTTTAGACAAAAAGGAATAGGAGTTTTGTCTTGATATGTTTGATACCCCAAGAGAGTGTGGGATGATGTTGGAGACCGTCAGTTGTTTGGACCAAATGTGATCAAGGATTCGGAAGAGAATGTTAAGTTGATTCGAGATAGACTGAAAGTAGCTCAGTCCAGGCAGAATAGTTATGCATACTCAAAAACGCAAGGAGGTAGTACATGAAATTTGAGACACAACATGTATTCGTGTGTCCTCTCTGTGAGGAGTTAAGCGATTTGGAGTTAAAGGAAAGTTAGCCCCGAGATTTGTAGGACCATACCGAGTTTGGAACGTATGGGAGATTTGGCTAACAAGTTGGAGTCACCCGAAGGACTGTCAGGAGTTCATGATGTGTTTCACGTATTCCAGTTGAAGAAGTGCCATGCAGAGATGGCCAATATTTCCTTGTAAGGACGCTTGACCCTGGAAAGGATAATGATGTTCCACGAAGTGGAGTATGGACTTCATAAGTATAAGTTTTTATCACGGAAGGTGGGACATCCCACGAGGATGAAGAGATGAATTACTATTGGATATAAAGGAGGTGTGATGTTGGAAATATGGATTAATGGAAATTCCATGATGAGTCTGAGTAATCATGTCCTAGTTTGGTGCCAATAGAAGGAAGAAGGACAGTACAATTGGATGGAATTAAGTATACTAGGAAGTTGGATGTTGGGATAATGATCAGTTGCCCCGAGGATGTGTTCAAGGATTGCAAGTGATGAGATGGGCCATAACCCACAGGCCCTAGGACCTACCAAGAAGCAAGCACACTCTTGCTGAAGGAAAAACCCTGGAAGAAGTTACGATTTTATCAACCGACGATCCTATAGGAGTTTACGCAAAACCTGAGGGTTGTTAAGGAACGATAGATGTTTGTTTGGCCTGCAGAATCAATGGATTTTCCGAACTTGGTTCGTCGACAAGAGTAATTCTGCAATGCTTGTGAGGATGACCGAGTGTTAGAATGCGAGATGCACTAACCCATGTACAAAGCAATGATTTGGGTGCGGGATGGATTGATCACCATACCGACTTACTCTTATTATTCGCTTTGCTATGTGGGATGGTAAATCTGAGTGACTTACCTATAGTAGAGTGACGACGATATTAAACCTTGTTTGAACCTTAGAATGGTATAAGTATTTTCCCTTGTACACGGCAGCTGTTGCCAATCGTAGGATATACGGTGAGGTTCAACCCAGACCCATTTTCTGCAGGACAAACCATAAATTGTTGACCACCATGAGATATCGATAGTTGTTTAGCATTGGCGCCAGACCCGTCAGCTATGAAGACCCAATTTCGGGATAACCTTACCAAGAGGAAAGGACAAAGGAATTGAGGAAAAGGTTATGTCGCTACCAGAAGAGCCCAGAGAAGGAATTTTCCTTACGATCTAAGAAGACCGACCTTTGTCGATAATAAGGATGGAGTATATAAGTTTTGATGGAACCGTAACCATGCTTCTAAGGGTGGTAGCACCGAGACCGGAGATGATCGATGGATTTTGAAGACCCCAAACCCTAACCTATTTCTTTCTAGCCTCTCCGAATCTCGAGGACGAGATTCATTTTAAGGGTGGTAGGTTTGTAACATCCCAAAATTCTAAATTTTGGAATGTTATAAACACATAGACATATTTGATTGATTGTTTGATTGATTGACTGAACGTGAGTGATTTCGAAACTTGTGAAAGTTAAATGAGAGGGAATAAAAGGACTTTCCCAAACTTTCATTTTTCATTTTATGATCTTCGGGAATTCTAATTCTTTTCATCACAAAACCCTGGAGAGAAGATGACATGACTTCTTCCATTTATTTAAATGACAAGGGGTGTTGAAAATATTTGAGTTTCATTTGGAAAATATTTCCAATTCTGAAACTTTATGCAACTCAATGATTTTCACGGCGAAGATAAAATGACTTCTTCAAAACATATGAAATATGAGTTGGGAGTTTCAAAGAATTAAATTCAAAGTTCTTTTGAATTTATTTTCAATTTGGAGTTATTTGAGTTTTATTCAAATTATTTTTCTCCAAAAATAAAATATATGAAAAATAGGGTAACATGATTCCCTACACCAGAAAATTGGAGAGAAATTAATTTGAAATCATTTTTGTATTTTTAAAAGGATTTTCAGTGGATTTTATTAGGGCAGTAGCACTGTTTGTTTTATTTGAATTTGTGTGTATTTTATTTAATGCTAGAATAATGTTCATCATGTAGGAAATCTTTTTCTGAAAATTTTGATATATTATATGCCTATATAATATTTTCATTTTATTTTGTTTTATCATTTTGTTTTCCACTCTGTTTGTTTAAAAAAAGGAGTCTGGCCTTGGGCCAAAGGCCCAAGCCGCTAAGCCACCGGCCGTCAAGGCCAAGGCCATCGCAGACGCAAGACGCACTAAGGGAGCCATGGAGCCCCAAGTTTCCTATTCTTTTACAAATCCTAGTAGGATTTTATCCCGTTTCGTTATTCCGTTTTTTACTCCTAGGATTCCTAATCCTAGTCTATTTTTTCCCCTACCCCAAGCAAAACCCTCCCCTCCCCAATATAAATACCCAAGCACCCCCCCCTCCAACACATCAAACCAACACCTCTCCTCTCCTCTCCTCTCAGCATGACCAGTCCCACCAGCGCCCGCCGCCCTGCACCAGCGCCGCCGCCGCCGCTTGCCGCCGCGCCAAGTGCCGCCGCCCTTGCCAAGTGCCGCCGCCGCCAACGCCGTCGCCACGGAGCCCTCGCCTCTTGAGGTACTAGCGACTCGCAGCGTCACCTTTTCTTTTCCTCGGTTCGGTTTTTCGTAAATCATTCCGGTTTCTGTTCCGGTTTTCTAGATCGGTTTTTCGTTTCGGTTTTCTTTCCGAAACCCTAGATCGGTTTTCTCGCCGGTTTTTCTTTCCGGTTTTGTTTAGCGAGCGTTCGATCGATAGATTTTTCTTTTTATTTTTAATTTCCGTCAGGGACCTATCCGTAGTGTTATTTTTTAGTCCCTAATCTTCAAATGCTCATAACTTTTTACTCGTAAGTCGGAATCCAACGAAACCAACGCCCACTTCTTCGTTACGATCCCCTCTATCCAGTAAAACAATTCAAACATATTTTTGAAATTTTAAAATTTGAATTCAAACAGATTTGTATTTGAACTTCGTTTGATCATAACTTGAGTTTCGTAACTCCGATTTAGTTGATTCTTTTTGCAAATCAAAGCTCTTGACCTAAACTTTCTGATAAGGCCAAATTCACATAATTTTGGTACTGTTAGAAATTGTTTTATGTTGCAAGAGTTATTTGCTTGGTTTTGATGTTTTTCCGAATTTGTTTCTTCATTCTTTCCGATCTTTTGAGTGATTGCTTATGTGTGGTTACTGTTGATTGCTTACGATAGATTGACCGGAGTGTGATGAGTAGAACTATCAAGAGTTTTTGAGTGCAAATCATCTTCATCAACATTTTAGGCAAGTAACACTTTGATCATACTTTCTCATACCCAGTTTTATGCATTAGATCTATTCCTCAAACACATGCATGATTAGGATCTAATTAAATTGTGGGTTTTGGGAAGTAGTTGAGGTAGTACCTATTACCTGTTTTACTTATGAAACCTTTGGGAGTTACTTCTCGTTTGCTTATTTGCCATGCTATGCTAGTAGACGTGGATTGGGTGAGTGTATCCATGACAGATGTGAGATTGTTAAATTAATGGTTTATTTAAGGTGGCAACTTAAACACACATCCAGGTGGATTGAGGCACTGGTTACTCCAGGACTTGCCTGTCTAGGCACTGGGTTTCAGGACTTGCCCAGTATTTCTTCGGACCGCCACCTAGGCTCAAAGGGATCATGAGATTATTCAAACTAGAAACTTCCGTGTGCAGCCACAAGCCATTATGGGCTCTGGCATAGTTGACTAAGTCGTGTGAACTCTTACAGTGGTAGACTAGCAGATGTAGGGGTTGTAGGTGGTACGGTCTACCCATCGTAAGGTGCAAACGCTTCTGAAAGACTATGTCTCGGTCATCCGTCTCTCAAACACCATGTAGTGCGAGAAACCAAACGGAGGCGATCGAGTCTTGTGGGGAAAAGTGCGCAAACCTTTGCAGAATGTATAAACTAATCATATTAGCCGTGTCCCCGGTTATGGACAATTTTGAGTATCTAGTACCTGGATATCCTGTTGATCTCATCACGTTACTTAATATAATTTGTTTGGGTTTTAATGAGTACCTTTAATTGGGATTGAGGATGCTGTCAACCATTCTCAATGTTTCACAACCACCATGATAGTTAAATAAATTTATTCCTTTGCAGTAGGGAAAAATTGGCTTTTCGCAAAAACTGTAACCATAGAGCTTTCCACCAGCCATATATGCATGTAGTATAGCCTATTCCTTCATTACTCTCTATGTGTTACATTGCCAAAGATATTCCATGTCTTGACCCGTTTCGGGCTGCAACGTTTCATGTTGCAGACTTTTGAACGATGAGTAAGTGATACGTTAGGGTTACGATTTCCTATACTCAACTTTGCCGTTGGTGTTGATGGGAATCCACAACCTTGTTGCTTCCGCTATATTTGGATTGAGGTAATAGTATTTACGTTATTTTATACATGTGATTTACCTCTGTTATAAATCCTTCGAGTACTTTGTGTGTCAGCATACCGATCCAGGGATGACACGAAAGCACGAAGACTTGATCCATTCGGTCGGTCGCTACACAAATGACACAAGACGGGCATGGCATCGAGCTTGCATAAGCAGACGATCGCAGCTTGCAAGAGTAGCATGCATAGCGAGCAGGTACATCACATTCTTGATTATATCTAATTCAACTCTTCAATTTCTAGCCAATAGTTAAACCTGACGGTGTCGTAAAACTGCTTGTATGTAGGGAATCTATGAGAAAATGAAACCAATTTCTACTTATTTTATAACTCCCCCCAATCAATACTGAATTTGAATCTGATGTATCTAATCAAGTTTCAGTGCAAACATACAAGCTCATGTTGTTCTTGAGCCTCAAGTGTCTAATGAGCATTTGCTAATGAAGGATTTGATGCAAACATTTTACATACTCCTGGTGATGAACATATAGTGTCTAATGAGGGATCTAATGCAAGCATTTTGCAAGCTCATTGAAGGATTTAGTGTCTAATGGTGATCTACTATGTTGAGAGAGACAGATATTTGCAGGCATTGATGACAAGCAAATTATAGTGCATTTTCATAGCTTGAGGAAACGTTGAGGCCATCTACCAGAAAGTCCCCGTATCATGACAACATAGCATAAATACTTTTCTAATCTGTTGTTTGAAAATATTGGCATACTTGTGCAGGATAGATATATTGATATGCAGTTATGCGACCTTTGGTTATACGTGCAATTACACTTCGATATTTTCAGCCGGATAACGAATAATTCAAGCGGTATGCAGACCATGTTTGTAGTCCTTCTACACCATGTTGCATTTTGTGTTTTTTGGTGCTTGCATCATTTAGTGTTTATAATCTAAACTACTTTGGATCATTAGCTGGTTTTCAAAGTGCATGTAGCTTCACATTTCTCAAGTTATGTTGATTTCTGGAGTGCAAGTGCCTTCGTATTTCTTAAGTTAAATATTCGCCCCTGGTAACTTGAATTTTCGTGGATCAGCCACTGCACACAAATCATACACGAATGCCAGTACGAATTAAATGAAATGCAGGACTTACGCTAGCTCGTTGTACAGGCTCACCGTAGCTCTGCTTGCGCTTGGGATGTTCCATGTACAAGTCCATGTTACCACTTGCTTGGATGTGCTGGCCTTGTGCTCCTTGCATCCCCCTCTGCATTTTTGACACGGCGAATGGTTGATCAAATAAGAGGAATCAACCTTGATGTTGTCTGGGAGGACAGATACTTACAAGGTTATCTGGTGTGCGGGATGTGTACGGATCCCGTGGCGCCCGTCATGCTTCGCTAAAAATGGATTTGCTTGTTTGGATGATATCTCCGGAAGAAATAAGAGTTAAATTCAGAGTTGCATAGGCATGTAAGCTAAGAGAGCAGTGAAAGGATATCCAAACATCGTCGGAGCGATTGCACAAGGAGTGATGTGTGGATACCTAGTTCGGGCGGCGTTTGGGCATGCTCGCCTAGCTAGAGTGTGGGTCACTTGAGCCGTTGAGGGTGATCTTTGGCGTTGGCTGGCCACGCACGGATGCAGATCTTGAGTGGCAGCGGAGCGCTACGATGTGGTGGACGAGACCGTTGGTGAAGCCCCAACGGCCTCAGGGGGCGGAGGTGCGACGATGTGCTCGGTGAAGTAGCCCTGGTGACCTGGACGACGACATCGGTGAAGCGCACCTGATGCGGTGGAACTCGGTGTCTGTGAGGCACGTCTGTTGTGGCGGCCTACGTTGTTGGTGGACCACCCAGTGCGGTGGACGAGGGCGTAGATGAGGTAGCTCCGGTGCGGTGGTGAAGCGCGACCATCGTCTTTGTCGTCGTCGTCCGGCACAGAGCTGGGGAACGGTGGGGAAAGAGACAAGACGAGGGGCGATTCGAGGGTTGGCGGCGAATTAGGGATTTGAGCACTCTGGGCGCGGAAGGGGACGGTGGAGAAGAGAGATTTTGTAGGGCTGGAATTGGGGCGCGGATATTTCAATCCGAAAGCGTGGAAGCCTTGAACTTATATTATCGTTGTCCTTTTTTGGGGGGGAGGGGGGTGGGTGGCTGGGTGCTACACGTCCGTCCGACACACGCGACCACCCCGACAGGACCATGCTTCGGTGCCTTAAGGCACTGATAACCCACAAGTATAGGGGATCGCAACAGTTTTCGAGGGTAGAGTATTCAACCCAAATTTATTGATTCCACGCAAGGGAAGCCAAAGAATATTCTCAAGTATTAGCAGCTGAGTTGTCAATTCAACCACACCTGGAAACTTAGTATCTGCAGCAAAGTGTTTAGTAGCAAAGTAATATGATAGTGGTGGTAACGGTAACCAAAGTAAAGACAGCAAAAGTAATGTTTTCGGTATTTTTGTAGTGATTGTAACAGTAGCAATGGAAAAGTAAATAAGCGTAAACCAGTATAGGGAAAGCTCGTAGGCACCGGATCAGTGATGGATAATTATGCCAGATGCGGTTCGTCATGTAACAGTCATAACATAGGGTGACACATAACTAGCTCCAATTCATCAATGTAATGTAGGCATGTATTCCGTAAATAGTCATACGTGCTTATGGAAAAGAACTTGCATGACATCTTTTGTCCTACCCTCCCGTGGCAGCGGGGTCCTACTGGAAATTAAGGGATATTAAGGCCTCCTTTTAATAGAGAATCGGAACAAAGCATTAGCACATAGTGAATACATGAACTCCTCAAACTATGGTCATCACCGGGAGTGGTCCCGATTATTGTCACTTCGGCGTTGTCGGATCATAACACATAGTAGGTGACTATAGACTTGCAAGATAGGATCAAGAACACACATATATTTATGAAAACATAATAGGTTCAGATCTGAAATCATGGCACTCGGGCCCTAGTGACAAGCATTAAGCAGCAAAGTCATAGCAACATCAATCTCGTAACATAGTGGATACTAGGGATCAAACCCTAACAAAACTAACTCGATTACATGATAAATCTCATCCAACCCATCACCGTCCAGCAAGCCTCACGATGGAATTACTCAAGCACGACGGTGAGCATCATGAAATTGGTGATGGAGGATGGTTGATGATGACGACGGCGATGAATCCCCTCTCCGGAGCCCGAGCGGACTCGGATCGAGCCTCCCGAGAGATTAGGGCTTGGCGGCGGCTCCGTATCGTAAAATGCGATGAAGCTTTCTATCTGATTTTTTCTCCCTGAAAACCAATATATGGAGTTGGAGTTGGCGTCGGAGGGGCTCCAGGGGAACCACGAGGTAGGGGGGCACGCCCAGGAGGGGGGGGGGGCGCCCCCCACCCTCGTGGACAGGGTGTGGGCCCCCGGTCTTCATCTTTGGCGAGGATTTTTATTATTTTTCTAAGATGTTCCGTGGAGTTTCGTGTCATTCCGAGAACTTTTGTTTTCTGCACATAAAACAACACCATGGCAATTCTTTGAAAACAACGTCAGTCCGGGTTAGTTCCATTCAAATCATACAAGTTAGAGTCCAAAACAAGGGAAAAAGTGTTTTGAAAAGTAGATACGACGGAGACGTATCAACTCCCCCAAGCTTAAACCCTTGCTTGTCCTCAAGCAATTCAGTTGACAAACTGAAAGAGAAAAAGAAAAACTTCTACAAACTCTGTTTGCTCTTGTTGTTGTACTTATGTCAAGCCAGCATTCAGGTTTTCAGCAAAGATCATAACTAACCACAGTTGCAATAATTCCTAGGTCTCATGTTTACTCATATCAATAACATAATCAGCCAGCAAGCCATAATAATAAATCTCGGATGACAACACTTTATCAAAACAATCATAATATGATATAACAAGATGGTATCTCGCTAGCCCTTTACGAGACCAAGAAACATAAATGCAGAGCACCTTCAAAGATCAAGGACTGACTAGACATTGTAATTCATGGTAAAAGATATCCAATCATAGTCATACCCGATATAAACTAACAATAATGAATGCAAATGACAGCTGTGCTCTCCAGCTAGTGCTTCTTAATAAGAGGGTGATGACTCAGCATAAAAGTAAATGGATAGGCCCTTCGCAGAGGGAAGCAGGGATTTGTAGAGGTGCTAGAGCTCGGTTTCGAAATAGAGATAATTATATTTTGAGCGGCATACTTTCATTGTCAACATAACAACTAAGAGATGACGATTTCTTCGATGCTAAACAAAATATAGGCGGTTCCCAAACAGAATGGTAAAGTTTATACTCCCCCTCCTCCACAAGCATCAATCCATGGCTCGCTCGAAACAACGAGTGCCTCCAACATTCAACGGGTCCCAGGGGGAGTTTTGTTTGCAATTATTTTGATTTAGTTTGCATAAAGCATGGGACTGGGCATCCCGGTGACCAGCCATTTTCTCGTGAGTGAGGAGCGGAGTCCACTCCTCTTGAGAATAACCCACATAATATGGAAGATAAGGGCAGCACTAGTTGATATATGAGCTATTCGAGCATGCAAAACAGAATGATTATTTGAAGGTTTAGAGTTTGGCACATACAAATTTACATGGAACGGCAGGTAGATACCGCATATAGGAAGGTATAGTGGACTCATATGGAATAACTTTGGGGTTTAAGGGATTGGATGTACAAGCAGTATTCCCGCTAAGTACAAGTGAAGGCTAGCAAAATACTGGGAAGCGACCAACTAGAGAGCGACAACATTCATGAACATGCATTAAAATTAATAAACATTGAATACAAGCATGAGTAGGATATAATCCACCATGAACATAAATATCGTGAAGGCTATGTTGATTTGTTTCAACTACATGCGTGAACATGTGCCAAGTCAAGTCACTTAAATCACTCAAAGGAGGATACCACCCTATCATACCACATATAATCATCTCAATAGCATGTTGGCACACAAGGTAAACCATTATAACTCATAGCTAATCAAGCATGGCACAAGCAACTATGATCTCTAATTGTCATTGCAAACATGTTTACTCATAATAGGCTGAATCAGGGACGATGGACTCATCATATTTACAAAAACAAAAGAGGTCGAGTTCATACCAGCTTTTCCCATCTCAGTCAGTCCATCATATATCATCATAATTGCCTTTCACTTGCACGACCGAACGATGTGAATAATAATAAGAGTGCATGTGCATTGGACTAAATTTGGAATCTGCGAGCATTCAATAAGCAGGGGAAGACATGGCAATATGGGCTCTTGGTTAAATCAACAATGATGCATATAAGAGCCACTTCAACAATTAAATCATGGTCTTCTCCTACTGACCCCCAAAGAAAACGGAAATAAAAACTATTTACACGGGAAAGCTCCCAAGAAGCAAAAGAAGAACGGGAAATATTTTTGGGTTTTCTTTTTAATTATTACTACTACAGCAGGAAAAATAAACTACTACTAATTTTTTTGGTTTTTTCTTAAGGTTTATTTAACACACAAGAAGAAAGCAGGAAAAAGGAAATAAACTAGCATGGATATTACAGTGAAACAGTATGAGCACTGCATTTAGCAATGAGTGTGTGTGAACATAAATGTAATGTCGGTGGGAAATACGTACTCCCCCAAGCTTAGGCTTTTGGCCTAAGTTGGTCTATTGCCAGGGATAGCCTGGCTGATACCCGTAGGTGTAGCTGGGGTCGTATTGCGATGCAGCGGCTACCGCCTCCTGAGCTGCAGCGTGGCGTCGAGCCACCTCCGCTCTCCTCTCGTACTCATCTGCCTCCTCTGTGGTAATAATATATCTCCCTTTTTTCTGAAAATCAAAGAAGGCAGGAGTAGGAAGAGTAACATGGACAACATGCCGCTTGTTAAAGATTAGTCGATACTGGAGAGGTGGTTCAGTCCTCGCAACAAACTGGTGGGAAACCATAGAATCAAAATCTAAATAAGTAGGGGGTAACTCCATGTCACCCTCACGAATGTCTATCTCGAGAAAATTAGCTAGGCGGGTTGCATAAATTCCTCCAAAGAAATCTCCGTTATGTCTATTAAGATGCAACCTACAAGCTACAATGGCTCCCATATGATAAGATTGGTCCCCTAACACAGCACTCCTGAGAATGCTGAGATCAGGGGCACACATGTGACATGCTTCATCCTTAGCATTTATGCATCTACCAATGAAGAGAGAAAAATAATGTATAGCAGGAAAGTGAATGCTCCCTATAGTGGCTTGTGTTATATCTCTAGATTCCCCATAGTTATTCTAGCAAGAAAATCTACGTATTCAGATTTAGGGGATCACGATACTACCCTAAGATGGAAGTTTGCATGCAAGAGTGAAATCCTCTAAGTCCATGGTATAAGATTTGTCATAAAGGTCAAACATGACTGCTGGAGAATTACGCGAATATGAAAACTCAAACCTCCCCACAAATGAACTTGTGAGATCACGATACTAGGGGCATTTGTCAGCTTCAAAGTCCTCAAGACCGGCATTATGCAAATACGCGTTAAATTCTTCTTTGATTCCCGATTGATCCATAAAATTTTCAGAAGGCCATTCACAGGGCCTCACAAGAGCGTCTCTTGGTGGTTCCTCGTCAGCATCCCGCATGGCAAGCCTGGGACCTTGCTTCCTTGAAGAACCACCTTGGAACATCTTCCTAAGCATATTGTTTTCTCTGAAAAATAATTCTGAAATTTTTAGTAACTTCAAACAAAAGTGAACCAACTTCAATAAAACTGATAGCAACTACTCCTACAAGTGCCTAGAGCATATATCAAGCATTAGAACTACTTGGAACCATATAAATTTGACATGCAAGCTCAAGAACATGGTCACCTATGCAGCACAAATTTGCAAAGAATAAAGCACTAGAACAAAAACTAATTGGACCAATGGAGGAGTCACATACCAAGGAACAATCTCCCCAAGCAGTTTTGCGAGAGGTGCTTTGAGCAAGGAGATAAAAAATCACAGCAAAAGTGGCTGGAACTCGATCTTGAGTTGGTTTTTCGGGTTTGTGCGAGGCAGAGGAAGAAGATGGGTGCAGGGATAAGTGGAGGAGGGCCACCGTGGGCCCACGAGGCAGGGTGGCGCGCCCGAGGTGGCGCGCCCTCCACCCTCGTGGCAGGTGGCAGCTCCCATGTAATTTTTGCACTAAAATCCTCAAATATTCTGAAAAAATCATATTAAATTGGCATGACATTCTGAGGACTTTTATTTTCGGGATATTTTTATATTGCACGGATAAATCAGGAAATAGACAGAAAAATACTATTTTACTTTATTTCTACTAAGTAACAGAAAATATAAAGAGGGTACAGAAGGTTGTGCTTCTTGTTAACAAACTCATTCCGATAATCATGGAACTGGAGAAATTACGAATAACACTACGTTACCTCAACGGGGATATGGACATCCCCTATAATAAGATATTTCAGTAGGTGTCAACTTATTCAAGTCAAGTCTACGATATAAAGAGAGAGGCATAACACTAACACCGGCTCCAAGATCACATAAAGCAGTTTTAACATAATTTCTCTTAATGGAGCATGGTATAGTAGGTACTCTGGATCTCCAAGTTTCTTTGGTATTCCACCCTTAAAAGTATAATTAGCAAGCATGGTGGAAATTTCAGCTTCCGGTATCTTTCTTTTATTTGTAACAATATCTTTCATATATTTAGCATAAGGGTTCATTTTGAGCATATCAGTCAATCGCATACGCAAAAGATGGGTCTAATCATTTCAGCAAAGCGCTCAAAATCCTCATCGTCCTTTTTCTTGGATGGTTTGGGAGGAAAAGGCATGGGTTTCTGAACCCATGGTTCCCTTTCTTTACCATGTTTCCTAGCAACGAAGTCTCTTTTATCATAATGTTGATTCTTTGATTGTGGGTTATCAAGATTAACATCAGGTTCAACTTCTACATCATTATCATTACTAGGTTGAGCATCATCATGAACATTATCATTAACATTTTCACTAGGTTCATGTTCATTACCGGATTGTGTTTCAGCATCAGACATAGAGGTATCATTTGTATTCTCAGGTGGTTCAGCAATAGGTTCACTAGAAGTTTGCAAAGTCCTATCATTTTTCTTTTTCTTTCTTTTAGAAGAACTAGGTACATCAATATTATTTCTCTGAGAATCTTTCTCGATTCTCTTAGGGTGGCCTTCAAGATACAAAGGTTCCTGATTCATTCTACCAGTTCTAGTAGCCACTCTAACATCATAATCATTTTTCTTACTATTCATTTCATCAAGCACTTCTTTCTGAGCTTTAAGTACTTTTTCTACTTGAGTGGTAACCATAGAAGCATGTTTGCTAACAAGTTTAAGTTCACCTCTAATATTAGCCATATAATCAGCCAAGCGTTTAATCATATCGGAATCATATTTCAATTGTCTACCAAAATAAGCATTAAAGTCATCTTGCTTAAACATAAAGTTGTCAAACTCATCCAAGCACTGACTAGCAATTTTAGTAGGAGGTACTTCAGCTTTATCATATCTATAGAGAGAATTTACCTTTACTACCTCTGTCGGAATATCGGGATCAAGAGGTTCTTCAGTGAATAAGGAGTTGAGATCATATACTTCTTCAACAGGCGGTAAATTAAGGCCGTGTATTTCTTCAATAGGAGGTAAATTCTTAACATCTTCAGCTTTAATACCTTTTTCTTTCATAGATTTCTTTGACTCTTGCATATCTTCGGATCGAGAAATAGAACACCTCTCTTCTTCGGAGTTGGTTTAGGAATAGGCTCGATGGTGGCTCAGGAGCTGGCTCGGGAGTTGGCTCAGGAGGTGCCCAATTATTTTCATTTGTCAACATATTATTCAATAAAATTTCAGCTTCATCCGGCGTTCTTTTCCTGAAAAGAGAACCAGCACAACTATCCAGGTCATCTCTGGAAGCACCGGTTAGTCCATTATAAAAGATATCAAGTATTTCAGGTTTCTTAAGAGGATGATCAGGCAAATCATTAAGTAACTTGAGAAGCCTCCCCCAAGCTTGTGGGAGACTCTCTTCTTCAATTTGCACAAAATTATATATATCCCTCAAAGCAGCTTGTTTCTTATGAGCAGGGAAATATTTAGTAGAGAAATAATAACTCATATCCTGGGGACTACGCACACAACCAGGATCAAGAGAATTAAACCATTTCTTAGTATCACCCTTTAATGAGAACGGAAATATTTTGAGAATACATAAATAGCGCGATCTCTCATCATTAGTAAACAGGGCAGCTATATCATTTAGCTTAGTAAGATGTGCCACAACAGTTTCAGATTCATAGCCATAAAAGGGATCAGATTCAACCATAGTAATTATATCAGGATCAACAGAGAATTCATAATAATCCTTATCAGGAACACAGATAGGTGACGTAGCAAAAAGCAGGTGGAGTCTCATCCTATCTCTAAGAGATTCTTTACTCCATTTAACTAGCAGCCTTTTAAGTTCATATCTATCCTTACAAGCAAAAATAGCTGCAGAAGATTCAGCATGAAAAAGATAACCCTCAGGAATAGCAGGCAAATTTTCATCATCACTTTCATCATCGTATTCAGGTTCAACAATTTCTTTCTCTCCGACCCTAGCAATTTGTTCAGCTAGAAGTTCACCGAGGGACACAGTAGTATCAAGCATAGAAGTAGTTTCATCATAAGTATCATGCATAGCAGAAGTGGCATCATCAATAACATGCGACATATCGGAACGAATAGCAGAAGCAGGTTTATGTGTCGCTAGCTTACTCATGACAGAAGGTGAATCAAGTGCGAGCTAGATGGCAGTTCCTTACCTCCCTCGTAGTTGAGGGATAAATTGTTGTCTTAAGCGTCTTTCAAGTTCTTCATAGTGTCCAGCAGATATAAATCCCAAGTGACTCAAAGAATAGAGCTATGCTCCACAGCATGGCCCGAAAAAGGTCTTGATAACCCACAAGTATAGGGGATCGCAACAGTTTTCGCGGGTAGAGTATTCAACCCAAATTTATTGATTCGACACAAGGGGAGCTGTTGGGGATATAACTACTGAGTGTAAACCGCCCAGGAGGGGCCGGTTCACCCTCAGCTATATTGAAGCCCACAAAGACTCAGAAGATGGCGCTTTACTATGAAACTTAGAGGCCCGGAGCCCAAAGGCGGATTAGGGCCCATAATGGTAAAACCGCCATAGTCATGTAACTTGTGTTGTAAGATAAGGGAAAGAGAGACCGAGCCGAACACTTATGCAGTCGGCCTCGGGACTCTCAGAGACCAGCAGGCGTCAACCCATGTATATAAGGGGACGACCCGGCGGTGGCTTAAGGAGAGAGAACAACAACTCGAGGTCTAGGCGAAGCTGTTTGCTCCCTAGTCATCGAGACCACATCAATCCCATCACAAACTAGACGTAGGCTTTTACCTTCATCGAAGGGGCGAACTAGTATAACTCTCGTGTCTTTGCGTCCGCTTTAACCCCTCCAAGTTAACCCTTAGCGATGGCTACGAGACTAAGTCCTTTCTTGTGGTCATCTGCCGTGAGATAACCACGACATTTGGCGCCCTCCGTGGGGCTTTCGCACGATGATTTAGTGATCTTGGAGGGCAAGCTCGAAGGACTTGAAGGCTACGCTGTGGGCCAGATGACCAAGAGTCGTCGCGGCAAGCTCTACATCGACGATGCAGGCTGGGGCCCCGAGGCCGGCTCGATTGAGTACGGGTACCGGGTCCCCTTTGGTGGCATACACGTTTTCATCGGCAAGATCGGTGAGCCAGGGCCTGAGCCGGACATCTGCACCGACCGCGTCGAGACGGCTCAGCGTGCGAAACCTGCCCAGGCTAAACCGGTCGTCAAGCGTGCCTTCGTGGGAGTCATCCACGGAGGAAATTATGAGGATGGATCGGAATCTGGTGGCGGAACCGTCGTCTACTCTGATGACGAGTCGTCGACCGGAGAAACTGAGTCTCTATATCAGGTGCAAGATGGCCGGATTGGGGGCTGTTCCGACTGTGATAGTATTCCGGACCCCTCTGATCTGCCCAACTAGGTTGGGATATTTATGGCCGGTACACAAGCAATACTTCACTCTCCGACCGCTGCAACAATGGTTGCCGGTTCAACAGCGGCGACGGCAGCCGGGGCAGGAGGCCCTGTGCGCCCGCCGGCTCAAGTTTTATCAGAATTATTCGATGCATTGACCGTGCTCATGGCGAAGGTTAACCAGCGAACCAGGGCGTTCATAACGCGGAGATTGCGAAGGTGAAGGAGCAAATCACTTTCGAGCTAAAGCGAATCGCGGCAGCGAGACGCCAGGATGGCGGCAGAGCGGGCCGCTTTGGATGCGAGCTTATAGGCTCATCTTTGGATCGAGCGCGTCGCATGAAGTCATGAAGAGGAAATACAGATCCCGTTTGCCTTCAATTTTCGAGGAAGAGATCTCTTCAACACCCGGGGCGAGGACGATAATCCGCCGTTGGTAAACCGGGCGGAAGCACTGGACGGGCGAAGCGCCCGGTTCAGCCCGCATAATAGATCTACCTCACCATAATGCCAAAGACGCCTCGGCTGTGCAAACACCTCAGTCACTACTCCAACCTGATGGATAACCTTGTTGCAGCTGCGGCACGGTTGGAGGCGATTCCAATTGAAGGCGATTCACCACAGGCAGTAGAGACGCGCCGGGTCAAGGAACTCCTTAGGACAGCTCTGGTCCAACAGGAAGCGTATCGTACAGCCACGACCGGATCCACTCTACCCCCTGCCCAAGCCAAAGCTATAGCAGGCACGTGGATGAACCGGCCGTATCAAGTAATGCACGACGCGGTGCGCCCCGTGGCAACAACCCGGCAGGTGGTTTCGACAACGCTTCGAGGAGGTAGTGGACCGGGCCGAACGCATGAGGAGGCCGAGTTAGCAACCTGACATCGGGATTATCGACCACGCCGGTTCGTCCGACCATCTTTGAGCACAGGAGTTACCTCTAGCTCTTTGGGGGTGCCTTGCCTCGTCCCGCTTTACGCAATGTACGCTTGCCCAAGGATTTCAAGGGCGCGCAAGGTGCCAAATTACACCGCCGATCTGGCTCGAAGCATGGATAGAGAGTTATGAGATGGCCATGGAGATCTTTGGATGTGGATGAAGCCGTGTGCAAAGTACTTCACCATGATGCTCGAGGGCACGGCCCGTGCCAGTTGAAAAGCTTTCCACCCAATTCTATCGGTTCATGGGCCCGATTCACGGACCGGTTCATTCAGAATTTCAAAGATACCTGTAAGCAGCCCATGTTTGTGGTGGACTTGGCGGCTTGTGTCCGAGGTGAAGGAGTCAACAACCCATTGGGTACGCGCGTTTGAAATCTTACATTCTTCAGACCGGATCAACGCTGGTTCTGCGATCTTGACCCTAGAGGGCAACTGCCGGTTTAAACCTTTAAAGTTGAAGCTGGGACACATGAAGCGGTTTTGCAATGACATGGGCACTCTCATGGGCGCTTTAGTGAAGTATGCTGATTCTGATAGTACCAAGGATCCCGAGTCTGACGATGACGAGACAGGGAAGGGAAAGAAGAACATCAACTCCAAAAGCCAGCAGCATCACTCGGCGGGTAATGGTGGAAGTAAGCGTAAAGCGAACAACAACATGGACTTTGTAGCCAACACCAACGCACAGGACAAGGGCCAGCGGCGCAAGGGTAAACAGCCGAATCGAGGTGGAGCGCCTAATCCCAATCCGGACCGCCTGAACTATCTGTTGAATCAACCCTGTCCGAAGCATGGGACGAAGGAGGCGCCAGCAAATCACCTCTGGAAGGATTGTTACATTATGCAGGAGTTCAAAAGTTCTAATGCTTTCCGGTATGATCAAGGTTCTGGCGGCGGTTCAGGGTGCGTGCCGGGTTATGGTGGAGGAAATTCCGGTTCAGGGTTTAATGGTAATCCGGGCGGACATAACAATCAGAACAATCAGAATAACCAGGGTGGTTACAATCAGCATCAGCAGCAGTCGGGTTATCAGAGCAACCCAAAGCAGTTGAATAGTGGGCAGTACCACGTCTTCACCACCAGTTTAGACAAGCGAGACCAGAAGCTTCAGAAGCGGGCAGTCAACGTTGTTGAACCGGCCGTGCCTCGTTACCTACGCTGGTCAGAGCAGCCCATTGTGTGGAGTAGAGAGGATCATCCTCCCCGGGTTGACAATCCGGGTCAGCTAGCCCTAGTGGTGGTACCTCAGGTGGGAGGTTATAAGTTCACCAAGGTGCTTATGGACGGAGGGAGCAGCATCAACATCACGTACTCTGAGACTTTCCGTCGTATGGGGTTAACAGATAAACATCTCAAACCGTCCAATATAGTGTTCCATGGTGTGGTGCCTGGCAAGTCAGCATATCCGGTTGGTAAAATAGCTCTGGAGGTGGCCTTCGGGGATGAACATGACTCCAGATCAGAAACATTGATGTTTGAAGTGGTGAAAATTCAAAGTCCATATCACGCCCTGTTTGGGCGGCCGGCTTATGCCAAGTTCATGGCACGACCTTGTTATATCTATTCGCAGCTCAAGATGCCGGGTCACAAGGGGACAATAACGGTTCATGGGAGCCGCAAGATCGCTTTGGAGTGTGAGGAAGGTGATGCGACTTCTGTGAGTCGGTTTGTGCCACCGAGGAGCTGAAGTATTATAAGGACAATGTTGATCCGGCGAACATGACTCCATTGAAGAAGCCAACTTCTGAGCACGATCCGTACGAAGTTCAAATCGGCAATTGAGACTAAGCTTGTTGACTTCGTGCACGGCAATTCGTCCAAGCGATTCAGCATCGGTGCCAACTTGGATCCAAAATAGGAAAGCGCGCTCATCGAAGTTCATCCGTGAGAATCGGGACATTTTGCATGGAAGCCTTCGACATGCCGGTGTGTACCGAGGAGCTCGCTGAGCACACTCTTAATGTTGATCCCAAGTACAAACCGGTAAAGCAGTTTCTCCGCCCGGTTTAACGAGGCGGCGTAAGGCCATTGGAGAGGAGGTTGCGGGCTCTTAGCAGCGGGCTTTATCGTTGAAGTTTTCCATCGAGTGGCTTGCTAATCCGGTGCTGGTCCTTAAGAAAACGGCACTTGGCGCATGTGTGTGGATTACACAGATCTTAACAAGGCTTGTCTAGCAGATCCTTTTTCCCTCCCGCATTGACCAGATTATTGATGCCCGCTGCGGGTTGTGAGCGTTTGAGCTTTTGGATGCGTATTCGGATATCATCGAGATCAAGATGGCGGTTAAGGACCAGGAGAAGACAGCGTTTATCACTCCCTTTGGAGTCTTCGCTATGTGTCTATGCCTTTTGGGCTCAAGAGCGCCCAAGCAACTTATCGGCGTTGTGTATGTAATTGCTTGCATGAACAGATCGGCCGTAATGTGCATGCCTATGTGGATGATATTGTGGTTAAGTCAAGGAAGAAGGAAACACCGATTGATGATTTGAAAGAAACCTTTGACAACTGCGGGTTTACAAGATGATGCTCAACCCGGCCAAATGTGTTTTTGGTGTTCGGCGAGCAAGTTATTGGGTTTTCTCGTGTCCAACAGGGGGATTGAAGCTAATCCGGAGAAGATTATGGCTGTCACCTCCCTGGCTAAACCAAAGTGTATTAATGATGTCCAGCGTTTGGCGGGCCGAATTGCCGCGCTGAGCCGGTTTATCAGCCGCCCCTTGGAGAGAAGGCCATCCCTTTATACCAGATGCTGAAGAAGACAGATCAGTTTATGCGAGTCCGACCAGCGATGAAGCGTTGGAGGACTTAAAGCGGCAATTGGCCAACCCGCTGTGCTCGCCGCTCCCATTGACAAGGAGCCGCTTACGCTATATGTTGCTTTGCTAACGCCCGAAGCGGTTAAGCGTGGCCATTGTGGTAGAACGGAAGGAGGCAGGGAAGGAGCATTCGGTTCAACGTCCGGTTTATTATATCAGCGAGGTGCTTATTGAATCTAAGCAAAGATATCCGCATTGGCAGAAGCTGGTGTATGGAGTTTTTATGGCAAGCCGGAAGCTGAAGCAGTATTTCCAAGGGCACCCCATCATGGTGGTCAGTT
Organism: Aegilops bicornis; assembly: GCA_021605145.1. Classification (NCBI taxonomy): domain Eukaryota; kingdom Viridiplantae; phylum Streptophyta; class Magnoliopsida; order Poales; family Poaceae; genus Aegilops; species Aegilops bicornis. The sequence goes on from CM038675.1 coordinate 577,726,364, forward strand.
CAGCTCCCTTAGGTGATATCATCTGAGCAAGGAAGCGGCGGCGGATTGCCAAGTGGGCTATAGAGCTTGGGCATACGCGGTTTGAAGTATGTACCTCGGACGGCGGTGAAGTCTCAAGCACTTGTGGATTTCATTAATGATTGGGCCGGAGTTGCAAGCGCTTGAAGAAAAGTCGGATCATACATATTGGACCATCCATTTTGACGGATCGAGGCGGTTGGAGGGCTCGAAATTTGAGTCGTATTAAATTCCCCACCGGTGACAAGTTTTGTTACGTTCTCCGCTTAATGTTCCCTTGTACTAACAATGCAGCTGAGTATGAAGCCTTGCTCCATGGTCTTCGGATGGCTAAGGAGATAAATCTAAGCCGGGTTAAGTGCTTCGGTGACTTGGACCTAGTGGCTCAACAGGTGTCTGGCACTTGGGATTCCAAGGACCCACTCATGGCTGCATATCGCCGTGAGGTGGATGTTGTCGCAGGTCATTTCAAGGGCTATCAGGTGGACCACGTGGATCGTCGGAAGAATGAAGCGGCGGACGCTTTGAGTCGGTTGGGCTCTCAACGCAAACCGGTCCCGCCCAATGTTTTTCTCGACGTACTGCACAATCCGTCAGTCAAGCTCCCTGGTGAAGCAGATTTGGCTGTTCCTGATCCGGAGGCTCAATTGGTGGCAGCTCTGCGCGTCACTCCGGATTGGACGCTCCCTTATCTGGCGTACATGAACCGGGGCGAGTTACCAGAAGATGAGACGTTGGCTCGACAGATAGTTCGGCGGTCTAAGTCTATGACTATTGTTAATGGCGAGTTGCGTCATTGCAGTGTGTCAGGAGCGTTTCAACGCTGTGTGTCCCCTGAGGAAGGCTGTGAAATATTGCATGAGATCCACGAAGGAGACTGTGGTCACCACGCCGGTTCAAAATCCTTGGTGGCTAAAGCGTTCCGCCACGGTTTCTATTGGTTGTTGCCCATCTTGATCACGGAAGATCTGGTCGACGATGTGATGGTTGCCAAAAGTTTTCCAGACGTGCTCATGTACCGGCCCAAGAATTGAGGATGATTCCAATTACTTGGCCATTTGCGACTTGGGGGCTGGATATGGTTCGACCTTTCAAAAGGTCCAAGGACAAGAAGACACACTGTTGGTGGCGGTTGACAAATTTACAAAGTGGGTAGAGGCGTAACACATTAGTAAGTGTGATGCGGCCACGGCGGTTCAGTTCATCAAAAAGGTGATTTTCGGTTTGGTTTTCCACACGGTATCATTCTGAGATAATGGTACCAATTTGTCCAAAGGTGCCATGAAGGAGTTCTGCGAACGTGAGCACATCCGGCTTGACGCGTTTCTTGATAGCTCACCCACAGTCCAATGGTCAAGCGGAAAGAGCCAATCAAGAAATCTTGAGAGGCATCAAGCCCGGCTTATGGTCCCTTTGCGAGAGGGCGCCGGGTTGTTGGGTAGAAGAGCTACCGTACGTGTTATGGAGTATAAATACTACACCTAACAGATCCACGGGATACACGCCGTTCTTTATGGTTTATGGAGCGGGCGGTTCTCCCCGGCGACATCCGTCATGACTCACCTCGTGTGGCAGCCTATGTTGAAGCGGATAATGAGGCGGCCTGACGGGGCGCTTTGGATCGGTGGATGAAGAGCGTGACATAGCAGCTGCTCGCTCGGCGATTTACCGGCCAGGATCCTCGTCGTTATCATAGTCGCGGGTCGTAACGAGAACCTTTCAAGAAGGAGATTTGGTGCTTGGCTCATCCAAGACCAGACGGATATGCACAAGTTATCCCCACCTTGGGAGGGACCTTTCGTGGTCAGCAAGAATCTGCACAACGGGTCGTACTATCTGATCGATGTTCGAGAGCATAAGGACTCACGCGCGTCAAAAGAGGAGACCAACAGGCCGTGGAACATAGCTCATCTTGGGCCTTATTATACCTGAGCCATCGGCTCTACTTATATACATATTATGACAGTGTATATATTATGAATAAAGTAATAAACCGGAGCCTCGGCTAAAGCGGAATTATCTGTTACATGTTACATCATGTGTGGTTACATGGAGTTGTTCTGTCTTAAAGCGGCCTCCGGTTTACCCCTTGAGTTTGCTTTTTAAAAAAAGCTTTATGATATCACTTGGGGGCTTGGTCGTGTCCGAACCAATGCAACACCTTTTGATAGGCTTAAGCCACCAGATCACTTGGGGACATGGTCAAATCTGAACCAGTCACGCTTTTTGATCGGCCTAAGGCCATAGAGTCACTTGGGGGCTTGGTCGAACCCGAACCATTGCCACGCCACTTGATCGGCATAATGCCACGGTTTCGATTGGGGACCTGGCTGACTCGAACCATGGCTACACCTTATAGGGAGCTTGGTCGTGTCCGACCATGGTAACACCATCTGATCGGCTCAGTACAGCTTTATCTTTTGCAAACGGTTTATCATTGCCTTTGCTCCCATGTTTGTCATAACTGTTATTTGATTTTTGTTGCGTTTCTTAAACCGTCTTCAAAGCTGTCAGTTAATGGAATTCGGTCAAATTTTTTTTAATCCGGCGATAATTTCACCGGTTTGATGTTTTTTCTGTTAACATCCTATTATGGAGTAACAGGGGGCTTATTATGACTCGGCACGGTGTACGTGGTAAACCGGCAGTATAAACACATGAGCTGTTCTCTCCTTTGACGGTAATGGTTTATACAACCTCCGCTTCAAGATTGGCTAAGCCAACTTCATGCCCAGCGACGGCAGGTATTTTGTATCACAAAATTTTGATTATATACCTCCATATTTCATATATGTATGAATGTCACAAACCGGCTGGCGGCACAGACCGCTGGGGCAGTTTAAGATTTTGTGACTGCAGGCAATTTAAATTGAAGGTTTCGATCATTCAATCAAAGGAGTCCGCACCATGGCACGAAGGCATACTAAAAACAAAAGTGATGGCTATCCTATTACGGGGCATTGAGGCCCAAAATTTGGAATGGCGTCATAACAGGCAGCTTCGATGCATCAACCGGCAGACGGATTAAGCTTCATTGCGGGTTGGCGTGAAGAAGATGGGTCATCTGGCGTCGGTTCAACTTCTTCCTCCTCACCACCCAATGGCGGAAGTCATTGGTGGTCGATCAATCCGGATTAAAGCACGAAAGACAGCCTCTTCACTTATAAGCTCGGCCGGATCAACGTCGGGGCATAAGTTTGCTTACGGGTTGGTGGAACAAGGTTACGCACTTCCGGAATAACAGCTTCAACCCATCATTGTTACGCATCGTAGAAGGAGCGGTGAACCGTCGGGTTAACCTGCTGCCGATTGACTTCGCCAGAGGACGCATCTCCTTGTTACCCGTTTGAGAGCATCATTATCAAATGCTTCGCCATTTTCTTGAGCACTGGGAAGCCTTTGGCTATGTCGGCCGGATCAAGGTCAGCTATCCATGCTTTGGCGCGAGTTAGTGCCAATAAAGTGCCGGCCAACGGGCAGCGATCGTTTCAGTTCTTCTAGCTGTGCGGTATCATAGATAGCCCGATCCGGTGTGTCACGATCAATAGCGGAGCTGTGTTATCATAAGAGGTGGCGCAAATAACTCGCCGGGTGCCGGTATACAGCTGTTCAATTAGCGTATACGCGGCCTTGAGTTTCTTCCGCATGTCAGAGTCCAGATGAGCAATGCGCTTACCTATACCTGTTTAAGAAAGTTCAGGTTAAACCGGCGGAAATTTCAAAACAGAATATTAATCATAACTTTGGTGAAACATTTCTTACCAAATATTGCAGAAGTCATGGCGTTAATTTGGTGCTTTAATCCGGTGAGCTCTTCCGTCACCGGTTTAATAGCTGCTTCAGCATCTTCCGCCCGTTTTAGCAACCCCGCTTTCTCAGTATCCCAGTTGGCCTGCTCGGATTTAAACCACTCCTTGAGCTGCTCCATAGTAGTTAAGGCGAGTTTCAGCTCATCCTTGGCCTTGGAGGTTTCTTCTTGTTGAGATTTCAGATTGACATGAAGATCATTGATTTGTGAGGTTTGTTGGCGTATCTCACTCTGTGAAAAAAAGGGAGCATGTTAGTAGTTTCATCACAAAGTCCCAAGCTCAATACAGGTATTCAACTTGGCACTTGGGGCTAATGGCTATTTGCTCGAACATGTTACGCTGCTGGCGATATAAATTCTGATCCGGTTTAACTATACTAAGTTGAACCGGCCCTTGGGGGCTACATCAATGAAGTCTGAAAAGTTTGAGTTTTATATTAAGTCCTGGTTTAACTATACTAAGTCGAACTGGCCCTTGGGGGCTACTACGCAATGAAGGTACAAGAGAGGCATAACTCCTTACCTCATAGCGCTCCTTCATAAGATTTACCAGACCGGCTTCGAAATCACGACTTGTGTAGAGCCGGTTCAGGAAGCCAGAGTGAAGATCTTGGGCAGAGAAATTGTCATAAGCTGATAGATCAGTTTTTTCCTTCCCTTTACTCATGGCAGTAAACTCTTCCTTGGCGCTGTGCTTTGATAGAGCAACCGGATGGCCAGGGGCGGTATATGCGGTTCCCGTAACTACGACATCGTCATCTTTGGTCGGGCTGGCCGGATTGGCATTTTTTCTGGGCTTGGCGCTTTCATACCGGGCTTGGCGGATCGTGATTGAATCCGTTGTTACAACTGCGGGACTCGGTGGAGTAGGAGGATGTGACGTCTCAACTTGGACATCCGGTTCAACCTCTGGCGGGTTAGCATTGTCATCTTGATTAACCCCAGCAGAGTTGTTTTTAGCAACTTCGGGATTTTCACCATGACGCTCTGGAGTCTTCTCCAGATCAACATCCTGATGAGGGTCGAGGGTCTTGGCCTTCTTACTAAAAGCGAGCCTTGGTGCTACAACATCAAGGGTTAGAATATGATGGACCGACAAATGCAAAAAACAAATTAAGGAGTAATATGCTTACCCAGCAGCAACTTTGAGAGGAGGCAGCTGAGTGGTTGATGAACCGCCAGACGAGTTGGAAGAAGCCTGATAATTGGTCGACGGATTGAGAGGGCATCGGAAGAAACCTTTCAAAGGATAACGCTTTTCGGAGAACAAGTCACCTCACGGGCGACGTTTAGGGTTGGTGTGTCGGCTAAACCGGACGGCGTAATTTGTTGACCGCTATGCTGGGTCGTCTGGCGTTCTTCAGTTTGTTGTGTCTTCAAAGAAAGTTTTGGATTCAAATGAGCACGAGAGTGAGATTGTTTCACTTTCCGGACTGTGCAGCGAATTCTTTTTAACGGTACAAGATCAGAATCGGAAGAAAGAAGGATTACCTCAACGGGATCTGCATGGCTGGCCTCGGCGTCATCACAGGAATTGTAGCTGTTAGTAAGATGAATGACAAAAGGAACAAAGTAAGTCAAGCTCTACCTCAGCATCGATTCTTCATCCTCCGTGATTCAGAAAACTTCGGCGGTTTTCCTTTTGCCGACTTTCTTTGTGGTCTTGGTCTTTACACGAGGAACCCGGGCGGTTTCGTTCGTTTCAAAAGGAGCTGTTAGCACGAGAATTAATAAGGGATTAATACAATCAATATGGAATCAAAATCAGTAGAGCAATGAGTGGAACCTTACATGAGGCGGTTTGTTGGAGGCAGCGAGCAGGGCCAATGTGGCGCTCAGATAATTAGGCTCTGATGAAACCTTCGTTAACGATGCCACGTCACCCTTGTCACTGTAGCTAACCACGAGTTAATTCCAAACTATTTCAAAATTCAATTCAAAATTATGATGGCAATAAAAAGTTTTCAAAAATTAAAACTAAAATGTTCAGGGGTTGTCAGATATTACAAAGTTAATTATGGTGGAGTGCACACATTTTTGTAAAGTGTCTGGATATTTTAAATAAATTAAAACAGAAAAGGAAAAATAAGAAAAGCAAAATAAAACAAATGGGAGAGGGGGAAACACCTTTGGCCAAACCTGGGCCAAGCCCACTGCCCAGCCGGCCAGCAGCCCGCCCACCCCTCGCTCCCATTACCCCCGTCGTGGCGGAAACCCTAGCCCGCACCCATTCCCCGACCCCTCCTCCTCTCCTCCCCATGATCTGGATCGGGCTGTCGCCCGACGCCGGGCGACCCACCGCCCGTCCTCACCTCCTCCCTCCTCCCCGGCCAGCCAGGCGCGCCCGCTCAACTCGTCGCCTCGGAGCCGCCCGACGACCACCACGCCCGCCACGCCACCGCCCGTCATTGTCGGCGCCTCCCATCCCTCCTCCTCGCCGGTCGCCCCGACCGCCCCCAGGCTCCGCTCGAGTCCTCGCCCCCACAGTGAGCTCTTCCCCGCCCCCCTTCGCTCCCCGATCCCCACAGGATCGATCCCTCTTCCAGCTCGGTCGCGTGGCGGAGCTTGCTCGGTGCAGCTTCTTGGCGCTCCGGCTCGCCGGCTCACAGCGCCAGCGTCCTCCCTCGCGCCTTCTCGCTCGGTGAGGCCCCCTCCTCTCCCCTCGTTCCCTCCGCACTTTTGGCGCCCCCGTCGCCGATCTCGTCGCGGCGCCCTTCCGGTGACCAAATGGTCACGGGCCGAAACCTTGTGCTCGGCGCCGCGCACCCCTCACAGCCTTCCCGTTAGCCCGTGGCAGCGGTCCCGTCGAGGTCCCGAACCCCGCCGCCTCCGCCGCTTCGCCGTCGTCGTTAAGCCAAGTCCGGCCGCTCCTCTGCCACCGTTGACGCGGCCTCCTCCCCACTTTCGAACGCACCGCCCGGCCTTTTGGCCGCGGACGGCAATCCAGCGGCGGTCCGGCGCCTCCTCACTTGTGACGCCCGCCCGGACGTGGCCGACTGGGGCCACCCACAGGTCAGCGACCCGTGGGCCCTAGGGGCCGGCGTCTGTTGACTCGGTCGGCCAGTTTGGACCGGCCCCTGCCTATGACATGGGGGCCCCACCCCCCAGAACGTTTTTTTTAAAAAGGAAAAAGGAAATGGGGAATTAAATAACTATAATTAATAAAAATAAAAATGAATATAATTAATTAATTAATTAATTAATTAATTAATTAATTAATTTAATTAATCCTGATTAGATTAACTTAATCACTAATTAGATTAACTAATCTGTAATTAACCTAGACAGAGAATGACAGGTGGGTCCCACTGGACCCACATGTCGTTGACCAGTCAGCGGTCAACGTTGATCTTGACGTCGACATGACCTCATCCGACGTCATAAATCCATTTTCGAATTAATTAAATAATTAATTAAATTCTAGAAATTAATAAAATCTTTAGAAAATCATATCTTTTAATCCGTAACTCGGATTAAAATATTTTCAACATGAAAGTTGCTCAGAACGATGAGGCGAATCCGGATACGCAGTCCGTTCTTCCGCCACACACCCCTAACCTATCAAACCTGCACCGTTCCCCCTCCGGCTCCTACTGCGAAAACCACGAAATCTGGGAATACTTTCCGGATGTTTCCCATAACCATACCACCTCATACCACGTTAGGGCACGCCTAGCATCGTTACTTGTCATGTCATGCATCTATATGCATCTGTTTACATGTTATTCATTGTTTCTTCCCCTCTTCTCTCCGGTAGACTACGAGACCGGTAGCTGCTGCTTTGCCCAGTTCGACTACGGTGTTGACGACCCTCTCCCTTGCCGAGCAACAGGCAAGCCCCCCTTGATCACCAGATATCGCCTATTCTACTCTATACTGCTTGCATTAGAGTAGTGTAGCATGTTACTGCTTTCAGTTAATCCTATACTGCTTGCATTAGAGTAGTGTAGCATGTTACTGCTTTCAGTTAATCCTATACTGTTGCATTAGAGTAGTATAGGATGCTAGTGTTCCATCAGTGGCCCTACACTCTTGTCCGTCTACCATGCTATACTACTGGGCTGTGATCACTTCGGTAGGTGATCACGGGCATATACTATATACTTTACACTGTTACATTACACGTGATACTTTGTTCAAGATGGGGGCTGAAAGGACGGTGGCTCCATCCCGGTGAGAGGTGGGCCTGGGTTCCCGGCCCCCATTTACTTTGTATGAGCGGCAGGGCAGGTTGAGACTACACGGGTGAGAGGTGGGCCTGGCCTGGTCGGCGTTCGCGGATACTTAACACGCTTAACGAGTTCTTGGTATTTGATCTGAGCGACTCTGAGCCTATACGCACTAACCATCTACGTGGGAGTAGTTATGGGTATCGGCGTCGTGGTATCACCAAGCACTTGACGTCGGCTGACGGAGCGGCTGGCGCCGGATTGGACTGAACGCTTGCTAGGCTAGAGTGCTTCGGCGTCACAGACGTCTTGAGTGTGCTTTCAGGCGATGGGCCCGGACCCTGGCGCTTAGGTTTGAACGGCGTCTTGGCCTCTCTGTTGTGCCTAGGTGGGGCTGCGGCGTGTTGATCTTCCGCGGCCGGGCATGACCCGAAAGTGTGTCGGCCAAATGGGATCAAGCGTGTTGGGTAAGTTGGTGCACCCTGCAGTGAAGTTAATCTATTCGAATAGCCGTGATCTTGATAACGGGCGACTTGGAGTTGTACCTTGAGCTTATGACAACTAGAACCGGATACTTGATAAAACACACCCTCCCAAGTGCGGATACAATCGGTGGTCGCTCTCTCTCGGGGATATGAGGAGGGATCGCGAGTAGGATTATTGCTATGTGATGTTACTTGGAGGACTTCAACCTACCCTCCTCTACTGTTGCAAGGCGGTGACCAGCGTAGTCTTCGCTAAGACTAGCTTTCCCCCTCTTATTCTGGCATTCTGCAGTTCAGTCCACTGATATGGCCCTTTACACATATATCCATGCATATGTAGTGTAGCTCCTTGCTTGCGAGTACTTTGGATGAGTACTCACGGTTGCCTTGTTCCCCTTTTCCCCTACCTCTACTCGATTGCTTGCAGCAGACGATGGAGCCAGAGGCAGGCGCCACCGTCGATGGCGACTACTACTGGAGGTGCCTACTACTACGTGCAGCCCAGCGGCGACCAGGAGTAGCTAGGAGGATCGAGGCGGGAGGCTGCGCCTCTTCGATCTGTATCCCGGTTTGTGCTAGCCATCTTATGGCACCTTGTTTAACTTATATGCGTACTCAGGATATTGTTGCTTCGCTGACTCGTCTATGATCGAGCACTTGTATTCGAGCCCTTGAGGCCTGGCTTATATTATGATGCTTGTATGACTTATTTTATTTGTAGAGTTGTGTTGTGATATCTTCCGTGAGTCCACGATCTTGATCGTACACATTTGCGTGCATGATTAGTGTACGATTAAATCGAAGCGTCTAAGTTGGTATCGAGCCATTGCTGTAGGAATCCCCTTCCACACTCCTTGGCCGAAGTCGAGTCTAGACATTGCAAAACTTTTACTAACTTGGCTGTGTGCCTTACGGGCCCACGTCGCCATCGGGTGGTACTAGGATCTTTTACTCCTTGATCTTTACTCTGGGACTCTGAACTCTCTTCTATTCGGGTTAAACGATTTTTACTAAAATCTAACTTTAGGATCTCGTTACTACTTCCTCCCGGAGAACCCCTCACTCTGAGATGATTGCTCTGTGAACCGGAAGAATTTGAAGATACTCTCCGATATTCTCTCGAGACCTTGTGCACTGTCGCTTTTGTAATTCCCTACCACGAAACATCCCTATGGATAAATACTTACGCTGTTGTTCTTACTTTTATTCCCATTTAATCTTGTTATTACAAGATACCTCAAGTTTTCTCTATTGTTCCGAAAATACTTTGTGCCCTCTTGCCTAGCAGTTCTTTGCCACATGAATACCCCTTCAAATAAATCCTCGCACTTGTCGAGTATCCGCTCATCCCAGCTTGTTCATGTGTTTCACAAAAGTCTTCAAAATAATATTCGATCTTCCGAGAATCCTTTGGCTCTTGAAATTCTTGCTTGCTTGCATTATGGTTAATCCCATAAGTCCCGTAGTCATATTGACACTCCTTGTCATTATCATTTTGAGTCTATTGACTCAATATGTTTCTTGAATACGCAATCATCATTGACCCTTATAAATTACTTTTCCGGCTGGGCTGCCATTCTTTTAACTGGAATTGGTTCTCGACCAATCCCATTGTCTTTGATTGTACCCTAAGGCTATTCAACTTATCCACCCCTAATCAGAGCATTGCTTATGGTCCCTTGATTTGGAAATCATAATCCCTTTGCATTGGACAATTGAGTTAGTCAGTTGTTTCTATAATCTGCTTCCCCTAGTTGAGTATCGATACTCATATCAGATCCTTTGTGGACCATCAAGTCCTTTGTTGGATTGTTACCTGATAGTGTCCTTCATTATTAATCACTTTGTGAGTTCTTTCTCCGATACATATTTTTGGTAAAGTGTATCCTCTGCTTTCTCAATACCTTTCAGCTTTCGAGCTGGTGGTATTTCTATTGAAGCTTGTGGTATATATTGCCACGATACCACGATGGGTTGAACCTATGCCTTCCTTAATATGTGTGAACTCGACAGTTTTCATGAGTCATACACTTCTGGTATTTTGCCACATAAAATTTCAACACTACAACTTCCTCGAAGATGAGAAGTGAATGAAGGGTTATGCATTGGAGAAGTGGGAGTCGACCTTGAACTTTGTGTTCATGCCCATGGACACGATGTAGATCTTATCATTAAAGCTTCTCTTAAATTAATTATTCCTTTGGTATAAGTTCATCTTATATCTGGGATGCGGCCTTTTGCAATCATGGTTCCGACCATGTTCTCTTTTAAATACCATTTCTCGTGCAAGTTTAAGCACTTGTCTTGGTTGAGCAATACCAGTCCAACTTCTACTTTGATCTCGCCTTGAGTATTACCCCACGGTATCTCGAGATTTTCATGGAACTGCATAACTTCTTATGAGTTCTTCATCAAGTGCTACCTTCCCAGCGATTCAAATTTTCACGGGCTCTGAGTTATTAAACACTCAAGGACACGATAACTGAACCGAGTCCGCACTCACGGTTCAACAACTCTTAGTAATCTTACGTAAGTACGAGTTTGCATCCGATCATGTCATTCCTAGCCTGTTTGGCTATATCATTGTCGTGATGATTTTAACTGTGCTACCCGGTCCTTCTTCTCGGAGCACAAATTTTGACGGTGAGCTAATCGTACAATCGATCTTCCTCGTCATACCGTTTGACCTTGTACAGCAAGCTGGATTTCGAGTTTGTGTCGTACCCATGGTTCCAATGACCCTTTGCTTCACCATTGCTTTTCTTGATGCCGTCGCTGTTCGATTGCTTCTTCGTTAAATCTCTCGACAATTGTGTCTTGATCAGCATCAACATTTTGAGCTCTTCTGGGATATCAATTGAGCTCATGAAGAGAAATACCATCCTTGCCCTCGATGATTTATATTATCATCGACCACTTTATTGCCTCCCGTTCAACACAAACTTGTTCGTGTTTTGTGTAAACCTTGAGATCCCTGCTATCCAGCATTTGTTCTTCTTTACCTTGGAGTATTACCATCTTTTAATTTCAAGGATGTTGTGAGGACTGCTCCACCTCTTAAGAAATTCTTGGTATTGAGATGCTTCTCACCATCCCCATTCTTTCTTGGTCCCGTGTTGCTTCCAACGGTGTACCAACAAGTGAACGGTGCTGTTTGAATTCTGCCCTTCTAGCAAGCCTCTCGCTTTGAAGTTAATGGTCGAAAGCTCATTCTTAGGCTATCGATTATTGAATCACCATTCGACATTGGTCGTGCAACCCAACCCATCGGGCGCACCTTTCAACCAATGTTTACTTGTGTATGTTTTCCTCAAGCATACTTCCTTATATCATTTGATCTGACAAATGTTATCTCCTTGTTCACTTAAATGTGGAAGTCTATCTTTTGGCAATCTCGGTGAATTGCCGTTGAGTTCACCAGACACCTCCTTGTCCTCTCCTTGGGCTAATGATGGACTCTTGTTAACTGAAATCACTTCATAGTTCATTTCCCCGAGAATATTACAATGTCATCTCGTCAATTTGCGTTGCACCTTTTCTTCTCAGGTATCCTAAGTCTGAGGTATCCTGACACCAATCGGATCTGAATCTCGGTCAACTATGATGGTTGGGACAACTTTCCAAGAGTTATGATGTTGATCCTTTGATGACCCGGTAGCATGATGTCATGCCTAGCACCCTTTTGGAGGACCTATCATTATAGATTCCTTTTCAGCGGGGTTATCCACTCATCCATGAGGGAATTGTACTCTTTGGTTCTACAAGTTATTCTGATGGATCCTTCGTGATTCCAAAGTCTGATCTTCACACGAAGACCATGTCAATGCTATCTCGAAGCATATACGTGATACTCCGATTTTCAACAGGAGCATTTGAAGCACGATGCTAAATTTTATTTATCACTTATCCTAACACCGTTGTATGGATAATATCATGAGATTCCTTCCCCTTACCTAAATGGTTTTCTACTTAATATCTGTCATGGATATCTTGCTTGCTTGTCTTTGGGAAGGATATACCCTTGAAATATGTGTTTAAACATATTTTCCTTTCCATTGTTACATTTAATCTGATAATCACTTTTCCTTTCCATTGGTTTGTTTAAACCTACTTGTGATCCAAATTATATAAGCAGTAATATTTCCCTGCTTATGTAAACACCTCGTTGTATCACTCTGTCAGTAAGACCCTGTTACTGTTGTTGATGACATTTCGGTAGCCACCGATGGACGAGAACCTTGCCTATTGGTCCGCCTCGATCAACGAGCAGAAAAATGGTTCACTTCGTTCCCGTCCTTGGTACCGACATTGTTGCCGACATAGCGAGACAAGCTATCCAACGACATGCCTCCTCGCCATGGGCTGTGCAAGATGTCACCACCCTTCCTACTTTCAACCCACATGGTGGGCCCATAACCCACAGTTCCACAGGATCAAAACCTGACTCTCCTGTACACCCCTGTTCCTAAAGCTGATCCTCACGCTTAGCTTCGTATGAAAGATCGCGAGCCACCTTCCTAGTGATCTATTCTGGTATCAGACGCAATGCTTATTCCCGTGCTCTGAACCCCTTTCACGCCTTGTAACAGGCATCGAACGATTGCCTACCCGCTTGGAACTTCTCGTGGTACTTTCTTACTTTGCTCTCGATAATTCGTTAAGCTTCAATTCGAGAGTTACTTTCCGCCACCTTCCCCGATCTTATCGACCAGATAGTTGACCTTGCAGAGGTCCGTTCTCCTAATATGCCCACCCTTTATTCTTTCGTGAAATGCGATGGAGTTCCGGTAGGAAGGACGCCGACTTCATCTTGATGACCTAAAGCAGCGACATGAAGACATCAATGTATTGGACCGGCCTCTTCGAGAAGAGCAAGCCAGGATGAGAAGACCCGCTAGATTCGTTACCAAACTTCCCCCCCTTACACCCCTCTTAAATCTCGGGACGAGATTTCTTGTAGTGGAGGAGAATTGTGACGCCCGGATAATTAGGCTACAGTAAACCTCCGTTTAACAATGCCACGTCACCCTTGTCACTGTAGCTAACCACGGGTTAATTCCAAACTGTTTCAAAATTCAATTCAAAATTATGATGGCAATAAAGAGTTTTCAAAAATTAAAACTAAAATGTTCGGGGGTTGTCAGATATTACAAAGTTAATTATGGTGGAGTGCACACATTTTTGTAAAGTGTCTGGATATTTTAAATAAATTAAAACAGAAAAGGAAAAATAAGAAAAGCAAAATAAAACAAATGGGAGAGGGGAAACACCTTGTGGCCCAGGCCAAGCCCACTGGCCGGTCGGCCAGCCCCAGCCCGGCCCACCCCCTCGCTCCCATTACCCCCCCCCCCGGTCGGCGGAAACCCTAGCCCGCACCCATTCCCCCCCGATCCCCTCCTCCTCTCCTCCCCCCGCCGATCTGGATCGGGCGCCGTCGCCCCCCGACGCCGGCGACCCACCGCCCCGTCCTCACCTCCTCCCCTCCTCCCGACCCGGCACAGGCGCGCCGCCCTCGTCGCCTCGGAGCCGCCCCGACGACCACCACGCCAAGACGCCACCGCCCGTCGCCGTCGGCGCCTCCCGCCCTCCTCCTCGCCGGTGCGCCTGACCGCCCCGAGCCCGCTTCCGAGTCCCCTCGCCCCACCGTGAGCTCTTCCCCCCCGCTCCCGATCCCCAGGATCGATCCCCTCCCAGCTCGGCTGCCGTGGCGGGCTTCGCTCGGTGCAGCCTTCGGCTCGCGCCCGGCTCACTGCGCCGAGTCCCTCCTCGCGCCTCCTCGCTCGGGTCGAGGCCCCTCCTCTCCCCTCGTTCCCCTCACTTTTGGCCCCCGTCGCGGATCTGCCGGCGCTTCTTCCGGTGACCAAATGGTCCTTTGGGCCGAGCCCCTTGTGCTCAGCGCGCGCGCACCCTCAGCCTTCCGTTAGCCCGTAGCGGTCCCGTCGAGGTCCGAACCCCCGCCGCCTCCGCCGCTCGCCGTCGTCGTTAAGCCAAGTCCGCCGCTCCTCTGCCACCGTTGGACGCGGCCTCCTCCCACTTTCGAACGCACCGCCCGTGGCCCTTTTGGCCGCGGACGGCCAATTCCGGCGGTCCGGCGCCCCTCCCGCCATGAACGCACCGGGCCACCTGCGCCGCCCGGCGTGGCCGACCCGTGGGCCCCTAGGGGCCCGGCGATCTGTTGACTCGGTCGGCCAGTGGCTGGGCCAAACCCCGCCTATGACATGGGGCCCCCCCCCAGAACGTTTTTTTAAAAAAAAGGAAAAAGGAAATGGGGAATTAAATAAATATAATTAATAAAAATAAAAATGAATAAAATTAATTAATTAATTAATTAAGTAAATAATTAATTTAATTAATCCTGATTAGATTAACTTAATCACTAATTAGATTAACTAATCTGTAATTAACCTAGACAGAGAATGACAGGTGGGTCCCACTGGACCCACATGTCAGGTTGACAGTCAACGGTCAGCGTTGACTGCTGACGTCGGCATGACCTCATGCTTGGCGTCATAAGTCCATTTTCGAATTAATTAAATAATTAATTAAATTCCGAAATTAATACAATCTTTAGAAAATCATATCTTTTAATTACGTAACTTCGGTTAAAATATTTTCAACATGAAAGTTGCTCGAGCAGCGAGGCGAATCCGGATACGCAGTCCGTTCTTCCGCCACACACCCCTAACCTATCAAACCTGCAACTTTCCCCCTCCGGCTCCTCTGCCCGAAAACACGAAACACCGGGAATACTTTCCCGGATGTTTCCCCCCTTAACCAGTACCACCTCATACCACGTTAGGGCACGCCTAGCATCGTTACTTGTCATGTCATGCATCTATATGCATCTGTTTACATGTTATTCATTGTTTCTTCGCCCTCTTCTCTCCGGTAGACTACGAGACCGGCCAGCTGCTGCTGCCAGTTCGACTACGGTGTTGTGACCCCTCTCCCTTGCCCGAGCAACAGGCAAGCCCCCCCTTGATCACGGATATCGCCTATTCTACTCTATCTGCTTGCATTAGAGTAGTGTAGCATGTTCTTGCTTTCGATTAATCCTATACTCTCGCATAGCTTTGTCCTTGCTACTCTTGTTGTTACCTTTACCTTTATCCTCTTGCTTAGTATAGGATGCTAGTGTTCCATCGGTGGCCCTACACTCTTGTTAAATACGCCATGCTATACTCTTGGGCTGTGATCACTTCGGGAGGTGATCACGGGCATATACTATATACTTTACCTTTGTTACATTACCCGTGATCTTGTTGTTAGGAGATGAAATTTGAAAGGACAGGTGGCTCCATCCCGGTAGAGGTGGGCCTGGGTTCTCGGCCCCCATTTGTTACTTTGTGGCGGAGCGACATGGCAGGTTGAGACTACCTGGGTGAGAGGTGGGCCTGGCCCTGGTCGGCGTTCGCGGATACTTAACACGCTTAACGAGTTCTTGGTATTTGATCTGAGCCGGCTACGAGCCTATACGCACTAACCATCTACGTGGGAGTAGTTATGGGTATCCCGGCGTCGTGGTATCTGCCGAAGCACTTCAGACGTCGGCTGACGGGCGGCCTGGCGCCCGGATTGGACTGGAACGCCTGCTAGGCTAGGTGCTTCCGGCAGCGTCACATAGCGTCTTGAGGTGTGCTTAGGGCGATGGGCCCCGGACCCTGGCTTAGGTTTGAACCGGCGTCTTTGGCCTCTCTGTTGTGCCTAGGTGGGGCTGCGGCGTGTTGATCTTCCGCGGCCGGGCATGACCCAGAAAGTGTGTCCGGCCAAATGGGATCAAGCGTGTTGGGTAAGTTGGTGCACCCTGCGGTGAAGTTAATCTATTCGAATAGCCGTGATCTTGATAGGCAGGAGACGACTTGGAGTTGTACCTTGAGCTTATGACAACTAGAACCGGATACTTGATAAAACACACCCTCCCAAGTGCGGATACAACCGGTGGTCGCTCTCTCTCGGGGATATGAGGAGGGATCGCCGGGTAGGATTATTGCTATGTGATGTTACTTGGAGGACTTCAACCTACCCTCCTCTACCTGTTGCAAGACAGGTGACGAGCGTAGTCTTCGCTAAGACTAGCTTTCCCCTCTTATTACGGCATTCTGCGATTCGGTCCATCGATATGGCCCTTTACACATATATCCATGCATATGTAGTGTAGCTCCTTGCTTGCAGTACTTTGGATGAGTACTCACGGTTGCCTTGTTCCCCTTTTCCCCCTACCTCTACTCGATTGCTGCAACAGACGATGGAGCCCAGGAGCAGACGCCACCGTCGATGGCGACTACTACACCGGAGGTGCCTACTACTACGTGCAGCCCGGCGGCGGCGACCAGGAGTAGCTAGGAGGATCCCAGGCGGGAGGCTGCGCCTCTTCGATATGTATCCCGGTTTGTGCTAGCCATCTTATGGCACCTTGTTTTAACTTATATGCGTACTCAGATATTGTTGCTTCCGCTGACTCGTCTATGATCGAGCACTTGTATTCGAGCCCTCGAGGCCCCTGGCTTGTATTATGATGCTTGTATGACTTATTTTATTTGTAGAGTTGTATTGTGATATCTTCCGTGAGTCCCTGATCTTGATCGTACACATTTGCGTGCATGATTAGTGTACGATTAAATCGGGGGCGTCACAGCCAACCCGGTTTGGCTGCACACGGAGATCGGTTCATTGAGCATTTTCTTCACTGTCTCGGCAACTTCAAGCTCGGTTATTGATAGCTCGTGATGTCGTTGAGGATCTTTGACGTCACCAGTGTATTCGTGCATCAATCCGAATTGGCGGCTTAATGGCAAGATGCCCCAAGAAACCCAACAGCAGACAAGGTCAATACCGGTTAAGCCATTGGCCATTAGAGCGGAGCTTGATAATTTGGGGTGCAAAGTTCTTCCGTTCTGCGGCGGTCAAGCCTTGAAGGCAATGGGTGATTGTTGCTAAGCGGTGAGGGCGATAACCCGGCAAGGGATTTTCTCCGTTAGGAAGCAGTATTCGACAATAGAACCAGGTTTGATTCCAATCTTCGGATGGCTATGATGTTTGGCGTGAGGAAAGTCCACTTCTTTCCTTTTTTGGATTGAAACGCATACCAAGTTACGTGTTAGGACCATCCGAAAACTCAGACTGCGGTTCAAATGAAAGAAATCTTGGAATAACTCCACAGTTGGTTCTTTTTGAAGATAGACTTCGCAAAAGACTTGAAAGTTGCATATATTGGACACAGAGTTCGGACCAATATCTTGTGGATGGAGTTGGAAGCTTGCAAGGACATCCCGGAAATTTTTTGATCCGAGCGGGCTGAATCCCCGGTCTAAGTTTTGCATAAATACAATCACTTCTCCCTCTTGAGGTTCGGGAGGGCATTCAGAATCGGGAACACGCCAATGAAGGACCCTTTTGGATGCTAAAGCGCCAGTGGTGACATATCCATTGATTTGTGTCTCAGTGATCTTGGGCCGGAACCCAATTGCGGTGAGAGAATTGTTTTGGCCATTCGGAAGAAAAAATTGTGAAAGGAAAAGTAAAGGTCGGTTTACGATTAACGATTTATGCATATTATTCAGTGTTAAACCGTGATTGCCATTCAATTTCAGTTGCGGTTTAAGTGAGGACTAATGATGTATGGCGGATTAGCTATCAAAAGTTAAACCGCCCTTAGGCGAGAAGGGACAGAGCTGAAAAATCTGCTAAGTGTTGATGAAACAGGTTTCACACATCGACGGAATTAATTTGGATCTACCAAAGGTTGATGAGGAAAATTTTCTGCGATCTATAAAGGCTTTAAATAGGGCAGAGAAGTTCGTATGCGTTCTATCAAGGGATTCTGAACAAAAGGAAGATCTACTAAGCGCTAAACTGAATGCGGAGCAACTACCGCACAAGATTTATGCTACGGTTGAATTAAAGAAGCTATGGCGAAGCGAATCTGAAGAAACTAGGGATGAACACCTATGAACGCAGATGAGAACAGGAGCCCTAAGATACGAGATCTAGGGGTATGAGGAAGAATCTTACGGATGCGTGAGGATAGCGGAGGGACACCGAGGATCTACGGTACAACCAGGTTGATGCAGCGGCCTTTGTTGATCTGACTTCGAAGGTCGAGGCGTGGCAGAGCTTTAGAGCTGGGCGTCGCGAGGAAGAAGAAGTATGGAAGGGAAGAAAAGAAAGGGCCCTCGGGTCTATTTATAATAAGGCAGAGTAATTGTGTGAGCGTGAGAATCGAGGAGCTGAAAGCGGCGAGATGGCGCAGTATCGCCTCGATTTCGGGATGATATTAAATGAAGGGAATCTTGTTATTTTGTTTTTTAGAGATGACGTCAAGATGATGCATTGCTTTGTGTCCAGAGGATGACGTCATGGCGGTTTAACAAGATGGCGGTTTCACGAGAAATGAAGGAAGAGGTTCTGAGTTTTTCTAAAGTGTTGAAGATTGACATGAGCGAGTTCAAATCAATGCAGGGCCTAATGTTGGGGATATAACTCACGAGTGTAAACCGCCCGGGAGGGGCGGTTCACCCTCACTATATTAAAGCCCACAAAGACTTCGAGAAGATGGCGCTTTACTATGAAACTTAGAGGCCGGAGCCCAATGGCGGATTAGGGCCCATAATGGTAAAACCGCCATAGTCATGTAACTTGTGTTGTAAGATAAGGGAAAGAGAGACCGAGCCGAACACTTGTACGAGTCGGCCTCGGGACTCTGTAGACCAGCCGGGCGTCAACCCATGTATATAAGGGGACGACCCGGCGGTGGCTTAAGGAGAGAGAACAACAACTCGAGGTCTAGGCGAAGCTGTTTGCTCCCTAGTCATCGAGACCACATCAATCCCATCACAAACTAGACGTAGGCTTTTACCTTCATCGAAGGGGCCGAACTAGTATAACTCTCGTGTCTTTGCGTCCGCTTTAACCCATCCAAGTTAACCCGTAGCGATGGCTCCGCGACTAAGTCCTTTCATGAGGACATCTGCCGTGACAAAACCACGACAGGAGCCAAAGAACATTCTCAAGTATTAGCAGTTGAGTTGTCAATTCAACCACACCTGGAAACTTAGTATCTGCAGCAAAGTGTTTAGTAGCAAAGTAATATGATAGTGGTGGTAACGGTAACGAAAGTAAAGGCAGCAAAAGTAATGTTTTTGGAATTTTTGTAGTGATTGTAACAGTAGCAACGGAAAAGTAAATAAGCGTAAACCAGTATATGGAAAGCTCGTAGGCACCGGATCAGTGATGGATAATTATGCCGGATGCGGTTCGTCATGTAACTTGATCATAACACGGGTGACACAGAACTAGCTCCAATTCATCAATGTAATGTAGGCATGTATTCGTAAATAGTCATACGTGCTTATGGAAAAGAACTTGCATGACATCTTTTGTCCTACCCTCCCGTGGTAGCGGGTCCTATTGGAAACTAAGGGATATTAAGGCCTCCTTTTAATAGAGAACGAAACAAAGCATTAGCACATAGTGAATACATGAACTCCTCAAACTATGGTCATCACCGGAGTGGTCCCGATTATTGTCGCCGGGGTTGCGGAACATAACACATAGTAGGTGACTATAGACTTGCAAGATAGGATCAAGAACACACATATACTCATGAAAACATAATAGGTTCAGATCTGAAATCATGGCACTTTCGGGCCCTAGTGACAAGCATTAAGCATAACAAAGTCATAGCAACATCAATCTCAGAACATAGTGGATACTAGGGATCAAACCCTAACAAAACTAACTCGATTACATGATAAATCTCATCCCACCCATCACCGTCCAACAAGCCTACGATGGAATTACTCACGCACGGCGGTGAGCATCATGAAATTGGTGATGGAGGATGGTTGATGATGACGACAGCGACGAATCCCCCTCTCCGGAGCCCCGAATGGACTTCGGATCAGCCCTCCCGAGAGAGATTAGGGCTTGGCGGCGGCTGCGTATCGTAAAACGCGATGAAACTTTCTCTCTGATTTTTTTCTCCCCGAAAGCCAATATATGGAGTTGGAGTTGGTGCGGAGGGGCTCCAGGGGGGCCACGAGGTAGGGGGGCGAGCCCAGGAGGGGGGGCGTGCCCCCACCCTCATAGACAGGGTGTGGGCCCCCTGGTCTTCATCTTTGGCGAGGATTTTTTATTATTTTTTCTAAGATGTTCCGTGGAGTTTCAGGTCATTCCGAGAACTTTTGTTTTCTGCACATAAAACAACACCATGGCAATTCTGCGCCAGTCCAGGTTAGTTCCATTCAAATCATACAAGTTGGAGTCCAAAACAATGGCAAAAGTGTTTGGAAAAGTAGATACGACGGAGACGTATCAGGCACCTGCCTTTGTGTCCATGACATGTGGGCCCAACAGGTTGCTGGCCCACATGTCAGTCACCAAAAGGCAGTTGCCTTTAAGGCACCGAAGCAGCGTCCGCCCCGACACGACCCTGGTCTGCCTGGTGCGCCTACATTTGAGAATGCAAACGAATCGTCTTTCATTTGCAAACGAATCTGTATGTATTACCGTGGCCGTGTTTTCCTTGCAATAATTAGTCATTCGAAACGAGATACTCCATCCGTTCACTTTTGTAAGTCGTCTCAGACAACTGAAAATGAACTTTTGCACATTAATGCGAAATGTCTTCAAGGTCTTATAAAAGTGAACAGAGGGAGTACTATAAATTAATTAATGAGGAGTTATTTGAAATAAATCGAAACGGTACCCACGCTAACGTGGATTAGAGTGTGTGTGTCACATAATTAGTTATTTGAATTAGAGTGTGTGTCACGTAGTTAGATTTTTGAATTAGAGTGTGTGTCACGTAGCGATCTCAAATTCTAACGTGGATTTCGCATTTCACTGTATCCACACTACTTTTTAATACAAATTCATATGTATATGATGAACACCATGGTAGTGAGAAAACTTTTGGATGGATTCAAACATATGACCTACAAAATAGCACAACAAATTGAGTCAATGTCAAATTTTCGAAACTTAGTATGGCATGAATTCGAAATAATACCCGTATGCCTGGTCCTCGGTTCAAATCTTACAATGTACACCGAATTGAAACATCGATATTAAGTCTCGTAATATGTACATTAAAATGTTGTTTTTAGCCCCCCGCACAACCGCTACATACTTCCTGTATCGGTCAATGTTCCTCTCCTAACCACCTTAGTAAGCTATCGGTTTCCAACACACGTTCATTCTTTCTCTCCATGTTTCGATCTCTAAGTCTCTCAACTACACAACCCCTTTTTCCACTCTGTTACCAAATGTATTTACCTCACACACCCGCCATTGCACCCCATGCCGAGCTCTCTCTCTCTCCCCCCTCTCCCTCTCACCTTCTTGCGCTAAATACATGCATTGCCTATCTAGCCCCCCAACCTCTCGATGCGACGCATAGCACGTTGTATATCTAGGTCACTCCCTCGAGACTGTCTCACTCTTTCTTCCGCACGGCGGGCCACACTCGCTCAATCTCGCTCTCTTGGTCTGAGTCTCGTTTAACCTCGTTTTCTTTCAGACACAAATGATATATCTCCCTCTTCGGGCCTCGATCGACACACTCTATAATCTCTCACGCGGATTGTCTATCTAGGTCAGTCCATCCAAGCCGCCGCCACTCTTTCGACCTCATGGTGGGCCACGCTCACTCAATCTCTC
Source organism: Aegilops bicornis (assembly GCA_021605145.1). NCBI lineage: Eukaryota > Viridiplantae > Streptophyta > Magnoliopsida > Poales > Poaceae > Aegilops > Aegilops bicornis. The sequence goes on from CM038675.1 coordinate 577,748,503, forward strand.
TCTCTCTCTCTCTCTCCATATGTCTCGATTGACCTCGCTCTTTCTCGAAAAAAATGATATATCACCATGTTTGAGCCCAATTCGACCTATTCACATTTTATACTCTCTCACGCACATCGTCTATCTAGGTCACTCTCTCCAACCCGTCTCACTCTTTCGATCCTTGCAGCGACCCTATGTGATCGGTTGACCTTGCTTCCTCCCACACACAAAATATATCTACGTGCGTGACTGGATCATCTCTCAAGCTCTATCTTACAGCCCTCACCCTTGACAAAAGCTCAATCGGACAATATCTCTCCAGAGCATATATATTTGTTCAATGAATGTCGGACCACATTCACTTTGTCTCTCTATCTATATGTCTCTCAATTGACCTCGGTTTCTCACACCGTATCTTCTACGTGTTGAAGCTACTACCTCTCCATCCCTCGCAAAGCCGGAGCTATCTACATTGCGAGGGGCACTCCAACCTTGGATTAATTTGTGTAGGCATTTATTCCGGTCGGTTTAGAATATATTTTCGTAGCACTCGGCCCACAACTACTCCAAACACCGTTGCAACCCACGCAACTCCCCTAGTTGATTTCCCTCTGGCTTGGTCATCGCTCTCTCCCACGTCCTTTCTCACCTTCAACATTGCACCATGGTATTATTGAAAAAACTATGTTGTTCTCTATAGTTATTATAAATAACCTACAAAACTACACACCGATAGTCCACTTGGAATGGAACAAATTTCGACCCACAAATTAAAGTGCTACAAACTACACACGAGGGGCCACATGTCATGAAACAAATTTGGACCCATATACAAATTAAAAAATAAAGGACGGTGATCGAACATGCGACCGGGCCTTCAAGCCGCACGTCAATAGGCAGCATACGTAGAATAGCAATGTTTGTTGTACCCCCTTTGTTCACATAATGTTTTTATATTACCACAGCCTAATTAATGGATAACATGTAATATTATTTTTAGTACTATTCGCCTTCATTTACTGGTGGGTTCCATGTGTGCTCTCTCTCTCTCTCCTCCCCTTCTGCGTTTAGACGCATGGGCAAACAGGAAGAACTTCATGGGTGATGTTGCCGTTGACCATATCACGACGCGTTCACAAGTCACGGCACCGGTTTCCGCGTACTAGCAGCACTAGTCAGTGTGTACGTGCAATGCACGTTAATTTGGAAGTATATGAAGTGCATGTGGATATTAACTAAGAGGATATTATTTGCGTGTTGTCATGTGATTACCTCTATTTTTGGCATGAAATTAACTGCATGCTAAACGTGTTGAGCGCTCGACATTGAAGCAGTCTAGGTCGTTGGATGACAAGGAATACATGTGGCTTGATGATGTTTTATATTTAATTTGATACGGCTCTAGCAGAACATTCAATCGATCAAACCATACATTTCATTCAGTCGACTCCGACTTTAAATTATCTGACGATCGATATAAAATAAGCGAAATGATAAGCGTTCGGATTTTAAGCATGGCAATCCGAACATTTTCATAACAAATTTTGATTCTGTGGGCGGCGGGGTGTCTCGCGGTGAAGCGGCTCCTCTGCCGTGCTACGTGTGTCGTCAGACCCATCGACCGGCAACAGCAGCGGCGTCTTGCGCCGTTGTTGGCGTACTCTGGGCGTTAGCCTAGCTTCAAGGAAGGCCAAAATGTTGCGGAATTCAGAGCGAGTCAGCTGGCGGGAGGAGGCGGCGGTGTTGGTGCAAGGAAGCGGTCGACGGCGGCCATCCATGCGGCCGAGGGGGGCACCAGCGGGGACATCTTATTTATGTGGCCTTGGCGGAGACATTCGTGTGCCACGGGCACCGGCTGCAGCGCAGTCGGTCTGCAGCTCATCATGCTGGCAGCAGTGCACGGCACCGCACAGGCATGCGTGTCGGTCTGCAGACGCGGTCTTGTTGGCAGGTGCACGGGTGCGTGCAAGTCGGCGGGGACCTCGTGGAACCCCGTGGCATCAAGTTCGGCGACAATGTGCGGCTCCCAGCCCATCAATGCCATGGGGATGGGCGCTGACGCAGTCGGGGCGACGGGAGCCGGTTGACGGGTGACCTTGACAAGCGGCGACCGAGGGAATTGAACTGTGCTTGGCACGGTAGGTAACGTTGTCTATATACTAAAGCATCCCTCCGTTGTTCATTGGTAGTCATTATGGACCAGGGACATGAGGGGAATTTCCTAGGGCTGGAATTATGGCCGCTAGATATTTCGACTTGAAACGCCGAGGCTCGACTGGTTGGGGTTGCCTAATGTGCGTACCACGCACGCCACCGAAGGACACGAGCCCGATTATTTTTTTTAGGATCAACACGAGCCAAGGTCTGGCTGGTACACCGTTGGGTCCTACCGTTCGAGAATACGAAAGGAACCTTTTAAATTGCCGAACAAATCTATGTGTATTACAATACCCGTATTTTCCTTGCAAATACTAATCTCAACGTGGTAATTGATTTATGACGAGTTGTTGAATTAGAGTGAGTTTGTGATATAGTGATCTCAACGTGGATTTCACATTTCATGGTATCCCTAGGAAGTTTTCCAATGCAGATTCAAATTTAAAAGATGAACAATACGAAGGTGAGAAAACTTTGTATGTATCAAGCATATGACCACACACACACACACAGACACACACGCACGAACACAACAACAATCCAATAAGTATAGTGCATCTATTTTTCCAAACCATGCATGTATGACACGAATTCAAAAATACTCCTTCTATTCCTAAATACTATTCTTTTAGAGAGTTCAACAAGTGACTATATACGGAGCAAAATGAGTGAATCTAGACTCTAAAATATGTCTATATACATCTGTGTGTGCGAGTCCATTTGAAGCCTCTAAAAAGACTAATATTTAGGAACGAAGGGAGTAAAATGTAAGACATCCATGGTCCTCAGTTCAATATTTAGAATGAACATGAAACTGAAACATGAATATTAAGTCTAGTACTCTGACACATGCAAATGTTGTGTTTAGGCGGAGCCATGATTGACGGGCGTCAACCCCTTGCCCTTAGAAAAAATTGTGGAGCGTTGTCTAGGGTTGTTTAGATTATATCTGTCCCCACCCTCCCAACCACCGATTGGTTGTGCACCCCCCACCCCTCCTCCCCGGGAGAATATCATGTGCCCCCATACCTTAGATGCTATATGCCCGTCTGAGTTGCTCGGAGCTTGTAGATCTGAGATATAGCAGCTCACATGAGGTGTCTTAATATTTTGCAGAAACCTTGATGAGTTTGAGAACTGCACACAATTTGTACAAAAACTACTTAGATGCCCTTTGATCCCATATCCAACGACCTCGAAGCTCGTATCACCGTAGCATATAAGATGAAGGAGGACATCATATTCTCCTGTATGTAAGAATATCATGTGCTCTTCGGAGGCGTTGGATTTGTGACCCAACACCTCCTCGGTGGTTCGAATTTTTTTTTGCAGAAAAGCCCCAAAAGAGTTCGGCCACTGCTTACAAGCACAAAGACTGCTCAGATGCCATTAGATCTCAGATCAAACGACCTCCAAGCTCGTATCATCGTAGCATCCAAGCTGCGATAGCACCTTATGTTTTCTCGCACGGGAGAGTATGAGGTGCTACCGCACCGTAGATTCTATGGTGATATGAGTTCACTGAGATCTAACGTCCCACAGTAGGAGGTTTGAATGTTTTTGCAATCTACGGCTGATAGAGTTCGGGAAATGCGCAGAAAGTACAAGTACTACGCATGTGCCATGTGATCACTGATCATACGACCTAGATGCTCATATCACCGTAGCGGGTAATTAAGCTACGGGGAGCTTCTAATATGAGCACCGGGGAGCCGTTGGATCGAAGATGCAGCAGCACACACGAGGCCTGAATGTCTTATTTGCAAAAAAACCTTTCGAGAGTTTGGAAATTGCGCATAATTACAAAGACTACTCCTAAGCCATTGGATCTCACTACCAATGGTGTAAAAACTCGTATCACCATAGTATCTAAGCTACGGGGTGGATGTGATATTCTATGCCGCTGTCATTTTTGTTCGTAAACTTGCAAAATACGTGTAACTCGTGCCGTTACTTGTCTAACCGCGCAAAGTGTTTGTTCAAAAAAACCATCCTACACTGAAATATCGGAACAACACGGGGGTCCCACTTGTCATTAATCAAATTTGGACCTAAAACTAACAAATCTGAAAGGCGAGATTCGAATCGGCAACCTGGACTACAAAGCGTAAGTCGATAGCTTTGAAAAAAGCGAGCGGTTGTTGGCTTTGTCCCATAACTTGAATTTATCTGATACTTGCATTGAGTAGAGTAGAGGGAGTGCCTCGTCAGCACGTGCATGACCGTTGTCTCACTTACTGGTGGGTCCCAGGTTTGCGATCTCAATCTCTCTTCTCTCCATCGTCTAACCTTTGCACGGGCTTCCCCTAAAAAAAACTTTTGCACGGGCACACACGAAGAGCGGCGCTAGCTTGGTGTTATTACAACTAAAAAAAAACTTGGAAAATAGAAGAATCGCCGTGAACAAGAGATGTTGTGGCTGGTCGAGACGGAGCTAACCACATCTATCCTCCGTGCCACGTTTGCATGATGAAGCTGTGTGGCTAGTGGGGTGTTTTCGACCGGTGGCTGGGTCCCGAGGTCGAACCATAGGTACTACGTCGATACAGTATATTTTTACACGCACATTTTTCCTCCGTGCGAGATGTGGCACACCCTACCGCATGTGATTTTGGGGTCCTTCGGGTGGTGCACGCATATATTCTTCTGGCGTGGGACGCCCTACCGCGGCGTTTTCTGGGTCCTCCTCGGTCGTGGCGCGAAGCAAGTAAATGAGTCGTCAAATCACGAAAGACCACCTTTCCCGCCGAGTACATCAGTGAAGCATGGTGGCTAGCTAGTTGGGCTAGTTCGACCGATTAGCTAGGCCGCCGCCACATTTGTTTTTTCACCCCTTTTTTTATCTACTTGCTAGCATGTAAATTTAAATATCTACCGCGGCGTTGCTCTGGTGTTTGGGTGCGGCAGGATTTTTAATTTTTTGATTGACGGGAGCAGGCGCGGCAGGATTTTAAATTTTTTGATGGAAGGGAGAAGGCGCGGAAGAAATTAGTCATGATGACTCCGCCTGTAAAAGCCCACTGCCCCCTGATGTGAGAAATCGTCTACTGGTGTTTTACCGTGGTGAAAACCAAAAGATTGCCCGCTCCCTCCGCCTTCCGGTAGATTGCATTGCCTTTCATCCGTTTTGCCCCCTTTGATTCCTCTCCGCATTGCGTCTACCTGGTGCCATGGCGGTGCAGCAGATCACGGAATCCGAGGTGAGGCGCCTGACAGAGGAGCTCCATGCCAAGGATGTGGAGCTCAGGGCCAAGGACGTGGAGCTCCGAGAGCTCAAGGAGGAGAGGAGTGCCATGCTCCTCCGTTATGTGCGGGAGTTCACGGAGCTTCAAAAGCGGCAGGCGTCCACCACAAAGATGCTCGAGGCGTCGGCGGCGGTGCTGCGAAGCGGGAGATATGATAGGCCATCGGGAGCGGTTGGAGCGCGGCGGGCTGATCGTGGCGAGGTCGAGGATCGCCTCGGCCACTTGGTGAACCAAGTTGCCACACACGTGTTGCTTGACTCGCGATTCCTACCGTCGTGCCGGTAGCTGACGATGCGGCCGTCGGGCTAAACCCGTTCGACCACCCGGTCGACTTCAACGAGCTGCGGCTTCCTGACCTGTTCTCCTTCTTCACCTATATCTCTGAGGAGCTGAGCCGTCTCCGCGCGATGGTGGGGGCTGAGCTGGACAAAGAGGGGTTGTGGGCTACCGTCGCCGTTGCCGGGCGATTCCTTTCAGGGCTCCGTCACCGGAATCTATTCGTGCCATTGGACGCCGTCTTTGTGGTAGCTCCCGTCGACCGGGAGCGGGCTCTGCGGGCGGTTGCACCCTGCATCACCAACGTTGTGCACCTCGAGAAGCAGAGGGGCTTCGGTGGTGTTTAGGCGCCCTCTGCATGGGCATGTCCATGTCTCGGTGCAACATGACCGTTGGATCAAACTCAGATGGTGCAGATCGATCCTTTGTAGCACAAAGCGTGTGGGTGTGTTTGGTTGCATTCTCATCTCAATATAGTTGTTTCCTCTTCGTGTATTTTTGTCAACCTACTAGTGTGGACTCCTACACCCTTCATGCACTCTGCCAAACACCCAAAATTGGGTCGAGAAGGGAACTTTTGCTCCCATCCCGTGCACCCTTCATACACCACTGCCTAACACTATTCGTGCTTCATATGGTTCATGTTTAGGTAGTCTTTGTAGCACCGTACTCTCTGTGCCTTTGTGGACCTAGTTACATTAACATTGATCTCACCGTTCATTCTTGACCGGACAGTCGAAAAAGCGGTACTATGTTACATATAGGAGTAGTTGACATGCGCACAACATCATTTGTTATCGTCATATCTTACTACACTTGCAATAAGATTGTGTAGTACTGACGTATGAACCACTGCACATGCCTAGTAGTAGGAGCATTGTGTATGTTCAAGTGGCTGCCGTGTTTCGTACTCCTCCGTCGTAAGAGTGTAAACGCTTGCTGTAATCATTTTTTCTTCAGAATGAAAAATAGTGGACACGCTCTACCGTGCGGATCCTCCTCCAGCCATGCACTAAATTACTCACTTTTCGCCGGCGTGTGGGACAGCCCGACACACAGGTCCACCGACCATTCTTGAGGTTACACTCCAATATCTGTATGCATTGCGGGGTTTATCGCACCCACCAGGATTTCGGTCCATGGATGTTCGGTCCATACGATTTGTCACGACCTTTGGACTGTCCTTCTTGTGGGAGTAGGCGGGGCCCTGCATGCCACGCAGCGTAGTTGAGCGATCAATCTTACATTTAGTACTTCAACATAGTGATTTCCTGGTAAGGATTCGCTCGTGTCACATCAAGTAAATCTTATTGATTTACTGTCTAAATCTTATTGATTTAATGTCATGTTTTCTTTCTTTTCCTGCAATTTTACGATGCAGGTTTTGCCATGTGACATTAAATCACCAGAATAAACCGTTTGGTTTGCTCTCGATGGCTATTTTTGCAGGTTTCACTTCTTATGTCGTGTCGATAATGAAGGCCTTTGTCCATCACTTATATTCTTGGAAAAAATTGGATCGATCATTATGCGAGTACAAGTTGAATCCCTATGATGAACTGCAGTTTGGTTTAACAAAACGCATACAATTAGTCCTTCTCGCGTTTAAAAGAAATGAAGAAAAAAACTGGATCATGGTCACGGATCCTAGTCAAGTTAGAAAGCTGATCATAGCAGACCAGACACGATCGCCGCTGTCTCGCACAGTTCGATCATCGGCAGTTGCTCTAGCATTGACAGCGGGAGCAGCTCAGTCTGATCCAGCTGAGGGTTGGGCACCGATCGTGTCAGCGGATCAGTCTGATCTACCGGAGGATCGGGCATCGACACGGCACTGCTTTCGGACACGGCACCGGCTCTACAAGGAGCACCATCTCCGGCAGTGACAACGGCTTTGGCACCTGCACCAACACTTGCACTTGCATCCGCTGCGGCCCGATGCGGTTGTATCGACCAGGTGGGCTGCAGTTCTCACTTAATATACCAAAGTCATTACAAAAACCGACATGTCCACCTTGTTGGTAAGCATTGGCCGCCCAAGTGCTTCATTCTTTTTTCTTTCCATGTTGTTTCACATGATTCACTGTGTTGATCTAACTATTTGGGTATGTCTTCTTGTTTGCAAACAGAGAATTCCTAGAGCAACGATGGAGTCGTTCAACAATCCGGGCGACTGCGGCCAAGTTTCTCTTACCATGCGCAACCTTGGTGTGAATGAACTTGCTCAATATACTGTAAGTACAAAGGATGGTCGCATGATGATTGATGCTAAAGGATGGTCAAGGTTCAAATGTAAATCATATCTTGCGGTAGGGGATGATGTCAAAATCGAACTTTCTCGGCAAGGAGAGCTGGTCCAAATCAACTTTGAAATTCTTGATGGCGACGCATAGCGCCGAACTGATCTATCCTCCGAGAGATTTTCATGTAATAATCGGCATGGTGAAAAAAGTGTCCTGTGTATAAGTAGTACGACGGTATTATTTATAACATGGTATATCGTTGATAGAATTGCAACTCGATTGCTTTGGTTAGGAGCGTATCGTTCGATTTCATTCCAACAGCTGACGTGCTTTATTCAATTTTGTGTATTCGCCTTGTGACAGCATCTAAAACCAGCGCCATACCGATCGCTTGCAATATGAAAAGCGCTGAGGTAGAACGCATGGGCCCCCAAACATGCAGGGTCGGCCTGCGGCCCAAAGTCCAGAACCGTGAGCCTATCTGAGTATTATATTCTCAGCTGAACCCCCATAAAAAAAGCTGAACCCCCAAAATGCCCGTGTGTTGCAGAGGGAGTATATTTCTCGGCAAGGTGAGCCTGTGATATTTAAGATTTGTATATTTCTTTACAGAGGGAGTATCTCTCTGTCAAAATATATATTTATGTGTAACTATTTACTCCTGTCTTTCTACTTTCGTTGATATGTGGGGCAACCGGCAATGGGGTCCACGTGCCATATGAACAAAATAGAGTGCACAACTTCACGGTAGACACACCCCGGTCGTAGCGTCGCAGTAATACCCAATGAGCCGTCAAATCACAACCCCCCCCCTTTCCAGCTTAATCAATAAGCTGGACGGACGAAGCGGCAATATTTCACTGGGCCTGAATCCCCTTCTCCCTCGTCTGCTTGTTCAGAGAAAACCCCCTCTCGGTGATTACATAGGGTTTTCTCATGGATAACCAGGTACGAATTCTTCATCCATCCCCGATAAATCCAAGTTCCTTGGTTGCAGGTAATCCTAGGATGGCAGTCGCCGCCGTTGATGCATTTTTCTTCCTACTGAATCTAGTGTGTTTCATTTGCAGTGCCCAAAGTGTGAGTACCCTATAGGTTAATGCGCCCTCGGCGAGACGCCACACTTGTTCCTTCTCATCCTAATACAACAATTTGAAACGCGTACAGTATGTTCCTAGAATCCTCTTTTCTATCCGGGAGGGTGGGGTTTTTTTTGAACATGCTGTTTTCTCATATTATTTTTCCTGCAGTGTATTATTTGCTCTGCCAGAACACATGTACTCAAGATGCTCGGCCTTGCGATAACTGAATACACTAGTTTAATGGTCACAGTGAAGACAAGTCATGGATATAAGTTCCGAGTTGGGTTCATGAACCAAGAAGATCGCTGCTTTTTTATGGCCGAACTTGGATAAACTTCCTCAAGTGTTACGGACTGAAAGTTGGCGCACGAATGTTGACGGAAATAGCAGAACCTGGTCTCATCTTCACTGCGATCTTCCACCCCGACATCGTTCCAATTGTTCATCCATGTTAGTTTTGTATCTGGTTCTTGCTTGTTACCTTGATTACTTCTTAATCCACCTATTCTGTCTAATTAATCACAATTTAACTTTAGAAGTAGCAACAAATCTCTCACGAAGATGCTACTTCTAACTAATATTTTTCTTATAATTGGTGGCACGTGTAGGTTTTTTCAGAGTTAAGCGATGCAGTGCGTTTGTTACTCTATAATAACTTCGGCTGTTACTAATGGCACTTTGAAGTTATTTGGATCGACATCCACAAGTTTCTACACTTTATTGATCGTCTTGAGGTCCTTGTGGGGGCGTTTAAATGGTGGAAGGCCATGTGGGATATGTGTGCCCTTCTGCACTTTCGTTGAACAGGTCCAAGCGTGTCGAGAAACTTATGGTACGAGCTATTTTCTGTTATATATGTTGTTCATAAACTATTGCTTATACACAGTTTCTGGTTGTGATCTTCTTGAAATAGGAACTGCCGGAGTTCTATTGTTCCTATCTGGATGCTGACCATGGTCGGGTCAGGACTTGCGCTTGGTCACAACATGATGTTTATGTCGACCTACTCAATTCCCCTTGGAGGTGAAAAGATACTTATTCATGGGTGGTCTCAAATAATGAAGGCCCGTCCATCTTGGAGAATAGAATGAGAAGATTATGTTGATGCTTTTCCATGGCTCTAAAGCGAATATCCTGCTTATTGACCACGTTGTGAGATGAAGCCGCTTCGAGAAGGTTGTGGATCTTGTGGGGTGGCGCTGGGCCTTGTCACAGGGCTTGGCGGCCTCACCCTTGGTTAGCTTGAGGCAAAGTAGCACTGTTCGAGGTGTGCTTTATGCAGTTGAACCTGTATAAGTACTCATACTGCTTTCACCTTTGGTTGTTAAGTGCCCTGCTGGTTTGATTAAGGTTGTTAAGTACTCCTGCTGCTTTTACTGATGCATCGTGTTTCTTGATCTGTCTTCCTCCAGCCTCCAAAACCAAACCAGCGCTGGCGGGGCCGCCTGCTTCCGCCTCCCACGGCGGGCTGCACCTCAGCGCACGCATCGCCGCCCCACCGTCTCCTAAATCGTTAACGCCGACGTGCTCCGCGTGCTTTGGTGCGCTCGCCGCGGCGCCGCCTTCTCGCGTTGTCAACATGGTCAACAAACAACAGGAATCGGTAGGAGTACGTGGAGAGGATGATGATGAGGGGCCCACCACGTCGTATGGAAAAATAAAATGCTTCCTCCTAGTGTTTTCCTAACATCCGGGGCCTTACGACATTGTGAGTGTATATAGTCAATAGACAAGAGAACAGCACAAGATCGGTGACACACAGGGACGTAACTACTCGGCGATATTTTTTTTGTTTGGTATTGTTGAGGCGGAGCAGGTTTTGAACTGGGGCTGTGGCCCGTCTAGCCCAGCTTATATTTTATGTTCACCATGTAACCAGCCCAGCTATTTTTTCTTTGTGAAAATGAGCCCAGTTTATTTTTACGAAGAATACCCAATCCGGGCTTACTTATTTTTCTCATACGATGGGCTACAACTCTTTGAAGGCCTGCAAATCTTGGAAGTAATATGAAATGGGTTGTAAATATAAAACAGATGACAAATTGGCAATTACTTTATAATTTCTGATTTTTCACATTTTCAGATTCCTATTTCACTTTGGGCATTAACCTAATTTAAATATATCTTCAAAGTACTTTAAATCTGGCTCGATATTTCGGTATTGAAAATAGTTTGAAACCCACGAAATATGCGAAATTGGCCCCGCCAACCAAAAACGATTGCAATAAATTGCATAAGAAGTTGCCATGAGCTATATATAAATTATTAAAAAAAAGAGGGAGTGGTCTGACTTGTGGGCCTGTTTAGTTGACACGTATGCAAGATTTTTTAAGTTATTATATACGTAAACAAATGATTCTAGCAGACGTAACCATTGGATGTCAATCCAAGGGCCGTCGTGTTTCTTCAATCTCTGATCTTCTTGCTCCGGCCGCCAAAGCGGCGGCGTGGACCGCTACTCCGCCTCCGTGGCGGCTGTCTTTGCCACAGCCTCAGCGCCCCCTACTACTCCCACCGCTGGCCAGGGCATCCCTCTACTCACCCACACCCCCTGTTATTCTGCGGCGACGGCAGCCTCACACCGCAGCCGAACCGGTGAACCCTCGTACTCCTCTCCGCGCGGGCTTCCGCTGCCGCGTCTTCCCCGGCTCCACGTCGTCCCCTTCCTAGGCCTCGTCGTGGTGCTCTCGGCGCGGCGTGGTCAATGTGGTCAACGACCGAATTCCATCGGAAGAGTATATACGTGGAGAGGCTGGCAGCTGGGTCCATGGCAGCCGCAAGGAAGTGCCTCCTTATTACGCGGAAAATAATTATTCCTCCACCTGGCAGCAGGGACCCACCGGACGGTCCACCAGTATTTCACGAAAAAAACATTTGCCCCTGACTGCTGGGACCCACAGGACGGGCCACCGTATTTCACGAAAAAAATGTTCCCCCCGCTGTCAGCTCGGACCCACCGGAAGTGCCTCCTTATTACGCACAAAAAAATGAATACCCCCTGCTAGCTGGGACCCACCTTGGTGGGAGGCTGACTTGTGGGGCTACTAAGTTGACTGGGACGGATGCCTTTGTCAACTTTAGTCAATATATGAACGATTCTAGCTCCAGTGTCCGTACGATGTCCATCCAACGGCCGTAGTGCTTCTTCAACCTCTGGTCTTCTTGCTCCAGCCTCCCAAAGCAGCGCCGGTCATGCCGCCTGCTCGTGCCGCCCGTAGCCGGTTGTGATGCCGCGGAGGCCTCACCGCCCCCTACTACTCCCACCGCTGGACAGGCCATCCCTCTACGCACCCACACCCCCTGTTATTCTGCGGCGACGGCAGCCTCACACCGCAGCCGAACGAGTGAACCCTCATACTCCTCTACGCGTGGGCATCCACTGCCGCGTCGTCCCCTTCCTAGGCCTCGCCATCGTCCACCGCCCTGGTGCTCTCTGCGCGGCATGGTCAACGTGGTCAAGGAATGGCTTCCATGGGAAGTGGACTATACGTGGAGAGGCTGAAAGCTGGGTCCACGGCCGCAGCATGGAAGTGCCTCCTTATTACGCGGAAAATAATGATTCCTCCACCTGACAGCTAGGACCCACCGGACGGGCCACTGTATTTCACGGAAAAAATGTTTCCCCCTGACTGCTGGGACCCACCAGCTTCATCTTCACACGCAAGGAAGTGCGTCTGGGCAAAAACGATTAAGCCCGACCGCTGGGACCCACCAGCTACACCTTCGCACGCAAGGAAGTGCGTCCGGGTAAAGAAAGATTCGCCCCCCTGACTGCTGGGACCCACCGGCTACATCTTCGCACGCAAGGAAGTGCGTCCGAGCAAAAAAAGCGATTCGCCCCCACATTGCGCTGGGACCCACCGGCTACATCTTATACGCAAGGAAGTGCACGGCGGTCGGGACCCACCTGGTCGAAGCGTGCACGTGGCGTTGTCATGCAGTCGTGAACGATATGCGTACATCTTTGCTTTCGTTGTAGAGGCGCGCACGTGTTGTAGTAGAGGCGCGCATGTAGCGTGTACACGTACGTAAAGCGGACAGGGTGCAAGAAAGAAAATATGGCCACGTATGTGTACATACTGGCGGGGTCTCGAACGCCTACTCGCGCATACGTACGGCCAGGGCTCGTGTACATGGCTGGGTCGGAACAGAAAAACAGCATCATCGTCGTGTTCATGGGGAGGCAACAGAGTGCGTCGTGTTCATGGGGAGGCAACGGAATGCGTCGTGGTCATCGAGAGTCAGCGGAACGCGTGGGAGCCAACCGGCTGGGTCGGAACATAATGCGTGGTCGTGTTCATCGGGAAGGCTTGGACGGAACAGGCGATGGAAACGAGGCCTGGCCTACCGCACAACGGAGGAAACGGACCTGCTACATTCATAACGGGGTCCTGTTGATCGGGAGGGGTGTGGCGTACCGCAAAACGGAGGAAACGGACCTCCTACGGTCGAAACAGGGGTCCTGTTGATCGGGAGGGGTGTGGCATACCGCAAAACAGAGGAAACGGACCTCCTACGGTCGAAACGGGGGTGGAGGGGTGTGGTGTACCGCATAAAACAGGATTTAAACGGACTTGTGTTGGAGCGCTTCTGGTCAAACGGGGTCTGTTCATCGGGAGGTGTGGCGTGCATAAGCAGGACTCCACGGGATCTGTTCATCTCCATCGTCGACCTCCTCCAGCCTCCACGGGTTACCAAGCGACCTCCTCCAGCCTCCACGGGCTCTTGTTCATCCAGCCTCCACTGCGCGCTTCTCCACGGCTCTTGTACAACCACCCTCCACCGTCTCACTGTTCATCCTGCCCTCCACACCACGGGTCCTGTTCAACCACGCCTCCACGGGCACCCTCCACCGTCTACTATTCATCCAGCCCTCCAAAGACACCACGTGGTCCTGTTCATCCAGAGGCAACGCCACCGCTCGATGTTCATCCAACCCCCCACAACACTCACTGCTCATCCCGGAGGCAACGCGTCAATCGACTTGATTAGCAGCGATGGCGAAGAATCGCTCGATTGGGTTCGATTAAACATCGATCGATTGCTCGGGTTCGAGAACGCGTAACTGCGGTGCAATCACTCGGGTTCGATTAGAGCCCAACGCCTCGCTTCGGGTTCGATTAGAGCCAACGCCTACGCACGCCAGCGTCGTGTCACGAGAAACACGCATCGCTTCGGCCCCGACCTCCCACCGTAGCATCGAACTCTCCAAAATTTTCCTCACCCTCGCTTCTACCACGGTTTTTTCCGTCATGGACGGCCCAAAGAATGTCACGCAGTTGCGTCTCCGGCCCGCCCAGGACGAAAATCCAATTTTCTGTCAAGATTTTTTGTCATAGAAGTAGGAGCCCACCACATCTATGATGATACCGGGTTTTGTCACAATTATCGTCATAGAAGTGTCATATGTATGACAGAATTTTTTTTGTTCGGCCCAAAATGTCACGGATGTGTCTTTTTTTGTAGTGATAACGAGAGGTAATTTTGTAACATGAAAATTTCTACAACCATATTTTCCTCTCTCATAATAATTGCATGTGGGATCATACTAAAATTAAACAATATAGCTATCACAAAGCATATTCTCTACATGATCCACATGTATGCAAAGTTGACACTCTTCCGAAATAGTGGAATCATCATAAAATAAATTCATGACCTCTCTGAACCCACTTTTATCAAAAATTTCATAAGATTGAACATTATCCAAATATGTGGGATCCAAAGTTAACACTCTTCCAAACCCACTTTCAATATAATTGCAAATATTATTATCAATATCATATTCATCACGGGGCTTAAATAAATTTTCAAGATCATAAGAAGAATCACCCCAATCATGATCATTGCAACAAGTAGAGGACATAGCAAAACTAGCATCCCCAAGCTTAGAGTTTTGCATATTATTAGCACAATTTACATCAATAGAATTTGTAATAAAGTCATTGCATTCATGCTTTTTATTCAAAGATCTATCGTGAATTGCTTCATAAAGTACTTTATCACAATTTTCAGATTCACGAATTTCAAGCAAAACCTCATAAAGATAATCTAGTGCACTCAACTCACTAGCAATAGGTTCATCATAATTGGATATTTTAAAGAGATTAGCAAGTGGATGAGGATCCATATCAATAGATTTTAAGCAAGCAAAGATGCAAGCAAATAAAAGGCACATGGAAACACAAACAAAGATACATACAGGAAGAAGGCGAAGAAAAGCCAAAGGTGAAGTGGGGCAGAGGAAAACGAGAGGCAAATGGAAAATAATGTAATGCGAGGGATAAGAATTTGTGATGGGTACTTGGTATGTCTTGACTTGAGCATAGATCTCCCCGGCAACTGCGCCAGAAATCCTTCCTGCTTCCTCTTGAGCATGCGTTGGTTTTCCCTTGAAGAGGAAAGGGTGATGCAGCAAAGTAGCATAAGTATTTCCCTCAGTTTTTGAGAACCAAGGTATCAATCCAGTAGGAGACTACACGCAAATCCCTAGTACTTGCACAAACAAATAAGAACCTTGCAACCAACGTGATAAAGGGGTTGTCAATCCCTTCACGGCCACTTGCAAAAGTGAGATATGATAGATATAACAAGATAAACAATTTTGGTATTTGCATGGTATAGATTGAAAAGTAAATATTGCAAAATAAACGACGACAGAAATAGCTAGTTGACGGGAGATTAATATGATGGAAAATAGACCCGAGGGCCATAGGTTTCACTAGTGGCTTCTCTCAAGATAGCAAATTCTACGGTGGGTGAACAAATTACTGTCGAGCAATTGATAGAAAAGCGCATAGTTATGAGAATATTTAGGCATGATCATGTATATAGACATCACGTCCGCGACAAGTAGACCGAAACGATTCTGCATCTACTACTATTACTCCACACATCGACCGCTATCCAGCATGCATCTAGAGTATCATGTTCATAAGAAAAGAGTAACGCATTAGGCAAGATGACATGATGTAGAGGGATAAAATCAAGCAATATGATATAAACCCCATCTTTTTATCCTTGATGGCAACAATACAATACGTGCCTTGCTGCCCCTGCTATCACTGGGAAAGGACACCGCAAGATTGAACCCAAAGCTAAGCACTTCTCCCATTGCAAGAAAGATCAATCTAGTAGGCCAAACCAAACTGATAATTCGAAGAGACTTGCAAAGATATCAGATCATAAATATAAGAATTCAGAGAAGAATCAAATATTGTTCATAGATAATCTTGATCATAAACCCACAATTCATCGGATCTCGACAAACACACCGCAAAAAGTATTACATCAAATAGATCTCCAAGAGAATTGAGGAGAACTTTGTATTGAGATCCAAAGAGAGATAATAAGCCATCTAGCTAATAACTATGACCCGAAGGTCTACGGTAAACTACTCACACATCATCGGAGAGGCTATGGTGTTGATGTAGAAGCCCTCCGTGATCGATTCCCCCTCCGGTGGAGCGCCAGAAAAGGCCCCAAGTTGGGATCTCACGGGTATAGAAGGTTGCGGTGGTGGAAAAAGTGTTTCGTAGTGCTCTTGGATGTTTTCAGGGTATAAGAGTTTATATAGGCAAAGGAAGTAGGTCGGTGGAGCCACGAGGGGCCCACGAGGGTGGGGGCGCGCCTACCCCCTGGCCGCGCCCTCCTACCTCGTGGCCGCCTCGTTGCTTCCTTGACGTCCACTCCAAGTCTCCTGGATTGCGTTTGTTCCAAAAATGATCCTTGCGAATGTTTCATTCTGTTTGGACTCTGTTTGATATTCCTTTTCTGCGGAACACTGGAAGAGGCAAAAAGACAGCAATTTGCACTGGGCCTCCGGTTAGTAGGTTAGTCCCAAAAATAATATAAAAGTGCATAATAAAGTGCATTAAACATCCAAAACAGATAATATAATAGCATGAAACAATAAAAAATTATAGATACGTTGGAGATGTATCAAATAGTACTACTATTTGTACTAGCTTCACATGCTTCGCGCGTCGGGCGGGTATTTTTACTATAGCTACGAATCCCATCGTCCTAGGTCTTCGGATGAGTCTAGTAGAAATTGCATTATGATGTTTGGGTTCAAACTCTAAAAACTGCTACACTATCTCTATGTCTACGTATACGTAATACAACAAGTTTTAAACTTGAGACCAGCCATCCACCCTCACAAAGAACACTTTTTAACCTAGCACAGACTCCAGAAAATTTGGCCAAAGTGTGAGGTGGGCCATATATTAATGTGTTTGTTGTACGTAACCAGCACCTCGAATCCTCGATGTATAGTAGGGTGTCATGGGCCAGAACAAGCATTCACGTCCAGGAGTACGGCACACGCCACCAGCATGACTTCCATCTGACACCATATTTCTTGGAGTCCGTGCTACAACTATCTCTTCAACCTCCTTGTTTCTCTAACTCAGCCATTGCGCGGCGGGCGATGTGGGGGTTTGTTGATAGTCGGTTTCCTCAACTGCGGTCCCACCTGTAAGGCCAACTTCAACGCACGACCCCAAATGGATGGCCGTTTTGCCCGCATTCTGTTAGTTTGGGTAGGGCAATGGGTTCATGTCCAGGCCATTTCTCGGATGCGGTGGCCGAGCACCCAACGTGCGGACGGATCCCGACCGCGTACATTTTTCTTTGCAAACACATGTCTTTTATTCATCATTGATTTTTTGTACATGGAAATACATCACCAAATTTTGACTGGAAAAGCAACACCAAAGAAAACAAGAACCACAAGAATACATTTTAGAAGATATCCAACTTCCATAACTGCCCTTGTAAGTTGGATTAGTGCCTTCTCGATGCATTCATTGTTGATCTGCGGAGGCTTGATCTTGCGTGCTTCTTTCTTCTTCGAGTGTAAAGTAGACGTTGCTTCCTCACATCTGGTCTCATGTCTAGCCTCTATTCTATCAACAAGTGCACTAGTCTCATCTCTAGCCTCTATGCTAGCTAAAAGTGCTAGAACATCTACTAAATTGCGCTCTACCAATATATCGATGTACTCTTCTTCCCAGTACCATAAGTTGCATCCATTCTACACAATAAAATTTTAAGTTAGCACAACTAGTCAAATCCAAGAGCATAACCAAAGCTAAAGAAGCACATACCCCATCGGTTGAGCACTTGATGAACACCTATCCGGGATGTTCTGGCATTGTAGACACGTGGCGCAAGACCTTCTTTGGGCAGTCGTCGCACGTAATGAGTGGCAACGATGCGCCGACGAGCTTTTGGGCCAGCACTGAGCCCGGCCGACCGCCATTCGTGTATCTACCAGCGGACCGCCGACGGTGTAGACCCGAGCGGCTAGAGGAGGAGTCTGTACCTGCATGCGGCCTTGCGACGTTGTCGGGGCCTTCCGTCCTGGTACCCGACTAGTCCATGGTGCAGCGGGGCCTCCCACAGCCGGGCGAGCTCAAGCCCGACCGAATTTTCTCCAAATCCGGCCGCCGGGTGCGCAAAACACATAGCCGTGGTTGAAGGAAATATTCCTTAGAGGCAATAATAAAGTTTTTATTTATATTTCCTTATATCTTGATAAATGTTTATTATTCATGCTAGAATTGTATTAACTGGAAACTTAGTACATGTGTAAATACTAGACAAATAGAGTGTCACTAATATGCGTCTACTTGACTAGCTCGTTGAATCAAAGATGGTTAAGTTTCCTAGCCATAGACATGTGTTGTCATTTGATTAATGGGATCACATCATTAGAGAATGATGTGATTGACTTGACCCATTCTGTTAGCTTAGCACTTGATCGTTTAGTTTATTGCTATTGCTTTCTTCATGACTTATACATGTTCCTTTGACTATGAGATTATGCAACTCCCGAATATTGGAGAAACACTTAGTGTGCTATCAAACGTCACAACGTAACTGGCTGATTATAAAGATGCTCTACAGGTGTCTCCAATGGTGTTTGTTGAGTTGGCATAGGTCGAGATTAGGATTTGTCACTCTGAGCACCGGAGAGGTATCTCTGGGCCCTCTCGGTAATGCACATCACTATAAGCCTTGCAAGCATTGTGACTAATGAGTTAGTTGCAGGATGATGCATTACGGAACGAGTAAAGAGACTTGCCGGTAATGAGATTGAACTAGGTAAGGAGATACCGACGATCAAATCTTGGGCATGTAACATACCGATGACAAAGGGAACAACGTATGTTGTTATGCGGTTTGACTGATAAAGATCTTCATAGAATATGTAGGAACCAATATGAGAATCCAGGTTCCGCTATTGGTTATTGACCAGAGACATGTCTCGGTCATGTCTACATAGTTCTCGAACCCGTATGGTCCGCACGCTTAACGTTCGGCTACGATCGGTATTATGAGTTTATGTGTTTTGATGTACCAAAGGTAGTTCGTAGTTCCGGATATGATCACAGACATGACGAGGAGTCTCGAAATGGTCAAAAAAAAGATTGATATATTTGACGTCTATATTCGGACACGGGAAGTATTCCGGGTGATTTCGGAGAAAATTGGAGTGCCAGAGGGTTAGCGGAACCCCCCCGGGGAACTAGTGGGCCTAGATGGGCCTTAGTGGAGAGAGAGAGAGGGGCTGCCAGGGCAGGCCGCACACCCCCTCCCCCTTCAGTCCGAATTGGACTAGGTGGGGGGTGGCGCCCCCCTTCTTTCCCTCTCCCACTCCTTCCTCCCCCCCTAGTAGGACTAGGAAAGGAGGAATCCTACTCCTACTAGGAGGAGGATTCCTCCCCTTCTTGGCGTTCCCTAGGGACGGCCGGCCTCCCCCCTTGCTCCTTTATATACAGGGGCAGGGGGCACCCTAGAACACACAACAAACATCTGTCTTAGCCATGTGCAGTGCCCCCGTCCACCATAATCCACCTCGGTCATATCATCGTAGTTCTTGGGCGAAGCCGTGCGCCGGTAACTTCATCATCACCGTAATCACGCCGTCGTGCTGACGAAGCTCTCCCTCGACACTCAGCTGGATCGAGAGTTCGTGGGACGTCATCGAGCTGAACATGTGCAGATTGCGGAGGTGCCGTACTTTCGGTACTAGGACCGGCCGGATCGTGAAGACGTACGACTACATCAACCACGTTGTCATAACGCTTCCGCTTTCGGTCTATGAGGGTACGTAGACAACACTCTCCCCTCTCGTTGCTATGTGATAACCCACAAGTATAGGGGATCGCAACAGTTTTTGATAAGTAAGAGTGTCGAACCCAACGAGGAGCTGAAGGTAGAACAAATATTCCCTCAAGTTCTATCGACCACCGATACAACTCTACGCATGCTTGACGTTCGCTTTACCTAGAACAAGTATGAAACTAGAAGTACTTTGTCGGTGTTGTTGGATATGTTAGCAAGAAAATAAAGAGAGCGTAAACATAAACTAGGGGCTGCTTTAAACACAAATAAAGTAAATGTGGCGAGTGTGGAAAAGTGGTGGTAGGAGTTGTGGAATTGTCCCTAAGCAACTGACTACGTTACTAGACCGGTAATCACTATTGCAATCCTATTTGAGGGAGAGGCATAAGCTAACATATCATCCCTTACTTGGAATTCTATGCACTTATGATTGGAACTCTAGCAAGCATCCGCAACTACTAAAGATTCATTAAGGTAAAACCCAACCATAGCATTAAACTATCAAGTCCCCTTTTATCCCATACACAAACAACCTACTTACTCGGGTTTGTGTTTCAGTCACTCACGCAACCCACCATAAGCAAATCATAAACATATTGCAAACCCTACATCGGGAATCCCTCACGCTTGCGCGAAACGGAGGGGACAATAGGACAGCACCAATAATAAAACATGCAACTCAAACCAATCATAGCAATTCATCAATCACCGATAGGACAATAGAAATCTACTCAGACATCAGAGATGGCAACACATCATTGGAAAATAATACGAAGCATAAAGCACCATGTTCAAGTAGAGGGTACAGCGGGTTGCGGGAGAGTGGACCGCTGAATATAGAAGGGGGAAGGTGATGGAGATGTTGGTGAAGATGACGGCGGTGTTGGTGAAGATTGTAGTGATGATGATGGCCCCCGGCAGCGCTCCGGTGCCACCGGAAGCAAGGGGGAGAGAGCCCCCCTTCTTCTTCTTCTTCCTTGACCTTCTCCCTAGATGGGAGAAGGGTTTCCCCTCTGGTCCTTGGCTCCCATGGCGTGGGAGGGGCGAGAGCCCCTTCGAGATTGGATCTATCTCTCTGTTTCTGCATTCTCTCCTGGCTGTGTTTCACCGTTTCATGTATATATGGAGATCCGTAACTCCGATTGGCCTGAAACCTTCGCCGTGATTTTTTTCCGAAAATTAGATTTCTTGCGGCAAAAGAAGAGCGTCAACCGCCTTACGGGTGGCCCGCGAGAGCCCAGGCCGCGCCCAGGGGTGAGGGCGCGCCCCCCTGTCTCGTGGCCACCCTGGACATCGTTTCGCGTTGATTCTTCCTCCGGAAAATCCCAAATATTCCAAAATAATTCTCCGTCCGTTTTTATCCCGTTTGGATTCCATTTGATATTGGTTTTCTGCGAAACATAAAACATGCAACAGACAGGAACTGGCACTGGGCACTGGATCAATATGTTAGTCCCAAAAATAGTATAAAAAGTTGCCAAAAGTATATAAAAGTTGAAGAATATTGGCATGGAACACTCAAAAATTATAGATACGACGGAGACGTATCAGCATCCCCAAGCTTAATTCCTGCTCGTCCTCGAGTACGTAAATGATAAAAAAGATATTTTTTTGATGTGGAATGCTACCTAGCATAATCTTGATCATATGTCTAATCATGGCATGAATATTAAGACACGAGTGATTCAAGGCAATCGTCTATCGTTTGACATAAAAATAATAATACTTCAAGCATACCAACCAAGCAATTATGTCTTATTAAAATAACATAGCCAAAGAAAGCTCATCCCTACAAAATCATATAGTATGGCTATGCTCCATCTTCACCACACAAAATATTCACATCATGCACCACCCCGATGACAAGCCAAGCAGTTGTTTCATACTTTTGGCGTTTCTCAAACCTTTTTCAACTTTCACGCAATACATGAGCGTGAGCCATGGATATAGCACTATAGGTGGAATAGAATATAATGATGGAGGTTATGTGGAGAAGACAAAAAGGAGAAAGTCTCACATCGACACGGCTAATCAGCGGGCTATGGAGATGCCCATCAATTGATGTCAATGCGAGGAGTAGGGATTGCCATGCAACGGATGCACTAAGAGCTATAAGTGTATGAAAGCTCAACAAAAGAAACTAAGTGGGTGTGCATCCAACTTGCTTGATCATGAAGACCTAGGGCATTTGAGGAAGCCCGTCGTTGGAATATACAAGCCAAGTTCTATAATGAAAATTCCCACTAGTATGAAAGTGACAACATAGGAGACAATTTATATGAAGAACATGGTGCTACTTTGAAGCACACGATATGATACTCACTACATGAAGAACATGGTGCTACTTTGAAGCACAAGTGTGGAAAAAGAGATAGTAACATTGCCCCTTTTTATTTATATTCTTTTTTTGTGGGCTTCTTTGGCCCCATTTTTTTATTTAGGCTTCTTTGGCCTCTCCCCCTTTTTTTGATGGGGCAATGCTCTAATAATGATGATCATCACACTTTTATTTACTTACAACTCGATATTACAACTCGATACTAGAACAAAGATATGACTCTATATGAGTGCCTCCGTGATGTGCGGGATGTGCAATGATCTAGCGTAGCAATGACATCAAAAAACGGAAAAGCCATGAAAACATCATGCTAGCTATCTTATGATCATGCAAAGCAATATGACAATGAATGCTCAAGTCATGAATATGATGAAGATGGAAGTTGCATGGCAATATATCTCGGAATGGCTATGGAAATGCCATGATAGGTAGGTATGGTGGCTGTTTTGAGGAAGATATAATGAGGCTTATGTGTGACGGGCGTATCGTATCACGGGGTTTGGATGCACCGTGAAGTTTGCACCAACTCTCGAGGTGAGAAAGGGCAATGCAGTGCAGAAGAGGCTAGCAATGATGGAAGGGTGAGAGTGCGTATAATCCATGGACTCAACATTAGTCATTAAGAACTCACATACTTATTGCAAAAATCTATTAGTCATCGAAACAACGTACTACGCGCATGCTCCTAGGTGGATAGATTGCTAGGAAAAGACCATCGCTCGTCCCTGACCGCCACTCATAAGGAAGGCAATCAATAAACACCTCATGCTCCGACTTCGTTACATAACGGTTCACCATACGTGCATGCTACGGGACTTGCAAACCTCAACACAAGTATTTCTCAATTTCACAATTAGTCAACTAGCACGACTCTAATATCACCACCTTTATATCGCAAAACTATTGCAAGGAATCAAACATATCATATTCAGCGATCTACAAGTTTATGTAGGATTTTATGACGAACCATGTGAATGACCAATTCCTGTCATCTCTCTAAATAGATATAAGTGAAGCAAGAGAGTTTAATTCTTTCTACAAAAGATATGCCCACGCTCTAACAAATATAAGTGAAGCAAAAGAGCATTCTACAAATGGCGGTTGTCTATGTAAAGGGAAACAGGCAATCCAAACTTCAAATGCTATAAGCGAAGCACGTGAAGCATTCTATAAAGCCATACTCAAAAGATTTAAGTGAAGTGCAATGAGCATTCTATAAATCAACCAAGGACTATCTCATACCAGCATGGTGCATAAAAGAAAAATGAAAACTAAATGCAAAAGACACTCCAAGACTTGCACATAATGCATGAACGGAACGAATTTGAAAACATACCGATACTTGTTGAAGAAAGAGGGGATGCCTTCCGGGGCATCCCCAAGCTTAGACACTTGAGTCTCCTTGAATATTTACTTGGGGTGCCTCAGGCATCCCCAAGCTTGAGCTATTGCCTCTCTTTTCCTCATATCGAGACATCCTCGATTAGACACTACATCCACACAAAACTTCAACAGAAAACTCGGTAAGATCCGTTAGTATAATAAAGCAAATCACCACTCTAAGTACTGTAGCAAACCAATTCATATCTTGTTTTTGCATTGTGCCTACTGTAATATAGATTTTTCATGGCTTAATCCACTGATATAAATTGGTAGATTCATCAAAACAAGCAAACTATGCATCAAAAACAGAATCTATCAAAAACAGAACAGTCTGTAGCAGTCTGAACATCCACCATACTTCTGGCACCCCAAAAATTCTACCAAAATTAGGAAAAATAAACAATTTGTACAGCAAGACAGTGCAAAAAGAATCAGAACCATTTGACATTCCAGTAAAAAATTAAATTCGTGCACTACAGCCAAAGTTTCTGTCCTGCACCGTACAAACCAACAAGCATTGTAAACATCCTAAAGGCAAACCTTGGCACATTATTTTTATAATACAATGAAATTGTACAAGGTGATAATTATTTTTATTGAAAAGTTTCTGTAATAAATATTCACAAAGTTCCCATGGGCATGAACAAAGTTCAAGGACGTCCCCCACTTTCACAATGCTCGTCTCTCTCACTTTCACTTTTCCTTTTTAAAAAGTTTTGGGTTCCCCTCTTTATTTTTGTTGTTTTTAAACTATATGAGAGCACTCAATAGAAATAAATGACTCTCTAAAACTTCCTGGTTGTCTCCCAGGCAGCGCTTTTTTTAAAGCCATTAAGCTAGGCATTTAGTGCTCAAGTAACGAATCCACCCGCATCCCAAGGTATATCAAAGCCAATTTTAATTAACAATGATTTGTAATTTAGTAGTGAGCACAAAGTAACATATATCAAGCAACAACGAAGTCTAACTCTCTTCCTATGCATCGGCATGTCATAAAAGAACAATTCATGCACACCAAGTAAATGCCAATGCATAGTATAAGCAGTTTCTTGAAATTTCATCGTATTGGAAACATAAAGAGGTGGAGATAAAGTTCCTCTCTCATAATAATTGCAAGTAGGAGCAGCAAGCACATGCATATTATATTCATCAAAATCATCATGTGCAATGGTAAAAGGAAACACATCAATATAATCCTTAATAAGCACAAACTTCTCCGATATACTGTAGTAGGGAGAATTCAAAAAGATAATAGGACTATCATGCGTGGGTGCAATAGCAACAATTTCATGTTTAACATAAGGAACTATAGCAAGTTCATCTCCATAAGCATAATTCATATTGGCATCTTGGCCACAAGCATAGCAAGTATCATCAAAAAGGGATATTCAAACAAATTCAAGGGATCATAGCAATCATCCTTCCGTAAGCACGAAGGGGAATTAAATAATGTATGAGTTGGAGGGTTACTCTCATTAGAAGGTGGGCACGGGTAGCTAATCCGCTATTCCTCCTTTTGTTCTTCGCTCTCCTCATCATCTTTTTCATCTAATGGGCTCACAGTTTCATCAATTTCTTCTTCCATAGCTTCCTGCAAAATATTAGTCTCTTCTTGGACAGTGGAGACTTCCTTCATAAAAGAATTAATATAGTAATTGTATTCATAATTTTCATAGCAATATCTAAGTATAGCAAGATTTTTAGGCCTACAAACTGCATCATCAAAATCATCAAATGTTTTAAACATAGATTCAATCTCATAAGCACCCATAAAAGCAACAAATTCTTCTATTTGTTCCACATCATAGTAGTCATATCTACCATTATCATAAGAAGCCAAGGTTTCATTATCATTGAATTTGCATGAAAAGGGAAGGTGTGGATCCTCCACCCTAAAGAAACAAGTATAATCATGCATCACACATAGTTGACGAGCATACCAATTCAAAATAATAAATTGATCCCATAATAGTTTCCCTTTTTGTGTCGAGCGATAATCCCTAAAGTGTTCACGTTGATCCAATGTGTCTCCCATTATAAAGTTAACTGGGGTTTTCTCAGGATTATCAAAGTTGTATATAATATCTCTCGCATAATGAGAATCGAGGGTTTTAGGAGTTACCCCATCCTCATGAGTAGCAAGTACAGCTAATTTTTTTGGTATTTTGTGTTCCATATCTATAACTAAAGATAGAGAACAACTTAGAACAGCAAATAAAATTACTTAGTGATAAAGCAAACAAGCACACACGAGAATATTCACCCCACACTATGACTCCCCGGCAACGGTGCCAGAAAAAGGTCTTGATAACCCACAAGTATAGGGGATCGCAACAGTTTTCGGTAAGTAAGAGTGTCAAACCCAACGAGGAGCTAAAGGTAGAACAAATATTCCCTCAAGTTCTATCGACCACCGATACAACTCTACGCACGGTTGACGTTCGCTTTACCTAGAACAAGTATGAAACTAGAAGTACTTTGTCGGTGTTGTTGGATAGGTTAGCAAGAAAATACAGAGAGCGTAAACATAAACTAGGGGCTTCTTAAATAAAAACACAAATAAAGTAAATATAGTGAGTGTGGAAAAGTGGTGGTAGGAGTTGTGGAATTGTCCCTAAGCAACTGACTATGTAACTAGACCGGTAATCACTATTGCAATTCTATTTGAGGGAGAGGCATAAGCTAACATATCATCCCTTACTTGGAATTCTATGCACTTATGATTGGAACTCTAGCAAGCATCCGCAACTACTAAAGATTCATTAAGGTAAAACCCAACCATAGCATTAAAGTATCAAGTCCCCTTTTATCCCATAATGCAAAACAACCTACTTACTCGGGTCTGTCTTTCAGTCACTCTCGCCACCCACCATAAGCAAATCATAAACATATTGCAAACCCTACAGCAGGAATCCCTCACGCTTGCGTGACACGGAGGGCACAATAGGACAGCACCAATAATAAAACATGCAACTCAAACCAATCATAGCAATTCATCAATCACCGATAGGACAATAGAAATCTACTCAGACATCATAGGATGGCAACACATCATTGGAAAATAATACGAAGCATAAAGCACCATGTTCAAGTAGAGGGTACAACGGGTTGCGGGAGAGTGGACCGCTGAATATAGAAGGGGGAAGGTGATGGAGATGTTGGTGAAGATGATGGCGGTGTTGGTGAAGATTTCGGTGATGATGATGGCCCCCGGCAGCGCTCCGGTGCCACCGGAAGCAAGGGGGAGAGAGCCCCCCCTTATTCTTCTTCTTCCTTGACCTTCTCCCTAGATGGGAGAAGGGTTTCCCCTCTGGTCCTTGGCTCCCATGGCGTGGGAGGGGCGAGAGCCCCTCCGAGATTGGATCTATCTCTCTGTTTCTACGTTCTCTCCTGGCTTTGTTTCACCGTTTCATGTATATATGGAGATCTGTAACTCCGATTGGCCTGAAACCTTTGTCGTGATTTTTTCCCCGAAAATTAGCTTTCTTGCGGCAAAACAAGAGCGTCAACCGCCTTACGGGTGGCCCACGAGAGCCCAGGCCGCGCCCAGGGGGGAGGGCGCGCCCCCCTGTCTCGTGGCCACCCCGGACACCGTTTCGCGTTGATTCTTCCTCCGGAAAATCCCAAATATTCCAAAATAATTCTCCGTCCGCTTTTATCCCGTTTGGATTCCATTTGATATTGGTTTTCTGCGAAACATAAAACATGCAATGTGAGGCTGCACTTTGGGCCTTTGGATGAATATGTTAGTCCCAAAAATAGTATAAAAAGTTGCCAAAAGTATATAAAAGTTGAAGAATGTTGGCTTGGAACAATCAAAAATTATAGATATGACGGAGACGTATCACTATGCATCACCTAGATAGATCTTGCTTGTGCGTAGGATTTTTTTTGAAATTACTGCATTCCCTAACAGTGGCATAAGAGCCAGATCTATGCATAGATGTTATATGCACGAGTAGAGCACAAAGAGTTGTGGGCGATAATAGTCATAGTGCTTACCAGCATGACATACTTTGATTCGGCGATATTGTTGGATGAAGCGGCCCAGACCGACATTACGCGTATGCTTACACGAGACTGGTTCTACCGGCGCTTCGCTGCAATTGGTGGCGGGTGTCAGTTTCTCCAACTTTAGTTGAATCGAGTGTGGCTACGCCCGGTCCTTGTTGAAGGTTAAAACAACACACTTGACGAAAAATCATTGTGGTTTTGGTGCGTAGGTAAGAACGGTTCTTGCTTAGCCAGTAGCAGCCACATAAAACTTTCAACAACAAAGTAGAGGACGTCTAACTTGTTTTTGCAGGGCGTGTTGTGATGTGATATGGTCAAGATATGATGCTAAATTTTATTGTATGAGATGATGATGTTTTGTAACAGAGTTATCGGCAACTGGCAGGAGCCATATGGTTGTCGCTTTATGGTATGAAATGCAATCGCCATGTAATTGCTTTACTTTATCACTAAGCGGTAGCGATAGTCATAGAAGCAAGAGTTGGCGAGACGACAATGATGCTTCGACGGAGATCAAGGTGTCAAGCCGGTGACGATAGTGATCATGATGGTGCTTTGGAGATGGAGATCAAAGGCACCAGATGATGATGGCCATATCATATCACTTATATTGATTGCATGTGATGTTTATCCTTTATGCATCTTATTTTGCTTAGTTTGGCGGTATAATTATAAGATGATCTCTCACTAAATTTCAAGGTACAAGTGTTCTCCCTGAGTATGCACCGTTGTGATAGTTCGTCCTGCCGAGACACCACGTGATGATCGGGTGTGATAAGCTCTATGTTCACATACAACGGGTGCAAGCCAGTTTTGCACAGGCAGAATACCCAGGTTAAACTTGACGAACCTAGCATATGCAGATATGGCCTCGGAACACTGAGACCGAAAGGTCGAGTGTGAATCATATAGTAGATATGATCGACATAGTGATGTTCACCATTGAAAACTACTCCATCTCACGTGATGATCGGACATGGTTTAGTTGATTTGGATAACGTGATCACTTAGATGATTAGAGGGATGTCTATCTAAGTGGGAGTTCTTAAGTAATATGATTAATTGAACTTTAATTTATCAAGAACTTAGTACCTGATAGTATTTTGCATGTCTATGTTGTTATAGATAAATGACCCGTGCTGTTGTTTCGTTAAATTTTAATGCGTTCCTAGAGAAAGCTAAGTTGAAAGATGATGGTAGCAATTACACGGACTGGGTTCGTAACTTGAGGATTATCCTCATTGTTGCACAGAAGAATTACGTCCTGGAAGCACCACTAGGTGCCAAACCCATTGCAGGAGCAACACCAGATGTTATGAACGTCTGGCAGAGCAAAGCTGATGACTACTCGATAGTTCTGTGTGCCATGAGGAGAATAGTTCTGTCAGTGAGCATATACTCAAAATGTCTGGGTATAACAATCACTTGATTCAAATGGGAGTTAATCTTCCTGATGATAGTGCAATTGACAAAATTCTTCAATCACTGTCACCAAGCTGCAAGAGCTTCGTGATGAACTATAGTATGCAAGGGATGGTTAAGACAATTCCCGAGCTCTTCACAATGCTAAAGGCTGCGGAGGTAGAAATCAAGAAGGAGCATCAAGTGTTGATGGTTAACAAGACCACAAGTTTCAAGAAAAAGGGTAAACGTAAGAAGGGGAACTTCAAGAAGAACGGCAAGCAAGTTGCTGCTCAAGTGAAGAAGCCCAAGTCTGGACCTAAACCTAAGACTGAGTGCTTCTACTGCAAAGGGACTGGTCACTGTAAGCGGAACTGCCCCAAGTTATTGATGTGTACCTTACTAATGCTCGCAGTAGTGCCTGGGTATTTGATACTGGTTATGTTGCTAATATTTGCAACTCGAAACAGGGACTACGAATTAAGCGAAGAATGGCTAAGGACGAGGTGACGATGCGCGTGGGAAATGGTTCCAACATCGCCGTCGGCACGCTACCTCTACATCTACCTTCGGGATTAGTTTTAGACCTGAATAATTGTTATTTGGTGGCAGCGTTAAGCATGAACATTATATCTGGATCTTGTTTGATGCGAGACGGTTATTCATTTAAATCAGAGAATAATGGTTGTTCTATTTATATGAGTAATATCTTTTATGGTCATGCACTCTTGAAGAGTGGTCTATTTTTGTTGAATCTCGATAGTAGTGACACACATATTCATAATATTGAAGCCAAAAGATGCAGAGTCGATAATGATAGTGAAACTTATTTGTGGCACTGCCATTTAGGTCATATTGGTGTAAAGCGCATGAAGAAACTCCATTCTGATGGACTTTTGGAATCACTTGATTATGAATCACTTGGTACTTGCGAACCATGCCTCATAGGAGAGATGACTAAAACTCCGTTCTCCGAAACAATGGAGCGAGCAGCAAATTTATTGGAGATCATACATACCGATGTATGTGGTCCAGTGAACATTGAGGCTCGCGGCAGGTATCATTATTTTCTGACCTTCACAGATGATTTGAGCAGACATGGTATATCTACTTCATGAAACATAAGTCTGAAACATTTGAAAAGTTCAAAGAATTTCAGAGTGAAGTGGAAAATCGTCGTAACAAGAAAATAAAGTTTAAAGTTTCTACGATCTGATCATGGAGGAGAATATTTGAGTTACGAGTTTGTTCTTCATTTGAAACAATGCGGAATAGTTCGCAA
This sequence comes from Aegilops bicornis, assembly GCA_021605145.1. Classification (NCBI taxonomy): domain Eukaryota; kingdom Viridiplantae; phylum Streptophyta; class Magnoliopsida; order Poales; family Poaceae; genus Aegilops; species Aegilops bicornis. The sequence continues at coordinate 577,779,039 of CM038675.1, forward strand.
CACACGCCACCCGGAACACCATAGCGTAATGGTGTGTCTGAACGTCGTAAGCGTACTATACTAGATATGTTACGATCTATGATGTCTCTTACTGATTTACCGCTGTCGTTTTTGGGGTTATGCTTGAGAGACGACTGCATTCACATTAAATAGGGCACCATCTAAATCCGTTGAGACGACACTTTATGAACTGTGGTTTGGCAAGAAATCCAAGTTGTCGTTTCTTAAAGTTTGGGGCTGCGATGCTTATGTGAAAAAGCTTCAACGTGGTAAGCTCGAACCCAAATCGGAGAAATGTGTCTTCATAGGATACCCAAAGGACACTATCGGGTACATCTTCTATCACAGATCCTAAGGCAAGACTTTCGTTGCTAAGAATGGATCATTTCTAGAGAAGGAGTTTCTCTCGAAAGAAGTGAGTGGGAGGAAAGTAGAACTTGATGAGGTAACTGTACCTGCTCCTTTATTGGAGAGTAATTCATCACAAAAATCAGTTCCTGTGACTCCTACACCAATTAGTGAGGAAGCTAATGATGATGATCATATAACTTCAGATCAAGTTACTACCAAACCTCGTAGGTCAACCAGAGTAAGATCCGCACCAGAGTGGTACGGTAATCCAGTTATGGAGGTCATGTTACTTGACCATGACGAACCTACGAACTATGAGGAAGCGATGATGAGCCCAGATTCCGCGAAATGGCCTGAGGCCATGAAATCTGATACGGGATCCATGTATGAGAACAAAGTATGGACTTTGATTGACTTTCCCGATGATCGGCAAGCCATCGAGAATAAATGGATCTTCAAGAAGAAGACTGACGCTGACGGTAATGTTATTGTCTACAAAGCTCGACTTGTTGCAAAAGGTTTTCGACAAGTTCAAGAAGTTGACTACGATGAGACCTTCTCACCCGTGGCGATGCTTAAGTCTGTCCGAATCATGTTAGCAATTGTTGCATTTTATGATTATGATATTTGGCAAATGGATGTGAAGACTGCATTCCTGAGTGGATTTCTAGAAGAAGAGATGTATATGATGCAACTTGAAGGTTTTATCAATCCAAAGGGAGCTAACAAAGTGTGCAAGCTCCAGCGATCCATTTATGGACTGGTGCAAGCATCTTGGAGTTGGAATAAATGTTTTGATAGTGTGATCAAAGCATATGGTTTTATCTGAGGCTTTGGAGAAGCTTTGTATTTACAAGAAAGTGAGTGGGAGCTCTGTAGCACTTCTAATATTATATGTGGATGACATATTGTTGATTGGAAATGATATAGAATTTCTGGATATCATAAAAGGATACATGAATAAGAGTTTTTCAGTGAAAGACCTCGGTGAAGCTGCTTATATATTAGGCATCAAGATCTATAGAGATAGATCAAGACGCTTAATTGGAGTTTCCCAAAGCACATACCTTGATAAAGTTTTGAAGAAGTTCAAAATGGATCAAGCAAAGAAAGGGTTCTTCCCTGTGTTACGAGGTGTGAAGTTGAGTCAGACTCAATGCCCGACCACTGTAGAACATAGAGAGAAAATGAAAATCATTCCCTATGCTTTAGCCATAGGATCTATCATGTATGCAATGTTGTATACCCGACCTGATGTGTGCCTTGCTATTAGTTTAGCAGGGAGGTACCAAAGTAATCCAGGAGTGGATCACTGGACTGCGGTCAAAACATCCTGAAATACCTGAAAAGGACTAAGGATATGTTTCTCGTTTATGGAGGTGACAAAGAGCTCGTCGTAAATGGTTACGTCGATGCAAGCTTTGACACTGACTCGGATGACTCTAAGTCACAAACCGGATACGTATTCATATTGAACGGTGGAGCTATAATTTGGTGCAGTTCTAAGCAAAGCATCATGGCGGGATCTACGTGTGAAGCGGAGTACATAGCTGCTTCGGAAGTAACAAATGAAGGAGTTTGGATGAAGGAGTTCATATCCGATCTAGGTGTCATACCTAGTGCATCGGGTCCAATGAAAATCATTTGTGACAATACTGGTGCAATTTCCTTGGCAAAGGAATACAAATTTCACAAGAGAACCAAGCACATCAAGAGACGCTTCAACTCCATCCGTGATCAAGTCAAGGAGGGATACATAGAGATTTGCAAGATACATACGGATATGAATGTTGCAGACCCATTGTGTAGCGTCCAGACCTCAAACAGTCTGATCTATGTGCTAAGTGTCATCCCTGGATCAGTAATGCTGACACCACACAGTACTCGGAGGATTTATAACAGAGTAGCAATCACGCACTTATTACAAATCGAATGTCTCAAGAGAGAACTTAATAAAATAAATATGGCTTAAGGACATCTAATACGATAACAGCAGAAGGCTTGGAAGAAAAGTGAGTCCATCAACTCCAACGGCATCACTGAGTATAGAACCACGACCTATGCACCTTACTCGTCGTCTGAAAAGTCTGCAACATGAAACGTTGCAGCCCGAAAACGGGCCAGCACATGGAATATGCTGGCAATGTAACACATAGAGAAATAATGGAATAATGAGCCTATACTACATGCATATTTGGCTGGTGGAAAAGCTCTATGGTTACAGTTTTTTTTTGCATAAAACCAATTTTTCGCTACTACAAAGGAATAAATTTATTTAACTATCATGGTGGTTGTGAAACATTGAGAATGGTTGACAGCATTCTCAATCCCAATTAAAAGTATTCAATAAAACCCAACAATATTAAATTAAAAGTAACATGATGAGATTCACATGATATCCAAGTACTAGATACTCAAGACGTCCATAACCGGGGACACGGCTAACCATGATTAGTTTATACACTCTGCAGAGGTTTGCGCACTTTTCCCCACAAGACTCGATCGCCTCCGTTTGGTTTCTCGCACTACAAGGTGTTTGAGAGACGGATGACCGAGACATAGTCTTTCAGAAGCGCTAGCACCTTACATGTGGGTAGACCGTACCCCGTACATCAGCTAGCCTACCCGTAAGAGTTCGCACAACTTAATCAACTACGCCAGAGCCCATAATGGCTTGTGGCTGCACACGGAAGTTTCTAGTTTGAATAATCTCATGATCCCTTTGAGCACAGGTGGCGGTCCGAAGAAATACAGGCAAGTCCTGATAGAAACCAGGTGCCTCAATCCACCCAGATGTGTGTTTAAGTTGCCACCTGAAATAAACCATTAAATAACAATCTCACATCTGTCATGGATACACTCACTCAATCCACTTCTAATAGCATAGCATAGCATAATAAGCAAACGTAGAAGTAACTCCCAAGGGTTTGAGAATAAAACAGGTAATAGGTACTACCTCATCTACTTCCCAAATCCCACAATTTAATTAGATCCTAATCATGCAATGTTTGAGGGTATATCTAATGCATAAAAACCGGGTAGTAGAAAAGGTATGATCAAAGTGTTACTTGCCTTGCCGATGATCCGCGAAACCTAGAGACTCGAAGTAACAGGCGGCACACTCCGGGTATTCTATCGCAGACAAACAAACAAGCATACAAGAAGTACTCATCTAATGCACAGGTAAAACTCAAATAGATCTAACCAGATAGTTCAACTTAAGAACTCCGGTTTGCAAAAAGAATCAAATCAAACGAAGCAATGAAAGTCAAACGGCGGAAGAAAATAGCTTCGTTTTACTAATCTGGATCTAGGTCAAATTTTACAGAAGCAAAAACTTGTTTAAGTAGATTATTCGGAAAGAGGGTTTCGAGACGAAACTCTAAGCGCTTGAATCGCCTGATTCCGATAAACGAGCGAAAAGTTATACTAAAACGAAAATCAGATCTGGAATCGCGATCAGAAAAATCGCGGATTAAATCCGAGAAAAAGAAAAACGACGAACGGGTTAACGAACGGACGTTCGTTAACTAAACTAATCTGACGAACGCGCTCGTTTAAACGAACTAACAGACGAACATCCGCTAATTAGCCTAAACAAAAAAACCGAAAAATCGCTCGGTTTTTATTTAAAAAAACGACGTGGAAAATGAGGCGGCGGCGAACCTCGGCGGCGGCGGCGGACTTCAGCGAGGCAATGGCGGCTGGCGGCAGTGGGCTAAGGTTAGGGTTAGGGTTTCAAGGCGAGGTGGGCGGCGGCAGCGGTGGGTTGGCGGGCGGCTCGGGTGAGGGCGGCGGGCGCTTTATATAAGTGCCCCGGCGGAGTCCCGCCGCTGCCCAGTCGGTGCGCGTTTTTTAAATAATAACTGAAAAAAGAAATACTAAACGGACTCCAAAAATCACGAAATAAATTTTCCTCGGCTTCTAAAATCAAGCGGATTTAATGAACATTTATTTGGGGCCTAAATGCAATTTTGAAAAGCAGCATTTTTCCTAAATTCAAATAAAAAGGCGAAAAACTCCAAAATAAAATATTATTTGATTTTATTATTAAATCTTCATTATTTCTTTATTTTTGGGAAAATCATTTTATTCCCTCTCTCATATTTTGGTAGTAGAAATAATTGAAGATAAAATAATTAAAATGAAATGATCCCTTTTTTCAAAATTTGCGAAAACTCAAATATGAAAATAACGAAATCCCCAACTCTCTCTGTGGGTCCTCGAGTTGTGTAGAATTTCTAGGATCGAGCAAGAATGCAACGAAAAAATATGATATGAAATGATGCTCTATGTATAACAATCCAAATTGGAAATTTGGGATGTTACAAACCTACCCCCTTAAGATGAATCTCGCCCTCGAGATTCGGGTTGGCTAGAAAATAGGTGAGGGTGGTCCTTCAGCAAATCTTCCTCTCGCTCCCAGGTGGCTTCATCCTCAGTGTGGTGGCTCCACTGAACTTTGCAAAACTTAATGACCTTGCTGCGAGTAACTCGACTGGCAAACTCGAGAATCTTAACTGGTTTCTCCTCATAGGTCAAATCATCATTCAGCTGAATCGCTTCTAGTGGCACGGTATCTCTTAGTGGTATATCAGCCATCTCTGCGTGACACTTCTTCAACTGAGAAACATGAAACACATCATGAACACCTGACAATCCTTCAGGTAGTTTCCAACTTGTACGCAACTTCTCCCATACGTTCCGGAACTCGATAAGCTCCTACAAATCGGGGTGCTAACTTTCCCTTAACACCAAAACGCTTAGCTCCCCGAAGTGGCGATACTCGAAGATAAACTCTGTCTCCGACTTCAGATACATCTCCTTGTGTTTTGAGTCCGCATAACTCTTACTGTCTTGGTAGGCTACCTTGAGCCTATCGCGAATCAACTTTACTTTCCGTTCAGACTCCTTAATCAAATATGGTCCAAACAACTGGCGGTCTCGAACTTCATCCCACAACAACGGGGTCCTGCACCTCCTTCCGTACAAGGCTTCGAAAGGTGCCATCTTCAAACTGGGTTGGTAGCTGTTGTTATAAGAAAACTCCACATACGGCAAGTTGTCATCCCAACTTGATCCATAATCCAAAGCACAAGCTCTAAGCATATCCTCCAAAATCTGGTTAACTCACTCGGTTTGTCCATACATGCATGGATGAAAAGGCATGCTAAACTCCACTGGTTCCTAAAGTTTCGGTACAAGCTGCTTCGAACTTTGAGGTGAATTGGGTTCCTCTATCTGATACGATACTCCTCCGAACTCCATGCAAGCACACAATCCTGGTCATGTATATCTTAGCCAATTTGGCACTGCTGTAGGTAGTCTTTACTGGAATGAAATGAGCTACCTTCGTCAAACGATCGACTATAACCCAAATCGAGTCATAGCCTAAACGAGTCATGGGCAATCCCGTGATGAAATCCATACCTAGTTTATCCCACTTCCATTCGGTTTAGGCAATGGCTGTAACAATCCTGGCAACCCGATGTTCTGCCTTCACCCTCTGACATACATCACAAACCGCTACGTACTCTGCAATATCCTTCTTCATTCCGGTCCACCAGAAAATATTCTTCAATCCAAATACATCTTGGTATTTCCTGGGTGAATTGAATATGGTGAATCATGTGCCTCTTGTAGAATCAACTTCCTGATCTCCGGGTCATTGGGCACATAAACACGGTCTTCAAACCATAGGGTATTGCGCTCATCCTCACGAAATCCCTTAGCTTTTCCTTCGCTCATTTTCTCTTTTATCGAGGCAACCTCTTTGTCAGTCTTCTGGGCTTCCCTGATCTTGTCCATCAAAGTTGACTGAATCTCCAATGCTGTTACATAGCCTCTCGGAACTATTTCCAAACATAGCTCTCGAAGGTCCTCGGCTAATTCCTTTGGTATTTCTCCCGTTATTAGTGTGTTGACGTGACTCTTACGGCTCAACGCGCCTGCTACAACATTAGCCTTCCCGGGGTGATAATGCAATCTCATATCATAATCTTTGATAAGCTCCAACCATCTCCTCTGCCTGAGATTTAGCTCCTTCCGCGTGAAGATATACTTCAAACTCTTGTGATCCGTATACACCTCACAATGATTTCCAATGAGGAAATGTCTCCATGTTTTCAACGCATGCACTACGGCTGCTAACTCCAAATCATGCGTAGCATAATTTAGCTCATGAGGCTTAAGTTGTCGTGAAGCATACGAAACAACTCTTCCCTCTGCATAAGCCTTTGCTCCAAAGTCCTCGGCGTGAAGCGTGCAATACACCTCATAATCCTTGGTGCGATCTGGCAGAATTAACACTGGTGAGGTAACCAAGCGTTTCTTTAACTCTTTGAAACTAGCTTCACACTCCTCGGTCCAAATGAACTTGGTATCCTTCTTCAACAATTACATCATAGGCTTTGCAATCCTTGAGAAATTCTCAATGAATCTCCGGTAGTATCCTGCGAGTCCAAGGAAACTCCGGATCTCTCAACTGTCGTTGGTGCTTCCCGATTTATTACGGTGACAACTTTAGTGGGGTCTCTTGCTATACCTTCTCCGGATATAACATGTCCGAGAAATCCAACTTCCTTCAACCAAAACTCACACTTGCTGAACTTGGCATATAACCGGTGTTCTCTGAGCTTCTCGAGTACCAAACGCAAATGCTCCTTATGTTCTTCTTCATTCTTCGAGTAAACCAAAATATCATCAATGAACACCACGACGAACTTATCCAAAAATTCCATAAACACTTTGTTCATCATGTTCATAAAATAGGCAGGTGCGTTAGTCAGACCAAATGACATAAAGGTATACTCATATAGCCCGTACCTGGTGGTAAAAGCCGTCTTAGGTATATCCTGCTCTCGAATCTTCAACTGATGGTACCCTGATCGCAAATCGATCTTGGAAAACACCTTAGCTCCTTGTAATTGGTCAAACAAGTCATTGATCATCGGCAACGGGTACTTATTCTTAATGGTCACTTCATTCAACCCTCGATAACCAACAACCATTCTTAATGATCCATCCTTCTTCTCCACTAGAAGTACTGGTGATCCCCAAGGCGAAGAACTTGGGTGAATAAAACCTTTATCCAGTAACTCCTTAATCTGCTTCTTAATTTCCTCCAAATCTTGGGCTGGCATCCTATTCGGTCTCTTAGATATCGGCCCAGTGCGGCGATAGTTCAATCAGAAATTCAATGTCTCCGTCGGCGGCATGCCTGGCAACTCTTTCGGAAACACGTCCGGGTAATCCCTTACCACTGGTACTTCCTCCTGCACAACTCCTGTTAAGGAATTTACATGTGTTCTCCTCGGCTCATGCCTTGATACATACTTGATTCTCCTCCCCTCTGGGGTGGTAAGAAAAATCGACTTACTGGCGCAATCTATGTTCCCTCCATACTTCGATAACCAATCCATGCCTAATATCACATCCAATCCTTGTGATTCCAGAACTATTAGGTCCGAGGGAAATACATAGTGTCCAATCCTTAATGGCAGTCGATCACACCATATACTAGCCATGTATTCCGCTCCGGGTGAGGTTACTAACATGGGTGACCTAAGGGCTTGGGTTGGTAGTTTATACTTATCCACAAATCCCCTTGATATGTATGAATGCGATGCACGGTATCAAAAAGAACAAGCTGCGATAAAAGTCTTAACCAAAACTTACCTATTATCGCATCCGGCTGAGCTTCAACCTCCTCCACGGTAGCGTGGTTCACTTGTCCTTTGTTGAAAGGGTTCGGCTTCTTCCGGAGCTCCCATTGCCATTTCCATTTTGGCCTTACGGACAATCATTTGCATAATGCCCAGTCTTGCGGCACTTAAAGCAAGTGATGTGGCTCAGGTCTACCTTGGATGGTGTTGACGGGTTGGTGCGGTTTTGTCCATTGCTTCCTCCATTCCCGTTTCCATTCTTGGTGCCATTATGGTTGTGCGAGCTACCTCCTCCGTGGGTATGTTGAAATTGTCCTCCTGGCTTTGGGGTAAATCGAAGTTTCTGGTGTGCTCCAGAGTTATTCTTCCCCTGTCCATACTTCCTCTTGCGATAGTCAATCTGCTGCTGCTTCCCTTCAATCATAAGAGCACGATCTACCAACTCCTGGTAGTTGTTGAAGGTGGCTACCATCAACTGCATGCTCAGGTCATCATTCAATCCTTCTAGAAACTTCTCCTGCTTAGCTGCATCTGTAGCAACGTCATATCCGGGGCAAAAGCGTGCTAACTTCTGAAATCATCTACATCTTGGCTGTCCGTCCTCCTTGGCGCAAGTTGCGAAACTCACGCTTCTTCATGGCCATAGCTCCTTTGAAACATGGGCAAGACGGAAAGCTTGCTTGGCCGATCCCATGTGGCGGTGTCTCTGAGGTAAGTGGCTGTAAAATTCTCCCACCATGCTGCTGCGGATCCTTCAAGCTGATGTGCGGCAAATTTAACACTTTCTCCATCTGTACATCCTGCAGTGGTCAACTCCCTCCCTATCTTACGGAGCCAATCATGTGCAACAATCGGCTCGGTGCTACTGGAAAACACCGGCGGATTCAGCCTTAAGAAACGGGTCAAGTGGTCAACAGGTGGTGGTGGCGGGTTGTTGTTGTTGTTGTTGTTGTTGCCTTGGTTCTGTACCAATGTTTGAATCAAGGCATTCTGCTGCTGAATCAACTGAGTGATCTCTGGCGGGAAAACAAATCCGGGGTCGCGTCTTGGAGGCATCTGAGGGTTTAAAGAAAAGATGAGAGTTAAGAATAGAATGAGGTCTAGAGAGAAACACTACCCATATGCACATGAGACAATTCACAAAATATCACTCCAATCAATTCAAACAAGGGCATACAACGGTCTATCTATCGTTACAAAGTGCTGAAACTAAAACTAATCTGTAATGGGGGAATCTACTACTGTTATGGTGGTCAACTAGAAAAACTGCTCGATGAAGACTCCATGATATCTCGCTCGACTTCATCTTCGTAATCATCATCACTAGGATCGGAATCGGTGTCGTCGATGATGATGTAGTTCTCTGGACAGGTGCAATCTTCATCTTCTCCTCCTGGTGCTGAACTTCCCATGAGTTCTTCAATCTTCTCCTTAAGATCGCCGTTTTGTCCCACTAGAGCTACAATCTCCTCCATGTAGTCCTTGCGAGTGGCCTTCAGTTCTCCTTCTAGTTCTATAATCTTGGCTTTTGCTTTCTTCAACTCCATCATGTCTGCGAACATCTGGTTCTCCTGGCGTCGAATGTGCTGATTTAACTCCTGGATGAAAGCTGCAATGGATCGGTCCTTCTTAGTGCCAACTATCTCCCATTGTTCATCTCGGCGCGCATGAATCTGGTAGATAGTATCCTTGAGGTCTTCTTTATAAACTTCTCCAATCGTCCCATGGTTATGTGAGCTGCCATGCTCTTTCCCGGACTCGAGGTTGGTGCATTGAAAACACACTCTATGGGCTCCGTGATTGGCATAAGCGTCCTTGGGAACTTGAGCTTGAATCTTCCAGCTCTTTTTCAGGTAAAGTGGAATTGTAGGTCCGGTGAAGCTTGGTAATCCAATGTTTAGGTACTTAGTGACTTCCTTGGTGTCGTCAGAAGGGTGTATCTTCATCCATTTGGGTGAACTTGATCCTCGCTTAGTCATCCTAAAAGAGTGGAAAAGATGAGGAGTTAGAAATGAGAAGAGAGAGTAGTAATCTAGGGTTTTAGCTTAATGGTCGTGTCTCTACGGTCGGCGTGTGCTCGATACCATCTTTGTAGCGACCGGACCTCAAGCGATCGATCTACGTGCTTTCAGTGTCATCCTGGATCGAATGTCGACACCACACAGTACTCGAAGGATTTATAACAGAGTAGCAATCACACACTTATTACAAATCGAATGTCTCAAGAGAGAACTTAATAAAATAAATATGGCTCAAGGCAATGTAACACATAGAGAAATAATGGAGTAATGAGCCTATACTACATGCATATTTGGCTGGTGGAAAAGCTCTATGGTTACAGTTTTTTTTGCATAAAGCCAATTTTTCCCTACAGCAAAGGAATGAATTTATTTAACTATCATGGTGGTTGTGAAACATTGAGAATGGTTGACAGCATTCTCAATCCCAATTAAAAGTACTCAATAAAACCCAACAATATTAAATTAAAAGTAACATGATGAGATTCACATGATATCCAAGTACTAGATACTCAAGACGTCCATAACCGGGGACACGGTTAACCATGAATAGTTTATACACTCTGCAGAGGTTCGCGCACTTTTCCCCACAAGACTCAATCGCCTCCGTTTGGTTTCTCGCACTACAAGGTGTTTGAGAGACGGATGACCGAGACATAGTCTTTCAGAAGCGCTAGCACCTTACATGTGGGTAGACCGTACCAACCTACATCCCCTACATCAGCTAGCCTACCCGTAAGAGTTCGCACAACTTAATCAACTACGCCAGAGCCCATAATGGCTTGTGGCTGCACACGGAAGTTTCTAGTTTGAATAATCTCATGATCCCTTTGAGCACGGGTGGCGGTCAGAAGAAATCTGAGCAAGTCTGATAGAAACCAGGTGCCTCAATCCACCCAGGATGTGTGTTTAAGTTGCCACCTTAAATAAACCATTAAATAACAATCTCACATCTGTCATGGATACACTCACCCAATCCACGTCTACTAGCATAGCATAGCATAATAAGCAAATGTAGAAGTAACTCCCAAGGGTTTGATAATAAAACAGGTAATAGGTACTACCTCATCTACTTCCCAAATCCCACAATTTAATTAGATCCTAATCATGCAATGTTTGAGGGTAGATCTAATGCATAAAACTGGGTAGTAGAAAAGGTATGATCAAAGTGTTACTTGCCTTGCTGATGATCTGCGAAACCTAGAGACTCGAAGTAACAGGCGGTGCACTCCGGGTATTCTATCGCAGACAAACAAACAAGCATACAATAAGTACTCATCTAATGCACAGGTAAAACTCAAAAATAGATCTAGCCAGATAGTTCAACTTAAGAACTCCGGTTTGCAAAAAGAATCAAATCAAACGAAGCAACGAAAGTCAAACGGCGGAAGAAAACAGCTTCGTTTTACTAATCTGGATCTAGGTCAAATTTTACAGAAGCAAAAACTTGTTTAATTAGATTATTCGGAAAGAGGGTTTCAAGACGAAACTCTAGGCGCTTGAATCGCCTGATTCCGATAAACGAGCGAAAAGTTATACTAAAACGAAAATCGGATCTGGAATCGCGATTAGAAAAATCACGGATTAAATCCGAGAAAAAGAAAAATGATGAACGGGTTAACGAGCGGACGTTCGTTAACTAAACTAATCTGACGAACGCGCTCGTTTAAATGAAGTAACGGACGAACGTCCGCTAATTAGCCTAAACCAAAAAAAACCTAAAAAAACCGAAGAAAAACCGCTCGGTTTTTATTAAAAAAAACCGGCGCGGAAAAAGGGGCGGTGGAGAACCTCGGGCGGCGGGTCACGGTGGCGGCGGGCGTCCGTGGCCAGCGGGCTAGGGTTAGGGTTAGGGTTTAAGGCGGGGTGGGCGGCGGGCGCGGTGTCTTGGTAGGCGGCTCGGGTGGGCTGGGGCGCCGGGGTGGCGCTTTATATAAGTGCCCCCCGAGCGGAGTCCCGCTCGGGCATGGCCCAAGGTCGGTGCGCGTTTTTTTTAATAATAACGCGCAGAAAAAAATAAAAAGAAATACTAAACGGACTCCAAAAATCCCGAAATAAATTTTCCTCGGCTTCTAAAATCAAGCCGGATTTAACGAACATTTATTTGGGGTCTAAATACAATTTTGAAAAACGCGCATTTCTCCTAAATTCAAATAAAAAGGCGAAAAACTCCAAAATAAAATCTTATTTGATTTTATTATTAAATCTTCATTATTTCTTTATTTTTGGGAAAGTCATTTTATTCCCTCTCTCATATTTTGGTTGTAGAAATAATTGAAGATAAAATAATTAAAATCAAATGATCCCTTTTTTTCAAAATTTGTGAAAACTCAAATATGAAAATAACGTAATCCCCAACTCTCTCTGTGGGTCCTCGAGTTGTGTAGAATTTCTAGGATCGAGCAAGAATGCAACGAAAAAATATGATATGCAATGATGCTCTATGTATAACATTCCAAATTGGAAATTTGGGATGTTACACATTGACTAAGCCTCTCTCACGAGCAAAACATGATCAGCACCAAGACTCCATGGGTGTTAGAATCATTACTTTGTAATCTAGATTATTGACTCTAGTGCAAGTGGGAGACTGAAGGAAATATGCCCTAGAGGCAATAATAAAGTTGTTATTTATATTTCCTTATATCATGATAAATGTTTATTATTCATGCTAGAATTTTATTAACCGGAAACTTATTACATCTGTGAATACATAGACAAATAGAGTGTCACTAGTATGCCTCTACTTGACTAGCTCGTTGAATCAAAGATGGTTAAGTTTCCTAGCCATAGACGTGAGTTGTCATTTGATTAACAGGATCACATCATTAGAGAATGATGTGATTGACTTGACCCATTCCGTTATCTTAGCACTTGATCGTTTAGTTTATTTCTATTGCTTTCTTCATGACTTATAAATGTTCCTATGACTATGAGATTATGCAACTCCGAATCTGGGAGGAACACTTAGTGTGCTATCAAACGTCACAACATAACTGGATGATTATAAAGATGCTCTACATGTGTCTCCAATGGTGTTTGTTGAGTTGGCATAGATCGAGATTAGGATTTGTCACTCCGAGTATCGGAGAGGTATCTCTGGGCCTTCTCGGTAATGCACATCACTATAAGCCTTGCAAGCAATGTGACTACTGAGTTAGTTGCGGGATGATGCATTACGAAACGAGTAAAGAGACTTGCCGGTAATAATATTATACTAGGTATTGAGATACCGACGATCAAATCTCGGGCAAGTAACATACCGATGACAAAGGGAACAACGTATGTTGTTATGCGGTTTTACCGATAAAGATCTTCATAGAATATGTAGGAACCAATATGAGCATCCAGGTTCCGCTAATGGTTATTGACCGGAGACGTGTCTCGGTCATGTCTACATAATTCTCGAACCCGTAGCGTCCGCACGCTTAACGTTCGGTGTCGATCGGTATTATGAGTTTATGTGTTTTGATGTACCGAAGGTAGTTTAGTGTCTCAGATATGATCACGGACATCACGAGGAGTCTCGAGATGCTCGAGACATAAAGATTGATATATTGGACGGCTATATTCGGACACCGGAAGTGTTCCGGGTGATTTCGGAGAAAACTGGAGTGTCGGAGGGTTACCGGAACCCCCCGGGGAACTAGTGGGCCTAGATGGGCCTAAGTGGGGAGAGAGAGGGGCTGCCAGGGCAGGCTGCGCCCCCCTCCCCCTTGAGTCCGAATTGGACTTGGAGGGGGTGGCGCCCCCCTTTCCTTCCCCTCTCCCACTTCTTCCTTCCCCCTCCTAGTAGGACTAGGAAAGGAGGAATCCTACTCCTACTAGGAGGAGGATTCCTCCCCTCCTTGGCGCACCCTAGGGCCGGTCGGCCTCCCCCCTTGTTCCTTTTTGTACGGGGGCAGGGGCACCCTAGAACACACAATAGACAACAGTCTTAGCCGTGTGCGGTGCCCCCTCCACCCTAATCCACCTCGGTCATATTGTCGTAGTTCTTAGGCGAAGCCCTGCGCCGGTAAATTCATCATCACTGTCATCACGCCGTCGTACTGACAAAGCTCTCCCTCGACACTCAGCTGGATCGAGAGTTCATGGGACGTCACCGAGTTGAACGTGTGCAGATCGCGGAGGTCCCGTACTTTCGGTACTAGGATCGGTCAGATCGTGAAGACGTATGACTACATCAACCGCGTTGGCATAACACTTCCGCTTTCGGTCTACGAGAGTACGTAGACAACACTCTTCCCTCTCGTTGCTATGCATCACCTAGATGGATCTTGTGTGTGCGTAAGAATTTTTTTGAAATTACTGCGTTCCCTAACAGTGGCTGGGTAACTCGGGGGCGTCGAGGGAAAGGGGGCTGGGTGAGCGCGCGTTCGAGTTGTACGCGCTGCAGTTGGCCTAAGTGAAGAGGCAAGATAACATGCTTTTCCCTAGCGGCGTGAAGGACCAACCGTGTGGGTGTGCGAAGTGGCTTCGCTCGTGTGGGGGATGGAGGCCATTTGTTGTGTGACGAAAACTTTAGTATTTACTAGAATGTTTTGTTGGAACCAATCTCTAATCCAACATGTATCCTCGTTGTCGTTGTGTGTTGATGACTTGTTGTATGTAATGAATGGTACATTTGCATATGCATGTCTAAACTCAATTTATGAATGGTTTTTGACTCACTTCTTGGAGTGTGAGTACCTTAGTTTTATAGCCAGCATCCAGTTATATGAAGTTGCCACATCACACAGAGCCAACCTAATATTGGAGTATGCTAGCACAATAGTTAGTTCTAGTTAGATCAACTAGAGCTAGGTGTCGCATGGAGGCCGAGAAATATGGTGATAGCGTGACTGCGAGAGGTGGGCTTGTACGTAGTATGATGTAGGCACAGGGCTTGCCGTGTTTCCTACTCCTCGGGTCTAAATGTGGAGAAGATTTGGTCGAGTTCTTCCTCCTTTTACCAACACGTGGGACATCCAGCATCCAGGTCATGTCATGCAAGAAAATGGAGTGCTAGTTGAAGCCACGTGATGTGCATCTTGGGTTAAACTGTAAATAGAATCTTACTCTTGAGGAGCTCCAAAAGCGGCCACCGAAGATCTTTATTGGATTTGTTTTTTATCACCAGCACGTCGAGGTGAAAGATGTGCAGGTTCGATGGGTCCTCTTGCGTTTTCACTTACATGTGGGACCGCATGTGATCAAACAGACGATGGGCTCCGCGCATCTGCGGGCTGGCTGAGAAGTGAGAGAGAGGAGGGCTGAGCACAGACTCCAGGAAATTTGCTCTACGTAACCAACACCTCGATATAGGCTTGATATAGTGGGGTGGCATGGGCCATAACTAGCATTCATGTCTAGCAGTACGGCACACGCCACCCACACGAGTCCCATCTGACACCAATTTTCTTGGAGTCCATGCTACAACCATCTCTTCTCCCTCCTGTTTTCTCGACCATCATCGCGGTCGGCGGGTGGGGGTTTGTCGATAGTTGGTTTGCTCAAGCTGCGGTCCCACTTGTAAGTGAAAATGCAACACAACACACATTCCCCCTTGAGCGTGCGGACCAACCATGTAATGAAGTGCAGCCTTGAACATGGCAGGCTTTTCCTTTTGAACTTGTAACTTGTAAATTTTGGTTTTGCTCCATGGCGCGACCTATAGATAGAAATAACGATTTTCCATAGAGTAATGAGAAGTTTAGTTCTGGCGCGGTTTATGCATGGAGTACGTACGAAAATTATGAAGTTGATGCGAAAGGTAAGATAATTAATAGTAGTACCATATACTACTACATGGATTTGACGGAAATATAAAGATACATACGGACCCATCAACGACATCCTCACGCCCTAGTGCGTCGGGTCACCAACCGACGTGTGAGGAGCAGCGGTGTTGGCGCCGAGCTCAACGTGCTTCTGAATAATGCCGTCCAAGATTGCTCTGCGGTCCAAGAAGGCCAGTGACCTATCGTCCTCCTCTTGCACATAGTAGTCCTTGTGGACAATTTGCCCATAGACGTGGGTGATTATGTCGATGGTGTCTTGCTGTGAGAGGTGCTGCGCGGGGAGCGCAACCTCGAGGTGGACATTCTCCGGTGTGACGGCGGGCAGTCGCAGGGCCACCAGTGCGTCGAAGAGGTTGTCACCATAGAGGCCGTTGAGGGTGGCGGGCATCGCAGAGCCTGGGCGCGTGAGTTGGAGGCGTACGTCAAGGTCGTTCGCGAGCTTTTTGACGACAGTGAACTTGTCTAGGAAGCCGACGAGGACCTCGTTGAACAAGGAGATGAAGTTGTTGTCCAAGCGGCCTCTCGCCTTGGCAGCCTTAAGCACGACCTGGAGATGTTCCTTGGTGCTGGCTGCAAGCCGGCGTCGTTGACCATCTAGCATAGCCGGCTGATGCTCGCGCTCATCGCCTCCATGGGTCTAGCTTCTAGTCAATTGATCTTGTGATTGCAGTGATCATGCTTGTCCTTGGTTAGGGTGTGTATGTGCGTAGGATTTCGAAGATTGGACTGGCGGGAGCATTTATATGAGAAGTGCAGACTGCGTTGCATTCACGTGTGTGTTGGCCATCTACTCCTCGGCCCTCTACTGCACCTGCCTTTGGCTGTATGACAGGTGGGCCGGGCACTAGTTGGGTCCACCTATCACACACCAAAGGCAGGTGTAGTAAGTCAATGAAGCTGCGTCCTGTGGAATGAGAGCTCAGTGCCTTAGCTTTGCCTTTAGTATATAACAGTGGGCCAGACCACTATTGGGCCCACCTGTCATACACCCAAAGGCATGTGCAGTAAGTCAATGAAGCTGCGTCCCCCTCCGTTCCGGTGCAGTATAGTCATCTCACCGGACCTCTAGTTGGGGCCAAACGAGAGAACTTTCATGTTTACTTGTTTATTGGTCCCCTTTACATTTTGTGTCATGTTTTGACCTTTGATTTAACTAATAAAATATTAATGCATGTAACAAAAAATGTTGTGCTAAGTAGTCTCAAGTCATTGGATGCATACACACCCCACGTGTCGTGTTGGGTGATTTATTCGTGGCAAAAAACAGGGAACGAGGTGGGTAGTTAATGCACCGCGCCTAAAAGTTTTGGGATCACTATTTGGTTTTCGTAACGTGACTAATGCACCAGTACGAAGGGAGTACAATAGTAGTCTTTGATTGCAATTTTTTGTTGGTAGCTTACCAAACTGAGCGCTCGGTGAGTACAATTGTAGTCTAATTGACGAGACTTCAGATTTGTGCCATCTACCGGAAGGAATAAAACAATACACCATGTATTTATTTACAGAGGGAGTAGTGTATTTTTTGTGACATGCATTACTAGATAGTGTTAGTCAAATACTAAATCCAGACGGACGTGGTAGTACTACTAAATCCAGACGGTGGTGCTAGTACTAGTAGTAGTACTACCAATGTAGTAGTACTGTACTATACATTGGTCAAATTATTATGTGCTGCTCCTCACAGTGAAGTGACAAGACCCTGTGCCGGAGATGACACCTGAGTGTAGGCGCCGTGTTCGGCATACCAAAGTCAGCCTCACCGTTTGTAGTCACTATCATCATGGCTGTAGAGCTAGCCTGCTTACAACTAGCCGTGTTCAACATAATTTCCCGTGAGTAGATGCCCATGCATTGCACGGAACACCAAGATTGGGGGTGGACGGCGCCAGCAGCGGCCATCGCGCCCGATTTTTCAATGGCCTTCTAGATGCGATGGGGAGGAGATAAGGCTGATTGTGAGAGGCAAGGATTTGTTTGTAAATAGGGAACAAGTGCGGGCGTCTTTTTGCAAAACTGCAGAAGTTTGGTCTGTATGCGTCCGATCTAGATCCGAAGGCTATTGGTGAAAGATGGCAGGCACAACATCATCATTAACTCAGGACCTCTTTGATTCGCAGCATTTTGAAAACGCAGGAATAGGACACGAAAATATTACAAGTTTCAAACTGATATTACAAATGTTAGGAGTAATGCTGCACCTACGAAGAGGGAATTACTAGGAAGTTTACGTAAGAAATTTCATTACTTTAGATGGATGCAGCATTATCGTACAAACTAAAATCCACCGCCTTGACAAGTCACTAATGGGAAAATAAACTTTCTAGTCTCTGGCCACTTGATGTTTCAAAAACATTCAGCTTCTATGGAGACTTTGTCATTTAGGCTTAGACGCTTGCGGTGATTAGCACGCCATTCATTGTTGCCCCAGAGAACTCCAAACCTCATTACCTTGAGCACACTTGCCTCCAGAACAAAGAACCTGGCCAAATTTATCTCAGATGTGCTGCCTCGGTAGACGATCAAATCAATTTATGTAAGATGGAGATCAAGGCATTCGATGAGATTGTTATAGTGCAGCACATTTTTCACTTTCGGGTCTTTTTTATCTGCAAAAGAAGAGAACATATTAGAGGAGCTGGCTGTATAAGTTTGCCATGTCATCAAGAGGTACCAATATCATTCACTCATACGATAGGGTTGGCTGGCTAGTGATATTTTTTGACTCTCTCTCTTTCCTCTCATTTACCTAGGGGCACGTGAAGAGCTTGGGCATTTGTTGCCTACCACTATGTGGCCGATGCCATATTTCTCACAAGTATGCCACATAATATGCATTAATGTCGAATCAAAAGATTTTGGCACCGCTCTAGCGATGTGAGAGAGTTGGCACCACGGTGCACACAAACCCACATGTATAAACAAATCAATCAAACCAACTACACCGGCCTCTCACTCTCCCAAACAAGTGTTTTTTGTTGCCTCAGTCCTCTCCCTCTCCCATGCAAGTGTTTTTTCATTGCGTGAGTTAATTTGGCACTGGAGCAAAGAAGGTAATCCAGATTAGGGCACCAGGTGAGCAATGGAGGGCCATCAATTCCAAATGCATCACAAGTGAATTTGGCATGTGTTTTGGCCTACATAGTGGAGGGCCATTATGTCGGATTTCGGGTTCCGGCAGACCCTTGAGGTTCGAACACTGGGGTGCGCGCGGAAATCTGCCCTCTACCTACCTGCACCCCGCCGCCTCGCTAGGATCTAAACTACGAAAGGAACAGCACAAGAGAGACAGGGTTTATACTAGTTCGGGCCACCATTGTGGTGTAATACCCTACTCTAGTTTGTGGTGTGGTGGATTGCCTCTTGGGCTGATGGTGATGAACAATACAAGGGAGAACAGCCTCGCGAGGGTCTGTTCTTGGCCGGTGCGATGAACTGCTAGGGGGAGTTCAGTCGCCTTCTCCCTCTCTCTTTCTCTGTCCAAGGTGCATCCAGCTACTAATTAGATGTCTCTACTATGGTGGTTAGCTCTACTTATATAGGCAGAGGCCCTGGGCCTCTTCCCAAATATTGAGCGGGAAGGGCGCCAACAATTGGCCATTTTGAAGGGGAACATCTAGTACACTTATCCTGACTAAAGTTGGTCCTCGCTTTGTCAAAGGCTCTGGTGGTGGCCTTGGCTTGGGCTCCACAATGACTTCCTTCTGCCGTTGGGTGGTCTCGGTCTTGTTGCACGAAATGGATGCCTTTGCTTGATGCTCTCGCTGCGCTTGCTCCCTTTGCACCAAAGAGGAAAGGAGGACCTTGGCGGGCTCGTGCCACTTGGCGCCCTTAGTCGTCATGGCTTGCGTCATGGGCACCTTGTGAGGTACCCGCCTTGATCTCTCCGCCTCCTTGCGAGCCCGGCTGACGAGGCCGTGCTGAGGAAGCTCCTGTCGTCCGCCTCATGAGGCTTGGCCCCTCGCGAGGGTCTTGAGCTTCGTGTTGATGAAGATGGGCCGTGTTGGGCCCCCTTTGAGCCATCTTTGCAGGCCGCAGTGAGCAACTCTGGGGACCCCGTTCCCGAACGCCGTGATAGCCCGGGCCCAAGGCGCACCCGGACTTGGCCGAAGCGAGAGGCGAAGGGCAAGTGCGAAGCGCTGCGGGCCCCTATCGACCTGACCTTGGGCGCCAGCGTGGCGGTTGATTGGGCGTGGGCACCTCGAATCAGCGAGTCGATAAAGGAGCGGCGTCTGCCTAGGCTTTGCTTCCCTTGCTTTCTCTGGTTACTGCTCAGATCCCCTTTCTTGCGCCTCTCCTTCCTGCCTCCGAAATCTTCAGATCCACCTCGACTGCATGCCCTAGCAAGGCATGGCGCCTCGCCAGACCCCGGCCGGAGCTTGGTACGCGCCTGCCCTGGACTCGCCGAACATGTCGGAGGGAGCTTTGCCCGGGTGCGCCAGATGGCGGCAGCGCAGGGCATCGACGAGGCGAAGGTGTTCAGGGCCGGCTCCGCCCTCCCTGAGGGCCAAGGGAGCACCTTCTATCCGCTCTTTGTAAGCGCCATTCTTGCTGGCCTGATGCCTCCCTTTTCCGAGTTCTTCTTCTCCGTCCTCCGCCATTACAAGCTACAAGCTCTGCATCTCCACCCCAACTTTGTTCTCCTCCTGGAGATCTTCGCCTACTATTGTGAGGCTCACGTCGGGGTGCAGCCCTCAGTGGCCCTGTTGCGCCACTATTTCTCCCTCCGGACCTCTCGTAGTTCCTTCTCTGCGTGTGCGAGCTTCCTCGCGTACGGTAGCTCTATCGCCATTTCGAACCCCGGGAAGAGGATTGAGTGCTTCAGGAGCAAGTGGGTCTTGGTAGATGTTGGGCGCATCCGCCCTCGGCTAATCTTGCCCACGGAGCACCCCATACACTCCGACGACTGGTCCCGAGTGGAGCTCATGGATCCCCGCGCGAGGCCGGTGTTGGAGAGGATGGACATGGATTTGAGGCCAGCCAGCATGGCGGCAGCGAAGCTGACCGGCGCGTCGCTACTGAGGGAATTCCTGGAGCACCAGCTGGCTCCGCCGTCGATGCCACTTCCGATGTGGAGGCCCCACCCGAGCCCTGCGGTCTTGGCCGGCGAAGACCTATCTGCGGTTCTCCAATCTTTGGTGAGGCGGCGTGGCGAGATTGGGCGCTCCACGCCTGTTCCTCCGCGACGACTGGGAGCAGGTAGTGCAGTCCATGCCCGTCTTCAACGGTGACGGGCTCGTGCCCGCGGAGGCTCCCGAGGAACCGGTGGATGTGTCCTCCGGCGAATCCAGCGAGGAGAAGGGAGAAGGGGAGCGGGAAGGAGGGCTCGACTCCGAGGCGACCGACGGAGAGTCGAGGGCTCCCCTCCCTCGGCGCAAGTCCCGCGTTCTCCGCCTCTCACCGAGCGATGACGACGACGAGGATGATGACGAGCGGGGCGGCGGAAGCTTGCTCCCGATCCCGAAGAAGGACAGGACCGGGCTGGTCCCCCGCGGGTCTGCCCCGGCATCGAGGCGATCCGCAGGCGCGCCTCCTGCTCCCGAGATCCTTGAGGTTGATCCTTGTAGCCGGCTCTCGAGCTTCAAGTATGGCCGGAGGTTGCTCGAGCTTCATGGCGACGACCAGTAAGTGTTCGGTTCCTATCTTATTTCTTGTTTTGTCGCTGAGGCTTGACGTCTGTATCTCTTGGTTAGGCTAGCGCCCGCGGCAAAGAAGCTGAAGGGATCTCCTGAGGTTCCATCTAGGGAAGCGCCTCCGCCCCTGAAAGAAGGTGACCGTGATGCACGGGCCTCTCCTGCTCGGTCATCCTCGCGAGGCCTGGTGGAGCTGGCTGGGGTGGGCTCAGCCCCCATGGCCCAAGCGACTCCTGAGGTGTCCTCACTGATGCCGCCGCCACAAGCTGTTGGGCGCGGCAGTGCCGCCTCGAGATATCGTGGTCACACTGCCGTCCTCTCCTCCTACTCCACCAATTGCTGTCTCTCGACTCCTCCTACCGTTACTGGATCGTCTTTGCTGCAGGCTGGACCGGCTGCAGCGAGATCTTTTGGGCGCCGACCCTCGTACCGGTGGCCGGGCGCTGGAGCTGGCTTGGCTGGATTAGCTCGGCGCTTCAATCCGGGCGGCGCTGGTCCAGGCCTCGACGGCTTGCGACGAGGAGAAACAAGCCGTCCTTGGGGCGAAAGCTGCTCACGACGCTGCCTTGGGGGAGGTAGCCGAGGTCCGAGGTCGCTGCAAGGCGCTGGAGAGCGAGCTGCAGGGCCTGCGGGACCAGCTCGCCAAGGAGGCCCGCCTTCGCCAAGAGCAGGAGGAAGGCATGAAAGCTCGCGAGGTGGCCGTCAAGGATCGGGACGCCAAGCTCAAGAAGCACCGTGAACACCTAGGCGTGCTGGAGCAAGAGTTGGAGGCGAGGAAGGTCGAGCTGGACGGCAAGGCACGGGTCCTTGCCGAGGATCGCGTGGCCTTCACAGATATGGAGGTGAAGGCTCGCACCTTGCTGAGGGAGCTTTATGATAACGGCTGGAGAGCACGCTGGCGGCGCAGAGGACGGCCCCGCCAAGCTGCTTCCCTTCTGGTTCGCGCTCTTGAAGATGTCTCCCTTGGCCTTGGCCCTCTGGTGAGGCCGAGGCGCGTGTCTTGTCTTCTGCGTGACGGCGGGTCCTCACCCACGTCTACCTTGGCGATCCCAACGTCGACCTCGACAACTTCTTTGGAGCCATGACGGCGAGATTACCGCTGCCGCTGCTGAGGCCGTGAAGGGTCATGCGGAGGCTCTGCTGGGGAAGTTCCGGGCCTTTAGCACCAAGCCGAAGCGGGGCACTGCCAACCCTGCGGCTCCACCAGGCGAACCCGCTCCGCGCAGCTCCACCGCCGACAAGTGACTCCGTTCACGGCTCTGCTACGCTTTTGATTCCTGCACATGTATCATGCCTCGGGAGGCGTTTAAACTTGCATTTGGCATTGTGATACTTGAGTTATGGACTGTAATATTTTCTTTTGAATTCCTTGAAATTTGCGCTTTTCCTTCCTACTTGCTTGTGTTCTACGTGGCAGAGTCTGCCCACAGATACCTCAGCCGCCATTAGCCCCGACCGGAAACCAGGACGGGACCAAGGGGTGAGGGGCTACATGACAAGTTAGGCTCCTGAGTCGCAATGCTCAGGAGTCCCCCTTGGCGCACGAACAACAAGTAGGGAGGTGAGATGTGGGTGGATCTACCGTTCTATGTCTGCAGAGCCCGGCCCCGCGCATACCTCAACCGTCGTTAGCCTTTCGGAACTAAGGAGTGAGGGGCTACGTGACCAGTTAGGCTCCTGAGTCGCGATGCTCAGGAGTCCCCCTTGACGCTCAAACAGCCTTCGTACCTTGGCTCAGCTCGGGGAGGGACGCGCGACGAACCAGGCCCGAGGGGCCTGGCTAGGTGGCGTGCGTCTGGGCGTGACCCAGGCGTAGCCCCCATGCCCAGCCCCCTCGCGCGGCACTCCCGAGGGAGGCATTGCGATGAGGCGGACACTGAGCTCTGGGCTCCACGAGGTTGACGCAGCCCGGGGCCACCCTCGGTTGTTTATCACCAGCTGAACATAGTGCTTCCGTATGTGTGCAGGAATAGCCGCTCCTCGGCGGTGTCGTCGACGGCGGAGCATGGTGCTTCCATCAGTGCGTGGGAGGGGCTCCCCTTGGGAGGAGCCCTGGGCGTGTATAGCCCATACGACACGTGGGCTGGCACGGTAGGGGCTGACGAGGTGTATCTGGGCACCCGTGAGCCAGCGCGACTCACGGGGCCCTACCTCAAGGCGGGTTGCGCCTGGCACTGTGCATTATCTTTTTATGTTTTCCTGCAGATTTAGTTAGATGCCGGCGCTCTCGTCCTCGCGTCCGGCCCTCGAGCTGGTCTCGGCCGTCGGCTGGTATGCCAGGTCACGATGTCGTGGACAAGGCGGAGGGTGAGGGCTGGAGAGCGATGAGCCACGAGTCGCGATGCTCGGTACCCCCTTTAACGTGCAAGCGGTCGACATGAACGAAGAGAAGGTGCCATGGATTGGCATCAAATAACAAGCATGATGGGTCGAACGCATGACCGAAATAAACGCAAGAGGGATACATGCCGCTGGTGCGGCCCGGCGACTTGGGGATGATGCAGCCGAAGGGCGCCCCAACAAGGTAAGCTACGAACAGGAAGTAAAGGGATACACGCGCAGGGAGCGGACCCACGCGGCACGGGAATAATGCAGCCACAGAAGCGCTCGGCTTGAAATGAAACTTGAAAGATGTCACCTGGTAGCATTAGAGACGAAAGGGTGTTGGTGCAGCAGACTCGGTGGGCTGCGGGAGCTGATCCTCACGAGCCCCCAGGCTCAGGGGCCTCGGGAGGCTCCGGAGGCGCTGGTGGCTCCTCGTGGACCATCTCCATCTCCGCCAGGGCTGCGGAACGCCTGGCCTCTTGAGCCTCCAGGATGTCCCTCATGAGGCGTTGGTGCGTGGCGGCCGCGTTCGTCAGGCCGTAAGGCATGCGAACGTAGCTTTGGGGTGGACCTTCACAGCGCCCCACGCGAGAGGGCCAGAGGCGCTCCTGAGAGGCGGCTCGGTTGAGCCCTGGTATGTCGATGCAGACGCGCAGCCCACCATCCTCGTCTGGATGGGGTGCTACGGCAGTGGCGGCGGCTGCCACTCATGACTCTTGACTCCTGCAGCTCCTGAATGGCCTTGCTGACGAACTCCTGAGGGTTTGGCCCTCCTTGCCGCGCTCCTTCTTGAGGGAAACGTGCTTCGAAACACGCCTCCAAGTGGTGCCCAAGCGCCTCCCTCGTGACCTTAGCCAGGTCGGTGGCCTCCCAGGGAGGAGCCCCCAAGCCCTGCCTGAGGAGGGCGCCGGGCGCGCTTCCCTATGCAATAGAAGGAGGTTCCCCCTGAGGAGGCGCGGACCCTGAGGGGCCTGTCTCCTGAGGGGCTAGGCCGGACGATATCTTCTTCTTCTTGGGGGCGGTCTCGGGAAGCCTCCTGCTTCCGCGATCCGGGTAGTCCAGTGATGCGGCCTGAAAGGCTCGCTCCAGGGAGCACACTGCGTCTTTCTCTTCGCAGGGCACCGTGATGACTCCACCACTTCCTGGCATCTTGAGGACGTTGTAGCCGTGGTGGGTTACGGCCATGAACTTGGCCAGCGCTGGTTACCCGAGGATCGCGTTGCATGGCAGGCGAATGTGGGCGACGTCGAAGTCGATGAGCTCAGTGCGGTAGTTGTCGCGTGCGCCGAAGGTGACAGGGAGGCGAACCTGCCCGATCGGGGCTGTGGAGCCGTCGGTGACCCCAGAGAAAGGCTTGGTTGGCTGAAGCTGATTGTAAGGCACTTGGAAATTGTTGAACGTTTCCATGGACAGGACGTTGAGCCCTGCCCCGCCATCTATGAGGGTCTTGGTGACTAGCACGTTGCTGATGATTGGGGAACAGAGCATCGGGAGGACTCCGGCTATGGCCGCACACTTGAACTGATCCGCTGAGCTGAACGTGATGGTGCACGCCGACCACCTGAGGGGGCGTGTCGCTTCGAGCTTGGGGAGGACTGCATTCACTTTGCGGGCGAACTGCTTGAAGATGCGTTGAGAGGTTGGGGCTTGAGCTCCGCCCGGGATCTGAAGCGATCGCGAGGCTCCTGGAAGCCCCCAGCCCCCTCGTCCTGATGATGGTCTTCGTTTCTCCTTGGATGCGGAGGCAGAGGAGGGAGTCCTGCGTTGCCTTGCGGGCGGTCCTCGCGAGGCTGATCCCTCCAGCCTCCCTCGCGAGGCGGGTCTTGCCAGCGATCCTCGCGAGGTTGGTCGCGCCACCCTTGGCGTGGGCCGCGGTCTTCCAGTCCTGCGTTCCTTCCTACTCCTCGGCCGTAGCCCCGTCGCCTTGGTCGGGGCGTCGGCCGATCCTCCCTTCTCGCCGCGGCTCGGAGCTCTTGACATTCGCTGGTGTTGTGGGTGTGGAGGTCGTGGTACCGCGATACCGGCTGCCCTTGGAAGACTCGGGCTGATCTACGCCCGCTTGGTGTCCGGTTACGCAGCACGGCAGCCCCTTGCGCTTCACGTCCTTGGCCTTGGATTTCTTCTCTTACAGGTCTGCGGCAGTAGCTCGAGGAGGGAGAGACGCCCTTCCTCGGCCCTGGCGCACTTGGTCGCCAAGTTGAACAGCTCTAAGGAAGTGCACAGATCTTCATGCATCGCCAGCTCCTCCTTCATTTTGACGTCGCGCACACCATCGGAGAAGGCGGAGATGATGGCCTCCTCGGTCACCTTGGGAATCTTGAGGCGTGCGTTGTTGAAGCGCTGGATGTACTTCTTCAGGGTCTCCCCTAGTTGCTGCTTGATGCGGCGCATGTCGCTCACGGCGGGTGGCCGGTCATGAGTACCTTGGAAGTTGGCGATGAAGCAGGTACGCATCTCGTCCCAGGAGGAGATCGTGCACAGGGCCAGCTCTGAGAGCAGTGCGGGCCCCGTCCTTGAGCGCCATGGGAAACCAGTTTTCCATGACCTTCTCGTCTCCGTTGGCGGCTTCGATGCCTAGCTCGTAGAGCTGGAGGAACTCCGCGGGGTCGGCCGTACCGTCGTAGCGAGGAGGCAGGTCCGGCTTGAACTTACCGGGCCACGCGACGCTGCGCAGCTCGGGGTGAAAGCGGCAGACTTCTTTGTGGCCCGCAGGAGGCCTTGGGTGACGAAGAGCTTGGTCTTGCGGGTCCTCATACCTTTGCATTTGGGAGCAGCGGGGTCTTGACGTCTTGGGAGCGGGGCGTGGTCGCGGCAATTTGGGCGGGAGCACACGGGCAGCTTCTTGCGGGCGAGGGGCCTCCTGGCAGCACTGCTCTTGCCGTGCTGGCGCCGGACGGAGCGGGTTCCGCCCAGGGACCATGCGCCTTGGGGCCAGGGCGCCTTCTTGAGGGGGAGGCGGCCGAGGCGCCCCCGGAACTTCTTCGCCCACGCAGGACGGGGTGCGATGCGTAGACGAGACGGCGCGGGGAGCCCCTGCGGCGCGGACGAGCTTCAGCGGCGTGGTCGAGCCACTCTTCATAAACGTCGTCGAGGGCGGTAAGCGCAGAGCTCGTTTGCGCAATGAGCGCAGCTCGAGCCTCCATGGCGCGCGGAATGCGCGAGATGAAGAACCAGCCGAAGCGGCGAGGGGTAGCGATGCGGCCGTCTTGCCTCACGAAGGGATCTTTGGGGCGATGCTTGTTGCTCGTTCCCGCCGGGCGATGGCGGCGTTCTGGCGGCGACGGGGAGCAGCGAAGCGCCCGCCGGCAGGAGCCGTCTGGCGGCAGGGAAGCAAGCGGCTCGGCGCTCGGCGCGGGCCCGATGAGCGTCAGACATGGATACGGGGGTCGACGGAGAACAGGGCGGCGGAAGACGAATTCCAGCGCACCCCTACCTGGCGTGCCAAATGTCGGATTTCGGGTTCCGGCAGACCCTTGAGGTTCGAACACTAGGTGCGCACGGAAATCTGCCCTCTACCTACCTGCACCCCGCTGCCTCGCTAGGATCTAAACTACAAAAGGAACAGCACAAGAGACACAGGGTTTATACTAGTTCGGGCCACCATTGTGGTGTAATACCCTACTCTAGTTTGTGGTGTGGTGGATTGCCTCTTGGGCTGATGGTGATGAACAATACAAGGGAGAACAGCCTCGCGAGGGTCTGTTCTTGGCCGGTGCAATGAACTGCTAGGGGGAGTTCAGTCGCCTTCTCTCTCTCTCTCTCTTTCTCTGTCCAAGGTGCATCCAGCTACTGATCAGATGTCTCTACCATGGTGGCTAGCTCTACTTATATAGGCAGAGGCCCTGGGCCTCTTCCCAAATATTGAGCGGGAAGGGCGCCAACAATTGGCCATTTTAAAGGGGAACATCTAGTACACTTATCCTGACTAAAGTTGGTCCTCACTTTGTCAAAGGCTCTGGTGGTGACGCGGCTTGGGCTCCACAATGACTTCCTTCTGCCGTTGGACTGGTCTTGGTCTTGTTGCACGAAATGGGCGCTTTTGCTTGATGCTCGCCTGCGCTTGCTCCCTTTGCACCAAAGAGGAAAGGAGGACATCTGCGGGCTGGGCGCCTCACTGGCGCCCTTTGGTCGTAATGGCTTGCGTCATGGGCACCTCGTTCGGTACCCCGCCTTGATCTCTCCGCCTCCACGCGAGCCCGGCTGACGAGGCGTGCACGAGAAGCTCCCGCCCCGCCCCGTGAGGCTTGGCCCCTCGCGAGGGTCTTGAGCTCGTGTTGATGAAGATGGGCCGTGTTGGGCCCCCCTTTGAGCCACGCTACAGGCCGCAGGCAGGCAAGTCTGGGGACCCCCGTTCCCAGAACGCCGACACATTATAGCCCACTTTTGTAATACCTCATATTTAGTTTAAAATTTTGACCATAGATTTACCTAAGAAAATGCCAATGCATGTCACAAAAAATTATACCATTTGAAATTATGTTCAAATACGAATCCAACGATATAATTTATAGTGACATGCATGAACATTTTGCCAGTTAAATCTATGGTCAAATTTTGATACTACAAAATAGGAAGAGTAAACCAGGACGGAGGTAGTACTTTCTCTTAGGGTAACCATAGAGTTACTAGTCTAAGTTACTTGCCACTATGACTAGCCTAGGAAACTATAGTATTACAACAAAAAAATGATGCAGGTGATCACGTGAGAAAAATACTAAAAACATTTCTTTAGGTGCAGTGCATAGATACAGTTTTGAACATTACACTTGTCATCGTAATTTGGGAAAATTATGAAAATTTGAGCTACGTTGTGATTACCGTTTACTAATAGGAAAGAAGTTTCACCTTGATGAGAAGATTATCCATGTAAGGAATCCAACAACTTGATACCGATTGGGGCCAATAGATTTTATTGCCAAGATATACTGTGCGCATAGACTGGGTCAAGCTTGTGGGAATGATTTTCTGGATCATAGTAATAAATACATCAAGAAGAAATTTAAAAATGTGAATTTCAAGAAGATGGAGAAGAAGATGAGTGTTGTACCTGAATGATTACGGATCCAATAAAGAGTTCGGAGAAGTTGGCAGACGAGTACACCAATGCTGTCAATTTCGGCGCATCAATGATCCTGATTTTTGTTGGACCTTCTAGATCAGATACAAGCAATCTCTCAAGGAAAGGCGCATTCTCAATGACCATAATGTGGAACAGCTGGATTGATCTATTCCAATTGATGTCTTGTTGCGGGGCCAGCAAGACACATAAATCCATCGGAGATTCGTCGAGGCAATGTGGAGGCTAATGAACCTGTGGATCTACTCAAGACGAAGGTACTCGAGTGCAGTACAGCTGCAGAGCAGTTGCTCCATAGCCTTCTTCGAGGTGCCAATGTCAAAGAGGTTGAGCTACTTGAGTTGAGGGAGAAGAAGGGCGAGCACGGCATTAATCTGGGGAAGATAGCAGGAGCTGAAGCTGGCGCGGCGCAGCATTGGTGTGAGGCAGAGCGCGGACGGCGGCAGAGAGCGACATCGTCCAGCTTCAAAGCTGAGCTCCTTGAGCTGATCTAGGACGGGGAATGAGAACCACTCGTAGAACTTGGCTTGGACCTTGCAGTTGGTACTGAACATGCGGATGTCAAGGCGTTTGGCTGGCCCAGGGTGCGATGAAAGGATCCTGGAGACTGTGACCATGCGTTTGCAATCCCCATCGCAGAGGCAGCTGCCGATGGTGAGGTTTAGGGGGACGCAGTGCCAGAGGGGGCGCCATCGCCAGGGGAGCAGGGTGGTCCACACGGCAGATTTGGTGGGGAGGAGGCCGATGATGACAAGCAACATGTCGTCGGGGAGGCTGCTGATGAAGTCCAGGCTCGCCGGATGCGGTTTTGGCTCGAGCCTCCTCCGCTTGTTGGCTGCCTGGCTGTCCATCTCAGCAGGCGGCGAAGCCGGTGTACACGTGTGCTGGTGTGTGTTGTGTGTTGGGTGTGCGCGAGTGCGTCCTTCTGTGCATGCCGCCGCGCAGTGGTGAATTGTGCGCCAGTGTGTCCTTCACGCGTGAGAAGTGTGCCCTGAATTTACTAGCGTGCGGGGTGCTACCCCGAGTGGTTTCAACTTTGTTTACTTCACCGCATGTCATATGGGCCTCTAGTTTACTTATTTTCACCCACTGCCACATGGGCCAGCACACAAAGATAGAGAACACGAGTTGACAAGGCAGCATGTGGACTGGTTGACCGGTCAACTAAACAATATATGGAGCTATACGCTGACACAGTGACCTTATAATCCGTCGGTATAGAGAGAGAAAGAGCTACTCCCTCCGTTCGATAATGTAGTGCCTACATTTTTTTAAAGTCAAACTTTTGAAACTTTGACCAAGTTTATAAAGAAATTACTTATATATACAATACCAAAGATAAATGATAGTATGAAGTAAGTACATGTTGTGATGAATCTAATGATCATTCCAGATGTAAATGCTTTTCTCCACGTATACCTGGTCAAACTTTTCTGAGGTTTGACTTTTCAAAACATCCATATGCTTATGGACGTGAGAGAGTACCTAACTAGAGAGAGAGAGAGAGAGAGAGAGAGAGAGAGATAGTGCGAAATAGAAAGAGTGACTGAAAAAAGTGTGTGTGCGTGTGTGAAAGAGACATGGACAACACACGATAAAAGTAGAGAAAAAGCGTGTGTGTCTTATGCAAACATATCACACATGCATCTTCGACAGCAGAAGCAAGGTGAGGAGATAGTATGTGGTTTTTTGGAACCGAGAGAGAAAGCCCCTAGCACGTGGCCAAGAGGGGTCTGACAAACAAGGGAGAGAGGTCGAGAGAGACGTACGGAGAAAATGCAGACATGAGGAGGAGAAAGTGTATGTCTGTCACAGAGAGATCCCCTAGAGATTGTGAGGAGACTACATGGGTGGGAGAACGAGTGACAAGGTGTGTGCGCGATAGAAGATACCCCGAGAGATATCGAGATAGACATATGGATGGAAGGAGACAATACGTGTGTTCCTGATGGCTAGTGAGAGATATTCATACTTTGGGGGGTGCGTGCGCCTATGATGGAGTGAGGGATTATGGTACTTAGGGGGTGCGTGTCAGAGAGAACAAGGGCGGAGAGTGTTAGATGGGTCTATGTAGCGTGAGCGAGACATGTGTATGTGTGAACCAGGAAGATATAAAGTTTGAGAGAGATAGAGGATCCCCGATAAGGCTGAGTGGTGCGTCAGATAGCTGAGAGGGGGAAAGGGATATTCAATCCGCTCGATAATGCAATGCATATACATTTTTTAGAAGTCGAACTTTGGAAACTTTGACCAGGTTTACACAAATATTATTTATATCTACAATACCAAAGATACATCATACGAAACTACATCTGATGATGAATCTAATGGTATATGTTTGATTTTCTAGATGTAAATGTTTTTCTCCACGTACATGGTCAAACTTTGTGATATTTGGCTTTTCAATAAATCTATATGCTATGGACTGAAGAGAATGGCTAAGTCGAGAGAGATCAAGTGCGTGTGAAGGAGAATGAGTGAGTGTGCAAAAAGAGTATGTGTGCGAAAGAGAAAGGGAAAACAAACGATAAATTAGAGAGAGTGTGTGTGTTCGTTTCTTATGCAAACATATCACACATGCATCTCCAAGTTAGAAAAGCGAGGTGAGGATATACACGAAGATAGCTAGTGCGTGTTTGTTTGCAACGGAGAGAGACACCCCTATAGCACATGTCCAATAGAGGTCTGGCCAACAAGGAACAAAGGTTGAGAGGGACGCATGGAGAAGACAGATGCATGGGGAGGGAGAGAGGGTGTGTTTGTGATAGAGAGATCCCCTCGAGATCGTGAGGGGACTATATGGGTGGGAGATCGAGGGACGAGGTGCATGTGCGATAGAAAGATGCCCCGAGAGAAATCGAGATAGACCATGCACATGTTTGTGATGGAGACTAAGAATTAGCTAGTCATATACATATAGGGGGAACTGCATGTGCCTACAATTGACTGAGAGACCATCATACTTGGCTAGGCATGAGATTGTGTGTGTGCGTGTGAGATGGAGAGAGAACGAGGGAGAGAGATAGAGTTTTAGATGGGTGCAGAAAGTGCAGTGAGATATGCATGTGTATGTGTGACCCAGGGAGATGGAGAGTTTGAGAGGGAAGTGCTCCAAGACGACACAGTGGTGTGTGAGAGAGTTACGGGCAACGAGCCAGGGAATTTGTGTGCATACGATGAGTGCACCCAAGATATTTAGCTTGGACTAGAGAATCATACATAGTGTGCGGAGAGACCTATAGATTGAGTATATATGCATGCGAACTAGAAAGACCCCCCCCCCCACACACACACACACACAAAGAGAGAGAGAGAGAGAGATAGAAAGAGAGGGAGAGGGACCAACAAGCTTTGTGTGTTGGATGCGTGTGACAGAACTGAAGATTGTCGGCGAGAGAGAGAGAGCAGGAGTTCGGGAGAGGGGGAGGTCGCGTTTTATGCATCAAAGACTGATATAAACCATGTTTCGATATAAACTTGCATTCAAATATTTAAACTGAGAACATGTTGCCTGCAATCCACACATGAAAGGAAATATGCGTATCAAACAAGTTCATTAATTTGACTTTCAACATGTTAATGAAGTACTATAATACTGTACAACATGCTACTCGATTGAGGTGTTCAATTTTGGATTTAGTTCACTATTTTGACCAGGTGAACGAGCTATTTCATTGAATCGAGATATTTCATTTGTGGTTTGAGTCCCGTTTTGAGTGGGTCAACTATTTGTCATATAGTAAATCGTTAGCAATGAGCATGTAAAAACACATTACTCCTGACCATCATCTATGCATCTAAAAAAGAAGTGGCAAGCTAATATTTCAAAATTTGATTCGAATCGACTTGGTAAGGTAGACGTGGATGCTCGTTCCCCCAAAATTTGAATGAACCATTAAACACCCTCTGCTCGGTGGAATTCGCCCGAGCAAATAAATGGGAGACGCGAAATTACCGGCCTATGTGGGACACCCATCAATTGGCCCGTTGTACATCAAGGGTAGGTTCGTAACTTCATCCAAGCGTGCCTTCTCCTCGGCTGAAATGACATGTGCCGAATAATTCTTAAACCATGGGCATAACACACCCTCTCTCGCTTGAAATCGCTCACCGACTATTTCAAAACACGCCCTCCTCGACCGAAATAGCGCGTGCCCACTATTTCAAAACACGCCCTCCTCGCCCGAAATCGCTCGCTCCCACTATTTCAAAACACACCCTCCTCGCCCGAAATCGCTCGCGCCCACTATTTGGGAGAAGGAAAGTTACTCTACTATCCCCGACCCTTAGTACACAGACCCAAGCCGAGAAGCCTAAAGGCAGGGGTAGAATTGTAACTCCCCCCACATTTCAGACAAATGCGTCCGTAAGACATGGTTCCTCCTTGCAATTCCCCATTCATACCTCGTGGGCGCCAAATCACCTTCTTCCCGGAAGCTCCCTTCTCCCCAGTCGTGAAACCTATGCCCCTCCTCCATGGCGCTCCCCACCGCACCAAATTCAGAGCCTCCCTCCTCCCTAATGCTGGAGACGCTGTCCATTTGCCTTCATGCACTGGGCGGTGTGCCTCTTACTCCATGCTACCGGAGCTGCCTCGACGACAGCCGCGTGAACCGTACCAGAGCTGATTCACCCCCGCCGTTATTCATGGTGCCGGAGCAGCTCCAACTTCGGATCCGTCCATAGCCCCGGCGCTGCTTCCCTGTAGCCGTCGACCGTTGCGGCATCTCTGCTTCCGTGCAGCCGGTAGCCACCGCAGCTACGCCGACCTCACCGACTCTGCAGCTAGAGCTGCCTACTTCACCGGGCCGCAAGATAGGTCGCACCCTCATCTCAAATCACTTTATTTAGGCGTCAGTTGTCTGAAATTTTATTCTGGGCCAATCGACTCCCAACGGGAAGCAGCACCCCTTGAGGTGGCGGAGCTCCTAGGCTGTCGGTTGGCTGGTGTCTAACGTAAGGGTGCGGGGGCGCAAGTTCGCGGCGGAAGCAACGCTTAGATGGCTATCTTAGAGTTTCGTGGGTTGAAGATAATGCCGCCGCCGGATCTGGATGACAGCGAGCCTTTGTGGATTGGGCGGGGTCGGCGCAACCACGGCAGTGCGGTGGGGAGGGGAGCATGGTTTTGGTCGAAGCTCTCGCGGCCACGGACGGCGGAGGCAGGCTGCTCTGTCGGTGGTCGCTGGCTCTTCGCGGAAGATTCCAAAGAGTGTCAGCCGTGAGGCACAAGACGACCATCAAGACATCCGTCGTAGATCGGACAGTACGAAAATAAAATAAAATCATGTGACCCCAATTTAGTATTCAGTCAACAGACGTGTGACCACTCTCGTACCTTGCTGTTGATATCTTAGGGTATTTCTTCAGGTCACAGAGATGTGTCGTTCTTAACATTATGCTTTTTCTGCATCTTCAGCCACACGATCTTCCAACTCACTGTAGCTGCTCCAACAAGGGAATCATACATCAGCAGGGAGCTATAGTCCCCACTCAACAGTTCCCTGCATCGAATGCGCGTGCCCGACATGGACAGCCACAACAACTGCAAGGCCATCGACAAGTCAGCACATGATGCTCACTCCTATGGATGGCGGCGAGATAGGTTGTACCCTCATCTTACTTGTGTGCAACATTTATGGCTTTGTTATTCATCTAAGCATGGAAACTAGATTATCACATTTCACTGTATATTCATGGTGATCTCTTACCGGTCTTGTTCAAGAGTTAACGTTGTTCCATAGTTCAGCTAAGAGACTTGTTCTTTAGGTAACATTGTTCCATAGTTACCATCCATCAACCAATGCTATCCCACAGGCTGGTGATTATAGTATTATACCACTTCTAGTATTACCTAGGTTGCTCTTTAATACGTTTGTGTGCCATCTAGTTAATCTTGAGTACAAACGATACATATTCTATAGCTTTCATCTGTGTTCTCCCTTTAATTTTTGAGACCTATTGCTGCTAGGTAACCCCAGTCCTACTATTTATGTCGTCTCCTACAGGCACTCATTACATAAATCTAACTACTAGTTTTCTTCCATGCGTGTCAGATATAATTGCACACACTGATTTATCCATAGGAACCTCACGGAGCAATGTAACGTCCAACAATTTTGACGTCAATGATACCCAATATGATGGAACATGTAAAGGAAGTTATTCACAAGACTTGTAGAAAGATGATGAATCCTATTCACCCCACAAGGTCCTTGCTCTAACTTGGCCCATGATATGGGTACATCATGCATATAATGTCTTGGAGTGCATCTACTCTGTTGCAATGCCTTGTGCTTAGCCTGCTGATCATGCATGTAAATATGGCACACCTTCCTGTTTTTCAGTACCTATTCCATGCATGATAACATGTTTTCAAATTCAAGTACTGTCATTCTACTCTATCGCAATGCCATCTGCTTAGTTTGGACATCATGCTTCTGAATATCTTATGCATTGTTATTCATCAGTATGTACTTCATCCTTCTACCATACCATATTCTTTTTTACATTGAAGTGTTGTTCTAGTGGTCTCTTGCAATGCCATCTTAGTTTCCCAATCATACACGCATATGTTGCCTTAGTGTTTTTCTCTATGTATTCCGCTAGCATACAGTTTTACATTCAAGTAGTGTTTTTACCTTTGTTGTCTGTCGTATCCCTAGCTCTTACATCATACTCCCTCCATCCGGATTACATGTCGCAGAAATGGATAAAAATGGATGTATCTAGAACTGAAATACGCCTAGACCCATCCATTTATTTCCGGATGGAGGGAATACATGTCAATATGTCATGCCTTTCTATTCTTCGGTACCTATTCCATCTCTGTTGTAGCATGTTTTCTAATTGAAGCACCATTCTTCTATATAAGGCATGCAAGGGGAAGATGGCTATGTTAGAATCTGAAGGGTTACAAACCAGGTCTTTGCAAAAGATCCAAACGCCAGGAGATAGTAAACCAACTCCAGTTTTCATAGATACTGCTCCAGCACAGAGAAACCCAACTCCCACTAATAATAAGCAGATTCCAATGGCCAAAGAACTAGTCCGCTCTAGTCCAACAAAAATATGTCAACTCCATTCTAAGAAGCATGTGCGTATCCTTGCATCATGAAATTTTATAACATTCTGATCATATTTTCTACATGTTTCTTACCCATCTCTCTTTTAGAAAATAAGGTTAAACGATAGAAGACTTCCTGCACTTGGACCGTATTCGAGGAAAGTATCTTGGGGGAATTTTCTGTGCTCCAATGCTGATGTAAGTACCTGTTGTATATCACTATAATTTTATATCAGCATGTATTTTGTTAATCGGCGTGAATCTAACCTTTATCTGATATTAATTTAGTTGTAGCAAAATGTTAAAGGCGACAATGTTGATTATTGTAAGGAAAACCGTCTGTTAGTTTTGCATACTGAGCTGCATGAGTGTACTATCTCATATCATGCACATTACTGAATTGTAGTGCTGCTCTGGTTGCCCATTCATTCATTGTGTCAATGTTGCTTTCGTATTACCTTACCTGGCTGATGATAGTTGTGCTATAGTGTGTTAATTTGGTGTAGGCTGGTGTGGTCTGGTTGCCCAACGTTCGTTGTGTCAATGTTGCTTTCCTATTATCTGACCTGACCAATCATAGCAATGCTAGTGTATTAATTTGGTGCAGGCTGTTGAAGATAAGAAGACAAACTCTGAAAACAGCAAGGCAACCCCATTGTTTCTTTCCAATAAATCTAGGCCAGGTAATATGGCAATAACTCTTGATTAATCTGTTCGGTTCCCCTCCTAATTTATGTTATGAGGAAGTGGTCGAGACACTCTCCACTATCAATAATACCTGCCAAAAGCGCCATCTGAATCTGTTCAGTTTCCTCTGTCT
Source organism: Aegilops bicornis (assembly GCA_021605145.1). Taxonomy (NCBI): domain Eukaryota; kingdom Viridiplantae; phylum Streptophyta; class Magnoliopsida; order Poales; family Poaceae; genus Aegilops; species Aegilops bicornis. Next base: position 577,815,770 of record CM038675.1, read on the forward strand.
CGAATGCAACGGAAAAAATGTATGTTTGTGAACCAATTAATGGCTGAAGCAAGGATGGAAATGGTGGAGGAATCAGAGGTGCACATTCGTGCGCAACAACAACTCATCAATGTTTTTAGAGACAGTGTAGCAAAGCAGCAAGAACTTGCCCACATGCTTATGGGCGTCATCCGCGCCGAGTTTGCAGATTGTGACGTTGTAGATCGTTAGGTTCTGTTCATTTATTTGCACTGGCATCAATCTTTGATTGCCCAGTGGATGTAATTTCCTGTAATATATGCTGGATGTGCAACGTTTTTCTCTGTATGTCGTACCTTTGCTTGATCGGTTTTGGTCTTGTGCATAATTGCTCGTCGTAATGGGCACAAGTTATCTAATTGGGCCTAAAGACATGTACGAACTTTAGTGGGCCCATTAAGTTAATGGGCCGTTACCAGGCCGAAAGTTAATGGTCGGCCCTGTTACCTCCCTGGTCGTTAAAAGGCCAACACCGAAGCGGGCAACAGGTGGGCCCATTTTATTTCACGGGCCATTAGCAGGCCAATACTAAGGTTGGGCTACATATGGCCCAACTATAGTGTGGGCCTTTAGCAGGCCGAAAGAGACAGGGGCTCGTACTGGACCATGAAGAGCATGGGCCGCTAAGAGGCTGAAAGTCAGGTCGTATTGTAAATGACCCAACTGTGTTGTGGGACTTTAGCAGTCCGATAGAGGAACCGGGCTAGTATTGGACCATGAAGAGTATGGGACGTTAAAAGGCCAAAACTCAGGTCCAACTGCAAAGGCCCGACTCATTTATGGGCCGTCAACAAGCTGAAAGACACACCGGGCCGGAAATTGGCCCAACACTTAAATGGGTCGCTAAAAGGCCGAAAGATGTACATCCTAAAAATTGGCCCATCCCTTGAATGGACCATTAACAGGCCAAAACCACATCGGGCCAATATTGAGCCCAAATATATAGCGGGTTGTTAACGGGCTCGAACTAACGATGGGCTGCAACTGGGTCAAATCATTAACGGGCCGTTGACAGGCCGAATTGGCACATCTCGTATGGGCCGTGGGCTTAAATGGACCTGACACAAGTAGGCCTTATATGAGCCGGTCTGTTAATTTTTACTGGGTCGGCCTTTTTCACCGGAATGGGCCACTGTTGGGCCGTGCCACATGTCAGCCAATCATAGGCGCCTCCTGTCCAATGAGTGGATGACATCTGTCCCAACGGTGAGCCAACACGTGTTTCCTCCGGCCAATGAGAATTTTACACGTGGAAAATATTGGTCCGGGCTATTAACATGTTATCGGATCCAAACCGGAACCCGATAGCTTAATGGCGACCCGTTATGGTGGATGCCACATGTCGGTCACCCTTGACGAAAGCACTTCTGTGACGCGCGATTTATCGTCATGGAAGTGGACACTTCCGTGATGATAATTTTGGTAATGTCATGAAACACTTCTACGATAGCACAGGTATGACTATCTTGATTCTGTCATAAAATCATCATGGATGTACATGCATGACAGAAAACATGACCTACTGTGGCAAACACGTATCATCACGGAAGTGTATTTTTTTGTAGTATATACTACTGTAGCTCTAAAAATTCTGAAAAGTAATGTCAAAGTGGGCAATTTGTATATCAATCATGTGTAAAAAATTAAGATCAAAATCATGTACCAGTGAATTTACAAAATTCTGCTACTGGGCGCAAAAGTTTCTGTTTTTTCAGAGAATCAAATCAACTATCATCCAAATCATCCCAGAGGCTTTACTTGGCATACACACACTAATTTAAACAAAAAAACCCAACCATAATAGTAGCATAATTTTGTGCACACAAAAAAACAGGGAAAGGAACAAGAAAATTAAGATAACTATTGGGTTGCCTCTCAACTAGTGCCATTGTTTTACGCCCCTAGCTAGGCGTAATGCATAGTTTCAAGTGTTGTCATCTTTAGTTTTTGTAACCCTAGCAACTCCAATTTTGCTCTCTTTGACATTATCAATAATGTGTACTAGATGATCAAACTTAGTACTAAGGGATTGTAACTCTTTCAAAACACAAAAGACATCAAACTTTTGTTCCAAAGAATCAAATCTCCTATTCCGTGGCACCACATTGCTATTTATCTTTGAAGCAATGTTAAATATCCCTCCAAAATTAGACTCCATACTAGACTTAGTTTCTTTTATCATCTCAGTTTGACTAAAAATTACTAGAATGGTGGGCTCAATTGTTTCTACCTTTGGTTGCCCAAATATGCTTTTCATCTTTTCATAAGTGTCGAAGGCATTATTTCCAACAAAATCATTTTCAAACATGGAATCCAGAATATGTCTATAAGTAAGAGGTAAATGATCTCTACTACGCAACCTTCTTCTTGTAGACGTTGTTGGGCCTCCAAGTGCAGAGGTTTGTAAGACAGTAGCAAATTTCCCTCAAGTGGATGACCTAAGGTTTATCAATCCGTGGGAGGCGTAGGATGAAGATGGTCTCTCTCAAGCAACCCTGCAATGTAACATCCCAAATTTTCAATTTGGCATGTTATACATAGGTCATTCTTGCATGTCATATTTTATTGCATATTCACTTGCTATCCTCGGAATCCTAAGCAACTCAAGGACCCTCGGAGAGAGTTGGGGATTTTTTTTTTATTTTCATATTTGAATTTTGTCAAATAATGAAAGACAAGGATATTGGATTTTAATTATTTTCTCTCCAAAAGACTATTTCAATTTAAATAAATAAATGAGGGGAGATAATATGACTTCTCCAAAATAATTGAAATAATGGAGGAAAAATGTTAAAATCATTTTTGGGATTTTATTTGATTTTATTTGGAATTTTATTTGCCCTAGAAAAATTTGCACACTTTAAAAGTTGCATTTTAGGGGCCAAGAAAAGTTCCTCTAGTTCTAAATATTTTATTTAGACGGAGAAAACTTGTTTTGGAATTTTTAGATTTTTATTTATTTTTCTAGGAATTTTTCTTTGTGGAATGTTTAAAAAATGGAACCGCGCCCGGGCGAAGGCCCAGGCCGAGCCAAACCGACCAGCTCATTGCCGCCGCCTCCCAGCGCCGTCTTGCAGACACCGAGGGCGAGTCCGAGCCGGACTCCACCAGGCGCCCCTTCCCAAGCAGAGCCGCCCGCCCTCCTATAAATGCCGCCGCCTGCCGCCACACCACCACCCGCCACCACCCGAGCCCCGCCCGAACCCACGGAGCCGGAGCCGAGCCGCCCGGAGCCCGATCCGCGCCACCGCCGCCCTCTCGCCGAGCCGCCGCCGCCTCTCGCCGAGTCGCCGCCTCTCCGACCCCGCCCACCCGGAACCACGGAGCCGCTCCGCCCAGACGCGCCCGGAGGTACCACCCGCCGCCACGGTTTGTTTTTTTTTAAGAAAACCCTTCGGTTTTTTTATAAAACCCTAGATCGTTTTTTATATATATCGGTTTGTTTCGTCGGTTTATTTATTTAGCGAACGTCTGTTCGTTCTACGAACGCGTTCACTGTTTAGGTTCTGTTAACGAACGTTCGTTCGTTTAGCAGTTCGTCGCTTTTCTTTTATCAGATTTATTCCGCGGTTATTCTGATCGCGATTTCTGATCCGATTTTCAAACCTGTTTATCTTTTCGCTCGTTTATCGGAATCAGGCGATTCAAGCGCTGGAGTTTCATCTCGAAACCCTCTTTCCGAATAATCAACTCAACCAAGTTTTTATCTCTATAAAATTTAACCCTAGTTCAGATTAGTAAACGGACCATGTTTTTCTCGCCGTTTGAGTTTCGTTGTTCCGTTTGGTTTGATTCTTTTTGCAAACCGGAGTTCTTAAGTTGAACTCTCCGGTCAACCTCTTTCAGTTGAAGTTTCGTTTGTGCATCTTTGCTTGTTTACTTATGTATGTATTGTTTGCTTGCGATAGAATTCCCGAAGTGCGAAGCGTGTTACTACGAGTCTCTAGGATTCACGGATCGTCAGCAAGGCAAGTAACACTTGATCATACCTTTTCATACCCAGTTTTTATGCATTAGCTCAACCCTCAAACATTGCATGATTAGGATGTCATTAAATTGTGGGTTGGGAAGTAGATGATGAGGTAGGAACCTATTGCCTGTTACTTTCAAACCCTTGGGAGTACTTCTACGTTATGCTTATATTGCCATGCTATGCTCGTAGACGTGGTTTGGGTTTGAGAGATATTCACGACAGATGTGAGGTTGTTAAATAATGGTTTACTTTAAGGTGGCAACTTAAATACACATCTGGGTGGATTGAGGCACTGGGGAACCCAGTGTTATACGATTTATTTTTGGAAATCCCGGGGTACCCGTGTGATCTTCCTATGGACCGCCACCCAGGCTCAAAGGGAACTGATATTATTCATGCTAGAAACTTCCGTGTGGAGCCACAAGCTATTATGGGCTCTAGCATAGTTGAGTAAGTTACATGAAGCTCTCGAAGAGGTAGATCAGCAGGTAGTGGGTTTTATAGGTTTGGTATGATCTATCCGGAGTAGAGAGTTAATGTTTACGAAAGACTGTGTCTCGGTCATCCGTCTCTCAAACACCATGCGGTCACGAGAAACCAACGGAGGCGATCGAGTCTTGTGGGGAAAAGTGCGCAAACCTCTGCAGAGTGTACAAACTAATCATGGTTAGCCGTGTCCCCGGTTATGGACAATTCTGAGTATCTAGTACTTGAGTATTTTCACATGTATCTCATCACTCTTAACTAATTTTGCTGGGTTGTTAATCACTTTAATTGGGATCATTGAGTTGGGGTTACACCTTCTCAATGATGTTTCAACCACCATGATAGTTAAAGTAAAAGTTTATCCCTTTGATGTAGGGAAAATTTGGCTTTTAAAAAGCGTAACCATAGAGCTTTCCACCAGCCATATATGCATGTAGTATAGCTTATTCTTTCATTACTCTATGTGTTACATTGCTAGCATATTCCATGTGATGACCCGTTCTCGGGCTGCAACGTATTATGTTGCAGACTTTTCAGACGAGGAGTAAGGATTGTAGGTCGTTGTCGTGTAGCTCAGTTATGTCGTTGGAGTTGATGGACTCACTTTATCTTCCAAGCCTTCCGCTGTTATCGCATTAGATGGCCTTCAGCCATATTATTGTAATAAGTTCTCTTTTGAGACATTCGATGTAATAAGTGTGTGATTGCTACTCTATTATAAATCCTTGAGTAATCGTGTGTGTCAAAGCATTACCGATCCAGGGGATGACACGAAGCATAGAGACTTGACCATCCGAGGTCGGGTCGCTACAAGATGGTATCGAGCACCACCGAGTGTAGGACACGACCACTAAGATAAACCATAGGTCACTCCTCTCTTCTCATTTCGACTCCTCTCCATTTTTCCACTCTTTAAGATGACGGAGATGAAGTACAAGTTTGCCCAACCGGATGAAGACACACCTTTGGACGCCACTTGAAGGAAGTCACTAGGTACACGAATATTGGAATACCAAGCTTCACCGGGACGCATAACGCCACCTTACCGGAAGAAGAATCTTTGGAAGATTCAAGCTCTAGTTCCGGAAGGACGTTTGCACCAAGCACGGAGCCCATAGTATGTGTTTTCAATGCACCAACATGGAGTTTGGGAAAGAGTATGGCAGCTCACATTACCATGGGACGCATTGGAGAAGTCTACAACAAGGAGCTTAAAGACACCATATACCAAATATGTGGGCGCCGAGGCGAGCAATGGAAAGTAATTAGCACCAAGAAGGATAGATCCATTGCAGCTTACATCCAGAGCTAAACCAGCACATTCGACGTCATGAGAACGGATGTCAAAGCGCAGACATGCTGGATTTGAAGAAGGCGAAAACTAAGATCATCGAATTGGAGGAAGAACTCAAGTCTACCCGTGATGGATATGAGGAAGAAATCAATATACTACTGGAGAAGAACGATGACCTAGTCAAGAAGATTGGAGTTTTCATGGGAGGACCAGCACCCAAGGAAGAGGAGCAAGAAGAGGAAGAAGACCACCTTGTCCAGACAACTACATCATCATCGACGACACCGACTCAGATCCGAGTGATGATGACTATGAAGACGAAGCTGGAGTAGACATCATGGAGTCTTCCACCGATCAAGATTTCTAGATGAGCACCAAATATTAGTAGTATTTTTCCCCCATGTAACTAATAGTAGTTGAGCACGTATGCGATAGTCCTAGATCGTTTTGTATGCCCTTGCTTGCTTGATTGAATGAATGTGTGTTTTGCCTCATGTGCATATGGGTAGTGTTTTCTCACTAGACCTCTTTCTATTTCTAATCTCTCCCCTCTAAACCCTCGGATGCCTCAGGGCGTGACCACGGTTTTGCTTTCCCACCGGAGCTCACTCAGTTGATCCAACAGCAGAATGCCTTGATGCAATTGCTAGTTCAGAACCGGGGCAATGCCAACAACAACAACAACCCGCCACTAGTGGACAATTTAGCCTGTTTTCTAAGGTTACAACCGCCGGTGTTTTCCAGTAGGACCGAGCCAATAGTTGCAGATGACTGGTTACGCCGTATTGGAAGGGAGTTAACCACCGCAGGATGCACGGATGCTGAAAGAGTGCGTTTTGCCGCACATCAATTGGATGGACCAACAGCCGCATGGTGGGAGAATTACACGGCTACTTTTCCTATAGCCACTGTCACTTGGGACCAGTTCCAACAAGCTTTTCATACGGCCCATGTTTCAACCGGAGCCATGCAGATAAAGAAGCGTGAGTTCCGCAACTTACGCCCGGGGTACCGTCTTGTGGCCCGATGCGTGGATGAGTTTAGCAAGTTATCACGCTATGCCCCCGATGATGTGGCCACGGATGCCGCGAAGCAAGAGAAGTTTATGGAAGGACTGAATGATGAGATGAGTATGCGGTGATGGTGGCAACTTTCAACAACTACCGGGAGTTGGTAGATAAGGCCCTAATGATTGAAGGAAAGCAGCAGCAAATTGAGAGTCGTAAGAGGAAGTATGGACAAGGGAAGTATAACTCAGGAGCTCACGAAACCTCGCTTAACCCCGAACTCGGGAGGACTAGTTCATAACCATGGAGGACATAACCATCTTTGGAGGAGGAACGCATAATGGTGCGAAGAATGGGAGTGGAAATGCAGCCAACAATAATCGAATCGCTCTAACCCAGCTACACCCGCTAAGAGAAACCTGAGCCAAGTTATTTGCTTTAAGTGCGGGAAGGCAGGGCACTATGCCAACTGCCACGAAGGAAAGAATGGAAGCGGAAATGGGAGGCGGGGAAGAAGCCCAATCCATTCAACAAAGGACAAGTGAACCACGTTAACGTGGAGGAAGTTGAAGAAGCAGACGGATGCGGTAATAGGTAAGTTTTGGTTCGATCATTTACCGCTATTGTTCTTTTAAATCTTGGTGCATTGCGTTCATATATATCAAGGGATTTGTGGATAAGTTTAAGTTACCAACCCGGACCCTTAGAACCCCTCTTTAGTGAGCTACTTTGGAGCAGAGTACATGGCTAGCAGATGGTGCACCCAGATACCCCTAACCATTGGCACGCATGTTTTTCCGTCTGACCTAATTATCTTGGAGTTGCAAGGATTGGATGTGATATTAGGTATGGATTGGATGTCGAAGTTTGGAGGAAGTATCATTGTGCTAGCAAGTCAATCTATCTTACCACCCAGGAGGGAAAAAGGATTAAGTATGTATCTAGGCATGTGCCTAGGAGGAGCCAAGTGAATGCCCTCACGGGAGTTATGCGGGAGGAAGTACATAGTGAAGGATTCCAGATGTTTTTCCGGAAGAGTTACCGGGCATGCCACGGATCGAGACATCGAGTTTACGATAGAACTAATACGGTGCAGGGCCAATCTCAAAGAGACCCTATCGGATGCCCGCAAATGATCTGGAGGAAATTAAGAAACAGATCAAGGAGCTATTGGAGAAAGGTTACATTCGTAGAAGTTCATCACCTTGGGGAGCTCCAGTACTTTTGGTGGAGAAGAAAGATAAATCCCTAAGGATGGTTGTTGGTTACCGAGCTCTGAATGAAGTAACGATAAAGAACAAGTATCCCTTAACGATGATTAATGATCTGTTTGATCAGTTGCAAGGAGCTAAGGTGTTTTCTAAAATTGATGTACGATCAGGATACCATCAGTTGAAGATCCGAGAGAAGGATATACCAAAGACAGCATTCACCACACGATATGGATTATATGAGTATACGGTCATGTCGTTTGGGTGACTAACGCCTCGCCTTTTTCATGAGTATGATGATCAAAGTTTTCATGGAGTATCTGGACAATTTTGTTGTAGTGTTTATCTATGATATTATGGTTTACTCTAAGAACGAATAGTAGCATGCAGAATACCTTCGTTTGGTTCTTGAGAAACTCAGTGAACACCGATTATACGCCAAATTCAGCAAGTGCGAGTTTTGGTTAAAGGAGGTTGGATTTCTTGGGCATGTTATATCGGAGAAGGTATAGCGATAGATCCCGGTAAAATTCAGTCGATCCTTTGAATGGTTGGCACCCACTTGATCAATGAGATTCACGATTTCCTAGGACTGGCGGGGATATTATTGGAGATTCATTGAGAATTTTTCCAAGATTGCTAAACCAATGACAGAATTGCTAAAGAAGGATACCAAATTCAAATGAATGAGAGGATTGTGAGACAAGCTTCCAAGAGTTGAAGAAAGCAGTTGACTACAGCCCAGTCTTTGACATTGCCGGATATACATAAGGAGTTTCAAGTGTATTGTGATGCCTCTCGCTTGGGAATTGGATGTGTTCTTATGCAGGAAGGAAAAGTTGTTTCGTATGCCTCACGACAAGCTGAAGCCTCATGAGTTGAACTATGCCACGCATGATTTGGAGTTAGCATTTGTAGTACATGCGTTGAAGACACAGAGACATTATCTCATGGGAAACCGTTGTGATGTGTACACGGATCATAAGAGTTTAAAGTACATTTTCACACAGAAGGAGTTAAACCTCAGACAGAGGAGATGGCTGGAACTTATAAAAGATTACGACATGAAGCTACACTATCATCCAGGAAAAGCCAACGTCGTAGCAGACGCTTTGAGTCGGAAGAGTTATGCCAATATCCTCGAAGGTAGAGGACTGCCAAAGGAGTTAGCAGAGGATGTTATGGAACTTCAGTTAGAGATTGTTCCAAGAGGTTTTCTTGCAACAATGGAGGTTCAGTCGACCTTGTTGGACAAGATTCGAGACGCTCAAAAGGAGGATAAAGAGATTGCTGAGATAAAGGAAAAGATGGGCAAAGGAAAAGCCAAAGGTTTTCGTGAGGATGAGCACGATACCTCGTGGTTTGAGGACTGGATTTATGTGCCCAACAATTCGGAGATCAGGGAGTTAATACTTCAAGAGGCCCATGACTCACCATACTCGATTCACCCCGGAAACACCAAGATGTACTTGGACTTGAAGGAACGTTTCTGGTGGACTGGTATGAAGAAGGATATTGCCGAGTATGTAGCCGTTATGCGATGTATGTCGAGAGTGAAGGCAGAGCATCAAAAGCCAGCAGGACTGTTGCAGCCTATGCCAATACCGAATGGAAGTGGGACAAACTTGGCATGGATTTTATCACTGGATTACCCAGAACCAAAGCAGGATATGATTCAATATGGGTAGTAGTGGATCGGTTGACCAAAGTAGCTCATTTTATCCCAGTGAAAATAACTTATACAAGTGCAAGGTTGGCCAAGATATATATGACCAGGATAGTATGTTCGCACGGAGTTCCGAGGAGTATCGTATCAGATAGAGGAACACAGTTTACTTCAAAGTTTTGGCATCAACTACACGGACTTTGGGTACCAGTTGGAGTTTAGCACCGCGTTCCACCTGCAGACGGACAAACAGAGAGAGTCAATCAGATTTTGGAGGACATGTTGAGAGCACATGCGCTAGATTATGGATCTAGTTGGGATGACAATTTGCCGTGCGTAGAATTCTCATACAACAACAGCTACCGGGCGGTTTGAAGATGGCACCGTTCGAAGCTCTGTATGGACGCAGATGTAGAACACCCTTGATGTGGGATGAGGTTGGAGACCGTCAGTTGTTTGGACCAGATTTGTTCAAAGACTCAGAGGAGAAGGTTAAACTGATCAGAGACAGGCTAAAAATTTCTCAGTCTAGACAGAAGAGTTACGCAGATTCAAAACGCAAGGAAATAACCTATGAAGTAGGAGACAGAGCCTATCTACGAGTATCACCCCTGAGGGGAGTGAAACGTTTTGGAGTAAAGGGAAAGTTAGCCCCAAGATTTGTAGGACCGTATCGTGTTTTGGAACGAATGGGAGAAGTTGCCTACAAACTGGAGTTACCGAAGGATTGTCGGAGTTCACGATGTGTTTCACGTGTCACAACGAAGAAGTGCCACGCTGAGATGGCCGACATACCATTAAAGGATGTGATGCACTGGAGGCGATACAATTGGATAATAATTTGACCTATGAGGAGAAGCGGTAAAGATTTTGGATTTCGACGGTAGGAGTCACTCGCAACAAGGTGATCAAGTTTTGTAAAGTTCAGTGGAGCCACCACACCGAGGAAGAAGCCACCTGGGAGCGAGAAGAGGATATTCGCAAGGACCATCCGCACATATTCTCTAGCCAACCCGAATCTCGAGGGCGAGATTCATCTTAAGGGGGGTAGGTTTGTAACATCCCAAATTTTCAATTTGGCATGTTATACATAGGTCATTCTTGCATGTCATATTTTATTGCATATTCACTTGCTATCCTCGAAATCCTAAGCAACTCAAGGACCCTCGGAGAGAAGTTGGGGATTTTTTATTTTCATATTTGAATTTTGTCAAATAATGAAAGACGAGGATATTGGATTTTAATTATTTTCACTCAGGAAAACTATTTCAATTTAAATAAATAAATGAGGGGAGATAATATGACTTCTCCAAAATAATTGAAATAACGGAGGAAAAATGTTAAAATCATTTTTGGGATTTTATTTGATTTTATTTGGAATTTTATTTGCCCTATAAAAATTTGCACACTTTAAAAAGTTGCATTTTAGGGGCCAAGAAAAGTTCCTCTAGTTCTAAATATTTTATTTAGACGAAGAAAACTTGTTTTGGAATTTTTAGATTTTTATTTATTTTTCTAGGAATTTTTCTTTCGTGGAATGTTTTAAAAAATGGACCCTTGACCGGGGTCAAGGCCCAGCCGAGCCAGCCGACCATCGCGCCGCCGCCTCCCAGCGCCGCCGTGCAGCAGGCCTGAGGGCGAGTCCGAGCGGACTCCACCCCGGCGCCTTCTTCCCAAGCCGCCCGCCCTCCTATAAATGCCGCCGCCCGCCACACCACCACCCGCCACCACACGAGCCCGCCGCCGCTGAATCCACCGGAGCCGGAGCCCGAGCCGCCGGAGCCCGATCCGCGCCGCCCGCCCTCTCGCCGAGCCGCCGCCGCCCGCCTCTGAGTCGCCGCCGCCCCTCGCCGACCCTCGCCCCACCCCGGAACCCGCCGGAGCCGCCCGCCCCGCCGGACGCGCCCCGTCGGAGGTACCCGACTCCGCCGCCGGTTTGTTTTTTTTAAGAAAACCCTTCGGTTTTTTTATATAAAACCCTAGATCGTTTTTTTATATGTAGATCGGTTTATTTCGTCGGTTTATTTATTTAGCGAACGTCCGTTCGTCCGTTCGTTCTAACAAACGCGTTCACTGTTTAGGTTCTGTTAACGAACGTTCGTTCGTTTAGCGATTCGTCGCTTTTCTTTTATCGATTTATTCGCGGTTATTACGATCGCGATTTCTGATCCGATTTTCAAACCTGTTTATCTTTTCGCTCGTTTATCGGAATCAGGCGATTCAAGCGCCTGGAGTTTCATCTCGAAACCCTCTTTCCGAATAATCAACTCAACCAAGTTTTTATCTCTATAAAATTTAACCCTAGTTCAGATTAGTAAACGGACCATGTTTTTCTCGCCGTTTGAGTTTCGTTGTTCCGTTTGGTTTGATTCTTTTTGCAAACCGGAGTTCTTAAGTTGAACTCTCCGTCAACCTCTTTCAGTTGAAGTTTCGTTTGTGCATCTTTGCTTGTTTAGTTATGTATGTATTGTTTGCTTGCGATAGAATTCCGGTGCTGAAGCGTGTTACTCTGAGTCTCTAGGATTCACGGATCGTCGACAAGGCAAGTAACACTTGATCATACCTTTTCATACCCAGTATTAATGCATTAGCACAACCCTCAAACATTGCATGATTAGGATTTCATTAAATTGTGGGTTGGGAAGTAGATGATGAGGTAGGAACCTATTGACAAGTTACTTTCAAACCCTTGGGAGTACTTCTACGTTATGCTTATATTGCCATGCTATGCTCGTGAAGCGTGGTTTGGGTTTGAGAGATATTCACGACAGATGTGAGGTTGTTAAATAATGGTTTACTTTAAGGTGGCAACTTAAATACACATCTGGGTGGATTGAGGCACCTGGGGAACCCAGTGTTGTCTGATTTATTTTTGGAAATCCGGGGTACCGTGTGATCTTCCTATGGACCGCCACCAGTGCTCAAAGGGAACTGATATTATTCATGCTAGAAACTTCCGTGTGCAGCCACAAGCTATTATGGGCTCTAGCATAGTTGAGTAAGTTACATGAAGCTCTCGAAGAGGTAGATCAGCAGGTAGTGGGTTTTATAGGTTTGGTATGATCTATCCGGAGTAGAGAGTTAATGTTTCTGAAAGACTGTGTCTCGGTCATCCGTCTCTCAAACACCATGCGGTCACGAGAAACCAACGGAGGCGATCGAGTCTTGTGGGGAAAAGTCGCAAACCTCTGCAGAGTGTACAAACTAATCATGGTTAGCCGTGTCCCGGTTATGGACAATTACGAGTATCTAGTACTTGAGTATTTTCACATGTATCTCATCACTCTTAACTAATTTTTGCTGGGTTGTTAATCACTTTAATTGGGATCATTGAGTTGGGGTTACACCTTCTCAATGATGTTTCAACCACCATGATAGTTAAAGTAAAGTTTATCCCTTTGATGTAGGGAAAAATTGGCTTTTCATAAAGCTGTAACCATAGAGCTTTCCACCAGCCATATATGCATGTAGTATAGCTTATTCTTTCATTACTCTATGTGTTACATTGCGGCATATTCCATGTCTTGACCCGTACTCGGGCTGCAACGTATTATGTTGCAGACTTTTCGAACGAGGAGTAAGGATTGTAGGTCGTTGCCGTGCAGCTTCGCTTATGCCGTTGGAGTTGATGGACTCACTTTATCTTCCAAGCCTTCATTTGTTATCGCATTAGATGGCCTTCAGCCATATTATTGTAATAAGTTCTCTTTTGAGACATTCGATGTAATAAGTGTGTGATTGCTACTCTGTTATAAATCCTTCGAGTACTGTGTGTGTCAGCATTACCGATCCAGAGATGACATAGAAGCACAGAGACTTGACCATCTGAGGTCGGGTCGCTACATGCAACCAAATAACAAAGAGCCTCTTGTGTACCCAACACACCCAATACAATGGTAAATTGTATAGGTGCACTAGTTCGGCGAAGAGATGGTGATACAAGTGCAATATGGATGATAGATATAGGTTTTTGTAATCTGAAAATATAAAAACAGCAAGGTAACTAATGATAAAAGTGAGCACAAACGGTATTGCAATGCTAGGAAACAAGGCCTAGGGTTCATACTTTCACTAGTGCAAGTTCTCCCAACAAGGATATCACAATTAGATCATATAACTATCCCTCATCATGCAACAAAGAGTCACTCCAAAGTCACTAATAGCAGAGAACAAACGAAGAGATTATTGTAGGGTACGAAACCACCTCAAAGTTATTCTTTCTGATCTATCTATTCAAGAGTCCGTAGTAAAATAACACGAATCTATTCTTTCCGTTCAATCAATCCTAGAGTTCGTACTAGAATAACACCTTAAGATACAAATCAACCAAAACCCTAATGTCACCAAGATACTCCTATGTCACAACAAGTATCCGTGGGTATGATTATATGATATGCATCACACAATCTTAGATTCATCTATTCAACCAACACAAAGAACTTCAAAGAGTGCCCCAAAGTTTCTACCGGAGAGTCAAGACAAAAACATGTGCCAACCTCTATGCATAGATTCCCAAGGTCACGGAACCCGCAAGTTGATCACCAAAACATACATCAAGTGGATCAATAGAATACCCCATTGTCACCACGGGTATCCCACGCAAGACATACATCAAGTGTTCTCAAATCCTTAAAGACTCAATCCGATAAGATAACTATGAAGTGAAAACTCAATCCATTACAAGAGAGTAGAGGGGGAGAAACATCATAAGATCAAACTATAATAGCAAAGCTCGCGATACATCAAGATCGTGCCAAATCAAGAACACGAGAGAGAGAGAGATCAAACACATAGCTACTGGTACATACCCTCAGCCCCGAGGGTGAACTACTCCCTCTCGTCATGGAGAGCGCCGGGATGATGAAGATGGCCACCGGTGAGGGATCCCCCCTCCGGCAGGGTGCCGGAACAGGGTCCCGATTGGTTTTTGGTGGCTACAGAGGCTTGCGGTGGCGGAACTCCCGATCTAGGTTATGTTCTAGAAGTTTGGGTATATATAAGAGGTGTTGGCGTCGGGAACAAGTCAGGGGGTCTTTGAGGCGGCCACGAGGTAGGGGGCGTGCCCAGGGGGGTAGGGAGCGCCCCCACCCTCGTGGGTGCCTCAGGACTCTTCTGGCCCATCTCCGATACTCCGTGGGCTTCTTCTGATCCAAAAATAATCTCCGTGAAATTTTAGGTCAATTGGACTCCGTTTGGTATTCCTTTTCTGTGATACTCAAAAACAAGGAAAAAACAGAAACTGGCACTGGGCTCTAGGTTAATAGGTTAGTCCCAAAATTCATATAAAATAGCATATAAATGCATATAAAACATCCTAAATGGATAATATAATAGCATGGAACAATAAAAAATTATAGATACGTTGGAGACGTATCAGCATCCCCAAGCTTAATTCCTGCTCGTCCTCGAGTAGGTAAATGATAAAAACATATTTTTTTGATGTGGAATGCTACCTAACATAATTTTCAATTTATTTTCTTTATTGTAGCATGAATATTCAGATCCAAAAGATTCAAGATGAAAGTTTAGTATTGACATAAAAACAATAATACTTCAAGCATACTAATCAAGCAATTATGTCTTCTCAAAATAACATGGCCAAAGAAAGTTATCCTACAAAATCATATAGTCTGTCTATGCTCTATCTTCATCACGCAAAGTATTTAATCATGCACAGCCCCGATGACAAACCAAGCAATTGTTTCATACTTTTGATGTTCTCAAACCTTCTCGACTTTCACACAATACATGAGCATGAACCATTGACATAGCACTATAGGTGGAATAGAATGGTGGTTGTGGGGAAGACAAAAAGGAGAAGATAGTCTCACATCAACTAGGCGTATCAACGGGCTATGGAGATGCCCATCAATAGATATCAATGTGAGTGAGTAGAGATTGCCATGCAACGGATGCACTAGAGCTATAAGTGTATGAAAGCTCAAAAAGAAACTAAGTGGGTGTGCATCCAACTCGCTTGCTCACGAAGACCTAGGGAATTTTGAGGAAGCCCATCACTGGAATATACAAGCCAAGTTCTATAAAGTATAATTCCCACTAGTATATGAAAATGACAACACAGGAGACTCTCTATCATGAAGATCATGGTGCTACTTTGAAGCACAAGCGTGGTAAAAGGATAGTAGCATTGTCCCTTCTCTCTTTTTCTCTCATTTATTATTTTTATTTTTATTTTTTAGTTTGGGCCTTTTTCTCTTTTTTGGCCTCTTTTTTCTGTCCGGAGTCTCATCCGACTTGTGGGGGAGTCATAGTCTCCATCATCCTTTCCTCACTGGGACAATGCTCTAATAACGATAATCATCACACTTTTATTTACTTACAACTCAAGGATTACAACTCAATACTTAGGACAAAATATGACTCTATGTGAATGCCTCCGGCGGTGTGCTGGGATGTGCAACAACTCAAGAGCGACATGTATGAATGATGAACGGTGGCCTTGCCACAAATACAATGTAAACTACATGATCATGCTAAGCACTATGACAATAATGGAGCGTGTCATAATAAACGGAACGGTGGAAAGTTGCATGGCAATATATCTTGGAATGGCTATGGACATGCCATAATAGGTAGGTATGGTGGCTGTTTTGAGGAAGGTATATGGTGGGTGTATGATACCGGCGAAAGGTGCACGGTTTTTGAGAGGCTAGCAATGGTGGAAAGGTGAGAGTGCGTATAATCCCATGGACTCAACATTAGTCATAAAGAACTCACATACTTATTGCAAAAATCTATTAGTTATCGAAACAAAGTACTACGCGCATGCTCCTAGGGGGATAGATTGGTAGGAAAAGACCATCGCCGTCCCCGACCGCCACTCATAAGGAAGACAATCAATAAATAAATCATGCTCCGACTTCATCACATAACGGTTCACCATAGTGCATGCTATGGGAATCACAAACTTTAACACAAGTATTTCTCAAATTCGCAACTACTCAACTAGCATGCTCTAATATCACCATATTCATATCTCAAAACAATCATAAAGAATCAAACTTCTCATAGTATTCAATGCACTTAGATGAAAGATTTTATTATACCCATATTGGATGCCCATCATATTAGGACTAAATTCATAACCAAAGCAAATTACCATGCTGTTCTAAAGACTCTCAAAATAATATAAGTGAAGCATGATAGTTCATCTATTTCTTCAAAATAAAACTACCGTCGTGCTCTAAAAGATATAAGTGAAGCACTAGAGCAAACGACAAACTACTCCAAAAGATATAAGTGAAGATCAATGAGTTGTTGAATAATTATGTAACTATGTGAGGACTCTCTAACATTTAAGAATTTCAGATCTTGGTATTTTATTCAAACATCAAGCAAAACAAAATAAAATAACATTGCAAGGATAGCACATATCATATGAAGAAGCAAAAACTTAGGCTCAACCAAAACTGACCGATAGTTGTTGAAGAAGAAAGGTGGGATGCCTACCGGGGCATTCCCAAGCTTAGATGCTTGAGACTTATTGAAATATTGACTAGGGATGCCTTGGGAATCCCCAAGCTTGAGCTTTTGTGTCTCCTTAATTCCTTTCATATCACGGTTTCCCCAAATCTTAAAAGCTTCATCCACACAAAACTCAACAAGAACACGTGAGATAGGTTAGTATAAATCCATGCAAAACCTTATCATTCTCTACTGTAGCAAATAACTAGAATACTAAATGCCTCTGCATATTTAAAAGTCCTATCCTCAAATATAATTATTAAACAAGCAATCATATGCAAACAATGCAAACATGACAGCAATCTGTCTAAACAGAACAGTCTGTAAAGAATGCAAGAAAATTCATACTTCTATAATTTCAAAAATTCTGAAAAGTTACCACACTGTAGATAATTTTTTGTTACTCATTGTGTAAAAATTTCAAAATTTTATCATGTTCTGACTATTCACAAATATTCAAAACATAACAGCAAGCTTTCTGTTTTCAAACAGCAACATACTTGAAAAATAAGCATGGTAAAAGCTATGCTTGACCTTTTTATTGAACTAAAAGAGGAAAAACATTACTCTACATAGCAGCAAGCAAATCAAACTAAAATAAAATGACGCTCCAAGCAAAACTCATATCATGTGGTGAATAAAAATATAGCCTCACGAAGACGAAAGAGGAGATGCCATCTGGGGCATCCCCAAGCTTAGGCTCTGTGTTGTCCTTGAATATTACCTTGGGGTGCCTTGGGCATACCCAAGCTTAGGCTCTTGCCACTCCTTATTCCATAGTCCATCGAATCTTTACCGAAAACTTGAAAACTTCACAACACAAAACTTAACAGAAAACTCGTAAGCTCCATTAGTATAAGAAAATAAATCACCACTTAGGTACTGTTGTGAACTCATTCTAAATTCATATTGGTGTAATATCTACTGTATTCCAACTTCTCTATGGTTCATACCCTCCGATACTACTCATAGATTCATGAAAATAAGCAAACAACACATAAAAACAGAATCTGTCAAATACAGAACAGTCTGTAGTAATCTGTATCATTTGAATAATTCTGTAACTCCAAAAATTCTGAAAAAATAGGAAGACCTAGATAATTTGTTTATTGATCTACTGCAGTTGGAATCAGTATTTTATCACTCTCTGGTGATTTTTAACAATTGTTTTTGTGAGCAGAAAGTTTCTGTCTTTTTTCAGCCAGATCAAATAATTATCACCCAAGAAGATCCTATAGGCTTTACTTGGCACAAACACTAATTAAAACATAAAACCACATCTAACCAGAGGCTATATGAATTATTTATTACTAAACAAGAGCAAAAAGCAAAGAACAAAAATAAAATTGGGTTGCCTCCCAACAAGCGCTATCGTTTAACGCCCCTAGCTAGGCATTATGATTTCAATGATGCTCCAATAAAAGATAGGAATTGAAACATAAAGAGAGCATAATGAACAATATGACTAGCACATTTAAGTCTAACCCAGTTCCTATGCATAGGGATTTTGTGAGCAAACAACTTATGGGAACAAGAATCAACTAGCATAGGAAGGCAAAACAAGCATATCTTAAAGATTTTCAACACATAGAGAGGATACTTGATATTATTGCAATTCCTACAAGCATATATTCCTCCCTCATAATAATTTTCAGTAGCATCATGAGTGAATTCAACAATATAACCATCACATAAAGCATTCTTTTCATGATCCCCAAGCATATGAATTTTATTACTCTCCACATAAGCGAATTTCTTCTCATGGATAATAGTGGGAGAAAACTCAACAAAATAATTATCATGTGAGGCATAATCCAATTGAAAACTAAAATCATGATGAAAAGTTTCATGTTTATCATTATTCTTAATAGCATACAGGTCATCACAATAATCATCATAAATTGGAGGCATAATTTCATCATAATAAATTTTCTCAT
The DNA here is from genome assembly GCA_021605145.1 of Aegilops bicornis. NCBI lineage: Eukaryota > Viridiplantae > Streptophyta > Magnoliopsida > Poales > Poaceae > Aegilops > Aegilops bicornis. Next base: position 577,834,847 of record CM038675.1, read on the forward strand.
CAAAACTTGGAGGACTAAACATATCATATTCATCAAACATAGCATCCCCAAGCTTGTGGCTTTGCATATCATTAGAATCATGGGTATTCAAAGAATTCATACTAACAACATTGCAATCATGCTCATCATTCACATATTTTATGCCAAGCATTCTATGTAATTCTTCTTCTAGTACTTGAGCACAATTTTCCTTCCCATCATTTTCACGGAAGACATTAAAAAGATGAAGCATATGAGGCACCCTCAATTCCATTTTTTGTAGTTTTCTTTTATAAACTAAACTTGTGATAAAACAAGAAACTAAAATATTCGATTGCAAGATCTAAAGATATACCTTCAAGCACTCACCTCCCCAGCAACGGCGCCAGAACTCGCTTGATGTCTACTACGCAACCTTCTTCTTGTAGACGTTGTTGGACCTCCAAGTGCAGAGGTTTGTAGGACAGTAGCAAATTTCCCACAAGTGGATGACCTAAGGTTTATCAATCCGTGGGAGGCGTAGGATGAAGATGGTCTCTCTCAAGCAACCCTGCAACCAAATAACAAAGAGGCTCTTGTGTCCCCAACACTCCCAATACGATGGTAAATTGTATAGGTGCACTAGTTCGGCAAAGAGATGGTGATACAACTGCAATATGGATGATAGATATAGGTTTTTGTAATCTGAAAATATAAAAACAGCAAGGTAGCAAATGATAAAAGTGAGCACAAACGGAATTGCAATGCTAGGAAACAAGGCCTAGGGTTCATACTTTCACAAGTGCAAGTTCTCCCAACAAGGATAACATAATTAGATCATATAACTATCCATCATCATGAAACAAAGAGTCACTCCAAAGCCACTAATAGCGGAGAACAAACGAACAGATTATTGTAGGGTACGAAACCACCTCAAAGTTATTTTTTCTGATCGATCTATTCATGGCCGTAATGATACATCAGTTTGATGCTCAATCGCCAGTTCATGGAAGTAGTCGTCGCTCAGTTCTCGCACCCCAATACGAATCAACAACCAGCCCCAGCGATTCTACAAGACTTTGCACATCTTAACCCTATCATCTACTGCAACTCAACTCAACCCCTTGATTCCGATGACTGGCTCTGTCGTGGAATTGTCACGGCAGATGCCCTAGGGTGAGGACTTAGTCGTGAGGCCAACGCATCTATGTGGTAGCTTGAGAGGGGTTGAGCGGAATCGAGAAACGCAACACAAGATAGGGATTTAGACAGCTTCGGGCCCCGGGAAACATCATCCGGTAACAACACTACATGCTGTTTGAGGCTAGGTCTCATTTATCATCACGAGGGAGTCGCCGTAAACCGGCTCTCCTCTTTGTGTCTAGCCCTAAGATTGTTTCTTCTTGCTTGTAGCTTGTCCCTCTTTGGGGAGCCCTCCCCTCCTTATATATGTTGAAGAGGCGGGTTACATGTAGAGTCCAACTCGGACTTAAGACTTAACTATTCTAACTTATCTTCATGGGCTTCTTAACATCTTGGGCTTCATAACATCTCGGGCTTCATAACCCCTGACAACCCAGTTATCACTGTTTGCCGGTTTAACATTGTCTGCCGGTTTAACATTGTCTGCCGGTTTAACACCAGCTGGTTTACCGTCTGTCTTAGCCATCTGTCTTGACTCTGTCTTAACTCTCCGCCGGTTTAACATCCGCCGGTTTACCAAGTCCCAGCCGGTTTACAACTCCAGCCGGGTCATACCGCGGGGTATATCCCCGACATTAGCCCCCAGTTTAATTTGGATTTATCCATGTTAAACTGATCCTGAGCATCTTTAAATCTTTGTCACGTCCTTTTAGAAAATCCGGGTCAATAGGCCAGCTTCATAATCAATTTGCTGACATTGGTTTGTCACAGAGAAATATTGTGAAGAATAACTTCTTTGGCTCAGCTCCCAATGACTTAACAAAAATATTGGTCCATGAAATCCTCATCTGGTCTTCAGCCGGTTTAAGAATGTAGAACTTTGCCGGTTTACAAATATTAATGGTACCGGATCATAACTGTTTGTTAACATCAGCTTTTGAAAATATACCTCTTATATGCCTATCACTTGTAGCCCTCAAATCTTAAGAAGGTAACGTAGTAACAGCTTAAGATTTGCTTCAATATGAATGTCACAAGCTTGAAGAAATCCAGGTTGTTAATCTCAATCAATAGCCGTAACCGAGTATTCCACATATGTAGCCCCCAAGTGTCGGGTTGTCATGCTTGCGACAACACAGGACTTGTAATTCTGATGCTCATAAAAACTTCAACCAGTGTAGCCCCCAAGGGCCGGGTCATTATGCAAATAATGAGCAGGGACTTTTGAATATATGATCATGTAGAATGTAACAGCAACGTGTAGCCCCCAAGGGCCGGCTCAGTGAGATAATATTGAGCTGGGACTTTATATATACTTCATTGAGAATAACATTATATTATGTAACTCCCCTCATGGGGCGTGAACCCACGTCCACAAGGTTGAGAGCTTTGTGCTTTACCAACTGAGCAGTGGATCCTTCAATAATAGATGAAAATTTGTGTACCTTGAATTGTTCACATGAGCAATTGGTAGCCCCCAAGGGCCGGCTCATTATGATGTGATGAGTTGGGTCTTCAATAAGACTAATAAAAATGACTTTGCATTAGCACCCAAGTGTCATGGTGCATGCTTGCAGCAACATGAGACTTGCATATTTGATATAATCTTAAGTTGAATAATGTAGCCCCCAAGTACCGGGTCGTAAGCTTGCAGCGACTTGGGACTATTCCTTCAATTATAAAATAAATCATATCCATTGATAATATAATAGCCATTGCGCTAAAGCGACTTTGAAAATCTTAATCATAGTACTGGTTACTGATAACCATAATAAAATCCAGACATGTTGGCTATTTAAAGATTTGAATAATATAATCCAATGATTTATGAGCGCATGATTCCAATGGCGCAATCCAAATACATACTGGTGACTTATAGTCGAAACCAAACCGGGCTGATAGTCTCCGGATTATGATTTAATCGTGTTCCGTCAATCAGAATCGATAGTTGAACCGGATTTAATAATGTTGGTTGAAAACGCAATAGAAAAAATATTTTATCAAAAGAAAAACAGAAGCAAAGGCAAAGATAAAACCATTGCAAATGAGGCTTTGAGCCGATCAAGTGGCATTACCATGGTCGGACAAGATCATGCCCCCAAAAGGCGTAGCTATGGTTCGAGTCAGCCAGGTCCCCAAATGATGCATTGGCATTACACCGATCAAGAGGTGTGGCGATGGTTCAGGTTCGACCAAAGCCCCCAAGTGATGTTGTGGCACTAGGCCGATCAAGAGGCGTGACTATGGTTCAGACATGACCAAGTCCCCAAGTGATGTTGTGGCTTTTCGCCTACCAAATGGCGTTGCTATGGTTCGGACACGACCAAAGCCCCAAGTGATACTGCGGCATTGCGCCGATCAAGAGGTGCGACTATGGTTCAGACATGACCAAGCCCCCAAGTGATCAATAATATGATAAGCCAATAAGGCATGATACCCATGTTTGAACCGCGCATCATGGCAGCAGGTCCTCTTTGGCACCCTTTAACTTTTTGCAAGAGATAAATCCTTCTTAAACCGGACATTAAACCGGATATTGAAAGCTTCAAAGCTTTGTGGGAGACATCTTTCCCTTGAACCGGATTTTAAACCGGAATCTTCATTTTAAGCCAGAAATTTTCTAACGGCCTTTAAATTTGCAGCAATATGGCGGTTTAAGGTCTTGCATTTAGATAACCTTGCAAGCCGGAGTAATTGCTACTTTTAAAGAAAGCAATATATAATGTAAAAATATACTGGATGGATTTCACCTGATATGTTAGGTCAGAAATTTATCCACCGCGGAGTTGATCATCACCATGGTGAAGTTGAAATCAATCACGGGCGGGTCGACCGTGGGAGCAGACAGATGAGTAGGCCGCGACATTATAAACCGGTGCGGACGGGCAAATTGTCCTCCACGTTGTAAACCGGTGCGGACGCGTGAACTGGCCGTCTGTTCATCAGGTAATGTGACATGGAGGAAAACGCCTTTGTAGAACATTGCCAGTGCGTGCTTTATACCCACAATATAACAATAATTTTATCTGTATATAAAAACACCAATAGGGCAGTGTAATGGTGCTCAGAGGAATAAAAATGTACTGATAAAATATATAGAAAGGATAGCACCTGGCATTTTTTGTCGGATGAACACGGACACCAGTATTGGATAATATTGGACGTGTTTTGGTGCGGCCTTTGGTATGTAAACAGTACCAACAGACAGCTTCTGTACCAATATGCTGATGATTTCCTGTTCTGCACAAGGCACGTGTATGGTTGCAGTTATCAAGTCCGTAGCGTTACGGTAGATTGGCAGCAGAAAACTACTTCAGGACTTGGAGCCTTTGACTCGAACGTGGAACAGCAGCGCGATACGCTGGAGAAGCTAAAAAAAACTCCCTGGTCCTTTCCTTTGAACACCCCATCTTTCCTGATGCGTGACTTGGTCAAGGTCGGTCATTCTTAAAACCGGGCTGAGCGGTTCAAACCCTTGCACATTTTTTCCGATCGATGTTGATAACTCCTATCGCCGCTTCTTATTTCCCTTGAAATACAGTGAACCGGATACAGGTGCAATCTTGTACTTGCAGTTTTATTTCTATCTGTTTTCCACCGGATGCCAAATCCTTCACGTGATGGATGCTGGTCCTTCTTGGAAACCGTGCCAAGTGTACAAACAACTAGTACTAATTGTGCTAATAAACATGTTGAGTGGTTTTCCAGAGTCACAGGTGCTGATGCGACCCCTCTTGTGCTGTTTCTTTTATGCGCCATCGCCAAAAATTATCGTGTTTGATTTTGCATGACATATTGGGTTGATGATAATCCAAGCACTTGTCCGTCATAGGAGCAGCCTTCTCCGCGTGGCCTTCTCCAGAAATCATAGTCGTGGTCAGTGTGAGCCGGCTGGCTAGATGGACTGATTAATCGCGCAATATACCGTCCATGTTGCAGAAAAATTTGGTTGGGCCAGTCGATGCACCCCATATATTGGTATTGGTTCTGCCATGCTGAACCGGGTACTTGTATGCACAGTGTCGCTGACGTTTTTCAAGTACCTTTTACTCCAGAGAACAGCATGTCGGCCCCGCTATACTCGGCACGGTGACGGTGGAAGCGGGCGGCGACGGTGGCTCGCGCCGGAGCCGGAGGCGGTTTGAAACACAACAAAGGTTTGACCACGGAGGCAGTTCACAAGCGGCAGGTGCTGCAACTGTTGAGGCCCTTTTGGTGACTTGGAAGCAAACGGGGGAGAACCGCGCTGGCGGTTTAACTCGGGGTAGCTCGGGACTGTAGCGTCATCAAGGCGAGGCCGCGGGGTGGCTTGGAAGCAGGAAGGCCGCAGCAGCGACTTGGCAGTGCATGCAAGGTCGCGGAAACGGCTAGGCCCCCGGCGAGGCGGGTTGCGGCCGCGGCCAGCGACTTGGCACGAGGTCGTGACACAAGGCAAACAACAAAGGCGGCTAGCTCAAGGCCGGGGCGGTTGGTTTTCAACGGCGAAGGCCACTGATCAGTCGCGACAGCTCAACAGTAGTGGAGGCCGATGAGTCCCGCTGCAGAAGCAGGGCCAGGGCAACCCGGAAGTGTTCGCAGCGGCGGCTCAACGCGAGAGCCCGCAGCGGCGCGCCATGCGAAGGCAAAAGCAGCATAGCAGCTCATTCCGCAGCTGTCGAAACCCCCAGCAAGTCTGCTGCGGCAATTTGGCCAGCGGCGGATTAGAGGCGAGGCATGCGGCCGGCTTGAGGGGCTGTTCGAGGCGGCCCGGGTTCAGGTGCATCGTGGCTGTACCACAGCGGAAGCGGGTTGACCCGGGGCGATTTTAAAAAACCCGCGGCCGCGGCGGTTTAGCAGCGCAGCGGCAGATAGTGGAGCATGGTGATAGGCAGCCGCGGCGACTTGCAGTAGAGGCAGGAGCGGCAACTCGCAGGTGAGGCGGAGCGCTTGGTGACTCGCGTCAGTAGTTGAGCAGGCCGGGTCACGGCGGCTTCTCGCGGTAGCATGGCCGGTTTGAGGCCATGGCTGGACCTGGCGATTCAGTGAATGTCGATCGAGCGGCTCGGATGGCCTGGCGAGATCACAGCAGCGGTGAGAGCAGGGGACAGCATGGCCTGTCAGAAGCGGCTCCACACGGTGGCGGTTTGGCGTGTTTGTCGGTCGACTTGCTACGGCGGGTCAACCGGCGCGAAGCAGCTTGAGGGCAAGGCTGCAGGGTAGGTCATGGTGACGAAGGAGAACCAGCTGGGGATAATCGGAACAAGCCATGTCGATTTAGACGTGGCTAGTTTGACGAGGCGACGGCGGCTGCAGAAACGGCGAGTCGAGCTGCGCCCGATGCCGACTTGAACCGGAGACAAGTCGAGGCCCGATGGCAACTCGGAGGAAACGAGACGTGATGGCGATTCACGATGGAAACAAGGCCCAATGACGGTTCACGGCAAATCTACCAAAGCGGAAGTGAAGCCGGGTCAGAAGAGGCCGCGGCGACTTGATGTTACACATGGCAGCTCAAGGCCGGCGATTCAACGGCAGCCGGCCATGTGGTGAACCGGCGGCGGGCGCGGGGTGTCTCGAGAGCGGCTGAACTCGGAGAACGGCGGAGGCGCACCGGTGGCAGTTCGAGGGAGGCCCATGGCGACTCATCGTGGCTAATCCGGGTCACGGATGTTGACTCCCGATTGTGGTCATCTTCGTTTCCGGGTCGTAGGTTGTATCCACTTCCGGATCATGATTGATGAATTTCTTTTTTTTGAAACCGTGCAAGTACTAGTAGCAGCACCATTGTTTCCTTCGGAACTTGATCCATCAGTCGAATATACATGGAGGCGTGAAGCAGCTAACACAACTTGACTTTAGACCGAACAACTGCGATGTAGATTTCATGTCCGTTTCGACGCAGCTTGCGATTGGTAGATCGCCGAAAACCAATGGCATAACTTTGAGGGCGGCGCACCAAAAAATATATCTGTCTTCCGGGTCATGTGCGGCTACACGTATGAAACCCTAACCTCTCAAATTTAAACTTGTATGATGTCTCTTCTTCAGCGGATGATCGCGAGCCCCTCGATCCCTGGGAGAGATCCCTTCAAGAACTCAACACCACCGTGCGCAAGCCCCACGGTGTGCGCCAACTGTCGTGGAATTGTCACGACAGATGTCCTAGGGTGAGGACTTAGTCGTGAGGCCAACGCATCTATGTGGTAGCTTGAGAGGGGTTGAGCGGAATCGAGAAACGCAACACAAGATAGGGATTTAGACAGCTTCGGGCCCCGGGAAACATCATCCGTAACAACACTACATGCTGTTTGAGGCTAGGTCTCATTTATCATCACGAGGGAGTCGCCAGAACCGGCTCTCCTCTTTGTGTCTAGCCCTAAGATTGTTTCTTCTTGCTTGTAGCTTGTCCCTCTTTGGGGAGCCCTACCCTCCTTATATATGTTGAAGAGGCGGGTTACATGTAGAGTCCAACTCGGACTTAAGACTTAACTATTTTTTCTTATCTTCATGTGCTTCTTAAGTTCTTGGGCTTGATATCATCTCTGGCTTCATAACCCCTGACAACCCAATTATCACTGTTTGCCGGTTTAACATTGTCTGCCGGTTTAACATTGTCTGCCGGTTTAACATTGTCTGCCGGTTTAACACCAGCCGGTTTACCGTCTGTCTTAGCCATCTGTCTTGACTCTGTCTTAACTCTCCGCCGGTTTAACATCCGCCGGTTTACCAAGTCCCAGCCGGTTTACAACTCCAGCCGGGTCATACCGCGGGGTATATCCCCGACAGGCTCCGTGGGACCACTTTCGAGTTGGAGTTTGCTGATGTAGCCCCTGCCAACTATGTCACTTCCGTGGCTTATTACTTGGAAGGCCCCGCTGCTCAATGGTGGGACAGCCACAAGCGTTCCTTACCTGTTGGAACCACCATCACTTGGTCAGAATTCCAAGTTGCATTCCGCGGGCCAATGTCGAACCACCATGGTTAGTCACAACCACCTCGTTGAAATTGAAGGGTTGGAATTCGATATTTCCTCCACTGTTTTGAAGTCTTCCAAATATCGACCTCATTCTGGGAATGGAATGGTTGAAAACACATACCGCTTCCATCATCTGCGCCACTAAAACTGTCCATTTACTACATCCATCAAATGAGGTAGTAAGCTACCATGCTCATCTTGTTCGTAATGTCTAAGCAAGGATTTATTCCTTGAACGCGTAAATGCTTCTCCTCTTGTGAGAATTTAAAACGATCCCATCATTTGTGACTTCCCAGATGTCTTTCCAGAAGAACTACCTAGTCCATGGCCTTGAACTTGCCACAGTTAAGTTTGCACTCAAGTTGTGGTGGCATTTCCTTCTTGGTAACCGTTGTGAGATCTTCAGCGATCATCAAAGTCTGAAGTATCTGTTACTCAGCTAGATCTGGATCTCCATCAGCAGCGATGTATGGAAACAATTATAGACTATGACTGTGGTATTTCTTATACCCCTGACGAGGTTGATGTCATGGCGGATGCCCCAAGTCGCATGTCTTATTGCAATAACCCCGTGGCTTGTAAAGTCAACCCCGGCAAGATGATCTCGCTTACAGAGATCATCCGGTCCGCATTCTCGATCAAGTTGAACGTTGCAGCCATTACAGGACTATCCATTTTTTTAAAATTCAGTGGTCAAGTCATTCTAAAGATGAAGCCACTCAGGAACACGAGGATCGCCTTCGTGATGAATACTCCGTTTTGTCTCCTTCTACCTCCTAAAATCTCGGGACGAGATTTCTTGTAGTGGAGGAGAATTGTGACGCCCGGATAATCAAGCTACAGTAATCCTCTACTAATGAGGCCACATCATCCCTATTACTGTTGCTAAACCCGCATCGATTCAAAACCGATTCATATCCAAATTTAAATTAAAATCAACAAATTAAAGTTTTCATAATGTCGGAACTAAAATGTACAAACTGTGGCAAATAATTCATAAGTATTACTGATGAAGGAACAAAGTTTTTATAAAATAGTTAAGTGCTAAAAATTAACTAAAACAGTGGCTTTAATAATCAATTAAATGCCTTTCATAATTTATAAAGTGTTAAACTATTTTAAATGTGGGTGAAACTTTTTGTGGCACAGGGTTAAACTACAACACTAATTTAGGTGTTGGTCTCATATTTTTATTAAACTAAAATAATGAGAGAATTAAGTAAAATAATTAAACAAAAAAGTTAAAATAAAAATAAAAGCAAAACAATAGAAATAAAACAAAGCCCCCCTCCCCCTCTAGACTTGGCCCACCTAACCACTAGGCCGGCCCACTTCCCCGCTACCCCCTCCCTCCACATTCACGGGGAGGGGTCATGGTAGTTGATCGTGCCATATGGCACTGGTCGCCGTGGCAGCCATCCGGCGGCCCCCCCGGCGACCCCCGCTCCTACTTAGACGCTCCGGCGCCTCGAACCCTAGCAGCTTCCCCCCTCTCCCTCACGCCCCCGTTTCCTGATCTGGACGCCCGCGGCCCCGAGGCCGACGCCCGAAGCCAGAGCTCCTCGTTGTTGTCCCGTCCCCAACTGCGTCCATGACGACGCGCGTGAAGACACCGCTTGACGCCCCGACCACTTCGTCCTCGCCTCCCTATCGCCTCATCGTCCCCGACATCCTCCCCAACGAGCTCCACCGAGCCTCGCCGCCCCTCTTCCCATCAACGGAGGGTGAGCCACCTTCCCCCCCTCTCTTTGGCCCGCCGTAGTCCGCGACCGCACGAGCCATTGGTCCGCGCCCCCGCTCCGTACGCATGCCCGCCGCTGTTGGCCGCTGCCTCTGCCTGCGCTTGCCCTGCCTGCGCTACTGCTGAGCTGCTAGCCGCTCCTCCGCCATAGTTGCCGCCTGCGCCTCACCGGCGACCGCCCTCGCCCGTGCTCGCCCACGCCCCCTGTCGCGAGTGCTATCCCGCTAGCCCAGCCATGCCCCACGCCATCCCGCTCCGGCCATGGCCTCACCTCCCAGTACGCCCCGGCCATCCGCCGCTGCCTGCGCCGCCCGCTTCGCTTTGCCGTCGCCCCGTGCACGGCCTCGCCTCGCCTCCCCTGCTGCCGGCTGCTACCCTCGCCCGCCGCTGCCCACGAACCTCCGCCGCGGCCCCGCGCTCTCTCTTTCGCTCGCCTGCGCCGGTGTAGCCCCGGTCCGGCCATCGTGCGCCCTGCTCCCCCTGCGCCTTGCCGCCAAGTCTTGTGTCACCACCACTCACTGCTCGCATGCCGGCCGGGCGCCTCCCTCCACCGGCGTCACCTCCAGGTGGCCGCATCGCCACCACTGCTGCCCGTGGCCGGCGCCCACCAGCACCGTCGCACCCTTCTATGCAGGCTCCCCGTCGCCCAGGCGGGTTTGCCCGCACCCGGCTCTGCTCCGCTAAAGCCAACGCCTGTTAGCCCCCTCGGGCCTTTGACATATGGGCCCAACGCCCTTGTTTAGATATAAAAAAAGAAATATAAAAAGCATATTAATAAAAATAATTAATTTATTAGTTAAGTGCTTAATTAACTTAATTAATTAATCTTAATTAAACTAATGAACTAGATTAGTTAATTTAAACATTAGTTAGATAAATGTGTGCATGACGGGGGACCCCACCCCGTGTTGACCAGTCAAATGTGGACTGGTCAACTGGGACCCCCTGGCCCACCTGTCAGCTACTGGGTACAGTTTTGTGTACCCTGTGCTGGGTGCATCTAGCATTTTAGCATTTATTTTCGGATTATTAATAATTTCAGAATATTGCTAAAACTTTAGAAAATCATAGAAAATAATTCATAACTCAGATGAAAAAGTTTTATAAATGAAAGTTGCTCAGAACGACGAGACAAATCGGAATGCGCTCTCCGTTCATCTGTCGCATGCCCCTAGCATAGCGAACAAGAAACTTTTCCCCTCCGGTTTGTCTGTTTGAAAATGCTTAACTCCTAGAAAACTTTCCCGGATGTTACTCCCCTTTGCCGGTATTGTGTAGCACTGCGTTAGAACACCCCTAGCGCTGCTTATCGTCATGTTATGCTTAGTAATGCATCTGTGTGCTCTGTATTTACTGTTTCTTCCCAATCTTCTCTCCGGTAGACCCCGAGACCGCTGTTGATGCCCCTGTGATCGACCATGTTGACGACGCCCATTCTTCCCTTTCAGCGGAGCTTCCAGGCAAGCCCCCCCTTTGATCATCCCGATATCGCCCATTCCATTCTCTCATGCTTGCATTAGATTTTGCTACTGTAATTGATTGATCCTATTCTGATGCATAGCCTGCTTTTGTACCTACTATTGTTACCTACCTGCTTATCCTAAACTGCTTAGTATAGGTTGGATAGTGATCCATCAGTGACCCCCACCTTGTCCTTGTTGCCCCTGCTTCATCATCAATGACTCGATCAACATGATCGACGACCAGAGCCCGACACCTCACATTACATGACACCCCTTTTTGTTGCTCGACTCTGCAGAGTTACCATCGAGTGCCGAGGGTGGAACCTCATACATCACTCCTGATGAGATCTCTGTAGTGTAGCTATTCGATCGTGGTCAATGAGGGTGATTTCCTCCTTCAACATTTTGATACGGCTCTGACGTGCAACTTCTCAAGTGTGAACCTCGAGGGTGGTCCCTCTTACATGCACCTTGATGATTACATTGAGTGGAATCCACCGGGGGTGATTCCTCGCGTTTCCCCTTGATGTCTGGACACACGGTTACCTTGACTTGAGACGGTTGTGAAAGCCAGGCGGGCCCAGAGAGCACCCGTGCGATGTGATGGTGGCGGCTGGCTGTTTAGCGGTATCACCCAGGAGGGGGTGATAGCTTCGGACTTGTCCCGACAACCGTCACTACTTTAATTGTTAATGCACTAACAGGTTTGGGTATTTGTTCTGAGTTGGCCTCTAGCCTTTACGCACTAACCACCACGCGGGAATAGGTATGGGCCTTGACGTTGCAGTACCAGCCGAAGCTTTGTCAGACGTCCAAATTAGCATTGTGCCACGGTCGGATCGTGCTGGCCATCCGAGGCGGTGCTGGTATTCACCCTGCTCGCAACGACCCGAAGTGCAACGAGCGATGGGCCTAGACCCCGGAGTGCTTAGGATGTAGACCGGCGGGGACCTCTCTGCTGAGTCTAGGTAGGGCTACGACGTGTTGATCTTCCGAGGCCGGCCATTGACCTAGAAAAGCGTGTTCGACCAGAGTGATCGAGCGTGTTGGAAAACATGGTGCACCCCTGCAGGGAAGATATATATTCGAATACCGTGTCCACGGTAATGGACGTTGAGACTGGTATCCGGATCTTATATAACTAGAAATGGATACTTGAGATATGTGATGGATATGTGGCTCCGAGATTGCTTTCTCGTAGGGAGTTGAGGAAGGATCTCTGGGCGTTAATGCTACAACATGCTTCCTAAATATAAACTGCTATCCTTTACTCTTCTACATGCTGCAAGATGCTTGGAGCTGCTAGTCTTTGATAGGCTAGGCCTTCCCCTCTATTCTGGCATTCTGCAGTTCAGTCCACAGATATAGCCCTTCCTTTGATACCAATGCATACTTAGTATAGATCTGATGCTTGCGAGTACTTTGGATGAGTACTCACGATTGCTTTGCTCCCCCTTTCCCCCCCTTCCTTCTTCTATCCGGTTGATGCATCCAGATGGTGGATCCCTAGAGCTAGATGCCACCGCTGACGGATACTACTATTTGGAGACCACCGACGACCAGGAGTAGTTAGGAGGTCCCAGGCAGGAGGCCTTGCCTCTTCGATCGTTGTTGCTTTTGTGCTTGCCTTCTCCAGGCAGTCTTGTTTAACTAATGTCTGTACTCAAATATTGTTGCTTCCGCTGACATTTCTGTATCGAGCTTGTATTCGAGCCCTCGAGGCCCCTGGCTTGTAATATAATGCTTGTATTATTTTTATTTGTGTCTAGAGTTGTGTTGTGATATCTTCCCGTGAGTCCCTGATCTTGGTCGTACACATTTGCGTGTATGATTAGTGTACGATTGAATCGGGGGTGTCACATACCCTCAGCCCCGAGGGTGAACTACACCCTCCTCGTCATGGAGAGCGCCGGGATGATGAAGATGGCCACCAGTGAGGGATCCCCCCTCCGGCAGGGTGCTGGAACAGGGTCAAGATTGGTTTTTGGTGGCTACAGAGGCTTGCCGCAGCGGAACTCCCAATCTAGGTTATGTTCTGGAAGTTTGGGTATATATAAGAGGTGTTGGAGTCGGGAACAAGTCAGGGGGGTCTCTGAGGCAGCCACGAGGTAGGGGGGCGCGCCCCCACCCTCGTGGGTGCCTCGGGACTCTTCTGGCCCATCGTTGATACTCCGTGGGCTTCTTTTGGTCCCAAAATAATCTCCGTGAAATTTCAGGTCAATTGGACTTCGTTTGGTATTCGTTTTCTATGATACTCAAAAACAAGTAAAAAAACAGAAACTGGCACTGGGCTCTAGGTTAATAGGTTAGTCGCAAAAATCATATAAAATAGCATATAAATGCATATAAAACATCCTAAATGGATAATATAATATCATGGAACAATAAAAAATTATAGATACGTTGGAGGCGTATCAGTAAACCAACAAAAAAACTTCTTAAGAGCAATTTAATGTGACCCTTAGGCTTAGCTCTCATTTATATTTCCGATAATCTATCCCAAGCTTCTTTTAAAGATTCATCATTCAAAATAATTTAAATTTAAAATTCCAGAACTATCTCCTAAGTAAGGAGGGAATGACATGTTGGGAGAGGAAATAGCCATAACGATAATGCAAGCAAATAATCAAGCGAGAGAAAGGCAAATGAAAAATATTTTTGTATTTTTGTAAAAATATTTTAGAAGTGGGGGATATGAAAACGAGAGTGATACATCTCCAATGTATCCATAAATTTTTATTGTTCCATGTTGTTATATTATCATTCTTGGATGTTTTATAATCATTTTATAGTCATTTTATATCATTTTTTGTTACTAACCTATTGACATAGTGCCAAGTGCCAGTTGTTATTTCCTGCATGTTTTTTTACATCGCAGGAAATCAATACCAAACGGAGTCCAAACACAGTGAAACTTTTTGTGGATTTTTTGAACCAGAAGACATCCAGTGGGCCAGAGAAGCACCTCGGGGGTGCTCCGAGGGGAGCACAACTCACCAGGGCGCGCCTGGACGCCCAGGTTCACCCAGGTAGGTTGTGCCCACCTCGGGTGCCCCTTGAACCGCCTCTTTGCTCTATATATACCCCAATATTCCAGAAACCCTAGGGGAGTGGACGAAAATCAATTCCGACCGCCGCAAGATCCAGAACCACCAAATCCAATCCAGACACCGTCGTAGAAGGGTTCATCATGCCCATTGGTGCCTCTCTGATGATGTGTGAGTAGTTCTTTGTAGACCTACAGGTCCGTCATTAGTAGCTAGATGGCTTCCTCTCTCTCGTTTGATTCTCAATACAATGGTCTCTTGGAGATCCATATGATGTAACTCTTTTTGCGTTGTGTTTGTTGGGATCCGATGAACTTTGAGTTTATGATCAGATCTATCTTTTTATCCATGAAAGTTATTGAGTCTTCTTTGATTTCTTATATGCATGATTGCTTATAGCCTCGTATTTCTTCTCTGATATTTGGGTTTTGTTTGGCCAACTTGATCTATTATTTATCTTGCAATGGGACGAGGTGCTTTGTAGTGGGTTCGTTCTTACGGCGCTTGATCCTAGTGACAGAAGGGGAACCGACACGTATGTATCGTTGCCACTAAGGATAAAATGATGGGGTCTATTTCTACATAAATATATCTTGTCTACATCATGTCATCGTTCTTATCGCATTACTCCGTTTCTCCATGAACTTAATACACTAGATGCATGCTGGATAGCGGTCGATATGTGGAGTAATAGTAGTAGATGCAGGCAGGAGTCAGTCTACTAATCTTGGATGTGATGCCTATATAATGATCATTGCCTGGATATCGTCATGATTATTTGAAGTTCTATCAATTACCCAACAGAAATTTGTTCACCCACCATTTGCTATTTTTCTTGAGAGAAGCCACTAGTGAAATTACGGCCCCAGGGTCTCTTCTTTATTATATCTTCCTTTGTGATCTATTTTCCTTTGCTTTTATTTTCAGATCTATTAAACAAAAAATAAAAAAATACTTTGCTGCACTTTATTGATAATGTTAGTGATGTCTCCTCGCCAACGGCGCCAGAAATTCTTCCTACTACTTGTGAGCTACATTGGGATTTCCCTAAAGAGGATAGGATGATTCGATACAGTAGAGATAAGTATTTCCCTCGGTTAGAAACCAAGGTGATCAATCGAGTAGGACAACCATGTAACAACTCGTTAGGAGTACCTACACAGAAAATAACAAATACTTGCACCGAATGCAAACAAAGGGGTTGTCAATCCCTTGGCAAAATAAATAAAGGTGATAAATAGATAAATAAAAACACAAAATAAAATAAAGTAAATAAAATTTCAGCAGAGTATTTTTGGATTTTAATATATGATTTAGATAGGAACGGGGAGGATAGTTTTCACTAGAGGCTTGATGACCCACAAGTATAGGGGATCAATCATAGTCATTTCATTAAGAAAGAGTGTCGAACCCAGTGAGGAGCATAAGGAAATGACAAGTTTTTTTAGCAATGTCTCGACGTGGAAGCACGATCACCTATGAGGCAAGGGTTCCCCTTTGTGGTTCGGCATGGGAACGGCTGCGTTGCACAAAGAGCAGAAGTAATAAGGGACGACACGGCGATGGACAACACATTTTTCTTGGGAAACGTTGCATGGAAAACAATTTTTTTTCTACGCATACGCAAGATCTATCCATGGAGTTGCATAGCAATGAGAGGGGAGAGTGTGTCTACATGCCCACGTAGACTATAAGCGGAATCGTTTGACAACGCAGTTGATTTAGTCGAACTTTCTTCACGATCCAACCGATCGAGTATCGATCGTACGTCACCTCCGTGTTCAGCACACGTTCAGATCGGTGATGTCCGCGCCTTCTTGATCTAGCAAGACGGCGAAGTAGTGGATGTGTTCCGGCAACACGACGGCATGGTAACGGTGACGGTGAAGTTATCTCCACAGGGCTTCGCCTAAGCACTACGAAAATATGACCGGGAGTGTAAACGGTGGGAGGGGCGCCGCACACGGTTAAGCAATTGTCTGCACGTGTGCTAGGCGCCCCTCCCACATATATATAGGTGGGAGGGAGAGGGGAGAGGCCAAGGGGCACCCTAAGTAGGTCCGAATCGTACTTGAGCTTGCCCTAGGCCGTCCCCTTTCCTTCTTTTGGCGCTAAGGGGAAGGAAGGGGGAGGTGGCACCCCCATTCCTTTCTCCCACAAGGGGGGAAAGGCAGGAGGAGGTGGCGCACCCCTTTCCTTATTCTAGGGGCGATGGCCAGGGAGAGGGCGCGCCAGCCCCTCTGTGGGCTGGTGTGTGCCTCTCCTTGTCCCATTAGGCCCATAGACCTCCCGAGGCCTCCTAGAACCCCTTTCGGTGATCCGACGACTACACGGTGCACTCCAAAACTATTCTGGTGTCCGAATACCATCGTCCTATATATCAATCTTTACCTCTCGACAATTTGAAGACTCCTCGTCATGTCCGTGATCTCATCCGAGAATCCTAACTACATTCGGTCACCAAATCATATAACTCATATAACACTATATCGTCAACGAACGTTAAGCTTGCGGACCCTAGGGTTCAAGAACCATGTAGACATGACCGAGACACCTCTCTGGTCAATAACCAATAGCGAAACCTGGATGCCCATATTGGCTCCTACATATTCTTCGAAGATCTTTATCGGTTGAACCATTATGACAACATACGTAATTCCGTTTGATCATCGGTATGTTACTTCACTACAAAGAAAATACACTTCCGTGATGATATGTGTTTTTCATAGTAGGTCACGTTTTCTGTCGGCCATGTACATCCATGACGATTTTATGACAGAATCAAGATAGTCATATATGTGCTGTTGTAAAAGTGTTCCATGACATTATCAAAATTATCTTCACGGAAGTGTCCACTTGCATGAAGATAAATCGCGTGTCATAGAAGTGCTTTCGTCAAGGGTGACCGACACATGGCATCCACCCTAACGGGTCGCCTTAAGCTATCGAGTCCTAGTTTGGATCCGATAACCCGTTAACAGCCCGGACTAATGGGGATTTTCCATGTGTAAAATTCTCAATGGCCAGAGGAACCACGTGTCGGCTCACTGTTGGGACAGATGTCATCCACTCATTGGTCCGAAGGCACCTATGATACGTCAACACGTGGCACGCCCCAACAAAGGCCCATTCCAGTGAAAAGGTCGGCCCGTTTGACTTGGTCAAAAGGTAGCAGGCTGGCCCACAGAAAGCCTGTTAACGGCCTATTCGCATATAGCCCATTTACAGCCCGCTAAATCACGACCTGTTACGGCTTACTGGCATTTGGCCCAGTAGCGTCATCTGGGCCGTCCAATATGATTCCAGCCCATTGTAACTTCCGGCCCAGGAATGGCCCATGACATCTTTTGGCCCATAGGAGGTCCTTTGTAACTCTGGGCCCATTAAAGGCCCGAGATGAAGCTGGCCCATAATAAAAAGTGTATAGCTTTATACCCATTAACAACCCATTATTCCGTAGGCCGTTTCCAGCCCGTGTTTACTTTTGGCCTTCTAAGGGCCCATTTATTCTTGGGCTCATTTCCAGAATTCGATTACTTATGGTCCACATCGCCTTTTCCGCCAGGGCCAAATTCAGCTCGCGATTCTGATCGGCCTATTTGTGGCCCGTTAACCCGTTGGGCTGTTTTCATAGCGTCATCAAATACGTCCTATGAACGGCCCATTATGGTCGGGCCATAAAATAGACGATTTCCACTCTAGCTCATTTATGGCCCATTTTGCGGACCGTTGTTGGTCCACGAATAGTACGGGCCATGTTTGGCGAAACGATTATATGGCTCGTAGAAGGCCCATAGATTAGACGGCCCGTAGAAGGCCCATGGATCGTACAACCCATGGAGGACCATGGTCACTACAGCAGGTAGAAGGACCATGGTTACAATAGTCTCTGTGTTGCCATGGTTATTGTGGCCTAGTTATAAAAATAGGTTATTGTGGCCACTAGAAAAACACGGAAAAATAAGTACAGTGATGACAAGCAAACAATTAAACAAGACAATAAGGAAATAAATAAGCAAGCAACTAATGCTAGACTATTACGGCTATTACAAAAATTACATCCACTGGGCATCAAAGTTCGCCACCAGTGCAAATATAGGGAACAAAGTAGCATATTACATACACTGACCGTCTAAATTGGCCACCAGTGCAAATAAACGCGACAACAAAACAAGTCCATAACTGAAACGACTTCAGAAGAGCTCAAGAAACGTTATCCAGGTTATCCACCATGCTGGCAATAAGCTTAGGAAGCTTATTAGCTTTGTCTTGTTTGGCGCTAAAATCCTCCAACGCTTGTTGTTGCACTAGAAAGTATGCATCTGAATGCTCCAGGGACTTCTGAAGTCCTTCGGCTTCTTGTCGCAGCATAGCTGATCGATGTCTTTGAGCTTGTAGTTGAGAATCAAGAAACCAAACGGATTCAGACCGTGAGTTTGAATAGCTTGTGCCAGCTGTAGTGGCCAGTAACTCGAACACTAAACCAAGACAGGACTTTGGGGTTGTCTCACTGTCTTCAAGATAGTTTTCCTTAGTTGTTTTATCAGCTTTGTTGGAGACCAACAAGGATGTCTCACTATCCTGAACCTTATCTGCATTACTTCCTTTACCATTGCTTAATAAGGCACTCTTCCCCAATATTCTATCAGCATTCTAAAAGAAGAAACAAGCAGACACATAACCGGTTTAGCATGTACTAGTATATGAAACTCATTTCAGTGAACCAGTTCATTAGTAAGGTGGACAGTATTAAACTACCAAGTCTTATATTGCCAAGTAGTACATAATAAAAGCATCAAACAAACATATATCTATGTCCTATGGTCACTGTATTGTCTTGCCAAATCAAAATAGAGACATGGTTCAAATCATATCAG
The DNA here is from genome assembly GCA_021605145.1 of Aegilops bicornis. Lineage (NCBI taxonomy): Eukaryota > Viridiplantae > Streptophyta > Magnoliopsida > Poales > Poaceae > Aegilops > Aegilops bicornis. Next base: position 577,854,031 of record CM038675.1, read on the forward strand.
TTCAAGACAAAGCAGCACTGAAAGAATACAAAGCGTGGGAAACTACACGGCACAACAAGATTTCAGATGGGTATAACGGGTCTACGTTTACAACAACACTATTCGCTCTGTTGTGATGCTAGTAATGTGCATGATATGAGAAGTCAACTGTATATACAATTGAAATTGAAATCAACAGAGCTATATATAAGAGCAAACCTGTTAAAGAAACATGCGTAAACAAACCTGTTGTGCCATTGGAGTTTTGATTGGATCCTTTAGTTCAAAAATAAGTTTGCATGAGTAAATACGGTGATACAAGAGCAATGCAGTATGCACGATAGGAATGGAATCTTAAATGAGAATAGTTGTTCACCAGGTTTAAGCACTTGTTCTACATGAACAGAGTACAGTAAGACATAAGCATATAGTACTTAAAAATAAAAATGATCTCTTAGACCTTACCACATTCTCGGTCCGGGACCAGTACAGAACAAGGCATTCCCAGTCATCGTCCAGTAAATGTGTCTTAGGAGAACGTAAGGGAATTTGATGAGTTTCTTTGCCTGTGAAGTACGTTTTCTTTAGGTAATTCCGATACTGCCACCAAGCATTCTTGAAGATAGCAGAGGTATTAGCACAGGTTACCTCATCCCGAGTTTCCAAATCGGTCCTTCTCTGTAGAGAAAAATGGGAAAATTTGTTGTATTATAACCATCATGGATGTAGAATGTATGGGACAAAGCAAAGTAATTGCCATGAATAACATTACTTACACATAACTCACCGGACAAACACCGCAGAATCGGCATTTTCCTTCATCTTCAGTATAATATTTCCATGATGGAAAGATACACACATAGGATTCAACAACATCAAATGCGATAGATGCTAAACTATGAATGGCTGGTTGTGTTTCCTCCACAGGAATAGGTGTACTAACTGGTGGAGTTGGGGTTCGCCATGATAGTACTGGCGCTTTGGGCACTGAAAGCTGCCTTACTAACTTCTCTTGTTTGGGAGCTCTATGGTGGAAATGATGTTGTGTCAACAGGAACTGGGTTACTATCTGCTGGGGTTGGGGTTAGATTGGGTGAAGCTGGTTCTCTGTCCATCGCAGTAGGGGTACAATCTACGGGAGTCTGGGTTATGCGTGGTAGGGCTGGTTCTCGTGCATGTACAACCGGGGTGCTATCTCCACCAAGAGGTAGCATTGTTTTATTTGAATACCATGTTTTTACTCCGCTAGATACTGCCATCACCCACTCCAATTCAAATGGCTGATAAACAGGAAACATAGTTGAATGTACAAACATTGTATGAGAGGCAGATGCAATAGATAGTGTGGAAAAAAGAGGGCATGAAATAGTTGACATGTATATTGTTTGACTAGAAAGGACAGCATAACATAATTTCACATATATGATGTCTATCTAAACTGGATAGCATTGCATGACATAATTCAAAGATATGGTGACTAACTAAACAGGATGGCATGATATAATTATATGATGTCTTTAGTAAACAGGTTCACATGACATAATTCACATACATGTTATCTAAGTAATCAGGATCACATGATTTAATTCAAATATTTGATTTATATGCTAAGGAGAGGGCATTCACATATATGATGTCTGAACTAAGAACATGGTGTTGAATATTGTGTATATGATGTCTAAACTATGCAATGCAAGACACCATATGCATGATATGAGCAGTATAACCATGCCAAGTTAGAGCATACACCTCGATGGGGGAATAGGACTGGTCATCTATCTCTGAATCCATCTCTGCGGAGCTATCGGGACCCAGCAAGAGATCTGCTTCGACATGTAGCATTGTTTTCTCCGAAGACCTTGTTTTCACTCCAGATTTTTCCATCACGCACTCAAATGGCCGATTCACATGAAGAATAGTTTAATGTACAAACATTATCTACAAACGGAAATGTAATGAAGAAAAGGATGGGCAAGATATCATTCAAATATATGATGCCTGGTTAAATAGGATGGCATTGCATATTTCACATATATTATGGTTGGCTAAAAGAGATGAGACTGCATAATTCCCATATATGATATAGAAACTAAACAAGTGGCATTACATAACATGTCTAAACTAAGCAAATGACATATATGATGTCGAAAGTACGCACTGCAAGGCAACATATGCATGATATGACTAACATCATCATTCCAAGTTAGAGCAAACACCTTGGGGGTAAATAGGAGTGGTCAGCTGTGTCTGAATCCGCCTCAGAACAGATATCTTCCGCTGGATTACAATCTGGAGGGGGAGGGTTTTCCATTGAACCCACCACGGAGCGATATCTGCATGACATTCTATTGCTGCGCAAAACTCTTCTCTTTTTATCTACATGTTCAGCATGACTGTGTACAATATCTCACATGCATATGCAAAAATATAGTGAGATTATGTAAGGGGTGCATGCTGAAATCTAGAGTGACGGTAACAACCAGTGGATGGATCCAAAAATAATGATAGCAGGCTGATGATAGCTTTAATTTAATAAAAATACATATGATGATTGCTTTACTATTTGTTTCCCACCCAAGATGAACAACATAGGCATACCCTAGGTGAACCAGATAATAGACAGAGATACTATTCATTGCTGCCTTGATATGTGCCCCAAACTAATTTTAGAACTCAAGTTTGAACATTAGTTTGGACCTCACTTGGAGTCTAAGAGGTGAACAGGACGATAAAGTAGAATTTAATATTAAGCAATGCATAACATAAGCAGAAACAAAAGAGTGCATCCTCTGTTGTGGACCCGTATACTTCTCAGGTTCATTTGCTGAGTCGATGATGGTGATGCCGTTGCGGTGGGTGCCGGTAGCAGGGAAGGAGATCTGAAGCGGCGAAAGATGGTCAGGAGTCGTGATGTTTGGTTTGGTGGATGCTTCTGTCGATGGAGCAACTTAGGTGAGGTGGACGACATCGCAGCAAGAGCAGGACAAACCGCACAAAGTTTTCTTCGACACCTACCTGTAATTGAAGTCTGTATGGGCTCCTTTGGCTTGCAGGATTCTAAAAACACAAGCATAGGAAAAACACCGGAATAGGATAGGAATGCACGTGGGAAACATAGCATTTGTATACACAGGATTTCTGTCAACTTGGGTGATTGGTTCACAGGAATTGGAAGACGAGAGGAATGCAAAGAAACATGGCCAAATTAAAGTGAAACCATATGAAAGTGTGTACAGTTAGAATGTTATTCTGCCACTAATGCACTTGGTCTTGTTTTCATGCATAGGATTTTGAAAGTAGGTCCAGGTGGATGTTTTGCTCCATTCCTTTCAACAAAATGCATGAATAATTGAATAGTAGAGTGCCATAGAGAAATTTTCTATTGCTATGTTTTTCCTTCAGTTTTTCCTTTGAACCAAAATAGCCCTAATGGATCGAAATGAATGTAGAGTAATAAGTGATGCGACAAGTGCACGACCTCTTTGCTGTAGCCGTGTTGATATCGGCATCATTGGGTTGGTCGCTGAAGAAGTTGAGGCAGAGGTGGCTGTCGGAGGTGTGGAGGAAGATATGAGGAATCTGTAGACGGCGTCCAGGGCACTGCTCTGTTGTGATGGATGGTTCCGTCGTTGGAGCAGCTCTGGCGAGCCATAAGACGTCGAGGCTGAACCAGTACAAGATAGACATCGTTAATCTCAAGTGGGATTCTAATAGCATCTCCAATAGATGATGTTAAATACATTATTAAAAAGTGATAGATGTAAAATTAACGTCACCTAAAAACACCTGACTAAAACAAATGAGGTAAAAACTGTTGACTCTAGACTTAACTGTCGAAACTGAAATTTACTGTGGAATCTGAATGTTGCTATCGAAACTGAACACACCGGTAGCACAGAGGCACTTCACATGTAGTTTAGGCCACTCGAGCACTAGTAGTAGAGAAACAATGATCTAAATTAGCAGGCGATAGACGGGGAACACAGTAGCAGATAGCGGCCGGAGCAGCTGCACCTGGAGGAGCAACGCGAACTAGTGCCAGAGCAGCAACTCATGTAGCTGTAGCAGCGCGTGTACTAGCATCAGAAGTGCGAGCGAGAGCAAGAGCAGATGAGCAACACGAGTAAGGGGGGAGCAGAGTAGCAGCGCGTGTGAGCGAGAGCCGGAGTAGCAACAGCAGCGCGAGCGAGAGTCGGAGCAGCAGTAGCAGATCCGGCTGGTATGGACGCCACCACCGAAGGTGCCTCGCACTGGGGGAGAGCCGCCATGGAGATGTCGCCTGCGGCGCCAGCTTCGAGGTAGCCGCGCCATGGGGGTGCGGGATGGAGCACCATCGGCACTGGGAGGTCAAGTTAAGTAGAAGGTGCGATGCGATGAGTGTAAAACCTCTTTGGTGGCGCCGAGTAGGCCTCGGCTTTGTCCGAGGGGTCGGTGGGGATGTTGCGGTTCCGGTGGAGCAGGTTAAGGTGGCGCTATGGGGATGGAGCAGCCGCGATAGACGAGGCGATCGTCGGAGAAGCTCCTTGGAGGTGGAGAACGGGGCGGCTGAACCAGTGGGAAAACGAGATCGACAATGGATCCTCATCCGGGGAGGTCTATGAGGGACATCGAGCTATTGCGGTGGATGATGTCGTCGGGGAAGAGGACCCGGCTATGCAGTGGTGAGGTGGCGGACGCAGGAGGGTGGGGTTTCACGGATGGAGCAGAGAGGTTATGGCGGCCTGGGATTTCGAATGGCGAAAAGGAGGTGATGGGAAGGGGGAACCATGACTTAGGGACGCGATTGTCCAAAATGTAGGGTGTGTTAATAAAGTACCCCCACCGATTTGAACTAGCAACCCTTTAGGCTCAGGGTTAGAAGGGGGATTTCACGTGTCGGGATTTCGCAGCTATAGGGAGTGTTCGCGCGCATTGTAATTTTGGGATAGCATGGCTCGGGTTGTGAAGGCGCGAGTTTTGGGAGCACGATATCCAAATTTTCTGGATATAACAAGGCACGGGTTGAATTTTGGGGACAAGCCTAACGTGTAATTTCGTACTTGTATGTACCAAATCAATTCGCACTTCCGTCAACGAAAAAAACGAAAAAATAAAACTATTCACACCACACAAAGAGAGAGTCTTGTCCCGTTTTACTGTACAAATGCTATTCAAAGCTATGAATCAATGTTATGTCCAATTAAATTTTTTCGCTGGCTGTATAATGCATGTAACCTACTCATACCAACATTTTAGTGCATTCCAAATGTTTATACTACCGCTGCAATTCGAACTAAATTTGAATTCATTTCTCTATTTGAATAAGAATCTACAATCATAATTGTTGCCAACTTAAACCATCAGTCGTGTATTATCTTAACAACACACCACATGATTACTATAGAGACAGATATGAACTATGTGTACTATGTGAACTCGAATTCAAATTTTTGAATACACTTGATGTTGATGACAAATAATAGTACATTTGATGTACTAACTAGATTAATAATCTAAACCATGTTCCATACGTACACCGTGCTTATCACACAAAGTATAGTGCCCCGCCCCCTACATTATGACAAGTATTTAGCCCTGAGCTGCAAAAGCCACACATTATCACAAATTATAATCAATGTTCTATATATTATATGTAGTACTAGCAAGATGCCCATGCGTTGCACGGAACATCAAGGTGCATTTGTATGAGTAGTTTATCTTGTGGAGAAAAGGATGAATGCGGGAAGGCCTTATTTGCAAATGTGGAGAGGGTTGTGGGCATCTTTTTGCAAAATTGCCATAGTTTCCTTCCTATCCGTCAGATATAAATCGGACGGCCTATATTGCAGGATGGCAGGCACACCATCGTCACCAACTCTGTTTTTTATATACTAGCAAGATGCCGTGCGTTGCACGGAACATCAAGATGCATTTATATGACTAGTTTATCTTGTGAGAGAAAAGGATGAATGAGGGAAGGCCTTATTTGCAAGTGGAGAGGGGTGTGGGTATCTTTTTGCAAAATTGCCATAGTTTCCTTCCTATCCGTCAGATATAAATCGGATGACCTATATTGCAAGATGGCGGGCACACCATCATCACCAACTCTGTTTTTTATAAGAGTAGATAAAATATATTATATGTAGTATAACATGTTCATAACCACACCATCTGTATCATCGTTATATATATTCACGCATGCATCGGTTTAAAACACTATGATAAATTCTTCAAATATCCGAATTCATATTTTATAATGAATTATGATCTCTATTCGTATTTTAGACCCACACAATCCTCTTATCTTTGTAGGTAGCGCTAGCTTTCTCTCATGCATGCACACGCCTGCCTCCCTCTCACCCTCCCTCAACATTCTCTAGCTCCGTCGTGCAAATTCTTCTTTTTACTTTAGGTCGTTCACCCATGGTGTGTGTACACTGGTATGCGTCGGTGCTATACAAACAGTTTTTAACCCCATTCCGCGACAGCATTTGGAACCGTCGCCTAGTGAGTGTGGGCGATAGGGGGGTTTGCTACCTCTTGAGCTTGCATTGGATTTTCCAGAAGAGGAGAGGATAATGCAGCAGAGTAGCGTAAGTATTTCCCTCAGTTTTTGAGAACCAAGGTATCAATCCAGTAGGAGGCCACACACAAGTACCTCGTACCTACACAAAACAAATAGCTCAACGCAACCAATGCGATTAGGGGTTGTCAATCCTTTCACGGTCACTTACGAGAGTGAGATCTGATAGAGATGATAGATAATATTTTTGGTATTTTTGGTATAAAGATGCAAAGTAAAATAAAAAGCAAAGCAATAATAAAGTGATGGAAGATTGATATGGTAGAGAATAGACCCGGGGGCCATAGATTTCATTAGTGACTTCTCTCAAGACCATAAGTATTTTACGGTGGGTGAACGAATTACAAGAGCAATTGACAAAATTGAGCATAGTTATGAGAGTATCTAGGTATGATCATGTATATAGGCATCACGACCGAGACAAGTAGACCGACTCCTGCCTGCATCTACTACTATTACTCCAATCATCGACCGCTATCCAGCATGCATCTAGAGTATTAAGTTAATGAAAACAGAGTAATGCCTTAAGCAAGATGACATGATGTAGAGGGATAAATTCATGCAATATGATAAAAACCCCATGTTGTTATCCTCGATGGCAACAATACAATATGTGCTTTGCTGCTTATACATCACTTGGAAAGGACACCGCAAGATTGAACCCAAAGCTAAGCACTTCTCCCATTGCAAGAACTACCAATCTAGTTGGCCAAACCAAACGGATAATTCGAAGAGACTTGCAAAGAAACCAATCATACATCAAAGAAGATTCAAATATTGCTCATAGATAATCTTGATCATAAACCCACAATTCATCAATCTCAACAAACACACCGCAAAAAGAAGATTACATCGAATAGATCTCCACAAGAGAGGGGGAGAACATTGTATTGAGATCCAAAAAGAGAGAAGAAGCCATCTAGCTACTAACTATGGACCCGAAGGTATGAGGTAAACTACTCACACTTCATCGGAGAGGCTATGATGATGTAGAAGCCCTTTGTGGTGGATTCCCCTTCCGGCGGAGCTTCGGAACAGGCCCCAAGCTGGGATCTCGTGGATACAAAAAGTTGCGGCGGTGGAATTAGGGTTTTGGCTCCGTATCTGATCGTTCGGGGATACGTAGGTATATATAGGAGGAAGGAGTACGTTGGTGGAGCAAAGGGGGGCCCACGAGGCAGGCGCGCCTGAGGCGCCCTCCACCCTCGTGGCCGCCTCCTTTCTTTCTTGACGGGGGGTCCAAGTCTCCTGGATCTTATTCGATGAGAAAATCGCATTCCTGAAGGTTTCATTCCATTTGGACTCCGTTTGATATTCCGTTTATTCGAAACACTGAAATAGGCAAAAAACAACAATTCTGGGCTGGCCTCCGGTTAATAGGTGAGTCCCAAAAGTGTTGGATTTCGGGTTCCGGCAGACCCTCTAGGTTCGAACTCTGGGGTGCGCACGGAGATCTCGCCCCCTACCTACCTGCACCTCGTCGCCTCGCTAGGGTCTAAACTACCAAAGGAACAACACAAGAGACACAAGGTTTATACTCGTTCGGGCCACCATTGTGGTGTAACACCCTACTCTAGTGTGTGGTGTGGTGGATAGCCTCAGGGGCTGATGAAGAACAATACAAGGAAGAACAGCCTCGCGAGGGTCATTCTTGGCAGTCTGGCGATGAACTGCTAGGGGGAGTTCAGTCACTCCCTCTCTCTCTCTCTAGATTCAAGATGCCCCCAGCTCTGTGTGTGGCTAGTCCTATTTATAGGCGAAGGCCCTCGGCCTCTTCCCAAATATTGAGCGGGAAGGGCGCCAACAGTTGGCCATTTTGAAGGGGAACATCTAGTACACTTATCCTGACTAAAGTTGGTCCTCGCCTATCAAAGGCTCTGGTGGTGACGCCGGCTTGGGCTCCACGATGACTTCCTTCCTGCCGTTGTGACAGTCTTGGTCTTGTTGCACCGAAACGGATGCCCTTGCTTGATACTCTCGCCTGCGCTTGCCTCCTTTGCACCAAAGAGGAAATGAGGACACTGCGCGGGCTGGCTCCCACCTGGTACCCTTGGTCGTCATGGCTTGCATCATGGGCACCTCGTGAGGTACCCCGCCTTGATCTCTCCACCTCCTCGCGAGCCAGCCTGACGAGGCCATGCCTGAGGAAGCTTCCTGTCGTCCGCCCCGCGAGGCTTGGCCCCTCGCGAGGGTCTTGAGCTTGTGCTGATGAAGATGGGTCGTACTGGGCCACCCCTTGAGCCACGCCGCAGGCCTCAGGTAGGCAAGTCTGGGTACCCCCGTTCCCAGAACGCCGACAGTAGCCCCCGGGACCAAGGCGCGCCTGGACTTGGCCGAGCAAAGAAGCGAAGGGGCAAGTGTGAAGCGCCATGAGCCCTAGCAACTTCTTGACCTCGGGCGCCAGCGTGGCGGTTGATTGGGCGATGGGCGCACTGCTTCCCCACGACGCTAAATCGCTGACGAATTGACAAGTCACTGCATGCAAAGTGGGTCATGATTACCTGCGATCATGGAGGCCGGCGGTTGGCCTTCCCCGGCTATAAGTACGGAACGGCGGGTGCCCTTCCAGTCCATCTCTTCTTGCTTCTCCTTCTTCTCTGTCCTTGCTCCACTTTGCGGCAATGGCTCCGATCCGCCGGTTCTCCGCGGAAGAGAAGGGAAAAGGCTCCCCAAGAGGGTCCCGACCCGCTTCCGCCGAAGAAACGGCTAGCCCTATGCCGTCGAGATGAGGGCGCCCGGCAGGAGGTGTCGAGGCCTTGGTGCGAGCGGCCACCGCCAGGGTTCCCGCTGCCCTTGTACGCCCACTTTGAGGGCCCTGAAGGAGTTGACGTTGAGCACCATGGACGAAGCCGCCGTCGGCATCAGCGGGTCACGGCGGTGCGCGTCGTCCCTCCTGGAGTCCATGCCGAGGGCTCCTCCCGAGAGTTTGTGCTCCACGCCGCCATGCCTCCTCAGTCTTGGATCCGCCTTCCTCCCTCCTTCGCCTTCGTGATGCCTCAGGGGGGATATATGGAGCTCTGGTTGCGACGCCGGCTGCAGGCACCCTCGCGATCAAGCGGAGGTCGCGATCGCCGCCCGCAAGGTCTTCATGACTCGAGGCTGGGGCGAGATCGCCCGGGTCTGCATGACGAGGGGCGCCCTCGCGATCCACCTGGAGTACGACGGCGCTTCCATGATGCTCTTCAAGGTCTTCGATGCGGACGGACACCGGCTGGAGTGCTGTCCTGAGAGAGGTGGTCGGGGCCCTGCCGCGGCGAGGACCAGGCTCGCCGATCGCTCCCTCAACAGCTCCTCAGGCGGCGGAGGCGGCGGAGGATCCAGCGACTCCGCCGAGCTCTTCGCGACTCCGGAGACGAGCGGCAGCGACTCTGAGCCTCGAGCTTGCGCCGCTCTTGAGCAGGCGGGCTCGGCGAGCCGCCGCCGCCTCGATCTGGATGAGGTTGGCGCCGGTGCTGACGCCCACTGTTGATGATGGCGTCCCTCGCGAGGCGCTGTAGTTAGCGTTCTTTAGGATCTGCTCCTCTATTCCCTGCGAGGAATCGAAAGCGCCCGTGGGGGCTTGTAAGGTGCCTGTGGTTCTGTTTGTTAATATGACCCTTGTCGTGAAGTAGTGCGAGATGCTCATTCCGTCTTAGCTTAGTTCTTCCTTTCGAACCTCACGAGGGCTTGGTTGTAACATCCCAAATTTTCAATTTGGAATGTTATACTAATAGATCATCATTGCATATCATATCTAATGCATTTTGCTTCGGTCCTAGAAATTCTACGCAACTCAAGGACCTACGGAGAGAGTTGGGGATTTCGATATTTTCAAACATTGAGTTTTCTCAAATTTTGGAAGTAGGATCATTTGATTTTATTTATTTTATCTTCAATTATTTCAATTATATAAATATGAGAGAGGGAATAAAATGACTTTCCCAAAATAAAGAAATATTGAGGATGTAATAAAAAATCAAATAAGATTTTATTTTGGATTTTCTGGCTATTTTATTTGAATTTAGGAAAAATGCGTGTTTTCCAAAAATTGCATTTAGGCCCAAATAAATGTTCATCTAAACCGGCTTGGTTTTAGAAGCCGGGAAAATTTATTTCGGATTTTTGGAGTCCGCTTGGTATTTCTTTTCGCTTTGTTTTTCTCGCGTTAATTATTTAAAAAAAACTAGAACCGCCTTTGGGCCGTAACCGGTCAGGACTCCGCCTGGCCGGGGGTCTTTATAAAGAGCGCCCGGGCCAACCCCCCAAGCCAAGCCTCACTTGCCGCCGCCCGCCCTCGACGCTCACGCCGCCACCGCCGGACCCGCCGCCGACCACCGCCACGGACCCGCCGTCGACCACCGCCGCCATCGAGCCGCCGCCATCACGACCAGCGCTACCGAGGTTGACCTCGCCGCCGCCGTTTTTTTAGAAAAACCGTTCGGTTCTTCCGTTAGTTTTTCGTCGGTTTTTTAGATTCTGTTTTTTTCGTTAGATCGGGTTTCTTCCAGTTTGGATTAATTAGCGAACGGTCACTCGTTCGTTCGTTTTTAACGAACACGGTCATCGTTTAGATCCAGATAATGAACGTTCGTTCGTTAACCTATGCGTCATTTTTCTTTTTCTCGGATTTATTCCGTGATTTTCTGATCGCGATTTCTGATCCGATTTTTGTTTTAGTATAACTTTTTGCGCGTTTATCGGAATCAGGCGATTCAAGCGCCTAGAGTTTCGCCTCGAAACCCTCTTTCCGAATAATCTACTCAAACCAGTTTTTGCTTCTGTAAAATTTGACTTAGGTCCAGATTATTAAACGAAGCTTGTTCGTTTCGCTGTTTGAGTTTTGTTTCTTCGTTCGATTTGATTCTTTTTGCAAACCGGAGTTCTTAAGTTGAACTTTCTGGTTAGACCTCTTATTTGAGTTTTACCCGTGCATTAGATGAGTACTTATTGTATGCTTGTTTGTTTGTTTGCTTGCGATAGAGTACCCGGATCGCTACCGCTTGCTACTTGAATCCCTAGGTTACGCCGATCATCGACAAGGCAAGTAACACTTTGATCATACCTCTTTACTACCCAGTTTTTATGCATTTGATCAATCCTCAAACATTGCATGATTAGGACCTAATGAAATTGTGGGTTTTGGGAACTAGATTGAGGTAGTACCTATTACGTGTTTTATTATCAAACCCTTGGGAGTTACTTCTACGTTTGCTTATTTTGCCATGCTATGCATGTAGACGTGGATTGGGTGAGTGATTTTCCATGACAGATGTGAGATTGTTAATTATTGGTTTATTTAAGGTGGCAACATTAATACACATCTAGGTGGATTTAGGTACCTGGTTATTCCAGGATTGCCTGTTTCTTTTTGGACCGCCACCCAGGCTCAAAGGGATCATAAGATTATTCATGCTAGAAACTTCTGTGTGCAGCCACATGCTATTATGGGCTCTAGCATAGTTGATTAAGTCGTGCGAACTCTTACAGTGGTAGACTAGCAGATGTAGGGGAAATTAGGTGTACCGGTCTACCCATCGTAAGGTGCTAGCGCTTCTGAAAGACTATGTCTCGGTCATTCGTTTCTCAAACACCATGTAGTGCGAGAAAACCAACGGAGGAGATCGAGTCATGTGGGGAAAAGTGTGCAACCTCTGCAGAGTGTATAAACTAATCATGATTAGTCGTGTCCCCGGTTATGGACATCTTGAGTATCTAGTACTTGGATTTTCGTGTGAATCTCATCATGCTACTTTAATTAATATTGTCGGGTTTGTTTAATGAAGATGCTTAATTGGGATTGAGGATGCTGTCAACCATTCTCAATGTTTAACAACCACCATGATAGTTAAATAATTTATTCCTTTGTAGTTGGGAAAAATTGGCTTTACGCAAAAACTATAACCATAGAGCTATCCACCAAGCCATACATGCATGTAGTATAGCTTTACTCTTTCATTTTTCTCTATGTGTTACTTTGCCAGCATATTCCATGTGTTGACCCGTTTTCGGCAAAGAAAGCGTTCATGTTGCGAGACTTTTAGACGATGAGTAAGATGCTTTAGGATCGTGGTTCTATACTCGATGATGCCGTTGGAGTTGATGGACTCACTTATCTTCCAAGCCTTCCGTTGTTATCGTTATTAGATGGCCTTAAGCCATATCTATTGTAATAAGTTTCTCTTTGGAGACATTCGATGTAATAAGTGTGTGATTGCTACTGTTATAAATCCTTCAAATCGTATGCGTGTCAAGACATCGATCCAGGATGACACTGATGCACAGACATCGGACTGTTTGAGGTCTAGTCGCTACAAGATGGTATCAGAGCCAGGTTGACTGTAGGACACGACCACTAAGCAAAGACCATAGATCACAACTCTCTCTTCTCATTCTAACTCCTCATCTTTTCTATTCTTCTAGGATGGCGGATGCAAGAAACAAGTTCATGCAACCGGATGAAGATACACCCTTTGGACGACACCTGAAGGAAGTAACCAAGTACTTGAAGATCAGAGTACCAAGCTTCACCGGAATCTACCACGCCACCTTACCTGAAGAGGAGCGCTGGATGATTCAAGTTCAAGTTCCAGGAAGGACGTTCATGCCGATCATCGAGCACGTAGAGTTTTCCTTTGATGCACCAACCTGGAGTTTAGGGACGAGCATGGCAGCTCACATCACCATGGGACGCATTGGAGAAGTTTATCGCCAGGAGCTTAAGGATACTACCTACCAGATTTGTGGACGTCGAGATGAGCAATGGGAGATGGTCAACACCAGGAAAGACAGATCAGTTGCATCTTTCATCCAGGAGTTAAACCAGCACATTCGACGCCAGGAGAACCAGATGAGTGCAGGCATGATGGATCTGAAGGAAGCCATGACCAAGATGACGGAACTGGAGGAAGAACTCAAGTCTACACGCGATGGATATGAGGAGGAAATATCAACTCTAGTCGAGAAGAATGATGATCACGAAAAGAAGCTAAGAGTGTTCATGGGATTTCCAAAGAATCTGGAGAAGACGAAGATCACACTTGTCCCGAGAATTACATCATCATCGATTTATACCGACTCGGACCGGATGATAGTGATGATGACTACGTTGATGAAGCCGAGCGGATATCATGGAGTCTTCATCGGAGCAGTTTTTCTAGTAGACCACCATAAAGTTGTAGAATTTCCCTCCATGTATCTATTATAGTCTGAGCACTTTGTAACGATAGATAGACCGTTGTATGCCCTTGCTTGGTTGAATGAAGTGTTTCGGTTGCAATTTGCCTCATGTGCATATGGGTAGTGTTTTCCCTCTAGACCTCATTCTATTCTGTATTCTCGTCTTTTCTAAACCCTCAGATGCCTCCGAGACGTGACAACGGATTCCCTTTCCCACCGGAGCTCACCCATTGATCCAAAGAAGGTAATGCATTGATGCGTATACTAGTCCGTAATCGTAATCGGGGAACAACAACAACAACAATCCACCACCACCACCACATTGATCACTTAACCCGTTTTCTTAGACTGAATCCGCCGGTGTTCTCCAATAGCACCGAGCCGATTGTTGCAGATGATTGGCTTCGCAAGACAGCCAGGGAGTTGATCACTGCAGGATGCACAGATGCGGAGAAGGTGCGATTTGCCGCATTTCAGCTTGAGGGACCCGCAGCATCATGGTGGGGGAATTTGACAGCCACTTATCCAGCAGACACTGTCACATGGGATCAGTTTCAGCAGGCTTTCGTACTTCCCATGTTTCAGCAGGAGCTATGGCCATGAAGAAGCGTGAGTTTCGCAACTTGCGCCAGGGAGGAAGATCAATTGGCGAGTATGTGGATGATTTCAGTAAGCTAGCACGTTATGCCCCAGATGACGTTGCTACGGATGCAGCTAAACAAGAGTAGTTTCTGGAAAGGCTGAATGATGAGCTGAGCATGCAGTTGATGGTAGCAAGTTTCAACAACTACCAGGAGTTGGTAGATCCTCTCATGATTGAAGGGAAGCAGCAGCAGATTGAAAACCGCAAGAGGAAGTATGGACAAGGGAAGTACAATTCTGGAGCTCAGCAGAAGCCCCGTTTTACTCCGAAGTCAGGAGGACAGTTTCAGCATACCCACGGAGGAGGTAGCTCGCACAATCACAATGGTCCCAAGAATGGTACCGGGAATGGAGGAAGTAGTAGCCAGAACCGTACCAACCCCTCAACATCAACCAAGAAAGATCTGAGTCAAGTCACTTGTTTTAAGTGCCAGAAGACCGGGCATTACGCCAATGAATGTCCTGAAGGCCAGACTGGAAATGGCGATGGAAACTCCGGGAAGAAGTCGAACCCTTTCAACCGAGGATAAGTGAACCACGTTAGCATGGAGGAGGTTGAAGCTCAGCCAGATGCAGTAATAGGTAAGTTTTTGGTTAAGTCATTTACTGCACTCGTTCTTTTTTATATTGGTGCATCGCATTCATACATATCAAGGGGATTTGTGGATAAGTATAGACTGCCCACTAGGGTTCTAAAAACACCCATGCTAGTAACCTCACCAGGAGCAGAATATATGGCCAGTCGAGGATGTTTTCAAGTTCCGTTGGGTATAGGCAAGCATGTTTTTTCCTCGGATTTAATTATTTTGGAATCCCAAGGTTTGGATGTGATTCTGGGTATGGATTGGCTATCAATGGATGGAGGAAACATTGATTGCGCCAGTAAGTCGATTCTGCTTACTACCCCAGAAGGGAAAAGGATAAGATATGTATCAAGGCATGAGCCGAGGAGGATGCACGTAAATTCCTTATCAGGAGTTGTGCAGGAGGAAGTACTAGTAGTGAAGGATTTGCTGATGTATTTCCAGAGGAGTTGCCAGGCATGCCCCCAGATAGAGACATTGTGTTTTTGATCGAGCTTTTGCCAGGCACAGGGCCAATATCCAAGAGACCATACAGGATTCCCGCAAAAGATTTGGAGGAGATTAAAAGTTAGATTAAGGAGTTACTGGATAAAGGATACATTCGCCCAAGTTCTTCACCTTGGGGATCACCAGTACTTCTAGTGGAGAAGAAGGACAGATCGTTAAGGATGGGTGTTGATTATCGAGGATTAAATGCGGTAATAGTCAAGAATAAGTACCCACTGCCAATGATCAATGATCTGTTTGACCGACTACAAGGAGCAAAGGTGTTTTCCAAGATCGATTTGCGATCAGGATACCATCAGTTGAAGATTCGAGAACAGGATATACCCAAGACAGCTTTTACCACTAGGTATGGGCTGTACGAGTATACCATGATGTCATTCGGTCTGACTAACGCACCTGCATATTTCATGAACATGATGAACAAAGTATTTATGGAGTTTCTGGATAAGTTTGTCATGGTTGAAAGAACATGCGGTGACCCATGTTTGGTTTTGGTAATTGATGACAATCTATATGGACTAATGGTTGCCTTGAGTTATATTTGAAGGGTTTGTCCATAGGCTTTTCTTGGAGTCCATTTGTTGGTTTCAAGGAGAGTTTGTGATGACCGCGGTGCTATTAAGGAATTATCCAAAGACCGGTCATGTGAGTGTTGAACTTATTGCAAGCATGTCTTGAAGAATAAGTTTGTGTGGTCATTCATGTCCACCTTCAAGACATCATCCAAATGAATAGAGTTGGAAAGATTCAACACACAAAGCGCACAAGATGTACCGAGGGATCAAGTGATCCCATGGCATGGTAAGCATTGTCCATTGCACTTTGTGTACTAACCCATGGTCTATGTGAGAGTCTATGTGGGGTTAGGTGCGTGTCCATGGGCTTGCGCCAAGAGGAAGATATCATACAACCCATGGAAAGGATGACATCAAGTGGTGATCGTCATCAAGATTGCCGTGTGCAAGTTCAAGTGGAGCATCACGAAGAGATCAAGTGCTTGAAGCTTGCCATCCATTGTGGTGTCAATGGACTTGTGAAGATGAGTCAAGAGTGGCTCACCCATAGTGGACTATGGGGAGCAATCATCTAGTCTTCATCGAGCCAACGCAATCAAGAAAGGTGGTCCATCTTGAGGAGTCAAGATCGTCATCATCTAGATCAAGTGGACCATGTGCAAGGCAAAGGTTTGCCCTTGATAGGTTTTCTATTTTACCGGTCTCATGGTGGTAGTAGGGAGACCGGGTTATATGATCGTTTGCCGTACTATCAAGGGGGGCTCTCAAGTTGCTAGCTTGATCGTATCGTTAGTAGAGAGCTCAAACCCTTGCATCCTTGCATCATGTTTCTTGGTTCTTGTTTGGTTCTCTTTGTGAGTCTTAGAGCTTAGGGTCATCTTGATGACAAGCTTGAGTTCATCGAAAACGGAGTTCACATGCGTCTTCTATGATGTTTTCGGTGTTGGAGGTTTTACCGGTCTTTTCCGAGGAAGGGTTCTCACCATTTTCCTTTGGGACTTTTCTCATTTGATTATTCTTGATATTCCTATCAACATTGTGTTAGCCCATGTCGTTAGCTTTCCAACAAACTTGGTTTCGTTGAATTGAGTCCGTTTGCAAAAGTTGTGGCTGTTTTGGTAAAAGGCTGCAGCGGTACTACCGCGACTAGAGTGGATGTAATTTTTACTACCGCTCCAGAGCAGTACTACCATGGCTCTGAGCGGTAGTACCGCACCAGAGCAGTACTACCGCGGCACCGAAGCGGTAGTACCGCTCCGGACCAAAATCTCGTGTTTTGCTCAGTGGAAGTAGGCACAGAAGTATTTTTTTAGTACCGCTCGCAAGCAGTAGTACCGCTACCATTTGCGGTAGTACCGTGAGGTCGAGCGGTAGTACCGTGAGGATGAGCGGTACTACCACTCGAAGGTTCTTTGGCCTTTTGCCTCCTCGCTGTTGTGTTTGAAGGGTTCTACCTCCCTAGCGGTAGTACCGCTCCTTGAGCGGTAGTACCGCTCTGTCTGGCTGTGAACATAACGGTTGGATTCGGAGATCCTATAAAGGGGTCTTCTTCCCCATTCAACCTTATTCTTTGAGCTCGTGTTCTTCCCCCATTGTTGACCTTCTTAGAGCTTGCTAACTCTCAATCCCTCCAATGATTCTTGCTAGTTCTTGAGGGAAAAGATAGAGGAGATCTAGATCCACGTTTTCACCAATCACTTTCTCCTCTTAGTGAGGGGAACCCCTTGGATCTAGATCTTGGAGTTCTTCGTGTTCTTCTTTCGTTCTTCCTCTCATTTTCCTCCCTAGCATTAGTTGCTTTGGTGGGATTTGGGAGAGAAGGACTTGGGCACTCCGTGTGCCCTTGCCATTGCATTTGGTGCATCGGTTTGAGTTCTCCACGGTGATACGTGGAAGTTACAAGTTGAGAAGCTTATTACTCTTGGGTGCTTGGTGCCCTTGAGCTTGTTCCTCTTGGGTGCTTGGGCGCCCTAGACGGTTGGTGGTGTTCGGAGCTCAATCATTGTGGTGTAAAGCTCCGAGCAAGCGTCGTGGTCTCCAATTAGGTTGTGGAGGTCGCCTGAGCAATTTGGCCAGTGCCGGTGACCGCCCCAAGGGTTGCCAAAGTGTACGGGTTCGGTGACCGCCCCAAGGGTTGCCATTTGTACGGGTTCGGTGACCGCCTCAAGGGTCCCTTAGTGGAATCACGGCATCTTGCATTATGCGAGGGCGTGAGGAGATTACGGTGGCCCTAGTGGCTTCTTGGGGAGCATTGTGCCTCCACACCGCCTCCAAACGGAGACTAGCATCCGCAAGGGTGTGAACTTCAGGATACATCGTCGTCTCCGCGTGCCTCGGTTATGTCTTACCCGAGCCCTTTACTTATGCACTTTACTTTGTGATAGCCATATTATTCTTGTCATATATCTTGCTATCACATAGTTGCTTATCTTGCTTAGCATAAGTTGTTGGTGCACATAGGTGAGCCTAGTTGTTGTAGGTTTTGTGCTTGACAAATTAACCGCTAGGTTTATTCCGCATTTGTTCAAGCCTCAACAGTAGTTATTTTAAAGCGCCTATTCACCCCCCCTCTAGGCGACATCCACGATCTTTCAATTGGTATCAGAGCCTCGTCTCTCTTTGTTGGGCTTAACCGCCTAGAGAGTAAAGATGTCGACTAGGGGATTAGGATTCTCTGACACTCTTAGTTTCGATGGCACAAATTTTGATGTTTGGGTAATTCATGCTTAATCTCTTTAGGGTCATGGACCCAAATTTGGAGCGAATTGTAGATATGGGTTTTTCTCCTCCAAAGGATCCCCAAAGATTATCTTTAGAGGATGAGAAAACTCTTATCTCAATGCTCAAGCTTCTAATGTGCTTTTTGATGCTTTGAGCAATGTAGTTATATTTCAACTCATGCCATTCCGGGATGCTCATGAGTTGTGGACGAAGCTTCAAGATAAATATGGTGTGTCCAAGATTTCTAGGAATGATTGTTCTCCCTCCACCTCCGGCCGTATAGTCTTCTCAACTTCTTCTACATCACCTACATGTGGTTTGCCACAAGGTAATGATATGGTGAGTAGTGTCGGTCATTGCAATGATGATAGTGTGCTTTTTGTGGATGATTCTTCATCACTATATTATTGCAATGCTCCGTCTTTGGGCTTTAACACTTTGAGCACTCCAAATGTTTCACATGCTTGTGTTGATAGTCCTCGCATATCATGTAGAAATTGCTTGACTAAATCTCATGATGATATGCTTGCTATGTCTTGTTGCCATGATAAAAATGCATCTATTTCCTCGAATTGTTGTGCTAACAATGTAGAGGAAACCCAACACTCCATGGAACAAGATGTGGTGTTTAATGGTGCCTCAAGGGATCCTACACCATCATCTATTGCTTTTTGCCTTATGGCTAAGGCGTCAAAGGTATCTCCTACTTTGTACCCCAATATGTCTCTTGATGATGATGTTGATACTAATGATGATGAGGATAATGATGAAGATAATGATAATGTTGCCTCCTTAAAAACTAAGGGGAAATCATTTTTAAAGCTCTTCTTAAGAATAAAATTGCTCGTTCCAACTTCATGGAAATCATGTCTATTGCTATTGAGGGCAAGAAATATATTGATAAGTTGGAATCTTGTCTTGAGGAGCATGAGGTCACCATTGATAAAATGGAAGGTCATGAGCGTGATTACGCTAATGAGATTGCGGACCTCTCTCAAGCTCTTGAACTTGAACAAACCACCAAGGAATCTCTTGAGGATACTTTTGCTCTAGAATTATCTAGAGTGAGGGAATCTCGTGATAGAGCTCTTGAGGTGGCCAATGATTTTGAAACTAAAAATGAGGAGCTTGAAGTTGTGCATGCTAAACTCCTTGAGGACTTTGAGCACCTCAAAAATGGCTCAAGGGTCATTAAGAGTGAGCTCATCAAACTCACCGAGTCTCATGCTCAACTTAAAGCTTCATATTCAAAAGAGCTTGCCAAGTTGTCTTCTCCTCCTGTTGCTAATGATGATGCTTGTGCTACTAACTCTATCTCTTGTGAAGCATCCATATTGAAGGAGAATGTTGAGCTACGGGCTCAACTTGAGTTGCTATCTAGCAATTATGGGAAATTGGAAGAAAGCCATGAAAACCTCTCAAGCTCTCATGACGATCTTCTAGTATCCCATAATGTGCTAAAGATAGCTCATGAGGCCATGCTTGCTAAGGTAACATCTAGTGAGCCTCATGTGGATACTAGCACTACTTCTAGTCAAAATGCTATATTGATATGTGCTAGTCCTTGTAATTCATCTACTCACAATGTTGGTACATCTTGTGATGAATTGCCTTCCTTGCCTTGTTGCTCTAACAATGAAGCTTATACTTCCTCTAGTACTTGTATTGAGACTAACCATGTAGAGGAAATCAAAGAGCTCAAGGCCCAAGTTACTTCTTTGAAGAAAGACTTGGAAAAGAGTCATGAAGGAAATCCACACTCAACAATATCTTGAGTGTGCAAAAATCCCCCAATGACAAAGGTGGACTTGGATTCAACTCCAATAATAAGAAGAAGTCCAAGATGAACAAAAAGAAGGGCCAAGAACAAGTCAAGAAATCGGCCAAGATTGTTTGCTTCAAGTGCAAATTAGAAGGGCATCATGTCAGATCTTGCCCATTGAAGAAGAAGGCCATTAGTGTCAAGCAACAAGGGAAGAGGGCACAAGTTCAATCTCATGCTCAACATCAAGTTGAAGAAAGGCCTCTTCCCAAGAAGACTCAAGTTAATGCTTCTCAAATTGAGAAATCAAGTGAGAAGAAAGTGAAGAGTAGACGTTGCTACTTATGTCGTGAGAAAGGTCACGCCGCTTCTTCATGCACTAGTGGTAACTTATCCAACCCAATTATTATTGATGATATCTATTCTCTTGGTAAGGATAAGGTTGGCAATGTGTTTGCCAAGTTTGTTGGTACTCAAAGTGGTGTCAAGCAAAGAACCATTTGGGTAGCCAAACCTATTGTGACTAACCTCTTAGGACCCAACTTGGTTGGGGACCAACAAGCTCAAAGTTGATCAATAGGTGTTGATGGAGGGCATTGGAGACTTGGCTACATTATGAAGAATTAAGGACTTCATCACTCTTTTTGTCTCAAGCCAAGTCAATTGACTCATCAAGTTTATATCTTATATCCAATGTGCCTCCTTGCGGTAACTTGCTCTTAAAATTGCTTACATTGAAAGTTACTTGCCCCTTGCATGTTTTGGTTTTGTTCCTTGCATGTGTTTGTATATGTTGTGATTCCAACTTGCTTATCTTGAGCAATCAAGTATGTGTGTGTTGGTTTGCACACCATGTACGTGTGTGTGTCGTGCGTTGAGCCTTTATGCTTCTTGTTTGTATCCTAGTTGGCTCGTGTGAGAGATTAATGGAACATCCCATTTTGGGGGAGTGATGTGCTTTGTGCACCTCACAATCCTATAAATGTGTGTTCATGAGGAATACCATCTAGTATTGATATTACAAGATTATCTAGTCGCTAGGTGGTATATCTCTCATGAGAAATTCTAATTCTAAATAGTCCATTAATTATCTCTTGTTTGTTCCTTTTTATTGCCTCTTGTCTGTCTTTAATTGGTATCACATTATGGGGAGTAATATGCTATGTGTGTATTACTAGCCTAGAAAATGTGTACATTTGAGATATTGTCACCTAGAATTGATATTGTAAATTATCTTGTTCCTAGGTGGCATGATAGCTCTACAAGTTGCAATTTGCTTGTGTTTGGTGTGAAGATGTTGTCGGATATCCTTGCTATCTACCACCGGAATTATTTCCAAATACTTCTTGTCTTTTGACAATTGGTACTCACTTATGTGTGGTAGAATTTATTGAGCATCTTTACATTGGCTTTTATTTTTATTTGCCTTTTCTCTTGCCTAGGTTTGTGTCAACTCTGTTGTCTTCCCTACCACTTGTGGATCTTGTTTGTTTCTCGTTCTTGTCTAGTGCTTTCTAGATATAGTGAAAGTGGTGATCCCACCTTGTGCATTTTGTATTCAAATGCAAATCCTATATAATGCACAACTCGTGGGGGAGCTATCCTATTTTCTTTAAAATACTCATCTTGTGATCCTTATCAAGTGTGTGTTTGTGGAAGACAAGCCGTTTCTTTTTGGTACTTTGTGCCATCATGAAACTTTGTAGAGGGCTTGGTTTGTTTGGAACCATTCTCTCTTTTGGGAGTTTGACATCCTTCTTTTGAGTGTATCAATGGATATCTCATTCCTTGATGTATCTTTTGGGATATCCTCCAAGTGATGATTTATTCATTTGGTATATTCTCTTCGCTTGGTATTTCTTTGTCTTTTGGTCTCGGTTCTTGAAAGTCTTGAGCATGCATATTTACTTCTTGTAGTTTCTTTGGCATGCTTTCTTTCTTTTACCCAATTTATAGGGGAAACTCCACCAAGTATCAAATTGGATGAGATGTGCATGAAATTCATTTTCATATATATATGCACATATTTATGTGAAGTTTGTCCTATGCATTGGTGTTTCTAACTATTTGGTCCCGATGAGTTTGGGTACCGTTTAGTTTGTGTTGTTCTTATAGGAACATTTGGAGATGCATTGGATGCTCGGCTCACTCATAAGGAAGGTGTTGTCACCATGTGCATATTGGAGTCAAGCTAGGATGATCAATGAACTACCATCTACCTTCATTTGGTATCTACTACATCCTTCCAATGGTATCTCGGTAACAAGTATCATCATCTACTTCATGCACACATTTCTTGCATCAACCTTGTGTGGGTTGTATCATGGCATGTAATTCATTTTTGTGATACTTGTTTCCTTTCTCAAAGCATCTCAACGATGATCTCATGTTGCTAGTTGTGATGTCTTTGATGGTTGTGTGGTAGGAATTCATTTATATACAATAAGACCATATCTAGCCATGTGCTATGCTTTCAAGCAAATATCTTATTGGTATATTTATGACTTCCTTGTGGATATCTTGTTCCTTCATGTTGTAACTATTTCGGGTGCACATCCCTCTTTGTAGATATATGTCATCATGATTTTGTCTACCTAGAACCTTATACACTTGAGAGAAATTACATATCTAGTTGATATCCTTTCTTTCACGTCCACCTTGTCTTTCTTATGTTATTTCTTTGGTGGCTCCGTGAAAGCTTTTGCCTTGAGTGCGTGTCCTCTATCGTTGCATCTTGATGCACTCTTGTGTGGTGAAGATTATTTTCCTCTTGCTCATCTTTACGAGGCTTTTGCCATCTTATTGGTACCCTCGTCTTGATTAGCCTCTCATCGTCTATCTTCACCACGGGTTGTCACAAGCATAGGTTCTCTATTTTCTTATTAGTAAGCTTGTGAACCCATTTGCTAGTGGTGTGTGAGAATGAAAGGCTTTGCACCATGTATCTCATTCATTCGAGACTATGTTGATGCGTATGCTCATCTGTATATTAGTCTTCTCATCTGTATATTAGTCTTCTCATGTGCTTTGCCATGACTCACACACATCATTTTGGTTGAGCCTATTCTTAAGTTGCCTCTTTTACATGTTGCTCAACCATGTGCTTGTTGCAAGCGCTTAGGCCTAGTTTCCTATATGCTCTCTTGCACTTGTTGTTAGTTTCTGTTGACTTTGGGGAGCTATGATCCTATTTTGTGCACTTTGTATCAAAATACAAAAATTCTTGATGTGCACAAATCATGGGGAGCTTCTCTAGTTTCTTTAGAACAATCCTCTGCTCATATCATAATATCTTTTCATGTGGCTCGTAGGATCTTTGGTCTAGTTGGTTTAGTTGATATCTTTTGATAGCTTGCTTCAATTGGTATCTTTTGATTGCTTGATTGCTTGTTTCTCTCTTTGTTATGTCTTTGTGGCATATCATTCTTTTTGCAATCTTGGTGCCTCAATATAGTTGGTCTTCCTCCAAGTATTACCTTTGGATATGTGTATGGCATTCCACTCTCTTGTTGAGAAATACACAACTTTTGGAGGAACACCTTTTATATTGGTCTTCTTAGCTTTTCGCCCATTTTGGCAATCGATGCCAATGGGGAAGAAGTTTCACAGAGTTTTGTGGAGAAGTCTTCAGAGTTTTCTCCTTGCTTTGGTTTTGTTCCTAAGCATTTGCATCTCATACGCATGCATTATTGGTTGTTGCATTGCATGGTGATGCATAATTCCTTATATAAACTCTCTTGAAAGTGATTGTCATCAATTACCAAAATGGGGGAGATTGAAAGAACATGCGGTGCCCCCATGTTTGGTTTTGGTAATTGATGACAATCTCTATGGACTAATGGTTGCCTTGAGTTATATTTGAAGGGTTTGTCCATAGGCTTTTCTTGGAGTCCATTTGTTGGTTTCAAGGAGAGTTTGTGATGACCGTGGTGCTATTAAGGAATTATCCAAAGACCGGTCATGTGAGTGTTGAGCTTATTGCAAGCATGTCTTGAAGAATAAGTTTGTGTGATCATTCATGTCCACCTTCAAGACATCATCCAAATGAATAGAGTTGGAAAGATTCAACACACAAAGCGCACAAGATGTACCGAGGGATCAAGTGATCCCATGGCATGGTAAGCATTGTCCATTGCACTTTGTGTACTAACCCATGGTCTATGTGAGAGTCTATGTGGGGTTAGGTACGTGTCCATGGGCTTGCGCCAAGAGGAAGATATCATACAACCCATGGAAAGGATGACATCAAGTGGTGATCGTCATCAAGATTGCCGTGTGCAAGTTCAAGTGGAGCATCACGAAGAGATCAAGTGCTTGAAGCTTGCCATCCATTGTGGTGTCAATGGACTTGTGAAGATGAGTCAAGAGTGGCTCACCCATAGTGGACTATGGGGAGCAATCATCTAGTCTTCATCGAGCCAACGCAATCAAGAAAGGTGGTCCATCTTGAGGGAGTCAAGATCGTCATCATCTAGCTCAAGTGGACCATGTGCAAGGCAAAGGTTTGCCCTTGATAGGTTTTCTATTTTACCGGTCTCATGGTGGTAGTAGGGAGACCGGGTTATATGATCGTTTGCCGTACTATCAAGGGGGGCTCTCAAGTTGCTAGCTTGATCGTATCGTTAGTAGAGAGCTCAAACCCTTGCATCCTTGCATCATGTTTCTTGGTTCTTGTTTGGTTCTCTTTGTGAGTCTTAGAGCTTAGGGTCATCTTGATGACAAGCTTGAGTTCATCGAAAACGGAGTTCACATGCGTCTTCTATGATGTTTTCGGTGTTGGAGGTTTTACCGGTCTTTTTCCGAGGAAGGGTTCTCACCATTTTCCTTTGGGACTTTTCTCATTTGATTATTCTTGATATTCCTATCAACATTGTGTTAGCCCATGTCGTTAGCTTTCCAACAAACTTGGTTTCGTTGAATTCGGAGTCCGTTTGCAAAAGTTGTGGCTGTTTTGGTAAAGGCTGCAGCGGTACTACCGCGACTAGAGCGGATGTAATTTTTTACTACCGCTCCAGAGCAGTACTACCGCGGCTCCTGAGCGGTAGTACCGCTCTAGAGCAGTACTACCACGGCTCCTAAGTGGTAGTACCGCTCCGGACCAAAATCTCGTGGTTTTGCTCAGCGGAAGTAGGCACGAGTATTTTTTAGTACCGCCGCAAGCAGTAGTACCGCTACCATTTGCGGTAGTACCGTGGTCGAGCGGTAGTACCGTGAGGATGAGCGGTACTACCGCTCGAAGGTTCTTTGGCCTTTTGCCTCCTCGCTGTTGTGTTTCAAGGGGTTCTACCTCCCTAGCGGTAGTACCGCTCCTTGAGCGGTAGTACCGCTCTGTCTTGGCTGTGAACATAACGGTTGGATTCGGGAGATCCTATAAAAGGGGTCTTCCCCATTCAACCTTATTCTTTGAGCTCGTGTTCTTCCCCCATTGTTGACCTTCTTCGAGCTTGCTAACTCTCAATCCCTCCAATGATTCTTGCTAGTTCTTGAGGGAAAAGATAGAGGAGATCTAGATCCACGTTTTCACCAATCACTTTCTCCTCTTAGTGAGGGGAACCCCTTGGATCTAGATCTTGGAGTTCTTCGTGTTCTTCTTTCGTTCTTCCTCTCATTTTCCTCCCTAGCATTAGTTGCTTTGGTGGGATTTGGGAGAGAAGGACTTGGGCACTCCGTGTGCCCTTGCCATTGCATTTGGTGCATCGGTTTGAGTTCTCCACGGTGATACGTGGAAGTTACAAGTTGAGAAGCTTATTACTCTTGGGTGCTTGGTGCCCTTGAGCTTGTTCCTCTTGGGTGCTTGGGCGCCCTAGACGGTTGGTGGTGTTCGGAGCTCAATCATTGTGGTGTAAAGCTCCGGCAAGCGTCGGGTCTCCAATTAGGTTGTGGAGGTCGCCTCAGCAATTTGACGGGTACCGTGACCGCCCCAAGGGTTGCCAAAGTGTACGGGTTCGGTGACCACCCCCAAGGGTTGCCATTTATGCAGGTTCGGTGACCGCCCTCAAGGGTCCCTTAGTGGAATCACGGCATCTTGCATTATGCGAGGGCGTGAGGAGATTACGGTGGCCCTAGTGGCTTCTTGGGGAGCATTGTGCCTCCACACCGCTCCAAACGGAGACTAGCATCCGCAAGGGTGTGAACTTCGGGATACATCGTCGTCTCCGCGTGCCTCGGTTATGTCTTACCCGAGCCCTTTACTTATGCACTTTACTTTGTGATAGCCATATTATTCTTGTCATATATCTTGCTATCACATAGTTGCTTATCTTGCTTAGCATAAGTTGTTAGTGCACATAGGTGAGCCTAGTTGTTGTAGGTTTTGTGCTTGACAAATTAACCGCTAGGTTTATTCCGCATTTGTTCAAGCCTGAACTGTAATTATTTTAAAGCGCCTATTCACCCCCCCCCCCCTCTAGGCGACATCCACGATCTTTCAGTGGTGTTCATTGATGACATCTTGGTCTACTCGAAGAACAAAGAGGAGCATAAGGAGCACTTGCGTTTGGTATTGGAGAAGCTCAGAGAACACCAATCATATGCCAAGTTTAGCAAATGTGAGTTCTGGTTGAAGGAAGTTGGATTCCTCGGACATGTTATATCCGGAGAGGGTATAGCAGTAGACCCCACCAAGGTTGTCACCGAGACTAATTGGGAAGCACCAACGACAGTTGGGGAGATCGAAGTTTTCTTGTCTTTGGCGAGGATACTACCGGAGATTCATTGAGAATTTTTCAAGGATTGCAAAGCCCATGACGGAGTTGTTGAAGAAGGATACCAAGTTCAATTGGACTGAGGAATGTGAGGTCAGTTTCCAGGAATTGAAGAAACGTCTAGTTACCTCACCAATGTTGATTCTGCCAGATCAGACTTAGGATTATGAGGTGTATTGCGATGCTTCACGTCGAGGACTTGGAGCAGTACTTATGCAGGAAGGAAGAGTTGTTTCGTATGCGTCAGGACAGCTTAAACCTCATGAGTTGAATTATGCCACACATGATTTGGAGTTAGCAGCCGTAGTGCATGCATTGAAGACATGGAGACATTTTCTTATCGGAAATCATTGTGAGGTGTACACGGATCACAAGAGTTTGAAGTACATCATCACGCAAAAAGAGTTAAACCTCAGACAAAGGAGATGGTTGGAACTCATCAAGGATTATGATATGAGATTGCAGTATCACCCCGGAAAGGCTAACATAGTAGCCGATGCGTTGAGCCGTAAGAGCCATGTTAATACACTCATGACCGAAGGACTGCCGAAGGAGTTAGCCGAGGACATTTGCGAGCTATGTTAGGAGATAGTTCCGAGAGGCTATGTAGCAACATTGGAAATTCAGTCGACTTTGATGGATAAGATCAGAGAAGCTCAAAAGACCGATAAGGAGATTGCACAGATAAAGGAGAGGTTGAACAAGGGAAAAGACAAGGGAATTCGTGAGGATGAGCACGATACCCTCTGGTTTGAGGACCGCGTTTATGTACCCAATGACCCTGAGATCAGGAAGTTGATTTTGCAAGAGGCCCATGACTCGCCGTATTCAATTCACCGGGGAATACCAAGATGTACTTGGATTTGAAGGAGATTTTCTGCTGGACCGAAATGAAGAAGGACATTGCCGAGTATGTAGCAGTTTGTGATGTATGTCAGAGGGTAAAGGCAGAGCATC
Organism: Aegilops bicornis; assembly: GCA_021605145.1. NCBI lineage: Eukaryota > Viridiplantae > Streptophyta > Magnoliopsida > Poales > Poaceae > Aegilops > Aegilops bicornis. The sequence goes on from CM038675.1 coordinate 577,882,119, forward strand.
AGAAGCCAGTAGGATTGTTGCAACCATTGCTGATACCCGAATGGAAGTGGGATAAGCTAGGCATGGATTTTATTACGGGATTGCCCAAGACTCGTTCAGGCTATGACTCGATTTGGGTGGTAGTCGATCGTTTGACGAAGGTAGCTCATTTCATCCCAGTGAAGACTACTTATACCGGTGCCAAATTGACCAAGATTTACATGACCAGGATCGTATGTCTGCATGGAGTTCCAAGGAGCATAGTATCAGATAGAGGAACCCAATTCACCTCAAAGTTACGGAATGGGTTACGAAACCTTGGGTATCGAGGCTAGAGTTCAAGACCGCTTTTCATCCATGAACGGATGGATGACCGAAAGAGTCAATCAGATTTTAGAAGACATGCTGAGATGATCTAGTTGGGATGACAATTTACCGTATGCAGAGTTCTCTTACAACAACAGTTATCAATCCAGTTTGAAGATGGCCCCTTTCGAAGCCTTATACGGAAGGAGGTGCAGAACCCCGTTGTCTTGGGACGAAGTTGGAGACCGTCAGTTGTTTGGACCAGATTTGATTAAGGAGTCTGCACGGAAAGTGAAGTTGATTCGCGACATGCTCAAGGTAGCCCAGTCCAGGCAGAAAAGCTATGCTGATGCAAAATGCAAGGAGACAGTTTATGGAGTTGGGGATAGAGTTTACCTTCAGGTATCACCACTTCGAGGAGTTAAGCGTTTTGGTGTTAAAGGAAAGTTAGCACCGCGTTTTGTGGGACCATACAAAGTTTTGGAACGTATGGGAGAGGTTGCCTACAAGTTGGAATTACCTGAGGATTGTCGGAGTTCACGGCGTGTTCCACGTCTCCCAGCTTGAAGAGGTGCCACGCAGAGATGGCTGATATACCGCTAAGAGATACTGCGTCGCTAGAGGCGATCTGGGCTTGGACAAAGGATTTGACCTATGAGGAGAAACCAGTCAAGATTCTTGAGTATGCCAGCCGAGTCACCCGCAGCAAAGTTATCAAGTTTTGCAAAGTTTAGTGGAGCCACCACACCGAGGATGAAGCCACGAGGGAGCAAGAGGAAGATTTACTGAAAGACCACCCTCACCTATTCTCTAGCCAACCCGAATCTCGAGGGCGAGATTCATCTTAAGGGGGGGTAGGTTTGTAACATCCCAAATTTTTCATTTGGAATGTTATACTAATAGATCATCATTGCATATCATATTTAATGCATTTTGCTTCGGTCCTAGAAATTCTACGCAACTCAAGGACCCACGGAGAGAGTTGGGGATTTTGATATTTTCAAAAATTGAGTTTTCTCAAATTTTGGAAGTAGGATCATTTGATTTTATTAATTTATCTTCAATTATTTCAATTATATAAATTTGAGAGAGGGAATAAAATGACTTTACCAAAATAAAGAAATATTGAGGATTTAATAAAAAAATCAAATAAGATTTTATTTTGGATTTTCTGGCTATTTTATTTGAATTTAGGAAAAATGCGTGTTTTCCAAAAATTGCATTTAGGCCCAAATAAATATTCATCTAAACCGGCTTGATTTTAGAAGCCGGGGAAAATTTATTTTGGGACTTTTGGAGTCCGTTTGGTATTTCTTTCGTTTGTTTTTCTGCGTGTTAATTATTTAAAAAAAAACTGGAACCGCCTTTGAAATTGTAACGGCGAGGACTCCGCTTTGGCGAGATCTTTATAAAAGCGGCGGGCCGACCCCGACCAACCGCCGCCTCCTCACGCAGCGCCTTGAGCAACGCCGCCGCCCTCGCCGCCCGTCCCGTCATTGCCGTCGCCGCGACCGCCTTGGGACCCGCGCCTTGCCGTGGCCGCCGACCACCACCGCCCCGTCCGAGCCGCCGACCCGCACCCCTAGGTTGACCTCGCCGCCGTCGTTTTTTTTAGAAAAACCGTTCAGTTTTTCCGTCGGTTTTTTTAGATTCCATTTTTTTCGTTAGATCGGTTTTCTTCCGGTTCGGATTAATTAGTGAACGTTCACTCGTTCGTTCATTTTTAACGAACACGTTCATCGTTTAGATCCAGATAACGAACGTTCGTTTGTTAACATGTTCGTCGTTTTTCTTTTTCTCGGATTTATTCCGCGATTTTCTGATTGCGATTTCTGATCCGATTTTTGTTTTAGTATAACTTTTTGCTCGTTTATTGGAATCAGGCGATTCAAGCGCCTAGAGTTTCGTCTCGAAACCCTCTTCCCGAATAATCTACTCAAACCAGTTTTTGCTTCTGTAAAATTTGACTTAGGTCCAGATTAGTAAACGAAGCTTGTTTCTTTCGCCGTTTGAGTTTTGTTTCTTCGTTCGATTTTATTCTTTTTGCAAACCGGAGTTCTTAAGTTGAACTTTCTGGTTAGACCTATTATTTGAGTTTTACCCGTGCATTAGATGAGTACTTATTGTATGCTTGTTTGTTTGTTTGCTTGCGATAGAGTACCCGGACTGCGCCGCTTGCTACTTTGAATCCCTAGGTTACGCGAATCATCAGCAAGGCAAGTAACACTTTGATCATACCTCTTTACTACACAGTTTTTGTGCATTAGATCAATCCTCAAACATTGCATGATTAGGACCTAATTAAATTGTGGGTTTTGGGAAGTAGATTGAGGTAGTACCTATTACCTGTTTTATTATCAAACCCTTGGGAGTTACTTCTACGTTTCCTTATTTTGCCATGCTATGCAAGTAGACGTGGATTGGGTGAGAGATTTTCCATGACAGATGTGAGATTGTTAATTAATGGTTTATTTAAGGTGGCAACATTAATACACATCTGGGTGGATTGAGGTACCTGGTTATTCCAGGATTGCCTGTTTCTTTTTGGACCGCTACCCAGGCTCAAAGGGATCATAAGATTATTCATGCTAGAAACTTCCGTGTGCAGCCACATGCTATTATGGGCTCTAGCATAGTTGATTAAGTCGTGCGAACTCTTACAGTGGTAGACTAGCAGATGTAGGGAAAGTAGGTGTACCGGTCTACCCATCGTAAGGTGCTAAGCGCTTCTGAAAGACTATGTCTCGGTCATTCGTTTCTCAAACACCATGTAGTGCGAGAAAACCAACGGAGGAGATCGAGTCATGTGGGGAAAAGTGCGCAACCTCTGCAGAGTGTATAAACTAATCATGATTAGCCGTATCCTCGGTTATGGACATATTGAGTGTCTAGTTCTTGGATTTTCGTGTGAATCTCATCATGTTACTTTAATTAATATTGTTGGGTTTGTTTAATGAAGATGCTTAATTGGGATTGAGGATCTTTGTCAACCATTCTCAATGTTTAACAACCACCATGATAGTTAAATAATTTATTCCTTTGTAGTAGGGAAAAATTGGCTTTACGCAAAAAATGTAACCATAGAGCTATCCACCAAGCCATACATGCATGTAGTATAGCTTTACTCTTTCATTTTTCTCTATGTGTTACTTTGCCAGCATATTCCATGTGCTGACCCGTTTTCAGCCTGCAACGTTCATGTTGCAGACTTTTTAGACGAGGAGTAAGATGCTTTAGGATCGTGGTTCTATACTCAGTGATGCCGTTGGAGTTGATGTACTCACTTATCTTCCAAGCCTTCCGCTGTTATCGTTAGATGGCCTTAAGCCATATCTATTGTAATAAGTTTCTCTTTGGAGACATTCGATGTAATAAGTGTGTGATTTCTACTCTGTTATAAATCCTTCAAGTATTGTGCGTGTCAGCATTACTGATCCAGGGATGACACTTATGCACAGAGATCGGACTGTTTGAGGTCTGGTCGCTACAAGATGGTATTAGAGCCAGGTTGACTGTAGGACACGACCGCTAAGCAAAGACCATAGATCACAACTCTCTCTTCTCATTCTAACTCCTCATCTTTCCTATTCTTCTAGGATGGTGGATGCAAGGAACAAGTTCATGCAACCGGATGAAGATACACCCTTTGGACGACACCCGAAGGAAGTAACCAAGTACTTGAAGATCGGAGTACCAAGCTTCACCGGAATCTACAACGCCACCTTACCTGAAGAGGAGCGCAGGATGATTCAAGTTCAAGTTCCAGGAAGGACGTTCATGCCCGATCCTTGAGCCTATAGAGTTTTCCTTTGATGCACCAACCTGGAGTTCAGGGACGAGCATGGCAGCTCACATCACCATGGGACGCATTGGAGAAGTTTATCGCCAGGAGCTTAAGGATACTACCTACCAGATTTGTGGACGCCGAGATGAGCAATGGGAGATGGTCAACACCAGGATAGACAGATCAGTTGCATCTTTCATCCAGGAGTTAAACCCGGCACATTCGACGCCTTGAGAGAACCGGATGAGTGCAGGCATGATGGATCTGAAGGAAGCCATGACCAAGATGACGGAACTGGAGGAAGAACTCAAGTCTACACGCGATGGATATGAGGAGGAAATATCAACTCTAGTCGAGAAGAATGATGATCTGAAAAAGAAGCTAAGAGTGTTCATGGGATTTCCAGCAACTGGAGAAGACGAAGATCACACTTGTCCCGAGAATTACATCATCATCGACGATACCGACTCGGACCCGGATGATAGTGATGATGACTACGTTGATGAAGCGGGAGCGGATATCATGGAGTCTTCATCGGAGCAGTTTTTCTAGTAGACCACCATAAAGTAGTAGAATTTCCCTCCATGTATCTATCATAGTCTGAGCACTCTGTAACGATAGATAGACCGTTGTATGCCCTTGCTTGGTTGAATGAAGTGTTTAGATTGCAATTTGCCTCATGTGCATATGGGTAGTGTTTTCCCTCTAGACCTCATTCTATTTTGTATTCTCGTCTTTTCTAAACCCTCAGATGCCTCCGAGACGTGACAACGGATTCCCTTTCCCACCGGAGCTCACCCAGTTGATCCAGCAGCAGAATGCATTGATGCAGATACTAGTCCAGAATCAGAATCAGGGGAACAACAACAACAACAATCCACCACCACCACCACCTGTTGATCACTTAACCCGTTTTCTTAGACTGAATCCGCCGGTGTTCTCCAATAGCACCGAGCCGATTGTTGCAGATGATTGGCCGCAAGACAGCCGGGGAGTTGATCAACTGCGCAGGCCTTACAGATGCGGAGAAGGTGCGATTTGCCGCACATCGCCTTGAGGGACCCGCGGCATCATGGTGGGAGAATTTCACGACCACTTATCCAGCGGAACAACATCACATGGGATCAATTTCAGCGGGCTTTTCGTCGCCCATGTTTGGCAGGAGCTATGGCCATGAAGAAGCGTGAGTTTACGCAACTTGCGCCAGGAGGAAGATAAGTTGGCCAAGATGTGGATGATTTGATGAAGTTAGCACGTTATGCCCCGGATGACGCCGCCACGGATGCGACTAAACAAGAGAAGTTTCGAAGGGCTGAATGACGAGCTGAGCATGCAGTTGATGGTAGCAAGTTTCAACAACTACTGTGGAGTTGGTAGATCGTGCTCTCATGATTGAAGGGAAGCAGCAGCAGATCGAAAACCGCAAGAGGAAGTATGGACAAGGGAAGTACAATTCTGGAGCTCAGCAGAAGCCCCGTTTTACTCGAAAGTCAGGAGGACAGTTTCAGCATACCCATGGAGGAGGTAGCTCGCACAATCACAATGGTCCCAAGAATGGTACCGGGAATGGAGGAAGTAGTAGCCAAAACCGTACCAACCCCTCAACACCAACCAAGAAAGATCTGAGTCAAGTCACTTGTTTTAAGTGATAGAAGACTGGACATTACGCCAATGAATGTCCTGAAGGCCAGACTGGAAATGGCAACGGAAACTCCGGGAAGAAGCCGAACCCTTTCAACCGAGGACAAGTGAACCACGTTACCGTGGAGGAGGTTGAAGCTCAGCCAGATGCAGTAATAGGTAAGTTTTTGGTTAAGTCATTTACTGTACTCGTTCTTTTTTATACTGGTGCATCGCATTCATACATATCAAGGGGATTTGCGGATAAGTATAGACTGCCCACTAGGGTTCTAAAAACACCCATGCTAGTAACCTCACCAGGAGCAGAGTATATGGCCAGTCGAGGATGTTTTCAAGTTCCGTTGGGTATAGGCAAGCATGTTTTTCCCTCGGATTTAATCATTTTGGAATCCCAAGGTTTGGATGTGATTCTGGGTATGGATTAGCTATCAATGTATGGAGGAAACATTGATTGCGCCAGTAAGTCGATTCTGCTTACTACCCCAGAAGGGAAAAGGATAAGATATGTATCAAGGCATGAGCCCAGGAGGATGCACGTAAATTCCTTATCAGGAGTTGTGCAGGAGGAAGTACTAGTAGTGAAGGATTTGCTGAGGTATTTCCAGAGGAGTTGCCAGGCATGCCACCAGACAAAGACATTGAGTTTTTGATCGAGCTTTTGCCAGGCACAGGGCCAATATCCAAGAGACCATACAGGATGCGCGCAAAAGATTTGGAGGAGATTAAAAGTCAGATTAAGGAGTTACTGGATAAAGGATACATTCGCCCAAGTTCTTCACCTTGGGGATCACCAGTACTTCTACTGGAGAAGAAGGACGGATCGTTAAGGATGGTTGTTGATTATCGAGGATGAAATGCAGTAATCATCAAGAATAAGTACCCACTGCCAATGATCAATGATCTGTTTGACCGACTACAAGGAGCAAAGGTGTTTTCCAAGATCGATTTGCGATCAGGATACCATCAGTTGAAGATTCGAGAACAGGATATACCCAAGACAGCTTTTACCACTAGGTATGGGCTGTACGAGTATACCGTGATGTCATTCGGTCTGACTAACGCGCCTGCATATTTCATGAACATGATGAACAAAGTATTTATGGAGTTTCTGGATAAGTTCGTCGTGGTGTTCATTGATGACCTCTTGGTCTACTCGAAGAACGAAGAGGAGCATAAGGATCACTTGCGTTTGGTAACGGAGAAGCTCAGAGAACACCAATTATATGCCAAGTTTAGCAAATGTGAGTTCTGGTTGAAGGAAGTTGGATTCCTTGGACATGTTATATCCGGAGAGGGTATATCAGTAGACCCCACCAAGGGTGTCACCGTGACTAATTGGGAAGCACCAACGACAGTTGGGGAGATCAGAAGTTTTCTTGGACTAGCAGGATACTACCAGAGATTCATTGAGAATTTTTCAAGGATTGCAAAGCCCATGATGGAGTTGTTGAAGAAGGATACCAAATTCAATTGGACTGAGGAATGTGAGGTCAGTTTCGAGGAATTGAAGAAACGTCTAGTTACCTCACCAAAGGTTGATTCTGCCAGATCGGACTAAGGATTATGAGGTGTATTGCGATGCTTCACGCCGAGGACTTGGAGCGATACTTATGCGGGAAGGAAGAGTTGTTTCATTATGCGTCAGGACAGCTTAAACCTCATGAGTTGAATTATGCCACACATGATTTGGAGTTAGCAGCCGTAGTGCATGCATTGAAGACATGGAGACATTTTCTTATCGGAAATCATTGTGAGGCGTACACGGATCACAAGAGTTTGAAGTACATCTTCACGCAAAAAGAGTTAAACCTCAGACAAAGGAGATGGTTGGAACTCATCAAGGATTATGATATGAGATTGCAGTATCACCCCGGAAAGGCTAACGTAGTAGCCGACTCATTGAGCCGTAAGAGCCATGTTAATACACTCATGACCGAAGGACTGCCAAAGGAGTTAGCCGAGGACTTTTGCGAGCTATTTTTGGAGATAGTTCCGAGAAGCTATGTAGCAACATTGGAAATTCAGTCGACTTTGATGGATAAGATCAGAGAAGCTCAAAAGACCGATAAGGAGATTGCAGAGATAAAGGAGAGGTTGAACAAGGGAAAAACCAAGGGATTTTGTGAGGATGAGCACGATACCCTCTGGTTTGAGGACCGCGTTTATGTACCCAATGACCCTGAGATCAGGAAGTTGATTTTGCAAGAGGCCCATGACTCGCCGTATTCAATTCACCCAGGGAATACCAAGATGTACTTGGATTTGAAGGAGATTTTCTGGTGGACCGGAATGAAGAAGGACATTGCCGAGTATGTAGCAGTTTGTGATGTATGTCAGAGGGTAAAGGCAGAGCATCAGAAGCCAGCAGGATTGTTGCAACCATTGCCGATACCCGAATGGAAGTGGGATAAGCTAGGCATGGATTTTATTACGGGATTGCCCAAGACTCGTTCAGGCTATGACTCGATTTGGGTGGTAGTCGATCGTTTGACGAAGGTAGCTCATTTCATCCCAGTGAAGACTACTTATACCGGTGCCAAATTGGCCAAGATTTACATGACCATGATCGTATGTATACATGGAGTTCCAAGGAGCATTGTATCAGATAGAGGAACCCAATTCACCTCAAAGTTCTGGAATCAGTTGCACGAAACCTTGGGTATCAGGCTAGAGTTCAGTACCGCTTTTCATCCGCAGACAGATGGACAGACCGAAAGAGTCAATCAGATTTTAGAAGACATGCTGAGATGATCTAGTTGGGATGACAATTTACCGTATGCAGAGTTCTCTTACAACAACAGTTATCAATCCAGTTTGAAGATGGCCCCTTTCGAAGCCTTATACGGAAGGAGGTGCAGAACCCCGTTGTCTTGGGACGAAGTTGGAGACCGTCAGTTGTTTGGACCAGATTTGATTAAGGAGTCTGAACGAAAAGTGAAGTTGATTCACGACATGCTCAAGGTAGCCCAGTCCAGGCAGAAAAGATATGCTGATGCAAAACGCAAGGAGACAGTTTACGAAGTTGGGGATAGAGTTTACCTTCAGGTATCACCACTTCGAGGAGTTAAGCGTTTTGGTGTTAAAGGAAAGTTAGCGCTGCGTTTTGTGGGACCATACAAAGTTTTAGAACGTATGGGAGAGGTTGCCTACAAGTTGGAATTACCTGAGGGATTGTCAGGAGTTCACGACGTGTTCCACGTCTCTCAGTTGAAGAGGTGCCACGCAGAGATGGCTGATATACCGCTAAGAGATACCGTGCCGCTAGAGGCGATTCAGTTCGACAGTGATTTGACCTATGAGGAGAAACCAGTCAAGATTCTTGAGTATGCCAGCCGAGTCACCCGCAGCAAAGTCATCAAGTTTTGCAAAGTTCGGTGGAGCCACCACACCAAGGATGAAGCCACCTGGGAGCGAGAGGAAGATTTACTGAAAGACCACCCTCACCTATTCTCTAGCCAACCCGAATCTCGAGGGCGAGATTCATCTTAAGGGGGTAGGTTTGTAACATCCAAATTTTTTAATTTGGAATGTTATACTAATAGATCATCATTGCATATCATATTTAATGCATTTTGCTTCGGTCCTAGAAATTCTACGCAAATCAAGGACCCACGGAGAGAGTTGGGATTTTGATATTTTCAAAAATTGAGTTTTCTCAAATTTTGGAAGTAGGATCATTTGATTTTATTTATTTTATCTTCAATTATTTCAATTATATAAATATGAGAGAGGGAATAAAATGACTTGTCCAAAATAAAGAAATATTGAGGATTTGATAAAAAATCAAATAAGATTTTATTTTGGATTTTCTCGCTATTTTATTTGAATTTAGGAAAAATGCTTGTTTTCCAAAAATTGTATTTAGGCCCAAATAAATGTTCATCTAAACCGGCTTGATTTTAGAAGCCGGGGAAAATTTATTTCGGGATTTTTGGAGTCGGTTTGGTATTTCTTTCGTTTGTTTTTTTGCGCGTTAATTATTTAAAAAAACTAGAACCGCCTTTGGGCCGTAACCGGACAGGAGTCCGCCTGGCCGGGGGTCTATATAAAGCGGGCCCGGGCCGACAACCAGCCCAAGCCGCCCCCGCCGCCGCCGCCTCACGCGCCAAGACGGAGCCGACGCCGCCTCGCCGCCCGTCCGCCTCCGACCGTCGCCTCCGCCGGACCCCGCCGCCGTCGCCGCCGACCACCACCGCCCCGCCGGAGCCACCGCCACCGCCGACCCGCACCCCGAGGTTGACCTCGCCGCCGCCGTTTTTTTAGAAAAACCGTTCGGTTTTTCCGTCGGTTTTTTTAGATTCAGTTTTTTTTCCGTTAGATCGGTTTTCTTCCGGTTTGGATTAATTAGCGAACATTCACTCGTTCGTTTGTTTTTAACGAACACGTTCATCGTTTAGATCCAGATAACGAACGTTCGTTCGTTAACCTGTTCGTCGTTTTTCTTTTTTTCGGATTTATTCCGCGATTTTCTGATCGTGATTTCTGATTCGATTTTTGTTTTAGTATAACTTTTCGCTCGTTTATCGGAATCAGGCGATTCAAGCGCGTAGAGTTTCGTCTTGAAACCCTCTTTCCGAATAATCTACTCAAACCAGGTTTTGCTTTTGTAAAATTTGACTTCGGTCCAGATTAGTAAACAAAGCTTGTTTCTTTCGCCGTTTGAGTTTTGTTTCTTCGTTCGATTTGATTCTTTTTGCAAACCGGAGTTCTTAAGTTGAACTTTCTGGTTAGACCTCTTATTTGAGTTTTGCCCGTGCATTAGATGAGTACTTATTGTATGCTTGTTTGCTTGTTTGCTTGCGATAGAGTACGGGATGCGTCGCTTGCTACTTCGAATCCCTAGGTTACGCGGATCATCAGCAAGGCAAGTAACACTTTGATCATACCTCTTTACTACCCAGTTTTTATACATTAGATCAATCCTCAAACATTGCATGATTAGGACCTAATTAAATTGTGGGTTTTGGGAAGTAGATTGAGGTAGTACCTATTACCTGTTTTATTATCAAACCCTTGGGAGTTACTTCTACGTTTCCTTATTTTGCCATGCTATGCAAGTAGACGTGGATTGGGTGAGTGATTTTCCATGACAGATGTGAGTAATTAATGGTTTATTTAAGGTAGCAACATTAATACACATCTGGGTGGATTGAGGTACCTGGTTATTCCAGGATTGCCTGTTTCTTTTTGGACCGCCACCCAGGCTCAAAGGGATCATAAGATTATTCATGCTAGAAACTTCCGTGTGCAGCCACATGCTATTATGGGCTCTAGCATAGTTGATTAAGTCGTGCGAACTCTTACAGTGGTAGACTAGTAGATGTAGGGGAAAGTAGGTGTACCGGTCTACCCATCGTAAGGTGCTAGCGCTTCTGAAAGACTATGTCTTGGTCGTTCGTTTCTCAAACACCACGTAGTGCGAGAAAACCAACGGAGGAGATCGAGTCATGTGGGGAAAAGTGCGCAACCTCTGCAGAGTGTATAAACTAATCATGATTAGCCGTGTCCCCGGTATGGACATCATGAGTATCTAGTACTTGGATTTTCGTGTGAATCTCATCATTTACTTTAATTAATATTGTTGGGTTTGTTTAATGAAGATGCTTAATTGGGATTAAGGATGTTGTCAACCATTCTCAATGTTTAACAACTACCATGATAGTTAAATAATTTATTCCTTTGTAGTAGGGAAAAATTGGCTTTACGCAAAAACTGTAACCATAGAGCTATCAACCAAGCCATATATGCATGTAGTATAGCTTTACTCTTTCATTTTTCTCTATGTGTTACTTTGCCAGCATATTCCATGTGCTGACCCGTTTTTGGGCTGCAACGTTCATGTTGCAGACTTTTCAGACGACGAGTAAGATGCTTTAGGATCATGGTTACGTACTTTCGGTGATGCCGTTGGAGTTGATGGACTCACTTATCTTCCAAGCCTTCCGCCGTTATCGTTATTAGATGGCCTTAAGCCATATCTATTGTAATAAGTTTCTCTTTGGAGACATTCGATGTAATAAGTGTGTGATTGCTACTCAGTTATAAATCCTTCAAGCATGCGTGTCAAGACATCGATCCAGGATGACAGCGATGCACGAGAACGGACTGTTTGAGGTCTGGTCGCTACATTGGTGCTCTGCGCCGACAGGTCCCGGTCCCAAGGCAGGCTTCAGCCGTCGATGGTATGCCAGGTCGTGATGCCGTGGTCAAGGCCAGGCGATGAGCGGCCCGGGGTCCAGTAAGACCCCCTGAGTCGTGATGCTCAGGAGGTCCCCTTTAGCGCTCAAGCAGCCATCGTTCGGTGAGAAAGGAGCACGACGTTGCTAACACGAGACTGCATTAGGTGCGAGGTCGGCGCTGCGATAGCCAGCGTTTCCGGAGGGTGACTTATCTTGGGAGTCAGGAATCGCTTCCTGGTGCGACGTTAGGTCCGCGCATCGGCAGGCGAGGGGTTGCCTGGCGAGGTACCCGCGTGCCTCTTCCCTCTCGCCTTTGCTCCCCTTTCTGCTCTACATCCTCGGGTCCCGGCCCTCGAGCGGGTCTCAGCCGTCGCTGGTATGCCGGTCGCGATGCCGTGGACAAGGCCAGAGGGTGAGGGTGGAGAGCCAAGAGGAGCCCGTGAGTCGCGATGCTCGGTACCCCCCTTTAACGCGTGCAAGCGGTTCGCGGGCGGGAGTGAAGCAGACGCCGTGAGGGCCTCGCCTGGCGCTGCGCCTTGAAGATATCCTGCAGGTTCACCACAAGAAGAACAAAAGTCCGCCATGACAAGCGACGGTCAGCCGTTGGTTGCTTTGGAGGGGTGATGAGGCACTGAAGGCCTGACGAGGTGGCGCCGTGCGGGGCTGCCGTGGCCAGAGCTCAGCCATTCAGGTTTGTCCGTGTTGCAGGGACGGACCCATGCGCAAGCGTCGTGCCGTTGGGGAGCAGCTCCATCGGTTGGTGTCAATTGAGAGGTAACTAGGTCAAGCACGTTAATCACGAAGGAGCAAGTTCATTTAGATAGGTGCAGGGAAGGCAGACGTTCTTGGGTGCGGCCCGGCGACTTTGGGGATGATGCAGCCCGAGGGCGCCCGATAAAGTAAGCTAGGAACATGAAGTAAAGGGATACACGCCGCAGGACGGACCCACGCGGCTGGGAATGATGCAGCCTGGGGCGCCCCACCGGAAATGAAACTTGAAGTATGTCACCTGATAACGTTGAAGACGGAGGGATGCTGAAGTAGCGGACGTCGTGGGCTGCGGAAGCCGATCTTCACGAGCCCCCAGGCCCAGGAGCCTCGGGAGGCTCCGGAGGCGCTGGTGGCTCCTCGCGGACCATCTCCAACTCCGCCAGGACTGCGGAACGCCTGGCCTCTTGAGCCTCCAGGATGCTCCCCATGACGCGCTGGCGCGTGGCGGCCGCGTTCGGCACGCCATAGGGCATGCGAACGGAGCTATGGGGTGGGCCTTCACAGCGCCTCGCGCGTGAGGGCCAGAAGCACTCCTGAGAGGCGGCTCGGTTGAGCCCTGTTATGTCGATGCAGACGCGCAGCTCACCATCCTCGCCTGGATGGGGAGCTACGGTGGGTACGCGGCGGCTGCCACTCATGACTCTTGACTCCTGCAGCTCATGAATGATCTGGCTGACGAACTCCTGAGGGTTTGGCCCTCCTTGCCTCGCTCCTTCCTGAGGGAAACATGCTTTGAAACACGCCTCCAAGTGGTGCCCAAGCGCCTCCCTCGTGACCTTAGCAAGGTCGGTGGCCCTCCAGGAGAGAGCCCCCAAGCCTTGCTTGAGAAGGGCGCCGGGCGCGCCTTCCTATGCGACAGAAGGAGGTGCCCCCTGAACAAGCTGCCAGAATCGAGGGGCCTGCCTCCCGAGGGGTCGGGCTGGCGATGTCTTCTTCTTCTTGGGAGCTGTCTCGGGAGCCTCCCGCTCCTGCGATCTGGGTCTTCAAGTGACGCGGCTTGAAAAGCTCGCTCCAGGGAGCACACTGCGTCTCTTTCTTCACAAGGCACCGTGATGACTCCGCCGCTTCCTGGCATCTTGAGGATGTTGTAGCCGTGATGAGTCACGGCCATGAACTTGGCCAGAGCTGGGTACCCGAGGATGGCATTGTATGGCAGGCGAATGTGGGCGACATCGAAGTCGATGAGCTCGGTGCGGTAGTTGTCGCGCGCCCCGAAGGTGACGGGGATGCGGACCTGCCCAATCAGAACTGTGGAGCCATCGGTGACTCCAGAGAAAGGCTTGGTTGGCTGAAGCTGATTGCAAGGCACTTGGAGATTGTTGAATGTCTCTACGGACAGGACATTGAGCCCTGCTCCGCCATCGATGAGGGTCCTGGTGACTTGCACATTGCTGATGATTGGGGAACAAAGCATCAGGAGGACTTCGGCTGTGGCCGCGCACTTGAGTTGACCCGGTGAGCTGAACGTGGTGGCGCACGCTGACCACCTGAGAGGGCGCGTGGCCTCGAGCTTGGGGAGGACTACATTCACTTCGCGGGCGAACTGCTTGAAGATGCGTTGAGAGGCTGGGGCTTGAGCTCCGCCCAGGATGCAAGCGATCACGCGCGGCTCCTGGAAGCCCCCAGCCCCCTCGTCCTGATGATGGTCCTCATTTCTCCTTGGCTGCGGCGGCAGAGGAGGGAGGCCTGCGTTTCCTTGCGGGTGATCCTCGCGAGGCTGATCCCTCCAGCCTCCCTCGCGAGGCTGATCCTGCCAGCGATCCTCGCGAGGTCGGTCACGCCACCCTTGGCGAGGGCCACGGTCTTCCCAGCGTCCTGTGTTTCTTCCTCCTCCTCGGCCGTAGCCTCGATCATTGCGGTCGGGGCGTCAACCAATTCTCCCTTCTCGCATGGCTCGGAGCTCTTGACATTCGTTGGTGTTGTGGGTGTGGAGGCCGTGGTACACACAGTACCGGCTGCCCTTGGAAGACTCGGGCTGATCTCTGCCTCGCTTGGTATCTGGTTCTGCCACGAGCACGGCAGCCCCCTTGCACTTCACGTCCTTGGCCTTGGGCTTCTTCTCTTCTGGGTCTGCGGCTGGCAGCTCGAGGAGGGAAAGGCGTCCTTCCTCAGCCCTGGCGCACTTGGTCGCCAAGTTGAACAACTCCAAGGATGTGCACGCATCGCCAGCTCCTCCTTCATCTTGACGTCACGCACACCGTCGGAGAAGGCTGGGATGATGGCCTCCTCGGTCACCTTGGGAATCTTGAGGCGTGCGTTGTTGAAGCGCTGGATGTACTTCTCCGTGGTCTCCCCGGCTGCTGCTTGATGCGGCGCATGTCGCTCCTGGCAGGAGGCAGTCCACAGTACCTTGAAAGTTGGTGATGAAGCGGGTGCACATCTCGCCCCAGGAGGAGATCGTGCCAGAGCTGTGTTCAGAGCCGTGCGGGCTCTGGCCCTGATCGCCATGGGAAACCAGTTCGCCATGACCTTCTCATCCCCGTTGGCGGCTTCGATGCCCAGCTCGTAGAGCTGAAGGAACTCCGCAGGGTCGGCCGTGCCGTCGTAGCGAGGAGGCAGGTCTGGCTTGAACTTGCCGGGCCACGCGACGCTGCGCAGCTCAGTGGTGAAGGCGCGGCATCCTGCTGTGGCCACGGGAGGCTTTTGGTGACGAGGGGCCTGGTCTTGCGGGTCCCCGTACGCTGCCGCTGGGAGCAGCGCGGGGTCTTGGCGTGCTGGAGCAGGAGCGCGGTCGTGACGAGCCGGTGCAGCGAGCCCTCGGGCAGCTTCTTGGGGGCAAGGGACCTCTTGATGGCTCTGCTCTTGCTGCGCTCGCGCCGGATGGAGTGGGTTCCACCCAGGGGCCACGCGCCTTGGGGACAAGGCGCCTTCTTGAGGGGGAGGCGGCTGAGGCGCCCCTGGAGCTTCATCGCCGCCAGCAGGGCGGGCGCGCAGCGAGAAGGACGGCACGGGGGAGCCCCCTGCGGCGCGGACGAGCTCGGCGACACGGTCGAGCCACTCTTCGTAGATGTCGTTGACAGGGCGGTAACGCAGGAGCTCGTTTGCCGCGATGAGCGCGGCTCGAGCCTCCATGGGCGTGCGGAGCGCGCGGGACGAAGAACCAGCTGGGGCGAGCGAAGGGGTAGCAGTACGGCCGTCTCGTTCACGGACGGGTGCTGGGACGATGCTTGCTGCTCGTTCCCCGCCGGGCCGGTGGCGGCGTTGATGGCAGGCGACGAGGAACGGCGGGGGCGGCCGCCTAGGGGGGCTGTCTGGGCGACACGGGCAGCGAGAGCGGCTCGGCGCTCGGCGCGGGCCCGACGAGCGTCTGACATGGATGCGATGGTCGGCGAAGAACAGGGCGGCGGAAGGCAATTCAGCGCACCCTACTGGCGCGCCAAATGTCGGATTTCGGGTTCCGACAGACCCTCTAGGTTCGAACTCTGGGGTGTGCACGGAGATCTCGCCCCCTACCTACCTGCACCTCGTCGCCTCGCTAGGGTCTAAACTATCAAAGGAACAACACAAGAGACACAAGGTTTATACTGGCTCGGGCCACCATTGTGGTGTAACACCCTACTCCAGTGTGTGGTGTAGTGCATTGCCTCAGGGGCTGATGAAGAACAATACAAGGAAGAATAACCTCGCGAGGGTCTGTTCTTGGCCGGTGCGATGAACTGCTAGGGGGAGTTCAGTCGCTCCCTCTCTCTCTCTAGATTCAAGATGCCCCCAGCTCTGTGTGTGGCTAGTCCTATTTATAGGCGAAGGCCCTGGGCCTCTTCCCAAATATCGGCGGGAAGGGCGCCAACAGTTAGCCATTTTGAAGGGGAACATCTAGTACACTTATCCCGACTAAAGTTGGTCCTCGCTTTGTCAAAGGCTCTAGCGATGACGCCGGCTTGGGCTCCACGATGACTTCCTTCCTGCCGCTGACGGTCTTGGTCTTGTTGCAATCAAACGGATGCCTTTGCTTGATACTCTCGCTGCGCTTGCCTCCTTTGCACCAAAGAGGAAATGAGGACCTTCTGGCTGGCGCCCACTGGCGCCCTTGGTAAATCATGGCTTGCGTCATGGGCACCTCGTGAGGTACTCCGCCTTGATCTCTCCGCCTCCTCGCGAGCCACTGACGAGGCCGTGCATGAGGAAGCTTCACATCATCCGCCTCATGAGGCTTGGCCCCTCGCGAGGGTCTTGAGCTTGTGCTGATGAAGATGGGCCGTACTGGGCCACCCCTTGAGCCACGTCGCAGGCCGCAGGCAGGCAAGTCTGGGTACCCCCGTTCCCAGAACGCCGACAAAAAGTAATATAAAAGTGGAAATAAAGCCCAATATGGTCCAAAATAGTAGATAATATAGCATGGAGCAATCAAAAATTATAGATACGTTGGAGACGTATCAGGCATCCCCAAGCTTAATTCCTGCTCGTCCTCGAGTAGGTAAATGATAAACAGAGAATTTTTGATGCGGAGTGCTACTTGGCATAATTTCAATGTAATTCTTCTTAATTGTGGTATGAATATTCAGATACGAAAGATTCAAGACAAAAGTTTAATATTGACATAAAAATAATAATACTTCAAGCATACTAACTAAGCAATCATGTCTTCTCAAAATAACATGGCCAAAGAAAGTTATCCCTAAAAAATCATATAGTCTGGCTATGCTCTATCTTCACCACACAAAGAATTTAAATCATGCACAACCCCGATGACAAGCCAAGCAATTGTTTCATACTTTTGACATTCTCAAAACTTTTTCAATCTTCACGCAATACATGAGCGTGAGCCATGGATATAGGACTATATGTGGAATAGAATGGTGGTTGTGGAGAGGACAAAAAGAGGGGAAGATAGTCTCACATCAACTAGGCATATCAACGGGCTATGGAGATGCCCATTAATAGATATCAATGTGAGTGAGTAGGGATTGCCATGCAACGGATGCACTAGAGCTATAAGTATATGAAAGCTCAACAAAAGAAACTAAGTGGGTGTGTATCCAAATCGCTTGCTCACGAAGACCTAGGGCAATTTGAGGAAGCCCATCATTGGAATATACAAGCCAAGTTCTATAATGAAAAATTCCCACTAGTATATGAAGGTGACAAAATGAGAGACTCTCTATCATGAAGATCATGGTGCTACTTTGAAGCACAAGTGTGGTAAAAGGATAGTAACATTGTCCCTTCTCTCTTTTTCTCTCATTTTTTTATTTGGGCCTTTTCTCTTTTTTATGGCATCTTTTCTTTCTTTCTTTTTCATCCGGAGTCTCATCCCGACTTATGGGGGAATCATAGTCTCCATCATTCTTTCCTCACTTGGGACAATGCTCTAAAAATGATGATCATCACACTTTTATTTACTTACAACTCAACAATTACAACTCGATACTTAGAACAAAATATGACTCTATGTGTATGCCTCCGGCGGTGTACCAGGATATGCAATGATTCATGAGTGACATGTATGAAAGAATTATGAACGGTGGCTTTGCCACAAATACGATGTCAACTACATGATCATGCTAAGCAATATGACAATGATGGAGCGTGTCATAATAAACGGAACAGTGGAAAGTTGAATGGCAATATATCTCGGAATGGCTATGGAAATGCCATAATAGTTAGGTATGGTGGCTGTTTTGAGGAAGGTATATGGTAGGTGTATGATACTGGCGAAAAGTGAGCGGTATTAGAAAGGCTAGCAATGGTGGAAGGATGAGAAAAGTGCGTATAATCCATGGACTCAACATTAGTCATGAAAAACTCATATACTTATTGCAAAAATCTACAAGTTATCAAAGAAAAAGTATTACGCGCATGCTCCTAGGGGGATAGATTGGTAGGAAAAGACCATCACTCGTCCCCGTCCGCCACTCATAAGCAAGACAATCAATAAATAAATCATGCTCCGACTTCATCACATAACGGTTCACCATACGTGCATGCTACGGGAATCACAAACTTTAACACAAGTATTTCTCAAATTCACAACTACTCAACTAGCATGACTCTAATATTACTACCTCCATATCTCAAAACAATTATCAAGCATCAAACTTTTCTTAGTATTCAACGCACTCAAAAGAAAGTTTTACAAATCTTGAATACCAAGCATATTATTATTATTAAGAAAATTACCATGATATTTAAGACTCTCAAAATAATCTAAGTGAAGTATGAGAGATCAATGGTTTCTAAATCCACCACCGTGCTCTAAAAGATATAAGTGAAGCACTAGAGCAAAACTATATAGCTCAAAAGATATAAGTGAAGCACATAGAGTATTCTATCAAATTCCAAATCACGCATGGCTCTCTCAAAAGGTGTGTACAGCAAGGATGATTGTGGTAAACTAAAAATCAAAGACGAAAATAATACAAGACGCTCCAACCAAAACACATATCATGTGGTCAATAAAAATATAGCTCCTAGTAAAGTTACCGATGGAAGTAGACGAAAGAGGGGATGCCTTCCGGGGCATCACCAAGCTTTGACTTTTTGGTGTCCTTAGATTATCTTGGGGGTGCCATGGGCATCCCCAATCTTAGGCTCTTGCCACTCCTTGTTCCATAATCCATAAAAAAAATCACCCAAAACTTGAAAACTTCACAACACAAAACTCAACAGAAATCTCGTGAGCTCCGTTAGCGAAAGGAAACAAAAGACCACTTAAAGGTACTGTAATGAACTCATTATTTATTTATATTGGTGTTAAACCTACTGTATTCCAACTTCTCTATGGACTATAAACTATTTTACTAGCCATAGATTCATCAAAATAAGCAAACAACACACGAAAAACAGAATCTGCCAAAAACAGAACAGTCTGTAGTAATCTGTAACTAACGCAAACTTCTGGAACTCCAAAAATTCAGATAAAATAGGACTACCTAGTAAATTTGTTTATTGATCAGCAGCAATTGGAATCACTATTTTATCACGTTCTGGTGATTTTTAACAGTTGTTTTCGTGAACCGAAAGTTTCTGGAAATTACAGCAAGATCAAATAACTATCATCCAAGAAGATCCTATAGGTTTAACTTGGAACAAACAATAATTAAAACATAAAACCACATCTAAACAGAAGGTAGATGGATTATTTATTCCTAAACAGAAACAAGAACAAAAACTAAAAATAAAATTGGGTTGCCTCCCAACAAGGATAGATCTAGGTATTGCTATCTTTGGTTTTTGGGAAGAAGAGAGCAAACTTGCTATCTATGGAATTAATCCTTCTATTTTGACAAATTACATGTCCATTAATGGTAGAAGAAAGATTAAGTATGCTACGGAAATTGGCATCTAAGCTAGCTTTTATCTTTTTGATAGATTCGTTTTGGTAGGAAAGCAAAAGAGATGTAATTTCAACTTTCTCGTTAACGGGATGCCCAAATATAGTTTTCATCTTTTCATAGGTATCTATGGGGTCCCCTTCAAGAAAAACCTCTTCAAAAATAGAATCCAAGACTTGTTTGAACGAAGCGGGCAACCCAACATAAAAGCTTTTTAAGTAAACCTCAATTTGGTATTGAGGTACATAGCTAGCACGGATCCTTAATAGCCTATCCCAAGCATCTTTCAAAGATTCATCAAGTAAATAACGAAATATTCCAGAATCTTCTTCATCAAAATTGCTAAGGTTTTCATTCATAAATCCGACAGGTTTTTCCATAGTATTTTTATTTATGAGTTTAGATAAGATAGCAGGATTGTCTAAAGCGCTAGAACTCGGGAGAGAACCCCCAAATCTTTTTGGTTCCGACATGGCGAGGGAAAAGCGAGCGAAAAGAGGAAAACGGAAAAGAGAGAGCGAATAAAACGGCAAGGGTGTAGTGCGGGAGAGGAAAACGAGAGGCAAATGGCAAATAATGTAATGCGAGAGATAAGGGATTGTGATGGGTACTTGGTATGTTGACTTTTGCGTATACTCCCCGGCAACGGCGCCAGAAATTCTTCTTGCTACCTCTTGAGCTTGCGTTGGATTTCCCCGAAGAGGAGAGGATAATGCAGCAGAGTAGCATAAGTATTTCCCTCAGTTTTTGAGAACCAAGGTATCAATCCAGTAGGAGGCCACGCGCAAGTCCCCCGTACCTACTCAAAACAAATAGCTCAACGCAACCAACGCGATTAGGGGTTGTCAATCCCTTCACGGTCACTTACGAGAGTGAGATCTGATAGAGATGATAGATAATATTTTTCGTATTTTTGGTATAAAGATGCAAAGTAAAATAAAAAGCAAAGTAAAAAAGCAAAGCAATAATAAAGTGATGGAAGATTGATATGATAGAGAATAGACCCGGGGGCCATAGATTTCACTAGTGACTTTTCTCAAGAGCATAAGTATTTTACGATGGGTGAGCAATTCTGTTGAGCAATTGACAGAATTGAGCATAGTTATGAGAGTATCTAGGTATGATCATGTATATAGGCATCACGTCCGAGACAAGTAGACCGACTCCTACCGTGCATCTACTACTATTACTCCACTCATCGACCGCTATCCAAAGATGCATCTAGAGTATTAAGTTAATGAAAACAGAGTAACGCCTTAAGTAAGATGACATGATGTAGAGGGATAAATTCATGCAATATGATGAAAACCCCATCTTGTTATCCTCGATGGCAACAATACAATACGTGCCTTGCTGCCCCTTCTATCACTGGGAAAGGACACCGCAAGATTGAACCCAAAGCTAAGCACTTCTCCCATTGCAAGAACTACCAATCTAGTTGGCCAAACCAAACGGATAATTCGAAGAGACTTGCAAAGATAATCAATCATACATAAAAGAATTCAGAGAAGATTCAAATATTGCTCATAGATAATCTTGATCATAAACCCACAATTCATCAATCTCAACAAACTCACCGCAAAAAGAAGATTACATCGAATAGATCTCCACAAGAGAGGGGGAGAACATTGTATTGAGATCCAAAAAGAGAGAATAAGCCATCTAGCTACTAACTATGGACCCGAAGGTCTGAGGTAAACTACTCACACTTCATCGGAGAGGCTATGATGATGTAGAAGCCCTCCATGGTGGATTCCCCTTCCGGCAGAGCTCCGGAACAGGCCCCAAGATGGGATCTCGTGGATACAGAAAGTTGTGGCGGTGGAATTAGGTTTTTGGCTTTGTATCTGATCGTTCGGGGTACGTAGGTATATATAGGAGGAAGGAGTACGTCGGTGGAGCAAAGGCGGGCCCATGAGGCAGGGGCGCGCCCTAGGGGGGGCCTCCACCCTCGTGTCCGCCTCCTTTCTTTCTTGACGGGGGGTCCAAGTCTCCTGGATCATATTCGGTTAGAAAATCATGTTCCGAAGGTTTCATTCCATTTGGACTCCGTTTGATATTCCGTTTCTTCGAAACACTGAAATAGGCAAAAAAACTGCAATTCTGGGCTGGGCCTCCTGTTAATAGGTTAGTCCCAAACGTAATATAAAAGTGGAAAATAAAGCCCAATATGGTCCCAAACAGTAGATAATATAGCATGGAGCAATAAAAAATTATAGATACATTGGAGACATATCAGGGTCCTGCCCACACGACCTAGAAACCGTCGGGGATATGCCCTCCTTGCACACACGCTCGACAAAATGAGGTCATGTGCGACCGGCGAGCGCTCAAATATGTAAATACATATAGTAGAGCTAAAAATACAATTATACAAGCGAAATTGTTTTCGGTCGTAAGTACATGCCACAAAGTCAGTCCCCGCTAAACGTTTCCGTTCGTATGTACATCCCACACAGTCACTCCAAGGAAAACGTTTCTTTTCACAGGTACATCACACACAATTTTTCCCGTTAAATCGTTTGCTTTATTGAATGCATCACACACGGTCCGTAGAAGAAACTATGTGGCAAAGGCTGTCCATCACACACAGTTTTTATGTGGTAAACTTTGCGCAAGGTGGCCTAACATAAACAATTTTCAAGAGAAGATCGTGTGTGATTGTTCATTGATCCAACACGGTTTATTCCTAGAAACTGTGTGCGTTGCCTGAGATCATCGCCCACGGTGTTTTTTCAATAACCGTTTGCAATAGCAAAACCCAATTAGCAGGCTAATTCGCCATTAGCAGGCTAATTGCCCTATTATTAATAATCCATTTATTAATCTAACTGACATTCATATTAAGCACATTATATATTTCATTTCCATATTAAGGAAGCATAATTTCATAATTGAAATACATCAGAGTACAACATGATATAGCTTCAAAGACTCGGCTACCCCATTACACAATCGCATCAAAGACCATGTTTCACATGCAACATGTAGAACCTTTCGAAATTAGCATCATAGACGGTATATAGACATATGCATCTCATTTGGAAAACTGTTGAAGCGGAAGGCGAATATTGAGCCTTCATTCATGCTTAAGGTCTTTGCAACTTTAGGCCAGTGCCTGTGGATGATTGACCATCTGTCCTTCGTCCTCTTCAAGAACACTTCAATATTCAACCGTAGGTGTTGTATGAAAACCTTCCTCGCCTCCTGACCATAGAGGTGGTTTGAGAGGTAATCATCAGTGAACAGCTTTGTAATGGCCTGAAAACAAGGATGTGCATAAATATCTTCTCTATATTGGAAATGGGGCAAAGGAATAAAAGAAGCCAAGGTATAATAGTTAGTACCATCTTGTAGTGAACTGATGTCTTCTTCATTGTGCAGACAAAGATCTTGTTGTTTTTGCTGCTAATTTCTTTATCCTAACAATCTTTCTAAGTTTCTTGATTTGATTGATATTCATGGACAACTCATTCCCCATATGCAAAAAGGGTCGAATAGTGGGTCAAAACCTCTGAAAGCAGGACCTACATGTGCAAGACCAAATTGTTACAAACCTAAATATTAGAATGGTTCCTGCAATTGCACAATATTGTGCTATTAGACAACGGACCATGCACATGCTAACCTCGATTGTAAACCTCAGTGCTTCCCATTGTTTCCCTGCAACACATATAAGGTAGTTAGTCATCAGGTTAAGTAAGGGTTCGCATGCTATCATTAAAATATTTTCATGAAAAATAAGCACATTGCAGATTCATCAGATTAACTGAAGCCACATGGAAAACCCATTTATCCAAACCAAGCATGATTAAGAACTAGGAAATATAGCACTTGTATATGTTTCTCTTGTATTAAGTGCAACCAAATTCGATTTATTCCTCACATGCACAACTATACAAAATTCTACCCACGACAATTGGACATGACATTGCAGAATTGAACCAAGCAGTTAACTAAACACCACAACAAATGAACCAAACATTAACTGAGCACCACATTGCACAATATAACATACTCCTAATAGAAGATCAGACAGTTAACCAAACCAAGCATGCTTAACAACTTGGAAATATAGCAATTGTATTTGTTTCTCATGTATTTACTACAGCCAAATTCAATTTATTCCTCATATGGTATACAATAACAGAATGCGCCCACAATTATTGAACATCGCATTGTAGAATTGAACCAAACAGTTTACTAAAAACCACAACACAAATGAACCAAACATTAACTGAGCACCACATTGCACAATGTATAACCAAACCAAGCATGCTTGACAACTTGGAAATATAGCAATTGTATTCATTTCTCATGTATTTTGTAAAGATAAATTCGAATTATTTCTCACATGGAACACAATACAAAATTGGAATCGGAAGAACTCAACATCACATTTGCAGAATTGAACCAAACAGTTAACTGAAGACGACAACTAATTAACAAAACAATTAATAAGTGAGCACCACACTGCACGACATATAGAACATATACACTAGAGCAACATATTGCATGGTAAAATTAGATTGCACAATTCACTAGAATTTGTGAAGGAAAAGCAGGAGCAGCACTCGCAACGGGTAAACCGAGCATGCTTAACCGACATAGCTAGCAAATGGCAGGGTACTCCTCCAAGATCTGGGGGTCGGCACGAATGGCAGCCATCGCAACCTCATCTGCGTGTGCGACCGCGATTTGCTTCTCCGCTGCCAAATGCTCATTGAGATCCTGGCTAAATTGCGTGCTCCATGGCTTAGGGCGGCGCTTATTTGGTGGAGGGGTCGGTGATTTGGGTGGAAGGTGTCGCGCTCGCGCCAGCGGTTGGGGCATGTGGGATGTGGAAGGAAGAGGAGGATGGGGGTCGGGTTTGGATTACCTGCCTGGATAGACGAGGCCGAGCAGCGTGAAGGAGGGTCGCCGGCGAGGAGGTGGTGCTGCAAGCAAGGATTGAAGGTTTCAACTTGGAAAGGAAGGCAGAAACAGGGGAAATATGGCTTTTGATAAGGGGGAGGGGGCGGGTTGGTAGATATTTCCGCAGAATCCAAAAATTTGGAATCACTTCAGCCAAAAAAACGGCGCGCAAAGTGTCATCAGACATGGTCCCTTATTCAGAACTGTGTACGATATGTGAACATCACAAACGATTCAGATAGCTTAACCCGTGTGTGATGAGTTTGAACGTCAAAAATTTTGGTTCAAATTTCCCTGGTTACAGTGGTCATCCACGTCATTGCATAATTTGGGTACACAAAGGAGACTACAGCACACCCACACTTCTTAATCGAGCAAGTTCAGCAATTAAACAGAGCTAGCTGACCTAAACATTACTCTAACAAATTAAAGACCGACACTCTTAATTAAAAAAACAAAGAGTACTAGTACTACGGCTGGTGCTCGTCGATCTCCGCCGCCGCCTCCATGTCTAGCTCACGCCCGACGATCTCCTGGGGAAGGGGCTCCATGGCATCCATCGCACCATACTTGGCAAGCATCTCGCCATCCGCATCTGCCATCTCTTTGGAAAAGGCCGCCACGAGCAGGGCATGGGCGCCCGTGATCTAGGCTTGGACCGGCTCCCTTACGCAAGGTCGGAGGAACGGATGGCTTCTCGAACGCTCTCGGTGATTGCCAACTCTTCGGCCGTGGGTTGCCGACCGTTGTCGGAGAAGCTTCGTTCGATTTGTGCGGTGACCGCCGCGAGCTGGGCGTGGGCGGTCTCGACATGGTCATGGGAGGCCTCCATCAGGGCTATAAGGCCGCCGCTGCGGAATGGACAGCTGTTGTGCCGCTCTCGCCAGTTGCTATCCCCAAGGCAGATGTTGCTGCCGCTACCTGAGAAGCAACAATGGTCGTTTGGGCTGCCTTGGTCGCCCGATCGCATATTGTTACCGCGCTGATGCACCTTGTTAGGATGTGCATGGCAGCCGCGGCCGCTCTCTCGCCAGAGTGGGCCACCGAACTTGCCCTCACGACGTGGGTCCACGTGCCCATCTTTCACCGGCGACAATTGAACAGTGAAATGATATTTGGGGAGCGAGCTAGTGTTCTTGAGACACCGGTGCTACCTCTTGAGCACTCTATTGGTTTTTCCTTGAAGAGGAAAGGGTGATGCAGCAAAGTAGAGTAAGTATTTCCCTCAGTTTTTGAGAACCAAGGTATCAATCCAGCAGGAGACCACGCGCGAGTCCCTCGTACCTACAAAAACAAATAAGAACCTTGCAACCAACGCGATAAAGGGGTTGACAATCTGTTCACGGCCACTTGCAAAAGTGAGATCTGATAGAGATGATAAGATAATATTTTTGGTATTTTTATGATAAAGATTGAAAGTAAAGATTGCAAAATAAAAGTATATCAGAAACTTATATGATAGAGAATAGACCCGGGGGCCATAGGTTTCACTAGTGGCTTCTCTCAAGATAGCATAAGTATTACGGTGGGTGAAAAAATTACTGTCGAGCAATTGATAGAATTGAGCATAGTTATGAGAATATCTAGGCATGATCATGTATATAGGCATCACGTCGCGATAAGTAGACCAAACGATTCTGCATCTACTACTATTACTCCACACATCGACCGCTATCCAAAGCATGCATCTAGATTATTAAGTTCATAAGAACAGAGTAACGCATTAGGCAAGATGACATGATGTAGAGGGATAAACTCAAGCAATATGATATAAACCCCATCTTTTTATCCTCGATGGCAACAATACATACGTGTCGTTTCCCCTTCTGTCTTTGGGATCGAGCACCACATGATTGAACCCAAAGCAAAGCACTTCTCACATTGCAAGAAAGATCAATCTAGTAGGCCAAACCAAACTAATAATTCGAAGAGATTTGCAAAGATATCAAATCATACATAAAAGAATTCAGAGGAGATTCAAATATTGTTCATAGATAATCTTGATCATAAACCCACAATTCATCGGATCTCGACAAACACACCGCAAAAAGAGTTACATCGAATAGATATCCAAGAAGACTGAGGAGAACTTTTTATTGAGATCCAAAGAGAGAGAAGAAGCCATCTAGCTGATAACTATGGACCCGAAGGTCTGAGGTAAACTACTCACACATCAGCGGAGAGGCTATGGTGTTGATGTAGAAGCCCTGTCGTGGAATTGTCACGTCAGATGTCCTAGTAAGGACTTAGTCGCGAGGCCAACGCATCTATGTGGTAGCTTGAGAGGGGTTGAGCGGAATCGAGAGGCGCAACACACAAGACGAGGATTTAGACAGCTTCGGGCCCCAGGAAACATCATCCGGTAAAAACCCTACATGCTGTTTGAGGCTAGATCTCATTATGCTCATCGAGAGGGTCGCCGTAAACCGGCTCTCCTCTTTGTGTCTAGCCCTAAGATTGTTTCTTCTTGCTTGTAACTTCTCCCTCTTTGGGGAGCCCTGACCCTCCTTATATATGTTGAAGGGGCGGGTTACATGTGGAGTCCTATTAGGATTAGGACTAGTCTATCTCTAATGCAAACCGGATACAAGTCCTGGTCTTAACTCCTAGTAAGGTAAATATTCCTCATGCCTTTCCTCTTAAACCGGCCCACAATAGTTGAACCGGCCTTCATGAACCGCCAGACGGGCCACCTGGTCTTGTCGCTCCTCTGACCCGTCCGCCGGGTCACCAGTGAGTTACAAGCGTCTGGCGGGTTGCCGTAAATTGCCAAGTCCGGGCGGGTCACCAGATGAATATCGCCAAGTGCCGCGGGACCTCAAATAAATCGCCAAGTCCGCCGGTTAACTTCCGCCGGTTTACACCGCTGGGTATATCCTCGACATTAGCCCCCAAGTTTAGCTTGGATTTATCCATGGTAAACTTATGCTGCAAAATAAACACCGAACAAATTTGGCAGGTTGTGCTCCGGGTTAAGAATTCTTGTAGACCGCACCGATCGCCCTTAAGTCCTTTGTCATTTCCTCCTTCTAGAAAATCCGGGTCAATAACCAGCTTCATACTCAAATTGTTGATGTTGGCTTCTTATAGAAAAAATACTCGTGAAGAATAATCCACTTGAGTCGGCTTCCAACGCTACCGGTTTAAGAAATATTGGTCTTGAAATACTCATCCGATATTCAACCGGTTTGAAGATGCGTAAACTTGCCGGTTTTATCATTGCCAAAGACTGTCGGGTTATAAAAACTTGATAATTTCGAGTCATGATTGTTGCGCACACGGTTCATGATTGTTGCAGCCATGTGGTCATAATGATTGGTGACGCCGGTCAACATAGTTTTCTCAATCAGAGAATTTGAAAATATTCCTTCGATAATAATATAATACCTGTAGCCCCCAAGTCTTTGAGCAGAACAAAGTGGTGGCTTAAGACTTTGCTTCAATATAAATACTGCCACTTTCAAAGAAATCCATGTTGTTTATCCCAGTGACTAGTAAAAACTGAATACTCCATACTATGTAGCCCCCAAGTGCCGGCTCAGTAAGATAATATTGAGCTAGGACTTAATATATACTTCAATGAAAATAACATCATATGATGTAACCCCCATCATGGGACTTGAATCCACGTCCACAAGGTTAAGAGCCTTGTGCTTTACCAACTCGGCAAAGTGGACCCTTCAATATAATGAATAAAAAGCTTTGTACCTTCAACTGCTGGATGTGGAGCAATTGGTAGCCCCCAAGGGCCGGCTCATTACGATGTGATGAGTCGGGTCTTCAATGAGGTGAGCAAAAATGACTTTGCATTAGCCCCCAAGTGTCATGGTGCATGCTTGCAGCGACATGAGACTTGCATATTTGATGTAATCTCAACTTAAATAATGTAGCCCCCAAGTGTCGGTCGTAAGCTGCAGCGACTCGGGACTATTCCCTGCATTGTAGAATAAATCATACCCATGGATGAAATAATAGCCATTGCGCTGAAGCGACTTTGGAAACCTCAATCATAATATTGGTTATTGATAACCATAATAAAAATCTAACCATGTTGGCTATTCAAGATAATATAATCTGGTATGAAAAACCTTATTCATTCAATATCATAATGAAAATTCAGCCAAGTTTGGCTATTTGAATAATATAACCCAATGATTTATAAGCACATGATTCCAATGGCGCAATCCAAATATGTACTGGCGACTTATAGTCCAAAGCCAGGCCGGTTTAATAAACACCGGAGAATTTATCATCATGCTTTATTCAACCTGTCTCTGCATACAACAAGTTTAAAGTGTCCTGGCGGTTTACCACCGGACGGGTCATAATGCCCAACATATAACCCAGGTTTATAACCAAGGCTGCACTTAAGAATAATCAATGAAATATATCATACCTGTGACATTGAATCACATCATTGGTTTACCAACTTTTGTAGTAAGGGTGATAAAACCAATCTCGAGTAATGATAAATCCTTTCATCTCGTGTCGGTTTATGATAAAACTGCATGCGGGTTGTGATAAACACCGGTTTAACCATATATATCTTGGCGACTCGTAGTCAAACCGCATCGGGCGGATAGTCTCCGGATTATGATTTGATCATGTAATCGACAACTTGTAATTGAAAGTCAAGCCGGGTTAATGAACGCCGGTTTACTCCATAATAAGATGGTAACATAAAATCAAACCGGGCAGATAGTCTCCGGATTAGGATTTGACCGTGTTCCGTCAATTGACGGTTTGAACCGGTTTAAAAATGTTATCGGTTTAAAAAACGCAAAAATAATCAATTAATAGTTATGAAAAAAATATGGAAGCAAAGGCAATGATAAAACCGTTTGCAAAAAGAGGCTTTACTGAGCCGATCAGATGGTGTTACCATGGTCGGACACGACCAAGCTCCCAATAAGGTGTAGCTATGGTTCAGGTCAGCCAGGTCCCCAAACTGAAACCGTGGCATTATGCCGATCAAGTGGCGTGGCAATGGTTCGGGTTCACCAAGCCCCAAGTGACTCTATGGCCTTAGGCCGATCAAGAGGCGTGACTGGTTCAGACTTGACCATGTCCCCAAGTGATCTGGTGGCTTTCGCCTATCAAAAGGTGTTGCATTGGTTCGGACACAGCCAAGCCCCCAAGTGATGTTGTGGCACTAGGCCGATCAAGAGGCGTGGATATGGTTCGGATACGACCAAGCCCCCAAGTGATCAATAATATGATAAGCCAATAAGGCATGATACCCATGTTTGAACCGCGCATCATGGCAGCAGGTCCTCTTTGGCACCCTTTAACTTTTTGCAAGAGATAAATCCTTCTTGAACCGGATGTTAAACCAGATATTGAGAGCTTCAAAGATTTGTGGGAGACACCTTTCCCTTGAACCGGATTTTAAACCGGAATCTTTATCTTCAGCCGGAAATTTTCTGATGACCTTTAAACTCGAGCTTGCGAGAAGTTAATTCCTTTTTGAACCGGAAATTCTTAAACCGGAATTAAGAGCCTTCAGAGCTTTGTGGGAGACAGATTTCCCTTGAACCGGATTTTAAACCGGAATCTTCATTTTCAGCCGGAAATTTTCTGACGGCCTTTAAATTTGCACCAATATGGCGATTTAGGGTCCTGCATTAGATAACTTCGCAAGCCGGAGTAATTGCTCTTTTAAAGAAAGCAACATATAATATAAAAATATACTTGATGGATTTCACCTGATAGGTTTGGCCAGAAGCTATCCACGGCGGAGTTAATGATCATCACGGTGAAAGCATGTCCATTGAACAGCGAGCAAGCGCAATCCCAGAAAAACTGATGTAGACCGGGCCGCAAGGGCGGCGGCTCATACACATCTTCATCAGGCAGTATGATACAAACGAATACCGGTCCATAATATTACTAGCGCATGTTGCGCCCCTGCAGCATAAACCACGTTCGTAGTGGATAATTGTCCCGCATATAAAAAATATACAGACCAAAGTAATTGTTTTCAAACAACATAATATGTCTTTGATAAGATATACAGGAAAGACATCACCTGATATTTTTCCCGGATGAACAGCATGCTGGCGTTGAATGATGCTGCACATAGTCGGACGAAAAAGATAACAGATGCACATGTATATTGATGTGCATAGTGCTAGCACCCACTAGCTAGGCACATTTGTACTGTTTCTCCCATTAGTACTAGTCTAGCTAGTGTTGCATAAAGTCTGCACGTGGAAGAAACAGTAGCAGCAGCTATAGTTAATATTCCCAAGTCGGCCCAATCATCAGCACAAAAGTAGTACTCCTTGATCTCCAACGATAGTTTCTTCCATCAGATTCAAACTTAAGCAAAAGCGCCTAGCAATATTTCCTCAGTGTGTTTGTTGCCTTATATATTTCCGGTGGCAGCGAGATGTGCGGCCGGCGGTTTACCATAGCGATAGCAAGTGGGTGAAGCGAGCACCGCAGAGGTGACGATGGCGACTCGGCAGAGGCGGTCCATGGATTGATTCAGAAGCAGAGCAAGGCTGAGCGAGGCACACCGGAGCCGGGTCCAGTGGAGCGACTTAACCCAGCGCTGGATGGCGAGTCAAGGCAAGCGCCTTCGAAACAGCCAGTCGGTTTACGGCGTGGTCACCAGGACAAGAGATGCCGGGGCGCAGGTGCTCGACGAGTTGATGTCGCAGCTCAACTACGGTGGCCGGCGGATTAGCTAGGTGTGTCCCGAGGCTGAAGAAACTCAGAGCGGTAGACGAGTCGGCGAGGCAACTTGCGATGAGGGCCGACGACTTAGAAGCGGAGTCGTGCGGCGGGAGGGCGGTTTGAGGCGAGGCCAGGCGCGGCTCGGGGCCGCGGCGGCGACTCGTGGGTTAGGTTTAGTACACCGGAGGTGACCCGGCGGGGCTGCGGTTTAAAGCGGGACGGCCGGCTCAAGGTGAGGCCGGCTTGGCCCGGTTCAAAGTAGATGCCACGACGGCGACTCAAGGGTGTGGTTGTGGCCTTCGGTAGTGGCTCGACGACAATCATGGCGGAGTGGAAACGCGGCCGCAGCAGAGGGGCTCCCGTGACCCGGCAAATAGCAACAGTGCTCGCGGAAGCGATCAGTCCCCGCGCTGGTCGGAGCAGAAGCGGCACGCGGGCGGGCGTGCAGGGACAAGGGCCCAGCAGCAACACGAGACGGCGGAGTGGCGATGGGGACCCGCAGAGCAGGACGACAGGCGCGAGGCTGCCACGGACTAGAGCTGGCTCAAGGCGATCGGCTGCTGTGGTGATGGAAGTGATCAAGGCAAGGTCGGGACTTTGATGAAGCAGCTGGCTTTTCTTTCCATGGTTCTCAAGACCCGGTTGACTCTGCTTTAGGGGAGGAAAATGGTCACTTCTGAATTTTTGGCTTTAAACTGTGAACCGACGTGCGACAGCTGAACCGGCCGCAGCAGCGAGACCCGGCGGGGGCACCCAAACATAACGAAGCCACCGGTGACTCGAGGTTTAGATCCGAGGCGGAGCCACCCAACAATTCAGGAGACGGGCGCGCGGCCGGCGAGTCCGGGTCCGAACCAAGCTGGAGCGGTGATTCGGCGGATTGAGGCTGTGGCGACGGGGCGCGGTTGAAGCGCGGTGACTCCCTGGCGCGGTGGCGACGGCGGAGGTGCAAGTGCAGCACCGGCGTGCGACGACAGGTTGTCCATCTCCCCGGACCAATTGTAGCCGTGACTGAGGCTGACCCATGAGTGGGCCGGTTTAAAACCTCGACGGAGACGGCCATGAGGTCGGGCGGTTTGAGGTGCTGCGATGCGGGTCAGGCCGGGCGGTTTACGACCCGGCCGGTGTCGCAGTTAACTCTCTCGGTGACTTTGATGACAAGTGGAGAGGCTTGGCGGGTCCCGGCAGCATCTCGACGGTTTAGCACGAGGCTGTGGGGGGTGCAGCCATGGATGCCCCAAGGCCGGCTCAGCAGATTGCCACGGTGGCTCGCGCGGCTGCCGGGTGTAACAAACACGGGACCAGGCGGATGACAGCCGCAGCGGTTTAGAGTCCATGGCGGAAACAGATTGCTTGGGCGATTTGGAATAGGCGTGGCGACTCATGGCTCCAAAGCGGATTCGAGGGGAAGACGAGGTTAGCCACGGAGGCATGCAAAGCGCCGTATCTGTCGACCCGGCAAGGGGGAGGCAGACCTGCTCGAGGCGTGGTGGTTTAAACTTAAACGTGATGATTGCACCCGCAAGATGGCTGTCAGCGGAGGTGGGCCCTCTCATGGAGACCCGACGAGGTGCCGGCGGTTTACGGCAGCGGCGATTCATAGCACAAGCCAATAGCGGAGGCAACTCATGATAGCGGCCTGGAACAACTTGCATGTTTGATGATTTGCACCCATTGGATTTCGGCGATCCAACTTGAACCAAATGAAACCTTCAGGGTTCTTCTACATTAATATTGCCAACCGACCGGATACACTCAATTAATCCATAATTTCTGATCTTGATCAAAGTTGATGTAGATCCTTTTAAAACCGACTTTTCTTCCTCGACAAATTTACGAACTTCTCGATCCTTGAGAGATCCCTCCAAGAACTCATCACCACCGCGCGCTTGCCCCATGGTGGGCGCCAACTGTCGTGGAATTGTCACGTCAGATGTCCTAGTGTAAGGACTTAGTCGCGAGGCCAACGCATCTATGTGGTAGCTTGAGAGGGGTTGAGCGGAATCGAGAGACGCAACACACAAGACGAGGATTTAGACAGCTTCGGGCCCCAGGAAACATCTCCGGTAAAAACCCTACATGCTGTTTGAGGCTAGATCTCATTATGCTCATCGAGAGGGTCGCCGTAAACCGGCTCTCCTCTTTGTGTCTAGCCCTAAGATTGTTTCTTCTTGCTTGTAACTTCTCCCTCTTTGGGGAGCCCTGCCCCTCCTTATATAAGTTGAAGGGGCGGCTTACATGTAGAGTCCCATTAGGATTAGAACTAACTTATTCTCTATTAAAAGTCGGATACAAGTATGGGTCTTGCTTCCTCGTAAAGGAAATATTCCTCATGCCCTCTGTCTTAAGCCGGCCCACCATAATATGAGCCGGCCTACTGGGCCTTGGGCCTAGTCTTCTATGTGACCCGCCATCAGGGTCATCCGTGAGTCGTCTGACCAATGAGCCGCCAGACCCGTGAGTCGCCAGTCCTCCAGCGGGTCATCCGTGAAGCGCCAAGTCCGGCCGGGTCATACTTCTGGCCGGGTCATACCGCAGGGTATATCCCCGACAAGCCCTCCGTGATCGATGCCCGCTACAGCAGAGCGCCGGAAAAGGCCCCAAGATGGGATCTCATGGGTACAGAAGGTTGTGGCGGTGGAAATAGGATTTCCTTGTGCTCCCTGATGTTTTTGGGGTATAAGAGTATATATAGGCGAAGGAAGTCGGTCAGGAGAGCCACGAGGGGCCCATGAGGGTAGGGGGCGTGCCCAGTGGGGCAGGCGCGCCTCCCTACCTCGTGGCCTCATCAGTTGTTTCTTGACGTCCACTCCAAGTCCTCTGGATCACGTTTGTTCCAAAAATCACTCTCCCGAAGGTTTCATCCTGTCTGGTATTCCTTTTCTGCTAAACATTGAAATAGGCAAAAAAACAACAATTTGCACTAGGCCTTGGGTTAATAGGTTAGTCCCAAAAATAATATAAAAGTGTATAAAAAGTCCATTAAACATCCAAAACAGAATATATAATAATATGGAACAATCAAAAATTATAGATACGTTGGAGACGTATCAAGCATCCCCAAGCTTAATTCCTGCTCGTCCTCGAGTAGGTAAATGATAAAACATAATTTTTGATGTGGAATGCTTCCTAACATATTCTTCAATGTAGTTTTCTTTATTGTGGCATGAATGTTCAAATCCGAAAGATTCAAGATAAAAGTTTAATATGAAAATAATAATACTTCAAGCATACTAACAAAGCAATTATGTCTTCTCAAGATAACATGGCCAAAGAAAGTTCATCCCTACAAAATCATATAGTTTGGTCATGCTCCATTTTCGTCACACAAGAATGCTCTCATCATGCATAACCCCGATGACAAGCCAAGCAATTGTTTCATACTTTAGTAATCTCAAAAAATTTCAACTTTCACGCAATACATGAGCGTGAGCCATGGATATAGCACTATGGGTGGAATAGAGTATGATGATGGGGGTTATGTGGAGAAGATAAAAAGGAGAAAGTCTCACATTGACACGGCTAATCAACGGGCTAGGGAGATGCCCATCAATTGATGTCAATGCAAGGAGTAGGGATTGACATGCAACGGATGCACTAGAGCTATAAATGTATGAAAGCTCAAGAAAAGAAACTAAGTGGGTGTGCATCCAACTTGCTTGCTCACGAAGACCTAGGGCATTTAAGGAAGCCCATTGTTGGAATATACAAGCCAAGTTCTATAATGAAAAATTCCAACTAGTATATGAAAGTGACAAAACAAGAAACTCTCTATCATCAAGATCATGGTGCTACTTTGAAGCACAAGTGTGGAAAAAGGATAGTAGCATTGTCCCTTTTTTCTCTTTTTTTCTTTTTTTCTTTTCTTCTTTTCTCTTTTTTGGGCTTTTCCTTTTTTTTATTTGGACTTTCTCTTTTTTTTATTTGGGACAATGTCTATTAATGATGATCATCACACTTCTATTTATTTACAACTCAATGATTACAACTCGATACTAGAACACAATACGACTCTATATGAATGCCTTCGGCGGTGTACTGGGATGGGCAATGAATCAAGAGTGACATGTATGAAATAATATGCATGGTGGCTTTGCCACAAATATGATGTCAACTACATGATCATGCAAGGCAATATGACAATGATGAAGCTTCTCATAATAAACGGAATGGTGTAAAGTTGCATGGTAATATATCTCGGAATGGCTATGGAAATGCCATAATAGGTAGGTATGGTGGCTGTTTTGAGGAAGATATAAGGAGGTTTATGTGTGATAGAGCGTATTGTATCACAGGATTTGGATGCGCCGGCGAAGTTTGCACCAACTCTCAAGGTGAGGAAGGGAAATGCACGGTACCGAAGATGCTAGCAATGATGGAAGGGTGAGAGTGCGTATAATCCATGGAATCAACATTAGTCATAAAGAACTCACATACTTATTGCAAAAATCTACAAGTCATCAAAAACCAAGCACTACGCGCATGCTCCTAGGGGATAGATTGGTAGGAAAAGACCATCGCTCATTCCCCGACCGCCACTCATAAGGATGACAATCTAAGAACACCTGATGTTTGAAATTTGTTACACAACGGTTACCATACGTGCATGCTACGGGACTAGCAAACTTCAACACAAGTATTTCTCAAATTCAAAACTACTCAACTAGCACAAACCTAATATCACTACCTCCATATCTCAACACAATCATCAAGTATCAAACTTCTCTTAGTATTCAATGCACTTTATATGAAAGATTTTATTATACTAATCTTGGATGCCTATCATATTAGGACTAATTTTATAACCAAAGCAAATTACCATGCTGTTCTAAGGAACTCTCAAAATAATATAAGTGAAGCATGAGAGATCAATAATTTCTATAAAATAAAACCACCACTGTGCTCTAAAAGATATAAGTGAAGCACTAGAGCAAAATTGTCTAGCTCAAAAGATATAAGTGAAGCACATAGAGTATTCTAATAAATTCCGACTCATTTGTGCCTGTCCCAAAAGGTGTGTACAACAAGGATGATTGTGGTAAACTAAAAATCAAAGACTCAAATCATACAATACGCTCCAAGCAAAACACATATCATATGGTGAATAAAAATATAGCATCAAGTAAAGTTACTGATGGACGAAGACGAAAGAGGGGATGCCTTCCGGGGCATCCCCAAGATTAGGCTTTTGGTAGTCCTTGGATTTTACCTTGGGGTGCCTTGGGCATCCCCAATCTTAGGCTCTTGCCAATCCTTGTTCCTTAATCCATCAAATCTTTACCCAAAAACTTGAAAACTTCACAACACAAAACTCGACAGGAAATCTCATGAGCTCCGTTAGCGAAATAAAACAAACCACCACTTTAACGTACTGTAATGAACTCTTTATTTATTTATATTTATGTTAAACCTACTGTATTCCAACTTCTCTATGGTTCATAACCTCCATTACTAGCCATAGAGTCATCAAAATAAGCAAACAACACACGAAAAACAGAATCTGTCAAAAACAGAACAGTCTGTAGTAATCTGTATCTAACGCAAACTTATGTAACTCATAAAAATCTACCAAAATAGGAAGACCTAGATAATTTGTTTATTGGACTACTACAATTGGAATCAGTATTTTATCACGTTCTGGTGATTTTTAACAATTGTTTTCGTGAACATAAAGTTTCTGACTTTTTCAGCAAGATCAAATAATTACTATCCAAGAAGATCCTATAGGTTTTACTTGGCACAAACACTAATTAAAACATAAAACCACTTCTAACCAGAGGCTAGATCATATATTTATTTCTAAACAGGAACAAAAAGCAAGGAACAAAAATAAAATTGGGTTGCCTCCCAATAAGCGCTATCGTTTAACGCCCCTAGCTAGGCATAAAGCAAGGATAGATCTAGGTATCATCATCTTTGGTCTTAATTTTTTTAAGAGGAGTTATGCTCGAATCCGGGAGGTTCTTTACGTTTCCCTTCATATTTAGAATTTTTTTGATCTAAATAATCCAACCGCTTATTGCAAAGAGCGATCAACATATTCATGCGGTGAAGATTCCCGCTAACACTTTTAAGAGGTTCAAGAGATTTTTGTAAAATTTTCGTTACTTCGCAAATCTTCTCAAAAACTTGTGTTTCTTCTTGGGTATGATGAGGCCCCTTTTGTTTAGGTAGTGTTCCCACTATTCCCTCTATAATTTCATGCGCAATACTGGGATCAATTTCGATAAAATTTCCTTTGGCAACGCAATCCAAGAGTTGTCCATGGGACATATTTAGTCCAACATAAAAATTGCGAAGCAAAATTCTAAAATCCACCTCTAGGGTGCATTTATGATAAGATTCCGTCATCCTAAACCAAGCATCTTTTTAGTTCTCTCCTTCTCTTTTTTTGAAG
This sequence comes from Aegilops bicornis, assembly GCA_021605145.1. Lineage (NCBI taxonomy): Eukaryota > Viridiplantae > Streptophyta > Magnoliopsida > Poales > Poaceae > Aegilops > Aegilops bicornis. The sequence goes on from CM038675.1 coordinate 577,920,042, forward strand.
TGAAGAACTTCAAACTCGGGAGACAAAGGAGCAGATAAAGGACTAGCCATGACTACAAACGATCTAACACATGGCGACACAAAAGCAAGCGAAAGAGAGGGCGAATAAAATGGCAAGGGTGAAGTGGGCACTAGTAGAAAAGGGGGAAATGACCCAGGCCTGCTCAGCCCATTGGTCCCGGTTTTGCCACGAACCGGGACCAATGGAGGTATTTGCCCCGGTTCGTGATCCCAGGGGGCCGGCCGGGGCCTCGTGGGCATTGGTCCCGGTTCATCTGGCCCTTTTGGTCCCGGTTGGTGGGACGAACCGGGACCAATGGGCCTTGCTCCTGGCCCACCACCATTGGTCCCGGTTGGTGGCTTGAACCGGGACCAAAGGCTCTCCTTTAGTCCCGGTTCATGCCACCAACCGGGACCAATGAGGTGCCTATATATACCCCTTCGCGTGAGAGCAGAGCACACTGCTCTGTTTTTTCTGGCTGCCGAGGGGGAGAGGGCTTGGTGGTGCTCTAGCTCACCTCCTATGCACACAAGGTGTTCGATGGAATGCCCGAGCCACACTACTTAAGCTTTCTCCTCTCCAAGCTCGACCTCCAAGCTCCATTTTCCTCAATATTTGTCTAGATTTAGCGGTCCGTCACGCCCCGTCCCCGTCTTCACCGTTGTCGATCACCCGCCGATCTCATCGCCCGGCACCACCGTGGTGAGCCTCTTGTTCTTATCTTCTTTACGAAAGGAAAAATATTCTTACTTGTATGTTTAGATAGATACTTGTATTATTTTCTTACTTTTATTATTGCATCTTATATAGTGCGATGGTTTTGGTCTCCGCCCCCGTCGGCCCTCGTCCTGTCTATGATTCGGATGTGTTATATATTATCTTTTCATAAGTATTGGTTATTTATTGTTTATGAAAATTATGCCGACCAACGTGACATAGATTTTATTTATCTAGGAGGTTGTTGAACCGGAAATTCCTACCGACCCTATTGGCGAGAGGTTAAATTTAGTTGAAGAAGGAAACAATTTCTTGAAGGAAAAAATAAAAAAACTTGAGGAGGAGAAGATGATATTGGAGTTGCATGTTGCTGATGTCGTCGATGATCACAAGATCAACATGGATGCAATGCGCTTGAAGATTAGAAAGATTAGAAAATATGCCATTCATACCGAGGCTTGGTATCATTATGCCGTTGGACTGGCTTGTTACCTTGGTTGCGATTATGATCGCATTTGTTTTCACATTGAAATGTTTTACATAGTTTCAATGTATGGTTTAATCAATTTAGATGCTCTGCAGAGCTTTATGTTGTTAGATGAGAACTATGTATGTACTTTGGTTTTATGTGATGATGAACTTGATTAATTTGGTCACTTAATTATCTATTCATGATGTTACGTAATGATTTTTGACACACTTAATTATATATAATGCACGCAGATGAACCGCAATGGATGTACGGTGATGTACACCTCCGAGTACATTAAGGGCGTGCATGATTTTCTGGAAGTGGCTAAGGCAAACAAGCAGAATGGTTTTATGTGTTGTCCATGCCCTATATGTGGGAATACAAAGTCTTAATCTGACCAGAAAATCCTTCACACCCACCTACTTTACAAGGGTTTCATGCCACACTATAATGTTTGGACGAGGCACGGAGAAATAGGGGTTATGACGGAAGACGGCGAAGAAGAAGAGTACGATGACAACTATGTGCCCCCTGAATAGTGATGCTACTGAACATCAAGAGGAACCAGCCGATGTGCACGATGATGATGCAACAGTGAAGCTTGAAGATCAAGAGGAACCAGACGATGTGCATGATGATCTTTGCAAACGGGTGAAGCTGCTGAAGATCAAGAGGAACTAGACGATGTGCCCGATGATGATGATCTCCGCCGGGTCATTGTCGATGCAAGGACGCAATGCGAAAGTCAAAAGGATAAGATTAAGTTCGATCGCATGTTAGAGGATCACAAAAAAGGGTTGTACCCCAATTGCGAAGATGGCAACACAAAGCTCGGTACAGTACTGGAATTGCTGCAGTGGAAGGCAGAGAATGTTGTGCGTGATAAAGGATTTGAGAAGCTACTGAAAATATTGAAGAAGAAGCTTCCAAAGGATAACGAATTGCCGGACAGTACATACGCAGCAAAGAAGGTCGTATGCCCTCTAGGATTGGAGGTGCAGAAGATACATGCATGCCCTAATGATTGCATCCTCATCATGCGGTGCTTACAAGGATCTGAACGCATGCCCGGTATGCGGTGCATTGCGGTATAAGATCAGACGAGATGACCCTGGTGATGTTGACGGCGAGCCTCCCAGGAAGAGGGTTCCTGCGAAGGTGATGTGGTATGCTGCTATAATACCATGGTTGAAACGTCTTTTCAGAAACGGAGAGCATGTCAAGTTGATGCGATGGCACAGTGAGGACCGTAAGAAAGACGGGAAGTTGAGAGCACCCATTGACGGGTCGCAGTGGAAAAAATCGAGAGAAAGTACTGGGATGAGTTTGCAAAGGACCCAAGGAACGTATGGTTTGCTTTCGGTAGCCGATGGCATTAATCCTTTCGGGAGCGGAGAAGCAATCACAACACCTGGCCCGTGACTCTATGTATGTATAACCTTCCTCCTTGGATGTGCATGAAGCGGAAGTTCATTATGATGCAGTTCTCATCCAAGGCCCTAAGCAACCCTAAGAACGACATTGATGTGTACCTAAGGCCATTAGTTGAAGAACTTTATAGCTGTGGAATGGAAACGGTGTGCGACGTGGGATGAGCACAAAAGGAGGAATTTGACCTAAAGGCGTTCTTTGTTCATGACCATCAACGATTGGCCCGCTCTCAGCAACCTTTCAGGACATACAAACAAGGGATAGCACGCATGCACGCACTATTTACTTGACACCGATAGTATATACCTGGTAAGCTGAAGGAAGAATGTGTACCTGGGCAATCATCGATTTCTTCCGACCAACCATCAATGTAGAAAGAAAGGCAAGCATTTCAAAGGCGAGGCAGATCACCAGAAGAAGCCCGCCATGCGTACCAGTGATCACGTACTTGCTATGGTCAATGATTTACACGTAATCTTTGGAAAGGGTCCCGGCGGACTAGCTGTTCCGAATGACGCTGAGAATCACGCACCCATGTGGAAGAAGAAATCTATATTTTGGGACCTACCCTACTGGAAAGACCTAGAGGTCCGCTCTTTGAACGACGTGATGCACGTGATTTAAGACCTTTGCGTGAACTCGCTAGGGCTTCTTGGGAGTGTATGGGAAGACAAAAGATACACACGAGGCACGGGAGGACCTGCAACACTTGCACGAAAAAGAGGGCATGCCTCCGAAGCGGTATGAAGGTCCTGCCACCACGCTCTACGAAAGAAGAGAAAGAAATCTTCTTTGAATGCACGTTTCAAGATGAAGGTCCCGACTGGCTTCTCGTCGAATATAAAGGGAATAATAAATATGCCAGAGAAAAAGTTCCAGAACCTGAAGTCTCATGACTGCCATGTGATTATGACGCAACTGCTTCCGGTTGCATTGAGGAGGTTTCTACCAGAAAACGTCCGATTAGCCATTGTGAAGCTATGTGCATTCCTCAATGCAATATCTCAGAAGGTGATCGATCCAGAAATCGTACCAACGCTAAGGAGTGAACACATGGGAGGTCGATATACCCCCTCCCCGATAACTTCAACACGTGGGAGGGGGGTCGATATACCCCCCTCCCCGATAACTTCAACACGTGGGGGGGGGGTCGATATACCCCCTCCCCGATAACATTATTTTCCCGTGTATGTATCTCGTCGTTGTCGATATTACCCCCTCCTTGAAGCGTTCTCGAGGCCACCCCTAACCCTTGAAGCGTTGTCGAGGCCACCCGAAACCCTAGAGAAGCAGCGTCGAGGCCACTAATTAATACGATTCCTTATTGTAATTACCTAGCTAGTTCTACGTTTGCCACTAATATATCCATATCTGTCATGTTTGAATAATAATTGCCATGTTGTAAATATTTGTAGAAACTATGGACACCCCGAGACGAAGCACAAGAAGCGTTGTTGAGGGACATAATCGGAGAAGGAAGTGATGTCGTTTGCTCGTTGATGTTTCTCAACGACACCGATGGTCCGGAAGGAGAGGGTGAAGAAGCAGCTGGCTATGATGGTGATGGCTCGATGACCCAATGCGGTGCAAGAAGAAGTAGACCATGAGGACGGCTCGGTAACCGAGCGTGTCCGCTAGGTATATATATTAGTTAAGCCCGCCCCGACTAGCTAATTGATGCATTCATTGTTTTGGTATGTACACATATTAATTAACTCTCGTCTTTGTTCTTTTTCTAGCCCTCCGGATCGAGCAGAACTTCGGTAAAGAGACGAGGCCCGAAGAAAATGTTGAGCTCGGATGAAAAGTTTGAGATCATAGAAATCGCGCATGATGGCCAACCGATTGAACCCATCCGGACATAGAATGCCTTTGTTGCTCAAAGGCGGGGTTCTGGTTAGGGACAAGATCTCGATTAGCATCCAGCAATGGTATAAGCCTAAGAACGAAGACCCTGAGGTGTCTTATGTCAATGATGTGCAGAAAAATGATCTTTGGACTGAGCTGAAGTCAAATTTCACCCTACCGCCAGAGGATGATCCAGAGAAGCCAGTTGAGCAATTAATCAAATATTTTGCTCTTAAGAAGATGGCAGACCTATTCAGGAATTGGAAGAAAGACCTGAATAAGTTTGTCGATAAAAAAGAGACCCGAGAATTCAAGGGCAAATATGAGAAGATCAGAGATGATTGGACCGCATTTGTGGCCCATAAGACATTGGAAAAGAGTAAAAAGATGTCGGCGACAAACAAGAAAAATGCTGCGAAGAAGAAGCTTCACCATCGCACGGGGTCAGGTGGCTACCTCATAGCCCGGCCTAAGTGGGCCAAGGCTGAGAATGATCTGCTTGATAAAGAGATCGAACCAGAGACAATGAACTGCCGTAACGCGTTGCGGACTTGGTTCTTCGGGCTGGCGGAACCTTGGACCTCAGACGTGGAAGTGCATTTGGATGGACGATCAATTGGACATACCACCAAGAGACTTCAACAATATATCGAAGCAGAAAGCAAGGGACGTTCTTTCGAGACAGAGACAACGACGAGCTCACAATGGCCCTCGGGAATCCTGAGCACCAGGACGGACACGAGGCACGCCAGTTCGCTTTCATGGAAAGCTGGGTTTCGGACGCAGCGGTTACAAATGCCGGGAGAGGAGGAAGAAAGTGCAGCAGACCGAATCGCAGCGCTGCATGCAAGGGTACAAGCGATAGAGGAACGAGACGCAGATCGCAAAGAACGACCTGCCAAGCTTCCCCGGTTACCCCACCATCTCAGCGGAGAAGCAGCGTGGCTTCCACTGAGCTGCTTCAGCCGGAGCATGCCTTGACGGCTCCTACCAGCTATCATGTGGATGCTATCACGGAGGCTGAAAATTGCCACCTTATGGCGCAATGGATGAATTTGAAGGTCAAGGCGGCTGTTGGCTCTGTTTATCCTACTAAATCCGGCGCAACTTTTCACTGCCGGCTGATTCCAGAAGGATATGCTTGGGTGATGGTGGATGAAATCACAGAGGGATTTGAGGACCTCCAGCTCGACCACCCTACCGGTGAAGGGGAGACTCGGCTGGGTTCTACTCTGAAGACTCCATGCCTATGGCGGAAGGATCTCATCAACCTTCCGAACTGGACGCCTCCGCCTCCTCCCCCTCCTCCGGCGAGTCAGGGCACTCTGCTGTGACACTAAAAAAAATTTTATTTGGTTTTCATCAAAAACTTTGTTGGTTTTGAAGAGGGTCATTTAAATTCTTCCAAAAACTTCTCTCTCAAAACTTTTGCCTTGGCAAGGATTTTATTTTATTTATATCTTCTTCGACCCTGGTGTTTGGTTAATGAGAACCTTCCTCCTGATTGTTCCCTCCTCAATTTTTTTTTGATAATTATTTTCTTTTAACAAAAAAAAGAGTAACCCTATGAGTTTTGGGGCTACTTTCATTTTGAAACCACCCATGGTTTTACCATGCCTCATGTGGTAAAAACCTCCCAAAACCCCTCCTCCCTCTTTGGAGCAATCTAAACTTTCTGTTCCAACAAGTCCAACCCATTTTTGGATTTTATTTCATTTATTTTATTTCCCAAAACAATTCTGTTATTTGTTTTAAGCCTAGGTGATTTACAAAACAAGTACCTAATTCCCTTTGAGTTTTGACCCAAGCCAACTCCTCTGGATAGTCTTTAGCACCCCCAACCTAGATCCATCAAGATCCACTCTTCCTCTTTTCAAAATTTTCAAGTTTCATCCTCTGCAAGTTTGGAACAGATTTGTCAAATTTGGTGAAATTCATATTTCCTCTTCCCCAAAAATTCTACCAAAATTCAGGCAGCCCCCAGATGCAATGAGAGGCCACCCCACCAAAAACCAGCTCAAGGAAAATTCCCCACATGCCAAAATCATTTCGTCGAACACCTGGTCGGCATTGTTCCTGTGCACTTTCAGAAAGTTCAGAGTTTCAGAGAGTGCAAGGTCGCTTCTTCGTCACGGTGTTGTCATCGACCACCCGGCGCATACTGGCGCTGCTGCGCCTGACCCCTTCTCCTTGACCTGAGCACCGCACGCCCTCTCGGACGGACACAGGCGTCAGTGGCGGCGAGCATCGCCAACGCCGGCAGCCTCTGCGGTGGCAGAGCCACCCGTGGCGGCCAACGGAGCCATCGCCGGCTCGCTACGCCATTCTGCGCCGCCCAACGCCCCCTAGCCCTCCGCGTGGCCTCATGCATGCCAGCTCACACTGCAGCACCGTCGCCGTGGCCCGGCAAGCACAGGGCGCCCTCTGCCGCCGACGGGCCCACGCCGCCCGTTGCTCGCAGCCACCCAGGAGCCTAATCCAAACCTGGTTAGCACCTAAATGGAACCGGTGAGCCTCCACGTTGACGCCCAACTCCCTGAACTCCCCGACCAAGCACTGCGCCGTCGTAACCATCGCCGGTGATCCCCGTTCACGGCCACCGCCTCGGATCGCTTATAAAGGGACCCCGAGCTCGCTCTCGAGCACGCACCACCACTGCACCTCGCCAACACCCCGCCAAGCCACTCGGAGGACCTCGAGGAGGTCTCCTCCCCCAGCTCCGGCTGCCCCGATCCGCCTCGGCCACCAGCTCGAATCACTCCGGTGAGGCCATCCTCGATGCCCAAACCTCGTCAGTTACCTCCTCGAGCACCCAGTGAGCTGACCCAAGCTTCGATTTGAACTTCGCAACCCTCCCCGGCGAGATCCAACTCCACCCGAGCCGCCGTCCGCCGGAGCAAGGGCCGCTGTCGACGTAGTGCTCGCCGACGACCACCACCACCACCCACCAACGCGGAAGGACACGCTGAACACGACGGTATCGCCCGATCCCCCTGCCTCGCCGTGGATCGCCGCCGTGGCCGCGACTCTCGGTAGCCGGTGGCTCGTTCTTCCCCGTTTGAATTTTTAAACTTGACGGGTGGGACCCGCCTGTCAGCCTCTCTTTTCTTTTTAAACGAACCGTTTTCTGAAAACGTATTCGGGCAAATACGCTTTGAGTCTGAAGCGTTTTTTTGGTCTTTTCTGTTGAGCCCCCTGAGAAGTTTCTGTTTCATTACAGAGAGGTCCCTGGATTAAAACTCTTATAACTTTTAAACAACAAAGGATTTTTGATTGATTCTTTTTCTGTCCTCTTTAAAATTTTGTCTAGTTTTTTATCAGATTTATTTGAAAAATATTAGAACACTTTTATGTGCACTCACGGTATTTATGATAAGTACGTATTTTCTTATACCGTAGATACCGGAGGAGGTGACGGAACCGCGAACTTCGCCAAACTAGACTCCGACCACTCCGGACCAGGCAAACATGTTTGAACTTTTGATATGATGAGTGTCTTTGACATGTTTGCATTAAGTAGTCCATGGCATGTTTATGAGCATCACGATGAATGTCATATTGCATGCAAAGTTGAGGTAAGTGAATTTCGATAATCCATAAGTTGCTGGATGTGAGTTGGTATGGCCAGGTGATGGCATGTGGATGGGTAAGATGGCAGTGTTGTAGCATGCTAGTCTTATGCCAGACTATTTGACTCTAGTGTCAACATGAATCAGTCCAGTTTCCGTCCGTTTTCCCTACCTGTAGTACCATATGTTTCCCGCAAGGGATATGGCTTAGTAAGTTGCAAACCGCTTTCCTGGTACACACCAAATAGAGAGGCGGGATGAGGGTTCCATGGCCTGGATTAAAGCCCGTCATCCGTCGGGGGCATGGGTGTTTCCGATTGGGACCGAGAGGGGGGCACCCCTTAGAGCGCGCGTATATAAATTTGATCCCATGCTATTCGAGGTTGTGATCTCCCCGTCTCAAAGTTTTTCTTGAACGTCGTCAAGGGTGATTCCTGGCTACTGGTTAGGTGCGTTTCTACCGAAATACCGTAAACGGAACTAGTCCTCGCGACTACGGAAATCCGTTGGCTATGGATAATTTGTACAAACTCTGCAGAGTCAAAAATCCTTTGAAACAATCTCATCTATGTCGGAGTTCTATGTTCAACTTATCTTGTCAGCATCAGTCTCAGTGGAAAAACTCCGGTAAACCACATGAGTGATGAGTCCGATTAAGTGTTTATTCCTGTGGATGGACTAACCCATTTATTATTGTGTGCTGAATATTTCTTATGAGTTTTATATCCTTGTGAATTTATCAGGCATGAATGATGAAATATAAGCCCTTTCTGCGATGTCGCTCAGACGTCCGACTGTGGCACGCTTGTTGTTTACTTTTAATATAAGCCCTTTCTGCGATGTCGCTTAGACGCCCGACTGCGGCATGTTTATTTATTCGTATACCCTTCGAGGCGTCGCTCCAGACACCCGATCGGTTTCACTTATTTTGTTGGGATTTCGGGAAGACTACCGCCCGACTTCCTTTTACTTATCAAGTTGTGCAAATATTTATTATTTGAATGTGCACTGTTATTTGCTCATGACGCTTTCATGCATGCATTTGTTATATCTTATGTCCGAACTGTCTTGCGAGTACTTTCAAAGTACTCACCTGGCTTGTTGATTTGGCCAGATGTTGATGAAGGCGATCTCATGGATGAAGAGTTCGATAGTGAATCCGACGCCTAGAGGAGTCCTAGTCAGTCTCGTGCGACCCTGGATTGGTCATTGTATTATATCCGTTTCCACTAATAAATTCATCGAGCCTCACCTCGACGCTCGATGAGCTGCCATTCTAGGAGTCATTTCACCCACTCGACTATGTTATTCCACTACCACTTTATTCTCGAGTCAGTAGTATGCCACCCCACACCATTGTGTCATATCCGCCATTATGTATAATTATTGGCGTGCTTGTAATAATGTGTTGAGCACCCTCAGCTCGACCCTGTAATATGTTTTAAAGCTACTGGCTTTCTATATCAAGATTTCGTCTACCAGTAAGGAGGATTATTTGCTTATACTGGGACTTAAAGATCGGTTTCTCAATAAGTATTTTATTGGAAAACCGGTCGTGACAAGCTTGGTACCAGAGCCAGGCTGACTGTAGGAAGCCACTAGGTGCGATCGCTAATCGATTATTAGCATAATAGAGTTTTTTCATATTTTTGCAAAATGTAGTCATTTTCTGACAGTCAACATAAATTTATGATCTGACCATTCAGAATTTTTGCCTACTTTTGTAGATGGTCGCAACGATCGTGAGTCATGTGTGTTCGCCAACATGCTGAGGGGTTCGTCAAGCTCCTCTCCTTCATCGTCCAGGTCGCGATGGGGCCATCAAGGCGCCCAGATTCACACTCTACCCGCACAAGATCTACGACGATCGACCATGCACCAGCCGCGGTACAATTCAAGGGAGGGCGTGTTGGGTTACGCCGCTTCCGGTTCTTGGGGAGAGCCATGCCTACGGAGAGGCATGCTATACAGATGGCTGCCCGTGAGGCGATAGCTCGTCTCCGGGATGCTCTTCCTTCAATGAAGACTCGTCGCTACCGCTACCTTCCATGCCACGTGCCATACACCTGTCACTACTCATTCGCTTGCCCCAGAGGAGAGCGAGATGAGTCTATTGAGATGCTTGTCGAGTACCTCCGAGCCCTGGAGGCAGCCTTCGACATCCTGGTGGACGACCTTGTGGCTGCCCGCATGGACTCAGTCCATGGCTGTGCCGCCAACAGGAGGGAGCTCCTGCACACCGCACCACCGCTGACTTTCGCCTCTGCCCTCGGCATCTTATTCTCCTACCATTCTCGCCACTGCTCGTCGCCTGCCTACAACTGAGGAGTTCAACCAAGTCATTGCACCCACTCCAGTTTGTTCTGCACCACCTATTGCGCCTACTCCTATTCGTGTCGCTCCGCCTATGGCACCAGCTCCATCAACTCACTGCAGCACTTCACGTCTGGAGCCTATTAGCGAGGAGGAGGTTGAGTCCCCAGCCTCACTGCGCCTCACCCTCGGCAGGCCAAGGGAAATCCTTACCATCTCCGACTGAGTACGCTTAGCCACCATGTGATGTACCGACTTGTACGATATGTTTATATGTACATAGGTTGTGAGAAGTAGCTTGTTTGCGCATCATGTAGGAACTAGGAGAAGTGCACTAGCCTAAATAACATGTCAGGAATATGTACGCATATCCTGAGTGATGTATTGTATAATTACTGCTTGTGTGTAAGATATGTAATGAGCAATCCTTCTCCGTGCGCAAATGTTTATTCTCTTAAAAAAAATCTTGGAGCATTTAAAATTTCCCGTTTTTATGAATTTATTGACTTTTGCGACTCAATTTATTTCCTTATGAGGCTTACAAATATATCCCTAGAGTGAAAAATGTCTCATCCTTGGACGCGCTCCATGCCAAATCAGCCAGAGAAAAATTATGGCACACCACCAAACAACAATTTCACACAGGGGCAGTCAAGTCAACAGGGCATTGAAACAGCAATTACCCAAGTATGCCGCCTTTACGAACAGAGTCAGCAACAACATCAGGAAATGATGAACCAAGTCATCAATATGGGAAATCACCGTGGACAGTATCAACAGCAATCCAAGCTGTCTGAGCTACAGAAGACGCGTCCCCCAATATTTTCTCATACGGACAAACCTCTTGAGGCCGACGACTGGCTTTGAGACATGGAAAGAAAATTAATTATTGCACAGTGTTCAGACTGTGAGAAAGTACTATATGCACCGCACTATCTCACCGGAGCATTTGCATCATGGTGGGAAAATTTCCTACACATGCACCCCAACGAAAATGAAATAACATGGGAGGAATTCAAAGAAGGTTTTCGTGGGGCGCACATTCCTAAAAGTGTTATGAAGATCAAGAAGAGAGAATTTGATGACCTCAAACAAAGGACCATGACGGTGTCAGAATACAATAGCCAGTTTACTCTGTTTTCTCGCTACGCCAACAAAGAGCGTATGACTGAGAGCAAGAAGATGGATAAATTCTTGGAAGGGCTGACACCGCACTTAAATGCCAGCTGGTTGTGCGCACCTTTCTAGATTTCAAGACGCTGGTGGATAAGGCCATTACCTTGGAAAATGAGAGACGCAGCTTGGAGGATTTTCGCAAGTTTAAAAGGACCAGACTACTCTTGCTCGCAACCAATCAAGCAAGACGGATTTTCAGAAAGGTGGGACACACAAACCCACGACAAACGTCTCACGCCCAATCAAGAATTTTCATGCGAGGGACAAGGGGTTCACATATCGCCCAGGCGTTACTTGCTATGCGTGTGGAGAAGAAGGGCACTATGCCAAACAGTGCCCCAAGCCAAGGAACTCGACCCCAAAACCGAACAACGGTGGCAATAATTCAGCGCCCAAGCGGAACAATTTCAACCCCAATAAAACCACAGGAAGGGTCATCTGAACCACGTGACCAAAGAGGAAGCACAGAATGCCACAGATATCGTACTCGGTACGTTCCCTGTCAACACAATACCTGCCATGGTTTTGTTTGATTCTGGAGCTTCTCACTCATTCATTTCGAAGAGTTTTGCTTTGCAAAATAATTTTTCGATGCTTCCCCTGGAAAAATCCATGATCATCAAGTCCCCTGGGATTAAGCAAGTGACTCAGAGTTACTGCCAAGGCGTGGTTATTGAATTTGAAGGATTGAAGTTTCACGCCAACCTTATTGTATTAGAAAATAAAGGACTAGATGTCATCCTAGGGATGGATTGTTTAACCACCAACAAAGGTTTTATTGACTGTTTCAACCGGACCGTAGTTCTCACCCACCACCACGGGAAGACAATAAGAGTTTCAGCCAAAGAGAGGAAAATGTCCCGGCAACCGAGATTGAACAAGGTGGACATTTCTGAATTAAGCAAAGTTCCAAAGAGGTGTGAATTTCAGCACGTATTTCCAAGAGCTACCAGAATGCCACTGCACCGAGAGATAGAATTTAGCATTGAGCTAGCACCCGGAACCGCTCCCATTTACAAGAAACCATACAAAATGGCACCATCCGAATTGGTAGAATTGAAGAAGCAAATAAAAGAATTACTGGACAAAGGATATATACGAGCCAGTTCCTCACCTTGGGGTTTCACCAATTTTATTTGCCAAGAAAAAGGATGGGACACTGAGATTGTGTATAGATTATCAAGCACTTAACATGGTCACAATCAAAAATAAATACCCAATGCCAAGGATAAATGATTTATTTGATCAGCTCGCTCAGGCCAAGGTCTTCTCAAAAATTGACTTAAGGTCGGGATACCATCAATTAAAAGTACGGACAGAGGATATCCCCAAGACAGCCTTCACCTCCAGATACGGACTGTATGAGTTCACAGTAATGCCATTTGGACTAACAAACGCCCCGACATATTTTTTTCACCTCATGAACAAAGTATTTATGAAGTTTATGGACAAGTTTGTTGTAGTATTCATCGACGATATTCTGATATACTCCAAGACACCAGAAGAGCATGCTGAACATCTCCGAATCTTACTAGGAGAACTAAGGAAACATCAATTGTACGCCAAGTTCAGCAAGTGTGAATTTTGGTTAAGACAGGTAGGTTTTCTGGGCCACGCACTGACCCAAGAAGGTATTGCCGTAGGCCCGGAAAAAGTCAAGGCCGTACTTGGCTGGAAACCACCAGCCAACGTAACAGACGTACGAAGTTTCTTGGGAATGGCAGGATACTACCGAAGATTTATTGAAGGATTCTCCACCATAGAAAAGCCAATGACGCAGTTACTCAAGAAAGACAAGAAGTTTGAATGGACGGAAGCTTGCGAGAAAAGTTTCCAAGAGCTAAAAAAGAAATTAACGACAACACCAGTATTAATTGTGCCAGACATACACAAGAATTTTGAGGTATATTGTGACGCATCCCGAAAGGGCCTCGGATGCGTGTTGATGCAAGAAGGCAAGGTGGTCGCATATGTGTCCAGACAACTTCGCAAGCATGAAGAAAACTATCCTACTCATGACCTAGAATTGGCAGCAGTCATCCATGCACTCAAGGAATGGAGACACTTTTTACTTGGAAATCATTGTGAAATATACACGGACCATAAAAGCCTCAAGTATATTTTCACACAACCGGAACTCAATTTACGGCAACGACGCTGGTTGGAATTAGTGAAGGATTATGATGTTGGAATCCACTACCATCCAGGAAAAGCAAATGTAGTGGCAGATGCTCTAAGTCGGAACCCTAGCCCGAACGACGACAACCTACCAAACCTGAGACCTGAATTTCGGCAGGAGTTTGCTAAACTCAACTTCTTTGGTGGTTACCGAAGGCAGCGTATCGAATTTAGAAATGCAGCCTACCTTGATAGAAAAGATTAAAGAGGCTCAGCATGGACACCCCAGCATTGAAGGCATTAAACGGAAAGTGAGTTTGGGCAAGGCCTCGGAGTTCGTTATCGATAAGCAAGGAATATTGTGGTACGGAGATAGACTTTGCGTACCAAATATCGAGGACCTTAAACAGCAAACCTTAGCTGAAGGCCACACCGCCCCGTATTCGATCCATCTTGGAGGAACAAAAATGTACAAAGATATTCAGGAAATTTTTTGGTGGCACGGTATGAAAAGGGACATAGCCACGTTCATCGCATGTTGTGACTCTTGTCAACGCATCAAGGCCGAGCACCAGAAACCAGCCGGACTTTTACAGCCAAATAAGATACCCGAGTGGAAATGGGACGAAATTGGAATGGATTTTATTATTGGACTACCTCGGTCACGACACGGAATAATGCCATATGGGTCATCACCGATAGATCGACTAAGGTAGCACACTTCATCCCGTAAAGACAACCCACACCACTCGAAGCTTGCCGTGCTTTATCTTTCCCGTATCGCCCGCTTACATGGAGTCCCAAAGACGATAATATCGAACGAGGCACTCAATTCGTCTCCGATTTTGGGATCACTTACAACAAGCTCTGGGAACTCAAGCTGGCGTTTAGTACCGCATACCACCCCTGCATCGATGGACAAACTGAGCAACGTAAACCAAATTCTAGAAGACATGCTAAGAGCATGTGTCCTCACCTATGGAACCAGTTGGGAAGAAAGCTTACCATACGCAGAGTTCGCATACAACAACAGTTACCAAGCCAGCCTGCAAATGGCACCATTTGAGGCTCTGTACGGGCGAAGATGTCGTACCCCGCTAAATTGGTCAGAAACCGGAGACAGCCATATCTTCGGCCCAGACATGCTTAAGGAGGCTGAAGATAAAGTTAAGGTGATTAGGGATCGACTCAAGACAGCCCAAAGTCGACAGAAGAGTTATTATGATCACAAACATCGAGGGGTCAGTTTTGAACCCGGTGAATTTGTGTACCCGCGAGTATCTCCTATGAGGGGCCTGCAACGATTCAAGGTTAAGGGAAAACTAGCACCAAGATTCATCGGACCATTCTGTATAGTGGCACGGAGAGGCACGGTAGCCTACCAGCTAGACTTACCCGAAGATTTATCCGATGTCCACGACGTGTTCCACGTCTGACAGTTGAGGAAGTGCGTAAGCAGCCCAGAGAAACAGGTATTCCATGGAAACATTGACGTGCAGCTAGACCTCACCTATAGGGAGCACCCAATAAAAATCTTAGAGGAGTCTGAAAGGAGGACCCGACAGAAAACCATCAAGTTTTTCAGAGTTCAGTGGAGCAATCACACCGAAAATGAAGCAACTTGGGAAAGAAAGGATTTTCTTCGGACAGAGCACCCACCCTTATTTGAGGATCGGCTGAAATCTCAGGGACGAGATTTTTCCTAAGGGGGTAGGTGTTGTGACACTCAAAAAAAATTTATTTGGTTTTCATCAAAAACTTTGTTGGTTTTGAAGAGGGTCATTTAAATTCTTCCAAAAACTTCTCTCTCAAAACTTTTGCCTTGGCAAGGATTTTATTTTTTTATATCTTCTTCGACCCTGGTGTTTGGTTAATGAGAACCTTCCTTCTGATTGTTCCCTCCTCAAAATTTTTTTTGATAATTATTTTCTTTTAACAAAAAAAAAGAGTAACCCTATGAGTTTTGGGGCTTCTTTCATTTTGAAACCACCCATGGTTTTACCATGCCTCATGTGGTAAAAACCTCCCAAAACCCCTCCTCCCTCTTTGGAGCAATCTAAACTTTCTGTTCCAACAAGTCAAACCCGTTTTTGGATTTTATTTCATTTATTTTATTTCCCAAAACAATTCTGTTATTTATTTTAAGCCTAGGTGATTTACAAAACAATTACCTAATACCCATTGAGTTTTGACCCAAGCCAACTCCTCTGGATAGTCTTTGGCACCCCCAACCTAGATCCATCAAGATCCACTCTTCCTATTTTCAAAATTTTCAAGATTCATCCTCTGCAAGTTTGGACCAGATTTGTCAAATTTGGTGAAATTCATATTTCCTCTTCCCCAAAAATTCTACCAAAATTCAGGCAGCCCCCATATGCAATGAGAGGCCACCCCACCAAAAAGCAGCTCAAGGAAAATTCCCCACATGCCAAAAATCATTTAAATGAACACTGGCGGCATTGTTCATGTGCACTTCGGAAAGTTGAGTTTCAGAGAGTGCAGTGTCGCTTCTTCGTCAGTGTTGTCATCGACCACCCGTGCATACTGGCGGCGTTCGCCTGACCCCTTCTCCTTGACCTGAGCACCGCACGCCCTCTCGGACAGATGCAGGCGTCGGTGGCGGCGAGAATTGCCAACGCCGGTAGCCTCTGCGGTGGCAGAGCCACTCGTGGCGGCCAACGGAGCCAGCGCCGGCTCGCTACGCCGTTCTGCGCCGCCCAACGCCCCTTAGCCCTCCGCGTGTCCTCATCCATGCCAGCGCACCCCCGCAGCACCGTCGCCGTGGCCCGGCAAGCACAGGGCACGCCCTCTGCCGCCGACGAGCCCGCGTCGCCGTTCCGTCGCAGCCACCCAGGGAGCCTAATCCAAACATGGTTAGCACCTAAATGGAACCGGTGAGCCTCCACGTTGACGCCCAACTCCACGAACTCCCGACCAAGCACTTTGCGCGCCGTAACGATCGCGGTGATCCCGTTCTCACGGCCACCGCCTTGGATCGCCTATAAAATGGACCCCGAGCTCGCTCTCGAGCACGCACCACCACTGCACCTCGCCAACACCCGCCAAGCCACTCGGAGGACCTCGAGGAGGTCTCCTCCCAACTCCGGCCGCCCGATCCGCCTCGGCCACCAGCTCGAATCACTCCAGTGAGGCCATCCCCGACGCCCAAACCTCGTCAGTTACCTCCTCGAGCACCCAGTGAGCTAACCCAAGCTTCGATTTGAACTTCACAGCCCTCCCCAGCGAGATCTAACTCCACCCGAGTCGCCGTCCGCCGGAGCAAGGGCCGCCGTCGACGTAGTGCTCGCCGATGACCACTGCCACCACCAACCGACGCGGAAGGACACGCTGAACACGCAGGTATCGCCCGATCCCCCTGCCTCGCCGTGGATCGCCGCCGGCGACCGCATGACTCTCGGGCGCCGGCGGGCTCTGTTCTTCCCCGTTTGAATTTTTAAACCTGACGGGTGGGACCCGCCTGTCAGCCTCTCTTTTCTTTTTAAACGAACCGTTTTCTAAGAACGTATTCGGGCAAATACGCTTTCAGTCTGAAGCGTTTTTCTGGTCTTTTCTGTTCAACCCCCTAAGAAGTCTCTGTTTCATTACAGAGAGGTCCCTGGATTAAAACTCTTATAACTTTTAAATAGAAAAGGATTTTTGATTGATTCTTTTTCTGTCCTCTTTAAAATTTTGTCTAGTTTTTTATCAGATTTATTTGAAAAATATTTAGAACACTTTTCTGTGCACTCACGGTATTTACGATAAGTACGTATTTTCTTATACCGTAGATACCGGAGGAGGTGACGGAACCGCGAACTTCGCCAAGCTTGACTCCGACCACTCCGAACCAGGCAATCATGTTTGAACTTTTGATATGATGAGTGTCTTTGACATGTTTGCATTAAGTAGTCCATGGCATGTTTATGAGCATCACGGTGAATGTCATATTGCATGCAAAGTTGAGGTAAGTGAATTTCGATAATGCATAAGTTCTTTGGATGTGAGTTGGCATGGCCAGGTGATGGCATGAGGATGGGTAAGATGGCAGTGTTGTAGCATGCTAGTCTTATTCCAGACTATTTGACTCCAGTGTCAACATGAATCAGTCCAGTTTCCGTCCGTTTTCCCTACCTATACTACCATATGTTTCCCGCAAGGGATATGGCTTAGTAAGTTGCAAACCGCTTTCCTGGTACACACCAAATAGAGAGGCCAGGATGAGGGTTCCATGGCCCTGGATTAAAGCCTGTCATCCGGTCAGGGGGCATGGGTGTTTCGGTTGGGACCGAGAGGGGGCACCCTTAGAGCTGCCAGATATAAATTTGATCCCATGCTATTCGAGGTTGTGATCTCCCCGTCTCAAAGTTTTTCTTGAACATTGTCAAGGGTGATTCCTGGCATCGTGAGGTGGGATGGGTGTGTACTGGTTAGGTGTGTTTCTACTGAAATACCGTGAATGGAACTAGTCCTCGCGACTACGGAAATCCGTTGGCTGTGGATAATTAGTACAAACTCTGCAGAGTCAAAAATCCTTTGAAACAATCTCATCTATGTCGGAGTTCTATGTTCAACTTATCTTGTCAGCATCAGTCTCAGTGGAAAAACTCCGGTAAACCACATGAGTGATGAGTCCGGTTAAGTGTTTATTCCTCTGGCTGGACTAACCCGTTTATTATTGTGTGCTGAATATTTCTTATGAGTTTTATATCCTTGTGAATTTATCAGGCATGAATGATGAAATATAAGCCCTTTCTGCGATGTCGCTCAGACGTCCGACTATGGCACGCTTGTTGTTTACTTTTAATATAAGCCCTTTCTGCGATGTCGCTCAGACGTCCGACTGTGGCATGCTTGTTTTCTACTTTCGATGTAAGCCCTTTCTGCGATGTCGCCCCGACGTCCGACTGTGGCACGCTTGTTATTTTACTTTCGACATAAGCCCTTTCTGCGATGTCGCTCAGACGTCCGACTGTGGCATGTATGTATTTTATTTTCAATATAAGCCCTTTATGTGGTGTCGCTTAGACGCTCGATCATGACATGTTTATTTATTCGTATACCCTTCGAGGCGTCGCTCCAGACACCCGATCGGTTTCACTTATTTTGTTGGGATTTCGGGAAGACTACCGCCCGACTTCCTTTTACTTATCAAGTTGTGCAAATATTTATTATTTGAATGTGCACTGTTATTTGCTCATGACGCATTCATGCATGCATTTGTTATATCTTATGTCCGAACTGTCTTGCGAGTACTTTCAAAGTACTCACCTGGCTTGTTGATTTGGCCAGATGTTGATGAAGGCAATCTCATGGATGAAGAGTTCGATAGCGAGTCCGACGCCTAGAGGAGTCCGACTCAGTCTTGTGCGACCCTGGATTGGTCATTGTATTATATCCGTTTCCGCTAATAAATTCATCGAGCCTCACCTCGACGCTCGATGAGCTGCCAGTCTAGGTGTCATTTCACCCACTCCACTATGTTCTTCCACTACTACTTTATTCTCGAGTCAGTAGTATGCCACCCCACACCATTGTGTCATATCCGCCATTATGTATAATTATTGGCGTGCTTGTAATAATGTGTTGAGCACCCTCAGCTCGACCCTGTAATATGTTTTAATGCTACTGGCTTTCTATATCAAGATTTTGTCTACCAGTAAGGAGGATTATTTCCTTATACTGGGACTTAAAGATCGGTTTCTCAATAAGTATTTTATTGGAAAACCGGTCGTGACATCCGCCTCCTCCACCGCCTCCTCCTCCGGCGAGTGACGATCAGGGCACTCGGCCGGCTCCTTCTCCGACGCGTGGCGGCACTCTGCCTCCTTCTCCGCCTGCGCCGGCGCGCCTGAGCAGCCAGCCTCCTCCTTCTCCGCCTCGTCAGCAAGGGCGGAAGAGACCCGCAGCCGCTCCGGCGCGTTGTAGTCCTTCTCCTCCGCCTAGTAAGCAAGGAAAGAAGACATCCGCTCTGTTTGCTCTGCCGGCGTCTAGCAGTACAGCCAAAGGCGGGAGGACATACAGATTCAGTCGTTCTCTGAAGACTCGAGAGAAGTTACCATACGAGATGACCCCGGAGGAGAACGTGAAGATCGCGTGAACCGAAGTGAAGGACTGGTTTCAAGGGTTGAAAGCACAGAGACATCCACCTCCGGAGGAGAAGGTAGATCCGGTGAAAGTGAAGCGCACTCTGGCTGCCCTGACAAAACCACCCAAGTCTCCGCCGAAAGGCAACTATGAGTGCATTATTGGAAAGGCATTTGCCGAAGCGGAGAGGTCAGAAATCTTGTCGGTGATCAAAGGATGAAAGAATGACGAGCTGGGAAACAAATTGCCCAGCTCGGCGAACAAGTGAAGCAATCGTGCCCCCCGCTCAAGTTGCCTGCTAGCGACATTGTTGATCCGAGGATGGTGCCCGGTTATAGCAATCCTGGAGATTACCTGCCCGACGATGTACATTATGATTTCTTGGAGGTGCAGATACAAAGATACGAGTACGGGAAGCCTCTCGTCAAAGATGAACGATCTCTATCAACGATGATGCGAAGATTGCATGATTGGTACATGAAAACCTGCAGAGAGTCTGAGGGGAGGAGTACTTTGTATGTGAGAGTTAAAAAGGAGCATGAACTCGTTGGAATTGAACTATTGCCTATTCCATTTGAGGAGTTCTATCAGTTTTTCAATCAATTGGCCCTCGATAAAGCAACGGTCACCTGCTACTGTCTATAAGTAGTACTACCTCTGTCATTAAGTCTCTCTATATAACTCAGCTCTTTCATTGCATGTATTTATAATTATCCTCACTATATTATGCAGATTGAATATTGCCGAATTGAAGAAAAGACAAGTCGGTGATATTGGGTTCATTAACACATATCTCATAGATGCAACTGAGGTTAAATTTTATGCCAAAAATACCGAGGCCAACTTGCTACAGTTGTTGGTAATAAATCAACACAAAGATATAATACTCTTTCCTTACAACTTCAGGTGAGTGTTACTGTCTTGTGGCATATTCGGTTTCCCTTATTAGTCCAGGTTATAGTAATGTAATATTGATGAGTTATGCATGCATGCGCAGCTACCACTATATTCTCCTAGAGATTAAGCTTGAGCAGGGAGTAGTAATCGCCTTTAGACTCCAAACGAAAAAATCCGGAGGAGTATGCGGACATGACTGAAATGCTCGAGAAGTAAGTTAAATCGATCATTATCCACCATATCAGCAACTTTGTTCATTTCGATATCAAGTAATTGTTTTCTTTGTATGGCAGGGTTTGGAGAAAATTCACCAAAAAGCTCCGGACTGCCAAGAAGCTGCAATTTAGACAACCGAAAGTAAGTACTATAGTAGCATATTCCACGCATCTCCTAGTGATTCAAGCGCTAGTTTCATCAATACCATTTAGCATGCTTGCTAATTATCAGTTTGATTGACCTCTATTTCTTGTAAAGTGGTTGTGGCAGGAACAAGGGAATGATTTCTGTGGATACTACATTTGCGAGTCCATCCGCCACACGACTGTGAGCGGGCTACTCGACAAACAAAATGAAGTGCGTAAATAACAATATTCACAATTTTATTTTATTACCATCATTTGTGTTGAGTTTCATTCATTCATATATATATGTATTGACCCCTTCTTAAAATTAGATGTTTCGGATGCGGGATGAACTCCTAGCACCAGATCGCATGCGAGCAATTCAAGAGGAATTGGCGGCATTCTTTCTTGACCACGTGATCGCTGAAGACGGAGAATACTATGTGGACCACGCGTCCGTATGTTAGGAGATTATGTTTGTAAAAGATAATTATTGTATATATGTAGCGGTAGTGTCGGATAGATATACGAGAACTTTTGTTCGACCAATCTCTCGAGAAGGAGAGGTGGTCGATATCACTTGTCTCTGTATGCATATATGTTCATGACGATCTTCTGCTTCCTTCAGAAGCGTGTCTAGCTAGTCCTCTCTATACGTATGTATAGTACGAAGCGTCGACTGCCACCAGACGAAAGAGAGGACACTATTCTCTATTAATTAGCTAGCTAACACAATATATGAAACACCTAAATTAAACCCCAAAACCCCAACCCCCCCTTTTAAAAAAACCAAGCCCTCAAATGTCGACACGTGGATGCCTATTGGTCCCGGTTGGTGCCACCAACCGGGACCAAAGGCCCTCCGCCTGGGCTCGTGCACAAAGCCACGGAGGTTCATCCGTCCCGGTTCTGGAATGAACCGGGACTAAAGGGCCAGGGCATTAGTACCGACCCATTAGTCCCGGTTCAGGAACCGGGACTAAAGGCCCTTACTAACCGGGACAATAGGCCCTTATTCTACCAGTGGGGGAGAGGAAAATGAGAGGCAAATGGAAAATAATGTAATGCGAGGGATAAGAGTTTGTGATGGGTACTTGGTATGTCTTGACTTGTGCGTAGACTCCCCGGCAACGCCGCCAGAAATCCTTCTTGCTACCTCTTGAGCACTGCGTTGGTTTTCCCTTGAAGAGGAAAGGGTGATGCACCAAAGTAGCGTAAGTATTTCCCTCAGATTTTGAGAACCAAGGTATCAATCCAATAGGAGACCACGCGCGAGTCCCTCGTACCTACACAAACAAATAAGATCCTTGCAACCAACGCGATAAAGGGGTTGTCAATCCCTTCGCGGCCACTTGCAAACGTGTGATCTGATAGAGATGATAAGATAATATTTTTGGTATTTTTATGATAAAGATTGAAAGTAAAGATTGCAAAATAAAAGTAGATCGGAAACTTATATGATAGAGAATAGACCCGGGGGCCATAGGTTTCACTAGTGGCTTCTCTCAAGATAGCATAACTAGTACGGTGGGTGAACAAATTACTGTCGAGCAATTGATAGAATTGAGCAGAGTTACGGGAATATCTAGGCATGATCATGTATATAAGCATCACGTCCGCGACAAGTAGACCGAAACGATTCTGCATCTACTACTATTACTCCACACATCGACCGCTATCCAGCATGCATCTAGATTATTAAGTTCATAAGAACAGAGTAACGCGTTAGGCAGATGACATGATGTAGAGGGATAAACTAAAGCAATATGATATAAACCCCATCTTTTTATCCTCGATGGCAACAATACAATACGTGTTGTTTCCCCTTACATCCTTTGGGATCGAGCACCGCATGATTGAACCCAAAGCTAAGCACTTCTCCCATTGCAAGAAAGATCAATCTAGTAGGCCAAACCAAACTGATAATTCGAAGAGACTTGCAAAGATATCAAATCATACATAAAATAATTCAGAGGAGATTCAAATATTGTTCATAGATAATCTTGATCATAAACCCACAATTCATCGGATATTGACAAACACAGTGCAAAAAAGAGTTACATCAAATAGATCTCCAAGAAGATTGAGGATAACTTTGTATTGAGATCCAAAGATAGAGAAGAAGACATCTAGCTAATAACTATGGACCCGAAGGTCTGAGGTAAACTACTCACACATCATCGGAGAGGATATGGTGTTGATGTAGAAGCCCTTCGTGATCGATGCCCCCTAAGGCGGAGCGCCCGAAAAGGCCCCAAGATGGGATCTCACGGGTACATAAGGTTGCGGCGGTGGAAATAGGGTTTCGTCGTGCTCCTTGATGTTTTTGGGGTATAAGAGTATATATAGGTGAAGGAAGTTGGTCAGGAGAGCCACGAGGGGCCCATGAGCGTGGGGGGAGCGCCCAGGGGGCAGGCGCGCCTCCCTGCCTCGTGGCCTCCTCGGTTGTTTCTTGACGTCTACTCCAAGTCCTCTGGATCACGTTTGTTCCAAAAATGACTCTCCCAAAGGTTTCATTCCGTTTGGATTCTGTTTGGTATTCCTTTTCTACGAAACACTGAATTAGGCAAAAAACCAGCAGTTTGCACTGGGCCTTGGGTTAATAGGTTAGTCCCAAAAATAATATAAAAGTGTATAATAAAGCCCATTAAACATCCAAAACAGAATATATAATAGCATGGAACAATAAAAAGTTACAGAGACATTGAAGACGTATCAACCGGCTGTGGACTATAGCCGACACACCTTCTCATGTAGGCCATAGGCGTACTATATATACACCGGCGGTGCTCCAGGATACTTTGTGTTGCATCTCACACGGTTGGTGATAATAAACTGTGTGCAATCTACTTAATTTTTCATCTTGATTTGAATTACATAATGGGGTCACAACGGCAATGGACGGTGTTCGAATTGCTAGACCTTTTATCTGCAGTGAACATGCAACTATATGTGTGTCGTAAAAGAATTGGAATTATTCAGGGTTCGTTTGAACATTTTATACATAAAATTAGTTTTCTAGCCATTTCAGGTGCACAATTCAAAATTAAACTACATGCACATGCTCCGGTGCACCAACATGGGTTGTAAAATCATATATGTGTCCATGGGTTTATGCTTATGTCCCATGCAAGAACTGGGGATGAAATTCGAAAACCACGGTACTGTGGCTCTCCGGCAAACGTCGACGTAATTGCTTTTGTAATTCTAGTAAATCCAAAGTTCGTCCGAAATTCATGAAACTTGGCATGCTATCATGGAGCGGCATCAACATGCTGTGGTAGATTTTTTGTCCCATTTGGGGCAGGTTTGGGTATAAGCTTCTCATAAACCAGAGCTTCTGACAATAAGTGTGATGGTTTTGGTAGGGAACGTTTCACCTTTCTGGATGAAACGATATCCGTTGCCACTTCTCGATTTAAATTTTTTTCCTAGTGTCAACATAGAACAACAGGAGTGTTGTGTTAATTTTGGGATTTTTCAGGGTTTGTTTGGACATTTTTATGCATTAATTGAGTTTTTAATGCATTTATGTGCATAATTCAAATTTGAACTACATGCACATGCTCTAATGCATATAAATTGGTTGAAAATTCAAATATGTGTCCTTGGTTGCATGCTTAGGTCCCATGCAAGAAATGGGAATGAATGTCAAACACCCTACCACCGTCACTCTGCTGCAAACATTGAGATACCTGGTTTTCAGATTCTATTAAATCCAAAACTCGTCTAATATTCATGAAACTTGGCATGTTATCATGGAGCGGCATCAACATGCCGTGGTAAATTTTTTATCCCATTTGGGGCAGGTTTGGGTATAAGCTTCTAAACAACCAGAGCTTCTCACAACAAGCATGATGGTTTTGATAGGGAACATACCACATTTGGGGAAGAAACGATATCCATTGCCTCTTACTGCTTTCAAATTTTTTCTCGTGTCAAATCAAAACAACAGGAGTGTTGTGTCAATTTTTGTGATTTTTCGGGGTTCTTTTGGACATTTTTATGCATTAACTGAGTTTTCAATGCATTCATGTGCATAATTCAATTTGAACTACATGCACATTCTCTAATGCATATAAATTGGTTGAAAATTCAAATATGTTTTCTTGGTTGCATGCTTAGGTACCATGCAAGAAATGGGAATGAATGTCAAGCACCTTGCCACCGTCACTCGGCTGCAAACATTGAGATACCTGGTTTTTAAATTCTAGTAAATCCAAAACTCGTCTGAAATTCATGAAACTCGGCAGGCTATCGTGGAGCGGCATCAACATGCCATGGTAAAAAATTTGTCCCATTTGGGGCAGGTTTGGGTATATGCTTCTCACAACAAGCATGATGGTTTCGGTAGGGAACGTCCCACCTTTGGGGACGAAATGATATCCATTGCCTCTTACTGCTTTCAAATGTTTTCTCGTGTCAACATAGAACAACAGGAGTGTTGTGTCAATTTTTGTGATTTTTCAGGTTCGTTTGGACATTTTTATGCATTAACTGAGTTTTTAATGCATTTATGTGCATAATTCAAATTTGAACTACATGCACATGCTCCAGTGCATGTAAATTGGTTGAAAAATCAAATATGTGTCCTTGGGTGCATGCTTAGGTCCCATGCAAGAAATGGCAATGAATTTCAAACACCAGGGCACCGTTGATTGCCGGCAAAACATTGATATACATGGTTTTTAAATTCTAGTAAATCAAAAAATCGTCTGATATTCATGAAACTTGGCATGCTATCATGAGCGGCATCAACATGCCGTGGTAAAATTTTTGTCCCATTTTGGGCAGGTTTGGGTATATGCTTCTCACAAACCAGAGCTTCTCACAACAAGCATCATGGTTTCGGTAGGGAACGTCCCACCTTTTGGGACGAAACGATATCCATTGCCTCTTATTGCTTTCAAAATTTTCTCGTGTCAACATAGAACAACAGGAGTGTTGTGTCAATTTTTGTTATTTTTCGGGTTCGTTTGGACATTTTTATGCATTAACTGAGTTTTCAATGTATTTATGTGCATAATTAAAATTTGAACTACATGCACATGCTCCAGTGCATATAAATTGGTTCAAAAATCAAATATGTGTCCTTGGGTGCATGCTTAGGTCCCATGCAAGAAATGGGAAATAATTTCAAACACTAGAGCACCATTGATTGCCGGCAAAATGTTGAGATACGTTATTTTTAAATTCTAGTAAATCCAAAACTCATCTGAAATTCATGAAACTTGGCATGCTATCATGGAATGGCACCCGACATGCTATGGTATTTTTCGTGTCTATTTTGAGAGAAGGCGCACTCGAATAATGACAGAGGACAAAGGCATTTTGAAAAAATAGCTACCACTTTAATATCTCATACGTTTGTATAATTCAAACCATGTGTGTTCTGTTGACAATTCACGTGATGCCACGTGTCTTGGTTTTAATGGGTGTAGGAGGTGCCATGCGGGCAGCTGCTTGACCTTGACTGAACGGGATGCGTGCGAGCGCAGTCCGGTGCGCAGGCTGACCGAGAGGCGTGCAAGCTGTCCTCGAATGCGCAGGCTCACCGGGAAGCATGCGAGCTATACGATGCGCATGCTCACTGGGAAGCGAACCCTTTGACTTCCATGGCCGCCCGCCTTCCTCTTCGTGCGCGCGCCCCCTCAGCGGCATGGGACGCCACCGTCGAACACTACCTCTCAGCGCCGCCTGCTGCCATCCTCCCACGCCCCCTCCGTCGATCCCGGGACGACATGATGCCAACTGAGAGCAGGATTTGTGCATCTCTTCAACACAAACGGTTCTTTTGGATGACCCGTGTGCAACCACTTACAAACAATTTGGTAAGACTTGCATCTCTGATATTGGGTATGTTGCCATTTGTCAAGCTGGAAAGAATGACATTTGTTGATCTAGTAACATTCCCATTTGTCAACCTTGTAACACTGCGATTTGTAAAAATATGAAGCTAAAAATCACAAGTAGTATCTAATTTTGGCAACTAAAATTCAGTAATTAAGCATAGATTTCATTCGTAGATTAAGCAGCCGTTCTTAATTTATACAAACAGTTCAACTCGACAGCTGAACCGACCAAACTTTTCCCCAATTGTTGCCAACCACGTAGTGAAATAACTAGTTCAACTATATATACTAGCTAATTTTAAGTACGTTCTACAGTTCCACCACATCTCTAGTCAGATGAACTGAACAAAATAGCCCCTAAATACTACTACTGCAGAGGGGATTTGTACTACTTCCGGCTGCCTCTCCTCTGCCGAGCGCGCTCAGTAAGAGGCAGAGCAGGAAGAGCCTACCGACGAGCTGGGCAACCGCAATACGGTGCCTGCCGCTGTTGCAGGTTCAACGATGCTCACCTCGAACGCCCTCTGCCGCTCCAGACGACCCCTCTCGAAGTGGTGGTTCTCCTCGTAGATCTCCTGATTCCTCCCCTCTGAGGCGGCGTGTGCCGTGGCCACGCGTCGGTAAGGCTCTTTGCGTGCTCGACGAGGCGCTCCTCCTCCTCCTCCCATAGAAACTCGATGTAGCGCACAAGGTCGCTGACGCACGTGCAAGCATCCACCTCCACCTCCCGCCTTCGGGCAGCGGTTGCGGAGCGGGTAATGACCCTGGCGGTCGACGGTGGGCTGGCGGCCACGGCGGCCGATGATGGGGTGGTGGCCACGACTACCACCTCCCGCCTTCGGGCAGCGGTGGCGGAGTGGGTGACGACCACGGTGGCCGACAGTGGGATGGTGGCAACGACGGCCACCCCCTCCTTCGGGTCACGTTGGCGGAATGGGAGATGGCCCTGGCTTTCAACGATGGTGTGGCGGCAACGGCGGCCGGCAACAGCTGCGGACGGGCAGCGGCGGCGGAGCGTGTGGTGGGCCGGTGTTCCGCGCACACCCAGCAAGGACATCACGCGCACTACACTGCGCTAGGGACTGCGCCACCGCCGAGGTGTAGCCTCCCAGCTGGAGCTATCCTGTGATGATGGCGGAGTGGCTGAGCAACGACGACGGACCGGTGCCATTGGAGATTGTGGGAGAAGCAGACGAGATAAGCTACAGGGAGGGAGGGGAAAATGCGACGCAGGACTCGCCAGCCGTGAGGGTTTATATAGCAGGCCGGTAAGCATTGGGATTTTGGGGGATTTCACCTGGTCGGGCGGGAAGCTTGCTGAGGAACCTACGAGGTTGTGAACGGCTCACCGACGATTCATTGGTGCCACCGTTTGGCAAAAAAGAACGCTTCGCTGGCCACGCAAGCTTATACCGAAAGCCGTCCTCATGCAACGGGGTGACAAGACATGCGAGAGGAGGACGAAAGGCCACGTACACATACGGATAGAATAACGTTTGTGATTAAATTACCTACTATACCCACGTCCTGGTTTATAAGTATGATTTAACTAATAAAAGACGAATGCATGTCACCAAAGATTATATAGCTGGATTCGTATTTGAACATAGTTTCCAATTATATAATTTTTATAACATGCATTAACATTTTGTTTGTTAAATTTGAGGGCAAAGTATGGCAGAGAATATAAAGGGGACTATAGACTAGATGGAGGTGGTAGCACACGGCCGCTCTCTATGCAGCGACCCAACTATCGGCCGGCTTGTGGGCGACCATTTCCTGCGTGTTCAACTGCTCTATGTGTGTGGTTGCTTGTGGTTCAGGCGGCCGCGATGCGCTCTGCTCTCGCGTCCCTCTGGGTGCTCTGAGCTCGTCCCTCCACGTGTGCTGCCAGTGTTTGGGGCCGGTGCACGATCACGCACGTTCATGTGCATGCGGTTACGCTGGGCGTGGCGCGATGATGCAGTTAGCTGCTGCAAAAACTGCCATTTGGACGCGCAGAGAATCTAGGCCGCCCGGCCCCAATTTATTCCTGCGGCCATTTACCTTATATCTCTCGCGTCACGCGACACAATAAGCACACCCACGACGACACATACAGAGAGGACATCCAGCGGTTCCAATGGTGCTCCCCGTGGCTCCAATGGCGCTCCCAGCAGCCGACGATGACAACAGCATGCAGTTCAGCACGCATCAGGTAGTGGACACCCACGTGAGGGGGAAGGCCCTCTCGGTGGTGTACACGAACGATCTGGTCTTGGTGGAGAGCTCCATCCAAAGTATGGAGCAATTCCTTGCCGAGGACAAGTACCGAGTGGTCGGCTTCGACCTCGAGTACACCATCGGTCGTGCCGGGCATGATCAGAAGGTTGCCGTCGCCTAGTTGTGTGTGCGACATGATGTCCTCTTCTACCACTACCACCTTGCCACAAGGCCTTGCGAGCGTTTCTCCAGGTTTTTTCAACAGCTCCTACGACAGTTTCGCTACGGTGGACACCACCAATGATCTAAAAGCTCTCAAGGTTTCAGACTTGAAATGCCCGAATCTTGCCAACATCCAGCACCACTACAAGGTCTGGGGCAGCGACAAAAACAAAATGAACTCCCTGGTTGACCTCGCCTCGGCCATCATCGACCCCTATTACATGAAGATGAAGAATGAGAGCAATAAGGACAAGAACGCCTGGCACAGTGTGTGGCATGAGAGACTGGATGAACAACATGTCAAGTACGCAGCCATGGACGCGTACACAAGCTACGAAATGTACAGGCGGATCGTTGACATGAGGAAGTGTCTTCTTCCTGCCCCAGACGAGGGATTGAGACGTAGAGCTATGGCAGGAGCGTCACAACAGGTAGATGGCTAGACGATCGCTTCTCCTACTTTAGAATGCATGCAATTGTTTATTGAGGTGTGTGCGAATGATCTGTATGGTCACTTATGTAATTGGATGTTTATTTCAGTTATATATATATAGACACACACACACACACACATGCTATTCTACTGTAGACAAAGCAAATCACACGGCTTCTTAGCAGCAATCGTCTATGTTATTATTGGTCTTCGCACACATTTCTGATTATGGACCTGTTTGCCACATATCACACACATCTTGTTTAGTTGAACCATTTCCATTGAATTGCCTAATCACACATGGTTCATCCTAGTGAACTATATGCTGTATATCGCACACGCCTTCATCTGGCTGCCCGTTTCTTTTGTTCCTCCTCATCCCAAACAGTTAATTGAACTGAACCGTATGCCCTGCATCACACACGCAACTAAAATCTGAACAGTGTTTGATGCATCCGTCATCGCAAATGTTTTGCACCTTTTTGACATTTTTTCCACCATCGTTTGCGATTATGGCATCGCACACAGTTTCGTTGAAGGGTCTCTGATCGTAGTGTCGCATTTGGACCATCCTGCAGTAGTGGTAGGCCCCCCAGCTCCTTCTTTCCGGCACACACCGATAAATATGCCTCTCTAGCCAGGTGTGCCTACCACAAACACAAGCTTTTTCCCTCTTCTCTTCTCACCGTCCATGCCTCACTTCCACCCCTCTTTTCATCGATCTCGTACTCGCACACTCCTTCCCCCTCGATATAATATACCTCTCGCACCACCTCCTAACTGCATCCCTCTCTCTCTATCCTTCTCTTCGGGCCTTATTTGCTTCTAACACATACATGCATGTATACTGATTGATCTCCCTACATATACCTAGGTCGACTTTAACTATTTTTTCCCACGCATCGATCGACGCACCTCACAAGTTATGTCTCTCCTTTCTCTGACAAAGGAAGATTGATCTTCCTATGTAGTTACGTCTGCTTACCACAACCATATCGTCCCCCCTCATCATTCGTGCATGCCTCTGACCCGCCTCTCTCACACGCACATGCACGCATGTGCAGGCATCCCCTCTCTTATTGATATTGGAGGCGTGCCCTCTGTTTGTCTAGCAAGCCTCTCCCACCATTTGTGAGAAGCAACTCCACAACCAACCCCTCCAACACTCTAGCCCTGTCTCTCTCCCAACCTTATTCCTCTCCTACACATATGCATGGATGTCAATCGATCTCCCTCAATACATAAGGTAGGTCTCTTTCCTCCTCCACAGAAATACAAGCCATTGTACCTCTATAGTTAGGTCTCTCCCCCACCCCCCCACACACCGATAGTCGAGCACTGTAGGTAGGTATCCATGCCACAGAGACAAACTACACATGTCCCCTCTCACGTTCCAGTAGGCCAGCCACCCTATATCTTTGACGTGGACACACACAAATTCGATGGCACTCTTTGTCGATCGCACACACACACACATCATCGCTCTCTTCTATTCTATGGATACCTCAAGCCGATGATACCTGCACTCTATTCTCGTGGATCGCCCCCTCGATATATATATGATATATCCAGGCTTCTGTTTCACACACATTGCATATGTTACCTTTTTTATTAAAATATCATCGACACATTCCCTGTCTATCTCTCTTGCCCCCCCCCCCCCCCCAGAAAAACACTCACGAACCCACACCCTATATCTCTCTATGTTTGTATCTCTATCACACAAACCCACATAGGTGGTGTACGTACACGAAGAGAATAGGTGCATGTACTCAGGCTTCGTGCCCAGCCACACCCACGTGGGTACACGGTGGAGCTCATTTCTGTACGAAATGGCAGCCCACGTGCTAATTTGAGCGCTTGTAGTGGTTGTTTACTGATACGTCTCTGTCGTATCTATAATTTTTTATTGTTTCATGCCAATATTATACACCTTTCACATACTTTTGGCAACTTCTTACATGATTTATTGGACTAACCTATTGATCCAGTGCCCAGTGCAAGTTCTTGTTTTCTGCATGTTTTTTGTATCGCAGAGTATTCATCGAATGAAGTACAAATGCAATAGAATTTCACAGAGAATTATTTTGGAATATATGTGATTTCTGGGAGTTGGAATCACCACAAATGGAGGCCCACATAGCCCAGAAGACACCAGGTCACACCAGAGGCCCCTGGCGCGTGGTGGTGGGTTGTGCCCTCCTCGAACGTCGGTTGGAGCTCTACTTCAAGCGCAAGGAAGCTTGTATCCAGAAAAAAAATCGTGTTAAAATCTCAGCAAAATTGGAGTTACGGATCTCCCAGAATATGAGAAACGATTTTCAGCCAGATCTGGGGAACGCGAAACGGAAGAGAAGAGAGAGGGAGATCCAATCTCGGAGGGGCTCCCGCCCCTCCGCTGCCATGGAGACCAAGGACCAGAGGGGGAACTCTCCTCCCATCTAGGGGGAGGCCAAGGAAGAAGAAGAAGAAGAAGAAGGAGGGGGGCTCTCTCCCCCTCGCTTCCGGTGGTGCCGGAGTGCCACCGGGGCAACGATCGGGACGACGATCTACATCAACAATCTTGCTACCGTCAACACCAACTTTATCCCCCTCTATGCAGTGGTGTAACACCTCTTCTCGCCGCTGCAGTCTCTACTTAAACATGGTGCTCAACTCCATATATTATTTCCCAATGATATTTGGCTATCCTATGATGTTTGAGTAGATCCGTTTTGTCTTATGGGTTAATCGTGATCTTGGTTGGTATGATTGTATATTTTATTTATGGTGCTATCCTACGGTGCACAAACACGAGGGGCCCCCACTGTAGGGTGTTGCAATATGTTCATGGTTCGCTTATGGTGGGTTGCGAGAGTGACAGAAGCTTAAACCCGAGTAAGTGGGGTATGACGTATGGGAGTAAAGAGGACTTGATACTTAATGCTATGGTTGGGTTTCACAACCTTAATGATCTTTAGTAGTTGCGGATGCTTGCTAGGGGTCCAATCATAAGAGCATCTGATCCAAGTAGAGAAAGTATGTAGCTCATGCCTCTCCCTCATATAAAATTACAAGAATGATTACCGGTACTTGTTATCGATTGCCTAGAATGACACAAACCCTTTTACTAAACACCTAACTTTTATTATCTTGCAAAGTACTTCTAGTTTTACTCTTGCAAAGTAGTTCTAGCATCACTCCTACAAAGTAGTTTCATACTTGTTTTCGATAAAGCAGACGTCAAGTGTGCGTATAGTTGTATCGGTGGTCGATAGAACTTGCGGGAATATTTGTTCTACCTTTAGCTCCTCGTTGGGTTCGACACTCTTATTTATCAAAAAAGGCTACAAACGATCCCCTATACTTGTGGGTTATCAAGACCTTTTTCTGGCGTCGTTGCTGGGTAGTTATATCATGGGGTGAATATTCGCGTGTGTGCTTGTTTGCTTTATCGCCAAGTAGTTTTTATTTCCTGTTCTAAGTTGTTCTCTATTTGTAGTTATGGATATGGAACACGAAAAACCAAAAAAAAAGTTGTACTTGCTACTCATGGAGATGGGGAACCTCCTAAAACCCTCGATGCTCAGTATGTGAAAGATATTATGCACTACTTTGATAATCCTGAGAAAACCCCATTCAACTATATAATGGGAGTAACGTTGGATGAATGTGTATACTTTAGGGATTCTCACTTGACACAAAAAGGGAAAATGTTATGGGATCAAATTCATATATTGAAGTGGTATGCTTGGAATCTATGCTCTAGATATGATTATACTTGTTGCTCTAGGACGAATGCTCCACATCTTCCCTTTTCATTTAAATTTAATGATAATGAAACCTTAGCTTCTTATGCTAATGGTATATATGATTATTATGATGTGGAACGAATAGCAGAATTTGTTGCTTTTAAGGGTGCTTGTGAAATTGAATCCTTGTTTAAAAAGTTTGAAGACTTTGATGATTCAGTTTATAGACCTGAAAATTTTGCTATCCTTAAATATTGCTATGATAATTATAAATACAATTATGATATTGATGTATTTATTGAGTATAACTCGCTGTCCAAGAAGAGTCTAATATTTTGCAGGAGTCTATGGAAGAAGAAATTGATGAAACTGCGGGCTCATTGGATAAAAAGATGATGAGGAGAGCGAAGAACAAACGGAGGAAGAGCAGATTAGCTACGCGTGCCCACCTTGTAATGAGAGTAACTCTTCAACTCATACATTATTTAATGCCCCTTCATTCTTACCGAAGGATGAATGCTATGATAATTTCTATGATCCCGTTGATTCATTTGAAATATCCCTTTTTGATGAACTTGATGCATGTTATGCTTGTGGCCAAGATGCCAATATGAATTACGCTTATGGATATGAACTTGCTACTGTTCCTTTTGTTAAACATGAAATTGTTGCTATTGCACCCACACAAGATAGTCCTATTATCTTTTTGGATTCTCCAAACTACACTATATCGGAGAAGTTTCCTCTTGTTAAGCATTATATTGATGGGTTGCATTTTACCGTTGCACATGATGATTTTTATGAATATAATATGCATGTGCTTGCTGCTCCTACTTGCAATTATTATGAGAGATGAACTATGTCTCCACCTCTCTATGTTTCCAACACGATAAAATTGCAAGAAACTGCTTATGCTATGTATTGGCCTTTACTTGATGTGCATGAATTGTTCTTGTATGACATGCCGATGCATAGGAAGAGAGTTAGACTTCATCATTGCATGATATATATTGATTTGTTCTCACTACTAAATGCCAAATCATTGTTGATTCAAATTGGCTTTGATATACCTTGGGATCCGGGTGGATTCATTACTTGAGCACTTTATGCCTAGCTTAATGGCTTTAAAGAAAGCGCTGCCAGGGAGACAACTCGGAAGTTTTAGAGAGTCATTTATTTCTGTTGAGTGTTTTTATAAAGTTTAAAAACAAAAAAATATAGATGTGAACACAAAACTTTTCAAAAAGGAAAGTGAAAGTGAGAGAGACAAGCATTGTTGAAGTGGGGGAGCTCCTTGAACATTGTTCATGCTTACGGAAACTTTCTGAATCTTAATTACAGAAAATTTTCAATAAAAATAATTATCCCCTTGTACAATTACATTGTATTATAAAAATAATGTACCAAGATTTTCCTTTAGGATGATTAGATTGTTTGTTGGTCTGTGCGGTGCAAAAACAGAAACTTCTGTTCCCAAAAATACAATTGTTTAAATTCACTGGAACGTGATAAAATTCTGAAACTTCCTGCATAGTCTTGCTATAAAAATTGTTTATTTCATCCTAATTTTTCAGATTTTTTAGAGTTACAAAAGTATGGTGAATGTTCAAATCTTTACAAACTGTCCTGTTTTCACAGATTGCTGTTATAGCTTCATTATTTGCGTATGTTTGAAATCTTGTTGAGCCCCCTTTGACTTGGGGCTATAGAATTGTGATAGCATACAGTGGGTAATGTTTGATTATAATTATACAATAATGTTATGGCAGTACATGATGGGATTTGACTGCCATATTCACTAACCCCGCCACTAATAGTTTCTATTGAGTTTTGTGTGGATGAAGTGATCAAAGATCGAGGAGGTCTCAATATGAGGTGAAGGAGGAGAGGAAAGAGATCAAGCTTGGGGATGCCCAAGGCACCCCAAGTAAATATTCAAGGATACTCAAGCGTCTACCTTGGGGATGCCCCGGAAGGCATCCCATCTTTCAACAAGTATTGGTATGTTTTCGTCTTCGTTTTGTTCATGTGATATGTGCAAATCTTGGAGCGTCTTTTGTGTTTAGTTTTCATTTTTCTTTTATGCACCATGCTGGTATGAGATAGTCCATGGTTGATTTGTAGAATGCTCGTTGCACTTCACTTATATCTTTTGTGTATGGCCTTGTAGATGCTTCATGTGCTTCACTTATATCATTTGAAGTTTGGATTGTCTGTTTCTCTTCACATAGAAAACCGTTATTTGAAGAATGCTCTTTTGCTTCACTTATATTTGTTAGAGCATGATCTTTTGTAGAAAAAATTAAACTCTCATGCTTCACCTATATCTATTTAGAGAGTCAAAAGGAATTGGTCAATTGCATGGTTAGTCATGAAATCCTACATAAAACATATGGATCACTGAATATGATATATTTAATTCCTTGCAATAGTTTTGCGATATAGAGACGGAATATGTGGGAGGTACTAGTGAATGGTTATGGTTAGTAAGAATATTGGTTTTAGGTTTTGTGATTCCCGAAGCATGCACGTATAGTCTCTCGTTATGCTATGAAGTTGGAGCATGATTTATTATTGATTGTCCTCCTTATGAGTGGCGGTCGGTGACGAGCGATGGTCTTTTCCTATCAATCTACCCCCTAGGGGCATGCATAGTAGTACTTTGCTTCGAGGGCTAATAAAATTTTGCAATAAGTATATGAGTTCTTTATGACTAATGCGAGTCCATGGATTATACGCACTCTTACTTTCTGCAATTTGCTAGCCTCTACTGTACCGTGCATTGCCCTTTCTCACATCGAGACATGGTGCAAACTTCGCAGGTGCATCCAGACCCCGTGATATGATACGCTCTATCACACATAAGCTTTATTATATCTTCCTCAAAACAACCACCATACCTACCTATTATGGCTTTTCCATGGCCATTCCGAGATATATTGCCATGCAACTTCCGCCGCTTCCGTTCGATGACTTGAGCATTCATTGTCATATTGCTTTGCATGATCATATAGCTGACATAGTAGTTGTGGCTTAGCCACCGTTCATCATTTTTCGTACATGTTATGCTAGATCATTGGATATCCAGGTACATGCGATAGGCATTCATATAGAGTCATATTTTGTCATAGGCATCGAGATGTAATTTTTATTTCTTTTGAGTTATAAGTAAATAGAAGTGTGATGATCATCATTATTCAATTTTAGAGAAGTGCCCCAGGGAGGAAAGGATGATGGAGACTATGATTCCCCCACAAGTCGGGATGAGACTCCGGACAATGAGAGAAAAAGAAAAAGAAAAAAGAAAAAAAATGGAAGAAGAAAAAAAAGAAAAGAAAGAAATAAATAAAAATAAAAATAAATAAATAAACAAAGAGAGAAGGGGCAATGTTAGTATCCTTTTCCATACTTGTGCTTCAAAGTAGCACCATGTTTTTCATATGGAGAGTCTCCTATTTTGTCACTTTCATATACTAGTGGGAATTTTTCATTATAGGATTAGGTGCACACCCACTTAGTTTCATATTAAGCTTTCATACACTTATAGCTCTTAATGCAATCGTTGCATGGCAATCCCTACTCCTCATGTTGATACTGATTGATGGGCATCTCCATAGCCCGTTGGTTAGTCGCGTCGGTGTGAGACTTTCTTACCTTTTTGTCTTCTTTATATTTACCCCTATCATCTCTATTCCACCTATAGTGCTATATCCATGGCTTGCGCTCATGTGTTGCGTGAGGGTTGAAAAAGCTGAAGCGAAGTATGAACCAATTGCTCGGCTTGTCATCGCGGTTGTGCATGATAAATACTTTGTGTTAAGAAGACAGAGCATGACAAGACTATATGATTTTGTAGGGATAGCTTTTTTAGCGTTGATATTTTGAAAGACATGATTGTTTGTTGGGATGCCTGAGTATTGATTTCTTTATGTCAAATTATAGACTATTGCTTTGAATCACTTATGTCTGAATATTCATGCCATGATTAGATATATGATCAAGTTTATGCTAGGTAGAATTCAACATAAAAAATTATCTTTTTTATCATTTACCTACTCGAGGACGAGCAGGAATTAAGCTTGGGGATGCTGATATGTCTCCGTCATATCTATAATTTTTTATTGTTTCATGCCAATACTATACAACTTTCACATACTTTTGGCAAATTTTATATGATTTATTGGACTAACCTATTGATCCAGTGCCCAGTGCCAGTTCCTGTTTTTGCATGTTTTTTGTATCGCAAAGTATCCATATCAAACGAAGTCCAAATGCAATAAAATTTCACGGAGAATTATTTTGGAATATATGTGATTTTTTGAGAGTTGGAATCACCGTAAACGGAGGCCCACACAACCCACAAGACACCAGGGCGCGCCAGAGGCCCCTGGTGCGTGGTGGTGGGTTGTGCCCTCCTCGAACGTCGATTGGAGCTCTACTTCGGGCGCACGGAAGCTTATATCTGGAAAAAAATCGTGTTAAAATATCAGCACAATCGGAGTTACGGTTCTCCCGGAATATAAGAAACGGTTTTCGGCCAGATCTGGGAAACGCGAAACAGAAGAGAAGAGAGAGGGAGATACGATCTCGGAGGGGCTCCCGCCCCTCCGTCGCCATGGAGACCAAGGACCAGAGGGGGAACTCTCCTCCCATCTAGGGGGAGGCCAAGGAAGAAGCAGGAGGGGGGCTCTCTCTCCCCCTCGCTTCCGATAGCGCCGGAGTGCCGCCGGGGCAATGATCAGGACGGCAACTACATCAACAATCTTTCTACCGTCAACACCAGCACTCTCCCCCTCTATGCAGTGGTGTAACAACCCTTCTCCCCATTGTAATCTCCACTTAAACATGGTGCTCAACTCCATATATTATTTCCCAATGATATTTGGCTATCCTATGATGTCTAAGTAGATCCGTTTTGTCCTGTGGGTTAATCATCATCTTGGTTGGTATGATTGTATATTTTATTTATGTTGTTGCCCTACGGTGCCCTCTGTTCTCGCGCAAACATGAGGGCCCCCCGCTTTAGGGTGTTGCAATATGTTCATGGTTCGCTTATGGTGGGTTGCAGGAGTGACAGAAGCTTAAACCCGAGTAAGTGGGGTATGACGTATGGGAGTAAAGAGGACTTTATACTTAATGCTATGGTTGGGTTTCATGACCTTAATGATCTTTAGTAGTTGCGGATGCTTGCTAGGGGTCCAATCATAAGTGGATATGATCCAAGTAGAGAAAGTATGTTAGCTTATGCCTCTCCCTCATATAAAATTACAAGAATGATTACCGGTACTTGTTATCGATTGCCTAGGGACAAATAACTTTATTGTTAACACAAACCCTTTTACTAAACACCTAACTTTTATTATCTTGCAAAGTACTTCTAGTTTTACTCTTGCAAAGTAGTTCTAGCATCACTCCTACAAACTAGTTTCATACTTGTTTTCGGTAAAGCAGACGTCAAGTGTGCGTACAGTTGTATCGGTGGTTGATAGAACTTGAGGGAATATTTGTTCTACCTTTTGCTCCTCGTTGGGTTCGACACTCTCATTTATCAAAAAAGGCTACAAACGATCCCCTATACTTGTGGATTATCATTTACCTACGGAGGTCGTGTACCACACGTGCAGGAAACAAAGTTCGACTTGATGCGTTGGTGCGTTATTTTTAAACAAAGTTATATCGCTCAATGGCACGTACACAGAATATGAAGCAATTTTTATGGAGAAAAAGGTAGTACGCTCCACTATATACAATGGAGCTTGCCTCCCGGGGTTTGTCTCTCTTCAGAGTATC
The DNA here is from genome assembly GCA_021605145.1 of Aegilops bicornis. NCBI lineage: Eukaryota > Viridiplantae > Streptophyta > Magnoliopsida > Poales > Poaceae > Aegilops > Aegilops bicornis. Next base: position 577,959,238 of record CM038675.1, read on the forward strand.
TCACACAAGGTGGTGGTGGCCTCTCTCTCTCTCTCTCTCTCGCCGTTGGTCACTGATCCGGCCGCATCCCGTCCGCCGGCGGAAAGGGAGGATGTGCATCGTTTCTCTGTCCAAGGCAACATGTCCTGATCTGCGGTACCCGCCGTTCTCTCTGACCAAGCTCTGGCGCGGTAGGGCCTACGCCACTTGCTCGCTGCCGCAGTATGGGCAGATCCCGCCCGCCGCCGCTCTCCTAGTTACATCCTGAGGACCCCCTGGTATCCCCTCCGGCCTTGCTCCACTGCCCATCCTCCCAAGTTGCTGCATGTGGAAAATCTTGCATGTGGATCTTTCCTAGTTCTTTGCCCAAAACGTAGCTCGTCCGGTGTACTTTCCATATTGCAATCTCGTCCTCACAAAGTTTTAGATAAACACAACCATGTTGTTATCTTCCCTTAGGACAAGGAATATGCTTCTTTTTTGTCGTTGTATGTGTCATCAACTATTATTTTCCAGAAATTGTTTCCTTTCTACCTCTTTTTTGCAAATAGGGCTATCCATTTCACATCTTTGCTATTGCGACCTTTTGGTGAACTGCACAAATCACTTTTTTCTTAAGAGTATTTTGTGTTGTACTAAAATGTCACATGGGCATAATCTCTACATTTCAGTGCGACTGCACAAAGGGAGGTTGGTTTTGCTCTATCCTCCTCATTCAACTCCGAGCCTAATCTTCTCCAACTATTTGCTTATTCTTCTCCAACTAGTTAGGCTTAGGAGAGACTGCAAAGTTGACCGGCTTCTATTTGTGTGTTTATTGTTTCATCAATAGTCCTCTATTATTGTAATCACAATTAATATCTTTGGAACAGGGACGCTCAGCTCTATTTTAGTGGAACTGCACAAAATGTCGGAATGTTGCATGCTCCTGACAGCTACTTTTTTCCCAATATGCCATGTTGATTTACATAGAGCTGGGGGGAAGTTGCTGCCAATGAAAGCATGGATCAATATTAATTTAAGACCTTCCCACAACTTTGTCTTTAGTTGTGATGTAAATATTAGCTCTGATATGCTAATCAATGAGATGCATTAGCAAGGAAGTTATTTTTTTATTTTTTCCGAAAGAGCATGGATGGCAAGACACACGAAACAAAAGCTGAAAGCTCAGAGCATTGTACAATCATGTCGCTGGAAAATTATTTGCATAGTACGTCGATTATGTAAAGAAATGCTGGAAGCTTGATAGTATTGCCAGAAGCCCGGGTCCATGTGCCATGCGCAAAATTATACTCCCTCCGTTCCTGAATATTTGTGTTTTTTCAAATGGACATATTTTAGAGTGTAGATTCACTCATTTTTCTTCGTATGTAGTCACTCGTTGAAATCTCTAGAAATAAAAATATTTAAGAACGGAGGGAGTAGTGCACAACCGCATGGGAGACTCAGCCCGGTCGTTGCGCCACACTAATAGTGAGTAATGAAAAGTCAAATCATAAGCCCCACCTTTCCCATTGTAAGTTGCTCGGAAGAAGCAACCATCAATACACTCTTCTTTGAATCCGCTCATACTACTCCCTCCGTCACTGTTTATAGAGCATGCTTCAACAATCTCTGGGACCAAGGCGACTAGCGATTGGCCTGAAAAATAGCATTGTAGTTATAGCACGGCGTCTATTACTGGAGGAAATAATGCGTACACACATGCATGCAGTGCTTCCACCCGAGGTATACACATGCATGCACTTACTCCACTCCACGTACATCGAGAGAAAATTGTGGACTTGATTGCGGTTACAATGCCCTAATTAATTGAGCATTAAACCAAAAGCGTCTAAAATCTCTCTGGTGGTGGAAATGCATGGAGAGAAATCTATGAGAATGAAGCACGCCCTGTAAAGTGTGACGGAGGGAGGAGTAGTATGAAGGTGCAAAACCAAGTACGCGATGGCCAGTCGGTCATCGCACTTCCCTTGGTGTATCACTGATATGTGGGACCGGAGTGTGAGCAAACCGATCTCAATTGATGGCAAAATGGCCAACCCGCCATTCCTTGAGAGAGACGAGGAGCGAGAACACACAGATGGGCTCGCACGGAGGCCAAGATATATTCGAGCATGGTTGATCAATATCATCATTACATGTTCAATGTTTTTTGATAGTACTATTGGGCTACCGTTTTCCGCACTTCTCCCGAATAAATGTGTACTTTATAAGAGATTAAAATAAAATAAGAGTACAGACGCTCCACCATGCGGTTCCTAGTACCTGTATACTAGTAGTAGTACTACTCGTACTACTAAACCTTGCGCTTGGCTCTTCGCCTCTTCGTGAAGTCCAACAATGATGGTACTACAGTGTATGCCTCTGGCAATCTGACTCCGAATGAACTGCTGCACGTCCACCGCCTAGGCGATGGTAGGTTGCATTAGTCAAAATCTTCTAGATGTCCTGCGAGCCGCCAGGCTTGAGGTAGATGGAGAGGGCGTAAGCGAGCTTCACCTTGTCCTGCAAGCTTCTCCTCATTCTGCGAGTTGACGGGACACACCAAAAAGTAGTGCTAGTCCATACTCCCTCCTTTCCGGTTAATATGGCTTAATCTTTTTTGCGGGTAACTGAGAGAGCTTTATTCATATATAAGCATTCTTAGGATGATCAGCCAAGAGACTGGTCACTAGGAAGCGAGGTACCTTGCAATAAAAGAAGAAGGAATCGAGGTGTTTCATCAAGCCAGCTCTCGGTCACATTTAAAGTGCATCAAGCATGGTTCACACAAAGATGCACCACAAGGTTTGCTGACCTGTTTACATGCTGAATAACAAAAAAAAAAGAAAACATTACCGAGCGCTCCTATTTCTAAAAGGATAGGAGCCAGAATTAAGCGAGAATTGTGGCGAGTGTTCCATGCAATCAACTTCCATTATCACATGCGAGAATCCTCCAAGAGAACCAAATTTGTTGAAGATTGCTTTATCACAGATTAAAATAAAATAAGAGTGCAGACGCTCCACCATCCGGTTCCTAGTACTCCAGTACATACATGTATAGTAGTAGTACTAGTAGTAAACTTCGCGCTTGGCTGTTTGCCTCTCCGGGAAGTCGAACAATAATGGTACTAGTACTGTGTATGCTTCTAGCAATCTGACACCGAATTAACTGTTGCACGTCCACCGCCTGAGCGAGGTAGAGCTTGCATTAGTCAAAAGTTTCTCGTCCCGCGAGCCACCGCGTGCAAGCTTCTCCTCGGTCGGCAAGTTGACGGGACACAACAAAGTAATGCTAGTCCATACTGCCTCCTTTTCGGTTAATATGACTTAATTTGAAATGAGATAAATACACTGTATGTCACTGTATATTTGTAAAAATATGGTTAGTGGACTTCATAATATGCTCATTGCGCTCAATATATAAATTTTCCGGTGTTTATGCGGTCACTAGCTCACCCTGGCTGAGTATGTGTGTGCATACACGTGTAGGTTGAGCACTTGAGCATGACCGTGTGTGCTCCGTCGTGTGCTTGGACATGCTTGCATTAGGGCGTCGCGTGCGTTTTTGCGTCCATGTGTACATGTGACTGTTGCATGCATGCACAAGGTTGTAGTCCCTCACATTCACATGTTCATAAGTCAATGCTTTGTCAAAATGTTGCATGCAAGGTTTAATCATTCGTTGTTCACGCATGCATTCCCGATATTAATACGTTTGTAAAGACAATTTCTTGAGGAAAATGAGCCCATGAATTGAGTACAAAGGGGACCAATAAGCCAGGACGGAGGGAGTACTAGTAGTGAACCGGAAGGAGGGAGTAGGTACTAGTAGTACTACGTAACAACATGCAGTAACAAAATTCCTGTATGCGCATCCTGTCAACGTGTCTTGCAAGAAACTAAAGATAAGTACAAGTGAGACTCAGGAACAGTCATACACGTAGGGGGAGTACGTGTAGGGGCCACTCAGGAGCAGTCAAATCACACAGTATGTTAGTCGGAAGAAGCAACCGTCATTTCACTCTTCAATGACACCTATGCAATATAAAATGGTTGATATGGAGAGAAAAAGAAAACCGCTCCACTATATATACACTAGAAGGAGCCTAAGCTACAAGCCTGCTTGCTTGGGTTGCTCTCTTCACAAGCATAGAGCGACGGTGGCAACACCACTGGTCACAGATCCGGCCTGATCCCGCTGCTGGGGGAAGGGGACGATGTTCTACATAGGCGCGGTCGACAGCGATGAGGGAGAAAAACCACTGTTGGTGCGTCCCGATCGAGGGTCCCCGCGGTATGGGCTGATGTCTCCTCCCAACCGCCCTTCTAGCTACAGCCTGATGTCCCAGGTAGTACAACTTCCTTTTGGAGCCGGCTTGCTCCACTACCGCAGCTCCCCATGTAGCTCCATCTCCATGTGGATCTTTCTCTACTTCTACCGGCTTCTATTTGTGATGACTTTATGTCTCATGGACGAGTGTCAGTACTATTATTCTAATCACACTTCTTCAATATGTTTGCCAACAGGGATGATCAGCTCGATATTAGTGGAACTGCACAAAAACATCGTATGATCCGATGGTGCCAGCCATCTTTCCTTCGACAAGTTCTACCTAGCCAGGAAATTAAATCATGGTTAGGGTTTACGTCGTAGTGACCCCATATGTAGTTTTTTTTGTACACACTCTCACAACTTTTGTCTTTAGTTGTGAAGTAAATATTGGCTATGATCTGTGAATCATTGAGATGCATCAGCATGCGTGTTAGTTTTCCTTTGTATTGATGGAATGTTGTAACGGGGCAACCTTGGAGTAGGAATGAAAATGGAATGGAAAGTTTTCGTTTTTCTAGAGAAAAAATGGAAACAGAGAGAAACCAACGTTTCATTTTGTTGGATCGCGCCATCGAGCAAAACCAACGTTTAAATCACGTCTATCGCGTTCATGTCTCACCCTCCTCCACGAGTCCACCCCACACAGTCGCTCGGCATGCCACTCACCGCAAACCGAGTATACGATAACTTTCCCGCCTGCTTGTTGATGGATCGCGCCATGGAGTACTAGCACTACTGGAAGAGATTGACTAGGAGGTGGAGGAAAGCTAGCTGTATCACGGACTCCCAAGAACTTTTTTACATGCATGTTGTGGCCGGCCGTGCGACCTTTGAGCACGGAGCACTCGCGTGCACCGGGAAGCGGCGCAGGCGGCGCTCTCTCAGCCGGTATCGCTTCAATGCCGGCGGCAGTGAGAGGTCGCGTCCACTCTGGCCTGACATGAATGTGGCACTGACCATTTCAGGCGGGAAGCACGCCCGAGTGAAGAAGAGGGTTCGGGTTGGTCAGGAGCGGGCGTGGTAGCGGTCCGGATGCCCGAAAACAAGTTGTACGTAAATATAGCTGCGTATATAATTAATAACATAAATAATATGCCAGTTGGACAAATATGATTGGAGATGGAAATGGAGATGGAATTTTATGTAAACACAGATATGCATGTCTCTATCTATGTGTGTGTGCGCGACGACTCTCGCGACTACTCGTACACACCATTGATGTCTCGTTCTCCCTAGACACACACAAACTTAGTACCGCCTCGTTTTGTTCCTAGGATAGGAATATCATAGGAGTGGGAAACAATATGAAGTAAGATAAATGGAGTACGACATACAAGAAGAAATGTACACGCACTCACTCTGCCTCCGAGATACCCGCAAGTACACGATGGAGCGCATTTGTACACGAAGAGGCAACTTACGCACGTAATAATTTGACCCTTTAATTTGTTCACTTAATAATGGAGGGTCGGGGACCACACCTGAGTGATACAAACTGCGACCTGGAAGCGGGGGCGTATTTTTGATCGAGTTTTCTTTCTTGGTACGTTAAAAAAGATTTGTCTGCTAGTTCGCTTCTTTTTTCTGGGAACGCGTGTATTCTATTTAAAACCACTGCTATGGAGAGATTTTTTTACTCCATTGTATATATAGCCTCTTGTTTGATAGGATTTCTCGCATCTCGCTCTCTCACCCTCTCCATATCTAAACAAGATGACAGTGTCCACTCTATCTCTCTCCTCACCGGTGGTCACAGATCCGGCTGAATCCCGTCCGCTGCGGGAGGTGAGGAGGTGCAGCGTTGACGTTGTCGCCGTCGGCGATGGAGGAAGCCGATGCGCACCGTCCTCTCTGAGTCGGCGCAGGCGCAGATGAAGGTCCTCGCACGTGCCCTTGTTCACTGCCGTCGTGTGGGCAGATCCGGCCCGCCCGCCTAAGCGACATCTCGCCCACCTAAGGTATAACTTCTTTTGGATTTCATGCTTCATTGTACTGGTCCAGCTCCCCAGGTCACTGCATGCGGGTTTTCTTCTATGCCAATACTCCCCAGCTCCCCATGTACAGTAGCTAGGGTTTGTTGGCTGGTCCAACATCACCTATTTTTACTATTATGAGGAAAGGCCACTCAAAAAGTTGTCCTGGTTTATGCCTCGGTGGAGGTATACATGTTTTTTCGACAAAGAGTACATGGTGGCTGTGCGGTCATTGTCCATATGCTCCTATTGCTGCTGCTAATATAATACTATCACTAGTTAAATGAAGCAGTGCCCATGGTAAAGTGACGTCCCTTTTAAGTAATCCTGATGTTAATCTAGAGGCGTTGATAAATGCTACTGTCCTGCTTTTTTTCTCGGGTATCCTGGTTTTGTTCCCATCAAGATAATCATGATGCTTCTGTTTGTTGGTGTACTTTTCATTAATTCTTATTGACAATTGAGACGTCACTCTTAATCTTGTACCACTGCCAAAACAAAGTAACAACACTATATCCCATTTTTATGTTTTTGCAAACAGTGACGCGTATCTCCATACCCAGGCATGTCTTCCTCAATTTTAGTGGAACAACAAAATTGATCGGCCATTGTTGTTCCGCCTCACTGTCCTCAACCACGTGGTTCTTCCTTCCTCGAGCTTGATTACCAAGAAGAAACAAACCACAATGAGGATTTTTCGAACTTCATTGGTGCCTCACCCAAACTTGATGCCAAATGGATGATGCATCACCACGATGACCTATCGATGCTCATGGTTGCGTCTCAGGGTTGCTTCGGCTAGTGAAGCTGGTCGATTTTCGATGAAAAACAAGCTGCCTTCCATTAGTGCTCTTTGATTGTTACCCACAAATATGATATACTTCATCAGTTCACCTTGGTTACATTGGAGACGCAGTCGTCTTTCACGTTGGTGCAATTTTATCACACAATTGGCTATGAACCAAATGTTTCCTCGAAGAAGGATCGACGTTGGTACTAAGAGCATAAGTTTTGTATTGATTTCTAAGCCTTCTCACAACTTCGTCTTCATCTCCCCTGTAATTTTATTTGTCCAGCTATTAACTAAATATGTGGTCAGACTTTGATTAAAAATATGTTGTGGACTAAAAACCCAGATGGACGTAGTAGCCCTCCCTTTTTATGTACTCTGCATATTAGATTTGACTGAAGTCAAACTTTGTAAAGTTTGACCAAGTTTAGGCCGAACACAACAAACCATAATTACTGAGAGAGGGCAAACTGTACATACTCTCAAACCTTTCTGATAATTGAAATTAAAATTCTTTATTTGTACACACTCCCACACCTTTCCGATAATTTGGCGCGTGTGTGGTTGTTCACTTAACGGAGGGTTGTGTACCGCACGTGAAGGACAGGAAGTGCGTCCAGGACACGTGGATCGTTAGTTGATCGTAAGTAGTTTTCTTCACTCGTACATTAAAAAGAGTTTCGCTTCGTACTTACACCATTTAAAGCGATTGTTATGGAGAGAAAAAGAAAACCACTCCACTATATATTAGTAGTATACACGAGTACTATATCTCTAAAAAAACCGAGTTGGTGATGATGGTGTGCCTGCCATCTTGTAATATAGAACGTCCGATCCATATCTGACGGATAGAAAGCAAACTATGACAATTTTACAAAAGATACCCGCACCTCTCTCCACATTTACATATAAGGCCTTGCCTCGTTCATCCTTATCTCCCACAACCTCATTGCCGAGGAATTAAAAAGGAAGTCTCTTGAACAATCTGGCATGGTGGCCGCTGCCGGCGCCGTCCATCCCCATGCCTCCGCCCAGTCCAACCACCAGTCACCACCATGCCCCACTCCTCCTCACGTTATCTCTTATCTTTCTCGAGATATCATTTTTTCGATGAAATTCTCGAGATACCATTTTTCCGATAAAATTCGCGAGATATCATTAGTTTTTACACATGGGATTACTCCTGCATGGGTCAATCACAATAGGTGTTTTGTAAAAAAAAATGCATCTTGATGTTCCGTGCAATGCATGGGCATCTTGCTAGTAAGTACTATATAAGATGGAGCCTTAGCGCTCGTTTGCTAGGGTTTGCACTCTCCACACTCTCGCCGCACTACATATATATATATATATATATATATATATATATATATAGAGAGAGAGAGAGAGAGAGAGAGACACGCTGGAGGCTCAACGTTCCTTTACTAGGGTTTGCTATATTCATAGTCTCTCACCCTCTTCACCAGATCTAAACAAGACTGTGTTGGCCTCTATCTCTCTTTCCCACCTCACAGCTGGTGAAGGAGCCGTCCGGATCCCGTCGCACCAGGAAGGGGAGGAGGTGCAACATTCACTCTGTCTCCTTCGGCGAGGGAGGCAATCCACTGCCGGCTGCGCTGTTCTCTTTCACCCAGCGCCTGTGCGGGAGGGCCACCGACCCCTTCTTCCTCACTGTCGTATGTAGTGTGGGCAGATCTAGCCTCCCGCTGCACGCCTAGCCACATCCCAACGACCCTAAAGTATAACTTTCTTTGTAACCATCATTGCTCTAGATGCATGCAAATCCTTTTCGATTCTGTAATGGAATCTAGGTCTTGGTTCAAAGAGGAAAGAAGGGTGGGGTGGGGTGGAGCATGAATCTAGGACGTGGTTCAATGAGGAAAGGATGGAGGGGAAGTACTATAGACTGGCTATCCAGCCCCTTTGTTGGTCGAAAAGGGAAAAGGGGGGTAACCCAGTACACACATCTGTAAGGAACCGATCTCTTTGTTGAAAAAGGAAAGAAACTAGGGGGTCAGGTAGTTTGTGCAGGACTAGATTTGCTACCCTCACATAGGAGAAAGGTTCAAAGAGAACAAATATGTGACCAACGCATATATGCTGCTTGGCAACATACTCTGCATAAGCTACTTATACGTGTGGACGCACATGGTGCTGGCATGTCCCATGTCCCGTACAACTATTTTGATGTTGTTAATCTAAGAATGCCGCTGGAAAATTGAAGCAATGTCACTGTTAAAAGTAAATTACATTTTTAATGAATGTTGTTTTAAGAGAATGTCTATGTTAATATGAATCAATGCAACCGTTTTAGAAATGCTACTATCCTACTTTGTTTTCCATCAAGATAAGTTAGATGCTTCTTTTTGTCGCCGTATGTTTCATCCTCCTTTATTGGCCAGTAATTGTTTCCTTGTTTGCCTCTGTTAAAATAGGGATATCTATTAAACTTGTTGCTATAGCAAACTTAAATGTCACACCGACAACTTTGCTTGATTTAGTTGAACTACACTAAACGAGATCGGATTTCCTATTCGTGTTGGCAGATTCGTAGGTGATCTTGTTCACGTCATGAAAGGTCAATACCTGCCTTCATCCACATGATCGTGCAGTGTGCTTTGAAATGTTGTGCTACTTGTATTGGTACTGTTTTTAATAAATGTTGAATTGAAGCTATTGAATTGTGAACAAAAATGGGACCAACCGAGACATGATGCTTGTTGCTTTGTTACAACAAATTCTCCATCACCCCCTTTATAAGTAGATGGAAACACATGGTGTTGTTGCGCCCACTCTCCCTGGAACTGTTTATGCCTTTTGTTAATCTAATGCCACTGGTAAAATTAAAGCAATGCCTCTCTCAGAATTAACTACCGAATCTTAGTTCAAAACTGCAACACTTGTTAGGGATCGTCGGGAGTACCATTTCTGTTGGGGATCGGCCGACATACATGTTTAATAAATGTATTGTTGAGATAATGTCTCTGTTATTTTATATCAGTTATAGTGTTTTACAAATGGTACTATCCAGCTGTGTAGTTCTTTCTACATGTTTAACCAAGGTATTGTTAAGATAATGTCTCTGCTAATATGAATCAGTCGCATTGTTTTAGGAATGGTACTTTTCTGATTTTTCGTTCTTTATACATGTTGAAACAAGGAATTGTTAAGATAATGTCTCAGTTAATATTAATGAATCACACTGATTGAGAATTACTACTCTCCTGCTTTGTTTCCCATTAAGATAAGGTAGATGTTTTTTCTTCTGGGAGTATAATTCATCAACCGTTTATTAGTAATTGTTTCTCTTTTACCTATTGTTGCATACAGGGATATCAAAACTTCTGCTTGGTTTTATTTTGACTTTGATTTTAGTTGAACTACACAAAAGGAGCCAATGTGTTTAAGGAAAACTGTTGCACGATTGGGCCCAGTTGGTCTTTCCACTTTGTACAAAGAAGCAGTCACTATTTGCGCTACATTACACAAGGAATGATCGAGAAGCTGTATAGAGTATCAGTAGACGCTGGTGACATGACTAGTCTGCAGAGAGCATGGGCAACTTAACAACATGTGGAGTGCAAAATTCACTCCACAAGGAAAGGTATGACCAAGTCAGTTGCCGACGCAGTTGAACAAACAAGGTCAGTATGGGCCTTCATCCACATGATTGTGCTTTGTTATGTTGTGCTACGTATATCGTTGTATTGTTTTGAATAAATGTTTAGTTCAAGCTATTGTATTGCTATCTGTTCCTGTTAAGATAATGAAGATGATTATAGTTGTAAGCGTATGTTTAATCAACTAGTACCACTATTATATTCATCACGCTTTTTCTATATTTATGCAGACGAGGATGCTCAGCTTGATTTTAGTGGAACTGCACAAAATGTTCAGATGGTTCGTGTCCGTCATAATAATTCATCATGCACAATACATCGAATGGTTCTCTAATCATTCTTCGTCACCTTGTGCCACCGGACTATCTACTTGAATGGAGCTGCCAACGTGTTTAATGCTTTGCAACATATAAATACGAAATCCACCATGCTACTCAAGACATTGTTTGATTTCAGTGGAACTGCAAAAAAAGATACGCTGGTTAATCCGGCTCCATGTGCCATTTCAATGTGCAAACTGATGGCAAACCATGCCCGTCTGAATGGAGCTACCAACGTCTTCAAGGCAGAAGAATTCCCACAAGTTCAAGGGAAAGAACTCTGTCTAGCAGAATACTACCTTTAAGAAGGGTAAGAAGAAAGAAAAAAAGAGAGATGGCTACTTCACTTGTGGTTGAGAGGAACACTGGGCAAACAAGTGCCCAAACAAGTACAAGAAGCCAGGACAGGACTCCAAGTCCGTCAATGTCACTCTAAGCAACAATGATGGGGCATCTAGGTATGGTAATCTCTTTATCGTACTTTCAGTTTGTCAGTCCACCGATTGGTGGTTGACACTGGGGCCAATATTTGTGTGTGTGCTGATGCGTCTTTATTTCTTGTAGCATATAAATATGAAATCCACCTTGCTACACAAGACATTGTTTGATTTTAGTTGAACTACACAAAAAGATACGCTAGTTAATCCGGCTCCATGTGCCATTTCAGTGTGCAAACTGATGAACCCTGCCCGTTCCACAATCATACGCATTACATATTTTGAATGGGAAAATCTTATCAAAGTTTAATCATTGATGTTAGCAATAAGACATTAGTTTAATATATTGGAATTGGAAAACCTTGTCTAATTTTGCTCATTGATGTTAGCGAGAAGACATGCATTTGATATTTTTTGAGTGGGACGCCCTTTGCTGTGAGCAGCGTCGATCATTTTTTTCATATTCCTGTCTTCAGTTCAGAAGTAAATATTTACTCTGTTGAGATGCATTGTCACATGAATGTTCACTTATGTAAGGTATTTTAAGAGTTTGTTCTGAATGTTGTCTATGTAATGCCTTGTGAGTTTGATTGCAAAGTTGAGCTTGGAATGTTGTGGCATGCGGTATCACGAGCTGTTTACCATGCCTCCTGAGAATAATGCTTCATATTGTTTTGCATGTTGATCTAATGCATGTGATTTGCATGTTAAGAAGATCATCCACTTCTGTTGTTTCTGTGCTTAAGAAGTTCATCGTCTTATGTTTCATTCATAGCCTATACGACAACTCGGGTAGGTTAGAGGTGAAATCATATGATCTTCCGACCAACTCATCATCTTAGGCCGTGATTGGATCATTGTTTTCCAACCAAAACCGCTCGTAAAACTGACTCTTGTAAATAAAAGCAGATGGTCTTGGGCGAAGCACTTGGTTGGCCGATTTCGACTAGTAGAATATACACTAGCACTACTCGGGTAGGTTAGAGGTGAAATCATATGATCTTCCGACCAACTCATCATCTTAGGCCGTGATTGGATCATTGTTTTCCAATCAAAACCGCTTGTAAAACTGACTCTTGTAAATAAAAGCAGATGGTCTTGGGCGAAGCACTTGGTTGGTCGATTTCGACTAGTAAAATATACACTAGCACTACTAGGGAAAAGCCTATACACAAAATCTTAGCAGCAGCGCGCTTTAAAATAAGGCGCTGCTGCTAATTAGCAGTAGCGAGGTCGAGCTTAACTCGCTGCTGAAATATATATAGCAGTAGCGCACCCGCTCGAAGAAGCGCTACTGCTATAATTCCCACGAGGCCGCCGAGAGGCTAGTTATAGTAGCAACGCGTTATAACAACGAGCGCTACTGCTATGGTGCGTAGTAGCAGCGCATTTCTCCAATAAGCGCTACTGCTAAGTTTACTACAAAATCCGATCCACTCACAGTCACACACTGACTGGATCGCCTCTCAATCCCCCGCGCCGGTCCTCCCCCATCGCCCCTCCTCCCTCTGCACCGCCATCACCTGCTCCTCCTTGTTGGACTCGGTACCGGCCTCCTCCCCCGTCCTCCCTCCACTCGCCGCTGGCCGGCCCCTCCTCGCTCCGCCTTCCTCCTCCGTCCTCCCTCCACTGGCCACCAGCCAGCCCCTCCTCGCTCCGCCTTCCTCCTCCGTCCTCCCTCCACTGGCCGTCGGCCGGCCCCTCCTCGCTCTGCCTTCCTCCTCCGTATACTCTCTTCTCCCTCCTCGAGTCGCCCCTCCTTCTCCCTCCTGCCTGCTACGTTTTGATTTAGTAGGCTAGTTCATATGCAACATTTTCATTTAGTTGATATGATTTAGTTGATTTAGTAGGCTAGTTGATTTAGTTGATTTAGAACATTTTGATTTAGTTGATATGATTTAGTAGATTTAGTAGGCTAGTTGATTTAGTTGATTTAGAACATTTTGATTTAGTTGATTTAGTAGACTAGTTCACTTAGTTGATTTAGTATGCACCATTTTATTGTTATTTTTTCTATACATGGATAGGTACGTAGTTGCTTTTGTTTTTTTATAAGTTACTTTTTGGCAAAATGTAGGTGGTACCTTGTCATCTAATATGTTACTCGCGGAAGAACCAAAAATATCACATGCTAATACTTAGATCTTAGGATTATAATTGTCCATCAAGTTGCTTCTCATGGAAGAACCAAAAATATCACATGCTACCGTTTTCTTTCTGTGAAGTGGATCGTTAATCCTTTGCTCATATTGCTTTAGGAAAATGGCGCCACCACCACCACCACCATGTCGACTTGCAAGTCAAGGTGCGCCAGCAGCCTTGCAACTGGCAACCTGTTCGGCATCTACTTCCAGCCGAGTTTTCGTCATGCGGCGGTAAGAAATTATATGAAATGTAATAAATATTTTATTTTTAGTGATGGCATTACTGCATTGTGTCATTTTTCTTATTTTACACAGATCGTCCCATGCAATGTGAGGTTGAAATTCAACAAGCTAACATGAGACACTGTGACATTTGAGGCTCCAGGGGGGCCGTACACTATGGAGGTCGAGAAAGGACGCAATATGTCGCAGATTGGAGGAGATGGATGGGCCCGTTTCGTTGCTCGCATGTGTCTTACTGGTGGTGAGTTGATCAGCTTCTCCTTCAGAGCAGAAAGACCCAAGATGGCTGTCATTTATCTCAACCTGGTGGAAGATGATGAAGATGACGAAGATGATGAAGATGATGAAGATAATGAGGACCCACTCGATGAAGATCATGAAGATAATGAGGACCCACTCGATGAAGATGACGAAGACCCACTTCATGAAGCCATCGTAGCTCAAAGAACAAGGCTGAGCGAGGAGGAGGTGTCCAACATGTGGGACATAATTCCGCCACGTGCTGACTTTGCCGGGGTGCCATTCGTGACCCGCCTGACAAATACCATGGTTGATCGACATGATATGGTATGTTATACTTACAAATGCAAATTATACGATGAAATACTTAGTGTACAATCCAATGATATGGTATGTTGTGTGGAATCTAGTCGATGATATGTTTTAATGTAGAGTTCGATCACATGCTGTCGGTGTACTAGAGTAGGGGTACCCTAGTATCCCGTACTGCACCGCAGACGATTCTTGACACCAGCGGCGTGGTTTGCCTGGTCACCGCCAAGATCCTCCGTGGCTCCTTTGGAGCCATTCAAGAACAAAGTATTTGACTAAGAAGACAAGGCCCCGACAAGAGGAGCTTGCCGGGAAGGCCATTTAAGGCATGCAGAAGACAAGGCCCCGGCAAGAGGAGCTTGCCGGGAAGGCTCGGAGCGCGACAAGCCTCCGGACGCGACAAGGATTCGGCAAGGCGCTTGCCGCGGCAAGCAACCTCTCTCCATCTCTGCTCCAGCTCATCCAACAACGTGTCGCCATGGGACCATTCCATGCGCGCGTGTCAAGAGGCCGTGCAGCCAGCGGAGAGCAGCGATAAGCGGCGCTGACAAGCTTGCCATCGTGGTGAGCGGTGGCGCACCTGACGGTCTCTGTTTCACTGTTTAGGCGACACAGACGGGCATTTATTGCTTTTGTCCCTTGCCGTCAGAGTTAGGTATTTTGCAATCGCATAATCGCTCAAGTAGGTGTATCAACTTCTGTTTTTACATTTGTACCCTCATCTATGTTGCCACCTGTCGGAGACCCCTTGAGCATATAAAAGGAGGCCCATGTGCAACGTAGAGGGGGGTTCGGTTCATTCGACTCACTCGAGACCATACACGCTCACGCTAGGTTTTGTAGCTCTGATCGCTCCCTAGCAAGAACACAATACATCAAACAAGCAGCAGTAGGAGTTTTATCTCTCCGGAGAGCTCCGAAGCTGGGTAAACTGCTCGTGTGCCTCGCCTCGATCCGCTCTTCGTGCGATCTCCTCCCCCCTCCGAACCACAAGGGGCCTGGTCCGCCGGCCCCATAGGTGTTCGTGGGTACGATCAGCCTCCCCGACATCTTTGGCGCGCCAGGTAGGGGGCGTCGAGGCCGTGTGAATCTGATCCGGCGTTCACACGAGCAGCGTCCCCAACATCTTCCTCAACATGCCACCGAAGAAGAAGGCTTCGGCGGCAGCAGAGCCGTCCGCGTCGTATCCACCATCACCGCAGCAAACGGGTGGTGGGGCAGACGCTGGCGGAGGAACGGGCGCCAACGAAGGAGTTCGTGACGTCGCCAAGTCCAAGGACAAGGCCCCGCAAACCTCGGCGTCCGCGCATCCCCCGCGCCCATCTCAGGAGACGCAGGACCAACAACGCCATGGCGTTCACAATGTCATACGTTCGTTGGATCGAGACCCTCAAGGCCAGCATGCGCGCCAACATGCTGGCACGAGTGAGATACGATCACCTGGACGGGGTGCTGCTCCTTCTAACGTAGTTAGAAGTCCGAGCATATCCCGCTCCTCGCACCGTTCGCCAATGCCACCCACTACTCCAGCAGAAGCTCTGGCAAGAGCTCAGCTGCTCCTCGACTACCCTCCAACGGCCGACAAGGTCGACGAGTGGAGGGCCACTATCCAGAGCCTCATCGGCTTTGCCAACGGCGACGCTCCGCGGCAACCAAAGCCATCATTGTCGTGGCAAGACGACAAGGCACGAACCGGTGGCGACGAGACTGTCGGAGGTGCAACTACCATGCACTCTCCGCCTCGAAGGCCAAGATCGCCGACTCACCGGATCCACCTCGACAGCAACTCCACCGCGTCGTCGGATCCGCGAGCTCGCCGTGATCAACGCCAAGTTCTTCATGAACGACAACAAGAGGACGCTCGAACTCGCATCGAGCGCCGGAGAGAAGCGCGACGTCAGTCCGACAAAGCGTACTGGGCCTTCTGTTGACATGCGCGCCCGGAGGAGCCAGCGACTTGCCAGACGCGGTAGGTTGCCCCTGCGTTCACTCGTGAGCTGCGGCAAGTCCAGTGGCCCAGCCGTAAAAACTTCAAACCAGACGCGTGCGGAGAAGTATGATGGCAGGACGCATCCGTCGGAGTTTCTCAAAGCATCTACACCATCGCGGTGCAAGCTGCGGGGACGGACGACAAGATCCTCGCCAACTACTTCCCGCTCATGCATAAGCCCAACGTCAGATCTTGGCTCATGCACTTGCCGGACAGCTCCATATCCTCTTGGGCAGATCTATGCCATCAGTTTGTTGGTGCCTTCACAGGTGGCCACAAACGTCATGGCCAAGAGAGTGACCTTCATCTCGCCGCCTAGAAGGAAGGAGAGTCCTGCGCAAGTTCATTCAGAGATTCAGCCGTGTGCACTACAACATCCCAGATGTCCACCCTTCCGCGGTGATCAGCGCGTTTCATCGTAACGCAAGTGGAACCGCAGGATGAGGGAGGAGATGGCGATGTGCAAAGTCAAGGACGTTAGTGAGCTGTACGCCTTGGCCGACAAGTGTGCACGCGCAGAGGAAGGGAGGAGACTCCCAGGAGAGAATGCACAAGCAGGATCTGACAGTGAGGAGACCGCCCCAGCGAAGAAGGGCCGGCGGCGGGGCAACAGGAAGAAGAAAGGTAGAGAAGTGCTAGCTGTTGAGCAGTCCGGCGACGGAGGTGGCGACAAGAACGCCAAGGCTGGTGGCTCCGGCAAGGAGGTTGCCGCTGACACCCACCACCAGTCTGTGGCGGCCGCCGACAAGCAGGACGGCTCCGGCAAGCAGTACTGCAAGATCCACCGCACCAAGGGCCACGACCTCTAGAGCTGCAAGAAGGTCGAGCAGCTTGTTGAGCAGCAGAAGGCTGAGTACGAGCAGCGCGACAAGGAGAAGGCCCAGGAAGGTGCTGGGGGAGCAAGCAAGAAACGTCCCGGCCGGGGAGGGCGCCGCGGCAAGGCCAAGCAGCGGCAAGGAGATAGACCTCCCCGCGGCCGCGACAAGGATGAAGATGATGACATCGACGAAGATATGGAAGATGACGACACCGATGAGCAGGAGTTTCAGAAAGCCACGGAGGTCCTCTGCGTTGACGGAGGTGCTTCCCTGCATACCTCCCACCGCCAACTCAAGCAGTGGATGCGGGAGGTCAATGCAATGGAACCATCCAGAGAGTCACGCAAGCCTCCGAAGTGGTCCAAAGACGCCTATCGTCTTTGATAATGAGGACCACCCTGATCGCATAACTGCGGTCGGGTGCTTGCCGATGTTGGTCTCACCAACCATCTGCAACCTCAAGGTCACCAAGATGCTAGTTGACGGCGGGGCCGGCTTGAATCTGATATCCTCCGCGGTGCTCCAGAAGCTTGAAATCCCTGACAGCGAGCTCGAAGAGACTGGCACTTTCCAAGGAATCAATCCGGGAAGGAGCACGACTTAGAGGCATAATCGCATTGAAAGCAATGTCGCAAGTGAGGTAATCTTCATACAATCCATGTAATACATAAGGGAAAGAGATACATAGTTGGCTTACAAATGCCACTTCACACAAAGTACATAAATAAACATCCATCATACAAAGTACACTCAAGGTCCGACCACGGAACCAAAATAAAAGAAGATACCCCAAATGCTACACAGATCCCGATCGTCCCAACTGGGCTCCACTCAACGATCATCAGGAAAAAGACACATAGTAATGCGACCACGTTCCTCATCGAACTCCCACTTGAGCTCGGTTGCGTCACCTGTACTGGCATCGTCGGCACCTGCAACTGTTTTGGTAGAATCTGTGAGTCACGGGGACTCAACAATCTCACACCCGCGAGATCAAGACTATTTAAGCTCATAGGAAGGACAGAGTTGTAAGGTGGAGCTGCAGCAAGCGACTAGCATATATGGTGGCTACATTCGCAAAAGAGAGCGAGAAGAGGAGCAAAGCACGGTCGTGAAGCTAGTAGCGATCAAGAAGTGATCCTGAACTACTTACGCCGACATAACTCCAACATCGTGTTCACTTCCCGGACTCACGAGAAGAGACCATCACGGTTACACACGCTTGATGTGTATTTTAATTGAGGTCAACTTCGGTTTTCTACAACCGTACATTAACAAATTCCCATCTGCCTCATAACCGCGGGCACGGCTTTCGAAAGATAATACCCTGCAGGGTGTCCCAACTTAGCCCATTATAAGCTCTCACGGTCAACGAAGGATATTCCTTCTACCGAAGACCCGATCGATCTCGGAATCCCGGACTACAAGACATTTCGACAAAGAATAAAACAAGACCAGCAAAGCCGCCGAATGTGCCGACAAATCCCGATAGGAGCTGCACATATCTCGTTCTCAGGGCACACCGGATTGTGCAAGCTTCCGATAGGCCATCTCAGAGTTGCCCCTGATGGCCACCGGCGGCTGACAGGTTGGACCAGCACTCAGAGGAGAACTGGCCCAGGGGTTAAAATAAAGATGACCCTCGGGCTCGCGAAAACCCGGGGGAAAAAGGCTTAGGTGGCAAATGGTAAAACCAAAGTTGGGCCTTCTGGAGGAGTCTTATTCAAAGCGAACCGTCAAGGGGGTCCCATAAATCACCCAACCGTAAGGAACGAAATCAAGGAACATAACACCGGTATGACGGAAACTAGGGTGGCAAGAGTGGAACAAAACACTGTGCATAAGGCCGAGCCTTCCACCCTTTACCAAGTATATAGATGCATTAATTATAGCAGATATATATTGTGATATCCCCAACAAGTAAACATGTTCCAAAAAGGAACAACATCTCCATGTTCCAACAAGGAACAAACTTCATCTTCACCGCAACTAGCAACGCTATAAGAGGGGCTGAGCAAAGCGGTAACATAGCCAATCAACGGTTTGCTAGGAAAAGGATGGTTAGGGGCTGACATGTCAATATGGGTGGCATGATAAGCAAGTGATAGGCATCGTAGCATAGGCATAGCAAAAGAGCGAGCATCTAGCATAGCAAAGATAGAAGTGATTTCGAGGGTATGGTCATCTTGCCTGCAAAGTTCTCAGAGTTGTCGAAAGCTTGATCCTCGTAAGCGTTCTCAACAGGTTCCTCGTTCACGAACTCGTCTCCCGGCTCTACCCAAAGCAAGAACACAAACAAACGAACCACAATAAAACACGGTGCAATGCACAAGCAACATGATGCAAAACATGACATATGCGAGATGTGATATGCAATGCGTATGCGTGCTCCGGAAGGAAAATGATGAACCAGGCATCAACTTGGCAAACCAAGTATGCCGCTGGAAAGATGAGATGATTTCGGTTGAAATCGATATAAAGATCACCGGAATCGGATGCACGGTTTGCAAATGACAAGCAAAACAAGAATGTCACAAATCTGCCATTAGCAGCATGATGCCACTTAGCAAGCAACAAGAAATTAAGCTACTGCACCCAAACGTACCAGAAAAGCATATGGCAGTGATCTACTCAAGATGCTTGACAAAAGATGAACACTGAGCTACGGCTAAATCACACCATAACAGGTTCAAACAAGCATGGCAAAAGTGCAAAACATATCAGCTTCACAGACAAATTACTGAACATGGCAAAAACAGCATCAGGTAGCAGTGTTCAGGGCAAGAAAACTACAAGCTACAGGAACTTATAATAGCAAACCAAGGCACGGAATGAATCTACACAAAGCATAGAACAAAAGTCCCTTACTGATCATAAGCCAATAAGGATAAGAAAATATAGTAACATCCATGTCAATATCGCAAGTGTCGTTAACAGATTCAGCAACATGGCATGTCAAAAACAGATAACAAGTAGGCATGTTTAAGAGCTCGATGCACTCACTACAGAGAATCTCATGATAAAATAAGCATACATACATCAAGAAGACATGGCATAGAAGACATACATGGCAAGAACAACATCATATCATACACGGATCAACCACAACAACCTTGGCAAAATTGAATAACATGTAAACAATCTGCCAGGAAACATTTTATAGCAAAAGTAGAGCTCGATTGACTCAAGCTATGGCACTCCATAATTGCAAACAAAGGCATGTATGGATAGAGCATAACCATATGTTCAAAACATCCTTAATGAAGTATCTCAAAATATGCATGGATCTCTCGGTAGCATCAAGTTAACATGGCATAAAAATATCAGCAAAACTGGGGCTGAAATCAGCAACATCATGAAGCCTTGTTTGCATGCTTGTGCTAGTCACCACATAGATCACAAAAATACATGGCATACACCCCTGAAAAGATGGCATGGAATATTACAAAACACATGTAGGACTCAAAGTCATAGGGTGCACACATCAATCATAGCAAAAATAACAAAAGTGCATGTTCTGTTACGAAACAGAAACTAACATCACATAGCCCTCTTCCAGCAGCATTTCGGGCATCAAGATGAGCTCAAATGAAAATGATGCAATCAGATGAAATGGTCTACTCTTCGGCTCGAACGTTTTGACATATTACACGCATGAAACGGAGCTACCGGTGCAAAGTTATGATGCGTTGAAAATGCCACAAATTAATCACCGAGACAAAAACTTGGACGAAATTAAGGGGGGGGGGGAAGAAGTCAACCTCGGTCCCGATCTAGATCCGATCGGACCCGGCGCGGTGGCTGGCGAAAGCAGCTCGCCGGAGCTCGCCTGGGCCGGAGGAGAGGAGGGGCCGGCCGGAGGAGGGCGGCCAGAGGCGACGGAGGCCGACGGATGGCAAGCCGGGCGGCGGTGAGATGGCCTTGGGGGCGATCCGGCTCGCTGAAGCCGGGCGGCGCGGCGGCGCGTGTCGTGGGCGCGCTGCCCGACATGCAAGGGCGGCGAAGGCTGACGGCGGGACACGTCCGGGCGGGAAGCGGACGTGTCCGTCGGGAGGAGGAAGGAGCTAGGGTTTGGACCCGGATTTGGACGGGGGAGGTGTTTAAATAGGCATAGAGGGAGCTATGAGAGTCCAAATGAGGTGTAGTTTTCGCCCACACGATCGTGATCGAACGATGGAGAGCATGGAAGTGACTTAGATGGGTTATTGGACTATTTTGGAGGGGTGTTGGGCTGCAACTTAAAAGAGGCCTTTGCGAGAGTGCGGTTAACTGCTGGAGTACCAAACGAGCTCCAAATGACCCGAACTTGACAGTGGTCTACCGTGGTATACCAAGGCCACTTGACAAAGCTCGGACCATTCCGAGAAAGTTTAGTACCCGCTCACGGAAAAACGTAAAAGGGGACGCCGGGGACATAGGAGTGCTTGGATTGCAAAAGCGGACAACGGAAAAATGCTCGGAATCATGAGACGAACACATATGCAAATGAGATGCACATGATGACATGATATAAAATGCATGACATGGACAAAATGCAAAAATGAAGAAAAACCCAACCACGGAGGGAATATCATAACACAATGCCGAAAATGGCAAGAGTTGGAGTTACAAATATGGAAAGTTACATCCGGGGTGTTACAATTACGTTGCCGGTAACATTTGGCAGCGAGCTGAACTTTAGGACTGAGAGGGTCACATTGGACGTTGCCGATTTCCCATTGCCTTACAATGGGATACTTGGCCGTCCAGCACTTGCCAAGTTCATGGCAGCCTCTCACTACGCCTACAACTTACTCAAGATGCCAGGCCCGATAAGTGTCATCTCTGTCCATGGCGACAAGAAGGATGCCCTTATCTGTGCCGACAAGATCTACCGGGATGCAGCAGCCGTGACAGATTGCCAAACACTTGCCGCTGAAGCTCCCGGGGGGAAGAAGACAAAGTCCAAGTCCGGCAAGAGCTCTGATGCCCACTCCGGCAAGCGCACCTCTTTGGAGTGCTGCGCTACCGTCGAGGACGCACCATCGAGCTCCACCGGCAAGTGCAAGAAGAAGATGGTAGCTCCGCCAAAGACCAAGAAGGTGCTCGCCAAGGAGGACGGCACTGGTGGTACCTTCACCATCAGTGCCTCTCTCGACCCTAAATAGGAAGGCGCGCTCGTTGCTTTCCTGCGGGCGAATGTCGACGTGTTTGCATGGCAACCGTCTGACATCCCCGGTGTTCCCAGGAAAGTGATTGAGCATCGCCTGGCCGTTTGTCCTCATGCGCGGCCCGTCAAGCAAAAAGTCAGGAAGCAAGCAGTGGAGCGCCAAGAATTCATAGCGTAAGAGATCAAGAAACTGGAAGCAGCGGGCCTTGTCGGAGGAGTGCTCCATCCCACGTGGTTGGCCAATCTCGTAGTCAGCAAAGCAAATGGAAAATGGAGACTTTGTATTGACTTCACAGATGTTAATAAAGCTTGTCCCAAAGATCCATTTCCCTTACTGCGCATCGACCAGATTGTTGACTCCACGGCTGGATGTGATTTGTTTTCGTTTCTTGATGCATACTCAGGATATCATCAGATCTTCATGGCTGAAGAAGATGAGGAGAAGACCGCATTCATTACACCATGTGGCACATCTTGTTTCATACGGATGCCTTTCGGTTTGAAGAATGCTGGTTCAACATTTGCAAGGGTAGTCCATGATGCTTTTGAGCCGCAAATGCACAGAAATGTAGAAGCCTACATGGATGACATAGTGGTGAAAAGCAAGGACAAAGCAACTCTGGTCCAAGATTTGGACGAGACCTTTGCAAATCTGCGCAAGATCAACCTCAAGCTCAACCCCGAGAAGTGCGCGTTTGGAGTCCCTTCCGGCAAGCTTCTCGGGTTCTTCAGAAATCTCTCGAGGGATTGAAGCCAATCCCGACAAGATCAAGGCCATTGAGCAGATTGAAGCACCAAAGCGCATTAAGGATGTACGAAGACTTGCCGGTTGCGTAGCTGCTCTCAGCACATGCTTATTAGTGTAGAATCTAAGGAAACAATTAATAGTGTAGATAATCCATGTGTACTTATTTGCGAGGATATTTATTAATTGATATGTTTTTCTTATTCAGAAATTGGCAAAGAGCATATCTGTGAGTTATGGTATCGAGCCTGATGAAGAAGGCTCATCTGGACTATGCCTTACTGCAAGGGGCTCCGTCACAACCTGTACTTATCGCGTGGACACGACGGTCATTACACTTAAACTTCGGTTGGGTGGAAGAAATTCCTCGATGGCAAGAATCTTCGTGTTGGATGTGCCATCCTAATTACTATCAGGAACACTAACCGCCCAGGCTTGAGGATGATGATTGTCTTTGATATCATCTAGAACTACATATGTGTGTGTGTGGCTATATCATCTAGAACTACATATGTGTGTGTGGCTATATCATCTAGAACTACATATGTGTGTGTGGCTATATCATCTAGAACTACATATGATGATTGTAGTTGATATCATCTAGAACTACATATGATGATCGCCGTTGATATGACCTTGTACTGCTTGAGGATGCATATTGACTATGCATGAAATTGTTATCTAGTACTCCCTTTGTTCCACATTACTCGTCGTGGTTTGAACTAAAACCACGGCAGTAATTTGGAACGGCGAGTACTACCCAGTAATGGTTTATGAATTTGATATCTAGTAGCAGTACCTAGTATCTAGTGTTTGAAAGGGAAACTAAAAGGGAAAATGATGAAAGATATAGCAGTAGCGAGGGACTGCGAAATCGCTACAGCTAACTAATAGTAGCGCGTTCGGAAAAAAGCGCTGCTGATATCGTCATCAGTAGTAGCGCGGGTACGGACCGCGCTACTACTACAAGTTAGCTGTAGCGCCTTATTAGTAGCGCGGCCACCCGCACTGCTGCTACACTCAAAACCCGTGCTGCTGCTAGGGTTTTCCCTAGTAGTGTAGTCTCTCAAATTACACGCGTAACTCGCCGGTTTTTGTTACAGACCTCGGGCCCTCGGTTTCATTATGCCTGTATTTTACACGTTGTTTCCGGTGATGAGTAAATTACAGTTGTATTGTCGTGTGGTAGGTGCGACATATGCCAACAGATGGCTTATCATTGTGGGAGCCAGTAAGACATCGCCGGTGCCTGGAAACAGGATGAGGTGAAGACATGCACGCCGGCGGATCTTACCCAGGTTCGGGGCTCTCCGTGGAGATAACACCCCTAGTCCTGCTCTGCGGGGTCTCCGCATGATCACTAGATCAAAAAGTGGCGACAAGGGGCTCCTTGAGCTGTTCGGCGAGTGGAAGAAGAAGGGCAAGGCTAGCTCTCTTCTCCGCTCAATGTAGTGTCTAAAACTCAAAGAGATCAACCGTTTGCATGGGTGCCCTGGGGGGTTTATATAGGCCTACCCCCCAGGGGTACAATGGTAATCCGGCTGGGCGTGGGCCCTAGCAGTCAGTGTCTATGTTCGCCGGCTTCTCTGCCGGCCGCTGGGGCTCGCCGACTGGTGGGTCCTGTCGGCTGCCGGTTACTGTTGCCTCACTCTTGATGACGAGGGCTTTGTCGAGGTAAGCATGGCTACAGTGCCGCCGCCTGGCGGGCTCTCACTGTAGCCTTACCTCGTCTTGTCTCCTTAATGGCGCGCGTTCTTCGAGGGGGGAACAAGACGGCTGTTAGGAGCCGGCCACATCCCAGGACAACTGGGGGAGGCCTGGCTGCCTTCGGGTGTCTCTCTGACTGAAGGGGCCCGTCGCCGGCGGGCCGTACTGACAGCCTATCATGGGTGATGTCATGGTCAGCATGGCGACAGTGCCGTGCCGGACGGGTGATGGCTGCCCCGTACGGCGCACTGTGGCCATGCGTGTTCCAGGATTCGGGGGTGGCAGGCTTCACTGTAGCCATGCCCCGTCTCATCGTCGTTATGTGGGTGCAGAGTTTGAGGGTACGATCTTGGCCGCTTTCCAGGGGCCGGCTTCTTGGAGGCGACCTCACTGTGGCTTTCTTTATGAGAGTTTAGGGCCGGGCCGCCTGCCGGTAGTCGGCCCGTGAGACAGCTGGCTAGGGGTAGGCGGCCCTATGCCTAGGGTGCTTGAAGGCTCGATCGGCCTGTCATTTTTTGAAGAGCCAGGGGGAGCCGCCTAGGCTACCCGTGGTTATTTACTCCAACAGTAGTCCTTGAAGCTGGTTGGGCTTCGAGGCTGAAGGGAGGACGAGAAGCTCAATCAGCTTCCTATCTTGAGGAGCCGGCGGCTAGGAGCCGACTTTGATTAGGTGTCCCGTCTTTGGGATGCTTTGAAGCCTGAAAGCGGGAGCCAGCTGCTATGAGCGAGCCGGGCTGGCCGCCGCCGCTGCTGGCCACATGGCACCCTTCGGCTGGAAGGGCCTGCCAGCCCACGCGCGCGACGGGACGTCTCCGTAGACCGGGGCCCGCCACTTCCAGGCCTCGGCCCAAGTGTGGATCTTCTGTGGCCCGAACGGGCCGCTCGCCTTCCGACGGCAGTTTCCGCACGTCATTAGGGCATGATAATCGCGGGGCGTGGGGGAGTGGGCGCAGTTAATCCCACGTCCCCCCACACCTCACCTCCTTGGCTTCGTCGCACGAGGCTATAAGTAGGGGGAGGAGGGGGAGCGGCAGATGCTCGCACGCTCGCCCTCGCTCCGCCATTTCCTTCCTCTTCCTCCTCTCCGTCGCCGCAGCTCCTCGCCGCCGCGCCGCCCTTCCGCCAATCTTCTCGGTGCACCGTAGCTTTGCCGCAGCTGAATCGCGCGCTCTCTGCCGCCGTGCTTTTCCCGTCGCCTCTCCGTCCTCATGGCGCGGTCCAGCTCCTGGGATGGCTCCAATGTCCACGAGGACCACGTCGATTTCCTCCGCAAGATGCGGCGGCTGTCGGGCACGGATTATGTGCGGGTCCGTCTCGCGCCGGAGAGGGAGATCTCACCGGCGCCGGAGGAGGACGAGCGGGTAATCTTTCGCTCGCCGCTGCTGCGGCATCGGCTGCCGTCGAGCCGAGCGGATTGTTCCGCGCCTTTCTTGCGTTCTACCATCTCCAGCCGCACCACCTTACTCCAAACACGGAGGTGCTGCTGTCGGCCTTTGTCACCCTGTGCGAAGGCTTCCTTGGCGTCCTCCCCACCCTCGAGCTTTGGGGGGAATTATTCTAGTCCAAACTCGGCACCGTCGTCGTGGGCGTGCCTGCCCCATGCGGTGCTTTCATCGCCGTGCGGAGGCCGACTGGCGACAATCCGTTTCCGCCCATCGCGTTGATCCAGTCGGTGAAGCTCTGGCAAAAATCTTACTTCTACGTGAAGAACGTCACTCTGCAAGGCGACTTCGTCAACCTGCCGGCTTACATAGCCGGCCCTCCTGCTGGGAGGCGGCCTTCATGGTCCTACCGAGCCAAGTCGCTGACTCCGGCTGGGGCTGCCTCCGCCGCACGGCTCCGGGTGCTGGTCCAGTCGGAAGGCCTGACCGGGCCCGACTTGATAGCCGCCTTTGTGGAGCGCCGGGTACTCCCACTCCAAGGCCGCCCTCACATGATTTGCCAGATGAGCGGTCGTTTCGACCCAAGTCGGCTAAGCACCAAGGAGATGCCTCATGACGAGGTATCTTACATGGTGAATTATATCGCTAATCGCAAGCTCACCGAGGAGTGGCGGTTCGCAAGGAGCCGCATTTCGCGCCAATCCTCCGCCTTGGTAAGCTTCCTTCTTTTCTTCTTCTCTTATTGCCGAAGTTCATACTGCCGACTCTGACCACCGACCTGTTTTTAATCGAGCCCCTTCAACCGGGCGGCCGGAGCCGCGGGTGTGGAGCGCTAGTTCGTCCCCGACCGTGCGACGGACGACATGGACGATCCCGACTTGGGGGCGGCCGCCCTAGACGACAACGCCGTAGGGGGAGGCGGTGAGGCAGGCGGCTCCGGGCTCGGGGCTGTCTTCGAGGATTGGCCGGATGACGACAAGGCCGAAGTTATTCCGCGCCATCAGCCGGCGTCCGATCATCAAGGCGCGGGCTCATCTGCCACACCGGCTAATCGTGGTGGCGCGCAAAAATGCCGGGCCGCACCGACCCTCTTCGGCAGTCGGCCGAAGAAACCCAAGGGCACTGCGGCAGCGACCAAGCTGGACGAGGCGGCCGTGAAGGCAGCCCGCTTCCGCAAGGTGGTGAGGCAGCCGTAGGTGGTTTCGGCGTAAGTGTCAACTCTCTCACGCCTTTCTTTTTCCTCTTAGATAGACACTCTTCTAAGCCTTTTCTTGACTTATCAAACAGGGCTCCGCTTTCTCTCGAGCGGGCCACTGCCGCCTCCATACTTGGAGCGGCGGGAGGGTCTGCGAGTGCCCGCCGCGTGGACCCCTGTGCCGATCTCCTAGCGGCGATGGAGCGGAACGCACGGGAGGCGCGGGAGGAGCGGGAGGCGGAGGAGCAGAGGGCGATTCAGTAGACGACGGAGGAGTTGGCGAAGTTGCGCGCTGACACAGCGGCCAAGGCTCAAGCGGAGGCAGCAGCCGCGGAGAGGGCGGCGGAGGCCATGCGTAACCAGCCTCCGCAGCTCATCATCCCCCTTCGCACCGTGGCCCCCGATATCCCAGTGCCCCCGCCGGAGGAAACCGGCCGTGACCGGCCGGCGATGGAGAGGGAGGAGGGCGACGCAGTCGTCCTGGAGGGGGAGGCGGCACCACCATCACCGACTGGAACGGGCCAAGGCGGCCGGTTTAACGCCGCCCGAAAGCAGTACCGGAGGCGAGCCGACTGTGAGGGCGGATCTCGTGGTCCTGTCGCCGTCTCGTCGGCGCGCGGGGAAGGCGACTTCAGCGCCGGACCCGCAGAAAGCTGCGAGCTTCAGCTCGTCGGCCCAGGATCTGGAGACGGCCAGCGCCAGCTCGCCTGGGTGGACGCGGGAAGTGGGATGGCCGTGCTGAACATGGCGGCGCAGGATGTCCGGAACTGGCTTCAGTCCCAGGCCGCCGCGCTGAAGCAGTATACTCAAGAGTTTCTTGCGACGCGGATCGCCATTCGGGTGAGTCCTCCCGCTTTTGGTCGATTGCTCTTGAGTTCTTCCGTAAGCCACAACAGCACTCCACTGGGTGTAGTCCCCGAGTTTCGAGTCGGCTGCTGAGCAGGCGGCTTGGAACTTCTTAGTAGACTTCGATTGCTGTCTTGTTCTTATTCGCACCTCCGTCCTATTTGCAGGAATATCACAACCTCCGCGCGGCTGCTTTCAACTCCCAGGCCCAGGAGATGAACCAGAAGACCACTGATCTAACCGAGAGCCAAAGTAAGTGCTTCATTTTTTATCTCATGTGGGGGCGCGTCAGCGCACCCACTGGGTGTAGTCCCCGAGATTCGGGCCGACTACTGAGCAGTCGGGTCGGATCTTTCCTGATGACTTCTTCCTTATTGCTTTTTTCTTCTTCTTCATATCTGCAGGGGCCAATGCCGACTTGAGGGAGCAGCTAGGTGGGGCCCAGATCGCCCTTTGCGCCAAGGAAGCCGAGTGCAACGCCTTGGCTCAGGAATGTGATCGCTTGGCCAAAAAACTGGCCGACCAGGAGGAGAGCCATAAGGCGGCCCTGAAGACGCAGGACAGTGAGGCCGCCCTCAAAGCCGAATATGAGACCGAGGCAGCGAGCTGGGCTGAGGCGAGGCAAGCGCTCAGCGAAGGCTATAGCCGGATTGAAGATTTGATTGACGGTAGGCCTTCTTCTTCTTTGTCCCTTTGCTCGCCCCCTGTCATTTGGTCTGTCTTCTGACTTTGTTCTACTTCTTTCTTCTTTGTGCAGATTACTTCCCTGGTTACTCCGTTGCCGCCAACCAAGCCATCGAGGCCCACCGTGATGCACGACGGCAGGCTGGGGTTGAGATCGCACCGGATGTTGGTCGGTCGCTTGAGAAGCAGCTTCTGGCGATTCAAGCCCGCCTCCAGCCGGCTTACCGCATGCTCCACTGCCTTTTCGCTGCGGCCGGGCAGGTGCTGGCCGCCTCCGCCCGGGCGAGGTGGTTCCCCGCACCCCAATGGGCCGGATCGCCACCGGCCGGAGGTAGCCGGGCCGCTTTGAGGCTCGGAAGGCTTCGGCAGCTCGGTCCGGCGCTAGGCGGGCGCTAGAGTTCGTCCGAGCTTGGTATCCTGGGCTGAATTTGGCCCAGCTAAGCACCTGGCGGCAGGAGGTCGACGAGGAGCTGGAGGCGGTGCGGCCGGCTATCATCCAGCGCGCCTCGGTGATCGTCGACTACACCGACGTCAGTGCCTTTGCCCCTGAGGTAAATGATGACGGTGTTGCTCAGCCGGAGGAGTGGTTCCGGCTGAACCCAACAGAAGGTGAAGACTCGGCGGAGGAGATCGCTTCCAGCGACAAGGGCGAAGAGGAAGAGGGGGAGGATGGTGAAGACATCGTGCCAGATGGTGGAGCCACTAGCCAGCCTCAGCTTGATCGTGCCTCCAGCAACGAGGCCCGTGCAAGCGCGCCGCCTGCAACAGGTGATGATCATGCCGAGACTCGCCAACCGGCCACTCCTCCAGCCAGCACTGCCGTCTCCACCAACCTGCCTGGCTCGCCTGTTGCTCCCTTGGCCTGATCCGCCGTCTTTGCTTTCCTGCTCGTTACTCTTTGAACAATTTTTATTAAATTTGCACAGTTCCACCCACTGGGGGTGTATTCAAACTATGTTGAATGCTGGCCTTTCGAAGGCCTTTTGTGTAAATATAATCATGCATGTTCTTGGCTTCCGTTCATATTTTCTTTTCATCCTTTTGGTTGTTTCCTTTGACGCCCTCCCTTGGTCGCCGCCTTTCCAGCCGGACAGCTGCTCTGCAGTCTGTGGCTGGGGAAGGGCTAGGCCGTTTTGGGAGGACAAGTACTCGAGCTTTCTTAGATTGTAGCAAGGTGAACGGGAAGCCGGCCAACCGGTAGCTCTGACAGCCGGTCGGCGGGGTGGGAGGCCGGCTTGTGTTATATAAGTTTGTTAGTCCTTAGCCGTTTTTCGTGTGGGCATCCTTTCCTGCCTTTGGCTCTCGCCAGCCGGACAGTCGATTCTTCAAGCTGCGACTTTCGACAAGAGGGGGCTTGGGTGTCGGCACACTACTTGTCTGACTGCAGGTAGAACTTGAATATAACTCAAGGCGGCAAGTCCCCGGGCCGACTTGTCAAACCCGGTGCCGGACGAGAAAACAAGTGTAGTAACATAATCATAGGCATGATACTCATCACACATAGATAAAAGAGGGTAGTCCCCGAGTGCTCCTCTGGGGGCCCGTTATCTCGTACTTAATACAAAATGTGGGGTGGTATATACTGCATTTTAGCTGTAAAATCTTTGGAGGAGATTGGCGTTCCATGGTCGTTCCGACTCCTTGCCGGAATCATCTCTCTTGCGTGCCTTTGGCTTCTGTGCGTCGATCAGGTAGTAGGAGTCGTTGCCTAAGGCCTTGCTGATGATGAAGGGGCCTTCCCAAGGGGCCGAGAGCTTGTGCTGGCCGGTTGTTGGCTAGATCAGGTGGAGCACAAGATCACCCTCTTGGAAGGATCTTGGCTTGACCTTCCGGCTGTGGTAGCAGCATAAACCCCGTTGTTAGATGGCGGACCGGCTAAGGGCTAACAACTGGCCTTCTTCCAGCAGGTCGACGCCGTCTTCTCATGCTTCCTTGGCCTCCGCCTCCGTGTACATGGTGACCCGAGGTGAGTCGAACTCAATGTCAGTTGGGATGACAGCCTCGGCACCATATACAAGGAAGAAAGGGGTGATGTCGGTTGACTTGTTTGGGGTAGTGCGCAAACTCCTGAGGACGGCCGGCAGCTTGTCGAGCCAACAGCCGGCCGAACGCTCCAGTGGTACGACCAATCGTGGCTTGATGCCGGAGAGGATGAGGCCGTTTGCTCGCTCGACTTGGCCGTTTGACTGCGGGTGGGCAACGGACGCTAGGTCTAGTCGGATGCCCTCCTTTGGCAAAATTTGTGCCGTTGTTGGTGATGATGCTGTGTGGTACGCCATACCGGGTTGTAATATCAGCGATGAATGTCACGGCAGTCGGCCCATTCAGTTTCTTGATCGGCCTCGCTTCAATCCACTTGGTACATTTGTCCACGGCGACGAGCAGATGTGTCATGCCGCCGCGCGCCGTCTTGAATGGGCCCACCATGTCGAGTCCCCAGACGGCAAAAGGCCAGGTGAGGGGGATGGTCTTGAGTGCAGAAGCCGGCAGGTGTTGCTTGGAGCTGAAGACTTGGCACCCTTTACAGTGTTTGACTAACTCCTTGGCATCTTCCAAAGCAGTCGGCCAGAAGAATCCATGGCGGAAAGCTTTGGCGACGAGTGATCTTGAGGTCGTGGTGGCCGTGATTCGCTTTGGTGGATGTCCTTGAGGATTGCTATGCCCTTCTTCCTGCGGCTCGGGACGCTACTGGAAGACTTCCAAGAACGCTGCGCCCTAACGAGCTCTCGGTCATTATTGTGTATGCTCGGCTCGGCGTTGGACTTGTCTTGCCGAGATCTCGCTAATCGGCAGCTCTCTCGCTTACTGTGAAGTTGAGGATGGGCTGGGAGCATGATGGAGCTGTGACTTCTTCTATTGCCAATACGTCTACCGCGACCAGGGCGGGTGGGCTGGGTGGTGAAGAGTTGGAGTCGGCCACCGCCTGTTGTGTCGATGCAGTCCCCGGGCCGACTGCCGTAGTCCCCGAGCCGGGTTCTGAAGTCCTCTGGCCGGGTACGACTATGGCAGTCCCCGAGCCGCCTGTCGAAGTCCCCGAGCCGCCTGCTCGGTTCCCCAAGTCGGATCCGACTGCGTCGGGGTCAGGCGGTACGAAGATGGAATCAGATTCTGGAGATGGCTTGACAGACGGCTTGAGGAGGCGTTGGAGAGAGACGCCGGTTGGTATAGCTTGTCGGGTGGAGCCTATTCGTGCCAGGGCATCTGCTTGCTCGTTGTCGGCCCGTGGCACGTGGAGGAACTCGCATCCTTCAAAATATCCACCGATTTGCTTAACGAGGAAGCGGTAGCTTCGCCATGTTTGCGCCCTTGGCATCCTGGGCCGCCAGATGATTGCTGGATTACCAAATCCGAGTCACCATAGCACAGGATCCGGCGGATGCCGAGTTCTTTGGCTAGCCGGAGCCCGTGTATGAGCGCCTCGCACTCGGCCACATTGTTGGAGGTGGCAAAATGAATTTGCAATGTGTATCTGAGCTTGTCGCCCTTGGGAGAGGTGAGGACGATGCTGGCTCCCAAGCCGGTGCGCATCTTGTATCCATCGAAGTGCATCCGCCAATGAGTGGAGTCGGGGGCCAGCGGCAGGTACTGGGTCTCGGCCCAGTCGACAAGGAAGTCAGCCAATGCCTGGGACTTGATGGCGGTGCGAGGCTGGTAGAAGATTGTGTAAGGAGCTACCGCAATGGCCCATTTTGCCACCCAGCCGGATGCATCCCGGCTGCCTATGATCTCGTCGAGCGGGGGCAGTACATATGACCGTGATGGGGTGCTCTTGAAAGTAGGGCTTGAGCTTCTTGGCGGCGAAGTACACACCATAGCACATCTTCTGGTAGTGCAGGTAGTTCTGCTTCGAGGTAGACAGTACTTCTCTCAAATAATACACTGGCCTCTGGACTAGCTGAGCTCGGCCTTCTTCTGGGCGCTGAATCACGATAACGGTGCTGACCACCCGGCTAGTGGCGGCAATGTAAAGGAGCATGGGCTCTTTCTCAGTCGGTGCCGCCAAGACAAAGCGTGGCCAAAGATCTTCTTTACCTCATGGAAAGATTGGTCTGCTTGGTCGCTTCCACTCAAGTGAGTGGACTTCTTCATGAGTCGGTAGAGGGGAGAGCTTTCTCTCTAGCCGGCCGATGAAGCGGTTCGTGGAGGCTGCATCCGGTAAACTTTTGGACGCCTCGTATCTTGGTAGGAATCTCCATTCTCTCTATGGCCTTGATCTTCACTGGTTGCATTCGATGCCGCGTTCAGAGACCAGGAAGCCTAGAAGCTGGCCGGCTGGTACTCCGAACACGCATTTCTCGGGGTTGAGCTTGATCTGAAATCGGCACAAGATTTCAAATGCCTCTCTAAGGTCTTCCATCAAGGTGCCGCGCTTCTCCGTCTTCACCACAATATCGTCTACATAGACGTGGGCATTTGTGCCGAGCTGCTTGAGGAGGCATTTCTGCATGCAACGCTGAAAAGTGGCACCGGCATTTCTCAAGCCGAATGTCATAGTCGTAGCGTAAAGTCTCGAATGGTGTGATGAAGGAGGTCTTCAGGCGGTCAGCCGGATCCAACTTTATCTGGTGGTAGCCTGAATAAGCATCCAAGAAGGTCAACATCTCACATCCGGCTATGGAGTCTATCTGTCGGTGTCAAAACCGGCGGATCTCGGGTAGGGGGTCCCGAACTGTGCGTCTAGGCGGATGGTAACAGGAGACAAGGGACACGATGTTTTTACCCAGGTTCGGGCCCTCTCGATGGAGGTAAAACCCTACTCCTGCTTGATTAATATTGATGATATGGGTAGTACAAGAGTAGATCTACCACGAGATCGGAGAGGCTAAACCCTAGAAGCTAGCCTATGGTATGATTGTTGTTCGCCCCACGGACTAAAACCCTCCGGTTTATATAGGCACCGAATAGGGTTAGGGTTACACAGAGTCGGTTACAATGGTAGGAGATCTACATATCCGTATTGCCAAGCTTGCCTTCCACGCCAAGGAAAGTCCCATCCGGACACGGGACGAAGTCTTCAATCTTGTATCTTCATAGTCCAGGAGTCCGACAAAAGGCTATAGTCCGGCTATCCGGACACCCCTAATCCAGGACTCCTCAAAGAGCCTCGAACCAGGCTTCAATGATGACGAGTCCGCACGCATATTGTCTTCGGCATTGCAAGGAGGGTTCCTCCTCCGAATACTTCATAGAAGATTTTGAACACAAGGATAGTGTCCGGCTCGCAAAATAAGTTCCACATACCACCATAGAGAGAATAATATTTACACAAGTTCAATCACGACGTATTCCGCATGACATGAAATCACACCATGGCCAAGCCTTTATTCGAATCGTTTTTACTTGTCCCCACCTCAAGGCGTTTAGCGAGGCGGTTTCCTTGGCACGCCTTGTCAAAGCAGAGATCGTGTCCCCTTATTCCAGGATTCTCATCAATACGGGCGTGGGTAACCCAACCGCGCCATTGATTATGGCGCTTGGGAGATAAGCGAGTTTTATCAGGCCGGTGGGGACGCATAGCTTTGTCCGTCCATATAAGGGGATAAGGATCCACCTTTTCACACACGCCTTCTTCCTCCTTTGCTTATCCATTTCACAAGACTTTCGAGGTCCAGCGCCCAAGTCCGCACATCCCACCTCAACCTTCTCCAACTATGTACGGAGCGGGAGGGATGGCCTCCTCCGTCACGGAGGGGCACATCAAAAAGCTGCGGAAGGTCGGATACTTGTCCGACGACATCGCGCATCGGCTCCCCAACAAGGGGCAGCTCATCCCCACCCCTGTGCCCCATGAGAGGGTGGTGTTCCTCCCCACTTCCTCCGCGGACTAGGGTTTCCACTTCACCCATTTGTCCGGGGCTCATGTTCTACTACGGCCTAGATTTCCACGATCCGGCCCCAATTTCATCCTCAACATCTCAGCGTTCATCGTCAGTGCGAGGCCTTCCTTCGCATCCAGCCCCACTTCGGCTTATGGCTGAAGACCATCAATGTCAAGCTGAAGGTAGTGGGCGGCCGCCAAGCGGAGTGCGGAGGCGCCATGGTGGGCAAGATGGCCAACGTCCTATGGCTCGAGGGCTCCTTCGTGGAGACCATAAAGGGGTGGCAATCGGGGTGGTTCTATATCACCGAGTCGCGCGACTCCAAATGTGCGGCGGCCCCCGGATTCTGATCTGGCTTCCCTACATGGCTCACCTCATGGAAAGAGACGGGCCTGACATGGGGTAATTTGGAAAAGCTGACCGGACTCCAAACCTGCGTCCGAAACTTGGTGGACAAGAAGCTCAAGCTTGTCAACGTAGTCCAGGTTATGCTCATCCGCCGGATCCTCCCATGCCAGCAACAGGCCTTCAACTTGTGGGAGTTTGATCCGCACAAGACCGAACCTGAGCCGGCTCTTCGACACTACGCACGAAGATGCACGGAAGGTGCCGTTCAAGGGTGCCGAGCTCCGCATCCGCCATCAAGATCGCGGATTCAGCTCGCAGCATCAAGCCAGCGAGGTAAGCTATTTTACCCTTTACGGGACTCTTTTTTCATAGTTTGACTCTATGCGGGATCTAAAACTCCCTTACCTTTGACATGACTGGCTGAAGACGTCCGGACAGGTTAACTGTCTGGCTCCCTTGCTAGAAGACCCAGCGGACGCCCGTTTGACAGGGCTGCTGGTTCCGGCACCTTACGTGGTGCCGGAGAAGAAGGCCAAGAAGAAGGCCACGGGAACTCGGAGGAGTTCCCGGCGCCAGGTGTTGTCGGACTCATCGTCCGATGACTCTGAGTCGGACTCCTACCGCGAAGACGAGGAGGAGGAAAAAGAGGCCTCTCCCCCAGCGGGGGGAGAGAAGAAAAGGAAGGTCGCCCCAACTGGGGAGGCCGGAGGGTCCAAGAAGGGAAGGACCCTCCCTCCGGGCAACACCACCAACACCGACGACGTCGGAGAGGAGTGGCCACCAAGGACCAAGCCCCTGGCGAAATCGTAAGTGTCCGGACACCAGAATAACTCATGGCGTTCCATTTGTCGCACAACATCTTCTAATGCCAAGTATAACCATGCAGCACGCCCAAGGACGGGTTCGACGATTCGTTGAGCGGCTCCTTGGATTCGTCGGAGGTGAATAGCACCTCACTTCCGACCGCCTCGTCTCCTCCCGCCGTAGATGACGCCGGGGTGGAGTCCCAAAAGGGGCCCAGCCAGGAGGAGGTGGCCTCGAGGCGCCAAGAAGGCGACCTCCTAACCCGGCTCAAAGGGGATAAAATCCCAAAGGGCTTTAAGTCCGCCTGTAAGGGACTCCGCATCGAACCTTGATGGTTCCGGAGTCCGGCAGACGCACCCTTCGTAAGAAGGGCAAGACTGCGACGCCGGTGACCTCCGTCCAACCGGAGGCATCAGATGATTTGATGGAGGCGCTTAACGGTGCTTCCATCGACGAGGAGCACCACACTGTTATGAGTGTGGTGATCCAGAAAGTTCAGTCCGCCAAGAGCGGGCTGATCAAGTTCGTGCCAGCCTTCTAACAGGCTTTGAGGTATGTATTTAAGATATATAAAAATATTACCGTGATAGACAGTAGCCCTCGATGCTCAGTTTGGTGTTCGGAAAGAAAAGCCGAACCGAGGATCTAAAAGATATACGCAAGAGTCTAACATAAGTATGTCAATATGGGAATGCAGGCGCGCTTGGCCGACCTCTGTCAGACCGATCATGGAGGTTGATGCATTGAAGCAAAGCCTCGAGCAGTCCGAGAACGAGCTCGGACTTGCCAAAAAGCAGCTCGAGGATAAAGAAGGTAAGTAATACCTTATGGGAGTATTTAAAAGATGTGGTTGCAAAAGATGACAGGAATAACGTGAATACCGCAGGGGCCACGAACGAGGTGGCGACCCTGAAGGAAGCGGTGTCCAAGGCCGAAAGCAATGCGGCCGCGGAGCGCATCGAGCGAGAGAAGCAGGAGGCGCGGGTGGCGGAGGTGCGGCAAGAGCTCCTGTGCCTCGTGAAAAAACACGAGAGTTTGAGCGTGACTCAAAGACTCGAGAGTCTCGAGCTCGCTGCCCTTGAGAGCGCCAAGGCTGCTAAGGCGAAGCCCAAAAAGCCCTCCAGGAGATTGAGGCGATGAAGAAGATAGCGGTGGTAAGGCATTCTATATGCAAAGCAAGCATGTGAAAGTGAATTATCTGTTACTTACCCGAATCCGGAGCTCTCCAGAGCATTCGCAGATCTGCCCATGAAGGTGGCTAATGCTGCCGCATTCTACCGAGCCGAGGAGGAAGCTCGACGGAGAAGGTGTTCTAGTCTCAAGATCTTTGAGGCCGGACACCTGATGCCCTTAAGCGACCAGTTGAAGCAGCTGGTCGAGCTCCATAAGGTGGCTGAACAGGCCATGAAAGGCCTCATAGTTCGGCTATGGCCTAAGGAAGCCATGTCTGGGAGCTACTTCTGGCTAGTGAGGCGGCTGGTGGACGCCTGTCCATGGGTTGAAGTCATCAAGCGCTCCGTCTGCATCTAAGGTGCCCGTAGGGCCCTTGCCCTTGCTAATGTGCACTGGGGCAAGATGGACACTGAGAAGCTTGTGACGGACGGACCACCACCGAAGAAGGAGCTTCGCAAGCCTGAAATGTATTATGAGGGCGTCCTGAAGGGTGCCTGGCTTATAGCGGATGAATGCTTCAAAGATATAATTTTTGAGTAGACTCGCATTTGTTATCCTGTACGCTGAAAACTTGTTCATATGCGCTAAGCAACACTTTTGAATTTAAAGTATTAGGGTCTGGGCGGCCGTGTATTAAATTTGAGAGTTGGCGAGTCGTTGGCTTCTGCCCCATGCCACAGTGTTGGGGTGTTCGGGATAAACTTGAGCGCTCTTGTTCCCATTCTTGGGTCCTTCGAGGAGGCGCTCAACGAACGAACAAGGCAATCGGACTATAATGCTTGAACACTCTCACTTAGCCATAGAATTCTATAATTTTAAATTTCGTGAAGCCCCTAGTATTCGAAAGACCGAGTTCGGGCGCTATCCACGCCTAGGCGGACAATTCCGACTCCTCGCTCTAAGCGGCATAAGTCTTTAGGGACTCGAAAACCTCTCGAACAGCTGATCGGCTCTCGCCCTATCATGACAGTCAGTTTTAGCTTTCTCCACTAAGGTGCTTAGCCCGGCTCAACCGGGGCACAATCGCAATGGTTCTCCCAGCGCTACCTTAGCCGATATAACGGAACATAAGGTACCAAAGCATGGGAGCCGGGCAAACCCAACTATTGACCCAAGACATGATTCGGAGCCGATGCATATAATGCTATAAGTTCGGGTGCTGCACTTGTGAAAGTGTTCGGACTTATCACACCATATTGTGGGGTACTTAAGCCCCTGGTGTATTGCCCGTACCAAAGTGTACGGTTGCACAATGTCATAATTGAACATAAATATATAGAAAAAATGGAATTCAATAATAGCCAGAAGCTATGTATTGTTTATTCAAAAAGGGTTGCAGTAAGAGCAGAACGATACAAATAGTGCGATAAGCAAGGTACGGGACTTTTTAACATGTCCCCCTCCAAGGGTGAGCCACGGGATGGTGTGTAAAACAGGTATACTACTCGTAATAGATACCACCTGGACACTCGACGAAGCTTTTTGCTTCCCTGGCTGTTGCATCGTGTGTTTGGCAATTCTACTGCCGGGCAGGGCTTCGTGAGAACGGAGTCCTGAAAGTACAAAAGAGAGAAGAAAAGAATGACGCAATCGGGAGCCCCTGGTGCGGTTGAGCCGCATTCTGGGCATGCCGTGGTCGTGCCCCTCACCCTATGCCCATGGTATTTCCAGAGCGTAATTATGTACGCCAGCGTAATCTTGGTTTCGCAATTTCGCGAGGGCTGGGGCTTGGGCCGCTTGCTATGCATGCTCGAAACGTGCCAGGCGGTCTTGTTGTAGGTTACTCTGGGCGCGCTTGACGGTGTCCGGACGTTTAATAGTCGGACTCAAGAATTGCCTTAGGAGGCTGCTTTGTACTTCCGCCGCGAGGGCCGCCGTATGCTCCTCCGTCCGAGAGAGCATTCGGTGTTTCCATTGACCGTAATGACTCCTCGAGGACCTGGCATCTTGAGCTTGAGATATGCGTAGTGCGGCACCGCATTGAACTTTGCAAATGCGGTTCGTCCGAGCAGTGCGTGATAGCCGCTGCAGAACGGGACTATGTCGAAGATTAACTCCTCGCTTCGGAAGTTATCCGGGGATCCGAAGACCACTTCAAGTGTAACCGAGCTCGCATAGCTTGGCCTCTACACCTGGTATGACGCCTTTAAAGGTCATCTTCGTGGGTTTAATCCTTGATGGGTCTATGCCCATTTTGGCACCGTGTCCCGATAAAGCAGGTTCAAAGGCCGCCGCCATTCATTAGGACTCTAGTGAGATGAAATCCGTCAATGATTGGGTCGAGAACCAATGCGGCGAATCCGCCATGGCAGATGCTAGTGGGGTGGTCCCTTTTATCGGGCAGGAAGACCACGGGTTGAACTTTGGGGCGACTAGCTCCACCGCATATACGCCCCTTAGTGCACGCTTCCGCTCCCTTTTGGGTATGTGGGTTGCGTATATCATGTTCACCGTCCGCACTTGCGGGGGGAAGCCCTTCTGTCCTCTATTGTTCGGCGGCCGGGGCTCTTCCTCGTCATCGCTATGCAGCCCCTTGTCATTGTTTTCGGCATTTAATTTGCCTGCCAGCTTGAACACCCAACAATCCCTGTTGGTGTAATTGGTTGGTTTTTCGGGGGTGCCGTGTATCTGACACGAGCGATCGAGTATTCGGTCCAAATTGGACGGGCCCGGAGTATTTCTTTTAAATGGCTTTTTCCGCTGACCGGGTTTAGAGCCTCTGAATCCGGCATTGACTCCCGTATCCTCAGCATTATCGCCGTTAATGCGGTGCTTGTGCTTGTTGCGACGCGACCTGCCATTGTTGTCCTTGGTATCTGAATTACCAAGGCTCTTGGTCATGTTGTTACTACGAGCTAGCCAGTTGTCCTCTCCCACGCAAAAGTGGGTCATTAGTGTTGTGACGGCTGCCATGGATTTCGGCTTTTCCTTTCCTAGGTGTCGGGTAAGCCACTCGTCGCGGATGTTGTGTTTGAAGGCTGCAAGGGCCTCTGCATCCGGAGAATCGACGATTTGATTTTTCTTGGTTAGGAACCGTGTACAGAATTGTCTGCCGATTCCTCTGGCTGCTGAATTATGTGGCTTAGGTCATCGGCGTCTGGTGGTCGCACATATGTGCCCTGGAAATTGTCGAGGAATGCGGCTTCCAGGTCTTCCCAACAACCAATTGACTCTGCTTGCAAGCTGTTAAGCCAATGCCGGGCTGGTCCTTTAAGCTTGAGTGGGAGGTATTTAATGGCGTGTAGATCATCGTCGCGGGCCATGTGGATGTGAAGGAGATAGTCCTCGATCCAAACCACAGGATCTGTTGTGCCATTGTATGATTCAATGTTTACGGGTTTGAAACCCTCAGGGATTTGATGATCCATCACTTCATCTGTGAAGCATAGTGGGTGTCTTGGCGCCTCAGTATTGGGCTATATCACAAGCAGCTCAAATGAGCTTTGTTCATCGTGTGTTCGGCCCGGCCGGAGTTGCCATATCCGGCGTGACGGTTATCGTCACGTGTCATGAGGCGCCCACGCGATCCGTAGATCGATCTTGTTTGCCTTGCCTTGTCCTCCAATATATCATGCATGCCTGGCGCATTTCCCCGCGCCTTGGTATTTTTTGAGCGGCGCCGGGGTGCGGCTTGAGTTGAGGGCCGAGAGGCCTCTCTGTCCCGGCCACGAGGTGGCCGGTCAGCCGTATCATGCACTGGTGATGTAGGTTTGGGTGCTTCCTCCTCTAATCGGGGTAGCAGCTTGCTTTTTGGGTAGCTCTTGGAGGGACGCTCAAGTTCATACTCTTCGGCCGCAAGGACTTCAGTCCATCTGTTAGCTAGCAAGTCTTGGTCAGCTCTAAGCTGTTGCTGCTTTTTCTTGAGGCTGCTTGCCGTGGCCATGAGCCTGCGTTTGAAACGCTCTTGTTCGATGGGATCCTCGGGCACAGCAGATTTAATTCGTCGTCGAGGCTTGCCTCATCTTCGGAGTGAGGCATGTAATTATCGTCCTCTACCTCTCTTTCTGCCGCTCTCTCATGAGGGCTGGCTTCTCCATCGTCCTACGCTGAATCCTGCTGGAGGGGGTTATCTTCGGTACTGTCCGGGGTGTTATTGTCTCCCGTGCCGGAATCACCGTTTTTGCTGTGGCGGGATTTAGAGCGGCGCCGCTGACGCCGGCGCTTAGGCTGTTTCTTGGAGGGGTCATCCTCCGTTGTTCCATCGACATTCCCATCTTTTGGGATGTCCACCATGTATATGTCGTATGACGAGGTGGCCTTCCAGTGCCTTGTGGGCGCTGGTTCTTGGTCGTCTCCTGCATCGTCGTCCATACCGTCGATGTCTTCGGAGTCGAAGTCGAGCATGTCGGTTAAATCATCGACAGTGGCTATGTAGTGGGTGGTGGGTGGGTTTGAATTTCTTCGTTGTCCGCATCCCAACCTTCCTGACCATAATCCAGCCAGGGCTCTCCTGATAAAGAGAGAGACTTTAGTGAATTCAGAATGTCGCCAAAGGGCGAGTGCCGAAAGATGTCTGCGGCGGTGAATTCCATGATCGGTGCCCAATCGGATTTGATTGGCAGGGGCGCGGAAGGCTCGGAGTCCGGAGGGGAGTCCGGCACCTTGGAGTCACGAGCTTCGCAAAGGACGGGGTAGGTGTACGGCTCAATCGCCGTAGAGATCGCAGCCCCCGAGGCGGTGTCCAGCCACCCGTCCTCGATCCGCGCGGTCGGCTCTGAGCTAAAGGTCGGAGCGGACACTGGTGCGGCCTCCAGGACACTGTTCGGCGGCAGAGCTAGATCATGCCCCTCGTGACAGTGCGGCGCACTTGGCTGTGGCTCGAACCCGTCGAAGATCAAGTCTCGGCGGACGTTAGCCGTGT
Source organism: Aegilops bicornis (assembly GCA_021605145.1). Classification (NCBI taxonomy): domain Eukaryota; kingdom Viridiplantae; phylum Streptophyta; class Magnoliopsida; order Poales; family Poaceae; genus Aegilops; species Aegilops bicornis. The sequence continues at coordinate 578,001,137 of CM038675.1, forward strand.
AGTTCAAACTTCTTAATCTGACCTGGTGGCCAGGGGCGTAGCTTTCAATCTGCTCCAGATGGCCAAGCGAATTGGCCCGCAGTGCAAAACCGCCGAATACGAAGATCTGTCCGGGGAGAAAAGTCTCACCCTGGAGTGCATCGTTGTTGATGATCGGAGGAGCCATCGGGCCTAAGGATGACGACACAGAGGAACTCCCAATGAAAGCACCAATGTCGGTGTCAAAACCGGCGGATCTCGGGTAGGGGGTCCCGAACTGTGCATCTAGGCGGATGGTAACAGGAGACAAGGGACACGATGTTTTACCTGTGTTCGGGCCCTCTCGATGGAGGTAAAACCCTACTCTGCTTGATTAATATTGATGATATGGGTAGTACAAGAGTAGATCTACCACGAGATCGGAGAGGCTAAACCCTAGAAGCTAGCCTATGGTATGCTTGTTGTTCGATCCCCACGGACTAAAACCCTCCGGTTTATATAGGCACCGAATAGGGTTAGCGCTATACGTAGTCGGGTTACAATGGTAGGAGATCTACATATCCGTATCGCTAAGCTTGCCTTCCACGCCAAGGAAAGTCCCATCCGGACACGGGACGAAGTCTTCAATCTTGTATCTTCATAGTCCAGGAGTCCGGCCAAAGGCTATAGTCCGGTTATCCGGACACCCCCTAATCCAGGACTCCCTCACTATCACTTGGTCGATTCGAGGTAAGGCAAATGGATCTTTGGGGAAAGCTTTATTGAGGCTGGTGTAATCTATACACATGCGCCACTTGTTATTCTTCTTCAACACGAGGACCGGGTTGGCAAGCCACTCTGGAAAGAACACCTCCATAATGAAGCCGGCTGCCAGAAGCCGGGCTATCTCTTCTCCTACAATCCTTCTCTTTTCCTCCGACAGTCGGCGGAGGGGCTGCTTGACTGGTTTTGCATCTTCTCGGATGTGTAAATTGTGCTCGGCGAAATCCTTCGGAACACCTGGCATGTCCTTGGGGGACCATGCAAAGATGTGCCGATTCTCACAGAGGAAATCGACGAGCTCGCCTTCCTATTTGCTGTACAGGTTTGCTCCAATGACGGCAAACCTTTCTGGGTTCTCCGGGTCCAGAGGTATCTTCTTTGTTTCTTTGGCCTGCTGGAAAGAACCGTGGGCATCATATTCCTTGGGGGTTAGGGGACAGGGCCGGCTGCTTGCCGGCCATGGCCACGAGTCGATCTAGCATCTTCTTCTCTTCAGCGATCACGAGGGACTCGGCCAGCCGGCTGCTAGCTGCTGCACACTCAGAGGATTTCTTGTAGTCTCCGGCTATGGTCATGATGCCCTTGGAACTCGGTATCTTCATCTTGAGGTAGGCGTAGTGGGGTACAGCCATGAACTTGGCCAGAGCAGGTCGGCCAAGGAACGCGTGGTAAGGGCTCTCCAGATCCACTACTTCAAACCATACTGCTTCTCAGCGGAAATGATCCTTGTACCCAAAGAGAACAACTATCTTGATCTTGCCGATTGGTGAGCAGGACAGGCCGGGTACGATGCCATGGAACACAGTCCGACTAGGCATGAGCTGCTTCGTGTTGATTTTCAGCTTCTCCATGGTGTCACGGTACAGTATGTTGATGCTGCTCCCACCATCTATCAGCACGCGGGAGAAACGGGCAGCTCGCCTTTCTGTTGTGAGGGTGGCGTCCAAAACTAATGCGTAAGAGCCGGGAGACGGCATCACCTCTCGGTGATCGGCCCGGCTACAACTCATAGGCTTCTCCGACCAGTGCATGAACTCGGGGTTGTTGGAGGCGACTGCGTTGACTTCTTGGTGTTGTCGGCACCGGCTGCTCCGGTCTTCGGTCTGGCTTGTAAAGACGACGTAGGCGGCATGCTCGTCGGGGAACTCGTCTTGAACAGCCCCGACTGCTGGTCGAGCGGCCGGTTGGCCGAGGGCGGCGGCGGCCGGCTGCCAGCAAGCGGCACCAGCCCTTCGCCTTTGGAGATTCGTGTGAGCCAGTGGCATTTCCGAGTCGTGTGGTTGGACGGCTTCGCGCCGCTATGGAACTTGCAGGGGGGCATCAAGGGTTTGCTCGTAAGAGCAAGCCGGCTTCCAAGCCGTCTTGCCGCCCTTCTGCTTCTTGGGCGCGGGCCGCCCTTCGGGTTGTTCCTCTTCGACCGTGGCCACCCGCCGACTGGTGGAAGGCGACATAGGGGCCTTGCGCTTGTGGTCGTTCAAGTACGGGCGTCGTTTGGAGTCTCCAGCCGGCGTCTTGGGAGCCGGAGTGAGTACCTTCCCGGAGGCGTCTACTCGAAGCTCGGTCTTCATTGAAGAGTCGGCCGCGGCGTACTTGTCTGCTATGATCAGCAGCTCGTCGAGGGTAGTCGGCTCGTCGCAGAGGAGTCAGTGCTTGAGGACGGTGCCTTCTCGGCATCCGGCGGTGAAGTACTCTATGGCTTGAACCTCGTGCACCCCTTTGCAAGAGTTGCGAAGCTTGTCCCAACGCATGAGGTAGTCGCGAGTTGATTCATTGGGCCCTTGAACACACAAGGAGAGCTGTCGGTGCTTGGGAGCCCATTTGTAGGTGCTGGTGAAGTTGCAGATGAAGGCTTCTGTGAAGTCTAGCCAGCTGTTGACGCTGTAAGGCTTGAGGCTGTTGAGCCAGGTGCGCGCCGTGCCTTGGAGCATGAGGGGGACATATTTCACGGCAACACGCCTGTTGCCGTTTGCTATGTGAACTGCAGTGGAGTAATCGATCAACCAATCTTCCGGCTTCACGGAGCCGTTGTACTTGGGCGTGTCTCTTGGGAGTGAGAACTCTTTGGGGAAGGGCTCGTCGCGGATGCGAGGGCCAAAGCAAGGCGGGACGACATCGTCTTCTTCTTCTAGCACGATCGCGCTAGGCGGTCGATCCGATGGCGGGCATCATTCTCGCCGACTCCTTCGCGGTGGCCTAGTCGGCCGCTGAGAGTCGGATGCGTCACCTGCGGCGGGGTGGGATATCTCTCCCCACGAGGCGGAGGAGGAGGAGGGTTGCCTCGTCATTCCACAGCTCGAGAACGGCCTTCTGCGTCGTGCTCGATGGAGATTCGAGTCCGACTGCGGCTAGCGGCCGGCTCCTTTTCTTGCCTTGCGCGGGTGCCGCCCGCAGTCGGCGTCCATGACGTCGCGCCGTGCTCTCGGCATGGGGGAGGACTTCCAGCGCGGGCGCTGGCTTCATGCCGCTCTGCGGCTGCGTCGATCAACTGCTGGATGCGTCTGGTCATGTAGGGGAGCTCGTCGGCCCCCAGTCCATTCAGCTCGTCCACGGCCGACTGGGCGGCGCGTAGGTTCTCGAGGGGCGTGGCATAGACTGGGTGGTCTGCTCCCAGCATGTAGGCGATGGCCGCGCCGCGCTTCTTGACGACGCCGGCTCGGCTCGGCCCGTCAGGAGGCGGCATGCCAAAGACAGCACGGTCGACTTCGCGCTGGTGAGCCTCAGTGAGGCGTCTCAGGGAGGCTATCTTCTGGCCCTCCGCAGCGAGGGCGAGGCGGCGTGCCTCCAGCGTCTCGGCGTCGGCGTCGGCCGGGATGGGGGCGGACAAGTCATGCAGCGCCATTCGCAGGGCGTCGTGGGCGTTCTCGGCAGAGGCGACGCCATGGCTAATGACTAGTACCTCGGTGACGGTGCTGTCGGCGCTGTCGGCTCGAGGAAGAGGGTCGTCGAAGATCACTACGTTGGTGGGGAAAGCGTCAAGCGATGTTGTGTCGGAGTCGACAAGCATCGGGTCGGTGGAGCCAACCGACTCCAAGTCCGCAGCAGGCTCGCTGGAGACGTGGAGTTGGTCGAGGAGGCTGACGAGGCGGCTCTCGGGGCAGCCTGTGCCCGCGTCGAACGCGGGCTCGTCGGAGATGCGGGCTTCGCCAAGAAGATCGGCGAGGCAGCTCGCCGCGCAGGTGTCGTCGACACCTTGCAGTGCGTCGGGGCAAGCGCCATCGGGTGTGCCGGGCTGGCTACGCTCGCTGGGAAGGGAAAGGGTTCCCGTCCAGAGCAGGTCTCCGGATGACGGTGCACCTGGCCCCACGGTGGGCGCCAAATGTCGGGTGGTAGGTGCGACATATGCCAACATATGGCTTATCATTGTGGGAGCCAGTAAGACATCGCCGGTACCTGGAAACGGGATGAGGCGAAGACATGCACGCCGGCGGATCTTACCCAGGTTCGGGCTCTCCGTGGAGATAACACTTAGTCCAGCTCTGCGGGGTCTCCGTGATGATCACTAGATCAACAAGTGGCTACAAGGGGCTCCTTGAGATGTTCGGCGAGTGGAAGAAGAAGGGCAAGGCTAGCTCTCTTCTCCCCTCAATGTAGTGTCTAAAACTCTAAGAGATCAACCCTTTGCATGGGTGCCCTGGGGGGTTTATATAGGCCTACCCCCCAGGGGTACAATGGTAATCCGGCTGGGCGTGGGTCCTTGCCGTCAGTGTCTATGTTCGCCGGCTTCTCCGCCGGCCACTTGGGCCCGCCGACTGGTGGTTCCCGCCATCTGCCGGTTACTGTTGCCTCACTCTTGATGACGAGGGCTTTGTCGAGGTAAGAATTGCTACAGTGTCGCCGCCTGGCGGGCTCTCACTGTAGCCTTACCTCGTCTTGTCTCCTTAATGGCGCGCGTTCTTTGAGGGGGGGAACAAGCCGGCTGTCGGGAGCCGGCCACATCCCAGGCCGACTGGGGGAGGCCTGGCTGCCTTCGGGTGTCTCTCTGACTGAAGGGGCCCGCTGCCGGTGGGCCGTACTGACAGCCTATCGTGGGTGACGTCATGGTCAGCATGGCGACAATGTCGCGCCGGACGGGTGATGGCTGCCCCAGACGGCGTGACTGGCATATGCGTGCTCGAGATTCGGGGTGGAAGGCTTCACCTGTAGCCACGCCCGCCTCTCATCGCCGTTATGTGGGTGCAGAGTTTGAGGGTACGATCTTGGCCGCTTGCCGGGGGCCGGCTTCTTGGAGTCGGTCTTCTCATGGCCGGCTTCTTGGAGTCGGCCTTACTGTGGCTTTTTTTATGAGAGTTTAGGACCAGGCCACCTCCCGGTAGTCGGCCCGTGAGACAGCTGGCCAGGGGTAGGCGGCTCTATGCCTAGGGTGCTTGAAGGCTCGATCGGCCTGTCATGTTTTGAAGAGCCAGGGGAGCCGGCTAGGCTACCCGTGGGTATTTACTCTGACATGTATCTTAATACATGTGTGAAACAATCCAGAGCTCCCAAGAGCGGCCTTACCGTTTCATGTCATCTCAGTCTCTCGAAGCTGCTCATAGGTGTCCGATCATCCTGGCTTCCTGAATGAGTAGTGGGCGCTATATTAGACCATCCGTAGGGCCCGCGAGGCCCTCTCCATTGCCTTTCAAGTTGTTGTGCTCTCCGTGGCCTCGAGCATTGTCAACATGGTCAACGTACATGAGGAATTAGGAGATGATTTTATTTGGATATGATGACAGTAGGGACCCACCAGGGCCATAGCCGTACGCACGTGCTACCTCTTGAGGATGCGTTGGTTTTCCCTTGAAGAGGAAAGGGTGATGCAGCAAAGTAGCGTAAGTATTTCCCTCGGTTTTTGAGAACCAAGGTATCAATCCAGTAGGAGAATACACCAAGTCCGTAGTACCTGCACAAACAATTAAGAACCTTGCATCCAACGCGATAAAGGGGTTTTCAATCCCTTCACGGCCACTTGCAAAAGTTAGATCTGATAAAGATAAGAAGATAAATATTTTTGGTATTTTTTGTTGTATAGATTGAAAAGTGAAGATTGCAAAATAAATGGCGACAGAAATAGCTAGTTGTCGGGAGATTAATATGATGGAAAATAGACCCGGGGGCCATAGGTTTCACTAGTGGCTTCTCTCAAGATAGCAAATTCTACGGTGGGTGAACAAATTACTGTCGAGCAATTGATAGAAAAGGGCATAGTTATGAGAGTATCTAGGCATGATCATGTTTATAGGCATCAGGTCCATGTCAAGTAGACCGAAACGATTCCGCATCTACTACTATTACTCCACACATCGACCGCTATCCAGCATGCATCTAGAGTATTAAGTTCATAAGAACAGAGTAATGCATTAGGCAAGATGACATGATGTAGAGGGATAAACTTGTAACATCCCAAAATTTCAATTTGGAATGTTATACATTAGGTCATCATGCATATCATATTTTCTCGCATTTTCCGATCCTAGAAAATTTCACGCAACTCAAGGACCCTCGGAGCCCCTCGCCGACCTCGCCATTGTCGCCGCCGCTCGACCACGGAGCCCCGCTGAGCCCCGCCGGCGAAGAGCCGCCGGAGGTAGCCGCCCGATCCGTTCCGATCCGGTTTTCCCCTAAAAGACCGATCCGGTTTTAAAAAAAATGTTCGTTTTTTTTAAAAAACCTAGATTGGTTTTATTTTTTTCGGTTTTCTTATTTAGTGAACGTTCACCGACCCGTTCGTTTCAATGAACGCGTTCGTTGGATTAGTTCTGTTAATCTAACGTCCGTTATTTAATCCATTCGTCGTTTTTCTTTTAAATCGGATTTAATCTGTTATTTTTCTGATTCGATTTCTGATCCGATTTTCAAATCTGTTTTATTTCTTGCTCGTTTATCGGAATCAGGTGATTCAAGCGCCTGGAGTTTCGTAACGAAACCGCCGTTCCGACTAACCTACTTTCACAGAATTTTGCTACTGTAAAATTTTGACCTAATTTCAGATTTGCTAAACCGAGTCGTTCTCTCTCGAGTTCCGACTTTCGATGCTTTATTCGATTCGATTCTTTTGCAACCAGGGTTCTTAAGTTGAACTATCTGGTTAGATCTTTTATTCGATATTTCCCTGTGCATTAGATGAGTACTTATTGTATGCTTGTTGTTTGTCTGCGTTAGATCACCCGGAGTGCGCCGCTTGTTACTTCGAATCTCTAGGACTCGCGGATCATCAGCAAGGCAAGTAACACTTTGATCATACCTTTTCTACTACCCAGTTTTATTGCATTAGATCAAACCCTCAAACACTTGCATGTTTAGGATCTAATTAAATTGTGGGATGGGAAGTAGATTGAGGTAGTACCTATTACCTGTTGTACTTATGAAACCTTGGGAGTTACTTCTACGTTTGCTTATTATGCCATGCTATGCTAGTAGACGTGGATTGGGTGAGTGAATATCCATGACAGATGTGAGATTGTTAATTAATGGTTTATTTAAGGTGGCAACCTAAACACACATCTGGGTGGATTGAGGCACTGGTTTCTATCGAGGACTTGCCTGTATTTCTTCGGACCGCCACCTGTGCTCTAAGGGATCATGAGATTTTTCAAACTAGAAACTTCCGTGTGCAGCCACAAGCCAATTATGGGCTCTGGCGTAGTTGACTAAGTTGTGCGAACTCTTACGGGTAGGCTAGCTGATGTAGGGGATGTAGGTTGGTACGGTCTACCCACATGTAAGGTGCTAAGCGCTACGAAAGACTATGTCTCGGTCATCCGTCTCTCAAACACCATGCGGTCACGAGAACCAAACGGAGGCGATCGAGTCTTGTGGGGAAAAGTGCTAAACCTCTGCAGAGTGTATAAACTAATCATGATTAGCCGTGTCCCCGGTTATGGACGTTTTGAGTATCTAGTACTTGAATATCATGTGAATCTCAACATGTTACTTCTAATAATAAAGTTATTGGGTTTTAATGAGTACTTTTAATTGGGATTGAGGATGCTGTCAACCATTCTCAATGTTTAACAACCACCATGATAGTTAAATAAAATTATTCCTTTGATGTAGGGAAAAATCAGCTTTATGCAAAAATGTAAATCAGAGAGCCTTACCACCAGCCAAATATGCATGTAGTATAGGCTTGTTGCTTCATTGTTCTCTATGTGTTACATTGCCAAAGATATTCCATGTCTTGACCCGTTTTGGGCTGCAACTTTTTCACGCTATGCAGACTTTTCAGAATTTACGAATAAGGTGTTAGGTCGTGGTTCTATACTCAAAGTGATGCCGTTGGAGTTGATGGACTCACTTGTCTTCCAAGCCTTCCATTGTTATTATTAGATGGCCTTAAGACATATTATTGTATTAAGTTCCCTTGTGGACAACGATGTAATAAGTGTGTGATTGCTACTCTGCTATAAATCCTTCAAATCTTGTGTGGTGTCGGCATTCGATCCAGGGGATGACACTGAGCACAGAGCGCTAGATCCATTCGGATCTGGTCGCGACAGAGAATGGTATCAGAGCACACGCTGACTGTAGGACACGACCACTAAGATAAAGCCATAGATCACTATTCTCTACCCATTTTCTAACTCCTCATCTTTTCTACTCTCTTTAGGATGAAGGACGCGAAGATCAAGTACACCCAACCGGATGAAGGCACACCTTTTGGATTTCACTTGAAGGAAGTTACCAAATACGAACATTGGATTACCAAGCTTCACCGAACTTTCAACGCCACTACTCGCTGAAGAGGAGCGGCTGGAAGATTCACGCTCACGTTCGGGAAGGACATTCGTCCCAATCACCAAGCCTATAGATAGTGTTTTGATTGCACCAACTTGGAGTGCAGGAAAGAGCATGGCAGCTCACATCACCATGGGACGCATTGGAGAAGTTTATCAAGAAGACCTCAAGGACACAATCTACCAGATTTGCGGACGCCGAGATGACAAATGGGACGTCGTCAGCACCAAGAAGGATAGATCCATTGCAGCATTCATCCAGGAGTTAAACCAGCACATTCGACGTCAGGAGAACCAGATGTGCAATGATATGTTGGAGTTGCAGAATGCAAAGGGAAGGATCATCGAGCTTGAAGAAGAACTAAAGACAACTCGCAAGGACTATATGGACGAGATTGTAGCTCTAGCAAGACACAATAACGATCTTAAGTACGAGATTGAAGAACTGAAGAAGAAGTTGGCGCTCAGGAATGAGGACCAGTATGTCAATTGCCCAAGCGACTACATCAACATCGACGACACCGATTCGGATCCAAGTGAACCCGACTTTGAAGACGAAGCCGAGCGGACATTATGGAGTCTTCCACCGGTTCAAATTAGTAGAAGTCCCCACATATTAGTAGTATTCCTCCATGTAAATCATTATAGTACACGCACTTTTGGCGATAGTTAGATCGTTGTAAGCCTTTGTTTGATTGAATGAAGTGATTTTGTGTGTATTTGCTCATGTGCATTTGGGTAGTGATTCCCCTTAGACCTCATTCTATTCTAAATTCTCATCTTTCTAAACCCATCAGATGCCTCCGAGACGCGACCCGGATTCGCTTTTTTCCGCCAGAGATCACCCAATTGATCCAGAGAATACCACCGATTCAAACATTGGTGCGAGAACCAGGGCAACAACAAAACAACAACAACCCACCGCCACCACCACTGCGGATCATCCGACTCGTTTCCTTAGACTGAATCCGCGGTGTATTCCAAAGAGCACCGAGCCGATTGTAGCGGATGGTGGCTCCGCAAGATAGGAAGGGAGTTGACCCGCTGCGGGATGCACAGATGGTGAAAGAGTGAAGTTTGCAAAAGACATCAGCTTGAAGGACCCAGAAGACATGGTGGGAGAATTTCACAGCCACTTACCTCAGAGATACTTTGTCACATGGGAGCAATTTCAGCAAGCTTTTCAGACCGCCCATGTTTCAGCAGGAGCTATGGCCATGAAGAAGCGTGAGTTTAGCAACTTACGCCAAGGAGGAAGGACTGTTGGCACAAGATGCGTGGATGACTTTAGTAAACTAGCACGTTATGCCCCGGATGACGTTACTCTTGATGCAACTAAGCGGGAGAAGTTTCTAGAAGGACTGAATGATGAGTTCAAAGATGCCGTTGATGGTAGCCGGTTCAATAACTACCAGGAGTTAGTAGACCGAGCCCTCATGATTGAAGGAAAGCAAGACAAATTGAGAACTGCATAAGCGGAAGTATGGGCAAGGGAAGTATAACTGGAGCTCGGCAGAAACCTCGTTATACCCCTAAATCAGGAATTCGGTTTGACATACCCATGGAGGAGGTAATTCGCATAACCATAACAGCACGTAGATTGGGAACGGGAATGGAGGAAGTAATGTACAGATTAGCACCAACCCGTCAACACCATCCATAGTAGACCTGAGTCTTATTACTTGCTTTAAGTGCCGCAAGACTGGGCATTATGCAAATGACTGTCCGAAGGCCGTAATGGAAATGGCAATGGAAGCTCGAAAGAAGCCCAACCCTTTCACCAGGGGACGGGTGAACCACATTGAAGTGGAGGAGGTTGAAGATCAGCTGATGCAGAATCGGTAAGTTTTTGGTTAAGTCATTTACTGCAGCTTGTTCTTTTCGATCTTGGTGCATCGCATTCATACATATCAAGGGGATTTGTGGATAAGTACAAGTTACCAACCCAAGCCCTTAGGTCACCCATGCTAGTAGCCTCACCCGGAGCAGAGTACATGGCTAGTAAATGGTGTGATCGACTGCCATTAAGGATTGGACACTATGTTTTCCCCTCAGACCTAATAATTCTGGAATCCCAAGGATTGGATGTGATATTAGGTATGGATTGGATATCAAGGTATGGAGGAAACATAGATTGCACCACAAAGTCAATTTTGCTCACCACACCAGAAGGAAGAAGGATTAAGTATGTATCACGGCACGAGCCGAGGAGAGCACAAGTTAATTGCTTATCAGGAGTGGTGCAGGAAGAAGTACCAGTGGTGAAGGATTTTCCTGATGTATTTCCGGAAGAGTTGCCAGGAATGCCACCGGATAGAGACATTGAGTTTTGATAGAACTTTTGCCAGGAACAGGCCCGATATCGAAGCGACCATATAGGATGCCAGCACAGGATTTGGCGGAAATCAAGAAGCAGATTAAGGAACTTTTGGATAAAGGTTTTATACGCCCAAGCTCTTCACCTTGGGGATCACCCGTTTTGCTAGTGGAGAAGAAGGATGGATCGTTAAGAATGGTTGTTGATTATCGTGGATTGAATGAAGTAACAATCAAGAACAAGTACCCACTACCTATGATAAATGATCTGTTTGATCGCTTGCAAGGAGCCAAGGTGTTTTCCAAGATCGACTTGCATCGTGGTACCATCGATTGAAGATTCGGGAGCAGGACATACCCAAGACAGCATTTACCACGAGATATGGACTATCTGAGTGTACCGTTATGTCATTTGGGTGACTAACGCACCAGCCTATTTCATGAATCGATGAACAAAGTGTTTATGGAATTTTGGATAAGTTCGTCGTGGTGTTCATTGATGACATTTTGATTTTCTCGAAGAATGAAGAGGAACACAAGGAACATTTGCGATTGGTTTTGGAAAAACTGAGGGAACACCAGTTGTATGCCAAGTTCAAAGAAATGTGAGTTTTGGCTAAAGGAAGTTGGATTTCTCGGACATGTTATATCCGGAGAAGGAATAGCGATTGACCCCACAAAAGTTGAGACCGTAACCAAATGGGAAGCACCAACGACAGTTGGAGAGATTCGGAGTTTTCTTGGACTCGCAGGATACTACCGAAGGTTCATTGAGAATTTCTCAAGGATTGCCAAGCCTATGACAGAATTGTTGAAGAAGGAAAACAAATTCATATGGACTGAGGACTGTGAGGCAAGTTTTCAGGAGTTGAAGAAAAGATTGGTTACCTCACCGGTCTTGATATTGCGGATCGGACTAAGGATTATGAGGTGTATTGCGACGCTTCACGTCGAGGACTTGGAGCAGTACTTATGCGGGAAGGAAGAGTTGTTTCGTATGCTTCATGACAACTTAGGCCCCATGAGTTGAATTATGCCACTCATGATTTGGAGTTAGCAGCCGTTGTGCATGCCACGAAGACGTGGAGACATTTTCTCATTGGAAATCATTGTGAAGTATATACGGATCACAAGAGTTTGAAGTACATCTTCACACAGAAGGAATTGAATCTTAGACAAAGGAGATGGTTAGAGCTTATCAAGGATTATGATATGAGATTGCATTATCACCCTGGGAAGGCTAATGTCGTAGCAGACGCATTGAGCCGTAAGAGCCACGTCAATACCCTAATGATGGGAGGAATACCCAATGAGTTAGCCGAGGACCTTCGAGAGCTATGTTTGGAAATAGTTCCGAGAGGCTATGTAGCAGAATTGGAGATTCAGTCAACGCTGATGGACAAAATCAGAGAAGCCCAAAAGGAAGATAAGGAAGTTGCCTCTATAAAGGAGAAAATGAGAAAAGGAAAAGCTAAAGGATTTCGTGAGGATGAGCACGATACCCTATGGTTTGAAGACCGTGTTTATGTGCCCAATGACCCAGAGATCAGGAAGTTGATTTTACAAGAAGCCCATGATTCACCCTATTCGATTCACCCAGGGAATACCAAGATGTATTTGGATCTGAAGAATACTTTCTGGTGGACCGGTATGAAGAAGGATATTGCGGAGTATGTAGCAGTTTGCGATGTATGTCAGAAAGTAAAGGCAGAACATCAGAAGCCAGCAGGATTGTTACAACCATTCTTTGATACCCGATTGGAAGTGGGATAAACTAGGCATGGATTTTAGCACGGGATTGCCAAAGACTCGTTCAGGATATGACTCGATTTGGGTTATAGTCGACCGTTTGACAAAGGTAGCTCATTTCATTCCAGTCAAGACTACCTATAGCGGTGCTAAGTTGGCAAAGATATACATGACCAGAATTGTGTGCTTACACGGAGTTCGAGGAGCATCATATCGATAGAGGAACCCGGTTTACCTCGAAATTTTGGAACCAGTTGCACGAAACATTTGGAACCCGATTGGAATTCAGTACAACTTTCCACCCACAGACCGATGGACAGACCGAGAGAGTCAATCAGATTTTGGAGGACATGCTGAGAGCTTGTGCCCTAGATTATGGATCTAGCTGGGATGGAAATTTGCCGTATGCAGAATTTTCCTACAACAATGATTACCAAACCAGTTTGAAGATGGCACCTTTCGAGGCTTTGTATGGAAGAAGGTGCAGGACACCGTTGTTATGGGACGAAACCGGAGATCGTCATTGTTTGGACCAGATTTGATTAAGGAGTGCGAGCAGAAAGTTAAGTTGATTCGAGACAGGCTCAAGGTAGCCCAGTCCTGCATAAAAGAGCTATCTTGATTCAAAGCGCAAAGCGATTGAGTATGAAGTTGGAGACAGTATACCTCTGAGTATCCCCGCTTGAGGAGTTAAGGGTTTTGGAGTTAAAGGAAAGTTAGCACCCGTTTCGTTGGACCATATAAGATTTTGCAACGCATGGGAGAAGTTGCTTATAAGTTGGAATTACGGAAGGACTGTCGAGTTCATGATGTATTTCATGTTTCTCAGTTGAAGAAATGTCACCCCGAGATAGCAGAGGTACCGTTAAGAGACACAGTGCCACTGGAAGCAATTCAGTTGAAGGATGATTTGACATATGAGGAAAGACCGGTTAAGATTCTCGATTATGCCAAAGAGTTACCCGCAGCAAGGTTATCAAGTTTTGCAAAGTTGATTGGAGCCACCACACCGAGGATGAAGCCACACAGGAAAGAGAGGAAGTTTTGCTCAAGGACCACCCTCACCTATTTTCTAGCCAACCCGAATCTCGAGGGCGAGATTCATCTTAAGGGGGTAGGTTTGTAACATCCCAAATTTTCAATTTGGAATGTTATACATTAGGTCATCATGCATATCATATTTTCTCGCATTTTCCGATCCTAGAAAATTTCACGCAACTCAAGGACCCTCGGAGCCCCTCGCCGACCTCGCCGCCCCCTCGCCGCCGTCGCCCGACCCGCCGGAGCCCCGCCGGCGAAGAGCCGCCGGAGGTAGCCGCCCGATCCGTTCCGATCCGGTTTTCCCCTAAAAGACCGATCCGGTTTTTTTTAAAAAAAAATGTTCGGTTTTTTTTAAAAAACCTAGATTGGTTTTATTTTTTTCGGTTTTCTTATTTAGTGAACGTTCACCGACCCGTTCGTTTCAATGAACGCGTTCGTTGGATTAGTTCTGTTAACGAACGTCCGTTATTTAATCCGTTCGTCGTTTTCTTTTAAATCGGATTTAATCCGTTATTTTTTCAGATTCGATTTCTGATCCGATTTTCAAATCTGTTTTATTTCTTGCTCGTTTATCGGAATCAGGTGATTCAAGCGCCTGGAGTTTAAATATGAAACCGCCGTTCCGACTAACCTACTTTCACAGAATTTTGCTACTGTAAAATTTTGACCTAATTTCAGATTTGCTAAACCGAGTCGTTCTCTCTCTAGTTCCGACTTTCGATGCTTTATTCGATTCGATTCTTTTGCAACCAGGGTTCTTAAGTTGAACTATCTGGTTAGATCTTTTATTCGATATTTCCCTGTGCATTAGATGAGTACTTATTGTATGCTTGTTGTTTGTCTGCGTTAGATCACCCGGAGTGCGCCGCTTGTTACTTCGAATCTCTAGGACTCATGGATCATCGCTAAGGCAAGTAACACTTTGATCATACCTTTTCTACTACCCAGTTTTATTGCATTAGATCAAACCCTCAAACACTTGCATGTTTAGGATCTAATTAAATTGTGGGATGGGAAGTAGATTGAGGTAGTACCTATTACTGTTGTACTTATGAAACCTTGGGAGTTACTTCTACGTTTGCTTATTATGCCATGCTATGCTAGTAGACGTGGATTGGGTGAGTGAATATCCATGACAGATGTGAGATTGTTAATTAATGGTTTATTTAAGGTGGCAACCTAAACACACATCCGGGTGGATTGAGGCACCTGGTTTCTATCAGGACTTGCCTGTATTTCTTCGGACCGCCACCCAGGCTCTAAGGGATCATGAGATTTTTCAAACTAGAAACTTCCGTGTGCAGCCACAAGCCAATTATGGGCTCTGGCGTAGTTGACTAAGTTGTGCGAACTCTTATGGGTAGGCTAGCTGATGTAGGGGATGTAGGTTGGTACGGTCTACCCACATGTAAGGTGCTAAGCGCACGAAAGACTATGTCTCGGTCATCCGTCTCTCAAACACCATGCGGTCACGAGAACCAAGCGGAGGCGATCGAGTCTTGTGGGGAAAAGTGCGCAAACCTCTGCAGAGTGTATAAACTAATCATGATTAGCCGTGTCCCCGGTTATGGACGTTTTGAGTATCTAGTACTTGAATATCATGTGAATCTCAACATGTTACTTCTAATAATAAAGTTATTGGGTTTTAATGAGTACTTTTAATTGGGATTGAGGATGCTGTCAACCATTCTCAATGTTTAACAACCACCATGATAGTTAAATAAAATTATTCCTTTGATGTAGGGAAAAATCAGCTTTATGCAAAAATGTAACCGTAGAGCCTTACCACCAGCCAAATATGCATGTAGTATAGGCTTGTTGCTTCATTGTTCTCTATGTGTTACATTGCCAAAGATATTCCATGTCTTGACCGTTTTGGGCTGCAACTTTTTCACGCTATGCAGACTTTTCGCATTTACCGAATAAGGTGTTAGGTCGTGGTTCTATACTCGATGATGCCGTTGGAGTTGATGGACTCACTTGTCTTCCAAGCCTTCATTGTTATTATTAGATGGCCTTAAGCCATATTATTGTATTAAGTTCCCTTGTGGACAACGATGTAATAAGTGTGTGATTGCTACTCGCTATAAATCCTTCAAGTCTTGTGTGGTGTCGGCATTCTTGATCCAGGATGACATCGAGCACGAGCGCTAGATCCATTCGGGTCTGGTCGCGACAAAACTCAAGAAATATGATATAAACCCCATCTTTTTATCCTCGATGGCAACAATACAATACGTGCCTTCCTGCCCCTGCTGTCACTGGGAAAGGACACCTCAAGATTGAACCCAAAGCTAAGCACTTCTCCCATTGCAAGAAAGATCAATCTAGTAGGCCAAACAAAACTAATAATTCGAAGAGACTTGCACAGATATCAAATCATGCATATAAGAATTCAGAGAAGATTCAAATATTGTTCATAGATAAACTTGATCATAAATCCACAATTCATCGGATCTCGACAAACACACCACAAAAAGTATTACATCAAATAGATCTCCAAGAAGATCGAGGAGAACTTTGTATTAACATCCAAAGGGAGAGAAGAAGCCATCTAGCTAGTAACTATGGACCCGAAGGTCTGTGGTAAACTACTCACACATCATCAGAGAGGCTATGGTGTTGATGTAGAAGCCCTCCGTGATCGATTCCCTCCCAAGCAGGGCCGGAAAAAGGGCCCAAGATGGGATCTCACGGCAGAGAAGGTTCTTGGCCGGTGGAAATAGGGTTTCGTGGTGCTCCTGGATGTTTTCGGGGTATATGAGTATATATAGGCGGAAGAAGTAGGTCGGTGGAGCCACGAGGGGCCCATGAGGGTGGGGGGCGTGCCTAGCCCCCTGGGCATGTCCTCCTACCTCTTGGCCTCCTCGTTGCTTCCTTGACGTCCACTCCAAGTCTCCTGGATTGCGTTTGTTCCAAAAATGACTCTCCCGAAGGTTTCATTCCATTTGGATTCCGTTTGATATTCCTTTTCTGCGAAACACTGAAATAGGCAAAAAAACTGCAATTTGCACTGGCCCTTTGGTTAGTAGGTTAGTCCCAAAAATAATATTAAAGTGTATAATAAAGCCCATTAAACATCCAAAACAGATAATATAATAGCATGGAACAATAAAAAATTATAG
This sequence comes from Aegilops bicornis, assembly GCA_021605145.1. NCBI lineage: Eukaryota > Viridiplantae > Streptophyta > Magnoliopsida > Poales > Poaceae > Aegilops > Aegilops bicornis. The sequence goes on from CM038675.1 coordinate 578,017,821, forward strand.
ATACGTTGGAGACGTATCAGTATGCAAGTTCCTCCCTATTATATACAACTACAATTTTTTTGCTTCCTCTTGGTCTCCTGACATCATGGTCCCACACCATCGTCAACCTATATAGTCAATAAACAAGAGAATTGCACAAGGAGCGGCCAACAGTTGGGACCCAGCAGCTCGAGCAATATTTGTTTTTTAGGTGTAAGCGGAGTTTTTCTTGAGCGATGTTTTTGTTGTTGTTCACAGGAGCAAGGTATCAACTGGGCGGGCTATGGCCCGTCTAGCCCAGGCTATTATTTTATGTCCACCAAATATCCAACCCAAATATTATTTTTTCAAGGATGAAACATACTTTTTCTCCGCCCCGCTGGGCTGTAAATCTTTCCTAGGAGGGATGCATTAGGCCTAACAAGAAAATTGGCTTTATGAAATAATAAATGGGATGTAATTATAAAAAATAGGCTGTAAATATAAAAAAATGCACCAAACAGGTAATTAGTTTCAAATATATATTTTTTGAATTTGGAAATTTTAATTTCATTACTTATTGCACGCGCAATATTTCTTTAGATTTTTACCTAATACAAATTCATTTTGAAATTATATTTAATCTGACTCGAAATTTCAAGATAAAAATATTTCGGATCCGATCAAAATGTGGGATTTTTGGTTGAATTCTGTTTTGAGAGGTCGGTTGAAATTATTAATCTTTGTCCTGGCTAGAAAATGGGCTGTAATTTTAACAGATTGTAAATGGGTTGTAGTAAATTCCATTACAATTCAAAAATGGGCTATACATTATTACAAATCGCAAATGGGCTATATGTTCTCTGCGATAGATGTGATGCTCACTTGTGGGTCTACTATTTTTTTGAGAATTATAGTCAGTGACGCGTACGGAAGGCTTGTGGGCCTACTGAGGCGTACGGAAGGCTTTGTCAACTTATAGTCAAGACACGATTCTAGCAGCAGTGGCCGTTGGATGTCCATCCAACGGCTGCAGTGCTTCTTCAATCTCGGATATTCTTGCTTCAGCCGCCCAAACCACCGCCGGCGGTACCGCCTGCTACCGCCTCCCGTGGCCGGCTGTGCTGCTGCGCCTGCTTCACTGGCCCACCCTACTCCCAAACGCCGTCCAGGCCATTCCTCTACTCACCAACAACTCATGTTCTTCTTCGGCGATGGCAGCCTCACACCGTAGCCAAACCAGTGAACCCTCGTACTCCCCTCCGTGTTGGCATCCACTTTTGTGTCTTCGCCGGCTCCGGGTCGTTCCCTTCGTAGGACTCGCCATCGTTCACTGCGTTGGTTCTCTCAGCGCGGCATGGTCAACTTTGTCAACAAACGACAGCCATCGTATGAGGCATGTACGTGGAGTGGCTGACAGTAGGGACCCACATGGCCCATGGCCGCACGCAGCAAGTGCCCCCGTATTATGCAAAAACACATAATTTCTCCCCCTGATAGGTTTGACCCACCAGGTACGTCTTCGCATGCAAGGAAGTGCTTCCTTTATTACGCGGAAATAAAAAGTTCCTCTCCATGACAGCTGGGACCCACCAGCTTTATTATGATCCTTTTCGTGAAAATATAGATTGTACCGAAGATGCTAAATTGTTTTCTTTTTATTCTATCTTGAAAAAGAAGAAATTAAAAAAACCAGAAAGCATCTTCGCACGCAAGGAAGTGCCACCTTATTACGCAAAAAAATTAGGACCCACCAGATTTGGAGGCTGACTTGTGGGCTACTAAGTTAACGCGTACGCAGGGCTTTTTCAACTTTGTCAATAAACGATTCTAGCTGTACTGACCGTTGGATGTTAATCCTACGGCCACGCTGTGTCTTCAACCTCTGGTCTTGTTGCTCCAGCCGCCCAAACCTGCGCTCCAGCCTCCCGTGGCCGGCTGTGCTGCCGCGCATGCCTCACTACCCGACCATACTACTACTGGCCAGGCCTTACCTCTACTCACCCACACCCCCTATTATTCTCCAGCGACAACACCCTCACACCGCAGCCGAACCAGTGAACTCTCGTACTCCCCTCCACGTGGGTATCCACCTGGCTCGTCTTCCCTGGCTCAGCATCATTCCCTTCCTAGGCCTCACCGTCGTCCATCGCCTGGGTGCTATCCGCACGGCCTGTTCAATGTGGTCAATGAATGATAGCCATCGGAAGAGTAGTGTACGCAGTGAGGCTGATAGTTGGACCCACCAACTACATCTTCGCATGCAAGGAAGTGCCTCCATATTAGGCGCGAAAAAATGAATCCTCCCCGTGACAGCTCGGACCCACCATCAATAATTACGCATGCAAGGAAGTGCCTCCTTATCCTCCCTGACAGCCGGGACCTACCTGGTCGAAGCATACGTAGCGTTGTCATTCTGGTCACGAACGTGTACGTACATACTGGTCGATCGGTCTCTCTGCAACGATGAACCGTGGGGGAGCAACCAGCAACACGTGTAATAGTAGAGCCCCTGACATAGCAGTTCAGGCAGTCCCTTCCAAACCGTGTACACGTACATACAAGCACATGCCAAAAAATACGGCCACGTACATACATACGGGCGGGGTCTCGAACGCGTACTCGCGCATATGTACGTCTAGGGCTCGTGTACATGGAGAGGCAACGGACAGCAGCAATGGTGTTCTGTTCATCAGGCAGCCAACTGGCTGGGTGATACGTCTCCAACATATCTATAATTTATGAAGTATTCATGCCATGTTTACAACAATTTTATATGGTTTTGGTATGATTTGCATGGAACTAACCCGGACTGAAGCTGTTTTCAGCAGAACTACCGTGGTGTTGTTTTTTGTGCAGAAATGGAAGTTCTCCGAATGAGTTGAAACTTTTTGACGTTTTTTGGAACAAAAGAGACCCCCGAAGCTTCACAGGAGGGCCAGAAGAGCCAGGAGGAGGGCACAACCCACCAGGGCATGCCTGGTGGGCCAGCCTCGCCCCGGTGGGTTGTGCTCACCTCTAGGCCCATCTTCGCGTGAAACCGATGACAAAAAATCCTATAAATAGAGAAACCATGAGAAATAACCCTACTTCAGAAGTTCCGCCGCTGCAAGGCTCTGTAGCCACGAGAATCCAATCTAGACCCCGTTCCGGCACCCTGCCGGAGGGGGGAATCATCACTGGTGGCCATCTTCATCATCCCGATGGCCACCACGATGAGGAGGGAGTAGTCCACCCTCGGAGCTGAGGGTTTGTACCAGTAGCTATGTGTTTAATCTCTCTCTCTCTATCTCTCTCTTTCTCTCTCTCTCTCTCTCGTGTTCTTGAGATGTCACGATCTTGATGTATCGTGGGCTTTGTTAATATAGTCGGATCATATGGTGTTTTCCCCTCTCTATCTTGTTGTGACGAATTGAGTTTCCCGTTTGAGATTTCGTTTTATCGGATTGAATAATTTTATGGATTTGCGAGCACTTGATATATGTCTTGTATATGAATACCCGTGGTGACAATGGGGTATCGTATTGATTCACTTGATATATGTTTTGGTACTCAACTCACGGATTCCCGAAGTGACGTTGGGGTGATCTACGCATAGGGGTTGAAGCACGTTCTTGTATTTGTTTCTCTGGTAGAAATCTTGGGGCACTCTTTGAGGTTCTTTATGTTGGATTGAGTATTATGAATCTGAAATTATTTTGTGTTATTTTAGTACGAACTCTTGGGTAGATCGATCGGAAATAATAGCTTCGAGGTGGTTTCGTACCCTACAAACGATTTCTTCTTATGTTCTCCGGTAGATAGGAACTTTGGAGTGATTCTTCATCGCACTTTGAGGGATGGTTATATGATCCAATTGTATGAGCATTGTTGGGAGATTGCACTAGCGAAAGTACGGACCCTAGGCCTCATTTTCAAGCATTGCAATACCGTTTGTGCTCACTTTTATCGTTCGCTACCTTGCTGTTTTAATTTATTCAGATTATAAAAAAATATTTTTACCATCCATATTACACTTTTATCACCATCTCTTCGCCGAACTAGTGCACCTATACAATTTTCCATTGTATTGGGTGTGTTGGGGACACAAGAGATTTCTTATATTTGGTTGTAGGTTGTTTGAGAGAGACTATCTTCATCCTACGCCTCCCACGGATTGATAAATCTTAGGTCATACACTTGAGGGAAAATTTCTACTGTCCTACAAAACTCGGCGCTTGGAGGCCCAACACGTGTCTACAAGCATAAAGTTGCTTGATGAGACATCAAGCTCTTTTCTGGCACCGTTGCCGGGGAGGTGAGTGCTTGAAGGTATATCTTTAGATCTTGCAATTGAATCTTTTAGTTTCTTGTTTTATCACTAGTTTGGTTTATAGAAGAAAACTACAACAAAATGGAATTGAGGTTGCATCATATTATTCATCGTTATAATATCTTTCTTAAAAATGATGGATCGGAAAATTGTGCTCAATTGCTAGAAGAAGAAGTTAATAAAATGTTTCGCACAAAATATTTGAATGACGAGCATGATTGCAATGTTGTTAGTATTAATTCCTTGAATATCCAAAATGTTAATGATTGTGTTGGAGATATGCCCTAGAGGCAATCATGTATGATGATATTTCCTATGTGTTTATGAATAAAGATAGTCCTTGGACATTATCAATTATGTCTATCAGTAAGTACGTGACTTGTTTGTGGGACTATGCATTGTATGATGACTGTCCTAAAAGGTCCCTAGTCGAAAGGGCTGTGCAGACGCGCAGCCGACTAGACTAGCATATGACATGGTCGATGGCTCGGTCTCACTAGCCATGGAGCATTGGATGCTAACCGGATAATATGGACTTGGAAAGGTCTGGTCGGATTCGACGTAGTCGGATCCGAGTCGAGATAAGGTCCGAGTCGGACAGACCCAACTATGAGATGCAGCGATATGTCATCTGTGAGTCTCTAGTACAACATACGTTCTATGTCCTAAGACCTGAGCTGACGCATGTACTCGAGATGGTGACAGACTTACTTTGGGTCGACCAAACGCTACTCCGTGACTGGGTAGTTACAAAGGTAGGTTTCGGGTTTGTCCAGTCCCATGCTGATAGACATGGTCGAGCAAGATGGGATTTGCCCCTCCGATCAGGAGAGATATACTCTAGGCCCCTCGTGTGATCCGACCAAGAACAACATGGCCATGCGACAAGGATTATGAGATAATCCGGATTGTGGTCGGCATCACTGGAACGAGAAAGAGGATGGGCTAGCACAAGGATGACAGTCTCGCCTTGAGCCCGACAACATATATCGTGTGGCAAAGGGAACAGAAATGTGACACATTGTATAGGTTCGCCTAACCAGCTTCATAGTCTGCTTGGTGGTCGGCACGCCTTGCTAGAGGCCTCTACCAACCGTGCAGGTCGGAGGTGATCCGAACTGTGACCAAGCCGACTTGAACCTAAGGGGTCGCGCGCTTAAGGGAAGGAACCTACGAGGTCGGTTCATAGGACACTGGTCGGATGTGATCCGAACTGGACTAGGAACGTGACCGAGTAGACTTTGGGCTTTAGGGTCCGTGCAAGGCCCAAGTGTTGAGCCTGCGACGGACGCCTATATAAAGTGGAGGTACGGCACACTCATGTGATTGATCGCTTCGGCGCTGCGACTAGGGTTTGCATGTGTTGCGAATAGCCACCTCCACTCGCCGCCGACTGTGTGATCAGGCCTAGCAATCCGCCGCACGGTGTTCCTCCTGCACGCGCGGATACCGTTAGAGGCGGTGCACTTGCGCCGCTCCGGCGAACTCGTACATGGGATCAGACGACCGGCTGTTAGAGGGAGAATGAACGAGGAGGAGACGATCCACGCGGACGCGCTGCCCCAACTCTTCTTCCGCTGCACGGCACTGCGCGTCTAGTGGTAACGAACTGTGATCCATCTCCCGTAGCATGTTCCTGGATGTTCTACGCGTAGGAATTTTTAATTTGCAGTCGACGCACCCTACCGTAGAACCCAACAGTGGTATCAGAGCATCTGCTATAGGATTTGGTTTCAGATCGTATGCATATTAGATATTTGGGGCGGCAGATGAGATCTGTTGTCGTTGATAAGATCGGCTATGTGCACGGTTGATGTGATCAACTGCACATGGGGATCGTTGAGGCTATGTTTTCTGTAGATCGGGATCGATGAGGTCATGACACGATCTACCCCTACCGGTGTTATCCGCCATCGGGGTTAACAGTGAAACGTAAATCCGAATCGGATTCGCGATGATCGATAAGATCTGTCAGATCAGGAAATTCAGCGTGAACGAAGTTCAGATGTGATCTGTGATTTCCAAAAACTTCGGGCGCTGCCCCTTCAACCCCACCCGCTAACTGGCCAGCGGGACCGCCGTGTGCGTAGCGCCGTGTATTTCGTACCCGACACACAAACCAGTAGAATGTGATTCCATGCATAACTTTGTTTTGTAGGTTTGATGTGAATAGTATGGCTCATGTGTATGTGATGCATGTGTGTAATTTATACGTGGCCTGTGTGTCATGTTTGTCAGCTCGCAGGAGCCAAAGTGTTGTCATTATATTGTATAACGACCTGCGTGTCGACTTGTGACTCTATGTAAATTCATTACTAGTTGTAGTAGTTGGATAATAGAGATCAGGTTGGCGGCTGGGCGTCCCGGCGTGACAAACAATATGGAGTTCCTAGATGGTCATCGGAGTCGGAGCCGACCTGGATGGACTACCATGAAGGAGCCATACTATTTCACAATATGTGTTATATTTGTGATTGTAATGCTTCTTTGTTTCTATGCATGTTAGAATGATAGAATGATCCCTCATGAATATCAGCCGAATTGCCATCCCCGATGTGCATCTTCGCACATCAAGTACGTCTAGTAGTGGGCTCATAAAATTGAGGTGTTGCTGGGTGTCCTTGAACTGAAGGGTTCGTGTCGGACACGGACATGCACTGCATCAGGTTAACTTGGCAGGGCTATCAAAACAGTTTTGTGCCTTGTGGCAAAGAAGGTTGGGAGCCGGGGTATGAGATACCTTCCCGACCGACAGGAGTCGTATAGAGATACGATTAGCAAGGAGTTGCTTACCAGATAGGTATGTTGGCTAGCAGTGATGCTAAAGCTCACTAGTCGCATGCGCTAGTCGGATCTTGAATCACCGAGAGTTTGCGGAGGATCTTGACTTGATGGGAGTATTTACATCTAGGCTAAAATTACTCTACATAAACACATTGCTTAGTGATTGAATATTTTATGTTGTAGATCAATGGCACCACCTGCTCAACCCAACTTTGCATTGAAATCAATTCTGGGAAAGGATAAACTGAATGGAACAAACTTTACCACCTGGCATAGAAATCTTAGAATTGTTCTCAAGCATGATAAAAAGGAACATGTTCTAGAGGATCCACTTCCAGAGGAACATGCTGATAATGCTAGTGCCACAGCTAAAAATGCCTACGAACTTCGTTGATGAATCAACGGAGATCACCGTGTCGATGCTGGCTTGTATGGAGCCCGATTTGCAATAGCATTTCGAAAATGTTGAGGCTTACGATATGATCGAGAGTCTCAAGAGCATGTTTCAGACACACGCTAGGACCGAAAGGTTCAACGTCTGGCAATCCTTGATGGATTGCAAGCTGAAGGAAGGTGATCCACTGAGCCCACATGTGATCAAGATGATCGGATATGTGCAAGCTTTGGATCGTTTGGGCTTCCTGCTCTTGGATGAGCTGCTGAGATGCGATTACGGGTTCTCTTCCGCCCAGACTATGGGATGTTCATCTCGAACTATCATATGCATGGCATGGATAAGAAGCTCACCGAATTGCATGGGATGCTCAAAGTGGCGAGCAGGATATTAAGAAAGGCACGCATCAAGTGTTGATGGTGCAGAAATCGGCTAAGTTCAAGAAGAGTTGGTCCAAGAAAAAGGCTAAGGCAAAGGGAACGGAGACGGTAATCTCTGCCGCTGCGCCAAAGTCTGGACCGGACTCGATGACCGTTCGCTATCACTGCAAGGAGACCGGTCACTGGAAGAGGAACTGTAGCAAGAGGCTTGCAGAGCATGGCAAGAAGGCCGGAAATGCTGCTTCAGGCAAAGGTACACTTGTTGCATATGTTATAGTCATTTACCTTGCCGACATACCTAGTAGCTCTTGGGTATTTGATACCGGATCGGTTGTTCATATTTGCAACTCGATGCAGGGGCTGGTAAGAACTAGGCGTGTGGCACAAGGGGAGATTGACATCAGGGTCGGCAACAAAGCAAGAGTTGCTGCGTTGGAGGTCGACGCGATGCAGATCTAGCTTCATACGGATTTATTTTGGAATTGAATAATTGTTATTACATTCTTGCACTTAGTCGGAACATTATTTCTGCCTCATTTTTGATGAGTCAGGGTTATGAATTCAATTTAAAGGACAATGGTTGTTTGATATTTTTGAATGGTATGTTCCACGGCTATGCACCCATTGTTGATGGGCTATTTATATTGAATCTAGAACAGGAACCGGTCTATAACGTGAATGTCAAGAGGCATAAGCCTAATGAGATAAATCCAACATACTTCTGGCATTGACGGCTTGGACACATTAGTCTGAAACGCATGAAGAAGCTACATGATGATGGGCTCCTAACTTCGTCCGACTTCGGGTCATTCGAGACATGTGAACCATGCTTGCTCGGCAAGATGACTAAGTCTCCTTTCGCAAAGAGTTCCGAGAGGGCGTCCGAGCTATTGGAACTTATACATAGTGATGTGTGTGGTCCAATGAGCACAACTGCCAGAGGTGGCTATCAGTACTTCATGACTTTTACCGATGACTTGAGTAGATATGGATATATCTATTTGATGAGGCACAAGTTGGAGACTTTTGAAAAGTTCAAAGAGTTTGAGCGAGGTTGAGAATCAGCTCGGCAAGACTATAAAGCTTCTGCGATCCGATCGTGGAGGTGAGTACATGAGCCAGAGTTTGATGATCATCTGAAAAGTCAAGGTATAGTACCTCAGCTCACACCTCAAGATGCACGCCAGGAGAAGCGGCGTGTCGGAACGGAGGAATAGGACCTTGTTGGACATGGTCCATTTGATGATGAGCAAATCGGATTTACCCTTGTCATTTTGGGGATACGCTCTAGAAACTGCAGCTTTCACACTTAATAGGGTACCATCAAAATCCGTAGACAAGACACCACATGAGATGTGGACCGGGAAGAGTCCCAGTTTGTCTTTTCTAAAGATTTGGGGTTGTGAAGCATTTGTCAAGCGACTTATGTCAGACAAGCTTACACCCAAGTCGGATAAATGCATATTCGTGGGATATCCGAGGGAAACCTTGGGATATAGCTTCTACAACCGGGAAGAGAACAAAGTGTTTGTTGCTCGGAATGGGGTTTTCCTTGAGAAAGAGTTTCTCAGTCGGGAGGCCAGTGGGAGGACTGTTCGACTCGAAGAAATTCGAGGACCACTCAGGGACGGCTCGGCTGGTGATGAGATCATACCGGAGTCAGTCAGGGAACCTGTAGTGGAAGCGGCACCGGAACCACAGAGGTCGGAAAGATTGCGCAAAGTGCATGATGTATTGTTGCTAGAAAGCGGCAGGCCGGCCACATATGCGAAGGCGATGGTGAGCCTAGATTCCGAGGCATGGCTGGATGCCATGAGATCCGAAAGTTAAAGTCCATGGATGAGAATCAAGTGCAGGACTTGGTTGATCCGCCACTGGCGAATCGCCATTGGTTGCAAATGGGTCTTTAAGAAGAAAACCGATGTGGATGGAAATGTTCAGATCCACAAAGCTCGGCTTGTCGCTAAAGGTTATGGACAAGTTCAAGGAATTGACTACGATGAGACTTACTCGCCGGTAGCGATGCTGAAATCGGTGAGGATCATACTAGCTATAGCTGCATATTTCGATTACGAGATATGGCAGATGGATGTCAAAACGGCTTTCCTTCACGGATATTTAACAGAGGACATGTATATGATACAGCCCGAGGGTTTTGTCGATCCGACTAGCATTTGTAAGGTATGCAAGCTCAAGAGATCCATTTATGGGTTGAAGCAAGCATCTCGGAGTTGGAACATTCTTTTTGATGAGGTCGTCATTGGTCTCGGTTTCATCAAAAGCGAAGAGGACTCTTGTTTATACAAGAAGTTAAGTGGGAGCTCGATAGTGTTTTTGATCTTGTATGTGGACGACATACTACTGATCGGAAATGATGTTTCGATGCTAAACTCAGTCAAGGAATCATTGAATGACAAGTTTTCGATGAAGGACCTTGGTGAGGCAGTCTATATTTTAGGCATTAAGATCTATAGAGATAGATCGAGGAGGTTGCTCGGCTTAAGCCAGAGCACGTACATAGATAAAGTGTTGAAGTGGTTCAACATGAGTGAAGCGAAGAAAGGGTTCTTGCCACTCTCACATGGTATAAGGCTAAGCGAGACTCAGAGTCCTTCGACATCTGATGAGCAAAGAAGGATGAGTAGGATTCCGTATGCCTCGGCAATCGGATCCATCATGTATGCCATGATATGTACAAGGCCTGATGTTGCTTTTGCAATAAGCCTAACAAGTAGATACCAGGCCAACCCAGGTGAGAGTCACTGGGCAGCGGTAAAGTCTATTTTCAAGTACCTGAAAAGGACTAAAGAGATGTTCCTAGTTTATGGAGGTGAGGAAGAGCTCGTCGTAAGGGGTTACGTCGATGCTAGTTTCCAAACCGACATAGATGATTGTCGATCACAGTCCGGATTCGTGTACGTCCTGAATGGAGGAGCAGTGCACTGGATGAGTTCCAAGTAGGATACGGTGGCCGATTCTACCACAGAAGCCGAATACATTGCGGCTTGTGAAGCTACAAAGGAAGGTGTTTGGATCCGGCATTTTCTGGATGATCTTGGTATTTTCCCAGCCTCGGTGAAACCGTTGGACCTTTATTGTGATAATTCTGGTGCCATCGCACAAGCCAAGGAGCCGAGGAATCACCACAAGGTCAGACACATAGACTGGAAATATCACCTGATATGAAAGATCATAAAGAATGGTGATGTATAGTTATGCAAGATTCACACGGATGCAAATGTTGCAGATCCGTTGACTAAGCCGCTTCCACAACCCAAGCATGAGGGGCACGTTAGAGCTATGGGCATTCGATGTCTATTTGATTGTTGTAGTGCAAGTGGGAGACTGTTGGAGATATGCCCTAGAGGCAATCATGTATGATGATATTTCCTATGTGTTTATGAATAAATATAGTCCTTGGACATTATCAATGATGTGTATCAGCAAGTACGTGACTTGTTTGTGGGACTATGCATTGTATGATGACTGTCCTAAAAGGTCCCTAGTCGAAAGGGTTGTGTGGACGTGCAGCCGACTAGACTAGCATATGACACGGTCGATGGCTCGGTCTCACTAGCCATGGAGCATTGGATGCTAACCGGATAATATGGACTTGGAAAGGTCTGGTCGGATTCGACGTAGTCGGATCCGAGTCGAGATAATGTCCGAGTCGGACAGACCCAACTATGAGACGCAGCGATATGTCATCTGTGAGTCTCTAGTACAACATACGTTCTATGTCCTAAGACCTGAGCTGACGCATGTACTCGGGATGGTAACAGACTTACTTTGGGCCGACCAAACGCTACTCCGTGACTGGGTAGTTACAAAGGTAGGTTTCGGTTTTGTCCAGTCCCATGGTGCGAGACATGGTCGAGCAAGATGGTATTTGCCCCTCTGATCAGGAGAGATATACTCTGGGCCCCTCGTGTGGTCCGACCAGGAACAACATGGCCATGCGACAAGGATTATGAGATAATCCGGATTGTGGTCGGCATCACTGGAACGAGAAAGTGGTCGGGCTAGCACAAGGATGACAGTCTCGCCTTGAGCCCGACAACATATATCGTGTGGCAAAGGGAACAGAAATGTGACACGTTGTACAGGTTCGCCTAACCAGCTTCATAGTCTGCTTGGTGGTCGGCACGCCTTGCTAGAGGCTGCTGCCAACTGTGCAGGTCGGAGGTGATCCAAACTGTGACCAAGCCGACTTGAACCTAAGGGGTCGCGCGCTTATGGGAAGGAACCTACGAGGTCGGTTCGTAGGACACTGGTCGGATGTGATCCGAACTGGACTGGGAACCTGACCGAGTAGACTTTGGGCTTTAGGGTCCGTGCAAGGCCCAAGTGTTGAGCCTGCGACGGACGCCTATATAAAGTGGAGGTACGGCACACTCATATGACTGATTGCTTTGGCGCTGCGACTGGGGTTTGCATGTGTTACGAATAGCCACCTCCACTCGCCGTTGACTGTGTGATCGGACCTAACAATCCGCCGCACGGTGTTCCTCCTGCACGCGCGGATACCATTAGAGGCGGTGCACTTGTGCCGCTCCGGCGAACTCGTACGTGGGATCAGACGACCGACTGTTCGAGGGAGATCGAACGAGGAGGAGACGATCCACGCGGACGCGCTGCCCCAACTCTTCTTCGCTGACGCACTGCAAGGCGTCTAGTGGTAACGAACTGTGATCCATCTCCCGTAGCATGTTCCTGGATGTTCTGCGCGTAGGAATTTTTAATTTGCAGTCGACGCACCCTACCGTAGAACCCAACAGATTGTTTCACTAGTCATGAGAAAAATGTCTCCTATAAGAATGTCAATTTTCGCGGAGTTAATTGGGAGTGCAATTGCACACCAAAAAGGGAAGATAGATTTTGTAAGAAGCATAAATATTTAGAAACGAAAAAGTTGCAAGAGAGGCTAGATGATTATGCTGAAAGATTTAAATTTTTTCGCCATCCTTGTGAACTTTGCAATGAACGTGGTCATTAAAATCTCCAATGTAAATTCTTTCATGATCAAATCCTGTCCAAAAATTGTGATAACTTGATTACCCTTGAGCATCATAAATATCTTAGTATTCTTTTGGGGTATGAAGAAATGAAACGTATAACTAAGGGTATTCCAAAATTTAATCTCGAGAGATTTCTTGATTTCGATCTAGAGGAAATTTATATGTTTTGTGCGGTAAATTGCATTGATAATCCTTATATTTCCAACTATCTAAAGACAAGAAAACAAATAGAATATGAAGAGATTACTAATGAAAGGGAAAATATTTCCCAATACGCTCTTGTTTATTATGACGATTCAGGTAACAAGGAGGAGCTCCCTATTCAACCAATCTCATCAATAAGAAGCTTGAAAAGATTTATTAAACCCACACATGATGTGGTGAAGAAGAATAAGAAAATAAGAAATAATAAAGGTAAAAAAGGTATCTCTCTCAAATGCCCCTATTATTGTTGTGCCTCATGAAAATGATCAAAATTAATTATGGAAGATGATGCACTTGATGATGATTTTGTTATGCCTATTGCTTGTTGTGATGATTATGATTGGGAAGATAATGATACTTCTTATAATCTTGGAAATCTTTTTGGCACCAACTTGGGAAATTATGATGATAGCAATTGTTATACCGTTGGTGCTATTCATACTATTAACGATGAGAGTAATTATGCTTATGATATGCCAAGCCACAAGCTTGGGGATGCTATGTTTGATGAGAATGACATGTTTGAGAATTTATTTGCTGCAATTAATGTTTTTCCCAAGCTTGGGGATGCTTTATTCAATGAAGTGATCTTTTTAGCCCCCCTACTTTGAACGATCAAATTTGCTATGATGATTGCATGCCTCCTATCTATGATGATAACAAAGTTGCTACTTATGATGATTATTGTGATGATACTTATGTTATAATAAGTAGTGATAATTATTGTCATAATGTTGAATATCCTTTTACTGAACATTACTCTTTTGATGTGGAAACAATTTATAGTATTCGAGTTTCATATGATACTCCCACTATTGTGAATGAGAAGACATTTTCTTATGTGGAGAGTAATAAAATTTCTATGCTTATGGATCATGAAAAGAATGCTTTACGTGATGGTTGTATTGATGAATCTATTCATGATGCTACTGAAAATTATTATGAGAGAGGAACTTATGATTCCTGATGCTCTCTTTATGTTTCAATTCTTATCTTTTATGCGAGCATCATTGAAATCATCATGCCTAGCTAAATGGCATTAAATAAAAACGCTTGTTGGGAGACAACCCAACACTTTTACCTACTGTTTTTGTGTGTTCACATGATTATGCTACTGTAGTAATCATATTTTATTGCTTTTGTTTCAATAAAGTGCCAACTAAAGCCTTTGGGATAGTGTGGATGATAGTTGACTTGATTCTGCGCAAAAACAGAAAATTTTGCTTCCAGAGACAGAATTGTCTAAATTCACTGGAATGTGATAAAATTCTGATTTTTTTACAGATGATCGATATGAAAATTCTTTACGTTGTCCTAATTTTTCAGAGTTTTTGGAGTAGCAGAAGTATGGTAATTTTGCAGATCATGACAGACTGTTCTGTTTTTGACAGATTCTGTTTTCAATGCATAGTTTGCTTGTTTCCTACTCCCTCCGTTCTGATATCTACTACACAACCTTCTTATTGTAGACATTGTTGGGCCTCCAAGTGCAGAGGTTTGTAGGACAGTAGCAAATTTCCCTCTAGTGGATGACCTAGGGTTTATCAATCCGTGGGAGGCGTAGGATGAAGATGGTCTCTCTCAAACAACCCTGCAACCAAATAACAAAGAGTCTCTTGTGTCCCCAACACACCTAATACAATGGTAAATTGTATAGGTGCACTAGTTCGGCGAAGAGATGGTGATACAAGTGCGATATGGATGGTAGATATAAGTTTTTGTAATCTGAAAATATAAAAACAGCAAGGTAGCAAGTAGTAAAACTGAGCAGAAACGGTATTCCAATGCTAGGAAACAAGGCCTAGGGTTCATACTTTCACTAGTGCAAGTTCCCTCAACAATAATAACATAATTGGATCATATAACAGTCCCTCAACATGCAACAAAGAGTCACTCCAAAGTCACTAATAGCGGAGAACAAAAAAAGAGATTATTGTAGGGTACGAAGCCACCTCAAAGTTATCATTTCTGATCGATCTATTCAAGAGTCCGTAGTAAAATAACACGAAGCTATTCTTTTCGTTTGATCTATCCTAGAGTTCGTACTAGAATAACACCTTAAGACACATATCAACCAAAACCCTAATGTCACCTAGATACTCCAATGTCAACTCAAGCTTCAGTGGGTATGATTATACGATATGTTTCACCCAATCTCAGATTCATCTATTCAACCAACACAAAGAACTTCAAAGAGTGCCCTAAAGTTTCTACCGGAGAGTCAAGACGAAAACGTGTGCTAACCCCTATGCATAAGTTCACAAGGTCACTGAACCCGCAAGTTGATCACCAAAACATACATCAAGTAGATGACGTGAATATCCCATTGTCACCACAGATAAGCACATGCAAGACATACATCAAGTGTTCTCAAATCCTTAAAGACTCAATCCGATAAGATAACTTCAAATGGAAAACTCAATCTGTTACAAGAGAGTAGAGGGGTATAATCATCATAAGATCCATCTATAATAGCAAAGCTCGCGATACATCAAGATCGTGTCGAATCAAGAACACGAGAGAGAGATCAAACACATAGCTACTGGTACATATCCTCAGCCCCGAGGGTGAACTACTCCCTCCTCATCATGGAGAGCGCCGGCAAGATGAAGATGGCCACCGGTGAGGGATCCCCCCTCCGGCAGGGTGCCGGAACAGGGACCCTATTGGTTTTTGGTGGCTACAGAGGCTTACGGCGGCGGAACTCCTGATCTAGGTTACGTTCTGGAAGTTTGGGTATATATATGAGGTTTTGGCGTCGGGAACAAGTCATGGGGGTCTCCTAGGTGGCCACGAGGTAGGGGGCCGTGCCCAGGGGGTAGGGCGCGCCCCCACCCTCGTGGGTGCATCAGGACTCCTCTGGCCCATCTCCGATACTCCGTTGGCTTCTTCTGGTCCAAAAGTAATCTCCGTGAAATTTAAGGTCAATTGGACTCCGTTTGGTTTTCCTTTTCTGCGATACTCAAAAACAAGGAAAATGTAAAGCGGCACTTTGGGCTCTGGGTTAATAGGTTAGTCCCAAAAATCATATAAAATAGCATATAAATGCATATAAAAAGTCCTAGATGGATAATATAATAGCATCTAACAATAAAAAATTATAGAAACGTTGGAGACGTACCAAGCATCCCCAAGCTTAATTCCTGCTCTTCCTCGAGTAGGTAAATGATAAAAAAGAATTTTTGATGTGGAATGCTACCTAACATAATTTTCAACGTAATTTTCTTTATTGTGGCATGAATATTCAGATCCGAAAGATTCAAGAAAAAAGTGTAATATGGACATAAAAATAATAATACTTCAAGCATACTAACAAAGCAATCATGTCTTCTCAAAATAAGATGGCATAGTAAGCTATCCCTACAAAATCATATAGTCTGGGTATGCTCTATCTTCATCACACAAAATATTTAAATCATGCACAACCCCGATGGCAAGCCAAGCAATTGTTTCATACTTTTGATGTTCTCAAACTTTTTCAATCTTCACGTAATACATGAGCGTGAGCCATGGACATAGCACTATAGGTGGAATATAATGGTGGCTGTGGAGAAGACAAAAAAGGAGAAGATAGTCTCACATCAACTAGGCATATCAATGGGCTATGGAGATACCCATTAATAGATATCAATGTGAGTGAGTAGGGATTGCCATGCAACGAATGCACTAGAGCTATAAGTGTATGAAAGCTCAAAAAGAAACTAAGTGGGTGTGCATCCAACTTGCTTGCTCACGCAGACCTAGGGCATTTTGAGGAAGCCCATCATTGGAATATACAGGACAAGTTCTATAATGAAAGATTCCCACTAATATATGAAAGTGACAACATAGGAGACTCTCTATCATGAAGATCTTGGTGCTACTTTGAAGCACAAGTGTGGTAAAAGGATAGTAGCATTGTCCCTTCTCGCTTTTTCTCTCATTTTTTTAATTTTTTTACTTGGGCCTTTTCTCTTTTTTTGGGCTCTTTTTTTATTTTTTTATTTCCGTCCGGAGTCTCATCCCGACTTGTGGGGAAAGCATAGTCTCCATCATCCTTTCCTCACTAGGACAATGCTCTAATAAGGATAATCATCACACTTTTATTTACTTACAACTCAAGGATTACAACTCAATACTTAGAACAAAAATATGACTCAATATGAATTCCTCCGGCGGTGTACCGGGATGTGCAATGACTCATGAGTGACATGTATGAAAGAATTATGAACGGTGCCTTTGCCACAAATACTATGTCAATTACATGATCATGGAAAGCAATATGACAATGCTAGAGTGTGTCATAATAAACGGAACCGTGGAAAGTTGCATGGTAATATATCTTGGAATGGCTATGGAAATGCCATAATAGGTGGCTTTTTTAAGGAAGATATATGGTGGGTATATGATACCAGCGAAAGTTGCGCGATATTAGAGAGGCTAGCAATGGTGGGAGGGTGAGAGTGCGTATAATCCATGGACTCAACATTAGTCATAAAGAACTCACATACTTATTGCAAAAATCTATTAGTTATTGAAACAAAGTACTACGCGCATGCTCCTAGGGGGATAGATTGGTAGGAAAATACCATCGCTCGTCCCCGACCACCACTCATAAGGAGGACAATAAATAAATAAATCATGCTCCGACTTCATCACATAACGGTTCCCCATACGTGCATGCTATGGGAATCACAAACTTTAACACGAGTATCTCTCAAATTCACAACTACTCAACTAGCATGACTCTAATATCACCATCTTCATATCTCAAAACAATCATAAGGAATCAAACTTCTCATAGTATTCAATGCACTCTATATGAAAGTTTTTATTATACCCACCTTGAATGCCCATCATATTAGGACTAAATTCATAACCAAAGAAAATTACCATAATGTTTAAGACTCTAAAAATAATATAAGTGAAGCATGAGAGTTCATCTATTTCTTCAAAATAAAACCACCGCCATGCTCTAAAAGGATATAAGTGAAGCACTAGAGCAAATGACAAACTACTCTGAAAGATATAAGTGAAGATCAATGAGTAGTCGAATAATTATGTAACTATGTGAAGACTCTCTAACATTTAGGAATTTAAGCTTTTGGGATATTGTTCAAACAGCAAGCAAAACTAAATAAAATAAAATAACACTCCAATGAAAACACATATCATGTGGTGAATAAAAATATAGCTCCAAGTAAAGTTACCGATGAATGAAGACGAAAGAGGGGATGCCTTCCGGGGCATCCCCAAGCTTAGGCTCTTGGTTGTCCTTGAATATTACCTTGGGCATCCCCAAGATTAGGCTCTTTCCACTCCTTATTCCATAGTCCATCGAATCTTTACCCAAAACATGAAAACTTCACAACACAAAACTCAACAGAAAACTCGTAAGCTCCGTTAGTATAAGAAAATAAATCACCACTTAGGTACTGGTGTGAACTCATTCTAAATTCATATTGGTGTAATATCTACTGTATTACAACCTCTCTGTGGTTCATACCCTCCGATACTACTCATAGATTCATCAAAATAAGCAATCAACACATAGAAAACAGAATTTGTATCAAACAGAACAGTCTGTAGTAATCTGACTTAAACAAATACTTATGGAACTCAAAAAATTCTGAAATAAATTGGTGGAATTCAGGAATTTGTTTATTAATCATCTGCAAAAATAATCAACCTAAAATCACTCTCCAGTACAAAGTGGCATCTAATCTCGTGAGCGCAAAAGTTTCTGTTTTTTACAGCAAGATCGCAAAGATTTCACTCAAGTCTTCCCAAAGGTTATACTTGGAAGAAACAATAATTAAAACATAAAACCACATCTAAACATAGGCTAGATGAATTATTTATTACTAAACTGCTGCAAAAAGCAAAGAACAAAAATAAAATTGGGTTGCCTCCAAACAAGCGCTAACATTTAACGCCTCTAGCTAGGCATGATGATTTCAATGATGGTCACATAAAAGATAAGAATTGAAACATAAAGAGAGCATCATGAAGAATATTACTAGCACATTTAATTCTAACCCACTTCCTATGCATAGGGATTTTGTGAGCAAACAATTTATGGGAACAATAATCAACTAGCATAGGAATGCAAAAGAAGCATAACTTCAAGATTTTCAACACATAGAGAGGAAACTTGATATTATTGCAATTCCTACAAGTATATATTACTCCCTCATAATAATTTTCAGTAGCATCATGAATGAATTCAACAATATAACTATCACATAAGGCACTATTTTCATGATGCACAAGCATAGAATTTTTATTACTCTCCACATAAGCAAAATTCTTCTCATTCGGAATAGTGGGAGTATAATAAGAGACTCGAATACTATAAATTGTTTCCACATTAAAATAGTAATGTTCATAAAAAGGGTAATCATAATCAAGAAAAGTTTTATAAATATAATCATCACTACTTTTTATAGCATAAGTGTCATCACAATAATCATCATAAATAGGAGGCATGCTATCATCATAATAAATTTGCTCATCAAAACTTGGGAGGCTAAAAATATCATCTTCATTAAACATAGCATCCCCAAGCTTGGTACAAACATTAATTTCAGCAAATAGATACTCAAACATGTCATTCTCATCAAACATAGCATCCCCAAGCTTGGGCCTCTTCATATCATAAGCATAATCACTCTCATCATTAATAGTATGGATAGCACCAATAATATAGCAATTATCATCATCACAATGAGTAATAGGAGCGACATCATTTGGGAGGGATACCTTTTACCTTTGCTTCTCCGTCTTTTCTTTTACTTATTCACATCATGTGTGGGTTTAATCCTCTTTTCCTTATTAATGAGATTGGTTGAATAGAAAGCTCCTCCTCGTTACATGATTCATCATAAGAAAGAATAGGAGGATATTGGGAAATCTCTTCCCTTTAATTAGTATTCTCTTCATCTTCTATTTGTTTTCTTGTCTTTATGTAATTGGCAATATAAGGATTTTAAATGCAATTCACCGCACAATACATATAAATTTCCTCTAGATCAAAATCAAGAACTTTATCAAGGACAAATTCTGGCATATCCTTAGTTATACGTTTCATTTCTTCATAACCCACAAGCAAGCTAAGTTCATTATGATGCGCAAGGGAAATCAAGTCATCACAATTTTTCGACACCATACGATCATCAAACAATTTGCATTGGATATTTGAATGACCAAGTTCATTGCAAAGTTCACAAGGATGGCTACAAAAATTTAAATTTTTAGCACAAATGTAACATCCCAAAATTCTAAATTTTGGAACGTTATAATAAATAGATAGATTTGATTGATTGTTTGATTGATTGACTGAAAGTGAGTGAATTCGAAACTTTTTGAAAGTTAAATGAGAGGGAATAGAAGGACTTTCCCAAACTTTCATTTTGCATTTTATGATCTCCGTGAATTCAAATTCTTTTCACCACAAAACCCTGGAGAGAAGATGACATGACTTCTTCCATTTATTTAAATGACAAGGGGTGTTGATAATATTTGAATTTCATTTGGAAAATATTTCCAATTCTGAAACTTTATGCAACTCAATGATTTTCACGAGCGAAGATAAAAAGACTTCTTCAAAACATATGAAGTATGAGTTGGGAGTTTCAAAGAATTAAATTCAAAATTCTTTTGAATTTATTTGGAGTTATTTGAGTTTTATTCAAATAATTTTTCTCCAAAAATAAAATATATGGAAAATAGGGTAACATGATTCCCTACATCAGAAAATTGGAGAGAAATTAATTTGAAGTCATTTTGGTATTTTTAAAATGATTTTCAGGGGATTTTATTAGGGCAGTAGTACAGTTTGAATTATTTGAATTTTTGTGTATTTTATTTGAAGGTAGAATAATGTTCAAGTCGTAGAAAATCTTTTTCTGAAAATTTTGATATATAATGTGCCTATATATCATTTTTAGTATTTGTGGTTTTTTTTACTTTTGTCTGTCTGTTGTTAAAAAAAATTCCCTCCGCCGAACTGGGCCGGCCCAGCTCCTGCCAGGCCAAGGCCCATCTCCGCGCACCGCCATCGTCCCTGTCGCCGAGCCGGACTCCGGCCAGAGTCCTAGCCGCGCCCGCCGCCGCCTTGCCCCTTCCCCACGCCTCCCGAGGCCACCCCTCCTCCTTAAATACCGGGTGGTGGCCCCCTCTTTCTTCTCTCTCCTCGCCGCCCTTGCTTGTGCAAACCACCCCGCCCGCCGCCGCCTCGCTCAAATCCCGTCCCCTTGGACACAGCGCCGCCAACCTCCTCGCCTCGCCGCCCGCCTCCCCGTGCCCTTCGCCGCTCTCCTCGACGACCGGAGCCGCCACCCCGACCGGACCCGAGCCGCCGCCGCCGTCTCGCTGTTGCCGGAGTTCGACCTCGCCGCCGCCGATTCTTCGTCGAAAACCGATGCCAACCGGTATAAAACCGACACCGGTCTGATACGGTTTTTCTTTTAAATTCGGTTTTTCTTAAATCCTATACTAGATCTTTTTTTTGGGTTTTATTAAACAGCGCACGTCCACTGTTTAGATCCTATAAATGAACGTTCGCCTTTTAGACTTTTCTTTTTCTGTTAGTTTTTAGTCAGGGACTTCTTTGTAGATATATTATTTACAGATTAGCCCCTGGTTTTCAAACGACTACATCTTCTTACTCGTTTGTCCAAATCCAACGAAACCAACGCCCACTTCTTTGTTACGATCTCCTCTATCCAGTAATCCAACTCAAACATGTTTTTGAAAGTTTAAAATTTGAATTAGATCAGATTTGAATTGGAACTTCGTTTGATCATAACTTGAGTTTCGTAACTCCGATTTAGTTGATTCTTTTTGCAAATTAAAGCTCTTGACATAAACTTTATAATAAGGCCAAATTCACATAATTTTTGTACTGTTAGAAATTGTTTTATGTTGCAAGAGTTATTTGCTTGGTTTTGATGTTTTCCGAATCGTTTTCTTCGTTCGGTCCGATGTTTTGAGTGATTGCTTATGTGTGGCTACTATTGCTTGATTACGATAGATTGACCGGAGTGTGCAGAGTAGAACTATCAAGAGTTTTGAGTGCGAATAATCTTCATCAACATTGCAGGCAAGTTCACACTTTGATCATACCTTTTCTACTACCCAATTTTATTGCATTAGATCAATCCTCAAACATTGCATGATTAGGATCTAATTAACTTGTGGGTTTTGGGAAGTAGTGTGAGGTAGTACCTATTACCTGTTTATTATCAAACCTTTGGGAGTTACTTCTACGTTTGCTTATTATGCCATGCTATGCTAGTAGACGTGGATTGGGTGAGTGTATCCATGACAGATGTGAGATTGTTAAATTAATGGTTTATTTAAGGTGGCAACTTAAACACACATCCGGGTGGATTGAGGCACCTGGTTTCCATCGAGGACTTGCCTGTTTTTATTAGGACCGCCACCTGTGCTCAAAGGGATCATGAGATTATTCATGCTAGAAACTTCCGTGTGCAGCCACATGCTACTATGGGCTCTAGCATAGTTGACTAAGTTGTGCGAACTCTTACGGGTGGACTAGCTAATGTAGGGGTTGTAGGTTGGTACGGTCTACCCAAACGTAAGGTGCTAGTGCTTCTGAAAGACTATGTCTCGGTCATCCGTTTCTCAAACACCATGTAGTGTGAGAAATCAAACGGAGGAGATCGAGTCTTGTGGGGAAAAGTGCACAAACCTCTGCAGAGTGTATAAACTAATCATGGTTAGCCGTGTCCCTGGTTATGGACATCTTGAGTATCTAGTACTTGGATATCATGTGAATCTCATCATGTTACTCTAATTAATATTGTTGGGTTGTTAATGAGTACTTTTAATTGGGATTGAGAATGCTGTCAACCATTCTCAATGTTCAACAACCACCATGATAGTTAAATAAATTTAATCCTTTGCAGTAGGGAAAAATTGGCTTTACGCAAAACTGTAACCAATAGAGCTTTTCCTTCAGGCAAATATGCATGTAGAGATAGCCATTATTCATCATTGCTCTATGGTGTGAATTTGCCAGTACATTCAATGTACTGACCCTTTGTGGCTGCAACGTCTCATGTTGCAGGATCTTATGACGAGTAAGTGATACATTAGGGTTACGATTTCTACACTCAACTTTGCCGTTGGTGTTGATGGGAATCCACAACCTTGTTACTTCCGCTATTTGGATGAGGTAATTGGTATCTATGTTACTTTATACATGTGATTTACCTCTGTTATAAATCCTCGAGTACTGTGTGTGTCAGCATACCGATCCAGGGATGACACTTAAGCATAGAGACTTGATCCATTCGGGTCGGGTCGCTACAAGATGGTATCAAAGCACATGTTGACTGTAGGACGTGACCCTAGAAAATGGCAAGCCCATAGGAAAGATTTTTCTCTACAACTTCATTTTTCAAAAAGATCTTTTACCTCTCTTCTCTTCTGAGCTTATTCAAATATTCCCTTTTAGTGAGACCATACCCCTTTTCCCTTTTGACCACTTGAAGATTCGACCGATGAGACCACTCCAGGGAGACAAGATATCGGACAACTAAGACCACCTTGGAATGAAGAAGATTTTACCGAGCATTATAATGATGGAAACTACGACGGATAAAGACTTCGAAGACTAGGAGAATAAGAAGAATTCCCAGATTTTTTATGACCTAGGAAGGTTACGCTTATGGAATTTGACAGAATATGGAAGTTATCAATACCCGAGATCAAGGTGTATCAAAGAAAGCCGGAACATGGAGCATCAGAACTCAAAGTTTTGTCAAGAAAACCCTAAGACAGGAGATATCAATTATGGAATGATAGTTCATGGAAATGAAAAGAGGAGAAACATGCTATCCATGATGTTATCGCCTGTTTATGCTATTTTCACCGTGCTGAGTTAAGCATGCATATGCATGGAAGGATTGGATGGTAGAAGGCTGATGGAGCACCTATCAGCAAGAGGTGAAGTTTTAAACCTAGCTGATGTAACACCGAGATCCGGAGCATTACATCAAGGATTTTAAGATGGACTTGCAGGAAGCTATATTCGACAAAGAAGTATTTCGTGAAGAAACTCAGGACCCAGAAGCTGAAGTAGCCAAGCTGGAGAAGCAAAACCCCGAGGTACCAAAGATTTGTCATGAACTGAAGGACAGTAGGATCATGGTCCATGTCGAGGTTGATGAAACCCAGAAGTTTGGAATGCAACTCCAGAAATATTAAAGGACGCCACGAGAGATTTCGCGTCAACAGAGATGATCTAGCAAAAGAATTTTAGAAGGACAAGCATGATCGGAAGAAGCAATCAGAGACATGAACAAGACTTGAAGATTTTGACGACATTGACCTTTAGAAGACCAAACCCCAGTTTTATACCTTCGTTAGATGCGACGATTGTGAGCTGTCATTTGTTTGATGTTTTTCCGACAGCCACAATAAAACCTGTCTTTTCAAAACTTTTGTTTGTATTGTGTGCATCCCTCTCGATCTCTCTTATCCCACCCCAAACCCATGGACCCAATAGAGGATGAATGGAGATGAGCTTATATTTTCTGGACCGATGATTCAATCGAAGATGGACCAATGGATTCAGAAACATGGAGGATCTTATGGAGAATAACCCCATAGTCAGAAAGGATATGGCCCAACATGCTCTTCTGTTCGTTGAAAGAGGTGCTGCTACCTGGTGGAGGATGTACCAAACCATCAATGGATGGCAAGGAGTAACCATTTGGGAAGAATTTAAGTTGACTCTGCTAAAGTCTCGGCTTGTGTCCCAGAAGTTGAAGCCTTATGGAAAAGATATGGAGAAAGTCCATGCAAGCTTTGTGGAGAAATAGGACACAACCATAAAGAACACCAGGATGAATACCCTCATAAGTGGGGGATTACCAAAGGAGTTAGCCGAGGATCTCAGGGAACTTCGGTTGGAGATAGTTCCCAAAGATTTTGTTGCAGCAATGGAAGTTCATCCTACATTGTTGGGAAAGATCTGTGAAGCTCAGAAGGATGACGAAGAGATTGCTGAGGTAAAAGAGTGGATGAGCAAAGGAAAGGCCGAAGGTTTTCGTAAGGATGAGCACGACACCTTATGGTTCAAGGATCGTGTACATTTACCCAATAATGCAGAGATCAGGAAGTTAATACTTCAGGAGGCTCATGACTCACCATACTCAATTCACCCTGGAAACACCAAGATGTATTTGGATTTGAAGGAGTGTTTCTGGTGAACTGGTATGAAGAAGGTTATTGCGGAGTATGTAGTCATAGGTGATGTATGCCAGAGAGTAAAGCGAGCATCGGAAGCTTGAGGATTACTACAGCCTATGCCGATACCCGAATGGAAGAAGGATAAGCTTGGCATGGATTTGATTACCGGATTTCCCAGAACCCGATCGGGATATGATTCTATCTGGGTAGTAGTTGATTCGCTTGACCAAAGTGGCTCACTTTATCCCAGTGAAAACCACATATACAAGTGAGAAGTTGGCCAACATATATTTGACCAGGATCGTATGTCTGCATGGAGTTCCGAGGACCATCGTATTAGATAGAAGAACACGGTTTAGCTCAAAGTTTTGGAATCATTGCACGGACTTTGGGTACTTGGCTAGAGTTCAGTACAGCCTTTCATCCGCAGACAGATGGATAAATCAAGAGAGTCAATCAGATTCTGGAGGACATGTTGAGTGCGTGTGCGCTAGATTATGGATCTAGTAGGGATGATAATCTACCTTACGCGGAGTTCTCATTCACCAACAGCTACCAAGATAGTTTGAAGATGGCCCCTTTTGAAGCTTTGTATGGGAGAAGGAGCCAGACACCATTGATGTGGGATGAAGTTGGAGACCGTCAGTTGTTTGGACCAAATGTGATCAAGGATCTGTAAGAGAATGTTAAGTTGCTACGAGATAGACTGAAGGTAGCTCAGTCCTGGCAGAAGAGTTATGCAGACTCAAAAATGCAAGGAGGAAGTCTATGAAATTGGAGACAGAGCATGTCTTCGTGTGTCCCCTCTGTGAGGAGTTAAACTATTTGGAATAATTGGAAAGATAGCCCCGAGATTTGTAGGACCATACCGAGTTTTGGAGTGTATGGGAGAAGTGGCCAACAAGTTGGAGTCACCCGAAGGACTGTCAGGAGTTCATGATGTGTTTCACGTTTCCCAGTTGAAGAAGTGCCATGCAGAGATGGCCAATATTCCCTGTGGGACGCTTGACCCTGGAAAGGATAATGATGTTCCACGAAGTGGAGTATGGACTTCATAAGTATAAGTTTTTATCTCGGTATGTGGGATATCCCACGAGGATGAAGAGATGAAGTACTATTGGATACAAGGAGGTAGAATGTTGGTATTAAGGAGAAATTGCAACTCCATGATGAGTCTGAGTAGTCACGTCTTAGTTTGGTGCAAATAGAAGGAAGGGAGACAATATAATTGGATGGATTTTAAAGTATGCCAGGAAGTTGGATGTTGGGATAATGATCAGTTGCCCAGATGATGTGTTCAAGGATTATAAGTGATGAGATGGGCCATAACCCACAGGCCCAGGACCTGCCAAGAAGCAAGCACATTCTTGCTGAAGGAAAAACCCTGGAAGAGGATATGCCTTTATCAACCGACGATCTTATAGGAGTAACGCAAAACCTGAGAGTTGTTAAGGAACGATAGATGTTTGTTTGGCTTGCAGAATCAATGGATTTATCCGAACTTGGTACGTCGACAAGAGAAAATTCTGCAATGCTTGTGAGAATGACCGAGTGTTAGAATGCGAGATTCGCTAAACCATGTACAAGGTAATGATTTGGGTGCGGGATGGATTGATCACCATACCGACTTACTCTTATTATTCGCGTTGCTATATGGGATGGTAAATCTGAGTGACTTACCTATAGTAGAGAGACGGCGATCAAAAACTTGTTTGAACCTTAGAATGGTATAAGTATTTTCCCTTGTACACGGCAGTTGTTGCCAATCGTAGGATATACGGTGAGGTTTGACCCATACCCATTTCCTACAGGTGAAACCATAAATTGATGACCACCATGAGATATCGATAGTTGTTTAGTATTGGCGCCAGACCCGTCAGCTAAGAAGACCCAGTCTCAGAAGAACCATATCAAGATGAAAGGACAGAAGAATTGCGGTAAAGGTTATGCCACTACCGGAAGAGCCCAGAGAAGGAATTTTTTTAGGGGATCTGAGAAGATCGACACTGCCAACAATAAGGATGGAGTATATGAGTTTTGATGGAACTGTAACAATGCTGCTAAGGGTGGTAGCAACCGAGACCCCCTGATGATTGATGGATTTGAGAAGACCCCAACCCTAACCTATTTCTTGCTAGCCTCTTCGAATCTCGAGGACGAGATTCATCTTAAGGGTGGTAGATTTGTAACATCCCAAAATTCTAAATTTTGGAATGTTATAATAAATAGATAGATTTGATTGATTGTTTGATTGATTGACTGAAAGTGAGTGAATTCGAAACTTTTTGAAAGTTAAATGAGAGGGAATAAAAGGACTTTCCCAAACTTTCATTTTTGCATTTTATGATCTCCGTGAATTCAAATTCTTTTCACCACAAAACCCTGGAGAGAAGATGACATGACTTCTTCCATTTTAACATATAATGAGGCTAGCCAACTTGGCTCCTCGTTTCTCCCTCAGTTTTCTGCTTCGTCGGCTGTTGGATCTTGGTTAAAACTCACCTGGAACGTCAGATCTGAGGTTGTTCGTTTTGACCCAGCGGTAGTTTTTGCGCGTCCATGACCGGTGGGCTCGTGCGGACATTCTATTGGCTGGGTGAACCACTCGTGGGTGTGAACAAACTATTCCTTGCGCGCCGCGCGTCTAGCGGCTGGCGTGGGCGTCTGCAGCACCCATTGGACACAAATCCCAAAACCCTAGCCTCCAATCCTCATTCTCCGCATCCCTCGCTACCTCGTCCGCCGCCGCACCCTCTTTCCCCTCCTCTCTCTTCTGCCTCCTTTCTCTTTTTCCTTCCGGGTCTCTCTTGCCCGCTACCTTCCCTTGTTGTTGCTGTGCCGGGAAACCACCACGGCCGCACCGCCGGAGGAAGCCACCATCCACGGTGCTGTTCCGTTGCCTTGGATCCGTGCAGGGGGCCTCCCCGGGGTAGCAGAGGAGGGAGTTGGACGAGGAGGCGCGAGGCGAGCAGGAAGTTGGGGTCGCCGGAGGAGCGTAGCCGCACGGGGGCTGGTCGTCGCTAGAGCAGAATAAAGGAGGTAGATGTAGGGGGACGCAATGGGATGGTCGTGGAGCACGCCGCGTCCGGCGAGACAAGTCGGCTCCCAAGCAGAGGATGCAGCATCGCCAGCTCCTCTCCCCATGCCGCCGCTGTCCTACGTCTTCGCTGCCGCCGCGGCCTTGCTCGCCACTGACCTCCCGAGTGCTTCTCTCCCTTGCATTCCCCTTTCCACGAATTCTTGCCTTCAACGCTAAGGTGAAATGACTCTTCCCATATTTGCTTGTATGCTATTCGATTAAATGCTTCTGTCATAACGAGTTCTATTTTTCAGTTTATTCTTCCTGCTGCTAAGTCTTAGTCCTCACGGCGGGGTGGAGGAGCAGGGACGGTCTGTAGGCTGGCGGCAGGGGGGTGGAGCAACGATGTCCAAGCTTTAGGCGGCGCATGCATGGCAGGGTGGAGGAGAGGTCTGTGTGAGGCTGCCAGATGGGCTCAATTGTGGGGTTTTATCTCCTCATGTCAAGCACGCCGGTGAAGACGGAAGGAAGCCATGGGAGGCGGGAGCTCCTCTCTGCCTTGGAGCAGAATCCTGGCGGATGGGTAAGTGCAGAGGAGCAAGCAGAGCAAATGGCATAGCCGCCTCCTCCCCTCACTTGCTTCCCCCTCTTGGATCCCCAGTTCCAGTTCTCCAGTTCTAGAGTTCTCTCTCTCTCTGGATTTGCTTGACTCTTGTGTTGTTGATTGCTTTGCAGGTTTTGGTTCAGACATAAGAGCTCCAGGCTTTGGAACTTTTTGGGATAACTAAGTTGGTCGATGTCACTCGAGAAAATGGAAAAGGAGAAGGAAATCGTCATTAAATTTATGATTGGTCGTAGGTAAGGTTACTAGCACCAAGCTTCATGTTTTATGGAAAAAAAAGGACTCCACAAAGCTTCAGATTATTGTGATGATGTGATTTTGCAAGATTTTTGTAATTATTTAATTGCTCAATCTAAAAGACAAATTTCACTCAACTCTACTTTGTAATAATGAGATTACTGATTATTTAGACCTATTTAACTTTTGTAAATAAGTGCACTCACTTTGGAATAATGAGATTTGTCATAATTTCGACAATGGTACTCATGGTGGTTTCAGGTCCATGGACATTGTCAGAACTTTATTCCAGTGTATTGTTTCCAGATCTCATGTTTATCCAAGTCACCAAGGTAATCCACAAGAATTTGTTTACTTTCTTGGATATTTTGTGGAAAGGCATCCTTTACTAGAGCTATAGATTTTGGAAATGTTCTAGCTTGGTTACTTTTGATGGATTTAGAATATGGTCCAATTTGATCACTTTTGAGACTCGGTTAGAATAGATAAATGTTGTTTCTTTTCCATATAGTTCCTAAGCAGAAAAGCCTCATATGTAGGTTGGAGACACTGGCGTGAAGATGTCGTGAGTTATCTGTAAGGGCATTGTGGTGGCGTGCTCCTCCATTTCTCCTGCGAGTTCTTGGTGTGGCAGTCATGGCCCCATAAGCGGCGCTTCAAGGTCGGTTAAGCCTGAATAATTATCAAGTCTACTGCAACCATTCATGTTTAGGATTGTTCATTGGTTTTAGAGTAGACACTCCCTTAAATATATTTGATCACAATTAAAAGGAGGAAGTTAGATTATTGCAATGTTAGTGCCCGAACTCAGAGGCTTGGTCCACTATCACTTGCTCCTCCTGCCACTGTGTCATAATATCTCCTTTTCATATAAGATGATTGTAACTGAATGATCATATTAGGAGTGTGTTATTGGCAGCCTTGTTATGTTCTTCATAACTCGTGCTCCTGTTTTTAATGTTTGTATTCTCTTTGTTTCAAGGTGGCTGCAGGTAAAGTTGTCAAGTCGATCTGGTGCTTGCTCGAGCCGTTGATTACTACTGCTTTGCTAAGGTTTAGGGTCTTACTTCAGTAGAAATTTATTCCAATGCTTTCTCAATCCTTTTTCCATGATGACTACCAGAGGAACCTTCGATGTGTACAGATGGTAATGGATATGGGGACTGACAAGAACTAGCGAACTTGATATCAGATGCCCAGAACTATCAATTCTTTAATTATTGGAGGCTTTTGTATTGATATATCAATACAAGGTGGGATAAGATGAAGGTGAATGCCTTTATTTTGTTTCTTTACGATCTTCTCCTCTATTTGATGATAGATGCAAAAACATATCATGTGGCACTGGCTTTCTTATTACATACTCCCCCCGTAAAGAAATATAAGAGCATTTGGATTCAAACGCTCTTATATTTCTTTACAGAGGAGTACAAACTAAATGTGGAGAAGTACTCCCTCCGTCTCAAAATTCTTGTCTTAGATTTGTCTAGATGCGGATGTATCTAACACTAAAACGTAACTAGATACATCCGTATTTAGACAAATATAAGACAAGAATTTTGGGACGGAGGGAGTATATATGTTTATTATCTGGTAAGTGAACTGAATCACCTTGGTATAGAACTCCTATCCGCTTTTGTCGGAGGCACTGTAATAATCTGAAGGAAGCCTTTTTTATTTCCAAGTTGATCAACTACACAACTTCTAATCCTAAATCCTTTCTTTAAGGGGGGCTGGGCAATACAGGTCTAGGCCTCCTTTGGTTTAGAGGAATCTTGTAGGAATTTCATAGGATAGGATTTCTATATGAAAAATTCCTTTAGAGCCCTTTGGTTTGTAGGAATGGAATCCTATTCTTATGGAGGAATTCTTCCTATCATCCACATTTCATAGGAAAATAAACATTAGCCTAGACTCAATGGAAAAAATCCTATGATGTGAATCAAAGGGCATCTCCTTTCCTATTCCTACTCATAGGATTTGAGATACATGTCATCTCATTTCCTATGACTTTCCTATTCCTACGATTTTCCTACCCTATGAACCAAAGAAGGCCCTATATTGTGTTATCTTGCTATTGGGCTTTTTTTATTTTCTTAAAATGGTCAGATATCACTCATGTTTAATTCGTGGTTGACTGCGTATATCCAAACTAATTATGTTAGTACACTGACGTTAATTTCTACATTTTTACTGAAGTTGGCTAAATAGTTTTTTGTGCTACTGAGATATATATGTGCTCTAAATAGTTTTTTGTGCTACTCAGAAGTAATTTAGTATAGATGTTTTGATAAGAACTGGTTGTTTAACCCTCTCATATAGCCAGTTCGGATCAGTGGTTCAGGTTAGCACTCCTGTGTGTATAGTTGATATCACATATGCTAATGATTCTCATTGTAAGTTCAGAGGTAATTTATTATACATGTTTTGACAGGAAGTGGAAAAAAGTGCTAATACCTTGTCAACTTTTGGTAATTTTCCCTGTGATTAAGCTTGTGCCTAGCTGACTTGTAAGGTTCCGCACATTTAAGCTTGGTCAGGCTTTCCTCACACATGTACTATTATTTGATTACACACTTCTTTTGGTTATTAATTTGTTACCAAGGAACCATGGCACGATAATGTGCTTCAAGTTTTCCATATGAATAAGAACTATACTCTTTTACGCAATTTTAAAGCATTTCCAGACCTATCAAGGCCAAGGTGCTAGCCAATTTTAATTTCTTTTTTATGAGGATGAATCGACAAGTGTTCACGAAAGGGTGAAGGTGAATATCAAGGGCACCTCTCTCTGCTGATGCACACCCATGGTTTGCTTGCCACGATGCAACGATAAGATGTTCTCGATAGGTATGTAGCATCAATCTCTTGTAGAGTTCAAAACCAGCCTTATTATCAATCGTTTATGATGTGGTCATGCAGTCTTCATTTGTCTTTTAGTCGAACAAAAGAAGTGGAGCAAATGGGTTTAACTTGTATGCCCTACTCCCCGCTGCGATAAGCATTTGGTTTCCATCCGCAAGACAAGTTTCGCTTGTGTAACAACAATCTTGTCGAGTCGTCAAGTTTCTAACTATCATACATTCCAGGATCATCGACCATTAGGTTCCTCGTGTTCTCCTTGGCAGTTATGTATGTTGTCTCAAGACGTATTGGCCTGTTGACACTACAAAGGAAGTTGGTGATGCTATCAGATCAAGCTCGATGTCATTGGAGACATCTTGGGTGAAGTGCGGGAGGGACCTTCCGGCAAATGCGTGATTTTACTTCCATCCATTGTTTATAAATACATGAGCTTACATCCGTAAGTAAGCTTACATCGATTATTATTTCGTAGTACATCTTGTCTAAGGTCACATTTGCCCGAAAAGCCTATACCGGTGCATTAATCTGCTGTTGGACTTGAGTTGAAATAGGAGCATGCTTTATGGTGCTTCCATAAAGCTTGTAGAGTTATAATGCATCTCTCTCTCTCTCTCCCTCCCCCCCTCTCTCTACATTACCTGGAACATATACCATAATACTAAATTTATGGGGAAAATGGAACGTTCATTCACATATATTGATGAGTGTTGTTTTTAAGTACAGTACTAAAAGCTATATTCAGTTCGATGAGGTGTACAACTATATATATATATATATATATATATATATATATATATATATATATATATATATATTCATTCTAAAATAGTACCACCTTCTGTACCATAATGTAAGACATTTTTGCAGCTTAAATTGAAATGCAAAAACATCTTATATTATGGTACAGGTAGTAAATACACCAACGGTCTGAGAGTATCATCTGTGTGTCAAGCAGGTTTTATAAGAAAACGCCCAGCAGGGTCCTATATGTGAACAAGTATTATCGTGGGTCCTAATCTATCTTTTATATTTATAAATATATAAATAGCTAGCTTTCATTAATCTATTTTTCTTAACATGCAAGTATGTCACCTCATCAAATAACATGGATGGAAAAAGGTCCACCTCAACATAAAACCATGCAGAAAAAGTTGTAACTTAACAATTAAACATGCATAAGAATTTCCATTCTATTATGTAATTTATGTTTAATAAATATTTTACGATTATACAAAGAGTCATCTGTGAGGCCCTTTTCTTCTATAAACGAGTGCAGAGAATTACAGTACAGATCATAGACACAATCTAATTGGTCGAATAACTAATGTATAATATTACTGAAGATACCTTTATCAAAATTAATGTTTACATAATCATCTATGCGGGCTCCTCTCATGCTCAGCCGTCGCAAAAACCTGAAACAACATAAATTTCAGAGTAGATATCTCTATAAAATGCAGGTAAGGAGCCAAGATCCAGTCGTGGGCCTAATCGACTGGGCCGCCAAAACAATTGCAATGGATGCAGAGATTTGTTTCCATATATGTATACATCCCTATGTGGAATGAGATGCTGACCAAGATATGTGGTGGCTAAAAAAGCGTACGAAGAGATTAAAAATCGCCCCAAGAAGAGAGGAAACATAAAGTCCGGATAAATGCAATTCAAATTCATGCATCAAAGTAGTTGGAAGCAATAGGAAAGCGGGACAAATCTCACAAGTTTTAGATACACATGGGCGTCGAGGAATTCGCCTATAACCGAACGAAGCTGCCCAGGAAGAAGAAGAGATAGGTCGTTCGATACCCTGCCGCTTCATATTATGCTCCAAGCGAGCGAGCCCAACACACTGCTTTGTGGGCCGGACTAACTACCATATGATTACTTTAAAATGGACATGCCTAAAAAAATGGACATGTGTCTAAGTGGCACAAAAATAGTCTTTTTTTCCTCAAACACACAAACAAATTGATACAAGCACTACCTTAAAGCCTCCTTAACTGGTATGTACTTTTTTATGTATGGGGATCTAAATTCTTAATGTACGTGCTTTTTCAACAAAAGATTGCTAAAAATACAAATATTTTCAGCGCAACATAGTTTTCAATGGGACTTTGTGCTACCAAATTTAAATCTGTGTGTACATCTCATTGTAGAAACCAAGCCATCATTTTTTTATTAAAGGGCGTTAAATTTTGTTACCATACATGCTTGCCCACAACTATACCAACGGAATCGTGGATTTTCTTTTCAATGTGAACATGGATTCAACGGGTCTCTGCATCATTTGGCGCAACGGGTCCACTAGTTTATTTAAATGACAAGGGGTGTTGAAAATATTTGAATTTAATTTGGAAAATATTTCCAATTCTAAAACTTTATGCAACTCAATGATTTTCACGAGCGAAGATAAAATGACTTCTTCAAAACATATGAAATATGAGTTGGGAGTTTCAAAGAATTAAATTCAAAATTCTTTTGAATTTATTTGGAGTTATTTGAGTTTTATTCAAATTATTTTTCTCCAAAAATAAAATATATGGAAAATAGGGTAACATGAGTCCCTACATCATAAAATTGGAGAGAAATTAATTTGAAGTCATTCTGGTATTTTTAAAATGATTTTCAGTGGATTTTATTAGGGCAGTAGCACTGTTTGAATTATTTGAATTTTTGTGTATTTTATTTGAAGCTAGAATAATGTTCAAGTCGTAGAAAATCTTTTTCTGAAAATTTTGATATATAATGTGCCTATATATCATTTTTAGTATTTGTGGTTTTTACTTTTATGCATGCATTGTTTAAAAAAAATTCCCTCACTTGAATCGGGCGGCCCGGCTCTGCCAGCCAAGGCCCATCTCCGCACCGCTTCTCGTCCCGTCGCCGAGCCGGACTCCGTCCGGAGTTCGAGCCGCGCCCGTCGCCGCCTTGCCCCTTCCCCACGCCTCCCGAGGCCATCCCTCCTCCTTAAATACCGGGCCACCCCGGCCCCCTCTTTCTTCTCTCTCCTCGCCGTCGCCCGCGCCGCAAACCACCGCAGCCGCCAGCGAGATCCACCGCCGCCGCCTCGCTCCATCCCGTCCCCGCGGACACCGCCGACGCCGCCAACCTCCTTGCCTCGCCGCGCCGCCCCTCCCCGTGCCCTTCGCCGCTCTCCTCGACGACCGAAGCCGCCACCCCGACCGGACCCGAGCCGCCGCCGCCGTCTCGCCGTTGCCGGAGTTCGACCTCGCCGCCGCCGGTTCTTCGTCGAAAACCGATGCCAACCGATATAAAACCGACACCGGTCTGATACAGTTTTTCTTTTAAATTTGGTTTTTCTTAAACCCTAGACTAGATCTTTTTTTTGGTTTTATTAAACAGCGAACGTCCACTGTTTAGATCCTATAAACGAACGTTCGCCTTTTAGACTTTTCTTTTTCTGTTAGTTTTTAGTCAGGGACTTTGTAGATATATTATTTACAGATTAGCCCCTGGTTTTCAAACGACTACATCTTCTTACTCGTTTGTCCAAATCCAACGAAACCAACGCCCACTTCTTCGTTACGATCTCCTCTATCCAGTAATCCAACTCAAACATGTTTTTGAAAGTTTAAAATTTGAATTAGATCAGATTTGAATTGGAACTTCGTTTGATCATAACTTGAGTTTTGTAACTCCGATTTAGTTGATTCTTTTTGCAAATTAAAGCTCTTGACTTGAACTTTCTGATAAGGCCAAATTCACATAATTTTGGTACTGTTAGAAATTGTTTTATGTTGCAAGAGTTATTTGCTTGGTTTTGATGTTTTCCGAATCATTTTCTTCGTGCGGTCGGATGTTTTGAGTGATTGCTTATGTGTGGCTACTATTGCTTGATTACGATAGATTGACCGGAGTGTGAAGAGTAGAACTATCAAGAGTTTTGAGTGCGAATCATCTTCATCAACATTGCAGGCAAGTTCACACTTTGATCATACCTTTCCTACTACCCAGTTTTATTGCATTAGATCAATCCTCAAACATTGCATGATTAGGATCTAATTAACTTGTGGGTTTTGGGAAGTAGTGTGAGGTAGTACCTATTACCTGTTTATTATCAAACCTTTGGGAGTTACTTCTACGTTTGCTTATTATGCCATGCTATGCTAGTAGACGTGGATTGGGTGAGTGTATCCATGGCAGATGTGAGATTGTTAAATTAATGGTTTATTTAAGGTGGCAACTTAAACACACATCTGGGTGGATTGAGGCACCTGGTTTCCATCAGGACTTGCCTGTTTTTAATCGGACCGCCACCCAGGCTCAAAGGGATCATGATATTATTCATGCTAGAAACTACCGTGTGCAGCCACATGCTACTATGGGCTCTAGCATAGTTGACTAAGTTGTGCGAACTCTTACGGGTGGACTAGCTGATGTAGGGGTTGTAGGTTGGTACGGTCTACCCAAACGTAAGGTGCTAGTGCTTCTGAAAGACTATGTCTCGGTCATCCGTTTCTCAAACACCATGTAGTGCGAGAAATCAAACGGAGGAGATCGAGTCCTGTGGGGAAAAGTGCACAAACCTCTGCAGAGTGTATAAACTAATCATGGTTAGCCGTGTCCCCGGTTATGGACATCTTGAGTATCTAGTACTTGGATATCATGTGAATCTCATCATGTTACTCTAATTAATATTGTTGGGTTGTTAATGAGTACTTTTAATTGGGATTGAGAATCCTGTCAACCATTCTCAATGTTCAACAACCACCATGATAGTTAAATAAATTTAATCCTTTGTAGTAGGGAAAAATTGGATTTACGCAAAACTGTAACCATAGAGCTTTTCCTTCAGCCAAATATGCATGTAGAGATAGCCATTATTCATCATTGCTCTATGGTGTGAATTTGCCAGTACATTCAATGTACTGACCCTTTGTGGCTGCAACGTCTCATGTTGCAGGATCTTACGACGAGTAAGTGATATGTTAGGGTTACGATTTCTACACTCAACTTTGTCGTTGGTGTTGATGGGAATCCACAACGTTGTTACTTCCGCTATTTGGATGAGGTAATTGGTATCTACGTTACTTTAAACATGTGATTTACCTCTGTTATAAATCCTCGAGTACTGTGTGTGTCAGCATACCGATCCAGGGATGACACTTAAGCACAGAGACTTGATCCATTCGGGTCGGGTCGCTACAACAAACATCTAGCCTTTCTTGCAACCATTTAGTTTCTAAATACTTATGCCTCTTGCAAAATCTATCTTCCCTATTTGGCGTGTACTTGCAAACTCTATGCACTCCACAAAAATTGACATGCTTATAAGAGACATTTTCATCATGACTAGTGCCATGGATATTCAAAGAGTTCGTACTAACAACATTGCAATCATGCTCATCATTCAAAGATTTAGTGCCAAACATTCTAATGCATTCTTCTCTAGCACTTGAGCACAATTATCGGAATCCTTATTTTCATGAAAGATATTAAAAAGATGAAGCATATGAGTAACCCTCAATTCCATTTTTTTGTAGTTTTCTTTTATAAACTAAACTAGTGATAAAACTAGAAACTAAAAGATTCGATTGCAAGATCTAAAGATATACCTTCAAGCACTCACCTCCCGACAGCGGCGCCAGAAATTGCTTGATGCCTACTACATAACCTTCTTCTTGTAGACGTTGTTGGGCCTCCAAGTGTAGAGGTTTGTAGGACAGTAGCAAATTTCCTAAAGTGGATGACCTAAGGTTTATCAATCCGTGGGAGGCGTAGGATGAAGATGGTCTCTCTCAAACAACCCTGCAACCAAATAAAAAGAGTCTCTTGTGTCCCCAACACACCCAATACAATAGTAAATTGTATAGGTGCACTAGTTCGGCGAAGGATACAAGTGCAATATGGATGGTAGATATAAGTTTTTGTAGTCTGAAAATATAAAAACAGCAAGGTAGCAAGTGGTAAAAGTGAGCAGAAACGGTATTGCAATGCTAGGAAACAAGGCCTAGGGTTCATACTTTCACTAGTGCAAGTTCTCTCAACAATAATAACATAATTGGATCATATAAAAATCCCTCAACATGCAACAAAGAGTCACTCCAAAGTCACTAATAGCGGAGAACAAACGAACAGATTACTGTATGGTACGAAACCACCTCAAAGTTATCCTTTCTGATCGATCTATTCAAGAGTCCATAGTAAAATAACACGATGCTATTCTTTCTGTTCGATCTATCCTAGAGTTCGTACTAAAATAACACCTTAAGACACATATCAACCAAAACCCTAATGTCACCAAGATACTCCAATGTCACCTCGAGCATCCGTGGGTATGATTATACGATATGTATCACCCAATCTCAGATTCATCTATTCAACCAACACAAAGAACTTCAAAGAGTGCCTCAAAGTTTCTACCGGAGAGTCAAGGCAAAAACGTGTGCCAACCCCTATGCATAAGTTCACAAGGTCACTGAACCAGGAAGTTGATCACCAAAACATACATCAAGTAGATCACGTGAATATCCCATTGTCACCATAGATAAGCACATGCAAGACATACATCAAGTGTTC
Organism: Aegilops bicornis; assembly: GCA_021605145.1. Lineage (NCBI taxonomy): Eukaryota > Viridiplantae > Streptophyta > Magnoliopsida > Poales > Poaceae > Aegilops > Aegilops bicornis. The sequence continues at coordinate 578,056,355 of CM038675.1, forward strand.
TCAAATCCTTAAAGACTCAATCGGATAAGATAACTTCAAAGGAAAACTCAATCCATTACAAGAGAATAGAGGGGGAGAAACATCAGAAGATCCAACTATAATAGCAAAGCTCGAGATACATCAAGATCGTGCTGAATCAAGAACACGAGAGAGAGAGAGAGAGATCAAACACATAGCTACTGGTACATACCCTCAGCCCCGAGGGTGAACTACTCCCTCCTCGTCATGGAGAGTGCCCGGATGATGAAGATGGCCACCGGTGAGGGATCCTCCACTCCGGCAGGGTGCCGGAACAGGGTCCCAATTGGTTTTTGGTGGCTACAGAGGCTTGAGGCGGCGAAACTCCCGATCTAGGTTATGTTCTGTAAGTTTGGGTATATATAAGAGGTTTCGGCGTCGGGAACAAGTCAGGGGGGGTCTCCGAGGCGGCCACGGGGTAGGGGGCGCGCCCGGGGGGTAGGGCGCGCCCCCACCCTTGTGGGTGCCTCAGGACTCTTCTGGCCCATCTCCGATACTCCGTGGGCTTCTTCTGGTCCAAAAATAATCTCTGTGAAATTTAAGGTCAATTGGACTCCGTTTGGTTTTCCTTTTCTGCAATACTCAAAAACAAGGAAAAAACAGAAACTGGAACTGAGCTCTGGGTTAATAGGTTAGTCCCAAAAATCATATAAAATAGCATGTAAATGCATATAAAACATCCTAGATGGATAATATAATAGCATGGAACAATAAAAAATTATAGATATGTTGGAGACGTATCACGTTCCCAAATATAAGTCTTTCTAGAGATTCCACCAAGTGACAACATACAGAGAAAAATGAGTGAATCTACACTCTAAAATATGTCTACATACATCCGCATGTTGTAATTCATTTGAAATGTCTAAAAAAGACTTATATTTAGGAACGGGGGGAGTAGTTTCTATGGCTTATATTGCTCAATATTAATTGTGGAAATGATACGCCACAGTAGGCATTGTGTGGAAACAATTATGAATCTTGTCTTCGACAGTACCATAGTGAATGTTTTGTGTTCATCATACTAACTTATCTCACGAAGTTCCGTTAAGTTTGGTGTGATTGAAGTTTTCAAGTTTTGGGTGAGATGTCGATATGAGGAGAATAAGGAGTGAGAAGACCCTAAACTTGGGGATGCCCAAGGCACCCCAAGTTAATATCCTAGGAAGATCCAAGCAACCTTGGGGATGCCCCGGAAGGCTCCCCTCTTTCGTCTCCAATATTATTGATAATCTCACTTGGAGCTACATTTTTATTCGTCACACGATATGAGTTTTTCTTGGAGCATCATTTTATTTTATTAATATTTTCTTGTTGTTATTTAGAATGATGTTTTGCATCTTTATTTTCAATAAAAATGTCAAGAATAATCTTCACCATGCTTATTTTGCAAGTATACATGTTGCTGTTTCAAAACAGAAAGTTTATCGCTGTTGCAAAAATTCCCTAGAAAAGTCAGAATTTGATAAAATGTTGAAACTTTTTGCATAGTAAGCTCTGATAAATTGTCTACAGTGTGGTAAATTTTGATAATTTTTGGAGTTAAAGAAGTATTGATACTCTTGCATTCTTTACAGATTGTACTATTTTGGTAGATTGTTGTTATGTTTGCATTGTCTGCATATGTTTGCTTATTTAATGATTCTATTTGAGGATAGGAGTATTAAATATTCAGAGATATTTAGTATTAAATGTTGAAAAATAATTTTGTGATTTTCTACAGTAGAGGATGATAAGGCTTTTGCATTGATTTATACTAACTTATCTCATGAGTTCTTGTTGAGTTCTGTGTGGACGAAGTTTTTAAGATTTAGGGAAACCGTGATATGAGAGGAATTAAGGAGACACAAAAGCTCAAGCTTGGGGATACCAAAGGCATCCCAAGATAATATTTCAAGAAGTCTAAAGCATCCAAGCTTAGGGATGCCACGGTAGGCATCCCACCTTTCTTCATCAACAATTATCGGTTAGTATCGGTTGATCCTAAGTTTTTGCTTCTTCACATGATGTGTGCTATTGTTGGAATGTCATTTTATTTTTGTTTGTTGTTTTAATAACATACTTAGATCTGAAAGTTTTAAATAAGATAGAGTCCTCAAATAGCTACCCATTTACATAACTACTCGCTTGATCTTCACTTATATCTTTTTTGGAGTAGTTTGTCGTTTACTCTTGTTCTTCACTTATATCCTATGAGTAAATTGTTGAATGAATTGAATATCATGAAGTTGAAATTGTATCATGCCTAGTGGTAGATTCACATTGGGTTTAGAAAGTGAACTCTTTTGAAGCTTGACAATCACAATATTGGTCATACAAGCAATTCCTGAATGCTTACCAGAAGGAAGAGAACTTTCACATGCAAATACACTATCCTGGAAATCTTTTGTGATTGTGAGCCCCCATAAAAATAGTATATGCCAAAATTGTTGACGTTGGACAAGGAATACAACGTAATGGTTTATGTTTGTTCATATTCACATAGAAGTTATATTGTCATAGATCCTTCAACATGTGGTGCTTGCCCCCCATCTTTGATAGCCAAATATTCCGCACCAAGTAGAAATACTACTTGTGCATCGAAAAACACTTAGACCCAAATCTTATTTTCAAGAGTCCACCATACCTAACTAGGGGTTGAGCAAGATCCCTCAAGTAAGTTGTCATCAGTGCAATAAGGCAATAAAAATTGCTTCTAAAAGTGTGAGATCATTTAGTGTAAGAGAAAATTGAGCGTTGTACGAACTTGTGATGGTGAAGAATAAAAGCAATAGACTGCATAATAAAGGTTGCGATCACAAGGGGCAATACAATGTGACATTCTTTCGCACTAAGGGGTTGAGCATACAAACAAATAAGTGCATGACAACCTGTGCTTCCCTCTATGAAGGGCTTACCTTTTACTTTTATGTATTAACTTTTATGCAAGAGTCAAAGCTTTTCTCTCCATTCCTTTTTATTTTTCTCCTTTGGCAAGCATCATGTGGTGAGGAAAGATCTAGGCACGTATGTCCAGTTGGATATGGGTGGCTTGAGTTATTATTGTTGACATCACCCTTGAGGTGAATACGTTGGGAGGCGAAATTATAAGCCCCCATCTTTTGATGTGTCCGGTTGAAATGTTTCGCTCATGTGTATGCGGTGAGTGTTAGCAATCTTAGAAGACTATATGATGGTTGAGTATGTGGAGCTCTTACTTAGTCTCTATTGAATAAGTTGAATTGCAATTGTTTGGTGACTGAGAACATAGGTTGTTGAGTTTCAAGAGAATTCATTGTTTGAACCTTAGCATGTGAATTGGTTGCTACTTTAACATGAGAAGTTTTATAAGAAAGAGTTGCTGTTATGATGCTAGGAAAAGTGATTGAAATTATCATTGATCAAACTTATGCACTTTGCTAGCATTCGCACTTCATAAATTATTTCTTTTATCATTTACCTACTCGAGGACGAGTAGGAATTAAGCTTGGGGATGCTGATACGTCTCCAACGTATCTAAAATTTATGAAGTATTCAAGCCATGTTTACAACAATTTTATATGGTTTTGGTATGATTTGCATGGAATTAACCTGGACTGACGCTGCTTTCAGCAGAACTACTGTGGTGTTGTTTTCTGTGCAGAAATGGAAGTTCTCCAAATGACCTGAAACTTTTTGAAGATTTTTTTGGAACAAAAGAGACCCCCCGAAGCTTTGTGGGAGGGCCAGAAGAGCCACGAGGAGGGAACAACCCACCAGGGCGCGTCGGGTGGGCCAGGCTCGCCACGGTGGGTTGTGGTCAACTCGAGGCCCATCTTCGCGTGAAACCAACGCCAAAAAATCCTACAAATAGAGAAACCATCAGAAATAACCCTAGATCAGAAGTTCTGCCGCTGCAAGCCTCTATAGCCATGAGACACCAATCTAGACCCTGTTCCAGCACCTTGCCGGAGGGGGGAATCATCACTGGTGGCCATCTTCATCATCCTGGTGGCCACCATGATGAGGAGGGAGTAGTCCACCCTCAGGGGCTCAGGGTTCCTACCAGTAGCTATGTGTTTAATCTCCCTCTCTCTCTCTCGTGTTCTTGGGATGCCACAATCTTGATGTATCGCGGCCTTTGTTAATATTGTCGGATCATATGGTGTTTTCCCCTCTCTATCTTGTTGTGATGAGTTGAGTTTTCCCTTTGAGATTTTGTTTTATCGGATTGAATACTTTTATGGATTTGAGAGCACTTGATATATGTCTTGCATATGAATACTCATTGTGACAATGGGGTATCATAATTATTCACTTGATATATGTTTTGGTACTCAGCTCGCGAATTCCCGAGGTCACATTGTAGTGATCTACGCATAGGGGTTGATGCACGTTCTTGTCTTTGTTTCTCCGGTAGAAATCTTGGGGCACTCTTTGAGGTTCTTTGTGTTGGATTGAGTATTATGAATCTGAAATTATTTGGTGTTATTTTAGTACGAACTTTTGGATAGATCGATCGGAAAGAATAGCTTCGAGGTGGTTTCGTACCCTACAAACGATTTCATCTTATGTTCTCAGCTAGATAAGAACTTTGGAGTGATTCTTCATCGCACTTTGAGGGATGGTTATATGATCCAATTATATTAGCATCATTGGGAGATTGCACTAGCGAAAGTACAGACCCTAGGCCTCATTTTCAAGCATTGCAATACCGTTTGTGGTCACTTTTATCGTTCGCCACCTTGCTGTTTTTATTTATTCATATTATAAAAAATATTTCTACCATCCATATTACACTTTAATCACCATCTCTTCTCCAAACTAGTGCACCTATACAATTTTCCATTGTATTGGGCGTGTTGGGGACACAAGATATTTCTTGTATTTGGTTGTAGGGTTATTTGAGAGAGACTATCTTCATCCTACGCCTCCCACGGATTGATAAACCTTGGGTCAGCCACTTGAGGGAAAATTGCTACTGTCCTACAAAACTCTGCGCTTGGAGGCCCAACACGTGTCTACAAGAATAAAGTTGCGTAGTAGACATCACGGGGTCAGAACGGAGAAATAGCATCCTGTTCATCGGGAGGCAACAGACTGGGTTGGAATGTGTCCTGTCAACGGGAGCCAACCGGCTTGGACGGAACAGCCAAAACAGGGTCTGGCGTACCGCGGTACGGAGGAAACGGCCTTCTGTTCGACCGGCTACGGTCGAAACGGGGGTCCTGTTCATCAGGAGAGGCGTGGCGTACCACAAAACGGAGGAAAAGGACTGGTGTTGGAGCGCTACGATCAAAACGGGGGTCCTGTTCATTGGGAGGGGTGTGTCATACCGTAAAATGGAGGAAACGGACTTGTGTTGCAGCGTGACGATCGAAACGGGGGACTTGTTTATCGGAGGGGTGTGGCGTATCGCAAAACGGGACTCCACGGGCTACTGTTCACCCACTTTTGACTTCCTTCAGCCTCCACCTACACTGCTCATCCACCGCGTCTTCCTCCTGCCTCCACCAGCTACCGTTCATCCATGGGCTACTGTTCATCCAGCCCTCCGGAGGGTCCTGTTCATCCAGTCTCCACTTGCTACTGTTCAATCAGCCCTCCACGGGGTCCTCTTCAACCAGCCCTCCACGGGGTCCTCTTCAATCAGCCCCTCCACAGGGTCCTGTTCAACCAGCCCTCCAGGGGGTCCCTCCACTGCCTACTGTTCATCCACCCCCACCTCCTCGATCACGGTCCTGTTCATCCAGCAGCAACGACCTCTACTACCATGGGATCATGTTCATCCAACCCTCACCGGGACTGTTCATCCAACCCCCACAGGGAAGAGGCAGCTTCGATCGGCTTCAGTTAGCAGCAGTAGCGAAGGAATCACTCGGGTTTAGTTAACAGCAAGGGGTCGATCGGGGTTTAGTAACGTAGCTAGTGCAATCGCTCGGGTTCATTTAGAGCCCGACGCCTCACTCGGGTTCAGTTAGAGCGCAACACCTCGCACACACGCGTGTACGTGTACGAGAGAAACTCGCAAACCTCCGTGCATTGCTTGGCCCCGACCACCCACCATAACCGGGAACTCCCTGAAATTTTCCTTGCCCTCGCCTCTACAGTGATTTTTTCCGTCATGGACGGGCCAAAGAATGTCTTGCAAGTGCGTGTCCGGCCCGGCCAGGACGAAAAGCCCATTTTCTGTCATGATTTTTTTCATAGAAGTAGGAGCCCACCACATCTCTGATGATCCCGGTTTTGTCACAATTATCGTCATAGAAGTGTCATAAGCATGGCAAAAAATCGTTTGGCCCAAAATGTCATGGATGTGTCTTTTTTTATAGTGCTTGCCTGAGATTTGATCGTCGGTATCTTCATACCTAGTTCAATCTCGTTACCGGCAAGTCTCTTTACTCGTTCCATAATACATTATCTCGTAACTAACTCATTAGTCATTTGCTTGCAAGGCTTCTTATGATGTTTATTACCGAGAGGCCCCAGAGATACCTCTCTGATACTCGAAGTGACAAATCCTAATCTCGATATATGCCAACTCAACAAACACCTTCGGAGATACCTGTAGAGCATCTTTATGATCACCCAGTCAAGTTATGATGTTTGATAGCACACAAGGTATTCCTCCGGTATCCGGGAGTTGCATAATCTCATAGTCGAAGGAATATGCATTTAATATAAAGAAAGCAATAGCAATAAACTGAACGATCATTATGCTAAGCTAACAGATGGGTCTTGTCCATCACATCATTCTCTCGATGATGTGATCTCGTTATCAAATGACAACACATGTCCATGGTTAGGAAACCTTAACCATCTTTGATCAACGAGCTAGTCTAGTAGAGGCTCACTAGGGACATAGTATTTGTTTATGTATTCACACATGTATTTAGGTTTTGGATCAATACAATTCTAGCATGAATAATAAATCTTTATCATGAATAAGGAAATATAAAATAACAACTTTATTATTGCCTCTAGGGCATATTTCCTTCAGTCTCCCACTTGTACTAGAGTAAATAATCTAGATTACATTGTAATGAATCTAACAACCATGGAGTCTTTGTGTTGATCATGTTTTGCTCGTGGAAGAGGCTTAGTCAACCGGTCTGCTACATTCAAATCCATTTGTATTTTGCAAACTTCTATGTCTCCATCCTTGACATATTCACGAATAGAGTTGAAGCATCTCTTGATGTGTTTGGTTCTCGTGTGAAACCGAGATTCCTTCGCCAAGTCAATTGCTCCAATGTTGTCACAAAAGATTTTCATTGGACCCGATGCAGTAGGTATTACACCCAGATCGGATATGAACTCTCATTCATCCAAACTCCTTCATTTGCTGCTTCCTAAGCAGCTATGTACTCCGCTTCACACGTAGATCCCGCCACGGCGCTTTGCTTGGAACTGCACCAATCAACAGCTCCACCATTCAATTTAGATACATATCCGGTTTGTGACTTAGAGTCATACGGACCAGTGTCAAAGCTAGCATCGACATCACCATTTACGACGAGCTCTTTGTCACCTCCATAAACAAGAAACATAAGCTTGGTCCTTTTCAGGTACTTCAGGATGTTCTTGACTGCTGTCCAGTGATCCACTCCTGGATTACTTTGGTCCCTCCCTGCCAAACTTATGGCAAGGCACACATCAGCTCTGGTACACAGCATAGCATACGTGATAGAACCTATGGCTGAGGCATAGGGAATGAGTTTCATTTTCTCTCTATCTTCTGTAGTGTTCAGGCTTTGAGTCGGACTCAACTTCACACCTTGTAACACAGGAAAGAACCCTATCTTTGACTAATCCATTTTGAACTTCTTCAAAACTTTATCAAGGTATGTGCTTTGAGAAATTCCTATTAAGCGTCTTGATCTATATCTATAGATCTTGATGCCCAATATATATGCAGCTTCACCGAGGTCTTCCATTGAAAAATTCTTATTCAAGTATCCTTTTATGCTATCCAGAAATTCTATATCATTTCCAATCAATAATATGTCATCCACATATATTATCAGAAATACTACGGAGCTCCCACTCACTTTCTTGTAAATACATGATTCACTGTAAGTCTGTATAAAACCATATGCTTTTATCACCTAATCAAAGCATATATTCCAACTCCGAGATGCTTGAACTAGTCCATAGATGGATCACTGGAGCTTGCACACATTGTTAGCACCTTTAGGAACGACAAAATCTCCTGGTTGCATCATATATAACTCTTCTTTAAGAAATCCATTAAGGAATGTAGTTTTGACGTCTATTTTCTAGATTTCATAATCATAAAATGCGGCGATTGCTAACATGATTCGGACAGACTTAAGCATCGCTATGGGTGAGACAGTCTCATCATAGTCAACCCCTTGAACTTGTTGAAAACCTTTTGCGACAAGTTGAGCTTTGTAGACAATAACATTACCATCAGCGTCAGTCTTCTTCCTGAAGATCCATTTATTTCTAGGGCTTGCCGATCATTGGGCAAGTCCACGAAAGTCCACACTTTTTTCTCATACATGGATCCTATCTCAAATTTCAGGGCCTCAAGCCATCTGTCGGAATCTGGGCTCATCATAGCTTCTTCATAGTTTGTAGGTTCGCCTTGGTCTAATAACATGACTTCCAGGACAGGATTATCATATCACTCTGGTGCGGATTGTGCTCTGGTTGACCTACAAGGTTCAGTAGCAACTTGATCTGAAGTTTCATGATCATCATCATTAGCTTCCTCTCTAGTTGGTGTAGGCATCACGAGAACGGTTTTCTCTGATGTGCCACTTTCCAATTTGAGAGAAGGTACAATTACCTCATCAAGTTCTACTTTCCTCCCACTCACTTCTTTCGAGAGAAAATCCCTCTCTAGAAAGGATCCATTCTTAGCAACAAAGATCTTTCCTTCGGATCTGTGGTAGAAGGTGTACCCAATTGTTTCCTTCGGGTATCCTATGAAGACGCACTTTTCCGATTTGGGTTCGAGCTTATTAGGCTGAAGCCTTTTGACATATGTGTCGCAACCCTAAACTTTAAGAAAGGACAACATAGGTTTCTTGCCAAACCACAGTTCATACGGTGTCGTCTTAATGGCTTTAGACGGTGCCCTATTTAATGTGAATGCGACTGTCTCTAATGCATAACCCCAAAACGATAGTGGTAAATCGGTAAGAGACATCATAGAACGCACCATATCTAATAAAGTAGGGTTACGATGTTCGGACACACCATTACATTGTGGTGTTCCAGGTGGCGTGAGTTGTGAAACAATTGCACATTGTTTTAAATGAAGGACAAACTCGTAACTCAAATATTTGCCTCCACGATTAGATCGTAGTTATTTTCTTGTTATGATCATTCTCCACTTCACTCTGAAATACTTTGAACTTTTCAAATGTTTCAGACTTGTGTTCCATTAAGTAGATATACCCATACCTACTCAAATCATCTATGAAGGTCAGAAAATAACGATACCTGCCGCGTGCCTCAACACTCATCGGACCGCATACATCGGTATCACTACTGGAATCAGGATCTTTGCCGTCAGCCACGTCTTTGTCATCCGCTAGCTGACGGCAAAGACCTTCTTTGTCGTCACCTCAATAGAAGCTGACGGCGAAGATTTGGCTGATGGCAAAGATTTGGCTGATGGCAAAGACTATATTTGCCGTCAATCAAGTCTTTGCCGTCCGCCAGCAGACGATATATAGTATTTGCCGTCCGCTAACGGACGGCAGAGAATGAGGGTGGCCCACTACTGAGAACCACCTAACGGACACTGTCTTTGCCGTCCGCTAGCAGACGACAAAGAAAGTGGCCAAGCTAACACCCGTTAGCTAGGATCTTTGCCGTCTGCTGGCGGACGGCAAAGAACTGTGCCCTAACTAAAATCCATATCGACACCCGCCCACGCCCCACATCTGTCCCCTCTCTCTCCCCCCCGCGCCCGAGCCGCCCCCGCCCCGCACCATCCCGCCCCCCATGCCGCCGCCCGCGCCACCCGTTCTGCTGGCTTGCCCCAAAGAGCCCAGTGACCTTCCCGCCCGCGCCATCCCGTCATCGCGCCGCGCCGCCCCGTGCCCGAGCTGCCGCCACCCCACGCCACCCACATCGCCGCAGCACCCCCTCCTCCACCCCAGCGGCCCCCGCGCCCCTCTGCTCCACCACCACGGCCGCCCCGCCTCTTTGGCGCTCCCTCCTCCACCCGGCGGACCCGGCGCACCTCTGCTCCACCACTGCGGCCTCCCATGGCTCGATGCCCTCCTCCACCCGGCCGCCAGCCTCCCTCTCCTCCACCATCATGGCTGCCCCACCCCTCGGCCCCCTCCTCTACCGGTGAGACCTCTTGTATTTTCTGTTTTGTTTACGTATTTTAAGTTTAGTTTAGGTTTATTTTAGGTTTGGTTTAGTTTCGGTTTACTTTAGTTTAGGTTTAGAGCATAGATAGCATCTTCTCTACTATAATTGTGTATAATTTCAATTCTCACTAGTAGTCTTATTAGTTATATCATCTTCTATACTATTATTGATCCACAGTGTTTAGTTATGCATGATCATTTTTTTGTACATTACGCTTTTTGTGTGTCATTTAAATAATGTAGTGCCGGATTTCTCAACTCATTAGCATATAATGAATTATTATTGTTATATTATTAATAGATGATGGAACAAAAACTATTTCCCTTCAAAGTGAAAAATCTTTCAGTGAAGTAAACATTAGTGCACGAGTTCTTTTGTATACAAGAAAAAAAATTGGCATGTCTTGGTAGGTACGTGGCAACCGTATCATCAGAGATAAACTTTAGAATTAGTATTTGTGATAAATGAATTCAAATGCATTTCCAATAGAAAATGTAATAAACATATCTAGTGAACTGTAAACGAAAGTTATCCACAGACTCCTTGAAGGGGTTGTATAAAAGATTATGAAACTAATAGTGAGAAGAGCAAAAGCTTTCCTCAAATTCCTTTGCATATATTCAAATTCATCAATCAGCAACACTCGAATTAGTTTAATTTGAGAAAACAATAAGGTACGCATATTGCTTATGGAATCTGTCATAAGAGGCAAATTATACCCGTCTTTTCCTTTTCTTTTTTGCGGAAAGGCAAACTATACATTCTGATTTGCATACAAAGTAAATTGATTTTATGACACTACACCCTTAGTTTCTGATTTGAGGTTTGTTAGTTTGCTTGGTGTGTGGCACCTAGAGCCACCTAAAATATGGTGCAACTATGATTTGTTGCCACAAGTATTCCAATGTGATCACACCAGAAGGAACTTTAGGTTTAGTTTTGGTTAATAAGAAAGATGAAAAAAAAGAAGATAAAGAGGAGAAAGAAGAAGTGTATTTTCCCCCTATTTTTAGATTACTATGCTATTTTTTTCAACATTTTCAGTTTTCTTTCACGTCTAAAGAAATCCCTAGTTTTGAAGGGTGCCAATTGCCATTGCCAACCAACCTACCAAATTAACTAAGTGTTGTTGATGTTGTTGCGCACAAGTGTATTGCTTTTTTTTCTCAGTTTTCTTTCATGTCTAGAAACTTGGCTCTATCTTTATAGATATGCTTCTAGCTAGATACAAATTGGTCTCTTCTGCTGCTTATTAGAGATGGGGGGAAGCCGTCATCATGAGCTCCGCTACTGCGCCACACGAATCTGAGTTGGATGCTTCGAGTTCTTGATGTCGTACTTGGGACTTCCTCCAAGAGGCAGGTATATAAAAGGAGAGATCTCCCCTTCACCCATCTCATTATGATAACTCTGTTGTTTGCTACATCACTCCTTGCCCCAAACTGCAGAGGCTGCTTGACACTTTTATGAACATGCTGGGTGAAGATCCACCAAATAATGTGAAGCTGCGACAGGCCGGCAACGGGTTTCGCAGGCTATGGGACGTGGAGTTTGTGATCAAGGAGGGACACATTACCTGTGTCATGGCTGGGAGAAGTTCTACCGTGCCTACGACCTGCGGCTGGGGTACTTCCTTCTCTTCAGGTACGACAACGACGCCACCATGCTCATCGTGAAGGTGTTCGACGCGACTATGTGTCGCATGCGCTATGCTGACAACGATGAAGCCAGTACGTTCTGCCTCTTCTTATTCCTCTACATTTGGCTTTGTCTCGGATCGATTGTTAAAGGTCATTAATTGTTTCATTTGGACAGGCAATGGGAGCAGCAGCAGCGACACTGGCTACAACAAAAGCAGTAGCGATTCTGGCTGTAGCAAAAGCAGCAACGATTAGGGCTGCAGCAAAGACAACAAGGAGGATTGTCGGATTTCGGGTTCCGGCAGACCCTTAAGGTTCGAACTCTGGGGTGCACACGGAGATCCAACCCTCCACTGTCTCGTACCTCGCCGAATCGCAAGAACCTAAACTACTAAGAAGAACAGCACAAGAGACACGAGATTTATACTGGTTCAGGCCACCATCAGGTGTAATACCCTACTCCAGTGTGTGGTGTGTGGATTGCCTCTTGGGCTGATGAGGAGCGATCTGAGGGAAGAACAGCCTCATGATGCATTCTTGGTGGGTGTGATGAACTGCTAAGTGGTATCCCGTCGCTCTAGCTTGAGGATCGAGTCTCTCTCTCTCTCTCTCCCTGGATTCCAAAATACCTTCCCGGAGGAGTCGGCCTACTATGGTGGCTAGCTCTACTTATATAGACGAAGGCCCTGGGCCTCTTCCAAAATATTGAGCGGGAAGGGCGCCAACAATTGGCCATTTTAAAGGGGAACAACGGGTACACTTATCCTGACTAAAGTTGGTCCTCGCTTTGCCAAAGGCTCACAGTGATAGCCTTTGCTTGGGCTCCATGATGACTGCATTCCGGTCGTTGGGGCTGGTCTTGGTCTTGTTGCACTTGAAGCGGATGCCTTTGCTTGATGTTCTTGCTGCGCTGCTCCCTTTGCACCAAAGAGGAAAGGAGGGCATGCTGTGGCTGGCGCCCAATTAGGCGCCCTTGGTGCGTCATGGCTTCGTCATGGGCACCTCATGAGGTACCCTACCTTGAACTCTCCGCCTCCTCGTGAGCCCGGCTGTGAGGCCGTTACTGAGAAGCTCTTGGTAAATCCGCCCAGCAGTCTTGGCCCCTCGCGAGGTCTTGAGCTTGTGTTGATGAAGATGTGCTGTCACAGGCCTCCTTTGAGCCACGCCGCAAGCATGAGCGAGCAAGTCTGAGGACCCCGTTCCCGAGAATCTTGTGATAGCCCCGGGCCTGGCGGCGCCCGAACTTGGCCGAGCTTAGGCGAAAGGGCAAGTCGCGGCGTCGTGGGCCCCTAACAACTCTTGACCTTGGGCGCCGCGTGGCGGCTGATTGGATGTGGGCGCCTGCTCCCCCACGACGCCTTGGTAACCGCCCGGATTCAACATGTCCTTGCATGCAGAGTTGGGCATGATGGCTGGTGATCGTGGAGGCCGACGGTTGGCCTCCGCCGGCTATCTCGTCTGAGCAGCGTCGCCCTTCGGTCTATCATACGCTTCTCCTCTTCCTCGTCTCGTCTGGCTGCCATGGCTCCGATCCGCGGTTCTCGGGGAAGAGAAGGAAAGGCTCCTCAAGAGGATCTGGCCCTCCCCCAAAAGCGGCTTGCTCTCAGGTGCCGAGGGGGAAGGCGCTTGTGAGGCGCCTGCGTGCCCTGGTGTGCAAAAGGCCGCCACAGGGTTTCCTCTTCCCTTATGCAGCCAATTGGTGGCCTGAAGGAGGTGGCCTTGGCGCCCGCAGCCGCGCCGCCCGGCCTTGGCCAGTCACGCGAAGGTGTCGTCTTCCCCGAGTCCACGCCGAGGAGCTCTGCCGGGAGTTCGTGCTTAGCGTCGCCGCGCCTCCTAAGTCTTGGATTCGTCTTCCTTCTTTCTTCGCTTCCGTCGTCGGCGAAGGATCCCCTGGGACTACAGGCTGCAACCGTGGCTGCGGCACCCTCCTGACAGGCGGAGGTTGCAGTAGTTGCCAGGCCGAGGTCTTCATGACCGAGGCTGGGGCGAGGTCGCAGGTCTGCGGGGACGAGGCGCCCTCACGATCCACACAGGTCTGACGGTGCTTGATGATGTCCTTCAAGCTCTTGACGGCGGAGGGTCGTCGGTGGAAGTGCTGCCCGGGAGAGGTGGTCGAGGTCTTGCTGCGGTAAGGCGGAGGCCGACCGACCACTCCCTTGGCAGCTTCTCGAGGCGAGCGAAAGGCTGGAGGATCCAGCGACTCATGCCGAGCTCTTAATGCCGGAGGCGAGCGGCGACAGCTCTGAGCCTCCGAGCCTGCGTCGCTCCGGGCGAAGGCGAGCTCGTCGGTCGTCGCCGCCCTTGATCTGGATGGGGTTGGCTCCGGACCGGGTATTTACTTGTTGATGATGGCATGTGCCGTGGTGGTCCTGTAGATAGGACTCCCTTAGGATTCGCGTCTTTTGTTCCTGCGAGGAGCCAAGAATGTACCCAGCGAGGGCTTGTAAGATATTTGTAACTTCGTTTGTCAATATGATCCTTGTTATGGGGCAATGTGGGATGCTCATTCCGTTCTAGCTCGATTTCTTCCTTCCGGACCTCGTGAGGGCTTGGCGCTCTCTGCGTCGGCAGTGCCGATCCCAAAGCGGCTTGACCCGTCGCTGGTATGCCAGTGGCGATGCCGTGGTCAAGGCAGGAGGTGGCGGCCCGAGTCGGTAAGAGCCTCACGAGTCGCGATGCTCGGGGGTCCCCTTAGCGCTCAAGCAGCCATCATTCGGTGAGAAAGGAGGCGGCGTTGCTAACTGCGGAGTTGCAGTGAGTGTGGGGATGGTGTTGCGATGACTAGTGTGTCCGGAGGGTGACTTATCTCAAGGGTTAGGACGATGTTTCCTGGCGCGACGCCAGGTCCGTGCCCTGGGCGGCGAGAGATTGCGTGGCGAGGTCGTTCCGTGCTCCTTGGCGGGACCCTGCAGGTTCACCACAAAAGGAACAAGAGCTCGCCGGCGGTGTTAATCTGCCGTTAGTTGCTTTGGAGTGGCGCGTGAGGCCTCGCGAGGTGTCTTTGGGGCACCCGTGAGCGAGGCGGGACTCACGAGGCCCTACCTCAAAGGCGGGTTGCGCTGGCTCACAGGCCTTGTCTTGAGTGTGTTCTGCAAATTTGGCGGATGCCGGTGCTCTCGTCTTGGTCCGGCTCTCGGGCTGGTCTCTATCGTCATTGGCAAGCCAGTCGCGATGCCATGGATAAGACCGGAGGTGAGGGCGGAGAGCGGTAGGAGTCTGGTCGCGATGCTCGGGCACCCCCTTTAACAGCATAAGCTAGGTTAGATGGCGCAACTCTCGTCCTCGGGTCCGGCTCTCGGGCTGGTCTCGGCCGTCAGCGGCAAGCCGGTCGCGATGCCATGGACAAGACCAGAGGTGAGGGCTGGAGAGCGGTAGGAGCCACAGTCGCGATGCTCGGGCACCCCCTTTAGCGCAAGCTGGATTGGATCTTGACAACTCTCGTCCTCGGGTCACGGCTCTCGGGCTGGTCTCGGCCGTCGGCAGCAAGCCGGTCGCGATGCCATGGACAAGACCCGGAGGGTGAGGGCGGAGAGCGGTAGGAGCCACGAGTCACGATGCTCGGGAACCCCCTTTAGCGTGCAAGCTGGATTGGATGGCGAAACTCGTCCTCGGGTCCGGCTCTCGGGCTGGTCTCGGCCGTCGTTGGCAAGCCAGTCGCGATGCCATGGACAAGACCAGAGGTGAGGGCGGAGAGCGGTAGGAGCCACGAGTCGGGATGCTAGGCACCCCCTTTAACGTGCAAGATTTACGCCACCGGAGAAGGCGCAAATAACAAGCATGGTGGAGCGAGCATAATCCTAAGGAAAGCGCATGAAGAAGGATACATGCATTTGGGGTGGCCCGGCGGCTTGGGGATGAATGCAGCCGGCGCCCCCAACGAGATAAGTTAAAGACATGAAATAAAGGGATACATGCCGCGAGGGCGGACCCAGCGGCACAGGAATAATGCGTACAGAAGGTGCTCCCGGTCGGAAATAAAACTTAAAGATGTCACTGGTGATGTTGGGGATGAAGGGTTGTTGATGTAGCGGACTCGGTGGGCTGCGGGAGCCGATCCTCACGAGCCCCAGGCCCGGGGCCTCGGGAGGCTCCGGAGGCTGGCGGCTCCTCATGGGCCATCTCCATCTCCGCCAGGGCTGCGGCATGCCTGACCTCTTGAGCCTCCAGGATGGTCCTCATGAGGCAGTGCTTGGCGGCACGGCCGCATTGGCGAGCCATAAGGCATGCGTGCGTGGGCTGTAGGCGGACCCTGCATAGCGTCCCACTCGCGAGGGCGGAGGTGCTCTTGAGATGCGGCTCGGTTGAGCCTGGTATGTCGTCTTGAGCCGCGCAGCCCACCATCCTCGCTGGATGGGGGGCCACGGCCGATGGCGGCCGCCCCTCATGACCCTTGACTCCTATAGCTCTGAATGGCCTTCTTGATGAACTCTTGAGGTTACGTCCTCCTGGTCTTGCTCACCTTTGCGGGAAGCGTGCTTCAAAACACGCCTCACGTGGTGCCCAAGCGCCTCCCTTGAGACCTTGGCGAGGTCGGCGGCCCTCGGGGAGGCCCCGAGCCTGCTGAGGAGGGCACCGTCTGGCGCTTTCCTATCACGATGGAAGGAGGCTCCCCCTGGCCCGGTGCGGGCCACGAGAACTGTCTCTTGAAGAGCCGGGCGGTCGATGTCTTCTTCTTCTTGGGTGCTGCCTCGGGAGGCATCCTGCTGCTTGTGGTCTAGGTCTTCCGGTGATGCGGCTGAAAAGCTTCGCTCCGGGGAGCTGCTGCATCTCTCTCTTCCACGGGGCACCGTGATGACCCGCCCGCTTCTGGCATCTTGAGGATGTTGTAGCCATGGTGGAGTTCTGACCATGAACTTAGCCAGCGCTGGGTACCGAGGATGGCGTTATGTCTGGCGGCGAATGTGGGCGATGTCAAAGTCGATGTGCTCGGTGTGGTAGTTGTCGCGGGCCCCGAAGGTGACAGGAAGGCGGACCTGCCCGATCGGGACCGTGGAGCCGTCGGTGACTCCGGGGAAAGGCTTGGTTGGCTGAAGCTGGTTGTAAGGCACTTGAAGATTGTTGAATGTCTCCACGGACAGGACGTTGAGCCCTGCTCCGCCCGTCGATGAGGGTCTTGGTGACTAGCACATTCTTGATGATTGGGGAGCAAAGCATCGGGAGAACTCCGGCTGTGGCTGCGCGCCGAGCTGATCCGAAATTTGAGCGTGATGGCGCACGCCGACCACGAGGAAGGACGCGTGGACTCGAGCTTGGGAAGGACAGCATTCACTTCACGGGCGAATTGCTTGAAGATGCGGTGAGAGGCTGGGGCTTGAGCTCCGCCCGGGATCTGACGATCGCCGCAGCGCTTCTGGAAGCCCCAGCGCCCTAAATCGTCGATGGCGGTCTTGACTCTCCTTGGTGGCGGCGGCAGCGGAGGAGAGCCCTGCGTTCCCTGCGGACGATCCTCACGAGGCTGATCCTCCGGCCCCCCTCGCGAGTGGGTCTTGCCAGCGGTCCTCGCGAGTTGGGTTAGTCGCCACCCTTGGCGCGGGCATGATCATCATCGGCGTCCTGCATTCCTTCCTCCTCCTCGGCCGTAGCCCGATGTCGCTGCGCTCGGGCGTCTGCCGACCCTTCCCTTCAGCGCGCGGCCGGAGCTCTTGACATTCATTGGTGTTGTGGGTGTGGAGGTCGTGGTACCGCGCGATCTGGCTGCCCTTAGAGGACTCGGACTGATCTACGCCTTGCTTGGTGTGCGGTTCAGCGCGAGCACGGCAGCCCTTACACTTCCGTCCTTCGCCTTGGACTTCTTCTCTTGGGATCCGCGGCGGGCAGGTCGAGGAGGAGGCGCCCTTCCTCAGCCTGGCGCGCCAGTCGCCAAGTTGAACAGCTCGAGGAGGTGCACGAGATCTTCATGCATCGCCAGCTCCTCCTTCATCTTGGCGTCGCGCCGCAGCCGTCGGAGAAAGCGAAGATGATGGCCTCCTCCGTTATCACAGGGATCTTGAGGCGCGCATTGTTGAAGCGCTGGATGTACTTTGCGGGGTTTCCCACAGGCTGCTGCTTGATCCGGCGCGTATGTCGCTCCACGGCGGTGGCGATCCACGAAGTACCTTGGAAGTTGGCGATGAAGCGGAGTGCGCATCTCGGCCGAGAAGAGATGCGTGCGGGGCGGTCGAGGAGCAGTGCGGGCTCCGTCATTGACCGCCATGGGAAACCAGTTCGCCATGACCTTTTCATCTCCGTTGGCAGCCTCGATGCCCAGCTCGTGAAGCTGGAGGAACTCCGTAAGGTCGGCCGTGCCGTCGTAGCGTGGAGGCAGGTGCAGCTTGAACTTGGCCCGGAGCCCGCAGCAGCTGCGCCTTCCGGTGGTGCGGTAGCGGCAACCCGCGTGGCAGCGGGGGGGCCTCGGACGGCGAAGAGCTTGGCCTTGTGGGCCTCCTGCGTCGCTTGGTAGGGCGGCGCAGGGGTCTTGGCGTCTTTGGGCGGGGAGGCGCTCGGGCAGCTTCTTCGCGGCGAGGAACTTCTTAGCAGCTCTGCTCTTGCTACGCCGGCGCTGGCGGAGCAGGTTCCGCCCGAGGGCAGCGCCTATAAGTCAGGCGCCCGTCTTGAGAGGCGGTGGCGCCCAGAGCTTCGCCATCGCAGCGAAGTGCGGTGCAGCGAAGAGCAGACGGCAGCGAAGTGCGCCTCTGCGGCAGCGAGCGAAGTTCGGCCCAGGGTGAAACCATTCTTCGTAAAGCGTCGTCGGCAGAAGCGATAGCGCAGAGCTCGTCGGCGCGATAGCGCGCTTTCGAGCCTCCATGGTCATGTGAAACGCAGCGTGGCGAAAGAACCAGCGAGGCGGCGAAAAGCGTGGCGGTGCGGCCGTCCCGCCTCATGGGCCGAGTCTTGGGGCGGCGCTTGCTGTCGTTCCCTAGCGGGCGATGGCGGCGTTAGCGGCGAAGCGGACGAAACGGCGAGACGCCCGCCGGCAGGTGCCGTCTGGCGACATGGGAAGCGGCGGCTCGGCGCTCGGCCTTGAGCCAACAAGCGTCGAACATGGTTGCGGTGGTCGGGGAAAACGAAGCGACGAAAAGGCAAATTCCGGCGCACCTACTGGCGCGCAAATGTCGGTTCGGGTTCGGTAGACCCTTAAGGTTCGAACTTCTGCAGGGTGCACGGAGATCCAACCCTCCGGCGTCGTACCTCGCCCGAATCGCAAGAACCTAAACTACTAAGAAGAACGGCACAAGAGACACGAGATTTATCTTTGGTTGAGGCCACCATCGGTGTAATACCCTACTCCGGTGTGTGGTGTGTGGATTGCCTCTTGGGCTGATGAGAGCAGTCTGAGGAAGAACATCCTCGCGAGTCTGTTCTTGGTGGGTGTGATGAACTGCTAAGTGGTATCCCGTTGCTCTAGCTTGAGGATCGGGTCTCTCTCTCTCTCTGGATTCCAAAATACACTTGGGAGGAGTCGGCCTACTATGGTGGCTAGCTCTACTTATATAGGCGAAGGCCTGGGCCTCTTCCCAAATATTGGCCGGGAAGAGGCGCCAACAATTGGCCATTTTAAAGGGAACAGTGGTACACTTATCTGACTAAAGTTGGTCCTCGCTTTGCCAAAGGCTCTGGTGATGGCCTTTGCTTGGGCTCCACGATGGCGCATTCCGGCCGTTGGGGCTGGTCTTGGTCTTGTTGCACGAAGCAGATGCCTTTGCTTGATGTTCTTACTGCGCTTTGCTCCCTTTGCACCAAAGAGGAAAGGAGGGCGGCTGCTTGGTGGCGCCCTTAGTGCGTCATGGCTTATGTCATGGGCACCTCGCGAGGTACCACCTTGAACTCTCCGCCTCCTCGTGAGCCGGCCCCAGTGAGGCCGTGCCTGAGGAAGCTCTTGGTCGTCCGCCCCGTGAGGCTTGGCCCCTCGCGAGGGTCTTGAGCTTGTGTTGATGAAGATGGGCTGTCCTGGGCCTCCTTTGAGCCACGCCGCAAGCCGCAGGCAGGCAAGTCTGGGGACCCCCGTTCCCAGAACGCCGACAAGGATGATCCGGACTAGAGTGGGGAAGAGAGCAGAGTGGGCATCAGGATGAGGACGAGCTAGATATGGTGCTGGCTGACCAAGGGCAAGAGATGGTGGTGGCGCACCATGGGCAAGAGATGGTGGTGGCTGAGGATGACCTAGCGATGGTTGTGCCTGTACTGCCTGAAGATGGCCTCGCGATGGTGGTGGTGCCTGACAATGACCTCGCGCCGGTGGTGGTGCCAGCGATCACAGCTGGGCGGCATGACCACACTATTGGTGGTAGAAGACTACATCCTTTGCCTCCACCGCCTCGCCGCTCTTGGCGCTTGTCAGTGAGGAAGGAGAAGGAGAAGAACAATGAGGCTGAACTTCGTCGGGTATGTCGGATCTCGAGAATGATCTATATATAGTTAGCTCTAATATGCTTAGTTACCTATGTTAGCTCTAATATGCTTAGTTACATATGTTAGCTCTAATATGCTAAGTTATCTCTACTATGCTTAGTTTCCTATAGGTTAGCTCCAATATTACTTATGTTAGCACAAAATGACCAAGTTTACATAATAACCTTATAGTCTTCTTCTTCTTCTTCTCCAAAATGACATAAGTTAACTATAAGTTAGCTCTAATATGCTTAGTTCACTCAAAGATGGAATAATTAGCTAGATTGGCTCCATTTTACCTAACAAATGACCAAGTTTACATAATAAGCTTAATTATAGTCTTCTTCTTCTTCTTCTTCTTCTTCTTCTTCTTCTTCTTCTTCTTCTTCTTCTTCTTCCTCCTCCTCCTTCTTCTTCCTCTTCTTCTTCCTCTTCCTCCTCCTCCTTCTTCTTCTTCTTCTTCTTCTTCTTCTTCTTCTTCTTCTTCTTCTTCTTCTTCTTCTTCTTCTTCTTCTTCTTCTTCTTCTTCTTCTTCTTCTTCTTCTTCTTCTTCTTCTTCTTCTTCTTCTTCTTCTTCTTCTTCTTCTTCTTCTTCTTCTTCTTCTTCTTCTTCTTCTTCTTCTTCTTCTTCTTCTTCTTCTTCTTCTTCTTCTTCTTCTTCTTCTTCTTCTTCTTCTTCTTCTTCTTCTTCTTCTTCTTCTTCTTCTTCTTCTTCTTCTTCTTCTTCTTCTTCTTCTTCTTCTTCTTCTTCTTCTTCTTCTTCTTCTTCTTCTTCTTCTTCTTCTTCTTCTTCTTCTTCTTCTTCTTCTTCTTCTTCTTCTTCTTCTTCTTCTTCTTCTTCTTCTTCTTCTTCTTCTTCTTCTTCTTCTTCTTCTTCTTCTTCTTCTTCTTCTTCTTCTTCTTCTTCTTCTTCTTCTTCTTCTTCTTCTTCTTCTTCTTCTTCTTCTTCTTCTTCTTCTTCTTCTTCTTCTTCTTCTTCTTCTTCTTCTTCTTCTTCTTCTTCTTCTTCTTCTTCTTCTTCTTCTTCTTCTTCTTCTTCTTCTTCTTCTTCTTCTTCTTCTTCTTCTTCTTCTTCTTCTTCTTCTTCTTCTTCTTCTTCTTCTTCTTCTTCTTCTTCTTCTTCTTCTTCTTCTTCTTCTTCTTCTTCTTCTTCTTCTTCTTCTTCTTCTTCTTCTTCTTCTTCTTCTTCTTCTTCTTCTTCTTCTTCTTCTTCTTCTTCTTCTTCTTCTTCTTCTTCTTCTTCTTCTTCTTCTTCTTCTTCTTCTTCTTCTTCTTCTTCTTCTTCTTCTTCTTCTTCTTCTTCTTCTTCTTCTTCTTCTTCTTCTTCTTCTTCTTCTTCTTCTTCTTCTTCTTCTTCTTCTTCTTCTTCTTCTTCTTCTTCTTCTTCTTCTTCTTCTTCTTCTTCTTCTTCTTCTTCTTCTTCTTCTTCTTCTTCTTCTTCTTCTTCTTCTTCTTCTTCTTCTTCTTCTTCTTCTTCTTCTTCTTCTTCTTCTTCTTCTTCTTCTTCTTCTTCTTCTTCTTCTTCTTCTTCTTCTTCTTCTTCTTCTTCTTCTTCTTCTTCTTCTTCTTCTTCTTCTTCTTCTTCTTCTTCTTCTTCTTCTTCTTCTTCTTCTTCTTCTTCTTCTTCTTCTTCTTCTTCTTCTTCTTCTTCTTCTTCTTCTTCTTCTTCTTCTTCTTCTTCTTCTTCTTCTTCTTCTTCTTCTTCTTCTTCTTCTTCTTCTTCTTCTTCTTCTTCTTCTTCTTCTTCTTCTTCTTCTTCTTCTTCTTCTTCTTCTTCTTCTTCTTCTTCTTCTTCTTCTTCTTCTTCTTCTTCTTCTTCTTCTTCTTCTTCTTCTTCTTCTTCTTCTTCTTCTTCTTCTTCTTCTTCTTCTTCTTCTTCTTCTTCTTCTTCTTCTTCTTCTTCTTCTTCTTCTTCTTCTTCTTCTTCTTCTTCTTCTTCTTCTTCTTCTTCTTCTTCTTCTTCTTCTTCTTCTTCTTCTTCTTCTTCTTCTTCTTCTTCTTCTTCTTCTTCTTCTTCTTCTTCTTCTTCTTCTTCTTCTTCTTCTTCTTCTTCTTCTTCTTCTTCTTCTTCTTCTTCTTCTTCTTCTTCTTCTTCTTCTTCTTCTTCTTCTTCTTCTTCTTCTTCTTCTTCTTCTTCTTCTTCTTCTTCTTCTTCTTCTTCTTCTTCTTCTTCTTCTTCTTCTTCTTCTTCTTCTTCTTCTTCTTCTTCTTCTTCTTCTTCTTCTTCTTCTTCTTCTTCTTCTTCTTCTTCTTCTTCTTCTTCTTCTTCTTCTTCTTCTTCTTCTTCTTCTTCTTCTTCTTCTTCTTCTTCTTCTTCTTCTTCTTCTTCTTCTTCTTCTTCTTCTTCTTCTTCTTCTTCTTCTTCTTCTTCTTCTTCTTCTTCTTCTTCTTCTTCTTCTTCTTCTTCTTCTTCTTCTTCTTCTTCTTCTTCTTCTTCTTCTTCTTCTTCTTCTTCTTCTTCTTCTTCTTCTTCTTCTTCTTCTTCTTCTTCTTCTTCTTCTTCTTCTTCTTCTTCTTCTTCTTCTTCTTCTTCTTCTTCTTCTTCTTCTTCTTCTTCTTCTTCTTCTTCTTCTTCTTCTTCTTCTTCTTCTTCTTCTTCTTCTTCTTCTTCTTCTTCTTCTTCTTCTTCTTCTTCTTCTTCTTCTTCTTCTTCTTCTTCTTCTTCTTCTTCTTCTTCTTCTTCTTCTTCTTCTTCTTCTTCTTCTTCTTCTTCTTCTTCTTCTTCTTCTTCTTCTTCTTCTTCTTCTTCTTCTTCTTCTTCTTCTTCTTCTTCTTCTTCTTCTTCTTCTTCTTCTTCTTCTTCTTCTTCTTCTTCTTCTTCTTCTTCTTCTTCTTCTTCTTCTTCTTCTTCTTCTTCTTCTTCTTCTTCTTCTTCTTCTTCTTCTTCTTCTTCTTCTTCTTCTTCTTCTTCTTCTTCTTCTTCTTCTTCTTCTTCTTCTTCTTCTTCTTCTTCTTCTTCTTCTTCTTCTTCTTCTTCTTCTTCTTCTTCTTCTTCTTCTTCTTCTTCTTCTTCTTCTTCTTCTTCTTCTTCTTCTTCTTCTTGTGTTCTTCTTGTGTTCTTCTTCTTCTTCTAGGTTAGCTCCATTTTACTTCAGTATGTTTACTTCTTATAGTCTTCTTCTTCTTCTTCTTCTTCATTTTCTTCTTCTTTTTCTAACATCTTGTTTATCATTTTGCAGATTTGATTTAATTCACGGAAGCTTGCATGGATGGAGTGCTTCTTTTCCATTTGTGCTTTTATTTTGTATCAATGAACTTGCATGGTTGGAACTTGTTATATGGATGGATGGATAACGGTGTTGGATGAACAATGTGAAACTTTTGTAATATGTAAGGATGGAACTATATATGTGTTGGTTATGTATGTATATATGATGAAACTTGTGTGTTGGATATGCTTGTTGTGTATATATGTGAATTGTTGTGTATATCTTTGTATATCTATGAATTGCTGTCAAATTGAATGAATTAAATTTAAAAAAGGGATGTACAGGATCACAAACATGCCACGTGGCAGCTACATGTGCTTCCTGGGACTGGCATGTTTGAGCACTTTGCCGTCTGCCAGCGGACGGCAAAGACCTTAGCCTCTTTGTCATCCGCTGGCTGACGGCAAAGCACGCTGTTAACCCATCATGGCTCTCACACCACCTCACTGCCGTCTGCGATCTTTGCCGTCTGCTGGCCACCAACGGCGGACGGCACAATCCTTTGTTGTCCGTTTCCAGGAAGCGGACGTCAAAGAAGGCCTTTGCTGGCACGTGTTCGGACGGACAGTTTGCCATCTGTTGGCGGACGACAAAGAACTTTGCCATCCGTGATCCATGCCTTTGGCGTCCGCCATGGAGGACGGTAAAGAAGCTGATTCCAGCAGTGTATGTATTATTTCCAATAAGTCATTAGCTCGCTCCATTGTTCCGGAGAACAGAGATTTAGTCATCTTGCCCATGAGGCATGATTCACAAGTATCAAATGATTCATAGTCAAGTGATTCCAAAAGCCCATCTGCATGGAGTTTCTTCATGGGCTTTACACCAATATGACTTAAACAGCAGTGCCACAAATATGTTGCACTATCATTATCAACTTTGCATCTCTTGGCATCAATATTTTGAATATGTGTATCACTACAATCGAGATTCAACAAGAATAGACCACTCTTCAAGGGTGCATGACCATAAAATATATTATTTATATAAGTAGAACAACCATTATTCTCCAACTTAAATGAATAACTGTCTCGCAATAAACAAGATCCAAATATAATATTCATGCTCAACACGGGCACCAAATAACAATTATTGAGGTCTAAAACTAATCCCGAAGGTAGATGTAGAGGTAGCATGCCGACGGCGATCACATTGACCTTGGAACCATTCCCGCGTGCATCGTCACCTCGTCCTTAGCCAATCTTCGTTTATTCCGCAGCTCCTATTTCGAGTTACAAATATGAGCAACCAAACAAGTATCAAATACCCAAGCACTACTACGAGCATTAGTAAGGAACACATCAATTACATGTATATCAAATATACCTTTGTTCACTTTGTCGTCCTTCTTATCCGCCAAATACTTGGGGCAGTTCCGCTTCTAGTGACCACTCCCTTTGTAGTAGAAGCACTCAGTTTCAGGCTTGGGTCCATCTTTGGGCTTCTTCCCGGGAGTGGAAACTTGCTTTCCATTCTTCTTGAAGTTCATTTCTTTCCCTTGCCCTTTGTCTTGAAACTAGTGGTCTTGTTAACCATCAACACTTGATGCTCCTTCTTGATTTCTACCTCCGCGGCCTTAAGCATCGCGAAGAGCTCGGGAATTGTTTTTTTCATCCCTTGCTTATTATAGTTCGTCATGAAGCCTTTGTATCTTGGCGGCAGTGATTGAAGAACTCTGTCAATAACACAATCAACTGGAAGATCAACTCCCAGCTGAGTCAAGTGATTATAATACCCAGACATTTTGAGTATGTGTTCACTGACAGAACTGTTCTCCTCCATCTTGCAGCTATAGAACTTGTCAGAGACTTCATATCTCTCAACGCGGGAATTTGCTTGAAATATTAACTTCAACTCCTGGAACATCTCATATGCTCCATGACGTTCAAAACATCTTTGAAGTCCCAGTTCTAAGTCGTAAAGCAAGACGCACTGAACTATTGAGTATTCATCAGATCGAGCTTGCCAGACGTTCATAACATCTGCATCAGCTCTTGTTGTAGGCCTGTCACCTAGCGGTGCATTACTGACATAATTCTTCTGTGCAGCAATGAAGATAATCCTCAAGTTACGGACCCAGTCCCTGTAATTGGTACCATCATCTTTCAACTTAGCTTTCTCTAGGAATGCATTAAAATTCAGGGGAACGGTAGCACGGGCCATTGATCTACAACATAGATATCAAAATACTATCAAGACTAAGTTCATGATAAATTAAGTTCAATTAACAAAAATTACTAATGAACTCCCACTTAAATAAACATCCCTCAAGTTATCAAAGTGATACGTGATCCAAATCAACTAACCCATGTCCAATCATCACGTGATATTGGATAGTCATAAATGGTGAACATCTCTATGTTGATCATATCTACTATATGACTCACGTTTGACCTTTCGGTCTCCAGTGTTCTGAGACCATGTATGTACATGCTAGGATCGTCAAGCTTAACCCAAGTATTCGGCATGTGCAAAACTGTCTTACACCCGTTGAATGTGAACGTAGAGTCTATCACACACAATCATCATGAGGTGCTTCAAATGACGAACATTAGCAACGGTGCATACTTGGGGAGAACACTTTTATCTTGAAATTTAGTGAAGGGATCATCTTATAATGCTACCACCATTCTAAGCAAAATAAGATGCATAAAGGATAAACATCACATCAATCAAAATATGTGACTTGATATGGCCATCATAATCTTGTGGTTTTGATCTCCATATCCAAAGCATCATCATGATCTCCATTGTCACCGTCTCGACACCTTGATCTCCATCGTTACGTCGTGGTCATCTCACCAACTATTGCTTCTACAACTATTGCTAATGCATAGCGATAAAGTAAAGCAATTACATGGCGATTGCATTTCATACAATAAAGAGACAACCATAAGGCTGCTGCCGGTTGCCGATAAATTCACAAAACATGATCATCTCATACAACAACGTATATCACATCATGTCTTGACCATATCACATCACAACATGCCCTGCAAAAACAAGTTAGACGTCCTCTACTTTGTTGTTGCAAGTTTTACGTGGCTGCTACGGGCTTCTAGCAAGAACCGTTCTTACCTACGGCAAAAACCACAACGGTGATTTATCACATTTGCTATTTTAACCTTCTTCAAGGACCGGCCGTAGTCAAATTCGATTCAACTAAAATAGGAGAAACAGACACCTGCCAGCCACCTTTATGCAAAACTAGTTGCATGTCTGTTGGTGGAACCGGGCTCATTTGCTGGACATGTAAGGTTGGTCCAAGCCGCTTCATCCCACAATACCGCCGAATCAAAATAAGACATTGGTGGTAAGAAGTATGTCCATCACCTCCCACAACTCTTTGTGTTCTACTCATGCATATCATCTACGCATAGACCTAGCTCGGATGCGACTGTTGGGAAACGTTGCATGGAAAACGAAAAAATCTACGCACACACAAGATCTATCAATGGATATGCATAGAAAATAGAGGGAGAGTGTGTCTATGTACCCTCGTAGACAGTAAGCGGAAGCGTTTGACAACGTGGTTGATGTAGTCGAACTTTCTTCGCTATCCAACCGATCGAGTACCAAACGTACGGCACCTCCGCGTTTAGCACACGTTCAGCTCGATGACGTCCACGCCTTCTTGATCCAGCAAGATGGCGAGGTAGTGGATGAGTTCCAGCAGCACGACGTCATGGTAACGGTGACGATTAAGTTATCTCCGCAGGGCTTTGCCTAAGCACTACGAAAATATGACCGGGGGTGCAAACGGTGGAGGGGGGCACCGCACACGGTTAAGTAATTGTCTGGGCGTGTGCTAGGCGCCCCCTCCCACATATATATAGGTGGGAGGAAGAGGGAAGACACCAAGGGGCGCCCCAAGTAGGTCCGAATCGTTCTTGGGCTTGCCATAGGCCGCCCCCCTTTTCTTCTTTTGGCGCCAAGGGGAAGGAAGGGGGAGGTTGCGCCCCCTCCCCCTTTCCTTTCTCCCACAAGGGGGGAAAGGCGGGAGGAGGTGGCGCCCCCCTTTCCTTCTTATAGGGCCGGCGGCCAGGGAGAGGGTGCACCAGCCCCTCTGTGGGCTGGTGTGTTCCTGTCCTTGGCCTATTAGGACCATAGACCTCCTGAGGCCTCCCGGAACCCCTTCAGTGATCCGATGACTACCTGGTGCACTCCAAAACTATTCCGTTGTCCGAATAGCATCGTCCTATATGTCAATCTTTGCCTATCGACCATTTCGAGACTCCCAGTCATGTCCGTGATCTCATATGAGACTCCAAACAACATTAGGTCACCAAATCATATAACTCATATAACACTCTATCCTCAACGAACGTTAAGCGTGCGGACCCTACGGGTTCGAGAACTATGAAGACATGACTGAGCCACCTCTCCGGTCAATAACCAATAGCGAAACCTGGATGCCCATATTGGCTCCTAATATTCTACAAAGATATTTATCGGTTGAACCGTTATGACAACATACATAATTCCCTTTGTTCATCAGTATGTTACTTGCCCAAGTTTCGATCGTCGGTATCTTCTTACCTACTTCAATCTCGTTACCGGCAAGTCTCTTTACTCATTCCATAATAAATCATCTCGTGACTAACTCATTAGTCATTTGCTTGCAAGGCTTCTTATGATGTGTATTACCGAGAGGGCCCAGAGATACCTCTCCGATACTCGGAGTGACAAATCCTAATCTTGATCTATGCCAACTCAACAAACAACTTCGGAGATACCTGTAGAGCATCTTTATGATCACCCCGTCATATTGTGATGTTTAATAACACACAAGGTATTCCTCTGGTATCCGGGAGTTGCATAATCTCATAGTCGAAGGAATATGTATATGACATAAAGAAAGCAATAGCAATAAACTGAACGATCATTCTGCTAAGCTAATGGACGAGTCTTGTCCATTACGTCATTCTCCTAATGATGTGATCCCGTTATCAAATGACAACACATGTCCGTGGTTAGGAAACCTTAACCATCTTTGATCAACGAGCTAGTCTAGTAGAGGCTCATAGGGAAACAATATTTGTTTATGTATTCACACATGTATTTAGGTTTCCGATCAATACAATTCTAGCATGAATAATAAACCTTTAACATGAATATGGAAATATAAAATAACAACTTTATTACTGCCTCTAGGGCATATTTCCTTCAGTTTTTACCCAGGTTCGGGCCGCTTTGCAGTGTAAAACCCTACTGCTGCTTGGGTGGATCGATCTGGAGGAGGACGAAGGCGCAGAGTGCACTAGCCCGACAAGGTTGCCTTGGGAGTGCAATCACGCACGTACAAGTGATGGGGGTCGAAATGTTCGAACCCTTTGCTAGGTTGCCTCGGGCCTCCTTTTATAGGTTAAAGGGCCGACCATAGTGGTAAAACAGTCATTTGGGTGTGATTAGGTAGCTAACAGTGCTATCATACCTAACTTTCGCAGTTAGGACAAAGTGCATTAAATGCACTTCTAGGTGTTGTGCTGAGGGCAAATCCCGGCAAGCTTACTGTGCCGCTTATCTGCCTCTGCTTATCAGCTTGACACGCCTCTAGGACGGGTGGCAATAAAGATAATGTCCTCTCCTCAATGGCGCCACGTGTTTGATAGGATCCACCTGGTTGCTTGGTCCCTTGATACCACACTGATGAGTCACTTGGGTGTGATGAGGTGGAGCGGTGGCGTCTGGGTGATGATTCCTTGAAGTAGCTTGGCAGGGTTTGATATTGGCAGCCCCGGCAAGCCTGCCGGGGCGAGTCTGGGCTCGCCCTCGGGTGTGGTCTCGACCTTGTCAGGTCCTTCCACTACAAAAAATACACTTCCATGATGATACGTGTTTGTCAAAGTAGGTCACGTTTTCTGTCATGCATGTACATCCATGATGATTTTACCACAGAATCAAGATAGTCATACATGTGTTGTTGTAGAAGTGTTCCATAACATTACCAAAATTATCATCACGGAAGTGTGCACTTACATGATGATAAATCGCGCGTCATAGAAGTGCTTTCGTCAAGGGTGACCGACACGTGGCATCAACCGAAATAGGTCGTCGTTAAGCTATCATGTCCGGTTTTGGATCCGATAACCCGTTAATAGCCCGGACCAATGGGTATTTTCCACGTGTAAAATTCTCATTGGCCACAGGAAACAGGTGTTGGCTCACCGTTGGGACATATGTCATCCACTCATTGGACAGGAGGCGCCTATGATACATCGACACGTGGCACGACCCAACAGAGGCCCATTCTGGTGAAAAGGCCGGCCCGTTTGACTTGGTCAAAAGGTAATGGGCCGGCCCACGGAAAGCATGTTAACGGCTTGTTTGTATATAGCCCATTTACGTCCCGCTAACTACCGGCTCATTTCGGCCTATCGGAATGAAGCCCAGTAGCTTCATCTGGGCCAGCCAATATAATTCCAGCCCATTGTAACTTCCAGCCCATGTATGGCCCATGATGTCTTTTGGCCCATATGAGGTCCTTTGTAACTCTCGACCCATTAAAGGCCCAAGATGAAACTGGCCCATAATCAAGAGTGTATCACTTTATACCCATTAACGGCCCATTATTCCGTCAGCCGTTTCCAGCCCGTGTTAACTTTCGGCCTTCTAAGGGCCCATTTATTCTTGGGCTCAATTCTAGATTCGGTTAGTTATGGTCTGTTACTCTCATGTTCCATTTGTGGGCCAAATTAAGCGTGTGGTTACATTCGGCCCGTTTGTGGTCCGTTAACCCGTTGGGCTGTTTTCATAGCATTATCAAATACGGCCTATTAACGGCCCGTTATGGTCCACGAATTATACGGCCCATGTTTGGCGAAATAATTATACGCCCCGTAGAAGGCCCATGGATACTACGGTCCGTAGAAGACTAATGGATCCTACAGCCCGTATAAGGCCCATGGATCATATGGCCCGTAGAAAGTCCATGGATCCTACGGCCCGTAGAAGGCCCATGGATCCTACGGCCCGTAGAAGGCCCACGGATCCTACGGCCCGCAGCAGGCCTATGGTTACAACAGTCTTGTGTTGCCAAAAATAGGTTATTATGGCCACTAGAAAAACGCGAAAAAAGAACTGCAGTGACTACAAGCAAATAACTAAAC
Source organism: Aegilops bicornis (assembly GCA_021605145.1). Taxonomy (NCBI): domain Eukaryota; kingdom Viridiplantae; phylum Streptophyta; class Magnoliopsida; order Poales; family Poaceae; genus Aegilops; species Aegilops bicornis. The sequence goes on from CM038675.1 coordinate 578,087,015, forward strand.
AAGACAATAAGGAAATAAATAAGCAAGCAACTAACGCTAGCCTATTATAGCTATTACACATATTACATCCACTGGGCATCAAAGTTCGCCACCAGTGCAAATATAGGGAACAAAGCAGCATATTACATACACTGGCCGTCAAAATTGGCCACCAATGCAAATAAGCGTGGCAGCAAAACAAGTCCATAACTGAAACAACTTCAGAAGAGCTCAAGAAACGTTATACTGGGTATCACCATGCTGGCAATAAGCTTAGCAAGCTTATTAGCTTTGTCCTGTTTGGCGCTAAAATCCTCCAACGCTTGCTGTTACACTACAAAGTATGCATCTGAATGCTCCAGGGACTTCCGCAGTCCTTCCACTTCTTGTCGCAGCACAGCTGATCGATGTCTTTCAGCTTGTAGTTGAGACTCAAGAAACCGAACTGATTCAGACAATGAGTTTGAATAGCTCGTGCAAGCGGTAGTGGCTAGTAACTCGAACGGTAAACCAAGACAGGACTTTGGGGTTGCCTCACTGTCTTCAAGATAGTTTTCCTTAGCTGTTTTATCAGCTTTGTTGGAGACCAACAAGGATGTCTCACAATCCTGAACCTTATCTGCATTACTTCCTTTATCATTGCTTAATAAGGCACTCTTCCCCAATATTCTGTCAGCATTCTAAAAGAAGAAACAAGCAGGCACATAACAGGTTTAGCATGTACTAGTATATGAAACTCATTTCGGTGAACCAGTTCATTAGTAAGGTGGACAAGATTAAACTACCAAGTCTTCTATTGGCAAGTAGTACACTATAGAAGCATCAAACAAACATATATCTATGTCCTATGGTCATTGCATTTTCTTGCCAAATCAAAATAGAGACACGGCTCAAATTATATCAGTTCAAGAGAAAGCAACACTGAAAGAATACAAAGCGTGGGAAACTACATGGCACAACAAGATTTCAGATCTGTACCACGAGTCTACATGTACAATAACACTATTGGCCCTGTTATGATGCTAGTAATGTGCATGATATGAGAAGTCAACTGTATACACAATTGAAATTGAAATCAACAGAGCTATTTATAAGAGAAAACCTGTTAAAGAAACATGCGTAAACATACCTGTTGTGCCATTGGAGTTGACATTGGATTGTTCAATTTAAAAATAAGTTTGTATGAGTAAATACAGTGATACAAGAGCAAAGCAGTATGCACGATAGCAATGGAATCTAAAATGAGAATGGTTGTTCTTCAGGTTTAAGCACTTGTTCTACATGAACAGAGTACGGTAAGACATGACTATATAGTACTTAAAATAAAATGAGCTCATAGACCTTACCACATTCTTGATTCAGGACCAGTAAAGAACAAGGCGTTCCCAGTCATCGTCCAGTAAATGTGTCTCAGGAGAATGTAAGGTAATTTGATGAGTTTCTTTGCCAGTGAAGTACGTTTTCTTTAGGTAATTCCGATACTGCCACCAGGCATTCTTGAAGATAGCAGAGGTATTAGCACAGGTTACCTCATCCTGAGTTTCCAAATCGGTCCGTCTCTATAGAGAAAAATGGGAAAATTTGCTGTATTATAACCATCATGCAGGTAGAATGTATGGGACAAAGCAAAGTAATTGCCATGAATAACATTACTTACACATAACTCTGGACAAACACACAGGCGGCATTTTCCTTCATCTTCAGTATAATATTTCCATGATGGGAAGATACGCACATAGGATTTAAAAACATCAAATGTGATAGATGCTGAACTATGAATGTCTCGTTGTGCTTCCTCCACAGGAATAGGTGTACTAACTGGTGGAGTTGGGATTCGCCGTGGTAGTACTGGCGCTTTGGGCACTGGAGCTGCCTTACTAACTGCTCTTGTTTGGGAGCTCTATGGTGGAGATGGTGCTGTGTCAATAGGAACTGGGTTACTATCTGCTGGGGTTGGGGTTAGATTGGGTGAAGTTGGTTCTCTGTCCATCGCAGTAGGGGATCTATGAGAGTCTGGGTTATGTGTGGTAGGGCTGGTTCTCGTGCATGTACAACCGGGGTGCTATCTCCACCAAGAGGTAGCACTGTTTTATTTGAAGACCATGTTTTTACTCCGCTAGATACTGCCATCACTCGCTCCAATTCAAATGGCTGATAAACAGGAAACATAGTTGAATGTACAGACATTGTATGAGAGACAAATGCAATAGATAGTGTGCAAAAAAGAGGGCATTAAATAGTTGACATGTATATTGTTTAACTAAAACGGATAGCATGACATAATTTCACATATATTATGTCTATCTAAACTGGATAGCATAGCATAACCTAATTCAAAGATATGATGACTAACTAAACATGATCACATGACATAATTCACATACATGTTATCTAAGTAACCAGGATCGCATGATTTAATTCCCATATGTGATTTATATGCTAAGCGGAGGGCATTCACATATATGATGTCTAAACTAAGAACATGGTGTTGAATATTGTGTATATGATGTCTAAACTATGCAATGCAAGACACCATATGCATGATATGAGCAGTAGAGCCATGCCAAGTTAGAGCATACGCTTCGGTGGGAGACTAGGACTGGTCATCTGTCTCTGAATCCATCTCCGAGGAGCTATCGGGACCCAGCAAGAGATCTTTTTCCACAGGTAGCACTGTCTTCTCTGAAGGCCTTGTTTTCACTCTTGATTTTTCCATCACCCACTCAAATGGCTGATTCACAGGAAGAGTAGTTTAATGTACAAACATTGTCGACAAATGGAAATTTAATGAAGAAAAGGATGGGCTAGATATCATTCAAATATATGATGCCTAGTTAAAAAGGATGGCATTGCACATTACACATATATTATGGCTAGGTAAAAGACATGAGACTGCATAATTCCCATATATGATATTGAAACTAAACAGGTGGCATTACAGAACATGTCTAAACTAAGCAGATGACATATATGATGCCGAAAGTAGGCACTGCAAGGCAACATATGCATGATATGACTAACATCATCATGCCAAATTAGAGCGAACACCTTGGGGGTAAATAGGAGTGGTCAGCTGCGTCTAAATCCGCCTCAGAACAGATATCTTCCTCTGGATTACAATCTGGAGAGGGGGGGGGGAGGGTTTGCCATTGAACCCACCATGGACCGATGTCTGCATGACATTGTATTGCCGCGCAAAACTCTTCTCTTTTTCTCTACATGTTCAGCAAGGCTGTGTACAATATCTGACATGCATACAAAAAAAATAGTGAGATTATGTAAGGAGAGCATGCAGAAATCTAGAGTAATGGTAACAACCAGTGGATGGATCCAAAAATAATGATAGTAGGCTGATGATTGCTTTAATTTAATAAAAAAACAGATGATGATTGCTTTACTATTTGTTTCCCACCCAAGATGAACAACATAGGCATACCCTAGGTGAACCGGATATTAGACAGAGATACTATTCATTGCTGCCTCGATATGTGCCCCACAACTAATTTAGAACTCAAGTTTGAACATCAATTTGGATCTGACTTGGAGTCTAAGAGGTGAACAGGACAATAAAGTAGCAGGTAATGTTAAGCAATGCATAACTTAAGCAGAAACAAAAGAGTGCGACCTCTCTTGTGGACCCGTGTACTCGTCAGGTTCATCTGCTGAGTCGATGATGGTGATGCCATTGCGGTGGGTGCCGGCGGCAGGAAAGGAGATCTAATGCGGCGAAAGACGGCCAGGAGTCGTGATGTCTAGTTTGGTGGATGCTTTTTTCGATGGAGCAGCTCAGGTGAGGTAGACGACGTTGCGGCACGAGCAGGACAAACCACACAAAGTTTTCTTCGGCGCCTACCTGTAACTGAAGTAATTCTATAAGGGCTCATTTGGCTTGCATGATTCTAAAAATGCAGAGACTGGAGGAAAAACGCCAGAATAGGATAGGAATGCACATGGGAAACAGAGCATTTGTGAACACATGATTTCTGTCAACTTGGGTGTTTGGTTCACATGAATTGGAGGAGAAGAGGAATGCAAAGAAACATGGCCAAAATAAAGTGAAACCTGTCGGCGTTCTGCGAACGGGGGTCCCTAGACTTGCCTGCCTGCGGCCCACGGCGTGGCTCTACTAGCGCGCCCGTACGGCCCATCTTCATCAACAAGGCATTCAAGACCCTCGCGAGGCGGGCGACACAAGACCTCCTCAGGAGCGGCCTCACCAGGTTGGCTCGCGAGGGGCGGAGAGATCAAGGCAAGGCAAACCTCGCGAGGTTCTCGTGACGTGAGACATTATGATCGAGACCAGGCGGGCACCAGCGCGCACAGTGTACTTGTTTCCTCTTTGGTGCAAAGGGGGCAAGCGTAGGCGAGGAGTACCGAGGCGTCAAGCAAAGGTTTCCATATCAGTGCAACGAGACCAAGACCGGCAGGACGGCAAGATGGAGGTCACCATGGATCCCAAGGCGACGTCACCACCAGAGCCTTTTGCTTGAAGACTGCTTTGTCGAGATAAGGCTGTACTAGTTGTCCCCTTTCAAATTGGCCGTTGTTGGGTCCCTTCCCGCTCAATATTTGGGGAGAGGACCAGGGCCTCTATAAATAGGATTAGCCACCACAGTAGGAGGCCAACTCGTCTCGAACTCATTCTGTTCATCCTCACACCCACCAAGCACAAGAACACCTCGCCTCAGGAGGTTGTTCTTCCCCTTGTACTGTTCATCCTCAACCCAAGAGGCAATCCAGCACCACCACACTGGAGTAGGGTATTACACCACAACGGTGACCCGAACCAGTATAAATCTTGTGTCCCTTGTGTTGCGAGTTCGTCGAGTTAGCCCTTGAGATCTTAGCGAAACTAGGACGTGGATCGGTAGGGGGAGATCTTCGTGCGCACCCCAGTGTTCGAACCTTGAGGGTTTTGCCGGAACCCGTGATCTGACATTTGGCGCGCCAGGTAGGGGGTGTGCCGTAGCTTTCCTTCCGTCAATCTACGCTCCGCCACCACCGCGCTCCTCCCTCATGGCAGGCGTCTTGCTTCCAGCTCCGACGGCTGGCGCCGACGACGGGGCCAGGTTGCCCTGAGCCCTGGCCCGCGCCTTGCGGCAGGTGCAGTGGCCACCCAAGTTCAAGCCAGAGATGTCGCCGCGCTACGATGGCACGACGGACCCGTCAGCTTTCCTGCTGGCGTATGAGGAGGCCGTCCTCACGGCTGGGGGCGACGACAAGGTAATGGCCAACTGGTTTCCCATGGCCCTCACTGGCGCGTCGCGCGCCTGGCTGCTCAACCTCCCCGGATCCACGGTGGCATCTTGGGAGGAGCTGCACGGCCTCTTCACTTCGCGCTACGCGGCACCGGCGCACCACACGATCACGCCCCTACTAGGCGGCTCTCAAGCCGTTCCTTCGCCAGATCGGCGCCGCTTCCAAGCGCTCGGGGGCTCCGCCGGGCTGGGCTGCGCCCGAGGCCGACCTCAGCTTCGACTCAGAAGATCACCCCGTCACAACTGCCGGCTCGGGTATGCTCCTGATGCTTTGCATGCCCACCATTTGCAACTTGGTCGTCACCAAGACCCTCATCGACGGTGGCGCTGGCCTCAACATGTTCTCCATGGAGGCCTTCAACCTTCTGCACGTACCGCTCGAGCGGCTCAGCCTCAGCAAGCCTTTCTCAGGAGTTGGAAGTGGAACCGCCCATTCCCTGGGGCAGATCCGCCTCCCCGTCACCTTCGGCATGCGCGACAACTACCACACCAAGCTGGTCGACTTCGACATCGCCCGCATCGGCATCCCATACAACGCCATCCTCGGGTACCCAGCTCTGGCCCAATTCATGGCAGCGACCCATCCGGCCTACAACCTCATGAAGATGCCTGGATGCAAGGGCGTCCTCACCATCAAGGGGGACGCCAAGGAGGCCCTGGCGGCACTCAAGCTTTGTCTCAAGACCGCCGCGACGGCACAGCCCGTCAGCGCGGGCGCCTCCGAGGCCAAGGGAGCCGCACCAACCAAGAAGAAGCAGTTGTTCACCCAAGACAAGGCGGAAACCAAGAAGGTGCCGGTCGATGAGGACGGGTCCTCAGGAGCCACCTTTACATAGGTGCCGACCTCGACCCAAGCCAAGAAGAAGCATTGGTGAAGTTCTTGCGCGCAAACAAGGAGATATTCGCATGGGAACCCAAGCAGCTGGTGGGAGTCGCGAGAGAGGTGATTCAGCATCACTTAAGGGTGTGCCCCAATGTACGCCCTGTGAAGCAGTAGGCAAGACAACAGTCCACGGAAAAGCAAGCCTTCATCATCCAAGTAACCCGCAAGTTAGAGGCGGCGGTTGCCATTCGCGAGGTTCGGTACCCTGAATTGCTGGCAAACCCCGTCGTTGTGCCGAAGAAAGGCGGGAAGGAGCGAATGTGCATCGACTTCACCAACCTCAACAAGGCCTGCCCCCAAGATCCGTTCCCGCTTCCACGCATTAACCAAATCGTCGACTCCACCGCGGAGTGCGACCTGCTGTGCTTCCTGGATGCGATCTCAGGGTATCACTAGATTAAGATTGCGGTAGAAGATGTAGAGAAGACAACCTTCCTGACCCCGTGCGGGGTGTACTGCTACACTTGCATGCCTTTCGTACTGCGTAACGCGGGCGCGACCTTTTAGTGGTTGATGCACATCGCCTTAGGGTGGCAGCTTGGGAGAAACGCGGAGGCCTAAGTCGACGACATTGTGGTGAAGTCTCGGGAGGCCAGAACCTTGATCCAAGATCTGGAGGAGACTTTCGCGAGCCTGCGCTAGGTGAACTTGCGACTTAACCCGGAGAAGTGCGTGTTTGGTGTCCCTTCCGGCAAGCTTCTGGGTTTCCTCGTATCCCACAGAGGGGTCGAGGCGAACCCAGAAAAGATCAAGGCCATTGAAGACATGAGCCCACTGCAGACCTTGAAGGAAATGCAGAAGCTGGCTGGTCGGGTGACTGCGTTGGGGTGCTTCATCTCCAAGCTGGGAGAGCGTGCCCTACCCTTCTTCAAGCTGATGAAGAATAAGGGCCCGTTCGAGTGGACCCCGAAGGCCGACCGAGCTTTTCAAAACCTCAAGAGATACCTGACCAGCCCTCCAGTGATGGGGGTGGCACGACCTCTCGAGCCCCTAATGCTTTATCTGGCCGCCACCCCGTACTCCGCTAGCGCGGCTTTGGTGGCGGTTCGGGAAGAGCACCAAGCCAAAGGCGCGTCATGCCGAGCTACACCACCAGCCGAGATGGCGCAAGATTAGGAAGGTGCCGCAAGAGCCGTAGCAGCATCAACAGAGGACCAAGCTCGGCAGGACGGCGCCACCGAGATCCCGACAAGCGATCAAGCGTTGGGGGTTCCACTACCTCAGGACACGCCCCAACTTCCACAAGACACAAGCCTCACCAACGCGCTAGTTCTCGTCGAGCACCCAGTGTATTTCGTCAACACGGTGTTGCGGGACGCAAGGGCATGATATCCCATGCCTCAGAAGCTCTTGCTCGCGCTCTTGGTGGCCTCACGGAAGTTGCGGCACTACTTCCAGGGCCACCCCATCAAGGTCGTCTCAGCCTACCCATTGGAGAGAGTGCTCAGATGCCCCAATTCTACCGGAAGGGTTGCTTAGTGGAACATCGAGTTACAGGCATTCCAGTTGGAGTTCAGCACCACCGGGATCATCAAGGGAGCCGCACTCGCTGATTTCGTGGCAGAATGGACGGACGCCCCAGCGCTTGAAGTAGGCGAGGACCAGTCCACCTCGCCGGGAAGCGAGGCACCTGACAGCTGAGTCATGTATTTCGATGGCGCCTTCACGCACCAGGGCGCGGGGGCTGGAGCAGTACTCATATCGCCCACTTAAGACAAGCTCTACTACACCGTGCAGCTCTGCTTTCAGCATGGCGAGAAGGTATCCGACAACATTGCAGAATACGAAGGCCTCATAGCTGGCCTGAAAGCTGCGGCAGCCCTGGGGGTGAAGCGCCTCACCGTTAGGGGCGACTTGCAGCTTCTCGTCAATTTCTCCAACAAGGTATACGAGCCGAAGGACGAGCACATGGAGGCATACCTTGCGGAGGTGCGCAAGATGGAGAAGCAGTTCCTGGGCCTAGAGTTGCAGCATGTGCCCCGTGATACCAACAAGGAAGCTGACGACATCGCCAGGAGGGCATCCAAGTGGCAGCCCCAGGAGCCTGGCGTCTTCGAGGAGCGGCTCTTCAACCCATCAGCGACACCGCCACTTTCAAGGACAGCTCAGCCTCGGGAGGAACTCCCGCAGCCGCCTGCCACAGGAGCCCCAGCCTATGGCCCGACTTCGGGAGCGCGCCTACTCTTGGTGCTCGAGCCCCAGGAGGGATGTTGGACCAAGCATTCAAGGAATACCTGATGCAAGGGACGCTGCAGAAGAAGGAGGAGGACACGGAGCGCGTGGCCCGGCAAGCCACGACATACTGCATCTGGGACGGTGAGTTATACAGGAAGCGACCAAATGATGTTTCACTACGTTGCATCTCCAGAGACCAGGGGAAGGAGTTGCTATTAGACATACACGGTGGGGACTGCGGGCACCACTCTTCATCGCGGACCGTCGTCGGCAAGGCATTCCACAGCGGATTCTACTGGCCCACGATGCTCAACGACGCAGCCGAACTGGTGAAGTCCTGTGAAGCCTGCCAGTTCCATGCCAAGCAGATCCATCAGCTGGCTTAGGGCCTCTAGACCATCCCACTCACATGGCCGTTCGCAGTCTGGGGGCTGGATATCTTGGGCCCGTTCCCTCGAGCGCCTGGGGGCTACCGCTACCTCTACGTCGCCCTCGACAAGTTCACCAAGTGGGCGGAGGTGGAAACCGTCTGCACCATCCCAGCTGGCTCCGTCGTTTCGGGGTCCCCAACCGCATCATCACTGAGAACGGCTCGCGGTTCACTAGTAATATCTTCAATACATACTGTGCTAACCTTGGAACGCAGATGTGCTACGCTTCGGTGGCGCACCCTAGGAGCAATGGTCATGCCGAACGCGCCAACGCAGAAGTCCTGAGGGGCCTCAAGACCATGACTTTCAAGAAGAAGCTCGAGGCCTGCGGCAGTGGCTGGTACGACAAGCTCCAGTCTGTGTTGTGGTCCATCCACACCACCGCCACCAAGCCAACGGGCGAGACCCCATTCTTCCTTGTCTACGGAGCAGAAGCGGTCCTCCCTCACGAGGTCAAGCATTGCTCCGCACGGGTCCTGGCGTTTGATGAAACGCAACAGGACGCCACGCAGGGGATGGACCTTGTGCTGGGGGAGGAACACCACCGTGAAGCCGTGCTATGGGCGGCAAGGTATCAGCAGGCGCTGTGGCGATACCACTGCCGCAACATCCGCTCCAGGACGCTCGAGGCGGGTGACCTCGTCCTGAGGCGGGTCCTCTCTAGGGAAGGGTTGCATAAGTTCTCACCCATGTGGGAGGGCCCGTTCAAGGTCGTCCATGTCTCCAGGCCTGGCGCCGCGCGCCTGGAGACACAGGATGGGGTACCCATCCAGAACGCCTGGAACATCCAGCACCTCCGGAAGTTCTACACATGAAGAAAGGCCCAGTGCCTGTGAAGAAGGCCCAGTGCCTATGAAGATCGCCGCCCGTGACACTCTCACGTAATAACGAGTGGGGCTGTACACGCCCCGGAGTCTTAGGAGTGCCGCCCTCGGGCCTCGGGGGCTCCCTCCCACGTCCTAGTGGCAGCACTTAGCTCCGCGCTGGTGAGAAGACTTGAAGACTAGACTAGGTGCCGGACGTGGCTTTTCATTTGCTTTTCGTAGTTGGCTCGCCTCCTTTTAATCGAAGTTTGCTTCTGGTGTTCCTTGCTAGTTTGGTTCCGTCGCCTTTTGCCGCTGTTTCCGGCTCCAGTTTAACATGTTCTCTCTCTCTCCCTCTCTCTCTCTCTCTCTCTCTCTCTCTCTCTCGCGTACCTCGCGAGGGGGCTAGGCAGGTTCCCTCGCGAGCATTTTTGCTTTCCCCTGCCCTTCGTCTATTTTTTTGCGAGGCATCCTCGTTCGAGCCACGAACTGGCACACCTCTCCTAAATCCGTGCCCCTCGGGTATCGTGATATGAAGCGCTGGGTCAAGGTTCGGATGAACGATAAGCCTCCTAGCGAGCCTCCTAAGGAATTTTTTGCTGTTCCTAAGCGCCCACTGAGTCAAGGAAAGCCTTGACAGGCACCAGGAAACAAGTGCCTCATGAAGAAGAGGCTACCCCGAACGTGCCAAGCTAAGTTGTCTCTACACAAAACAGTTGCACAACATAGAAATGATAAGCATAACATAGCGATTGAGGAATCATGGTTCGATACACGCCCCTTCGGGGCCCATACTGATTTTTTTATGCAGGAAGGAAAGGAAGAACAAAATAAAAGCGGCGCCTACCCCTACAGCGGTCCATGGGGGCAGGCTCCTGGGGCCGTCCTGAGCTCAGCCAGACCCCTCCTCGCGCTTCACGGAGGCGCGACAGTGAGACGATCCGCTACCGCCTTCGAAGCGTGCGCGGCGGCTGGTCGTAGCCACCACTGCTGGAGCTGTCGCCGGAGGAAGAGCCACCGTAGCCGGACAAGACGCGGTCGTCACCAAGGGCGGGTTCGCCCTCATCCTTGTCTCGACCGACTCCAAGGCCGAGCACCTCCTCGCCGTCGTTCACCTCGGGGCAGCACCCGGCGCGGCGGCCATCTTCCCCAAACACCCTCACGTAGAGGGTCGCATCACCGTCGTACCTGAAATGGAGGGTGCACTGATACGTCTCCAACGTATCTATAATGTTTGATTGCTCCATGCTATATTATCTACTGTTTTGGGCAATATTGGGCTTTATTATCCACTTTTATATTATTTTTGGGACTAACCTATTAACCGGAGGCCCAGCCCAGATTTCTTTGTTTATGCCTATTTCGGTGTTTGAAGAAAAGGAATATCAAACGGAGTCAAAACGGAACGAAATCAACTGGAGAAGTTATTTTTGGAAGGAAACCCACCTGATGGACTTGGACTCCACGTCAGAAGATACGGGAGGTGCTCACGAGGGTGGGGGCGCGCCCACCCCCCTAGGGCGCGCCCCCTGCCTCGTGGGGCCCCCGCAGCTCCACCGACGTACCTCTTGCACCCATATATACTTACGTATCGTAAAACTTCCAGAACAGAGATTAGATCGGGAGTTCCGCCGCCGCAAAACCTCCAGAGCCACCAAAAACCAATCGGGACCCTGTTCCGGCATCGTGCCAGAGGGGGGAACCCTCACCTGTGGGCATCTTCATCATCCCGGCGCTCTCCATGATGAGGAGGGAGTAGTTCACCCTCGGGGCTGAGGGTATGTACCAGTAGCTATGTGTTTGATCTCTCTCTCTCTCTCGTGTTCTTGATTTGGCACGATCTTGATGTATTGCGAGCTTTGCTATTACAGTTGGATCTTATGTTTCTTCTCCCCCTCTACTCTCTTGTAATGAATTGAGTTTCCCCCTTGAAGTAATCTTATCGGATTGAGTCTTTAAAGATTTGAGAACACTTGATGTATGTCTTGTCAAATGCGTGTCTGTGATGACAATGGGATATCACGTGATTCACTTGATGTATGTCTTGGTGATCAACTTGCGGGTTCCTCCCATGAACCTATGCATAGGGGTTGGCACACGTTTTCGTCGTGATTCTCTGGTAGAAACTTTGGGGCACTCTTTGAGGTTCTATGTGTTGGTTTGAATAGATGAATTGAGATTGTGTGATGCATATCGTATAATCATACCCACGGATACTTGAGGTGACAATGGAGTATCTAGGTGACATTAGGGTTTTGGTTGATTTGTGTCTTAAGGTGTTATTCTAGTACGAACTCTAGGGCTGTTTGTGACACTTATAGGAATAGCCCACGGATTGATTGGAAAGAATAACTTTGAGGTGGTTTCGTACTCCTACCATAATCTCTTCGTTTGTTCTCCGCTATTAGTGACTTTGGAGTGATTCTTTGTTGCATGTTGAGGGATAGTTATGTGATCCAATTATGTTATTATTGTTGAGAGAACTTGCACTAGTGAAAGTATGAACCCTAGGCCTTGTTTCCTAGCATTGCAATACCGTTTACGCTCACTTTTACCGCTTTCTACCTTGCTGTTTTTATATTTTCAGTTTACAAAAACCTGTATCTACCATCCATATTGCACTTGTATCACCATCTCTTCACCGAAATAGTGCACCTATACAATTTACCATTGTATTGGGTGTGTTGGGGACACAAGAGACTCTTTGTTATTTGGTTGCAGGGTTGTTTGGGAGAGACCATCTTCATCCTACGCCTCCCACGGATTGATAAACCTTAGGTCATCCACTTGAGGGAAATTTGCTACTGTCCTACAAACCTCTGCACTTGGAGTCCCAACAACGTCTACAAGAAGAAGGTTGTGTAGTAGACATCATGCACCACCTGCCCTGGCCGCGTGCGCTGGCGAATGTCTGCCAACCATGGGCCAGAGCTATGTTGCCCATGGCGGAGACCTCGACTGCGACCCAAGAAGCCTCGCTGCAAAGAATCGGCCCGTCCGCTGCAGTGTGAGCCCGCTTGGACCGAGGCCGGGCAGCTCGTCGGCAAAGAAAGAAGCGCTGAAGCCGGTTGCTTGCCGCCAGGTTCTCTGACCAGACGACGAACTCCGGCAGCACCTCCGCCGAGTGGAAGCACGGCCGGAGAGGCCGTGCAGCCATGGCATGTCTCCCTTCATCGACAGGGCTGCCACGACTGGAACGACCCCTGCCACGCGCAGCGGCGCCACCACGGGAACGGGGGGCCGCGGTGGGTGTCGGTGTCAAAACCGGGGGATCTCGGGTAGGGGGTCCCGAACTGTGCGTCTAGGATCGATGGTAACAGGAGACGGGGGACACGATGTTTACCCAGGTTCGGGCCCTCTCTATGGAGGTAATACCCTACTTCCTGCTTGATTGATCTTGATGAACATGAGTGTTACAAGAGTTGATCTACCACGACATCATAATGGCTAAACCCTAGAAGTCTAGCCTATGGGAATATGGTAATGAATCTGTGCTCATCCGGACTATACTCTCCGGTTTATATAGACACCGGAGAGATCTAGGGTTACATGAGGTCAGCTACATAGGAGGAAATCTTCATAACAGGTCGCCTAGCTTGCCTTCCACGCCAAGTAGAGTCTAATCCGGACACGGGTATTGTCTTCAGCCTTCGTATCTTCACGGCCCATGGATAACAGGCTGGACGCCCGAGGACCCCTTAGTCCAGGACTCCCTCAGTAGCCCCCGAACCAGGCTTCAATGATGAGGTGCTCAGCGTTCGGATTGTCTTCGGCATTGTAAGGCGGGTTCCCTTCTCCAAGTAATGTATTCGGCTGTTGACTCAATATTGTTCCCCTCGGCTTCTATGCGCTAATAACTTCGTCTTCCACGTGTCGAGCGAATGCGGAAAGTCAGGGTATTTTTGCAAATAACACCCCGTCCATGCAAGGGAGCACACCTATTAAAGATACTGGATCTCAGTTCCATGCGACACCATGCTGATAAGATCCCCGGAGACTGCTAGGAGAAACCATTCCAACATGGCTAGCATTCCTGGCTCCTCCTCCCGTTCCAGCCCAAAGAAAAGCGAGTGGGAGAAGTGCTCTGTGTCTCACAGTCAGTTAGCAAAATTGCAAACGCAGGGATTTCTTCCTCCCGCGGATCTGGTCCTTGTTCGAGCAGGGCTGGCTTCCTTCAATTGTGTGACTTAGGTGGAGGACTCCCCCAATCCGTCCGGGGGGAGCGAGTGTGCTTCGTCCCCTATCTGATAAGAGGCGTCGGATTTCCAGTCCACCCGTCCCTCCGAGGGCTTCTGGAATATTATGGCCTTCAGCTGCATAACTTCACTCCTGCCTCTATCCTGCACATCACAGGTTATGTTGCTTTATGCGAGCTATTTCTGGGTTTTGAAGCCCATTTTGAACTCTGGAGAAAATTGCCGCATAACCATGAGGGGTCAATATTTGAAGTGGGCGGAGCCGAAGTGTGGCACATCGCCGATACCGGATATCCGTCCGGCACACCAAGGAAGGCATCCAAAGAATGGCCTTCCGAGTGTAGTGTTCTACATCGAGGAAGTTGTGCTTCCCGACCCAATTCGAAAGGGTCTCCCTGAATTTGCAAGCGTTCCGCTAAAGCAACGCCACAGTTGGCGCCCCCGGATCCTTGAGGAGGATGACAGTGCGGAGATTCGTCAACTCTTGGGCGAGATAAAGACGCTCACCTAGTCCGGATTAACAATGGTTGAGGTAATGGCGACCTCCATAACGCGAGGGGTTCAGCCGCTTCAATACAGAGGGCTCCCAATCTGGCACTACAACGGGGAGGACGACACCTCCCGCTGTGGTCGAAAAGGTCCAGGCACCCCCTCCACTCTGGCCAAAATACTGGCCGAGCTGTTCAAAGGGGAGGACAAGGAATTTCTTCGCATCAATCGCAGAGATGGATATTCTATGTATAATCTTCTGAGTTGGGTAAGCCCCAATCCTTCTGCTTTACTCATTTCGCTTCCCGGATTACCTTTGAAAAATTTCTAATCAGCTTATAACAGCATTGTCGAAGAATCACCGACGAGGTTTTATAGCCCCGCCCCACAGCCTGAGGACCACAACCGGGAGTTGGATCCCGGGTTCGAAGGAGATCCGGATATATTCGTGGTACTCGCGGAAGGGGTGTTTTACCAGGCGAGCTACGATGGCACGGAAGTGTGTAGGATCGAAAGTATGTCTAGAAGGGGGGTGATTAGACTACTTGACCAAATAAAAATCTAGCCTTTTCCCAATTTTAGTTCTTGGCAGATTTTAGCTACTTTAGAACAAGTCAAGCAATCTTAACACAATTCAAGCAAGCATGCAAAGAGTATATGAGCAGCGGAAAGTAAAGCATGCAACTTGCAAGAATGTAAAGGGAAGGGTTTGGAGGATTCAAACGCAATTGGAGACACGGATGTTTTTGTCGTGGTTCCGATAGGTGGTGCTATCGTACATCCACGTTGATGGAGACTTCAACCCACGAAGGGTAACGGTTGCGCTAGTCCACGGAGGGCTCCACCCATGAAGGATCCACGAAGAAGCAACCTTGTCTACCGCACCATGGCCGTCGCCCATGAAGGACTTGCCTCACTAGCGGTAGATCTTCACGAAGTAGGCGATCTCCTTGCGCTTATAAACTCCTTGGTTCAACTCCACAATCTTGTCGGAGGCTCCCAAGTGACACCTAGCCAATCTAGGAGACACCACTCTCCAAGAAGTAACAAATGGTGTGTTGATGTTGCACTCCTTGCTCTTGTGCTTCAAATGATAGTCTCCCCAACACTCAACTCTCTCTCACAGGATTTGGATTTGGTAGAAAGAAGATTTGAGTGGAAAGAAACTTGGGGAAGGCTAGAGATCAAGATTCATATGGTAGGAATGGAATATCTTGGCCTCAACACAAGGGTAGGTGGTTCTCTCTCAGAAAATGTAAGTTGGAAGTGTAGGTTCGATTCGATGGCTCTCTCCACGAATGAAGAGGAGGTGGAGGGTATATATAGCCTCCACACAAAATCTAACCGTTACACACAACTTGCCAAACTCGATGGGACCGAATTGAAAAACTCGGTCGGACCGATTCAGCAAATCTAGTGACCGTTAGGATTTTCGGTGGGACCGACATGCAACTCGGTAGGACCGATATGGTTAGGGTTAGGGCATAACGTAATATCGGTGAGACCGATTACACAAACTCGGTGAGACCGATTTTTTTAATAAGCTAACCGGAGAGTTGGTCAGGTAAACTCGGTGGGACCGATTCGCTCATTTCGGTGAGAAAAAAAATGTTACAAAAGGGAAACAGAGAGTTTACATTGCAATCTCAGTGGGACCGATCGCACATCTCTGTAGGACCGAAACGTTACGAAGGGAAACAGAGAGATTACAATCCCATCTCGGTGAGACCGATTTGCCTAGGGTTTGTGGCAGTGGCTATGACATCTGAACTTGGTGGCGCCGGATAGAACGAATCGGTAGGGCCAAGTTAGACTTTTTGGTTTAGGTCATATGTGGATGTGAGAAAGTAGTTGAGGGCTTTGGAGCATATCACTAAGCATTTTGAGCAAGTAAGCCATTAAGAAACACCTCATCCCTGCTTGATAGTATTGGCTTTTCCTATAGACTCAATGTGACCTTGGATCACTAAAATAGAAAATGTAGAGTCTTGAGCTTGAGCCAATCCCTTTGTCCTTAGCATTTTGAGGGGTCCACTTTTCTCATCCATGCCATGCCAATCATTGAGACTTCTTGAATATGTCTAGAGGGCGGGTGATTAGACTACTTGACCAAATAAAAATCTAGCATTTTCCCAATTTTAGTTCTTGGCAGATTTTAGCTACTTTAGAACAAGTCAAGCAATCTTAACACAATTCAAGCAAGCATGCAAAGAGTATATGAGCAGCGAAAAGTAAAGCATGCAACTTGCAAGAATGTAAAGGGAAGGGTTTGGAGGATTCAAACGCAATTGGAGACACAGACGTTTTTGTCGTGGTTCCGATAGGTGGTGCTATCGTACATCCACGTTGATGGAGACTTCAACCCACGAAGGGTAACGGTTGTGCGAGTCCATGAAGGGCTCCACCCATGAAGGATCCATGAAGAAACAACCTTGTCTATCCCACCATGGTCGTCGCCCACGAAGGACTTGCCTAACTAGCGGTAGATCTTCACGAAGTAGGCGATCTCCTTGCCCTTACAAACTCCTTGGTTCAACTCCACAATCTTGCTCGGAGGCTCCCAAGTGACACCTAGCCAATCTAGGAGACACCACTCTCCAAGAAGTAATAAATGGTGTGTTGATGATGAACTCCTTGCTCTTGTGCTTCAAATGATAGTCTCCCCAACACTCAACTCTCTCTCACAGGATTTGGATTTGGTAGAAAGAAGATTTGAGTGGAAAGCAACTTGGGAAAGGCTAGAGATCAAGATTGATATGGTAGGAATGGAATATCTTGGCCTCAACACAAGGGTAGGTGGTTCTCTCTCAGAAAATGTAAGTTGGAAGTGTAGGTTCATTCTGATGGCTCTCTCGATGAATGAAGAGGAGGTGGAGGGGTATATATAGCCTCCACACAAAATCTAACCGCTACACACAACTTGCCAAACTCGGTGGGACCGAATTGAAAAACTCGGTCGGACCGATTCAGCAAATCTAGTGACCGTTAGGATTTTTGGTGGGACCGACATGCAACTCGGTAGGACGGATATGGTTAGGGTTAGGGCATAACGTAATCTCGGTGAGACCGATTACACAAACTCGGTGAGACCGATTTTGGTAATAAGCTAACCAGAGAGTTGGTCATGTAAACTCGGTGGGACCGATTCGCTCATTTCGGTGAGACCGAAATGTTACAAAAGGGAAACAGAGAGTTTACGTTGCAATATCGGTGGGACCGATCGCTCATCTCGGTAGGACCAAAACGTTCTGAAGGGAAGCAGAGATTACAATCCCATCTCGGTGAGACCGAGATCCCTATCGGTGGGACCGATTTGCGTAGGGTTTGTGGCAGTGGCTATGACATCTGAACTCGGTGGTGCCGGATAGGAAGAATCGGTAGGGCCGAGTTAGACTTTTTGGTTTAGGTCATATGTGGATGTGAGAAAGTAGTTGAGGGCTTTGGAGCATATCACTAAGCATTTTGAGCAAGTAAGCCATTAAGCAACACCTCATCCCTCCTTGATAGTATTGGCTTTTCCTATAGACTCAATGTGATCTTGGATCACTAAAATAGAAAATATAGAGTCTTGAGCTTGAGCCAATCCCTTTGTCCTTAGCATTTTGAGGGGTCGACTTTTCTCATCCATGCCATGCCAATCATTGAGCTTTCCTGAAGTATCAGTCTTGAAATAGTGTTAGCTCAATGAGCTATATGTTGTTAGGAATTACCAAGACCACCTAGGGATAGTTGCAATTTCAAAGTGGCCATTATCGCCGATTAACCTGGTCTTCTTCCTGCTTCCCACGTTAGTCGCTGAGAAAAAAACCTCTCTCGAAAGAGCTTCCTCGCACTGCCTCACCCATCGCACTGTTTCGTGCTCTACAGAGGAGACGTTTGACGCGTCACGCTACTCCAAGGGCGACTCCAAAGAAGGTGGCTCCGGCGCCGAGCAAGGCTTCTGAAAGGAAGGTTGGTGAAGTCACGATCGATCCCTCGTCAAAGAGGTATAGATTTAAAGGTATACTTTAACAGTTACATCCAACTGTAACTTGTACGCTTGTTTGACACCAGGAAAAAGGTTAATCGGACTCAATCCGAGGGTCCAGCCAGCCGTACACCCTGTGCCCGAGATTTATACCCCGTTGGAAAGGCAGGAGCCAACATAGGAACAGTGCCGGACTGTCCTTCGGCCGAGGGTTCGGAGAATATGTCCGTTACCAACACGGAAGTGGAGAGCGCCATGAATCATCGGTGCTGCAGGGCTGTTTTACGAGACCCTGAGTTTTCGGAAGAGGCATTCAATGCCTTCAGCTCGGCCAATGCGTACATCCGAACTGCTCGAAACGGGCTTAGTAGAGCCACGAAGCGGTATTTAACAGATGTGCGGGTAAGTTTTCTTTGTCTGAATAGGATAACCATATGCCAGTAGCCCCCGAGACTAAAAGCAGTTGGTGCAACTGACTTAAGGACCGTTGTATGGCCAGGTTCTTACAGAGAAGAACAACCTGCTATCCCAAGAGCTGGAAGAATGTCGGACTCAGCTAAATGCTGCTACCACTGAACTGGAAAAGTCCAAAAAGGCGTCACCTAATAATATTCTCCTCCAACGAGAAAATATACTTATATGCCCCGAATACTAATAGTCTTGCTTATACTGTGACATAATGGTCAGGGGGACTCAAAGAGGCGTTGGAAGTCGCGCAAGCGAATGAGCAAGAAGCCAAAAGGCTACAAGCTTCTGAGCGATTGTGTCTTTGAAGCGAGCCATTATTGAGAAAAACCAGCTCCAGGATTGCAAGACCCAGCTAGGCGAAGAGCTGAAAGATGTGTGGGCCCAGCTAGCCGATTCCGTGAAGGAGAACAAGCAGCTGCGGGGCGGCATATTCAGTATGTATCTGAACTATGTTGGGAGTAGTTCGGCGATAGGAGAAACTGATATAGCTATGATCGCAGGTATATCAACAGGCCGTCCTGAAGAGAGGTGTCCGGATCATCGAGTGATTTGCTGCAAAAGCTGTCGCAAGTCCACAAACAGGCGCGGCTGGCGATGTGGAGTGTTGCCAAGGCTTTATGGCCATCCGCCTCCCCTCCAGGAAGTATGGAGGAGCTTGTAGAGCGGTTTAAAGGAGCGCGGAGGCGTATCTGGCTATGGGAGATATCGGCCTGTCGAGAGGGTGCGCGAGAGGCTTGGGCCATGGTGAAGACACGGTATGCCATGCTTAATCCTAATCACATGGCGCGGGTCCGACCGCTAGGGTCGATTGGGGAAGAAATTCCCGTTAGTTTAGTGTATGACCAAGTAGAGGTGGCCGCCAAATATTCCCAACGGGATTGTAAGTTAGATCGCCTGTTGGACGGTATAGTGGAATTCTAGCTGAATTGTATATCATTTGTCATGGCAGACCTTTTCGCTTCAACCTCCGGACCCGAAGGTGCGGAGTGTTTCTGAATACCGTCACAGCCGAATAGGCTGGGGTACGCGTGGAAAACTAAGAGTAGGGGTCATCATTGCTTGAACAGACAAGTTGTATCCGGCTAGTTATGTTATATTACATTGAGATTGTAAGAAACATCTTCCAGGGAGAATAGTTGTGTTAAGGGTTCCTTTCCCTGGGTGTGCATGCATTAGTAGACATGTCCGAATTGTGATGTGAAAATCACAATGTGTATAGCTTCTGGGGGTTCACAATAGAGTGAGTGCAAAAGAGGTTTTTCATCCACCGACCGAATATTCCCTTAAGAACGCTAGCTTTCGGCTTCACCCAGTCTGAGGTACACATCAGGATGACCCGGCAGTAACAATCGCAGAGGTGCTCCCTTTACCACCTAGCCGAACAATCGGGAATGTAGGGGTAAGCACAGAAGCCAGGCAACCCAGCTTGGCCAAAACTTAAGTCATGTCGATGCATATAATGGCGAAGAAAAGACATGCGGGAAGACGCGCAAGTGTGATGAGCTTGATGCTCGGAAAATAATATTAACAAGCTTCTGTTAAAGAAGCCCCCAGGTATAATGGGTGTACATATGTAAAGATGTGTACGTCAGAAGTGTTCGGTCAAGCCGAA
The DNA here is from genome assembly GCA_021605145.1 of Aegilops bicornis. Classification (NCBI taxonomy): domain Eukaryota; kingdom Viridiplantae; phylum Streptophyta; class Magnoliopsida; order Poales; family Poaceae; genus Aegilops; species Aegilops bicornis. The sequence continues at coordinate 578,107,276 of CM038675.1, forward strand.
TGAGTGCTTTAAAGCGAAAAAAATTGTGTAAAAGGGAGAAAGAATAATGGAAACTATAGGGGAGAAGGAGACTAACAAAGAGTTCGGCGGTAGGCATAGAACCTTCGGAGTCTGGCCGTGTTCCAGGGGTTCGGCTCTAGGCGATTGTCTGATGCGTCACAAAGACGGTACGCTCCTCCGGTGAGAACTTCGTTGATTATGAAGGGACCCTCCCATTTGGGCTTGAGTTTGTCCTTTTTATTATTCGGTAAGCGTAGAACGAGTTCGCCAACATTGTAAGTCTTGGCCCGTACTTCCCTGCTTTGATATCTTTGAGCCTGCTGTTGATAAAATGCTGAACAGGCTTTGGCAACGTCGTGCTCCTCCTCCAGGGCGTCTAGGCTGTCCTGCTGATCCAACTCGGCCTCTTTCTCTTCATACATACACACTCGAGGTGAGTCATGTATAATATCGCAGGGCAATACAACCTCTGCACCGTACACCATGAAGAAAAGGTGTCTATCCGGTAGTACGGTTGGGCGTGGTCCGCAGCCCCCAGAGTATGGAGTCAAGCTCCTCGAACCAGTGCTTTTCTGATTCTTTCAAAGACCGCACTAGTCTGGGTTTGATGCCGCTCATAATAAGACCATTGGCTCGCTCCACTTGACCGTTTGTTTGTGGGTGGTAGACAGAGGCGTAATCGAGCTTAATGCCCAGATTAGCACACCAGGTTTTTACCTCATCAACTGTGAAATTCGAACCATTATCGGTGATGATGCTGTGCGGTACACCGTAACGGTGTACCACATCGGATATAAATGCAATCACCGGTCCGGACTCGGCCGTTTTAACTGGTCTAGCCTCTATCCACTTGGTGAATTTGTCCACCATGACCAACAAATATTTTTTTCTTATGGCTTCCCCCTTTAAAGGGTCCGACCATGTCCAAGCCCTAGACCGCAAAGGGCCATGTAATGGGTTTTGTTTGTAGAGCGGTTGGGGGCATATGGCTTTGGTTGGCGAAGAGTTGGCATCAGACACAGCGTTGGACGAGGTCCTGTGCGTCTGCCCGTGCCGCAGGCCAGTAAAATCCTATACGGAAGTCCTTGCTGACAAGTGCCAGGGTTGCGGCGTGGTGCCCACCGAGACCGGCGTGAATTTTCGCCCCTCCTCCTCGGAGATACACCTTTGAAGGACTCCGGTAGTGCTTTTCTTGTAGAGCTCTCCTTCGTGAACTTTATAGGCCTTCGAACGCCGGACTATGCGGTGAGCCTCGTTCTGATCTTTTGGGAGCTCCTTCCTAATAAAGTAGGCCAATAATGGTTCAGTCCATCGGGCAATTACTGCCATGATGAGGTGGGCCACTGGCGTTACTTCTGTGGTTGAGCCTCCGATGATATCGGCGTGTTCGTTATCTGTGTTTGTGTTCGGAACGGGAATGTCGTTGCTATCTCCCCCTTGCCATACCACGGATGGCTTAAAGAGCCTTTCGAGGAAGATGTTAGGCGGGACGGGGTCGCGCTTAGCGCCGATGCGAGCAAGGACTCTGCCACCTGGCTACTTTCACGGGCGATGTGATGAAATTCGAGTCCCTCGAACCGAGCCGACATCCTCAAAATGGCATTGCGATAAGCTGCCATCTTTGGATCTTTGGCATCAAAGTCTCATTTAATTCGGGATATTGCGAGGTTTGAGTCCCCGCGCACCTCCAGGCGTTGTATTCCCATTGATACGGCCATCCGGAGGCCATGTAGCAAGGCCTCGAATTCGGCTGCGTTGTTGGAGTATGTGTATAATATTTGGAGTATGTACTGGACGATATCTCCTGTGGTGGACGTTAATACGACGCCCGCCCCTAGACCTGCCAACATCTTGGAGCCGTCAAAATGCATCACCCAGTTGGAATACGCACCGTACTCTTTAGGGAGTTCGGCTTCTGTCCATTCGGCGACGAAGTCAGCCAATACATGGGATTCGATGGCTCGACGTGGTTTGTACGTGATGTCGAATAGCAAGAGCTCAATGGCCCATTTGGCAATCCGGCCCGTTGCCCGGTTGTTAATTATATCATTGAGGGGCACTTCGGAGGCCACCGTGATAGAGCACTCCTGGAATACTTTCGCAATTTTCGAGATGCCATGAAGACTCCATATGCTATTTTTTGATAATGAGGGTACCGGGATTTGCATGGTGTGAGAACGGTGGATACGTAGTATACCGGCTTCTGGAGCGGAAATTTGTGTCCGTCCTGTTCTCGTTCGACGACGGGTACGGCTCTCACCACCTGGTGTGTTGCTGATATGTATAAGAGCATTCGTTCGCCGGCGTTTGGCGCGGCCAGGATTGGGTTGCTTGCTAGAAGGGCTTTTATTTATTCCAGTCCGGCCGTCGCCGCATCTTTCCACTCAAAGTTATCGGTGCGCCATAGAAAGTGACAGAGCGGCAGCGCCTTTTCTCCCAACCTGGAGATAAAGCGGCTTAAAGCTGCCACGCACCCAGCGAGTTTTTGGACCTGCTTGAGTTCGGCTGCCGTAGCGAGTTGTGATAGAGCTCATATTTTGGCTGGATTTGCTTCAATTCCTCTATTGGAAATGATGAAGCCCAATAGTTTACCGGCGGGGACGCCGAAGATGCACTTTTTCGGGTTAAGCTTGATGTCGTATGTGCGGAGGTTGTCGAATGTGAGATGCAAGTTGTCTATTAGTGTTTCGACGTGTGTAATTTTGATGACGACGTCGTCCACGTAGGCGTCCACTGTTTTTCCGATCTATTTCTCGAGGCATGTTTGGATCATGCGCTGGTAGGTGGTGTCGGCGTTTTTGAGCTCGAAAGGCATGGTGTTGAAGCAAAATGGCCCGTATGGTGTAATTTATGCTGTTGCGGCTTGATCGGACTCCTTCATTTTTATTTGATGGTATCCGGAATATGCATCAAGGAAGCACAGCGAGTCATGACCTGCGGTAGCGTCAATGATTTGATCAATGCGGGGAAGAGGGAAGGGATCCTTAGGGCAAGCCTTGTTAAAGTCTTTCAAATCGACACATAGGCGCCAGGATTTATCCTTCTTTGGTACCATTACCAAGTTTGCCAGCCAGTCCGGATGTTTAATGTCTTTGATGAATCCGACCTCGATGAGTTTGGCTAGCTCCTCCACAATATCTTGTCGTTTGGGTTCGGAAAAGCGCCGCAGAGTTTGCTTGACCGGCCTATATCCCTTTAGTATGTTGAGGCTATGTTCGGCCAACTCGCACGGGATTCCTGGCATATCGGAAGGATGCCAGGCGAATATATCCTAGTTTTTTGCGCAGGAAGTCTCGTAGTGCAGCGTCGACTGCAGGGCTGAGTTGCGCTCCGATAGACACTGTCTTCTTCGGGTCTGTTGGATGGACTTGAAATTTGACTATTTCTTCTGCTGGTTTGAAGGAAGTGGATTTGGGTCGTTTGTCCAGGATCACATCGTCCTTATCCATGGTGGAGCATAGTGCGGTTAGTTCTTTGGCCGCAAGGGCCTCAGACAACGCCTCGAGAGCCAAGGATGTGGTTTTATTCTCGGCGTGGAGGGCTATGTTCGGGTCCCTGACGAGGGTGATTATTCCATTAGGCTCGGGCATTTTTAGCTTCATATACCCATAATGAGGTATGGCTTTAAAGCGCATGAAGGCCTCTCGCCCTAACAAGGCGTGGTACCCACTGTTGAAAGGGGCCACCTGGAAAGTTATTTCTTTGGACCAATAATTCTCCGGCGTGCCGAACACCACATCGAGTGTAATTTTTCCTGCACACCGAGCTTCTCGGCTGGGAATGATACCTCGAAAGGTTGTGCTGCTTTTCTCAATGGGGCTCCTGTTTATTTCCATCTTGTGGAGCGTGTCCTCGTAAATGAAGTTTAGTCCGCTGCCATCGTCCATGAGGACTTTTGTAAGTCGAAAGCCATCCATGATGGGACTGAGGACTAGGGCAGCTGGCGCTCGGACTATTTTGTATTTAGGTTCGTCACTGGCGTTGAAGGTTATGACCATGTCATTCCAGGGGTCAATTGCAGCGACCTGGCAAACTTCGGCGAGATCACGCATGGCCCTTTTACGCTTGTTGTTTGAAGCGAATGTCTCGAAGACTGCCAATACTCTATTGTAAATGCGTTTCTTTGGAGGGTGTTTGTTCTGGGGTGTCCTTGATAAGGATGTCCTTGCCGCTCTTGGCTACCTGCTGAAGTACCCAACATGCTCCAAGGCTGTGGGTTGCCACGGTATCCGGCGTCGTGTGTATTTTGCATGGGCCATTGAGCCATCCCTCCAGAATGGTGTCGTGCAACGTAATAGGTTTATGTTTTTTGACTGTTCGGCTGGGCGTGCCACGGGGGCGCGTCCTTTTTGCCTGTAGGGGGAGCCGGGATGGTTCCCAGCAAGCTGCCTGAGTTTTCCAGGTGATTTCCATCGCGTTGTACTTTTGTACGTTAGTTGCTAGGTCAGCGAACTTTGGTATGAGGCGTCGATTGATGGCATTAAGGATACCTTTTTCCGTGCAGTTGTTGGAGAATGCTGCTATCTCGTCTTCGTCACAGCAGTCTTTTACCTTGTTTTTAACAAGGAGGAATCTGGCCCAGAAGTGGTGGACCGTTTCTTGAGACTGTTGTTTGATGCTCCTGAGAGCATCTATGTCTGGGTGGGTGGGTGGAAATGAATCCGAACTCTGGCTCGATTCTGGATCCGGAGTTTGGATGTCTACCGGGCCAGACAATTCGGGCTCAGGGATATCGACTGATTTTTTAAGCTCGTCATCCGACTCTATGTTCGGAGGAAGAGACATGCTTTTCTGCCGAAAAATATCCGACTCTTCAAGATCGGCGATCCGAACATAGTTCGTCTTCAATATAGTGGAGGAGTTGCTCCGCCCCTCGACTACCGCTATCTGATGGGTGATCGGTGGAGTTTTAATTTCTCTCTGGTTGGGTTTAAGACTGACCTGATCATAGTCTGTAGCGACCCCCAAGGCGGCCATGCGATCCAGGAGTTCGTTCAACAGCGATAACTCCATTGGATCCATGCGGGCGGAGTATTCGGGATCAACGAGGAGGCGATTTTCGATGACTTGAGAGGCCATCGTCGGCTTAAGGGCCGAGCCGGCGGTCATGACGAAGCCTCCGAGCCGGAGGGTCTGGCCTGGGGCCAGGGCTCCTCCGGAGATGATATTATCCTTGACAACAAGGCGAGCCATCAACCCTCTTGGCAATGGCACAATGGAACTCTCAATGAAAGCACCAATGTCGGTGTCAAAACCGGCGGATCTCGGGTAGGGGGTCCCAAACTGTGCGTCTAGGATCGATGGTAACAGGAGACAGGGGACCCGATGTTTACCCAGGTTCGGGCCCTCTCTATGGAGGTAATACCCTAATTCCTGCTTGATTGATCTTGATGAATATGAGTGTTACAAGAGTTGATCTACCACGAGATCGTAATGGCTAAACCCTAGAAGTCTAGCCTGTGGGAATATGGTAATGAATCTATGCTCATCCGGACTATACTCTCCGGTTTATATAGACATCGGAGAGATCTAGGGTTACATGAGGTCGGCTACATAGGAGGAAATCTTCATAACAGGTCGCCTAGCTTGCCTTCCACGCCAAGTAGAGTCCAATTCGGACACGGGTATTGTCTTCGGCCTTCGTATCTTCATGGCCCATCAGTCCGGCGCATGGATAACAGACCGGATGCCCGAGGACCCTTTAGTCCAGGACTCCCTCAGCGGGAATCGCGGTGTGCTTGCGGGGACGGTCGCGTCCACGCTTGGGCGCCGGGGAGACGGGCCCCTCGCGAGGGGCCTTCCCCTTCTCCGCGGAAGAGAACCTCTTCGACGGTGCCATTGGTGTCGGCGGTGGAGCAGAGGAGGAGAAGCGAGCGGAATGGGAAGAGACGGGCGACGGGGGATCTGCCCCCCTCCCCATTTATAGCAGGAGAAGGCCAACCAGTGCCCCCCACGATCATAGGTAATGATGGTTTTCCTTGCATGTCGCAGGGACTTGTCAAGTCGGGCAGTTGCCGAGGCAGCGTGGGAAAGTGGAGACGCCCACATCCAATCAACCGCCACAAGTCGACCAGGGCCGCAGGCTGTGGGGGCCCGCGGTGCTCCGCACTTTCCCTTTGGCGACCGAGCGACAACCGGAGCAGCGGCAGCAGATCCGGCTGGTATGGACGCCGCCGCCGAAGAGGCCTCACACTGGGGAGAGCCGCCATCGAGACTTCGCCCGCGGCGCCGGCTTCGAGGTAGCTGCTCCATGGGGTGTGGGATGGAGCATTGTCGGCGCTGGGAGGTCGAGTTAAGGAGAAGGTGCCATGCGATGAGTGTACAACCTCTTTGGTGGCGCCGAGTAGGCCTTGGCTTCGTCCGAGGAGTCGGTGAGGATGCTGCGGTTCCGGTGGAGCAGGTTAAGGCGGCACTGTGGGGATGGAGCAGCCGCGATGGACGAGGCAATCATCGGAGCAGGTTCTTGGCGGTGGAGGACGGGGCAGCTGAACCGGCGGGACGGCAGGATGGACGACGGATCCTCATCCGGGGAGGCAGATGAGGGATGTCGACCTGTTGCGGTGGACGACGTCGCCGGGGAAGAGGCTCCGGCTGGGCAGCGTTGAGGTGGCGGACGGAGGAGAGTGGGGTTTCGCGGCTAGAGCAGAGAGGTTATGGCGGCCAGATTTCGAATGGCGAAAAGGAGGCGATGGGAGGGGGGATCCATGACTTAGGGACGCGCTTGTCCAAAATCTAGGGTGTGTTACAAAAGTACTCCCACCGATTTGAACTGGCGGCCCTCTCGGCTCAGGGTTAGAATGGGGATTTCACGTGTCGTGATTTGGCAGCTAGAGGGAGTTTTCGCGCGCGTTGTAATTTTGGGACAGCAAGGCACGGGTTGTGAAGGCGCCCGCTTTGGGAGCACGATATCTGAATTTTAGGGATATAACAAGGCGCGGGTTGAATTTTAGGGACAAGCCTAACGTGTAATTTTGTACTTGTACGTACCAAATCAATTCGCACTTCCCTCAACGAAAAAAATGAAAAAAATAAAAACTATTCACACCACACAAAGAGAGAGTCTTGTCCCGTTTTACTATACAAATGCTATTCAAAGCTACTGTCGGAGTAATGGGCCACGGGTAGGCAAACCCGAGCCCCTGGACCTTTCAAGACATCGGGGCAGACTGCGCCCCTCAAGACCCCAAGTCGAAGAGCTGCCGACTGCCCCTCCCAGCCGAGTCCCAGAGACGGCCTCGAGATGAGCCGACTCCCAGCCAGCGACTTCCGGAGAAGCCGGCTATGGGGAGTCGGCCCGCGACTCCAACCACCTCCTGCCTATGCGACTACGGACGGGATGGGATGAGGCCGCCTCGCAGCCCATCCCTGCCCCGTTCACAAAGGACAGGCATGGCCACAGAGCGCCGTACTGACGGAGATCTCCGTCCGGCGCGGCACTGTTGCCACGCCGGCCCTGACATCAGCCCCGTGGGCAGATCCCTGTACCCACGACGGCCTGTCTGTACGACCCGAAGACGGTGGGACCCGCCTGTCGGCGGGAGTGCAGAAGACGGCGAGAGCGCCCCGAGACGGACCTGCTGGGAGTCGGCCTCCAAGAGTCGGCCGGCCCCTCCCACGGGCTCCGCGCGCCATTAACCAGACAAGACCGGGAATGGCGACAGTGATCGCCCGTCAGGCGGCGGCACTGTTGCCATGACCCCATGACCAAGCTCGCGTCATTAGAAGCACGGCTACAGTAATCCGCAGCCGGCAAGACCCGCCCGCGGCGGACGAGGGCTGTCGGCCCCATGCTGGACCGTCGGTGGAGCCCACTAGTCGGCGGGCCCCAGAAGTCGGCGGAGAAGACGGTGACCTGAGAGACTGACGGCTGGGACCTGCGCCCAGCCGGATTACCCTTGTACCCCGGGTAGGCCTATATAAACCCCCGGGCACCCATGCAAGAGGTTGGACCACGATAGTTTTAGACACACATAGAGGGAAGAGAGGAGCTAGCCGTGCCCTTCTCCTTCCTCACCCGAGCAGCTCAAGGAGCAACCTTGTACCCACTTTGCCATAGTGATCATGCGGAGACCCCGCAGAGCAAGAGGTATGGGTGTTATCTCCACGGAGAGCCCTGAAGCTGGGTAAGATTCGCCGGCGTGCATGCGTTCGCCTCATCCCGTTTCCAGGCACCGGCGACGTTCTACTCGCCCCCACATGATAATCCATCCTTTGGCATATATCGCACCCAACCCCCGACATTTGGCGCCCACCATGGGGCTAGGTGTACCGTCGTCCGAAGACCTGCTCTGGACGGGAACCCTTTTCCTCCCTGGCGAGCGCAGCCAGCCCAGCATGCCAGACGGAGTCTGCGCCCACGAGCTGCATGGCGCTGAGATCGCCTACGCGGCCAGCTGCCTCGCCGAACTTGTCGGCGAGGTTCGCCTCTCCGACGAGCCTGCATCCGACGCACGCACGGGCGGCCCCGAGAGCCTCCTCGCGGGCCTCCTCGAGTAACTCCACGTCGCCGGCGAGCCTGCCACCGACCTGGAGTACGTAGGCTCCACCGACCCGATGCTGGTCGACTCCGACACCGTGTCGCTTGACGCGTTCCCCACCAACGTGGTGGTCTACGATGAGCTGCTCCCTCGCGCGGAGAGCGGCGGAAGCACCGTCACGGAAGTGCTCGTCATCGGTCATAGCGAGCCTTCCGGTGAAGGAGCTCATGACCCTCTCGACGCAGTTCTCGCAAGACCTGGCCGCGCCTATTCCGTAAGACGCCGACGTATTTGGGACGCTGGAGGCACGCCGCCTTCAGCTCCTCGTAGGCGCGAAGAAGCTGGCAAGCATGAGACGCTTGTCAGAAGCCTACCAGCGGGAGATGGATCGCGCCGTGGGTGGCTCGCCGGCTCTGACTGGGCCTAGCCGCCTAGGCGCGGTCCAACAGCGCGGCGTAGCCATCGCCAACCTGTTCGGGGCCAATCGCCCTGTGTATGCCACGCCCACGGAGAACATCCGCGCCGCCCAGGCGGCGGCGGACGAGCTGGATAACTTAGAAGGCGAGGAGCGCCGCCTGATGACGGAGCGAGTCCAGCAGCTCCTCGACGCGGCTGTCGCGCAAGACGAAGCCGGCTGCCGCACGGAGGCGCCACGACGGCAACACGGCGACTTGCCTTCCCGCCGAGATCAAGGCGCGACGTCTCGGATGCCGACTGGCGGCGTCCGTGGAAGGAAAAACAAGGATCCGGCTGTCAGCCACAGTTGAACTCACATCTCCATCGAGCGCGACCAAGACGGCCGTCCACGAGAAGTGGAGCGGCGGGACAACTATCTGCCTCCTCCTCCCCGCAAAGAAAGGCGAGTCTCCCCGCCACCCGTCGAGCATTCGACTCTCGGCGACCGCCTTGGCCGCCGAGAGGGAGTCGGAGAAAACGACGCCCGCCACCGGATCGACCGACTCCACCGATCCCTGGCGCTGGAAGAGGAAGACGAGTTGGGCCTGCCCTGTTTCGGACTTCGCATCCGAGACGAGCCCTTCCCCAGAGGGTTCACACTCCCCCGAGATACACCCAAATACACCGGCTCCATGAAGCCGGAGGACTGGCTAGTTGACTACTCCACGGCCGTCAGCATAGCAAACGGCAACAAGCGCGTTGCCGTAAAGTACGTTCCCCTCATGCTCCAGGGCACGGCCCGGACATGGTTGAACAACTTGAAGCCCCGCAGCATCAACAGCTGGGTCGACTTCACCGAGGCCTTCGTCCGCAACTTCACGAGCACATACAAGCGACCTCCCAAGCCTCGCCAGCTTTCCTTGTGCGTGCAAGGCCCCAATGAGTCAACTCGCGACTACCTCACGCGTTGGGCCGAGCTCTGGAACTCCTGCGAGGGAGTGCACGAGGTGCAGGCTATCGAGTACTTCACCGCCGGTCGCAGAGAAGGCACCCTCCTCAAGCACAAACTCCTTTGCGACGAGCCGGAGACCCTCGACGAGCTGCTGATCATAGCAGACAAATACACCACAGCCGACTCCTCCATGAAGACGTAGATTGAAGTCAGTGCGACTGGCAAGGTGGCTCCTCAGGCTCCTAGAACTCCGGCCGGCGACACCAGTCGGCGATAGCAACAGAATGATCACAAGCGCAAGGCCCCGCAGCCGGCTTCCAACAGCCGACAGGTGGCGACAGTCGAAGACCAACAGCCAGAGGGGCAGCCTCCGGCCAAGCGACAGAAAGGCGGAAAATCCAACTGGTTGCCAGCCTTTTCTTACGAGCAGACTCTAGATGGTCCCTGCAAGTTCCATAGCGGCGCGAAGCCATCAAACCACACCACCCGGAAGTGCCACAGGCTCACCAGGGTCGCCAAGGGAGACGGCCTCCTGCCTCCCCGCTTTCTTTGGGCCGCCGCCTCCATCGTTGAAGCGGCTGTCGAGCCGGTCGGCGTTGATACAAGACGAGTACCCAGAAGAGCATGGAGCTTATGTAGTGTTCACCAGTGTGGCCGACGACCGACGCAGCAGGCGGCTGCAGCAGCAAGAAGTGAACGCAGTAGCATCAGATACTCCAGAATTCATGCACTGGTCCGAGAAACCTATCAGTTGGAGCCGAGATGATCACCCAGAGGTGATGCCGAATCCGGGCTCCTACGCCCTGGTCTTGGGAGCCACCCTTGCCGCGGATAGGCGGGCCGCTCGCTTCTCGCGAGTGCTGATAGACAGAGGCAACAACATCAACATCATGTACAAGGACACGATGGAGAAGTTAGGAATCAAGCAAAGACAGCTTCAGAGCAGCTTGACCGGTGTGTTCCACGGCATTGTACAGCCTTTCCTGCTCACCGATCGGCAAGATCCTCGATAGACGCCCTCTTTTGGGACAAAGATCATTTTTGCGGAGAGCGGTCTGGTTCAAGTGGTGGACCTTGAAAGCCCGTACCACGCTCGCTTGGCCGACCTGCTCTGGCCAAGTTCATGGCGGTCCCCCACTCGCCTACCTCAAGATGAAGATGCCGAGTTCCAAGGGGATTTCGACCAGAGCCGGCGACTACAGAAAGTCGTCCGCTTGCGCGGCCGAAAGTAGTCGGCTGGCCGAGTCCCTGGTGATTGCGGCTGAGAAGCGGTTTCTTGATCGGGTTGTGGCAATGGCCGGCAAGCAGCCAGAGATGTCGCCCAACCACAAGGAGTCGGAGGCTGAGGGCTCGTTCAAGCCGGCGAAAGTAGTCGGCTGGCCGAGTCCCTGGTGATTGCGGCTGAGAAGCGGCTTCTTGATCGGGTTGTGGCAATGGCCGGCAAGCAGCCAGAGATGTCGCCCAACCACAAGGAGTCGGAGGCTGAGGGCTCGTTCAAGCCGGCCAAAGAAACGAAGAAGATACCCTTGGACCCTGAGCACCCGGAGAGGTACGCTGTCGTAGGTGCAAACCTTGACAGTAAATAGGAAGGCGAGCTCGTTGATTTCCTCCATGAGAATCGGGACATTTTCGCATGGTCCCCTAAAGACATGCCAGGTGTACCGACGAAATTCACCGAGCACAAGTTACATGTCCGATTTGATGTGAAGCCCGTCAGGCAGCCCTTCGCGCCTACCGTCAAGAGAAGAGAAGAGTTGTTGGAGAAGAGATAGCCCGGCTCCTAGCAGCCGGTTTCATCATGGAAGTGTTCTTTCCAGAATGGCTAGCAAACCCGGTCTTGGTACTGAAGAAGAACAAGCAGTGGCAGATGTGTATTGATTACACAAGCCTCAAGAAAGCTTGCCCCAAGGACCTGTTTGCTCTGCCGAGAATTGATCAGGTGATAGACTCCACAGCCGGATGCGAGCTGTTGAGCTTCTTGGATGCATAATCAGGATATCACCAGATCAAGCTGAACTCGGCCGACAGATTGAAGACCGCCTTCATCGCGCTGTTTGGAGCCTTCTGCTACCTGACCATGACGTTCGGCTTAAGGAATGCCGGCGCCACCTTTCAGCATTGCATGCAGAAGTGCCTCCTCAAGCAGCTTGGCAGAAACGCCCACGTCTACGTGGACGATGTGGTGGTGAAGAAGGAAAAGCGAGGAACACTGTTGGAAGACCTCAAGGAGACCTTTGAGAATCTGCGCCGATTCCAGATCAAGCTCAACCCAGAGAAGTGCGTCTTCGGAGTACCATTCAGCCAACTCCTTGGTTTCCTGGTCTTCGAACGCGGCATAGAGTGCAACCCCGTGAAGATCAAGGCAATCGAGAGGATGGAAGTACCCCGCCAACTGCTAGATGTCCAAAAGTTCACCGGCTATTTAGCGTCCATCAGCCGATTCATCAGCCGGCTGGGGGAGAAAGCTCTTCCTTTGTACCAGCTCATGAAGAAGACCACCTTCTTTGAATGGAACCACAAGGCGGACGAAGCTTTTCTCCAGTTGAAGAAAATGCTGACTACTCCCCGTCTTGGCCCGACTCCCAAGGAGCCCATGCTCCTGTACATTGCCGCCACCAAGGGGTAGTCGGCCTGATCATTGTAGTTGAGCGCAAGGAGGAAGGCAAGGCGCTACCTATCCAGAGACGATATATTACCTGAGCGAAATCGTCGACCTCCAGCGTAACTACCCCACTACCAGAAGATGTGTTACGGCGTGCACTTTGCCGCCAAGAAGTTGAAGCCTTACTTTCAAGAGCATCCAATCACCGTGGTTTGCACAGCCCCACTAGCCGAGATCATCGGAAGCCGAGATGCTTCGGCGAGTGGCCAAATGGGCCATAGAGTTGCCCCCTACACCATCTATTACCAGCCCCGCACCACCATCAAGTCGCAAGCACCGCCGACTTCCTCGTCGACCGGGCTGAGACCCGATACTGCCGCCAAATACCGACTCCACCCATTGGCGGATGCTTTTCGATGGCTCCAAGATGCGCACCGCTTGGGAGCGGCGTTGTCCTCACTTCCCCAAAGGCGACAAGCTCAAGTACCGCGCTACAGATCCATTTCGCCGCCTCCAACAACGTCGCCGAATACGAGGCGCTCATTCACGGGCTCCGGCTTGCCAAAGAACTTGGCATTCGCCGGATCCTATGTTATGGCGACTCCGACTTGGTAGTCCAACAGTCATCCGGCGACTGGGACGCCAAAGATGCAAAGATGGTGAGCTACCGTTTCCTGGTATAACAATTGAGTGGATATTTTGAGGGGTGCGAGTTCCTCCATGTGCCAAGAAACGACAACGACCAAGCAGATACCCTTGCCAGAATCGGCTCCACCCGCGAGGCAATACCATCCGGCATCGCCCTTCAGCGCCTCCTCAAGCCATCTGTCAAGCCGTCACCAGAATCAGACTCCATTTTTGTGCCGGCTCCCCCTAAAGAAGTCGGATCCGACTCCAAAGCCTCAGCAGACGGCATGAGAATTCTTGCAGACGGCCCCAAGAATGCTGCAGTCGAAGCCGGCCCGAGGACTGCGGCGACCATTGCGAAGACTCCAGTACTCGGCCCAGGGACTACGCCAGTCGGCCAGGGGACTTCTTCAACCCAGCAAGCTGCTGCGGACTTCAGCCCACCGCCTCCCAGCCTAGCCGCCCCCCTCGTCCAAGTGGCAGTACTGGCAGTAGAAGAAATAGCACCACCCTCATGGGCCCAGCCCATCCTGAAGTTCCTAGTAAGCGGAGAGCTACCAACCGATGAGACCTTGGCTCGGCAAGTACAACACCGAGCGGCAACCTACACTATAGTCAACAGAGAGAGCTGGTCAGCGCATAGCGTCATCGGTGTCTACCGGCGTATGCGTTGAGCCGTAGCAAGGCCAAGCGATTCTCGAAGACATTCATCAAGGCGAAAACGGCCATCATGCGGCCTCAAGAGCACTCTGCCGCCAAAGCCTTCCGACACGGTTTCTTCTAGCCAACTGCCCTAGAAGAGGCCAAGGAATTAATTCAAAAATGCAAGGGGTGCTGTGTTCCGCTCCAAGCCGCTTTCACCGGCTTCAGACTCAAGACTATCCCCATTGCCCGGCCTTTTTGCTGTTTGGGGCCCGGACATGGTGGGAGCATTCAAAACGTCACGAGGCGGCCTAACTCACTTACTTGTCGAGGTGGACAAGTTCACCCAGTGTATAGAAGAAAAACCCATCAAGAAGTAGAATGGTCCCATCGCAGTTGACTTTCATCGCCGAAATCACGACTCGCACGGGCGTCTTGCATATAGCATCATCACCGACAATGGCACAAATTTTGCCAAAGGCGCTCGCCCATTTCTGCTGACGCAAGGCATCCGATCGACTTAGCGTCCGTTGCCCATCCTCATTCAAACGGCCATGTGGAGCGAGCGAACGGCCTCATCCTGTTCGGCATCAAGCCTCGACCGGCGAACCATCGAGCGTTTGGCGGCTCTTGGCTTGAGGAGTTGCCACCGCCCTTCCGGAGTTTGCGCACGACTCCAAACAAGTCAACTGGCTTCACACCCTTCTTCCTCGTCTCACGGTGCGGCCGTCATCCCAACGGATATAGAGTTCGACTCCCCGCGAGTCACCATGTACACCGAAGAGGAAGCAGAGGAAGCACGTCAAGACGGCGTCGATCTGCTGGAAGAGGGCCGACTGTTGGCACTCAGCCGGTCCAGCATCTACCAGCAGAGCCTGCGCCGCTACTACAACAAAAAGGTCAAGCCAAGATCATTCCCAGAGGGCGACCTTGTGCTCCAGCTGATCCAGCGAACAGCCGCCAAAGACAAGCCGGGCGCCTTTGGGAAGGCCCATTCATTGTCAGCAAAGTGCTGGGCAACGACTCCTACTACCTGATCGACGCTCAGAAGCCCGGAGCACGCAAGAGGGACGACTCCGGCAAAGATACGGAACGGCCATGGAATGCGAACCTTCTTCGAAGATTTTACAGTTGACGCAGTATGTACCACGCTACCCTTCGTGTTTAAAGTAGCAAGACTTCGGGCCCCCCGAGAAGAGCTTGGGGACTGCCCTCTTTTGTTATCTGTATGATAAGAATTATGCCTTCGAGTATGTTACTCTTTGTTATGCTGTTTGGCACCGGGCTCGACAAGTCGGCCCGGGGACTCGCCGCCTTGGGCTATGAAATGCTTCCTGCAGTCAGACAAGTAACGTGCGGTGCCTAAGCCGTCTCCTGTCAGAAGCCGCAGTTCGCAGAGCGACTGTTTGGTGGGCAGGAGTAAGGAAGAACGGGCGCCCACACGAAAAATGGCTAAGGACCCAAGGCATAAACATAGCTTAAGCCGGCTTCCAGACCCTTGTTGCAAAAACCGACTCTTAAGTAGTCGGCTGGCTGCTTTCTGTTCAACTTGTTTAAAAGACTCTAAAAAATGGCCAAGTACTTGCCTTCTCAAAGGTAGCCAAGCACTTGACCCGAGCAGCGATCCAGAGCGGTTGTCCGATGGGCAAGGCGGCGAATAAGGGAAGGCGGCAAAGGAAAAAAGACATAAGAGCAATGAGCAAGGAAAGATAAAACTAGGATAATATTTACACAGCTTAGGCCCTTGGCCGGATCTTCGGGCAGAGGTTCAAAATACACCCCGCGGGTGGAATTGTGCGAATTAACAAGTTTTTTCAAAGATTATCAAAGCAGATAAAATAAAGGCGCGACAGCAGCGTAGGAAGCGGCAGACGGGTTCCAGGGGCCGGAGGAGACGGCGGCGTCAGGTGCCGGGGCGGCCGGCTGGGCAGTCTTGGCTTGATCATCTCCGGCGGCAGCCGGCGCAGACGAGCGCGGCTCGTTGCTGGAGGCGCGGTCGAGCTGACGCTGGTCGCCCGCTGCCTTTCCGGGCGCCCATCTCATCTCCATCCTCCGCCGCTTTTCCTCCTCGGCGCTGGAGCCGATCACCTCCGCCGAGTCCTCGTCGTAATCCGGGTTCATCCCGAACCACTCCGGCGGCGCCTCCCGGCCGTCCTCAGCCCGCTCAGGGACAAATACACTGGTGTCCATGTAGTCGGCGATCGCCGCCACACGCTCGACGAGGGCGTCTTCCGCAGCCAGCAGCTCCCCTGGGCCTCTGACCGGAACGCGGCCAGCCGGTCCAGATCCAGCCCTGGATACCACGCCTTGACGAATTCAAAGGCCCGGCGCTCCAGCCGGCCGCAGAACCCTTCCAGCCTCAAGACGGCCAGCCGCGACCTCCAGCCAGCCGGCGATCCGCCTGAGTGCGCAGAACCGCATGTCCGGCCATTGTGGCAGCGATCGCTGGCGCCGACAAGCTACAAGCCGGGCAAAGATCCGATGGGCGGCCGCAGACGAGCCTCAATGCTCGTGGAGCTGCTCGTCAAGGGTCCGGGGTGTTGGCAGCGATCTCGGCACCACTCGCCTTTCAAGGCTCGCGATCAACCTCGATGGCTTGATTGGCCGCCTGCGTATGGCCGGGAAAGAAGTCTGCCAAGACGAAAAAGAAGCAAGTCAGAAAACCAGGAGTCGGCCTAACCTATAGTCGGCGGTCCAAAGGAAGAAAGTAAAAACAAACTCACTGTCGACGATGTCCTTGATTTCTTGGAAGCCGGAGGTCAGGAGTGCTTCCTTGTCGGTCCAGGAGGAGAGCTCGCTCTCGAACTCGGCCAGGAGAGCAGCCTCTCTCTTCTCCGCCTCGTCCTGCGCCGCCTTAAGCAGCTCCCTCTGCTCCGCCAGCTGCATAGTCAATGTGTCACGCTTCTGCGGCGAGCTTGTTGCATTCCTCCTCCTTGGCACGCATAAGCGGTGTCGGCTGCTCAGCTTGCCGTCAAGAGTGGCGTTAGCCTCAAGAATAAAAAGAAGAAGGACGTGAAGTCGACTAAGAAGGTCACCAGAAGATCCGCCCGACCGCCAAAGGCCAACCCGAATCTCGTGGGACTACAGCCACAGGCACCAGTAGCGCCTCGAAGAAGAAAGAAGACTCACCTCGGCTCCTCGACAAGTCGGCAGTCCGCTTGCCCAGATCCTCAACGTTGTGGTTGAAGGCAGTGGCGCGGAGGTTGTGATACTCCTGCGATAAGAATTTCAGACAAAGGTAAAAATTTGGAAATTGACATATAGAGTTCCGAGTCACCGCCAAAGCAGCCGAAACTCGGGACTACACCTGGTGGAGTGGCCGCCACGAAGAAGAACAAGAAAAACTCAAAGAACAAACATACCAAGACGGCGGCTCGCGACGCCAGGTGCGCCTTGGTGCAGTTCTGGATGGCGTCGCCCTCAGCTCGCAGCTTCGCCTGGACATCCAGAAGCGCCGTGTTCAGCGGGCCTGTGCCTCCTCCTCGCACCCACCCAGCGGGCGCGGCACTTGTCGCCTCGGCGTCTGGAATGGCCGAGCTGGTGGCGCCGGTCTCCAAAGGGCGCGGTGCTGAAGTCGCCTTCTCAAGACGGCGGCGTTCTGGCGAGGCGACTTGAAGAAGCAGCCTCGCCACAGCTTCGTCATCGGTCGGCGGCACAGGTGGGTCCGCTGGCTGTTTGCCTCAAGGCCTCGAGATCAAGGTGGAGGCGGCGGGGGCGGCACGGCCGTGCCCGATAGGGAGGTCTTGCCGCCTTCCCTCTCCATGACGGGGAACTCGCTGCCGGCTCCCTCCGTCTGCCCTGTGAACTCCGGTGGCGGCGGGCGGGCTGAGCCTGGGTGACGAGCAGCGCCGACTAAGCGCCAGCGGCCTCCTAGGCTCCCCTCTTGGCTGCGACGGGCGGCTTCGGCCTCCTCCCGGCCTCTTCAGGCGGAAGCTGCCGCCTTCTCGGCCTCCGCCTTCTCCAAAGCGGGCGGCCTCCTCCTCGTCGCGCTTCTCCTCGCTGTTCTGCTCCGTCGCCTCCCGGAGGTCGGCGGCAGGGTCAATCCGCCGAGTATTGGCGGACGTCTCTGCCGACCCCATGACGGAGGCGGCGGCGACCCTCTCCAAGGTGAGAGGAGCCCTGATGCGAAGAAGACGTATAAAAGACTTTGCGACCAGAAAAAACAAGACAAAATAAGAAGCACTTACGCAGAGACCAGCGGCGGCTTCTTCACTTCCTTGCGGAAGCGGTTAGCCTTTGCGACCGCCTCTTCACGCTGGGTCGCGGCGGCCGTCCCCCTGAACTTCTTCGCCCGGCCGCCTGGCAAGCTCGGCCCGGCCCGACGCTTCTTCGCGCCGCCTCGACCACCCAAGCCAGCGGAGGAACTCGCGCCTGGATGGCCGACCTTCGGTTGGCGGCGGGGGACGACTTCCCTCTCACCGTCATCTTCAAAGGCCGATGGCGAAGGTTGCCGAGGGCTGAAGTCGTCGGCCCTCCTCCTCCTCGGCGTCGGCCTCCATCGCCGCCACCCCCAAGTCGTGGTCGGCAGACGCTCTCCGCCCGGCCGGGACGAACTCACGGGCCGGCCCCGTGGTGCCGGCTGAGGGCTGCATGAGGGGGTTCTGACTCGGAAAAAACCAAAGAAAATCAGAGTCGGACTCGACTGAAAAAGAAACCAGAAGAGCAAGAGGGATTATTTACCACAGGCGGGGGGTTGGCGCGCGAGTACAGCTCCTTGTCGAACTGCCATTCCGCCGTGAGACTGCAGTTCGCCAGGAAGTTCACCGTGTCCGCCACCTCCGCGTGGGGGATGTCCTTGGAGCACAGCCGACTGGGGTCCCGGTGGCCGCTCATCTGACAGATCAGATGAGGTCGGCGTTGAGCGAAGGACTTCGGCGCACCACGAAGGCGGCCAACAAGTCGGCCCGGCCAGGCCCTCCGACTGCGTCGGCCACAAGACTGGAGTCGCTACGACGCGCGGCGCTGCAGGAGTCAGCGTCCTGGCCCGATGGGACCAGCTGGGAAGCCGCACCGCCAACTCACCGGCTCTGTAAGGCGGCAGGTTGACCCAGTCGCCTTCTGGAGCGACATTCTTCACGTAAAAGTAGGAGCGCTGCCACATCTTCACCGACTTGATCAGCGGGATGGCAGGGAAGGGGTTGTCGGCCACCGGCCTCCGCATCACGATGAAGGTGCCGCATAGAGCCGCAGACGCCCGGCGGCGACGTGTGCCGAGCTTGGCCTGGAAGAAGTCCCCCCACAGCTCGATGGTGGGGAGAACGCCAAGGAAGCCTTCGCACAAGGAGGCGAAGGCGGCCAGCAGCACCACCGTGTTTGGAGTGAGGTGGTGCGGCTGGGGACCGTGGAACTCCAGGAAGGCGCGGAAGAAGCCGCTCACCGGCAGCCCCAGACCGCGCCCTCCTCCGGCGCCAGCGTTATTTCGCCCGCCGGCGCGGCGCGGGTCCGCACCAAGTTTGTGCCAGGGATGCGGCGTGTCTGGCGGAGGAACTCGATGATGTCAACGTCCACTTCGGAGCCGTCTCACACGCCGGAGCGCGCGGCGGGAGGCGCAGCGGCGGAGGAGGAGCTCATCTCTGCGGCGTGGCGTGGTCCGGCGCGGCGGAGGCAAGAGGAAGACGAAGCAAGGAGGAGAAGGAGCAAGAGGAAGCGGGGAAACGGGGAGATTGGTTCGTACGCCGCCGCCTCCTCCTCCGCCTACTTATAGGCGCTTAGGCTGAGAAGCCGAGGGCGGGCGTGGGATTAATCGCGCCAGCACCCCACGCCCCGACGATTTAACCACGGTTACTGCACGCAGAACGACGCGGGGAACCCAACCGCCCAAGCCGCAACGGATCCGCCTGCGCGCCGAGGCGCCGGTAGTGGCGGCCCTCGCCGACGAGCCTGTCTCACACGCTGCTGCGGGGTGGGCAGACTGACCCTGCCGTGTGGCGTCTTGCGGCGGGCCCGCAATAGGCAGCTGCCTGGAAGCTTATCAGGCACGCTGACCGGATCCTGCCACGACCTTCAAAACCTTCAAGGAGCAAGACGGCCTCCTGCAAGGCCGACTCCAGCTAGTCGGCTCAAGAGAAAGACGGCGAGCCAGGCCCAGATTCTTCCACTAGAGGGATGAAACTGTTGAGGCTCCTCGACATGTTGCCCTCGGCGCCTCACCAGCTTCGGGGACTCAGCCGGAGTAACGGGCCACGGGTAGGCAAACCCGAGCCTCGGACCTTTCAAAACATCGGGCAGACTGCGCCCCTCAAGACCCCAAGACGAAGAGCCGCCTTGAGAGTCAGTGGCAGAGTCAGCCGACCGCCTCCCAGCCGAGTCCCAGACGGGCCTCGAGATGAGCCGACTCCCAGCCAGCGACTTCCGGGGAAGCCGGCTATGGGGAGTCGGCCCGCGACTCCAACCACCTCCTTCCCTGGCGCGACCACGGACGGGATGGGATGAGGTCGCCTGCAGCCCATCCCCGCCTGCTCACAAAGGACAGGCATGGCCACAGAGCGTCAGATCGACGGAGATCTCCGGTCCGGCGCAAGATCATACACGCCGCCCTCGACATCAGCCTCGGCGATCCTCACTTCCACGACGGCCCGTCTGCATTTAATTCAAGATTGGCGGGATTACCGCTCTGTCAAGCGGAGTGCAGAAGACGGCGAGAGCGCCGAGACGGACCCGCTGAGTCGGCTCAAGAGTCGGCCGCTCCTCCCACGGCTCCGCGCGCCATTAACTGACATTAAGACCGGAATGGCGACAGTGATCGCCCGTCAGGCGGCGGCACTGTTGCCATGACCCCATGACCAAACTCGCGTCATTAGAAGCACGGCTACAGTAATCTGCAGCCGGCAAGACCCGCCCGTGGCGGACGAGGGTTGTCGGCCCCATGCTGGACCGTCGGTGGGGCCCACTAGTCGGCGGGCCCCAGAAGTCGGCGGAGAAGACGGCGACCTGAGAAACTGACGGCTGGGACCTGCGCCCAGCCGGATTACCATTGTACCCCCGGGGGATAGGCCTATATAAACCCCCTGGGGCACCCATGCAAGAGGTTGGACCCTGATAGTTTTAGACACACATAGAGGGAAGAGAGGAGCTAGCCGTGCCCTTCTCCTTCCTCACCCCGAACAGCTCAAGGAGCAACCTTGTACCCATTTTGCCATAGTGATCATGCGGAGACCCCGCAGAGCAGCAGTAGGGGTGTTATCTCCACGGAGAGCCCTGGTTGGGTAAGATTCGCCGGCGTGCATGCCTTCGCCTCATCCCGTTTCCAGGCACCGGCGACGTTCTACTCGCCCCCACCATGATAAGCCATCCTTTGGCATATGTCGCACCCTACCCCCGACAGCTACTCCCTCCTTCTATCTATATAGAGCCTAATGCATTTTTCGAGGCTAAATTTGACCAACCAAATATTAGAGCAATAATATATGACATGCAACTTACACAAAGCACACCGTTAAATTCGTGTGTGAAAGGAGCTTTCAATGATATAGTTTTCACATTGTGCATGTCATGTACTATTAATCTTGTCAATAGTCAAAGGCGGTCTTAGAAAACGCATTAGGCCCAATATAGATGGAAGGAGGGAGTATGGATCCATGTTATGTCCGATTAAATTTTTCGCTGGCTGTATAATGCATGTAACCTACTCATGCCAACATTTTAGTGCATTCCAAATGTCTATACTACCGCTGCAATTTGAACTGAATTTGAATTCGTTTCTCTATTTCAATAAGAATCTACAATCATGATTGTTGCCAACTTCAACCATCATTCGTGTATTACCTTAACAACACACCACATGATTACTATAGAGATAGATATGAACTATGTGTACTATATGAACTCGAATCCAATTTTTGAATACAATTGATGTTGATTCCAAATAATAGTACATTTGATGTACTAACTAGATATTCATAATCTAAACCATGTTCCATACGTACACCGTGTTTATCACACAAAGTATAGTGCCCCGCCCCCTACATTATGACAAGTATTTAGCCCTGAGCTGCAAAAGCCACACATTAGCCCAAATTATAATAAATGTTCTATATATTATATGTAGTACTAGCAAAATGCCCATGTGTTCCATGGAACATCAACATGATCAAGGGGATACCTTATTTGCAAATATGGAGAGGGTGTGGGTATCTTTTTTGAAAATTGCCATAGTTTCCTTTCTATCAGTCAGATATAAATCGGACGGCCTATATTGCAGGATGGCAGGCACACCATCAACAACTCTGTTTTTTATAAGAGTAGAGATAAAAGATATTATATGTAGTATAACATGTTCATAACCAAACCATGTGTATCACCGTTATATATATTCACGCATGCGTCGTTTTAAAACACTATGATAAATTCATCAAATATCTGAATTCGCTTTTTATAATAAATTATCATCTCTATTCGTATTTTACACCCACACAATCCTCTTATATTTGTAGCTAGCGCCAACTTTCTCTCTTGCATGCACACGCTCGCATCCCTCTCACCCTCCCTCAGCATTCTCTAGCTCCATCATGCAAATTCGTCTTTTCACTTTAGGTCATTCACCCACGGTGTGTGTAGGCCCCCCAGCTCCCTCTTTACGGCACACATCGATCGATATGCCTCTCTAGCCAGATGTGCCTACCACAAACACAAGCCTCCCCTCTTCTCTTCTCACCGTCCATGCCTCACTCTCACCACTCTTTTCATCGACCTCGTACTCGCAACTCCTTGCTCCTCGATATAGTATGCCTCTCGCACCACCTCGTAGATGCATCCCTCTCTCTCTATCCTTCTCCCCGGTCCTTATTTGCTTCTAACACATACATGCATGTATACCGATCAATCTCCCTACATATACCTTGGTCGAGTTTAACAATTCCCCCCCCCCCCCACACATCGATCGACGTACCTCACAAGTTATGTCTCTCCTTTCTCTGACAAACGACGACTAATCTTCCTATGTAGTTATGTCTGCTTACCACATCCATATCATCCCCCCTCATCATTCGTGCATGCCTCCTGACACGTCTCTCGCAAGCACGTGCAGAGATAGGCAGCCATCCCCTCTCTTATTGATATTGCAGGTGTGCCCTCCATTTGTCTAGAAATGTAACGACCAAACCTCGAAGGATTTGAGTCTCTATGCTTACCGTGCTAGTCCCTGGATCGAACTCGCTAGCACACACAGTATAGATGAATACCAGAATAGCAAGTGCATCATTTATTGCAACGTTGATCCAGAATATATAGCACTTGGCTAGCTTATTCAATCAAACAGCGGAAAGTAGCAGAACAATAACGATGAGTCCCATCATAGCCCACTGGTGATGCTGAGTGCAGACTCGCGACCCTAACGGTACCTTACTCTTCGTCTGAATATCCTGCAACATGAGACGTTGCAGCCATATAGGTCAATACTTGGAATGTATTGGCAAGTTACACAGGAGTAATAATAAAGCAGACCTACATGTATATGCATAGTACAACAAAGGAAGGCTCGAGGGTTTATTTTGCAGAAAGCTGATTTTATCCTAATAACTACCTAGTAGTCAAATTTTTATTTAGTTCTTTTATTACTACAATTAAATGCACAAGGTTGAGTTGGAAAAATCAACTCCAACCTACCCTTTATTAAGTTGCCACAAATATTATTAAGTGTCGCATCTGTCAAGATCATCCAACAACTGTAATGGCATAGTGGCTCAAATTTACCCATAATCGGGGGCACGGCTAATCATGATTAGTTTTAATACTCTTCAGAGTTTTGTACGCTTTACCCACTGGACCCAATCCGAAGATTGAGACAAGTCTTTCAGAAGAGGTTCCCTTAACCACCTGACGGCCACATCCCACCTACATATGCTACATCACGACACCTTTATGCTCGGGCCAGGGTTCCAACAACCGATCAACTAAGCCAAAGCCCATATAGCCAAGTGGCCGCACATGGAAGCTACTAGTCACTAAGTTTGTCTGATCTATTTGAACCTGGGCGGCATTTCACTTAGGGTGCACTCTCATGAGCGCATGGCCTTAGAAAAGGTGCAAGACCCCATGATGCCTTCCCTCAACACCAAGTAATACCACTTCCGCCCAGAGGTGAGTTAAATCCTGAGTTACTACTCAATTTGTTAAATATATAATCCTCACATAAGCTCAATGAATACTCGAACCACCCCCGTCTACAAATCATAGCAAACTACAACTACCACGATTTGCAAAAGACGGGAAGATAGCTCAACAATATAGCAAAAATAATATAGTATTCCTATACATGCATATTTTCATAGTGTGATATAACTACATGCATAGAAAACAATAGGTAAAGGATGATCAACATGTAACTTGCCTTGGTTCTGGTTCAGAAAGTCACACTCCTGACAATAGCTCGCGTCGCACTCCGGACAATCTACACGTTTCACACAATTCAACAAATCAATCTCCGAAACATGAATAGAACCAAAATAAAACCAACAGCAAGAACATGATTTTTAAAACTCAACAACAGAAGCTTAACAGCACCTAAATTGCACTACGGTCACAATGCAAAAAGAATCACTCGATTCCGATAAACGGTTTGAGAGTTATGGCCTCCGGAAGATTTAATTCAAATTCAAACGAATTTCAAATTCGAAACGTGCAAACATGTGCAAAGTTGGTACTGTGATAAAGTGCTGATTTTTGTGAGTGCATAGGAAAAAGAATCACCTAATTTGGACTTATACACTAAAAGATATAGCTAATTGAATTTTGGATGAAAATCTGAAAATAAAATGTAAGAAAAACTCTGTTCGGGAAATCAGTAGAGGATTCTTGTGGCGTTCTGGTAGCGGTGCCAAGTGTCAACGCGTGATTGGTTGGAAAATTTGCATGCGCGCGTGCTCACCATGTACAGAGGAAAAAGGCGGCGGTGGCGCTCCTTCGGCGACTCTCCGGCGAGGGAGAAGTGACAGGAGGATGCGACGGTGAGTGGTGGAGGTGGTGGTGGTGTTCAACGGCGACGGGGCTCCCTCGAGCGGCGGTGGCGAGCTCCTGAACTCCGGCGTGCTCCGCGGTCGAGGCGTCGGTGGCGTCGTCTGGTGCGCTGCAGTTAACCCGAGGTGTCAAACGAAGTGCGGCGTCGAGAGGGGGTTCGAACGGTGACAAGTGGAGCGGCCGGGCGTCCTTACGGCGGTGGATCCGGACGGTCAACGACGGCGGCGGCTGAAGCTCCTCCGTGAGATCCGATTTGCCCCAGGGAGGCGTGTGGGTGAGGGGAAAACGGGATAAGGGGTTCGGGTTCGTCGCGAGCTGGGCTCGCGTCTTGGTGCCTCGGGAGGTCGTGGGGTCGAGTAGGGCGTCGGGTTGGACTTCGGGCTCGGCGCCGGGCGTCGCGTCTTGGCGGGCGCGTTCGGCTCGGTGGAAGGGACGAACAGGGCGGGACCATTGTCCGGGCTGGAGGCGAGGTGGATCGGGCGTGGCGCCAGCTCTTGCCGCGTACCGCGGTAGTGGTAGGTGGTCATGGCTGCAGTAGCGTGGGCGGCGCTGCTGGGCCGGCTGACTGGCTGGCCGGCTCGCTGCCTTTCTCTTTTTTTTAAACAGAAACAACAGCAGTAAAACAAAATAAATAAAATAAAATACACAGTATAAAATCTAAATAAAAATACCTAGACACACAGTAAAAATAGCCCTATAGCTATAAACTACAGGAACACTAGTACCAATACTAATGCAATTTTGTAAAATAATTTTGATGCAATAGGCCACTCAAACAGCAATAAAACAATCAAATAAAATATTTTGAAGATTGCAAAATTACCAGAACATATCAGATGAACTGGAAATAATATTCGCACATTATGAACATTCTTAAAACAGGGGAGAAGTCATGTTATCTCCACTCCAAATAAATTGCCTTTTGTTGCATAATGATTCAAATATTCTGAAAAAGCAAATAATGCAACAAAAATATGATATGCATATGAATGATCTATTAACATCCTAATTTAGGAAAATTGGGATGTTACAAGAAAGCATCTCCCACCATTTGTTAGAAGCAACTCCACTACCACCCCCTCCAACACTCTAGCTCTGTCTCTCTCCCAACCTTATTCCTCTCCTACACATAGGCATGGATGCTGATCGATCTCCCTTAATACATAGTGGCATAGCTAGGGGGTGGCCAGGGTGGTCCACGGACCACCCTGTAATTTCCTATAGCTTGTATATAATGTAGTAAAAAAATACTTCTTTGAAAATAAATAAACTTATGTAAATATTTCTATTGATGACCACCCTGGCTTATTGGGTTGGCTACGTCACTGCTAATAACTTAAGGCAGGCCTCTCTCCTCCACAAATATACCAACCATTGTACCTCTATAATTAATTAGGCCTCCCCCCACCACACACCGATAGTCGAGCGTTGTAGATAGGTATCCATGCCACAGAGACAAACTGCACCTGTCCCCTCTCAAGTTCCCGTAGGCCAGCCACTCTATATCGTTGACGTGGGCACACACAAATTTGATGGCACTCTTTATTGATCGTGTGCGCATACACACACACACACATCATCCCTCTCTTTGATTCTATGGATACCTCAAGCCGATGATACCTCCACTCACTTCTCGTGGATCACCCCCTCTATATATATGATATATCCATGACTCTATTTCACACACATTGCATATGTTATATTTTTTGATTGACCCTCCCCCCTGCAAAAAGAACACTCAGAAACCCATATACTATATCTCTCTACGTTTGTATCTCTCTCACACAACCCCACGTAGGTGGTGTACATACACGAAGAGAATAGGTGCACGTACTCATGCTTCGTGCCTAGCCACACCCGCGCGGGTACACGGTGGAGCTCATTTCTGTACGAAATGGCAGCGCACGTGCTAATTTGAACGCGTGTAGCAGTTGTTTACCTAAGGAGGTCGTGTACCACGCGTGCACGAAACAAAGTTCGACTAGATGCGATGGCGCGTTATTTTTAAATAAAATTATATCGCTCAATGGCACGTACACAGAATATAAAACGATTTTTATGGAGAAAAAGGTAGTCCACTCCACTCTATACCACTACAAAAAATACACTTCCGTGATGATACGTGTTTGTCACAGTAGGTCGCGTTTTTGTCATGCATGTACATCCATGACGATTTTATGACATAATCAAGATAGTCATACCTGTCTTTGTCGTAGAAGTGTTCCATGACATTACCAAAATTATCATCACGGAAGTGTCCACTTCCATGACGATAAATCGCGCGTCACAGAAGTGCTTTCGTCAAGGGTGACCGACACATGGCATCCAACGGAACGCCGTTAAGCTATCGGGTCGGATTTTGGATCCGATAACCCATTAACAGCCCTGACCAATGGAAAATTTCCACGTGTAAAATTCTGATTGGCCGAAGGAACACTGTCGACTCGTCGGTCGCCCGGATGTCGCCCGTCCATTGGAGGAGACATGCCTATGATACGTCGACACGTGGCTGGGCCCAACAGAGGCCCATATAGGTTAAAAAGGCCGGCCCAGTCAAAGGCTCGTAGAACTTAATCCGGTACTAGTGGGCCAGCCCAATAACGGCCTGCTTCATAAAGGCCCATTTACGGCCCGAAGCCAGATTTGGCCCGTTAATTGTTCGCCCAATATTTCGGCCCATTTACGGCCCGAAGCCAGATCTGGCCCGTTAATTGTTCGCCCAATATTTGGGCCCATTTGCGGCCCGAAGCCAGATCTGGCCCGTTAATTGTTCGCCGAATTTTTGGGCCCAACTATAGCCCAATGACTTTCGGCCTGTTAGAGGCCTGATGTAGACATAGGCCCATTTCAGCCAAGTGTGACTTTCGGCCTGGGAATGGCCCGTGCTGCCCATGGGCCATATATGGTCCGGCGGTACATCGGGCCCACTAACGGCCCGTGCTAAAGGTGGCAACAGTTAAGCCCAAGATGACTTTGGGCCTATCAAAGGCCTGTCGCGTAATTCGGCCCGTTGATGCCTGTGCTAAGCTTTCGGCCTCTTAAAGGCCCATGATATCAGTGGGCCAACTAAGGCCCGAGATATGTTTCGGCCTGGTAACGACACGTGAGCTAACTGGGCCCAAAACGGCCCGGTCTACATTTCGGTCTGCTAAAGGCCCATCGACGACTAGTGAAAATTGAGGCCCAACATGCATTTTGGCCTGCTAAAGGCACGTGGTTTCATCTCGGCCATAACAGGCCAGTACAATATTCAGACTGTTAATGGCCCAACGCTACCTGGGCCAAACTAAGCGCTGGGTCGAAAAAAGGCCCAACTAAAATATAGGCCGGTGTAAGTTTGGGCCTGGCGCAATGTGTGAAGGCCCCAATCATTCAGGCCCAAGAAAGGCAGCGAGCCGGCCCAATTGTGGCCGCTAAAAACCTGGCGGTTAGAGTCGAATGTTTACGTCCGTCGACTACATCTGATTTTTTTTCAGATAGCGAATGATGACGGTAACTAGTAGGAATTAAGAACAAACCTACTCTATACAATAAAGAAATTATGGCATAGTAACTAAGAATAAACCTACACTATACAATAAAGGATTTAAGGTATATTACATCCACTGGGCATCGAAGTTCGCCACCAGTGATCATAAAGCGCAACAAAGAAGCATATTACAAAAACTAGGCACCATTGCAGCATAAAAAAATAATACTGAACCGAGACCACTTCCAAGACAGTTCAAGAAAGGTTAGCCTTGCGGGGGAACTGCTGCGCAAGCTGCTGAGCAAGGCTGTGAGACTGGCCTAGCATGTCGGTCATAGCTTCCAGGTGTAGCTGTTTAGCGATGAGGTTCTCATTGGTGTTCTCCGCAATCTTTCTTAGAGATAGGACTTCAAGTCGAAGTTGAGTTGCAGAATGCCTTTCTGCTAGAACTTGGGACTGAAGAAGTCGAACTAATTCAGACAACGAATTCTGTGAGCTTGTCTGACTGTTAGTCTCAAGTAACTTGAACACTGCATCAAGACAAGACTTTGGGGTTGTCTCGCTATCTTCAAGATGTTTTGCCTTCTTTGCTGCAATATATGTTGGGTTTGTCTCACAACCTTCAGCAGACTTGTGCATGCCATCAGGCATATCACCTGAAACAAAGCGAGAGATGACAGGTTTTGCGTGTATAAACAAAGATGATAACTATTACATCAATTCTATCCAATTTCAAATTAGAAAATAAAGAGTAAGTTCAAAATATCAATAGCATAATTTGGCATTGTTCATAATGCGGGGAGCTTCACCACACTCTTTGGATTACCATGTCAACATAACAAGCATAGATGAAGGGCAAAGAAAATCATTGTATCTATTTTGGATAATGTGCATGGCATGTTGTTCATATCATCGACCACATCAAGAAGATAAAACAGGAGATGACAAGGTGCAAACGTGGGCTGCTTCACCACACACTTTGGATTATAGATCCACAAAAACAAGCATACATATAGGGAGTATTAAGTAATGTGCATGGTATGAATAAGGAATTTGGTTTTACAAGTAAAACTTAGAACTTAAGGTTCTTAAGAACATGCATTTTGGTAGAAACAACAAACTAAATAGCAGTAAACGATAGGGAGTATGAGCAAATTAAACAACAGTTGAGGATAAAGGCTTTAGAAGGATGACTTACATTAATGATTAACACCGGCTTTATAATGCCCTTCTCCATGTCAAGGGAAGGATAACTCAAGAATTTCAGCACATAATCTTCTTCATAATCATTGCACATACTCTACATTTTGTAGAGAGTAATTATAGATATGATAATCTTGAAAGGGATAGAGGATAATGAAGATAAGATGCAGATTGATGCTACATAATCAACTAACAATCCTGGAAGTACAAGCGTTACAGGACAAAATGTACTGACAAGAGCAATGGGCTACACTTCTACACTGGCATTGTGTGTGTATTCTACTTGTTGGTAAGATTAAATATAGATCTGATCTTTTTTAGTAAATGGTGGGCGAGGGAGATAAGATGCAGAATGCTACAAAATGAACCAATCCCTCTTCCCATAATACGGAACACTGGTGTACTATACAAAACGTTCTTATATTATGGGACGGAGGGAGTAGCTGTTAATGTAAGTACAGTGATATAGCACGTTCAGTCCTTACAAGAGGACTGCAGAGCTAAACCTCTTCAAAAGCATTGGGTTGATTCTAAATTTATGTAAGAGTCCATACGGATCTTATAATGTACACCAAATGGACGATTACGAGGCTAACATGTGCAGTGATGCTACATAATCAAACATCTATGAAAGTAAGTATGGTCATACAAGGCAAGAGGTACTCACAAGAGCAATGCAGTGTGCAGTATAGTTGCGAGATTCTGTGGTCCCTTGAGAACGAATGTGGAGCCACTACCTTTTCCAAATACTTTGCTTGTGCTCCTCCACAATCAGCAATCGCCCTCTTCCTTTTGAACGTCTAATACACAAGAACAACATTTGAATGGATAAATATGGTATGATGACGGATGGAATATGTCTTTGAGAATGGATAGGCAGGGCGTATTCACATACACGATGTGTAAACTAAGCTAATGGCAGTTCAACAAAGTAGAAGCAATGCAAAGCATCAGTTGCAAGATATGTGTGAGCAATGTAACCTTGGAAAGTTATAGCAAGTACCTTGATGGGTGAATAAGATAGGGCATCTTCCTCGACTCCTCCACTAGGGAGCTACATTGACTTAGGTCTCCCTCTAGCTAGAATCACTGTTAGGATCATATTACGAGCATGAATCAGAGGTGGAGAGCGTTTGCATTGCATTGCATCCAGACTTGATTTCAGTCCCTTAATGCCAGGTTTGACATCCATGACATTGTTACGCTTTATTCTTTTCATGCGCCGCATAAGCTCATAATCATTATGATGCTTTGTTAGAATCTGAGATTCATGAAAACATAAAAAGTAGTCGATTATCTAAGGAAAGCATTGCGGATTTAACTCGGAGAGTGTCTCACTATAAACCCCTGCATATGCAAAGTACACCTCCCCAACCGTGCTGACCAGACCACACACAGAAATACAAACCCCTTATGTCTCTATAACAGGCAGGCACACAATTCAAAACTGAAGTAGGAACATTAGAATCATATGAAATTCGTATTTGAACAAATAAACTAAGGAGTGGCGTAATGTTTAGCTTCAAGGGTGGAGTGTTGGTAGTGCGACACAAAGCAAATAGGCAGATTGTATTCCATGTAAAAGATCGAAACCTATGTAAAATCTGGAAATGACACTTTATTTCTATACAATGCAGTGTTCGTTACCCACACATGATGGAAGAGATCACATACAGAAATAATATTCACTCATGTATACGGTTCCAATATTTAGAAACATGGTGGTCCACCCTAAAAGAATATTGACAACAAATATGAAAAGGCAAGCATAGATGTAGTGAATCAATCATTTACTTGTGAGCTTACTAGGACAAGTATGCAGAATTGTAGCTGCGATGAAGAGACCGTCCAAAATCTGAATGAAGAAGTTTGTCTAGCACTTATTGTTTGCAACTAATCGACGTGAATAATTGGATATTATATTGAATGAGTAAGAAAGACAAGTAAAATTGTCAACAAACCTGGCTTGCAGTAGTAATCTGGGTCAATGTCACTACGACCAACAATCCAAAATGACTAGTTTACATTTCGAGGGCGGAATTTTGAAAACCCGTGAACTTTAGAGGTACTAAAGATTACCGAAATACATCTGAACCATTAAGTGTAGGTAGCATCGAGCACACAACAAACCCTAATGACAATCCTGCCTAATGAGTAATGAATCAATTAGAAAATGGGTGATGAGGAGTGGCTGCGAGTGTTGAGAACGTATCTCGGGATAAATCGGGTTGGCTTGGTGGGTGCTACACTTTGAGCCTGAACGGACTGGGAAGGTAGGCACGGCTGGCCTTGAACAGCAGTGACGCTGTTGGGTGAGCGGCTCTTGGCCTCCTGTTAGTCCGGCGTCTCCTCCTAGAGTCATGCCATCCGGGATGGCAAGTCGCCAGCGAGGTGTGGTCAGGCAGTAGAGATCGGAAACGCAGCAGAGCAGAGGGGAATCGGGGCTGGACGACCCAAAATCCTGTGGTGGGCCGCCACCGTGGGCACCTCAGAGAGATACACACCCGAGCGGCGAACATCCATTTTCTAAACTAATTTAGGAACATTTAGCTGACCAATTAAACAACTCTGTTTTAATAATATCAGATTCGTATTTGAACAATTAAGCTTGTTTAGCTTGATGGGTGGAGCAGTGTTATTATGACACGAAGCACGTATTCTGATCGTATAGTGATCATAAAAGGGGGAAACTCTAAGCATATTTTTTTAGCAAAAGAGGGTTTCCCCTCCGATTTCTATTAAAGAAACCACCACGGAACCAACATGATCAATTGAACCCTAAGCATGATCAATTAAACCGTATTATAGCTGTGCCATGGCAGATTTGAAGCTGCAAACCGGAGAAATGATATTTACCATCCATTGTTTGCTTCGAACTAAGAACTAAATTCTAAGAGCTAAAAAGAAAGTAGAGTAACCAAGTTAAGATATATTTTCTGGTTGAGATCAAGAAGTTGATGAGATATGAAGTACCACCTCTCTTGCGGCGCCGTGTAGGCATCGGGGGTGCGATGGCCGTCGGTGGCGTTGAAGCAGATCTGTGACGGTAGACGGGTGCATCGGGGGATAAGTCCCGTTGCGGTGGAAGAGAAGGTCGTGTGAGCGGCCCCGGCAAAGAGGACGACAACACCGATGAAGCGAGAGGACGCGATGCAAGGCTATTGGTCCATCACCGTGGATGAGAAACGACCATCTCTAGCAGTGGACGACGCGGTCTTGGTAGTAGCTCCGGCATGGTGGAGGACGGTGGTGATGGATGTGGTGGAGGATGGCGGCGATGGATGGGGTGGCGGACGGAGGCTGGTGTGGGGATGGGGTGTTCTAGCACGGACGCTGTATGAATGGGAAAACGGAGGGAGAGGTACGGGGAACCATGTTTTTGGGACGTGCCTGTCTGAAATATGGGAAAGTTATGAACTTAGCCCCCGTTTAAAATTTGGACGTCTCGTCGGTTGGGGATAGGACGGTAATCTCGCATCTCGCCAATATTTGCCCAGAGCGATTTCGGGCAAGGAGAGGGTGGTTGGCGCCCACGGTGTATGAACGGGGCTGACAGGTAGGGCGGTTGTGTCACGTCTGAGTGAAGTTACAAACCTGCCCCTATTGAAAATATTTGCCTACATCGATCTCGACGAGTCAAGTTTGTTTTGCCGCCCACCGTGTATGAATGGGGAATGGAGGGAGAAACAGAGGTCTTTCGGACGAGCTTGAATCAAATGAGTTTTTCCGCCCATGTTTGATGCCCACCGTGTCGGAATGGGCTCAGAGGCGGTCGTGTCACGTCTTTTGAAGTTACTAACCTACCCCTATTTAGAGCAGTGGAAATCGGGCCGATGGATTGTCCGTGTAATGGGTAGACAGTAATTTCCATCTCCTAAACACTTGGCTTCGGGCAGCCGACATGGGAGTGGACATTTTGCTGCTTCTTTTGAATTTTGGGACAATAAGCGTCACGTTTACCACAGCAACTAAATTTGAATCCATTTTGTATTCCTATATGAATCTTTATAAATCATTCTATGTGTTTTATATATCTTCAAAAGGACGACAAAGATGTATTCCTTTGTCATATATGAATATGGTTTACAAATGCCGATACTCAAATTCAGAAACTAGAATCCAGTTTAAGGTGAATTCGAATATTTGGAACACTTCATGTGCAACTCAAATGTCACACGCAGCATAATGTGTACTCCCATTTAGATATGTACACAAGCGATGTATCAAGATTCAAATACCGAGTCAATCAACCAAGAACGTACAAAACTAACAGACATATAAACACTTATAGAGTATATGGATCAATAATATCAACTAACATACATAAGCGAGGCCGTTGTACTTTTTTTTTGCTACAACAACATCCTTTTTTTAGCCAGCATCTTGGGCCTTTCCAATGCGTGCCACTTATGGTCCATCTATACTACTACTATTGCTGAATGCACATTCAGCCCGATTGGCATATTTGTAGTTCTGGCACAGCAATCCAAATAAAATGTCTCCGAGTCTTATCAATTAATACAGACTTGTGCTCAAATAAAATTACAAACCAAAAAACAAAAAAAATAATTGTTACATGATCTCTAAAACAAATAGTTTGATTGATTACATGAACAGACAACACAAAGGTTATTGAACTATGGAAAGAACATTTCACCTATGATTTACCAAGTAGGAATTTAATTTCCTTTTTCCTTGAGGACCTTAACAATCTGCAGTGGGTCTCAGCTTGCTTCATTTTGAAATCCACCAAATATTTAATGGTTGTCTTGAGTACTGTTTGTGATTGTGCTATTTGCTTCCTCAACATGTCAACTTCATCTCTAAGTGCAGAAGCAGAATCTCTTTCTACCACTAGTTTAGCCTCTAGAGCATCAGCAGTTGGCAATTCATAATGCACAATTGGGCCGGTGCCACTTCTGTGGGATGATGCAACGTGCACGGGGACCTCGCTCCTTGATCTTGGGCTTACCTTTTTTGCCATTAAAGTTCAGATTGGATTCAGAAAAGTTGAAGTTAGCAAAACATCTCAACTGGGAGTTATAACAGCAAACCAGTTAAACAAACAAGGAATTAAAGAGTTTCAATTGGATGCTGAAAAGTAGTTATTAACATCATTGTAACCCGCTGTTGCAGCGCAAAAGCGATTAAACAAACAAGTAGATATTTAAGTTAAGGCAAACAGGTAATTCTTAACAGTAAGTATGAAACACAAAGATAGGCGCAGTCTACAATATGATTAACAGGCTGTGCCATTATGTAATCAATAGCAAACTAAATTAAGCCAGACAACGTAATTGAACAATTTTTCAATAAGTGGCTAACTAAAATTCCGAGAAGCAGGTAACTGGACTTACGCTAGTTCTTTGTACAAGCACACTGCAACTTATTTTTCGCTTACAAGGTTGTACGAAGGAGTCCATGGCATCAATTGCTTGGATACGCAGTCCCAATACTTCTTTCTTCCCACACTGCATGGGTAAGTCAAATGGTTAATCTGGTAAGATGGTGCGTCCTTGATATGTTATATGAGGACGTGTAGTCGGACTAGTTGTAGCCAAACACATCACGCGGCTTTTCTTGTATATTTCATGCGATTACTTTTGGCATATCGAGATCTAAGCAATCTATAATAGGATGAAAAGATCGGCATCCTTCGCATTATTGGTGAACTCAGTTCATAGAAACAAGCAATTCAACCATTCGTGGGTAAATCAAAAGCGCCATCGGAACATTTTTCACTATCCAATCATACACGCATAAAAGGCGGCGACGCCACCATAGGGGCTGGTATGGGCGGCCGCCTCAGGTGGCTGGAAAGTGTGCACCTAGTTTGAGTCATCCAGGTTGGCCCATGCTAGTTTTGTTCGTCCCAACGCACGAGCATGCAATGTAAAAATGAAGAAAAATTTTTCAATTTGGATGGGCCAATAACATAAGTGCAAGGCAGGCCCTATAGCAGGCTCGCGGCCCAAACGAGCGCCTCCCATATCGATCGACAGCAGGAAAAATCCCCATTCAATCGCTCCAGCCTCCAGTCTGGTTCGCTCCTAACCTAGCCGCCGCTGGACAGACCGACACAACACTTCCTCACGCCCTCGTTGGAGGGCGGTCACCGGGCTTCAGCGAACGGGAGGAAAATAAGATGAAGATCCAACCCCGGGTGTAGCCTGCGTGGGAGGCAGCGGCGGCATCACGGGCATGGCATCGAGCTTGCGCAAACGGACAGTCGCATCTTGCAAGAGTAGCATGCGCAACGAGTAGGTACATCACATCCCTGATTATATCTAATTCAACTCTTCAATTTTTTGCCAATAGTTAAACCTAACGGTGTTGTAAAACTGGTTGTATGTAGGGAATCTATGAGGAAATGAAACCAATTTCTACTTATTTTATAACTCCCCCAATCAATATTGAACTGACTGAATCTGATGTATCTAATCAAGTTTCCGATGCAAACATACGAGCTCATGTTGCTCTTGAGCCTGAAGTGTCTAATGAACAGACTGCTAATGAAGGATTTGATGCAAACATTTTACATGCTCACAGTGATGAACATATAGTGTCTAATGAGGGATCTAATGCAAGCATTTTGCAAGCTCATTGAAGGATTTAGTGTCTAAAGATGATCTACTATGTTGAGAGAGACAGAGATTTGCAGGCATTGATGACAAGCAAATTATAGTGCATTTTCATAGCTTGAGGAAACGTCGAGGCCATCTACTAGGAAGTCCCCGTATCATGACAACATAGCATAAATACTTTTCTAATCTGTTGTTTGAACTATTGGCATACTTGTCCAGGATAGATATATTGATATGCAGTTTGCGCACTGGTTACACGTGCAATTACACTTTGATATTTTCAGCCAGAGAACGAATAATTAGAGTAGGTACATACCATGTTTGTAGTCCTTGTACACCATGTTGCATTTTGTGTTTTTTGGTGCTTGCATCATTTAGTGTTGATAATCTGAACTACTTTGGATCATTAGCTGGTTTTCAAAGTGCATGTAGCTTCACATTTCTCAAGTTATGTTGATTTCCGGAGTGCAAGTGCCTTCGTATTTTTTAAGTTAAATGTTCGCCCCTGGTAACTTGAATTCGTGGATCAGCCACAGCACACAAATCATACACGAATGCCAGTACGAATTAAATGAAATGCAGGGACTTAGGCTAGCTCGTTCTACAGGCTCACTGCAGCTTTGCTTGCGCTTGGGATGTTCCATGTACAAGTCCATGTTACCACTTGCTTGGATGTGCAGGCCTTGTGCTCCTTGCATCCCCCTCTGCATATTTGACACGACGAATGGTTGATCAAATAAGAGGAATCGACCTTGATGTTGTACCGGAGGACAGATACTTACAAGGTTATACGGGTGTGCAGGATGTGTACCAGATCCCATACTGCCACCAGCTCCTCATCAGCCTCCTGCCTCCAAGTGCTCAGCTGGCGCAGGTTCAACCCAGGATACCAGGCCCGGACGAACTCCAGCGCCCGCCCGGCGCCGGACCGAGCAGCGGAGGCTTTCCAGGCCTCGAAGCGGCCAACCGCAACCTCCAGCCAGCCGGCAGTCCGACTGGGAGAATGGGGATCACCTCGCCCGACGGAAGAGCAGCTAACACTTGTGCACCAGCACGCAAGGCCGTGAGCATGCGGTGAGCGGCTACGGCCGAGCCTGGATCGCCAAGAGCTGCTCCTCGAGTGTCCGGCGGGCATCTGGCGCAATTGCAACCCCTGCTTGCCGACGCGTCTCGCGGTGGGCCTCGATGGCTTGGCTGGCGGCGACGGAGTAGCCGGGGAAGTAGTCTGCGAGAAGAAGAAGAAAACGGCACCAAAATCAGAAGATGAACAAGAAGACAAGGGGCAAGCAAAAGAGTGAGAAGAGGAAGGCGGCCTACCGTCGATCAGATCCTCCACCCGCCCATAACCTTCGCTCAGCACTTGCCTTGCTTCAGCCCAGCCAGCCGCCTCGGTCTCAAACTCGGCCTTAAGGGCGGCCTCGTTGTCCTCCGCCTTCTTCAGGGCCGCCTGGTGGCTCTCCTCCTGGTCGGCCAGCCTCTTGGCCAGGCGGTCGCATTCCTGGGCCAAGGCGGCGATCTCGGCTTCCTTGGCGCAAAGAACGGTCTGGGCCTCACCTAGCTGCCCCCTCAAGTCGGCGTTAGCTCCTGCAAGCATGAAGAGAAAAGAAAAAAGCAGTAAGGGAAAAGTAAATGCAGGAAGATCCGACCCGGCTGCTCAGCAGCCGGCCCGAATCTCGGGGACTACACCTAGTGGGTGCGCTGACGCGCCCCCACTTGAGATAGAAGAAACCAAGTTCTTACTCTGGCTATTCGTCAGATCGACAGCCTTCTGGCTCAGCTCCTGGGCCTGGGAGTTGAAGGCGGCCGCGCGAAGATTGTGGTACTCCTGAAAATCAGATGGAGTGTGTATAAGAACAAGATTGCTATCAAAGCCTGCTAAGAAGTTTCAAGCCGCTGCTTTCGTGACCGACTTCGAAACTTCGGGGCCTACACCAGTGGGTGCAGCGACGCCACGGAGAAATCAAAGAAGAAATTGATCAAAGCCGGAAGACTCACCCGGACGACTGGCAGCGTAGCAAGGAACTCTGGGTGTATCGTTCTGACAAGCCGGCTTTGAGCACGAAGCCGGCGTTGGACCTCTGTGCCGCCCGTTCAGCTCGGCCGTCCCGCCATTGGGCGTCCACTCGAAGGTGCGGCGCTCGCCGCCTCAGTCTGTCTTTGTGGAGCTGGCACCCACAGCCCTTTGCGGCTCCGGCATCGAGGACGCTTCTCCCACGCGCTGACGAGGCACTGAATGCACCACGAGATCCGCCCCCGCCGCCGACTCGCCCCCGGCTGGCTGCCCAGGCGCCGCGGCAGATCGGCCGCCTTGGCCCGCTCCAGTCGGCGAAGACTGCGGCGCCTCCCCCAAGATCGTCACGTCATCCTCCATCCTCTCCATCACCGGCTGGTCGCGGTCGGGTTCCTCCGACGGAGGTATGGGGACGTCAGGAGCCACGGCGCGAAGAGGAATGACGAGCTGTGGAGGCTGATTGCCCGAAGCCTCTGCCTCCCTCTCCACGGCCGCCTCCGCCTGGGCCTTGGCCGCCGCGTCAGCCTGCGCCTCGGCCGACTTCTCCACCACCTCCTGGGCAGCCCTCCGCTCTGCCGCTTCCCGCTCCTCCCGAGCCTCCCGCGCGTTCCGCTCCGTTGCCTCCATGAGGTCGGCGCAGGGGTCCACTCGGCGGGAGCTCGAAGACCCTCCCGTCGGCGCGACTATGGAGGCGGCGTCAACCCGCTCAAGGGAAAGCGGCGCCCTGTTCAACAAGACAAGAAGACGGCTCGGATGAGCCTCAACTAAATAAGACAACAAAAATGCAAGACACACAGCACTTATGCCGAAACTGCATGTGGCTGCTTCACCACCTGCGGAGCGGGCCGCCGCTGCCGCCTCGTCTCGCTTGGTTGCCGCTGTGAGCTCTTGGGTTTCTTCGCCGGCTGCCGAAGAGACCCGGCGTTCGACGCCTGCGCACCACCGGCGGTTGGCGCGGCGGAAGGCCCGGCGCCATGGCGATCGGCCGCCGGCTGGTGGCGCGGGACGGCTTCGGCTTCGTCCTCCTCCGGCCAGTCCTCGAATTCGGCCATAAGGTCGAGGCCACCTGCCTCTCCGCTGGTTGCGACTACGGCGTCGTCCATGGCGGCCGCCCCCAGATCCGGGTCGTCGGGGTCGTCCACGGTGCGGTCGGCCGTGAACTGGCGCTCCGGCCCCGCGGCTCCGGGCGCCGGACGAAGAAGAGGGCTCTGCCCAAGGACAAAGCCGGTTTGTCAAGACTCGACTATCGAACGTGGCGACAAAAGAAGAAAAGAATGAAGAAAAACTTACCACAGGCGGCGGGTTGGCCCGAGAGTATGGCGCCTTGTGATACTGCCACCCCACGGTGAGTTTGCAGTTGGAGATATAGTTCACCATGTAAGATACCTCGCCGCGAGGCATCTCCACAGTGCTCGGCCGGCATGGGTCGGCGGCCGCTCATCGGCATATCATGTGCGGCCGGCTCGAGGCGGAGCACCGGCGCTCCACGGCGGCCACCAAGTCGGCCCCACCAATCCTCCGACCGACCATCACCCGGAGCCGGGTGACGGCGGCGTTCCCGGCCAAGGTGAGCGACCGGGCTCGGAAGGACCAAGACGCCGGCCTTGCAGGCTGGGGGCCGGCTACGTAAGCCGGCAGGTTGAGGTAGTCGCCTTGCGCCGCGACGTTCTTCATGTAGAAGTATGACTGCTGCCAAAGCTTCACCGACTGGATCAGCGGGATGGGCGGAAAAGGATTGTTCTCGGTCGTCCTCCGCTTGGCGATGAAGGCGCCGCAGGGGGCGGGCACGCCCGCAGAGACAGTGCCGAGCTTGCACGTGAAGAACTCCCCCCAGAGTTCGAGGGTGGTGAGGACGCCAAGAAAACCTTCGCACAGAGT
This sequence comes from Aegilops bicornis, assembly GCA_021605145.1. Taxonomy (NCBI): domain Eukaryota; kingdom Viridiplantae; phylum Streptophyta; class Magnoliopsida; order Poales; family Poaceae; genus Aegilops; species Aegilops bicornis. The sequence continues at coordinate 578,147,070 of CM038675.1, forward strand.
GACGAAGGCCGACAACAGCATCACCGTGTTGGGGGTGATGTGATGCGGCTGAAGATGATGGAACGAGCGGAAGAACCCGCTCGCCGGCAGGCCGAGGCCGCGCAGGTAGTGTGAGCGGAAGATGACCCGCTCGCCCTCCTCCGGCGCTGGCGAAATCTCCGCCTCCGGCGCGAGGCAGGTCTTCACGAGGTCCTCGCTCGGCAACCGCCGCATCCGGCGGAGCCAATCGATATGATCTTCGTGGACGTTGGAGCCGTCCCACGAGCTCGACAAGCCATGGGAACGGGCGGAAGGAAAGAGCCGCGGCGGCGGAGAGCGCGGCCACGCGACGAAGGAACCGCGGCGAGCCAAGAAAACTCGCGGCGGAACGGCGCGGTGGCGAAGTGCGCTGTGGCGACGAGAGAGTGAGGAAGAAAGTTGAGGAAGGAGAGGAGCGAGGGTGAGCATGGGAGCCCCTGCCGCTCCCCCTCCTCCCCCTACTTATAGGTTCGGGCGGCAGAGCCGAGGAGGCGAGGCGTGGGGGAACGTGGGATTAACTGCGCCCACTCCCCCCACGTCCCGCGTTTATGGCGCCCTAAAGGCGTGCTGTAACCGCCGCAAGAAGACGTGCGGACCATTTGGGCCGCAGAGAATCCGTGCGTGGGCTGAGGCATAGGCTTGGTAGGCCCTGTCCTGCAGCGACGTCCTGTCACGCGCATGGGCTGGCAGGCTTTTCAGGCCACGCGGCACGCAAAGTGGCACGCAGTCAACGCGCGAGGCCGAAGGCGGCGCACCCGTTCAAGGCCAGCTCCTAGCTGCCGGCTTCCCAGGATAGGAAGCTGATCGAGCTTCTCATCCCTTTTCAACCTCGGAGCCCAATCAGCTTCGGGGACTACTGTCGGAGTAAATGACCACGGGTAGCCTAGCCGGCTCCCCCTGGGGCTTCTGAAAAAATTACAAGCCAATCAAGACATCCAACATCCAAGACGCCGGGCCGCCTTCCCCCGGCCGGCTGTCATACAGGCCGGCTGTCAGGGGGCGGCCTGGCCCCAAGACCCATAGGAGAAATGGCCAGCTTCCAAGGAGCCGGCTACCAGAGGGCCGACTCCGCGTAGCCGGTCGCGAGAAGGCCGACTCCAAGGAGCCGGCCACCCCGCAGGCGGCCAAGGCCGCACCCTCAGAATCTGCACCCACATAACGGCGACGAGACGGGGCGTGGCTACAGTGAAGCCTGCCACCCCCGCATCCCGGAGCACGTGTGGCTACAGTGCGCCGTACGGGGTAGCCATCACCCGTCCGGCGCGACACTGTTACCATGTTGACTATGACGTCAGCCACGACAGGCTGTTTGTACTACCCGCAGGCGGCGGGTCCCCCCCGGTCAGAGAGATGCCCGAAGGCGGCTCGGCCTCCCCCAGTCGGCCTGAGGCATGGCCGGCTCCCCATAGCCGGCTCGTCCCCTCTCTCGAAGGGAGCGCCTCATTAAGGAGACAAGACGAAGTGAGGCTACGATGTCGCCGCCAAAGGCGGCGGCATCTGTAACCATGCTTACCCCGACAAAGCCCTCGCCATCGGGATCAAGGCAACGATATCCAGCCCCGGCAAAGCCCTCAACTGTGGGCCAGCACAGCCGACCAGAAGCCGGCAGCCGACGGGGCCCACTAGTCGGCGGGCCCCAGCGGCCGGTGGAGAAGCCGGCGGATGAAGACACTGACGGCTAGGGCCCACACCTAGCCGGATTACCATTGTACCCCTGGGGGTAGTCCTATATAAACCCCCAGGGCACCCATGCAAAGGGTTGGACTCTGATAGTTTTAGACACACATAGAGGGAAGAGGAGAGCTAGCCATGCCCTTCTCCTTCCTCACCCCGAACAGCTCAAGGAGCCTCTTGTAGCCCTTGTTCATCTAGTGATCATGCGGAGACCCCGCAGAGCAGCAGTAGGGGTGTTATCTCCACGGAGAGCCCCGAAGCTGGGTAAGATTCGCCGGCGTGCATGTCTTCGCCTCATCCCGTTTCCAGGCACCGGCGACGTCTTATTGGCTCCCACTATGATTAGCCACCCGTTGGCATATGTCGCACCTACCACCCGACAAGAGGAGTGCCATGCTCCTCCGTTATGTGCGGGAGTTCACGGAGCTTCAAAAGCGGCAGGCGTCCACCACAAAGATGCTCGAGGCGTCGGCGGCGTTGCAGCAGAAAGCGGGAGATACAATAGGTCGTCAGGGGAGCCGGCTGGAGCGCGAGCGGGCCGATCGTGACGAGGTCCAGGATCGCCTCAGCCACTTGGTGAACCAAGTTTCCACGCACATGTTGCGGCTGCGCGATGCCTACCGTCGTGGCAGCGCAATGACGCCGGTCGTCGGTCTAAACCCGTTCGACCACCTGGTTGACTTCAACGAGCTGCGGCTTCCTGACCTGGTCTCCTTCTTCACCTATATCTCCGAGGAGTTGAGCTGTCTCCGCGCGATGGTGGGGGCTGAGCTGGACAAGGAGGGGTTGCGGGCTGCCGTCGCCGTTGGTGAATCCTTTCAGGGCTCCGTCACCGGAATCCATTCGTGCCATTTGACGCCGTCTTTGACGAGCTGGCTCCCGTCAACCGAGAGCGGGCTCTGCGGGCGGTTGCACCCGGCATCACCAATGTCGTGTGCCTCAAAAAGAAGAGGGACTTCGGTGGTGTTTAGGCGCCCTCTGCATGGGCATGTCGATGTCTCGGCGCAACATGACCGTTGGATCAAACTCAGACGGTGCAGATCAGTTACTGTAGCACAAAGCGTGTGGGTGTGTTTGGTTGCATTGTCATCTCAATATAGTTGTTTCCTCTTCGTGTATTTTTGTCAACCTACTAGTGTGGACTCATACACCCTTCATGCACTCTGCCAAACACCCAAAAGTGGGTCGAGAAGGAAACTTTTGCTCCCATCCTGCACCCTTCATACACCCCGCCTAACACTATTTGTGCTTCATATGGTTCATGTTTCGTGGAGTCTTTGTAGCACCGTACTCTCCATGCTTGTGGACCTAGTTCTGTTAACATTGATCTCACCGTTCATTCTCGACGGACGGTCGAAAAAGCGGTACTATGTTACATATAGGAGTAGTTGACATGTGCACAACATCATTTGTTATCGTCATATCTTACTACACTAGCAACAAGATTGTGTAGTACTGACGTATGAACCACTGCACATGCCTAGTAGTAGGAGCACTGTGTATGTTCAAGTGGTTGCCGTGTTTCGCACTCCTCCGTCGTAAGAGTGGAAACGCTTGCTATAATCATTTTTTTCTTCAGAAAAACAGTCGACACACTCTACCGTGCGGATCCTCCTCCAGCCATGCACTAAATTAATCACTTTCGCCGACGTGAGTGACGGTAGACTACCCCGATCGAACCACCGCAGTAATGCCCAATGACCCGTCAAATCACAAAACCCCCTCCTTTCCAGCAGTAAGTTGGACGGACAAAACCATCATTTCACTCTTCTCTCTCAGCTTCCTCTCTTGAAGAAAACCCCCACTCGCTTCGCTTCTCCCTCATCTCGTTCCTCCTTTCACTTTTCTCTCTCAGCTTCCTCTCTTGGATGGCCGCCGGAGCACCGGCCGACGTGATGTCTATGGCTCTGGCCAAAACCGTCGAGGCTCATGGTACGAAGAAGCGCAAGAACCCCGCCGAGACTACCGCAGACAAGCTCAAAGACATCGCCCTGTCCAAGCCCCCCTCTCCGGGATCCCTCATTAAGCAAGTCCAGGTAATGTCTCTTGTTGACGATCTTTTTCTCGATCTTGATCGTGTTTTTTCATCTAACACGCAGTATTAGTACTGGTAGTACAACTTTCTGGGTGATCTTGCATGTGATTTTAGTGAGCCAAATGACGGTTCTAAATTCGTCTTTTGACCAAAACGTGCGTGAGGTTGTCACTGATTTCTGATAGAGTACTTTCAACTCCTCCCTCTGTCCCAAATTTCTTGTCTTAGATTTGTCTAGATACGGATGTATCTAATACTAAAATGTGACTTGATACATCCGTATCTAGACAAATCTAAGACAAGAATTTTGGGACGGAGGGAGTACTTTATGAACATCAATGCTACCTTTTAAGAGGGTATATTTGCCTCAATAACTTGTGTTATGGATATTGCATGTAATCCCTCTACTCTCGTGCCTTTGAAGACATGTTCTAGTGTCTTTGTTCACTCATTTCGTGCGTATATGTAGTCATATATGGAGTATAATATCGAAAATCATCTTATATTTATGAGCGGAGGTAGTAATAAAATATGGTTTACTGTTTGAATTAGAACTAGGTCCTTGGTGGAGATGAAGTTCTCAAAGTCATGCCGTGTGAACTGGAAGACACGATGATGAGTTCTCTTCTGAACTATCCATTGATGTGTCCTTGTCGCCACGTGTCCCGAACAAGTGTTTTCCTGTAGCATTGTTGTCAGGTGTGTTCTCGAGGTTGTACTTGACCACAACAATTTCCTGGCTGTGCCTTCAATTACGAAGGGTGTGGTTCTTGTAAAGCTTCCCAACAAATCTGATGCGGCCTGTCTTCATCATCATGTTTATGAGTGGAAAGACCACTCTGTTAGGTTCTCCAAGGTTGACAAGATGGTGATGGTGCATGTAGACATCTCACACGAAGTCTGTGGCCTAGTCAGTTATGTGGGGTTCATCCCGTAGGTCGGTGGCAAGAAATTGTCTGCAGAGTTTAGTTAGTGCAACTTTGCTTGTCTGTAGTAAGTACTATTGTTCAGTACTTGATTTGTGTTTGTGAACCTCAGTATTGTTTATTAGTACTGCCACTTTTGCTGTGTGGTCAGTCACGAGAACGGTCTATGTTAATGTCTGTCCACTCAATTCATACGTATATTTTGAAGTATCCAGTCATAATTTTTGTGCGGACGGTTTATCAATTATGGTTACACTCCAATATCTGTATGCATTGCAGGGTTTATCGCACCCACCAGGATTTCCGGTCCATGGATGTTCGGTCCATACGATTTGTCACGACCTTTGGAATGTCACGCTTGTGGGAGTAGGCGGGGCCCCTGCATGCCACGGCTGTAGTTGGACGATCAATCTTACATTTAGTACTTCAACATAGTGATTTCCTGGTAAGGATTCACTCGTGTGACATCAAGTAAATCTTATTAATTTACTGTCCAAATCTTATTGATTTAATGTCATGTTTTCTTTCTTTTCCTGCAATTTTACGATGCAGGTTTTGCCATGTGACATTCAACACAGAATAAACCGTTTGGTTTGCTCTACGATGGGTATTTTTGTAGGTTTCACTTATTATGTCATGTCAGTAACGAAGGCACTATCCATCACTTATATTACTGGAAAAGATTGGATCAGTCTGTTGTCTGAGTACAAGCCGAATCCCTATGATGAACTGCAGTTTGGTTTAACAAAAACGGCACAATTAGTCCTTCTTGCATTTAAAAGAAATGAAGAAAAAAAACTGGATCACGGTCACGGATGTTAGAAAGATGATCATAGCCGACCAGACACGATCGTCGCTGTCTTGCACAGATCGAGCACCGGCAGTTGCTCTACCAGCGGCGGCAGCTTCCCGATCCATGAGGATTGGGCACCGACGCTGCCAGCGTCGTGATCAGTCTAATCTACCGAAGGATCGGGCATCGACACCGGCACCTGCTCCGACACCGGCACCAGCTCTACAGGGAGCACCATCTCCGACAGCAGCGGCGGCTTCGGCACCTGCACCAACACTTGCACTTGCATCTGCTTCGGCCCGTGCAGTTGCACCGGCAACAGACCGGGCTGCAGTTCGCACTTCATATACCAAAGTCCTTACAAAAACCGACATGTCCACCTTCTTGGTAATCTACCGGAGGATCGGGCATCGACACTGGCACCTGCTCCGACACCGGCACCAGCTCTACAGGGAGCACCATCTCCGACAGCTGCAGCGGCTTCGGCACCTGCACCAACACTTGCACTTGCATCTGCTCCGCCCGTGCGGTTGCACCGCAACAATGATCGGGCTGCGATTCGCACTTTATATACTAAAGTCCTTACAAAACCGACATGTCCACCTTCTTGGTAAGCATTGGCCGCCCAAGTGCTTCGTTCTTTTTTCTTTCCATGTTGTTTCACATGATTCACTGTGTTGATCTAACTGTTTGGGTATGTCTTCTTGTTTGCAAACAGAGAATTCCTACAGCAACGAGGGAGTCGTTCAACAATCAGGTCGACCGTGGCCAAGTTTCTCTTACCATGCGCAGCCTTGGTGCGAATGAACCTGCTCAATATACCGTAAGTACAAAGGATGGTCGCATGATGATTGATGCTAAAGGATGGTCAAGGTTCAAATTTAAATCATATCTTGCGGGATGATGTCAAAATCGAACTTTCTCTGCAAGGAGAGCTGGTCCAAATCAACTTTGAAATTCTTGATGGCAGACGCATAATGCCGAACTGATCTATCCTCCGAGAGATTTTGATGTAATAATCTGGCATGGTGAAACAAGTGTCCTATGTGTATAAGTAGTACGACAATATATTTATCACATGGTATATCGTTGATAGAATTGCAACTCTGATTGCTGGTTAGGAACTGTCGTTCTATTTCATTCCAACAGCTGACGTGCTTTATTCAATTTTGTGCATTCGCCTTGCGACAGCATCTAAAACCAACGCCGTACCGATCACTTGCAATATGAAAAGCGAGGTAGAACACATGGGCCCCAAACATGCGTGGTCGGCTCATGCCCAAAGTCCAGAACCGTTTGCTCGTTTGTGGCATCTAATATTTTCTTATAATTGGTGGCACGTGTAGGTTTTTTCAGAGTTAAGCAGTCTGCTCGTTTGTTACTCTGTAATAACTCGGTTCTTACTAATGGCACTGAAGTTGACTGGATCGACATCCACAAGTTCGTACACTTTATTGATCGTCTTGAGGTCCTTGTGGGGCGTTTCAATGGTGGAAGGCCACGTGGGATATGTGTGCCACTGCTGCACTTGTTGAACAGGTCCAACTGTGTCGAGAAACTTATGGTATGAGTTGTTTTCTGTTATATATGTTGTTCACAAACTATTGCTTATACACAGTTTTACAGCTGTGATCTTCTTGAAACAGGAACTGCCGAGTTCTATTGTTCCTATACATATGCCTGAAAATGGTCGGGTCAGACTTGCGCTTGGTCACAACATGATGTTTATGTCGACCTACTCAATTCCCCTTGGAGGTGAAAAGATACTTATTCATGGGTGGTCTCAAATAATGAAGGCCTGTCCATCTTTGAGAATAGGACAGAAGATTATGTTCATGCTTTTCCATGGCTCTAAAGCGAATATCCTGTTTATTGGCCATGTTGCGAGATGAAGCCGCTTTTAGAAGGTTGTGGATGCGCGGGGTGGCGCCTGGGCCTTGTCCTGGGGCTTGGCGGCCTCACCCTTGGTTAACTGTAGGCAAAGTAGCACTATTCGAGGCGTGCTTTGTACGGTTGAACCTGTATAAGTACTCATACTGCTTTCAGCTTTGGTTGTTAAGTGCCCCTGCTGGTTTCAGTTAAGGTTGTTAAGTACTCCTGCTGCTTTTACGATCTGGCGTGTTTCTTGATCATGTCTTCCTCCAGCCTTAAAAACCAAACCAGCGCCGGCGTGAAACACTGCTTCCGCCTCCCGGTGGCTGCGCCTCAGCGCACGCATCGCCGCCCCACCGTCTCCTAAATCGTTAACGCCGACGTCCTCCTCGCGCTTTGGTGCGCTCGCCGCGGAGCCACCCTCTCGCGTTGTCAACATGGTCAACAAACAACAGGAATCGGCAGAAGTACGTGGAGAGGATGACAATAGAGGCCCACCACATCAGCGTATGGAAAAATAAAATGCTTCCTCCTAGTGTTTTCCTGACATCTGGGACCCACGACATTGTGAGCGTATAGAGTCAATAGACAAGAGAACAGCACAAGATCGGCTGACACCTGGGACGTAGCTACTCGAGCAATTTTTTTTGTTTGGTATTGTTGAGACGGAGCAGGGTTTGAACTGGGTTGTGGCCCGTCTAGCCCAGGCTTATTTTTTATGTTCACCATGTGACCAGCCCAGCTATTTTTTTCTTTGTGAAAATGAGCCCAGTTTATTTTTTCTGAAGAATACCCAATCCAGGCCTACTTACTTTTCTACGCCCTGATGGGCTGCAACTGTCACACCCTGATTTTCATGGCACAACACTTAAGATGATAAATCATGATAAAATGTGGTTTGACACAAACTTTTGCATTGTTTTACTTTTTATTTGAGTTGGTTCTCTCTTTGTGTTTTCAAGTGCTCTTAAAAGTCAACATAGCTTCACCTTCTATACCTCATCTCCTTGCCCCAAACTTCTGCCCAATGATCATGACATGTGTATAGAGAAATATAGTATTTTCTTACAAAAATAATTTGGCCAAAAAGTATTTTCTAAAATTAGTTTTTCAAAATCCCTTGAATTGAGATTTGCACTGCAAGTACTTGATTTGAGGTGTGAATAATCTTTCAAAAGGTATATTTGAAACCTATTAGATATAGGATTCCCATAAACCACAAAAATATAATTTTAAAAGTTATTTTACTATTTTATTTAAAAGCTTTTTCTTAAGGCCAGAAATGGTCTTTAATAGGGAAAATTTATTTTATTGTTTTAAAAATATTTGATAAAAATCAGGAAAACTCAGTGGGCATATATTTCCCATATATAAGAGTTTCAACACATGGTCATGTTCAAAATATTGGACAAAACCTCCCAAAACCATTTCTGCCCATTTCAAGGATTTCAACTATTTCTATAGGAAATATTTTCATAAAAATCCAAGGAAAATCCAGCAAGTCACAAATGCATATTGTGATCACCTTGCAAACCCTCATGTCAATCCAGGTCATTTTGGTTCACCAAAATGCCCCAAAACCCTCTCTGACCAGAATCTAATTTGAACAACTTTGTACTACCAACTTTCTTTCCTTGACCCCAACTTTTGTGAGCATGTTCACATGACCAAATGAGGCTACTAAACCAAGTGGTGCATCAAGGGGATGTGATTTGCTCAACTAGATCTACACAAGTTCATTTCTGCTAATTTCTACGGTTTACGAAAGTTGCATTGGCAAATTTGCCCAAATAAGCTCCAAATTGGTGGAAGGCCCTAATTTTATGTGTCATTTCACCCTGTGGAGTGTCATGGCAAATGGAGATCATCTACTTTCCCAAACTAGCATCAAACACCTTCTGCATTTTAACTAAAAACCCTGTTTGGGCCTCTTCCACTAATCCAAATGAGTTCTCCTCTTTACCACACCTCCTCCTAACCTCCCTCTACCTCTGGCATTCAACACAAGTCAATGCTTATTGGTCAAGGGGATGGAACCACCAATTTACTATTCTGGACAGTCCCTTCTCCTTCGTCTCTCTTCACCCACTGGCCACCCAAAGCATCCAAGGCCAAGATCGGTTGCTTAGCACCCCCCAAATGCTACTGGACATGCAAGGGCGCGCCCACAAGCATAGAAAATGGCCTGGATAGCCATATGGGTGCTCTGGAGCATGCTACAATGCGCTCCCACACTGTAGCCGCCCCTGCCAACCGCCTCCGGCCACCTCGGGCCTCCCCAACGTGTCTCACAAGGCCGCCTTGGCGTCTGGGACATGGCAAGCTACCGGCCCCCTCCTAAACCTCTCTCCTCTCCTGTCCACGACCTCACCCGAGTGCGCCGTAGGCCGCATCCACGGTGCACCACGGCCCCTCTATTTAAAGGCCCTCCGAGCTCTCCTACGGCTTCTTCCCGCTCTCCCTCTTCCCCAGCAATCTCCCAGACAAGACACCTCTACCCCCCGCGCCCTCCTGCCCCCTCCATGGCTGCCATGGTCGCCGTCGGCCTCCACCCGGCTCCGGCAAACCAGGGCCTCCCCTCCTCTCCTTTGACCACAAGGGGAAGCGCAGCAGGCCATGGGATCCTTCCCACTCCTTATTTCCTCTGCTCCGGTGCCCATCGCGTCGCGCTCATCCGCTCCCGAAGCCACCCGCCGGCGCCAAGGTCGTCGTTGCCTCGGGCCTCCCCAGCTCGCGAGAGACCCATAAATGGGCGCGGCTCGGCCTCCCGAGTCCACCGGTACGCTAGACGCCGTCGGGGACGGCCGGAACCACCGGGGAGCACGCCGGCGCCCCGCTCGGTCGACCTCCTCTGCTCCTGGCGCGAGGAAGCAGACGACCTGCGGGCGGGTCCCTCTCGTCGGTGGCCCAGCCTCCGTGCCGGTGGCAAGTGGGCCAGCGTCTTGGGCAAACCGCCTACCCGCAGAACGCTGGAGTCCGGCCATGACGCTGCCGTCGACGTGGCCCGATCTCCCGCATAGCTGAGCTACTGGGCCGGCCCAACAGCTATCCTACGCCGGTGCGCGCTTTAGGTATAACCTAATTTCTTTATTTTTCCTTTTCACTGAGCTTCTAAAATCCATAACAAATTCATTTCAACACCAATTTTGATGATTCAAATTTCTAGTAGTTCCTAAAATCATGCCCTATCACATGGTGTTGTTTGCACATTTTTTCAGAAAACTTTTCTTCACACATGTTTCATAAAACCCTATTTTCCTATTTCTGTGATGAACTTTAGAAAATCACAGAGAGCTCAAAATTGATCCAAATGCCATGATTCAAATTCCTAGATGCTTCTAAGTTCATAACTTAGTTTATGAACATTTTTCTTAATACTTTCTGTACCCACAACATAATGAGCCATTTCTTCATATTAGCCAACTTTGCAAATTCATAGGAAATTCATTTGAACTCCAAATCCAGTGAAACCAACTCCTAGATGCTTCTAAAACTATTCCTTGTTAAATGGATGCCTTTGATCATTTTTCAAATAGTTCTTCTGTACACTTCTTGCAAATCCATAAACCCCTTGATTCCATCATATCGAAATGTTTAGAAATATCCTTGATCCACTTCCAATGAAATCACCTTGGTCATTCCTCATATGACCAGAGGTATCCTAGAAAAGTCCAACTCATATTTTCAGAGCACTTTTATTTTTGCCTTGTTGTGTTGCTTATTGTGATTGTTTCTGTCGTTAGTTGGCGAAGTAGACGGAGTTCTTGAAGATGGACCAGAAGGTTTGAAGACTCTGAAGGACAAGGCAAGCAGCCCTTTGACCATGTCTATGAAACCCTTTTTATGCATGTCATATAGCACCATATTGTTGTTGCAACGGAATCTTGATGAGGTGGTAACCACTTTGATGGTTTGCCACCGTACTTCCTCGTTGATACTTGCATTGTGCATGACCCTACCTTCTTATGAGGGTTATGCCGGTGGGAGTAGTTAGGATGCTAAAGTAGTGCTACGCAAAAAGGGACGGGTATATGCATGATGAAGGAGACAAAGTATTTTCAAAGGACTTTCCGAAAACCCCGTCGGGTGCCACTTATGCCCGAGGGAGATGATTAGATGGGTAACCACTTGATGACAAAGTGGTGTACCGAGGCAAGTGTGTGTTGTTTTCGAAAACGGATTAGATTTAAGATTTGTCGACTGTCCCAACCTTACATGCGCAACCACTCTACCCTTGTATGGGAAAGGGCATTATTAATTACCTAGGCCGATACTAGCTTGGAGCCTGCATTACTAGTGACGGGGGAGAGTTGGTGCTCTCTCTCGGGACGGGGTCGTGCCAGGTAGGGCGGCCATGACTGTTTTTACAGGGCACCGGATACACCGTTGCGTCCCCTCTCGGATGTTATGATCTCGAGTGAGTCTCGTATGATGTACATCGTGAGGATACGGAACAACGAGTGGACTCCTTGTTAGTGTCGTCTAGGGAAAGATAGTGATCGGGTGCTTACCCCGGTACTTGAGGCACCGCGGGACGTGTATGATACTGCAGTTCCCCGGATCTTGTGTTTAAAGTGTGCAACCTCTGCAGAGTGTAAAACTATTCGAATAGCCGTGTCCATGGTCAAGGACAGTTGGGCGGTGTTGCTTAAACTACGTCCAGAACTTCACAAACCAGTGTGTGTGTTTGGATAATTGGGGAGAACTACTTGGGTCAGGTCAAGGGACTTGACATGATTGAGTTGGGTTGATGCCCACTCTATTTATGTTGATATCTGTAACCTGTCCTCATGGTTACTTGAATTCTCCTGATGCATGTCTTACAAGTTGTTGAACATGCCATTGCACTCAAAACTAGCTTTCTGCAAACTACCTACTTAGTGCTATATCTTTGCATTATTGTGCCTTGTTCCAATCATGGGTTTCTTGCGAGTACATTCAAAGTACTCATTGGCTTGCCACTGGTTATTTAATTGGCCAGGCATGTAAGAGCAGGAGTTCGAAGAAGAGTTCTTTGGAGACGAACATGCGAACTAGGACGTTTCCCAGTCAGAATGCATGTAGGGTTAAGGAAAATGGCATGGGTTCTACTTATCGACGAAGATTTCCGTTGCTAAAGTTTATTTGGTATTCAGCCACTGTGGCTTCATCTATGTAAGACTTGACCATAATGGTCATAATTTATGTAAGACGGTATGTATGGATGTAAGACTCTTGTTATTCAGCTTCTGTGTGTTCAGTGAGCATTGATCTCTGGGATCATCAGACACGCGTGCATTCGGTGATCACGACTTATGAGTCGGGGTCCCCACAGAGCTGGTATCAGACCCATCCTGACTATAGGAAGCCTTAGTTAGCATGGTCGTTAGTTAGGTTAAAACTATTTCCAAAACTACTACTAGTTTTTAAAACTCTCTATACTTCTCTTCCCTTCTCAGTTTTTCGAAAACTAAGGTATACTTTGCTTATTGATCTCTTCCCCTTCAAAACCTTTGGTCGCTAGAACCCTTATGCCCCTGACCATTGGATTCTTTGTAATCCTCCTGGATAATCTAGAAGGAAGATGCCTTGCCAGACATTCACCCACATCTCCCGAACACAAGATTGGCGACACCACAACAAGACGACACCAACAGAAGATACATCCTCGAGGAATGAGGACATGAAGACCCAGGAGATGGTGACACCCTTGACACTGCCCCAAGATGATGTAACCTTAGCCTACACGATCAGGGCATAGGATATGCAAGATCATGATATACATCGCTAATAGAGCAACCATGTCCTTACCATTGTTGTAACGGCAACCACTGGTGGATGAGAACCTCGCCATTTGGTCCGTCTCACTATAGTGAGCAGGAAAACGGTTCTATTCATCCCCCGCTCTTGGTGTCGATGTTGTCATCAACGTAACCGACATGTTGGACCTCTACTATGCCTTGTTAATGTCCTTGCATAAAGGATTACGGACCTGGTACCATCGACGCCTTAGAAAGCAAAAGCGATCATCATGATTAAGAAGACAAGAGAAGACCAAGTCAAAGACAGCCACGAGGAGCCACCATCACCCCATCACTTTATCAGGCGAGAAGTTGTCGAAGATTCTTCCGGTTCAACCCAGATTGTTTCATCAAACAAGAGACGTAGCAACACCTGAGGAAAACTCAGAAGACTGCATGAGGCACAAGGCACGACTACTGAGTCCGAGAACCCCTAGGGTAGGATGAGTCATGTACCCCTATGCGCAGTCGAGTCCGTATGATGGTTCGAATAGAACCATGATTGTGTGTTGCTTGTTTTTATTTGTTTGTGTTTTGATATAGGTCGCACTTTTGCCCTAGGAGACAAGTATGCGACTATATCACCTTCCTTACCTTGCTTCTTCTGTTTGGCCTTTTTGCACCTGTTTGTTTGCACTTGCACTATAGAACCCCCATTTTGGCATTCCCCTCCTCTATGCTACCTCTCCCTCTCATCTCTCTCCTCAACTGAAGGCTAGCAAGACAAGATACACCAAGGATTCTACTTTGGCAACCAACCAGCACTGAAGACTTTTGCTACAACCTCCTCGACCAAGTGCAACCCCGTAGAGTTATGTTTACCTCTCAAGACGGTAAACCCATCACTATACCCTTCGAGACTTCACGAGATACCCCAACTCGAATCCTTAACCAAGTGCTTAACCCACCGAATTACAAGTGGACCAGTTAAGCCTCTGTAACATCGCATAGCACTGGGTTCATTATGGAACTAGTGGACATAGCGAACGAGCACATTATCATCCTAAGATAGCACCAAAACTGATGATGCCATAGGAGAGACCAATTTGGGGCTATAGGAACGGAGGACAAATGACTTGATGAGTTTATATCAGAGACCTTGATGAATTGACTAAGACTCATTAGTGGATTATGAGGCTTTCATGTTGGTAGATGAACTTGGTGGGATCATGATTATAGATTAGCATAGCTTTCATTACCCCTGAGTAAATTGGATTTATAGGACAACTATGATCGCAAGCTGAAACTCCTGGAAGTGCAAGGATTTGACTTGATCAGATGATATTGATAGGAGATAGTTGATATTACGTAAATAACTTGAGGGAAACATGTAGGATTCCTCGTTGGACATGAGATTTGGATTAAATAGGTTACCCTAGTGGAGTATGGATGCAGAGTAATTTTACATGGTTCAGAGTAAATTGGATTTAGACTGATGATCTTGATCATGATACCATGTTTCTTGGTGGACCATAAACTAGGAGATTGGATTAATTGTCAGAGTTTATTTAGGGATCTATATATGCTTGACCTTGGAGTTTACATGACCATGATAATGGAAATTGGTGGACTGACTATAGCAAGGTATCCCTTTCAAGTATTTTGTGATTATAGGACATTAGAAGATCATGTAGGACACCATAGACATTGGATTTGTAGAATTAATGAATTATGTAGCTAATGGGCTTTTGGAGTTGATTCATAGGAAAGGAAACTAGATCTTGGAGTGGCATATGACGTGTTTCCTTAGGATAGAGGTGCTTTATCTTAGACCTTGGAAGAATAGGCTGAGCACTTGGATTGTCACGTTCAAGATTAGCAGCTTATATGTTCTACCCATGGATTTTTAGGGGTAGACATACATATGGGTTTGGGGATTGTAGACATATATGATTTTGTTAGACCTCCTCTCGAGAGTCATGAGGATATGAATCACATGAGTGATGATTGGAGTTGACCTATACGAAATTATACTATCAGTGATATGATGTGATTTGTTTAAAGGACTAGATAGCACAATTGGCATCTCAGGAATTGTGCTCAAGGATAAGATGATAAATGTTCACTCGCACACTAGAATCCTTGAAACCCTTACGCCCTACCAAGCCACAACATGGTCGGATCCTGACCTTGGGCTTTGGCTCTAAATCGATAAGACCTTGGCCGCTACTCAACCGTGACCACCACCAATGCCTCAGCCCACTTTACGTACCCCATAGACTTCATGGAGTGCTTGGACAAGTTAGTTGTCATCTTTCTTTGATGACATACTTGTCTACCCGAAGACGGAAGAAGAATCGTTCAACTGGTTAATGAACATCTGAAGACCGCCATGTCAAGGAGGAAGACCTAAACCAACCACCATCGTCAAGAAGTAAACTCCCGCATCAAAGATCATGTGTATCTGCAAGCCACTCCTCTCTAAGGAACCAAGCATTTCCATGACAAGGAAACCCACACCAAGATTCATCGGCCCTCTTCAAGATCACTCCAAGATTTAACAACCCCTCCGAGATCACTACAAGGCGAAGAGAAGACAGCGATTCTACCGAGTTGCCACCGAGTTACTGATGTGCACAATGCTTTCCATGCATCACAACCGGAAGTGTTTCCAACTTCCTAACTTGCGCGATCTCTACGAAGGCATTAACCATCGAGCCATCGACCCCTAGCCCAATACCGCGAGCTACCCATTAGCAACCTGGATCAAGAGGAGCGTCATACACGAAGTCACACCATCAAGTACTTCAAGCTCAATGGAGCACTACACGGAAGCATAAGCAACATGAGGACTTGAAGACTACCCCGAATCCAAGTTTCCATACTCCTTTCCACGCCTAGTTTGGGAATCTCGGGGATGAGATTCTTGTAAGGGGGGTAGGTCTGTCACACCCTGATTTTCATGGCACAACACTTAAGATGATAAATCATGATAAAATGTGGTTTGACACAAACTTTTGCATTGTTTGACTTTTTATTTGAGTTGGTTTTCTCTCTATGTTTTCAAGTGCTCTTAAAAGTCAACATAGCTTCACCTTCTATACCTCATCTCCTTGCCCCAAACTTCTGCCCAATGATCATGCCATGTGTATAGAGCAATATAGTATTTTCTTACTAAAATAATTTGGCCAAAAAGTATTTTCTAAAATTAGTTTTTCAAAAACCCTTGAATTGAGATTTGCACTGCAAGTACTTTATTTTAGGTGTGAAAAATCTTTCAAAAGGTATATTTGAAACCTATTAGATATAGGATTCCCATAAACCACAAAAATATAATTTTTAAAGTTATTTTAATATTTTATTTAAAAGCTTTTTCTTAAGGCCAGAAATGGTCTTTAATAGGGAAAAATTATTTTATGGTTTTAAAAATATTTGACAAAAATCAGGGAAACTCAGTGGACATATATTTCCCATATATAAGAGTTTCAACACATGGTAATGTTCAAAATATTGGACAAAACCTCCCAAAACCATTTCTTCCCATTTCAAGGATTTGAAATATTTCTATAGGAAATATTTTCATAAACATCCAAGGAAAATCTAGCAAGTCACAAATGCATATTGTGATCACCTTGCAAACCCTCATGTCAATCCAGGTCATTTTGGTTCACCAAAATTCCCCAAAACCCTCTCTGACCAGAATCTAATTTGAACAACTTTGTACTACCAACTTTCTCTCCTTGACCCCAACTTTTGTGAGAATGTTCACATGGCCAAATGAGGCTACTAAACCAAGTGGTGCATCAAGGGGAAGTGATTTGCTCAATTAGATCTACACAAGTTCATTTCTGGTAATTTCTAGGGTTTACGAAAGTTGCATTGGCAACTTTGCCCAAATAAGCTCCAAATTGGTGGAAGGCCCTAATTTTATGTGTCATTTCACACTATGGAGTCTCATGGCAAATGGAGATCATCTACTTGCCCAAACTAGCATCAAACACCTTCTGCACTTTAACTAAAAACCCTGTTTGGGCCTCTTCCACTAATCCAAATGAGTTCTCCTCTTTACCACACCTCCTCCTAACATCCCTCTACCTCTGGCATTCAGCTCAAGTCAATGCTTATTGATCAAGGGGATGGAACCACCAATTTTCTATTCTGGACAGCCCCTTCTCCTTCCTCTCTCTTCACCCACTGGCCACCCAAAGCATCCAAGGCCAAGATCCCTTGCTTAGCACCCCCCAAATGCTACTGGACATGCAAGGGCGCGCCCACAAGCATAAAAAATGGCCTGGACAGCCATATGGGCGCTCTGGAGCACGCTACAGTGCGCTCCCGCACTATAGCCGCCCCCTGCCAACCGCCTCCGGCCACCTAGGGCCTCCCGAGCGTGTCTCACGAGGTCGCCTCGGCGTCTGGGACACGGCAAGCTGCCGGCCCCCTCCTAAACCTCTCTCCTCTCCCCTCCACGACCTCACCCGAGTGCGCCGTAGGCCGCGTCCACGGTGCACCACGGCCCCTCTATTTAGAGGCCCTCCCGAGCTCTCCTACGGCTTCTTCCCGCTCTCCCTTTTCCCCAGCAATCTCCCAGACAAGACACCTCTAACCCCCGCGCCCTCCTGCCCCCTCCATGGCTGCCATGGTCGACGTCGGCCTCCACCCGGCTCCGACGAACCAGGGCCTCCCCTCCTCTCCTTTGACCACCAGGGGAAAGCGCAGCAGGCCATGGGATCCTTCCCGCTCCTTATTTCCTCTGCTCCGGCGCCCATCCGTCGCGCTTGTCCGCTCCCGAAGCCGCCCGCCGGCGCCAAGGTCGCCGTTGCCTCAGTCCTCCCCAGCCCGCGAGAGACCCATAAATGGGCACGGCTCGGCCTCCCGAGTCCACCGGTATGCTAGACGCCGTCGGGGACGGCCAGAACTACCGGGGAGCACGCTGGCGCCCCGCTCGGTCGACCTCCTCTGCTCCTGGCGCGAGGAAGGAGACGACCTGTGGGCGGGTCCCTCTCGTCGGTGGCCCAGCCTCCAGGCCAGCTGGCAAGTGGACGCGTCTTCGGGGCAAACCACCTACCCCGCAGGAACGCGGAGTCCGCCAGTATGCCGTCTACGTGGCCCGATCTCCCGCTATAGCTGACCTACTGGGCCGGCCCAGCAGCTATCCTACGCCGGTGCGCGCTTTAGGTATAACCTAATTTATTTATTTTTCCTTTTCACTGAGCTTCTAAAACCCATAACAAATTCATTTCAACACCAATTTTGATGATTCAAATTTCTAGTAGTTCCTAAAATCATGCACTATCACATGGTGCTGTTTGCACATTTTTCCAGAAAACTTTTCTTCACACATGTTTCGTAAAACCCTATTTTCCTATTTCTGTGATGAACTTTAGAAAATCACAGAGAGCTCAAAATTGATCCAAATGCCATGATTCAAATTCCTAGATGCTTCTAAGTTCATAACTTAGTTTATGAACATTTTTCTTAATACTTTCTGTACCCCACAAAATAATGAGCCATTTCTTCGTATTAGCCAACTTTGCAAATTCATAGGAAATTTATATGAACTCCAAATCCAGTGAAACCAACTCCTAGATGCTTCTAAATTTATTACTTGTTAAATGGATGCCTTTGATCATTTTTCAAATAGTTCTTCTGTACACTTCTTGCAAATCCATAAACCCCTTGATTCCATCATATCGAAATGTTTAGAAATATCCATTGATCCACTTCCAATGAAATCACCTTGGTCATTCCTCATATGACCAGATGTATCCTAGAAAAGTCCAACTCATATTTTCAGAGCACTTTTATTTTTGCCTTGTTGTGTTGCTTATCGTGATTGTTTCCGTCATTAGTTGGCGAAGTAGACGGAGTATTTGAAGATGGACCAGAAGGTTTGAAGACTCTGAAGGACAAGGCAAGCAGCCCTTTGACCATGTCCATGAAACCCTTTTTATGCATGTCATATAGCACCATATTGTTGTTGCAACGGAATCATTATGAGGTGGTAACCACTTTGATGGTTTGCCACCGTACTTCCTCGTTGATACTTGCATTGTGCATGACCATACCTTCTTATGAGGGTTATGCCAGTGGGAGTAGTTAGGATGCTAAAGTAGTGCTACGCAAAAAGGGACGGGTATATGCATGATGAAGGAGACAAAGTATTTTCAAAGGACTTTTCGAAAACCCCGTCGGGTGCCACTTATGCCCGAGGGAGATGATGAGATAGGTAACCACTTGATGACAAAGTGGTGTACCGAGGCAAGTGTGTGTTGTTTTCGAAAACGGATTAGATTTAAGTTTTGTCGATTGTCCCAACCTTACATGCGCAACCACTCTACCCTTGTATGGGAAAGGGCATTATTGATTACATAGGTCGATACTAGCTTGGAGCCCGCATTACTAGTGACGGGGGAGAGTTGGTGCTCTCTCTCGGGACGGGGTCGTGCCAGGTAGGGCGGCCATGAATGTTTCTGAGGCACGGATACACCGCTATGCGTCCCCTCTTTGATGTTACGATCTCGAGTGAGTCTCGTATGATGTACATCGTGAGGATACGGAACAACGAGTGGACTCCTTGTTAGTGTCGTCTAGGGAAAGATAGTGATCGGGTGCTTACCCCGGGTACTTGAGGTACCGCGGGTCATGGATGGCACGGAAGTTCCCCGGATCTTGTGGGTAAAGTGTGCAACCTCTGCAGAGTGTAAAACTATTCGAATAGTCGTGTCCACGGTCAAGGACAGTTAGGCGGTGTTGCTTAAACTACGTCCAGAACTTCACAAACCAGTGTGTGTGTTTGGATAATTGGGGAGAACTACTTGGGTCAGGTCAAGGGACTTGACATGATTGAGTTGGGTTGATGCCCACTCTATTTATGTTGATATCTGTAACCTGTCCTCATGGTTACTTGAATTCTCTGATGCATGTCTTACAAGTTGTTGAACATGCCATTGCACTCAAAACTAGCTTTACGCAAACTACCTACTTAGTGCTATATCTTTGCATTATTGTGCCTTGTTCCAATCATGGGTTTCTTGCGAGTACATTCAAAGTACTCATTGGCTTGCCACTGGTTATTTAATTGGCCAGGCATGGAAGAGCAGGAGTGCGAAGAAGAGTTCTTTGGAGAGGAACATGCGAACTAGGACGTTTCCCAGTAAGAATGCCTGTAGGGTTAAGGCAGATGGCATGGGTTCTACTTATTGACGAAGATTTCCGCTGCTAAAGTTTATTTGGTATTCAGCCCCTATGGCTTCATCTATGTAAGACTTGACCATAATGGTCATAATTTGTGTAAGACGGTATGTATGGATGTAAGACTATTGTTATTCAGCTTCTGTGTGTTCAGTGAGTATTAATCACTGGGATCACTGTACACGTGCATTCAGTGATCACGACTTATGAGTCGGGGTCCCCAACCAAAAAAATGACTGCAATAAATTGCATAAGAAGTTGTCAAGAGCTATATATAAATTATTAAAAAAGGAAGGAGTGGTCTGACTTGTGGGCCTGTTTAGTTGACGCGTATGCAATATTTTTTTAGTTATTATATACGTCAACAGACGATTCTAGCAGACGTAACCGTTGGATGTCAATCCAACGGCCGTCGTGTTTCTTCAATCTCTGATCTTCTTGCTCCAAATTACCAAAGCAGCCAAGGGACCAATCGACACGTCTGCTTTGTATCATGCTTTTATATCGATATTTATCGCATTATGGGCTGTTATTTCATGTTATGCCACAATACTTATGGCTATTCTCTCTTATTTCACAAGGTTTACATGAAGAGGGAGAATGCCGGCAGCTGGAATTCTAGGCTAGAAAAGGAGCAAATATTGGAGACCTATTCTGCGCAACTCCAAAAGTCCTGAAACTCCACGGAATATCTTAAAATAAATAAAGAAAAATCTTCGCCAAAGATGAAGGCCAGGGGGCCACACCCTGCTCACGAGGGTGGGGGCACCCCCCCTGGGGCGCCCCCATACCTCGTGGGCCCCTTGGTGGCTCTCCGATTCCCATCCTCTCCCATATGAAGTCTTTCGATGAGAAAAAAATCAGAAGCAACCTTTCGGGACGAGACTTCGCCGCCACGAGGCGGAACCTTGGCGGAACCAATCTAGGGCTCCGGCGGAGCTGTTCTGCCGGGGACACTTCCCTCCGGGAGGGGGAAATCATCGCCATAATCATCACCAATGCGCCTCTCATCGGGAGAGGGCAATCTCCATCAACATTTTCACCAGCACCATCTCATCTCCAAACCCTAGTTCATCTCTTGTATCCAATTCTTGTCTCCAAGTCCGGGATTGGTGCTAGTAGGTTGCTAGTAGTGTTGATTACTCCTTGTAGTTGATGCTAGTTGGTTTACTTGGTGGAAGATCATATGTTCAGATCCTTTATGCATATTATTACCCCTCTGGTTATGAACATCAATATGCTTTGTGAGTAGTTACGTTTGTTCCTGAGGACACGGGAGAAGTCTTGCTATTAGTAGTCATGTGAATTTGGTATGCGTTCGATATTTTGATGAGATGTATGTTGTCTAGCCTCTAGTGGTGTTATGTGAACGTCGACTACATAACACTTCACCATTATTTGGGCCTAGAGGAAGGCATTGGGAAGTAATAAGTAGATGATGGGTTGCTAGAGTGACAGAAGCTTAATCGTAAGAGGCTGATTTGGATCCACTTGTTTCATGCTATGGTTAGGTTTACCTTAATACTTTTGTTGTAGTTGCGGATGCTTGCAATAGAGGTTAATCATAAGCGGGATGCTTGTTCAAGTAAGAACAGCACCCAAGCACCGGTCCACCCACATATCAAATTATCAAAGTACCGAACGCGAATCATATGAACGTGATGAAAACTAGCTTGACGATATTCCCATGTGTCCTCGGGAGCGCTTTTCCTATTATAAGAGTTTGTCCAGGCTTGTACTTTGCTACAAAAGGATTAGGCCACCTTGCTGCACTTTATTTACTTTTGTTGCTTGTTGCTCGTTACAATTTATCTTATCACAAAACTTTCTGTTACCACTTATTTCAGTACTTGTAGAGAATACCTTGCTGAAAACCGCTTATCATTTCCTTCTGCTCCTCGTTGGGTTCGATACTCTTACTTATCAAAAGGACTACGATAGATCCCATATACTTGTGGGTCATCAAGAATCTTTTCTGGCGCCGTTGCCGAGGAGTATAGCGCCTTTGGTAAGTGGAATTTGGTAACGAAAAATTTATATAGTGTGCTGAAATTTTCTGTCACTTGTTACTATGGAAAGTAATTCTCTGAGGGGCTTGTTCGGGGTATCTTCACCCCGTCCAGTAGAGCAAAGAGTTGCTCCTCAACCTACTGAACCTATTGAAAATGAAATTCCTTTTGAAGTTCCTTCGGGTATGATGGAAAAGCTGCTGGCTAATACTTTTACAGGAGATGGAACGAAGCATCCTGATGAACATCTACTCTATGTGGATGAAGTTTGTGGATTATTTAAGCTTGCAGGTATACCCGATGATGTTGTTAAGAAGAAGGTCTTCCCTTTATCTTTGAAGGAAGACGCATTGACATGGTATAGGCTATGTGATGATACGAGATCATGGAACTATAAAAGATTGAAATTGGAATTTCATCAAAAGTATTACCCTATGCATCTTGTTCATCGTGATCGCAATTATATATATAAGTTTTGGCCTCGCGAAGGAGAAAGCATCGCTCAAGCTTGGGGGAGGCTTAAATCAATGTTATATTCAAGCCCCAATCATAAGCTCTCAATAGTGACAATTCTCCAGAATTTTTATGCTCAGCTTTCTGATAACAATCGCACCGTGCTCGATACTTCTTGCGCTGGCTCTTTTATGATGAAGACTATTGAATTCAAATGGAATTTATTGGATAGAATTAAACGCAACTCTGAAGATTGGGACCTCGACAAAGGTAAGGAGTCAGTTATGACACCTAAGTTTGATTGTGTTAAATATTTTATGGATACCGATATTTTCCGTAATTTTAGCACTAAATATGGACTTGACTCTGAGATAGTAGCTTCTTTCTGTGAATCTTTGGCTACTTATGTTGATCTCCCTAAGGAGAAGTGGTTTAAATATCATCCTCCCATAGAAGTAAAAGTAGCTGCACCTATTAAAGTTGAAGAAAAGACTGTCCCCTATAATGATCCTATTGTTCCTACCTCTTATGTTGAGAAACCACCTTTCCCTGTTAGAGTAAAGGATCATGCTAAAGCTTCAACTGTTGTTCGTAAAAGCAATATTAGAACTTATACACCTCCTGAGCAAGTCAAAGTAGAACCTAATATTGCTATTGTTAAAGATCTCTTGTCGATAATATTGATGGGCATGTTATTCAATTACGTGGTGAAACTGCTAGAATTGCTAAACCTTGTGCTAAAGATAAACATAGACCTGTGGTAGGCGTGCCTGTTATTTCTGTTAAAATAGGAGATCATTGTTAACATGGCTTATGTGACATGGGTGATATTGCTAGTGTTATACCCATTGACTTATATAAATAAATTACGCATGATATTGCACCTTTTGAGTTGGAAGAAATTGATGTCACAATTAAGCTTGCCAATAGAGATACTATTTCACCAGTGGGAATTGTTAGAGATGTGGAAGTCTTGTGTGGGAAAACTAAATATCCTGCTGATTTTCTTGTTCTTGGTTCTCCACAAGATAGCTTTTGTCCCATTATATTTGGTAGACCCTTCTTGAATACAATTAATGCTAAGATAGACTGCGAAAAGAATGTTTTTACTATTGGCTTGGATGATATGGTTCATGAGTTTAATTTCTCTAAATTTAGTAAACAACATCGTGAGGAAGAATTGCCTAGTAAGGATGAAATTATTGGTCTTGCTTCTATTGCCGTACCTCCTAGTGATCCTTTAGAACACTATTTGCTAGACCATGAAAATGAGATGTTCATGAATGAAAGAAGGGAAATAGATGAACGATTCTAGCTCCAGTGACCGTACGATGTCCATCCAACGGCCGTAGTGCTTCTTCAACCTCTGGTCTTCTTGCTCCAGCCGCCCAAAGTAGCGCCGGTCGTGCCGCCTGCTCCTGCCGCCCGTGGCCGGGTGTGATGCCGCGGAGGCCTCACCGCCCCCTACTTCTCCCACCGCTAGGCAGGCCATCCCTCTACGCACCCACACCCCCTGTTATTCTGCGGCGACGGCAGCCTCACACCGCAGCCGAATGAGTGAACCCTCATACTCCTCTACACGTGGGCATCCACTGCCGCGTCTTCCCCGGCTCCGTGTCGTCCCCTTCCTAGGCCTCGCCGTTGTCCACCGCCCTGGTGCTCTCGGCGCGGCGTGGTCAACGTGGTCAAGCAATGGCTTCCATCGGACGTGGACTGTAAGTGGAGAGGCTGACAGCTGGGTCCACGGCCACAGCAAGGAAGTGCCTCCTTATTACGCGCAAAATAATTATTTCTCCACCTGACAGCGGGGACCCACCGTACGGGCCACCGTATTTTGCGAAAAAAATGTTTCCCCCTGACTGCTGGGACCCACCAGCTACATCTTCACAGCAAGGAAGTGCGTCCGAAAAAAAATGATTCGCCCCCCTGACTGATGGGACGCACCAGCTACATATTCGCACGCAAGGAAGTGCGTCCGAAAAAAACAATTCGCCCCTCCTGACTGCTGGGACCCACCAGCTACATCTTCGCACGCAAGGAAGTGCGTCCGGGCAAAAAAAAAACAAAACGATCCCCCTGACTGCTGGGACCCAGCAGCTACACCTTCGCACGCAAGGAAGTGCGTTCGGGCAAAAAAAAAACGATTCGCCCCCTCACTACTGGGACCCACCAGCTACATCTTCGCAGTAAGGAAGTGCACGATACCGGGACCCACCTGGTCGAAGCGTCACGAAGCGTTGTCATTACGGTCGCGAGCGATATGCATTACATATACACTGGTCAATGTAGAGGCGCGCATGTGTCGCGATGAAGAGAGGCGCCAGACGTGTCGTAGTAGAGGCACGCGACGTAGCATGTACACGCGTCATAACAGCGGCGGTGCAAGAAAGAAAATACGGCCACGTACGTACATACGGGCAGGGTCTCGAATGCCTACTCGCGCATACGTACGGCTAGGGCTCGTGTACATGGCTGGGTCGGAATGGAGAAATAGCGTCGTCGTCGTGTTCATGGGGAGGCAACGGAATGCGTCGTGTTCATGGGGAGGCAACAGAATGCATCGTGTTCATCGGGAGGCAACGGAACGCGTGGGAGCCAACCGGCTGGGTCGGAACGGAATGCGTGGTCATGTTCATCGGGAGGGCTTGGACGGAACAGGCGATGGAAACGAGGCCTTGTGTACCGCAAAACGGTGGAAACGGCCTTGTGTTCGACCGGCCACGTTCGAAACGAGATCCTGTTCATCGGGAGGGGTCTAGCGTACTGCAAAACGGAGGAAACGGACCTCCTACGGTCGAAACGGGGGTCCTGTTGATCGGGAGGGGTGTGGCGTACCGCAAAATGGATGAATTGGACCTCCTACGGTCGAAACGGGGGTCCTGTTGATCGGGAGGGGTGTGGCGTACCACAAAACGGACGAAATGGACCTCCTATGGTCGAAACGGGGGTCCTGTTGATCGGGAGGGGTGTGGCGTACCGCAAAACGGGACTCCACGGGCTACTATTCATCTCCACCATCGACCTCCTCCAGCCTCCACGGGCTACCGTCGACCTCCTCCAGCCTCCACAGGCTCCTGTTCATCCAGCCAACACCGCGCGCTACTCCGCCGGCTACTGTTCAACCACCCCTCCACAGGCACCCCTCCACTGTCTACTATTCATCTAGCCCTCCACACCACGGGGTCCTGTTCAACCACCCCTCCACGGGCACCCCTCCACCTGCTACTGTTCATCCAGCCCTCCACACCACGGGGTCCTGTTCATCCAGAGGCAACGCCACCGCCAATCGCTCATCCAACCCCCGCAACGCCACTGTTCATCCAATCGATCGGCTTGATTAGTAGCGATGGCGAAGAATCGCTCGATCGGGTTCGAGTTAACGACCATCGATCCATCGCTTCGGGTTCGATAGCGTGTAGCACGAAGTGCAATCGCTCGGGTTGATTAGAGCCCAACGCCTCGCTTCGGGTTTAGTTAGGGCCAACGCGCCCTTTTGCACGCAGCGTCGTGTCACGAGAAAGCAGCGCAATGCTCGGCCCCCGACCTCCCACAGTAACCGGGAACTCCCTGAAATTTTCCTCCCCCTCGCTTCTACCATAGTTTTTTCCGTCATGGACGGCCCAAAGAATGTCATGCAGCTGCGTCTCCGGCCTGCCCAGGACAAAAAGCCCATTTTCTGTCATGATTTTTTGTCATAGAAGTAGGATCCCACCACATCTATGATGATACCGGGGTTTTTCTCAATTATCGTCATAGAAGTGTCATATGTATGACAGAAAAAAATTTCGTTCGGCCCAAAATGTCATGGATGTGTCTTTTTTTTGTAGTGTACAATCGAGCCTGCCTGCCTGGGTTTGTCTCTCTTCAGAGTATCTCACACAAGGCGGCGGTGGCCTCTCTCTCTCTCTCTCTCTCTCTCTCTCACCGTTGGTCACCGATCCGGCTGCATCCCCTCCACCGGCGGAAGGGGAGGATGTGCATCATTTCTCCGTTCGACAGCGCCGAGGTAGCACGTCCCGATCTGCGGTACCCGTCGTTCTCTCTGACCAAGCTCCGGCACGGTAGGTCCTACGCCACCTGCTCGCTGCCCCAGTATGGGCAGACCCCCGCCCGCCGCCGCTCACCTAGTTACATCCCAACGACCCCCAGGTATCCCCTCCAGCCTTGCTGCACTGCCTGTCTTCCCACGTCGCTGCATGTGGAAAATCTTGCATGTGGATCTTCCATAGTTCTTTTCCTAAAACTTAGCTCACACCATTTTCAACAAACACAACCGTGTTGTTATCTTCCCTTATTACATGGAATATTCTTCTTTTTTCTCGGATATGTGTCTTCAACTCATGTTATTGGCCAGTAATTGTTTCCTTTCTACCTCTTTTTTGCAAATAGGGCTACCATTTCACCTTGTTGCTATTGCGACCTTTTGGTGAACTTCATAACTCACTTTTTTCTTAAGAGTGTTTTGTGCAGTTGTACTAAAATGTCACACGGGCAACGTCTCTACATTTCGGTCTTGTTGCACAAAGGGAGATTGGTTTTGCTCTATCCTCCTCATCCAACTCCGAGCCTAATCTTCTCCAACTATTTGCTTAATCTTCTCCAACTAGTTAGTCTTAAGAGAGACTGCAAAGGTGACCGGCTTCTATTTCTATGTTTATTGTTTCATCAACAGTCCTGTATTATCGTAATCACACTTAATATCTTTGGAACAGGGAGGCTCAGCTCTATGTTAGTGGAACTGTACAAAATGATCAGAATGTTGCATGCACCAGATAGCTCCTTTTTTCCCAACATGCCTTGTTGATTTAGACAGAGCTGGGGGGACGTTGCTACCAATGAAAGCATGGATCAATTTTAATTTAACACCTTCTCACAACTTTGTCTTTAGTTGTGATGTAAATATTAGCTCTGATCTGCTAATCATTGAGTTGCATTAGCAAGGAAGTTAGTTTTTTATTCCGAAAGAGCATCGATGGCAAGACACACGAAACAAAAGCTGAAAGCTCAGAGCATAGTACGATTTCATGTCGCTGGAAAATTATTTGTATAGTACGTCAATTATGTAAACAAATGTTGGAAGCTTCATAGCATCGCTAGAAGCCTCTTCGGCATCCGGGTCCACCATGTGCCATGCACAAAATTATACTCCTCCATTCCTAAATATTTTTATTTTTACAAATTTCAAATGGGCATATTTTAGAGTGTAGATTCACTCATTTTTCTTCGTATGTAGTCACTCATTGAAATCTCTAGAAAGACAAATACTCCGGAGTATATTTAAGTACTGAGGGAGTAGTGCACAACCACATGAGAGACTCAGCCCGGTCATTGCGCTGCATTAATAGTGAGTAATGAGCGGTCAAATCAAAATCCCCACCTTTCGCACTGTAAGTTGCTTGGAAGAAGCAACCATCAATACACTCTTCTTTGAATCCGCTCATACTACTCCATCTGTCACTGTTTATAGAGCACGCTTCAAAAAAAATCTAGGACCAAGGCGACTAGCGATTGGCCTAAAAAATAGCATTTGTAGTTATAGCACGACGTCTATTACTAGAGGAAATAATGCGTACACACATGCATGGAGTGCTTCTACCACGGGTACACACATGCATGCACTTACTCCACTCCGTAGTACATCGAGAGAAAATTGTGGACTTGATTGCGGTTACCACGCCCTAATTAATTGAGCATTAAACCAAACGCGTCTAAAGTCTCTCTCGTGGTGGAAATGCATTGAGATAAATGCATCAGAATGAAGCACGCCCTATAAACTGTGACGGAGGGAGGAGTAGTATGAAGGTGCAAAACCAAGTACGCGTATGGCCAGTCGGTCAACGCACCTCATCTTGGCATATCACTGACATGTGGGACCGGAGTGTGAGCAAACCGATCTCAATTGACGGCAAAATGGTCAACCCGCTGTTCCTTGAGAGAGACGAGGAGCGAGAACACACAGACGAGCTCACACGAAGGCCAAGATATATTCGAGCATGGTTGATCGATATCATCATTACATGTTTGATGTTTTTTAATACTATACTATTGGGCTGCCGTTTTCCGCCCTTCTCCCGAATAAATGTGTACTTTACCAGAGATTAAAATAAAATAAGAGTACGGACGCTCCACCATGCGGTTCTAGTAGTAGTACTACTCGTACTACTAAACCTTGCGCCTGGCTCTTCGCCTCTTCGTGGAGTCGAACAATGATGGTACTCCGCATGTTGGGTACTACAGTGTATGCCTCTGGCAATCTGACACCGAATGAACTGATGCATGTCCACCGCCTGGGCGAGGGCAGGTTGCATTAGTCAAAAGGCGTCAGCGAGCTTCACCTGGTCCTGCAAGCTACTCCTCGTTCTG
This sequence comes from Aegilops bicornis, assembly GCA_021605145.1. Taxonomy (NCBI): domain Eukaryota; kingdom Viridiplantae; phylum Streptophyta; class Magnoliopsida; order Poales; family Poaceae; genus Aegilops; species Aegilops bicornis. Next base: position 578,176,127 of record CM038675.1, read on the forward strand.
CGAGTTGACAGGACACACCAAAAAGTAGTGCTAGTCCATACTCCCTCCTTTCCGCTTAATATGGCTTAATCTTTTTTGCGGGTAAATGAGAGAGCTTTATTCATATATAAGCATTCTTAGGACGATCAGCCAACAGACTGGTCACTAGGAAGCGAGGTACCCCGCAAAAACAAGAAGGAAGCAAGGTGTTTCATCAAGCCAGCTCTCGGCCACATTCAAAGTGCAGCAAGCACGGTTCACACAAAGATGCACCGCAAGGTTTGCTGACCTGTTTACATGCTGAATAACAAAAAAAGAGGAAATATTACTGAGCGCTCCTATTTATAACAGGATATGAGCGTGAATTAAGCGAGAATTGTGGCGAGTGTTCCATGCAATCAACTTCCATTATCACATGCGAGAACTCTCGAAGAGAACCAAATGTGTTGAAGATTGCTTTATCACATTTTTCAAATATAATAAGAGTGCAGACACTCCTCCATCCGGTTCCAAGTAGTATAGTACATACCTCTATAGTAGTAGTACTAGTACTAGTAAACTTTGCGCTCGGCTGTTCGCCTCTTCGGGAAGTCGAACAATAATAGTACTAGTATAGTGTACGCTTCTGGCAATCTGACACCAAATTAATTGTTGCACATCCACCGCCTGAGCGAGGGAGAGCTTGCATTAGTCAAAAGTTTCTCCTTGTCCTGCGAGCCACCGTGCGCAAGCTTCTCCCGTCCTGCAAGCTTCTCCTCGTTCGGGAAGTTGATGGGACACGGCAAAGTAATGCTAGTCCATACTGCCTCCTTTCCGGTTAATATGGCTTAATTTCAAACGAGATAAATACATTATCTGTCACTGTATATTTGTAAAAATACGGTCAGTGGACTTCATAATACGCTCATTGTGCTCAATATATACATTTTCCGGTGTTTATACTGTCACTAGCTCACCCTGGCTGAGTATGTGTGTGCCTGCACGTATAGGTTGAGCACTTGAGCGTGACCGTGTGTGTTCCGTCGTGTGCTCAAACATTCATGCATTAGGGTGTCGTGTGCGTTTATGCATCCATGTGTACGTGTGACTGTTGCATGCATGCAGAAGGTTGTAGTCCCTCACATGCACATGTTCATAAGTCAATGCTTTGTCAAAACGTTGCATGCAAGGTTTACTCATTTTTTGTTCACGCATGCATTCCCGATATTAATATGTTGGTAAAGACAATTTCTTGAGGAAAACGAGCCCATGAATTGAGTATAAAGGGGACCAATAAGCCAGCACGAAGGGAGTACCAGTAGTGAACCGGAAGGAGGGAATAGGTACTAGTAGTACAGTACTTCATAACAACGTGCAGTACCAAAATTCCTCTATGCGCATCCTGTCTATGTGTCATGCAAAAAAATAGAGATAAGTGATACGTCTCCAACGTATCTATATTTTTTAATTGTTCCATGCTATTATATAGTCTGTTTTGGATGTTTAATGGGCTTTATTATACACTTTTATATTATTTTTGGGACTAACCTATTAACCGGAGGCCCAGCCCAAATTGCTGTTTTTTTGCCTATTTCAGTGTTCCAAAGGAAAATGATATCAAACGGTGTCCAAACGGAATGAAACCTTCGGGAACGTGATTTTCGGAACAAACATGATCCAGAGGACTTGGAGTGGACGTCAAGCAATCAACGAGGAGGCCACGAGGCGGGAGGCGCGCCGCCTGGGCGCCCCACCCTCGTGGGCCCCTCGTAGCTCTCTGACCGACTTCTTTCGCCTATATATACTCATATACCTGGAAACGTCGACACGGAGCCAAAACCCTATTTCCACCGCTGCAACCTTACATGCCGTGAGATCCCATCTTGGGGCCTTTTACAGTGCTTTCACGGAGGGGCATTAATCACGGAGGGCTTCTACATCAACTCCATAGCCTCTCCGATGATGTGTGAGTAGTTTACCTCAGACCTTCGGGTCCATAGTTATTAGCTACATGGCTTCTTCTCTCTCTTTGGATCTCAATACAAAGTTCTCCTCGATTCTCTTAGAGATCTATTCAATGTAACTCTTCTTTTTGCAGTGTGTTTGTCGAGATCCAATGAATTGTGGGTTTATGATCAAGATTATCTATGAACAATATTTGAATCTCCTCTGAATTCTTTTATGTATGATTGGTTATCTTTGCAAGTCTCTTTGAATTATCAGTCTGGTTTGGCCTACTGGATTGATCTTTATTGCAACGGGAGAAGTGCTTACCTTTTGGTTCAATCTTGCGATGCTCGATCCCAGTGACAGTAGGGGAAACGACACGTATTGTATTGTTGCCCTCGAGGATAAAAAGATGGGGTCTATATCATATTGCATGAGTTTATCCCTCTACATCATGTCATCTTACTTAAAGCGTTACTCTGTTCTTATGAACATAATACTCTAGATGCATGCTGGATAGCGTTCGATGTGTGGAGTAATAGTAGTAAATGTAGGCGGGAGTCGGTCTAGTTGTCAGGGACGTGATGCCTATATACATGATCGTACCTAGATATTCTCATAACTATGCTCAATTCTATCAATTGCTCGACAATAATTCGTTTACCCACCGTAATACTTATGCTATCTTGAGAGAAGCCACCTGTGAAACCTATGGCCCCCGGCTCTTTCTTCCATCATATTAATCTCCCGTCAACAAGCTATTTCTTGCGCCTTTATTTTGCAATCTTTACTTTTACTCTTTATCATAAAAATACCAAAAATATTATCTTATCATCTCTATCAGATCTCACTTTTGCAAGTGGCCATGAAGGGATTGACAACCCCTTTATCGCGTTGGTTGCAAGGTTCTTATTTGTTTGTGTAGGTGCGTGGGTCTTGAGCGTGGTCTCCTACTGTATTGATACCTTGGTTCTCAAAAATTGAGGGAAATACTTACGCTACTTTGCTGCATCACCCTTTCCTCTTCAAGGGAAAACCAACACAGTGCTCAAGAGGTAGCAAGAAGGATTTCTGGCGCCGCTGTTGGGAGTCTACGCACAAGTCAAGACATACCAAGTACCCATCACAAACTCTTATCCCTCGCATTACATTATTTGCCATTTGCCTCTCGTTTTCCTCTCCCCCACTTCACCCTTGCCGTTTTATTCGCCCCTCTTCCGTTCGTCTTTCTATTTTCTCATGTTTCCATGTGCCTTCTATTTGCTTGCATCTTTGCTTGCTAAAAATCTATTGATATGGATCCACTTAAAGTGTTTTAGTTGGATCATCTTCGATCCTTATGCGCTCATGCTGAAACCCCAACTAGCCTAGTTGATGGGAAATCTTTAGATGAGCATGCTCATTTTAAAGCGCCACCGTTTGTCTGAAAAAGGGAGACTCTTATGGGATCAAATGAACAGATTGCTATGTTATGCTTGGAATCATTGTGAAATTTGTGATCTTACTTGTTGCTCTAAGAACCCTAAAAAACACCTTCCCTACCTATGTGAGTATAATGACAATGAAATCTTATCTTCTTATGCAAAGGGTGTTTATAGTTACTATGATATCGAACAAATTCAAGAGTTTGTTGCTTTTAAGGGTGCTTATGAAGTTGCTTCTTTGTTTGAAAAGTATGATATTACTCTCTACGAATCTGAAAATCTTGACATACTTAAATATTGCTATGAAAACTATGCTCATAATGCCTATGTCAAAGAATTTATTGAAAGAATGACCATTGCTTCAGAAGAAAATAATGATATGCATGAATCTATAGATAATTATGATTCCGATGATTTGATTGAAATATCCCTTGATGAGCATGATGCTTGCTATTCTTGTGGCCATGATGCCAATATTTATGAAGAATAATTTCCTATAGTTCCTTATGTTAAACATGAGATTGTTGCTATTGCACCTATACTTCATAGTTCCTCTGATGAAAATCATGATTGCAATGATGTTATTATAAATTCTCTTAATGTCAATTGTGTCAATGATATGCAAACCCCAAGCTTGGGGATGCTAGTTTTGCTATGACTACTATTTGTTGCAATGATCATGATTGGGGTGATCCTTCTTTCGATCTTGAAATTTTATTTAAGCCCCATGATGAATATGAGATTGATTATAATGGTTGCAATAATATTAAAAGTGGGTTTGGAGAGGTCATGACTTTAGTTAATGTTAATCCCACTATTTTGGAAGAGTGTCAACTTTGCATACATGTGGATCATGTTAAGAATATGTTTTCTGATAGAAATATTGTTGAATTTGCTTATGATCCTACATTTAGTTATTATGAGAGAGGAAAATATGGTTGTAGAAATTTTCATGTTACTAAATTACCTCTCGTTATGTTGAGATTGCTATGGTTTCTTTCCGCTTCCTTGCATATGCTAGTTTTTGCTTGCCTTGATTTGTTTTCCAATAAAATGCCTATGCATAGGAAGTATGTTAGACTTAGATGTGTTTATCACGTGTTCTATGATGCTCTCTTTGTGCTTCAATTCTTGTCTTTCATGTGAGCACCGTTGACATCTTATGCCTAGCTAAAAGGCTTTAAACGATAGCGCTTGTTGGGAGGCAACCCTATTTTATTTTATTTTTTTGCCTCCATGCTATTATATACTCTGTTTTGGATGTTTAATGGGCTTTATTATACACTTCAATATTATTTTTGGGACTAACCTATTAACCGAAGGCCCATCCCAAATTGTTGTTTTTCGCCTACAGTGTTTCGAAGGAAAAGGATATAAAACGGAGTCCAAACGGAATGAAACCTTTGGGAACGTGATTTTCGGAACAAACGTGATCCAAAGGACTTGGAGTGGACGTCAAGCAATCAACGAGAAGGCCACGAGGCAGGGAGGCGCGCCTGCCCCCTGGGCGCGCCCCCACCCTCATGGGACCCTCGTAGCTCTCCTGACTGACCTCTTTCGCCTATATATACTCATATACCCTGGAAACATCAGATACAGAGCCAAAACCCTATTTCCACCGCTGCAACCTTCTGTACCCATGAGATCCCATCTTGGTGCCTTTTCCGGTGCATAGCCTCTCCGATGATGTGTGAGTAGTTTACCTCAGACCTTCGGGTCCATAGTTATTAGCTAGATGGTTTCTTCTCTCTCTTTGAATCTCAATACAAATTTCTCCTCGATTCTCTTGGAGATCTATTCGATGTAACTCTTCTTTTTGCGGTGTGTTTGTCGAGATCCAATGAATTGTGGGTTTATGATCAAGATTATCTATGAACAATATTTGAATCTCCTCTGAATTCTTTTATGTATGATTGGTTATCTTTGCAAGTCTCTTTGAATTATCAGTTTGGTTTGGCCTACTAGATTGATCTTTCTTGCAATGGGAGAAGTGCTTAGCTTTGGGTTCAATCTTGCGGTGCTCGATCCCAATGACAGTAGGGGAAACGACACGTATTGTATTGTTGCCATCGAGGATAAAAAGATGGTGTTTATATCATATTCCATGAGTTTATCCCTCTACATCATGTCATCTTACTTAAAGCATTACTCCGTTCTTATGAACTTAATACTCTAGATGCATGCTGGATAGCGGTCGATGTGTGGAGTAATAGTAGTAGATGCAGGCAGGAGTCGGTCTACTTGTCATGGACCAGATGCCTATATACATGATCATACCTAGATATTCTTATAACTATGCTCAATTCTATCAATTGCTCGATTGTAATTCGTTTACCCACCGTAATACTTCTGCTATCTTGAGAGAAGCCACTAGCGAAACCTATGGCCCACGGGTCTATCTTCCATCATATTAATCTCCCGTCAACAAGCTATTTCTTGCGCCGTTGCAATCTTTACTTTTATTCTTTATCATAAAAATACCAAAAATATTATCTTATCATCTCTCACTACTAGAAAAAGGCTTATCCCCAATATCTCTACTAGTGGCGCACCATGATGGTGGTGTGCCATTGCTATGCTTTTACTAATGGCGCATCATATGAGCAATGCGACATTGCTATTTTTTTGGGTCCATCCTCCCCCCCCCCCACCAGACATAGCAATGGCGCACCACACCTAGGTGCGCCACTGCTATGCTACATAGTAGTGGCGCACCTAGGTGTGGTGCGCCATTGCTATGTCTGGTGGGGGTGTGCCTGCGTGTGTGTGTGTGTGTGTGTGTGTGTGTGTGTGTGTGTGTGTGTGTGAGGTTAGTAATGGCGCACCCTCCCTGGTGCGCCATTGCTAACATCTCACACACACAACCCCCCCAGTGGATCGCCTTTTAGGTTTTTAAATAAATAAAAGAAAATGATAAAAGATTCAAAAAAAATCAAAAAAATAGATGCCCATGTGTTATTTGTTCTAGTTGTTAGGAAAATTAACAAACATGAATTTTGAATTTTTTTGCAAAAGGCCGCCGTGTTTCGGTAAAATGGCCGTAACTTTTGTATACGCCCGTTATCGATTTTCTAGAATCCTCAAAAACCTAACAGAATAAAAGTTATGATGCTTTTAAGATCTGGAGGCAAAAAAATTCAAAAAAAATTGCAAAAAATAAATAAATTAGCAATGCCGCACTAGTGCATGGTGCGCCACTGCTATTTTCCCGCCTTCAAAATTCAAAAAAATACAAAAATAAAAAACAAGTTAGCAATAGCGCACCTTATGAATAATGTGCCACTACTATTTTCCCGCCTTCACGATTCAAAAAAAATCAAAAAAATAAAAAAAATTAGCAATGGCGCATCAGTGAATAGTGTGCCACTACTATTTTCCCGCCTTCACAATTCAAAAAAATAGCAATGGCGCACCAGTGCATGGTGCGCCACTTCTAAGTTGGGACAGAAGTTTAAAAGGGTCGGCCAGCCACTTACCCCTTCATTCTTATCATCCTCTCCTCCACTCCATCTCCTCCTCTCCTCCTCTCCTCCACTCCATCTCCTCCTCTCCGGCGACCTCCTCCTCCTCACGGTGCTCCTCCTCCGGTGACCTCCTCCTCACGGTGCTCCTCCTCCGGCGACCTCCTCCTCCCTCCTCTCTTCCTCACGGTGCTCCTCCTCCGGCGACCACCTCCCTCCTCTCCTCCTCATGGTGTTCCTCCTTCCTCTCCTGCTCACGATCCTCCTCCTCCTCTTCGGCGACCTCCTGCTCCCTCCTCTCCTGATCCTCCCGGTCTCTCCTCCGTCCTCTCCTCCTCACGGTCTCTTCTCCCTCCTCCTCTACTTCCGGTCACATGTGGAGCTCCCCCGGCACAAAGAGCGTACCAGATCCAGGTCGAGAATGAAACTTGAAAAAAATTCAAGCAAAAAAACGAGGAAAATAACAAGCTAAAAAAATGAGCCAGATCTAGATCCAGGTCCAGATTCAAAATTCAAAAATAGCATTGGCGCACGGTGGGGGTTAGACGGTGCGCCACTACTATTTTCCCGCCTTTGAAATTAAAAAAAAACAAAAAAATTCAAAAAAAAGTTACCAGTGGTGCACCTGTAGCAATAGTAATGGCGCACTACAAGGTGCGCCACAGTTACCTGCAATACTAATGGCACACCAGAGGTGCGCCATTAGTATTTGTTACTAGTGGTGTGGTAATAGTGGCGCACCTATAGTGCACCATTAATGGCAAAAATAGGTGCGCCACTAACAGCCTTTTTTCTAGTAGTGTCTATCAGATCTCACTTTTGCAAGTGGCCGTGAAGGGATACCCTTTATCGCGTTGGTTGCAAGGTTCTTATTTGTTTTTGTAGGTGTGTGGGACTTGAGCGTGGTCTCCTACTGGATTGATACATTGGTTCTCAAAAACTTAGGGAAATACTTACGCTACTTTGCTGCATCACCCTTTCCTCTTCAAGGGAAAACAAACGCAGTGCTCAAGAGGTATAAATAAGTACAAGTGAGATCCAGGAACGTCATACACGTAGGGGGAGTACATGTAGGGGCCACTAAGGAGCAGTCAAATCACACAGTAAGTTAGGCAGAAGAAGAAACCATCATTTCACTCAATGACACGTACGCAATATAAAATGGTTGATATGGAGAGAAAAAAACCGCTATATATACACTAGCAGGAGCCTAAGCTACAAGCCTGCTTCCTTGGGTTGCTCTCTTCACAAGCATAGAACGACGGTGGCCACACCGCTGATCACATATCCGGCCTGATCCCGCCGATGGGGGAAGGGAACAATGTTCTGTGTAGACGCGGTCAACATCGGCGAGGGAGAAAACCCATAGTCAGTGCATCCCAATCGGGGGTCCCCGCGGTATGGGCTGATGCCGCGTCCCAACCACCCTTCTAGCTACAGCCCGACGTCCCAGGTAGTAGTACATCTTCCTTTTGGAGCAGGCTTGCTCCACTGCCGCAGCTTCCCACGTAGCTCCTTCTCCATGTCGATCTTTCTCTACTTCTACCGGCTTCTATTTGTGATGAGTTTATGTCTCGTGAACTAGTGCCAGTACTATTATTCTAATCACACTTCTTCAATATCTTTGCCATCAGGGATGCTCAACTCTATTTTAGTGGAACTGCACAAAAGCATCGTATGATCCGAGGGTGCCAGCCGTCTTTCCTTCAACAGGTTCTACCTAGCCAGGAAATTAAGTCATGTTTAGGGTTTAGGGTTTAAGTCATAGTGACCCCATTAGTAGTTTTTCTTTTGTACACGCTCTCACAACTATTGTCTTTAGTTGTGAAGTAAAAATTGGTTATGATCTATGAATCATTGAGATGCATCAGCATGCATGTTAGTTTTCCTTTGTATTTGATGGAATGTTGTAACGGGGCAACCTTGGAGTAGGAATGAAAATGGAGTGGAAAGTTTCCGTTTTTCCAGAAAAAAATATGGAAACGGAGAGAAAGCAATGTTTCGTTTTGTGGATCGCGCCATCGAGCAAAATCAACGTTTAAATCATGCCTATCGCTTTTGTGTCTCACCCTCCTCCACGGCTCCACCCCACACGGTCGCTCGACATGCCACTCACCGCAAACGGAGTATATGATAACTTTCCCACCTGCTTGTCGATGGATCGCGCCAGGGAGTAATAGCACTACTGGAAGAGATTGACGAGTTGGGGGAGGACAACTAGCTGTAGCACGGACTCCCAAGAACTTTTTACATGCATGTTGTGGCCGGATATTGCGACCTTTGAACGCAGAGCAGTCGCGTGCACCGAGAAGCGGCGCAGGCGACGCTCTATCGGCCGACGCGCCGCTTAGATGCCAGCGCCAGTGTGAGGTCGCGTCCGCTCTGGCCGGGCATGAATGCGGCATAGACCGTTTCGGACGGGAAGCACGCGCGGGTCATGAAGAGGGTTCGGGTTGGTCAGGAGTGGGCGTGGCAGCAGTCCGGATGCCCGCAAACAAGAGATGTTGTACGTTAATATTGTTGTGTATAAAATTAACAACGTAAATAATGTGCTAGTTGGACAAATATGATTGGAGATGGAGATGGAATTTTACGTAAACAAGGATATGCATGTCTATGTCTATGTGTGTGTGCGCGACGACTCTCACGACCTGGAAGCAGGGGCGTGTTTTTGATCGAGTTTTCTCTCTTGGTCAGTTTTCGTTTCTTTTTTCCGGGAACGCACGTGCTATGGAGAGATTTTTTTTACTCCATTGTATATATAGCCTCTTGTTTTATAGGGTTTCTCGCATCTCGCTCTCTCACCCTCTCCATATCAAAACAAGATGACAGTGTCCACTCTATCTCTCTCCTCACTGGTGGTCACAGATCTGGCCGAATCCCGTCCGCTGCGGGAGGTGGAGGTGCAGCATTGACATTGTCGCTGTCGGCGATGGAGGAAGCCAATGCGCACCGTCCTCTCGGAGCCGGCGCTGGCACAGACGAAGGTCCTCCGCTCCCTTGTTCGCTGCTGTCGTGTGGGCAGATCCCGCCCGCCCGCCTAACCGACATCTCGCCCACCTGAGGTATAACTTCTTGTACTGGTCCAGCTCCCCAGGTCGCTGCATGCAGGTTTTCTTCTGTGTGACTACTCCCCAACTCCCCATGTATAGTAGCTAGGGTTCATCGGCTGGTCCAACATCACCTACTATTATGGAGGAAATGCCACTTGAAAAGTTGTCCTGATTTATGCCTTGGTAGAGGTATACTTGTGGTTTCGACAAAACATACATGGTGGTTGTGTGGTTATTGTCCATATGCTCCTATTGTTGCTGCTAATCTAATACTATCACTGGTTAAATGAAGAAATGCCTTTTTTTCTCGGGTATCCTGGTTTAGTTCCCATCAAGATAATCATGATGCTTCTGTTTGTTGGTGTACTTTTCATTAATTCTTATTGACAATTCAGATGTCGTTGTTAATCTTGTACCACTGCCAAAACAAAGTAACAAAACTATATCCCTTTTTTACATTTTGGCAAACAGCGATGCGTATCTCCATACCTGGGCATGTCTTCCTCAATTTTAGTGGAACTGCACAAAATTGGATGGACATTGTTGTTCCGCCTCACTGTCCTCTGCCACGTGGTTCTTCCTTCCTCGAGCTTGATTTATGAGAAGAAACAGACCACAGTGAGGATTTGATGAATTTCATAGGTGCCTCACCAAAACTTGATGCCAAATGCATGATGCATCAGCACGATGACCTATTGATGCTCATGGTTGTGCCTCATGGTTGCGTCGACTGGTGAAGCTGATCGATTTTCGACGAAAAACAAGTTGTCTTCCATCAGTGCTCTTTGCTTCGTTGCGTTCGAGACGCAGTGGTCTTTCATGTTGGTGCAATTTTATCACACAATTGGCTATGAACCAAATGTTTCCTCGAAGAAGGATCAACGTTGGTACTAAGAGCATACGTTTTGTATTGATTTCTAAGCCTTCTCACAACTTTGTCTTCAGATCCCCTGTAATTTTATTTGTCCAGCTATTAACTGTGATTAAAAAAATGATGTGGACTAAAAACCCGGATGGATGTAGTAGCCCTCCATTGTTGTTTACTCCGCATATTAGATCTGACTGAAGTCAAACTTTGTAAAGTTTGACCAAGTTTAGGCAGAACACAACAAACCATAATTATTGAGAGAGGTCAAATTGTACATACTCTCAAACCTTTCCGATAATTGAAATTAAAATTCTTTATTTGTACACACTCTCACACATTTCTGATAATTTGGCGCATGTGTGGTTGTTCACTTAAGGGAGGGTAGTGTACGACACGTGAAGGACAGGAAGTGCGACCAGGACGCGTGGATCGTTAGTTCATCGGAAGTAGTAGTTTTCTTCACTAGTACGTTAAATAAAGAGTTTCATTTCGTACTTACACAATTTAAAACGATTGTTATGGAGAGAATAAGAAAACCACTCCACTATATATTAGTAGTATACACGAGTACTATATGGATGCAACTTCATTGACTTAGTGCACCTGCCTTTGGGTGTATGACAGGGGAGCCCAAAATGTGGCTGGCCCACCTATCATACAGCCACCAAGGGCAAGCTAAGGCAATCAAGCTCGATCCGTAATGTGATATATATGTAGTACACTATATAAGCTGGAGCCTCAGCGCTTGTTCGCTAGGGTTTGCACTCTCCACACTCTCGCCGCACTGCATATATATGGAACCCATATATATATATATATATATATATATATATATATATATATAGACACACACACACACATACATGCTGGAGGCTCAGCGTTCCTTTGCTAGGGTTTGCTATATTCACAGTCTCTCACCCTCTTCACCAGATCTAAACAAGACTACGTTGGCCTCTCTCTCTCTCTCCCCTCACAGCTAGTGAAGGAGGCATCCAGATCCCGTCGCACTGGGAAGGGGAGGAGGTGCAGCGTTCACTCTATCGCCTTCGGCGAGGGAGGCAATCCACTGCCGGCTACGCTATTCTCTTTCATCCAGCGCCTGTGCGGGAGGGCCACCAACCACTTCTTCCTCGCTGCCGTACGTAGTGTGGGCAGATCCGTCCTCCCGCCGCATGCCTTGCCACATCCCGACGACCCTAAGGTATAAGTTTCTTTGAAATAGTCACTGCTCTAGCTGCATGCAGATCTTTTTCGATTCTGTAGTCGAATCTAGGTCTTGGTTCAAAGAGGAAAGAAGGGCGCGGTGGGGTGGAGCATGAATCTAGGACGTTGTTCAATGAGGAAAGGAGGGAGGGAAAGTAGTATATAGACTGGCTATCCAGCCGCTTTGTTGGTCGAAAAGGGCAAAGGGGGTAACCCAGTACACACATCTGTAAGGAACTGATCTCTTTGTTGAAAAGGGAAAGAAACTGGGGGGTCGGGTAGTTTGTGCAGGACTAGATTTGTTGCCCTCACATTGGAAAAAGGTTCAAAGAGAACAAATATGGAACCAACACAGATATGCTGCTTGGCTACATACTCTTCATCACCCATTTATACGTGTGGATGCACATGGTGCTGGCATGTCCCATGTCCCATGTCCAATACAACTATTTTGCTGTTGTTAATCTAAGAATGCAGCAGGAAAATTGAAGCAATGCCACTGTTAAAAGTAAATTACATTCCTAACGAATGCTGTTTTAAGAGAATGTCTCTGTTAATATGAATCAATGCAACCATTTTAGAAATGCTACTATCCTACTTTGTTTTCCATCAAGATAAGTTAGATGCTTCTTTTTGTCGCCGTTTGTTTCATCCTCCTTTATTGGCCAATAATTGTTTCCTTTTTTGCCGCTGTTAAAACAGGGATATCTATTCAACTTGTTGCTATAGCAAACTTAAATGTCACACCGGCGACTTTGCTTGATTTCAGTGCAACTGCACAAAACGAGATTGGATTTCCTATTCGTTTTGGCAGATTCGTAGGTGATCCTGTGTGCGTCATGACAGGTTGGTACTTGCCTTCATCCACATGATCGTGTAGTGTGTTTCGAGATGCTATGCTACTTGTATTGGTACTATTTTATATAAATGTTGAATTGAAGCTGTTGTATTGCTCTCTTTACACATTAAGTAGTGAACAAAAATGGTACCAACCCAGACATGATGCTTGTTGCTTTGTTACAACAAACTCTGCATCACCCCCTTTATAAGTAGATGGACGCATATGGTGTTGTTGCGCCCACTCTCCCCTGGAACTGTTTATGCTTTTTCTTAATCTAATGCCGCTGGTAAAATTAAGCAATGCCACTCTTAGAATTAACTACTTAACTGTTTTAAGAGAATTTCTCTGTTAATACGAATCAATGCAGCCATTTTAGAAATGCTATTGTCCTATACTTTGTTTTCCATCAAGATAAGGTAGATGCTTCTTTTTGTGGCCGCATGTTTCATCCTCCTTTATTGGCCAGTAATTATTTCCTTTTTTGCCTCTGTTAAAACAGGGATATCTATTCAACTCGTTTCTATAGCAAACTTAAATGTCACACCGTCAACTTTGCTTGATTTCAGTGCAATTGCACAAAACGAGATTGGATTTCCTACTCGTGTTGGTAGATTCGTATTTTATGTTGGTTGTCTCATGAAAAGTCAGTACAGGCCTTCATCCACATGATTGTGCAGTGTGCTTTGAGATGTTGTGCTACTTGTATTGGTACTGTTTGAAATAAATATTGAATTGAAGCTATTGTATTGCTGTCTTTTCCCATTAAGTAGTCAACAAAAATGGGACCAACCCAGACATGATGCTTGTTGCTTTGTTACTACAAACTCTGCATCAACCCCTTTATAAGTAGATGGAAGCACATGTTGTTGTTGCGCCCACTCTCCCCTGGAACTGTTTATGCTTTTTGTTAATCTAATGCCGCTGGTAAAATTAAGCAATGCCACTCTCAGAATTAACTACTGAATCTTAGTTTAAAATAGGCAACACTTGTTAGGGATTGGCGGGATTACCATTTTTGTGGCCACGTATTTCATCCTCCTTTATTGGCCAATAATTGATTATTTTTTGCCTCTGTTAAAATAGGGATATCTATTCAACTTGTTGCTATTACGACATTTTGCTTCGCTACACGAAACACTTCTGTTTTAAGAGTGTTTTGTGCAGTTCAAATTGAGTGTCACACCGGCGACTTTGCTTAATTTTGGTGGAACTGCACAAAAGGAGATCATGTATTTTCATATATGTCTTGGGATTTCTTTCAAGTCCTCCTCACAAGTTGTTTCAAATCTTGGTCAAGAAAGGTAAGTACCGACTTTCATCCACATGATGTTGCAGTGTGCTTTGAGATGTGGTGCTACTTGTATTGGTACTGTTTTCGATAAATGTTGAATTGAAGCTATTGAACTGTTGTATTTTACCATTCAGTGGGAAAAATTGTTCCAACCCAGACATGATGCTTGTTTCTTTGTTACATCAAAACTCTACATCACCCCCTTTATAAGTAGATGGAATCACATGTTGTTGTTGCGCCCACTCTCCCCTCGAACTGTTTATGCTTTTTGTTAATCTAATGTCGCTGGTAAAATTAAGCAATGCCACTCTCAAAATTAACTACTGAATCTTAGTTCAAAACTGCAACACTTGTTAGGAATTGGCGGGATTACCATTTTTGTGGCCGCATGTTTCATCCTCCTTTATTGGCTAGTAATTGTTTCCTTTTTTGCCATTGTTAAAATAGGGATATCTATTCAACTTGTTGCTATTGCGACATTTTGCTTCGCTTAATTTTGGTGGAACTGGACAAAATGAGACCGGATTTCCATATATGTGTTGAGATCTCTTTTAGATCTTCCTCATGAGTTGTTTCAAATCTTGGTATTGAAAGGTCAGTACCGGCTTTCGTCAGAATTAACTACTGAATCTTATTTCAAAACTGCAACACATGTTAGGGATCGGCGGGAGTACCATTTCTGTTAGGGATCGGCCGGAGTACATGTTTAAGAAATGTATTCTTCAGATAATGTCTCTGTTATTATATATCAGTTATAGTGTTTTACAAATGGTACTATCCTGCTCTGTAGTTCTTTCTACATATTTAACCAAGGTATTGTTAAGATAATGTCTCTTTTAAAATGAATCAGTCGCATTGTTTTCGGAATGGTACTTTTCTGCTTTGTCGTTCTTTATACATGTTGAAACAAGGCATTGTTAAGATAATGTCTCAGTCAATATGAATGAATCACACTGATTGAGAATTGCTAGTCTCCTGCTTTGTTTCCCATTAAGATAAGGTAGATTAGTAGATGTTTTTCTTCTGGGAGTACAAGTCATCAACCGTTATTTGGCAGTAATTGTTTCCCTTATACCTATTGCTGCTTACAGGGATATCAAAATTAAAGCTTGGTTTTATTCCGACTTTGATTTTAGTTGAACTACACAAAAGGAGACAATGTGTCTAAGGCAAATTGCTGCATTAGTGGGTCCAGTTGGTCTTACCACTTTGCAGAAAGAAGCAGTCACCATTTGCGCTACATTACACAAGGAATGATTGAGAAGCTTTATAGAGTATTAGTAGACCCTGGTGACATGACTAGTCTGCAGAGAGCATAGGCAACTCTACAACACGTGGAGTGAACTGGCAAAAAGTGCCCAAACAAGTACAAGAAGCCATGAGAGGACTCCAAGTCTATCAATGTCATTCTAAGCAACAATGATGGGGCATCTGGGTATGGTAATCTATTTACCGTACTTTAAGTTTGTTAGTCCATCGATTGGTGGGTTGACACTGGGGCCAATATTCATGTGTGTGCTGATGTGTCTTTGTTTTCTTGCAGCATATAAATATGAAATCCACAGGGAAGCTCAGCTTGATTTTAGTGGAACTGCACAAAATGTTCAGATGGTTTGTATCCTCCATAATACTTCATCATGCACAATACATCAAATGGTTCTCTAATCATTCGTTGTCACCTTGAGCCACCGGACTATCAGTTGAGAAACTGATGACAAACCTTGCCTGTTCCACAATCATAGGCATTACATATTTTGAATGGGAAAAGCTTGTCAAAGTTTAATCATTGATGTTAGCAAGAAGACATTAGTTTAATATATTGGAATTGGAAAACCTTGTCAAATTTTGCTCATTGATTTTAGCCAAAAGACAAGCATTTGATATTTTTGAGTGGGACGCACTTTGCTATGAGCAACATCGATCGTTTTTTCCTATTCCTGTCTTCAGTTCAGAAATATTTACTCTGCTCAGATGCATAGTCACATGAATGTTGACTTATGTAAGGAATTTTAAGAGTTTGTTCTGAATGTTGTCTATGTAATGCCAGGCCTTGTGAGTTTGATTGCAAAGTGGAGCTTGGAATGCTGTGGCATGCGGCATCACGAGCTGTTCACTGTGCCTCCTGAGAATAATGCTTCATATTGTTTTGCATGTTGAGCTAATGCCTGTGATTTGCATGTTATGGAGATCATCCTCTTCTGCTATTTCTGTGCTTAAGAAGTTCGTTGTCTTATGTTTCGTTCATAGCCTATACAACAGCTCGGGTAAGTTAGAGGTGAAACCATATGATCTTTCGACCAACTCATCATCTTAGGCCGTGATTGGATCATCGTGTTCCAACCAAAACCGCTTGTAAAACTGATGCTTGTAAGTAAAAGCAGATGGTCTCGGGCGAAGCGCTTGGTTGGTCGATTTCGACTAGTAAAATATACATTGGTCTCTCAAATTACGCGTGTAACCCGTTGGTATTACTTACAGACCTCGGGCCCTCGGTTTCATTACGCCTGTATTTTACGCGTTGTTTCCGATGACGAGTAAATTAAACTTGTATCTTAATACATGTGTGAAATAAACCAGAGCTCCCAAGTGCGGCCTTAAAGTTTCATATCGTCTCAGTCTCTCGAAGGTGCTCATAGGTGTCTGATGATCCTGGCTTCCTGAATGAGCAGCGGGCGCTGTATCAGACCATCCATAGGGCCCGTGAGGCCTGCTCCGTCATCCTTTGAGTTGTTGCACTCGCCATGGCACCGAGGATTGTCAACATGGTCAACGAACATGATGATTCAGGAGATGACTTTATTTTGACTAGATGACAGTAGGGACCCACTAGGGCCATAGCCGTACGTACGCAAGTGCCTCCTTATTATGTACAACTATATTTTTTTTGCTTCCTCCTGGTTTCCTGACAACACGGTCAAACACCATTGTCAACCTATGTAGTCAATAAACGAGAGAATTGCAAAAGGAGCGGCCGACAGCTGGGACCAAGCAGCTCGAGAAGTATTTGTGTTTTTGAGGTGTGAGCACTGCAGAGTGTTTCTTCAGTGATGTTTTCGTTGTTGTTCAGAGGAGGGTAGGGTATTAACTAGGCGGGTTGTGGCCCGTCTAGCCCAGGCCAGATATCCAGCCAAGATATTACTTTTTTCCAAGCTGAAAATGGCTAGCCCAGCTATACTTTTTTTTTGAGGAATACCCAGGCAAGGTCAACTTTTTATTCTCCGCCCCGCTGGGCTGCAAATCTTTCCTAGGAGGGATGCATTAGGCTTAACAAGAAAATGGGCTTTAAGAAATATTAAATGGGATGTAATTATAAAAACTGGGCCGTAACTATAAAAAATGCAACAAATTATAAAGTATTATTTTTGGATTTTGAAAATTTTAATTTATTTAATTGTTGCGCGTGCAACGTTTTGTTCGATTTTTACGTAATACAAATTTATAGTGAAATTGTATTTAATCTGACTAGAAATTTCGGGATAAAAATATTTCGGATCCCATCAAAATGTGGGAAATTTTATTGAATTCTGTTTTGAACGGTTGGTTGAATTTATTAATCGCTGTCCTAGCTAGAAATGGGATGTACTTTTAACAAACTGTAAATGGGCTGTAGTAAATTCCATTAGAATTAAACAATGGGTTGTACATTCTTACAAATCACAAATTGGCTATAAGTTCTCTGCCACACACTTGTGGGCCTACTAAGTTGACGCGCCCCCTAAAATAAAAGTAAATTGATGCGTATGCAAGGCTTTATTAACTTATAGTCAACACACGGTTTTAGCAGCAATGTCCGTTGGATGTCCATCCAACGGATGTCGTGCTTCTTCTTCAATCTTGGATATTCTAGCTTCAGCCGCCCAAAAAATGATTCCTCCCCGTGACATCTGGGGCGCACCGTTTCAGAGGCTGACCCGTGGGCCTACTAAGTTAACGCGTACCAAGGGCTTTGGCAACTTAGTCAATATAAACGATCTAGCTGCAGTGACCGAACGATGTCCATCCAACGATCGTCGTGCTTCTTCAACCTCTGGTCTTCTTGCTCCAGCCGCCCAAAGCAGCGCCGGTCGTGCCGCCTGCTCCTGCCTCCCGAGGCCGGTTGTGCTGCTGCAGAGGCCTCACTGCCCTCTACTACTCCCACCGCTGGCCAGGCCATCCCTCTACTCACCCGCACACCCTGTATTCTACGGCAACGGCAGCCTCACACCGCAGCCGAACCAGTGAACCATCGTACTCCTCTTCGCGTGGGCATCCACTACCGCGTCTTCGCCGGCTCCGCGTCGTCCCTTCCTATAGGCCTCGCCGTCATCCACCACCCTGGTGCTCTGGGTGCGGCATGGTCAACGTGGTCAACGGTATTATTGAGGTTTTCAAAAGTCGCTTTAGTGCAATGGCTATTATTTTATCAAAGGATATGATTTATTCTACAATGGAAGGAATAGTCCCGAGTCGCTGCAGGCTTACAACCCGGCACTTGGGGGCTATATTATTCAAATTGAGATTACATGCAAGTCTCATGTCGCTGCAAGCATGCACCGTGACATTTGCGGGCTAATGCAAAGTCATTTTTATTGGCCTTATTGAAGACCCGACTCATCACATCATAATGTGCCGACCCTTGGGGACTACCAAGTTTTTATGAGTATAAGCCAATTACAAGTCCCAGGTTGCTGCAAGCATGACAACCCGATACTTGGGGGCTACATATATGGAGTCTTCAGTTTTTACTAGTGACTGAGATGAGCAACATAGATTTCTTCAAAGTGGCAGTAATTATATGGAAGCAAGTCTCAAATCCTCATTTTGTTCTGTTCAAGACTTGGGGGCTACAGGTAATATGGATATAAGGGAGAAATATCTTCCAAATTTTAGTTTTGAGCTAACCAGATTGACCCGGTATCTGCAACAATTATGACCCGGCGTCACCAACAATTATTGACCCGGCGTCACCAATCATTATGACCCGGTGTCTGCAACAATCATAACCCGGCGTCATCAATAATCAAGAACCAGCGTTGGCAACAATCATGAACCGGCGTTGGCAACAATCATGAACCGGCGTTGGAAACAATCATGACCCGAAATTATCAGTTTTTATAACCCTGCAATTTTGGTAATATTAAACCGGCAAGTTTTACATCTTCAAACCGGCTGAATATCATATGAGTATTTCTAGACCAATATTTCTTGAGCCGGCACTTTGGAAGCCAACTCAAGTGGATTATTCTTCACAAGTTTTTTTTGTGAGAAACCGATGTCAGCACATTGAGTATGAAGTTAGCTTATTGACCCGGATTTTCTAGATGAAGGAAATGCCAATTGGAATTAAGGATAATCAGGTCCCGGCTCAGGAAAATATTTAACCCGGAGCACAACCTATCAAGTTTGTTCTTGAGTTATTTTGCAGGATTAGTTTAACATGGTTAAATCCAAACTAAACTGGGGGCTAATGTCGGGGATATTCCCCGTGGTGTAAATCGGCCGGAACTATAACCCGGCCGGACTTGGCGGTTTACTTGACACCCGGTTGAGAATTGACGATTCACCGGTGACCGGTTTGGACCTGGCGGCCTACGATTCATTGGTAATCCGACAGGCGGGTCAGAAGAGCGACAAGACCCGGTGGCCCAACGGGCGGTTCATGAAGGCCGATTCATACTATGGTGGGCCGGTTTACAAGGAAAGGCGTGAGGAATATTTGTCTTACATGGAGTTAAGACCTGGACTTGTATCCGGTTTGTATTAGAGATAGACTAGTCCTAATCCTAATAGGACTCCACATGTAACCCGCCCCTTCAACATATATAAGGAGGGGCAGGGCTCCCCAAAGAGGGAGAAGCGGCAAAGCAAGAAGAAATAATCTCTAGGGCTAGACACAAAGAGCCAGTTTACCGGCGACTGCCTGGTGATCATAATGAGACCTAGCCTCAAACAGCATGTAGGTTTGTTACCGGATGATGTTTCGCAGGGCCCGAAGCTGTCTAAATCCTTGTCTTGTGTTGCGTCTCTCGATTCCGCTCAACCCCTCTCAAGCTACCACATAGATGCGTTGGCCTCGCGACGAAGTCCTGACTCTAAGGACATCTGCCGTGACAGAACCACGACAGGAAGGGCTCACCCACGCATCCTCTTCCTCCTCTTCATGTGCTCCTCTTCCACCATGGTGAGGGGAAGAGGGCGCGGTCGAAATCCCGGTGGCGATGGCAAGGGCCTCCTCTCGGCATCGAATCCCTGCCCCTGCTGGGGATGCTGGGGTAGGATCCAGTATACAAGGCGGAGCCGCAGGACGTGGTCGTGGCCGGTGCAACGTTTGGGGCCGGGGAGGACCTGGCGGCGCCCCGGCCCCTCCTCCCTCAACCGCTTCAACTCTATTGGAGGGTCATGTCAGAGATATGACGCTAGAGTTCCTCTTTAGGCCACGTGAGCCACCGCGCAGCCATCTTTGGCTTCCTACTCCTTTTCGCAAGGGTGATGGAGGTTGAACAACCGCATGGGTTGAAGTTGCACATGAGAGGTTGTTGTAATGGAAACATGCAGGTGGACATTGAGTTCCCCGCACCTCATGTCATGCTTCTCCCGCGTGGGTGGAAAACCTTTGCACGTGCCCACAGCTTGGTGGAGGGGCACGTCCTTCATTTTAAGTTAATGGAGGCCGATCTACTCTCCATCAAGGTATTCAGGCGCTCGGGTGCTCGCTTAGCCTGCTATGCGGAGAGCTCGACTGATGACGAAAGCTCCTCTTCAAGCGGCAGCAACGAAGAGGACACTGACGACGAAGAAAACGATGCCGAGCCCGACGACTCGGGCTCGGAATGAGCGTCGGGCGCATCATCACCGTTAGCTAGGTGCTGGCAGCACCATCATCTGCGCCCAGCCTTCTCCCCAGCAGAGCGATTTGCCGGGGGGTTGAGTTTAGGTGTCTCTGCCTCCTCCAGCTAGAACCCGGCAGGCTTCCTCATGGACTTCGACTTCGTATCCCCTGCCGGTATCCCTTGTGTTGCGTCCCTCTGGTCCTGGCGGTGGTGAATAGGGCATCACCTAGCCGCTCTCCCCGTCCCCGGCCTCTTCTTCCTTGCCAGGGACGTGCTTATCCGATCTTGTCACACTGCGTCCCACGGACCCTGACAGGGTCAGGCTGGGCTTCTGCCTAGGTGCTCCTTGTGCCCTCTTTCCTTCTCGATGAAACTCCTAGGAGGAGAGGCACAAGAAAGGCATTACCGGACACTTGTCATTTTTCAATTTAAAAGATGTAGGCACTAGCCAAGTTTTAGCTCAAATTATGTAATCCTCTACCCATGCTTGTATTATGTATTATTTCTACTTGTTTGTCAGCGCATTAACAAAAAAAGAGTGCTTGCCGGGTACTTGTGCATGTATCATGTCCATGCTAAGGAATGATTCCTCAATACTTCCAAGTAAACAAAGTTCCCCGGTAAGTCATCATGCCGGTCCCTTCCATAGCTGCTACCGAACCCTGTCCGATGGGCTAGGAGCGTGGATGGAAGCCAGTCCCTTTTCTGCCTCCCCCCCCCCCCTGAATGCTGTTGCGACCAATTCTTGACTGAAGAAACTTCAAATCAAAGGATGGGAGCACAGATGTTGGGAGCGACAAGGTTTCAATATGCACAAGTTTTTCATACAGGGATACATCATGGATGGCGAGGTGAACTTATCAGTGTTTGTTGTCCTTCTTATTGTTCCTGATAGGGAGGGGCTGTCAGGGACCAATATGCGAGCTCGTTCTCATTTCTCCTTTCAAGAGTTCACCCACCGCGGGAACCCTCCTGTTGATCAAAAAGAAGTGCAGGGGAGAAAAACAGTTGCATACGGCTTTCTTGTGAAGGATTAGTTAGTTCATGCTAGGGTTATTGTAATTACAATAAAGCCATTCTTAAATTAAACATGCATGCAAGTCTTGTGCCAGCGCTTTGTTTTATTGTCTTTGCACAGGGTATTCGCCTGGATTTGTACAAAGGGTTACAAGTTTAGGGGACTATGCTTGTACAAAACAGGCTACCGTGGCAAGGCCCGGCAACCACGCCTTATGGGTAGAACTTACGAAGATGCTCAATGTTCCATGAGTTTTGCATTGCTATGCCATCTTCAGTCTCCAGACGGACTACGCCGGGTCTGGTGACATGCGCTACCCAGTAAGGGCCTTCCCACTTTGGTGTCAACTTGTTGGAACCCTTGGCAGATTGAACACGCCTAAGGACAAGGCCACCTTTCTCAAGGCTCCGAGCTT
Source organism: Aegilops bicornis (assembly GCA_021605145.1). Lineage (NCBI taxonomy): Eukaryota > Viridiplantae > Streptophyta > Magnoliopsida > Poales > Poaceae > Aegilops > Aegilops bicornis. The sequence continues at coordinate 578,198,415 of CM038675.1, forward strand.
GGACCCTGCGGCTATGGTAGAGGCGCAGGGCCTGCTAGTATCATGCAACATGTACAGATGCCCGGAGATGGTTCTCCTCAAGGAGCATGGCATCGTCATGCCGTAGCTGCCCCTGCGCTACTTCATCGTAGGCAAGTACTCGAGGTGACCCTTATATGAGTTCCGTGGGGAGCACTGCTTCTACCCCGTATACCAGGGAGAAGGGTGTCTGGCCAGTGGCTCGATTTGGTGTCGTCCTGATTGACCAAAGAAACATCGGCAACTCATCAATCCTACGCCTACCGCATTTTCGCAGTCTAACAAAGGTTCTTATCTTCAGTCCTCACAGCACTTCAACATTCATCCTCTCAACTTGCCCGTTCCTTCTTGGGTGGGCAACAAAGATTAAAGAGACCTTCCTCCCAAGGCTCTGGATGTACTTCATGAAGGCACGACTTGTGAACTGGGTGCAGTTATCGGTGATTACCCTGCTGGGTACTCCAAAATGACACACCGATCCCTTGAAGAATTTGATAGCTGACCGCGCCATCACCTTTCTCACTGGTTCCACTTCGGGGCACTTTGTAAACTTGTCGATCGCAACGAACAAGAATTCAAAGCCCTAAGTAGCATGGGGAAAGGGGCCCAGGATGTCGAGCCCCCAGACCGCGAAAGGCCAGGATAAAGGGATGGTCTGCAAGGCTTGAGCCGGCTGAGGGATGTTCTTGGAGTGGAACTGGCATGCTTCACACTTAGTGACAAGCTCAGTTGCATCCCGGAGGGCAGTGGGCCAGTAGAATCCTTGCCGGAAAGCTTTCCCGACAAGTGCTCTTGATCTCAGATGTGAGCCACACGCGCCTACGTGTATCTCTGCCAACAGCTCTAGTCCGTCTTCCTGACTGATGGACTTCAACTTCACGCCGTTCGGCCTCTTTGTGTATAGAATGCTGTCCACAAACTGGTACATACTCGATTGTCGGGCTACTTTCTCAGATTGCTCTAGATCATCAGGAAGTTCTCAAGTTTTTCAAGAATTGGACTATGTGTTGTGCCCATGCCGGAGCCTGGGGCTCGACGACAAGGACTAAATGCATATCTTTAGCTATGGGAGCACTTTCTTCAACGACAAGAGCCTAGGATTCTGCTTGAGAGTGCGGCCCACCAGTTGGCGTAGGGTCTCCCCAGGCAACCTCCACACTAGCAGCTCTAGGGAGCTCTGCCAAGAAGTGCTTGCCGGTGTTGAGATTCCTTCTTTATCTGGCCAAGGCTGACGTCAAAACTGATGCCTAGGTAAGGTGGACTACAAAAGTGCCTGTTTCCATAGGGAGCTTCTGCGCAGCGCACTTCGACAGGTGATCAGCTATGTTGTTTTCCACACGGGGCACGTGCTCTGTTTGCAACCCATCGAAGTGCTCCTCCAACTTCCTCACCTCTTCCATGTATGCCTCCATCAGTAGGCTTTGATAATCCTTATTTACCTGCTTTACAACAAGCTGGTAGTCACGCGTATGATCAACTTCTTGATTCCCAATTAAATAGAAATCTGGAGCCCGGCAAGGAGCCCTTCATATTCGGTCGTGTTGTTGGTGGCGTCTTCCCTGGAGAAATGCATTCGGATGACGTGTTTGAGGTGTTCTCAGGTGGGTGCAGTGAGTAAAACTCCTGCTGCACCTTGGAGCGAGAAAGCACCATCAAAATACATGACCCATTCCTTAGGGGCCTCCTTGCCGGGGAGGACAGTTTCCATGGTTTCTTCATCTGGAGTTGGCATCCATTCTGCTATGAATTCTGCCAATGCTCTGCTTTGGATAGTTGTCATGCTTTCAAACTTCAAGGCGAAGCTTGATAGCTCCAGAGCCCATTCCACTATCCTGCTGGTGGCCACAGGGTTCCTCAAAATCTGTTGTAGTGGGAGGTGAGTAATAACAGTGACCTCGTGGGCTTGAAAGTAATAGCACAGCTTTCTTGAGGCCATGAGGAGGCCTAAGATCAGCTTTTGGACCCCGGAGTACCTTGATCTAGCCCCCTGCAAGAGGGAGCTCACAAAGTAAACTGGTCGCTGCACCATTTTCTTCCTTGCCACCCCCTCCTGTTTGTCAGCGTTAATCTGTGGTCCCCCTTCATTGCCGCCGGCAGGCTTTGCCAGGGACAAAGCTGGCCCAACACCGGCTGGTTCAGCCGCAATAGCTTCTCCACTGTTCACTTCCCTCTGTGCCACCAAGGCAACACTAACCACTTGATTTTTTGCCACTAGATATAGCAGCAACGACTCTTGTGGCCTGGGTGCGACCAATGTTGGGGCAGAAGAAAGGTAAGCCTTTAAATCCCGCACCACAGGCTCGGCCTCGGGGGTCCATTTTACTGGACCAGCCTTCTTCAAAATTTTGAAGAACGGCAAGGCGCGCTCAGCAGATTTGGAAATGAACTTGCTCATCGCGGCTATGCAGCCAGTCAGGCGCCTCACATCCGGGGCTTGGATCTGCTCTATTGCTCTGAACTTGTTGGGGTTTGCTTCTATCCCCCGCTGAGACACGAAGAATCCAAGAAGCTTGCCGGACGGAACACCAAATACAGATTTCTTTGGATTAAGCTTCAAGTTCATCTTCTGCAAGATTGCGAAGGTCTCTTATAGATCCTTAGTGAATGAAGACTTGTCCTTGGTCTTGACCATGAAATCATCTATGTATGCTTCAATATTACTGTGCAGTTGTGGCTCGAACCCGACCTGCATGACCCCTACAGAAGTAGAACCAACATTCTTTAGCCCAAAGGGCATACGCACAAAACAATACGTGCCACACGGGGTGATAAAGGTGGTCTTGTCTTCATCTTCTTTGTCCATGAAGATTTTATGGTACCCAGAGTACGCGCCCAAGAAGGAAAGCAAATCACATCGGGAGTTGGAATCAACAATCTGATCAATGCGCGGTAAGGGGAATGGATCCTTTGGACAGGCCTTGTTCAAGTCAGTGAAGTCGATACAAAATCTCCACTTCCTGTTAGCCTTGCACACCACCACTGGATTAGCTAACCAAGTTCGATGCAGCACTCCTTGGACCAAGCCTGCTGCTTCTAGCTTCTTGATCTCCTCGGTAATGAAATATTTTCTCTCCAGGTCTTGCTTCCTGACTTTTTGCTTGACGGGGCGGGCATGAGGACAGACAGCAAGGTGGTGCTTGATTAACTCCCTGGGAACACCGGGGATGTCAGATGGTTGCCAGGCAAACACATCGACATTCGCCTGCAGGAAGGTAACGAGCGCGCGTTCGTCATCAGGGTAGCACTAATGGTAAAAGTATCGTCAATGCCATCTTGCCGCGCCAAAACTTTCTTGGTTGTCGGGGGAGCAGCCCTGGGTCTCTTGCTAGTCGGACTCTCCGGCAAGTCGTCGTCGGGTGTAGCATACTCCGAAGAGATGCGCTTCTCAGAGTCCTTGCCGGTTTCTTTGATTTTTTTTGCCTTCTTGGTGGGAGCTGGGGCCCCAACGGCCTCTGCTGCGACCGCGTCTCTATACATCTTATCCACGTAGATGACTGCATCTCTCTTGTCCGACGGGATGGTGATGACTCCCATAGGACCATGCATCTTCAAGGTATTGTAGGTGTAGTGGGACACCGCCATGAACTTGGCTAGAGTTGGTCGACCAAGAATCCCGTTAAACGGCAGGGAAGTTCAAAAACACTGAACACAATCTTTTCGGTCCTGAAATTGATTTCCCTGCCAAATGTTACCGGCAAGGTAATCTTTCCCATTGGTTGGCTCCTTCCTTGGTTGATCCCTATGAAAGTGATAATTTTCTTCAGGTCTCCGTCGGAGATACCAAGTTCAAGCCTGCCCCACCGCAACCAACATCTTAGTGACCTTGAGGTTGCGAATTATTGGTGAAACCAACAATGGCAAACACCCTACCACAGTGGTTCGGTGTGGATGATCCTCAATGTAAAAGATGATGGGCGTGCGAGACCATTTGAGTGGCCCCCGAGCGCTTGCTTCCGTGTTCTGCGGCATTAACCTCACGTGCCCATTGCTTGAGTTGGCGGTGAGAGGAGTGCAACGACGCACCCCCGTCAATGCACATCGCCTTAGTAGCTTTTTGGAACTCCTGCTCTCTAGTTTTATCATCTTCCTCTTCGCTGCCATCTTCATTTTCCTTCCTCTGACAGCCTCTGGTGGGTTTCTCTTTCGGCTGATCAGACTTGGCGCGGTGTCCGTTACGACCACGCGGCCCTTCCCGCCAGTCCCATTCTGGTTTCTCTCCTTGTCGCGCCTTTCATGCTCAGCTTTCTGTTTCTCAACCAACTTCTCGACTTGCTTGCAATCTTCGAGATCGTGACCCTTGGTCCTATGGATCTTGCAGTACAACCCATCAGATTTGCCGGTTTTCTCAGCAGCTGCTGCCACCCAGCAATCAGCGCATGTACCAGCTTCCTTGCCGGGCATCTAAGTTTTTGCCTTCTTGCCGGTGCTGAGATCACCAGCACTCTAAACGGCCATTACTGCCTTCTCCTTTCGCTTCTTGCTGCGCTTCTTGTTTTTCTTCCTAGGGGTGGCGTCGTCGTCGTCTTTCAAATTGACTTCGACGCCAGCCTTTTTCCCGGGAAGTCTTCTCCCTTCTTTAGTGCAAGCACACTTATCCGCCAGTGTGTAGAGCTTGTTGATCATCTTGGGCAACCGAACATTCATCTTAGCCCGCATTCTGCGATTGCACACATTTGTATGAAATGCAGCAATCTCAACTGCCGGGGGTATCTTTGGGATGTTGCGGTGTACTTGGCTAAACCTTTGTAGATACTTGCGCAAACTTTCTCTCTCTTTCTTGAAGAGGGTTAGCAGATCGCTAGGCCGCCCTGGCTCTTGACGGCCGCCCGTGAAGGTGCCCGTGAACTTGTTGCACAGGCTGGTCCAGGAGGAAATGGAATCTTCTGGTAGGTGCATCAGCCAGGACCTTGATACGTCTCCAACATATCTACTTTTTCTCACGCTTTTCCTCTTGTTTTGGACTCTAATTTGCATGATTTGAATGAAACTAACCCTGGACTGACGTTGTTTTCAGCAGAACTACCATGGTGTGGTTTTTGTGCAGAAATAAAAGTTCTCGGAATGAAACGAAACTTTGCAAGGATTTTTTATGGAATAAAAGAGAATTACTGGAGCCAACACCCACCAGAGAGGGGCCCCTGGGTGGGCACAACCCACCATGGCGCGCCCCCTCTCCTGGCGCGCCCAGGTGGGTTGTAGCCACCTGGTGGCCCCGCAGACCTCAACCCTAACACTATAAATTCCTATTTTCGGAGAGAAAAATCAGGGAGAAAGAATTATTGCGTTCCACGAGATGGGGCCGCCGCCAAGCCCTGTTCTTCCTTGGGAGGGCAGATCTGGAGTCCGTTTGGGGCTCAGGAGAGGGGGATCTTCATTCTTTGTCATCACCAACCCATCTCCATCGCCAATTCCATGATGCTCCCCACCGGGAGTGAGTAATTCCTTCGTAGGCTCGCTGGTCGGTGAGGAGTTGGATGAGATTCATCATGTAATCGAGTTAGTTTTGTTAGGGCCTGATCCCTAGTATCCACTATGTTCTTAGATTGATGTTGCTATGACTTTGCTATGCTTAATGCTTTTCACTTTGGGCCCGGGTGCCATGAAGTTAGATCTGAACCATTTATGAATTCATCATTATATCCATGTTTTAGATCCGATCTTGCAAGTTATAGTCATCTACTACGTGTTATGATCCGGAAACCCCGGAGTGACAGCAACCGGGCCCACTCCCAGTGATAACCGAGTTTGAGGAGTTCATGTATTCACTATGTGTTAATGCTTTGTTCCGGTTCTCTATTAAAAGGAGGCCTTAATATCCCTGAGTTTCCAATATGGACCCCGCTGCCACGGGAGGGTAGGACAGAAGATGTCATGCAAGTTCTTTAAATAAAGCACGTATGACTATTTACGGAATACATGCCTACATAATAACGATGAACTGGAGCTAGTGCCGTATTGCCCTAGGTTATAACTGTCACATGATGAATATCATCCAACAAGTCACCCATCCAATGCCTATGAATTTATTTATATTGATCTTGCTGCATTACTATTGCTATCATCACTGTCACACTTGCTACAAATTACTGCTATCACTGTTACTGTTACTGTTGTTGCTGCCACTACTATCAAAACTATCAAACTACTTTGCTACTGATCACTTTGCTGCAGATAATTAATCTCCAGGTGTGGTTGAATTGACAACTCGGCTGCTAATACCTTCAAATATTCTTTGGCTCCCCTTGTGTCGAATCTATAAATTTGGGTTGAATACTCTACCCTCGAAAACTGTTGCGATCCCCTATACTTGTGGGTTATCAGACCTTACGTTTGGCTTAAGGGCCAGTGGGAAGTAGTTGGCAAGCACATTTTCATCCCTTCCCCCGGCAGCTTGGACGGCAATCATATAGATGCCCAAAAACTCTGTCGGGTTCAGTTTTCCGTCGTACTTCTCTGGAAGGTGCGAGATGATGGCCATTAGACTTGCCGCAGCTCCCATGTGAAGGCAGGGCACCCTACCTCATAAGGTAGGTACCCGCCAGCACTGCGTGCAGGTTCGTCGACATCAGCTCTGTTGCGCCTGTGAGATTGACGGCGCATCTCGCGATGCCGCTCAATGGTGACGCAGGCGTCTTCCTTCTTCCTTTCACTCAGTACCTGATATTGGTCTTGCTGGAGTCGCGGATCGGACGAGACCATTGATGCATCGTCGTGATCATCATCGCCCGACGGTCGCTGAGTTCATCATGGCTACCCTTGAGAGAGCTGCCGCGGCGGGGACTGCATAGTGGGTGCGGTTCTCCTGTCTTGGCCACCGGTGGGAGTTACCGGCATCCCCGACGGGCGTCGCAGCGGCTCCGCACCTGGTGGCTTGTTGATCTCAGTGAATCCGAGGAGACTTTGAATGGTAGCTATGCTGGAGGAAATCCAGCAGTAGCTGAGCTCTAGCTACTACTTCAGCCGCCATTTTCTGGCATGGTGTGGGAGGCAGAGCACGACACCGCTCGACTCCTAGATGAACCAGGAGGAGCACCGTCGAACTATCCCTGCCTCGGACCGGTTGCCAGAGGAACCTGGTGGGGCCGAAGCTGTTCTTGGTGACGAGGCTCTTGGTCAACCAGGAACTTCCCGTGTGGGCGTGGTCGCTGGGGGTCGACGGCGCCGCTCGGGGTGTTGTCGTGCTCGCCCGCCGTTGGAAACAATGCACGCCTTGTCTCCGCCCCTTCGGGAGGCGTGGCCAGTGGATCTTGGCTCGCACCAGAGCTGGCGTTGACGTCATATTGGTTGAGCATGCTAGTGGGGTGAGCGAGAAGAAGCTGAGCGCCTCCACGGACCGTACCGGCGGAAGCTCGGTCGGCGGCATGCTGAAGAGGCTGGGTTGTGCCCGCAGCACCAGCGGCAGCGGGAGCATTAGTAGCACCGTTTGCCTCGCCTGCCCTATCTGCACCAGCCGCGGTGCCTGCAACGTCCGCAACCACGGGCAATGAACCTTTGGAGGTGGAGGGATGTGCTTCGGCCCCGTTTTTCTTCTTGGTAGCCAAGGAAGATGAAATTCGACGAAGATCAACGCACCGGCTACTGCTTCAGATTCGCACTAGCGACGCCCCCAACCTGGCGCGCCAAAGATGTTGGCGTGGAAGCACAATCACCTATGGGGCAAGGGTGCCCCTTTGTGGTTCAGCATGGGGACGACCGTGTTGCACAAAGAGCTGAAGCAATAGGGGACGACATGACGATGGACAACACATTTTTATCCAGGTTCGGGCTGCTTTGCAGCGCAAAACCCTACTCCCGCTTGGGTGGATTGATCTGGGGGAGGACGAAGGCGCAGAGTGCACAAGCCTGGCAAGGTTGCCTCAGGAGTGCAATCATGCGTGTTGGGTAACGTAGCATGCAATTTCAAAAAAATTCCTACGATCACGCAAGATCTATCTAGGAGATGCATAGCAACGAGAGGGGGAGAGTGTGTCCACGTACCCTCATAGACTAAAAGTGGAAGCGTCTAGTTAGCGCGGTTGATGTAGTCGAACGTCTTCACGATCCAATCGATCCAAGTACCGAACATACGACACCTCCATGTTCAGCACACGTTCAGCTCGATGACGTCCCTCGAGCTCTTGATCCAGTAGAGGGTCGAGGGAGAGTTCCGTCACCATGCCGTGTTGGTGATGTGATCCGCGCAGGGTTCGCCTAAGCACTATGGCGCTATGACCGGAGGAGTAAACTGTGGAGTGGGGCACCGCACACGGCTAAGAGAAATCTTTGTGTGTCTTTGGGGTGCCCCCCGCCCCCGTATATAAAGGACGGAGGAGGAGGCCGGCGGCCTCGGAGGGGCGCGCCAAGGGGGGAGTCCTACTTGGACTCCCAGTCCAAGTAGGATTCAGCCCCCTCCCCTTCCTTCCGATGGAGAGGGGAAAGGGGAAAGGGGGAGAAGGAGAAGGATAGGGGGGCCGCACCCCCACGCCTTCTCTAATTCGGTTTGGGCAAGGGGGAGGCGCACGCTACCTCCTGATACGTCTCCAATGTATCTATAATTTTTTATTGTTCCATGCTGTTTTATTATCAATCTTGGATGTTTTATAATCATTTTATAGTCATTTTATATCATTTTTTGGTACTAACCTATTGACATAGTGCCAAGTGCCAGTTGCTGTTTTTCCCATGTTTTTACATCGCAGGAAATCAATATCAGACGAAGTCCAAATGCCCCGAAACTTTACAGAGAATTTTTGTGGCCCAGAAGGAACACAACGGGCCCTGGTTGCACCTAGGGGAGTCCCGAGGTGGGGACAACCCACCAAGGCGCGCCAGGAGGCCCAGGCGCGCCCTGGTGGGTTGTGCCCACCTTGGGTGCCCCCCGGACCGCCTCTTTGCTCTATAAATACCCCAATATTCCATAAACCCTAGGGGAGTCGACGAAATATTCATCCAGCCGCAGCAGAGTCCAGAACCACCAGATCCAATCTAGACACCATCTCGAATGGGATTCACCACCTCCATTGGTGCCTCTCCGATGATGCGTGAGTAGTTATTTGTAGACCTTCGGGTCCGTAGTTAGTAGCTAGATGGCTTCCTCTCTTTCGCTAAATTCTCAACACAATGGTCTCTTGGAGATCCATATGATGTAACTCTTTTTGCGGTGTGTTTGTTGGGATCTTATGAACTTTGAGTTTATGATTAGTAATATCTTTTTATATCCATGAAAGTTATTTGAGTTTCTTTGATCTCTTATATGCATGATCTCTTATAGCCTCATATTTCTTCTCTGATATTTGGGTTTTGTTTGGCCAACTTGATCTATTTATCTTGCAATGGGAAGAGGTGCCCGGTAGTGGGTTCGATCTTACGGTGCTTGATCCCAGTGACAGAAAGGGAAACGACACATATGCATTGCTGCTACTAAGGATAAAATGATGGGGTCTATCTCGACATAGATAGGTCTTGTCTACATCATGTCATCTTTCTTAATGCATTACTCCGTTTTTCCATGAACTTAATTCACTAGATGCCTGCTGGATAGTGGTCGATGTGTGGAGAAATAGTAGTAGATGCAGGCAGGAGTCGGTCTACTAATCTTGGACGTGATGCCTATGTAATGATCATTGCCTGGATATCGTCATAATTATCTGAGGTTCTATCAATTTCCCAAAAGTAATTCATTTACCCACCGTTTGATATTTTTCTCGAGAGAAGCCACTAATGAAACCTACGGCCCCCGGGTCTTCTTTCTCATATATTTGCTTTGCGATCTACTTTTCCTTTGCATTTTTATTCAGATATATTAAACCAAAAATACAAAAATACTTTGCTGCACTTTATTTTATCTGCGGTCTATTATTTCAATCTATTACATCTTGCTCTCATCATCACGCAATTTCTGGCATCGTTACCCGACAGGGATTGACAACCCCTTTAACACGTCGGATTGCGAGTATTTGTTATTTGTGTGCAGGAGCTATTTACGTTTTGCTTCTTGGTTCTCCTACTAGTTCGATAACCTTGGTTTCATCACTGAGGGAAATACCTACCCTCGCCGTGCTGCAGCATCCCTTCCTCTATTGGGAAATACCGACGTAGTCCTAGCAGACACGAGCTTTTCTGGCGCCATAGTCAGGGAGCAATCAAAAGGAATTTCTGGCGTCGTTGCTGGGGAGGATCTTCAACATAACCAGGTTCCTAATCACAAATCTCATCTCCTCGCAATTTACATTGTTTGCCATTTGCCTCTCGTTTTCCTCTCCCCCACTTCACAAAAATTTGCCGTTTCATTCGCCTCTCCTTTTTCGTTCGCCGCTTTCTTGCTGGATCTATTTTCATGTGTGTTCCTTTTCGCGTAGTCATGATGCCACAAAGAAAATATTATGGTGTTCCTTACCCAAATATTTTGCTTGAAATTTAGAAAATTACTAAGGAATATATGACTACGCAATTTGAGCATAATAAGTATTTTAATGAAGAACTTAAGGAGCACTCCGTTGTGCTGGATGCTATCACAAAACAACTTGATGATATTAGTAGAGAAGTTTGCAATATCCAATCTAAGTATGCTTTTGCTGAAAGTTTGCTAGGAAAAATATCCGATGCACAAACTACCTTAGTAAATCAAATGGCTGCTAAACCAATCTCGTTAGAAGATAAAGATGATGAAGATCTTAAAATGATTCGTGTTTCTTCTATTGATTCCTTGTTTAGTAAAGTTAAGATTGATGAAAAAAGGACTGGAGAAGAGTCAACTTTAGGTAGAAGGTGTCTCAATATTTCGGAGGGTGAAAATCTTGTTGAGAAAATTGATAAAAGTGGGTTTGGAGAGGTCAAAACTTTAGCTAGTGATTCACCCACTCTTTTGGATTACAAAGACTTTAATTATGATAGTTGCCTTTGATTGATTGTATTTCTTTGTTGCAATCCATGCTAAACTCACCCCATGCTTATGAACAAAACAAAGGTTTTACTAAACATATTGTTGATGCTATGATGAAAGCTTTGAAAGAAAAATTAGAATTAAAAGTTATCAATTCCTAGAAAATTGCATGTTGAATGGGAGCCTACTGTCAAAGTCAAGATTAAAATTTATGAGTGTTTTGCTTTGTATGACTTGCGCTAGTGTTTCTACAATTCTGAAATCTTTATGTGATGTGCTTGGTCTTACCAATCTTGAAGAGTGTTCTTTGAATTTGCACTTGGCAGATTCTACTATTAAAAAGCCTACACTACTAGGAAAAGGGCTATAGATGATATGGACACTAATGGCGCACCAGACATGTGGTGCGCCACTACTATATACTAATGTCGCACCATGTGTTGGTGCGCCATTAGTGTCCAAATACTACTGGCGCACCACATCCACGGTGCGCCATTAGTAACAATTTTTTTTATTTTTTTTTCAAAACTAGTAATGGCGCACTATCCCTTGGTGCGCCATTACTAGTTAAACTAGTAATGGTGCACCACATCCACGGTGCGCCACTAGTATTTTTTGTTCAATTTTTTTTTTCAAAACTAGTAATGGCGCACCAGGGGATAGTGCGCCATTACTAGTTAAAATTAGTAATGGCGCACCACATCCACGGTGCGCCACTAGTAAAAAAATTCAAGTTTTTTTTTCAAATTTTTTTCCAATTTTTTTTATTTTTTTCAAAACTAGTAATGGCGCACCGTGGGAGTGGTGCGCCATTACTAATTGAACTAGTAATGGTGCAGCACTCCCACGGTGCGCCATTACTAACTTGGCCCAAAAAATCCACCGAATGCACCCCCTCGGTGGACCGCCTTTTCAGTTTTAAAAAATAAAAGAAAATGATGGAAATGTCAAAAAATAAAAGAAAATAAGTTTCCCATGTGATATGTGGTCTAGTTGTTGGGAAAATTTACAAATATGAATTTCTACTTTATTTGCAAAATCTCTCTGGAATTTGTAAAATGGGCATAACTTTTGCATACGAACTCGGATTAAAAAGTTTCATATATGAAAAATCATCTACTCAAAAAGTTACATCCGAATTTAACCGGGGAAACCCTGTTAAACATTTTCAAAATCCTCAAAAACCTAACAGAAAAAAAGTTACGGGGCTTTCAAGATCTAGAGGCAAAAAAATTCAAAAAAAAATTCAAACTTACTAGTGGCGCACCCTCTGCTAGGTGCGCCACTAGTAACAGAAAAAAATTGGTTTCAAAAATTTTTTTTTTGGATTTTTTTTCAAAAAATGATACGTAATATGACCGGGAAGTTTGAAATATTTTTCAAAATTTCATCATACTCATGAACATGAACAAAGTCCTAGACACCAACAAGGTTTAATAGGATTGATATGATAGATATATCAACAAGTGCCTATTAAGTGAGGTGGTGCTGGGGTTAGATAGAACTGCGAAGTTAAGCTTGCTCGGGCTATAGTAGTGTGAGGATGGATGACCTTTTGGGAAGTTTGACTACTTAGTGCGATTTGACTTGAGATTAAGCATATTGACCTGAGATTAAGCGATAGTGACCTGAGATTAAGAAAAAAACAAAAAAATTGAAAAAGAAATTCTGAAAAAATATTTGAATTTATTTTTGAAAAATTTGTTACTAATGGCGGACTTCTATGTGGTGCACCATTAGTATCTGGTATACTAATGGCTCACTTCTATGTGGTGCGCCATTAGTATCTGGTATACTAATGGCACACCATAGGTGCGCCATTAGTAAAAAATTCTATTGGCGTGGTGCTAGTGGCGCACCTGTAGTGCGCCATTAGTAGGCAAAAGAGGTGCGCCACTAGCAGGCCTTTTCCTAGTAGTGTTATGGGAGGAATTAATGATGTTCTTATTCTTGCAAACAGGAATTATGTGCCCATAGATTTTATTGTTCTTGATATTGATTGCAATCCGTCTTGTCCAATTATTCTTGGTAGATTTTTTCACGCACTTTTCTCGGTGCCGTGATTGATATGAAAGAAGGCAATATTAAGTTCCAATTTCCTTTGAGGAAGGGTATGGAACACTTTCCTAGAACAAAAATCAGGCCACCTTATGAATCAATCTTGTGGGCATCTTATGGATCTTGAACCAAAGATGACAATACTTAGATCCTTGCCTTATGCCTAGCTAAGGGCGTAAAACTATAACGCTTGTTGGGAGGCAACCCAATGAATAAAATTTATTTTTGCTTTTTGCTTTCTGTTCTTGTGTGTTTGCACAATTATGCCTCTGGTATGATTGCGTTTTTTGTGTTTTAATTAGTGTTTGTGCCAAGTAAATCCTTTAGGAACTTCTTGGGTGATAGTTGTTTGGTCTTGCTGAAAAACAGAAACCTTGGTACCCACGAAATTGTTAAAAATCACCAGAACATGATAAAACACCAATTCTGTTTTTAGTAGATCAATATACAAATTACCCTGGCCGTCCTAATTTTTCAGAATTTGTGGAGTTACAGAAGTATTCGAAAGTGTCAGATTGCTACAGACTGTTCTGTTTTGATAGATTCTGTTTTCTTTGTGTTGTGTGCTTATTTTGATGGCTCTATGGTTTTCTTTGATGAGTTTTTGCCATAGAAAAGTTGGAATATAGTAGATATAATGCAAAAAAATATGAATTGGTTTGATACAACACTTATAGTAGTGGTTTGCTTTCTTTTACTAACGGATCTCACGAAGGTTTTGTTGAGTTTTGTGTGATTGAAGTTTTGAAGTTTCGGGTTATCTTACGATGGATGAAAGAAGGATAGAAGAGCCTAAGCTTGGGGATGCCCCGACATCCCAAGCTATTATCCAATAATGAGCAACCAACTAAGATTGGGGATGCCCCCGAGTGGCAACCCCTCTTTCTTCTAACGACTATCGGTATTTTACTTGAAGCTATATTTTTATTCGTCACATGATATGTGTTTTGCTTGGAGCGTCTTGTATGATATTAGTATTTTCTTGTTTTATTCTGTGTTTTAAGTCATCAATCCTTGTTGGACACACCTATTTGAGAGAGCCAAAATTATGTCATGACTTGTTAGAATTGTTCTCTATGCTTCACTAAAATCTTTTATGACCTAGGACTTGCTCTAGTGCTTCACTTATATCTTTTTGAGCACGGTGTGCTTAGTTATTTTTGAAGAAAGGCTCTCTTGCTTCACTTAGATTTATTTGAGAGTTAGTAGAATTTTAAAGAAGTTCTCTCTTGCTTCACTTAAATTATTTTGAGAGAAAGAAAATTTGTTATGCTCATGATCTTCACTTATATTTGTTTGAGCTTATGAAAAGCAACACATGAAAATTAGTCCCAAAGTGATAGATATCCAAGAAGGATAAAGTAAAAATGTCATGAAGATCATTGGACAAAATAAACTGGATTCTTAGTAATAGTTTTGAGATATGATGATGTGATATGTGAGTTGTGTTGATGAGTGATTATGCTTTAGTAAGAATATTGGTGTTAAGGTTTGTGATTCCCTATGCATGCACAAAATTCAATAGTCATGCAATGAAATTATATCCTACTTGTGGTGCATTATTCGGTGTTAGTTATGCTTAATGCTTGCTTATGAGATTATTTGTTTCTTGGTTGGTCGCTTCTCAATCTTTTTGCTAGCCTTCATTTTGCACCAAGTATGACCTCTACTTGCGCAGACAAAATCCTTAAAACCAGTTTTGCCATAAGAGTCCACTATACCTACCTATATGTGGTATTCTTTTGCCGTTCTAAGCAAATTTGCATGTGTCATCTCTAATTTTCTAAATAAACTTCTCTTTTGTGTGTTTTTTTTGCTCGCGGAACGATAACGGGTGGCTAATATTTTCCATGCTGGATGTGTTATTCTCACGATGAGTGTTTATTCACTTGTCATTGCACGAGAGTAAGGCAAAGGTTTTAGGGATGCCCAATCCCAAAATGCAAAAATGAATTTACTTTATGTTGTAAAATAATAAATTCCTTGGAAAGTGTTGGTATGGAAGGCACCCGTGGATACGGTTAGCCATGGAAAGTGAAAGTATGGTGGAAAAAGGAATAAACTCTATTTTCTGTTTGGGAACCGCCTATGGCATATCTAGCATGGTAAGTGTTTGTAAATCTAAGTCGTTTTCGTTGGTGGGATGGATACACCTCCCAAAATATTTTTATCTAATTTTTTTCGCTTTGAGCTCTGGCACCTCTGCAAATCCCTACTTCCCTCTGCGAAGGGCATATCTTTTACTTTATACATTTTTTTTTGAATTTGAGTCTCCATCATCTCTTACAAAAGCACCAACTAAGAGGCAATACGATCATACTTGAGTATTGGGTGTAGCTAATATGCAAGTGTGTTTCATGAATGGATCAATGTTTGAGCATGATGGGCTAGAGATAACTTATTTTTGCGTTGATATTTTGAAAGACATGGTTGCTTGTTGATATGCTTGAGTATCTAAATTATTATGTCAAAACTAAACTATTTCTTTGAATCACATAAAAGTCCAAATGTCCATGCTATAAAGAAAAGAATATGTTATGACTTGATAAACAACACTCCACATCAGAAATTATGTTTTTATCACTTACCTACTCGAGGACGAGCAGGAGTTAAGCTTGGGGATGTTGATACGTCTCCAACGTATTTATAGTTTTTAATTGTTCCATGATGTTTTATTATCAATCTTGGATGTTTTATAATCATTTTATAGTCCTTTTATACCAGTTTTCGGTACTAACCTATTGACATAGTGCCAAGTGCCAGTTGCTGTTTTCCCATGTTTTTTACATCATAGGAAATCAATATCAGACGGAGTCCAAATACCCCGAAACTTTACGAAGAATTTTAATGGGACAGAAGGAACACAACGGGCCCTGGTTGCACCTGGGGGGAGTCCTGAGGAGGGGACAACCCACCAGGGCGCGCCAGGAGGCCCAGGCGCGCCCTGGTGGGTTGTGCCCACCTCGTGTGCCCCCCGGACCACCTCTTCGCTCTATAAATACCCCAATATTCTAGAAACCCTAGGGGAGTCGACGAAATATTCATCCAGCCGTCGCAGAGTCCAGAACCACCAGATCAAATCTAGACACCATCTCGGATGGGGTTCACCACCTCCATTGGTGCCTCTCCGATGATGCGTGAGTAGTTCTTTGTAGACCTTCGGGTCCGTAGTTAGTAGCTAGATGGCTTCCTCTCTCTCGCTGAATTCTCAATATAAAGATCTCTTGGAGATCCATATGATGTAACTCTTTTTGCGGTGTGTTTGTTTGGATCTGATGAACTTTGAGTTTATGATCAGTCATATCTTTTTATATCCATGAAAGTTATTTGAGTTTCTTTGATCTCTTATATGCATGATCTCTTATAGCCTCGTATTTCTTCTCTGATATTTGGGTTTTGTTTGGCCAACTTGATCTATTTATCTTGCAATGGGAAGATGTGCCCGGTAGTGGGTTCGATCTTACGGTGCTTGATCCCAGTGACAGAAAGGGACACGACACGTATGTATTGTTGCTACTAAGGATAAAACGATGGGGTCTATCTTTACATAGATAGATCTTGTCTACATCATGTCATCTTTATTAATGCATTACTCTGTTTTCCATGAACTTAAT
Source organism: Aegilops bicornis (assembly GCA_021605145.1). Taxonomy (NCBI): domain Eukaryota; kingdom Viridiplantae; phylum Streptophyta; class Magnoliopsida; order Poales; family Poaceae; genus Aegilops; species Aegilops bicornis. Next base: position 578,214,966 of record CM038675.1, read on the forward strand.
ACACAAGATGCATGCTGGAGAGCGGTCGATGTGTGGGGTAATAGTAGTAGATGCAGGTAGGAGTCGGTCTACTAATCTTGGACGTGATGCCTATGTAATGATCATTGCCTGGATATCATCATAATTATTTGAGGTTCTATCAATTTCCCAACAGTAATTCGTTTACCCACCGTTTGCTATTTTTCTCGAGAGAAGCCACGAGCGAAACCTACGGGCCCCGGGTCTACTTTCTCATATATTTGCTTTGCGATCTAATTTTCCTTTGCATTTTGTTTCAGATCTATTAAACCAAAAATACAAAAATACTTTGCTGCACTTTATTTTATCTGCGATCTATTATTTCAATCTATTACATCTTTCTCTCGTCATCACGCAATTTCTGGCATCGTTACCCAAAGGTGTTGACAACCCCTTTAACACGTCGGGTTGCGAGTATTTGTTATTTGTGTGTAGGAGCTGTTTATATTGTGTTGCCTGGTTCTCCTACTGGTTCGATAACCTTGGTTTCATTACTGAGGAAAATACCTACCGTCAATGTGCTGCATCATCCCTTCCTCTTTGGGGAAATACTGACGTACTCCTAGCAGACAGGAGCTTTTCTAGCGCCATAGTCAGGGAGCAATCACCTCCCATGGCCTGCCTCCTATTCTCCACCATGGCCCATGAGGCCCATTAACTTTCCTGGGGGGTTTCGATAACCTCCCGGTACTCCGAAAAATCCTCGATCTTCTTCAGAACCATTCCGGTGTCCGTCTATAACCTTCCAATATATGAATCTTTACCTCTCGACCATTTCGAGACTCCTCAACATGTCCGTGATCTCATCCGGGAATCCGAACAAACTTCGGTCATCAAAACACATAACTCATAATACAAATCATCATGGAACGTTAAGCGTGCGGACCCTACGGGTTCATGAACTATGTAGACATGACCGAGACTCATCTCCAGTCAATAACCAATAGAGGAACCTAGATGCTCATATTGGCTCCTACATATTCTACGAAGATCTTTATCGGTCAAACCGCATAACAACATATGTCATTACCTTTGTCATATGTATGTTACTTGCCCGAGATTCGATCATTGGTATCATCATACCTAGTTCAATCTCGTTACCGACAAGTCTCTTTACTTGTTCCATAATGCATCATCCCGCAACTAACTCATTAGTCACATTGCTTGCAAGGCTTATAGTGATGTGCATTACCGAGAGGGCCCAGAGATACCTCTCCGATACACGGAGTGACAAATCCTAATCTTGATCTATGCCAACCCCAGAAAAACCTTCAGAGACACCTGTAGAGCATCTTTATAATCACCCAGTTACGTTGTGACGTTTGATAGCACACAAGGTGTTCCTCCGGAATTCGGGAGTGGCATAATCTCATAGTCAAAGGAACATGTATAAGTCATGAAGAAAGCAATAGCAATAAAAACTAAACCATCATTATGCTAAGCTAATGGATGGGTCTTGTCCATCACATCATTCTCTAATGATGTGATCCTGTTCATCAAAGGACAACACATGTCTATGGTCAGGAAACTTAACCATCTTTGATTAACGAGCTAGTCAAGTAGAGGCATACTAGGGACACTCTATTTTGTCTATGTATTCACACATGTACTAAGTTTCCCGTTAATACAATTCTAGCATGAATAATAAACATTTATCATGATTTAAGGAAATATAAATAACAACTTTATTATTGCCTCTAGGGCATATTTCCTTCAGTCTCCCACTTGCACTAGAGTCAATAATCTAGATTACATTGTAATGATTCTAACACCCATAGAGTCTTGGTATTGATCATGTTTTGCTCGTGGAAGAGGCTTAGTCAACAGGTCTACAACATTCAGATCCATATGTATTTTGCAAATCTCTATGTCTCCCTCCTTGACTTGATCACGGATGTAATTGAAGCGTCTCTTGATGTGTTTGGTTCTCTTGTGAAATCTGGATTCCTTCGCCAAGGCAGTTGCTCCAGTATTGTCGCAAAAGATTTTCATTGGACCGGATGCACTAGGTATTACACCTAGATTGGATATGAACTCCATCATCCAGACTCCTTCATTTGCTGCTTCCGACTATGAGACCCCTCATGGCCAGTTCGGCCGCCTTGTGCAGCTCGACCAGTTGCTTGTTTGGTCGCTCGAAGCGTTGGATGTTTGGTCCCGATATCGAGATGAACAACTTCTCCATCAAGCTCCCTTCCTCAGCCCGGTAGAACTCCGTGGCATCCGATACACTGCTGGGTAGATCTGTGAACGCTCCTGCAGAGCTCCGAATTCGGGTAAGTAAAAGACATGTTTCCTTCACATGCTTTGCATAATGAATGCCTTACCCGCCGCTATCTTCTTGATCGCCTTAATTTCCTGGAGGGCCTTTTGGGCTTCGGCCTTGGAATTTTGTGCGTTGTCGAGGGCCTTCGCAAGCTCGGACCCTTGCGTCTTAGAGTCACGCTCCAAGGACTCGTATTTTTTGACGACAGCCTGGAGATCTTGCTGCACCTCGATGACTCGGGCCTCTTGCTTCTCTCGCTCGATGCACTCCTTGGCCGCTTTGTCTTCGGCCTCGGACAGTGCCTTCTTCAGGGCCTCCACTTCGGTTGTGGCCCCTAGCAAAATTCATGACGATCCTATTACTCAAAAACCACATTTTTCTTTATCAATATACAGACGGGGTATCACTTACCTTTGTTCTCTTCGAGCTGCCTCTTGGTAAGGCCGAGCTCTTCCTTGGACCGCTCAAGGTTCTGCTTCAGTACGGAGACCTCCGCAATACGTGCAGCAGTGGCCAGCAGTGAAGCCTTCGTATGCATATAGACATATTCTGATTAGACTCCTGCGGTTATTATTTGATCCTCTATTCGGCTTTTCTTCGCAAACGCCAAACAGAGCATCAGGGGCTACTGTCTATGCTGTAACATTTTCTTATAACTTGATTACTAACCTCAAAGCATGTTAGGAGGCTGGCACAGGCTTCAGTCAGCCCGCTTTTGGCGGACTAAACCTTCTTGACCACCGCACTCATGATAGTGCGGTGCTCTTCGTTGATGGAAGCGCTGCGAAGCACTTCCAGCAAGTTGTCCGATGCCTCTGGGTGGACAGAGGCCATCAGCACGGACGGCTTGCCCCTCTTAGCGAGCGGTTGCTTGACAGAATCCGGAACCACTGGAGGTTCCGGTGCAGTATTCGGCTGGAGGCTAGACTTGCTACCCCCGGCGTTAGGGCCCAGGGGAGTCTTGCCCCTCGTGCGCCTAGCACCTGGAATGTCGCCTTGGGGGGCCTCTAGAACTGTCTCCCCTTGGTTCAGTGCCCTTTGAGACAACACCTCGGCATCGTCCGTAGGGCGGGGGGAGCAGGCGGTCGGGAGTGAATCGCTGTTCATATCCGACGGGCCCAAAGAATCATCCGAAGAAGATACGTCGATGTGGGCTCGGGATGGACTGAGTAATCATGTTCGGCGTGAAAAGAAGCAATAAAATAAAACATACCAAGAACTTATGGTATCCGGATACTTACGACTTCGCCAGGGGCTTGTCCCTGGGTAACCACTCCTCGTCGCTAAAAGCGGCCGCCGTGGAACGGTCCGGAAGGAGAGTCCTTCCCTTATTGGACCCTTCGACCTCCCCAGATGGGGCGGCCTTCCTCTTCTTGTCTCCCCCGGCTGGGGGGAGGGGAGAACTTTCCTCTTCCTCCTCCTCCTTTTCGTGGGAGGAGTGCGCCTCGATATTTTCAGACGATGAGTCCGATATAACCTTGCGCCGGAGACCTTTCCTGGTCCCTGTGGCCTTATTCTTGGCCTTCTTCTCCGGCGCCTCGTAAGGCGTCGGAACCAGCATCTCCGTTAGGAGAGCATCTGCTGGATCTTCGGGCAGGGGGGCTGGACAATCGATCTGCTCCGTTGTCGCTACCCAGTCTTATTAAAAGGCATGGAGGCTTAGATCACTCGCACGGTTATGCTGGGGAAAAGAACATCTTTTGAGATATAAAAGACTTACCAGATTAGCAGGGCGCTTTGCGCTGAGCCCGCAATCCTCGGTAAGGGGAGGAGGTACCTCGGCACCCTTGAACAGCACCTTCCAGACGTCCTTGTGCGTCGTGTCGAAGAGCTCTTGCAGTGTCTAGTGCTCGGCCGGGTCGAACTCCCACAAACTGAATGCCCGTCTTTGACACGGGAGGATCCGGCGGAAGAGCATAACTTGGACCACATTGACAAGCTTGATTTTCTTGCTTATCATGTTTCTGACGCAGGTCTGGAGTCCGGTCAGCTCCACCGATGAACCCCAGGATAGGCCCTTCTCCTTCTAGGAGGTGAGCCGCATGGGGATTCCGGATCAAAATTTGGGGGCCGCCACCCAGTTGTTGTCGCGCGGCTCGGTGATGTAGAACCACCCCGATTGCCACCACTTTACGGTCTCCACATAGGAGCCTTCAAGCCAGGTGACGTTGGGCATTTTTCCCACCATGGTGCCTCCGCACTCCGCTTGCTGACCGACCACCACCTTCGGTTTAACATTGAAGGTCTTCAGCCACAGTCCGAATTGGGGCTTGATGCGGAGGAAGGCCTCGCACATGACGATAAATGCCGAGATGCTAAGAATGAAATTGGGGGCCATATCATGGAAGTCCAGCCCGTAGTAGAACATGAGCCCTCGGACAAATGGGTGGAGGGGAAACCCCAGTCCGCGGACGAAATGGGTAAGAAACACGACCCTTTCGTGAGGCTCGGGGGTGGGGACGATTTGCCACGCATCTGGGAGCCGGTGCGCGATATCTGCGGCTAGGTATCCGGCTTCCCGGAGCTTCGTAATGTTCTCCTCCATAACAGAGGAGGCCGTCCACTTGCCTCCCGCTCCGGACATGTTTGGAGTGATTTTGCGGGGAAGATGCGAACTTGGGCGCTGGAGCTCGAGTGCGCGAGAATGGATGGGCAGGGAAGAAGAAGGCGTGGGTAAAAAGGAGGAGTCCTTGTCCCTTTATAAGGGCGGAGCAAACTATGCGCCTCCTCACCTGCCTGGTAAACTTGCTTATTCCCCAAGCGTCGTAATTGATGGCGCGGTTGGGTTACCCACACCCGTATTGATGAGAATCCCGTGATAAGGGGACACAATCTCTGCTTCGACAAGACGTGCCAAGAAAACCGCCTCGCAATATGTGCAGTAGCTGGTTGAGAAAAGCGGTTCAAATAATGACCAGGTCGTGGCGTGATGTCATGTTATGAAAAGTTGTCAGCAGATTAGATTTGTGGAAATATAATACTCTCTACGGTGGTATGTGGAATTTGTTTTGCAGATCCGGACACTATCCTTGTGTTCAAAATCTTCTATGGAGTATTCGAAGGAAGAACCCGCCTTGCAATGCCAAAGACAATCTGCACGCCGGACTCATCGTCATTGAAGCTGGTTCAGGGGCTACTGAGGGAGTCCTGGATTAGGGGGTCCTCGGACAGCCGGACTATATCCTTTGACCAGACTGTTGGACTATGAAGATACAAGATTGAAGACTTCGTCCCGTGTCCGGGTGGGACTCTCCTTTGTGTGGAAGGCAAGCTTGGCAGTTCAGATATGTTGATCTCCTCCCTTGTAACCGACTCTGTGTAACCCTAGCTGTCGGTGTCAAAACCGGCGGATCTCGGGTAGGGGGTCCCGAATTGTGCGTCTAAGGCGGATGGTAACAGGAGGCAGGGGACACGATGTTTACCCAGGTTCGGGCCCTCTCGATGGAGGTAATACCCTACTTCATGCTTGATTGATCTTGATGATATGAGTATTACAAGAGTTGATCTACCACGAGATTGTAGAGGCTAAAACCCTAGAAGCTAGACTATGGTATGATTGTTGTTGTCCTACGAACTAAACCCTCCGGTTTAGATAGACACCAGAGGGGGCTAGGGTTACACAGAGTCAGTTACAAGGGAGGAGATCTACATATCCGTATTGCAAAGCTTGCCTTCCACGCCAAGGAGAGTCCCATCCGGACATGGGATGAAGTATTCAATCTTGTATCTTCATAGTCCAATAGTCCGGCTAAAGTATATAGTCTGGTCGTCCGAGGACCCCCTAATCCAGGACTCCCTCAGTAGCCCTCGAACCAGGCTTCAATGATGATGAGTCCAGCGTGCAGATTGTCTTCGGAATTGCAAGGCGGGTTCTTCTCCAAATTCTGAATACTTGTTTGAGTAGTGTCTGACTTCCCATAAATGTTGCACTCCTTGGCTTTCGCGCCTAATAATGGATATTCTCCACGTGTCAAGCGAATGCGAGAAGTCGGGGCATTTTTACAATTGCCACCCTAGCCATGTGGGTAAATCGTCTATTAAAGAGACGGAGGTTCTCAGATCCAGATCACACCATCCTCCCATAGCGAGTATCCATCGGAGCGCGCCCGAAAAAAATCAATTCCAACATGGCCGGTCGTTGCAGCTCCTCCTCTCGCTCCCGTAGCCCTAAGCCCGGCAATTGGAAGAAGTGTTCCATCCCCCACAGCCAATTAGTAGAGCTACAGACCCATGGTTTCTCCCTCCAGCATATATGGTCCCCATTCGAGCCGGGCTCGCCACCTATAACGGCGAGGAGCAAGCGGAGATCTCTCCCAGCCCATCCATGGGGAAGCGGGTATGCCTCGTCCCTTACTGATTAAGAGGGCTTGGGTTTCCAATTCACCCGTTCCTCTGCGGGCTCCTGGAGTTCTATGGCCTCCAGCTGCATAATTTCACTCCCGCCTCCATATTACACATTTTTGGCTAGCTATGTCGCCCTTTGCGAGCTGGTTCTAGGCTGTGAAGCTCATTTCGAGCTATGGAAGAGGCTATTCTGCCTCGTACCCCGTACACAGGAGGGGTCATTGTATCAAGTGGGCGGAGCCGAAATATGGCGCATCGCCAGGACCGGATACCTGTCCGGTACTCCGAAGAAGACATCCGAGGACTGGACTTCAGAGTGGTTTTATATGGAGGACGTCCCCCTTCTGGACCCTATTCGGATGGGCCTCCTTGAGTTCGACAACGCTCCCCTGAAGAAACGCCACAGTTGGCACCCTCGGAGCCCTAAGGAGGAAGATAACGGAGAAGTCTTTTACCTGATGGGCCGGATAAAAATGCTGGCTCAATCAGGAATGACAATAACCGAGGTTATGTCAGTATGTATAATGTGGGGGGTATAGCCACTTCAATATCGAGGGCACCCCATGTGGCACTTTAACGGGGAAGATGACGCCACCCTCTGCGGGCGTAAGGGACCGGACTCAGTTGCTGCTCTAGCAAAAATTCTGTTCGATTTGTACAAGGGAGAGGAAGAGGAGTTCATCGGCATTAAGCCACGGGACGGATTCTCCATGTACAACCCTCCAAGCTGGGTGAGCTGTCACTTTTTACTCCCAACCTTCCCGCATTATTTGTCATAAGTGCTGACCTTGCCGTTTCATGGCAGGAACTGCAAAAAGCTGTAAGGGAGGTCCACGGCCCGCCTCCACAACTGGAGGACCATGCGGACATATTTGTCGAGCTGATCGACAGGAAATTCTATCAATTGAGCTGCGATGATGCCATGGTGGCCATCGTAGCTGACTATCCTGGCCTACTCCCCGCATCGCATGTAAGTAAAACCGGAGTCCCAACTTCCAAGAAGGATCCCCTTTTCTGCACTTCACCTACTGTACACATATGGTGTCTTACAGGGAAGGCCCTCGGGACGCCATGCCGAACCCGCAGTGACTCGCCAACAAGGGGCACCGAAGCCGGGTCGGCTAAAAAGGAAGGCCGTCAGGACTGAGACGCCATCGCAGAGGTATGATACAGAACCTCTCTCCGTGGTTATCGTCTTTTAAAATATAATAACGTCCAAGTTTCCTAGTAGGAAAAACGCTCACCGGACTATATCCGGAGAGGTTGCCGATCACGCCTCCACCAGTCGGGCTCCAGGGCCGGACATAGAGGCGGAAGCTAACACGGGGCGAACGCTGGATGCTCCTCCTACAGAGGATGCGGATAGATTATCTGCTACAAATTCCGAAGTGGAGAGCGCCATGAATCACAGGCGTCGCCGGGCCGTACTCTGTGACGCTTGTTTCTCCCAAGAGGCGTTTGATGCCTTCAACTCAGGAGACGCATACATCCATGCTGCTCAAAATGGTCTTGCCAGAGCCACGGACCAGTATGCAAAGGATATACGGGTAAGAAAATCTGATGATTATATATATATCAGTATCCCCTGAGACTTGAAACAGTTGACACAACTGATTTAAGGATCATTATTTGTCTTGAGTTCTTACAGAGAATAATACCCAATTGTCTCAAGATTTGGAAGAGTGCAAAGCCCAGACTATGGGCCGCTGATTACTGTTGAAGGAGTCCAAGAAGTCCCCTCTGGTAACACTTGTCTCTATTGCAGAGAATGACCGGTACCAGATAGTATGCGGCATGCATGCAAATCTAACAATAGATTCTGCAGATGACTCCGGAGTGAATCTGGAGGCCGTGATAGGGAACGAGCCACATGCCCAACGACAGCTAAAGGCTGGTGAGCGCGTGCTAACAAAGGTTAGGCAGGAGAAAAACAATCTCCAAGATGCCAATATCCAGCTGAGCGTGGAACTGAAGGATGTTCGGGCCCAGCTTGCTGACTCCGTGAAGGAGAATAAGCGGCTTCGACGCGTCATTTTTAGTAAGTGCTTGAACGAACCTTTGAAACAGTTTGGGCGAAGGAGCCGACTAACAGAGTTATGTCTGCAGGTATGCTGACGGGTTGTCCCGTGGAGGAGATGCCCGGGTCTGCGGGTGATCTTCTACCAGAGCTCTCACAACTGCACGAACAAGTTCGGCAGGTGATGCAGGGTATTGCCCAGGCCTTGTGGCCATCCGTCTCCCGCCAGGAGGCATGGGGAGCTTATAGAGAAGCTCAAGGGAGCGCGGCGCTTCCGATTATGGAAGATATCAGCCTGCCGACAAGGTGCAAGGGAAGCCTGGGCCATGGTGAAGACACGATATACGAAAGCTGACCCAAACCACATGGCCAAGGTCGGACCTGTGGGTCCCGATGGGAAAGAGATCCCCGTCAGTTTGGTGTATGACCAAGTAGAATTAGCCGCAAAGTATTCCCAACAGGACTGTAGGCTAGACAGCCTTTTGGATGGTATAGAAGAAGAATTTAGTCAGTCTAAGTGACTATATACTTCAAGTGGCATATATTGTCCCTAGCCGGATTGTAAATCAATTGTCACGGCAGACCTTTTCGCTTCGACCTCTGGACCCGATAGTCCGGAGTGTATCCGAATACCCGCTCTGTTATTGATACGTCTCCAACGTATCTATAATTTTTGATTGCTCCATGCTATATTATCTACTGTTTTGGACTATTTTGGGCTTTATTTTCCACTTTTATATTACTTTTGGGACTAACCTATTAACCGGAGGCCCAGCCCAGAATTGCTGTTTTTTGCCTCTTTCAGTATTTGGAAGAAACGGAATATCAAACGGAGTCCAAACGGAATGAAATCTTCGGGATCGTGATTTTCTCATCAGATAAGATCCAGGAGACTTGGACCCTCAGTCAAGAAAGGAGGGAGGTGGCCACGAGGGTGGAGGGCGCCCCCCCTAGGGCGCGCCCCCTGCCTCGTGGGCCCCAAGCTCCACCGACGCGTACTCCTTCCTCCTATATATACCTCACGCATTCAACAGATCGATCACACGGAGCCAAAAACCTAATTCCACCGCCGCAACTTTGTGTATCCACGAGATCCCATCTTGGGGCCTGTTAGGAGCTCATGGGAAGGAATCCACCACGGAGGGCTTCTACATCATCATCATAGCCTCTCCGATGAAGTGTGAGTAGTTTACTTCAGGCCTTCGGGTCCATAGTTAGTAGCTAGATGGCTTCTTCTCTCCTTTTGGATCTCAATACAATATTCTCCCCCTCTCTCGTGGAGATCTATTCGATGTAATCTTGTTTTTGCGGTGTGTTTGTTGAGACCGATGAATTGTGGGTTTATGATCAAGATTATCTATGAGCAATATTTGAATCTTCTCTGAATTCTTTTATGTATGATTGAGTTATCTTTGCAAGTCACTTGAATTATCCATTTGGTTTGGCCAACTAGATTGGTAGTTCTTGCAATGGGAGAAGTGCTTAGCTTTGGGTTCAATCTTGCGGTGTCCTTACCCAAAGGATGTAAAGGGTTGCCAGGCACGTATTGTATTGTTGCCATCAAGGATAACAAGATGCGGTATTTATCATATTGCATGAATTTATTCCTCTACATCATGTCATCTTGCTTAAGGCGTTACTCTGTTTTCATTAACTTAATACTCTAGATGCATGTTGGATAGCGGTCGATGAGTGGAGTAATAGTAGTACATGCGAGGCAGGAGTCGGTCTACTTGTCTCGGACGTGATGCCTATATACATGATCATACCTAGATATTCTCATAACTATGCTCAATTACATCAATTGCTCAACAAGAACTTCGTCCACCCACCGTAAAATACTTATGCTCTTGAGAGAAGCCACTAGTGAAATCTATGGCCCCGGTCTATTTTCATCATATTAATCTTCCCACGCTTTATTATTGTTTTGCTTTTTACTTTGCCTTTTATTTTACCTTGCATCTTTATACCAAAAATACCAAAATATTATCTATCATCTCTATCAGATCTCACTCTCGTAAGTGACCGTGAAGGGATTGACAACCCCTATTCGCGTTGGTTGCGAGGAGTTATTTGCTTTGTGTAGGTACGAGGGACTTGCGCGTGGCCTCCTACTGGATTGATGCCTTGGTTCTCAAAAACTGAGGGAAATACTTACGCTACTCTGGTGCAACATCCTCTCCTCTTCGGGGAAAACTAACGCAAGCTCAAGACGTGGCAAGAAGGATTTCTGGCGCCGTTGCCGGGAAGTCTACGCAAAAGTCAACATACCAAGTACCCATCACAATACCTTATCTCTCGCATTACATTATTTGCCATTTGCCTCTCGTTTTCCTCTCCCCCACTTCACCCTTGTGTTTTATTCGCCCTCTCTTTTCCCTTTGCCTTTTTCTCGTTCGCTTGTTTTCTCGTGTGTTGAATTGCTTGCTTGTCACTATGGCTCTACCTAGATTTGGTGATCTTCACCTTAAAAGGTTGGAAGAGATTGAGAGCAACGTCAGGAGTTTTATGGTTTTGCAATTTGAGCATAATAATTTCTTCGTAAACTTGAGCTTAATGAACAAAAAAGTTTTATGAATTAATTGAATAAAGAGCTCGATGATATGTCTAAAGAATTTGAAGGTTTGAGATCCCAAATTTCTCGTCTTGAGAAATTGACTACTGAAATATCTGATAAGCAAGCTATCTTGGTCAACAAGATGGCTGCTAAACCTGATTTCCATGAAAATCAAGATGAAGATCTAAAAGTTATTGATGTGTCCCCTATCAAATCCTTGTTTTGCAATATGAATCTTGATAATGATGAGATTGAATATGAGACACCTTTACCTAGAAGGTGTTCTAAAAATTCGGAGCTTTTAGAGTATGATGCTAAAATTGATAAAAGTGGGATTGAAGAAAGTAAAACCTTAGATGTTGCTCAACCCACCATTTTGGATTTCAAGGAATTTAATTATGAAAGTAGCTCTTTAATTGATTGTATTTCCTTGTTACAATCCGCGCTAAATACTCCGCATGCTTATAGTCAAAATAAAGCGTTTACCAAACGTACCGTTGATGCCTTTGTCGGATTACGGGTTCCGGCAGACCCTTAAGGTTCGAACTCTGGGGTGCGCACGGAGATCCAACCCTCCACCGTCTCGTACCTCGCCGAATCGCAGGGACCAAAACTACTAACAAGAACAACACAAGAGACGCAAGATTTATCTTTGGTTCAGGGCCACCATCATGGTGTAATACCCTACTCCGGTCGTGGTGTGTGGATTGCCTCTGGGGCTGATGAAGAACAGTACAGGGAAGAACAGCCTCGCGAGGGTCTGTTCTTAGTGGGTGCGATGAACTGCTAAGTGGTGTCCCGTCGCTCTAGCTTGAGGACCGGGTCTCTCTCTCTCTCTGGATTCCGAATGCTCGATGCTTCGTTCCCCCTCCTATGGTGGCTAGCCCTACTTATATAGACGAAGGCCCTGGGCCTCTTCCCAAATATTGAGCAGGAAGGGCGCCAACAATTGGCCATTTTGAAGGGGAACAGCGGGTACACTTATCATGACTAAAGTTGGTCCTCGCCTGCCAAAGGCTCTGGTGATGACGCCTTTGCTTGGGCTCCACGATGGCGCATTCCAGCCGTTGGGGCTGGTCTTGGTCTTGTTGCACGAAATGGATGCCTTTGCTTGATGCTCTTGCCTGCGCTTGCCCCCTTTGCACCAAAGAGGAAAGGAGGACGCTGCGCGGGCTGGCGCCCGACTGGCGCCCTCGGTCGTCATGGCTTGCGTCACGGGCACCTCGCGAGGTACCCTGCCTTGAGCTCTCCGCCTCCTCATGAGCCAGCCTGACGAGGCCGTGCCTGAGGAATCTCTTGGTCGTCGGCCCCGCGAGGCTTGGCCCCTCGCGAGGGTCTTGAGTTTGCGTTGATGAATATGGGCTGTCCTGGGCCTCCTTTGAGCCATGCCGCAGGCCGCAGGCAGGCAAGTCTGGGGACCCCCGTTCCCAGAACGCCGACAGTAGCCCCCGGGGCCACGGCGCGCCCGGACTTGGCCGTGCAGAGAGGCGAAAGGGCAAATGCGAAGTGTCGTGGGCCCTAACAGCCTGCGGCCTTGGGCGCCGCGTGGCGGTTGATTGGACGTGGGCGCACTGCATCCCCACGACGCCTCGGTAACCGCCCGGATTCGACAGCTCCTTGCTTGCATGGTCAGTCATGATGACCGGTGATCGTGGAGGCCGACGGTTGGCCTTCGCCAGCTATAAGTACGGAACGGCGCGCGCCCTTCCAGTCTATCCTTTCTTGTCTCTCCTTCTTCTCCATGGCTCCACCAAGGAAGTTCTCGGCTGCAGAGAAGGGGAAGGGCCGCCAGGTCGAATCTTCCTCTCCCCCGCCTAAGCGTGGTCGAGGTCGCCCCCGCAAGTACCCCGTGGCCTCCTCGGTGGTCTCCCGCGGTGGTGGGGGAGGCTCTCAACGTGGTGACGAGCGGCTGGCCATGGTTGGAGGTCGTGCCCTGGCCGCTCGTCCCCCGAGGCCGCGCCTCCACGCTTCTTTGAAGTCTTTGCCGGAGTTCTTGGTGAGGCGGAGGAGCCGTTCAGCGTCCGCTTCAGCCAGTGCTTCCTCTGGGTGAGCTCCCAGATGGCGCCTGAGTGGCCTCTAGCTCCAGGCGGATGGCTGTTGCAGCCGGGCCGTGGGCTTCTCTGGAGGTCTCTGCTGCAGGGAACTTGTTCTGGCCCTTGGTAGCGAGATGTTCAGCAGCGTGCGCGTGGTCTCCGCCGCCGGTGCTCCCTGCACTTCAAGTATGATGGCGACGCCACCCTCTACGTGAGGGTGTTCGGGGAAGACGGCCGCTGGGGTGCTGCCCTGAGGACGACGATCATGATCGAGGACTCAGCCCCGAGCGGTGGAGAGGGCGGCTGGGCGGCCGGGCGATGCCCGCGACTCCCCACACTTCACCAGCTCTTCTTCGGGTGGCGATTCTTCCAGCAGCGGCCGCGGCCAGCCCCCACGCCGCCGCGCCTGCTTGGGGGTGGCAGCGGGTCCGCTCGTCGCCACGCCCCGGTGAAGCGCGAGATGGAGTCCGACTGAGCTCCGGAGGCGGCTCGGGCCTCCCAAGAGAGCCGGCACGGGGCGTGCTTCGCTTGCTTTTGTCCTTTTCTTTTCTTTTCTCCTGCGTAAAAAGGGAACAATTGTGGCCCCGTGGGGGCGTGTTTAGGGCAACGCCGTTAATTATTGTACTGCTTTTGTTATGCTGATACTGTTCTCTTCTGCCGTGCGCTCATTTGCAAGTGAACCCCGATCGTGGCCGCGTGGGCGACCGACCCTGGCCCCGTGTTCGCGTTGTGCTGCCCGTGAGGCATGGTCAGGAGGGGTGCTCCAGCTGTGGACCAGGGCCGTGAAACTTGAGCGATAGGGGTAGGAACACCCGCGGGGGCTCCTGAGGCTTCTGCCTCGCGAGTCCCCACGCAAGAGAAACCGGGGCAGGAGGGCGAAAAAGGTCGAAGGACCACTGACCAAAAAAGGGGCGATAGTTTCGATAAAAACTTCAAATGGGAATAACTAGTCAACTGCAGAAAGCAAATGAAAAAGCCGCGTTCGGCACCTAGTCTAGTCTTGGACGTCTTCTCACCAGCGCGGAGCTAAGTGCTACTACTGGGCGTAGGAGGGAGCCCCAGGGCCTGAGGCCGGCACCCCTGAGACTCCGGGGCGTGTACAGCCCCACTCATTATTACGTGAGAGTGTCACGGGGCGGCGAGCTTCACAGCACTGGGCCTTCTTCCTGTGCTCCGGCCTTTCTTCTGGTAAGCAAGCTTCACGGGCGTTCGCCCTCTTCACGGGCTCCGGGCCTTTCCAGAACGCGACAGCTTCACAGGCGTTCGCCTTCTTCACAGGCTCTGGGCCTTTCCAGAACGCGACAGCTTCACAGGCGTTCGCCTTCTTCACAGGCTCTGGGCCTTTCCCAAGAGGTGAGCTTCACAGGCATTCGCCTTCTTCACAGGCTCAGGGCCTTTTCCAAAAAGACGAACTTCACAGGCATTCGCCTTCTTCACAGGCTCCGGGCCTTTTCCAAAAGGACGAACTTCACAGGCATTCGCCTTCTTCACAGGCTCGGGGCCTTTCAGGGGTAGAACCTCCGGAGGTCTTTGGATGTTCCACAGCGTTACGTATAGGTACTCCCTCTTGCGTCTCCAAGCACACGGAGCCAGGGCTGAAACATGAACAACCTTGAATGGGCCCTCCCACGTGGGAGAGAGCTTATGCAGTCCCTCCTGGAGAGGACCCGTCGAGCACGAGATCTCCTACCTCGAGAGTCCTGGGGCGGATGTTGCGGCAGTGGTATCGCCGGAGTGCCTGCTGGTACCTTGCCGCTCGCAGTGCAGCTTCCCCACGGCGCTCCTCCCCCAGCACAAGAGCCGTCCCCCGCATGGCGTCCTGCTGCGTTTCATCAAACGCTAGGACCAGCAGCGGACCGGCAGCTTGACCTCGTGAGGAGGACCGCGCCGGCTCCGTAGACCGGGAAGAAGGGGTCTCTCCGGTTGGCTTGGTCGCAGTTGTGCGGATGGACAACAACACGGATGGAAGCTCATCGTACCAGCCTCTGCCGCAGGCTTCCAGCTTCTTCTTGAACGTCCTGGTCTTGAGGCCTCTCAGGACCTCTGCATTAGCCCGCTTGGCATGTCCATTGCTGCGGGGGTGTGCCACCGAAGCGTAGCATATCTGCATTCCAAGGTTAGCGCAGTATATTTTAAAAAGGTTACTGGTGAACTGCAAACCGTTGTCGGTGATGATGCGGTTCGGCACTCCGAACCGGCTCACGATGCCCTTGATGAACTTGAACGCAGAACCAGCGGGGATGGCGCGGACGGCCTCGACTTCGGCCCACTTGGTGAATTTGTCCACGGCAACGTAGAGGTAGCGATAGCCCCCTGGCGCCCGAGGGAAAGGGCCCAGAATGTCCAGCCCCCAGACCGCGAATGGCCAAGTGAGGAGAATGGTTTGCAGGCCTCCTGCTGGCTGGTGGATCTGCTTGGCATGGAATTGGCAAGCCTCGCAAGCCTTCACGAGGTCGATGGCGTCATTGAGCGCGGTGGGCCAATAGAAACCACTACGGAACGCCTTCCCGACAAGGGTCCGTGACGATGAATGGTGCCCACAATCTCCGCCATGTATATCTGCCAACAATTCCTTCCCCTGTTCCCTGGTGATGCAGCGTAGGGATACGTCGTTTGGTCGTCTCCGGTAAAGCTCTCAATCCATGATGCTATATGCCGTGGCTTGCCGCGCCACACGCTCTGGCTCCTCCTCCTTCTCTGGCAAAGTCCCACGCGTTAAGTAACTCTTGAGCTCCGTGATCCAGCACTCCTCTTGAGGTTCCATTGTTAGGAGCAGGCGTGCTCTTGAGGCCGGGCCACAGGCTGGGGCTCCCGAGGCTGGAGGCTGAGGGAGCTCCTCCCGAGGCTGCGCCGTGCTTGATAACGGCGGCTGGGCTGAGGGCTTGAAGAGTCGTTCCTCAAAGACACCCGGCTCCTGGGGTAACCTCCTGGAGGCTCGTTTGGCGATGTCGTCGGCCTCTTGGTTGGTGCCGCGGGGCACGTGCTGCAGCTCCAAGCCCCAGAACTGTTTCTCCATCCTGCGGACCTCCGCAAGGTAGGCCTCCATGTGTTCATCCCTTGGCTCGTACACCTTGTTGGAGAAATTGGCGAGGAGCTGCGAATCGCCCTTGATGGTAAGGCGCTTCACCCCCAGGGCAGCGGCAGCCTTCGCACTGCTATCAGCCCCTCGTATTCTGCTATATTGTTGGAGACCTTCTCGCCATGCTGGAAACAGAGCTGCACGGCATAGTCGAGCATGTCCTGAGAGGGGGATGTGAGTACTGCCCCTGCCCCAGTGCCCTGTCTGGAGAACGCTCCATCGAAGTACATGACCCAACCTTCTGGCGCTTCGCTCCCTGTGGAGAGGGACCGATCCTCGCCGGCCCTGAGGCCCGGTGCTTCTGTCCATTCGGCCATGAAATCTGCCAGCGCGGCCCCCTTGATGACTCTGGTCGTACTGAACTCGAGCTGGAATGCTTGCAGCTCAATGTTCCACTCGGCAACCCTTCCTGCCGAGTTGGGGCTCCTGAGCACCCTCTTCAGGGGGTATGCCGAGACAACCTTGATTGGATGACCCTGGAAGTAGTGCCGTAGCTTGCGCGAAGCCACTAGGAGTGCCAGGAGGAGCTTCTGCGGCATGGGGTACCGTGCCCTCGCATCCCGTAGCACGGTACTGACGAAGTACACTGGGTGCTCGACGAGGTTCGGGTCGTTGGTGCTGGTGGCGTCCTCCGGAAGTGGTGGTGCCTCCTCAGGCGTCGGCGCCTCCGGAAGCTGGGTGCTTGGACGGGCGCCCCCCCCCCCCCCCGCCCTTGGTGCGCCCTGATGTGACGGCTGATCTTCCTCCATTGCGGTGTCGGCTTCTGCTAGTTCCTTCTGATTCGGTCTTGCCTTAGCTCGGGTGGCCGCCGTGGTCTTGGCCTGACGTTCCTCCCTAACCGCCACTAGAGCAGCGCTAGCGGAGTAAGGAGTGGCGGCGAGGTAGAGTACCAAGGGCTCACGAGGGCGGGGCCACCATCAACGGAGGGCTGGTCAGGTACCTCTTGAGGTCTTGAAACGCTTGGTCGGCCTCTTCAGTCCACTCGAAGGGCCCCTTTTTCTTCATCAGCTGGAAGAAAGGCAGCGCCCGCTCCCCCAATCGGGAGATGAAATGGCCCAGCGCCATTACGCGCCCTGTGAGCTTCTGCATCTCCCTGAGGGTCTTCGGTGGACTCATGTCTTCCACTGCCTTGACCTTTTCTGGGTCGGCCTCGATGCCTCGGTGGGACACGAGAAAACCAAGGAGCTTGCCTGAGGGGACTCCAAACACACACTTCTCTAGGTTGAGTCGCAGGCTCACTTCGTTGAGGCTCGCGAAGGTTTCTTCCAGGTCTTGTATCAAGGTCTTGGCCTCGCGAGACTTCACCATGATGTCGTCGACGTATGCCTCCACATTCTTTCCGAGCTGCGGGCCCAAGGTGATGTGCATGAGCCGCTGGAAGGTTGCCCCTGCGTTGTGCAACCCGAATGGCATGCAGGTATAGCAGTATACTCCACACGGGGTTAGGAAGGCCGTCTTCTCCATGTTTTCCACCGCCATCTTGATTTGGTGATACCCCGAAAAGGCGTCCAAGAAGCACACCAGGTCACATTCGGCGGTGGAATCGACGATCTGGTCCATGCGAGGGAGTGGAAATGGATCCTGTGGGCATGCTTTGTTGAGGTTGGTGAAGTCGACACACATGCGCTCCTTTCCTCCCTTCTTCGGCACCACCACGGGGTTGGCCAACCAACTGGGTATCGGACCTCGCGGATAACCCCGTGGCTTCTAGCTTGCGGGTCTCTTGGACGATGAAGGCACGCTTTTCGGTGGACTGCCTCCTCGCTTCGCTTCCTTTGGGCGACGCGTTGGGGCACACGTTGAGGTGGTGCTCGATCACGCCCCGTGGAATCCCAGCCAGCTGATCGGGCTCCCAGGCGAACACCTTCTTGTTCGCACGCAGGAACTATACAAGGGCTTCCTCCTGTTCGGGCTCGAGGTTGGCGCCTATGGTGAAGGTGGCGTTTGTGGACCCGTCCTCATCGACGGGTATCTGCTTGGTCTCCGCCTTGTCTTGAGTGAACAACTACTTCTTCTTGGTCGGTGCAGCCCCCTTGGGCTTGGGGGCTTCCGCATCGGCGGGCTGTCTCTTGACGCCGTCTTGAGGGTGAGCTGGCGCCGCATGGCGCACCCTCGGTATCCCGGCACGCAGTGAGGACGCCCGCTGCTCCCTGGCATCTTCATGAGGTTGTACCCCGGGTGGGTTGCGGCCATGAATTTGGCCAACGCCGGATAGCCGAGGATGGCGTTGTAGGGGAGGCCGATGGGGGCGATGTCGAAGTCGACCAATTCCGTGCGGAAGTTGTCGTAGGTGCCAAAGGTCACCGGAAGCCGGATTTGCCCCAAGGAGCTGGATGACCCTCCGCCTACGCCCGAAAAAGGACGGCTGGGCAGCAGCCGCTCCCGGGGTATGCAGAGGAGGTTGAAGGCCTCGACTGAGAGTACATTGAGGCCGGCGCCGCCGTCGATGAGGGTCCTAGTGACGGCGACCTGGCAGATGGTAGGTGTGCAGAGCAGCGGGAGCGCACCCGAGCCGGCCGAGTTGGCGGGGTGGTCTTAAGAGTCAAAGGTCAGCCCGGCCGACGACTCTGTCCGGCTTGAGGGAGCCCCCTGCCGCATGGAGGCGGCACCGACCCGGCGGTCAAATGTCTTGACATGGCG
Organism: Aegilops bicornis; assembly: GCA_021605145.1. Taxonomy (NCBI): domain Eukaryota; kingdom Viridiplantae; phylum Streptophyta; class Magnoliopsida; order Poales; family Poaceae; genus Aegilops; species Aegilops bicornis. Next base: position 578,233,920 of record CM038675.1, read on the forward strand.
GCTGGAGGGCGGCGCCTGCGAGCCGCCGAGGAGGGCCACGACGAATGGAGAAGCCGGCGCGAGGGGGCGGGCATCCAGGGAGCCGCGCGGCCTCCCCGATGAAGTCGCCGGGGAGCGCAGGGGCGATGCTTGCTGCCCGTCCCCCGCCGGGCCGATGGCGGTGTTGACGGCGGGTGACGGGGAACGACGAGGGCGTCCGCCGATGGGGGCCGTCTGGGCGACGTGGGAAGCGAGGGTGGCTCGACGCTCGGCGCGAGCCCGACGAGCGTCAGACATGGTTGCGGTGGTCAGGGAAGAACGAGGCGACGAAAGGCAGATTCCGGCGCACCCCTACCTGGCGCGCCAAATGTCGGATTACGGGTTCCGGCAGACCCTTAAGGTTCGAACTCTGGGGTGCGTGCGGAGATCCAACGCTCCACCGAATCGCAGGGACCTAAACTACTAATAAGAACAACACAAGAGACGCAAGATTTATACTGGTTCAGGCCACCATCGTGGTGTAATACCCTACTCCAGTGCGTGGTGTGTGGATTGCCTCACAGGGGCTGATGAAGAAACGATAGGGAAGAACAGCCTCGCGAGGGTCTGTTCTTAGTGGGTGCGATGAACTGCTAAGTGGTGTCCCGTCGCTCTAGCTTGAGGACCGGGTCTCTCTCTCTCTCTGGATTCCGAATGCTCGATCCTTCGTTCCCCCTCCTATGGTGGCTAGCCCTACTTATATAGATGAAGGCCCTGGGCCTCTTCCCAAATATTGAGCGGGAAGGGCGCCAACAATTGGCCATTTTGAAGGGGAACAGCAGGTACACTTATCCTGACTAAAGTTGGTCCTCGCTTTGCCAAAGGCTCTGGTGATGGCGCTTGGGCTCCACGATGACTGCATTCCAGCCGTTGGGGCTGGTCTTGGTCTTGTTGCAGCGAAACGGATGCCTTTGCTTGATGCTCTTGCCTGCTCTTGCCCCCTTTGCACCAAAGAGGAAAGGAGGACGTTGCGCGGGCTGGCACCCGACTGGCGCCCTCGGTTGTCATGGCTTGCGTCACGGGCACCTCGCGAGGTACCCTGCCTTGAGCTCTCCGCCTCCTCATGAGCCAGCCTGACGAGGCTGTGCCTGAGGAAGCTCTTGGTCGTCGGCTCCGCGAGGCTTGGACCCTCGCGAGGGTCTTGAGTTTGCGTTGATGAAGATGGGCTGTCCTGGGCCTCCTTTGAGCCACGCCGTAGGCCGCAGGCAGGCAAGTCTAGGGACCCCCATTCCCAGAACGCTGACAACCTTGATGCAATCTTATGAGGAAAAACTTGAGTTGGAAGTCTCCATCCCTAGAAAACTTTATGATGAGTGGGAACCAACTATTAAAATTAAGATTAAGGATCATGAATTTTATGCTTTTATGTGATTTGGGTGCTAGTGTTTCCACTATTCCCAAAACTTTGTGTGATTTGCTAGATTTCCGTGATTTTGATGATTGCTCTCTAAACTTGCACCTTGCGGTTTCCACTATTAAGAAACCAATGGGAAGAATTAATGATGTTCTTATTGTTGCAAATAGGAATTATGTGCCCGTAAACTTTATCATTCTTGATATAGATTGCAATCCTTCATGTCCTATTATTCTTGGTAGACCTTTCCTTAGAATGATTGGTGCAATTATTGATATGAAGGAAGGGAGTATTAGATTTCAATTCCCATTAAAGAAAGGCATGGAACACTTCCCTAGGAAGAAGATAAAATTACCATATGAATCTATTATGAGAGCCACCTATGGATTGCCCACCAAAGATGGCAATACCTAGATCTATCCTTGCTTTTATGCCTAGCTAGGGGCGTTAAAAGATAGCGCTTGTTGGGAGGCAACCCAATTTTATTTTTAGTTTTTTGTTTTTGTTTCTGTTTAGGAATAAATAATCCATATACATTCTGTTTAGATGTGGTTTTATGTTTTAATTAGTGTTTGTGCTAAGTTAAACCTATAGGATCTTCTTGGATAATAGTTATTTGATCTTGCTGTAATTTCCAGAAATTTTTTATTCACGAAAACAATTGTTAAAAATCACCACAACGTGATAAAATAGTGATTCCAATTGATGATGATCAATAAAATAATTTCCTAGGTTGCCCTATTTTGGCTGAATTTTTGGAGTTCCGGAAGTTTGTGTTAGTTACAGATTACTACAGACTGTTCTATTTTTGACAGATTCTGTTTTTCGTGTGTTGTTTGCTTATTTTGATGAATCTATGGCTAGTAAAATAGTTTATAATCCATAGAGAAGTTGTAATACAGTAGGTTTAACACCAATATAAATAAAGAATGATTTCATTACAGTAGCTTGAAGTGGTCTTTTGTTTTCTTTCGCTAACGGAGCTTACGAGATTTCTGTTGAGTTTTGTGTTGTGAAGTTTTCAAGTTTTGGGTGAAATCTTATGATGGATTATGGAACAAGGAGTGGCAAGAGCCTAAGCTTGGGGATGCCCATGGCACCCCCAATATAATACAAGGACACCAAAAAGTCAAAGCTTGGGGATGCCCCGGAAGGCATCCCTCTTTAAATCCACTTCCATCGGTAACTTTACTTGGAGCATTATTTTTATTCACCACATGATATGTGTTTTGCTTGGAGCGTCTTGTATTATTTGCGTCTTTGCTTGTTAGTTTACCACAATCATCCTTTCTGTACACACCTTTCGATAGAGCCATACATGAATTGGAATTTGTTAGAATACTCTATGTGCTTCACTTATATCTTTTGAGCTTTATAGTTTTGCTCTATGTGCTTCACTTATATCTTTTGAGCTTTATAGCTTTGCTCTAGTACTTCACTTATATCTTTTAGAGCACGGTGGTGGATTTGTTTTAAAGAAAACTATTGATCTCTCATGCTTCACTTAGATTATTTTGAGAGTCTTAAATAGCATGTTAATTTGCTTAAAATAATAGTATGCTTGGTATTCAAGATTTGTAAAACTTTCTTTTGAGTGTGTTGAATACTAAGAAAAGTTTGATGCTTGATAATTGTTTTGAGATATGGAGGTGATAATATCAAAGTCGTGCTAGTTGAGTAGTTGTGAATTTGATAAATGCTTGTGTTGAAGTTTGCAAGTCCCGTAGCATGCACGTATGGTAAGCGTTATGTAACAAATTTGAAACATGAGGTGTTATTTGATTGTCCTCCTTATGAGTGGCGGTCGGGGACTGACGATGGTCTTTTCCTACCAATCTATCCCCCTAGGAGCATGCGGGTAGTGCTTTGGTTTTTGATGGCTTGTAGATTTTTGCAATAATTATGTGAGTTCTTTATGACTAATGTTGAGTCCATGGATTATACGCACTCTCACCCTTCCATCATTGCTAGCCTCTTCCGTACCGTGCATTGCCCTTTCTCACATTGAGAGTTGGTTTAAACTTCGCCGGTGCATCCAAACCCCGTGATATGATACGCTCTTTCACACATAAACCTCCTTATATCTTCCTCAAAACAGTCACCATACCTACCTATTATGGCATTTCCATCGCCATTCCGAGATATATTGCCATGCAACTTTCCACCATACCGTTCTTCATGACACATTCATCATTGTCATATTACTTAGCATGATCATGTAGTTGGCATAGTATTTGTGGCAAAGCCACCGTTCATAATTCTTTCATACATGTCACTCTTGATTCATTGCATATCCCGGTACACCGCTGGAGGCATTCATATAGAGTCATACTTTGTTCTAGTATCGAGTTGTAATTATTGAGTTGTAAATAAATAGAAGTGTGATGATCATCATTATTAGAACATTGTCCCATGTGAGGTCAAATAAAAAAAAAGAGGCCAAAGAGCCCACCAAAAAATGAGAGAAAAAGAGAGAAGGGACAATGTTACTGTCCTTTTCCACACTTGTGCTTCAAAGTAGCGCCATGTTCTTCATATAGCGAGTCTCATATACTGTGCTTCAAAGTAGCACCATGATCTTCATAATAGAGAGTCTCTCGTTTTGTCACTTTCATATACTAGTGGGAATTTTTCATTATAGAACTTGGCTTGTATATTCCAACGATGGGCTTCCTCAAATGCCCTAGGTCTTCGTGAGCAAGCAAGTTGGATGCACACCCACTTAGTTTCTTTTGTTGAGCTTTCATACATTTGTAGCTCTAGTGCATCCGTTGCATGGCAATCCCTACTCTTTGCATTAACATCAATTGATGGGCATCTCCATAACCCGTTGATTAGCCTCGTTGATGTAAGATCTTCTCCTTTTTTGTCTTCTCCACATAACCCCCATCATTATATTCTATTCCACCCATAGTGTTATGTCCATGGCTCGCACTCATATATTGCGTGAAAGTTTATAGGTTTGAGATTACTAAAGTATGAAACAATTGCTTGGCTTGTCATCGGGGTTGTGCATGATGAGAGCATTCTTGTGTGGCGAAAATGGAGCATGACTAAACTATATGATTTTGTAGGGATGAACTTTCTTTGGCCATGTTATTTTGAGAAAACATAATTGCTTAGTTAGTATGCTTGAAGTATTATTATTTTTATGTCAATATGAACTTTTGTCTTGAATCTTTCGGATCTGAATATTCATACCACAATTAAGAAGAGTTACATTGAAATTATGCCAAGTAGCACTCCACATAAAAAATTCTCTTTTTATCATTTACCTACTCGAGGATGAGCAGGAATTAAGCTTGGGGATGCCTGATACGTCTCCAACGTATCTATAATTTTTGATTGCTCCATGCTCTATTATCTACTGTTTTTGGACTATAATGGGCTTTATTTTCCACTTTTATATTACTTTTGGGACTAACCTATTAACCGGAGGCCCAGCCCAGAATTGTTGTTTTTTGCATATTTCAGTATTTTGAAGAAACCGAATATCAAACGGAGTCCAAACGGAATGAAATCTTCGGGAACGTGATTTTCTCATCAGATAAGATCCAGAAGACTTGGACCCTCGGTCAAGAAAGGAGGGAGGCGGCCACGAGGTGGGCGCCCCCTAGGCGCGCCCCCTGCCTCATGGGCCCCAAGCTCCACCGACGTGCTCCTTCCTCCTATATATACCTACGTACCCCAACAGATCGAATCACGGAGCCAAAAACCTAATTCCACCGCCGCAACTTTCTCAGATCCACGAGATCCCATCTTGGGGACTGTTAGGAACTTCATGGGAAGGGGAATCCACCATGGAGGGCTTCTACATCATCATCATATCCTCTCCGATGAAGTGTGAGTAGTTTACTTCAGACTTTCGGGTCCATAGTTAGTAGCTAGATGGCTTCTTCTCTCTTTTTGGATCTCAATACAATGTTCTCCCCTCTCGTGGAGATCTATTCGATGTAATCTTCTTTTTGCGGTGTGTTTCTTGAGACCAATGAATTGTGGGTTTATGATCAAGATTATCTATGAGCAATATTTGAATCTTCTCTGAATTCTTTTATGTATGATTGAGTTATCTTTGCAAGTCTCTTCGAATTATCCGTTTGGTTTGGCCAACTAGATTGGTAGTTCTTGCAATGGGAGAAGTGCTTAGCTTTGGGTTCAATCTTGCGGTGTCCTTACCCAGTGACAGAAAGGGTTGCAAGGCACGTATTGTATTGTTGCCATCGAGGATAACAAGATGGGGTATTTATCATATTGCATGAATTTATTCCTCTACATCATGTCATCTTGCTTAAGGTGTTACTCTGTTTTCATTAACTTAATACTCTAGATGCATGTTGGATAAGGTTGATGAGTGGAGTAATAGTAGTAGATGCAGGCAGGAGTCAGTCTACTTGTCTCGGACGTGATGCCTATATACATGATCATACCTAGATATTCTCATAACTATGCTCAATTACATCCAATTGCTCAACAGTAATTCGTTCACCCATCGTAAAATACTTATGCTCTTGAGAGAAGCCACTAGTGAAATCTATGGCCCTCGGGTCTATTTTCATCATATTAGTCTTCCTACGCTTTATAATTGCTTTGCTTTTTTTACTTTGCCTTTTTATTTTACTTTGCATCTTTATACCAAAAATACCAAAAATATTATCTATCATCTCTATCAGATCTCACTCTCGTAAGTGACCGTGAAGGGATTGACAACCCCTATTCGTGTTGGTTGCGAGGAGTTATTTGCTTTGTGTAGGTACGAGGGACTTGCGTGTGGCCTCCTACTGGATTGATACCTTGGTTCTCAAAAACTGAGGGAAATACTTACGCTACTCTGCTGCATCATCCTCTCCTCTTCGGGGAAAACCAACGCAAGCTCAAGACGTAGCAGTTATGTAAAAACCAGGGTACGCGTGAAACCAGGCGTAGGGGTCATAAGTGGTTGAACAGAAAAGTACCCAACTAGCTATGTTCTATTACATGGATAGTAATAAACATCTTCCAGGGAGAATAGCTCTGTTAAGGGTTCCTTTCCCTGGATACGCATGCCCTAATGTGCATGTCCGAACTGCGAAGAGAGACGCAGGCTATAAGCATCTGGGGGCATGTATTAAAATAAATAAAAGTCATCTTTTGTTCACCGACCGAGTATTCCCTTGAGAACGCTAGCTTTTGGCTTCACCCAGTCTGAGGTACACATCTGGTGACCAGCTGAATAATCGCAGAGGGTGCTCCCCTTATGCCCTAGCCGAATTAACGGGTACGTAGGGCATAAACACAAGAGCCAGGCAACCCAGCTTGGCCAAAACTTAAGTCATATCAATGCATATAATGGCGAAAAAGGTACATGTGGAAGAATAACACATGTATTGGGCATAGAGCCCGGAGAAAATTTATATCAAGCTTCTGTATAAGAAGCCCCCAGGTATAATGAGCGCGGTTAGCGCGTCAAGATTGTGTAGTCGAGACACGGTTGAGCCTTTTAAGGCCTTGATGAAAAAGGCAAAAAGAAAGAGATAAAAGACAGATAATATATATGTAAAAAATTGACGGAGGTAAGGAGACGAACGTAGAGTCCGGCACTAGGCATAGAACCTTTGGAGTCTGGCTGTGTTCCATGGATTTGGCTCGAGTCGATTGTCCGATGCATCCCACAGACGGTACGCTCCACCAGTCAGAACTTGGTCAATAATAAAGGGACCTTCCCATTTGGGCTTGAGCTTGTTCTTTTTCTTCTCCCAGGCGAGAAACGAGTTCGCCAACGTTATAGGTTTTGGCCCGTACTTCTTTGCTTTGGTACCTTCTAGCCTGTTGCTGATAGAATGCAGAGCGGGCTTTTGCCATGTCATGCTCCTCCTCCAGGGCGTCCGAACTGTCATGCCGATCAAGCTCGGCCTCTTTTTCTTCATACATGCGCACTCGAGGTGAGTCATGAATTATATCGCAGGGTAGTACCGCCTCTGTGCCATACACCATAAAAACGGTGTGTATCCGGTAGTGCGATTCGGCATGGTCCACAGCGCCCATAGTACGGAGTCGAGCTCCTCTACCCACTGCGTGTTTGATTCCTTTAAGGCCCGCACTAATCTGGGTTTAATGCCGCTCATGATAAGATCATTTGCTCGCTCGACTTGACCGTTAGTTTGTGGATGATAGACAGAAGCATAATCGAGCTTGATGCCCATGTTGTTGCACCAAAGTTTTACCTCGTCGGCTGTGAAGTTCGAGCCGTTATCGGTGATGATGCTGTGGGGGACGCCATAACGGTGTACAACCCCGGATATGAAGTCTATCACTGGTCCGGATTCGGCCGTTTTAACAGGTTTGGCTTCTATCCATTTGGTGAATTTATCCACCATGACCGGTAAGTATTTTTCTTATGGCTTCCCCTTTAAGGGTCCAACCATATCAAGCCCCGGACCGCAAAGGGCCAAGTAATGGGGATTGCTTGGAGAGCGGTAGGCGGCATATGGCTTTGGTTTGCAAAAAGCTGGCAACCGACGCAACGTTGAACAAGATCCTGTGCATCTGCTCGGGCCGTCGGCCAATAGAAACATGTACGGAAGGCCATGAATACAAGGGCCCGGGCTGCGGCTTGGTGGCCGCCGAGTCCAGCATGGATTTCTGCCAAAAGTTTCCGCCCTTCTTCTTTGGAGATGCACCTTTGAAGGACTCCAATAGTGCTTTTCTTATAAAGCTCTCCCTCGTGGACCTTGTAGGCTTTAGACCGCCGCACTATGCAGCGTGCCTCGTTTTGGTCTTCGGGTAATTCCTGCCTAATTAAGTAGGCCAGGAATGGTTCTGTCCACGGGGCGATGACAGCCATTATCATGTGGGCTGAAGGTTTTATTTCGGTGGCAGAGCCTCCAATTGTGTCAGAGTGTTCGGTATCTGGTGTTGTGGCTGGGTCCGGACTATTGTTACCGGTTTCCCCTTCCCATACCACGTATGGCTTAAACAGCCTTTCCAAGAAGATGTTAGGTGGGATAGGGTCGCGCTTGGCGCCGATGCGGGCGAGGATATTTGCCGCCTGATTATTTTCCCGAGCCACATGGTGGAATTCGAGCCCCTCGAACCGAGCTGACATTTTGAGGACGACATTGTGATAAGCCGCCATTTTCGAATCCTTGGCATCAAAGTATCCATTTATTTGAGATATTGCGAGGTTCGAGTCCCCACACACCTCCAGGCGTTGTTGGAGTCTGTGTATAGTATTTGGAGGACGTATTGATTTGTATCTCCTGGGGGACGCGTCAGACGACGCCTTTCTGCAGACCAGCCAGCATTTTGGAGCCGTCGAAGTGCATGATCCAATTGGAGTACGCGCCGTATTCTTTAGGGAGCTCGGCTTCTGTTCACTCGGCGAAAATTCAGCCAGTACTTGCGACTTAATGGCTCGCCGTGGTTTATATGTTATGTCAAACGGGAGGAGCTCGATAGCCCATTTAGCAATCCGGCCCGTCGCATCGCGTTTGTTTATTATGTCGTTGAGTGGTACTTCCGAGGCCACCGTAATTGAACACTCTTGAAGGTAGTGCCGTAGTTTCCGGGATGCCATGAATACCGCGTATGCTATCTTTTGATAATGTGGGTACCGTGATTTGCATGGAGTGAGGACCGTGGATACATAGTATACGGGCTTTTGAAGTGGGAATTTATTTCCGTCCATCTCTCGTTCGACGACGAGCACTACGCTTAGAACTTGGTGAGTTGCCGCTATATATAACAGCATTGGTTCGCCGTCATTTGGCGCGGCCAAGATTGGGTTGGTAGCCAGGATGGCTTTTATTTCTTCCAATCCGGCCGTGGCCGTATCCTTCCACTCGAAGTGTTCGGTGCACCGAAGAAGGCGATAAAGGGGTAGTGCCTTTTCTCCTAATCGGGAGATAAAGCAGCTTAAGGCCGCCATGCATCCAGTTAGTTTCTGAATTTGCTTGAGATCTGTTGGGATAGCCAACTATGACAGAGCTCGGATTTTAGCCAGATTTGCTTCGATTCCTCTGCTGGAGTCGATGAAGCCCAGGAGCTTTCCGGCGGGTATGCCGAAAACGCATTTTTCCGGATTGAGCTTGATGTCGTATGTACGCAGATTGTCGAACGTGAGCCTCAAGCCGTCTATTAAGGATTCGACGTGTCTGGTTTTAACGACCACATCGTCTATGTATGCCTCCACTGTTTTGCCGATCTGTTTTTCCAGGCATGTCTGAATCATGCGTTAATACGTTGCACCGGCGTTCTTAAGCCCGAAAGGCATGGTGTTAAAACAGAAGGGGCCGTATGGGGTGATAAATGCCATTGCAGCTTGGTCGGACTCCGCCATCTTGGTTTGATGGTATCCGGAGTATGCGTCCAGGAAACACAATGAGTCGTGTCCTGTAGTAGCGTCGATAATTTGATCGATGCGGGGGAGGGGGAAGGGATCCTTGGGGAACGCCTTGTTAAGGTCCTTGAAGTCGACACATAGGCGCCAGCATTTATCCTTCTTTGGTACCATCACCAGTATTGCTAGCCAGTCCGGATGTTTTATTTCTCTAATGAATCCGGCCTCTAGTAACTTGGCTAGCTCCTCTCCCATGGCTTGTCGCTTAGGTTCAGAGAAACGCCAAAGAGTCTGCTTGACCGGCTTGAATCCCTTTAGAATGTTAAGGCTATGCTCAGCCAGCCTACGCGGGATTCCTAGCATGTCTGAAGGATGCCAGGCGAATATGTCCCAATTCTCGCGCAGGAACTCCCGTAGTGCAGCGTCTACAACGGGGTTTAACTGTGCCCCGATGGATGCTGTTTTTGTAGGGTCCGTTGGGTGGACTTGGAATTTGACTATTTCATCCGCCGGTTTAAAAGAGGTGGACTTCGATCTTTTGTCGAGTATCACATCGTCCCTGTCCACTATGGAGCGCAGCGCAGTTAATTCCTCGGCCGCGAGGGCTTCAGATAGTGCCTCGAGGGCGAGTGCAGCTGTTTTGTTTTCGGTGCGGAGTGCTATGTCCAGATCACTAGCTAGAGTGATGATTCCATTGGGCCCGGGCATTTTGAGCTTCATGTACCCGTAATGGGGTATGGCTTGGAAGATCGTGAATGCCTCCCGCCCTAGAAGGGCGTGGTATCCGCTACTGAACAGGGCCACTTGGAATGTGATTTCTTCGGACCTATAATTCTCCGGCGTGCCGAATACCACATCTAGTGTGATTTTCCCAGCGCATCGCGCCTCCCGACTATGGATGATTCCTTTGAAGGTCGTGCTGCTTTGCTCAATGTGGTTTCTGTCTATTTCCATTTTTTTAAGAGTCTCCTCATAGATGAGGTTTAATCCGCTGCCGCCGTCCATGAGCACTTTAGTAAGCCGAAAGCCGTCCACAATTGGACCAAGGACCAAGGCGGCTGGTGCTCGGGCTATTCGGAATTTAGGTTCGTCACTGGCATTGAAGGTGATAGCCGTGTCGCTCCACGGATTTATTGCTGCCACGTGGCAGACTTCGGCAAGGCTGTGGAGTGCTCGCTTACGCCTATTATTTGAGGCGAAGGTCTCGAAGACTGTCAATATTGTATTGTTGTTATCCACGGGATGGTGCTCTACGGTATTTTTAATGAGGAGATCCTCACCGCTCTTGGCCACCTGCCGGAGTACCCAACATGCTCTAAGGCTGTGTGTTGGTATGGTATCCGCTGTACTGTGAATTTTGCATGGCCCATTAAGCCATCCCTTCAATACGGTTACACGCCCTCTAGTGGGCTTTTGCTTCTTTGTAATTGAGTTGGGCGACTTATGAGAATGCACCCTTTTAGTTCGGACTGGGGGTTTTGTCAGAGCCGGATTATCCCAAAATTTTGTTTGGGTTTTCCAGGTGCTTTCCATCGCACAGTACTTCCGTACTATGGCGCCAAGTCAGCAAAGTGTGCTATGTCATGGCTACTTATGGCGTTGAGGATTCCCTTGTCCGTGCAATTATTGCAAAAGAATGAAATTGTGTCTTCCTCGCGACAGTCCTTGACCTTGTTCATTACAAGGAGGAATCTTGCCCAATAGTGATGTACTGTCTCCTAGGGCTCTTGCCTAATGTGGGAAAGATTGCTTATATCTGGGTGGGTGGGTGTATTTAAGTCCGAACCCTGACCCGATCTGAGACCCAGGGGCGGAGGAGTTTCTGATCTTGGAAGTTCGGGCTCCGGGATGTTGCCCAGTAGGTCTGGCCCGCCGCCTGATTCTAGGTTCAGGGTTTGGGGGATGTCCTCTCGTAGACGGGTACCCAACTCGGAGAGCTCGGGAATCCGGACATAGTTTGTCCTCAAGATAGAGGAAGAATCCCCGCATTGCTCCTCCACCACCGCTATCTGATGGGTGACCGGCAGAGAGTTAATCTCCCATTGGTCGGGTTTAAGCCCAATCCGATCATAGTCTGTAGCGACTCCCAAAGCAGCGATGCGATCCAAGAGCTCGTTCAAAGATGAGAGCTCCATTGGATTCATCCGTTCGGTAAGTTCGAAGCCGATGTGGAGGCTGTTTTCGATGACCCGAGAAGTCATCATCAGCGCAGCGGTCGAATGGGCGGTCATGAAGAAGCCGCCTAGTCGAAGAGTTTGGCCTACAACCAGGGCTCCCCCAGAGGTGATGTTGTCCCTGACAACGAGACGAGCCATCAAGCCTTACGATGACGGCACAGCAGAACTCTCAATGAAAGCACCAATGTCGGTGTCAAAACCGGCGGATCTCGGGTAGGGGGTCCCGACGCGCGTCTAAGGCGGATGGTAACGGGAGGCGGGGACACGATGTTTACCCAGGTTCAGGCCCTCTTGATGGAGGTAATACCCTACTTCACCTTGATTGATCTTGATGATATGAGTATTACAAGAGTTGATCTACCACGAGATCGTAGAGGCTAAAACCCTAGAAGCTAGCATATGGTATGATTGTTGTTGTCCTACGGACTAAACCCTCCGGTTTATATAGACACTGGAGGGGGCTAGGGTTACATAGAATCGGTTACAAGGGAGGAGATCTACATATCTGTATTGCCAAGCTTGCCTTCCACGCCAAGGAGAGTCCCATCCGGACACGGGACGAAGTCTTCAATCTTGTATCTTCATAGTCCAACAGTCCGGCTAAAGGTATATAGTCCGGCCGTCCGAGGACCCCCTAATCCAGGACTCCCTCACTAGCCCCCTCCGGTGTCTATATAAACCGGAGGGTTTAGTCCGTAGGACAACAACAATCATAATCATAGGCTAGCTTCTAGGGTTTAGCCTCTATGATCTCGTGGTAGATCAACTCTTGTAATACTCATATCATCAAGATCAATCAAGCAGGAAGTAGGGTATTACCTCCATCGAGAGGGCCCGAACACAGGTAAACATTAAATCCCCGCCTCCTGTTACCATCCGCCTTAGACGCACAGTTCGGGACCCCCTACCCGAGATCCGCCAGTTTTCACACCACAGAGACACCTGTAGAGCATCTTTATAATCACCCAGTTACATTGTGACGTCTGATAGCACACAAGGTGTTCCTCCAGTATTCGGGAGTTGCGTAATCTCATAGTCAAAGGAACATGTATAAGTCATGAAGAAAGCAATAGCAATAAAACTAAATGATCATTATGCTAAGCTAAAGGATGGGTCTTGTCCATCACATCATTCTCTAATGATGTGATCCCGTTCATCAAATGACAACACATTCTATGGTCCGGAAACTTAACCATCTTTGATTAACGATCTAGTCAAGTAGAGGCATACTAGTGACACTTTGTTTTGTCTATGTATTCACACATGTACTAAGTTTCCGGTTAATACAATTCTAGCATGAATAATAAACATTTATCATGATATAAGGAAATATAAATAACAACTTTATTATTGCCTCTAGGGCATATTTCCTTCAGCACGTACAAGTAATTGGGGTCAAAGTGTTCGAACCCTTTGATACGTTGTCTTGGGCCTCCTTTTATAGGTTAAAGGGGCGATCACAGTGGCAAAATAGTCATTTGGGTGTGATTAGATAGTTAACAGTGTTATCATACCTAACTCTGGGAGTTAGGACAAAGTGCATTAAATGCACTGCTAGGTGTCGTGCTGATGGCTAATCTCGGCAAGCCTGTTGCGCGGCTTATCGTCCTCTTCTTACCATCTTGATAAGCCTCCTGGACGGGTGTTAATAGAGCTAGTCTCCTCTCCTCGATGCCGCCACGTGTTTGATAGGATCCACCTAGTTGCTTGGTTCCTTGACACCGCACTGATGAGTGACTTGGGTGCGATGAGGTGGAGCGGTGGCGTCTGGGTGATGATTCCTTGAAGGAGCTTGGCGGGGTTTGATCTTGGCGGTCCCGGTAAGCCTGCCAGGGCGAGTCTGGGCTCGCCGTCGGGTGTGGTCTCGACCATGTCCAGGCCCTTCTGCCCTGCAAGGGAGTCCCTCCCAAGGTGGCCTTCTGCTTCCTTGCTCTTCTTAAGGCTCTCCTTGATCTCACGGAGAGCGGCTTATCTGGCTTGACCTTGTGTTAAGCATTGGTGCCTTATGTACGATCATCCACACACATGTGCATGAGTCCGGTCAGCAAACGTGAATATTTGTTGCACCGACATAAGGTATTTTCTGCAAGCACTGAAATAGTCCATAACAGGTAGTTTGATAGTAAGATAATTTGTAATGGACAAGTAAGTGTAACGGTAAATAAAGTGTGGCAAGGTAGCCCAATCCTTTAGTGGCAAAGGACAGGCCAAAACGGTCTCTATATTAAGCAAAGAGTTCTTGAGGGTACACAGGAATTTCACCATGTCACTTTCATCATGTTGGTTTGATTCGTGTTCACTATTTAGATAATTTGATATGTGGGTGGACCGGTGCTTAGGTGCTATTCTTACTTGAACAAATCTCCTACTTATGATTAACAACCTCGCAAGCATCCGCAACTACGAGAAAAGTATTAAGATAAAATCTAACCATAGCATTAAACATATGGATCCAAATCAGTCCCTTACGAAGTGGCGCATAAACTAGGGTTTAAGCTTCTGTCACTCTAGCAACCCATCAATTAATAATTAGTCCACAATGCATTCCCTTAGGCCCAAATATGGTGAAGTGTCATGTAGTCGACATTCACATGACACCACTAAGGGAATCACAACATACATATCATCAAAATATCGAACACATATCAAGTTCACATGATTACTTGCAAAATGACTTCTACCGTGACCTCAAAAACAAAAGTAACTACTCACGAATGATAATCATGCTCAAGATCAGAGTTGTATTAAATAGCATAATGAATATGAACATATAATCTTCCACCAAATAAACCATGTAGTAATCAACTACAAGATGTAATCAACACTCACTACAAAAAAAACACACATCCGTGACATTTTGGGCCGAACGAAATTTTTATCTGTCATACATATGACACTTCTATGATGATAATTGTGACAAAACCCGGTATCATCATAGATGTGGTGGGCTCCTACTTATATGACAAAAATTCATGACAGAAAATGGGCTTTTCGTCCTGGGCGGGCCGGAGACGCAGCTGCATGACATTCTTTGGGTCGTCCATGACGGAAAAAACCGTGGTAGAAGCCGAGCGATGGGAGGTCGGGGCGGCGAGCGCGCTGCTTTCTCTCGACGTCTGCAGGTGCGTGTATGGCGTTAAGCTCTGAACCCGAGCGAGGCGTTGGGTTTCTAATCGAACCCGGCGATTACCGCAGACTACGCGTTATCGAACCCGAGCGATCGATCGATGGCTGTTAATCGAACCCGATGGAGCAATTCGCCGCTCTGCTGCTAATCGAAGCCGATCGATTGGATGAGCGATGAGCATTGCGGGGGGTTGGATGAGCAAAGGAGCGGTGGCATTGCCTCTGGATGAACAGGACCCCGTGGTGTGGAGGGCTGGATGAACAATAGACGATGGAGGGGTGGCCGTGGAGGGGTGGTTGAACAGGACCCCATGGTGTGGAAGGCTGGATGAACAGTAGACGGCGGAGGGGTGGCCGTGGAGGGATGGTTGAACAGGACCCCGTGGTGTGGAGCGCTGGATGAACAGTAGACGGTGGAGGGGTGCCCGTGGAGGGGTGGTTGAGCGATGGCGGTGGAGTAAGCGGCGGTGGTGGCTGGATGAGCGAGGAGCCCGTGGAGGCTGGAGGAGGTCGGCGGTAGCCCGTGGAGGCTGGAGGAGGTCGGCGATGGAGATGAAACGGTATCCCGTGGAGTCCGTTTTGCGGTACGCCACACCCCTCCCGATGAACAGGACCCCGTTTCGACCGTAGTGCTCCAACACAGGTCCGTTTCGTCCGTTTTGCGGTACGCCACACCCCTCCCGATCAACAGGACCCCCGTTTTGATTGTAGGAGGTCCGTTTCCTCCGTTTTGCGGTACGCCACACCCCTCCCGATCAACAGGACCCCGTTCCGAACGTGGCCGGTCGAATACAAGGTTGTTTCCTCCGTTCTGCGGTACGCCAGGCCTCGTTTCCATCGCCTGTTCTGTCTAAGCCCTCCCGATGAACATGACAATGCATTCCGTTCTGACCCAGCCGGTTGGCTCCCAAGCGTTATGTTGCCTCCCGATGAACAAGACGCATTCCGTTGCCTCCCCATGAACACGACGCATTCCGTTGCCTCCCCATGAACACGAAGATGATGATGTTTCTCCGTTCCGACCCAGCCATGTACGTATGCGCGAGTAGGCGTTCGAGACCCTGCCCGTATGAACGTATGTGGCTGTATTTTCTTTCTTGCACCCTCGCCGTTGTACGTACGTGTACATGCTACGTGCGCGCCTCTACTACGACACGTGTGCGCCTCTACAACGACCAGTATGTACGTACACGTTCGCGACCAGAATGACAATGCTACGTACGCTTCGACCAGGTGGGTCCCGACTGTCAGGCACTTCCTTGCCTGCGAAGATGTAGCTGGTGGGTCCCAGCAATGGGGCGAATCGTTTTGGTTTTTTTTTGCCCGGACACACTTCCTTGCATGCGAAGGTGTAGCTGGTGGGTCCCAGTAGTCAGGGGGGAAACGTTTTTTCATGAAATATGGTGGCCCGTCCGGTGGGTCCCCGCTGTCGGTGGAGGAATAATTATTTCTTGGCGTAATAAGGAGGCACGTCCTTGCTGCGGCCGTGGACCTAGCTGTCGGCCTCTCCACGTCTGATCCACGTCCGATGGAAGCCGTACCTTGACCACGTTGACCACGCTGGCGCCCGAGAGCACCGAGGCGATGGGCGACGGCGAGGCCTAGGAAGGGGCGACGCTGAGCCGGGAAAACGCGGCGGTGGATGCCCAGCGTAGAGGAGTACGAGGGTTCACTGGTTCGGCTGCGGTGTGAGGCGCCGTCGCCGTGAGAATAACAGGAGTGTGGGTGAGTAGAGGGATGGCCTGGCCAGCGGTGGGAGTAGTAGGGCGGTGAGGCCTTCGCCGCATCGCAGACCCGACCACGGGAGGCAGGAGCACGAGGCACGACCGGCGCTGGTTTGGGGCTGGAGCAAGAAGACCGAGAGGTTGAAGAAGCACTACGGCCGTTGGATGGACATCATCTGATCCTTTGGAGCTAGAATCGTGCATATTGACTAAGTTGACAAAGCCCTCCGTCCCCGTCAACTTAGTAGGCCCACAAGTCAGCCTGCCACTATACTGGATCCCAGCTAACAGGGGGAGTGTTCATTTTTTTGTGCGTAATAAGAAGGCACTTCCTTGCGTGCGAAGATATAG
Organism: Aegilops bicornis; assembly: GCA_021605145.1. Classification (NCBI taxonomy): domain Eukaryota; kingdom Viridiplantae; phylum Streptophyta; class Magnoliopsida; order Poales; family Poaceae; genus Aegilops; species Aegilops bicornis. The sequence goes on from CM038675.1 coordinate 578,250,984, forward strand.
CTGATGGGACCGAGCTATCAGCGGCGGTAATGTTTTTTTCGCGAAATACAGAGGCCCTTTCGGTGGGTCCCTAAGGAAATCATTATTTTGCACGTAATAAGGAGGCATTTCCTTGCGTGAGGCCCTGGACCCAGCTGTCGGCCTCTCCACGTACAGTCCACTTCAGATGCATGTTGGTCGTTGACCATGTTGACTGAGCAGCGCCCGATAGCACTGTGGCGGTGGACGACGGCGAGGCCCATGAAGGAAACGACACGGAGGCAGGGAAGACTCGGCAGTTGTTGCCCACGTGGAGGGGAGTATGACTGTACGAGGGTTTACTGGTTCGTCTGCCTTTGTCGGAGAATAACAGCAGGTGTGAGTGAGTAGAGGGATGGCTAGGCCAGCGATGGGAGTACGGTGGGGCGGTGAGGCTGTGGCGGCCACACCGCAGGGAGGAGGAAGCGAGCAGTCCACTTGGCGCTTGTTTGAGCGGCTGGAGCAGGAAGAGCTGAGATTGAAGAAGCACGACGGCCATTGGATGGACATCCAACAGTCACTGCTTGTGCGTCAACCTTTTTTTTAGGAAAGCCTCAAATCTGTGGAAAATAGCATACAGCCCATCTGCCATTATTTCTAATAATTTACAGCCCATTTGCTAATTCTTAAGGTTTTTTTGGAGCCCATATTCTTTTTGTTAGCATTATAGCCCATATTGTGGCCACGGTTAAAAATTATACGAATTTTTGCATATTTGGTGCGTTCGAACTGTTTTTAATCGAAATTTTGACTCACATTCAAACTGATTTTAAAAATAAATGTATATCAATATAAAATCCAACAAATTCTCCACGCATAAAAATTAATGTAATTTAAAATCTCGAAATAAAAAAGATATTTGAAACTAATTTCGGTTTTATGTGTTTTAAAATGTACAACCCATTTCTCATTCTTGATGGGCCATTTTCTCGGCCACCAATGAAAGCTCTCCTCGTCTTGAAAGATTTGCAGCCCAAGGCACGACAAAGCGACTTACTTGGCAAATCACAAAAAAACTGGGCTGTGGCCGTGGACTCAGCTGTCAGCCTCTCCACGTACAGTACTCTTCCGATGGAATGTCGTTGACCACACCGCGCCGAGAGCACCAAAGCGATGGACGACGGTGAGGCCTAGGAAGGGGACGACGAGGAGCCGGGAAGACGCGGCAGTGGATGCCCACACGTAGAGGAGTACGAGAGTTCATTGGTTCGGCTGCGGTATGAGGCTGTCGTCGCCGCAGGGCCTGGCTAGCGGTGGGAGTAGTAGGGGGCGATGAGGCCTCAACGGCAACTGACCAACCGGCCGAGGCGAGGCGGCGGTTTCCGGCGCTGTTTGGTAATTTGGTGCAAGAAGAGCAGCGATTGAAGAAGCATCGGACCGTTCGATTCAAATCCAACGATTCTTCTGTTAGAATCGTTTGTTGACTAAGTTGATAAGCCTGCGTGCAGCGTCAGCGTGGGAGGCCTGGTCAGCCTCCCAACGGTGCGCCCGGATGTCGATGGGAGGAATCATTTTTTCGGCGTAATAAGGAGGCGATTGATTGCGTGCGGCCAGGCAATGGAGGGAGTAGGGTGGGCGGGGAAGCCTTGGCAGTATCCACAATGGGCCACAAGAGGAGGGAGCAGGCAGTCCCGCCGGCGCTAGTTTAGGTGGCTGGAGCAGGATTTGCAAATTTTTGAAAATTCGCAAATTTTTGCTGGGGAACGAAACATTCTTAATCCAAAAATTAATAGCCATACTAAAAGAAATTTAAAAATAAATTAGTACTATGTCATGTTAAATCCAATGAAATACGTATAAGATATTAGTGAAGAACAAAATTCAAAAAAAACTAATATCCCATTTGCTATAATTTTTCTGGAATTTTCAACCCCTTTTGATATTACTTTTAACAGACATTGACCATACTCTTTGGCCAGGACGGAATGCATCCCTCCTCGTCTTGAAAGATTTGCAGCCCGATGGTCGGAGAAAACAAATAGGCCTAGCTTGGGTATTCTTCAAAAGAAATCTTGGGCTACCTATTTTCCCAAAGAACTGGTGCATGAGCATTTAGCTTTATTTATTTATTTACTTATTTATGTTTAGGGGACCATGAGCATGTACTGGGCGGATTCATGTGAGAGCCTCCCTTCCAGTTAATTATGGGCTTCTCTATTGGGCCTTCATCAGTGGGCTGCATGTTATCAACAAGTGGAAAATGTGTTCCATACGAAAAATAGTATGAGCTACGTACGGTACGGGGCACTAAAGGATCGAACCTTGCAACGACTTCAAAAACAACACATTTATTCAACCAACAGACGAAATATACTACTGATTGTACATTGAAAACAGCAGCAGCAACAACCAGGGCTGGGGGTGCAGCGAAGCGATAAGCGAGCCGGAAAGAGTGAAGACGCAACTCTCTCTTCCAAACCAAACATCAGCCATCATTACAAAAGGGCTAGCAAAAGAACAAGTGTATGCATCAAACTAAATAAAGATCCTACTACACCAAGTGTAATGCGCATCTAACTAACTAGCTCGGTTAGGCGTTACTATTTATTAATTTGTGGAGATTGGTGAGGGCTTGAACGGATGGGTGCTCGACGGAAACTCCGGCCGGCGGTCGAAGTTTGATACTTGCGACCCTCTCTCCTACTTTGGGCTGTAGAGCGTGGCGGCACATATCAGGGTATGGTGCATGCAGAGACGCATGGTACGCTGTGTACACTTAGTTTTGCCTGATGAACGAAACCGCGCTGCCATCATGATCCTTGCCGTCGGTTATCTCCTAGTTAATCAGATAATTCAGTCCGACAAACAGAGAGCGTGTACCAAGGCTACTTACCAGCCTCCAGTAAAAAAAATCACGAAGGCCCGGAGAAGCCGGGATCCCGCTCAAAGACACAGCGGTGGCTGTGATTGTATTCCGTGAAACAACACGTCCAGTGCGTGCGAGCGATCATCAATATTTCATTGCCGTCGATCGAGCCAGGAACCACCTACAACTTCCATGCCGCTTTTCTTTGAAAGGTTACGGGATTAGGAAGGGTAGGGACACGGTGCAGCCTACAACATCATATAAAGTTGGAGTCAAATAAAAAGGGCTCTTGATTTAGTCAATCTTAAGAACATCATGTTATGAGCATGTATATTTTTGATAAATGTTGATGATAATATAAGCAAGCCATCATGATATCATACTGAAAGTAACATCTTCTTTGTAACAGCTGTTTGTAGCGATGATTGGAGTAGGCGACAATACGTCCAGCCATAGAAGGAGTCGACGGCGTAAAATGAAGCCCTTGTGTTCAATGGCATCGAGAGAACCATGGAGGATGTATGATCCTGCGATGGGCGTGCAGATTTATCCACTTACCGCGATGACCTATCAGATAGGCGAGACCGCGGTTGAAGAACGCAATTAGCCTGAAATCTTTATAATTCGCAGATCTTGTGGGCACTTGGCAGATTACAACCTTGAGCAAATCAAACTTGGTATCATGTTGGCTACTGTAAGATTCCAAGTATTCTGGGCCGCGGTGCCAAAGCAGTGCAGTGTTAATCGAAGGAAGGGGGATCAATCGACGGGTGTAGACATCCACAAGCATCCAGCTGCCGCGACCGTCGACGAGCACCATCCAAGACGTGTTCATGCCGACCCAGTACATACCGTTAATGTAGCTGAGGCTGACGGGGATCGGATCGCAGTGAAGGGGGTTGATGCTCGCCACCCTACGATCGTTATGCTGTGTGACACGTCGTTTCTGAAGATCGGGCGGCATCAGCAAGCAAGTAGCTGGCTTAAAAAGCTCCGGCCTGAGGGCTTTGAGTAAACGGTACAGCCCGACGAGCACGCGGCGAGCGGCATGGTACTGAGATTGTCCACACGCGAAACAATGAGCTTGATTACCTCCGTGGGGAGCGAATTCCAGCCACTCTTTCGGCGGACGCTGCTCGGTTCTGCCATTGTTAGTGCTTGGGTTTCGGATGAGGGGGGGAGGCGCCTTAGCGGGGATGGAAGCTTGGACGAGATTATATGCGGACAAAGATGGAGAAGCGAATATGTGTTGCGGGAAGTGGACAGGTGATGATGACTACAACACGCCGCTTGACTTACGAGACACATACCAGCAGCGTAGGGTCATATCGATGCCAGACAACTTGCTTGAGTGGTCACAGTACTGGTACTCCCTACAGTACCTACTACAGTACTATGCCCTAGCTTTCTAGAGTAGAGTAGTAGAGTAGGACTCTGCTCTACTACTAGCACCGGAGGAGTAGTATATTATAATCTAAAATAGTTACAAACTTCAATGCCCGTGCGTGGAACGACTATGAACCGTGCTCAAAGACCGTGTCTACATGGTGATTGGACTTATATGCAAAAAAAATAGCAAGATGCCCGTGCATTGCACGGCACACCATCATCACCAACTCGGTTTTTTCTCTACTCCTACTCCTATAAAAGACTCAGTTGGTGATGATGGAGGCGAGGAGGCATGTTCAGCCGGGCGTGGAGCGGACGGCGCAGCACTATTCGATTTGTTATTAAAAAAAAGTAGTAGAGATAGAGACATAGGGAGGAGCATGTGGTTGTGGGAGATAAGGATGAACGAGGCAAGGCCTTATCTGTAAATGTGGAGAGAGGTGCGGGTATCTTTTGTAAAATTGTCATAGTTGGCTTTCTATCCGTCAGATATAGATCCGACGGTCTATATTACAAGATGGTAGGCATACCATCATCACCAACTCGGTTTTCTATAAGAGTAGATATATATAGATATAGATAGATAGAGACTAGGGAGTACTAGTAAGGACACCATCTACTGCTTTGTGTGCTACTCCTGCGCTCCATTCGTGACATAGCGTCCCTCTGAGCACTCCCTCCTGCGCTCCATTCGGTAGGCGTTGTTGAAATCTGGGAGGCGCACTCTCGCGATCGCCGGCAGCTAATGCGACTTCACCGACGACGACTTCTTCCCCGCCCTCGGCAACCTCTTCCTCAATGAAATGGGCGACAACCTCAATGCCAACGGTGCTGCTCTCGTTGCACCGTATGTGTTTCTGTCCTTCCTGTTCGAAATCATGGTAGAATTCATGTTTCTACTCTGTATCCTACTACTATGCTAGTCCACATGATTAGTTTCATCTCTATTATAGTCGTCATGATTTATTTTGTGCTTATTCGGATTAAATCTCGTAGTAACTTGCTCACATATTCAACTGGCGCAACGTCCCCTACAGCCACTCCCGTTTCATGGACGGCCTGGTTGATGCCTCCAAGGAGCCCTTCGTCCACTGCTATGAGTGCCCGATGCCGTTTTGTGGCGGCGGACATGGTGCATCACCTCACGAATGCGAGCAGCGGTCACTGCTGGCCCTTGGCGGAGAACATCAAGTACGACACGTGCTACCGGTTCACCATGCCGGAGTCGCTGGAGGATCACCGCCGCCTGCTAGTCTCGGAGGAGGACGGCAGCGTCTTCGTCTTGATCGTGGGCACCGGCGAGGCCCGCGCAGGCTGCCGCCCCGTCTTTGTAGCTGACACTGACACGAGGTAGATGTACGGGTGCGAGGTCAATGTTACTACCCCTCCGGGTCACATGGGCGGCGAAACCGGCCTCATCGGACAGACTTGGACTCTGAGGAGCTGGGACTATCCCGCCAATGTGGACTTGGAAAACCCATGGCATCCGTTCTATCCTTTACCCGCCGACTCGGTGAACGGGGACTCCAAGGAGGTTCACCTGGACATACGCATTATTAAGTGCACTTAGAAAACATGTAGTGTGTGTGTGGGCGCTTATGGCCCTTGTCTTTGCCGCTTTTGATTCTGTAAGCTTGTCGTTAAACTTGAGTGGCTTTTCGCGCTTGATCCTTCCTTTTAACTGCTCCTCTCGGTGAGCTGATGTAAGACACTTTGGGTTTCATTTGATAATGGAACCGGGAGGAGCCTCCTGTTCTTCTAAAAAATACGCATTATCAAGTTAAATGTTGATCATTAGTCTTCGCTCAATGTAATCCATTGTCTAAGCATGTGGAGATTTCCATGCAGGATCTTGCTCTATTGGAGTATCACGCATGAATAAAAGTGTATCTGTTTATGGTTTAGTCTAGAATCTTCCATGTATGAATTTTTACTACAAGATCGGGTGAAAGACTTACGATGAACCATTTCTTACATCTCCTCCGCCCTTGCAAGTCATCTGATTTAATCCCTCCGTCTAGGTGTATAAGGGCATGGTTAATATTACTTAATAGTATAGCCAACTGTTGACTATAAGAAAGTGCCATGTCATCTCAGAGCCAACATGTATAACAATCGATACTCAAAAACTAATTCTTAAAGATCATTTCTTGCAAAGCACAATAAGTGTTATTTCTTCACAAGTTTTGGATGCAGGTTGAGCAGGTTGAACGCTTTTGTTTGCAAAAGATACCTTTTATCTATTTCACCCGGATGTTTGTTAGCTCTAGAGTTGAGATAATATACGAAGAAACCTATCGATACCCGTTACACATGAGATGACCCCCACTTCCTTTGTCAAAATAAACAACTCCCCGATCAATGCATTTCACTCATCGATTACAGCATACGGGCACCTTACTACTATAGATTAGTACGACCAAAAATTGAACTAACATTATATATAGTACGATAAATACTGATGCATGTCACCTAAAATTATATCATTCAAAACTATGTTCGAATACGAATCCAACGATATAGTTTTTGTTGACATGCACTAACATTTTGTGAGTTAAATCTTTAGTCAAATTCAATGGGGGACTAATAAACCATGACCGATGTAGTACAAGTGTAGAGGGCGGCGCTGCACAGGAGTCTCACCTCTCACTCGTGGCGCGCGGCGATAAGAAGCCGTCATATCACAAAACCCAACCACTCCCAAAGTAATAAGTGGCCCGGTAAAATAAGCGGACAAACAACCATCACATATCTCCGTCTTTTTGCATTTCATCTCTCTCATTTACTTTCGGTTCATCTCCCACACTCGATCCCTAGCTACTACTCCTAGGGCCAGTTCTTTTGGCGACTTCCCCAGCTTTTCCCACTAGACTAGTCACAGTGAGAGTAACAATAAGGCGCCTCACTCATTTATTTGGGCTTCTAAACTACTACTCCGTCCTGGTTTATTCCTCACCATTGTAATTTGTGCTAAATTTTGACCAAAGATTTAACTGATAAAATGTTACTCAAAACACTTAGGCGCGGTGCATCTAGTTGTGTAAGTCATCTTACGAAAACCAAATAATCCCAAAACACTTAGGCGCGGTGCATTAACTTCTACCTCGTTTCTTGTTTCTTGACATATCAACCAATAAGAGATAAAGAGTGTGCATGCTTTTAATGACTTGAGATATCAAACACGACATGCAAGTGGTTAGTTCATTGCATGCAATACTATTAATTAGAAAATAAACATTAACGCTTCTCGCTTTCTCCTCCTCCTTGGTCATGGTGCACAGCCTAAGATGACTTACTCACCTAGACGGATGGAGTAGTGCATGTGACATGCACTAACATTTCATTAGTTAAATTTATGATCAAAATTTGACACAGATTACAATGGGGACCAATAAACCAGGACGGAGGTAGTAGTTATGGGATTACTTATCTAGAAGCGTAAAAGAACTGGCCCCTGGTACTCCTACTAGTAGTAGTACTCAGGTTGGAATCGTTTCACAAGCTTGACTAGTGCTGTTTTTCTACTTTTACAAAAACCGCATCGTAATGTTTAAACGTGCATTTGCACATACATAAGTAATAGTAGTACTCCCTCTGTCTAGGTGTACAAATATTCCCTCCTTCTTGGTCACCGTGCACAACCAAAGATGACTTATTGACCTGGACGGAGGGAGTAGAAAAGTCTGTAAGCATATATCAAGAGAGACGTGTAGTCCGATAGTCTATAGTAAAGTTTGTGATATATGCACGTACTTGCAAAATGCATAATAATACACAATGTTTCCAAACTTTCCCTTTTACATACTTAATTAAGGACGCTAAAAATTCCTGAACGTTCGGGATTTATCATTTGCGTCCCAAAACTAATGAGATCGCCTTACGAAACAAAAAATTATACTCCTCCTAAAAGCCACGGCGCCGCAGAGAGCGCTTGCGGCGCGCCACGAGTGCCACAGTGCGCGGCCGTTTCCCAAATACCGACATTAACGCCTCTTCCTCAGCCTCGCAACTCGCGAGGTGCTGATTGGGGGCTTGCCGGCGGGCGAGCGCGATCTCACCTGTGTGGTGATCCGGCGCCAACAGGTACTCCTCCTGGCTGGAAGCGTGCACCCGTCCACGCATCGCCAAGCGTAGATGAGGCGCTGGGCCCGATGCACTCGAGGCGTCGGCACGGCCGTCCTCCGCCACCCTCACGGCCCTCGCACGAGCCTATACGCCAAAGAACCAATTGCTTGACTCTCTCGGACGCGACATAGATCTCCCAGAAAGCTTGTTGCGTGGTGCGCTTCTCTTCCTCGGCCTTCTTCTCCGCCTCTATTTTGGCACGCTCTGCTGGAGGCGAAGCCTCCCACAAGGCTACATCCATTTCTTGCCAAAGCTCCTCAAGGCTGGGGGGGCTCGGCGGGCGGCGCGGCGTTCTCCTCGTAGCGGGGAGCCGACGTCCTCGGCAGCGTCTTTGAGGAGCTTGGGAACGCCGACGCGTCCACCTCGACACGTCGCGGCGAGGAGCGGAACGCCGACGCGTCCTCCTCGACTAGTGGCGGCGAGGAACGGAACGGTGACGCATCGCGTCGCGGCGAGGAGCGGAACGCCGACGCGTCCTCCTCGACTAGTGGCGGCGAGGAACGGAACGGCGACGCCGCACAGAGCGGCGTAGCGAGGCGGAATGCCGACGCGTCCTCCTCGACTAGTGGCGGCGAGGAATGGGACGGCGACGCGTGACCGTCCGCTCGGTGCAGCGAGGGGCTCCTAGCGCTTGGGAGGGGCAATGCCATGGTGGTCGACGTGAGAGGGAGGGGGAGGAGATAGCGATGAACGTGAACGTGAGGGGGAGGAGATAGCGATTTCGTGGGAGGCGCAGTATTTATAGCGAGCAATGGCACACCTACGTAAGATATGGATCGAGCTGCATCGACTTAATTGCACGTCAGTTGCGTCAGCGACATGTGGGCCAAGACACCGGCTGGGCCCGTATGTCGATGACCCAATGCAACCGGGTTAAGTAAAAGCTACGTGGGCATATTTGTTGGAGTAAATTACGGGGGAGCGAAGGGGTGGAAATATTGCTGGTCACACCGGATTGGACGAGCATGGGGGGAGGAGGGTCATGCGTGCAGATTTTTTCACACGGGGTGGAGTGGTGGGTCCACGGAGGAGAAGGAGAGTTTGGCGGCATATTGTTTCCACACATGGAGAGGAAAAGATTTGGAGACGAACGGGCTTCCTGCAGTATGGGGAACGGTGCATAATAAGTCATCTTGCATGTTGGGCTAGGTATAGTCTCAAGTCATTAAAAACATACACGCCACACACATGTTCATATTTCAAGGTGCACTAAATTATTGCATGCGATGATTAAGGCTGGCCATAATGGTGGTATCTTAGCTGGTATCATGCACATGGGAATAGCAAACATGCTGATGTGGCAAATAATTAAAGAAGAGAGGGGGGTTAGAGTAACTAGTGTTCATGCATGCATTGGTAAACACATTTTTTTGTGAAGAACGACAACATTAGTTGAGTACTTTTGCAGACTTCAAAAACTATTCCACCGCCTCTACTATCTTGCTAAGAGTAGGTGAATTTTTTTTATTCGAGCCCTTTAAACTAGAAGGGAGGCAGTGGTACTCTAATAGCTAGGTGTGTAAGTCATCTTACGAAAATCAAATAATCCCAAAACACGTAGGTGCGGTGCATTAACTTCTACCTCGTTTCTTGTTTCTTGACATATCAACCAATAAGAGATGAGGGTGTGCATGCTTTTAATGACCTGAGACTATCAAACATGACATGCAGTGGTTAGTTCATTCCATGCAATACTATTTAATTAGCAAATAAAAATTAATGTCTCTCGGTTTCCCCCCCTCCTTGTTCACGGTGCACAGCCTAAGATGACTTACTCACCTAGACGGAGGGAGTATCGACATTCACAATGTCAAATCAATATTTTTACACTCATTATAAAACGTAGTTCTTATACTCATTATAATCAGTATTGTAGATATTGATATTTTTAGTATAAATTTGGTTGTGGGATTTCATTGATTCCTGTCAAAGCATGGAGGAACCGGAGCTTAGGGCTTGCATTGTCGGTCTCTACATAGGTATTTCTCTTCATAATCCTGTAATTTTAGAGACTGATTGCGCTTTTGTGGCCGCGTCTCTTGCATCGGGGGACTATGACAGGTCTGCTATGCGTGACCTGAAGATGAAAGCGTTGAGCATCTCGAAGTTGATCAACAATCTTCAATTGTCAAAGATTAGCCGTTCGGCCAATAAGGTGGCACACTTAATCGCTAAGTATAGCTTTGATAATAGATTAGATGGTATTATTGTAAATAACGCATCACCGTGTGGTGAATATTGTATCGAATGAGTGTCTTGGTGTGGCTGGTTAATTAATATAAGGTGGTGTTCAAAAAAAAGTATATATTTGGTCAAACACTTTGCAAACGGTTGACGGGAGTAAAAAGGACCAGAGGGAGTATCATGCATGCGGATTAGGCAAAAATTTGCTCATTTATAGCCGGTCGAAGTCTCAAAGGGCGCGACCGCGCGAGGGAGGCGAAGGTCGTGGGAGGCGCGATGGTTGACGGAATTAAGTGAAGTTACATCCACGCGTCGGCATGGCGTGCGAACAGGCAGAAGCTATACCGTCAGGCCTACGATGTGGGTCTAGTAGACATGACATCTAGTGGGTCCCGCATAGTTCTCGAGAACTCTTTGGGGGCTTGCAGCCGTTCATCCACCGGGCAAGCCAGCAACCCCACGCCGTTCGCACGCCCTACTCGTCCCCGTCTTCTACCTCACAACAGTTTGCTCCCACTCATCCCGTCCTTTCACATTAGTTCGCTCCCAGTTTTTGCGGGGTACAACAGTTCAACTTCTCCTAACCCTCCTCCAAAATCCATGGCCTCCCAAATCTCCATGGTCGCCGATGAGTACCAGGTTAGAGCCATCACCGGCGATCAGTTCATCGTCATCTACACACGTGGATCCGCGACGGTGAAAGCATGGCTTGCTCGCTTCCTACGCATGTTCAACAGTTCAACGGATGAGTGGGTCGCTGGGCTAGATATTGAGTACACCACAGTCCTGGGACGAGAGAAGGATCTAAAGGATGAAGAGAGGAAGAATACCGCCGTGATCCAGGTTTGCGTACATAACGTTTGCTTGGTCTACCACATATGCCATGCCGATGTTGAGTGACAGGATTTTAAGAACTTCCTCAAGGACAAAAGAGTGAAATTCGTTACTAGAGGCTTTAAGAACGACAGAGATGTCTGCATCGGATAGGTCTTGTTGTAGGCCAGCCCTTCGATCTCCAGAAGGCAAGCCTGGTGCCCTCCTCTCAACCTTCAATGCTGACCCTGGCAGCAGCCATGATTGATCCTTCGTACGCTAAACTGAAGAAACCTCATCATGAGTTTCATCATGCATGGGAGTCGAAGACATTAGATGAAGATCACATCACAGACGCAGCAATGGATGCCTACCTTTATTTAAATATCTACATGGGTTGGATGAAGAAGCAGAGCCCAGTGTCCAGTTCAAGCAAAGAAGCGTCGGCGAAGAGGAAGAGGAAGAGGGACGAGGACGAAGTCGAGGACGTGGACTCGGACTCCGAGTAGGTGGCAGTGCCATCGCTCATGCTGGTTCTACTGCAGTGTCAAGCGGACTAGTTGCTTAGTTTATTTTCAAAGGTGTGTTGTGCTGAGGCCCCAGCAGAACTATGATTATGTTCTTTCTCATTATTTGAACTCTTTAGTACGTAGAGTAGTACTAGTACTATGTCTTACTATTGTTCTTCTTGCAGTTGGTACTACTGCTCGTATCTTCGTGTTCCTACTGTACTTAATACATTTGTACTAGTAGTATAATTTGGGCCAGTCGATTTGTGAAAGAAGTTCGACGGAGCGAAGGAAGAAGACGGCAGAAGAGGTGGAAGAAGCCCTTCTTGCCATCCATGTTGCATCAAACGGCTCACATGAGTCGACTGACCCAAATTGCTCATGTAGATTGCAGGATCCATGTGGCATTCAAGGTCTCGAAGGTAGATTCCGCGTCTGCACCCGGTTTGCGGGCTCGATGCGCGCGACCGGCTTCCGCCGCGACAGCCGCCATGCGCGCCTTCTCTACGTTGGCGGAGACGACAATGACACGCTAGTTCCTCCTCGCCGGCGTGCTGGAGCACGCGCTCGTCCTCCTCTTCGTACGCTGCGTGCATAGACGCGGCTCCACCAGCTGCTCGCGTGCTTGGCAGCACGGCGGCATGGCGAGGAGGGACTGCAGACGACGTGAGCGGGCGAGCCTTCGGCTTCATGGCACAGGGATGGATGGCATACACGGCGGTGATGGGCGAGAAATTGTTGGCCGGAGCAGGCAGGCGCCGGCATGCGCAACGGCGACGGCATATTGATGAGTGCGCATATGGGAGCTTACTTTAGTTTTATATAAGGTTGGTCAAACTTAAAAGAAAACCGTACTAGTACACGTAAACATTAGACTTAGGCAACGCTTTTATTAAAATAATTTAAGTTAGTACCATAGCCACGATACGGAATCATGTGCAAGCGCGTGAACCGCTGACGCTGTCGATCGAACGGTCAAGGCCATCAGGCCGCTCGAAGGACATCCACCGAACCTTTTGTGTGTGTGTGAAAACAATCCTCGAATATTACTCAAGTTTTTTTCCTGGGAAAGTTCTTGACGCTACAATATTTCCATATATTTGAATTTAGCTCCAGTTTGTGTTTATTTGGATTTCGACATTTTAGGCGCGCCCTAGTTTTTTTAATACTTATTTTGTGTGTGTGACTGAGAGAGAACGTGTGTATGTGTCCATATGTGTGTTGTGGGGGAAGGGCAATGTGGAGACGCTGAGCGTGTGATACAGACATAGAGAGGTGTGAATGTGCAAATGATCATGCATGAGTGAGACATAGACAGATGCCGATACGTTGTGTATACATGAGAGAACGGTCTTCTAGTTTACTTGTGTGTGTGTGTGTGAGAGAGAGAGAGAGAGAGGAGCATCCGTAACACCACAACCATCTCTCTCGATTCGTATGTCCCTCGCACGATCGCATGCAACACATGCATTAACGCGCACATTTTGACACCCTCACTCGGCCCCTGCCCACCTCAAGGCCCGCACAATCTCTTCGTGAATACCCATTTCTCTCCTTAGGTTTGTTTTCGCTCAATATCTGACACACACACACACGCGCGCACACACACACACACACGCAGCACAACACACACGCACACTCCCCCAAGCACACAATTCATCCCCATCCAAGGTTATACGGTGACCACTCTCGCTTGTGCTTCTTTGCACCCCAACATGCACAACACCTCAATCTTCAAAGAGGGCATCGAGCAGATCGAAGACGGCGACCACACCGCGCTAGAGAATGCGGGGACATTTGGAAGCAGGGTGATGTGACGACGGATGACTGACTCCTCCCCCCACCCTCTCTATCTCTCTTGCACAAAATTACCAATCCCTCTCTCCCCCCCCCCCCCACAAAATTTTCAATCCCTCAACCCATGAGATCCTTCCCCTCTCGTCCATGTTTTTCCAGCTCTCTCATCAAACATGTTGTCTCTTCTCCTTCCACGTATCTGTAATCCGGATTCACACGCATCTCACGTATATTACATGTCTCCATCTTTCTCACAGACCTAACATCTTCCTCTCTCTTTCTCTCTCTCTCTCTCTCTCTCTCTCTCTCTCTGTGTGTGTGTGTGTGTGTGTGTGTGTGTCTCGTTAGGTTTGTCTCCTACTCTCTCGTCCACATACATACAATATTTCCCGCCCTATCTGCTCCATATTCAAAAGCTCTCTCTGCACGTTTCATTCACACAATGGGATATGTCAAATTGTTGCTTCTATAATGGCTGATGTAGAGTTTTGGTTGTTTTTGTTGCATCCTACAAAGTAATAACTATGAAATGCATTTAGATTCTCATTTGACTGGGATTATGTGAGTTTGAGCATGTTGTGAAGTACTATAGACCTTGTATACATCTTGGGATTCGACAATGATTGTAACTATTGAATTGTATAGACCATTACATTCAAGTCAATAGCCTAATATATTTATTTCACAATTTCAACAAATGATTAGTTCACTACAAACTAAGAAAACAAATGTGTACTCCCTCCGCTTTTATGTAAGTCTGCGTATTAGCATTGGTCAAAGTCAAGTTTTGTAAACTCTCGAAAGCTTATAACAAAAAATATTAACATATACAATAACAAATAAATACCATTAGATTCATTATTGAATGTACTTCCACATCATACATATTTGTTATGGTAAATGTTTATATTTTTATATAAACTTGGTCAAACTTTAGGAAGTTTGACTTCGGTCAAACCTAATATGCAGAGTTTACTACTACTACTCGCTAGTTGCTTAGCCGAATCACTCAACACGCCACACGGGGAGTCCAGTGTCACAAAATTTTGAGGTGGGCAGGAAAATCTCCCGCGACCCTGATTCGAGCAGTGGGAAAAACTCCCTATTCTTTGACAGGACTGGCTGAAGACGTCCGGACAGATTAACTGTCTGGCTCCTTTGCCAGAAGACCCAGCGGACGCCCGATTGACGGGGCTGCTGGCTCCGGTACCCCATGTGGTGCCAGAGAAGAAGGGCAAGAAGGAAGCCGCGGGAACTCGAAGGAGCTCCTGACGCCAGGTGCTGTCAGATTTTGAAGCAGAATCTTCTCCTGAGGACGAGGAGGAGGAAGAAGAAGCTTCTCCCCCAGCGGGGGAGGAGAGGAAAAGGAAGGCCGCCCCAACTGGGGAGGCCGGAGGGTCCAAGAAGGGAAGAACCCTTCCTCCGGACTTCTCCACCAACGTCGACGACGACGAGGAGGACTGGCCAACAAGGGCCAAGCCCCTGGCGAGATCGTAAGTGTCCAGATACCCATGGCTTTTCATCATTGCATAGTGTTCTCTAATAACGAACCATCATGCAGCCCGCCCAAGGGCGAGTTCGCCGCTTCGACGAGCGGGTCCCTGGGTTCGTCGGAAATGGAGAGTACTTCACTTCGACCGCCGCCTCCTCACCTCACGCCATGAGACGACGCTATGGTGGGGCCCCAAGAGGGGCTTGGTCAAGAGGAAGTGGCGAGGAGGCACCGCAAGGCAACCTCCCGGACTCAGGTGGGGGGGGCGAGACCCCAGGGGCTCTAAGCCCGACCCTCGTCCGGACTCCATGTCGGAACCTTCGGGCCGGTTCCGAGTCCGGCAAGCGGTCCCTTCAAGAAGAAGGGTAAGACGCCGATGTCCTCCGTCCCAACCGGAGGCACCGGATAGCGATCGAGGCGCTTAACAGCGCTTCCATCGAGGAGGAGCACCGCATTATGAGTGCGGTGATCCAGACAGATTCACCCCGCCAAGAGCGGGCTGATCGAAGCCTGTACCAGCCTTCTAACAGGCTTTGAGGTAAGTTTAGAATATGTAAAAAGATTACCGCATAGACAGTAGCCCCTGATGCTTAGTTCGGTGCTCGGAAAGAAAAGCTGGACTAAGGATCTAAAAAGATATACGCAGGAGTCTAACATAAGTATGTCAGTATGCGAATGCAAATTTCTGGCCGACCTCTGCCAGACCGATCAAGGAGGTCAATGCATTGAAGCAAAGCCTCGAGCGGTCCGAGAATGAGCTCGGCCAAGCCAAGAAGCAGCTCGAGGACAAGGAAGGTAAGTCATACCTTACGAAAGAAATACCTTATGGAAAAGGTTTTGGTTGCAAAAAATAACAGGAATAGGCGGCGACCCTGAAGGAAGCGGTGTCCGTGGCCGAAAACAAAGCGTCTGCGGAACGCACCGAGCGAGAGAAGGGGGAGGCGCAGCTAGCCAAGGTACGGCAAGAGCTCCAAGCTCTCGTGGAAAAACATGAGAGTTTGGAGCGTGACTCGAAGACTCGAGAGTCCGAGCTCGCCTCGGCTCTTGAGAGTGCCAAAGCTGCTAAGGCCGAGGCCCAAAAACCCTCCAAGAAATTGAGTCGTTAAAGAAGATAGCAGCGGTAAGGCATTCTTTATGCAAATCAAGCATGTGAAAGTGAATTACCTATTACTTACCCGGATTCGGAGCTCTCCAGAGCATTCACAGATTTGCCCGTGAGGTGTCCGATCACGCCGCATTCTACCGGCGCTAAGGAGGGGAGCTCGACGGAAAAGGTGTTACGGTCTCGATATGTCGAGGCCGGACATCCGTGCTCGAGCGACCAGTGAAGCAGCTTGGTTGAGCTCCACAAGGTCGCCGAACAGGCCATGAAGGGCCTTATAGCGCTGTGGCCATTGGAAGCCATGCACAGGAGCTACTTCGCTTAGTGCGGCGGCTGGTGGATGCCTGTCCCCGGATTGAAGTCATCAAGCGCTCCGTCTGCATTGAAGGTGTCCGTCGGGCCCTTGCCCGTGCTAAAGTGCACTGGGGCAAGCTGGATACGGAGAAGCTTGTGACGGACGGGCCACCGAAGGGCAAGGAACATCGCACGCCCGAAATGTACTATGAGGGCCTCCTGAAGGGTGCCCGCCGAATAGCGGATGAGTGCTCCAAAGATGTAATTTTTGAATAGGCTCGCATTTGTTATCCTACGCTGAAAAACTTGTTCATATGCGCTAAGCAACGCTTGTTAATTTAAAATATTACCTTCGTGTGGCCGTTTATCAAATTTGAGAGATGGCAAGTCGTTGGCTTCAGACCCCCATGCCACGAGTCTTTGGGGTGTTCGGGATAAACTTGAGCACTCTTGTTCCCATTCTTGGGTCCATCTAGGGAGTCGCTCAACACAACGAACAAGGCAACCGGACTTATAATGCTTGAACACTCTCACTTAGCCATAGAATTCTATAATTTTAAATTTCGGCGAAGCCCCTAGTATTCGGAAGACCGAGTTCGGGGCGCTATCCACGCCTTGGCCGGACAATATCTGGTTCCTCGCTCTAAGCGGCATAAGTCTTTAGGGACCCGAAAAAAACCTCTCGAATAGCGACCGGCTCTCGCCCTATCATGACGGTCAGTTTTAGCATTCTCCACTGAGGTGCTCTACCCAGCTCAACTGGGGCACAATCGTAGTGGTTCTCCCGGTGCTACCTTAGCCGATATAACGGAACGTAAGGTACCAAAACACGGAGCCGGGCAAACCCAACTATTGACCCAAGACATGATTCAGAGCCGATTCATATAATGCTATAAGTTCGGGTGCCGCACTTGTGAAAGTGTTCGGACTTATCACACCATAATTTTGGGATACTTAAGCCCTGGTGTATTGGCCGTACCAAAGTGTACGGGTGCCACATGTCATGAAATGAACATATATATAGATCTGAGAAAAGAGTGCAATAATAGGCGAAGGCCATGTATTGTTTATTCAAAAATGTACTGCCATGAAAGCAGAACGATACAAATAGTGCGATAAGCAAGGGATGGGACTATCTAACATGTCCCCCTCCAGGGGTAAGCTGCGGGATGGTATGTAAAACAGGTATAATGCTCGTAATAAAGACCACTGAACATTCGACGTAGCGTTCTACTTCCCTGGCTGCTGCATCATGAGTTCGGCGATTCTAGTGCCGGACAGGACTTCTGAAAGACGGAGTCCTGAAAGTAAGAAAAAGGAAAAAAGAAAAGAAAAAGAAAAAGAATGACACAATCGGGAGCCCCTGGTGCGGTTGAGCCGTATTCCGGGCGTGCCGTGGTCTTGCCCTTCCCCATATGCCCATGGTATCTCCAGAGTGTAATTATGTACGCGTAATACTAGCTTCGCAATTTCGCGAGGGCTGGGGTTGGGGCCGGATTGCTATGCGTGCTTGAATCGTGCCAGGCGGTCTTGTTGTAGGTTACTCCGGGCGCGCTTGACAGTGTCCGGACGCTTAGTGGCCGGACTCGAGAATTGCTGTGAGAGGCTGCTCTGTACCTCCGTTGCGAGGGCTGCCGTGTGCTCCTCCGTTCGGAGAGAGCGTTCGGTGTTTCCATTGACCGTGATTACTCCTCGAGGGCCTGGCATCTTGAGCTTGAGGTATGCGTAGTGGGGCACCGCATTGAACTTTGCAAATGCGGTTCTTCCGAAAGAAGTGCATGATAGCCGCCATGGAACGGGACGATGTCGAAGATTAACTCTTCGCTTCGGAAGTTATCCGGGGATCCGAAGACCACTTCGAGTGTAACTGAGCCCGTAAAACTGGCCTCTACACCCGGTATGACGCCTTTAAAGGTCGTCTTTGTAGGTTTAATCCTTGAGGGGTCTATGCCCAATTTGAGCACTGTATCCTGACAAAGCAGGTTCAGTTGCTACCGCCGTCCATCGGGACTCGGTGAGGTGAAATCCGTCAATAATTGGGTCAAGAACCAATGCGGCGAAACCGCCGTGGACGGATGCTCTTGGGGTGGTCCTTCGATCGAAGGTGATCGGGCACACGAAGACCATGGGTTGAACTGGGCGATCGCTCCATCGCATATACGCCCTTTAGTGCACGCTTCCGCTCCCTTTTGGGTATAAGGGTTGCGTATATCATGTTCACCGTCCGCACTTGTGTGGGAAAACCCTTCATCCTCTATTGTTCGGGCGGCCGGGCTCTTCCTCTTCATCGCTATGCAGCCCTTGTAATTGAGTTCGCACTTAGCTTGCTCGCTTGCTTGAACACCCAACAATCTCTGTTGGTGTGATTATTGGTTTTTCGGGGTGCCATGTATCCGCACAAGCGATCGAGTATTCGGTCCAAGTTGGACGGGCCACAGGTATTTCTTTTGAATGGCTTCTTCCGCTGACCGGGTTTAGAGCCTCCGAATCCGGCATTGATGGTCCGTGTCTTGGCATTATCGCAGCACGCGGCGCTTTGTTCTTGTTATGCGACGCAACCTGCCATTCTTGTCCTTGGTATCCGAACTATCAGGGTGTTTGGCCAAGTTGTTGCTTCGAGCTAGCCAGCTGTCCTCTCCTGCACAAAAGCGGGTCATGAGTGTTGTGAGGGCTTCCATGGATTTCGGCTTTTCCTGTCCTAGGTGTCGGGCAAGCCACTCGTCGCGGATGTTATGTTTGAAGGCTGCAAGGGCCTCTGCATCCGGACGATCAACGATTTGGTTTTTCTTTGTTAGGGACCGTGTCCGTAATTGTTCCGGGCGATTCTTCCGGCTGCTAAATTATGTGGCTAAGGTCATCGGCGTCTGGTGGTCGCACATATGTGCCCCGGAAGTTATCAAGGAATGCGGCTTCCGTGTCCTCCCAACAACCAATTGATTCTCGCGGCAAGCTGTTGAGCCAATGCCGAGCTGGTCCTTTAAGCTTGAGTGGGAGGTATTTGATGGCATGTAGATCATCACCGCGGGCCATGTGGATATGGAGGAGATAGTCCTCGATCCGCATCACGGATCTGTGGTACCATCGTATGATTCGATGTTTACGGGTTTGAAACCCTCGTGGATTTGATGATCCATTACTTCATCCGTGAAGCATAGTGGGTGTCGGCGCCTCAGATTGGGCTATATCCCGGCGTAGCTCATATGAGCTTTGTCTCATCGTGTTCGCCCGCCGGGTTTGTTGTATCCGGCGCGATGGTAATCATCCCGCGTTGTTACGCCCACGCGATCCATAGATCGATCTTGTATGTTTTGCCTTATCCTCCAATATATCTTTGCAAGTCCGGTAGCGTTTTCCGTGCCTTGGTACTTTTTGAGCAGCGTCGGGGTGTGGCTTGAGCGGAGGGCTGAGAGGCTTCTGCCGCGCCACGGGTGGCCGGTCTGCCTTTGTCGTACCGGTGACTTGGGTGCTTCCTCTTCTCGAAGCAGGCAACGGCCTGCGTTTGGGGTAGCTTTGGAGGCGTTCGAGTTCATACTCTTCGCTGCAAGGACTGCATTCCATTTGTCGCCTAGCGTGTCTTGGTCAGCTCTAAGTTGTTGCTACTTTTTCTTGAGGCTGCTTGCCGTGGCTATAAGCCCGTTTGAAACGCTCCTGTTCAAGGGATCCTCAGCACGACAAATTCGTGCGTCGTCGAGGCTTGCCTCATCTTCGGAGGGAGGCGCATAATTGTCGCCATCGACCTCTCTTTCTGCCAGACCGTCGTGCGGACTTGCTTCTCCCTCTTCTGCGCCGAGTCCCGCTGGAGGGGTTGTCTTGACCGTCCGGTGTTATTATCTCCCGTGCCGGAATCACCGTTTTTGCTGTGGCGGGATTAAGAGCGGCGCCGCTGATGTCGGCGCTTCGGTTGCGTCTTGGAGGGGTCATCCTCCGTTGCTCCATCGCCGTTCATATCTTTTGGGATGTCCACCATGTATATGTCGTATGACGAGGTGGCCTTCGATTGCCACTGTAGGCTGGGTCTTGGTCGTCTCCGGCGTCGTCGTCCATGCCGTCGATGTCTTCGGAGTCGAAGTCGAGCATGTAGGTTAAATCCTCGACAGTGGCTACAAAGTGGGTGGTGGGTGGGCGTTGAATTTCTTCGTCGTCCATATCCCTACCTTCCAGTCCGTAGTCCGGCCAGGGCTCTCCGGATAAAGAGAGAGACTTTAGTGAATTCAGGATGTCGCCAAAGGGCGAAAGTCTTGAAAGATGTTCATGGTAGTGAACTCCATGACCGGCGCCCAATCGGATTCGATTGGCGAGGGGCACGGAGGGTTGAGTCCGGAAAGGAGTCCGGCACCTGAGTCGTGGTCTTCGCAGCGACGAGGATGGAGTTCGCTCAATCGCCAGAGAGATCGTAGCCCCGAGGCGGTGTCCAACCACTCGCCCTCGATCAGGAATCCGCCCGGATTAAAGCTCGGGCGGATCCGGTGCAGCCTCCGTGGCAATCGCTCGGCTGCAGAGCTAGATCATGCCCATCGAGACAAAGGCGGCACGCTATTACCGCTCGAATCCGTCGAAGATCAAGTCTCTGCGGATGTCGGTCGTATAGTTCAAACTTCCAAAGCTAACCTGATGGCCAGGGGCGTAGCTTTCGATCTGCTCCAGATGGCCAAGCGAATTGGCCCGTAGTGCAAAGCCGCCGAATATGAAGATCTGTCCGGGGAGAAAAGTCTCACCCTGGACCGCGTCGTTGTTGATGATCGAAGGAGCCATCGGGCCTATCAGTGACGACACAGAGGAACTCTCAATGAAAGCACCAATGTCGGTGTCAAAACTGGTGGATCTCGGGTAGGGGGTCCCGAACTGTGCGTCTAGGCGGATGGTAACAGGAGACAAGGGATACAATGTTTTTACCCTGGTTCGGGCCCTCTCGATGGAGGTAATACCCCACTCCTGCTTGATTAATATTGATGATATGGGTAGTACAAGAGTAGATCTACCATGAGATCAAGGAGGCTAAACCCTAGAAGCTAGCCTATGGTATGATTGTTGTTCGTCCCCACGGACTAAAACCCTCCGGTTTATATAGACACCGGATAGGTTAGGGTTACACAGAGTCGGTTACAATGGTAGGAGATCTACATACCCGTATCGCCAAGCTTGCCTTCCACGCCAAGGAAAGTCCCATCCGAACACGGGACGAAGTCTTCAATCTTGTATCTTCATAGTCTTGGAGTTCGGCCGTGATGATAGTTCGGCCATCCGGACACCCCCTAGTCCAGGACTCCCTCAGAGATGCTCTAACATGGCCGAGTGCTTTAATGTTGCCCACAAGATGCACGAGTATTACTAGTAGTATTTTTCTTTCCATGTTGAGATTTTAAAACCACGAGTGTGAACATGCAGAGGAGCAATGAAGACCAAACACGGGATATTCGGGACATCTTCAAGGAGCGTGGCAAGTTAAAGAGGAGCTGCACCGAACTCAGTAAACGAGCTTTTGTAAGTAACACCCTTTCAATTACTTTCGTTTAGCCTTGTGTTCTTCGATGTGTATATGTTGTACTTTCTGTTTCTCTTAAGTGTGGTGTTCTTCGATGTGTAATAAGAAGAGTCTTAATCATCCTAATGCTTTCGTTTTTAACTTGATGCAGGAAGTGGGTGTTCTCACCTTGTAGTCTATTTTTATATTTCTTTTCCTTTTTGAATTCACTTCTTCGAGTTCTGTTTATCTGGCTTCTACTAAATGGATCTAGGTTTCTCCGAGTATTGATCTAAAAAAGAAGTAACTTCATGTCAGGATGCAGTTCCTGCGAGGAGGGAAGTATGGTCAACCTCGAGATCATGTTTCCAAAATGAGGTTGGATTACACACAAGGTGCCAGTTCCCTAATGATGCTGGATTAGACACAAGGTGAAAATTCCCAGATGATGCTGGATTACACACAAGCCAGGTGGAGTCGTTAGTTGTTCGTGTCCTCGTGGCATTAGTAAAGGCTGAAAGAAAGCGTGCAGCAGCCCTTGAGAATGTAGCTGAGTTCCTGAAGAAGCGAAAAGAGCAATCAAATGCTCTCTTCACCCAAGTCAAAGAAGAGATGGAAGAAGCCAGAAATAAGCTAGCAGAGGCAGAGCAGGCTAGGCGTCTCCTGCTATCTAAAACTGTTGTCAGTACAAAATTTCCTTCATAATAGCTAGGTTCAAATGTTTATCCAACAAGCATGCTCATAGATGTCTGTGCATCTACCGATGTGGCACAAAATGTTTTTTTGGGTCATGTAATAACAACAATTACTTTCCAAACAATAACAAACGAAGCATTGGACATGGTATAGTTCACGCGCAAGCCCGACATTCCAAGTTCAACTTCCTCATCAAACTTATGTTCACAGATATCTGCACATTCGTACATAATGTCCACAACCATGATTCACTTCAAAGCCAGAAAAATGTGAGGAGAGTTATAAATAAAGAAAAACCTCTACTAATTCCTGCTACCAGTGCGAGCACAACAAGTCAAGACCATGCGTAAATTAATTACTCCCTCCGTCCCATAATATAAGACGCTTTTTGACACTAGTATAGTGTCAAAAAACGTCTTACATTATGAGACGGAGGGAGTATATTTTAGTCATGTTTTCTGTTCTAAAATGCCTGCCGGCTCGCGGAAGGACGTGTTGCCGGCACACACGTGGATTCAATGAAGGCAGGCGGGGCAGTATTAAGCTAGTTGCACGCGGCGAGGAGGCGTGCTCAGTCGGGCCTGCAGCGAGTGCAGCCCTCTTGGCCGGCGCACCGGTTCAATGCCTGCACTATGAGAGGTCACGTCCGCGTCAGAGCAATCACTCCCTCCAGTCCTTTTTTGTATGGGTATAACAAAATCTCGTTTTGCATTCACATTTTACAAGTAAAATTCATGGACAAACTTTGACCCAAAGTACGATGGGGACTAGTAAACCAGAATGGAGGTAGTAGTTTTTTTAATCAAAGGAGGGTTTCCCCTTCCGATTTCTGAAAACCAGCAACTAAATCTAAACCATAGTATTTTCCCTAGAACTACCAGGTTCAACATCTCGCAACATAAACCCATACAACCATACGCCAAGGAGGTACGTAGTACTATGAATTCCATTTTCGCTCCATACCAATCGTTCTAAAAACTACTTACTACTTATAACGTGCCATTGAAAATCGGAACTCTTAACCCCGCTAAAAAAATGATATTTTAAATGTGGCTACTCGATCTGTGGCAACTGGCGAGCCACCGCTCCAAGTCGTTCACTGTGGTCCCGACCATCAACTCCTACAAAGGTGCTCCACCACGCACTGCGGTACCCGCGAATGCAGCAATCGTGCGCCTAGGGTTTTAGGGTTTATTTTTAACGCCGCTTTACGTAACACTCATGTGTGCGAGACAATGAGAGGCCGATTGCGTATGCGTGCGCCTCTTCTCTTTGTATATGTACTCCACCGTTTGTCTGGTGTCCAAAAAATTATAATAACTACTAGCAATGTGCCAATGCGTTGCCACACGATCAAAGTAGATTAATACATATTCACCGATTTGATAGAAAAAAAATCTAGTTTTGAAATATGTAAATCACTAAAAATATGTTATGTCTCACTCAAAATATATTCCTTTGGCGGTTTTGATGAGATAAGGGAGGAATGTTGTTGGTTTCAA
The DNA here is from genome assembly GCA_021605145.1 of Aegilops bicornis. Lineage (NCBI taxonomy): Eukaryota > Viridiplantae > Streptophyta > Magnoliopsida > Poales > Poaceae > Aegilops > Aegilops bicornis. The sequence continues at coordinate 578,275,172 of CM038675.1, forward strand.
GATTCGAGAAGTGGTATATGTCTAATTTCTACTCTTACTAGCAAGATCTTGGCGTGCATTACGGAACATCAAGATCTTGTGGGAGAAAAGGATGAACGAGGGAAGGCCTTATCTGCAAATGTGGTGAAGAGTGCGGGTAAATTGCCATATTTTCCTTCCTATCCGTCCGAGATATAAATCGGACGACCTACATTGCAGGATGGCAGGGCCCACCATCATCACCAACTCTATTTTTATCCCTACTCTTATAAAAGCATTATCGGTGATGATCGTGTGCCCGCCATCCTCAAGAATATAGGCCGTCTGATCTATATCTCGACGGATAGGAAGGAAACTATGGCAATTTTGCAAAAAAGATACCCACACCCTCTCCACACTTGCAAATAAGGCCTTCCTCGCTCATCCTTTTCCCCACAAGATAAACTACTCATACAAATGCATCTTGATGTTCCAGGTAACGCATGGGCATCTTGCTAGTTGTTGCAAAAGGCCCATGAGTGTGTGAGAGAGAGGGAGAGTGGAGGAGGGCGGAGTGCATGTGTGACAAAGACACAAGTAGTGTGTAAAGCGATAGGTATCAGCTTAAAATGAGGCGATAGTGTGTGTGTGCACGATCGAGAGGGCGTGTCTCAAGAAGGGAAGAAAAAGCTACATAGATCCAAGGAGCAGGAGAGAGACATGTATGCGATGGTGGAACCACGAGTGTGCGGGTGTATAAACCTATCTAGAGGCTAGCCAGTCGATAAATGTTTGTGAGAGAAATACGAGTCGGGGTGCGAAAGCGAGAGTTTTGTGTGTGTGTGTGAGAGACGGTAGTCGGGAAGGGGAGTGGAAGCAGGAGTTGTGTGTGTGTGTGTCTGTGAGAGAGAGAGAGGAGACGGTAGTCGGGGTTGTCTGATCGGTAAACAAATGAATAATGTCAGTCTGGGATGGAGACGAAAAGGAGACCGCAACAAATGTTGTGTCTACAGGAGAGAGAGAGAGAGTAATTTTAGTGGTATGAGTCATATGTAGAGACATATAGGGTGTGTGAGAGAATCCCATAGAGAGAAAGACAAAGTGAATGTGGCGGTGAAAAAGAAAGCTTAGGTACCGAGTGATACCAGAGAACAGTAGAGACGTGAGAGATAATGAAAACCGTGTAATGTATAATGATAGGGAGAGTGTGAAACTTCTCAAGGGAGACGTCGAGAGACCATGTTTGCGAGGATAGGAGAAACATGAAGTGAGCGTCTTGGGTGAGCTGGAGAAAAGAGAGTGATAGCTACTTGAAGGAGCATGCATGCGAGAGAGATGGGCGTGAAAGGAGTGAACAAAAAGGGATTCAAATATTTGAATTCGAGATGATGATACATGTAATCCATACTCGAACCAAAATTGATCTATCAAACATGCATACTCATATGAATTCACGCACATCTATGTTATTTAATATGTAGATATTCTTGATCCATACATTTTAGTAGAACATAATTTGGTTAAATTTTTTCGAAATCAACCTTAAGATTTCGAGATCGTTGTATTTGTAAATCATATTATACATATAAAGGAGCAGAATTCTTTGTTGTGCTTTTGAAAGTATCTATAAAAAATGATGTATATAGAATGTAATTCCAATTGAAAATGGATCCCGCCCGAAAAAAATAGTAGAATACAAACGGGATTTGAATTGAGTTGGCACAAGATGGCGTGCTGTGCAAAATTTGAACGAAGCGGAAAGTCGCAGAACCCCGCTCAAACCAAAATCTGCGAGATGGAAATCACTCGCCTATCCCTGCCACGCAAAGCCTATCTGCTGGATATCTATAGGTTTCGATAGGGGTAGGTTTGTAATTTCACCCAAACGTGACGTAACCGCCTCTCACCCGGATTCATACACGGTGGGCGCAAAACACAATGTGCCCGGCCGAAATCGACTCCCTCCCCGATTCATATTCATACACGGTGGGCGCCAAAAACAAACTCTCGTCGGCAAATATTCGGTGTATGCGAGATTACCGTCCTATCCCCAACCGACTAATGTTGTTGTGATGTAGTAGAAATTTGAAACGGGGGCTAAGTTTGTAAATTTCCTCGCATTTGAGACAAGCGCGCCCTGAATACATGGTTCCCCCTTCCTCTCTACCTCCCTTTTCCCCATTCGTACTCTGTGGGCGCCAAAACACCCTCTCCACCCCACCCTCCTTCGTCCGCCGTCGTCCGCCACCCCATCCACCACTGTCCTCCTCCACCATGTCGGAGCTGATACCCCAACGCCGCCGTCCATTACAAGAGATCGACCTCTCTCATCCACGCCTTCGGACCGGGATCCTTGCATCCCGTCCTCTCGCTTCATCCCCACTGTCGTCCACCTTGCCGGGCGCCGCCTCGACCGCCTCGCCCACCACGCCCGCCGCCACCGTCTACCCTCCTAGATCTGCTTCCACGCTGCCGACAGCCATCGCTACCGCAAAGCACCGTCAAATTCTTAGCAGATGCACACACGGCGCCACACCGTAGGCGGTGCTCTTTCAGATTCTGCTCAACTTATTTATCGCAGCAAGAAAATAGATCGCCACCGCTTTACTCGATTTCTTGTCTTGGTTGCGGTTGCCTTTGTCCGGTTTGCACCTTCAGATCCGCCATGGCACGCTCAACACTATACTCCCAATGCTTATGGTTTTCCCTTTTATATTCCACACTAGTTAAATCACATCGGACTAAATTTCAAAATTGGGTCACTAATTTTTTCAGAGCTCGCGGAGTTCGCCGACACGATCCAAGGGGCTCGGGTGGTTAGGGGCCTCACCGAACGAAGAAAACTCGACGCTGGTGGGGGTGGGCGTATGGAGGAACACAAAGCGATGGGGCGGTGGTCCGGCCGGGCGTCTGCATGTGTTCTCAGTATGGGAAGAATTAAGAGACGAGGAAGAAGAAGGGTTAGGAGACGAGGGATCTTCATCCAACCACAGAAATGGTCGAGAGACAGCTGGGAGTTGCATTCTTAATGCGCTCTGGTTCATCTTGTGTGGGCACTGCGCAACCAACATTTTATTATCCAAAATCTGATTGCTCTTCTTTACCATGTTCCTCTTCTGTTCTTATTTAATATGTACTCTCTTCATTCCTAAATACTAGTCTTTGTACAGATTCCACCATGGACTACATATGGAGCAAAATGAGTGAATCTACACTCTAAAATGTATCTGGATACATCTGTATGTGATCCATACTAGAAATCTCTACCAAGACTTATATTTTGGAATGGAGGGAGTATGCTAGTAGTACAGTATGTTCCTTGTACTGAAGATGAGCAGGGACATTTGCAGTGTAGAGGTCTATACGGTCGGTTGTGATGGACACTTTGAGCCTCTTTGATTCGTAGGATCTTGTAAACATAAGAATAGGATTTGTAGTGGCCTGCCCACTTGAATCTTATAATAATAGCAAGGAAATGCGCGGAGCTGTGTCGCCTTTGAGAGTTACACTGATATTAACAGTACCGCACCTTCACTTGAAGAGAACTGGTATCCGAAGCCTTTCTAGCCGTATCGGCAATACTAGCACATATATTCCAGCAAGTTCCACTTTGCTGATTTTACTCTAATGCTTAAGGTTTTCCCGTGATATCTACACTATGATCTGTGTAGCTTCTTTGTGTCGCACTAGCAGCAGTCCACTCTTGAAGCTAAACACTGCAATGACTTACAAAATTGGCACCAAGGCATTGAGTGCCATTCTGGATGCAATGAAACTCATACGCTCCCCACCTGTTGACTCATGTTCAGAATATGATCCTAATGACTATTCTAACCTCGAGGAGTCAAAGGCAGATGGCCTGTCCTGTTCACCCATCAAGGTACCTGTTCTAATTTGGCAATGTTTTATTGATTGCGGGTATCTTGCATATGTTGTCTTGCATTTCTTCTACTTTGTTGCACCACCATTTGCTTAGTTTACTCATCATATATGTCGAGATGCCATGCCCATCCATTATCAATACATATTCCATCTGTCATCATACCATGTTTTTCCACTCAAATGTTGTTCGTGTGCATCAGACATCAAAAAGGAAGAGGGTGATTGCCGAACCTGAAGGAGCACCAAAGAAAGTCCTTGAAAAACATGGTGGTGCCGGAGAAATCAGACATCACCCCACTTATATTGGTTGTACAACCAAAGTGACACAAAACAAGGACCGACTCCAGCAGACTTGTCTGACATACTTCATCGCCACACCACTAGCCCCACCACGTAGGACCTGCACTCCAGCAAAAGGTATACCGATTTCATTTGCCATAGCACTAGCTGTACCACAGAAAAATCCCACTCCAGCAAAAAGTACAGCAAGTCCACCGGCCGAAGACCTATCCCAACTGCAGAGACAGCCAATTCCTCCAGATTGGAACCCCATTCCATTTATTCCTAGTTTAAAAGACAATGCTTTCAATGTTGTTAGGGACTACATGCATATATTCCCATCATGGGAAGATTATTGTGAAGACAAACACCATTTTCACATCTTCTGTCCTACTTACGTGTAAGTGCTATTATTCATGGTTATTATTTTCCTGTTTTCTGTTGATTGAACACATCAATGATTTACATTACATTGTTGTAACTAGGCGAGGGTCAATCTGGATAGTCATGACGAGCAAATCTTGCTTGTGCTTTTCAAGGAAGCATTGCAGCAGTATCGGTGTTACTTGAGGAAATCACACTTTGGTGGCAAGTCTATAAACGAATTTCCGGTGAAGTCTCCTGTGCTAAATTTAGAAGACATTGAATGGAAAAACCTTGTTATGCAATCGGTCTCGTTCGAGGATGAGGTACTGTCTATGAAATCACAAGAAAATTTGAACTTCTACTTTTCCGCATGTGCCTTACGGGTCTTTTTTGCGGGAAATCTGCTTGAAGAAGAATTCTGGTTTGAAAAGAACGACAGGATATCGCAAATATGCTGCCCGCTGCTTTGCTCTTGTTAGTACTTGTTGTCCTATATCACTATACTTTTATACATACCTGGTTCATTATGTGACAGCAGTATGCATGATAGCTTGCTTATCAATTGTTCGCTCCAAATTATCTGATCTGTATGAATGGTTACATTAGTGTAGAATATATCCAATGCCAATGTTTTTTTTAGCTCTGCATTGTTCTTGTAAGTACATGCTGTCTTTTATCAGTGTACTTATAATGACAGGTAGTTGTTCATGTACCATCACTCTGCACCTTATTTTCCTTTGCCCTCCATTTTCTACACATTAGTCTATATTTACTCTTACCATAAGGTTGGTACTGAAGAAGTTTAGTTGTGCATTGCTCTTGGATGTACCTTTTGCCTGTATCGCTACACTTACATTTATAGCTACTTGGTTATGTAGCATCACTCTTCATCTTATCTTAAATATTCTCCATTTTTTCGTATATTATCACATCTATATTTACTCTTAACAGAACGTAGAATAAAGGCAATGCTTTGAAGAAGATTATGTGGTAAACTTCTTGAATTGCCCCCCCCCCCCATCAGCATGGACAAGGCCTTTATAGAGCATGTCTTCACCAATAATATAAGTTTTTCCATCTCAAGCCTTCAAACTTTATTGTATATATTTGGTTAGGCATGACTGCAATTTATTTATTTTTGGTGTTTGCATCAAATTGCTTATTTAAAGTTTATTATGTAGTTCATAAACAAAAGTTTGTCCTTCCACAATTTAAGTTTTCAGTTGTACAACCAAGTTCCTTCTTCATACCATGTAAATTAAACTATCTGAGCAAGTGATCTTCTTTTGCACTTTGCATGTATATACATTCTTCATCCGTAATCCAGTGGTGTGGTGAACCTACCCACTACACCACAATGTCATATTCTGCAATGTCTTAACTATGAACAATGTCATATCATTCTACTATTATTTAAACCGTCTCTTTATTTGACAATTTGAAATGGTATAAATTGACAGCACACTAACCATTGATACTTATGAGTTCTTGATACGTAATCCGGTGTTGTCGTGAAGTCGACAACTCCTTCACAATGTCATTTCCTGCCATGTCTTGACCTGAACAATACCATATTGTGTTAATGCAATTTTAAACTGTGTCACTTTATTCGTCAGTAAGAAATGTTATGAATCGTCAGCACTGATACTTTTACGTGCAAAACCTGTCATCTGTCTGCTTGTTTATCTTTCAGCGTGAGGAAGATATAAGTGTTGAACAAGCTGATCTCATCATCTTGCTTTCGGCTGCTTGCGCTCCGGCTCCCGGCAGGGCTAACCTTTCTTGAACTCTATTTAAGTCTTGTCGGTTTTGTATATTATTTTGTCGGCGTGTTTATTTGCACTTTGGTGGCGATCTTTGATGCCCAAAGTGTAGGTAATCTATTTGTCTGCTTATGCTTTATTATCATAGTGGCGAACTTTGATGCCCGATGGATGTAATATGCCGTAATTTCTTTATTGTATAGTCTAGGTTTTTCTTATTCACGATGCTGCAGTTATTTTATCGTATATATATCCTGTCTTCGCGATAAACCGCCAAACCGTAAAATTACGGTACATCATCGTGCCGTCATGCAATCACGATGTAGGTTGGGCACAAGCGTGCGAACAGCTCACGGGCGGCAGCAGACCGAAATGAACCCCGCCCATGATTGTGCGAATCAAATCACGGGCTTTTAACAGCCAAAATTGTCTCGGTCCTTTTTGGCCCAATCGAGATATCGGCTGCGAGCGGCGGATGCAAATCGGGCCGTAGTTAGGCCCAACTATATGACGGGCTTTTAACGGCGAAATTAATATAGGGCGAAATGTTAAACGGGCCCTTAATAAGCCAAAACTAATATCGGGCTGAATTACTAAGTGGGCCTTTAGCAAGTGGGCCCAAAAGCATAGTGTCGATTCTTGGGCGAATTTGATATGGGCCATAATTGAGCCCAAAGCCTCTTAAAGGGCCGGACCTGGTCTGGGCCGTAATTTGGCCCAGAACATGGTAGGATTATAACGGGTCGGATCTCATATGGGCCACTTTTAGGCCCGGAACATGACAGGCCATTAATGGACCGGATCATATATGGGTCGGCATTTGGCCCAAAACATGGCAGCCAGTTAATGGGTCGGCCTACTAGGGTCCTCAAAATCTTGTGGGCCTATAGTTGGGCCGGCCCATTAATGTCGGTGAAATCTCGTGGGCCTGTAGCTGGGCCGGCCCATTATGATCCGCAAGAATCTTGTGGGCCTTTACCTGGGCTGGCCCATTATAGCACACAAAAATCTTGTGGGCCTTTAGCTGGGCCGGCCCATTATGGCCCGCAAAATCTTGTGGGCCTTTACCTGGGCGGCCCATTATGGCGCGCAAAATCTCGTGGGCCTTTAGCTGGGCTGGCCCATTATGGTCTGCAAAATCTAGTGGGCCTTTAGCTAGGCCGGCCCATTATGGTCCGCAAAACTTGTGGGCCTTTAATTGGGCCAGCCCAATTAAACTTGTTGGGCCGTGCCACGTGTCGACGTATCATAGGCGCCTATACATCCAATGAGTGGATGACATCTGTCCCAGCGGTGAGCCGACATCGTGTTTCCTCCAGCCAATGATCATTTTACACGTGGAAAATCCCCATTGGTCGGGGCTGTTAACGGGTTATCAGATCCAAAACCCGACCCGATAGCTTAACGGTGTTCCGTTACGGTGGATGCTACGTGTCGGTCACCCCTGACGAAAGCACTTCTGTGACGCGCGATTTATCGTCATGGAAGTGGACACTTCCGTGATGATAATTTTCATAATTTCATGGAACACTTCTACAACAAAGACGGTATGACTATCTTGATTCTGTCATAAATTTGTCATGGATGTACATGCATGACAAAAAACGCGACCTACTGTGACAAACACGTATCATCACGGAAGTGTATTTTTTTTGTAGTGACTACTAGTCACCCACAGGTACCAATCTGAGGTTCCAGTATAAAGATTGCACACAAGAGATGAACTAGGGTTTGTGAGGAGATGGTGTTGTGTTGATGAAGATTGGCCTCCCAAAGATGATAGGGGTGTTGGTTATGACGATGGCTTCGATTTCCCCCTCCGGGAGGGAAGTTCCCCCGACGGAATCGCTCCACTGGAGGGCAAAAGTGCTCCTGCCCAAGTTCTGCCTCGAGATGGAGGCGCTCCGTCCTGAAAGTCCTCTCTTGATTTATTTTTTCTAGGTTAAAATGACCTATATACCAGAAGAAGGGCACCGAAGGTGGGCTGGGCTGAGCACAACTCACCAGGGCACGCCCGGGGGGCCTGGCGCGCCCTGGTGTCTTGTGCTCACCAAGTGGCCCCCTCTGGTAGTTATTTGCTCCAGTAATTTTTTATATATTCCAAAATAATTCTCCGTAAATTTTCAGCTCATTTGGAGATGTGCAGAATAGGTATCTCTGATGTAGCTTTTTTAGGTCTAGAATTCCAACTGTCGATATTCTCCCTCTTTGTGTAAACTTTGCATATTATGAGAGAAAAGGCATTATAATTACTCCATAAATAATTATTATGCATAAAAACATTATATGTAATAGTAGGAAATCATGATGCAAAAATGGACGTATCAACTCCCCCAAGCTTAGACCTCGCTTGTCCTCAAGCGAAAAACCGATATCGAAAAACATGTCCACATAGTAGCATCATGCTTATTATCATAACAATAACAAACTTAATCATAAAGCTTTATCATACAACTATTATCATATAACTTCTCACAAACAAGTAACAATTCATCACACCATTGAAGTAAAAAGCATAAACTCTATTGAAAACCAACAAACTATGTTCTCAGTCAACTTTGCAACTACAATTCATCAAATTTTTAGGAAGGCTCACATATCAGAGCCTTTTGGCAAGTCCACATACTCAACCATCTTTTAATCTTCTATGATTATTAACACTCACTGCGTACCCATGAGCAAAAAATTTCAATCAGACACATAGAAAGATAGGGGCTTATAGTTTCGCCTCCCAACGTGTTCACCTCAAGGGTGATGTCATAATAGTAACTCATGCTCACTCATATCCAACTGGATATATGTGCCTAGATCTTTCCTCACCACATGATGCTTGCCAAAATAGAGAAAATAAAAAGGAATAGGGGAGAATACTTTGACTCTTGCATAAAAGTAAATACATAAAAGTAAAAGATAGGCCCTTCGCAGAGGGATACAGAGGTTGCCATGCGCTTTTTGTTTGTATGTCAAATCCTTAGTGCAAAAGAACGTCATGTTATATTGCCCCCTATGATATCAACCTTTATTATGCAGTCCCTCGATTTTAAAACTTTGCCATCACAAGTTCGTACCATGCTCAATTTTGTCTTACACTAAATGATCCAACACATTTATAAGCAATTTTTATTGCCTTATTGCACTGATGACAACTTACTTGAAGGATCTTACTCAATCCCTAGGTAGGTATGGTGGACTCTCAAAACATAAGTTTGGGTTTAAGGTTTTTGGATGCACAAGTAGTATCTCTATTTAGTGCGGAATTTTTGGCTAGCAAAGATATTAAGCAAGCACCACATGTTGAAGGATCTATGACAATATAACTTCTATGTGAATATGAACAAACATAAATCATTACGTCATCTTCCTTGTCCAACGTCAACAATTTTGGCATATAATAATTAATGGGGGCTCACAATCATAAAAGATGTCCAAGATAGTATATTTGCATGTGAATCTTCTCTTCCCTTATTAATTATTTCATGAGTTGCATCATCGACCAATGCTATGTTTGTCAATCTTCAACAAATTTTACCACTTATACTTTTCTTTATGTGATGTCATTACTCACTATAAGATTAGCATATGATCTTTTTCACTTATTTATTCCTTTTATGTTGATTGAAACATAAAGTAAAGAAACAAAAACTCAAACTGAACTTTATTATATAACTGTCACTTGGTTACATAGTAAGATAGGTCACAAAACTGAAACTCGAAAGTAGAACATATTATGCTTTTATTCAACTAAATCCTGAAATCTAAGGATCGGACTAAAAATAGGTAAAGGTAATGGAAGTGATGGTTATACGATATCGTGGCACCTCCCCCAAGCTTGGCACAAGCCAAGGGGAGTGCGCATACCATGAACTCAAGTATCCTTTGGTGGGGAAGATAATGATGGTGGTGGTGATGCGGTAGCCTTCTTCTCCAGCTTGCATCGGAGGATAAAATTATCCACCCTCAAATCATTGTTCTCCATATCAAGCTTTAATATCCTCTTGCATAATGCTGCCTTACTATCCTGCGGGAAACAAGGAGGGATAGATTGGTTTTTGGATATGTTGTAGACGTTTGACTTCTTGAGCTCCCCATGTGTTTCTCCAGGTTGAGGTAGTGGAGCTTCATCTTCATCTGAGGATGCACCCTCCATCTCCTCCGAATCTGTGTCCTCCTCCGCATCCGAGAACCAAAAATATGGGAAGGTTTTCTGAAAGACATTTGGATAAAGAGGTTGGTAAGAAACAGGGCACTCTCCCTCCAAATCTTGAGACGACATATTTTCAGGTTTGTCAGGAAAATAGCAAGAAACTAGAACAAGAGATTTCTCTGTGGTACGGTGCTCAATACGTCCGAGAGGGGTATATAAACATTTTTTATCTTGGGAAACAAGCAAACAAGAGGAAAACAGGGTCGGGAAGGTTCCCGAGGTGGGCACAACCCACCTGGGCGCGCTAGGCAAGGCGGGCGCGCCCTGGTGTCCTGTGCCCTCCTCGTTGCCTTCCTGGTTTGTTTCTTATTTTCCAAAAAAAATTAATATTCCAAAACTGACAGAAAATATTTTTTACGGATTTTTTGGAGTCCGTTTACTTACTGTATCACGTAGCTCCTCTTTATCAGGATTCTGGAGTGTTCTAGAAGGTTTATTTTATGGGTTCCGCCGGTGTCATGGTTTGAATAATATTGCTTTCAGCATTAATAGGTGTACCTAAGATATAGTGCTTAATACTTTTCACATTGACTACCTTTGGATTAGTACCTTTGGCGTTATTAATTTTGATAGCTCCGGAAAAATAAACTTCTTCGATAATATATGGTCCTTCCCATTTGGAGAAAAGTTTTCCTGCAAAGATCTAAAATGGGAGTTGTACAAAAGAACATATTCCCCAATTTTGAATTCCCGCTTTTGGATTCTTTTGTCATGCCATCTTTTAACTTTTTCTTTAAACAATTTGGCATTTTCATAAGCTTGGGTTCTCCATTCATCTAGTGAGCTAATAGAAAATAACCTCTTTTCACCGGCAAGTTTGATATCATAGTTAAGTTCTTTAACTGCCCAATATGCTTTATGTTCTAACTCAAGAGGCAAATTACAAGCTTTTCCATAAACCATTTTATACGGAGACATACCCATAGGATTTTCATATGATGTTCTATAGGCCCGAAGTGCATCATCTAATTTCTTAGCCCAATTCTTTTGGGACCTATTGACAATTTTTTGTAATATTAGTTTTATTTCTCTATTGCTAAGTTCAACTTGACCACTAGATTGGGGATGATAAGGTGATGCAATTCTATGGTTAACATCATATTTAGCAAGCATTTTACGCAAAGCACCACGAATAAACTTTGAACCACCATCGACATTAAGTATCTAGGGACTCCAAACATTGGGAAAATAACCTTTATAAGCATTTTAATGGAAGTGTTATGATCAGCACTACTTGTTGGAATAGCTTCTACCCACATAGTAACATAATCAACATCAACAAATATATGAGTGTACCCATTAGAGGAAGGAAAAGGTCCCATATAATCAAAACTCCAAACATCAAATGGTACAACAGCAAGTGAATAATTCATAGGCATTTCCTGACGCTTACCGATATTACCAATTCTTTGGCATTCATCACAAGATAAAAAAAACTTACGGGCATCCTTGAAGAGGTAAGGGAAATAAAACCAAGATTGCAATACCTTGTGAGCAGTTCTATCTCCCGCATGATGCCCTCCATAAGCTTCGGAGTGACATTTCCGTAGGATTTGTTCCTATTCATGCTCAGGTACACAATGTCTAATAATAACATCTACATCTTCTTTATAAAGATGTGGGTCATCCCAAAAGTAATGTCTTAAATCATAGAAGAATTTTTTCTTTTGTTGGTATGTGAAACTAGGTGGTAAATATTGAGCAACAATGTAATTATCATAGTCAGCATACCAAGGAGTATTATGAGAAACATTTTTTGCAGCTAGTTGTTCATCAGGAAAACTATGATCAATAGGTAGTGGGTCATCAAGAATATTTTCTAACCTAGACAAGTTATCAGCTACGAGGTTCTCAGCTCCTTTCCTATCAGTGATATGTAAATCAAATTCTTGTAGCAAAAGAACCCACCTAATGAGTCTATGTTTAGCATATTTCTTTTCCATAAAATATTTTATAGCAGCATGATCAATGTGAGCAATTAATTTGGAATCAACAATGTAGGATCTGAATTTATCACAAGCAAGCACAACTGCTAAAAAATCTTTTTCCATGGTAGCATAATTTCTTTGGGCATTGTCAAGAGTTTTGCTAGCATAATGAATAACATTCAATTTCTTATAAACTCTTTATCCTAGAACAACACCAATAGGATAATCACTAGCATCACGCATAATTTCAAAACGCAAGTTCTAATCAGGTGGTTGAACAAAAGGTGCAGAAGTTAAGGCTTTCTTAAGTGTTTCAAAGGCTTCTGCACAATCATCATAAAAAACAAATGGAACATCCTTTTGTAAAAGATTAGTAAGAGGCCTAGAAATTTTAGAGAAGTATTTAACAAACCTCCTATAGAAACCAGCGTGACCAAGGAAACTACGAATACCTTTAATATCTTTAGGACATGGCATTTTCTCAATTGCATCAACTTTAGCTTTATCCACCTCAATGCCTCTTTCACAAATCTTATGCCCCAAGACAATACCTTCATTAACCATAAAGTGACACTTTTACCAATTCAAGACAAGATTAGTTTTCTCACATCTCTGCAAAACCCGATCAAGGTTGCTTAAGCAATCATCAAAATAAGTTCCATAAACAGAAAAATCATCCATGAAAACCTCAACAATCTTTTCACAAAAATCAGAGAATATAGCAGTCATACATCTTTGAAAGGTAGCAGGTGCATTGCATAAACCAAAAGGCATATGTCTATAAGCATAAGTTCCAAAAGGACAAGTAAAGGTGGTTTTCTCTTGATCAGGTTGTGAAACAGGTATTTGAGAGAAACCAGAATATCCGTCAAGAAAACAAAAATGTGTGTGCTTAGATAATATTTCTAGCATTTGATCAATAAAAGGCAGAGGGTAGTGATCTTTTCTAGTTGCTTTATTTAATTTTCTAAGATCAATTACCATTCTATAGCGAGTAACAATTCTTTGTGGGATAATTTCATTTTTATCATTAGGAACAACAATAATACCTCCCTTCTTAGGGACACAATGAACAGGACTTACCCATCTACTATCAGCTATGGGATAGATTATACCTACTTCAAGAAGCTTTAATATTTCAGTTCTTACCACTTCTTTCATTTTAGGATTTAGTCGTTGTTGGTGATCAACAATGGGTTTAGCATTAGGTTCCATATTGATCTTGTGTTGACATAGAGTGGGACTAATGCCCTTAAGATCATCAAGAGTATATCCAATAGCAGCTCGGTGCTTCTTCAGAATTTTCAATAATCTTTCTTCTTCATGTTCTGAAAGGTTAGCACTAATAATAACAGGATATATCTTTTTCTCATCAAGATACGCATATTTCAAAGTGTCTGGAAATTGTTTTAATTCAAACACAGGATCACCTTTAGGTGGAGGAGGACCTCCTGGAGTTTCAATGGCAAAATTGTGTTGTAGGATAGGTTGTTGTTCAAAGAATATTTATATATTTCATTTCTTTCACGTAAGTACATATCATTTCCATGGTCTAGCAAATATCGTTCTAGTGGATCAGTAGGAGGCACGACAATAGAAGCAAGACCGATTATTTCATCCTTACTAGGTAATTCTTTATTATGAAGTTGTCTACTAAACTCGGAGAGATTAAACTCATGAGACTCATCACCAAATCTAAAACCGACAATTTGTTTCTCACAATCTATTTTAGCATTGACGGTGTTCAAGAAAGGTCTACCAAAGATAATGGGACAAAAGTCATCTTGTGGGGAACCAAGAACTAGAAAATCAGTAGGGTATTTTATTTTCCCACACAAGACTTCAACATCTCTAACAACCCCAAGTGGTGTGATGGTGTCTCTATTAGCAAGTTTTTAACATCTATGTGTTCTATTTCAGAGGGTGCTATGTCATTCATAATTTCTTGGTACAAAGTAAAAGGAATAGCATTCACGCTAGCACCTAAGTCACATAAACCATGATAGCAATGATCTCCAATTTTCACTGAGAAAATAGGCATGCCAACTACGGGTCTATGTTTATCTTTATCATCAAGTTTGGAAATTCTAGCAGCTTCATCACAGAAATAAATAACATGCCCATCAATATTTTCTACCAAGAGATCTTTAACCATAGCAACACTAGGTTCTACTTTAATTTGCTAAGGTGATTTAGGTGCTTTAATATTACTTTTGTGAACCACAGTTCATACCTTAGCATGATCCTTTATCCTAACAGGAAAAAGTGGGTTTTCAATATAAGCAGTAGGCACAACGGATCAACATTGTAAATAATAGTTTCATCTTTAACTATGACCAGTTCTTCAATTTATTCTTTAATAGGTGGGTGATATTTAAACCACTTCTCCTTAGGGAGATCAACATGAGTAGCAAATGATTCACAAAAAGAGGCAACTATCTCAGAGTTAAGTCCATATTTAGTGCTAAACTTTTGAAAAAGCATCGGTATTCATAAAAGATTTAACACAATCAAACTTAAGCTTAATACCTGACTCTTTACCTTCGTCGAGTTCTGAATCTTCAGAGTTGCGTTTAATTCTTTCTAAAAGATCACACCTGAATTCAATAGTCTTCTTCATAAAAGAACCAGTACAAGAAGTATCGAGCATTGATTGATCATCACGAGAAAGCCGATCGTAAAAATTCTGAATAATAATTTCTCTCGAGAGCGCATGATTGGGGCATGAATATAACATTGATTTAAGCCTCCCCCAGGTTAGAGCGATACTTTCTCCTTCACGAGGCCAAAAATTATATATATATAATTCCGATCACGATGAACCAGTTGCACAGGATATTTTTTTGGTGAAACTCCAATTTCAATCGATTCTAGTTCCAAGATCCAATATCATCACATAGCCTATACCATATCAATGCTTTTCCCTTCAGAGATAAAGGGAAAACCTTCTTCTTGGTGCTACTGCTTGAGCTTGCGTTGGTTTTCCCTTGAAGAGGAAAGGGTGATGCAACAAAGTAGAGATAAGCATTTCCCTCAGTTTGAGAACCAAGGTATCAATCCAGTAGGAGGTACAAGCAAGTCTCTAATCTATGCACCTGCACAAACAATCAAACACTTGCACCCAACACGATAAAGGGGTTGTCAATCCCTTCAGGTCACTTGCAAGGATGAGATCTGATAGAGATAGATTTAAAAGATTACTAAAACATAAACCAAAGTAAAAACAAATAAATTGCAGCAAGGTATTTTTGGGTTTTTTGGTTTATAGATCTGAAAATATATGATGGAAAATAGACCCGGGGGCCATAGGTTTCACTAAAGGCTTCTCTCTTAAAGAAAGCATGCGGTGGGTAAACAAATTACTATTGAGCAATTGACAGGAAAGTGCAAAGTTATGACAATATCTAAGGCAACGATCATGAATATAGGCATCATGTCCGTCATAAGTAGACCAACTTCTGCTTGCAGCTACTACTATTACTCCACACATCGACTGCTATCGAGCATGCATCTAGAGTATTAAGTTCATAAGAATGGAGTAACGCTTTTTAAGTAAGATGACATGATGTAGAGGGGTAAACTCGAGCAATATGATATAAAACCCATCTTTTCATCCTTGATGGCAACAATAAAATACGTGCCTTGCTACCCCTATTATGTCACTGGGTGAGGACACCACAATATTGAACCCAAAACTAAGCACATCTCCCATTGCAAGAATAACCAATCTAGTTGGCCAAACCAAATCGATAGTTCGAAGAGAAATACAAAAATATCAAATCACGCATATAAGAATTAAGAGGAGACTCAAATAATGTTCATAGATAATCTAATCATAAATCCACATTTCATCGGATCTCCACAAACACACCGCAAAAAAGTATTACATCGGATAGAACTCCAAGAACAATGAGGAGAACTTTGTATTGAAGATCAAAGAGAGAGAAGAAGCCATCTAGCTACTAGCTATGGACCCGTAGGTCTGTGATAATCTACTCACACATCATCGGTAAGGCGATAGGGTTGATGTAGAGGCCATCCGTGATCAAATCCCCCTCCGACAGATCGCCGGAAAAGATCCAAAGATCAGATCTCATGTGGTCAGAGGCTTGCAGCGGTGGAAAAGTATATTGGTGGACACTTCTGGTAGTTTGGGAGTATTTGTGAATTTATTGAGCAGGAATTAGGGTTAGGAGACCTCCAAGGTGCCCACAAGCCCTCAGGGCGCCCCCTGGCTTGTGGCTTCTTCATAAAGCTCCTGGCCCCCTCTCCAAGTCCTACGGGTATCTTCTGGTCCAAGAAAAATCATCGCAAATGTTTTATTCCGTTTGGACTCCGTTTGATATTCCTTTCTGAAAAAGCCAAATCAAGAAAAAACAGCAACTGGCACTGGGCACTAGGTCAATATGTAGTCCCAAAAAATGATACAAAATAGCATATTAATGCATATAAAACATCCAAAATAGATAATGTAATAGCATGGAACAATAAAAAATTATAGATACGTTGGAGACGTATCAAGCATCTAAGCTTAATTCACCTTTCGTCCTCGAGTAGGTAAATGATAAAAATAGAATTTTTGATGTGGAATGCTACCTAACATATTGATCAATGTAATCTTCTTTATCATGGCATGAATGTTCAGATCCATAAGATTCAAAACAAAAGTTTAATATTGACATAAAAACAATAATACTTCAAGCATACTAATAAAGCAATCATGTCTTCTCAAAATAACATGGCCAAAGAAAGTTATCCCTACAAAATCATATGATCTGGCTATGCTCATCTTCATCACACAAAGTATTTCATCATGCACAACCCCGGTATTAGCCAAGAAATTGTTTCATACTTTTATGTTTTCAAACTTTTTCAACTTTCATGCAATACATGAGCGTGAGACATGGATATATCACTAGGGGTGGAATAGAATATGGTGGTTCTGGAGAAGACAAAAACAAGGAGGAAGTCTCACATCAACTAGGAAAATTAATGGGCTATGGAGATGCCCATCAATTGATATCGATGCGAGTGAGTAGGGATTGCCATGCAACGGATGCACTAGAGCTATAAGTTTATGAAAGCTAAAAAAGAAATGAAGTGGGTATGCATCCAACTCGCTTGCTCACGAAGACCTAGGGCACTTTGAGGAAGCTCATCATTGGAATATACAAGCCAAGTTATATAATGAGAAATTCCCACTAGTGTATGAAAGTGAGAAAATAGGAGACTCTCTATCATGAGGATCATGGAGCTACTTTGAAGCACAAGTGTGGAAAAAAGGATAGTAACATTGTCCCTTCTCTCTTTTTCCCTCATTTTTTTCTCATTTTTTCTTTTTTCTTTTTTTCTTCTTGGGCTTCTTTGGCATCTTTTATTTTATTTAAAGTCCGGAGACTTATCCCAATCATAGCTTCCATCATCCTTTCCTCACATGGGACAATGCTCTAATAATGATGATCATCACACTTTTATTTACTTACAACTCAAGAATTACAACTCAATACTAGAACAAAATATGACTTTATATGAATGCCTCCGACGGTGTACCAGGATGTGCTATGATCAAGAGTGACATGTATAAAAAATACGAACAGTGGCTTTGCCACAAATACTATGCCAACTACATGATCATGCAAAGCAATATGACAATGATGGTGTGTGTCATAATAAAAGGAACGGTGGAAGTTGCATGGCAATATATCTCGGAATGGCTATGGAAATGCCATAATAGGTAGGTATGGTGGCTGTTCTGAGGAAGGATATATGGTGGGTTTAATGCACCGGTGAAAGTTGCACGGTACTAGAGAGGCTAGCAATGGTGGAAGGGTGAGAGTGTGTATAATCCAAGGACTCAACATTAGTCATAAAGAACTCACATACTTATTGCAAAAGTCTACTAGTTATTGAAACAAAGTACCACACGCATGCTCCTAGGGGAAGGGTTGGTAGGAGTTAACCATCGCACCATCCCGACCTCCACACAAAGGATGGCAATCAAAAAATAAATCATGCTCCGACTTCATCACATAACGGTTCACCTTATGTGCATGCTACGCGAATCACAAACTTCAACACAAGTATTTCTACCAATCCACAATTACTCACTAGCATGTCTCTAATATCACTATCTTTATATCTCAAAACAAATGCAAGGAATCAAACCTCTCATAGTATTCACTACTCTTTATTTGAAAGTTTTTATTATATCCCGCTCGGATGCCCATCATATTAGGACTAAATTCATAACCAAAGCAAATTACCATGTTGTTTAATAATATCAAAATAATATAAGTGAATCATGAGAGTTCATCAATTTCTATAAAATAAAACCACCACCGTGCTCTAAAAAGATATAAGTGAAGCACTAGAGCATATTGCCTAGCTCAAAAGATATAAGTGAAGCACATAGAGTATTCTAATAAATTTTTACAGCACATCATATTAATCTTGTGTAAATATCAAAATTATTTTACTGCACGCAAAAGTTTCTGTTCAACAATACCAAATCAACTATCTTGCAAAGATCCCAAAGGTCTTACTTCGCACAAACACTAATTTAAAACATGGAAAAACCTCTAACCAGAGGCTAGAAGATATATTTATTGGAAAACAGGAACAAAAAGGTAGAAACAAAAATAAAATTGGGTTGCCTCCCAACAAGCGATATTGTTTAACACCCCTAGCTAGGCATATTGCAACGATCTAGGTATTTTCATCTTTAGTATTTAATCCATAAGTAGCTCCCATAATAGATTCATATGGAAACTTAATTTTATTTCTTGGGAAGTGTTACATGCCCTTCCTTAACAAAAATTTAAATCTAATGTTTCCTTCTTTCATATCAATAATTGCACCAATCGTTCTAAGGAAAGGTCTACCAAGAATAAAAGGACATGTAGAATTGCAATCTATATCCAACACAATGAATTCTACTGGCACATAATTCCTATTTGCAACAATAAGAACATCATTAATCCTTCCCATAGGTTTCTTAATAGTAGAATCCGCTAGATGGAAATTCAAAGAACAATCATCAAATTTATGGAAACCTAGTACATCACATAAACTTTTTGGAATAGTGGAAACACTAGCAGCCAAATCACACAAAGAAAAGCACTCATAATCTTTAATTTTAATCTTAATAGTAGGTTCCCACTCATCATAAAGCTTTCTAGGGATAGAAACTTCCAACTCAAGTTTTCTTCAAATGATTTCATCATAGGAAAACAATATGTTTAGTAAAAGCTTTATTTGACTATAAGAATGAGGTGAATTCAACATGGATTGAAACAAGGAAATACAATCTATCAAAGAGAAATTATCATAGTTAAAGTCCTTGAAATCCAAAAGAGTGGGTTCATTGCTACTTAAAGTCTTGACCTCTCCAATCCCACTTTTATCATTTTTTCAATTAAGATCTTTAAACTCCAAATCATTGGGACACCTTCTAGCTAAAGCAGAATCATCTCTAGTCCCGTCTTTATCAATATTTTTATTAGCAAACAAAGATTCAATAGGAGTAACATCAATCACTTTAAGATCTTCATCATTATTATCACAAGAAATATAAGAAAACACTTTTACAAACCAAACTCGCTTAGCACGCATCCTAGCGGTTCTTTCTTTACATTCATCCATAGAAATTTTAATAGCTTTTAGAGACTCATTAATATCATGCTTGGGTGGCATACATCTCATCTTTAAAGAATCAATCTCAAGAGAAATCTTATCAATGTTCCTAGCCAAATCATCAATCTTAAGCAATTTTTCTTCTACCATAGCATTGAAATTCTTTTGAGAATTTATAAAATCTTTAATATTGTTCTCAAGATCAGAGGATATTTTATTGTAATTTCCATAAGAATTTTTGTAGGAAATACCATAATTATTAGAGGAATTACTACGAAACGGCCTAGGGTTGAAATTACCTCTATCTGAGTTACCTTAAAATTGTTCCTACCAACAAAACTCACATCCATAGATTCATTATTATTCTCAACCAAAGTGGACAAAGGCATATCATTAGGATCAATAGGAGCACTCTTACTAGCAATAAATTTCATTAATTCATCCATCTTTCCACTCAAAGTATTAATTGCTTCTATTGCATGCACTTTTTTACTAGTGGAAGATCTTTCGGTATGCCATTGAGAGTAATTTGCCATAATATTATCTAGGAGTTTAGTAGATTCTCCTAATGTAATTTCCATAAAAGTACCACCCACAGTGGAATCCAAAAGATTTCTAGATGCAAAATTCAATCCCGCATAAAAAAATTGTACATCATCCACAAACTTAATCCATGAGTAGGGCAATTTCTTATCATAAATTTCATCCTCCCCCAAGATTTTGCAACATGTTCATGATCTAGATGCTTAAAATTCATTATATCGTTCCTAAGGGAGATGGTCTTAGCGGGAGGAAAATACTTGGAAATAAAAGCATATTTGCACTTATTCCATGAATCAATACTATTTTTAGGCAAAGATGAAAACCAAGTTTTAGCACGATCTCATAGTGAGAACGGAAATAGCTTCAATTTAACAATATCATTATCCAGATCTTTTTTCCTTTGCATATCACACAATTCAACGGAAGTGTTTAGATGGAATCCGGCATCTTCACTTGAAGGCCAGAAAATTGTTCTTTCATAACAAGATTCAACAAAGTGGCATTAATTTCATACGATTCCATAGTAGTGGCGGGAGCAATCGAAGTACTAATAAAATCACTATTATTAGTGTTGGAAAAGTCACACAACTTGGTATTCTCTTGAGTCATCATGACAAAGCAAGCAATCTAGCACACAAGCAACCAAAAAGCAAACGAAAAGACGAACGAAAGAAGGGCGAATAAAAAGGCAAATATTTTTGTGTTTTTTGAAAATGTTTTAGAAGTGGGGGATAGGAAAATGAGAGGCAAATGGAAAATAATGTAATGCAAGAGGTGAGAGTTTATGATTGGTACTTGGTAGGCTTGATGTAGAACCTCCCCGGCAACAGCGCCAGAAATTATTACTGCTACTTCTTGAGCTTGCAATGATTTTTCCCTCGAAGAGGAAAGGGTGATGCAGCAAAGTAGAGATAAGTATTTCCCTCAGTTTGAGACCAAGGTATCAATCCAGTAGGAAGTACAAGCAGGTCTCCAATCTATGCACCTGCACAAACAATCAAACACTTGCACCCAAGGCGATAAAGGGGTTGTCAATCCCTTCACGATCACTTGCAACGATGAGATCTAATAGAGGTAGATATAAAAGATTACTAAAACATAAAACAAAGTAAAAAGAAATAAATTTCAGCAAGGTATTTTGGGGTTTTTTGGTTTATAGATATGAAAATATATGATGGAAAATAGACCCGGGGGCTATAGGTTTCACTAGAGGCTTCTCTCTTAAAGAAAGCATACGGTGGGTAAACAAATAACTGATGAGCAATTGATAGAAATGCGCAAAGTTATGATGATATCTAAGGCAATGATCATGAATGTAGGCATCACGTCCATGATAAGTAGACTGACTCCTGCCTACATCTACTACTATTACTCCACACATCGACCGCTATCCAGCATGCATCTAGAGTATTAAGTTCATAAGAATGGAGTAACGCTTTAAGTAAGATGACATGATGTAGAGGGATAAACTCAAGAAATATGATATAAACCCCATCTTTTTATCCTTGATGGTAACAATACAATACGTGCCTCGCTACCCCTAGTATGTCACTGGGTGAGGACACCGCAAGATTGAACCCAAAACTACGCACCTCTCCCATTGTAAGAAAAACCAATCTAGTTGGCATAACCAAATCGATAGTTCGAAGAGAAATACAAAGATATCAAATCATGCATATATGAATTCAAAGGAGACTCAAATAATGTTCATAAATAATCTTATCATAAATCCACAATTCATTGGATCTCAACAAACATACCGCAAGAAGGTATTACATCGGATAGAACTCCAAGAACAACGAGGAGAACTTTGTATTGAAGATCAAAGAGAGAGAAGAAGCCATCTAGCTACTAGCTATGGACATGAAGTTCTGGTGTAAACTACTCACACATCATCGGTAGGACTGGATGTTATGTGGGTAGGAATTGCTTAGTGATTGCATTATTTCTATGTGGATCAATGGCACCACCTGCTCAACCCAACTAGATCAATCATCTAGCTACATAAACACATTGCTTAGTGATTGCATATTTTCTATTGTAGATCAATGGCACCACCTGCTCAACCCAACTTTGCATTGAAATCGATCTTGGAAAAGGATAAACTTAATGTAACATGTTCTAGAGAACCCGCTTCTAGCTGAACCTGCCGCGAATGCTAATGCCACAACTAGAAATGCCTACAAAAAACTCATTGATGAATCAATGGAAATCAGCTATCTAATGCTGGCTTGTATGGATCTCGATTTGCAACAGCATTTCAAAAACGTTTACGCTTTCGATATGATCGAGAATCTTAAGAGCATATTTCAGATGTGGGCTAGGACCGAAAGGTTCAACGTCTGGCGATCTTTGATGGATTGTAAGCTGAAGGATGGTGATCCACTGAGCCCACATGTGATCAAGATGATCGGATACATGCGAGCTTTGGAACGCTTAGGCTTCCTACTCTTGGATGAGCTAGCTACCGATACAGTTCAAGGTTCTCTTCCTGCTAGCTATGGGACTTTCATCTCAAACTATCATATAATACACGGCATGGATAATAAGCTCATTGAATTGCATGGGATACTCAAGGTGGTAGAGCGGGATAATAAGAAAGGCACGCGTCAAGTGTTGATGGTGCAGAACTTGGGCAAGTTAAAAAAGAGTTAGTCCAAGAAAAAGGCTAAGGCAAAGGCAAGGAGAAGGAAGTTGTTTTGAGCTCTGTCGCTGCTCCAAAGTCTGGACCGAACTCAGGGACCGTTTGCTATCATTGCAAGGAGACCGGTCACTTGAAGAGGAACTGTAGCAAGTGGCTTGTCGAGCATGAAAAAAAGGCTCAGAGTGCGACTTCGGGAAAAGTTACACTTCTTACATATGTTATAGACATTTACCTTGCTGACATACCTAGTAGCTCTTGGGTACTTGATACCAGATCAGTTGTTCATATTTGCAACTCGATGTAGGGGCTAGTAAGAACTAGGCGTGTGGCACAAGTGGAGATTGACATTAGGGTCGACAACAAAGAAAGAGTTGTTGCGTTGGAGGTCGGCACAATGCAACTCCATCTACCTTCCAGATTCATTTCGGAATTGAATACTTGTTATTATATTCCTGCACTTAGTCGGAACATTATATCTGCGTCATGTTTGATGAGTCAGGGTTATGAATTCAATTTAAAGGAAAATGGTTGCTCAATATCTTTGAAAGGAATGTTCCACACCTATGCATCCACAGTTGATGGGCTATTTATTTTGAATTTGGAATCTGAACCTTTTTATAAAATGAATGTCAAGAGGCATAAGCCTAATGAGATAAATCTGACATACTTCTGGCATTGCTGGCTTGGACACATTAGTATGAAACGCATGAAGAAGCTCCATGATGATAGGATCCTATCTTCATCCGACTTCGGGTCATTCCAGACATGCGAATCATGCTTGCTCGGCAAGATCACTAAGTCTCCTTTTGCAAAGAGTTGCGAGAGGGCGTCCGAGTTGTTGAAGCTTATACACAGTGGTGTTTATGGTACGATGAGCACAACTGCGAGAGGTGGCTATCAATACTTCATGACTTTTACAGAAGACTTGATTAGATGTGGATATATCTATTTAATAAGGCACATGTCAGAAACTTTTGAAAAGTTCAAAGAGTTGCGGAACAAGGTTGAAAAGCAGCTCGGCAAGACTATAAAGCTTCTACGATCTGATCATGGAGGTGAGTACATGAGCTAGGAGTTCAACAATCATTTGAAAAGCCGAAGTATAGTACCTCAGATCACACCTCCGGGTACACCATAGAGATATGGCGTGTAGGAACGGAGGAATCGTACCTTGTTAGACATGGTCTGATCTATGATGAGCAAATCGGATTTACCCTTGTCATTATGTGGATACGCTCTAAAACTACAACATTTACACTCAATAGAGTACCATCTAAATACGTAGACAAGACACCGCATGAAATGTTGACTGGGAAGAATCCCAAGTTATCTTTACTAAAGATTTGGGGTTGTGAAGCATTTGTCAAGTGACTTATGTCGGACAAGCTTACACCCAAGTCGGATAAATGCATATTTGTGGGACATTTGAGGGAAACATTGGGATATAGCTTCTACAATCACGAAGAGAACAAAGTGTTTGTTGCTTGGAGCGGGGTTTTCCTTGAGAAAGAATTTCTCAGACGATAAGCCAGTGGATGTAGGTGCAACTCGAAGAAGTTTGAGAACCACTTGGGGACAACTCGGCTAGTGATGTGATCATACCGGAGTCTTTCAGGGAACCCAAGGTGGAAGCGGCACCACAACCACGGAGGTCGGAAATATTGCGCAGAGTGCGTGATGTGTTGTTGCTGGAAAGCAACGAGCCGGCTATGTATGCAGAAGCGATGCTGAGCTCAGATTCTGAGGCATGGCTGGAGGCCATGATATCCGAGTTAAAGTACATGGGTGATAAAATCAAGTCTGGGACTTGGTTGATCTGTCACCTGGCGTCACTACCGTTGGTTGCAAATGGGTCTTTAAGAAGAAAACTGTTGTGGATGGAAATGTTCAGATCCACAAAGCTAGACTTATCGCTAAAGCTTATGGACAAGCTCAAGGAATTGACAATGACGAGACTTAATCGCCAGTCGTAGTGATGCTAAAGTCGGTGAGGATCGTACTAGCTCTAGCTTCAAATTTCAATTACGAGATATGGTAGATGGATGTCAAAACAACTTCCCTTCATGAAAATTTAATGATACATCCTGAGGGTTTTGTGGATCCGACTAGTGCTAGTAAGGTATGCAAGCTCAAGAGATCCATTTACGGATTGAGGCAAGCATCTTGGAACTGGAATATTCGTTTTGGTGTGGTCGTCACTGGTCTTGGTTTGATCACAAGCAAAGAGGACACCTGTTAATACAAGCAATTGAGTGGGAGCTCGGTCGTTTTTTTATCTTGTATGTGGACGACATACTACTGTTCGGAAATGATGTTTCGATGTTGAACTCGGTCAAGGAATCATTGAATGGAAAGTTTTCGATGAAGGACCTCTATGAAGCAGTTTCATATTGGGCATTAAGATCTATAGATATAGATCGAGGAGGCCACTCGGCATAAGCCAAAGCACATACATTAAAAAAATGTTGAACGGTTCAACATGAGTGAGGCCAAGAAAGGGTTCTTGCAACTCTCACATGGTATAAAGCTAAGCGAGACTCAGAGTCCTTCGACATCTAATGAGCGAAGTAGGTTGAGTTGGATTCCGTATGCCTCAGCAATCGGATCAATCATGTATGCCATGATATGTAATCGACCTGATGTTGCTTTTATAATAAGATTAACAAGCAGATACCAGGCCAACCCAGGTGAAAGTCACTAGGCAGAGGTGAAGAGTATTCTAAAGTACCTGAAACAAAATGTTGAAATGGTTCAACACGAGTGAGGCCAAGAAAGGGTTCTTATCACTCTCACATGGTATAAAGCTAAGCGAGACTCGGAGTCCTTCAACATCTGATGAGCGAAGTAGGATGAGTCAGATTTCGTATGCCTCAGCAATCGGATCAATCATGTATGCCATGATATGTAATTGACCTAATGTTGCTTTTACAATAAGATTGACAAGCAGATACCAGGCCAACCCAGGTGAAAGTCACTGGGCAGCAGTGAAGAATATTCTAAAGTACCTGAAAAGGACTAAGGAAATGTTTCTAGTTTATGGAGGTGAGGAAGAGCTCATCGTGAAGGGTTATGCCAATGCTAGTTTCCAAACCAACCGAGATGATTGTCGATCACATTCCAGATTCATCTGTGAGCAGGACGAGTTCCAAGCAAGATACAGTGGCCAATTCAATCACAGAAGCCGAATACATTACGGCTTGTGAAGCTGCAAAGGAAGGTGTTTGGATCCGGAACTTTCTGGATGGTCTTGGAGTTTTCCCAGCCTTCGTAAAATCGTTGGACCTTTATTGTGACAATTCTTGTGCCAACTTACAAGCCAAGGAACCGAGGAATCGCCACAAGACCA
This sequence comes from Aegilops bicornis, assembly GCA_021605145.1. Taxonomy (NCBI): domain Eukaryota; kingdom Viridiplantae; phylum Streptophyta; class Magnoliopsida; order Poales; family Poaceae; genus Aegilops; species Aegilops bicornis. The sequence goes on from CM038675.1 coordinate 578,301,717, forward strand.
GACACATAGATTGGAAATATCACCAGATACGAAAGAGCGTAAAGGGTGGTCATATAGAGTTATGCAAAGTTCACACGGATGCAAATGTTGCAGATACGTTGACTAAGCTGCTTCCACAACCCAAGCATGAGGGGCACGTCAGAGCTATCTGCATATGATGTCTATTTGATTGACTCTAGTGCAAGTGGGAGACTGTTGGAAATATGCCCTAGATGCAATCATGTATGATGATATTTCCTATGTGTTAATGAATAAAGATAGTCATTGGACATTATCAATGATGTGTATCGGCAAGTAAGTTTGTGAATTGTTTATGGGACTATGCATTGTATGATGACTGTCCTAAAAGGTCCCCAGTCGAAAGGGTTGTGTGGATGCGCAGTCGACTAGACTAGCATATGACACGGTGGATGGCTCGGTCTCACTAGCCATGGAGCATTGGATGCTAGCTGGATCTTTGGACATGGAGGGATTTGGTCGGACTCGATATAATCAGATCCGAGTCCAAATAAGGTCCGAGTCGGAAAGACCTGAAAATGAGATGCAACGATATGTCATCTGTGAGTCTCTAGTACAACATACGTTCCATGTCCTAAGACCTGAGTCGGCGCATGTACTCGGGATGATGACAGGCCTGCTTTAGGCCGACCAAACATTACTTTGTAACTGGGTGGTTATAAAGGCAGGTTTCGGGCTTGTCTAGACCCATGCTGCTAGACATGGTCGACCAAGATGGGATTTGCCCCTCCGATCAGGAGAGATATACTCTGGGCCCCTCATGTGATCCAACCAAGATAAGCATGGCCATGCGACAAGGATTATGAGATAATCCGGTTTGTGGTTGACATCACTAAAACAAGAAAGAGGTCGGGCTAAGAACAAGGATGACAGACTCGTCTTGAGCCCGGCAACATATATCCTCTGGCAAAGGGGATAGAAATGTGATACGTTGTATAGGTTTGCCAACCGGCTTCATTGTCTACCTGATGATTGGCATGCTTTCCTAGAGGTCGCTACCAGCTGAGCAGATCAGAGGTGATCTGACCTGCGACCAAGCCGACTTGAACCTAAGGGTTCCCGCGCTTAAGGGAAGGAACTTGTGAGGCCGGATCTAACTCCACGAGTCAGATGTGATCCTACTTGGAATCAGATCCAGGCTGAACAGACTTTGGGCTTTAGGATCCATGTGAGGCCCAAGTGTTGAGCCCGAGAAGGTGAAAGGGTTAGTTATTGACTAGAGGGGGGGTGAATAGGCGATTTTTACGAAAGTCTTCAAAACATGGAAGTTTCGAAGACAAACGATATAAACAACACTATTCTACTGCAGCGGAAGGTAGACTAAACTAGACGAGCCATAGTCAAGTATTCAATGAAGTGAAAGCATGAAGACTAGTATCAGCTAGGTAGTAAAGATCAAGATGGAAGATAGTATGAAGCCAGACGAGCAGAGATAGTCACACGGTGAAGACAATCGAGATAATACAAGTAGGCAATGACTTCACGAAGACAAAGCATGCGTAAAGAGGAGTAAGAGATAGAACCAGTGGCTTCAGAGGGACAGGGATTTGTTCGACCAGTTCCAGTTGCTGTGACAATTGTACGTCTGGTTGGGCAGGCTGAGATTCAACTCAGAAGACCTCGTCTTCACCTTATTCCCCTTGAGCTAAGGACACATAGTCCTCACCCAATTACTCTGGTAAGTCTTCAAGGTAGACTTCCGAACCTTCACAGACTTCATTCACCGACAATCCACAATGGCTCTTGGATGCTCAGAACGCGACGCCTAACCGGCTGGAGGATTCACAGTCCTCAAGTGTAACAAGTCTTCAGATCACGTGGACAGAAAGACTTCAGTGATGCCAAACACTCTTTGGGCACTAGGTGGTTTGGGCTTTGTCCTCGCAAGGATTCTCTCTCAAAGGCTTCGGAGGTGGGTTGCTCTCAAACGACAAAAGCCGTGCACTAACTCCTGAGCAGCCACCAATTTATGGTGTAGGGGTGGGCTATTTATAGCCACCGGGCAACCCGACCGAATATGTCCAAAATGACCTGGGTCACTAAAGGAACCGACACGTGTCGCAATGGTCGATTTCAAACACCTTGGCAGCTTGACTTGGGCTACAAGTAAAGCTGACTTATCTGACTGAGGATAATATTTGCTCTCATTGTCTTTGCTCGAAGACATAGGATTTGGTTTGAGCATCACTTGACCACTCGACTTTGTTCACTTGGACCCCACTTAATGGTCACGGTGGTTCCTATGACTCAACAAAAAAGAAAAAGAAACAACGAAACAATTAAGTCTTCGCGCTCCATGGTCTTCACTCAATGTCTTCTCGTGTCATAGTCTTCAATGTGAATACTCTTCACAGGCCAACATTGTCTTCAATGTCTTCACACATTTTTAGGGGTCATCTCCGGTAGGTAAACCGAATCAAGGAGGGACTACTACCTGTGTTATCCTGCAACTCTCACAAACATATTAGTCCCTCAACCAGGTTTGTCGTCAATACTCCAAAACCAACTAGGGGTGGCACTAGATGCACTTACAATCTCCCCCTTTTTGGTGATTGATGACAAACTGGTTGAAGTTTTCAACGGGAATAAAAATATGTGAAATTGTAAAGGATAAGGTATTGTCTTCATAAGTAGCAGGGCTCCCCACGAAGATGTCCATATAAGTAATTTGCTTTTGGAATGCAAATGCACATGGCAGTTGTACTTGTGGAGATCCTCTTCAACTTATGAAGACAATTCATCATGCATGATTTGATATAACGAAGATAATGACATGCATAATGAAAAATGGACGTCTGCAAAATGACTAAGTGCGGAAGTTATCATCGCACATGCGGAATTTATCATCGTATCACAGAATGGCAAATAAGTAGCATACAACCATCGAGTTTAAGTGTTACAACTCAGAGAACCAAATGTATCAACAGCAAGAGTTGTAAACACTAGGTAAAATATAAAGCAACCGCCCATATGGACCCGCTTGAAAACTATCAACTCATATGCTTCTCCCCATTTTTTCAGTAAGGACCAAAAAGGTTTGAAGACATATAGCCTCTACTCGTTCCCAGAAGGAGTAGGAGAAGATGCAGGGTCGGTGTCGGGGTTTGGCGGTGCAGACGAACTTGGTGCAGTGTCGATACGTGTTGGAGGTGGCGAAGTAGCATCATCTTGATCATCAATCACTCTGGCGTTCACCGTTGCTACGGAGGAGGAGTACTCTGAGTCTTCAAGAGGTGGAGTGCGCCGCAGTACAGCCTTTCTGGGCGGTGTTGTGTCAAACTTGAATCGTTCAGAGAAGCCATCATCTTGAAGATCATCTTCAGAACACATAAGCGTCAGCCCTTTCCATGTTCGCCGATAGGTTTCATGAGCTACAAAGGCATTCTTGGTGGCAAGGTTGCGAATGCGGTTGACGTCCATCAAGAGGCTGTGCATTTGGCGCTTCAGCCAGTCATGATGTTTATCATGTTTCTGATGAAGGGCAATGAGAAGCTCTCGGTCATTGAGAACACGAGATCGCTTCCGAGGCTGTTGAGCAATTGTGCTTTCAGTGGCTTCAGTGTGGGCACGGTGAGGTGCACGCGTAGTACCAGCCAGGGGATAAACACGAGTGGCAGCCAGTACTCCGTCAATGGGTGTAGCGACCAGAACTCAAACAGTCTGATCTCTGTGCTTAGTGTCATCCCTGGATCAGTAATGCTGACACCACACACTACTCAGAGGATTTATAACAGAGTAGCAATCACACACTTATTACATCGAATGTCTCAAGAGAGAACTTAACAAAATAAATATGGCTTAAGGCCATCTAAATACGATAACAACGGAAGTCTTGGAAGAATAAGCGAGTCCATCAACTCCAACGGCATCACTGAGTATAGAACCACGACCTAATCACCTTACTCGTCGACTAAAAAGTCTGCAACATTATATGTTGCAGCCCGAAAACGGGTCAGCACATGGAATATGCTGGCAATGTAACACATAGAGAATAATAATGGATTAAGCTATACTACATGCATATATAGCTGGTGGAAAGCTCTATGGTTATAGTTTTGCGTAAATCCAATTTTTCCCTACTGCAAAGGAATAAATTTGTTTAACAATCATGGTGGTTGTTAAACATTAAGAATGGTTGATAGCATTCTCAATCCCAATTAAAAGTACTCATTAAAAACCCAACAATATTAATTAGAAGTAACATGATGAGATTCACATGATATCCAAGTACTAGATACTCAAGATGTCCATAACCGGGGACACGGCTAACCATGATTAGTTTATACACTCTGTAGAGGTTTGCGCACTTTTCCCCACAAGACTCGATCGCCTCCGTTGGATTTCTCGCACTACATGATGTTTGAGAAGCGGATGACCGAGACATAGTCTTTCGTAAACGCTAGCACCTTACATAGGGTAGACCGGTACACCTACTTTCCCTACATACGCTAGTCTACCCGTAAGAGTTCGCACAACTTAATCAACTATGCCAGAGCCCCTAATGGCTTGTGGCTGCACACGTAAGTTTCTAGTTTGAATAATCTCATGATCCCTTTGAGCACGGGTGGCGGTCCAGAAGAAATCTGAGCAAGTCTGATGGAAACCAGGTGCCTCATTCCACCCAGGATGTGTGTTTAAGTTGCCACCTTAAATAAACCATTAATTAACACTCTCACATCTGTCATGGATACACTCACCCAATCCACGTCTACTAGCATAGCATGGCAATATAAGCAAGCGAGAAGTAACTCCCAAAGGTTTGAAAATAAGCAGGTAATAGGTACTACCTCAACTACTTCCCAAAACCCACAATTTAACTAGATCCTAATCATGCAATGTTTGAGGATAGATCTAATGCATAAAAACTGGGTAGTAGAAAAGGTATGATCAAAGTGTTACTTGCCTTGTTGATGATCCGCGAAACCTAGAGACTCGAAGTAATGGTAGCGCACTCGGTTATTCTATTGCAGACAAACAAACAAGCATACAATAAGTACTCATCTAATGCACAGGTAAAACCCAAATAGATCTAACCAGATAGTTGAACTTAAGAACTCAGGTTTGCAAAAAGAAACAAATCAAACGAAGCAACGAAAGTCAAACGACGAAAGAAAACAGCTCCGTTTTACTAATCTGGATCTAAGTCAAATTTTACAGAAGCAAAAACTTTTTTAAGTAGGTTATTCGGAAAGAGGGTTTCGAGAGGAAACTCCAGGCGCTTGAATCGCCTGATTCCGATAAACGAGCAAAAAGTTATACTAAAACGAAAATCGGATCAGGAATCGCGATCAGAAAAATCGCGGATTAAATCCGAGAAAAAGAAAAACGACGAACAGGTTAACGAACGGGCGTTCGTTAACTAAACTAATCTGAAGAATGCGTTCGTTAAAAACGAACGAACAAACGAACGTTCGCTATTTAACCGAACCAAAAAAACTGATATAAGAAAATAAACCGACGAAAACCGTTCGGTTTTAAAAAAAAACCGAAGGCACAAAAGTCGAGGCGCGGCGAACCTCGGCGGCGGGTCGGGCGGCGGCGGGCGGCGGGTCCGCAGTGGCTTCCGGCGACGGCAGCGGCGGCGGCGGCGGATCTGGCGGCGGCGCGGGCGCTTAGGTTAGGTTAGGGTTTGGGCGGGCATGGCCGGGCGCCGGCAGGGCGGGCGCTCGGGGGCGCCGGGCGGCGCTATTTATAGTGCCCCCGAGCGGAGTCCCGCTGCACGCCCAAGGTCGATCGTTTTTTTTAAATAATTCATGTGAAGAAAAATAAAAGAAATACTAAGCAGTGGCCGAACCTCGGCGCGAACCTCGGCGGCGAGGTCGGGCGGCGGCGGCGGGTCGTGGTGTTCGACGACAGGCGGCGGCGGCGGCGGGCGGCCATGGCGGCGCAGGCGCTTAGGGTTATGGTTAGGGTTTGGGCGTGGGCGCCCGGCCGGGATGGCTGGTCAGGGCGGCTTGGGCTGGGGGCGCCGGGCGTTATTTATAGTGCCCCGAGCGGAGTCCCGCTGGCACGCCCAAGGTCGGTCGTGTTTTTTAATAATTCAGCAGAAGAAAAATAAAAAGAAATACTAAGCGGACTCCAAAAATCACAAATAAATTTTCTCAACTTCTAAAATCAAGCCGGACTAGATGAACATTTATTTGGGGCCTAAATGCAATTTTGAAAAACGTGCATTTTTCCTAAATTCAAATAAAAAGGCGAAAAACTCCAAAATAAAATCTTATTTGATTTTTTTATTAAATCTTCATTATTTCTTTATTTTGGGAAATTCATTTTATTCCCTCTCTCATATTTTGACAGTAGAAATAATTGAAGATGAAATAAATAAAATCAAATGATCCTGTTTTCAAAATTTGAGAAAACTCAAATATGAAAATAACGAAATCCCCAACTCTCTTTGTGGGTCCTTGAGTTGTGTAGGATTTCTAGGATCGAGCCAACAATGCAATAAAAATATGATATGCATGATGATCCATGTATAACATTCCAAATTGAAAATTTGGGATGTTGCAAACCTATCCCCCTTAAGATGAATCTCGCCCTCGAGATTCGGGTTGGCTAGCAAATAGGTGAGGGTGGGCCTTGAGCAGATCTTCCTCTCGCTCCCAGGTGGCTTCTTCCTCGGTGTGGTGGCTCCTTGAACTTTGCAAAACTTGATAACCTTCTTTGCGAGTAACTCGACTAGCAAACTCGAGAATCTTAACTGGTTTCTCCTCGTGGGTCAAATCATCATTCAACCTGAATCGCTTCCGGTGGCCTTTGTATCTCTCGGTGGTATATCAGCCATCTCTGCGTGACACTTCTTCAACTGAGATACATGGAACACATCATGAACTCCTGACAATCCCTCAGGTAATTCCAACTTGTAGGCAACTTCTCCCATACGTTCCAAAACACGATATGGTCCTACAAATCGGGGCGCTAACTTTCCCTTAACTCCAAAACGTTTAACTCCTCGAAGTGGCGATACACGAACATAAACTCTGTCTCCGACTTTGTATTCTGTCTCCTTGCGTTTTGAATCCGCATAGCTTTTCTGCCTGGACTGGGCTACCTTGAGCCGATCGCGAATTAACTTTACTTTCCGTTCAGACTCCTTAATCAAATCCGGTCCAAACAACTGGCGGTCTCCAACTTCATCCGACAACAACGGGGTCCTGCACCTCCTTCCATACAAGGCTTCGAAAGGGGCCATCTTCAAACTAGATTGATAACTGTTGTTGTAAGAAAACTCCGCATATGGCAAATTTTAAATCCATTTGGATCCATAATCCAAGGCACAAGCTCTAAGCATATCCTCCAAAATCTGGTTGACTCTCTCGGTTTGTCCATACATGCGTGGATGAAAAGCTGTGCTAAACTCGACTGGTTCCCAAAGTTTCGCAAGCTGCTTCCAGAACTTTGAGGTGAATTGGGTTCCTCTATACGTCTGATACTCCTCGGAACTCCATGCAAGCATACAATCCTGTTCATGTATATCTTAGCCAATTTGGCACTGCTGTAGGTAGTCTTTACTGGAATGAAATGAGCCACCTTCATCAAACGATCGACTACGACCCAAATCGAGTCATAGCCTGAACGAGTCCTAGGCAATCCCATGATGAAATCCATGCCTAGTTTATCCCACTTCCATTCGAGTATCGGCAATGGCTGTAACAATCCTACTAGCTTCTGATGTTCTGCCTTCACCCTCTGACATACATCACAAACTGCTACATACTCTGCAATATCCTTCTTCATTCCGGTCCACCAGAAAGTATTCTTCAAATCCAAATACATCTTGGTATTTCCTGGGTGAATCGAATATGGTGAATCATGTGCCTCTTGTAGGATCAACTTCACGATCTCCGGTCATTGGGCACATAAACACGGTCTTCAAACCATAGGGTATCGTGCTCATCCTCATGAAATCCCTTAGCCTTCCCTTCGCTCATTTTCTCCTTTATAGAGGCAATCTCTTTGTCGATCTTCGAGCTTCCCCGATTCTATCCATCAAAGTTATTTGAATCTCCAATGCTGCTACATAGCCTCTCGGAACTATTTCCAAACATAGCTCTCGAAGATCCTCGGCTAACTCCTTTGGTATTTCTCCCGTCATTAGTGTGTTGACATGACTCTTACGGCTCAATGCGTCTGCTACAACGTTAGCCTTTCCGGGGTGATAATGTAATATCATATCGTAATCTTTAATAAGCTCCAACCATCTCCTCTGCCTAAGATTTAACTCCTTTTGCGTGAAGATGTACTTCAAACTCTTGTGATCCGTATACACATCACAATGATTTCCAATGAGGAAATGTCTCCATGTTTTCAGTGCATGCACTACGGCTGCTAACTCCAAATCATGCGTGGCATAGTTTAATTCGTGAGGTTTCAACTGTCGTGAAGCATACGAAACAACTCTTCCCTCCTGCATAAGCACTGCTCCAAGTCCTCTACGTGAAGCGTCGCAATACACCTCATAATCCTTGCAATTGGTCAAACAAGTCATTGATCATCGGCAACGGGTATTTGTTCTTAATGGTTACTTCATTCAATCCTCGATAATCAACAACCATTCTTAAAGATCCATCCTTCTTCTCCACTAGAAGTACTGGTGATCCCCAAGGCGAAGAACTTGGGCGAATAAAACCTTTATCCAATAACTCCTTAATCTGCTTCTTAATTTCCTCCAAATCTTGGGCTGGCATCCTATACGGTCTCTTAGATATCGGCCCAGTGCCTGGCAGTAGTTCAATCAGAAATTTGATGTCTCTATCCGGTGGCATGCCTGGCAACTCTTCTGGAAATACATCGGGGAAATCCCTTACGACTGGTACTTCCTCCTGCACAACTCTTGATAAGGAATTTACATGTGCCCTTCTCGGCTCATGCCGTGATACATACTTGATTCTCCTTCCTTCTGGTGTCGTAAGCAAAATTGTCTTATTGGCGCAATCGATGTTTCCTTCATACATCGACAACCAATCCATACCAAGAATTACATCCAAACCTTGGGATTCCAATATAATTAAATCCGTTGGGAAAACATGCCTCCCTATACTTAATGGCACTTGAAAACATCCTTGTCTGGCCATATACTCCGCTCCCGGTGAGCTTACTAGCATGGGTGTCTTAAGAGTCCTAGTGGGCAGGCTAAACTTATCCACAAATCTCCTTGATATGTATGAATGTGATGCACCAGTATCAAAAAGAACAACTGCAATAAATGACTCAACCAAAAACTTGCCTATTACTGCATCTGGCTGAACTTCAACCTCCTCCACGGTAACGTGGTTCACTTGTCCTCTGTTGAAAGGATTCGGCTTCTTTCCTGAGCTTCCATTGCCATTTCCATTCTGGGCTTCTGGACATTCATTTGCATAATGTCGGTCTTGCGGCACTTAAAACAAGTGATGTGGCTCAGGTCTACCTTGGTTGGGGTTGGCGGGTTGGTGCGGTTTTGTCCATTTCTTCCTCCATTCCCGTTTCCATTCTTGGTGCCATTATGGTTGTGCGAGCTACCTCCTCCGTGAGTATGCTGAAATTGTCCTCCTGGCTTCGGGGTAAGGCGGAGCTTCTGCTGAGCTCCAGAGTTATACTTCCCCTGTCCATACTTTCTCTTGCGATTGTCAATCTGCTGCTGCTTCCCTTCAATCATAAGAGCATGATCTACTAACTCTTGGTAGTTATTGAAGGTGGCTACCATCAACTGCATGCTCAGCTCATCATTCATTCCTTCTAGAAACTTCTCTTGCTTAGCTGCATCTGTATCAACATCATCTGGGACATAACGTGCTAACTTACTGAAATCATCCACATACTGGCCAATTGTCCGTCCTCCTTGGCGCAAGTTGCGAAACTCACGCTTCTTCCTGGCCATGGCTCCTGCTGAAACATGGGCGTCTGGAAGGCTTCTTGGCCCGATCCCATGTGACAGTGTCTACAGGGTAAGTGGCTGTAAAATTCTCCCACCATGCTGTTGCAGGTCCTTTGAGCTGATGTGCGGCAAACTTCACCCTTTCTCCATCTGTACATCCTGCAGTGGTCAACTCCCTCCCTATCTTACGGAGCCAATCATATGCTATTACCGGCTCGGTGCTACTGGAAAACACCGGCGGATTCAGCCTCAAGAACCGAGTCAGATGGTCAACAGGTGGTGGTGGTGGTGGGTTGTTGTTGTTGTTGTTGTTGCCTTGGTTCTGTACCAATGTTTGAATCAAGGCATTCTGCTGCTGAATCAACTGAGTGATCTCTGGCGGGAAAACAAATCCGGGGTCGCGTCTCGGAGGCATCTGAGGATTTATAGAAAAGACGAGAGTTAAGAACAGAATGAGGTCTAGGGAGAAAACACTACCCTTATGCACATGAGACAAATCACACAATATCACTCCAATCAATTCAAACAAGGGCATACAACGGTCTATCTATCGTTACAAAGTGTTGGGACTAAAACTAATTTAAAATGGGGGAAATCTACTCTTGTTATGGTGGTCAACTAGAAAACTGCTCCAATGAAGACTCCATGATATCTGCTCGACTTCATCTTGAAATCATCATCACTAGGATCGGAATCGGTGTAAATCGATGATGATGTAGTTCTCTGACAGTGCAATCATCATCTTCTCCTCCGGTGCTGGATTTCCCATGAGTTCTTCAATCTTCTCCTTAAGATCGCCGTTTTGTCTCACTAGAGCTACAATCTCCTCCATGTAGTCCTTGCGAGTGGCCTTTAGTTCTCCTTCTAGTTCGATAATCTTGGCTTTTGCTGTCTTCAACTCCATCATGTCTGCACAAGACATCCGGTTCTCTGGCGTCGAATGTGCTGATTTAACTCCTGGATAAAAGCTGCAATGGATCGATCCTTCTTAGTGCCAACTATCTCCCATTGTTCATCTCGGCGCCCGCAAATCTGGTAGATAGTATCCTTGAGGTCTTCTTTGTAAACTTCTCCAATGCGTCCCATGGTTATGTGAGATGCCATGCTCTTTCCTGACTCGAGGTTGGTGCATTGAAAACACACTCTATGGGCTCCGTGATTGGCATAAGCGTCCTTCCGGGAACTTGAGCTTGAATCTTCCAGCGCTCTTCTTCGGGTAAAGTGGAATTGTAGGTCCCGGTGAAGCTTGGTACTCCTATGTTCAGGTACTTAGTGACTTCCTTCAGGTGTCGTCCAAAGGGTGTATCTTCATCCGGCTGGGTGAACTTGATCCTCGCTTCCGTCATCCTAAAAGAGTAGAAAAGATGAGGAGTCAGAAATGAGAAGAGAGAGTAGTGGTCTAGGGCTTTAGCTTAGTGGCCATGTCCTACAGTCAGCGTGTGCTCTGATACCATCTTTGTAGCGACCAGACCTCAAACAGACTGATCTCTGTGCTCAGTGTCATCCCTGGATCAGTAATGCTGACACCACACAGTACTCAGAGGATTTATAAAAGAGTAGCAATCACACACTTATTACATCGAATGTCTCAAGAGAGAACTTAACAAAATAAATATGGCTTAAGGCCATCTAAATACGATAACATCGGAAGTCTTGGAAGAATAAGCGAGTCCATCAACTCCAACGGCATCACTGAGTATAGAACCACGACCTAAGCACCTTACTCGTCGACTGAAAAGTCTGCAACATTATATGTTACAGCCCGAAAACGGGTCAGCACATGGAATATGCTGGCAATGTAACACATAGATAATAATAATAGATTAAGCTATACTACATGCATATATGGCTGGTGGAAAGCTCTATGGTTACAGTTTTGCGTAAAGCCAATTTATCCCTACTGCAAAGGAATAAATTTGTTTAACTATCATGGTGGTTGTTAAACATTGAGAATGGTTGACAGCATTCTCAATCCCAATTAAAAGTACTCATTAAAAACCCAACAATATTAATTAGAAGTAACATGATGAGATTCACATGATATCCAAGTACTAGATACTCAAGATGTCCATAACCGGGGACACGGCTAACCATGATTAGTTTATACACTCTGCAGAGGTTTGCGCACTTTTCCCCACAAGACTCGATCGCCTCCATTGGATTTCTCGCACTACATGATGTTTGAGAAACGGATGACCGAGACATAGTCTTTCGGAAGCGCTAGCACCTTACATAGGGTAGACCGGTACACCTACTTTCCCCTACATCTGCTAGTCTACGCGTAAGAGTTCGCACAACTTAATCAACTACGCCAGAGCCCATAATGGCTTGTGGCTGCACACGTAAGTTTCTAGTTTGAACAATCTCATGATCCCTTTGAGCCTGGGTGGCGGTCCGAAGAAATACAGGCAAGTCCTGATGGAAACCAGGTGCCTCAGTCCACCCAGATGTGTGTTTAAGTTGCCACCTTAAATAAACCATTAACACTCTCACCATCTGTCATGGATACACTCACCCAATCCATGTCTACTAGCATAGCATGGCAATATAAGCAAACGTAGAAGTAACTCCCACAGGTTTGAAAATAAACAGGTAATTGGTACTACCTCAACTACTTCCCAAAACCCACAATTTAATTAGATCCTAATCATGCAATGTTTGAGGATAGATCTAATGCATAAAAACTGGGTAGTAGAAAAGGTATGATCAAAGTGTTACTTGCCTTGGCGATGATCCATGAAACCTAGAGACTCAAGTAACAAAGCGGCGACTACGGGTATTCTATCGTAGAACAAACAAACAAGCATACAATAAGTACTCATCTAATGCACAGGTAAAACCCAAATAGATCTAACCAGATAGTTCAACTTAAGAACTCCGGTTTGCAAAAAGAAACAAATCAAACGAAGCAACGAAAGTCAAACGACGAAAGAAAACAGCTCCGTTTTACTAATCTGGATCTAAGTCAAATTTTACAGAAACAAAAACTTGTTTAAGTAGGTTATTCGGAAAGAGAGTTTCGAGACGAAACTCCAGGCGCTTGAATCGCCTGATTCCGATAAACGAGCAAAAAGTTATACTAAAACGAAAATCGGACCACGAATCATGATCAAAAAAATCGCGGATTAAATCTGAGAAAAAGAAAAACGACGAACAGGTTAACGAACGGACGTTCGTTAACTAAACTAATCTGACGAACGCGTTCATTAAAAACGAGCGAACGAACGAACGCTCGCTATTTAACCGAACCAAAAAAAACTGATCTAAAAAAAATAAACCGATGAAAACCGTTCGGTTTTAAAAACCCAAGGCACGGAAGTCAAGGCGCGCGAACCTCGGCGCGGGTCGGCGGGTCGGCGGCGGCGGCGGGGTCCGCGGCGGCTCCGGCCACGGCAGGCGGCGGTGGTGGCGGCGGGCGGATCTGGCGACGGCGGGCGCTTAGGTTAGGGTTAGGGTTTAGGCGGGCGTGGGCGGCGGCGGGCGGCTGGCTGGCGGGCGGGTTTAGGGGGCGGCGGCGCTATTTATAGTGCCCCGAGCGGAGTCCCGCTGGCACGCCCAAGGTCGGTCGCGTTTTTTTTTAATAATTCCGCGTAGAAGAAAAATAAAAATAAATACTAAACGGACTCCAAAAATCCCGAAATAAATTTTCCCCGGCTTCTAAAATCAAGTTGTGCTAGATGAACATTTATTTGGGGCCTAAATGCAATTTTGAAAAACGCGCATTTTTTCTAAATTCAAATAAAAAGGCGAAAAACTCCAAAATAAAATCTTATTTGATTTTTTTATTAAATCTTCATTATTTCTTTATTTTGGGAAAGTCATTTTATTCCCTCTCTCATATTTTGACATGAGAAATAATTGAAGATAAAATAAATAAAATCAAATGATCCTATTTTCAAAATTTGAGAAAACTCAAATATGAAAATAACGAAATCCCCAACTCTCTCCGTGGGTCCTTGAGTTGTGTAGGATTTCTAGGATCGAGCCAACAATGCAATAAAAATATGATATGCATGATGATCTATGTATAACATTCCAAATTGAAAATTTGGGATGTTACAATGGGGCTGAGTGAAGCTTTGGTGATCTATGTTGTGAAGATGAATTGGCTCCTTGGCAGGCTCTGGGTAGATGGCTTCAACAGACAGATCAACCTCTGGCAAAAAGATGATATGGTTGTGTGCAGAGGGCTGATAGTTGAAGGCAGAGTGGAGCTTGATCAGACGCATGATCCAGGGAGCATAGAACTTCGGACCAAAAATGTCAGATCCTGATGCAGCAAGTTGGTGGATAAAGAAGTCTTGTGCATTGAAGCATTTGCCGTGGAGAATATGGAAGACCAAAGTCTTCATTGCACCTTCCAGCTTAGCATGTGGAGAATGTCCTTTGATGGGCCAAAGAGTTCACCATATAATGTGATAGATGGTACGTTGCAGATACTCAAGGTCTTCAACAAGGAACTCCTTAGGATATTCTGCATCTGGAGGCAAAGGCTTCATCATGCTAAGCATCTGGCTCATGTTGGGCTCAGGCTTGTGAAAAATGCTTTCCAAAGCAACATTGTGAAGCTGACAACCAGGTTCATATAGATCACCTGGAGTGGGCAGGCCAGTGAGCTCAATGACATCCAGAGCTTTGGCTTCATGATGGACATTTCCTGTCATCCACTCAAGGACCCATGTCTTCGGATCTCTGTAGTAGCCACGAATATGAAGGGCGGCATAGAATTGGAGCAACAGTTCTTCATTCCAGTGTTCTTTGTCAGTGAAGAACTGTAGTAAGCCAGACTCTCTGAAGCAATCCAGTGCTTCTTCCAAACAGGGCAGGCCAGTTATGGCTTCAGTGTCAAGACGCATATGTGGGAATATGCGACCTTGATTGTATAAAATGCATGAGTAATAACTACGCTGTTGATAGCTCCAGAACCGATCAGATGAAATTCTTAGCCTGGAGTAGGGGTTCTTGGCGCTATCAAAGAAGGTGTTGTGCGCTTTGAAGCCATTGACATTGAATGATCACAGTGCGGATGCATGCACTGGAACCTTGGCAGCCTTGGCTTTGGCTTCGAACTCGTGGCTGTGCTCGGCGTGGTAATCAAATTGAGGACCAAAGAAAGCGGAGGAACCGTAAAAGGCCATTTGACGATGATTAGCTATCCATAGTTGTATGCTTGCTCGATGGTGTGGGGCCTTGGTGGCGGAGCAGGGAAGCGATGGCATCAGCAGAGGCGCCAGTTGCATATCTGCTATGGGTGCACCATTGGTTTCATTGGCTTCGCACGGTGTTCAAAGGCAGATCCACATTATCTTGACCATGACTACGTCATTGGCGTCAGTGGTGTTGGTGATGGCAGCCTCAGGATTCTCAACCTCCACTTGAGGAGTTGGAGGGTCGGGCATAGACATGTTCTCTTCTAGAACAACTTCTTGAGTGGTAGGGGGAGTAGCGACACGCTCTTCTTCTTGTCTTTCTCCAGCTGATGCAGCCGGATTGTCTTCAGCCATATTAGCTTCAGACCTTTGGGACCGTCACGGAAGGATTGTCTTGAGGAACACTTGACGTGCCAACGAAATTTGGACAAGTTTGAGTCTTCTTCGTGATGGTGGTCATGGAGACGGATGGCTTCGGCCTTTCTTGGCCGTTGGAACACGGGCGACGCCTTTGGTGATGGTGTGGTCTCCATGTAGTTGTCATCATTTGAAATGGGGCTGATGACAGGCACTGGTGAAGGACGAAGTGTACTTGGTGAGTCTTGATTTGGAGTTTCTTGTTGGGGGCGATCAGCCCATGAGGCATCTTGTGAGATTGGCGTCAAAAGACGACCAATACTAATGAGCTCGCTGTTCGTTAGAACAGGCGATGATAATCTTAGATTAGTAGCGATCGAGGAAGAACTACATCATCTTCTACATTGTCATGGGGACCAATGTCTTGATCATGGTGGGGTCAACGACTGGAACTTCTTGAGCTTCAGGAGCCTCTGTGGAAGCAGGCTCATGAACGATCAGCTGACTCTCTTGATTTTCAGAAGCAGGATGAGCAAAAGCAATGGGTTCAACAACAAGGGGCTTTGTGGGAGCAGCCCGATCTCTCTTCTTGGTTTTTCTCTTCTTGGGGGTGGTGCATCATTAGTAGTGCGCTTGGTTTTCCGCTTCCTGGCTTCGGCTTCAGCTGCCTTGGTTTTCTGCTGATCTGAAGCCACTTTGGAGACCTTAGGCTTCGAGCCTGTCATGCTGGCTGGGAAGACAATGTGAGGTTCTTCCCGCCGTGGAGCTTCAGTTTGGGCCTCAGTATGCTTCTTCTTTTTCTTGGCAGCCATCGAGGGATCAATGCGGGACGCCCAAGTGCCTTGCGCTTCTCAGCTTCGTTGTAAGCTTGAACGCACTTGTCTGCAAGATTCTTCATGCGCTCTCTTGAACCTTTGGCTTCTTCGCGTTTCTTTCGAAATGATTCCTTGAGGTCATTCAGCATCAGCTTGAATTTCTGAACATCAGCCACACTAAGCTTGGCTACATGCTTCTTGAATTGCTCTTTCTCAAAGTCTATCTTTTTCTTCAATTTAACAATGCGCTGAGCCAGAGCCAGCTCAGGAGCAATGGCGCCTTGGAAAGCAACGCTGACGCCAATAGGAAGTTGGAGATTATCAAATCTGATATCTGGATTGTCGAACCATTCATCAATGAAATTCTTCAAAATGTTCACATCAAAGAGGGGCAGATCATTGAAGATCTCCGCCTCTTGCTTGCTCTTGATCAACTGCTCGAGAGCATCATTGCCAAATTGTTCATCTGAAGACAAATCAATGGCTTCAGATTCGTTCCTCAGAACGGCAGCTGGTGTGAGTGCGTGACTTGATCCTTGAGCAGTTTTTTGTGGCTTCTCGCGCCTCTTGGAGATGCGAGAACGATCTTCAGAAGTGTTATTTGGAGCAGGAGGGGCAGTTGCCAATGGCTTCACTCGCGAAGCTTTTGGAGTAGCAGATGACTTTGAAGCTTTAGCCATCTTTTGCTTCTGCGGCTTTGGGGTAGGAGCTGGGGCTTCATCAGTGTCAGCACCATCATCAGAATGATCCACTTTGGCACCTTGAACAGCAATGTGAGTGATGAGGCCAGCAAGGTTGTAGAAGGGGCCGATCCTGTTCTCATTGGCTTCACGGGTGCCATTGTCCCGAGGTGAGGAAGGACCAGGGTTGAAGTCAAGCCCTAGATCCTTCTTGTTCTTTGCTGTTGAGTCTTTGGTGAACTGGTAGTTGCGTTTGAACAGATGATCCTCACGGCACCATAGCAGTGAAGAAGGGTCAGCATCCACAGGCTGTGGTCCGTGCACCATGCATGGATAGAAACCTTGCTCAATAGCTTATGCCTGGGTCCTGGGTGGAAGATTTTTGTACAAAACATCACCCCAGGGTGCCTTGATGGCATTCTTCTCTGCATATTCTGTCAGAAGCGGTACTTGAACCATTCCTCATTAATATCTTGAATCCATTGGATTCAATTCTTGACCCGTGATAGGTTTCCTATGGACTGTTTTGTACAGCTCATGCAAATCTGAGGCAAATCCTTGGAAGTGTTCCCACGGTCAGTCTGCCACCCTTCCTTGTAGACTTCTTTGTTGCCATGAGGTTCACCTGAATGGCTTCAACATCATCAAGGGCTTCCGTCACCGGGTCGACCGAACTGGCTTTAGAGAGTTGATGTGAAGCTGTAAGAATTATGCAAACGAATGCAGACTATGAGAACCAAGGGATTCTCCCACGGACATGTACCTGTGACAGCATTAGATGTGCGAGGGAAGGGGAAGAGGTCATATGCATTCTCAGAAGATTTTGAAGATAAATTAGTTTGAACACATTGACCTCACAACGCGAAGACATTCACTTATTTGATGAGAGTTGGTTCCAGATTTGTACAAATCCAAGAATAAGTACAAGTGAGGAATCGAACTTGTAAAGAAGCATAAGTGAAAGGACTAGGCATAGTATGAGATGCGTAAAGAGATAGATTCAACTTGGGGAACTAGAAACCACTTTTGGTAAGAAAGGATGAATCTATCAGTTGAAAATCTGGTAAAAAGTGAATTTTAATTACCACACGAAGAACTGCTAGACGGAGCGAAGTTGGAGGCCGGGCAGTTCGATCTCCCGTGCCCTAACTTGGCAACGGAAGACACCTACGGCGACGGCGGAGAGGATGAGGTCCGCAGCCGGCGTGAGGAGGCGTCGGAGAAGTCGCGGCAGGTAAGCGCTTCGTCGCCGACGTCGTCGAGAGCTTAGCAAAGGTGCTAGGGTTTGTGAGAGGTGGCGAGGTGGAAGAAGAATTTTTGACCGAGATGTGATGGGTATTTATAAGGAAGGAGACGGCACAGCGCAATTACGCAGGTGCCCCTGGCGGTTCACATCTGAAGGACACATGGCACACATGCAACACATCGAGAGTTGTTCCATGTTCCCACGCTCGCGTGGATTGTCGGGGTGGTCATTCCGAATTCTCCGGGTTTCAGGCAAAAGGATATAGCATTAAAAACAGATTTAAAGTTTGTCTCGTGTCTTACGCTAACAAGGATGCAGAGAAGACATTCGACGATTTCATCGTAATGCATATGATTTGGATAGATAGAGCTTGAGGTAAGAAGCATAGAGAGGTTAGGGTCCGATCACATTCACATAGTTCAAAAGATTAAAGCAAGAAGACATGGCTATAAGTGAATGTTGTAGAGGACAGAACACAATATATGTATACAACAGAGTCAAGACCAAATCAACATGGTGCAGTTAATCATGAATTCAAACTAATGTTGAAGACAAATCAACTGAGAAGACTTTGCAAATATAACACCAAGGAAAAACGCTTCAAACAAGAGTTTGGTGGTGGCGTTACCCACCGTATAGGAAGTATTAGACCCAGACACGGCGCACAATTATCGTGGCGCTCCAAAGTCAAATTCCGCATTAATGTATTCACACTTAGAGTGTATGTCTTCATTGATTGAAGATATACATTACTTCGTGTGTTGCACATCTAAGTCATTAAAATGCATAAGTGTTAGGATGTGTGTCCATTCACAGGACATTTGAGGATTCCAAGATATTTAGCTCACACCGCAACTTGCAAAACATTTTCTCATCCAAGGTCTTTGTGAAGATATCAGCCAACTGTTCTTCTGTCTTGACGTGAATGATATCAATATCTTCCTTAATAACATGATCTCTGAGAAAGTGATGACGAATTTCAATGTGCTTTATCTTCGAATGCTGAACTGGGTTGTTGGCAATCTTGATGGCACTCTCGTTGTCGCAATAGAGAGGCACATTCTTCAGATGGATACCATAGTCTTTGAGAGGTTGCTTCATCCAGAGAAGTCGAGCACAGGATCCAAAGACAATGTATTGATTCAGCAGAGAGAGAGATACAGTTACGCTTCTTTGAAGACCAACAGACAAGAGATCATCCCAGAAAGTGACATGTGCCTGATGTGGACTTGCGATCAACCTTTTCACCAGCATAATCAGCATCTGAGAATCCAACTAGATCAAATTCTGAGCCCTTTGAATACCATAATCCTAGTGTTGGGGTGTAAGCCAAATATCGAAGAATTCGCTTCACAGCTAAGTGATGCGATTCCTTTGGTGCCGCTTGGAATCGGGCACACATGCAAACAGTAAGCATAATATCTGGCCTAGATGCACATAAGTAAAGCAAAGAGCCAATCATGGAGCGATATACCTTTTGATCGAACTCTTTACCATTGTCGTCGGGACCTAGATGACTTTTGGTTGGCATTGGCGTCGTGTATCCTTTGCGATCTTGCATTCCAAACTTCTTCAGGCAATCTTTGAGGTATTTTTCTTGAGATATGAAGATGCCGTTGCGTTGTTGATGGATTTGGAGACCCAGAAAGAACTTCAGCTCGCCCATCATGGACATTTGATATTGCTCTTGCATCATGTGACGAAATTCATCACTGTATTTCTTGTTGGTGCAGGTAGAAGATAATGTCATCCACATAGATTTGGCACACAAATAGTTCACCATCATATGTCTTCGTGAAGAGTGTAGGATCTAGTGAACCAGGTTTGAAGCCTTTGCCCTTCGTGAAGTCTTTGAGTGTGTCATACCAAGCACGAGGGGCTTGTTTGAGGCCATCTGATGCCTTGTTGAGCTTGTATACCATATCGGATGTTTTGGATCTTCAAAGCACGGAGGTTGTGCGACATATACTTCTTCTTCTATCTTTCCATTGAGAAAAGCACTTTTCACATCCATTTGATCTGAGAAGAATGTTGTGATGATTTGCATAGGCTAGCAGTATGCGAATGGCTTCAAGTCTTGCCACCGGAGCAAATGTTTCATCAAAGTCAATTCCTTCCACTTGAGTATAACCTTGCGCAATGAGACGAGCCTTGTTTCTGACAACTTGACCATGCTCATCTTGCTTGTTGAGATATATCCATTTGGTGCCAATGATATTGTGCTTTCGAGGATCAGGACGCTTGACCAATTCCCACACATTATTCAGCTCGAATTGTTCAAGCTCTTCTTGCATAGCTTGAATCCATTCATGTTCCATGAAGGCCTCATCAACTTTCTTGGGTTCAGTGATTGAGACAAATGCAAAATGCCCACAGAAGTTGGTTAGTTGTGTTGCTCTTTGAGTTGCTTTTGAACGAGTGAGTGGACCAGGTGCATTCAAGCTGTCAATTATCTTCTCAATCTGAACTTCATTTGCAACACGAGGATGAGCAGGACGGAGATTTTGCTCTTGCTGATCAATATCATCATTTGGGGAATTGTCTTCAGGTTGATTAGGTGCAGAAATGATAAGCTCCTCTTCAGATTGATTCTCAGAGGGTATGATATCTCCAATTCCCATCTGCTTGATGGATTCACGTGGAGGTGCTTCATCTATCACATTTGGCAGGTGCTCTCTTTGTGAGCCGTTAGTTTCATCGAATCGCACATCCACAGTTTCAACCACTTTATAGTGAAAGAGGTTGAAGACTCTGTAGGAGTGCGAATCCTTTCCATAACCAAGCATAAAACCTTCATGTGCTTTGATTGCAAATTTTGAAGTGTGATGTGGATCCTTGATCCAAAGACACCTAGCACCAAATACTCTGAAGTAGCTTACATTTGGCTTCTTACCAGTTAGGAGCTCATAGGATGTTTTCTTCAGAAGCTTGTGAAGATAAACGTGGTTGATGATGTGACAAGCAATGTCAATGGCTTCCGGCCAGAACTTCCGTGGAGTCTTGTACTCATCAAGCATCGTTCGGGCCATCTCAATGAGAGTTCTGTTCTTGCGCTCGACGATGCCATTCTGCTGAGGTGTATAAGGAGTAGAGAACTCATGTGTGATGCTAAGTGTATCCAGATAGAGGTCGAGGCCAGTGTTCTTGAACTCAGTGCCGTTGTCGCTTCTGATATGCTTGATCTTGATGCCATAGTTCGTCATGGCACTATTGGCAAAGCGTCTGAAGACATCCTGCACTTCAGTCTTGTAGAGGATTATATGTACCCAAGTATATCTAGAGTAATCATCAACAATTACGAAACCATAGAGGCAAGCAGTCGCATTGAGAGTAGAGTAGTGAGTAGGGCCAGATAGATCCATGTGAAGCAGCTCGAAGGGTTGAGATGTAGTCATGATTGTCTTCGAGGGATGCTTGGCCCTAGTCATATTTCCTGCTTCGCAGGCGCCACACAGATGGTCCTTCTTGAACTTGACGCCTTCGATACCCATGACATGCTTCTTCTTCGCGAAAGTGTGCAAGTTCTTCATGCCGGCATGCCATATCCTTCGATGCCAGAGCCAGCATTCTGAAGCCTTTGCTAGAAGACATATGGACATCTGCGATCCAGCTGAGAAATCGACAATATATAGATCGTCTTTTTGATACCCTTCAAAGACTAGAGACTTGTCAGATTCTATTAGTACAAGGCATCGATATTTTCCAAATAGCACAATCATGTTTAAGTCACAAAGCATTAAGACAGACATTAAGTTGAAACCAAGGGATTCAACAAGCATCATTTTATCCATGTGTTGATCCCTTGAGATTGCAACTCTACCTAGACCCAGTACCTTGCTTTTACCAAGGTGTCGGCCAAATGTGATGTGACTCTTGTCGGATGGACGTAAGGTTGAGTCCATGAGAAGACTTCGATCACCGATCATATGATTAGTGCATCCGCTATCCATAATCCATTACGAAGCACGAGGTGTCGAGCCTACATGCGATTAGGGGATAGGCTTCACAAAGAGAAGTGTGAAGCATAAACATTTGACGAGCAAGTGGATTATGAAAGCTTAGATCCAAGTTAGGACTGATTTGATGTATGGCAAATGATTCAGGAACAAAATACATAGTTAGACCATTTGGGCATTTGATCTTGCGCCCTAGAAGATGTTTTAGGTCCCCAGCAATAGCATCAGACGTCTTTGATTTCCGGCTGGAGACCATTCCCTGCAAAAGAAAGTTAATTCTTCTTAATCACCCACATCTTCAGGGGAGGCTTAGAAGCAATGAGTCAAAGTGCAAGATCTCGAGAACTTGGCTTTGGAGCCATAGCAAATAGCCTTGCAGGAGAAGAATGATACTCATATGAGTAAGCAGAAAAGTTCTTAGTTCTATGAACATAGCGGTTTGAAGACACACGCTCATATTCATAAGTCTGAGTATGGTTTCCCTGCAAAACATTGGCGTTAGGGTGACTCAGGTGAGTCCTCTATCTGTATGAAGCCTTTGGGTCATATGAAGCCTTTGGTCTGGGATTTGTCTTCCTCCCAGGTGGTGTCATAATGACATTCACAGGAAGATTCTCAAGACAACTTTTGGGAACCCAGATCTTCTTCATAGGTGGCCCGTTCCTGCAGTTAGTACCAATATATATGGCAAACACTTCACCATTCTGATTCTTAAAAAGTTTATAGTTTGCATCAAAGGATTCATCAATGACAATTGGGTTAGCACATGTGAAGCCAGATAGGATGGATGGATCCACTGAAGGTCCCTTTGCAGCAACCCATGTGGTTTTGGGGTACTGCTCAGGCTTCCAGTAGGAGCCATCAACATCCATTTTCCTCTCGAACCCAACACCCTCTTTCCTAGGGTTTCGGGTTCAGAATACGCTTTTGAGGACATCGCATACGGTGTTTGATGCCCTTTGAGACTTTTGTACATCCCTGTTTCAAGCAATGTCTTCAACCTAGCATTTTCATCAGCAATAGTAGTGGTATCCTCCGCATAGGGGTTAGTTACCACATCAGCAGTTGAAGATATTACAACAGAAGCAGCAGTAGAACATTCAGCAACAGAAGTAGCATTATCACACTCAAGGCATTTTAGACAAGGTGGTTCAAATCCTTCTGGCCAGGAACTGATACATTGAGCCTTGAAGTGACTCATTCTCTTTTGAAGATCTTCATGAGCCGCTCTCAATTTCTCAAGCTCTTGCTTCCTTTGAAGATAATCATAGGAGAGCTTTTCGTGAGTGGTTGTGAGCGTTTCATGACTACTTTCAAGTTCACAGTACTTAGCATGAAGATTTTAATGTCTTCAACTAAGGACTGAGAACGGATCATTTCAAGGCCCAACAGGTCATCGCTTTTGTCTAACAGTTTTTGAGTGTGTTCCATAGCTTTCTGTTGTTCAGTTGCAATTTTAGCAAGTGTTTTGTAGCTGGGTTTGGATTCACAATCAGAGTCATCTTCACTTGATGTTTGATACGTCTCCAACGTATCTATAATTTTTTATTGCTCCATGCTACTTTATCTACTGTTTTGGACTATATTGGGCTTTATTTTCCACTTTTATATTATTTTTCGGACTAACCTATTAACCGGAGGCCCAGCCCAGAATTGCTTTGTTTTTGCCTATTTGGTGTTTCAAGAAAGCAGAATATCAAACGGAGTCCAAACGGAATGAAACCTTGAAACGTGATTTTACGACCGAACATGATCCGAGGACTTGGACCCTACTCCAAGGAATGAAAGAGGCGGTCACGGCGTGGGGCGCCCCCTAGGCGCGCCCCTGCCTCAGGCCCCTGTCGCTCCACCGACGTACTCCTTCCTCCTATATATACCTACGTACCCCCAAACGATCAGAACTTGAGCCAAAACCTAATTCCACAGCCGCAACTTCCTGTATCCACGAGATCCCATCTTGGGGCCTGTTCCGGAGCTCCGTCGGAGGGGGCATCCACCACGGAGGGCTTCTACATCATCACCATAGCCCCTCCGATGAAGTGTGAGTAGTTTACTTCAGACCTTCGGGTCCATAGCTAGTAGCTAGATGGCTTCTTCTCTCTTTTTGGATCTCAATACAATGTTCTCCCCTCTCTCGTGGAGATCTATTCGATGTAATCTTCTTTTTTGCGGTGTGTTTGTTGAGACCGATGAATTGTGGGTTTATGATCCAGCTTATCTATGAATAATATTTGAATCTTCTCTGAATTCTTTTATGTATGATTGGTTATCTTTGCAAGTCTCTTTGAATTATCTGTTTGGTTTGGCCAACTAGATTGGTAGTTCTTGCAATGGGAGAAGTGCATAGCTTTGGGTTCAATCTTGCGGTGTCCTTACCCAAAGGATGTAAAGGGTTGCAAGGCACGTATTGTATTGTTGCCATCGAGGATAACAAGATGGGGTATTTATCATATTGCATGAATTTATTCCTCTACATCATGTCATCTTGCTTAAGGCTATCTCTGTTTTTAACTTAGTACTCTAGATGCATGTTGGATAGCGGTCGATGAGTGGAGTAATAGTAGTAGATGCAGAATCGTTTCGGTCTACTTGTCACGGACGTGATGCCTATATACATGATCATACCTAGATATACTCATAACTATGCTCAATTTTGTCAATTGCTCAACAGTAATTTGTTCACCCACCGTAGAATACTTATGCTCTTGAGAGAAGCCACTAGTGAAACCTATGGCCCCCGGGTCTATTCTCATCATATCAATCTCCATCACTTTAATACTTGCTTTGTTTTTACTTTGCTTTTTACTTTTTGCTTTGCATCTCTATACCAAAAATACCAAAAATATTATCTATCATCTCTATCAGATCTCACTCTCGTAAGTGACCGTGAAGGGATTGACAACCCCTAATCGCGTTGGTTGCGAGTAGCTATCGTTTTGTGCAGGTACGAGGGACTTGTGAGTGGCCTCCTACTGGATTGATACCTTGGTTTTCAAAAACTGAGGGAAATACTAACGCTACTGTGCTGCATCATCCTCTCCTCTTCGGGAAATCCAACGCAGTGCTCAAGAGGTAGCAAGAAGAATTTCTGGCGCCCGTTCTTGGGAGTCTACATAAAGTCAACATACCAAGTACCCATCACAATCCCTATCTCTCGCATTACATTATTTGCCATTTGCCTCTCGTTTTCCTCTCCCCCACTTCACCCTTGCCATTTTATTCGTCCTCTCTTTCCCAATCTCCTCCTCTTTTCCCGTTGCCTTTTCCTCGTCCGCTTGTTTGCTCGTGTGTTAGTTTGCTTGCTTGTCATCATGACTAGTTCCTTATCCGCTCCTATGTCTCCCGAGTTTGAAGTTCTTCACTTCAAGCAAAGGCAAGGAGAAAACTTAAAAGATGCTTGGTATAGGATGATGGAATCTTATCGCAAGTGCACCCTAGAGGTGAACTTTAGAATTCTTTTTCGTAATTTTTATGTTGGGTTAAATATGACGCATAGACAACTCTTGGATTGTATTGCCAAGGGAAATTTCATTGAGATTGATCCCAGTATTGCGCATGAAATTATAGAGGGAATAGTGGGAACATTACCACAAAAGGGAGGATCTCATCCTACCCAAGAAGAAACCTAAGTATTTGGAAAGATTTGCGAAGTAACAATTTTTTTACAAAAGTCTCTTGAGCCTCTTAAAAGTGTTAGCGGAAATCTTCACCGCATGAATATGTTGATTACTCTTTGTAATAAGCGGTTGGATTCTTTAGATCTAAAAATTTCCGAGTATGAAGGGAAGCGGAAAGAACCTCCCGGATTCGAGCATGATTCCGCTAAAAAACTGAAAATTAAAGATGGCAATACCTAGATCTATCCTTGCTTTTATGCCTAGCTAGGGCGTTAAGCGATAGCGCTTGTTGGGAGGCAACCCAATTTTATTTTTAGTTTTTTTTGCTTTTTGCTTCTGTTTAGGAATAAATAATCCATCTAGCCTCTGTTTAGATGTGGTTTTATGTCTTAATTAGTGTTTGTGCCAAGCTAGACCTATTGGATCTTCTTGGATGATAGTTATTTGATCTTGCTGTAATTTCCAGAAACTTTGCGCTCAGTGCCCGAATTATTAAAAATCACCAGAACGTGATAAAATACTGACTCCAATTGCTGCTGATCAATAAACAAATTGTCTAGGTCGTATAATTTTGGTAGAAGTTTTGGAGTTCCAGAAGTTTGCGTTAGTCACAGATTACTACAGACTGTTCTGTTTTTGACAGATTCTGTTTTGCGTGTGTTGTTTGCTTATTTTGATGATTCTATGGCTAGTAAAATAGTTTATAATCCATAGAGAAGTTGGAATACAGTAGGTTTAACACCAATATAAATAAAGAATGAGTTCATTATAGTACCTTAAAGTAGTCTTTTGTTTTCTTTCTCTAACGGAGCTCACGAGATTTCTATTGAGTTTTGTGTTGTGAAGTTTTCAAGTTTTGGGTAAATTCTTTTGATGGATTATGGAACAAGGAGTGGCAAGAGCCTAAGCTTGGGGATGCCCAGGGAACCCCCAAGATAATCCAAGGACACCAAAAATTCAAAGCTTGGGGATGCCCCGAAAGGCATCCCCTCTTTCGTCTACTTCCATCGGTAATTTACTTGGAGCTATATTTTTATTCACCACATGATATGTGTTTTGCTTGGAGCATCTTGTATTATTTGCGTCTTTGCTTGTTAGTTTACCACAATCATCCTTGTTGTACACACCTTTTGAGAGAGCCATACATAAATTGGAATTTGCTAGAATACTCTATGTGCTTCACTTATATCTTTTGAGCGTGATAATTTTTGCTCTAGTACTTCACTTAGATCTTTTAGAGCATGGTGGTGGATTTGTTTTAAAGAAACTATTGATCTCTCATGCTTCACTTAGATTATTTTGAGAGTCATTAATAGCATGGTAATTTGCTTAATGTTAATATACTTGGTATTCGAGATATGTGAAACTTTCTTTTGAGTGCATTGAATACTAAGAAAAGTTTGATGCTTGATAATTGTTTTGAGATATGGAGGTGATAATATCAAAGTCGTGCTAAGTTGAGTAGTTGTGAATTTGAGAAATACTTGTGTTGAAGTTTGCAAGTCCCGTAGCATGCACGTATGGTTAAAGTTGCGTAACAAATTTGAAACATGAAGTGTACCTGGCCTGTGCATCCTTATGAGTGGCGGTCGGGGACGAGCGATGGTCTTTTCCTACCAATCTATCCCCCTAGGAGCATGCACGTAATACTTGATTTTTGATGACTTCTAAATTTTTGCAATAAGTATATGAGTTCTTTTGACTAATGTTGAGTCCATGGATTATACGCACTTTTACCATTCCGCCTTTGCTAGCCTCTTGATGCAGTGCACTGCCCTTTCTCACCTTGAGAGTTGGTGCAAACTTCGCCGGTGCATCCAAACCCCGTGATATGATACGCTCTATCACACATAAACCTCCTTATATCTTCCTCAAAACAGCCACCATACCTACCTATTATAGCATTTCCATAGCCATTCCGAGATATATTGCCATGCAACTTTCCACCGTTTCGTTCATCATCATCATGACATACTTTACTTTTGTCATATTGCCATTGCATGATCATGTAGTTGACATATCGTATTTGTGGCAAAGCCACCATGCATTATTTTTCATACATGTCACTCTTGATTCATTGCACCATCCGGTACATCACGGAGGCATTCATATAGAGTCATATCTTGTTCTAGTTTCGAGTTGTAATCGTTATGTTGTAATCAATAGAAGTGTGATGATCATCATTATTAGTGCATTGCCCAAAAAAGGGAGAAAGGCCAAAAAGAAAAAAGAAAGGCCCAAAAAAAAGGGCAATGCTACTATTTTTTTCATATCTTGTGCTTTAAAGTAGCACCTTGTTCTTCATGTAGTGAGTCTCATATATTGTGCTTCAAAGTAGCACCATGTTTTTCATATAGTGAGTCTCATAAGTTGTCCTTTCATACTAGTGGGAATTTTTCATTATAGAACTTGGCTTGTATATTCCTACGATGGGCTTCCTCAAATGCCCTAGGTCTTCATGAGCAAGCGAGTTGGATGCACACCCACTAGTTTTCTTTTGTTGAGCATTCATAGCTCTAGTGCATCCGTTGCATGGCAATCCCTACTCCTCATGTTGACATCAATTGATGGGCATCTCCATAGCCCGTTGATTATCCTCGTCAATGTGAGACTTTCTCCTTTTTTGTCTTCTCCACACAATCCCCATCATCATATTCTATTCCATCCATAGTGCAATATCCATGGCTTACGCTCATGTATTGCGTGAAGGTTGAAAAAGTTTGAGATTATTTAAGTATGAAACAATTGCTTGGCTTGTCATCGGGGGTATAGAAGTTGGGAACATCTTTGTGTGACGAAAATGAAGCATAGCCTAACTATATGATTTTGTAGGGATGAACTCTCTTTTGCCATGCTATTTTGAGAAGACATGATTACTTTGATTAGTATGCTTGAAGTATTATTATTTTTATGTCAATATGAACTTTTGTCTTGAATCATTCGGATCTGAATATTCATACCACAATTAAGAAGATTTACATTGATATTATGCCAAAGTATCACTCCGCATCAAAAATTCTCTTTTTATCATTTACCTACTCGAGGGGCGAGCAGAATTAAGCTTGGGGATGCACGATACGTCTCCAACGTATCTATAATTTTTGATTGCTCCATGCTACTTTATCTACTGTTTTGGACTATATTGGGCTTTATTTTCCACTTTTATATTATTTTTGGGACTAACCTATTAACCGGAGGCCCAGCCTGTAATTGCTGTTTTTGCCTATTTCTGTGTTTCAAGAAATGTAATTTCAAACGGAGTCCAAACGGAATGAAACCTTGAGCGTGATTTTCTCACGAACGTGATCCAGGGACTTGACCCTACTCCAAGGAACGAAAGAGGCGGTCACGAGGGTGGGGTGCACCCCTAGGCGCGCCCCCTACCCGTGGGCCCCTGTCGCTCCACCGACGTACTCCTTCCTCCTATATATACCTACGCACTTCAAACGATCGTAACAGCAGCCAAAACCTAATTCCACCGCCGCAACTTCCTGTATCCACGAGATCCCATCTTGGGGCTGTTCGAGCTCACTGAAGGGGGCATCCACCACGGAGGGCTTCTACATCATCACCATAGCCCCTCCGATGAAGTGTGAGTAGTTTACTTCAGACCTTCGGGTCCATAGCCAGTAGCTAGATGGCTTCTTCCCTCTTTTTGGATCTCAATACAATGTTCTCCCCCTCTCTCGTGGAGATCTATTCGATGTAATCTTCTTTTTGTGGTGTGTTTGTTGAGATCGATGAATTGTGGGTATATGATCCAGCTTATCTATGAATAATATTTGAATCTTCTCTGAATTCTTTTATGTATGATTGGTTATCTTTGCAAGTCTCTTCGAATTATCCGTTTGGTTTGGCCAACTATATTGGTAGTTCTTGCAATGGGAGAAGTGCATAGCTTTGTGTTCAATCTTGCGGTGTCCTTACCCAGTGACAGAAAGGGTTGCAAGGCACGTATTGTATTGTTGCCATCGAGGATAACAAGATGGGGTATTTATCATATTGCATGAATTTATTCATCTACATCATGTCATCTTGCTTAAGGCGTTACTCTGTTTTTAACTTAATACTCTAGATGCATCTTTGGATAGCGGTTGATGAGTGGAGTAATAGTAGTAGATGCGAGAATCGTTTCGGTCTACTTGTCTCGGACGTGATGCCTATATACATGATCATACCTAGATATACTCATAACTATGCTCATTTTTATCAATTGCTCAACAGTAATTTGTTCACCCACCGTAGAATACTTATGCTCTTGAGAGAAGCCACTAGTGAAACCTATGCCCCCCGGGCCTATTCTCATCATATCAATCTCTATCACTTTAATACTTGCTTTGTTTTACTTTGCCTTTTACTTTTGCTTTGCATCTCTATACCAAAAATACCAAAAATATTATCTATCATCTCTATCAGATCTCACTCTCGTAAGTGACCGTGAAGGGATTGACAACCCCTAATCGCGTTGGTTGCGAGTAGCTATCGTTTTGTGCAGGTACGAGAGACTTGTGCGTGGCCTCCTACTGGATTGATACCTTGGTTCTCAAAAACTGAGGGAAATACTTACGCTACTTTGCTGCATCATCCTCTCCTCTTCGTGGAAATCCAACGCAGTGCTCAAGAGGTAGCAATGTTTGAAAGTAAGCGTCGCGTGATTTTACCTTGGCACCACGTGCCATGAAGCGGTAGGTGGGAGGCGAGTCGTCCTCGTCATTATCATCAGTGTTGGTGACGGAGCCATTGTCTTCGGTGTTGAAGATGGACTTGGCGACGTAGGCAGAAGCTAGGGCCAGACTTGCAACACCCGAGTCAGACTCCCCCTCAGACTCCACCTCCGCCTCCTCTGAAGCAGACTCCTCTTCTGAATCCATCTCCTTGCCAACAAACGCACGAGCCTTGCCAGATGAGCTCTTCTTGTGTGATGAAGATCTGGAAGAAGACTTGGAAGAAGACTTTGAGGATTTCTTCTTCTTCTTGTCATCAGAATCATATTCTTTGCTCTTCTTCTTCTTCTTCTCATTGTCCCACTGTGGACACTCAGAGATGTAGTGACCAGGTTTCTTGCACTTGTGACAGGTTCTCTTCTTGTGATCATAGGCAGAAGCTTCATCATTTCTTGAGCTGGATCGTGAAGCCTTTCTTCTTGGTGAATTTCTGGAACTTCTTCACAAGCATAGCAAGCTCCTTTCCAAGTTCTTCAGGATCACCGAGCTGCGATGATTCTTCTTCAGATGAGGAAGCGGCAGCCTTTGCCTTCAAAGCTCGGGTTCGACCATATTTGGGGCCATAGATATCTCGTTTCTCGGATAAATTTGGTACTTTGTGTGTTGAGCCTCTCAAGTATGTCGACGGATCGTGAGTCTTGAAGTCGGGGTGTTCTTGTATCATCGGGCTAAGGTGTCAAATGAGCTGTCAAGAGATCTCGATGAGTGTCTTCACTATCTCATGCTTCGTGATCTCAGTGGCGCCTAGTGCATGGAGCTCATTTGTGATATCAGTGAGGCGATCAAATATGATCTGGACATTCTCGTTGTCGTGTCTCTTGAAGCGGTTGAAGAGGTTGCGGAGAGTACTGATACATTGATCTCGCTGGGTTGAGACGCCTTCATTGACCTTGGACAGCCAATCCCAGACTAGCTTCGACTTTCCAGAGCACTCACACGGCCATACTATCCTTTTGTAAGGTGACCACAGATGATGTTCTTGGCAGTAGAGTCTAGTTGAATGAACTTCTTAACATCAGTAGGGGTGACACCTTCACCAGTCTTGGGAACGTCGTTCTTGACGACATACCATAGATCGACAACAATGGCTTCAAGATGCATGCGCATCCTATTCTTCCAGTAGGGATATTCAGTGCCATCGAAGATGGGGCACGCAGCGAAGACTTTGATTATCCCTGCAGTCGACATAGCTAAACTCCAGGTGGTTAAACCAAATCACACATAACAAGGGAGCACCTTGCTCTGATACCAATTGAAAGGGCTAGTTATCGACTAGAGGGGGGTGAATAGGCGATTTTTACGGAAGTCTTCAAAACATGGAAGTTTCAGACAGACGATATAAACAACACTATTCTACTGCAGCGGAAGGTAGACTAAACTAGACAAGCCATAGTCAAGTATTCAATGAAGTGAAAGCATGAAGACTAGTAGCAGCTAGGTAGTAAAGATCAAGATGGAAGATAGTATGAAGCCGCATGTAACAGATAGTCACCACGGTGAAGACAATCGAGATAATACAAGCGAGGCAATGACTTCACGAAGACAAATCATGCGTAAAGAGGAGTAAGAGATAGAACCGGTGGCTTCAGAGGGACAGGATTTGTTCGACCAGTTCGATTCTTTGTGACAAGCTATGACGTATGGTTGGGGAGGCTGAGATTCAACTCGTAAGACCTCGTCTTCACCTTATTCCCTTGAGCTAAGGACACACAGTCCTCGCCCAATTACTCTGGTAAGTCTTCAAGGTAGACTTCGAACCTTCACAGACTTTGTTCACGGCAATCCACAATGGCTCTTGGATGCTCGTAACGCGACGCCTAACCGGGCCGGAGGATTCCACGGTCCTCAAGTGTAACAAGTCTTGAGATCACGTGGGCAGAAAGACTTGATGATGCCAAACACTCTTTGGGCCTTTGGGTGGTTTGGGCTTTGTCCTCGCAAGGATTCTCTCTCAAAGGCTTTGAGGTGGGTTGCTCTCAAACGACAAAAGCCGTGCACTAACTCTGAGCAGCCACCAATTTATGGTGTAGGGGTGGGCTATTTATAGCCACCGGGCAACCCGACCGGATATGTCCGAAATGACCCTCGGGTCACTAAGGAACCGACACGTGCATAGCGGTCGATTTCAAACACACGGCAGCTTGACTTGGGCTACAAGTAAAGCTGACTTATCCATTTCTGAGGATAAGATTTGCTCTCATTGTCTTCGCTCGAAGACATAGGATTTGGTTTGAGCATCACTTCAGTCACTCTGACTTTGTTCACTTGGACCCCACTTAACAGTGCGGTGGTTCCTATGACTCAACAAAGAAGAAAAAACAACAACGAAACAATTAAGTCTTCGCGCTCCATGGTCTTCACTCAATGTCTTCTCGTGTCATAGTCTTCAATGTGAATATCTTCACAGACCACCATTGTCTTCAATGTCTTCACACATTTTTAGGGGTCACCTCCGGTAGGTAAACCGAATCAAGGAGGGACTACTACCTATGTTATCCTGCAACTCTCACAAACACATTAGTCCCTCAACCAGGTTTGTCGTCAATACTCCAAAACCAACTAGGGGTGGCACTAGATGCACTTACAGAAGGATACCTATATATGGTGGAGGTGCGGCACACTCATTTTGTCGATGGCTTTGGCACTGTCACTAGGGCTTTGCATGTGTTGCAACTAGCCACCTCCACTCGCTGCCGACTATGTGATCGGACCTAGTAGTCTGCCACATGGTGTTCCTCCTGCTCACATGGATACCATTAGAGGTGGCGCAATTGTGCCACTCCGGTGAACCGGTTCGTGGGACTTGGTGATCAGCTATACGTGGGAGATCGGACAAGGAGGAGACGCTCTGCCACAACTCTACTTCCGTTGCACGGCACTGCACGCCTAGTTGTAATGATCTATGATCCATCTCTGTTGGCATGTTCCTTGATGTTCTGCGGGTAGGAATATTTTAATTTATAGTCTACACACCCTGCCATAGAACCCAACAGGCGGAGGAGCGGGAGCAGGAGTAGGCGGTGCCGCCGGTCTCCATGTTCCAGATGCTACAGGGCGGCCACAAGGTCGGACCGTCCACGTCGGTCGTTGACCTCACCTCCATCGGTGACGTCAACTGCTAGGCAATGGACTTCGACGAGGAAAAGTAGGTGGGACACGGGCGTGCCCACGGCCAACAGAGAGTAGATTAGGGTTCACTTTTGCTATGTAAAAAAAGTACTATTAACAAAATGGATAGTGGTATCCCCAACCCCCACCAGGGTTCAAGTCCTAATGCTCGCATTATTCCTGGATTTATTTTAGGATTTCCGATGATGCGATTTCAGTGGGAGGAGACGTTCCCGTGGACGACGAGGCGCCTATGGTGATTTCACAAATCTAGAGATAATATGTCGGCTCAGTCTCTCAAGGTGCTCATATGGGTAGGGTGTACGTGTGTGCGTTCATAGGAGTGAGTGCATGCATGTATGTATGAGCGCTTGCGTCTGTACTGTGTTAAAAACAAAATGGACATGTTATCTTTTATTTGATGCATCAGACTGAATAGTCGGCGTCACTACCGCTGTCCATGGACCTTCCGGACATGACTGTGAATGTTTTGCATGCCTGTTATGATGGACGGGGTTGGAGATATCCTAACCTCGTGTCACTAGAAGTCTAGAAAAGCAAAGATACGCTTTGATTGGATTGCCTGCAGGTACCATGGTTGCTTCTAAGAGCATCTCCACTCGCCTCCACAACAGGCCCCACAGGACGCCTTTTTTAGCGCCGGCGACGAAAAATTGGCCCAGTCGCGTCCCCGGGTCATTGTTTTTCGCCGGTTTGGGCCGAAATAGCAGCCGGCGAACACGAGCTAAACCTAGCCCCCGGGGTGACTATCTATATTTTTTGATTGTTCCATCCTATTATATTATCTGTTTTGGATGTTTAATGGGCTTTAATATGCTCTTTTATATTATTTTTGGGACTAACCTACTAACCGAAGGCCCAGTGCAAATTGCTGTTTTTTTGCCTATTTCAGTGTTTTGTAGAAAAGGAATATCAAACGGAATCCAAACGGAATGAAACCTTCGCGAGGATCGTTTTTGGAACAAACGCAATCCAAGAGACTTGGAGTGGAAGTCAAGGAAGCCACGAGGCAGGGAGGCGCGCCCCAGGAGGGTAGGCGCGCCCCCACCCTCGTGGGCCCCTCGCAGCTCCACCGACCTACTTCTTTCGC
This sequence comes from Aegilops bicornis, assembly GCA_021605145.1. Taxonomy (NCBI): domain Eukaryota; kingdom Viridiplantae; phylum Streptophyta; class Magnoliopsida; order Poales; family Poaceae; genus Aegilops; species Aegilops bicornis. The sequence goes on from CM038675.1 coordinate 578,336,358, forward strand.
CTATATATACTCTTATACCCTGAAAACACCCAGGGGATCCACGAAACACTTTTTCCACCACCGCAACCTTCTGTACCCATGAGATCCCATCTTGGGGCCTTTTAGGTGCTTTCATGGGAGGGGAATCGATCATGGAGGGCTTCTACATCAACACCATAGCCTCTCCGATGATGTGTGAGTAGTTTACCACAGTCCTTCGGGTCCATAGTTATTAGCTAGATGGCTTCTTCTCTCTCTTTGGATCTCAATACAAAGTTCTCCTTGATTCTCTTGGAGATCTATTCGATGTAATACTTTTTGCGGTGTGTTTGTCGAGATTCGATGAATTGTGGGTTTATGATCAAGATTATCTATGAACAATATTTGATTCTTCTCTGAATTCTTATATGCATGATTTAATATCTTTGCAAGTATCTTCGAATTATCAGTTTGGTTTGGCCTACTAGATTGATCTTTCTTGCAATGGAGAAGTGCTTAGCTTTGGGTTCAATCTTGTGGTGTCCTTTCCCAGTGACAGTAGAGGCAGCAAGGCACGTATTGTATTTTTTTCCATCGAGGATAAAAATATGGGGTTTATATCATATTGCTTGAGTTTATCCCTCTACATCATGTCATCTTTCCTAATGCGTTACTCTGTTCTTATGAACTTAATACTCTAGATGCATGCTGGATAGCGGTCGATGTGTGGAGTAATAGTAGTAGATGCAGAATCGTTTTAGTCTACTTGACACGGACGTGATGCCTATGTTCATGATCATGCCTAGATATTCTCATAACTATGCGCTTTTCTATCAATTGCTCGACAGTAATTTGTTCACCCACCGTAAGATATGCTATCATGAGAGAAGCCTCTAGTGAAACCTATGGCCCCCGGGTCTATTTTACATCATATTAGTCTCCCGTCAACTTGCCAATTTATGTCGCCGTTTATTTTGCAATTTTTACTTTTCCAATCTATAGAACAAAAATACCAAAAATATTATCTTATTATCTTTATCAGATCTCACTTTTTCAAGTGGTCGTGTAGGGATTGACAACCCCTTTATCGCGTTGGTTGCAAGGTTCTTGATTGTTTGTGCAGGTACTAGGCGATTTGCGTGTAGTCTCCTACTGGATTGATACCTTGGTTCTCAAAAACTGAGGGAAATACTTATGCTACTTTGCTGCATCACCCTTTCCTCTTCAAGGGAAAACCAACGCATGCTAAAGAGGTAGAAGGGGGCGACTGGGGGCGCCGGCAGAAGCGAAAAGGCGCGTGGGTACGCTCTGTCGGCGACAGACAGGCCTTTTTCCGCTGTTCCCCCCCTTTCCCACCATTTTCTCATTGCTTCCCCCCTTCTTCCCCGCCACTCTCGCCATTCTCCTCCCGCTCCTCGCCGTCCGGCCACCATCCCACAATGCCGCCGAAGAAGTATTCGGCCCCTTGCTCCGCTGTCGCTGCCGATACCACCCAGCCGAAGCAGAGGAAGCTGAGGTCGCCAATGGAAAAACCACCGGGCATGTCCAACGCCGAGTGGAGGGCAGAGGTTCAGTGCCGAGAGGCTGTCACCACCGGCCGACGGAACAGGCTCAACACCAAGAAGGCCAGGGACGTGGCCGCGTTGGCGGCAGCGGCGGAGCAGGCAGAGGCGTCTCGTGCGGGGATGATGAATCCGCCCGGCGACCACTACCTGCAAGCTGCATGGAGCCAACAGAGCGTCATGTCGCCGGCCAACTTCTCGCCGCCGTCGCCGTCCTGGGGGTACGCATCCTTGCCTGGCTACTCGGACGGTGACGCGCATGGTGTGTTCAACCCGAACATCACCTTCCCACATGGCGCGCCGCCACGTGCCTCACCCTCCAGTCTGAACCCCGACCAGCGCACTCCCTCGCCTGCGTTCGCTGGCGTCCAGTACCCCACGTACAACTACTCTCCGCCGGCGTGCACAGCCTCGCTGACGCCACCTCTACGTCGTGGCGCCCTACCCTTCTCGCAAGCCTCAGCGACACATTTTGGCAACCCCGACGCGACCGACACCGACATGGAGGAGATCATGTAGCGACCCGACCCGAATGGATCAAGTCTCTGTGCTTAGGTGTCATCCCTGGATCGGTATGCTGACACACACAGTACTCGAAGGATTTATAACAGAGGTAAATCACATGTATAAAGTAGCGTAAATACTATTACCTCGATCCAAAATATAGCGGAAGCAACAAGGTTGTGGATTCCCATCAACACCAACGGCAAAGTTGAGTATAGGAAATCGTAACCCTAACGTATCACTTACTCGTAAATGCGAAAAGTGCGCAACATGAAAAGTTGCAGCCCGAAACGGGTCAGCACATGGAATATCTTTGGCAATGTAACACATAGAGAGTAATGAAAGAATAAGCCTATACTACATGCATATATGGCTGGTGGAAAAGCTCTATGGTTATAAGGTTTTATGAAAAGCCAATTTTTCCCTCTTGCAAAGGAATAAATTTATTTAACTATCATGGTGGTTGTTGAACATTGAGAATGGTTGACAGCATCCTCAATCCCAATTAAAAGTACTCGTTAAACCCAAACAAATTATATTAAGTAACGTGATGAGATCAACAGGATAATCCAAGAACTAGTTACTCAAAATGTCCATAACCGGGGACACTGACTAATCATGATTAGTTTATACACTCTGCAGAGGTTTGCACTTTTCCCCACAAGAATCGATCGCCTCCGTTGGATTTCGCGCACTACATGATGTTTGAGAAAGCGGATGACCGAGACTAGTCTTCGAAGCGCTTAGCACCTTACGACGGGTAGACCGGTACACCTACATCCCCTACATCTGCTAGTCCACCACTATAAGAGTTCGCACGACTTAATCAACTATGCGAGCCCATAATGGCTTGTGGCTGCACACGGAAGTTACTAGTTTGAATAATCTCATGATCCCTTTGAGCACGGGTGGCGGTCCCAAAAAAGCAGGCAAGTCACGGAAACCTGTGTGCCTAGGCAGGCAAGTCTGGAGTAACCAGTGCCTCAATCCACCCAGATGTGTGTTTAAGTTGCCACCTTAGATAAACCATTAATTATCAATCTCACATCTGTCATGGATATTCACTCAAACCCAATCCACGTCACGAGCATAGCATGGCATAATAAGCAAACGTAGAAGTAACTCTCAAGGGTTTTGTAATAAAACAGGTAATAGGTACTACCTCAACTACTTCCCGTAACCCCCAATTTAATTAGATCCTAATCATGCAAGTGTTTGAGGATAGATCTAATGCATAAAACTGGATAGTAGAAAAAGTATGATCAAGTGTTACTTGCCTTGCTGAGGATCCGCGAAACCTAGAGATTCGAAGTAACAAGCGGCACACTCTGGGTGATCTATCGCAGACAACAACAAGCATACAATAAGTACTCATCTTATGAACGGGTAAATCTCGAATAAAAGATCTAACGGAAAGTTCAACTTAAGAACCCTGGTTGCAAAAAGAATCGAATCAAATAAAGCAACGAAAGTCAAACGATGGAAGAAAACAACTCGGTTCTAGCAAGTTGAAACTAAGTCAAATTTTACAGTAGCAAAACTTTGTTTAAGTTGATTAGTTGGAGCGGCGGTTTCAAACGAAACTCGGCGCTTGAATCACCCGATTAGATAAACGAGCGAGAAGACAAACTAGAACGAAGATCGGATCTGAAATCGCTATCGTAAAAAACAGCGGAATAAATCCGATGAGATAGAAAAGCATTTAACGGTTGAACGAACGGACGCTCATTAACAAACAAACCGGTGATCTCGTTCGTTAGGACGAACGGTCCGTGACAACGCTAAACAAAACCGGAAAGTAAACCGGCCGAGAAAAACCGATCTAGGGTTTGGAAAGGAAACCAAACGAAAAACCGATCTAGAAAACCGGAAAGGAAACCGAACGATTCTGAAAAAACCGAACCGAGGAAAAGAAAAGGTGACGCGCGCTGGGCTAGTACCTCGAAGAAGCGAGGGGCTCCGGGCGGCTAGGTGGCGGCGGCACTTGGCGGCGGGCGGTGTAGAGCGGCGGCTGACTGCTGCATCTTGGGGAGGAGAGGAGAGGAGAGGTGTTGGTTTGATGTGTTAGAGGGGGGTGCTTGGGTATTTAGATTGAGGAGGGGAGGATTTTGCTTGGGGTAGGGGACAAGAAATAGACTAGGATTAGGAAACCAGAGGAAAAGATCTAGAAACAAATCTGGAATAAGCGGAAGTAGGACAAGAGTCCTACTAGGATTAGGAAAAAGGAGCGGCGGCTCCCTGGCTTCCCTTGGTGGCGCGCGCGATGGCCTCCTGGCCTTGGCCGGCCGGTGGCTTGCGGCTTGGGCCTTTGGCCCAAGGCGCTGCGGGATTTTTTTTTTAAACATTTGTTTTGTTTTTAAACAGAGACAAATAAAAATAATAAATAAAAATAAATAAAAATATTATATAGGCATATAATATATCAAAATTTGCAGAAAAAGATTTCCTACAAGATGGTCATTTTTATAATGCCAAATAAAATCCACACAAAATCAGATAAAACAAAGAGTGCTTCTGCCCTAATGAGATCCACTGAAAATCATTTTAAAAATACCAAAATTAATTCAAATTGATTTCTCTCCATTTTTCTGAGGTAGGGAATCATGTTACCCTATTTTTCATATATTTTATTTTTGGAGAAAAATAATTTGAATAAAACTCCAATAACTCCAAATTGAAAAATAAATTCAAAAGAACTTTGAATTTAATTCTTTGAAACTCCCAACTCATATTTCATATGTTTTGAAGAAGTCATTTTATCTTCGCTCTTGAAAATCATTGAGTTGCATAAAGTTTCAGAATTGGAAATATTTTCCAAATGAAATTCAAATATTTTCAACACCCCTTGTCATTTAAATAAATGGAAGAAGTCATGTCATCTTCTCTCCAGGGTTTTTGTGATGAAAAAGAATTTGAATTCCCGAAGATCATAAAAGCAAAAATGAAAGTTTGGGGAAGTCCTTTTATTCCCTCTCATTTAACTTTCAAAAGTTTCAATTCACTCACTTTCAGTCAATCAATCAAGCAATCAATCAAAACTATCTATTTGTTTATAACATTCCAAAATTTAGAATTTTGGGATGTTACAGATCATCACGAGCGGCTCGGTCGCCATTGCCTCCTACCCTTGGTTCCACGCGCAAGACGACATAATGGACATAGCCATCGACATGAACGACGAGCTCGACGATGCCGAGGAGGAGGAAGAGGAGGAGGAGGAGATGGAGTCGGCGTCGGGCCGACGAGGAAAGGGAAAAAGAAGAAGCGGAGGGCCAATGCCAGGACGGGCGAGCCGCGCGTCAAGTGGACGTCCAAAGAAGACGAGTGCCTCGCCGAAGCATGGAAGACCGTCAGCATGAACCCGGTCACCGGCGCGAACCAGAATGCTGACACGTACTGGACGCGTATCAAGTCGGCGTTCGATGAGCGCAAGCTTGTCGACCGCTACTTCACCACCATCCACATGCAGCGCGGCGCAAAGGCCATGGCGAACTATTGGGTGATCATCCAGACGGCCTGCAACAAATGGCATGGGATCGTCGATCGCGGCTCGCCCGGAAAGCGACGCTAACATCGAGGGTCAGGTATGTCCCGCCGCTGGCTCGCTTCTTTCGCCGTGTACGTCGTCGACACTTGTTCTTCGGCTGCGCAGATGGTTCGGATGTTCACCATGTACTGCCAGGACAACAGCGACCAAGAGTTCAAGTTCCTTCGCGTGCTCTCCCGGATCGAGTCATGCGAGAAGTGAAGGGATGTTCGGCTCACCCTCGCCAAAGTCCAAGGAGACCTACAAGCCGGACACGCCCGCCCGAGGCACGGCGGATGGGCGCCCTGATGGCAACAAAAGAGCCAAGACGGCGAGAGACGTGGCACCAGCTGTCGAGTGGCTGCAATCATCGATCGAGCACTACATCGCCGACGCCAAGAGCAACGCTGCAAGGAGGGAGAAGAAATCCGACGTGCGGTGGTCGGCGTTGATGACGACCAGCGCCGTCAAGCTCGACCTACTCCGGACCAACGTCGCCGCGAAGAAGAGGAACACCGACCTGGCCTTCTTGATGGGGGCGGACATGTCGACGATGGACGAGCAGGTCAAGGCGTGGTACCTGGCGGAGCGCGGCCTCATCTTGAACCAGATGCCTTCCACTACCGTGCCTACGCCCACGCCGACCCCAATGCCTACACCCACACCGACCCCAACGCCCAACCCGAGTGATGAAGCCGCGTCGACGCCCAACACAGAAGCCACGCCGACGCCGACGCCCAGCACAAAAGCCACGCGACGCCGACCAACCCGAGCACAGAAGCCACACCGACGCCGGCCAGTCCCATGCCGGAGGAGCCCGTCATTAGATGCATTCCTTTGTCTATGCGTCCTTCCTTTTGAACGCCGAATTTTCGTGTATGTTTGATCGCCGAACTGTGGCATGTTGATCGCCGAACTTTGTGGCAGGTCGTCTTTAATCGTCGAACTTGTGGCGTTTTTTTGGCAGCGGGAAAGACAAGTTTGAATTTATGTGCGTCTTAGGGCCAAAACCTGGGGCCGCGGCTGGGAACTAGATCGCACCCAGGGCGAAAAACCCGCCGGCGCATGGGCCAAAACGCAATCGCCGGGTGCGTTGGGGGGGGGGGGGGGACGAGTGAAGATGCTCTAAGGCTAGTCGTAACGGGAGTATCATAAGTGATATTATACGTACCAATTATACTTTTATTATGATGTGGCACACAAATAAATAAGGAAAGAGATGGTATGGTATTATATCAGATACTACTCTGTGTCATACATAACAATTAATAAGACAACATATTTTACTAACTTATAATACTATGCATTACGGAAGTAGTACTATTATACACTAGTATTATATGCATGATACTAGTAGTATATAGTATACGATACTCCCGGTTACAAGCAGAAGCGCTCACGGTTCACACGGCCACACTTGCATGCATGAACAGTGACCTGTGGTCTCTAGTCTGTACTAATAAGAGTAGCCGCCCGGCCCAGTCCCATCTAGTGAACTATCCAATGCACTTTTTTCCCCTTGTCCTTATCATGCATGCATGAGATTCTTGCTGCGTCCATTGCCCTGGTGATTTTATTAATTAGCTTTCAAAAATCTGCTCAGATGACATGTTGACACAGATGTTACATATGTCGAGGGGGACTAGGTTGAATGATCCATCTTTTCCCGGGGAGGAAGAGAAGGGAAAATATCCAGTGCTACCGACCCTTGGATGCTACCATGATATGGGTTTTTGGGCCGTCGGAATTTCAGATCAGACGGCTACTAGTAACTCTACAACATTTGCAGAAAAGCCAACTAGGAATCCAAAAATTACGCATAGGTCCAGCAGATCCAACAACTTCTAAATGCCATCCGATCTGAGAATCCAATGGTCCAGAAGGCCGTATCACGGTAGCACCTAAGGTTTGGTAGCAGCAGATACAGGAAGAGAAATATGAAGAGTAGTGTAGTTAAAGCAAAGTGAATGTCGGTTCAAAAGACACGGAACCACAAGAGCATGCATGCATGTTGATGCATGGTCCCTTCTCGGCCAATCGTATTCTCCAGGGCCGATAGAAGGTCGATAACTTTGCCCGAAAAGTTATCGAAAAAAACCAAGCTCCGCCCTCCAAAATCACATGGATGAGGACGATCAATTTGCACTTGTTGTTAGAAAGAAAAAATATTTTCCTCAAAAAAGAAATACTTGGAGGCTAGTTGCCCCACTTATCCACAAATGTTCCCCGCTTATTCGACGAATGATGAAAGGTAGGAAATGGTACGTGCAAGGTAAATAAAGGGAAATTGTTTATGGTACCACACTCACCTGAAAATTAGAAGACATATATTTTATACTTTCTTGGTCTCACAATATAAGATGTTTTTAAAGTTAAAACAGCTTATAGAAACGTCTTATATTACAGGACGGAGAAGTATATGTTATTGAACATGTGTTCCTTCCTCCGTGAGGATGACAGTAGCTTGATTCAATTGAACAATGTTGAGTGACTATATTTTACTCGTTCCTAGATTGACACACAATGTTTGCCACATGCCATGTTGAGTTAACGAAGCGACAGAAATAACTCTAGGTTTACGACAAGGATAATCGACGTTTTCTGAGACGAAGGCAAACGAAGCCCTAGCCGCCGTCCCATCTACTCCCTGTCTCTCCGCCACCATGGGCGTGTTGTTGGGCAAAGCCAAGATATGGCGCGGGCGCACACGATGACGGAGAGGTCCTGATCAGGTGCGGTCTGCTTGTGGAGAAGTTGGAGGGCTGCTGTGGGACGGTGAATAAGATGTATGCTCGAGTGAAGGTTATCGAAGAATAGAAAGTCGGTGCATGGTCATGGACAATGGCGAGGTCGACATCGCATCCACACCTGTCATGCAGTGGCATGGGTGATTTTTGTATAGGTTTTCTTATGGAGTCTTTGAGTTTGGTTTGGGGCGGCAAGGCGGCAGTGCTGTTACAATGTACGAATATGTTCTCTCTGCTCTTTCACCGTTCCCTTGGCAGTGGCAGAACCACCGTCCGGAGGGCTCTATCCAGCAACCACCGTTGCAACTACAAGAATAAATTAGAAAGTGGTTAGTAATTTTTATGGGAAAATGGCTGTCATCCGGGGGCCTTATTACCCATGCCTAGGCTCTACTTGTGAGCTGGCTCCACCACTGTCCCTTGGTGTGCTTATCGCCGGCAGAGGGTGTGGAGTCGTGTCTCCGGTGGGTTTTTCGGGATTCGTCCCGTTTCTGTTTCTGGTGGGTCCTTCTAGATTCGGCCGACTTTCAAGGTCTTCGAAGTTATTGCAGGCCCTTATCAGCGTTTTCTTCTTTGGGGCGGTGATTTGCTTCGCTGATCACAGCCACCGGCATCTTCTAGTTTGCATCGACGACTTTCCTGCCGATGCTTCTAAGTTTGCTCCACTAAGGCAGAGGCCAGGCGCCATCAAGCTATGCTCATGTGCTGCCACCGTAAATGTAGGAGGAAGAAGACTTCGACACGCTTAAGGATTTGAATGTAATGTTTTTTTGGTATAGATGGGTTTGTAAGAAGGGAAAATCTAACCTTCACCCGACCGACCACACGCGCCGCGTCCGCCAGCTCCGCGTCCATCGGATCGTTTGTGATCGGATGGTCGAGAGCGTCCCGGCTTCCGAGTCACGCGCGTCCGTTTTCTGAAACAGGGCCTTTGTTTCAGAACCAGCATTCTTGCAACTGGCAGCTCCGTTGACTGGGAGGGCAACGCTTATAGATTTGGGAGGGCGGCAGGGCTAACGGCGTAGGGCGTTGGGCATTGGGCATTGGGCAACGGGGCCTATATAGCGCTGGCGACGGCGAGGGGTTCGTCGGTGGCCGACGTCGACTCCAGCAGGTATGGATCTGAGATCCCCCTCCCCTTTCCCCGTATTGCTGGCGATTCTGTAGGTGTTCATGGAGGTTCTCCCCGGGGCGGCTTGATCCATACCGGCGAGATGACGAGGATGTGCGACTAGGAGAGAGACGGCTGATTTGTTGGAGAGTGGTCGCCGGCGTAGGTAGTTCGGCGGCGTTGTAGGTCGCCGGTGTAGTTAGGTTGCAGGATTTGGATCTGTTGCGGGATTTTTTTTTACATAATTTCTACACTGGTAATGTCATGCAAGGGGACTTGAAGCTGCAGGATCCCTTGTATTATTTCTGGATTTCTAGAGCTCATAGTTTCCGTAGGATTCCCTGTGATTTTCTCTAAAGCTCATAGCTTATGATAAACTTAAAGTTGCAGGATCCCACGCGGCCAGTCTTTTTCTTTTTCTTGCAATTAGGGTCTTGTTTCAGTAGGTTTCTGCAACACAGGACTAGTTTCAGAAAGAAAGAAAAAATGATTCAGCGGTGAAGGTTATTTTTTCTACAACTGGGGTCTTGTTTCAAAAGATTTCTGCAACATGTTTTTTGTTTCATAAAGAAAAGAAATATTTCGGTTGTGAAGGTTTTTTTTTCTGCAACAAGGGTCTTGTTTCAGAAACATAGCCCGAGTTGCAGCGCCTGAGGAGCGCCCGACGTTAGAGAGTGAGTGGTCAAATATTGCAATGTGACGCGTGTTTCAGAAACATAGCTCCGGTTGCCGCGCTGGGTGCAACTGCGTCAGGACGGCGGACAGGGAAATCTGTTTCCGAAACAAAGGGGTTGTTGCAGGAAGTAAAAGGTGGTCACGCACACTCAATGGTTAGATCCGGCGGCTGTCAGGGCGCAGATCGAACGGAGCTCCATGCGGCTGATGTTTCCAATACATCCGCTGGCCGATGCGTAGCGGCACCCCCTGTAATGGCTTAGGGCTTTTGAAAAAAAAAGCGACAGAAATTAGGCAAAAAGAAACTAGCAAGCTACTAGGAGGCATGAAAGAGGGCAAAGAGAGAAAGAGAAGAAAAAAAGTGGTCAACTGCCCCACCACAGCTGTGAGGCCTATGAGTATGCACCGGTGAAGATTGCCTTATCGTGATCCATGAGCCATGCATGACCTACACCTTTATTTCCCGGGTGCCCGGGGGGACTTGAGCTACCACTGCACAGCTAGCAAAGTCCTGCGCAACTGTACGTGTGCATGCAGCCAGCGGCAAAGGTGGGGATCAGATGGAGGAGACGAGGGCTCCCGGGTCAGGCAGGGCACTCTCCCACGATGCACACCTACCTGAGAGCGACCGCCCGGCCTCTTCCCTCTCGCCCCCTGCGCCCCCTCTCTTCCTCTTTATACCTCCGCCTCTCCCTCTCCTCGCTGCCACCATCGTGCCTCTATCCTTGTCCAGCCGTTTGTTTTCCATATATCCTCGCGGCGTCTTAGTGCCCACTGCCGAAGTGCCGACCGGCCATGGCGAAGCAGTCGTGCTGCCACAAGAAGAGGCTGAGGAGAGGGCTCTGGTCCCCGGAGGAGGACGAGAAGCTCATGGACCACATTGCCATGTACGGCCACGGCTGCTGGAGCTCCGTTCCTAAGCTTGCAGGTATATATGACCGTATGCGTATGCGTGTGCTGCATTGTGCTTAGGACTTACCTAGCAGTTTCGGAGAAGAACAACTAATTGGTAGCAACCTGTTGAATTAATTAGGACTTGAGAGGTGTGGCAAGAGCTGCAGGCTGAGGTGGATAAACTACCTGAGGCCAGATCTCAAGCGGGGCACATTCTCGCAGGAGGAGGAGGACCTCATCATACACCTCCATTCCATGATAGGAAACAAGTACATACGTCGCCTTACCTGGCTTCCAGTTCATCGAATTACATATGACATCCAACTGTATGCATTTTTCAGGTGGTCACAGATTGCAGCCCAGCTGCCCGGCCGTACGGACAACGAAGTCAAGAACTTCTGGAACTCTTACATCAAGAAGAAGCTGAGGGAGCGCGGCATCGACCCCGCCACCCACAAGCCGCTGGCCGAGGCCACCACGTCGCCCACCGCGTGCCGACCGGTCTTCAGCGATGCCGAGCTCGTCCCAACGACGACGGCGGCGCTGGCCCAGGACCAGGTGGAGAAAATGCTGGATAGCCTGAAGATGCCGCTGGACTGGCCCGTCGGCGGTGTCGCCGGCAACGCGGTGCCCGAATCCTACCAGGTACCGAGCCTTCAGGAAGGCTGCGCCTTCCACATGGGCGCGCACTGCGGCGCCTTCCCGTCCGCGTCGAGCTCCAGCACGTTGACCGCAACTGACGTTGGCGCCACCCTGCCGTGGCTGGAGCTCGGGCCGACCGACACCATCTCCGGCCACGTCGACCAGTACGCCGGCGCTCTGGGCGAGCTCAGGTGGTCTGACTACTTTGACGGCGCCCTACAGGGGCAGTGCGTCTACGACAGCGGCATGGTCGACGACGACGCGGTGCAGTTCGACGACGTCCATGGGTTAAGCAACTGGTGCTAATAGTACGTATAATAAATAAACTAATCCAATCAAAAGGCCAGTGAACTGAAAACTGCAACACTACTACATCACTGCATGAAAGATTATAAGTTGATATGTACAGGCAAGACAAGGATATCGATGGATGGATACTCGCTTAGCCTGAGGCTGAGAACCAAGATACTTCTACATTTTACTACACATTGCAGTATTAGCTGCTGCTGCTACTAGTGATATACTGATACATACTTGTTTGTGTTGAGCTGAGCATAATTCATCGTGTGGTAATGAAATCAGAAGTGTTTCGCCACACATGTAAATGACAGGAAATGGTGGTTGTACATAGGACAACAGAGCCATATACGGTTAAATAAAGAGTGCATAAATAACATTCCCTCCATCCTATAATATAGTGGCTGCACTCGCCGGTCGGCCTCGACATTGACATTTGGCCTACCGTCGCCCTTGCCATCCTTTGGAAAGAGTGGGACTCTAGGAATGCTTGTGTTTTCCGCAATGAGTTGCACTCCCCCTGTGATACTCTTCGAAACATCGTTTTGGACTTTACTCTTTGGGTCATTAGATTTAAGGACCCCGTTAGGAAGGCGGCCGTGTCTTGGTCCTATACCTTTTCTTTTGTTGTAGTCTATAATGTAATGCGTCTCTTGGGCATTTAAGTAATATATTCAAGTGAGGACCCTCTCTCTCCTCCGGTGATTGTTTAAAAAAAGGACAACGCTAACGCCCACACGTGTGGTGGGCCGATTTTTTTATAAATAATAAATAATAATTCTGTAATTACTGAATTGGTAAACGCCCGGTGAAAATTACGGAAATAGGAAGGACGCTGTGGACTACAGCGTCCAAGGCTGGACTCTATTGCTAAGTGCGTCCCTACCTGGACGCTGTTATGGGCGACGTCCAGCCATATGATTTGGTTTACTAGGCTAAACCAAGTTGATTTCTCTTTTTTGTGATATATAAGCGATTCATGATCTGCAAACCCTAGTACGCATGCAGTTGTTGATCCTGATCTCGCTGTGTGGTTAGCAAGCTCCCGACATCACCAATCAATCATAGGAGCTGCGTTGTCTCACCAATCGCTCGTCATGAGGATCATCTACTTGACCTGCAGTTTGCGCACGTAAGTTGTCGCACGATCGTATTGCATATCCTTTGTTGAGTCTTCTACCTAATCTATTCAATGGTTACAAGTGTACATTGTATAGATGATTGAGTTGTTATTCATGGTAATATAATTGGTAAGTGCTAGTTTCTGATAATTGATAGGTCGCCAAAATTTCAACCTTGAGTCAATAGTAAATTGATTAAAAGCTTTGATGTTTATTTCGTACATGTTAATATCTTCAGGTGAGTTCTAGAACATGTTAATTGTTCTAGCATACATGGATCGTGAAGTGCGACATGGACCCATGGGCATAGAGTATAGTGTTCCTCCCAAGGTCGCATTTCCAGCATCAACTAAAACGAACTTTTGAAGACATCAAGCTGATAGGTAACTGAAAATTATTTGTCTCAGCCGCCAACACTCGACCAGTGCCAATATCAAATATTTGTCGACGTTGATTTTCTTCATCTTTGCAATCTGGTAAAAACCTAGGTTCTGTAAGACTGAGCTACACAAAGGATCAAACAACATGCCAACACGGTGACACCGCACCTTCAAGCAATTGTCAGGCTGCATCAATATATAAAAGAAAGGAAAAAGTCCAAAATAAACCCTGAACTCGTAAGCGAAAGCTAAATCGAACCCCGAACTTTCAATCCCTGAAATCAGCACACCAAACTCTTCGATCCCGGTCTATTTTAAACCTTTAGAGTATTTCACTGGTATTCGCTAACATGGCAAGTTAAACTGGGCCGGCCCATTAGAGCAGTAGCTTGTGGGCCCGCTCTGCTATGGTTTTCTTTTTTTTCATTTTCTTTTATCCCTTTCCTTTTGGTTTTTTTATTTTCATTGGTTTTCTTTGGCTTTTTTTCCTTTTGTTATATTTTTTCCAAATACATTATGTACATTGTTACGCTTTGCCATTGTTACGATTTCAACATTTTTCAAATATATTATATACATTAACACGCACATGAAACATTTTTTGATGCACTTTCAACATTTTTCAAATACATTGTGTACATCTTTTAAAATACATGTTTCCAACATTTTTTTAATATACAGTAAAAGTTTGCCAAATACACGTTTAACATATTTGAGATGGCAAAAACATTTTATACAACTATACAAACACTTTGTACATTGTTTACAAAGTTTCTCCCATTTTTTAAAAAAAATAAATAATGTTCAGACTTTAAAATTTTGTTCAGGTTTTAAAGTTAGTTCCTTTTTTTTTCAAACATGTTTATGTTTCAAAAAGTGTTCCCATTTTTTCAATGTTGTTCATCTTTTTTAAAGTGCTCCCTCTGTATAGAAACATAAAAGCGTTTAGATCACTATATTTATTTATGGAGGGAGTATTCAACATTTTTCTCGCACAGTTTTTCAGGTTACAAAAGCCCATTTTTAAAATTCTCCTAAAGTGTTTGCATTTTTTATTTAGTTCAGGTTTCAAAATTTGTTCCCAGTTTTTCAAAAAACATTATGTTTAAAAAAGTGTTAACTTGTTCAACATTGATTTTGTTTTCAAAAAGTTGTTCCTTTTCACCAATTGTTTACGTTTTCCATATTTTTTTGCCCTTAAAAAAGTTTATTCCTAATCTGTATACTTTGCGGTGTGTGATTAAATATTTCGATCATCTCGTAAAGTGACCAGCAGCAATTTATTCTCCTGGCTTGCGCGACGAGTTCAGCAGCTCCACGTTGTATGTTCGACTCTCTCCCTGTTGTTTATTTTCCATACGTATTTTTATACGTCACGTGTTATGATAAAAGACAAAAAAATCGCTTCACACGTGGTTGGCCGTTCCTTTTTTTTTAAAAGACACGTGGTTTGCCGCTATTGTGCAATCAACAGTTGACTATTCTTTGGTATTTTATTATGCGTCTCGTATTACAAAAAAGAAATAAAAAATAGACTGAACAAAAAGAAATAAAAAATCTGGCTTCGCGCCTATTGGGCCGGCCCAGTCGCGTGCACTGTCAACAATCCCGGGATTCAACCCGCCACATCGACAATCCCTGTTTGGAAACGCTCTCAAGGTTCAAAATAGACCGGGATCGAAAAGTTTGGTGTGCTGATTTCAGGGATTGAAAATTCAGGGTTCGATTTAGCTTTCGTCTACGAGTCCAAGGTTTATTTTAGACTTTTTCCTAAAAGAAATAGTCTCAAGTCAACCACTAGTCTAACAAACCAGATGGAAATTATAGGATGCTCATATTTTCCCAAGCTTTTGATATTGTGTGGTGGCTGTGAGACATCCATAACAAATCACTGAAACGCCCAGCCGTATCCATTTCCAGCAATGTTTCCTTCTGCCAAATTAGACGAGGAACCGCCTTTAATCAATTTATGTATTCATAACATAATGTTTGCTTTTGTCAAATTGGATGATAAGCCACCTAAATCAGATTTAATATTCATAACAGACCAGCACAACTCAAGGATTATCAAATACAGTGTAGCATTAGTCTAATTGTGAATTCATCAGCCACGAAAGGGTTTCAATCAAGTCCAATTGTGGATTATTTAGCTGAGGCTTGCTTGCTTCCAAATTTGCATAACAGACACAGATAAGGACAAGGTGAAGGGTGGAGAGAGAGGGCTCACGATGATGCGGTCGCAGTTAGTGTCGCTGGACGCAACAGTGAGTGTGGACGGGGAGGAGGTGGGCAGGCCGTCCTTGGTAGGGAGGATACAGTGGACGAGGCCGGATTCGGACAGAAGCAGCTGCGGCGTGAGTGGTTTTCGTGGCAGGAGAGGTGTGAGGGATTGGGGAGTGGGACTAGCGGCGAGCTAAAGGCGGCGAGGGAGGCTGGAGGAACACCATTACCAGCTGAGGGATAGCAGCGGCGCCGCCAATCTACAGCGACAAGGACCTCATAGAGCTTTGGGGCAGCCACTTCAGGAGGATTTGGGGCTGCGCCGTAACAAAACTAGGGACGCTGCTAATAATAGCGACCACATCTGGACGTGGTTAGTAACAGCGGCCAGCTAAGAACGCCATTAAAGACCGCGCCCTTCTTATTTCCACAATTTCCACCAGTGGTTTCCCAATTCAGTAATTACAGAATTGTCATTTATTATTAATAAAAAAAATCAGTGTGGTGGGAGCCAAACCCGCCCACACGCTCTATAACACACAGACTACGCCATGTCACCGCATGCATGCATGTGAATTCTTTTTAGATTTTCTGTTTTTAAAATGTTTTATCTCTTAAATGAGAAATCCGATTGAAGATCCGTTTTCACCATTAAATCCCTCGCGACGAGATCTTCGAAACTAGATCTCATATCAATATATTTCAATGAATTTTCTTTTTAAAGTTGCCGTGTCTATTGCACATGAATTGCCATAATGTTTACATTAAAGTTGCCATGATATGTTTCAGCTATTTTCTTCTACATTTAAAAAGAAAATTTAAGCCAAAAATTGGGGTCTAGTTTTGAAGATCTCGTCGAGACGGATTTAATGGTAAAAACGGATTTTTAATTTGCTTTCTTAATTAGGAGATAAAACATTTTTAAACCAAAAACCAAAAAGATTTCTGATGATGTCATCTGTTCATACGTGGCAAAATAAGTGGTGATGGAGGCGTGTGGGCGATATGCAAACGCCCACACGTTAGTTTTTCTGTAAAATAAATAAAACATTTTAGCAAGCTATATCATGGGCCGGATGGCAACTGATCGGATTGGTACTCTATTGACCTTCGAGGCTTGGAATATGCATGGCTTTATTTTGGGTCCCTTATTATTCTCTTTCAAAACGAGGAGGGGTCCTCACCACGTCGTTTCTTGGTTTGTTCATTACTTCAAGGTCTGGTCCTATTGTTGAAACAATTGTATGGAAGATGGTTTTATCTAGTTCCATTTCCCCTATTTGTCATCCGTGACTGTAGTTAATCCTTTGTCCCCACCGCCAGCTCCTCCCCGTGCTGCGTCATGCGTCGTCGCTGGTCTGCACCCTAACCTCGTGTGCGTCTTGCGGCGTGGTCCTCGATCGATCTCGTCCTGGGAGCTTGGGGGTAGGTACCCAGCGTTCGCTCGGGCTCTTTGCAGCCGACGACCCACGGATCTGACCCAGGGGTCGGCTTCTGGTCGGGTGCAGGCTCCAATGAGCCGGATCTGATCCCTGAGAG
Source organism: Aegilops bicornis (assembly GCA_021605145.1). NCBI lineage: Eukaryota > Viridiplantae > Streptophyta > Magnoliopsida > Poales > Poaceae > Aegilops > Aegilops bicornis. The sequence goes on from CM038675.1 coordinate 578,353,534, forward strand.
CTCGTTGGCCCGTGCGGATTAGTGCAGCGGCTGGTTCATCGTGGCACGAATAGTTGGTGGCTGCGATGTTCTGGCCTTGCTAATCTTCGAGCACCATGTCGCCGATTTGCTTCATGTTGGCCTCCTTGATCTGGACACCGACGAGTTCTGGTCTTCCTTCGGGACGGTATTTCGGTTGTGATGAAGACTGGCGGCACATGTTCTTACTGTGTGTCGGTTGTTTGGAGACTTGCAGCAGCGGCCTTGGCAAGAGGGGGATGCGGCACAGGTGGACTGCATTTCGTACCATCTTCAGGGTGAAAACCCAAGATCTTTGATCAGACGACGACAAAGCGTGTGCATTGTTTCCTTCTTGGAGGCATTGCTTTTGAAGAATTTCTTGTGTAGTCTAGGTGTTGTATTCGGTGGTGGTTTGAGTGTTGCTCTTGCATCCTTGATGTTTTTGAACATCTTGTTGTTGCAGAGGCTGGGTATAATTGGTATCTTCGCAATATTAATATATTTCCTTTATCGAAAAAGTTAATCAAGGAAACCCTAAAACTAACTAGTCGCAAATCCTATTTGACAGCGCTAGCGTGCACACCTATGCTAATGGGTCGGCCATCTAGTTATCCCGCTTGCAGAAGATCCCAACTAGTTTTGTCAAGCTTCTGGTTGGTTTTTACTTTTATTTGTTTTTGTATTATTTTCCCCTTTTTCTAATTCATGAAAAAATTCAGATATGTGAACACTTTCTTTTTCAAATTCCCGAAGATTTTCCAAATTTGTGAACACTTTTCAAATTTGTGATTTTTTCAATAAATGAACTTTTTAAGCACATGATTCTTTTTTTCAAATTCATCAAAAAAAAATAAAATCACAAAAAATTAATTCAGGGTCATTTCCAAATATTGCAACTTTTGAAATTCATGAATATTTTCTCCAAATTCGTGATCTTTTTTCATATTCAAGATTCTTTTTCGAAATCAATGAAATTTTAACAAATTCATGACTTCTTTAAGAAATGAATATTATAAAACTCATGAGCATTTTTTGAACTCATGAACTCTTTTCAAATTCGAGAACATTTTCCGATTTTATTGCTTTTTAGATTTTAGAAAACTATTTTTTGCTAGTAATATGATTTGTTTCGTCAACCATGAGAGCAAGGATATGTCTCCAACGTATCTATAATTTTTTATGTTTCATGTCATTATATTATCAATCTTAAATGCTTTATATGCTATTGTGTATCATTTTTTAGATTAACCTATTAACCCAGTGCCTAGTGCTAGTTCTTTTTTTTAATTTTCAGAAAATCAATACCAAACAAAATACAAACACGATAAAAATTTACAGTGATTTTTTCTGGACCAGAGGGACCCTAGAAGGTTCGGGAGGAGGCCAGAAGACTTATGGGAGAGTCACGAGCTCACCAGGCGCGCCCCCCGAGTTCGTGACTCCCAAGCAACTAAATATTTCCCCTTTGACCTAATTTCATCCCTATAAATTTCAAAACCAACAGAGAGCCACCTGAAACATTTTTTTCGCCGTCGTAAACTTATGTTCTTCCGCGATCCCATTTGGAGGCATTTTCCGTTACTCTGCCGAAGGGGGAATCGATCACAGAGGTCTTCTACATCATCATTGCTGTCTTCTGATGATGCGTGAGTAGTTCACCATAGACCTATGGGTCCATAGCTAGTTGCAAGATGGCTTTTGCTCTCTCTTTGATCTTCAATACAATCTTCTCCTCGATCTTCTTGGAGTTCTATCCGATGTATTCTTCTTTTGCGGTGTATTTGTTGTGATCCGATGAATTGTGGATTTATTGGAATATTCACTGAAAGTAATTGAGTCTTTTTCTGAACTTTATTATGCATGATTATTGTTACATCTTTGTATTTCTTTTCGATCCATCCGTTTGGTTTGACCAACTAGATTGATTTCTCTTCAGTGGGAGAGGTGCTTTGTAATGTGTTTAATCTTGCGGTGCTCTACATCCCAGTGACAGAAGGGGACAAGGCATGTATTTGTATTGTTGTCATTAAGGGTAAAACGACGGGGTTTATTCATATTGATTGGATTTACTTTGTCTACATCATGTCATCTTGCTTAAGGCATTACTCCATTTTTTATGAACTTAATACCATAGATGCATGTTGGATAGCGATCGATTGGTGCAGCAATAGTAGTAGATGCACGCAAGAGCATCTCTACTTGTCTCGAACGTGATGGCTATATACATGATCATTGCCGTGAATACGTCATAACTATGCGCTTTTCTATCAATTGTCCACAGTAATTTATTTACCCAACGTATGTTATTTGTTCGAGAGAGAAATCTCCAGTGAAAATTATGGCCCCGTGTCTACTTTAATTACATTACAAAACCAAAAATATATTGCTGCAGTTTATTTACATTTATTTTATTTTGCAATTTATCAATCTATCTATACAATATTTGATCCTTGCAACGAGTTCAAGGGATTGGCAATCCTCTTGCCCACGTTGGATGCAAGTATTTGCTTTTGTGTGTGCAGATGCTATTCACGAGGCTTTGCGTGATTCTTTTATTGGTTCGATAAACCTTGATTCTTACTGAGAAAAATATTTATTTATACTGTACTGCATCTCCCTCATCTTCGGTAAAATCTCTACACAACTCACAAGTAGCAAGCAACAACACCAACTGGTTTGCGAGCGTTCCCTTTTTTAGAAAAAGTGCAAGAGTGCTTGAGCGATCCTTGCAACGTGATGTGAGCGAGCGAGCTAATTTTTGGGTCGCGGCCCGCTATGCCTGCATGCGAGTGCTAGTGTGCTAACACACGTTGAACGCTGAAGAGAACCCTGGGACGACATGTTGACTGCGAGGCCCACTTGTCACCAGGCCTTCTCGGGCAAGACTCCCCCTCACTTGCCACTCATCGGTGCCTCACTTCTCACTCAACCCTCACACTCACCACAGTCTCCCCTCTCAATCCGCCATGGATCGGGTTCCTCTACAGTCAATAGCTCCATGATAAGTTTCCCTCCGTCACGGCATGGGTGAGCAGGACCACGAGCTGGAGCGTTACCCGGAGCGGCTGCGGTCAATGGACTTGGAGCATAGCGGGGCGCGGGAGTGGAAGTGGCAGAAAGAAAGGCCACACGGCATCCTGTGTCAATGGCTATAAGACAATGATTTTGGGGAATCAGCTCAACCCTCTAGGGGTGGCTTATCTCATATATATCCTGGGTGTGTTACTATTGGTATAATATACGTAATAGATACAGAAACTATACATAGTCTAACACCCTCCCTCAATCTTAGCCACTTTCTAAAGAACTGAGAAGGGTAAGATTGCGTCTACAGGCCTCAAACTGTGGTAGAGGCAATGGCTTGGTAAAGATGTCTGCAAGTTGATCCTTAGAAGAGATGAACTTGATCTATAGTTGCTTCTGTGACACACGTTCCCGTACAAAGTGATAGTCAACTTTAATTTGTTCCGTTCGGGCATTAAATACCGGATTTGCATAAAGGTATGTAGCGCCGATGTTATCACACCAAAGGATAGGAGGTTGTGGTTAGGACATACCCAACTCCTGAAGCAAAGACTGCACCCAGATAATCTCTGCAGTAGCATTAGCCACAGCCTTATACTCAGCTTTCAAGATTACTACTACGCTGCACAAGATGCTTTGTTTAGAGCATTCCAGGCGATCAAGTTAGAGCCAAAGAACATAGCATAGCCCCCCGTGGATCGCCTGTCATCCGGACTGCCAGCCCAATCCGCATCAGAGTATGCCGAGAGAACCCGAGAGTGAGTCGGCCAAATATGCATCCCAAAAGACACTGTGAATTGGACATAACGCAGGATGCGTTTAACAGCAGCCCAATGAGTGTCTCGAGGAGCCTGGAGATACTGACAAACCCTGTTGACAGCATAAGAAATATCCGGTCACGTGATCGTCAAGTACTGGAGACCACCAACAATACTCTTGTACTCTGTTGCATCCGCAGAAGACAGAAGCTCACCATCAACAGCAGTGATCTTGTCTGTGGACGACATGGGTGTAGTAGTCGGTTTGCACTTAAGCATCCCAGCTCGCTGCAATAAATCTAAGGAGTACTTCTTCTGCGTCATGACAAGGCCATCAGCACGAGAAGTAACCTCGACCCCAAGAAAGTAGTGAAGCTTCCTAAGGTCTTTGACAGCAAAATCAGCACCAAGAGAGCGAACAAGAGCATCAGCAGCGGACCGAGAGGAACTGAATAGAATAATATCATCCACATAGACCAAAAGATACATAGTGACCTCTGGCTTCTAGAGAAGAAATAATGAGGAGTCAACAGTAGATGACACAAAACCCATGAGCACGAAGAGCTGATGCAAGACGAGAATGCCAGGCACGAGGAGCTTGCTTCTGACCATAGATCGCTTTGGTGAGACGACAGATGTGATCAGGACGATCAGGATCAGAAAAACCAGGCGGCTCTCGCATATAAACCTCTTCCTCCAAGAAACCATGAAGAAATGCATTCTGCACATCAAGCCGACGAAGCGACCAACCTCAAGTGACGGCATGAGAGAGAAGAAGCCAAATGGTGGTAGACTTGATAACTGGACTGAAGATGTCCTCATAATCAAGACCATAGCGCTGGCAAAATCCTCTGGCAATAAGGCGCGCTTTATAGCGCTCAATAGACCCATCTGAGTGCTTCTTCACTTTGAACACCCATTTAGAGTCAACAACATTGACCCGTGGTGGTGGAGGAACAAGAGTCCATGTCTTATTGCGAAGAAGAGCGTGATACTCCTGCTCCATAGCTTGACGGTGATGAGGTTGCCGAAGTAGAACGGTGGAGGCAACGAGCCCGTCGAAAAAACTGCCAGGGGCACGTACGCCATATAGGCAGGGATGGGTGGCGTGGGCGAAGACGCGGGATTGGAACCCGTGGGCCGCGGCGGCGGGTACGCCCCGTAGAGGGAAGTAGCCGTCTCGACCGGAGTGGATCCTGCTGGAGGCGCGGACGCCATGAGGGCAGGATGGATTGGCGCAAGGCCCAACCCCGACAGGCCCGCCGTGACTGCCGACGAGGTGGACTCGGGCGCGAAGGCCAGAGGCGCGATGACGCCGGTCGATGAGGCGGGTGAAGGGGCGCTTGACGTATGGATCGTTAGCGAGTGTCCCGGTGATGAAGAAGCCAGAGGATTGTTGGAGAAGAACGAGTCGACGCTCCTGGTCCCGATCTAAGGTGGCCGCATGGTGGCCGAGTCGGGCGGGAGAGAGAGAAGGGCAGCGAGCGAGGTCGGAAGAAACCCGGCGGGGGAGGAGCTGGAGGCGGCGGCGCCTGACATGGCGGCGGCGCGATCTAGGGTTTTGCGGAAGCGGAGGATGTAGCCAGCTCTGATAACATGAAAGGCAATGATTTTGGGAGAACCAGCTTAACCCTTTAGGGTAGCTATATATATATATATATATATATATATATATATATATATATATATATATATATATATATATATATATATATATATATAATGGATGTGTTACAATTGATACAATATACGTATACAAATACAGTAGCTATACATAGTCTAACAATGGCCAAGTGGATGGCGAGATGCCAATAGGAGAGCTATAGAGAGCGGCGCTTCACATGCACCTGCGATGAGTGGATTCTTAAGGAGCTAGAAGTGGAAGAAGAGCTTCTTCGGTTGGCGCGTATCAAGGAGGAGAGGAGCCGAGTCCTCCTGGGGCACAAAATTTTAATTCGGCTACTTCTGAAGAAAAGCTTGAGATGGATAAGAAGGCATGGGCAGATCATTGGGTGGGCGCTCAAGCAACATCGTTTGCTCGACCCTGCCAGAGCTGCTAGGTGGGAATTCTTAAGCAAAAGAAAGGATGCTCTCCAGTACTGGGCAGGTTCCCACAATTATTTTCCCCCTTGCTCATGCGGCCAATATGTTGCTCATTTAAATCCATAATGTTGTAAACGCTAGAAGTTGTGATGTGATAATTGTAGTTTGAACCATCTGTATTGCATGGTTGTTAGTTCCAATTTAATCACTGATGGTAGCTTTTGTATGAACTTATTGTTGGTGTTTCGGTGAGTTAACTAGTGTTAGTGTGGGCATTTTCAGTTTGTGTTGGTGTTAGTGTTAGTGGTGCTATTTTCAATTCAGTTAGTTTAGAGCAACTATGTATGCATATTTATAGGCTATGTTTGTATTAGTTCAGTGATGCTATATGTTGCAACTTAATTTATGCTATTTGGATATATGGAACTAACTGCAGTGTAGTGGTACTGGAACATGCATTTTCAGCTAAGTGATGCTATATATGATCTTGGAACATGTGGTCAGTCTATATTTCTACTCCTAATGGAGCAGTTGGTAGTCTCGCTTCCAGGGTTTTTTTCGTCTCACCTTTCATGGTTTTTTTGGTACCTCCTCCCACCTTCATTGGTTTTTTTCATAGATTTTTTTCGCCCTCTCCCCCCACTTTATCGGTTTATTTTCGCGTCAACCTCTCACACAACAAAAGAAATCTGAACATATCAGAACTTTCCATACTGGCGCAAGTTATTTAGTAATGTAGAATCAATCACGAACAATCTCTAAAGATCAAATCTAAATTAATTAACCTTACCTTAAATCACTCAATCACATTATTAGAAATCAAAGGAAACAATACATCGAGGGAGCAGTAAATAAACTCCCTTTCTTATGCATGTATATGATCTTCCCTTCCCTCTCCGTTGTCGAGCGTGCTTGATTCTCGAGGCCGATGCTTGGGCTGCGTCACTGGGTCGCGAAGGTGCCGGAGGACGAGGACGGCGAGGCCGGGTGCCGTGGCACCGCGTTGGCCGCGGCCGGTGAAGGGGGTGAAGAAGGGCGGCTTCCCTGGCCCTGGTCGTGGTCGTGGCCCTGGAAGTTGGTGCGGTGGAAGCGGCACTTGAAGGACCCGGCGTTGGTGGCGGTACAGACGCTTTGAAGCGGGCCCGTGGCCCGCGCCGGACGGCGCCGACGCTGGCCCGGGCCATCTCCTCGACGTATTCTTGGAGCTGTGGCTGGCCGATTTACATGAAATTAATTCCCTCAGTTGTGGTGGCAAATATAATACACATAATTCATATTATTATGCACTAACGTGTGTGTGTGTGTGAAATAGATGGATTATGGTCCCGTACCCAATAAGGTGGATATGTGTGTGTGTTAGAGAGAGAGGGAGAGGGGGAGAGAGAGTGAGGAAGAGGGAAGGAGAGTGAGGAAGAGGGAGGGAGAGAGTGTGTGTGTGAGGATTTAATGGTAAAAAAAGTCGCCAATGTCACTTGATATGTATAAAAATATTAATATTGAATTTTTAAAGTTAATGTGGCATCGTTGCAATGCACGGGCGTTCTTCTAGTATGAAGCAATATGTTGCTATAAATGGTACTGGAACATGCATTTTCAGTTAAGTGATGCTATATCTGGTCCTAGAACATGCAGTCGGGTGTATGGAGGAGTATGTTGCTATATATGGCACTAAAAATATACATTTTCGGTTATGTGATGCTATACATGGTCCTGGAGCATGCAGTCAGGCTATGCACGTAGGAGTATGTTGCTATATATGGTACTGAAACATGCCATTCAGGTGCAATATATTAAACATGTTACTATCGGTTATTAGTATACTAGTTGACCCGTTGCGCCAAATGGTGCAGAGACCCGCTAAAGACATATTGTCGATGAAAATAATTTCATTTTGCAAGAACATATTCGATGTTGGTAGTAGAAAGCCTATGTGTTAAGTCATACTATATTGATAGCAAAAACAAATCTTATTTCTATAACATGCATAGACCAGCTAAGTATGCATTTTTTAGTTGAAAATATAGTTACCACGCTGAGAAATCTAAGTTTGAAAAAAAATCAAGTTGTGGATGTCAAAATGCTTGCGTTAAAAAAAAGGCATTAGTTAGTTTCCTTTTGTAGGGACAAAACGATGTAAATACACATCTTAGTTTGGTAGGAGAAAGCCCTATTTAAAATTAAATCTATGTTTAGTTGGTTTAGCTGTGGTCAAGCACACGTAGCAATAAATATAATTTTCCTTAGCAGAAAAAATGGTGTTTATTGTTCACAACTGGATGCATATGCACATTCTATTTTGGTAGTAGAAAGCTTTAAATCATCCCGTGTTGTAAACACGTTTATTTTTTCTAGTACTCATTTGTCTGGGAAATGCACATGCTAAGAATTTCGAGTTTAATGTATGGAAAAAAAATATTTTTACGACATCTGTAAACCTGCTAAGGAGGGTCTTTTAGCAGTGTTTCTATTAAACTTTTATTTTAAATGTGCATGAAAAGAATAACTTCTGACGCATATGGAGGCACAGGTATCTGAAAGGCCCAAATGCTACCTAGTGAAACTCTGCGACTGTGAAACTGGTGAGATTTCTCCCTTCCTATTACCTCGGATTTCTCTGCATGCATAGATTTACTTGCACCAAATGACAGAGTCCAATTTGAATCCATACAATATTGTAACCCATTTATATGAAAAATTAAGACTCATCTCTTAAAATTAATACTTGAGGATGCATAATTTGTATGTTATTTGGGTAATATAAAGGCATGCTTTTTTAAAAGAAAGCCCACTTAAGAAAAAGAATATGCACAAATACTAACATCAGTTTCTGTACGACGGCGGGAAAGTAGATATTCAATACTGGGGTATTGGTAGGTGGAAGAAAATGTCCGAGGATACAACAGGAGCATAATAAATAACATTTTGCTTCTGTCTAACTTATGAGCACAGCATGCCCTTTATTTACTCTAGGAATATCTTGTACTCTTTAGCTATTTTTCTAAGTGCATGCCCATTGATCTGAGTAAGCCGCTTCTTCAATATTGAAGAGAGAAGTTTGAGGCTGTCATGCCCACTGCTGAAATTAGACTGGGCATTATTCTGTAGGGCTTGGGGCATAGAATATCCTGAATCAATCACAAGACAAACATCAGTATTAAGCAAGGACTACAGTAGAAGCAGCTAAAGATAATAAACAGAATAAAGGGCTATTTTTCTACAAAATATATTTTTTGCTATGAACAAGGTTTGTTTAATTGAAATTAAATGTCAAGAAGTTAGAGAGCATGCTATAATAAGTTCGAGAGAATGATTTGATGTTGCTATTCAACTGTTGAATAGATATTGAAGGCACATTACATAAGAGTCCTGAATTTTACATATCTGGAAGTAGGCGCACCATGAAAGTGATAATCATCCAATTAATAAAACCATTATTCTAAAAAAATATTAGACATTGCCTCATATATACCAACGAGAGTAACTTTCTATTGGTTAGAAACCGTTGTGCTGACAGTTATTTAACACGCGCTTTTTTTAGACGCACTAAGACCATATATAGGATGCAGACCATTCTCATGCCAATGTCTAGAATAGCCAATCCAAATAAGTCCTAGTAGCATGCTCCTACAAGATTCTTACGAAAACCTACATGGGTATGTTCCCAATAGGAATGGATATAGATTATGCTTACAAAAATGCTACACTCTAACACTTCCACCGGAGCACAATTCAGCTCCCACAATCAGTAATCAGCATGAAAACTTAAAAAACAAGTTTGATAGAAATCAATGTTCAGGAAAGCATGAAGCATAAGCGAAATGACAGGCTGACGCTTAGAGCAATGGGCGCTTAAGAATTTTTTTAATAGAACTGCAGGTTTTGGAGGTTGTAGACCGAGAATTAACCTGAGTAGACGATGCGGGACCTTGGGGAAGTTGGTGACATATTTCCTGAATGTGTATTGGCCTGTGTTGCCGCTACAGAATAGATCTGCAATGAAAGAACTTCATTATAAACATATGTTCTCATCCTGGTCCTTGCTTGGAAAGAGAAGCAAAAAAGAAAAGGATTATGCAATAGACGCACCAAACACCAAGGCAATGCAAAATATTCACTGATTTTACTCATATTTTTCGACGACACATATAAACTGGCCCTAAACATTATATTAATTAACAATAATGAAAAGAACTTCTTAAGGCACTCAGTCACAGGTTATGATTCTACCACCTACCTTTTTACACTGTAAAATGACCATGTCAGTACTGATTTTATATGAAGCTACAAAGAGATAATAATAATAATAGCGACATTGATGAAAACTGAAATCACAATATATATAAAACTTGGTGTCACGCCCTCCTTACGTCATGGCAGTACCTGACCTCTATTCTAATAAAATCATATTATAACAGTTTGCATATATATACCTGACCTCTGTTATAATAGAATTTATATATATGCTTCACTCAGTGTGCCTACAATTTTTAGAATGTAAATTTTCCCATGTTTCGAGAAACCATTTTAGGATTGCAAGGAACAATTTTGCAAAGTATAACATCGCAAGTAAATCATGAAGAGTTACTGAGAAGCTACCTAGCCTGTAGCATGGAATCTCTTTCGTCAGCACACTCAGCCAAGAGCACCATTACACAGAACAAAGAGGTGTAGGAAAAATAGTTTGTTTCATGTATACTTGTAAACGATATTGCCATTTTCCAATAAATAAAGTCATTTCCTGAAAAAAAACGCAGGAAAAAGAGGAACAACCCAGGATTATCAAACCACCTCAACCCATAGACCGGCTCAGGTGGCTCACCTCAACGAACAATCGGAAAAGCATGTCGGGTTCTTGATGCCAGGCACCCTCTCGACATTGTCGCCTAGTTAGAATGTGAGATATAGCACGCCACCGATGGTGTCCTCTTCCTCGTCCCCCTCTCTACATCCCCACTACATGTAATCCACAATCTGACTCCACAGATCCTAAACAAAGAACCATCGGTATATTTAGTGTCTGAAGTGGAGAACCATCAAGGGACACTGTAAAACAAATTATTTGCAGGTACAAAGGTGCAGCTACTAATTTCCTTTCCAGCCATATGAACCTTTGCCATACAAAACATTAATATGCAAAGCTATACATACATGAACATAGCTACATATTCATTATACATTATCTTGCAGAACATTTTAGAACTACTGAAATAGCAGCTGATGGTAAGGAAACACCGTTAGATTGTTCAACAAATAATCTCCACCTGCTAATTTCTTGGGCGATTACAAACAGACCCAGCGTCCATGTGTACAGGAATTATTTAGGCAGGTCCCCAGGGCATGCTCACAGTCTATTCTATGTTATAGATAGCTTAGTTGTGCAAGAATTATCAGGGCAGTCTACTCTATGCGATTCAGTCAAGGTGTTGGTATCAATTACGATAACAGCGATGATGCATGTTTGTGCCATATCCACCGGGAATTGAACTGAACTACTCGGGCCCCAATATTTCATAGTGAAAATCAGTAGAAACTAAAAAGAATAAATTCTAATTAGTTTTGGTAGAAACATATTTCACATTAATTTTAATTAAGCAGAGCAGGGGAATTTCCTCAATGAGATGGGCCGGTGTGTTCACAAGCAATTGTGATCAGTAGAAAAAGATAAATTGTCAGGATGCCGACAACATGGATCAATGGAATAAATTCTCACAAATGAAATGATAGTGAAGGAGATATGAATCTTGACTCTGGATTGAACAAAGTAAATGGGATAAGCTCACCTTGCCGCAGAGAAGACAGACACCCTACTTCAATAAAAAAGGCGAGTACGCCAAGCAAAATCTGCAAGGGAAATCTTAATTTAGACATGGTACCACCTGAACATAGCAAGACATCCGGATGTCTAAAATGCACCTCACCTACTGGAATCACCCTCGCCTCAATGAAAGAAATATAGCGCAGTTCGACCCTGAATATGATGCAAAAAGACATAATGCGACATGCTGAACCTGCAATGAATGAATGAATTGTTTGAACCTACACTGAATAGTTCATGTCCATCCATCCGTATGCTACTTTCTCATCAGAACGTCAATCCCAAAGATCTTCTGCTGGAAATATAACTTTATATTAGTCAGCTGACACAACACCTTAACTATCCAAGGGGTTTCCTAATACGCAACACTCTCTTGGAACATTTGAGGAACAAATCAAGGGAAGTTTTCAAATCAGCATTACATGTGTAAAGTCATAATCCCTGAACATGATAAATAGCGTGGTAGAAAATTTGAAAAGCGCAAAAATAGATATTAAAGATAGCACCATCGGGGCTAATGTACTATCTAAAAGTTCACTGATGCCTAGTATGTAAAGTTACCTAGAAAAACTCCAGCACATGAAAGGTGTGACAAAATAAAGGGGAAACAACAATCCTCCTCAAGAAACGGTGCTGGTAGGCAGACATATTCCTTTTCATGTACTGTGGTGCAAGAGTTCAGAAGAAATCAGGCTAACCTATCTTGGAAGGGTCCGACTGCTCTAGGGACATCAAGCCACAATATGTCCGGCCACTCAGAACCAAAACAATATGCCCTATCTTCAGTTTCAGACTTCCAGTCAAAGGAAACTGTATGGGCCAAAAATAATCTTCAGAGAACATAGCAAATAATAAATAAGCAAAAGGATCATCCCTGGGAATGCAATACATGTTGCAAAACAGTCAAGATCGTTTGAAAATATACACATCTTACCATGCTGCTTGTAGTCCTCGACGACCTGCTCCTTCTTCCTGTCGTTGGTCGCGTCCCCTCCCCTGCAGCCATACCCCATGGCGGAGGAGTGCCGCTACTTGCACTCCTCGATGGCATGCTCCTTCTCTTATTGTTATCCGCCTCTCACCCCCTGCAGCTCCACCCCAGACAGCACAAGGTCACAATTTATATTCAGAGCTATTTGAAAAGTTTTGGTCCCAAATTCGTTTTCACTTTTAGTGCCAACAAAAATATAGATCTGCTCTGCAATTAATTTACATGACATGATGATGGCATCAATTCGTATCCATCCATTACAACATGAACATTTATATTTTGTTCTGCAGAAAACAAACTGGACATATAAGGGAATATACTAAACCGAAATAGAAAAAAAAACATGGCAATCTCTTTGCATAATATGGAATGTAAAAAGGCATAGCTCCCAACTCAAGCTCTAATCTAACCCAGACCTTTGCTACTTCTAGTAATTGTAACTAACTAATTATAACCGATAAAATTATCATCTGAAGAAGTGCAACACAATTGTTCTCAGTTCTCAACTGAATGCCCATATCCATAAAATTAAAATGCTTCAGAAAGTATGAAAATGCACTCAAACATGATAATGATTTCTAGTAATCACTGCCTAGAACTGAGGTGACAATACACATGTGTCAAGAGGAGAATGAGAAAGAGTGGATTTGGAGTTAAAGGAGAAACCAAATATGGGGGCAGAAGGAGAATGAGCAAGAGTGGATCTGAAGGTAGGAGCAGAAACCAACCATGGGGCTCGTCAGCTCGATTCAAGCGTCAAACTCATCCGAGGGCCAATGTTCGGCGAGCAACCACTCATATTTAAGCACAATGCATATCCTACAAATTTAACAAAGATCAAGGGGGATATCAGTTATGCCAGCACCGCGCTCCCAAACTCGCATTTTGAGGTGTGAGCGAGACAAGACCTGAACAAATTATACGGAAAGAAACTTATTTGATAAGAACACCAATGCAAGGGCACTGTGCAGAAGGTGGCCATACTTCTGGAAAATATGAAGTATCGAATTGTGAAAATTTATCTTCCTGTTTTTGGTCCTATTGCTCAGAGTGTGGTATACCACTACACCAAAGAAAGCAATATCACACGGCAAACCTTATATTTTTCAACTGTCGCATAGAAGAATCATCTAAAGGAAGTAGACACATATGCGATGGACTGACCTAAAATGAGTGGCTTCATCATGTGCAATTGCCTTGACCAAGAGGATATCTTGGGATATGTAAGCAGGCTGGTATATCTGTAAGCAATGAGATACATCAGTTGGCACCCAGCATGAGTTTTTTGACGTTACTTCTATATTACAGTAGCAAAGGGAGGGTCACATATCAACTCTTTTTTTTAAAGCTCAAGAGTTGCAAATGCATATGCATATCACATCACTTTTTTTTGTAACAAATATGGCCAATGGCCAATGTGTATATACTAATCAGGATCAAAATTCAAGAGGTTATTTAGTTAGTCTAAAATATCACATCATGTTTGGTTGAAACAATATGCTAAAATATTCAGTTTGCAAAGCACAATGCTAACATATGGGGGAGAAGGTGGCAGCTCACCTGCAACAAGGAGCTAGCATCGGGAAAAGTAGGAGTTCATCCTTTAGCGTACTATGAACATGTCGCTGCTACCTTGCACCTTGATGCACCGCCGCTGCCAATAGCAGATTAACATCCAATTGTATTTGACAAATTATACATAACAAATTACTTGAATTAATACTTTGTAACTGATCAGCAAGAAGTAGCAACCAAATTCTAATAATGGAGAGCTGGGTCCAGGATGTATTACTCCTATTTCATACTAACTGTACCTACTGGGGAGAGCAGAAATGTGTAGCACATAGGGAGAGAGCAAAACCTGATGAAGAAGGAAAAGAAGGTTAGCAGGAAAGCAAAGGAACTGATCCGAGATAGGACCACCAGGAACTTACCCCAAAATCATGCATAATCAAGGCTATGCTCCAACTACAAAGCCAGAAATTGCTCCATTGTATCGACACCTGCAATCCTCCTCTATAAATGTTGCAGGCCTGCAGCTGCCCAGCAGGAAACCGTTAGCACTACACATACCATGGTGTAACAGTAGACCTCACAATTTATGTCAATACAACAGATCAAAGCATAAAGTTAGAAATCAAAGAAGGAAGACTCAGGGAAGATACTACCATGGGGACCAAATCGGAGCACCATTCTCCAAAAATTCACATGGATGCGGTGGTGAAGAGATAGGAGACGAGGCGAGTGAGGCCGGTGACGGCGAATGACCCTGGACAGCGGTGGCGCCTCTGTGACCGTGAGGGCCGGCCTGCTCCTTCACCCTTCGCCCTCCTCCCTCTTCCCTAGCCCCATCCCATCGCAACGGGCCGCCCACCCTGCTCCTTCACCTCACCACCGGGCTCGGCTAGCGACGGGAGGTGGTCGGCCGTGGTGACGACGAACCCCAGCTCGCCCCCGCGTCATAGACAAAGAAGCCGTCGGCGCCCTGGAACCGAACCCCCCAGATCGGGGCGCGGAGTAGCCGCTCCCGCTTCTGTCGTCTCGCGCCCGAGCGCCGCCGCTTCGCAACTCGATGCCGCCATCGGAGCATCTCTGCTGCCACTGCTCCTCTCGCACTGCGGCCGATGCAGAGATCAGGAAGAAGGAGTTAGCTAGAAGAGAGAGGAGGAGACGAGTGGGTGTGGCGGTGGCAGGGATCCGGGAAGGAGGAGGGAGGAGGAAGAGAGGGATGGGGTGTGGCGGCTGTGAGAGGGAGGAGGGAGGAGTGCGTGGCTGTGGATCGGGAGCTAGGGTTGGTGCGGTCGTGCCCAATGGACTCCTCGCTCCAGCCCCAGGCAAGCCACGGGACGCGCGACGCGTGGCACGCGAGGAAAGGCTCACCCGGCCGAAAATGACCCGCTGCTGACCTAGCCACTGTAAGCGTGAGACGAGCCCACTTGTCATTGGGCAGTAAAATGACTGGGAGGTGAAAAATGATTTAACTGCAAGTGAAGATCCAACGGTGCAACTAAGTTGAAGGGGCAGATCGAACGGCCAACGAGGCCCCAATCGGGGGAACCTTCTGGAGGTGAGTTGGCTAGCTTCATTATTGTTTTAAATATGCAGGTGTAATATGTTGTTCTCTTTGTTGTATCTGGCTTTTCATTTGCACTACTATTTTAGTGTTTGTATCTTAGCGATGTTATCAATGTTAGTACTTCTATTTGCCGCATGCGCCAATGTTACTTGAGCTATGTATGTCAGTCTGCAGTATTGTTACAACTATGTGTATTCGTGTTTGAAATAAGTTATTTTCTCTGTTCACTTTTATAAGACCTTGAAGATATTTCAGACAATGTATAAAACAACTCATTTTAAGCTGTCTGAAATGACTTACAAAAATGAACGGAGGAAGTAATTACAATTCACGAAATATACAGTGAACTGTTCGCACTCACCAGTTTCTGCAAGCAGCCAAGCACCGAGCGCACAAATTAATCTGAAGGTGAACTGCAGATGAATTGGGAGCCTCGCGATGTACATGGCACGCCTCATCCAAATCCTTACAGGGCATGCCTCGCCATGTACAGCCAACAGGGACCACGGGTTACTATTCAAGACTAAAAGGATTTCAATGATAAATTTGCACAAGTATAGTGCGCGTTACTTTCAGAAATAGACATGAGGTAAACGTAAACAACGCGGGGTCAATCAGCAAGATTGCAACCATGTTTACAGCGTCATCAGCTCAGCAAACATCAATGGCGCGGCTGGTAGTCAGTGCGCTGTGATTAGCCAATGACCACCTCATCACATGTGTGCCAAGTTTAAGGCCGCAACGTAGTCATTTTAAAGTTCTACCATCAAAGTGCACCGTCGGTTCCAAGTTTGTGACATGCGCGTAATAGAACTCTTTGTCTCAAAAACATTTTTTGTATTATACTCTCTTCATCTGCTCTGAAAATACCCTTTTTTATAGTTCAACGGATGGTCGCCCCTCCAACAAGAAAAGATAGAAATACGAAAACTTCTCTTCCATTGAATTTATAAAGGAAATCAGATTTTAAATTTCCAGAAACCAGTGTTTCAATTTTAGTATAATTTTGTACTAAAGTTAATACAAAATTAAATTAATATCTTATTATTATGAGACGGAGGAAGCAGAGAGGGACACGAATCCAGATATCGTGTCGACATGCCTCGTGTGGCTGAGGTGCAGAGACTAAATACAAAAGTGCTAGACATATAAAGACTTACACGCTTTTACACGCTCCTTTCATCTAACAACCAATCACAAACCTCTCCCCCCTGATTTTCAAGGGATGGACCGCTTCGCTTACCTATTAACCAATCAAGATTAGTCATTCTGTAAAAGCCTATAAATCGTTTGTACGTGTAGCATTGCCGGACTAAATATCGGCAACGAATGGGAAGGCACCAGGCACACCTCACCCTGTGTACGGAGGAAGTTTCTGCTACCCACCCATTCCCCGGATCAGGATGACACTGCATCGGCACGAAGACACCTACACGAAAGATCTATGCTCGATGCATGCACGCGCCACCGCCCTCTACGCTTGCGCCAACGAGACTCTGCCACCTTCGTCCCGAGCAGCACACCGCAACAGCCAGCACGGCACGTGTCCTCACGCCCACACCTTCGTCGGCCACCGCATCGCCCTCATCGAGCTTATATAATGGAAGACAGGCAGTGACGACCATATCTCGAACTAGTACAACTGACAGTGAAGCGATACGTATCAAGTTGCAAAGAAGAAAAGAGAAGGACCGAAGTGAGAGCGGCAGCTTAATTAGCCATGGCTCAAGCACAGGCGACACGAGGCTCAGGCGACCCGATGAAGGCCCAGCAGGAGCAGCCGGAGCCCATCCAGTACGGCCACGTCTTCGCCGTCACGGGCGACCTCGCCGTCCAGGCCATCGCGCCACGTGACGCGGAGGCCATGCGCACCGCCGAGGAAAGCGTGCAGGGCGTGCAGGTCCCGCAGGCCAGCGGCGGCGGCTTCAGCGCGGCGGTGGCCATGGAGACGGCCGCCGCGTACAACCAGGCCGTCGGCGCCGTCCGCCCGGGCCAGGCCAGCGACGCGGCCACCAAGCAGGGCATCACCGTCACCCAGACGGCCGTGCCCGGCGGCCGCATCGTCACCGAGTTCGTGGCCGGCCAGGTGGTGGGGCAGTACTCCGTGGCCGACCAGGCGATGATGCAGCAGCAGCAGCAGGTGGAGGAGGACACGAGCAAGGTGACGATCGGCGAGGCCATGGAGGCAGCGGCCCTGTCCGCGGGCAATCGGCCCCTCGAAGAGGCCGACGCGGCGGCCATCCGCGCCGCGGAGACGCAGGCGCAGGGAGCGGGCGAGGTCATGCCCGGCGGCCTCGCCGACCAGGCGTGGGCCGCCGCAAGCGCCAACGCATGGGCCGAGCGCGACGAGGACAAGATCACGGTCAGCGATGTCCTCTCGGTACGTTCGTTACGCGAGATGCATATGCTCCCTTCTTTTTTGAGTTAAATGAACTGTGTCGTTTGAACTCGTTGCGCGTGCTCCATCCCGTGTGCAGGACGCGACGACGAAGCTGGCGGATGACAAGCCGGCGGAGAGGGAGGACGCGGCAAGAGTGGTGCAGGCGGAGACATATAGCGACGCCGGGGCGCGCACCAAGGCCGGCGGGGTGGGCGCCGCGCTCACCACGGCGGCGAGGCTTAACCAGGAGGACGACGACGACGCTTGAATTTGCCACGTCTCGTGTGTGTGTACCGTACACTCGGATCAGACGGAACAATCGGAACAAGTTCGTGTGCAACCTTGCAGGAGAACATCCTGTCGAGTGAGGCGAATCAAGGCAGCAGTAGGTTCAGCCAGCCTTGTGTGTAATAAACAAATAACAGTGCTGGCCCGTCTGTGAGTCTGTACATTTTTCTTTTCTCTCTGGAGTTGTACAGTATGATGTCGTGTGTTTTTTACTCTGTTTCGCTCAAGTTCAAGTCTATTTCCGCTGTTTGTCGAGACGCGTGAATTTGCGGATTTCGTATTTCGACATGGACACGGTCCGATTGCCGCTTGCGCCAGTGTCTAGGGCACGCAGCGAGCGCCAGCCATCGTGACTCTGATAGCCTAACATGGCCAGCAAACGTCAGGGGCCGGTTCACAGTCCTGGGATGCTTATTTGGGGCTCATTTCAGTTCAGGCTTCGCTCAGATGTGTCCAGCTGCCACTCAACGACACATTCAGAACTTGTGACTCGCAAGGCAAGGGGCGTATTGCATCAATGCCAAGTGAAGTTTCCCAAGTGTTCATCTGCCCAATGTCATCTGGCATATCCTAGACATGTAACCAGCCAGGACGGGGTCACTACCGATACCAATTCTTTTAACCCAAAACAATTGATCTTGGTTTAATTTTTTATTAATATTTTTTTTGCTATTTAACAGCCGACTGTTCTTTTTTGAAACGGAAGCAAAAGTTTTGCCTCATCGATTAATTAAGAAGAAGAGAATTGCCCGGTTAATTTATGGAAAACCGGGCGAAAACCAATACAAACGAAGCATGATCAAACTTCTCCCAAGACATGAAACCGCACAGGCGGCCCGCCAAACTCTCCAAAAACACAACATCCACAAACCCCTTCACTGCTATTACGCCAAGTGACTCCCCACAAAAACACCTCGACACAAGACATCAAGCACCTCCCAACCCACAACGAGAACCCAAACAAAAAGGACAGGCCGAGAGACCAAAGATCATCCATCAAGCAGCCATAGACACCTTGCTTTTGGCATCATTTTTGCCTTTGCCCGCCTTTCTTTGTTTGCCCTTTATTAAGGCCCCCCGCCAGACAAGCAATTGACCGCCCAAACCCGGTCTAGCAACCTCCACGCTGGCTAGCAAATCACAGAGTTCCTTCGTGAAAAGAGCATTTGGATTTGGAGTAGGTGCCAACACAAGTGGCTCAATGGTCATGCCACTCACAAGCATCACCGCTTTCGACGGCCGCAGACGAGGAAAGGGCAAAGAACATCTAAAACTCCATGCTCCACGATCTTTGAGAGATAGGTTGTCGACCTGACAAGGCTCCACAGGTGGTGGTGAGGGCACCAAGTCCACCTCCAAGCGACAAGGCTCCACGGGGTGGTGAGGACACATGGTCCACCTTCAAGCCCGGAGAGAGCCCAACTTGAGCTGCTCCATCGACCTGCATTTAAACATGTTCCCCACACAACACCGCAACTCAGGCATGATCTGCAAGACCGGAGACACAACCTCGGCGGATGCCTCACCCACGGAGTCCGGCAACACAAGGCGGCGAACTAGACCCAACACGGGCGAGAAGCTACCAAAGAGCTCAGATCCGCCTCATCCATGAAGCCAACAGAAGACTCAACCACGGAGCCATGCAAGAAGGAGCCTTTGCAGAGTAGCCTCCGCTACGCTCGTAAAAGCTCCCAACACGCACCATCCAGCCTTGCAAGGAGTCGGCGACCTGCTGAAGCGGCTTAATTGCCTCCTCCATCTGTGAGGAAGTCATGCAATGAAGATCGAGATCCTAGCAACTTCGAGTGCACACCTAGAGCAGATCGAGCGTCACATCTTTTGGGGATGTATGAGTCTTCATGTTGGGCGGGGCCTCATGTTTCTCGGATGTTGATGAAGGCGCAACAATCGAAGCCCAAGAATGAGCCAGTAAGCAGAACTTGCAGAAGGTCATGGCTGCACCGGCTTGTGACCATCCCATGCACGGTGTCCCGGCGAAAGCATTGGTTGCACCGGATTGGATCCTGCACTCGGCCGCTCGATGACCTTTTTCCGCAACGAAAACATCTATTCCAGAGCCACGGGCGTCGGGGCGCTGATGAGGCATGAAAGCCGAAGATGGCCGAGGTGCGGCCGTGCACGGCGGATCTGGACAAGTTTCACCGACTGCGGCGTCCTCCACGTGCCCCACGCATGCCGCATCCGCCCGACGAGGAAGTTGCATCTGCGTCGCACTGCAGACCGGGGCCGGAGCTCAACAGGCAGCGGTGACCGCCGCCGCCCGACCCTCCACGACGACGCCCTCGTAACACAAACGTGGCTCGTGGCGGGGATACGTGCCCCGATCCATATCAGCCGGGCGGTTGGGAGCTTGGCGACGAGCGAGGAGGCCGAGGGCGCTGGCCGACCGGCCGGAAGAGGCGCCGACAAGGAGGACGGGACGGTGGCGAGTAGGCGATGGCCGGCACCGATGGCGTGCACGGAGCTTGCGCGAGGCGGAGAAGCATCCTCGAACGGCCGGATCGGCCTTGCGGGCGGCGAGGAGGCCGCAGCAGCGTGATGGCCGTGGTCGGAGGCCGCCAAGACGGCGCGCCGTCGTGAGCATTGGGCCGCCACGGGCGCTGAGCGACAGCGACACAACCGTCGCGGGGCGGACCTTCGAGCGAAGAGAGAGGGCGCCGTGGTGGCTCCGAATCTGGTCCAGGCGGCAGCAGGGGACGCCGGAGGAAGGAGATCGGGCGGCGCCGCCGGAGACGCTCACCCGATGCGGGAGCCCATGAGCGGCAGCCTGCTTTCTTACTACCCAACTGTTTGGAGTGTGTTAGCCGACTGTTTTTCAATTCGTTGTCACTCGAATTTGTGCTCTCACGCTGAGAGTTGTTGTTTCGGTCGCAGGTTTCTTTGTACCCTCGAATTTGTACCCGTCTGATCTCGCGCTGAGAGTTGTTGTTTCGGTCACAGGTTTCTTTTGTTGGGTGCGGTTTTCTTTTGTCGGGCTTTGTTTTATTTCGGGTATGCCCGTTACCATCCCCCTGTGTGTGATGTTTCCTTTTCCTTTCCCCCTTTTCAAAATTTTCTCCATTTCATTTGGGTTGTACTGTTTTGAATGGGAAGAGGGGCAGAAGGGGGAGCGATAGGAGGAGGCGCTCGAGCGGCAGAGGACTTGAGGCGATTTCATTGAGTTCATGGTGTTTCCGAGATCCCTCTCTGCCGGAGCTTGATTCTTCTCTTTGCTTTCCTACTCCCCTGGTTAGTTCTTCTTGTCTATCTCCCTTCCCACTTTCCCTTTTGAGGCTTCTCAAAATTGCCATTTACAAGATTGGCTTCGTAAAAATGCCACTCAGCTCGTGTGCATCTTGATTACCATGCCATTTTCCCTTTCCATTGCTTTTCTTTTTCTCTTTTCCATTTCCTGGCTCCTAAAAGGACCAAACTACCCCTGAATCCATATCTGACGCGTGCTTGAAATGTTTGGATCGATCGGATTGCTGCGAGGCACTCATCCTTGTCATCACGATTGCTCGCCACTGTAGCTCGTTGATATGCATGCACGAATCCACAGCAGCTCGCCGCCCTGGCTCGCTCACGCCTGCGCGAGCAACTGCATCCCGCCGTCGGTCCTCTCGGCCCAACCGCAGCTCACCGCTGGCGATGCTCGCTCACTGCATGCGCGCCGGTACGGCTGGCCCTCGGCTGGCGAACTCCTACGCGAGCCACCACAGCTCCTCGCCAATGCTCGTCCACGTCTCCACACGCGCCGGCACAGCTCGACCTTGCCTAGCTATGCCCGCGCGAGCCACCACAACTCCTCGATGCTCGTCCACGTTTGCACGCGCGCCAGCACAACTAGTCCTTGCCTGGCCGATGCCCATGCGAGCCACCACAACTCCGAGGTGCTCGCCCACGTCTGCACGCGCGTCGGCACAGCCCGTCCTTGCCTGGCCGATGCCCGCCCAAGCCACCGTAACTCATGGGTGCTCGTCCATGTCGGCGCAGCTCGCCCTTTGCCTCGCTGACACCTACAGGAGTCACCACAACTCGCCGCCGATGCTCTCCCACGCTTGCGCGCGCCGGCACAGCTGCCCTCGTAGAAGGATTGTGTTCCATGTCTGGCGATGGGCGGCGCGAGCAGCGAGGAGATCGGCGGCACGCGGCCTCGAGGAGATGGCGGCAACATCCGACGATTGACGCAAGAAATCCAGGCGATCATGGATTGAGCACGTATGGTATTCTTGGCGAGCAGCACACTTACGTCCGCCTCAAGTGTTGATTAGATGCCCAAGTATGTTTAGATAGCAATCAGGGGCAGTTTGGTCTTTTCTGGTGCTTATAATTGCGAGAAGAAAAAGAAAATATATAAAAGGAGGGAAATGGCATGGTAATCAAGGTGCACACGAGCTGAGTGGCATTTTTACGAAGCCAATCTTGAAAATGGCAATTTTGAGAAGCCCCATATTGAAAGTGGCAAATAGCCAATTTTCTCATTTCATTTGGGTTGTACTGTTTTGAATGGGAAGAGGGGCAGAAGGGGGAGCGATAGGAGGAGGCGCTCGAGCGGCAGAGGACTTGAGGCGATTTCATTGAGTTCATGGTGTTTCCGAGATCCCTCTCTGCCGGAGCTTGATTCTTCTCTTTGCTTTCCTACTCCCCTGGTTAGTTCTTCTTGTCTATCTCCCTTCCCGTGTGTGATTTGCCATGGTTGTGGTTGTGTAGCTTCCAAATCTAGGCGTTCGTGCGTTTGTGTTGTAGATTTTATTGCTGTTTGAGTATTTAACTGTTGGTTCTGCTTCATGGTTCGTGTAGTTTCCTGTGGATCCCGTGTGTTTGCGTTAATTTTTAGTATTTGTGTGTTAGCTCCTAGCTTTGTGATTGCGCTGTTACGTTTTAGGTATTCTCGTTTTGTTCCTTTCGTTGTAGCTGCTATTTGGTTGCTAGTTTATGAATTTTTGATTGATATGTTGGTGCTATGCTGGGGTGAGGGTTTGTGATTTTTTAGGTGATAGGCATATCTCTGTGTTGAGTCTTCTGGATCGTCCCCTGCAGTTGCAGTTTCAAACATCTGATAGGGTCAGGTTTAGGTAGCAGTGCTTTTTTAGGGTTGTTTTTCTTTTGTGTATGAATTGTTTCAGAGTTTGCAGTGCTATTTTCTTGGTAGTTCGTGGTTCTTTTCCTCCATAATCCCCTGCGTTCTAGCACTGCGACTAGGTCTGTTAGTGTGTGTCAATTTTTTTCTATATGTTTTCCTTAAATTTCAGTGGATTTTAGCTCTGAGTTGCACTGTAATGTCCGAGTATTTTCATGTAATGTAGTCCCTCAGTTTTGCACTGTATTGTTCTTTAGTGTCTTTGTAATTACCGTCTGAATTATTTGCTACAATTCTTGAGCTTTTGGTCTGTAATCCCCGGTTTAGACCTAAGTTCGCATTATAAATTATGTAGCTTTGCTTTGTAATTCATGTGCTTTCTGACTGAAGTAGCTTACTCCATAATTTTCATTAGTTTTGCACTATACACTGCAACAACCATGGCAATTACACTGTAATTTGCATTGTTCACTGAAAATAGTCTGTAAGTAATTACACTATAATTTTCCTCTATGTACACTATAATATCCATGGTAATTATATTGTAATTTCCCTCAATATACACCGTAATATTTGTGGTAATTACACTGTATTTCCCTCAATGTACACTGTAATTTCCATATAGTACTTACACTGTAATTTCCCTCAATGTACACTGTAATTTCTGTATAGTTTTTACACTGTAATTTCCCTCAATGCACACTGCAATATGCATGGTATTTACACTGTAATTTCCCTCGGATTTCTCTTAATTTTCCTGTAGTATTTAGTATTTACACTGTAATTTCCCTCAATGTACACTGTAATATGCTTGGTATTTTCACTATAATTTCCCTCAGATTTTTGCCAGTGTAATTTCCCTAAAGTAAACTGTATAATTGCTCTGTAATTCATGTGATTTTGGCACTGTAATCTCCCATTTCTATTTTTCACTGTAATTCATGTGCTTTCTTGGTTGTATGCCATTGATTACTCTGTAATTTGTGTCAGGTTTACACCGTAATTTCTTTGGTTCTTGAGTGTAATTTCCATTAGTCTACACCGTAATTGGTGTCTCTTGGTTGTTTTATGCGATGGGGTTGTGTATTAGCCGGGATCTGTCATCTGTGGATGGGAGGGGTAGTACAAGGTGAGGTCTGGGTTGTGTGTTTGGGCCTTTTCGTGGGTTGCAAGTTCAAGGTCAGCTGTTTGCTGCTTTTCCTCTTCTTTTAGTTGTCAAGTGCTTTGTGGTCGCCGTGTCGTTGAGTTTCTGTTTCGATTAGTTGAGAACTGGGTCACAATCTTAGCCCAACCAGTTTTTATGGAAATACATACAAAGATCGGTAGTAACTGGACATACATGTGTCAACAGAACATTGGTCAGGAAATTTGAATGATACCCAATTAGAAATCAGTCAAATGCTAGATAGACACTCCCTATTTTTAAATGAAGGAAAAAGATTTGCCTCATCCGTTCGGAACGAAAATCGATACAAACCAACCATCGAGAATCGATACAAACCAACCATGTGCGAATGCGGACTACTCATTGAGCAATGCAACCCAGACACGGAACGATTAGCCCTACAATCATATGCAGCAACTAACTCCCACATTACTACATCAGAAAGAAACAGAGCAATACAATCATATCCCACATTACTACATCGGAAAGAAACAGAGCACCTCTGCCGAAGACCACGACCACCCTCAATTTCACTGACCATAAGAACCACCCAAGAGATTGAAGACTATCTATCAAGCAGTTGCGGATGCATTTCCTGTGGCGCCACTCGGCCGGATCAAAGCTATTCTAAAAACTAGATCCATTGCCTTGCTTTTGCTCTTGCGTGCCTTCTTCACAATCGTCTTGCCAGATCCAGAGAGCCTTCTCCACAATCATCTTGCCAGATCCAGATACAGGGCTGGTCGCCTCCAAACATGTGAAAGTTGCGAAGTTGTACCCTAAAGAGAGTATCATCCACACACAGGGATGTCCTTAGGCACTAACAAGGACCAGTCCTTCGAGCTACGCAATGGAATTGTCTTCTACAAGAACCATATTTGACTCGGTCACAACACCATGCCTTGCTATTCTAGCTTTCCGGTGATATACCGCCACATCGAGGTTGTTTTTGCATGGCGGGGCCTCAAATCAAGAGTCAACAAGTATGTGCAAAGTTTCTCCTAATGTTTGTAGTCTAATCTTGCGCGTGCCAAGTAGCCGGAGTTTCTGATGTAGGATCAAGCCCTATTTTGCCCGATCTTCACAAATTGGAGGTGGAGTTGGGGAAATCATGAATAACATGAAGAACACAAGAGAAACACTAATTGGACAAGATGAAAAAAGGTAACCTCAGACCACAAGGCAAGAGATGGATCTCAAGCATTCAATAACTACAAAGGAAAATATACAAAGGTAGTTCATCTAAATCTCTAGGAGAGATGGATCTTGAGAGATACGTAGATCTTCCCCAACCCAAAGGATGCGGAGGTCTTGATGATTCACTTGGGGAATCCTTCTCCCATTAGGAAGCCTTGACAACCGTGGATTGTTCTTCTTCCATTTGGAGGTCTTGTTCCTTTGAGAGGAGATACAAGGAGCAAAGCTCCCTCAAGATCTATTCATATGCTTTGTTAACCCTAAAATGGATAAGGTGATATATATATCCTACTCATAGACACACTACCGGACAGTCCGGTCGCAACAGAGGCTCTGCAGTTGCTCTCTACATGGACTGGCAGATTGGAAGTGCAGCTTTTGCACCACTTTATCTGTTGAGTCGTCTTCTTTTGTCGCCTCTTTCACGCTTCCCTCTTGGATGGTGTTGTCATCCTCTTGTGCTTGCACTCTCCTCAAGACACGTGAAGACCTGCACAAACCTATACATGCATGAAGGGGGGTCAAGTAATATACCATCCAAGAGAGAACCAAGTAAACACGCATAAATGATAGAGTTCACCTCATCATATGTGATGCGCATGTCCCTTGGCAATGGAGCCAAGTCCATGGTAATGACATTAGGGTGTCCCGCACCATCTCCTTCCCCTTGGGAAAAATCCATTCTCGGATCGGGATCCTCATCACCATGGAAAGAGTTGGTGTGACCATTCTGTATTGGACGCTCACCAAGAAATCAAGACCTACACATGCACAAATCAAAGCAAAGAATGTGTGTGCATGGTATACAAATGCATCATCCATCATGATGCATCTCTTCTCTTACCCATCACCATTAGCGCAAAACATGATCAATGAATATATGAGTATGCATGGCATATGTCATGACAAGTATGTGCATCATGCATATTGTGCAAAGAAGGAAAGCAAGCATGCTTCACCTCTAACATGTCAAAGTCTCCACTCATATGTGATAAAACCATGGGGCATTCATGCTCAAGAATAAAGGCATTGTTGCACTCAATACATAGCAAGTAGCAATCATCCAACATGAGAGAGGCAGTGTATGGAGTAATTTGACAACAAGCAAGAAAAAAATATGTGAAGAGCATGGAAATGGTTGCCATCAACACAATGGAAAGAGAAAATAGTCATCATGGGAGATGCAATACACAAAGTATTCATATAAAGAAATGGTATGCATAAGCAATGCACAAGACAAAGCACAATCTTCAAAGCAAAGCATGTCAAAATCATCATAATTACATTGGCAAGAAGTCTTACATCTCTACTCCTAATGTCTGAGTTGATGAATAGTCTCCACGGTTTATTTCCGTCCCACCACTTTCAACCGTTTTTTTCGCTGACTTTTTTTGTCCCTTCCCCCCAGCCCACCGGTTTAGTTTCGCGTCATCCTCTCACACAACGAACAAAATCTGAACGGATCAGAACTTTCCATGCTGGCATAAATTATTTAGTAATGTCTTTATGTGAAAGAATCAATCATGATCAATCTCTAGAGATCAAATTTAAATTAATTAGCTTCTATACTACTATTAAAAGAGCAAACATGAATTCTTTCAAAGCCACACAACAAATTGTACACAGGATAACTAGCACCGTCAGATCTAATTTACCTAAACACATCCTACTGCCCATATTATATCAATGACCCGCCATCCAAATCAACGTCTGGGATGAAATGTTCTGCCTAGCAGACGCGTGGTCTGGCGATCGTTCTAGCGCTCCACCTCCCCGATCCCAGCGGTCCGCCCACAGCTCCTTGATTTTCGCGTTGATTACACGGGAATCGTGCCTCTTCGACCATCTTTCTCCCCCTGGATCGAGAAACCTCCTTTCCCCTCCTTCCGTGCGTTTCCGATCCACGCCGAGTCAACCTCGTGATCTGGTCGTGCCCCGCCTCGCAAGCCGACGACGACCTCCTCTGCCGGTCACCGCGCCCAACGCCCTCCTTCCTTTTCTCTCCCTCTTCTCGCTAATCTCTCCTCTCTGCGTTCCCACATCAGGGGCGACATGGACGCCAGAGGCTCGGGCACGCGGCCACGATGGCCCCGAGCTCGGTGGCGTCAAAGCCATTGGAGGCGTCGGCAAGGGCGAGCTCGAGGTCCCTGAGCCTGGCGACGGCTTGGGTGTGCATCGAGCATTGACATGACATCCTCCGTCCCAAGAAGAGAACCCGGAGAGGTCGAGCGCAGTGATTGCAGTGGCAGGCTGGAGCAGCGTCTCGAGATCAGCGCCACGAGAAGATTGAAGTATGGAGCTTGGCCCGCCAACAGGCGCGAGGCTGGCGAGCGTGGAGGGTTGGAGCGATGAGACGGCGACGTCGGAAACGGTGGGGAAGTAGGTGGTGGCGCGCCAAGCAATGAAGGCGTTCCGCTCGGCGATCTCTTCCGGGTGGAGAGGAGGTGGTTGGAGGAGGAGGAGGTGGGCGCCCCACGATTCATGAGGCCGAGGAGAGCAGTGGGTGGCCCCACGACGAGACCAGCCAGAGGTGGAGTCGCTCGAGCGCCAGGGAGCAGAAGATGGCGAGAGCAGCAGGAAGTCGGGCGTCGTCGGGTCCACGCGCAGCGCCATCGCGCCCTGCGTCGCCAGCTCCGCCGCTAGCAGCCTGCCGCACGCCATCGAGGCCCGGTGCCGCGACGGAGGGTCACCCGGGAAGCCCGGGATGATCCACACAAACTGAACATCAAGGAGTGGGCGTCGCAGGTGATTTCCACCACCGCGGAAGCCTTCTTTCTCTATGTTCAGTTGCACATCTTATCTCTGCACGTACACCCACCTGCAGCAACTCCTCTCATTTTTTCATGTTCAATTGCCCATCTTATCTCTGTCCTTGCTTTTTTTATATGTCTACTACGTACAGTCTGTGTATTGTTTTCTTCTACCATTCTTTGTTGTATAATCTTTGTTAGTAAATGCCCCCCAAAAAATTATGCAGCGTGTGTAGAAAAAGGATACTCAGGGCATGGATGAGGAGGCTAAGCAGCAATTTTGCATCCCGTGCAGAATTACAGATCCTCACCTACGGATGGATGAGGACTATTGACTATTGTGAATGCAGAGTGTTAATTTTTCAGAATTTGTTTAACAAAATTACTGTGCACGCGACCCTTTGCGCAGGACGATTTGCACATGACCTCGTGATCAATGGTTGTGGTCCACGTGAACTGAAGTGATCGATGGCTGCTATATATTGTCGTGTAGAAATCGGGCACAGCCCATCGTTTGTGTGGCAGTTCTCCTTGTTTAATCAATTTTTGAGCAGATGAGTTGGTATGCTTTTGAGCTATTTAACTTCCAACCCCAAAATATTTGGTAGATGACTATTGTATTGACCATGTTAGTCAGGGTATTGTCCATAAAACGTTGCTGAAGTCAATATGATCTATGGCCATACAATGAGTTAACCTGTACCCTTGCCTTGCTTGCTGATTTTGATTATTTTAGTAATTCAAATTTCAAGTTATGCTTGTTGATGCAATCTACTCTTCATGACTATTCAATGGACTGTGCTTTGCAAACTAAACATTATTGTTTGATTCTGAAGTGTATTGTTTCAGGAGCTGCTTT
This sequence comes from Aegilops bicornis, assembly GCA_021605145.1. Lineage (NCBI taxonomy): Eukaryota > Viridiplantae > Streptophyta > Magnoliopsida > Poales > Poaceae > Aegilops > Aegilops bicornis. The sequence goes on from CM038675.1 coordinate 578,382,963, forward strand.
TGGTAGTACTACGGTAAGTTGATGTGAAATCCTCCAATCTTGTTATCTAGGCAGATGTATTCGCTACTATATATTTTGAGTTGATGTGAAATCCCACAATTTTTGTTATGTAGGTAGTCAAAATATTTTCAGTCTGTGTACTTGTTGAAGCATTTTTTTAAATTGAAACTTGTATAAGCATCAGTTCTAGGATATTTTGATTCTCTTCTCAAAAAAATATTACATGGCAATAGTTAGTTTGATGTTGCTGCTGTACCAATTTGAGAATGGTGATTGTGACGCCCGGATAATTAGACTACAGTAATCACAAGCTAATGATGCCACGTCACCTTCGTTACTGTAATTAAACTCACGTTGATTCGAACCCGATTCAAATTCAAATTTAAAACATAGGCAAGCAATAAAAGTTTTCAAAAATTAAAACTAAAATGTTCAGGGGTTGTCAAATATTACAAAGATTATTTATGGTGGAGTAAACACATTTTATAACTTGTCTAATTTATTAAAATTAATTAAAACATAAAAGTAAAAATAACAAAAGCAAAACAAACAAATAAATACGGGGAGGGGAAAACCCCCTGGCCAACTGGGCCAAACGGCCCAGCCGACCGGCCCATGGCCCATCCGCCCCCCCCCCGTCACTCCCTTATCCCCTGGGCGACCAAACCCTAGGCACCGACGCCTCCTCGATCCCTTCTCCTCCCCACCGATCTGGATCGGATCGGCCCCGATCCTGTCGACCCGACGCCGGGCGCCCACCGCCACCCGACGCCGCCCGCCTCGCCTCCTCCCGACTGCCACGCAGACGCTGACGCCACAGATGCCCGACGCCTGTTCCCCACGCCGACCCGACCACCTCGCCGCCGCCAGTTCGCCGCCGAAGCGCCACCTCCTCGCCTCCTCCGGTCTTCCCCGGCCCGAGCCCGGCCGCCACCGAACCCCTACGACCCCTCGTGAGCTCTCCCCTTCGCCCCTCCCCTAGTTCGCTTTGCCGCTGACGCGCTCCGCGGCCGCCGCGCTTCTTCTTCCCCAGACGCGCCGAAGCTCGGACGGTTTCACAGGCTCGCGTTGCCGCTATATCGCCACCATCGAAGCGGCCCCGGCGAAAGCACGCCGCCGAGGGCCGCTGTTGCCGCCACGCCGGGTTGCGATCGCCGCACTTCGCCTCCTTCGCTTCGCCCATGGCCACGCCGCGCCCGTAGCCCGTTCCGTACCTCGCCTCAAGAACTCGCCGCCGATGAGCTCGATCGCGCTCCGGCCACCACAGCCCGCCACCATCACAGATCGCTCCGCTGCCTTGCTGCTCGAACGAGCCCGGCCGCCAAAATCGTGCGGGTGGACGAATCTCAGCCTCTCCCGATCGCTCCGGCGTTGGAAGGGCCGAGCTAGATCCGACAGCGTCTCCGGGTGCCGAAGCTGGCACTCCACGTGGCCCCGCCACATCGACAGGCCCAGGCCCCCTTTGAACTATTGACTTGGGTCAACGCCGACTTGGTCACCGTGTCTATGACATGTGGGTCCCGAATGAATAAGCAAATTAAAATAAATATAATTAATAAAAATAAAAATGATTTAACAAATTAATTATTAATTAATTAATTAAGTAATTAATTGTTGATTAATCCAGTTTAATTAATTTAATTAACTAGTTAATTTTAATTAAACCGTAATTAGGATTTATCTAAACCCTAATTAAACCTAACGATTAATAGGTGATGTGGGTCCCACAGGACCCACATGTCAAGTTGACCAGTCAACGGTCAACGCTGATCGCTGAGGTCAGCATGACATCATGTCGACGTCATAAGTCCATTTTTCGAATTAATTAATTAATTAATTAAATTCCAGAAATTATTAAAATCTTTAGAAAATCATATCTTTTAATCCGTAACTCGGATTAAAATATTTTCAACATGAAAGTTGCCCAGAACGACGAGACGAATCCGGATACGCAGTCCGTTCGTCCGCCACACACCCCTAACCTATCAAACCCGCAACTTCCCCCCTCCGGCTCCTCTGCCCGAAAACACGAAACCCCGGGGATATTTTCCCGGATGTTTTCCCCCTTAACCGGTACCACCTCATACCACGTTAGGGCACGCCTAGCATCGTTACTTGTCTTGTCATGCATCGATATGCATCTGTTTACATGGTATTCATTGTTTCTTTCCCCCTCTTCTCTCCGGTAGACTACGAGACCGACGTCACGCTTCAGCCCGATTCGACTACGGTGTTGTGACCCTCCTTGTTCGAGCAACCAGTGCAAGCCCCCCCTTGATCACCAGGATATCGCCTACTCTTCTCTATACCGCTTGCATTAGAGTAGTGTAGCATGTTACCGCTTTCATTATACCTATCCCGATGCATAGCATGTCCTTGTTACTCTTGTTGTTACCTTACCCGCAATCCTATATGCTTAGTATAGGATGCTAGTACTTTCATCTGTGGCCCTACATTCTTGTCCGTCTGCCGTATATACTATCGGGCCGTGATCACTCGGGAGGTGATCACGGGTATATACTTATACTTATACATGATACATGTGGTGACTAAAAGTCGGTCGGCTTGTGGAGCACCCGCGAGTGATTCACTTGATTGGGAGCCGAAAGGACCTTGTCCCGACGGCCCTCTGGATGGATCTTTGTGGCGGAGCGACAGGCGAGTTGAGACCGCCTAGGAGAGAGGTGGCCTGGCCTGCTTCGGGCGTTCGCGGATACTTAACACGCTTAACGAGATCTTGGTATTTGATCCGAGTTGGCTACGAGCTTATACGCACTAGCCATCTACGGGAGTAGTTATGGGTATCCGGCGTCGTGGTATCAGAAGCACTTGAGACGTCGTGACGGGCCTTGGCCGGATTAATTGGAGCGCTGCTAGGCTAGGTGCCTTCCGGCCGCCCATGCAACGTCTTGGTGTGCTCAGGCGATGGGCGGACCCTGGCGCTTAGGTTTGAACCGGCGTCTTTGGCCTCTCTGTTGTGCCTAGGTGGGGCTGCGGCGTGTTGATCTTCCGCGGCCGGGCATGACCCAGAAAGTGTGTCCGCCAAATGGGATCAAGCGTCTTTGGGTAAGTTGGTGCACCCTGCAGTGAAGTTAATCTATTGAATAGCCGTGATCTTGATAATGTGACGACTTGGAGTTGTACCTTGAGCTTATGACAACTAGAACCGGATACTTGATAAAACACACCCTCCCAAGTGCGGATACAACCGGTGGTCGCTCTCTCTCGTGGATACGAGGAGGGATCATGGGTAGGATTATTGCTATGTGATGTTACTCGGAGGACTTCAACCTACCCTCCTCTACCTGTTGCAAGACAGGTGACCGTGGTTTAGTCTTCGCTAAGACTAGCTTTCCCCTCTTATTACGGCATTCTGCAGTTCAAATTAATCGATATGGCCCTTTACACATATATCCATGCATATATAGTGTAGCTCCTTGCTTGGGAGTACTTTGGATGAGTACTCACGGTTGCCTTTGTTCCCCTTTTCCCCTACCTCTACTCGATTGCTGCAGCAGACGATGGAGCCCAGGAGCGACGCCACCGTCGATGACGACTACTAACTGGAGGTGCCTACTACTACGTGCAGCCCGGCCGACGACGACCAGTGAGTAGCTAGGAGGATCCCAGGCAGGAGGCCCGCGCCTCTTCGATCTCAGTATCCCGGCTTTGTGCTAGCCATCTTATGGCAACTTGTTTAACTTATGTCTGTACTCAGATATTGTTGCTTCCACGACTCGTCTATGATCGAGCACTTGTATTCGAGCCCTCGAGGCCCCTGGCTTGTATTATGATGCTTGTATGACTTATTTTATTTGTAGAGTTATGTTGTGATATCTTTCCGTGAGTCCCTGATCTTGATCGTACACATTTGCGTGCATGATTAGTGTACGATTAAATCGGGGGTACATTAGCTCGTAGCCAACTCAGATCTCGTTAAGCGTGTTAAGTATCCTAGAACTCGCTTATTTTTTCTAGCTACAACAGATTTTTTTTTGGTACATTAGTAGACTTTCCAAAACTTCTCATAGATTTTATTCTGCAAAGTCATGTCAGCCGTTTCATATGCTCGAGTGTCTATAATAGGTGAAATATGCTCAATGAGTCAATGTCTAACTTACTTTCATATTTTGTTGTATATGGATCCAGAGCAAATGATGATGTTGTCTATATGTGTGTTACTAAAGTATCAATTTGTGGGACAAAATTGACTAAGGTATGTAATGTGTTTTTGTGAAGTCTGTATGGTTGAGAAGTCCACTTAGACATTATGCTTATGAAAAAACTATATATGCAAAAGCTATATGTAGTACAAATTAAGATTTGAAATAACTGTGTCCTAACTAGGATGATGGATGACTTTTTTTATAATTATACGTGCGTTGCACGTGCACATTTACTAGTTACCTTTAATCGCTCAACGTCGGTACATCGTTCATTTCGTTTCATTCATTTCTTTCCATCGAATGACCGATCTCTCGATCGATGGTTTGCAAAGATAGCCCACCTCCCCATTTTTATCTTTCCTTCGCTTTTATGCCAAAACGAACTCCCAAAAAACCAGCCCACCCCACCCGTTCCTCCTCCCCTTTCGTATAGAGCCCCATGCACGATCTGTTAATAAAAAGAAAACACACGCGATCTATTCCACCGCCGCCCCAGTCCTACTCTCCCTCCCCTCCTCATAGCAGCAGTGACGGGGGAGTGCCACATGAAGCATCAATGGGACGATGGCCGTATAAGTCTATCCCACAGGGTCGTTCATCTCTTACCCTTTTCTTTCTCCAGATCGAAAGCGAGATATGGGGCGGTTGACCGGGGGCGACGCTGATGGGGCGGCGGATGTGTGTGCATGCATCGTTGGAGCGCGAAGAGTGGCGCCGGCACCATGGTGGTGAATGCTGACCACGTCGTGAGTCGTGACCAAGAGCTGGGGAGAGGCTGTGGGTGTCGTTGGGAACGCGGTCGGCGGCCTCCTCGGGGTGGACACGGTCCAGGCGCCCTGACCGAGCCGCGACCGGTCTGGACAGGACCGGACCGAAGTTTCCCGACGAAGAGCCAATTCATCTATGGTAGCGTATCTACATACATCAAGCTCGTCCTGGGGAACTTCGCCGCCCGCCGGCACCGTCACTGTCAGCTCATACTAGGTGCGTACATCGTCGCTTCCAATTTCAGGTTACTGATGAGCTTTTACTGCAATCAAGGTGACTATAACGGTGTGTGCATCAATTGATTGCAAATTCAGACATCGTTTGTGGGGGACAACCATGATGAAATAGACTTGAGTTCCTGGGGAGCAAGATGCGGCACACCGTCGTGTTTGTCTGCACCCGAAGTGCCCTTCGAGCGAACACACGTGAACGAGAGATTGCTCGAGGAAGAAGGAAGACACAGGTATTTTTCGCTGCACAAACTTTAGAACTTTGCTGTTCTATTTCTCTTCTATGTATTCAGACTTACAGAACGGAAACAGGGCTTCAAGCACCTGGCTTTTGGCGTGAGAGTCGCTCAGGCAGTTAGGCCCGCGAGCTAAACTAGCTAACAGAAAGAAAGCGTTCGAGCCTAACCTGACGAAAAAGCCAAGTTCTAACTGAGATAACTGAAAACGTGACAGGGGCCTGAGATTTATTCAACAGTGTTTGCCAACATCGCCGGCAAGAAGGAGGTGCAGTTCGTCCCCAGCGTGCGTGCATGCACGGGCTGCACCACTTCATCGCGTCAGCAAGGCCGGGGACGTGACGACTGCGACAAATTTGACGGAGGCAGACGGCGACCGTGGTCGTGGAAGAGAGGATGTGTGTGTCGTGTAGGCGGCGTCTGGCCTAATTCCTGAGCTGTAGGTGGGCTAGCTTGAAAAGTTCAAAGAAGATCCAAGGTACATGTGGCTGTGTGTTGCCAACGTACAATCTTGTAGCTTAATTTATGCTGATTATGCATGGCAAAATTTTCTCCAAGAAGATGCAAAATAATTTTAGATAGCCTGTGTGCTAACATACATGCTTCAGATCTGTTTATAATAAGTTTGTATTACCAATTTCCTGTGGCTTCCTTTTGTTCACTTTGAGTACAAAATGCAGAGTTCGTGCTTCAGTCATTCATACCTCAAATCTAATTGTGCTTACTAACTTCACATATATCTTGTGCATGTATATATCTGCAGATAAGGGCTATAAATCACATTGTTTAGGCAATCTCAAATTGCAGAGGTTTTTTCATTGATAATCCCTCGATAACTTGGACTACTCTTATATCTCTTTCCTATTGTGATTTTGTTTTGCAGGTTGTAGTGAATATTGGTGCATTGATATTTAGATATATTAAAACTGAGCAACTTTCCAGCCCTCTCAGGCTATCAGCACTTTCAGCCTTTGGATCATCAGTTTTGGGCGTTTTCGGCCGTCAGATTTAATCTTAATCCCTTTGGAATCATTATGTTCGCTAAAACCGAGTGTTTCCTTGTTGGGCCGCTGCTCCGGTGACTATTTTGGACGCCTGGTGTAAAATTGGGCCTGATGGGCTTCTACGAGTCTCCTTCCGTGCAGCCACACACCCCACGACGCTCCTTCGTCTCTCTGACTCTCGTGCACGACCTACCCTCGCCAGCCCTAGGTGTGTGCTGCCGCCGCCATGTCTTCATCTCGCAACCCCTCAACCGCCTACAGGAGCGGGCGTCTCCGGCTCACGCCTACTCGCCGCTGTCCTCTTTCTCCGGTATTCCCTAAAGGTGAAGCAGGAGCATCTTTTTCTTGAATCGGCCATGAGCTCCATCCCCAAATCGGTGGCCCACTACATCCTCAAGCATGTGTCCGAGTTTTCAAGCCATATCTGAGTTCTTGGGCGAGCTGTCGCCAGATCCACCATGTCGAGCAACCAGCCGGAGGTATGTACAGATATCTCGACCAGTTTCAATTGGGGGCCTCTCGGTTCGGAGGGGCCTGTATGCAAGGCCACTTTGAGGGTCTGGAATGACTGTAAAGATAGGTTCCTTCAAGTGCAACTCCCAATTTATTCTACATCTGACTTCTTTTTCTTATGGATCCTTTGTACTAGATGTCAACAGAAGGTGATCAGTATATTAGAGACTTCAAGAAATTTGAATCGGATCTCACAACCTCATATCTCTCTGTCTCTCGGTTGGTTAACAAGTTGCCCTGGTATTGATGTTTATTAAGTTTCTCCCATTTTTTTCTTTTGTTTCTCTACATGTTAGGCCAACGAAGGTTTACAAGTAGGTACAAATCTTCAGAGACTCATCTTCTTGGTAGGCAAAGAATAAATTTAAGTTGGTATTTCTTAGTTAATTAAACACCAGGTCCGGAGGTTTGAAACAGATTCAGAGCACTGAGTTATGGTGGAGCTGATGTGTTCTTTCTATACGTATTCCCTGGGAGATGATCACTTAATCTGTAAAATTTGATGGTGCCCGCTGGGAGTTCATGCAGATTTGCTTCCTCATGTGTAGTTATAAGTTATTTGTTCACAAACGTTCAGCTGCTGCAGTTGATGCTTGATTATTGCAGTACATATGTTAACTCTAAACTGGACAACTGATTCAGTAAAAAAATACTTTTTGTTTGACTGTATCTTCAGCAATGGTACTCTTATTTCATGACGCTATACTGAACCACTGGTTTGTTGCTCGAGCTGTACTATAGACTCTTAATTGTGATTTTTTTGAAGCAAATTTCATGTCTGCTATTTATCATAAATTTAGATAATCGTAGGCTTTTCAGAAGCTTTTGACCCTAGAAAGAAGGCTCTTAAGAAGCTGTACTACATGAATATGCGGATATTACATGTATGTTTTTCTTTCTTTAAATTTCCGATGCTTATGAATCATCCATTTAAGTAGTTAGCATGTATGGAAGACAATATATGTTTTGATCCGTCGAGAGGTGCTTTTCGCTCCCATTTCATGTAAACCGCCTCCAAAATATTTCATTGCTTCTTGCACATCTTGGCTACTTGATTTCTGTAACTTTTGCAGTTTCATTTCATATTTTCATGTAAGATGTGTGCTTCATTAAGTTCTTTATTTTTGGCTTCATTACATTGTAATCTCATGTTTTTGGCCATTAAAATAGTAGCCACCGTTTACAATGGAACTAGACACTCTTTGCTCATTTTACAAATGATTTTACCTGATATAATGTAGTACACATTTTTGCAGGAACTATTGTAAGACATAGAAGAAGAAATAAGTCAATGTAAGATGCCATGAGAAACCAAGAGAGGGAATTAAAAACATGTGATAAACATAAGAAAAAGAGGACGCAGAGCAGTGGTCTCTAAAAGCACTATTGCATAGATAGGATGATGTTTACCTACAACCATCGTATTCTGTGTATATGTGAATTTCAATCTCTTCCAACTTACAAGGGGGTCAAGATAAGAATATGAGGGTGTATAAACAGGATAACAGGATAATATGCCATGGTGGACCACACTAGCTTATCGAAGTGCTCTGAGATATTAGCGTATGCCTGAGCTTTGCCTCGTATGAAGTCCTTCACAATTGAACACAGTTCAGTTTTTTTTAACTTACTGGCTTACGGCTACTAACTTTATCTTATCTGCTCCATTTTCTGGCAAACTAGGTTCAGAAAGGCATGATGTTGTCCGTTGTGTATTCTGTGGTGGATGGAGTAGCATGACTTCGATTTCTTTGCATGCCAAAGAAAAAAAGAATTGCACATTTTCAAAACTTGACATGGAGCTTGCGGAAGACTTTTCAATTTGTATTCAACCCATGACACAGTATCAGCATGGACATTTTAGCAATAAGTATTTCTCTTACATATACTCCTTTGTTGGTTTGCAGTTATAATGTGGAGGGTATTTTCCTCTGATGCAACCATACATTGTTAACACATGTATATCATGTGCCAATTGTGATTATTTATCCATTTATTTATTTACTGGCTGCATCCATGTTTTTCATATCTTTTGTTAACATAGTTTACTACTCCCTCCATTCCATATCAAGTGTCGCTGATTTAGTATGGAGGGAGTACTTTGCAAGAATAAAGTCTATAGTTCTACATTAGTTCTGCCTAAAGTAAGACGGAGTAGATTAGTTTGAGATCAACCTAATGTGATTATGGTACTGTTATAATGTGACAACCTTAGTGCAACTGCCTAATACATTAGCATAAGATATCCTTTTTTGATTACTAAATGATACAACATATCTTTATGTAATTGAATTTCTTTGTTTCATTTATCTTATATCTGTGAGAATACTATCAGTTGTCACAACTGCCTGATACAATAGCATAAGATGATATACTTTATGTAATTGAATTTCTATGTTTCATTTCTCTTATATTTACGAGAATCCCAATTATTCCAACGAAAAAGTAGACGGGCGCAGCAACGCGCGCCATCGATGATCTAGTTAATGTTTAAAATTGATAGTACTAATTTGAGAAGATGGGTGCATAACAATATGATTTGGTTAAACAAGATATATTGGTGTATCAATCAATACAATAATGGCTAAAATTATCTTTGTGGTATGAGACTTAAATAGTACTTCCTTTTCAAAGTAATATAAGATCTTTTAGATCACTATTTATATTAGTTTACGGAGGGATCAGTGTTTTGTTCTGCAGATTGAGCCAAACTTAGTGCCATATTACCAAGTTGTGCAACGAATCTCCTGTCTCCCAATAGCAATTCAATCAAAATCAACTATAAGTTATCCTTTATATGTAATGATAATAGTTTCCCATTGCATGAGCAAAACATAATGACACCGCCTGTATTTCGGCATGTCGTTCATTTTGTATGACAAATAGAGCTTATGTACCTACTTTCAACATTTCATTATCTTTGGATATATTGAACAAAGGTGAAGCTCAGAAGGTGACGAGATCCAGCGCGTAATGTGGAAATAGTGCTATTCACTGGTATGCGTCGGTCCTAAACAAACGGTTTTTAACCCATTTCCGCGGCTGCATTCGGAACCGTCGCCAAGTGAGTGTGGGTGACAGGGGGGTCCTTCCCACACGACCCAGAATCCGTCGGGGATATGTCGTCCTGGCACACACGCTCGGCAAAATGAGGTCGTGTGCGACCGGCGAGCACTCAAATACAAAAATACGTACAGTAGTGCTAAAAATACGATTATAGAGGCGAAATTATTTCCGGTCGTAAGTACATCTGACAAAGTCAGTCACCGCTAAACGTTTCCGTTCGTATATACATCCCACACAGTCACTTCAAGGAAAACGTTTGCGCTAGGTGGCGTAACGCAAACAGTTTTCAAGAGAATGTCATGTGTGATTGTTCATTGATCCAACACGGTTTATTCCTAGAAACTGTGTGCATTGCCTGAGGTCATCGCCCATGGTGTTTTCTCATTAACCGTTTGCAATAGAAAAACCCAATTAGCAAGCTAATTGGCAAATTAGCGGGCTAATTACCCTATTAATAATCCATTTACTAATCTAATTGACATTTATATTAAGCACATAATATATTCCATTTCCATATTAAGGAAGCATGATTTCATAATTGAAATACATCGTAGTACAACATGATATATCTTCAGCACTTAGCCACCCCATTACACAACTGCATCAGCAGCAAGTTTCACAAACAACATCTAGAACCTTTCAAAATTAGCATCATAGACGGTACATAGAGAGATGCATCTCATCTGGAAAACTGCTGAAGAGGAAGACGAATATTGAGCCTTCATTCATGTTGAAGGTCTTTGCAACTTTAGGCCAGTGCCTGTGGATGATTGACCGTCCATCCTTTGACCTCTTCAGGAACACTTTAATATTGAACCATGGGTGATGTATGAAAACTTTTCTCGCCTCCTGACCACAGAGGTGGTTTGAGAGGTAATCATCATTGAAGCCTAAGAACAAGGATGTGCATAAATATCTTCTCTATATTGAAAATGAGGCAAAGGAATACAAAAAGGCAAACAATAATAGTTAGTACCATCTTGTAAACCTCAGTGCTTTTCATTGTTTTCCTTCAACACATATAAGGTAGTTAGTCATCAGGTTAAGTAAGGGTTCGCATGCTATTAGTAAAATATGTTGATGAAAAATAAGCACATTGCAGATTCATCAGATTAATTCAAGCGACATGGAAAACCCATTTATCCAAACCAAGCATGATTAAGAACTAGGAAATATAGCACTTGTATATGTTTCTCATGTTTTAAGTGCAGCCAAATTTGATTTATTCCTCACATGGTATACAATAAGAGAATGCAGCCACATCAATTGAACATCGCATTGCAGAATTGAACCAATCAACTAACTAAACACCACAACAAATGAACCAAACGTTAACTGAGCACCACATTGTACAATATAACATACTCCTAATAGAAGATCAGACAGTTAACCAAACCAAGCATTCTTAACAACTTGGAAATATAGCAATCATATTTGTTTCTCATGTATTTAGTACACCCAAATTTGATTTATTCCTCACACGGTATACAATAACAGAATGCAGCCACAACAATTGAGCATCGCATTGCAGAATTGAACCAAGCAGTTAACTAAACACCACAACAAGTGAACCAAGCCACAACAAATGAACCAAGCAGTTAACTAAACATCAATTGAACAATATAACATACTCCTAATAGAAGATCAGACAGTTAACCAAACCAAGCATGCTTAACAACTTGAAAATATTGCACCTTGAAGAATTGAACATCACATTTGCAGAATTGAACCAAGCAGTTAATTGAACACAACATTGCACGACATATAGAACATATACACTATAGCAGAAGATTGCATGGTAAAAATAGATAGCACAATCACTAGAATTTGTTAAGGAAAGGCAGTAGCTAGCAAACTGAACATGGGTCCTTATAGTGAGCTAATAAGACAAGCTACTCCTCATTGTCGGAGATATCGATGACGATTGGCTCCTTGGACATGGAAGAGGGCGAGGCCTCCGCATCGTGGGTGCCCTTGTTGTAGTGGTGAGTTGCCTGAGCCGCTCCAGGCACCAACCTGTTGGCTCTCGAGATGAGGTAAGCACGTGCACGCTGAGAAAACACCTCGTAGTCTTCGTTGAAGGCACCGACGGTGGCCTCGAGAAAACGCCACGGACTGTCGTTTAAAGCAGCCAACCGCGTCGCGGCGTCGGCGCGCGAGGCGTCAACAGTGGCCTCGATGGTGAGGTGCTCCTCCAAGATCTGGGGGTCGGCACGAATGGCAGCCACCGCGACCTCATCCGCGCGTGCGGCCGCGATTTGCTTCTCCGCTGCCAAATGCTCCTTGAGGTCCTGGCTATACTGCGTGCACCATGGCTTAGGCCGGCGCTTATTTGGTGGAGGGGTCGATGATTTGGGTGGAAGGTGTCGCGCTCGCGCCGGCGGTTGGGGCATGTGGGATGTGGAAGGAGGAGGAGGCCAGTGCATGTGGATGATTGACCGTCCATCCTTTGACCTCTTCAGGAACACTTCAATATTGAACCGTGGGTGATGTATGAAAACTTTCCTCGCCTCCTGGCCACAGAGGTGGTTTGAGAGGTAATCATCATTGAAGCCTAAAAACAAGGATGTGCATAAATATCTTCTCTATATTGGAAATGGGGCAAAGGAATACATAAAGGCAAAGTATAATAGTTAGTACCATCTTGTAAACCTCGGTGCTTCCCATTGTTTCCCTTCAACACATATAAGGTAGTTAGTCATCAGGTTAAGTAATGGTTCGCATTGCTATCAGTAAAATATATTGATGAAAAATAAGCACATTGCAGATTCATCAGATTAATTCAAGCGACATGGAAAACTCATTTATCCAAACCAAGCATGATTAAGAACTAGGAAATAAAGCACTTGTATATGTTTCTCATGTTTTAAGTGCAACCAAATTCGATTTATTCCTCACATGGTATACAATAACAGAATGCAGCCACAACAATTGAGCATCGCGTTGCAAAATTGAACCAAGCAGTTAACTAAACACCACAACAAGTGAACCAAGCCACAACAAATGAACCAAGCAATTAACTAAACACCAATTGAACAATATAGCATACTCCTAATAGAAGATCAGACAGTTAACCAAACCAAGCATGCTTAACAACTTGGAAATATTGCACCCTGAAGAATTGAACATCACATTTGCAGAATTGAACCAAGCAGTTAATTGAACACCACATCGCACGACATATAGAACATATACACTATAGCAGAAGATTGCATGATAAAAGTAGACATCACAATCACTAGAATTTGTTAAGGAAAGGCAGTAGCTAGCTAGCAAACTGAACATGGGTCCTTATAGTGAGCTAATAAGACAAGCTACTCCTCATTGTCGGAGATATCGATGACGATTGGCTCCTTGGACATGGAAGAGGGCGAGGCCTCCGCATCGTGGGTGCCCTCGTTGTAGTGGTGAGTTGCCTGAGCCGCTCCGGGCACCAACCTGCTGGCTCTTGAGATGAGGTAAGCACGTGCACGCTGAGAAAACACCTCGTAGTCTTCGTCGAAGGCACCGACGGTGGCCTCGAGAAAACGCCACGAACTGTCGTTTAAAGCAGCCAACCGCGTCGCGGCGTCGGCGCGTGAGGCGTCAACGGTGGCCTCGACGGTGGGGTGCTCCTCCAAGATCTGGGGGTCGGCACGAATGGCAGCCATCGCGACCTCATCCGCGTGTGCAGCCGCGATTTGCTTCTCCGCTGCAAAATGCTCCTTGAGGTCCTGGCTATACTGCGTGCACCATGGCTTAGGCCGGCGCTTATTTGGTGGAGGGGTCGATGATTTGGGTGGAAGGTGTCGTGCTTTCGGCCGTGGTCCGGGGCATGTGGGATGTGGAAGGAGGAGGAGGATGGGGGTCGGGTGTGGATTACCTGCCTGGATAGGCGAGGCCAAGCAGCGTGAAGGAGGGTCGACGACGAGGAGGCGGCGGCGCTGCAATCAAGGAGTGAAGGTTTCAACTTGGAAAGGAAGGCGGAAACAGGGGAAATGTGGCTTTTGGTAAGGGGGAGGGGCGGGGAGGTAGATATTTTCGCGGAAGCCGAAAATTTGGAATTGCTTCAGCCAAAAAACTGGGGCGCAAAGTGTCATCAGACACGGTCCCTCATTCAGGGCGGGCTGTGGACTGTAGCCGTCGCACCTTCTCGCATAAGCCGTATGTGTACTATACTCCGAACGGTGCTCCAAGATATTTTTTGCTGCCTCTCACACAGTTGGTTATAATGAACTGTGTGGGATCTTTTTTATTTTTTGTCTTGATTTGAATTACATCATGGGGTCACAACGGTCATGGACCGTGTTTGAATTGCTAGACCTTTTATCTGCAGTGATCATAAAAGAATTGGTTCAAGGTTCGTTTGGACATTTTTATGCATTAAGTGAGTTTTCAATGCATTTGTGTGCATAATTCAAATTTGAACTACATGCACATGCTCTAGTTCATATAAATTGGTTGAAAAATCAAATCTTTGTCCTTGGATGCATGCTTACGTCCCATGCAAGAAATGAGAATGAATGTCAAACACCTTGCCATTGTCACTCGGCCGCAAACATTGAGATACCTAATTTTTAAATTCTAGTAAATCCAAAACTCGTCTGAAATTCATGAAAATTGGCATGTTATCATGGAGCGGCATCAACATGCCGTAGTAATTTTTTTGTCCCATTTGGGGCAGGTTTGGGTATATGCTTCTCACAAATCAGAGACTCATAACAAGGATGATGGTTTTGGTAGGGAACGCCCCACCTTTGGGGGCGAAACGATATCCATTGCCTATTGTTGCTTTCAAATTTTTTCTCGTGTCAACATAGAACAACAGGAGTGTCGTGTTATTTTTTGTGATTTTTCGGGGTTCGTTTGGACATTTTATGCATTAAGTGAGTTTCAATGCATTTATGTGCATAATTCAAATTTGAACTACATGCACATGCTCCGGTGCATATAAACTGGTTGAAAAATCAAATATTTGTCCTTGGGTGCATGCTTAGGTCCCATGCAAGAAATGTGAATGAATGTCAAACACCCTGCCACCGTCACTCGGCCACAAACATTGAGATACATGGTTTTTAAATTCTAGTAAATCCAAAACTCGTCTAAAATTCATGAAACTTGGCATGCTATCATGGAGCAGCATCAACATGCCATGATAATTTTTTTGTCCCATCTGGAGCAGGTTTGGGTATATGCTTCTCACAAACCAGAGCTTCTCACAACAAGCATGATGGTTTCGATAGGGAACGCCCCAACTTTGGGGGCGAAACGATATCCATTGCCTCTTATTGTTTTCAATTTTTTTCTCATGTCAACATAGAACAACAGGAGTGTTGTGTTATTTTTTGTGATTTTTCGGGATTCGTTTGGACATTTTTATGCATTAAGTGAGTTTTTAATGCATTTATGTGCATAATTCAAATTTGAACTACATGCACATGCTCCAGTGCATATAAATTGGTTGAAAAATCAAATCTTTGTCCTTGGGTGCATGCTTAGGTCCAATGCAAGAAATGGGAATGAATGTCAAACACCCAGCCACCGTCACTCGGCCGCAAACATTGAGATACCTGATTTTAAATTCTAATAAATCCAAAACTCGTATGAAATTCATGAAACTTGGCATGCTATCATGGAGCGCCATCAACATGCCGTGGTAATTTTTTTGTCCCATTTGGGGCAGGTTTGGGTATATGCTTCTCACAAACCAGAGCTTCTCACAACAAGCATGATGGTTTCAGATAGAACACCCGTATGCAAAGTGAGAGCAGGATTTGTGCATCTCTTGAACACAAATGGTTATTTTGGATGACCCGTGTGAACCACTTACAAACAATTTGGTGCGATTTGCATCTGTCATATTGGGTATGTTGCCATTTGTCAAACTAGAAAGATTGACATTTGTTGATCTAGTAACATTGCCATTTGCCAACCTTGTAACACTGCGATTTGTCAAAATATGAAGCTAAAAATCACTAGCGATATCTAATTTTGCAACTAAAATTCAGTAATTAAGCATAGATGGAGGTGAGGAGGCGTGTTCAGCCAAAGGCGTGCGATGCACAAGACTATTCGATTTGACAACGGCGGCCTTGATTCCGATCTGGATTCAATGCAGAGGAGGGAGAGGGTAGCGGTTCCCGAAATGTTGAATGGCCAATGATGCATCCTCCTTCAATTAGCATCGTGTGAATGCATGAGGGAAGTAATGGGAGGACCGGGAAAAGAGGCATCACGATGTGAATGCAACGTAGTTTTGTAGGATCTTGAGAAGAGGTGTCTAGAGGGGGGGGGGGGTGATTAGACACTTAGTACCAAAGTTGCAGTTTTTAACTTCTTTTAGGTTTAAGTGAAGTTTAGGCACAAGTTTAACATTCTCAATACATAACAAGCAAGCATGCAAAGAGTATATAGGCAGCGGAAAATAAAGCATGCAACTTGTAAGAATGTAAAGGGAAGGGTTTGGAGAATTCAAACGCAATTGGAGACACGGATGTTTTTGTCGTGGTTCCGATAGGTGGTGCTATCATACATCCACGTTGATGGAGACTTCAACCCACGAAGGGTAGCAGTTCTGCGAGTCCACGGAGGGCTCCACCCACGAAGGGTCCACGAAGAAGCAACCTTGTCTATCCCACCATGGCCGCCGCCCACGAAGGACTTGCCTCGATGTGTAGATCTTCACGAAGTAGGCGATCTCCTTGCCCTGACAAACTCCTTGGTTCAACTCCACAATCTTGTCTGAGGCTCCCAAGTGACACCTAGCCAATCTAGGAGACACCACTCTCCAAGAAGTAACAAATGGTGTGTTGATGATGAACTCCTTGCTCTTGTGCTTCAAATGATAGTCTCCCCAACACTCAACTCTCTCTCATAGGATTTGGATCTGGTGGAAAGAAGATTTGAGTGGAATGCAACTTGGGGAAGGCTAGAGATCAAGATTCATATGGTTGGAATGGAATATCTTGGTCGAAACACATGAGTAGGTAGTTCTCTCTCAGAAATAGGATGCTGGAAGTGTAGGCTTGTTATGATGGCTCTCTCCACGAATGAAGAGGAGGTGGAGGGGTATATATAGCCTCCACACAAAATCTAACCGTTACACACAATTTACCAAACTCGGTGGGACCGAATCAACAAACTCGGTCAGACCGATTTAGTAAACCTAGTGACCGTTAGGGTTTTTGGTGGGACCGGAATGCAACTCGGTAGGACCGACATGGTTAGGGTTAGGGCATAACGTAATCTCGGTGAGACCGATTACACAAACTCGGTGAGACCGATTTTGGTAATTAGCTAACCAGAGAGTTGGTCAGGCAAACTCGAGGGACCGATTTTGGTAATAAGTTAACCAGAGAGTTTGCATTGTAATCTCGGTAGTACCGATTGCACAAACTCGGTGAGACCGATTTTGGTAATGGACATACACAGAGAGATTACAATCCCATCTCGGCGAGACCGAGATCCCTATCGGTGAAACCGATTTGCCTAGGGTTTGTGGCAGTGGCTATGACATCTGAACTCGGTGGCACCGGATAGAAATAATCGGTAGGGCCGAGTTTGACTTTAGGTTTAGGTCATATGTGTGGAAGTGGGAAAGTAGTTGAGGATTTTGGAGCATATCACTAAGCACATGAAGCAAGAGGCTCATTAAGAAACACCTCATCCCTCCTTGATAGTGTTGGCTTTTCCTATAGACTCAATGTGATCTTGGATCACTAAAATGTAAAATGAAGAGTCTTGAGCTTGAAGCTTGAGCCAATCCTTTGTCTTTAGCATCTTGAAGGAGTTCCCACATCCTTTAGTCCATGCCACTCCATTGTTGAACTTATCTGAAACATACTAGATAAAGGTGTTAGTCCAACAAGAGATATGTTGACATTAATTACCAAAACCACCTAGGGAGCACTTGTGCTTTCAATCTCCCTCTTTTTGGTAATTGATGACAACATACATCAAAGCTTTAGATAAAGATATAAAGAGTAGCAAGTAAAGCTTCGAAAAGACATGTAACAAGCATAGGCTCCCCCTATACGTATGCAATCATGTGAGTATGGAATATAGAAACATGTGAGAGCATAACCATGATAGAGTAGGCAATGTGTTACATGTATCTTGGCCATATGCATCAGAGCAAAGAATATTAAAGAAAGTACCTTCATGCTCATGAGTCCTTGCAAACAGTATGTACATTAGCAAGAATTCCTCATACACATGAGTGTGATGCATATACTTACCTTGTAGTCTTGAGTTGGCTTAGGGTGAAATGAACCTGCACAAACAAGGTTAGATAACACAGGTACATCTACTAGCGAGCAAACAAAAGAAACCACAAGAATACCAAGACTGGGATGACATGTAGAGAGTGAGTACTAAGTACCAAATTGGATTAGACATGTCCCCAAGAGTAAAGATATGCAATGAATTTAAATGATTCTTTTCCCTTAGATGTCTTGCTCCCCCTGAATCTAGCATAGGATACTGGGAGAAGATAGGGAACAGAAAATCAGGGCTGAAAGATATAAATGAACAGAGCTTAATGCAAATAAGCACACATGAACATGTCTTTCCCCCAAAAAGACATGTGGCATCTCTCCTCTTGAGCACCAAGCATCTGGGATCCTTGAGAAATACTTTCTACTTGAGTATTCTCTCCCCCTGGAGATCTCTTTCTCCCCCTTAATACTCTCTTTCTGATGTGATCTCTCTAAGTGATAAGCTTTGATGTGACCTCTCTCTCCCCCTTTGACATCAATTTCCAAGAAGGGTCTTCTGGAATTTGTTGTGAATGGGTTTGGTCCTTGAGTCACAACACAAAGCACTGGATAAAATTGTGATGCTTGTAGAGGACAAGATTCATTGAGTGGAGCTGGGTCGGAAGAAACACGAGAATAAGTGGCAAACTGTTTTTCTGTTGTGAAATCGGTGGCACCGAAAGTGGTATGCTTCGGTTGTGCGAAAAGGATTCGGTTGGACCGAAAACAACAAATCGGTGAAACCGAGTCCATCACAGAGAAAACTCTTGTCACCTCAGCTCACTAGACTAGAAAGTTCTCACAAAGATTTGCAAGGAATTAACTGAATGATGTGCAATGAATTGGATTGCAGAAAATGCAGAACAAAAAAAAAGGAAATCTAGATGAAGTTTTTTTTTGAAAGGGGAAACAAATATGCATGAGACAAATAAAAAAACACCGAAAAGAACACGAGAGAACTTCATCTAGAGATGGTCGGCGACAAAGTCACCTATGTTAGAGTATATTGACTTAGGAGTCAAGTGAGATCACTCGATCATAGGTCATACTCATCGTTTAAGCTCAAAATGGGGTTACCATTTTTCGTTTACATCTTGATGTATTCACATCTTGTCGAGTTGCTTTAGCTCATGACTCGGAGTAAAGCTTCTCTAAGATGGAATAACATACCTTGGTTGGTGGTGTTGACCATGTAGTTGAACTTGTGTGGATTGCTCAAGGTTGATGTAGCTCATCAAGAGTTGGGAGCACCACTTGGAATTTGAGTCCATCTACCTACACGGGTTAGTTCTTGCAAGGAAGAGCACTTGTATATCCAAAAATGATAATCATGAAGCTCAACACGGAGTTTGTCAAAGGATATGTTTGAATGATTCCGTTCTTCCTTGTATTCAGCCACCATAATGTAGAGACTTGGTGATGTAGAGATTGCTCAAGATGTGAGTAGATTACAATCTCATGGAATTCGATTCCACCAAGTACCTACATGGGTTAGATAACATGCAAGATGCAAATATATCCAAGATATAATATTTTCAACATAAGAGAGATATCATGGATTAGTCATAAGCTCATGTCTTGCATGTATCCAATGGAGTATCTACTCCAAGTTTGAAGCATCTATGATGTTCAATTCTCCTCTCAACCTGCAAAACACTTTCTCATCAAGAGGTTTAGTAAATATATCAGCTAATTGATTTTCGGTGCGAACATGCTTAAGATTAATGTCACCCTTAGCAACATGATCTCGAATGAAGTGATGACGAACTTCAATATGCTTAGTTCGAGAATGTTATGCGGGATTATGACCAATTTTGATAGCACTTTCATTGTCACAAAGCAATGGAACATGTTTCACATATATCCCATAATCTTTAAGAGTTTGGGTCATCCAAAGTAATTGAGCACAACATGAACCAGCGGCAATGTACTCCGCTTCAGCGGTAGATAAGGATGCCGAGTTTTGTTTCTTGGAGGACCAAGACACAAGAGATCTACCAAGAAATTGACAAGTACCCGAAGTGGACTTCCTATCAACCTTGTCTCCGGCATAGTCCGAGTCGGAGTAGCCAACAAGATCGAAAGAGGCCCTCTTAGGATACCAAATGCCAAAATTTGGTGTATGGATTAAGTATCTCACTATCCTTTTCACGGCCTTAAGATGACATTCTTTAGGAGCAGCTTGATATCTTGCACACATGCACACACTTAGCATAATATCGGGACGTGAAGCACATAGGTATAACAATGATCCAATCATAGAGCGATAAACCTTTTAATCAACCGGTTTACCATCTTTGGTCAAATCAAGATGTCCAATAGTAGGCATGGGTGTAGACATACCTTTGCACTCTTGCATATTGAACTTCTTGAATAAGTCCTTAGTGTACTTCGTTTGAGAGACAAAGGTACCTTCCTTAGTTTGCTTGATTTGCAACCCAAGAAACAATTTGAGTTCACTCATCATTGACATCTCAAACTTCTCCGACATTAGCTTCCCAAACTTTTCACTAAAATGAGGGTTAGTTGATCCAAATATAATATCATCAACATAGATTTGGAACACAAATAGTTCTCCATTAACCCTTTTAGTAAAAAGTGTGGAATCAATTTTCCCAATTTCAAAGCCTTTTTCAAGAAGGAACTTGGTCAAGCATTTATACCAAGCTCTAGGAGCTTGTTTTAGACCATAAAGGGCTTTGTGAAGTTTGTAAACATGATTTGGTTTCTTAGGATTAACATAGCTGGGAGGTTGTTTAACATAAACTTCCTCCTCTATTTCACCCTTTAGAAAAGCACTTTTAATGTCCATTTGGTACAAGGTGATATTATGGTGATTAGCATAGGCAAGTAAGATGCCAATGGACTCAAGTCTAGCAACGGGAGCATAAGTCTCACCATAGTCCATACATTCGACTTGGGTGTAGCCTTGGGCGACGAGACGTGCTTTGTTGCGTACTACTTGTCCATCTTCATCTTGCTTGTTGCGAAACACCCATTTGGTATCGATTGTCGGGCTTCTCAACCAATGTCCAAACTTGGTTTCTCTCAAAGTTGTGTAGCTCTTCATGCATAGCATTTATCCAATCCGGATCTTCCAATGCTTCTTCGACCTTCATAGGTTCAATGCTAGAGATGAAAGAATAGTTTTCACAAAAGTTAGCTAAACGAGTTTTAGAGCGAGTGATTCTCCCGGTTTGAATATCATTGTAGATTTGCTCGATGGGATGGTCTTTAGCAATTCTTGCTCGAACTCGTGAAAGCTTTTGCTTGGGTCTCGGTTGAACATCTTCTTCATCTTGTTCTTCTTCTTCTTCTTGATCATCTTCATTGTTGGCGTTGTCGTTTTCTTGTCGTGGTGGAGAAGGAGGTTGTTGACGTTCGTGATGTTCTTCCTCGTTTTCTTCATCTTGGTGTATTCCACTTGTGGATGCTTCCGTATCAACTCTCGGTTCACCTTGTCGTGAAGTAGAAGCTTCCACTTAGACAGACGAGGTACTCTCCTTCACCTCCATTGGACGGACCTTGCCAATAGACAAGTCTTGGACTGCTTCCGAAGGGTCTTTGTCTCCTACATCAATTGGCAATTGCTCTATTTGCGAGCCGTTAGATTCATCAAACTTCACATCTACCGTCTCTTCAACCTTTGGGTGAAATTGTTGTAGACACGGTAAGTGTGAGAGTTTGAGCCATAACCTAGTAGGAAACCTTCATGAGACTTAGGAGCAAACTTTGAGCAGCGATGCTTATCAAGAATGTAGCACTTTGAGCGAATACTCGAAAGTATCCAACTTGGGGTTTGTTACCGGTGAGGAGCTCATATGCCGTCTTGCCGAGTAGCTTGTGAAGATACAAGCGATTTGTTGCATGACAAGCTGTCTCAACCGCTTCTGCCCAAAAATGCTTCAGCGTCTTGTACTCATCAAGCATCGTTCTCGCCATTTCGATGAGCGTCCGGTTCTTTCTCTCAACAACTCCATTTTGTTGAGGTGTGTACGTAGCCGAGAACTCGTGTGAAATCCCTTCTTCGTCAAGAAAGGTGTCCACATTTGCGTTCTTGAACTCCGTTCCGTTGTCGCCGCGAACCTTCTTGATCTTCACTTCAAACTGATTTTGGGCCTTCCTAGCGAAGTTTTTGAAGATCTTTTGGACCTGCGATTTATCATCGAGAAAGAACACCCACGTAAATCTTGAAAAATCATCAACTATAACTAGACCAAAAGAATTTCCACCGAGGCTTTTGTAAGCGTTGGGACCAAAGATATCCATATGAAGTAGCTCGAGTGGCCTCCTTGTGGTCATGATGTTTTTCATGGGATGCCTTCCTCCAACCTGTTTACCTGCTTGACAAGCAATCGCACGATCTATCCTTATCAAATATGACATCGTTAACTCCAAAGATATGATTTCCTTTAATAAGCTTGTCAAGATTTCTCATGCCAACGTGACCTAGTCGTCTATGCCATAACCAACCTTTTGAGGATTTAGCAATGAAGCAAGTTTTAGGTTGTGCCTTTTAGAGAAATCAACAATGTAAAGATCACCTCTCATTATGCGGTAAAGACCATTTTATGATTGTCTCGTGAACACTTGACAATCTACTTCAAAGAATAGGACATTTAAACCGAAATCAGCAAGTCTAGATACTGAAAGTAAGTTGTAGCCAAGAGATTCAACGAGTATGACATTTTGAATGGAGCTATCATGTGAGATGACCACCTTGCCAAGGCCAACCACCTTACCCTTTGAGTTGTCACCGAAAGTGACATACTTTCGAGGACTATCATTTTCAGCAAGCTCACGAAACATGTCTTTATCTCCGGTCATGTGATCGGTACATCCACTGTCAAGAACCATTCCTTTCCTCCTGACACATATCCCCGAAGATTTGCCATAAGACCAAACTGTCTCATTGCATCATCAAGATCGAAGTTACTATCATCATCCTCATCATAGTATCCATGTTCAACATCGTCATGTGGTGGATCAAGTCCTTGAGAGGGTAATTCATTAGAGTGAGTTTGACAAAGATCTTGCTTATGAATTCTTATAGCTTCGGAGATAATATCACCAATAATTCCAACATCTCCTTTGGCACGCATAAGGTCGGTAAGTTCGAATAGACGATCACCAAACATAGGATCACTAGTATTCATCTTACTCAAGGCAATAGACTTATAGAGAATTTCATCTAGATTTTTCAAGGAATAATTTGGAAAGCGTTCCTCAAGAAATTTCCATATAGAGTAGGCACATTCAAAATATGCAAGATTCTAATTAAGTTTCTAGGCAAGCGTCTAGTGATAAGATTAATAGTTCTAAGATTTCTATCATGTCAATAGATTCATCAAGGGTAGGATGCATAGGATCAACATGAGGTGCACAAGGACTAGCAATGTACTTGTTCAAATGATATTGATTGAAAATTACAAGCATCTCATTTTTCCACTCATAAAAATACTCTTCATCAAAAATAGGCACTCTATGACTAAGACTCCCCGAAGTAGACTCATCCATCTTCCTCCAATGGTGATTAAACCAAGGCAATGGAGACCAAAGCTCTGATACCACTTGTAGGATCTTGAGAAGAGGTGTCTAGAGGGGGTGATTAGACACTTAGTACCAAAGTTGCAGTTTTAACTTCTTTTAGGTTTAAGTGGAGTTTAGGCACAAGTTTAACATTCTCAATACATAACAAGCAAGCATGCAAAGAGTATATAGGCAGCGGAAAATAAAGCATGCAACTTGCAAGAATGTAAAGGGAAGGGTTTGGAGAATACAAACGCAATTGGAGACACGGATGTTTTTGTCGTGGTTCTGATAGGTGGTGCTATCGTACATCCATGTTGACGGAGACTTAAACCCACGAAGGGTAAAGGTTGCGCGAGTCCACGGAGGGCTCCACCCACGAAGGGTCCACGAAGAAGCAACCTTGTCTATCCCACCATGGCCGTCGCCCACGAAGGACTTGCCTCACTAGCGGTATATCTTCACGAACTAGGCGATCTCCTTGCCCTTACAAACTCCTTGGTTCAACTCCACAATCTTGTCGGAGGCTCCCAAGTGACACCTAGCCAATCTAGGAGACACCACTCTCCAAGAAGTAACAAATGGTGTGTTGATGATGAACTCCTTGCTCTTGTGCTTCAAATGATAGTCTCCCCAACACTCAACTCTCTCTCATAGGATTTGGATCTGGTGGAAAGAAGATTTGAGTGGAAAGCAACTTGGGGAAGGCTAGAGATCAAGATTCATATGGTTGGAATGGAATATCTTTGTCTCAACACATGAGTAGGTAGTTCTCTCTCAGAAATAGGATCTTTGGAAGTGTGAGGCTTGTTACGATGGCTCTCTCCACGAATGAAGAGGAGGTGGAGGGGTATATATAGCCTCCACAAAAAATCTAACCGTTACACACAATTTACCAAACTCGGTGGGATCGAATCAACAAACTCGGTCAGACCGATTTAGTAAACCTAGTGACCGTTAGGGTTTTCGGTGGGACCGGAATGCAACTCGGTAGGACCGACATGGTTAGGGTTAGGGCATAACGTAATCTCGGTGAGACCGATTACACAAATTTGGTGAGACCGATTTTGGTAATTAGCTAACTAGAGAGTTGGTCAGGAAAACTCGGTGGGACCGATTACTCAAACTCGGTGGGACCGATTTTGGTAATAAGTTAACCAGAGAGTTTGCATTGTAATCTCGGTAGTACCGATTGCACAAACTCGGTGAGACCGATTTTGGTAATGGACATACACAGAGAGATTACAATCCCATCTCGGTGAGACCGAGATCCCTATCGGTGAAACCGATTTGCCTAGGGTTTGTGGCAGTGGCTATGACATCTGAACTCGGTGGCACCGGATAGAAAGAATCGGTAGGGCTGAGTTTGACTTTAGGTTTAGGTCATATGTGTGGAAGTGGGAAAGTAGTTGAGGATTTTGGAGCATATCACTAAGCACATGAAGCAAGAGGCTCATTAAGCAACACCTCATCCCTCCTTTATAGTATTGGCTTTTCCTATAGACTCAATGTGATCTTGGATCACTAAAATGTAAAATGAAGAGTCTTGAGATTGAAGCTTGAGCCAATCCTTTGTCTTTAGCATCTTGAAGGAGTTCCCACATCCTTTAGTCCATGCCACTCCATTGTTGAACTTATCTGAAACATACTAGATAAAGGTGTTAGTCCAACAAGAGATATGTTGACATTAATTACCAAAACCACCTAGGGAGCACTTGTGCTTTCAAGTTTGCACTCATATAAAGGCACCCCTCCATTCCAATGCTTATACCACATCATACGCACCTAAGCATTTGCCTAAGCACCTACACTAATAAGCGCAAAAGTGCCCACTCCAGACCCATGGCGGCGATGCGCGTGAGCAGCCAGAGGCTGTGCCAGATGGTCCACGATGCCGGCCTGCGGCATGGCACCGTGGAACGTCTCCATACGGTGTTGGCGACCGGCTGGTGGATGGCCGCTGTCGACGCCAGCCAGCTACGACTCTCAGTTGGACCAAATGATCGTTCGCAGCACCTGAAGGAAATATGCCCTAGAGGCAATAATAAAGTTATTATTTATTTCCTTATTTCATGATAAATGTTTATTATTCATGCTAGAATTGTATTAACCGGAAACATGATACATGTGTGAATACATAGACAAACATATAGTCACTAGTATGCCTCTACTTGACTAGCTCATTAATCAAAGATGGTTATGTTTCCTAACCATAGACATGAGTTGTCATTTGATTAATGAGATCACATCATTAGGAGAATGATGTGATTGACATGACCCATTCCGTTAGCCTAGCACTTAATCGTTTAGTATGTTGCTATTGCTTTCTTCATGACTTATACATGTTCCTGTAACTATGAGATTATGCAACTCCCGTTTACGGAGGAACACTTTGGGTGCTACCAAACGTCACAACGAATCGGGTGATTATAAAGGAGTACTACAGGTGTCTCCAAAGGTACATGTTGGGTTGGCGGATTTCGAGATTAGGTTTTGTCACTCCGATTGTCGGAGAGGTATCTCTGGGCCCTCTCGGTAATGCACATCACTATAAGCCTTGCAAGCAATGTAGCTAATGAGTTAGTTACGGAATGATGCATTACGTAACGAGTAAAGAGACATGCCGGTAACGAGATTGAACTAGGTATTGGATACCGACGATCGAATCTCGGGCAAGTAAACATACCGATGACAAAAGGAACAAACTATGTTGTTATGCGGTTTGACCGATAAAGATCTTCGTAGAATATGTAGGAGCCAATATGCATCCAGGTTCCGCTATTGGTTATTGACCAAGAATAGTTCTAGGTCATGTCTACATAGTTCTCGAACCCGTAGGGTCCGCACGCTTAAGGTTTCGGCGATGCTTATATTATGAGTTTATGAGTTTTGATGTACCGAAGGAGTTCGGAGTCCCGGATGAGATCGGGGACATGACGAGGAGTCTCGAAATGGTCGAGACGTAAAGATCGATATATTGGACGACTATATTCGGAGTTCGGAAAGGTTCCGAGTGATTCGGGTATTTTTTGGAGTACCGGAGAGTTACGAGAATTCGCCGGGGAGTATATGGGCCTTATTGGGCCATATGGGAGTAGAGGAGAGAGGCCAAAAGGGAGGAGGCCTGCGCCCCCCCTCTGGTCCGGGTGGACAAGGCGCAGCCCCTTTCCTTCTCCCTCTCCCCTCTTTCCCTTCTCCTACTCCAACAAGGGAGGTGGAATCCTACTAGGACTAGGGAGTCCTAGTAGGACTCCACACTTGGCGCCTCCTCCTAGGGCCGGCCTCCTCCCCTTGCTCCTTTATATACGGGGCAGGGGCACCCGTGACACACAAGTTGATCTACGGATCGTTCCTTAGCCGTGCGGTGCCCCCTCCACCATATTCCACCTCGGTCATATCGTCATGGAGTTTAGGCGAAGCCTGCGTCGGTAGAGCATCATCATCGTCACCATGCCGTCGTCTTGTGGAACTCATCCCGACACTTTGCTGGATCGGAGTCCGGGATCGCCATCGAGCTGAGCGTGTGCTGAACTCGGAGGTGTCGTGACGTTCGGTACTTGGATCGGTCGGATCGTGAAGACGCACGACTACATCAACAGCGTTGTCATAACGCGCTTCCGCTTACGGTCTCACGAGTGCGTGGACAATACTCTCCCCTCTCGTTGCTATGCCATCACCATGATCCTTGCGCAGCGTAGGATTTTTTTGAAATTACTACGTTCCCCAACGTGGCATCCGAGCCTGGTTTTATGCGTTGATGTTATATGCACGAGTAGAACACAAGTGAGTTGTGGGCGATACAAGTCATCTTGCTTACCGGCATGTCATACTTTGGTTCGGGCGGTATTGTGAGATGAAGCGGCCCGGACCGACATTACGCCAGACGCTTACGCGAGACTGGTTTCACCGCCATGCGAGCACTCGTTGCTTAAAGGTGGTGGCGGGTGTCTGTCTCTCTCACTTTAGTTGAACCGAGTATGGCTACGCCTGGTCCTTGCGAAGGTTAAAATAACACCAACTTGACAAACTATCGTTGTGGTTTTGTGCGTAGGTAAGAACGGTTCTTGCTCAGCCCGTAGCAGCCACGTAAAAATTTGCAACAACAAAGTAGAGGACGTCTAACTTGTTTTTGCAGGGCATGTTGTGATGTGATATGGTCAAGACGTGATGCTATATTTTATTGTATGAGATGATCATGTTTTGTAACCGAGTTATCGGCAAGCTGGCGAGCCATATGGTTGTCGCTTTATTGTATGAAATGCAATCGCCATGTAATTGCTTTACTTTATCACTAAGTGGTAGCGATAGTCGTAGAAGCAATAGTTGGCGAGACGACAACGATGCTACGATGGAGATCAAGGTGTCGCGCCGGTGACGATGGTGATCATGACGGTGCTTCAGAGATGGAGATCACAAGCACAAGATGATGATGGCCATATCATATCACTTATATTGATTGCATGTGATGTTTATCCTTTATGCATCTTATCTTGCTTTGATTGGCGGTAGCATTATAAGATGATCTCTCACTAAATATCAAGAAGTGTTCTCCACGAGTATGCACCGTTGCGAAAGTTCTTCGTCTTTGAGACACCACGTGATGATCGGGTGTGATAGGCTCTACGTTCAAATACAACGGGTGCAAAACAGTTTACACGCGGAATACTCATGTTAAACTTGACGAGCCTAGAATATACATATATGGCCTTGGAACACGGAGACCGAAAGGTCGAACGTGAATCATATAGTAGATATGATCAACATAGTGATGTTCACCATTGAAACTACTCCATCTCACGTGATGATCGGACATGGTTTAGTTGATTTGGATCACGTAATCACTTAAATGACTAGAGAGATGTCTATCTAAGTGGGAGTTCTTAAGTAATATGATTAATTGAACTTTAATTTATCATGAACTTAGTCCTGGTAGTATTTTGCAAATTATGTTGTAGATCAATAGCTCGCGTTGTTGCTGCCATATGTTTATTTTAATATGTTCCTAGAGAAAACTGTGTTGAAAGATGTTAGTAGCAATGATGCGGATTGGATCCGTGATCTGAGGTTTATCCTCATTGCTGCACAGAAGAATTATGTCCTTAATGCACCGCTAGGTGATTGACCTATTGCAGGAGCGTATGCGCACGTTATGAACGTTTGGCTAGCTCAATATGATGACTACTTGATAGTTTAGTGCACCATGCTTAACGGCTTAGAATCGGGACTTCAAATACGTTTTGAACGTCATGGACCATATGAGATGATCCAGGAATTGAAGTTAATATTTCAAGCAAATACCCGAGTTGAGAGATATGAAGTCTCCAACAAGTTCTATAGCTAAAAGATGGAGGAGAATCGCTCAACTAGAGAGCATGTGCTCAGATTATGCAGGTACTACAATCGCTTGAATCAAGTGGGAGTTAATCTTCCGGATAAAATAGTGATTGATGTAATTCTCTAGTCACCATCACCAAGTTAGTAGAACTTCGTGATGAACTATAATATGCAAGGGATGGCGAAAGTGATTCCTAAGCTCTTCGTGATCTTTGAAATCAACGAAGGTAGAAATCAAGAAAAACATCAAGTGTTGATAGTTAACAAGACCACTAGTTTCAAGAAAAGGGCAAAGGGAAAGAAAGGGAACTTCAAGTAGAATGACAAGCAAGTTGTCGCTCCCACAAAGAAGCCCAAAGCTGGACCAAAGCCTGAAACTGAGTGCTTCTACTACAAAGGAAATGATCACTGGAAGCAGAAATAACCTGAATATTTGGTAGATAAGAAGGGTGGCAAAGTGAACAAGGGTGTATTTGATATACAGGTGTTTGATGTGTGACTTACTAGTGTTTATAGTAGCCCCTGAGTATTTGATACTTGTTCGGTTGCTAAGATTAGTAACTCAAAACAGGAGTTACATAATAAACAGAGACTAGTTGAGGGGAAGTGACAATGAGTGTTGGAAATAGTTCCAAGATTGATATGATCATCATCACACACTCCCTATATTTTCGAGATTAGTGTTAAAAGCCAAATAAATGTTATTTAGCGTTTGCGTTGAGCATGAATATGATTTGATCATGTTTATTGCAAAACGGTTATTCATTTAAAGTTAAAGAATAATTGTTATTCTGTTTACATGAATAAAACCTTGATGGTTATACACCCAATGAAAATAGTTTGTTGGATCTCGATCGTAGTGATACACATATTCATAATATTGATGCCAAAAGATGCAAAGTTAATAATGATAGTGCAACTTATTTGTGGCCTTGCCGTTTGGAGTCATATCGGTGTAAAACGCATGAAGAAACTCCATAAAAGATGGATTTTTGGAATCACTTGATTATGAATCATTTGATGCTTGCGAACCGTGCCTTTTGGGCAAGATGACTAAAACTCCGTTCCCTGGAACAATGGAACGAGCTACTGACTTATTGGAAATAATACATACCGATGTATGCAATCCAATGAATGTTACGCTCGCGGCGTGTATCGTTATTTTCTGACCTTCACAGATGATTTGAGCAGATATGGGTATATCTACTTGATGAAACATAAGTCTGAAACATTTGAAAAGTTCAAAGAATTTCAGAGTGAAGTGGAAAATCATCGTAACAAGAAATGTAAAGTTTCTACGATCTGATTGTGGAGATGAACTTTTGAGTTACGAGTTTGGTCTTCATTTGAAACAATGTGAAATAGTTTCGCAACTCACGCTACTTGGAACACCACAATGTAATGGTGTGTCCGAACGTCGTAATCGTACTTTACTAGATATGGTGCGATCTATGATGTCTCTTATCAGTTTACCACTATCGTTTTGGGGTTATGCATTAGAGACAGCTGCATTCACGTTTAATAGGGCACCATCTAAATCCGTTAAGACGACACCGTATGAACTATGGTTTAACAGTAAATCTAAGCTGTCATTTTTTAAAGTTTGGAGTTGTGATGCTTATGTGAAAAAGTTTTCACCTGATAAGCTCGAACCCAAATCGGAGAAGTGCGTCTTCATAGAATACCCAAAGGTAACTATTGGGTACACCTTCTATCACAGATCCGAAGGCAAGTTATTCGTTGCTAAGATGGATCCTTTCTAGAGAAGAAGTTTCTCTCGAAAGAAGTGAGTGGGAGGAAAGTAGAACTTGATGAGGTAATTGTACCTTCTCCCTTATTGGAAAGTAGTTCATCATGTAAATCAGTTCCAAAGTGATTCCTACACCAATTAGTAAGGAAGTTAATGATGATGATCATGAAACTTCAGATCAAGTTGCTACCAAACCTCGTAGGTCTTCCAGAGTAAGATCCGCACTGAGTGGTACGGTAATCATGTTACGGAAGTCATGTTACTAGACCATGATGAACCTACGAACTATGAGGAAGCGATGATGAGCCCAGATTCTGCGAAATGGCTTGAGGCCATGAAATCTGAGATGGGATCCATGTATGAGAACAAAGTGTGGACTTTGATGGAGTTGCCTGATGATCGGCAAGCCATATTATATAAATGGATCTTCAAGAGGAAGACATATGCTGATAGTAGTATTACTATCTACAAAGCTCGACTTGTCGTAAAAAGGTTTTCGACAACTTCAAGGTGTTGACTACAATGAGATTTTCTCAATTGTAGCGATGCTTAAGTCTGTCCGAATCATGTTAGCAATTGCCACATTTTATGAAATCTGGCAAATGGATGTCAAAACTACATTCTTTAATGGATTTATTAAAGAAGAGTTGTATATGATGCAACAGAAGGTTTTGTCAATCCTAAAGGAGCTAACAAAATGTGCAAGCTTCAGCGATCCATCTATGGACTGGTGCAAGCATCTCGGAGTTGGAATAAACGCTTTGATAGTGTGATCAAAGCATATGGTTTCTCTGAGACTTTTGGAGAAGCCTGTATTTACAAGAAAGTGAGTGGGAGCACTACAACATTTACGATAAGTATATGTGAATGACATATTGTTGATCGGAAATGATGTAGAATTTTTCCGGAAAGCATAAAGGAGTATTTGAAAGGAGTTCTTTAAAAGAAAGACCTCGGTGAAGCTGCTTACATATTGAGCATCAAGATCTATAGAGATAGATCAAGACACTTGATAAGTTTTTCAATGAGTACATACCTTGACAAGATTTTGAAGTAGTTCAAAATGGAACAGTCAAAGAAAAGGTTTCTTGCCTGTGTTACAAGGTGTGAAATTGAGTAAGACTCAAAGCCCGACCACGGCAGAAAATAGAAAGAAGAATGAAAAGTCATTCTCTATGCCTCGATCATAGGTTCTATAAAGTATGCTATGCTATGTACAGGACCTATTGTATACCTTACTCTGAGTTTGGCAAAGGAATACAATTTTGATCTAATAGTAGATCCTTTGGACAGCGGTCAAGAATATCCTTAGTGAGGACTAAGGAAATATTTCTCGATTATGGAGGTGATAAAAGAGCCCGTCGTAAAGAGTTACATCGATGCAAGCTTTTTACACTGATCCAGATGACTCTAAGTCTCAATCTGGATACATATTGAAAGTGGGAGCAATTAGCTAGAGTAGCTCCGTGCAAAGCATTGTAGACATAGAATATTTGCAAAATACATACGGCTCTGAATGTGACAGACCCGTTGACTAAGCTTCTCTCACGAGCAAAACATGATCATACCTTAGTACTCTTTGGGTGTTAATCACATAGCGATGTGAACTAGATTATTGACTCTAGTAAACCCTTTGGGTGTTGGTCACATGATGATGTGAACTATGGGTGTTAATCACATACAGATGTGAATATTAGTGTTGAATCACATGATGATGTGAACTAGATTATTGACTCTAGTGCAAGTGGGAGACTGAAGGAAATATGCCCTAGAGGCAATAATAAAGTTATTATTTATTTCCTTATTTCATGATAAATGTTTATTATTCATGCTAGAATTGTATTAACCGGAAACATGATACATGTGTGAATACATAGACAAACATATAGTCACTAGTATGCCTCTACTTGACTAGCTCATTAATCAAAGATGGTTATGTTTCCTAACCATAGACATGAGTTGTCATTTGATTAATGAGATCACATCATTAGGAGAATGATGTGATTGACATGACCCATTCCGTTAGCCTAGCACTTGATCGTTTAGTATGTTGCTATTGCTTTCTTCATGACTTATACATGTTCCTGTAACTATGAGATTATGCAACTCCGTTTACGGAGGAACACTTTGGGTGCTACCAAGCGTCACAACGTAACTGGGTGATTATAAAGGAGTACTACAGGTGTCTCCAAAGGTACATGTTGGGTTGGCGTATTTCGAGATTAGGTTTTGTCACTCCGATTGTCGGAGAGGTATCTCTGGGCCCTCTCGGTAATGCACATCACTATAAGCCTTGCAAGCAATGTAGCTAATGAGTTAGTTACGGAATGATGCATTACGTAACGAGTAAAAGACTTGCCGGTAACGAGATTGAACTAGGTATTGGATACCGACGATCGAATCTCGGGCAAGTAAACATACCGATGACAAAAGGAACAAACTATGTTGTTATGCGGTTTGACCGATAAAGATCTTCGTAGAATATGTAGGAGCCAATATGGGCATCCAGGTTCCGCTATTGGTTATTGACCAAGAATAGTTCTAGGTCATGTCTACATAGTTCTCGAACCCGTAGGGTCCATGCAACAAGGTTTCGACGACATTTATATTATGAGTTTATGAGTTTTGATGTACCGAAGGAGTTCGGAGTCCGGATGAGATCGGGGACATGACGAGGAGTCTCGAAATGGTCGAGACGTAAAGATCGATATATTGGACGACTATATTCGGAGTTCGGAAAGGTTACGAGTGATTCGGGTATTTTTCGAGTCTGGGAGAGTTACGGGAATTCGCCGGGGAGTATATGGGCCTTATTGGGCCATACGGGAATAGAGGAGAGAGGCCAAAGGGAGGAGGCCTGCGCCCCTCTGGTCCGGGTGGACAAGGGGCGTAGCCCCCCTTTCCTTCTCCCTCTCCCCCTCTTTCCCCTTCTCCTACTCCAACAAGGGAGGTGGAATCCTACTAGGACTAGGGAGTCCTAGTAGGACTCCACACTTGGCGTGCCTCCTCCTAGGGCCGGCCTCCTCCCCCCTTGCTCCTTTATATCTGAGGCGGGGGCACCCCATGACACACAAGTTGATCTACGGATCGTTCCTTAGCCGTGCGGTGCCCCCTCCACCATATTCCACCTCGGTCATATCGTCGCGGAGTTTAGGCGAAGCCTGCGTCGATAGAGCATCATCATCGTCCTGCCACGTCGTCTTGTGGAACTCATCCCGACACTTTGCTTTGGATCGAGTCCGGGGATCGTCATCGAGCTGAACGTGTGCTGAACTCGGAGGTGCCGTGACGTTCGGTACTTGGATCGGTCGGATCGTGAAGGCGTGCGACTACATCAACCGCGTTGTCATAACGCTTCGCTTCACGGTCTCACGAGTGCGTGGACAATACTCTCCCCTCTCGTTGCTATGCCATCACCATGATCCTTGCGTGTGCGTAGGAATTTTTTTTGAAATTACTACGTTCCCCAACACCACCAACAGGTTCACCATCGTTAAGAAGCTCGTGGACGACATCGCTGTACTCTCCTCCAGCCCGCGCCCCCGGGCTCCTCATTGCCTGCCACCCTAATCGGCCTCCATGGTCGGAACCTATTTCAAGCATTGGTGGCCCTGCGACTGCCCGCCGACGCCACGAAGAATGTCCACCTAGAGGTCGTGCTTGCCGCGAGGCGCCTCGCCCTGGAAAAAACCGTCGACCTACACATCCATGTGTACGAGCTAATCGTGTACATAGGTATCTACAAGGCCAGTGAGGACGCTACGACGTTGGCCTTCTTCAGCCGGCTGGAAGCCTTGGATGCCTTTGCTAAGAAGCACCTTGACCTCACCACAAAAGCCGCCGCTCCTTAGCCGCCGGTCGGTGGCCCGGCCGGCGCACTAAGTTGAGGAGGAGGAGGTCGTATGTTGATGGATGCCTCTTTCTTCTTGCCTCCTGTAACCACTGATGACCCACAAGTATAGGGGATCTATCGTAGTCCTTTCGATAAGTAAGAGTGTCGAACCCAACAAGGAGCAGAAGGAAATGATAAGCGGTTTTCAGCAAGGTATTCTCTGCAAACACCTTTGAAATAAGTGGTAACAGAGATAGTTTTGTGATAGGATAATTTGTAACAATCAACAAGTAAAAAAAGTAAATAAAGTGCATCAAGGTGGAACATTCCTTTTTGTATCAAAGTACAAGCCTGGACAATCTCTTATATAAGGAAAATCGCTCACGAGGACACATGGGAATATCGTCAAGCTAGTTTTCATCATGTTCATATGATTCGCGTTCGGTACTTTGATAATTTGATATGTGGGTGGACCGGTGCTTGGGTGCTGTTCTTACTTGAACATGCATCCCACTTATGATTAACCTCTATTGCAAGCATCCACAACTAGAACAAAAGTATTAAGGTAAACCTAACCATAGCATGAAACATATGGATCCAAATCAGCCCCTTACGAAGCAACGCATAAACTAGGGTTTAAGCTCATCACTCTAGCAACCCATCATCTACTTATTACTTCCAAATGTCTTCCTCTAGGCCCAAATAATGGTGAAGTGTTATGTAGTCGATGTTCACATAACACCACTAGAGGCTAGACAACATACATCTCATCAAAATATCGAACGAATACCAAATTCAACATGACTTATAATAGCAAGACTTCTCCCATGTCCTCAGGAACAAACGTAACTACTCACAAAGCATATTCATGTTCATAATCAGAGGGGTATTAATATGCATAAATGATCTGAACATATGATCTTCCACCAAGTAAACCAACTAGCATCAACTACAAGGATAGCAACCTACTAGTACCAATCCCGGACTTGGAGACAAGAATTGGATACAAGAGATGGACTAGGGTTTTGAGAGGAGATGGTGCTGGTGAAGATGTTGATGGAGATTGCCCTCTCCCGATGAGAGGAGCGTTGGTGATGACGATGGCGATGATTTCCCCCTCACGGAGGGAAGTGTCCCGAGCAGCTCTGCTGGAGCCCTAGATTGGTTCCGCCAAGGTTCCGCCTCGTGGTGGCGGAGTTTCGTCCCGAAAGGTTGCTTATGATTTTTTCCTTGACGAAAGACCTCATATAGCAGAACATGGCCATCGGAGAGCCAGCAGGGGGCCCACGAGGCAGGGGGGCGCACCCCCACCCTCGTGGCCAGGTGGGTCCCCCTCTGGTGTACTTCTTTCGCTCAATATTTTTACCCAGGGCGTGCCCCCACCCTCGTGGCCAGGTGGGTCCCCCTCTGGTGTACTTCTTTCGCTCAATATTTTTTATTATTTCCAAAAAATGACTTTCGTGGAGTTTCAGGACTTTTGGAGTTGTGCAGAATAGGTCTCTAATATTTGCTCCTTTTCC
This sequence comes from Aegilops bicornis, assembly GCA_021605145.1. Taxonomy (NCBI): domain Eukaryota; kingdom Viridiplantae; phylum Streptophyta; class Magnoliopsida; order Poales; family Poaceae; genus Aegilops; species Aegilops bicornis. Next base: position 578,419,145 of record CM038675.1, read on the forward strand.
ATTGAGAATTCCAAAGTAGGCATTCTCCCTCCTTATGTAAACCTTGTAAAATAAGAGAGAATAGGCATAATTATTATGACATAACGTGTAATAACAGCCCATAATGCAATAAATATCGATATAAAAGCATCATGCAAAATGGACGTATCAACTCCCCCAAGCTTAGACCTCGCTTGTCCTCAAGCGGAAGCCGATAACGATAAATATGTCCACATGTTTAGAGGTAGAGGTGTCGATAAAAATAAAGTACGGACATGAAGGCATCATGATTATTCTCATAACAGCAACATAGATGAATATTATCATATGATTACTTATTCTCAAGTAATAATCCATTCACAATGCAAAAGTATGAATCAGAAACTTTATTCAGAACTAACAAACTATAATCTCAGTCATTGAAGCAATTGCAATTTATCATAACATCAGAAAGAGCCTATGTCGAGCTTTATAGCAAGTCCACATACTCAACTATCATTTAGTCTTTCATAATTGCTAACACTCACGCGATACTTGTGGTTACGGAGTTTTAATCGGACACAGAGAAAGATAGGGGCTTATAGTTTCGCCTTCCAACCTTTTACCTCAAGGGTAATGTCAACAAATAATAACTCATGCTCCCCTACATCCAATTAGATATATCTATCAGGATCTTTCCAACACACTGTGCTTGCCAAAGGATAAAATGTAAAAAGGAAAGGTGAAGATCACCATGACTCTTGCATAAGGTAGAGGATAATAATAAAAGATAGGCCCTTCGCAGAGGGAAGCAGAGGTTGCCATGCGCTTTTATGGTTGGATGCACAAAATCTTAATGCGAAAGAACGTCACTTTATATTTCCCCTTTTGATATGAACCTTTATTATGCAGTCCGTCGCTTTTATTTCTTCCACATCACAAGATTGTATAAAGCTTATTTTCTCCCACACTAATAAGTCATACATATTTAGAGAGCAATTTTTATTGCTTGCACCGATGACAACTCACTTGAAGGATCTTACTCAATCCATAGGTAGGTATGGTGGACTCTCATGGCAAAACTGGTTTAAGGGTTTTTGGAAGCACAAGTAGTATCTCTACTTGGTGCTGAGAATTTGGCTAGCATGAGGGGGAAAGGCAAGCTCAACATTTGGATGATCCATGACAACATACTTTATCTCGGATATAAGAAAACATAACCCATTACATTGTCTTGCTTGTCCAACATCAACTCCTTACCATGTCATATTTTAATGAGTGCTCCCAATCATAAAAGATGTCTATGATAATATATTTATATGTGAAACCTCTCTTTCCTTATTACTTCCTATTAATTGCAACAATGACCAAAGCTATGTTTGCCAACTCCCAACAACTTTTAATCATCATACTCTTTCTATGTGAAGTCATTACTCTCAATAAGATCAATATGAACTCTTTATTTCTTTTTATTCTTTTTTTCTTCTTTTTATTCACTCAAGATCATGGCAAAATAATCAAGCCCTTGACTCAACACGAATCTTTATTATATAGCTCACGGAACTCGATACATAGGGAGATCATAAAGCAAAAAACTCAAAACTAGATCATACCAAAACTTTATTCTACTAGATCAAGATACTACTAATAGGATCGAACTAAGAAAAATGGTAAATATAGGAGATGTGGTTGTGATACGATACTGGGGCACCTCCCCCAAGCTTGGCAGTTGCCAAGGGGAGTGCCCATACCCATGTGGTTATGTCTCCTTTGTTGTTGGTGAAGAAGGTGGAAGTGTTGTTGATGATTTAGCCTTCTTCCTTAATATGCGCCTGAGGACAGAATTTTGATCCCTTAAGTCATTAATCTCCTGTTCCAGGCTTAATATTTTTTTGCATAATTCCTGCTTGTTTTCCGGCAAGAGACGAAAAGGGATAAACTCGATCTTAAGTTTCTTTGGTCTATCAGGGAGGCTTGACTTTTTGAACTACTCATGCATGTCCCCGTGTTGAGGTAGTGGGACTTCATCTTCATCCGAGCTCGTCTCCTCCTTTCTCTTGGGTTCATAGTCTTCTTCTTCTTCCGTGGTCCAACCGTAGTGCTCCACATCTCCATAGACCTTAGGACTTGCAAGGTAATCATCCACATAACTTTCTCCTTCGTAATCACGGGACGACATGTTGCTCTAACTCAGAAAGAACAGCCCGAAAAGAAAGCAGAGAATATTTGCGTGATACAGAGTCAAAACCTTCGGGAAAATATATAATGATTTTTACCGACCAAAATATGTATCGCAAGAAAATGGAGTCGAAGGCACACGAGGTGCCCACGAGGTAGGGCGCGCCAAGTGCGGGCGCCCTCCACCCTCGTGTCCTTCCCGATCGCTACTTATTTTTCTATTTTTCTAAATATTCCAAAACGGAGAAATATTGCCTTAAAAATTGTTTTGGAGTCGGTTTACTTACCGTACCACATACCTATTCCTTTTCAAGTCTCAAACGATCCGGAAAGTGTCCTTATGTATTCCTCGGGGTTACGGTTTCAATAACATTGGTTTCAACATTTATAGGATTACACGATATATAATGTTTGATTCTTTGACCGTTTACCACCTTGGATTTGTGCCTTGAAATTATTGATTTTTATGGCACGAGCGATAGACCTCCTTGATAACGAGGGGCCTTCCCATTTAGAGAGAAGTTTCCCTGCAAAAAATCTCAAACGAGAGTTGTATAGCAATACATAATCACCTACATTAAACTCACGCTTTTGTATCCTTTTATCATGCCATCTTTTAACTTTTTCTTTAAACAACTTGGCATTTTCATAAGCTTGGGTTTTCCATTCATCAAGTGAGCTAATATCAAATAACCTCTTCTCACCGGCAAGTTTGAAATCATAATTGAGCTCTTTAATAGCCCAATATGCCTTATGTTCTAGTTCGAGAGGTAAGTGACATGCTTTTCCATAAACCATTTTATACGGAGACATACCCATAGGATTTTTATATGCAATTCTATAGGCCCATAATGCATCATCAAGTTTCTTGGACCAATTCTTTCTAGACCTATTGACAGTCTTTTGCAAAATTAATTTGAGCTCTCTATTGCTCAATTCTACTTGACCACTAGACTGCGGGTGATAAGGAGATGCAATTCTATGATTAACATAATATTTAGCCAGCATTTTTCGGAAAGCACCATGAATAAAGTGTGAACCACCATCAGTCATTAAATATCTAGGGACTCCAAACCTCGTAAAAATAACTTCTTTAAGCATCGTAATAGAAGTGTTATGATCAGGACTACTAGTTGGAATAGCTTCTACCCACTTAGTAACGTAATCAACAGCAACTAAAATATGTGTATATCCATTAGAGGCAGGAAAAGGTCCCATATAATCAAGGCCCCAAACATCAAATGGTTCAATAACAAGTGAATAATTCATAGGCATTTCTTGACGTCTACTAATATTACCAATTCTTTGACATTCATCACAAGATAAGACAAACTTACGGGCATCCTTGAAGAGAGTAGGCCAATAAAAACAAGATTGCAATACCTTATGTGCAGTTCTATCTCCAGCGTGGTGTCCTCCATAAGCTTCGGAGTGACACTTGTGTAGGATCTGTTCCTGTTCATGCTCAGGTACACAACGTCTAATAACACCATCTACTCCTTCTTTATAAATATGTGGGTCATTCCAAAAGTAATGTCTCAAATCATAGAAAAACTTTTTCTTTTGCTGGTATGTGAAACTAGGTGGTATAAATTTAGCAACGATGTAATTAGCATAATCAGCATACAAGGAGTACTACGAGAAGTACTTATGACATTTAATTGCTCATCAGGAAAGCTATCATCAATTGGTAGTGGGTCATCAAGAACATTTTCTAACCTAGACAAGTTGTCTGCAACGGGGTTCTCAGCTCCTTTTCTATCAACAATATGCAAATCAAATTCTTGTAGCAAAAGAACCCATCTAATAAGTCTAGGTTTAGCATCTTTCTTCTCCATAAGATATTTAATAGCAGCATGATCAGTGTGAATAGTTACTTTAGAATCAACAATATAAGGTCTGAACTTACCATAAGCAAATACAACTGCTAAGAATTCCTTTTCAGTAGTAGCATAATTTCTTTGAGCATTGTCTAGAGTCTTACTAGCATAATGGATAACATTTAATTTCTTATCAACTATTTGCCCTAGAACAGCACCTACAGCATAATCACCAGCATCACACATAATTTCACAGGGTAAATTCCAATCAGGTGGCTGAACAATAGGTGTAGAGACTAATGCTTTCTTAAGTATTTCAAATGCTTCAACACAATCATCATCAAAGACAAATGGTATATCTTTTTGTAATAAATTAGTCAGAGGCCGAGAAATTTTTGAGAAGTCCTTAATGTACCTCATATAAAATCCGGCGTGACCAAGGAAACTTCTTATACCTTTGATGTCCTGGGGACATGGCATCTTTTCAATAGCATCAACCTTGGCTTTATCAACTTCAATACCTCTTTCAGAAACTTTGTGCCCCAAGACAATGCCTTCATTAACCATAAAGTGGCACTTTTCCCAATTCAAGACAAGATTAGTTTCTTCACATCTCTGCAAAACTCGATCAAGGTTGCTCAAGCAATCATCAAAAGATGATCCATAAACGGAAAAATCGTCCATGAAAACCTCACAAATCTTTTCACAAAAGTCAGAGAATATATCCATCATGCATCTTTGAAAGGTAGCAGGTGCATAACCAAAAGGCATACGTCTATAAGAAAAAGTACCAAAAGGGCAGGTAAAAGTAGTCTTTGATTGATCATTAGCTGACACAGGTATTTGAGAGAAACCAGAATAACCATCTAGGAAGCAATAGTGTGTATGTTTGCATAATCTTTCTAACATTTGATCGATAAAAGGTAAGGGGTAATTATCTTTCTTAGTTGCTTTATTTAATTTGCGGAAATCAATTACCATCCTATAACCTGTAATAATTCTTTGTGGAATCAATTCATCTTTATCATTAGGAACAACAGTAATACCTCCCTTCTTAGGGACACAATGGACATGACTTACCCACTGACTATCAGCAACGGGATAAATTATACCTGCCTCAAGTAGCTTTAGTATTTCTTTTCTTACCACCTCCTTCATCTTAGGGTTCAGCCTTCGTTGATGATCACGAACTGGTTTGGCATCTTCTTCCAAATTTATTTTATGTTGACATGGAGTGGGACTAATGCCCTTAAGATCATCAAGAGTATATCCAATAGCAGCACGGTGTTTCTTCAGAGTTTCCAATAATCTTTCTTCTTCATGCTCTGAAAGGTTAGCACTAATAATAACAGGATATATCTTATTTTCATCAAGATAAGCATATTTAAGAGTATCAGGCAACGGTTTAAGCTCAAACACGGGATCACCCTTGGGTGGAGGAGGATCCCCTAGGATTTCAACAGGCAAATTGTGCTTCAGAATAGGTTCATGTTTAAAGAATACTTAATCTATTTCCCTTCTTTCATTCATAAACATATCATTTTCATGGTCTAGCAAATATTGTTCTAAAGGATCACTAGGAGGTACGGCAATAGAAGCAAGACCAATAATTTCATCCTTACTAGGCAATTCTTCTTCACGGTGTTGTCTACTAAATTTAGAGAAATTGAACTCATGAGACATATTACCCAAACCAATAGTAACAACATTCTTTTCGCAGTCTACTCTAGCATTGACAGTGTTCAAGAAGGGTCTACCAAAAATAATGGGACAAAAGCTATCTTGTGGGGAACCAAGAACAAGGAAATCAGCAGGATATTTGGTTTTCCCACACAAGACTTCAACATCTCTAACAATTCCCATTGCTGATATAGTATCTCTATTGGCAAGCTTAATTGTGACATCAATATCTTCTAACTCAGCAGGTGCAATATCATGCTTAATTTCGTTATATAAGGCAATATGTATAACACTAGCACTAGCACCCGTATCACATAAGACATGATAACAATGATCTCCTATTTTAAGAGAAATAACAGGCAC